>OV816024.1:16134202-18786546 GCA_929113105.1 Agrypnus murinus | reverse complement strand
TGTAATGTTTAAAAATTTACTTAATGAAAATAGAAAGATAATATTGAATTCGTCTATCGATATAGCTCGAGTTTAAAATAACTGTTCTTTGTTTTTCATGCTGCATGCAGTTTTAAAGTGTGGAAGTTTTATAGTGATGTTAAAAAAGGCAATTAAGTGTACAAATGTTTGATGCTACCTCAGATTAATTTGCATAACTAATGTACGTATGTAAGTCATTCTGTAAAATAATTATTATCAAATCTTTGAAAGTCATTAAAATGTCTATAATAAATTATTAAAAACTTTGTAATTGACAGCAATTTCCAGTACTAATTTTCAGAATGTCGAGCAATTCCTTTCATCTTTCTATTTGCAGTTTTTCAGATTTCTAAGTTTTCGTATAATATTAAAGTTTCTTTTTATAGTTTGGTATCTCTAGAAGCTCTTCTTATTTGATAATTTTCAAAGCGGAAAATTACAATATGTCTAAAATTGGAAGTTAGTATGTATAGTGTATATGGCAAAGTTCCCTACTTTTGAAGATACGAAATACCTATTTAACTACTAGGACAGCATGGGAAATATTTAATTAATAATTAGTAACATGTCAAACAAAATTACATGCTATTTTCATGTTTTGCTTTAGGCTAAAGGTTCACGTTGTTTCTTCAGAAAATAAATTATTGTAAAACAGGTATGTGTACCTAGCAGAATATAAATTAAATTACTTATTGAAGTATCTATCCATCCGTTAAGTATATATTTCTAAAGTTTATCTTACGAGTTACATGAAATTTATAAACGTTCTTTCTACGTTATATTACATAACATAACATAATAAATTAACATAACGGTAAGCTATTAAACGTCAACTAATATTACTAACGCTATTACGTAACGAAAATGTCGAACAATACAATTAATTATAGAAAACTCGAAAAATGCTGCATTAGAAAGATTGTGTAATCTCATCTTATCAAATGCAGTTCCTTGATAAAGCTTTCAAGTCGTGCTATTATGCAACCTTCTTACATAAATGTTCTTGTTAATAGAATATAAGACTATTAATTTAAAATTACAATGGAGACATATAAACCATTTAAAGAAATTAGAAACTAGCATCTCATTAACCTATAAGACGTATATAAATCCAAGGATGTCGCTAGAATTCCTTTTGGGTGAGGGGGAGAGAAGATCCAGAAAGAAGAAGATTAAGTTTGCAACTTAATAATGTAAATTTCCTAACTGTATTTTTCGATATAGCGTAAAGTTATAATAATAATAATATTAACAATGGTGAGGATGATAATAATTATAAATAAATAAAAAGGTAGTCAAAAATAAAACTCAAAAAAATAATCTTGAAAATATTTTATCTTTAAGAAAAACCAGACTGCATTGTGTTATTAAAGAATTATGATTATATGATGTCGACAAACCAACAACGGACATAATAAACAGGTATAGATACTTAAGCAAACGATTGTCTAAAAACTGAAAGAAAATCTTAAATAACAAAAAAATCTAATATGACACGTAAAATTTAATTCTTACGCTAACGTAAGGAAACTGAGTATAAACTCAGTTGATTAGTTTATGTAATATTACGAAGGTCAAACTTAGTTTACTAATCTTGAATTCTTAGTCGTTTCAGAACAGTGAAATTTAAAAAATTGATTGTGGCTTCATTACATGTATTACAAAGATTAAGCTAAACTATCTAAATGTTGCAAATATTGTTATTTTAAATAAAATTACAGTCGTAATTTACCTAGCAATTAATCTTGAATTTTATAATATTAAAATATCTGTTTTATAGACTTTAATGTTTTAATTGTTGCAATCAAATTTATTTACAAAATAAAGGTGGAGGCAACTTAAAGACTGTCACTTACTTTATTCTTTAGAAAATAATAAAAGTTTGAATCATTACTGAAAACAAATTCCTATTTATCGTTGCTTTAGCTCTTGAAAGTTTTTTGATGTGGTTTCCCAATCCTCAATATTTTTATTCCATTTGATCCCAAGATGACAACCAGGTTAACCCAAATGATTCTATCACGATTTATTAAAAGAAAATCACGAAAAATATAACTTGATTGAAACAAAAGCCCAAGGGCAAGAATAGTCTTTAAGAAATGAACTTAAATTAGGTGGTTACATAAACAAAGATTGATTAAAACTTCTTCAATGTGAAAAGTAGATGAATAACTAAAGAAATATCTCTTACCTTACAAACTGTAAAAGATTTATTAAATCATCATTCGCCCAAGGACAGGTGCAAACAAAGGATTTCATTTTCGTGAATAATAATCTTCCAAACAGTGCAATAATTAAATTCAAAACAGTCGTTAACCACCACAAGGGATTAAACTTGAATTAACAGTGAATTAATGACAGTGAATTATTAAACAGTGAAAATCAACCAGATTCGAATGAATCTGACCTCAAGAAATCTTTATAGCTTATTTATCTATCATAGAGCAGCATAAGCAATATCTTACCTGATGATGTAAAAGCTTTTAAGGATTTGGAGGCGAGGACGTTGTAAATAAATTTATAAATTTTACCAAGAAAAAACTTCATAATAATATGTTAACAGCTTCTATAAATTAAAAACAGAAAATACGAAACTATTTAAATATTTACCTACTTATTACAAGGTGGATTTCCTATTTGATACAGCCTCATATAAAGGATTTATTAAAAATAATACACTGACTTAAAAGAAATACGAGAGAATTAATATTTTGCCGAGACGCTAAGATCAAGCAAATGAACAAATATTAAAAAAGTGTTAATACTAAATGCGGCTTGTTCAGTTAATTTGAAAAAATCACTATGCTGGTCAAGCATAGGGTTGAAATAATAAAATATGGAATATTATAACCACTATTATCCCATTTGTATAAGGCGCTGCTGAAGCAATATCCAATAGACTACCAGAATTCCTGAATAAAGTAGGTGAAATGCATGGATATTATTCTCTTACAACGTGAGGCTATCTTTGGAACACCTCGGATAATACGCTATGCGTAGGAGTACGGTTTACTTCGGTGATTGTAATTAAAAAATTAAAAAAAACCTAATTATGTCAAACACCTTTTAGAACAAAATCACCCAATGACTCCTCAAAATAATATTAAATTAGACATTTTCGAAGCTTTTGAGATATATAAAGACAAATTAAGGATACCTCTAATGAATGAACATATTGAGCTCAGTAATTCTCCGTTACTGGAAGGTTAGATATTTACTTTTTTATTATTTTTATCTTTTTATCTAGTTGTCTATTTTTTGTATTTACCTTAGCGACATGTTTGTTTATATTTCTATTACCTTTGACAATGACAGCTAAGCTGTGGAAACAATTGTCAGGTATATTACAATAAATTTGTAAAACTTTTTATTTATTAATCATTTTGATTTATTTCATTATGAAGTTTTACCAAATAAGGCACGAAATAATAAGCAAAAAGTAATTAAATTTATAGCTGCATTAAGAAATACAATCAGTTTTCTCAAGTTTACTGCGATTGGGGTTGAGGGGATCACCTCCTTAGCGACACCCCTATTTAGATCGAAATAAGAATGTTTGAAAATGTTACATATATGTTGGCTTATGTTGCAGTATTTCACGAAAGTGAACTGTATTTCTTTTATTAACAACAGAGGTCAGCAAGTACGTGAGACTGTTCAATATTGAGCTATCACATCATTGAAGGGACAAATACATTCCACATCAACTCCTTTACAAAAGAAACTTAATAAAAAAATATTCTTTAGAAAAGGAGGAAAAACCCTAGACCGGCCAAAAATATAAAAAGTACAATAACCTGTCAACTGCTGCGAAAAATCTACTCGAATGTTTTGCTTCGGATTAGCTAAAATAAATCATGCCTTTAAATTAGGATTTATAATTTTAAAGGTGAAGTATAGCAAAAGTGAATAATATCCTTTTTAATGATCATACTTATTTTTTATTGCAATATGCATATGAAGTTGCTCTTTAACTTGCCTTTGTGTATTTTCCTCTTAAATTTTTTATGAATTTATTTCACTATACAATATTGTATGAAAGCTGAGGGGTAGAGAACGTAATAACAATAACGATGGCCGATAACGTTATAATGACGATAAATTACCATCTTTAGGCAATGAAATAATGATTTATTATAACGGCAAACATTTTAGTTTTATATACTTTAGATAAAAGCTATATTTTGTAGAATTCTTATAGATATTGTTGCTTTATAGAGTATGTAATCTTGAGTAGTCTAAACAGAGTTACTATATTTGAAATGAGGTCTCGACTTACAGTTAAGTTAAAAAAATAACCGCGAGACTGGATTCTTGACAAAATTATGAAAAGGGGGATGCTACTAAAAAATACTAGTATATAAGGAAGTGAAAACGAATTAATACCTGATTATAACAGTTTAATGCTCCCAATCAAAATTATAGCAAGTTAACCAATTATAATTTTTTGGAACATCTACAAAAAACTGACAGGTATCAAACTAAACTGATAATCAAAAATAGTGTAGAAGACTCATAAGGGTAATAGTTACAAAAACATGGCAAACGTATTAAAACTGACCACGAACAACGAATAATATATTTCCGTTAAGTGAATGATTTAATAGTACTAGTACTTGGTATGAAGTATACGAATATATAAAGAATAAGACGTAGAAACGAACGATCTCTAATAATAGACGTAGTATTAATAAAATATGTACACAAGAACCGTTGTGAGGATGATAGAAATGGAATTCTTATAAAATTTAAAATAGGAAATTAGATTTTTCGTTATATTGATTTTAATTATCTTTAGAAATAAACTTAAAATTTCCCTTTCCTATATTTCTCAAATGATTTAGAAATACCTTTTCAATAGGTTTAATATGCGTGACTCATAAAAATAAATTACATAAATTTTAGGCAACTTTGAGATTACACAATAAATTGGGCGCCATATACGTAAAACTTCTAAAGAATTAATTTAAGGCGTAAAAAAAAGCATTCATGAACAATTTAGCTCATAGCGATGTTGGATTCTCTAAGTTGTGACGTGATAAAGATAAATATAAAGCTAATTGACTATAAACTCAATTGACCAAACTACATAATTAATTAATTTTTTACTCCACAAGTTCAAGCTTCTTTTCCGTAACATTCCAAAATAAAATTGAAGAAAACGTATTCCTACCTTATTGCTTAGTAGTACCAGTTCTTTCCATTTTGTGTGAATTGTCACAATTTCTTAAATACGAATGCCAGAGTATTTAACTGTTTATTGTTCAACTTTGATAAAGAATTTTCTTAAACCCATCTCCAATACCAGTATCTTGCCTTTACATTTACACTGTCACTTTTATAAACGAGTTAAATCTCGCCTTTATTTTATTCGTAGCATATTTTATTTATTAACGACGGTTATTTATATTTTATTATGATAATTTAATTAAAACATCAGTTTGTAAATACACGTATAGATCAATTTTAATTATATCTTCTAATATTAGGTGATTAACGATTTCTGATTTTTCGGTCAAGTCGTCTATTTTATTTCTTAAAGAATTAATTAAATTGTTACAATAAAATAAAACGTGATCGAATGTACTGACAGTTCTCGTATGTGAACAAAGATTAAAGATTTTGAAGTAAAAAATGTTTATCTATTAATTTCTTTGATCACTAACCGTCAAATTAAAATGTATTAGTAAGGTGAATTTACTACTAGTCATCTTAGCGTGCCCTAAATGATTGTGATATAACCCGGTATGGCGATTAAGGCAAATTATTTTGTAGGAATTTCTAGTTGCAGAATGAATTAGAAATAGAATACTAAGAAGATAGGTTAGGAAGAATAGGATGAGATTACTGGTCCTTTGAATCCTCATCTTGATAACCTGAAATAAAAGGTTTCAGTTTTTTTACGCCTACACTATGGGGGAACCAACATCTAAGGTCATGTATCCCCCATCTAACGTGCAACACGAATACACACATCCATAGTTGAGTTGGCGGAATTTTCCAATTAGAAAAATCCCGTCGCCCCAAGTGGGATTCGAACCCACGACCCTTGGAACACGAGTGATGCACTGACACCACTCGTCCACCGCCGGCCCAGGTTTCAGTTTAGTTACGTGATATGTAACTAGTTTTTTATTTGTCAGAATTTGAACGGTACGGCTTGTGAATGTTTTTGTTATTTTAAACGACCCTAAAAATTTCGGAGGTAGTTTTTTAAAATTAAAATTCGTTAAAATTCGTTTTGTTTATTTGACATGACAGAAATTGTTTGATGTTATTTTTGGATATCTTTTTTCATAGAATTCCATAAAAAAATTTCTTAGTAGTATTATAGAGGGTCTATAACACCACCAAAACCCTTTTATACCATCATTTAAAAAGGATATAAAACACTTCTCGTTTTTAGATTCTGAATATTTTTTTGCTTGTTTTTCGAGGTGGTTGAATAAATAATTTATAAGTGTAATTTTGCACCCTCTGAAATTACCACATGGTCAATCAAATAGACCAGTGTATGTGTTATTATGTTGTAACACAAAAATAGGCTACGAATTTCAGTAAATTCTTTAGTCATTTCTCTAATTCATTTAATTAGCTAAAATATACCAAACGCCTATGATTTAAAGAGCTTTTTGACAATATTAATGCTTATCATTTCATATTTCCTGGCTCTAGGCTCTAGTACGTACACACCAACACCGGTTTCATTCATTCATACGTATGTTGTAACATTTATTTTTCTTATTTGTGCATTACTGAAATCGTCCTCGTATGAACTCACCTTTAGATGAGTTTATTTTAAATATTTTGTGGGTTTTGAAAATTACTATTTTCTTCCTTTATAATTTTTATATTGATGGATTTTCGTCGTATATATTTAAATGTAGACTCCCTGAGTTTACATTTAATTATTAATAATTTCCTTTTGAATATTATTGTTTAATGGATTTTCTTATTCAAATTTGGATATCGTTATCAATGTTCCTTGGTGGGAATGACGGCCTTGCGCGTTTGATTTTTCGAGAGAAGGATTCGCTCTCCGTTGTGCGTGCTAGAAAGACCTCTCTGAGGATGATTGGTTGTTGGTCACGTTTTAGACCAAGCGTTCTTCATTAGAAACTCTATTAATGAGCATCTTATTGTAAATAAATTTCTCGGTGAAGAATATCCATAACTATTTTGTTTGGACTTTGATTGTTGCTGAGGAATTTTGTTGATGAAGATTTCCCTTATAAAGGTACGTCTTTTTGCAGTCTAATCAATCCTTTTCCAATCTTGTTTGAATTTTTTCTATTATTCAACTACGATTTTAGGGAACCTAGGCTACCCTGTAACATTACGCCTACCCATATGCACCAAATTGTGCAGCCGTTTGTTAAAAGGGATTCCAATCTTCCTGGTGCACGAGCTGAGTCACACCACATCTCTAAAACATTATCGTATATACAGAATCAATCCAGTAGCCAATTTTCGAGGCGGTACTGTATCCGCAGTCGATATCAACCATCGTAGGATTACATCATACGAACCATCAATAGAAGTGAACATTTTCCTTTGTTGGTATTTTTTTTATATTATTTAAATTTGCTTTAATTGATTCATCTAATCAGGTTAATAATTTCACTAATTTATTTAATTTATAGTTAAAGGTAATTTATATTAAGGTTTACGAATTTATAGAGTAATAATAATTTTATACATGGAATTTTTCTGATATCGCTTTCAAGTGATAATTTCAATTTTTATTGCATTTTATTGTGTCAATTTATAAATGCTACGTTTTGATAAATCGTCGGTATCAATTTTCAAATTTTTATTAAATTTATATTGTTTGGATTAAAGAAAAGGTTTAATTAAATTTCTGCATATTTTCTTTATAGTTTTATTAATTCATTTACAGAAGATTACATTATGTAACAGAAATAGTACTATATCTGAGTAATTAGATTTATTTACATATCTACATTCACAGTGATTTTTTTATTTCTTTATTTTGCTCTATATCTTTTTTTTATATGTGTATATATGTGTTACTATTAATAAATGCATTTAAAAATTGTGCTTCTTATTGTTGAGGAATAACACCACCATACCAAAAAAATAAAAGATAATTTAGGCTAAATTGTTTTGTAATAGTTGTTTAAAAATAATACTTACCAAGAGAAATAGGTTCTCCCGCTTTCCTATACTGTTTAAGTTTTCTTGCGTATTTAAAAGCTGGATGGCGCCCTTTTTTTTGCTTCATACTCAGTGGACCCACGTATCCCGCTCACCGATGAAAAGCTGCCGCACGCCAGTGCGTAACCTTTCTTTACCGCAAGTAAAAAAAGGTTACACATAAATTAGCGCCTGGTCGTGGGGCCGCGATTCTAGATTTTTCGCGTTTCAAATTTTGTATCCGCATGGTGGTGAAATTCCTTAGCAAATACAAATTACTATTACTATACTTGCTTGATGAACAATTTTAGTGTTTGAAAAGTTAATATTATTATCTTATTGAAAATACTATTGATGGTGGTTTTCATTTCCTATAGTATACGGTGTTCAGAGATTTTTTATTCAGGTTAGAATCATGGACCAATTTTATTACCCAATCCACTTACTCTCGAAGGAATTAGATTATGAACTGAGAATACGGAATGTTATATCCGATAGGCCTCAAGTTGATAAAAGGAAAATATTAGGTAGACTTATAGTTAAAGAACGACTGTCACGAGTTAATGTTTTAACCTTAAAGGTTCCCAATCTCGATTTTGCTTCTGAGCAATTAGAAATATCCGCCACATTAGATTCGATAAAAGATTTAATTGCAGATTTTGAAGGACCTTCCTCCGATTCAATATTCAAAAGGGCAACGTCACGCCTTGCCCATGTCAACTTCAGAGTACAAAGACTACCACTACCTCCTGACACAGACCCTGAATTTGACGCTAAGCTTAAGTTCAAAAATGAATCCTTTGCTACTTGTTTGCAGTTAGAAGCCGAGTTACATGACGGAGTGAAAGAAAAGGAACAAAGTGAAAGTTCATTGTTAGTCCCTCCACAAACCTCTTCAATTTCGGTGGTTCCCCAAAGTATTAATACTTCTAGTCATTCATTTCCAGTATATAAACTTGGAATTAAATTTGATGGCAACCCTGATAACTTGCTAAATTTCATCGAACAAGTTGAAGAGACAGCCAGTGCTAGAAGAATTTCTAAAACAGATCTTTTTGCATCAGTTAGTGATTTATTTACTGGAAACGCCACCTTCTGGCTTAGGCAGGTAAAACCCCATATTAATGACTGGGAATCCTTAGTAGTCAAGTTGAAACAGGACTTCCTTAAATCTACAATAGAGGATGACATTTGGCATGAAATTAGATCATGTAAACAGAAAGTTAAGGAACCCGTAGTTATTTTTATCGCATACTTAGAAACGTTATTTAATCGACTCGCTCATCCGGTGTCCGAATCCACAAAAGTTAAATATATTAAATCAGGTCTGTTGCGTGAATATAGCCTTCGTTTAGCTTTGCATGATATTCATACAGTAGAAGAACTAGGTAAACTTTGTAAGCGGTTAGAGGAGGCAGAACTCTTAGGAAGTACTAGCAAGAAATCTTCTACTTGCATGGTTAACCAACCCAGTAGTAGCTCAAATGAACCCAATAATTCGCATGACCATTCGAGACTGGATAAACAAAACCCTTCTCGAAGTGGCCATTACTATAAATCTCATAAACAAAACTTCTCTAAACCGAGTAACGCCTACTTTTCGGCAAAACCTTCAACAAATACAAATAATGCTACTCTAGTTTGTTGGAAGTGTGGTGGGGCAAATCATGTTTTCAAACATTGTCGTTCGAAAATTAATAAAAAATTTTGTATGAGATGTGGAACACCCAATTGTACTGTTAAAGATTGTTTCAAGTGTAACAAGTCGGGAAACGAATGAAGGAGGAACCCAAAGTTGGCACTGGTTATCCTCCTAAGAAGAGTTTCAAAGCCAACATGTCTCAAAATAAAGTTAGTACTTCTCATTTTGATCTTGGTGACTGGAATCGTTGGAAAAGTACAGTTACAAGCTTTTATAAATGTCCTCAGGATATTTCACACAGTAACATTTCTCCTGTTCTTATCAACAAAAACAATGATAATAGACCTTATATTTCAGTTAAATTATTTGACCAGAATATAGTCGGATTATTAGACAGTGGTGCGGATAGGAGTGTAGTAGGCAAAGAAGGTTTAACTTTGCTAGAAAAATTTAAACTTAAAGTTCATTCTTCCCAATGCAAAGATGTTGTTACGGCGGACGGCACCCATCAACAAGTTGAAGGTGTGGTCGATTTGCCAATAGTCATCAATGAATTTATTCAAATAGTACCAATGTTAGTCGTTCCTGCATTACCTCATTCCTTTATTTTTGGCAGCGACTTCTGTCGTCAATTTCAAATTAAAGTAGATTTCAAACGTTCTGGTTGGTACGTTCAATGTGACTTAGCACATGCCATGGTGGATGTTTTGTCATCATTCGATAATAATAGTCGGCATTCCAGCGTTTCATATATAACAGAACTTACTACAGAACAAAGTAGTATAATTAGTAAGGTTATTGATTCATTTCAAGAAATCAGCTCGGAAATCCGTCTTGGTAGGACAGACAAGATATCCCTGTCTATAGATACCGGGAATGCAAAGCCAATAAAACAGAGGCAGTATTTAATGAGTCCGTACATGCTAACAATCTTAAATAATGAACTAGATGACATGCTTAGATTAGGTGTAGTAGAAGAATCTCAAAGCCCCTGGAATAGTCCTGTGTTACTACTTAAAAAAAGTAATAATGAATACAGGTTATGTTTTGACGGCCGACGTTTGAACGAAGTCACAAAGCACGATAGTTACCCTTTACCGCGCATTGATCGCATATTAAATCTCTTGCGAGACGCTAAGTATATTTCGAGTATAGACTTAAGGAAAGCATTTTGGCAGGTCCCGTTAGAAGAATCGTCAAAAGAAAAAACCGCGTTCAGTGTGCCCGGCAGGGGATTATTCCATTTCACAGTTATGCCCTTTGGCCTGTGCAACAGCGCCCAGACACAGCAACGTCTGTGTGATGCACTTTTTGGTCCGAAATATGAACCTAATATCTTTACGTATCTGGATGACATAATAATCGTATCGTCAACATTCGGAGAACATGTCCGTTTGCTAAACGAGGTAAAAGTTATTCTTAAAAAAGCGAATCTTACCATTAACTTCCAAAAGTGTGATTTCTTTAAAAACTCCTTAAAATATTTAGGTTACATAATTGATTCTGAAGGTCTTCGCACTGACCCTGACAAGGTGACCACTATGGTGAATTATCCTCGTCCAACTACAGCAACTGAAGTAAAACGATTTCTCGGGTTATGTTCCTGGTATCGTCGATTTATTGACAGCTTTTCATCTTTGGTTTCTCCTTTAAATGACCTCCTTAAGGGTCGGAAAAAGAAACAACCTATCTGTTGGACCGATGAAGCCGAAGCTGCTTTTATAAAAATCAAAGATTCTTTAGTTAGGTCTCCGATACTTTGTTCTCCAGATTTCTCGAAACCATTTACTATACAGTGCGATGCTAGTGACGTTGGTTTAGGTGGTATTTTATCGCAAGTAATAGATGGTCAAGAGCGAGTTATTGCGTATGCATCGAGGTCATTGTCGCGTGCTGAACGAAATTACACTGTCAGTGAGAAAGAATTATTAAGCTTAATATTCTTGATTGAAAAATTTCGTCCTTATATAGAAGGTACTAGGTTTAAGGTCATTACAGACCATTATAGTCTTTTGTGGTTAAATAATCTGAAAGATCCTTCAGGCAGATTAGCCCGTTGGTCAGTTAAACTACGTCAGTATGATTTCGAGTTAGTTCATAAGAAAGGCTCTTCTAATATTGTACCGGACGCGCTCTCTAGAATCTCTTCAAACCCTAAAGTCGAAGCTATAAGTTTAATGTTAATAGATATTGATTTAAATAGTATCGACGACTGGTACAGATCATTACGCGAAAAAATAATTAATTCGCCGGAGTTATATCTCCAATGGAAGGTAGAAGATGATGTTATATATAAATTTATTCCATCTCGTATACCTTTACCAACTGGTGTTTCAGAATGGAAGATACTGGTCCCCAAATCGCAACGTGGAGATGTCATTAAGTCTTCACATGATCCTCCAATTTCTTCCCACAGGGGTTTCTTTAAAACATTCTCTAGAGTACAAGAATATTATTATTGGCCGCATATGCGTGAGGATATTTTTAAATATGTTCGCTGCTGTAAAATATGTCAATCTCAAAAAGTTTCTAACACCTCCCGGTTTGGTCTTATGGGTGGTGAAAAAGCAGTAAAATACCCTTTCCAAATTATTGCTGTTGACATTATGGGACCATTCCCTAGATCCTCTAAAGGAAACTCTTATTTGCTCGTTGTGGCAGATTGGTTTTCAAAATACTCCCTGCTACATCCAATGCGAGATGCTACCGCTAAGAATGTTGCCAGATTTATGGAAGACCAAGTATTTCTCGTCTACGGTATCCCACAATTTATTGTGTGCGATAATGGTCCACAATTTGCTGGTCGCGTATTTAAGAAATTAGCAGAATCTTATAACGTTCAAAAAATTTGGTATAGCCCTCGGTATGCAGCCCAATGTAATTTTGTTGAAAGAACCAACAGAACTATCGGAACTGCTATTCGCAGTTATATTAAAGAACAT
This sequence comes from Agrypnus murinus, assembly GCA_929113105.1. Classification (NCBI taxonomy): domain Eukaryota; kingdom Metazoa; phylum Arthropoda; class Insecta; order Coleoptera; family Elateridae; genus Agrypnus; species Agrypnus murinus. Next base: position 18,773,784 of record OV816024.1, on the reverse strand, counting down.
AAGAATTGGGATAAGGAATTAGCAAAGATTCAACAATCGATAAACACTTCCGTCCATGAAGTGCATAAATTAGCACCCTCATTTATCAATTTTGGTCGTCATATTCCTTTATCGGGTAGTTATTATGGTAAAGTAAAGGATACTTCCAATATTGAATTAATGCCTGGTAGTAGAGAAGATTATATAAAGGATTTTAGTAATTTAGGTGATGTGTTTTTAGACATCCGTAAAAAGTTACACGCTGCATATACTAGAAATTGTTCTTCTTACAATTTCAGAAAGAGAGATATCTCGTTTAATGTTGGAGACAAAGTTTGGCGTAAGAATAAAGTTCTATCAGATGCTGCTGTTAAGTTTTCTGCCAAGCTAGCTCCAAAATATATATTGAGTAAGATAGAAAAGAGGATATCTCGTCTTGTGTATTCTCTTAGTAACCCTGATGGCACTCTTGCTGGTGAGTGGCATGTAAAGGATTTGAAGCCGTATTTTGGCTCAAATTCTGATGTTTCAGTTAATTAATTTAATTAAGTCGCTTTCTATGCTTTAGATAGTATGTTTAGTAGGTGTGTATGTAGTGAGACAACCTTGACGTCTTCGTCCTCGCGCTTTTTGGTTTGTTTCATGGTATGAAGGCTACGCTTTCATTTAATATTTAAGTTTGTGTTGATTCTTCTAATAAGAAGTGATTAGATTTGGTTTCAATTTCTTTCACGTTTGGTATTGTATTTGGGACACAATTATTTGGACTACCTGATTTTGACCTTACCAATCATGACTTTCCCTTAATTGTCTCCATTAGGACGTGTAGTACGCGAAGATACTAGCAATATGTGTTCCAATCATACTTTACAAATGTTGATTATTTCACGTTAAAAAAAATAGTTTTACTCATTTTTTTTTCTTTTCGGAGAGGGATGGTGTAACATTTATTTTTCTTATTTGTGCATTACTGAAATCGTCCTCGTATGAACTCACCTTTAGATGAGTTTATTTTAAATATTTTGTGGGTTTTGAAAATTACTATTTTCTTCCTTTATAATTTTTATATTGATGGATTTTCGTCGTATATATTTAAATGTAGACTCCCTGAGTTTACATTTAATTATTAATAATTTCCTTTTGAATATTATTGTTTAATGGATTTTCTTATTCAAATTTGGATATCGTTATCAATGTTCCTTGGTGGGAATGACGGCCTTGCGCGTTTGATTTTTCGAGAGAAGGATTCGCTCTCCGTTGTGCGTGCTAGAAAGACCTCTCTGAGGATGATTGGTTGTTGGTCACGTTTTAGACCAAGCGTTCTTCATTAGAAACTCTATTAATGAGCATCTTATTGTAAATAAATTTCTCGGTGAAGAATATCCATAACTATTTTGTTTGGACTTTGATTGTTGCTGAGGAATTTAGTTGATGAAGATTTCCCTTATAAAGGTACGTCTTTTTGCAGTCTAATCAATCCTTTTCCAATCTTGTTTGAATTTTTTCTATTATTCAACTACGATTTTAGGGAACCTAGGCTACCCTGTAACATTACGCCTACCCATATGCACCAAATTGTGCAGCCGTTTGTTAAAAGGGATTCCAATCTTCCTGGTGCACGAGCTGAGTCACACCACATCTCTAAAACATTATCGTATATACAGAATCAATCCAGTAGCCAATTTTCGAGGCGGTACTGTATCCGCAGTCGATATCAACCATCGTAGGATTACATCATACGAACCATCAATAGAAGTGAACATTTTCCTTTGTTGGTATTTTTTTTATATTATTTAAATTTGCTTTAATTGATTCATCTAATCAGGTTAATAATTTCACTAATTTATTTAATTTATAGTTAAAGGTAATTTATATTAAGGTTTACGAATTTATAGAGTAATAATAATTTTATACATGGAATTTTTCTGATATCGCTTTCAAGTGATAATTTCAATTTTTATTGCATTTTATTGTGTCAATTTATAAATGCTACGTTTTGATAAATCGTCGGTATCAATTTTCAAATTTTTATTAAATTTATATTGTTTGGATTAAAGAAAAGGTTTAATTAAATTTCTGCATATTTTCTTTATAGTTTTATTAATTCATTTACAGAAGATTACATTATGTAACAGAAATAGTACTATATCTGAGTAATTAGATTTATTTACATATCTACATTCACAGTGATTTTTTTATTTCTTTATTTTGCTCTATATCTTTTTTTTATATGTGTATATATGTGTTACTATTAATAAATGCATTTAAAAATTGTGCTTCTTATTGTTGAGGAATAACACCACCATACCGAAAAAATAAAAGATAATTTAGGCTAAATTGTTTTGTAATAGTTGTTTAAAAATAATACTTACCAAGAGAAATAGGTTCTCCCGCTTTCCTATACTGTTTAAGTTTTCTTGCGTATTTAAAAGCTGGATGGCGCCCTTTTTTTTGCTTCATACTCAGTGGACCCACGTATCCCGCTCACCGATGAAAAGCTGCCGCACGCCAGTGCGTAACCTTTCTTTACCGCAAGTAAAAAAAGGTTACAATGTTACCCATTAAAGGGAGTCCTATTATTTAAAATACAGGCTGTATATTATAATTATCTCTGATAATGATACATGTTGTATCGTAACATGCGTCGGGTAAAAGAATAATAGAGTTATATGTAAAACAAAACTTTTTTACTAATGTTATTTATTTTCATTGCATTATATTTCCAATTGTATTTGGATTTGCTTAATCACATTTTCGAAATATAAATCACTTTAATTTTAGTAACACCCTTTATTAAGGTATACTATCGACTACAAATACAAAGCACCAACTATGTTGAAGTAGGTAAGGAAACATTATTTATTTCAAGGCGTCACGCGAATATGAAATAAACATAAATTCAAAATTACATTACAGTTGAGATCTTCTTTCCAACAAATTACTATACACATTAATTCGTACATCTATGTAACCTTTCAGCGTAATCTGAACTTCAGAGGCACAATTTCCTTGTTTTATGAATTCAATAATTTTAATCTTATTATAAATGTATGCTTTCTAAATACAAAACATCGCCCCCACATTGGAGTGGGTATTATTCATTAGGTTTTCATGTATAAAACAATAACATACATTTTAACATACATAAAGGAACTTTATTCGTAAAATGTATTTCTCACCTCTAACGTCTTTTATTTAAATTCAAATAAGGTTCATTCAAATTCTTGATAGATTAAAGAAAGAATCGGTTTGAAATAAAGTAATGGGTTTTACAGTGTCATTTGCAACTGGATCGACTCTTAATACTACAAAGCATTTCGATTGATATTCTCAGGAGGAGTTGTTTTAACAACTCCATCTCTTAAAAGATGTCATTTTGATATTCTTTTTAAAGCTGATGTTTCTTATATTTACTATTGACATTTGTTTACACCTTGTGCTAAAAATGCGTTTTATTTATTTCTAATCACAATTAGTACTGAATTATTTCTGAAATAAGGTATTTATTTACAGAGAACATTTAATTATTTTTATTTCTACATATATGTAAACTGAAAGACAAATTAAATGAGACTCGTATAGGTACTTAAAAAATCAGCTACGCGCACAGGTGATTGTTGGGTTGCCTAAATATATGAGGACCGAACTTAAACTTAAACTGAGATATTTTTAATGCAATTTATTTTCAAATTTCATCAAACTCGTCGGTTTTATTTGAATTAGAATACCTATATGAGTCTTTCAGTGTACATACAGATGAAAACGCATGGACTTGGTATAGGGATAGCGAAGAGTGCGATAGGAAGAAAAGTTTTATTCTACTGTACTACTTCCTCTACCACCAAGATTTAGAGTAGAGGTTTATTGGGTTAAAATGTAAGCTAGCTTAAGCACCGGGGTGCTTAACCGTATCGTTTTTTATGAAAGGGTTTAAAGTATTATTACCAATTATACAACAGTGCAAGTTTCTCAATTGCTTCTATCGCACTCTACTTCTATGAACGTTTTTATATCCCTATATCAAGCCTATGCGTTTCCAACTTATATACTGTGGCATACATTTTTTAGTTTAAAATGACGCATTTTATATAAGATATTTTTTTCTATCTTCGGCGAGGGTGTGCGGATACAAATCTTTGCATGAATTAAGAAGCAGTTTGCGCGAGTGGATTTAAAAAATACCTTTTTAAAAATTTACTTGTTCATAGAAGACTCAATACCTTTGTTGGCGGCTTTAATAGGTTTTACATAGTTTTGTCTGCGGGCCGTCGCTGGGGGCGGAAAGGCCTTCGCTCTCATGCCCTTAAACTTAGACACTTTAAACTTTTTAGTACTCAAAGGTTCATCCATTTTCGTCCAAAATCCGCCGAGTTTCACGGTTTGAAATTTTGGTATTTTTGGTGCGTTTTTTTTCCTCGAGTGTATATTATCAACGGTTGCGGATTTATGCGTTGGTCCAAGGCGTGTCTTACTATGACATAATTTGGTTTTCGTAGAGCATGGCTAATCAGTCTCCATCTTTTCGCTTGATTTGACTAACGATGGAAATTTCTGCATTGGAACACCGTCTATAATAAATTGTCTTTTTTTCCAGACTGAATGGTTTGGCTAATATGGCTTTAGTTTTACCTGACACATCCGGCATCTTCATGGTCTCCCACATTTTCTTTTTTTATGAAATCGAATGTTTGTTAAAAGAGCATGAGTAGATAGGCTAGCACAGTTCTAGCCCAATCCTTATGGAAATTAACATGGGAAATCGCCAAGGTCCAAAGTAGTAATTTTTGGTCAATTTCAAGGTCATCCGCGGCCTAACGTGTGACCTCAGCGCGTGACATCACAACGTATACAAATCAAATCTATATATTACATTATGATTGATGTCTTCATTATAAAATCTCTCACATGCATACGCGAATTAAATTAATTCACGGTATCATTTGCATATCTCATCTCTCATTTACCTAGCTCATTTTTTATATCTCATATGCATGCGCGAATTAAATTAATTCACGATATCATTTGCATATCTCATCTCTCATTTACATATATCATCTCTCACATGCATACGCGAATTAAATTAATTCACGGTATCATTTGAATATCTCATTTCTCATTTGCCTAGCTCATTTTTTATAGCTCATATGCACGCGCGAATTAAATTAATTCATGGTATCGTTCGCGTATCTCATCTCTCATTTACATAACTCATCTCTCATTAGTACATCTCATTTTTATATATCATTTGCATCAGTCATCTCTCTCTCTCATAAATTTATTTTAAAATAAATCTTATGTTGTCATTCCTAATTGATATTTAAATATGGATCTATACGTCATATGATTAACACACGTGTAATATAATTAACATGTAGAATCATCTAGGATAATAATACGAGAAAAATTTACTTTCAAGTATACAAGGTACCTCTAAAGGCTTACTGGCAATCACCTGTCGGATTATCTCTATTGCATTTTGACATGTTTAAATACAAACGTCATAAACATTTAAAATACAGTCTACAAGTAAATCACTAATGGTCATGTAATTATTATCATAGCATCATTTCATTTATAATTATCTAGTAAAAAATGTATTGTTTCATACGACTGACAAACATTCCTTAAAACTGCTTTTAACTATTTAGTTGATTATTTATCAGGAACGCAAATTCTATTTGAAAGAAAACAATTAGGGTCGTTATGATTTCTTAAAAATTTATTTAAATAAAACTTTTAAAATACTGTATAGCATTATTTTAAAATTCAAAAACATTTTCTGTAGCTAAAATTGTTTAAGAAGTTACTTTCAAACTAATGTTATTGCATGAAAATACGTACAAGGTAGTTAGTCACGTTGTTTTTCAACATTCCTTAAAACTGTTTTTAACTATAAATAAACAAACCGCTCTTACAGACGACTGAACAATTCAAAGGAATTTAGATTTTCTAAAAATTTGTTAAGAGATTTAAAAGCAATCAACAGGTTAAAATCTTTGAAGTTATTTTGCTAAAAGTTGCATTAATCATTGTCATCTTAAAAGCGGCATAAATTATTGTTTTAAATGATAATTACTCACCCTTGTGTTAATCTGTATAAGTTAGACGTGTAGAAATTTGAATACGGAAATAATCTGAAAGAGACATAACATTATAATGTACTATGTGTGATTAGTTGTATTGTTTCAGAGCTCTGAATCATACAGATTTGATGTACGCTTCATTAACTTTTTTAACCGAGAAACATATTTATTATTATTCTTTACTTAAGATTAATACGAGTTCTTTCTATAATAACTAACAACTTTTAAGAAAAGTTGTTTTATTTTAAAACTATTGTTCATCATAATTACGCAAACGCTGAAAACTAGTATAAAACCTGAACGCTTTTTAAAAATAAACCATTCCGAAAGTGTTCTGGAATCATCAAGATAGTTACATCAAGTGAATATTAAAATCAGGTATGTTTTATTTTTGCTTATATTTTAAAAACTATATGTAAATAATTTACGAATGTTTTATCCTTATTTGAAATTCATCGAGTAAGTTGCTTTTATTTTTAACGATGTTGTGTAAACTTATTTTGAAATTTGTTATAGACTGACTGCAGTTTCTATATGCGTGAAATCCACATAGTTTTAGGGTTACTGTATCAAGGAAGTCGAAGACGCGAAATTATCAACGTTTGGTAATTCTGTAACCTGCAAATTTATTTGAAATATATCAAGCAGGTATGTTTTATCTTCAGTTGCTTATATTTTTAAACTGCCTGATATGTAAATGTTTTACGATTGCTTACAGTAAGAAATGGAATTTTTAAACGAATTGAACCAATCAGCCGGAACAGAAAAACCCGTCAAGAAATTGCATGAATACAACGTGAAGGAAGTAGCAGAGATATCAGAGGTCAAAATTATCACCTGCAAAGACGGAAGCAGAGCGGTGTTCATTGTCGCTGAAAAACATATAACATATCTACCCAAAAGATTTGCCGACAAACTTACTGAAGATAAAGTGGTCGATCTCAACCAGAAGATAGCGAATAAAACTCTGTCTCTAGGATTGGTTTACCTAGGTAAAGTAAAGACAGAAAGATATCAACCGTATGCTGACTGTATGTTTATCGAAACGAATAAGGTATGAAATGTAACAGGTAGTCTATTCAATGAACATTGCCTAATACTTTTTCTGATTCTTCTTCTAGCCTATGGATCCGCAGTTAGAAACACGGGCCTGCTAAATACCTGCAATTCACCTACCCTATCAATATGTCGTACATTGCATACATTTAATATTCTTATTAAAATTTTATAAATAAAAACGGTAAAAGAAGTTTATAGTTTTTAATTTATTTTTATGTTAAACATATACGGTAGCAAAATCTAGAATGCTCCTACCCTCAGAAGTGAAGGTCTTCAGCAGCTTCAGATCAGCAAATTAAAAACTTGATAGAGTCAACATCTAACTCCGGATGTCATACAGAGCTATCAACTAAATCGTATACAGATTTTGCTTAATTGTACGAATAACTCGTTCGATTATTCAAGTCTTAATCACGGAACACGTAGAATAATGATTTATGTTGTATTCATTCATTAACTTTAACTCGATATATACAAATTCATATATGAGAGAAATGTTATGTATCTCAATACATACCTAAAACGTATTCTTCGTATATTCAGTAAGAGTTACCCATTTTTTTCTAGACATTCGAATTTTGAACAGATTGATAACATGTTTTCTCATTTAATCATAATTAGGGTCAAGTTGAATAGCAAAATAAAGTACATAAAAGTTAACAGGTTAAAATAGAAATTCATTTTGCTACTTTTATATGTGCTAAGTAAAATAATAAACAGATATTTCGAAAATTTTATACATTCTTGAGAGAACGGGGTATAATATTTAAAACACACTGTAGAAAACATATCAGCAGAGAAAGGGAATACATAAATACAGTATGTTTTGTATGATGAGGTGTCGTCAGTTTAAAAGAAATGAGTTTAATGTTGCACGTATTACATCAATTGTATTTGTACATAACAAAGGTATACATCCCTCTTATTAGATTGTCACGAACGTATGTAGTATACTTCTAAATTCATGAATACCCTATACAAGTATTCTAACTAGACAATAAAGGTTTACTGAGATTATATACCGTATAATATAGCAATAGAACTTTTCTAAATTTTGTTTTTTAAGTTTTATTTAAATAAATTTTAGGATTCAAAAGCATTTTCCTATTATTATTAATGTACATAGACCCCTTAACCCTTCACCCTCAACCCAACGATGTAAGATTACGACAGGGTACATGAAGAAAAGGGTATGTTGTAAGAAAAACTAATAATAATCCTTCTCTAGGAACTGGGTAGTCGTATCAACAGTAACATAGACGAATCCAAGCATGAAATAAACAAGATAGAAAAATAGAAAAAATACATAAAAACCTTTATGTGCTTTAAACATAATATATGGTAAATAAGTTACCTAAGGACACATCACAATGTCTATTACAGTTTTTTTGTATTTACAGTGCATTAAGAATAATTGTATTAGATTATATACGTTTAGATATACAGTTCTTTTGTGATAATTATGGCTGAAGGGTGTAAAACAACTACTGTATCGAAAATAGCTACATAGGAAGTCGCATGAGTTGTTACCGGCTCTTTAACAAGCGTATGCTACAATTCTCTAATTTTCTAGTTTCTAGACATAATGTAGTTTTGAACAGATTTTAGACTTTTTCGTTATATCTACTACCTTGTAAACTGTTTCTACATATGTGTTCTTATTGTTTATGCATCATATAGATATTCGTCGCCATATTTAAACGTTATTTTACAATATATGATACATTTTCAATAGCTTCGAAATACGCAGATATGTAATAATATACTATATACTCTTGTAGGATATTCATCGTATCTATAGTAAACTCGTATGATTAATAATAATCTGTAACCATTTTCGATACCTTCGAAATATAAGTCTATAGCATATGTTTGTAATACGTCTTTATAACTTTGAAACACAGAGTAGTTACCTCTTGTAATATCTACAGTTATGACAACCCTGAAGACTTAACCCGGAGAAATAAATCAGATAAATATTTTACTTTTTATTGAAACGATAACTTTGCATAGTAATATATGAAAATAATATAATGTATATCGCCTGATAAATAAAATTGAAATTATTCTTATTCTTTTACAATGAAATGTGTTTTGAAAATACACGATGAAACGTTATGTATATTAATGCAGGAGTTCTGTTAACGCATTCATTATTTAGAGATTCGCTTATAAGTACACTATCTATTTAGCTGATTCAATAAAAATTTCGTTATTTTTAAAATTCCTAACAAGGGTTCAGGGTTCTTTATCTGTTTTAGAATATTCAAAGACAATATATGTATAAATTATCGTGAAACTCCTGCTCTACGTATATAAAACGCCATATATAAAATTAGAGATAAAAATTTATCCTGTGTATTGGTGAAAACTCAAATATTCACGGAAATATAACAATCGGTACATATGACGATACCAATCAGTCTGACGTGGAATATATATTTTATATTATACAAACGGAGAGAAAAGAATAGGTACAATCGGATTATGTTCATACCAGGCTCACCATGATTATTATAAACATCTTAACAGAATAAAAACAGCGATATGAATATAACTTATAGGATTTAATCAAACTAGAAAAATATCGATATATATCCTGCGTTGAGAAAATAATTATACTATGCAAGCATCAATACGCTACATACGATTACGAGCCTAAGTATAAACATGAAGTTATACTTTAAGCGCTGACGAATACTATGCATATTTCGAATAGAGTATGCGGAAAACAGCATCAGTGAGGGATATAAGAACCTACAGACCGTATCAAACAGGATCCAACGAGTTGAGACAAGCAGAAATCGGTTAGTAGGAGAACCGTTGTATTAAATGTTTAGGTATCGGGGAGATGTAAACGTTTTAGTGATTCCTCCCTTCCTCTTTAGACGGTAATAAATAACAGAAGTAGTAGACCTACTTATTTAGTCACGATTTATCGGTGTTGCTGTTTATTCATAGTTAAAATGTCATTCTACAAAGCTGAGCGCATTCAACATAATAGTAGATGTGAACCGTATAGTGTGCCTAGGAAGTGTGATTCACCTCAATTTCAACCGAATAGCGATGATATCAAAACTTTTAAAAAGTTTGCAAAAAAAACATACGATATACAAGTTCAGGATCATGATGATAAAATTCTAAACTACGAAAAATCAAGACTTCTTTGTAAAATACAGCTGCCGTTAAACAACAGCGGGTCGAAATATTTACATCTTGGACTAGATCCTTTCAAGAATTTTGATGTGTGTATAAGAATCTTGAAGAAAGGCACTGATCTAGGTGTGCAGTTTAACGAAGACTCATTTAAAGATTTTATAGAGGATGCTTCGTACATATTAGAATGTCTGAAAAACAACGAACTTGATGGATACGTATTGACCGATTATACGCTTTATAGTGTAGGAAACAAGTGTCTCAGATTTGTTTCAAAAAAAATAATCAAAGTTTTGAACTTTACATTTCCGAATTAAGTCTATAGAGATTATACACGATGAAAACCTTTTTATGGAAAAAGATTGATAGTATTAAAACTATGCATCACAATTACGAATGTTTCGTCGAAGAAGTCCTGGACGCTGCTATAAAAGTTAGAACAACAATAACATTCTATTAAGTGTGTTAAATTCTTCTTGTAGATATAAGGATGATTTATTTTTGAATGAATTAGTTTATAAGTTTACTAAGAAACTATTGTAGATTTGCAGAACGACTTTGATTTAGATGATAGACTTAAATTTAATACATCTGGATATAATGTATAATAAATATAATATAATAAATGTCTTTAAAACTTATTGTTTTTTATTACATCACAGGTTAGAGCATACGAATATAATTTAGGTTAGATTAGGTTAGAGCTTACGAATACATTTTTAGGACAGAACGTAGGGAGCAGAGTAAGTACAAAACTACATACTTTCATACAAGAACGTTTATTGATACGAGTAGTTTCGACGCTACTTAAAACATAATACATAACTTATATATAATATCTATTAAAATAGTACATTTCGTATACACTAATAATGGTACTACATACCTGACTATAAAGTAAACATGGTAAGTATAACAGCAGTTTAAAAGAATAGAGAGTAAATATAACTATATCTAATTGTTTTATAAAATACTATGTTAACTAAGAGGTAATATACACAATATATACGCTTGTATTCGGTCTCTAGAGGGTTCATACCATAATATAAGGTTAGTGCGAGAGATTAACGATCCCTGACCGAAGGGTTAAGGGTTAAGGTTAACGGTTAAGGTTGAAGCATGAAGGGTTAAGGGTTAAGGGTGAAGGGAGAAAGGTAAAGGGTTAAGGGTGAAAGGTTAAGGGTGAAGGGTGAAGGGTGAATGGTGAATGGATAGGGTGAAGGGTGAAGGGTGTATGGTGACTAGCCAGGGTTAATTAAGTTAAACGGAACGTGATATATAAATAGGAGTTCATGTTGAATCATTAGTCGAGATGGAACGGCGACGTGAGTGTGATGTGTGCGGTACGAGCGTTTTACGATCAGGGTTTGCACGTCATTTGAAGATACACTGTGGACACAAAGTTCAGTGTTCTATTGGTTTAAAGTATTTTACACGTCTCGATAACTACAGAAATCATTTGAAAATTGTTCATAGCACCCTACATGATGATAATAAGACTTTACCTAGCAATAATGTATAATAATAATAAGCAATTAAAGCAATAATATTTAAAGACGTGAATCTGAAACGTATGCATACCAATGAACCCCGCGACACAAATAAAGAAATAAGACTCAATGATGATGCTCAAATAATAAACGCTCTTAATGCTATACGTAATAAATTAGCCTACTTTCAACGTGATAAAGCTAACCTCGACCGGGGGCCGTTATTCTCTCACCGAAACATGAACACGCATCTCCAATTACATCTGTTGAAGATGAAGAAGAAGAAGAAGGAGAAGAATGCGATTCTGACCTAAAGATTTATCAGGAATTCTCTAACTATTATAGAGCATTATTAGCTAACGGAGAAAAAAAACGTAGACAAAACTAGGTACGCTCTATATAACGACATCGATGAGTGGCGATTTGGTTGTTTGCGAGTACAGTTTCAGGGAAAAGATATTTTAATTAAAAACAAACTTTTCAATGGAACATCCGGCCTGTTTACTTTACTAACGCTTAAACGAATAAGCTCTCTTAGTCCAACAGAAGAAGATATCGACAACTATATGAAAATAATCTCACTTACTAATGCTCATAAGAAAGACTATAGGCGCAACGGTCGACTAATAAGCGTTAAACATTGGAAATACGAAAATGTAATCAGGCCAAATTTATACAGAATAACAGACTTTGGGATTAGTCTTCCCAAAAAGTTAAACAAGATGAAACCGGTTTGTATACGTCAGAGTACGCCTGATCAACTAATAGACCAACTTCGTCTGTTGTATGCTGTAAAGAAAGCTCTTAGCAGCAGTCTCGAAAACGAAAACGAAAATGAAATAATTTCAGTCATCGCAGAGCTTAAAGCGAGACAAATCATAGAATAAGTAAATATTTAATTTGTACTATGTAAGCTGATCTTATTGTATTGCTATTTATATGTAATATGATCAAATAAACGATATACATTCTATATATGTTTCTTATTTCTTTACCTCTCTCGCGCAGTAAACGTTCTGGTAGATGATCCATTTGAGTTCCTGCATCATCTTGATACGTTTTATTTCATAGCATTACCAGGACTATCTGGAATAAGTAGATGTAGGTACAATTAAAAACAATAAATTTTAAAGACATTTATTATATTATATTTATTATACATTATATCCAGATGTAATAAATTTAAGTCTATCATCTAAATCAAGGTCGTTCTGCAAATCTACAATAGTTTTCTTAGTAAACTTATAAACTAATTCATTCAAAAATAAATCATCCTTATATCTACAAGAAGAATTTAACACACTTAATAGAATATTATTGTTGTTCTAACTTTTATAGCAGCGTCCAGGACTTCGACGAAACATTCGTAATTGTGATGCATAGTTTTAATACTATCAATCTTTTTCCATAAAAAGGTTTTCATCGTGTATAATCTCTATAGACTTAATTCGGAAATGTAAAGTTCAAAACTTTGATTATTATTTTTGAAACAAATCTGAGACACTTGTTTCCTACACTATAAAGCGTATAATCGGTCAATACGTATTCATCGAGTTCGTTGTGTTTCAGATATTCTAATATGTACGAAGCATCCTCTATAAAATCTTTAAATGAGTCTTCGTTAAACTGCACACCTAGATCAGTGCCTTTCTTCAAGATTCTTATACACACATCAAAATTCTTGAAAGGATCTAGTCCAAGATGTAATTATTTCGACCCGCTGTTGTTTAACGGCAGCTGTATTTCACAAAGAAGTCTTGATTTTTCGTAGTTTAGAATTTTATCATCATTATCCTGAACTTGTATATCGTATGTTTCTTTTGCAAACTTTTTAAAAGTTTTGATATCATCGCTATTCGGTTGAAATTGAGGTGAATCACACTTCCTAGGCACACTATACGGTTCACATCTACTATTATGTTGAATGCGCTCAGCTTTGTAGAATGACATTTTAACTATGAATAAACAGCAACACCGATAAATCGTGACTAAATAAGTAGGTCTACTACTTCTGTTATTTATTACCGTCTAAAGAGGAAGGGAGGAATCACTAAAACGTTTACATCTCCCCTATACCTAAACATTTAATACAACGGTTCTCCTACTAACCGATTTCTGCTTGTCTCAACTCGTTGGATCCTGTTTGATACGGTCTGTAGGTTCTTATATCCCTCACTGATGCTGTTTTTCGCATACTCTATTCGAAATATGCATAGTATTCGTCAGCGCTTAAAGTATAACTTCATGTTTATACTTAGGCTCGTAATCGTATGTAGCGTATTGATGCTTGCATAGTATAATTATTTTCTCAACGCAGGATATATATCGATATTTTTCTAGTTTGATTAAATCCTATAAGTTATATTCATATCGCTGTTTTTATTCTGTTAAGATGTTTATAATAATCATGGTGAGCCTGGTATGAACATAATCCGATTGTACCTATTTTTTTCTCTCCGTTTGTATAATATAAAATATATATTCCGCGTCAGACTGATTAGTATCGTCATATGTACCGATTGTTATATTTCCGTGAATATTTGAGTTTTCACCAATACACAGGATAAATTTTTATCTCTAATTTTATATATGGCGTTTTATATACGTAGAGCAGGAGTTTTACGATAATTTATACATATATTGTCTTTGAATATTCTAAAACAGATAAAGAACCCTGAACCATTGTTAGGAATTTTAAAAATAACGAAATTTTTATTGAATCAGCTAAATAGATAGTGTACTTATAAGCGAATCTCTAAATAATGAATGCGTTAACAGAACTCCTGCATTAATATACATACCGTTTCATCGTGTATTTTCAAAACACATTTCATTGTAAAAGAATAAGAATAATTTCAATTTTATTTATCAGGCGATATACATTATATTGTTTTCATATATTAGTATGCAAAGTTATCGTTTCAATAAAAAGTAAAATATTTATCTGATTTATTTCTCCGGGTTAAGTCTTCAGGGTTCTCATAACTGTGGATATTGCAAGAGGTAACTACCATGTGTTTCAAAGTTATAAAGACGTATTACAAACATATGTTATAGACTTATATTTCGAAGGTATCGAAAATGGTTACAGATTATTATTAATCATACGAGTTTACTATAGATACGATGAATATCCTACAAGAGTATATAGTATATTATTACATATCTGCGTATTTCGAAGCTATTGAAAATGTATGATATATTGTAAAATAACGTTTAAATATGGCGACGAATACCTATATGATGCATAAACAATAAGAACACATATGTAGAAACAGTTTACAAGGTAGTAGATATAAGGAAAAAGGCTAAAATCTGTTCAAAACTACATTATGTCTAGAAACTAGAAAATTAGAGAATTGTAGCATACGCTTGTTAAAGAGCCGGTAACAACTCATGCGACTTCCTATGTAGCTATTTTCGATACAGTAGTTGTTTTACACCCTTCAGCCATAATTATCACAAAAGAACTGTATATCTAAACGTATATAATTTAATACAATTATTCTTAATGCACTGTAAATACAAAAAAAACTGTAATAGACATTGTGATGTGTCTTTAGGTAACTTATTTACCATATATTATGTTTAAAGCACATAAAGGTTTTTATGTATTTTTTTCTATCTTGTTTATTTCATGCTTGGATTCGTCTATGTTACTGTTGATACGACTACCCAGTTCCTAGAGAAGGATTATTATTAGTTTTTCTTACAACATACCCTTTTCTTCATGTACCCTGTCGTAATCTTACATCGTTGGGTTGAGGGTGAAGGGTTAAGGGGTCTATGTACATTAATAATAATAGGAAAATGCTTTTGAATCCTAAAATTTATTTAAATAAAACTTAAAAAACTAAATTTAGAAAAGTTCTATTGCTATATTATACGGTATATACTCTCAGTAAACCTTTATTGTCTAGTTAGAATACTTGTATAGGGTATTCATGAATTTAGAAGTATACTACATACGTTCGTGACAATCTAATAAGAGGGATGTATACCTTTGTTATGTACAAATACAATTGATGTAATACGTGCAACATTAAACTCATTTCTTTTAAACTGACGACACCTCATCATACAAAACATACTGTATTTATGTATTCCCTTTCTCTGCTGATATGTTTTCTACAGTGTGTTTTAAATATTATACCCCGTTCTCTCAAGAATGCATAAAATTTTCGTAATATCTGTTTATTATTTAACTTAGCACATATAAAAGTAGCAAAATGAATTTCTATTTTAACCTGTTAACTTTTATGTACTTTATTTTGCTATTCAACTTGACCCTAATTATGATTAAATGAGAAAACATGTTATCAATCTGTTCAAAATTCGAATGTCTAGAAAAAAAATGGGTAGCTCTTACTGAATATACGAAGAATACGTTTTAGGTATGTATTGAGATACATAACATTTCTCTCATATATGAATTTGTATATATCGAGTTAAAGTTAATGAATGAATACAACATAAATCATTACTCTGCGTGTTCCGTGATTAAGACTTCAATAATCGAACGAGTTATTCGTACAATTAAGCAAAAGCTGTATACGATTTAGTTGATAGCTCTGTATGACATTCGGAGTTAGATGTTGACTCTATTCAGTTTTTAATTTGCTGATCTGAAGCTGCTGAAGACCTTCACTTCTGAGGGGTAGGAGCATTCTAGATCTTGTTACCGTACGTGCTTTCATATATGATGAATACGTAGATATAAATGAAAAACTATAAACTTGTTGTATCGTTTTATTTATAAAATTTTAATAATGATACGAAATGTTTGCATTGTACGATATGATAAAAAATTCTAGTGTTATCAAGTTGTTATTTCATTCCTTTAATATATTAGAAAGTCTACCATTCTATTGGTTAAGAATTTCAATTGTCACTTTTCTTTCAGACACGCCTCAGTTGCTTTGCTAATCTATTTTCTTTTTAAAATAAAACAGAATGCATTTAAAATAATATTATATTTTATATAATAAACATACACGCATAAATTAAATCTTAAAAAATAAATTAAAAAATAAACGAATATAAGAAAATTAAAACTAAATCTTATTTATATAAAAATTAAAGGAATAAAACTAAACTACTCAATAATAAAATAAATATTACTAATATTGTTTACACCTACCCTATCTTTTATGTAAGATAAGAACTTTAAGAATTCGTTAAATTTTATCTGAATATCATCGTGATTGAACAAAACGGTATCCGATGAGAACCTACGAGTTTCACTTATGATTCCTCCCCCGGGTAGTTCCATTTCTTCTTCTATTACAATAATCATGATGACGACGTACTTCATCACGTCGTAGTTATTGCTTCTGGTATTAATTATACTATTTTTAAATTTAGAGAAGATTTCCTCTTCTCCAAATTTATCTTCACTTTTAGCGAAACATTCAATTTCATTGTCGTCGACGTCGCTATCACCACTGTCAACTTGATAATTTTCAGCAGACATTCTATTAGATTTTTTTTTGGAAAACTGCAGTCAGTCTATAACAAGTTTCAAAATAAGTTTACACAACATCGTTAAAAATAAAAGCAACTAACTCTATGAATTTCAAATAAGGAAATGTATTTCTTAATAATACGGAATTGTAGACGATCTAAAAAGTTCAGAATTAGTTTGCATAACATAGTTAAAAATTACATAGTTAAGCACTTACATGATTGATTTCAAATAAGGAAAAATAATATTTCTTAACGATAAATTATTTTTCTTAGGAACTGTAGACGATCTAAACGGAAGTTGATCTAAAATAATCGTAAACATTTACATATAGTTTTTAAAATATAAGCAAAAATAAAACATACCTGATTTTAATATTCACTTGATGTAACTATCTTGATGATTCGAGAACACTTTCGGAATAGTTTATTTTTAAAAAAGCGTTCAGTTTTTATACGAGTTTTCGGCGTTTGCGTAATTATGATGAACAATAGTTTTAAAATAAAACTACTTTTCTTGAAAGCTGTTAGTTATTATAGAAACAACTCGTCTTAATCTTAAGTAAAGAATAATAATAAACATGTTTCTCGGTTAAAAAAGTTATTGAAGCGTACATCAAATCTGTATGATTCAGAGCTCTGAAACAATACAACTAATCACACATAGTACGTTATAATGTTACGTCTCTTTCAAATTATTTCCGTATTCAAATTTCTACACGTCTAACTTATACAGATTAACGCAAGGGTGAGTATGTTAAGAGATGTAAAACCAATTAACAGGTTAAAATCTTTGAACTTGAATTCATCAGTCATCTGTAAGAACGTTTTGTTTATTTATAGTTGAAAACAGTTTTACGCAATGTTGAAAAACAATGCGACTAATTACCTTGTACGTATTTTCATGCAATATCATTAGTTTGAAGTAACTTCTTTCGAAGGTATCGTAAATGGTTACAGCAAATGTTTTTGAATTTTAAAATAATGCTATACAGTATTTTAAAAGTTTTACTTAAATAAATTTTTAGGAAATCATAATGACCCTAATTGTTTTCTTTCAAATAGAATTTGCGTTCCTGAGAAATAATAAACTAAAAACCTTTCAAGAAATTTCAAAAGAAAGCTAATCTGTTAATATTTGTCAATCGTATGAAACAATACATTTTTCACTAGATAATTGTAAATGAAAAGATGTTAAGATAATAATTACATGACCATTATCGATTTACTTGTAGACTGTATTTTAAATGTTTATGACGTTTGGATTTAAACATGTCAAAATGCAATAGAGATAATCCGACAGGTGATTGATAGTAACCCTTTAGAGGTACCTTGTATACTTGAAAGTAAATTTTTCTCGTATTATTATCCTAGATGTTTCTACATGTTAATTATATTACACGTATGTTAATCCTATGACGTATAGATCTATATTTAAATACACATAAGACATAAGACACATAAATGACAACATAAGATTTATTTTAAAATAAATTTATGAGAGAGAGATGACAGATGATACAAATGATATAAATGATGACAAATGATATATAAAAATGAGATGTACAAATGAGAGATGAGTTATGTAAATGAGAGATAAATTAATTTAATTCGCGCATGCATATGAGATATAAAAAATGAGCTAGGCAAATGAGAGATGAGATATGCAAATGATACCGTGAATTAATTTAATTCGCGTATGCATGTGAGAGATTTTATAATGAAGACATCAATCATAATGTAATATGTAGATTTGATTTGTATACGTTGTGATGTCACGCGCTGAGGTCACACGTTAGACCGCGGATGACCTTGAAATTGACCAAAAATTACTACTTTGGACCTTGGCGATTTCCCATGTTAATTTCCATTAGGATTGGGCTAGAACTGTCCTAGCCTATGTACTAGCAGGTAAAGCGTAATTTGGAACTCAGGAAACTGTTATAAAATATGATTCTAAGACAGCGTATCTTGCCTACGGTTCCGGCCTTCCTAAATCCAGCCTAAATTCCTAAATTTATTGGAAAATCTTTAATTGGATCTTATACTGCTCTTAGCTTTTGTATGAATCTAGTAGCCTCACTGATTTCTTTCTTATAACTGATCTTAATTGCCGAATCTAAACATTTATTTAGTTTAGAGCCTCGTTTAGTTCTCAGAAATCTAAGGAATAACGGTTTTACCACTTGTTTAAGGCAAGTAAGCTCTTCTGGAGTAAGGAAGATTCTGTTTAATGATATCAAGATTTTAAACAAAAAATAAAGCCATCAGCTTATTTAAATTAGTTATAATTATAATGTTTTTACTTTGACGTGTAATTGTTTCAGGAAATGGAATACTTGAAATGGGTATCAATAATGTACTTTTATTAATTGTTTGAGAATCATGTACATCAATTTCATTTCAATAATCCCTGGGTAATTATGTACTATAGCATTTCACATTTATCTTTTGTTAAGTCTAGTTCGTTTTGCCATAAATAAACTGTTCCATGAAG
This sequence comes from Agrypnus murinus, assembly GCA_929113105.1. Lineage (NCBI taxonomy): Eukaryota > Metazoa > Arthropoda > Insecta > Coleoptera > Elateridae > Agrypnus > Agrypnus murinus. Next base: position 18,754,057 of record OV816024.1, on the reverse strand, counting down.
GCCTATAATTTGCTTCCTATTTATAAACCATTCAAGCTTAATGAGTCCATAACATAAATGACCTGAAATCCATATAAATAATGCAGTTTATAATTATAATCCTGCTATTACATTTTAAATCGTTGTTTCTGACCGTATGGTAATATATATTACATCGACCATTGCAAAGACTTTCGTCAAAATAGTTCTGACAGTTTCAATGCTAAAGCTCTACGTAAATAATAATTAACGTTAAAACAGGGGCCGCTTTAAAGTTTAGAATGTGTTCAAAATGTGATAACACTTTTAATTTCCTAGACAAAATTGAAAATGCTGAATCCACTAAATCAATTAACGTAGAACAAAGGCTAAATCTTCGCTAAATGCTTGTACTCCCATGGATGGCGGTAGTTTAACTAATTTTACTAGTTTCCAGTTGAAATCGCATTTGCAGTAGAGTTGAGATTTTCCCTTTTTTCTAGAAAATCCAGTCATAAAAATGCATTTTATACAATTTGTCTACAGCCGCGTTGAAATATTACATAAATCGGCTAAAATTATGTAAAATGGTACTTTATAAACATGAATCTGCTTTAGTTTTTCATTAAGCAGGTATTCTTTTCTTCTGTTTTATACTTTGTAGTTAGATTGTTTGTAATTTTTAATCAACACAATGCTACGAATTTTAAGAAAATAATGCCAAATAAAGAGTGGGTTTGGACTTTTAAAAGCTTTTATAAAATTTCTTTTCGGGATGCATCAAATCGTCTACGTATGTGATATTAAGATTTGATGGAAGTAAAAGCATGATAATGATGATGCATTCTTAAGATTTTCAGTAAAATGTGCCAAAGTGCAAGATCACACTCAAGCACAATTGACTGGATACACGCATACCTTTTTAAGTTATAAAATACCGGGAAAGCTTTTGGTGTTCTACTGGAGACGTAGTTGATTTACATAGTAAGTGTAACGGATTTATTTACATTTTATCTAGCTAACATAAATCGGCCATGTTACATACTAGCCCATTATGCAGTTAACTGCACTGAAATACAATTTCTATTACTTCAACCCCGCCACTGGTACGATATTGCTTATTTACAAACTGTATCTGTAAAAAAAAGTAATAATTTCTGGTTAAATTGAAATTTTTTACTTTTAATGTATAAGTGCCACGAATCTTTTTAATACTTTTTTAAAGTATATTTTAATAATTTTTGAAAACTCCTTAGGGAGTTTAAAACCCCCTAAAGTAAACCCCATCACAGATTAGATTTTGCTCATTTACGAACTCGATCTGTATTTCTAGGCAGAAAGATTTTTTGTCCAAATTTGAAATCAATAGTTTCAATATATCAAAAGGGAAACAACACACACGCAAACCCGCACGAGCGCACTCGCATCCACTTACGCACACGCTCCCGCGAATCCTCACACGACCCACGTCAGTATCTAACTGAGAGTCTCTTGATCTGTAGTAATTCTTCCATCACCATCGTATTTACACGTCAGCAAGTTACCAATTTCTTCTCTGATTTTTCTCTGCTTTCTACTCTTCTACTTCTTCATAGTCGCGCAAAATATCTAAAACATTTTCACAAGAGTTTTTATTGCAGAAAGTGCAGATGAAAGAGCACCTCTAATAAACGCACGTTGGTCCACATGTGTCTTTTTTACATGTGCAGGAAATGAATCTTGATAGTGCCTCTGGAGCATGGTATATTCATATTTTCACTATAGTACGCCAAATCTTACTCCTTTTCCATTCCCATTCTTTGGTATATTGTAACGTGGGGTTTTCGTGACTGGGGGACGTAGTCAGACGTAGAGAAGTACGGTTATCTAAAAGAATTACACGGGGTCGAGTATAACGAGGGTGCGAAAGGGTATTCCGGAAGGGAAACACGCACCTCCACCACAATGTCACGTGGGGTTTTGGTGACTGGGGGACGTAGTTAGAGGTAGAGAAAAATAAGCACAAGATATAGAAAACAACTATGTACTAACAACAGAATCAATAATACAAAAAGGTTACAAACATTGGTTTACAGTGTGAGGACTTACATGTCCTCCTAAATCTATCATGATCTTGAGGGTGGTCGGAACCAACCCTGCTCTAGCACTAGGTCTAGAAACTAAGCACTAGGATATCAGGTAATCGGCATCCCAAGATGCTAGATTCTAGATATTCCTAGTTTACAACTAAGCGTGAAAGAAACCTGGACACAATTTCCCTATACTAAGCTCGAGAGGGTTGTAGCGCACCCACTCAACTAAGCAAACTAAGCCATAATTAATTAAAAGACACTTACCCGCTTGTTTCTTATGATGCTTCTTGTGAGTCCTGACACAGACTGCCTTTCAAGCCAAACAAGCGGGTTTATATACTGCTGAACGCGGAAGCCTTACTGTATAATTGAATAAATTAAGTGGGATGTGAAGAATACATGAATGCATAATGAGATGCAAACTGTACATATTATTCTAATGAGATGCAAACTGCATATTTTATTTCCAAGGATATGCAGATTGTATACACGCGCGTGGCGGCGTGTGGGTGGCTATCGCATTACTCTTGATAATATTTGTACTAAATGAATGCAAGTTGAAATGTTACGAAAAGGATTTCATTTAAAATAATTCCGTTTGTGACAATATCATATCAAGCTTGGGTGTATATAGGTCCGGAACGAATGTGGTTTGTGCAGCTTCTCTCGTCGGTGGCAAAGAAGCAAGATTAAACTGTCATGGACCTTGCAGAATGTTGGTAGCGGAGAGATTCCAAGTTTATATTTAGTAGAAACAGCATACAGAACGATTAAAGAACTTTACCCTGCTATGATGCCGCTATGGTGTCAGAATCTGCATTTTGATTTTTAAAACCGTGTGAAATTTGACTTGTGCTCATGCTCTCTCCATGAATACTAAAAATTCTTATCTTTTTTGATTGAAAATCGCAACCACTGAATGCTTCTAGTTCGAAATAAATAGTATGCTGTTCGTTAGTGTTTCCCCGTTAGTCCAATCAACTGTTAGTCAATAGTTAGATATCGAACCCTCCAACTAGTCTTTCCAAGTTGCAGATACCACGAATCGCTTTGATTTGAAGCATTATAAGTGAGATTCATTTTGCTTAGTAAAGTTTACAGGCAATAAAAAGTTTATGCCAATGTTATAAACAAAAAACGTGATTCGCAAACATTTTGAAAATTAGGTCCGCAAAGTCCGAAATTCGGATCCTGACAACACACGGCTTCGTAGTTTTTTATTTTCTCTTAGGAGGAAGTTACGTAAGAAAGTATTGGATTCGACCTAGACCTCGGTACCCGAATTAACGATTTTGACATTTATCGATGTTTTAAGGCTCCCTGAATAATAAGTAAAAAATTCACAAAAAATTACATATGAAGTAAGAACCTTAATTGTTTTTTAATTACGACCTTGGCTTTGAAAAACCTTCCTGTGATTGCCGGTAATGTAAGTAACGATGCATGACGTAAATTGATAGAAGTTGTAAAAGCCGTATGATTAAATTATAAAGAAATTTGATTTTAGGTTTTTTATTTTATGATTATTTTATAGTTATAAATATTATATTAAATATTAAATTTAATAATTTATAAAGAATTTTTGAAAGAAAATATAAAGCAACGCTAAAGACACATTATGAAAGAAAAAATTATGACAGCTAATTAACTTTTCTAGACGTTGAAAAGCGTTTTTAAAATAATACTTTATGTAAAAACGCAAAAGACGGAGTCCAAGTTACAAAAATATATACAGTTTACTGTTAAGTACAATAAGTATTTATTCGTTGTTAATATACAATAGGCACTTGCATAATAACTTAAACACTATACAGTCTCAACTTTAAACGAGTAATAATGCTCAGAAAACCGAGGTAAACAATATCCCTGGATATCAGTTTCTACGTCTTCTGAGTATTTTGAAAGGCAGGTAAACAATATCCCTGGATACCAGTTTCTAGCCTTCAAGCCCGTTGCAACTCGAACTAATGTCATTTACCAAATTGCGCTGTTTACATACTCTTCTGTGGTCGTAAAATCCTTCAGTTGCGCACACGTGACGATAACTTTTTGCTTCCGCTAGTACTTTGTGGAATGCATTTAGATAAAGTTACTTAGCATTTCTCAGAATGCATTTAGACATACTGCAGTTGTGGGCGGTATTTATATTTCAACTGCGAAGCATTATCTTGCATGTGATAATTCATAATGAGGTCATAATTCTCTTATGTGTATATCTTTAGTAATGGTAACTAGCTTTATAATAATTATATTCATTTATCTTTTATCTGTGGTAAAATACGCTTGTCAAAGGTTACTAGATGAAAGAAAAGAAACGAAACGGAAGAATAACTTGCTGGATATCTTTTAACATAAATAGGCACAAATTATTTTTTAATACTGATTTCAATCGAATAAAAAATAATACAAAAACATTTTCTTTCGAAAAATTGTGGGTTTCGTCCTTGTATCATAAATAACTATAGTAATTTAGATCTTTTTTTGTTTATGTTGTTACTATACTATAAGCAAAATGAATTTACTTTTAGAAGTGGTTTTAGTATTTTGCTGTTTTCAGGTCTAAGAACTTATTTGCGACGGATCTTATCATACGTATCTTGTTGAGGACGAAATCTGCAATAAAAAGAGACTCTTTTTGGTTTTTTCGTACGACAAACCGAGATATTTTATTGATACATAAAGTTACTTAATATTGAGCACAAGCATCATCGGTTACATTTCGTTTTCAAGAAGAAACATATGATGAAATTCGCTTCGAATGAGTTGTTAAACCTGAAAGTATAAAAAAAGTTAAATTTTTTTATTTACATACATAGCAACAGAATAAACCAAAAAAGGTCTAAAATACCGGTTGTACCATAAAAATATTCTTTAAGGTTTTAAAATGATGCGAAATGTCCGGATTTTTTATTTCATTTTAAATGATCAAAAAAGAAAAGCGACATGAAAAAAAACTACGAAAATATGGGTTGTCGTACCTGACTTTTTTGACGCGTACAAGCCGAATAAATGACTTGACGATAAATGTTGTTCCAGTAATTATCATACCGCGTGTCCACTTTCAAAGTCGATCATAGGCAATTAACATTGTACCTTTTTACTTTTAAGTATTTAGCCGTACCTACTTCTATACTAAATCGATACATATTAAAGTAATGAACAGTTTAAATAGTCGTTATTCAATTGTAATGTTTGAAACCGTCATTATTAACTTCCTAATAACCTAAGTAAACAAATTTATGCGCTAAAATGCGCTTTGTTTATAACATTGGTAGTAACTTTTTATTGGCTGTAAATTTTGTGAAACAAAATGAATCTACATTAAATTATGTTTTGAATGCAAAGCATATAGAAAAATGTATCGCTCCTGCTGGGAATAAATTTTATAAATTTTAGATGAAGGTTAATTTTATTAAGTTAATTAATGATTAACATTAAATTATGTTTTGATTGCAAATTCATATATAGAAAAATGTATCGCTCCGGCTGGGAATCGAACCCAGGACCCTATGAGTATTTGCTAAAATATCTAATTCATTCGCAGACTAGTTTAAGATGACTGGTCTATTGGGTGTATTGGTTGGTTGGTTTTTGCAAGTAATCATTCAGATGAGTTCCAGGCAACACTGTTAAGAGGACGAAAAGATCTTTGTATTTTCCTACAATAAAAACGGAATCAAATGATGAAGACATATTCATACCCGCGTTGGCGATCTTCTATATAGCTTGCTTCACCGTGAGATTGAAACCCTCGATTTCAATTTATTTGTTTCGTTCGAATCTTGTTTCAATCTTTCTTACTTGCTGCAATTTATTCGTAAAAAGGTTCGTCAGCAGAAGTTTGCTCCTTCTCCGACGAAGTCTCTGTATGTTTTGTGCTTCTGCTGGCTACATTGTCGAAGTATCCTTTAAACACAAGAATTTAATCTGAACTGTCATGCCTTCGCACGTATTGTACGTAATTCGTACAGATCGATATACACGATACGTTGCAATGCCATATGACTTGTTTATTTGTTTATTGAAGAAGAAAGAAAATACAAGTTAGATAATTAATAAATAATAACTAACAAACTAATAAAATATAAGTAACTAACAAAAAAACATATCCTTGTATTCAATAAAGAATTCTAAAATAAAGTTTTAAAATTTGAAAATAGGTAGATAATAATTTAGATTTTAAATTAGGAGCAGGAATCGACCTAAGCAAAGCTTGTGTGTTGATTGCTGCTTCTACCTATTTATATCTAGCTCAACCTGTAGTGGAGTCATTAACAATTTTAGTTGACAGTTCCCAGCTGAAGTTATTCTAGCCAAACTAAGAATCCATGCATATTGTTTTGGAGTAAAAAAGTTTTTGTTTTTCGTTTAAACGTTTTTATATTTTTTATTTCTAGAAAGCATCGTGGAAGTAAGTTGTAGAATCTGGGGGCAAGAAAATCTATATACCTTGTTCCAATGGTCTTTATTGCAGGGATCGTTAAAACATGCTTATTTGTGGAGCTTCTAGTACCAATCGGACGATTAACATAATATTTCTGTTGATCTTTATGAAAAATACATAAGACATCCAGAATATATATTTGACGCAGATTACAAATATTAGTTTCTTTATATAATTGATTGGTCGGATATAATGTACGTCTACTAAACAAAATCTTTATTAACATATTTTGGTGGTGCATAAGTGCTCCACCCCACCCCACACTACCATATTCAAGTAATGACTGTGCCAGGCGCGTAATAAACTATTTTTAATTGAGATTCATCCAAAAAATATTTTATCTGTTTGAAAAGATAAAACAACTTTCTAAGTTTGCTGCTAAATTCCATCGTAAGTGGGCGTCTATTGTAATTCCTAGATACTGAACATTGTTGACTACTTTAATTTCATAGTTCGTATTTTGTATTTTAATGGCCTGAAACAGAGGTAATTTATTTTGATATGATGCAAAAGGAAGTATCTGGGTCTTTTCTAGATTTAACGAAAGCAAATTCCAGTCCAACCATTTCATTACTGCTTCAAATCCTTCACTTATTTTATTATATACGTCTATCCAGGTATTTCCAGTAAAATACAATACTGTGTCATCAGCGTAAGATATAATTTTGTGCCTTTCAAAGGTTTCTAACAGGTCATTTATATATATTATAAACAATATTGGTCCAAGAACGCTGCCTTGAGGTACACCATTAGAAATATTCCTCGCACTACTTAGTATGTGGTTTAATCGCACTTAAAGCTGTTTTCTATTACTTAAATAGGTTTTGAAAAAATTGCATGCTGCTCCCTTTATTCCACAATTCTCCAATTTCAGCAGTAATTTTTCATGGCTCACTGTATCAAATGCCTTCGCCAAATCCAGGAAGACCCCAGCACTTGGTTTCCCTAGATTTAAATTTCTATAAACTTCAGTAGTTAAGTGCGCTATTGCATTTTGTGTAGATTTACCCTCACGAAAGCCATATTGATTTACAGATAATATTTTATTACTCTCTAAAAATGTAACTAACCGCTTTTTAATAACCTTCTCTATAGTTTTCGAAAAAGTGCTAAGTAGTGATATAGGTCTATAATTTTTTATATCTTTTTTAGAGCCTTTTTATGGATAGGGATTACAACAGCTACCTTCAGTACATCTGGAAACGTACCGGTTCCTAAGATGAGATTGCATGTATGTACAAGTGGAGCAATAATAAGATCTTAAATTTCTTTAACATCAGAACATGATATATTGTCTATACCGGCAGCTTTACCTAATTTCAATTCGTTTATAAATGTGATTAATTCTTCTTTATTTGTAGGATATAGAAACAGAGAACGGTTAGATACTTTCTCATTACTGGAGATTTCGCATGGATTTCTATCTTTAATTTTCTGATCTATCTTTTCACTCGCCGTACAAAAATACGCGTTAAAACTTTCAACAATTTCCTCCGGGTATGAGGTTGTTATACCGTTCTCTATTTCTATAGTCCTTATATCGGTTTTGTTGTTGCTATGATCATTTCCAAAACTTTCTTTAATGACACTCCAAAGATGTTTGGCATCTTTTAGGCCTTCTTGTATTTTACTTTTATAGTAATTATTCTTAGCCGTTCTAATTAGCATTGATAATATATTTCGGTATTTTTTGTAATAATTTTCAAAAAGTGATCTATATTTTGCTTTTTTTCAATTGCTTTTTTAGTTTGTCTCTAGTATTTATCGCATTAATTAAGCCTACAGTGATCCATGGTTTACTTTGCCATGATATTCTTATAAAGAGAACCATTGACAAAAGTATTATTTCATACGGAAGCTGTTACTAGTCTACTCTCTTCTATACCCTCTGTCGGAAGTTTATTTTAAAACAACTTTAAAATATATTATGCAAATGGTCCTTTAATAATTTGAATGTAACAAACGTTACTTTAAAATTCCGAAGGTTTAATTTTGAAATTTGATTAGTCTAACCATTATAATCATTGTTTTATGGAGATTTTAAAAGCGATTCTGAGATTATTACGGCGCCCGATCCTCTGAAATGTCGAATCTCCAAAAGTTGTGACTCGTTGGAATTGTAAATCATTAAAAATCTAGTTTTCAAATTGTTTGTGTAAAAATTTCATAATAATGCGTATAATAAATAAAATAATTGATAAGCGAAAAGCGATACTAATTATAGTAGGCCTAGGAGAATTCTAATTTCGCCATGTATGTAAATAAGAATTTGTTCTTATAGTCCTATATTAAATATCGGGGTTGTAGCATGTAGATTTATTCTTCTTCCTTGCTATAGTGAGAAGACATTCTTATTTTTGTCGTTCATTGCATATGTAGCTCCACTTTCTGTGTTTCATGGAGCACACCTTACCAATTTAATAAAACAGAAACAATAATAATCAAACAAGGTTTTACACCGACTATATGCATTACAAAAACCAGTGGTATTCAACAAATATTTAAACTCATTCTAATCTTTGCAGGTACAATTTTGTCAACATAGAAGTGTCTTGTGTTTATTTTAATGTTTGTTGATGGAAAAGTTTGCAATTTTGCTTATTTCACAAAATACAAAAATTTATTAAGGTATCGTAGCAGCAATAAATATTATTTTTAAGACGTAGAAATAATCAGATTAGTCTCAAGTTACAATTTTAAAAACCTTCCTTTATAGCCTATTATAAAGCCGAGTTTAAAAGAAAATACCTCTGGAAATGGAGTGTAATTGGATTAGGAAACTTAGGAAAAATTTTTAATATCAAAATAACTTTCCACTAAGAACTCTTCTTTCAAAAGTTATCAATCAATTTATTTGAAGCGCATTGCTCATGTTGAATTGACTTTTAACATTGAAAAATTTTGCTTTTGTAGATGTTTTTTATATTATATTTTCAACTTCTGCGAAACTGTGTTAGATAAAAAAGTTCAAGTGAGATTCAAAACATAAATATAACTTTAAAATGAAGAGAAGATTTGTACACAATATTGTTATTTATTCATTTAAACTAAAGTACAGGAATTACAGGATATGCTTCAAATTCTTGTTTTCAATTTTAAACGTTTCTTGAAATGAAAGAACTTTAAAACTGAACGCAAATGTACTTACTACATGAAAAGTACATAACCAGTTAATTCGTGTAACGTAACTGCAACTTCAACTGAGTGGTGGATATACAAGGTAAAAACAGCTTATTTCGTGTTGATGCCGTGAAACATTACAGTTTATGTAAGAATATCAACAATAAGAAAATAAGGTAACTATACGTACACGTCTAACCTAGTTTGACAAAATGTACCTTTTGTAAAGAGTTTACAAAGTCGATTGTTTTCCTTTATTGAGTTGACAAAAAACTAATGTAACAAGAATAAGTAACAGAAAAATTACAACCGGTTGTACAAGTGGTAGGAATTATTTCTAAATAAATATATACTTAAAAAGCGAAGTACATATGAAACTAATGTTCTTAGTTGCTTTAATTTGTTCTAAAAAGCTTCAGATATGCATATAAAATAAAATGTAGTAAAATATACTGCAGACTTGTTCCTTTTTTTTGATTTTATTTTATCTACAAGTAAATTCAAAAATCTATTGAAGAATTATTAATAGAATATACCTGACAATATTGTTTCGACAGCTATGCTGTCATTATCAAAGGTAATATAATTATAAACAAACACGTCGCTAAGGTAGATACAAAATAGGTAACTAGATAAAATAATAATAATAATAATAAAAATTAATAATAAAAATCATAATTAAACATCTAATACTTCCAGTAACGGAGAATTACTGAGCTCAAGTTGTTCATTCATTAAAGGTACCCTGAGTTTGTGTTTGTATATCTCAAAGGCTTCTAAAATGTCTAATTTGCGTTTGTTATTACAAAAATGTAGGAATTTAATATTATTTTGAGGAGTCATTGTGTGATTTTGTTCTAAAAGGTGTTTGGCGTAATTCGATTTTTCAGGATGTTTATTTTTGTAATGACGTACGTGTTCTTTATATCTTATGTCAAAATTTCGAAGTGTTTGTCCAATATATACCGAACTACAAAAAGAACCATTTAAACGGTAAATGCCCGATTTCATGATATCATGTGTTCTGTCTTTAGCATTAAATAAAAATGAAAAAGTGTTAGTGTTGGTTTTAAATGTTATTTTATAATTGTTGGTTTTTCTTAGTATATGTGCAATTTTTTCTGATATTTTGCCAAAATATGGTATAGATATGTAATTTGTGTCTTCTGTTTGATTGTCAATGGGATATATTCTTTTGATAGCTAACCTATAATCTTTTTGTTTAATTAAAGTGTCAATCATGTTCGGATTATAATGATTTGCATGTGCTAGTTGTTTAATGGTTGATATCTCTTTGCTAAAATCTGATTTTGTTAGTGGAATAGTTAAAGCTCTGTGTACTAATGATCTGTATGCTGCTATTTTATGTGTATTGTGGTGACAAGATTCATTTGGTATTGTTATGTCTGTTTGTGTTGGTTTTCTGTATATGGAAAATTCAAAAAGATTGTCTGCGTTAATCTTGATATTTAAGTCTAGAAAGTTTATAGCCCTGTTTTGTTCTGTTTCTAGTGTAAATTTTATATTAGGATGGATATTGTTTATAAGAATTAAAAATTCATTGATAACCTCAAAAGAACTGTCAAAACAAGCTAAAATGTCATCAACATAACGAAACCAGAAGATAATGTGTTTAGAGAGGTTTAATTCAAATATTCGATCTTCAAACTTGTCCATAAATATGTTAGCTAATAGAGGACTTAGAGAATTACCCATAGGTAAACCATCCTTTTGTAAATAAATTATGTTATTAAAAGTGAAATAATTTTGACTTATACAAAGGTCAAATAATTGAATTAACTCTAACCTTTGAACTAATTCTATATTACTATTGATCAAGAAACTATCTAATAAAGGAATACATTCTTGTGGTGGTATTCTGGAGAACATGTTGCAAATATCAAAACTAACAAGTTTTGAATGTGGTGGAAGATGTATGTTTTGCAGCTTATCTACTAATTCTAATGAATTTCTAACAGAGTATTTCGATTTGTAACCTATCGTGTTAATAATCTGGTTCAGTTTTTTGGATAAAATGTGATTAGGTGCATTGATGTATGATACAACTGGTCTTATTGGCATATTCTGTTTGTGGGTCTTCACTAATCCATACAGTTTAGGTATTTGTGGGTTTTTATTAATGATTTGTTGCTTTTCTAATTCTGAAAAGCAGATATTGCAGTTTTCTAAACCTTGTTTTATTTCTTTTTGGAATTTTGTGGTTGGGTTTTTGTTTAACGTTTCAAAATTTTCTTTATTAATAAATTCATTAACTTTTTGTATGTAAATATCTTTTGAAAGAATTACCAAAGTGCTACCCTTATCTGCTTTAACAGAAATTAGATTGTTCTCTGTGATTTTCTGTTTTATAGATTGAAGAAGTGATATGTTAGATGTGTTGTACATTTTGTCCTGTTTCAAAGACATCTCTTTTAACAAATTCGAAATTTGGAATTTTGCATAGTTATTATGATCTTTTTTAAGTATAGTTTCGCATTCAACGGCCAAAATTTCTTTAATTTTGTTGGTAAATTTTGGAAAAGGACAAAATTTGAAACCTTTATTAAGAAATCGTGTTTCTCTGTCATTGAATGTTATATTCGACAAGTTTATGAAACGAGGATAAAAGTTTGCAGTGTTCTGACAATTAAAATAAGGCTGGAAACAATAAACAAAATTATTAATAGGTAATATAGCAAGTTGTAAAAATAAAAATAAAGTTCAAGCTCGGCTAGATATGTTACATTTTTGACAGAATTATTAAATACAAGTAATAATAAGCAATTTTGTATACAATATCGTAACGTCCTTTTTAAATAATACTAAAGGTGCTGTTTTAATTGTCTATTATCCAGAGAAAATATTTACACTAACTCTAATTACAAACAATTATAGACTTTATTTCCACGGGATTTATATTACACTGATATTTATGTTATACTACCCACGATGCGCAAATGTGTTTTGCTGGTTGACTAATCCTCTGCTCTTGTGCGATTTATATATTCCATATAAGATTTTGCTTGAACGCGCTAGATTAGTCGGGTGTATTAAGCTACGTTTAGCTGTCGATGCGTCATACATTCCGCCCCCAATCTCGAATGTTCACCGGTAGCGTATAGGGGCTTTTCCCTTTTTTTCAATTTTTTCAATTTTGGCACTAAGGCACTTTTTATATGAAGTCGACGAATAGCTAGTAATCTTAGATTATTTTTGGATGTAGGAAATATAATGCTGTTCAGATTAATTCAAACTAATTAGTTGAATACATGCATTACTTTAATAAAAAGATTACAAATTAACTAAAATTCCAAAATAAGTACGGACATGGACAAAATAACTACTTAATTTCAAAGGGAAAATTTGATAATTAAGCAAATAAGCAAATGCATAAAGCACTAATCAAATATTTAATCCTTACTTTCTTTAGATACTTTATGTAATGAAAAACGATTTTAATCATATAAAAGTTTCAACGCATTTTTAGTCACCTCCTAGAAATTATTAATATGAAATAATTAATGATAAAGTTGATTTGATGAGTGCAATGAATGAAAATTTAAAACAAAATTGAAAAATACCAAATCAAAAATAATATAATATGTAAATATGAATGTGTGTCATGAATGAAAAACGAATCTTAATATAGTAAATTAAAAAATTAAATAATATAAGTACAAAATAAGTATTTTCTTGTTTTCTTTCTTGTTTGGGTAAGGCCAAATCAAAATGATTTCTATTTGTTTGACATTTCGGAAATTAATTATTTCCTTCATAATTTGTTTTATCACAATATTTTCTTGGAGTGCCTAGAATTTAATATAATTAGTAAGTAAGTTATATATACTATGATAATATCTTTTAATTAATTACTTGCAGTTCATTTTGTTTTGTTATTGTGGTAATATTTGTAACAGTTCATTACGTTGAAGTCTTAATTCACTTCGTTTTAGATTTAAGTGTAGTGTAAAATATCTAAGGTTTCGTTTTGGCACCGCACCGGTGGGCAGTTTTAAATCAGGCATGATTTACGACCTCAAATAGTTCAATTCAATGAATAATTCTTGGTATTTATTTTCACAATGTTACCATTGTAGAACCAAGACTGTCGTCTGACCAGACTGGATTTCTTTTTAATCACGCACCTAAACCTTTCTGATTTTTGCAACATAAAATACGAAAAAAATAAAAGTCAATTCTCTTAAAGAATTCTCTAATAAATTCGTTTTAACAAAATACATTGCATGTTTATGATCCCTTTTTAGGCAAACATACCGTTAGTTTGAGTCAAATTTCTTCAACATAAAAATGTTTACACAGCTACAAAACGCTTTTAGAACTATAAATTCATGTTTTATGAGATGTTATTTTCTAAATTTCATAAATATGTAACCGCGGTTTGGGGTGCCACTGGGTTGTCTCGGTATTTGTAAGGGGCCCGCTTACGAAGTGGCGCAGTGTGGTTTTCGGTGACCTCGGTATCGGCGGTAATTCTCGGGCGCCAGTTATTTTAACGTGGTATGCTCCACGGATCCGGGTAGCTGCTAGTGGAGAAAGGATAATCCAGGGAACTGCTGGGGTTGTTGAAGTCGGCCCAGTCTGGATCACTTTATCTGCTCCTAAAGCTCTTACAAAATAAAAGGGTATTAAAGCTAACAAATAAAACACAATTGTTAGACCAAACAAAATTTATTTCTACGAAAGCTTCAACCGTCCAGTAAGCTTCAATCTCTATAACTAAAATAAACATACGGTTATCTACGGTTACCTACAATAGCCACAACAAGCCAGGTGCAATACGGCGTGAAATAATAAGCAAGTATGCGAATACAGAGTCGGGACACGGGGTCGTGAAACGGGGTTGTCGGGTAATGCTGAACGAACTGGAATAAGAGGAGCCGGAGGAGATCCCCAGGCTACGCACAGCGAGATCTCGGAACAGGGTAAGGGATGAAAAGAAGAGACCCCCAGGCTACGCACAGCGAGGTCTCGGAAAGAGTACGGAAACAGGAAGAGACCCTCAGGCTACGCACAGCGAGGTTACGGACAAGAGGGTGGAAGTAAGAGGACTTACTCTTATATTCCTTGGCTCGGTCCGGTCTGCTGGGCTGGCTGGTCCTGCTGGGAGTCATGGACGCGGACGACCGAACCTTTTTATATAGATGTTCTCGGAGCATGGGGGAAATGGTAGGAATGAAACGGAGCGGCGCACGCCAAATATCGGTTAGGGAAGGGACGCGTGCACTCGCTTGAGTCGGCGCACAGCTGATTGCACAGCTGATAGCTATATTCACACTTTTACCCATAATAATTAATTAAAATTCTGTAACTTCGTTACAAATATACAAATAAATTCATCTAAATTTGCTATTAGAAGCAAGAAAATCATGATTAACGTGTGATTGGGTGGTAGTCGCTTCTCTTAGATTTTAGAAGAATATGTACGCTTTTGTCTTTTAGGGGATATGTTTTAGAAAAGTGCAAATACACATTCGCACGCGGCAACACATAAGCTCTAGCGTGAGCAGGTAATTTCTGTTACCTTGATATCTTCGGTTAGGTCTTAATGAAGTTCTGGTTATAGTATCGTTTTGTTGGGTTTATTGTTTAAAGCCTTGTGCGTGAGACTGTAGAGCTACCAGTATCCGTAATGCTTCCATTTAATATTTATTTATTTACAAGTTTGGCAAATTACCAGACTTATAGTCCAATTACAAACTTTCCTGGTATTACAAAAACAATTACTAATTACAAAGTAAGTATAAACTACAAAAAAGAACAAAAATAAATAAAATCAAACTATGGTGTGTATGTGTATATCAAGACTTCTATAATTATAAAATTATGTAGGCATAATTATGTTACAATTGCAAATGAAATGAAAAGATTGAGTAAATAGATTAACCTAGATTACAAAAAGTTGCTACACGGAGAATTCACATTGAAAGCTTTTGAAGTAGTCTTTTGAATCTTTGTAAAGATATATTAAAGATGTTCGGATTTTCTTTGTTAATAAAGTTGTTCAGTATAAGAGAATAGCGAATATCCAATACGATATTGGAAAAATGGAATAGACAACAAGGTTGTAGTTGTTGTTGTTCTAGGAGGTACATGAAACGAAAATAATTAAAGTAATGGAGAGAAATCAACTGATTTCTCTTTACAAATTTACAAATTTAACTAAATTTGTAAGTACTTTAAGTACCATTAAACGGCTCGCCATAATTTGCCGATGTTAAAGAGACAAATGTATAAATTAAAATGTGGAAATTTATATGTTAAAATTTTATAAATTTTTCTGGACATTTACGAGACGATTTATATAAATTTGACATTGAGGCTGCTATATATCCGAAGCAAATTCAAGAAGACTTCTAAATAATTTAATAATTTGAAATAAGAATTAATAATGTTATATTTCGAAAGTCTTGTGTTCCAATTCATAATTTTCTTAGAAAAGTTAGTCCTAATAAATGTGGATTCAGTATCGTCTTGGTATCAGTCTCGATCATCGTACAGTAGTAACTAAGTATTTGAAATAATAACAAGCTACTCTTTACTATATAGACATAATTTTGGGTTATTGTGATGATTACTTGATTAGTTTTACATGTGTTAGTGCCAAGGTGGCTTACGGTTAAACAAACATCCAAGAATAATTGGTTGATTGACAAAACATACTTTTAGTAAGTTACCTTATGATTAATATTTTGAAAAATTATTGTAAGTGACCTATTACATCTTTTTGATAATTTAGGTTATTCGTATTTTTGTGAATGTCATTTGAATTTTTTTTCTCTGCTGTTGCAACAAGTTATTATGATTGATACTGATACAAATAAACTGATTTGTATGAGAGTACAAACAAATTATATAACAGACAGATGATAGATACAAAAAATAAACCACCTGCCTCTACCATAAAAAAATTCTGCTCCGACTAATTACAAACGTCGTGAAACTTGAAAAGCTCCACCAAACTGAGACCTTCAGGCGGGTCGCTTGAATAGGGCACTAAATAAATATCGATCTAGGAAATACAAGTAATGTACACAATATAAACCAAATTTTCTTTAAATTGAATTGACAAAAAAATATTTACAAATGAATATAAACAACAAAAGAATAAAAATATAAAAAAAATAATTTTGTATACCATGAACAAATGGAAAATTAATCCTAAGATAGCGTAATGCCTTTTATACGAGGAGTAATATTTCTGGATTCATCATAATCTTAATTATTATATTTTTATTTAAAATTAAATAAATGTCTTAAATTTCTAAATGTAACCAATATTTGTCGCCAACAGTTTGCCAACCGAAATTGTTACAAAATAGTAATTCTCTGCTTTCCATATGGTTTAAATACTAAAATGGTGGAAGAACAACCACCTATGTCTCTTTCAAATAATATCAAACAAGTAGTATTAATAAATAACATTAAAATCCAGCTGCTTGTTTTAAATATGTTAAGTCCATTTAATGATTAATTAATGAATTTTTTAATTCTCTTTCAACATCCAAATTATAACGAAAGTTAAAAGTTCCATTATCCAAATAAAATTTTCTTCTCGTAGTTAAATATTATTCCACAAATAAATTCACAGCACTGATTATTATATTAATTAAATGTAATTATTATTAAAAAAAATAGATTCAAATTCAAAGATTTTTGATGATTATTTGACACTTTGACATTTCAACAAAATATAACCTATCATTTTTGATGTTTGGTTTGTTTACATGTTTCAAACTCACAACATAACCTTAAAATTTTAAATGTTTGATCTCAACATGTGTGCACTGTTTGAAAGTTCTAAAATAACAGAGAGTCTGTTAATAAAATTGTCGCTCTTTTTATACTCTTTTTCAAACAGAAGAAGGCTATAGTGATATTTATGGTTACAAATAAAGAATTTATAAACTAAATACAACATAACCACATATTTATAACTATTAATTGTTATTTAAATAAAGTCAATAAATAGAAAGCCAAAAAACTATTTCCAATGATATATGACACTTGTACTGACATAAAAGAACAAGGTTACTAGAAAAAGTCAACAAAACATCTTTCCTACACAACTATCAGATAAATAAAATTAACTTAATTACTTAAAATTACATATTTACCTTCTTATCTTCCTATCGTGACAAAATCCAACCTTACTTCATAATTATCATTATTTACCTACTTTTAGATATCAATAACATGAAAATATTAGCTAAATTATATTATTTCAGATTGTTAGGGTAATTGCTTTAAAATTGTGCTTCAGAAATTGCTTGACAAAATAGCATTAAAGCATTTTATCCACGAACTGTATAATCTATCTATAGAAGAAAATTTAACGATATCAGTATCTCGTTAACTTGAAACATAATCATTTTATATTAATAAAGCAGGTAAAGCAGAAAACACTTGCATACATCATCAGTACCATTCACCTTGTCTGTTTTGTCAAGTCAAAACTTGTCTTAATTTGACCTTCACTTTATTTTAATTACCTAAATTGTCGTCACAATTTCACATGGATAGCTGAATAATAAAAAATTACTAATATTCTAAGAAATAAAAAACTTTAAAATTTATCCTTTTACTGTCTAGTGTATTCTGGAGTGAATGTTTATTAAATTAAAACCTTTTCTTTGGTTTTATAAAAAAAATTATTAAAAATCATTATTTTTTCCTTGAAGTATGCAACCCATCTAACATCTCGTATGAAATACTTTACCTGGGAGTGCATACATTTTATTGTATGTCAAATATCACGACAATATCGTATAAGTAAATACGCCACGATATTTCGCACAGAAACATGAAGCAAAACTAGGATAAGGAGTACAAATTGAAAAATCTAATTTAACCTTTTTGAAGAATCTTAGAAACAACCTGAAAGTAACTTACATTGCGAAAAAAACATAGTAAATCTTACTAAAAAGTAAAGAAAAGTAATGAAAGATAAAAATGTGCAGTACTTCGTAAAAATAAAAGAATAAATTCTTTCTGGAATTAGAAAAATATAACAACAGAGGCTAATCTTTAGCTGTGACTTCGTAGATGCATCTTAACGGTTTAATCAGTGGAAAGAAAGTGCTTTAATTATAAAATGTTTTCCATCTCATCAACTTTGTTCATTTTATGCTTGTTAAAGAAAAAAAAACAATTTTATTCATTTTACTGCCAATTTTCCATTTTAATTCCTAAATTAAAATTCCTTGTTAAGTTTTATAACGCGTTGGATGAAAAAGGAAATGTAAAGTAGAAAAGTTTTATGGTCTCTGGCCTAAACTTCTTTGGAAAAAGTTTATCCATTGATATCAAAGTTTTCGTTGCAGAATTCAATAACCCCATTGGCATTATATGCTTTAATAAGGAACTGCCCTGTGATACTGAAATAACTGGAACTTTTGAAACGATGTAGTTTTCAGTTATCTTCAAGTTATATAATTTGACGGAGAATAAGTATATAGAATAGAATAGGTCAAGATATTTGTATATGTCTGCTTTGAAATGGAACGACAATTAGTGAAATTAAATTTCAAAGTAATACCCAACTTGTTAAATTAAATTAAATTCAAAATTCCGGTGAAATGCAGCAGTTACATAGTAAGTGCACACATTTAATTTTGTGTAGTCGCTTTGCAGTTATAATAGTTATTTACTCAGAAAAGATGAAATACTACAATTTAATTAAACACTGAAAATCAACAATAAATAGGATTTGTTACATGTAGTACTTCTTGAAGAGAACCGTTTGTTTACAGGGAAGTTAGTATCTATTTATTTTCACAAAAAGCAGAAATATTCAATACATTCACTATATGTGGAGCAGCAATTAGTAGCAAGGGAATAAATCGTACCACCAGTACAGTTCAAGGAGAATTGCCTTAACTAAGTTAGTGTCGACTAAACTGAGTGTCCTTTAATGGAAAATATCTAAATTATTACAGACTGTTAATACGTGCGAAGGCTAGTAACGTGCGTATTATTAAACCAATTTAAACAACATTGCAGATTATTATTTTGGTCGCAGTTAAAGTTTTAAAACGACTTGATAATAAGAAAATCAAATTTAATAATGGATCTAATAAGAGTTCAAGATTCAGTAAGCTCCTACTTAGTTCCCGTAAGGTTATTTGTATAGTTTTGTTAGTGATATTTGTTGGCATGTCATCAATAGTATTTTGGTTTAACGAGATAAGCCTTTACTTGTGATTGTTAAGGTGAAATAAAGAAGTACAAGGAGTACCTTGGTATAAAAGGATTACTGCCACACATAATTTAAGTAAGTAAGTAATTTAAGTAATTTTCAGAAGTTTTTTCAGCGAGTAGTTTTCTGATGATCTTTTATGTTGTGTATATTTTATAGTTCGGCACGACAAATTGTAGATATTCAATTCACAAAATAACTCTTAGAAATAAAACAAACTTTATTCACAATGGATTTTTTCCCAAATAGTAGATTCTCAACTTTTGCTATTAAACAATAACGTCAAACAATTGGGCGACACTCTTCTAACGTTTAATTATTTCTGTGTTCTATTCCTAATTAGTAAGCCTTTTTGGTTAACTACTACATCTGAGAATAATTTGAATCAATAAGATGTCTCTGCTAGGAAATAAATAACTAAGATCTGTTAACGTAAGTTACAGTGAATTACAGTGTTGTTTTAGTTGAAGGATTTTTGGTAAGATATAATTGAAGCCAAAGTGTGGGGCTTATTTTGTTTGTTTAATTGTCATGGAAAAACAAATTAATAAGAAAAAGTTAATACTTATATGAAACTATGCTAAATCTTTTTAGCCTTTTAACAGCCTTGGTAGTGTAATGTCTGGCGTGCCGGACTTTTACCCAAGCGGTCCGCGATCGACTCCCGGCGCCGGCAGATCTGGTTAAGGTTTTCTGCAGTTTTCCTTAGCTGTGACACAAATGTGGGATTTGCGCTGTTCCATCTGTAAGTCGGTTGCAGCCGCACATTGGGCCTACATAATAATAATCGCCCCCTCCCTCCCGGACAAGCTTATAGCTTCTAGGGCCTTGGTTTAGGTTATAGGTTGTAGTAGTTATTATTATTATTATTACCTAATTAATTACAACAATACGTCATATAAAGAAGTAGGACAACCTTTAAGATGTTAAACACATAAAACATAGAAATAATTATTTCTAAGTAGATGTCTAAAGCAAAGTTCGATATCTCAAATACTCATCCCGGAAGAGATAAATGGATTGATAATAGTATAATTAAAAACGATTGACAATGAACAAATCTCATTATAGCTTAATTGCATACAAAATTAAATAAATCAGGTTTATCCTTTACAAAATAAATGCATAATTACACAATACAGCTAATACATATTAGATTTCCACAGGAACATCTTTACAATTTAAAAGAAACATTAATTACAGTCCGTTACAACATCGTATACAACCAAATTATGCATTTACAAATGCCAGCTTTAATATTGATTCAAATGAAGTCAATTTATGATCAAATTGTCCAGCATACAGTCCTCCAAGTGTTTACATTAAAACAATGGTGAGGAAAATAGTATAAGGGTCAATAATCGTCAAACTGAAGCATAACAACAAGATTGAAACCTCCAGTAATGAAAATGCTCAGGATTTTTATATAAGAGTTTAAAAACTTATTATGCTATATAAGTCATTACAAGATTGACCTAACTGGCTGCCCGAAACTAAGTTGGTCTTTTGGAAAGTAGAAAAATTCATCCTACGTTAAAGATCGTAAACTCTAGATTTATATAAGAAGATTGCATCTTCTCTACAAATGAGAAACCCATCCCAATATGCAACTTGGGTTGTATAAACATGTATTATCATAAAACAATCTAAATGATTGATATCCTTTTTTAAAAATGAAACCTTTTATATGCATATGAATTGAGGTTATGTTTGCATGAAATTTTATTTTTGATTTCTATTTTAAATATTGATGAGCCTAACTGTGACCCTATATGTAGCCTTTCGATTAATTATGCCTATCACCTAGCATATCCATCTTTTAATTTGAATTTTATATGTGAGATATTTGTCTTCACATTTACGATCTATCGTTAAATAAAATTTTCAATGAGTTGAACTTATTACACCTCAATATGGCTATCATGAAGACATTAACCGAGTAAAAATAATATTTCTTTTATCAAATGGATTAAGGAAAAGTCTTAAGTTCAAAAAAGTAAGAAAGTCCTTTCTATGTATTTTTGTGTTCTTTTCATATTACCCATTTAGTATTTATTTTCATTTGATATAATAATATTGTAATATAAATTCTAAAAAATATAAATTGTTTCTATGGCGTAATACGTAAATTATATTACCTCAAAAAACAAAAACAATAAAGAAAAGACGGCCATGAAAGCAAGTCCATTTAATGAATGATGACAACTGTTGTTGAATGATCATTCTAAAGCTCTTTTTTCTGGTTCTTGCTC
Organism: Agrypnus murinus; assembly: GCA_929113105.1. NCBI lineage: Eukaryota > Metazoa > Arthropoda > Insecta > Coleoptera > Elateridae > Agrypnus > Agrypnus murinus. The sequence goes on along the minus strand of OV816024.1, from coordinate 18,731,995 downwards.
TTTCTAATAGGTGTTGTTACTAACAAAACGGGGATCACTAATTGGAAAACGGTAACAACCTTTAACCGCAGTTAAATTTGTCGGCTGCCAGCTAACTAGTGTGAGGTCGTGGGTCTCACAAGAGGTCTTCTGTAATGGACGCCAAGAATTGTCTAAAATTGCTACAGTATTTGCCGACAAAATCTGAAAAAACAACACATTTGCGACTACTACCAATGTGGTCGACTTTTCCCAATATTGAATCCTCGATGGCTGTAAATATAAATCCCAAATACCAAACATATAAATAATAAGTCGTCAAGTAAGGGAAGTATAGTGCTTTATTATGAATTAAATAAACAAATTAGCAAGTAGATCAATTAAAATAAATCAATCAAGAATGGTTATATTTTAATCAAGAACAAATAGCCTTGGCAAAAATTAAATGTAGGTTAATGATTTTTTATATACAAATTTGAACGGAGCTAGAATTCATGCGAGCGGAACTATTTACTCTAGATCTGACTAACAGTTCAAGTCTCAAAAATGTAACTGGCACGATAAATTAACGCTAATACCTGTGTTATACAGATTGCGCAATCAATAATCGTCAGATTTTAATTGTTTAACATATACGGAGCAAAGGTTATACGCATACACACTCACAAATATTCCTAACAAGGTAAACTGATAATATAATATAGGTATATGCAATAGATACATAGATCTAAGTGCTACATACACACTGGGGAAAAATCATTTAACACATAAAGTTATAATATCGTATACAATTTTACAGTAATGCTTTTATACAATAAGGGTTGTCAAACGTTATTGTTGTTGTAAAAAGTTGCTACAATATAACTGACTCACGATACAGGTGTGTGTTTTTCGAACTGAAGAGGAACGTCACTAACCAGGTCGAATGTAGCGTTATCCAACGAGACAACAATCCAACAGCAATCAAATAGCTGTACGTCAGCAAGCTCAGCGTAGTGGTGTTTTAACAACCCAAATATACAACAAAGTGTATGAAGTTGAGGTAAAATAAAAGAATAATGTAAAATAGAAAGAAAAAGGTCTGTAACAAACAAAATCAATTACCAGAATGCACCAAGCAAACATTGGATAAATACCTGAGATGGGGAGTGACCTTCTGAAATAGTTATGTCGCTTCCAAATGCGGCTAACGTCGATTAAATATCGAATTATGTCAAAGAATTATACTATAAGATATTGAATGTAAAGAAAACCTAAAACAACAAACCTGCTCGAAAACGTGCTCCTAATCTCCAAAAAGTATTAGTGGAAAATCCCTTACGGTTCCAATAAAATTGGAAATCATGACCAAAAATTAATTATCGATCTGCACAAATGCAATTCCCACTTCACAACAATAAAGGAAAAATTAATTTAACGGCGATGCCAAAAATATTCTTTTAACGAAGTCTCTTAACGAACGAACAAAACGAAGTGACAAAATCTCTTATCAACAACAGGAGGTTAGTTCCAAACAAAATGGTAACTAAAAGGAGAGAGAATGCGAAAATCCCTAAACGCTATACAAACTAACACAAAAGCATAGCTATACAGGGTGCTACGAAATTAGCACGTAACAGTGTTATTGTCGGTACTTGAGTCTGAAGATAATTTAACAATAGGTATTACTGCCGGTACTTGAATCTCGGAGCTATAAAAACCAATTTCTGCAAACCGAACTATAAATGAAAGTTAATGCATGAGGTAAATAAAAATTCAATATTTGATTACTTAAAGTATTGTATACTGTATCGTATTATTAAAAGTTTTTGTTAACCATTTTATTCCCAAGCTACATAAATTTTAAGTTTTATATCTAACTAAATGCACATTTAAGCTGTTGTAATCCTCTGTATTTTTAAATGTAAAATTGTTTCAGAATTACAAACCAATGCACATGTTACTTAAAATGTTTCAAATGTGTTCAAAATTATTAAGTATGCATATTCATTTGTCTGCACCGTGCTTTCAGTACGTAAATAGCAGATCAGTTAGGCAAATCTAATTTAGATTAGAAAATTGCGTTAGATATATATTATATCTTAAAAAAACGTTTTGTGCTTTGGATTGTGGATGTGCATGCAAGAGTTTATTACCTTACCTGTTAGATTAGTCTCCCAAACTTGTGAAGTTTTTTTTGTGTATCAACGATTTTAGTATTGTTTTCATAATTTTGCTTTTTTCCAAAATTAATTAATATGTGGGAGCAAATATCTTGTTGTTATATTGTAAAGTAAGTTCTAGAGTATGTTTGAGACATAAATTTTAATGTAAAGATCAATTCTTAGAGAAGATCTATGGGTTTAAACATCACATATAGCTGCGTTTTGACATAATAATCTAAAAGTATGAAATCTAATGTTATTTAGTTGTTTGGATACCTAGACATTTGTAAATATTGTGATCAGGGTTCTAAGGAAGGATTTTGTGTGCAGAAAGAGATGTAATTATTTAATTTAGATTAATTATTTTATATATTAATGTGTAACTGAAGGCATTTAAAATTGATGCCATTGTGAAGTTGTGCCATCTTAGGAATGTAAAAATTTACTACTATTATACTTTTTAAAAAGAGGAAAATTTCCTCTACCAAATTCTAATGTTAGTTTTGTCGATTATTATTATTTATAAATAATTATTTGGTTAAAAAAATTTTGTTATAATGAATTGAATTGTTTCTAGTGGATTTCACCAAATAAGTGACAGATTATCCTTTTGTTTCTTCAAAAAGTATAAAAGAAAATCAAAATCTGGTTACTTTCTCTGTAATTTTATATTGTTCATTCAGTGTGTACGTTCACGGAACAAATTTGGAAAAATTTTAAGGTAAGCGGGAAAATTTGTAATCAATGACATGTGTCAGATTTTGAGGTTATAATACTGTTACGTAAACTCTTTTGTCAATTATAATTTCTTTTAAATTAGTGAGTGTTAAAAATAATAAACAATTTCAATTAATTATTTAAACAGTGGTGTGGAATTTGTTGACGACTTTATTTTTGGAAAAGAAATTTTTACCATGTGTTATTAATGGTTTATATCATTGGTGAATGGAACTTTGTTGATAAATAAAAGTTTTTCACCGTATAATTTATAATTGGATTTACCTTATGGAAGAGAAAACACCCGTTGTTAATATTTTAAAAATTATCAAATATCACAAAATTAAAAACAATTTCTATTAAGCTATTTAAATGCAAGTTGCATTAAAACTTAAATAAACCAATTATGATAACTAATTAAGAGACGTATATCATTTAAGTATATTTTTGTTCGGTATTCTGTGAAACCCACAAAATCATAATTCGCTCTAACTTGAAAGTTTTATACAGAATAGTATGCAAATATAAGTGAAAAACTAATTTTTCTATTTTGTAACAATGTAAGCATTTAAACTTTAGATATGGCAGCTTATATTATTACAAAAAACTCAGAATAAAAGTGTTTAATTAAGAAATTCTAAGTTAAAAGAGCAATACGATTTTTAATTACGTTGAGTAAGTACTCGGCAATTTAATCATCTCGTTTTGTAATATAATTTCATTTACTAGTATTTCGTGATGTTAGGAAAATACTAAAATCAACTGTAAAAACGTTTCTTTTTCAAGAAGTGATAATAAAATAGTGGTGTACATTAAATAAACAATGACTTTTAACGTTTATTTTGAATTTATATTGTACAGAGTTTATTGCATGTTATAACTTATAACAGTAAAAGCTTCTCATTAAAAATCTAATTTCCTACAGGTTTTAAAAGAAAAGTTATAACAGATTAAGAAATTTACTAAATTTGAAAACATACTTATTCGTAACTATAGAAGCGCGGTAATCTACACACGTCCCTTTCAATCTTATAAACTCCAGAATTCGAACCGTTAATTTAGTGCAATGAAGTGATTGATGGTTCGCTTTTCTGATGTTCCACATGAAACTGTAATAAGAGTTTATTGTATCAACTACAAAGGGAAGTCTGTATTGTACCAAACCTACAACAAACGACATAAGAACCTCGACTAAAAATATTCTGTAGGACTAAAGTAGAATTTGTCTTATATTAGAAAGCAGCTCTCAGACTTGTTTTATATTTCTTAGTAAGTAAGAAAAAGAGATTTTTGTTACGATTAGTTAATTATTAAAAAAAACGAATTAAGTACCATTCATATAAAGCATATAATATAAAAGGAAATCTAATTTAATTAACAGCATATGCGAATGCGTTTAAGGTTCATGCTTTTGCAATTCGCATTGTCTCATAATGGAATTATTTTTAACCATCAGAAACTACTGTTGTTCCACAAGAGTGAAAATAACACAGGTATGGTTTATTGATAACCATTATTAACTTTAATAGAAGAAAATTAATCATTTGAGTTACTCAAGCAAACATGATTCTAATCAGACATCGTGTGATACACAATTAAACGCAAAGTTACAATTTTATTACATCAATAAATCAACTTATTATTATATTAATCAATATGTCCAAGAAAGTTATGAATAACAATCGAACAGTATAATTGATACTTAAATTACATAATTGTTGTACGGTGATAGTGAGAGTATTTGTTTAATGCGAGAAAAAGAAGCTTCAAATAAGTATACGTGAAAAAAAATAAATACCGCAATGATTCGCATTAGAAAAGGAAGTTAAACAAAATAGCTCATATACACTTAAATTAATGAACAATTAAAACTTGCAACAATAACAAGAAGAATCATGTTTATTATTGGAGAAATTTTTTTACTCTTCCCAGGGAATAAAATCTTCAATTACTGCACAAATTAGATGTCATTATCTATCCATGCTGACATGTCGTGTGACACTACGCATAGTCAATTAGAAAACGGCCATCTAGAAACATTGATTAATGATAGATTTCTGTCTAAAAGGGGATTCATGTACTAGAAATCATAATTAAGCGATGATAATGTTTGATATTAGAAATTAATAAAATGTGGTTACTGTAACTGGGGCTACTATTATAAGTACTGTAAAGCAAACAGATTCTTGAAAATCCTCTAAAACATGTTTAAACTGCTTGAAGGCAAATCATATCAGTAATGATTGTAGAATAAGCTTTTGCATAGTATCTTGCTTTTTATTAAAGTTTAAAATTCATATCAACAAAAAAAACTATTTCTTTAGGAATAACTCTTAATGCTTAATATAAAAAGTAAAATATTTTTTATAGGTGTATAGAGTGATTTTCATTGGCGGTTTAGTTTTATCTCCAGCCACGTAACCGAAAGGATAATATTAATACTGATCAGTTGAACAAATGCGATTTTTTAAGTACTTAGGTATTCAATAACCAGCAAGTTATTCATGTTCATTTATAGATATTCCGTATAATACTCGGCTTTTTCTAGTGCATACAAACTTGTTTTTTATCTGTACGTTTAATATCCGTATTTATTACTGATAAAATTCTTATATAAGGCTGTATTAGGTAGGAAATCTCCGTTGTATTTCAATAAATAAATATTTGAATAAATTTTTATTTCTTCTTTTTGTTTACCGCTCAACTATTAGTATTAGAGATATATGTACGAGTGATTATTGTCACGATTAGGGGTTGTTGTGACTAGGAATTCAGCTATGTAAGAGTAGAGAAAGAATGAAATGCAAATTATAACAATATAATCAACATAAAATGATTAAAAACCATAATATACGATAAGAGCAGTAAATCATCATATCAGCCATGGCAGGTACCAGAGATATCCTAAGTAGTAAGCAGTATGAAAGTCAGGTAATCACCACATCAGCCATTGAAAATTTCAAAGATTCTAAGTATACTACAAGTAAAGTAAAAATAAAGACACTTACCGTTGGCTCTAAGATTATGGTTGGGGAATTCTTGAAAAAACTGAGTTGTCTTAGAGCAAGACTCGTTTATATAGGGCTTCTAACTGCATAATCAGCAATTTACAAGTAGTCTCTCTCTCTATCTCTCTCTCTCTCTCTCTCTCTCTCTCTCTCTCTCTCTCTCTCTCTCTCTCTCTCTCTCTCTACATTTTTAGAGATCACACGTTAAATGGCATTAATTAACTTAACACTTTTGAAAATACCATATTTGTTTTAGTTTTTGTATAAAACCATGTTCCCTTTTTGGGAACGTTGGACACTATTAGTATGTAAAATTGCATATTGGTCATTATATATAAAACAACGGAATATGAGGTGTTAACTTTTTATTTCTATTTGCAATCATGTTTTAGAGAAAATTGTCGCTCCATGTCTACCGATGTAGACCAGTAATCGTTTTTTTCGGAAGACTGTGATAGCCACTGATCAATAGTAGACCTCAGAATTGGGATATTTCTTCAGCTGACTATGCTGATTTTTGTCCCTTTTTGCATAAAGGTTTGTTTGCTCCGTCAAGTATGACATTATTGCTTTACTCCAGAATAAAGAAAATATTTCATACTCAGTTTTTTCCGCATGTTCTATTCCTAATTTTTTAGGTTCAGCAGCAGCAGTCGCGATTGCTACATTCTCACACTTCTTCCATTGCAATATTCTTTTTGCGGGGGGTTCTATATCCTCTTCATCTTCCTCGCTAGACTCGCTTTCATGTAATTCTACTTGTTCTGGCACTTCCCGGAGAGGATTCACTGCTTCTAATATTTCATCATCAATTTTCTCTTCATCACTGCCCACTTCCTTATCACCTGATTCTGGAGGTAGTAATACGATTTCGTGGATACCGTTAGATGTAGATTCTTCTACGACTTCTAAAGCATCACTCGAAAAACGGTACGTAGTAATGGATGAACTGCTAGTAAAAAAAAACTGTACTAAATAAAATAAGTAAAAGTAGAGTTGCAAAAATCATACCCATAAAATTTGTTTGTATTCATTGTGAAGTAAACGCACTCTACAAGACTAAATCACATTGAGATGAGAATGAATGAGATGAGAAAAACCCTGTAATTCTAGCAGAATGTACAAATAATAGTATTCTGGGAAATAGTGGAAAAGTCACCCCTGACAGTCCAACGTTCCCAAAATGGGACAGCCCTAAGTTCTAGGAAAATATTAGAAAATGGGGGAAGTCCGAATGCTGGAAAAAACTCTACATGATAATTCATACTAAAGGAATATAAACCCCATAGAAAATAACAGCAGAAACAATAGAGCAGCAAATAAAACTTTCAATATACCAACAATCAACAAAAATGTTAAACACAATTAAATTGATAAGCTTGTAACTTAATTAAATGATTACTAACACCGATGAAAAAGATTTACGTACAAATTAGTAGCTTATAGAATGTCATTTATATATGTCACTATGCGGGGAAGCTAAATATAAACTATAAATTAAAACAAATAATAATGAAATAATGTTCCCATTTTGGGAACGTTGGTCACTAAAAGGTTAAGTACATTTAATAACAATTTAATTTTGAAATAAAGTTATAAACAAATCCTCGAGGATGTAGTTGTATTTATATTTTTATTATTCAAATTACTCTTCTCATTGTATGAAAAAATTTGTCTGAAATTCAATTGTATGAAAAATTTTTGTAGTTTATTAAGTTTTTACTGATATTCGCATTTTATGAGTCATGAGGAATAGTGAATCGAAGGAAAATTCAATGCCCTATTCTGGTATCACTGCTGTGGTATCATCTTTCTCTATCTGCACAGAATAACCATTCGTACGTATGACTAATAGTAATACTACTTGAATGGTATAGAAGTTATTAATATTTTAGTCAGGCGCGTGCTGGCCGCTGGCCCACCGGAATACTAGGAGTTTCCCGGTGGGCCTTTACAAAGTTGCCTGGAAGGGCCATAAATTACGAAAAGTTAAATTATATTTCAAGTAGAAACAATATACTTTGCCGCTGTTCAACTAGACCACACTTGACAAACAGCGACGATTGAATCACACTCACCCTTCCCACCCAACCTTTTGACATTGAAGTTGAAGCAAGTATCCCATACTCCTTAGTTTATGAGTATTTGGAACACACGTCACAGGCATCATTTGTTTACGTAGTTGTCTATAATCTAGTTCTTATTTGGTTTATTTATACGCTTACATTCGAGGTTGAAGCTGGTTTTCAAAAACATTATTTTTGGTTACTATTACATACTCGTAATTTTAGGTTAAAATATGAAAAGAATGAAGCTTGGATTGCGGTGCCTTTTGGTCGGAAATCGCTTGTCGATGCGGTCAAGTCTCGTGTGTCGGTACTTTTTTCGAAAATAGACTCGTCAGCGGCGGGGCCCAGAGCAACTTCAATGAAGAAACGGTCTCCAGGGTCTTCGTCGACATTAAGTAGCTTCAAACGATTACGGATTATTATTATTCACACAAATGAAACTACCATTTCAGCAAATCTTTAGTTTATTAATCAAACTACACTACAGATATTAGCATCAAATAAGCCAAGTTACTATGCCAAGCCAAACTAACACCTTAAGCACTGATAGCTTTATAGGAAAAGGCTAGAAACGGTTACAGTGCAACTAACTGCAAGCAGGGTGCAACGGTTAAATAAATTATACTCTATATCTTAGGTATTTCGGTCGGTTTCGTTATGTACGGTTGTATTCGGTTCGGTGGTGTTCGGTAGATATATGTTTGGTTCAGTTGTGTTCGGTACGGTTCTGTTAAGTACGGTTGTATTCGACACGGTTGTAGTCGGTTCTGTTCGGTACATTTGGTAGAGTATTCGGTTTGGTACGTTGGTGTTTGGTATGGTATTATAATTTTATATTACTTTTTACCTGAGGCGGTTTCGGGCGATCGGTTTGCTTGTTGTTAAAATGGAATGCGACTGAACCGAATATTAAAAACAATACTACGTAGTTGCCTTCTGCAGAAAAATTTGGAAGCGTTCTTTCTTATAGCATGCGAACCTGATATACTAAGTACAAGCATTTCTGCGGAGGTAATTATTGACAGATTATGCCAGAAAAGCAAAGCATTTAAAAGACACCTGCAGTGGTATTAGTAGTAACGTTACGTTTTTGTTGGTTTTCAAATAATGCAATTTAGTATGCATATTTAATAAAAAATTCTAAATACGGTCCTGTATATTCATATATTTTCTTTCAATTTAAAATCACCGTTGGTATGCTACATAAAATAAACCTCATAAAATACTAAAGGTCATCTCAAAGAAATATTCCAGACTAATAAAATTGTTTTTATAAGTATTTACAGACTTAATTTCAGATAAGGGTATTGTTTTCACACGTGTTAGCATTTACCATTCTATGTTGTTCCTGGGAAAAAGAATATTTCCGAATAGACTTATCTTTTAAATTTTAAATTGTCAGCAATTTTCGTCGATGTGAACGAGTATCTGCAAATATTCCCATCTAAACAAGTTGAGTTTCTACGAAAAATATACTAATAAAACCCATTGGTTTAAATCTATAATTTCCTTGTACGTGCTTGTCAAACAACTCTAGACAAACAAATTTTCGTTCACAGAGTGTCTGGTTTTTTGCATGTGGTACAGGTTTTAGCTACGAGTAGAGTCCCGAATTATCGAGCGTTCTTGGTGTAAAATAATCAATTCTCATTGGCTTAATCAAGCCGAGCTGCTTTCCGTTGGTCTGTTTGAAAGCTTACCCCTCTTAAAATTCAGTCTACTGTTAAAAATAACCTCTAAAATAAGCAAGTCGAAGACAGACTCTGATACCGCCAAGAAGAGCTTGAAAATAGGGTCCGCGCGAAACTATTGTCGCGTGTAGAGTTTTTGGACCGTTGTGATATACCTATCGAGGCCGGTTGCCGAGAGCACCTACAGAATACTTTTGCGGTACTTCAGTTGACATAATGTATAGTCGATATTGTGATTGCGGAAAATTCATTTTATCGGAAATTAAAGTCTAATCTAGTACAGTTTACCGATGATAATAATAATAAAGTGAAATCCATTCTTCAAGTGGCCGCATTTTAGGTTCGTAAAGAATCTCGTTAAGGGATACGATTAAAAATAAATAAATAAAAAGAAACAGATCGTTTCTTCTACGATAATTTAAATAAGTAATTTCATCTAAGTTGTATGGTTGTATCAGTTATTTGAAAGAGTGAATTATATTAATGAATACCTCTCTGTACTACAGTATTCTGAATTTTAATTCTCGTAGTTTTGTGTTATTAGTGATTGCAGAATTTTATGAAATTTTCCAGTTTCTACAATTCAACGACAACCGTTTATATCTGTGTTTGTAAAGGGCAATATTGTGTAAGTTTGTTTTGATCCAGTTTTGTGAATTAAACGATTTGAACAAGCTATTGTGAATTGTTGACTCTTTGAATTTTGTGAATATTGCATAGGTTGTTTATTGTTTATGTACCGATTATTTTTGTCATTTTGTTGCCTGAAAACGTTCCCTGATTTCCTCAATGATTAGTTGTTATCTTTTTTAACTTTCTAGTTCATGAATAAACATAATTTTTAAACTTAATTAGACTGAATAATATTGACCCATATAATTATGAAAGTCTTTATTAATATTTTATTCAACTTAACTTTGACATCACCGAATATGACTAACAAGTTGAATTAAATTTATTAGATCTGATTCCAGTTTCTGGTTAATGGAATCAAGTCATTATTTTTAATTATTATTATTATCAAACTTTCATATTCAGATGGCGCCCAAATATATGCATTTTCTTGTGTCTTTTAAAACCTCTATCTCTCTTTGATAATTAGCAAACTGTGGAATCAATACCTACCACTTGGAATTTAAATTTAAAAAGATAATATCTGAAGCTGTGGCAATTTTGAGCACTATGTATCGTAAGTATAAATATCTTGAAAATTTTAAATGTAATTTAGTCTGGGAAAATAACTTCTGTTTCATAGTACACATCAGTTACTTTATATGTCACCTTATTTTTCTTTGAATTATTTTTTCGTTGCATTTTTTTATATTCGTATATTTGTTAAAAATTTATTTTCGTTTCACGTTTGTTAACTCAAATGTTTAGTTGAATAATGAAATAATGTTGACTATGTATGTATCTAGTACCTAACAAGCTTTATTAAAACTCTTGGTTAGTTTAAAATGTCTAATAAGTAATCTAAATAAATAAATTGTCCTTTTAAAATTAATTGGAGTGGGGTGGTAATCTTTAAGGGAATATTTTCCCGCACCTAAAATTGACCCAGCACGCACATTGATTCTTTCTTGGTAAATTAATATAAAAATCTATTTACAACGCCATCTACGGTTTTAAAATGTGATACCATATTCGGTTTTACCTATCCATAGAAGATAAAAAGGGTGTAAAAATTAAAGTGTTGCTCCATCATCAAATATCTACTTGGTTAAAGCAGCATTATGGTGACGACTTCATTTTGTGAATTGTGAAATGAATAGTTTTTTGTGGCAGTTTTATTGTTAAACGTAACGATTTAGTTGAATTCTATTCCATTGTGGTGGTTCAAACAATTGTTTTTAATCTGATATGTGCATTACTTGGAGAATTATTGATAATAATTAATAAAAGTCTCTTTGTTGATACCTGTGATTGGAGAATTGAGAAGTAAACCTTCAAAAAAAAATAATCTGCAGATTTTTAGTCAAGTTTGCTAATACTAGAATCTGTGAAACGGAAACTTAAATTAATAAATGGAAGCGGTTTGATTATAACACCAATCATAGATTACAAAACTTGTACAAAGTGACGGAAATCAATTGTAAGTCTGCAATTTATGTTTTGATGCCCGACCTGTTCGGCGATTGAGTAACTCGTTACCTAATCATTCATTTACCTACGCATTTTTAGAATCGTACCATGCAAATAATGCGTTCTCAAGTATGGATTTCTTATCAAAATATGATCCTTTCCGACCTTCTTGCAAGTCCTAAAAATCTGTAATATATATTGTTACACCCTCTATAATATAATATGCATATGTTTATTAATTTTAAATTAGAATAATGCAAACCTAAAAAATGAATTCTTTATTGGACACTGTATATGAAATTGACGCTCACTTTCTTATTTAAAGTTTTAGTTTTTTACAAAACAATTTCTTTACTTTTGAAGCTATGCACTGTTAAATATTGTTGACAGTAATCAATTTTCAAAAATGTTAGAAAACTTAAAGTCCTCTAGAAACTCACTTGAAAGCAATTTCGTAGCGGTCGGTTCAGCGATATTGACCGCAAACGGCTATCTAAATTGACTTTGAGTTTTCCCTTTTACATTTTACAGTAAATTGTATTACAGAGCTACAAAAATAACATTTTTCCCATCCACAAACAGGATATTTTCGTTTACGACGACCAATAACTAGCGGTGTTTCAATCAAGTTAATGTTTGATCCAACCAAAAAGCATTAAACGAAGTGTTTGATAAAGTGATCTGTCTAGTTTTATTAGGCATTACTTTTTTATTTAAAAAGCTATATCTGCTAAATACACTACCGCATAAAATACCGTAAAAAACCCTTGAACTATCAAGGGGTAACCTAGGATTAAAAAACCGCTTGTCATTAGTTTAAATGTCCTTACTCGTACTGCATACTTTGTTTTTTGTAAGTACTTTAACTACAAAATATTTATAATCGGTGTAATAGATAAGACAGGAAATACTACAAGCTGAATATATTTGGAAGACATGACTGGCAATCGTCGAATTCGTCGAATGTTTTCTTCATCACAGTCAATGGAAATTCTTTCAATATTAATTCAAATCGACTTAATTTTTTATCTATTAAATAAAAACATTACAAAATTAACAACTCATGAATAAATAATTTAATGAAGTTAAAACTAATTTATTGAATTTGAAATCATTGTAAAAGATAGTTTGGTTAGTTGGAGGGATATAAAGCTGACTATCTATTTAAAACACTTACACTTTTGGAATAAATAACTCTCACATGACTTGCAGAATTTAAAAATTGTTTCATTAATAAATCACGAGGTAATTTCTATTTGAAATACATTTAACAGAGTACAACTTCAAGCGCTCGTTCCTAAGCATATCACTACACTTAAAACTAATTGAATATCGAATCCTCAACGTTAACTTTTGTTCAAAGTTGATAAAAATCCAGCCACAAAAACTGAATATAACTGAATTAAAACTTAGCTAAAAGTTTAAGTCTATTATAAACTCATTATTACAAAGTTTTCCTAAAGAAGTTTGAAGGTTAATCGCTTTAAAGTGCAAAATGAATGAACTACTCAACTACTGCAATAGACGACAAATTAGGCCAATAAATCTTGAATCTTGAATAAATAACGAGAACTTTCATTAATCTTTTTATAAACGGAAGTAAGGTAAACATTTCTGAATTAATGAATAATTTATGAGTATTCACTATTTTACTAACGTCGTTAAGGTAAATACAAAAAATAGATAACTAGATAAAAAAAGATAAGAATAATAAGAAGTAAATATCTAACAGTTCCAGTAACGGATAACCACTGAGCTCAATCTGTTCATTTATTAAAAGTACCCTGAGCTTGGGTTTGTACATGTCGAAAGCTTTTCCAATGTCTAATTTGCGTTTGTTATTACAAAAATGCTGGAATTTGATACTATTTCCGTAATTAGATTTTTCAGGGTGTTTTATTTTTGTAACAACGCACGTGTTCTTTATATCTTATGTCTAACTTTCGAAGTATTTTTCCAATATATTGCGGTGATTTAAATGATAAAATAAAATACAATAAATTAAAATAAAATACACCCAAATATTTTTCCCCAATCGGCTAACTCAGGTTTTATACGATAGAGCATGAATTGTTTGAATTATTAAAATCTTATTGATTCTTATACCTGAAAGAAAAGAAAAACTTATAATGCAGACACTGGGGCTTCTGCAACTGGACAACAACAGGCTAAACTCTAAATATGAAGCGAAAAAGAAATGGATGCTTGTATATACATCATATAAAAACACATAAATAACTTGAAAAACACAATATTTATTTAATTTATGCAAATAAATGGAAATCAAAATTTAAAAGAAACTAAAAAGAAAAATTATTCAAAATAGAATAATAAAGTCAAATAGGAAATTAATTCCCAGGGTTGCTCAAGTGTGTAAAATAGTCGTAATAACTTGACATAGGGCTATACAGTTCTTCACTTGAACAAACTAACATAAACCAATACTCAAATGAAAATATTTACAAATGTTCAAATAGCTTTACTTTATTGTAAATACATTTTAATAAAAAAAAATTAAATTGTTTTATTTATGAGAAATAAATTCTTTTGAAAACCTTTAAGGTTAAAAATAAGATTCTGAAATTATTCAGATTAACTTTATAAATTTTGTAATTGACAAATGAAATTAAAAACCTTTTTGTTTCGACCAACCCGGTATATAATGTAAATAGAACTTCTTCAAATATTATTCGATATTGGTACTACTGCATTAATCTATCAGATGATTTTGTATTGTGAAAACGTCAATTCATGCAATCAATAATGAAAAATAAATTCTCCTGAATTTATTTTAAAATAACTCGTTCACACTTCCATATACTTATTGAAAACAATTAAATCCTCTTTAATTTTTAAATTGTTCAGGTAAATTCTTCAAACTTATTCCAATCTTGTTTATGTTTTATTTGTTGACATAAACACAAGGTCAACCATATGATTATGACATAACCCAGCTTAATTTACAGATTTTCAATCCGGAGTCGAGCATAGATTTGCCAAATGCTTTCGATCGACTCAATTTGTTAATTTTGGCTGGAGCTTATATAGGTTTAGTAGAAACAAATGCCGACACTGTCACTTTTTCAAACAACCGCATCGCGAAAGATTTTTATGACGTCACACTCTCCACTCAGCTGATAGATTTTCTCAGAAATCTTAATCTTATAAACACAGGATTATAGCTGGTAAAACAAGGATTAAAACAATATAATATACTCATATCCTAAAATGCATCGTAACGAAGACATTAGACAAAAACGATTGACAATGAACAAATCTCATTATGACCTAATTACACACAAAATTCATTAAATCCAGCTTTATCCTTTACAAAATGGATACATAATTACACAATATAACTAATACATATAAGTCTTACACAGGAACATCTATACAATTTAAGAAAAACATAAATTAAGATTCCATTCTACGGTCTTAAAAACCCAATGATGCATCTGCAAAATCCATCTTTTACATTAACTCAAATGAAGTCAAAGTATAGTCAAATTGTCCAGCATACAGTCCTCCAAGTGTTTACATTAAAACAATGGTGAGAAAAGTAGTATAAGAGTCAATAAGTGTGAAATACGAAGCATATCACAAAACCGAAACCTTCAGTAATAAAAATGCTCAAGATTATTAAATACGAGTTTATAAGCTTATTGTGTTATATTAGTCATTACAAAACTGACCTAATTTACATGTTTTTAGTTAACTAGCAGCCCAAAACTAAGTTAGTCTCTTGGAAAACAGAAAAATTCATCCTGCGTTAAAGATCGTAGACTCTAAATTTAAACAAGAAGATTAAATCTTCCAGACAAATGGAAAAATCATCCCAATATGCAACTTGGGTTGCATAAACATGTATTATCATGAAACAATCTAAATGATTGATATCCTTTTTTTAAAAATAAAACCTTTTTTACATGTGAATTGAGGTTATGTTTGCATGAGATTTTATTCTTGATTTCTATTTTAAATATTGATGAATCTATCTGTGACCCAATATGTAGCCTTTAGATTAATTAGACCTAACATCCTAGCATGTCTATCTTTTATTTTAATTTGATGCGTGAAATAATTATTTTTACGTTTACGATCATATGGTCTATTAAATTTTCAATGAGATGGATTCATATCATCTCAATATACCGAACTACAAAAACACAATTTAAACGGTAACTGTTCTGTCTTTCGCATTAAATAAGTATAAAAAAATATTCGTGTTGGTTTTAAAGACTACTTTGTAATTGCATTTTTCGATATTTTGTCAAATATTCTAACGTTCTTTTTAAATAATACCTAAGGTGCTGTTTTAATTGTCTATTATCAAGAGAAAATATTTACACTAACACTAATTACATACAACTATAAACTATTAACAAACTTAGACTAATTATAATTTGCAAAAATATTCATTTCAAGCAAGATTTATATCACACTAGTATTTATACTACCCACGATGCGCGAACGTGTCTGGCTGGTTGACTAATCCCCTCCTCTTACGCGGTGGTGGTTTATATGCATATGTCCACCCTCTGTATCAATCCGCCGAGTCTCGAACAATCCGCCGACAGTCTGGAACATTGTAGATGAGGAACCTTCTCGTTTATTTGCCGCCAGGCATAGAGGTTTTCACGTTCATTACAATATGTTACTGATATGTAATTCGTATATTTTGTTTGATTGTCAATAGGATATATTCTTTTGGTAGCTAACCTATATTTTTTTCGTTTAACTACTTAAAGTGTCAATCATGTTTGAATTACAATGGTTTACATGTGCTAGATATTTAATGATTGAAATCTTTTTGTTAAAATCTAGCTGTGTTAGTGCAATAGTTGTAGCTCTTTGTAGTAATTATCTGTAAGCTGTTAGTTTATGTGATTTGTGGTAACAGGATTCATTTGGTATGCTTATGTCCGTATGAGTTGGTCTTTTGTATATGGAGAATTCAAATAGATTGTGTACGTTAATCTTAATAATGTAGTCCAAGAAACGAATAGACCGGTTTTGTTATGTTTCTAATGCAAAATTTATGTTATTGCGTAATTTGGTGCTGATTTCGGTTGTGAATTACCAAATTAAAATAAGGTATCGTAAAAACACGAATTTTTTTGTTGAACTTTGTAAGATTATGTATGTTTTTATTCATATGTTGATTGAATATTTTTATTGTATATAAATGTTTTTTTCAGTTAAAAGCTCTTATTTAGGGTATTGAGAATTATTTCTATGCATTTTGACAAGCTGTTATATTTTTTTATATATATTTCTTTTTGGTTAATGAATGAACATATTTTAAATTTAACTAATACGAATAATATTGACCCATGTAACTATGAAAGTCTTTATTTATTTTTCACTTTTTCCAGCCTAACTTTGACACTATTGAATATAATTAACTATTTGATCAAAATTTATTGGATCTGACTTCATTTTCTGATTAATGATTTCAGACTATTTTAATCATTCTTATCAAGTTTCATAATTAGATGGCGCTCAACTATAGTATTTTTTGTATTTTGAAACCTTTATCTATCCTTTTAATAATTAGACAACTGTAGAACCAATACCTACGACCTGACAATTAAATTTGTAATAAGAATAAGATCTCAAGCCGGCAATTTTGAGTATTATTGTAAAGTAAGTATAAATATTTTGATATATTTAATGTTGTATTGTTTATTTAGTCCGGTAATAAAACCTTTGTTTTACTGTCGGTCCAACGTGGGCCTAGAGAAAAACCTTTTGTTTCAAACTGCTCGAGATCTCGTTTGAATTAGTACTTAAACACTAACATGCATGAGTAAATAAATTGTATAAACGTTTCAAAAATACATGGACACATAGATAAAATGACACAATATATATAAATACATACAGTTTCAAACAAACATCCCACCATTCGTGGACCCACGGATGATACGGTTTAAAAGCCTTTCTTAGGGTTTTTTGTTTCACTTCTTCCGGTATGATCTTGTGTTACATACAACAACCCTGTATGTATGTAGGCAGGTGCTAACCCAAATGGGAAGACCTTCAAGTTAAACCAAACCCAAGGTCAAAAAAACAAGAAGAGAAAAAAGACGAGCAAGAACGAAAACCAACAGAAAAGACCATAAAATAAAATACTCTGTATGTGGTATTAATTTTAAATATTTGAAAAGAATTTTACCTTTCGATCAACTGAAAGGTCTTTTATTAAATCATTTCTTCTAGGTAAATGATATAGACTTGTTACCTAAAATAGAATACGATTTTAATGAAATTTTAACACATGGTGGAAAATAAAAAAGGTTTATCTAAGTGGTTAACACCAGAGTCTATTCCGTCTAGTCGACGATCGATCAAATATAACCATTCAAGTGATCGATTTGATGGACGCGATATTTTCTCCGCTAAAGCGAATTATACCAAACCAACTTCCTATTACATCTCACATTCAACCATCCTCTAATGAAAGCCCACCATTTTGTTATGCCTAACGCACCATTGTCAATGCGCTTGACCGCGCTAGCGTGAATTTACGATAAAGAGAGGGAGAGGGAAACCAAAACTAACGGAGAAGCTTGGTTTTAAACAGTGACCGTAGAACAATCAAAGGGGTTGTGAATTTAAACTTTATATCGTGTTGTTACTCAACTTATCAAAGCCTTTTACACTACTTGTAGTAATAAAAAACAGAACAAACTCACTTTAAGAATGTTTGGTAAGTGGATTTATCAAATTCGGCGCTTGACTTAGATTGTTTAAGTTTAACAGAATCTAATCTTTAAATTTAATGGCCAGAACTAAATTGTATTAGTAATGTTCTAATTCGATACATTTAGAGAATCTTAGGGAATCGGCCCTCTCTCGAAGCTGTTTAAATCCAACCACATTTTAAACTTTAAAAATACTTGAACTATCGCAAGTGAATGTAGATTAATAATTCTCCGACAGTACGGTAGGAGTTTGTTTAATTTAATTTTTACGATTATTTCAAGCTTCCACAGTTCAAACATGTAACACCTGTAATCGTAACTGGTGTGGCGTTTCTTTATAAGTTTTTCTTATGCAGGTGTTAAGATCACTGATTACACTTTCTAATTGTCCATATTTATAAGCTTCTATAATCATATATATTTATATTGACTTTCATCAAAGTCAATTGCAATCAATAACAGAGCATATTTCTTAAACATATATTTAAATTGTATTTGTGCAACTCATATGAACAGTGATAATCAGAGTAGATGTAATGTGAAAAGAAGTTTAGGTTAATTTATCCGCCATTAGCGGATTTTTACTTTAAACATGTTTTTTACTTTAATAGTTCCTTTGTTACCTGTTAAATGTACTTTTCGCAATTTCAAGGTCTCTTATGTAGGCTGTATGCAAATATACCTTCGAGAAACAAGAAACTTCGTTGCGATAAAAGGAGCTTGAAGGACTAGATTGATAAAACGGAAAAATACGAATAACTCCTGTAAGAAATCGACACCAGAAATAGAAATCGCCCTAAACTCTGTTAGATCGAATTTTAAGGTTTTATCTCAAGTTGTTTTTTTCTATACCAGTTTGAACAGATCCGTTATTTGTTTGAAGTTCTTTTCACATACACATTGGATGATGTATTGATAACATTTAATAGGAAGTTTTAAAAGTCTTGGATGTAATTTTTTATTTGGAGTATTTGGTATTAATCATCGAAATATACCTCATTTTACTTTGATAGAATATTATATGTATGTTTAATGAGTTTTAATAAAACTTTTTATGCCGATAAGTTTTTCTTTTCAGTGAAAGGTATCTTTTTATTTTATTTTAGGTAGAGCTTCGAATATTCTCATTTCAGGATATAAGTAACGCATAATGCTTATCAGTTAAAACTTTATAGTACTGTAATTTTGCTAATAAATATTCCAATCTATTGTATTCAAATTAGTAAAATTCTAATCAAATTAGTCTAATTATTTTTCAAAATTCTCTTCAATAACAATTTTAAAAACTTAAAAACTGTAGAATTAATTAATGAAGTTTTGTTCATAACTTGAGAGAATTTAATATTTTGTTTGTCGAAGGGCTCTTTCGAATGCTCGCGAAGCGGTTCTCTCCACATATACACTAGTTTACCTCTAATATAAATTCAAAGGAGAGTTATTATAGAAACCAAAGTTTTTCGGAATTGTTTTTATTTATAGAATCCCGCTACAGCGAGTTTTGTTATTTATTGTAAAGAATATTATCAAATTAATTTAAAAGCGGATACTCGGCATTGCAGATTTTCGGAAATCTAAATTTGCAAATTTTTCAGACATCTTACTCTGTAGCGGGATTCTACATATACTTACTAATCACTGTGCAAAATCTGAGGATGATCCTACATGTCATTTTTTTTTAGAAGTAAAATCCCAAAATAAATGTAATCATTGCGATGTGGCGCCCTCGGCATGACTTACGCGAAAGTGTCGCTATTAGTCCCGCCTACAAGCATCCGACGATTCCCCTACAATTTTCATTTGAATACGAACACGGAGAATGATTTCAATATTCAAAGGAACCGTAAACATCTTTTACGTTGGATCTGAATCTGCCCAAGTTTGAATTATGTAAAATTCCAAATTTTTTGAACGACATTAAAGAATATAGTTTTCAGAATTTATTTACAAACATTTAGTAATTTAATTAATTAGAGAAATAGTTGGAATTTTTAAAGTTAAATAAAAAAAGGAAAATAACATTTGGTCTGCGATATATTTTTTATCTTACTACATTAAAAAATACTAAAATAGAATGATGTTTTGTTCAGTTTTCAGAACTATTATTTTAATAAGATCACAAAAAATAAAAAATATCAACAAAACTATTGCTGTGCACTGATGGCCGCATGGTTGATTTCTGCTGTCATTAAAATATTATAATAATAGAAATGTTGTAAACCAAAATTATCCCAACATTGATTAACTAGTTTCAGCCGATGTTTGGGTTTATCAATGTTGGCCCTAAATGTGTTTTTGTTGGTGTGTGCACTATTGCTTCAATATAGTATATCAATATAGGGTCTATATTTAAATGGTCATTTATGCGAAGAATGCAATATTGATACAGAGACATAAATATAATTACTACAATTGTTTCATTGCTCATAATTATGACGTAGACAATTTATCTCAAAAATGTTTTTGACTGAGAATGTCGGAATTAGCATAATAATTCGAGGGCAATTGAATGTGGAGAAAATAAAACGTGGCATCTGCGCATCATCTGATACCGTTTCATTTGTAAAACATAAAAGTTTTGTAGTTACTAACTCTTCCGGTTGATAGCTGGCGATTCGCCAAGTAGTTTCATGATGGTTTAATGAAAGTGTTGTTCGTAAACGACAAATCTTGTTTTTTCTTGTGGTTGTTGTTGTTGTTAATTATCAAGTTGTGAACATTAAGAAGAGAACTACGACTTCTGTAATTTTGGTATTAAACTTTATTAATGGGGGTATCTTGTTGGGCAAATAATGGAGCATGTTATTGGGCCAATATTGGCGTATGTTGTTGGGTCAATATTGAGAATGTTCACATTTTTCGTTGGTTCAATACAGAGTAATTAGTTTGACCCAATATATCTTCGGCATTGGCCTAATAATGGAACAATATGGTTGTGCTACTTTTGTACGATTGCTACCGATTACACTATGCATGGAAGAAATAGATAAGAATTTTCCAAGGAAT
This sequence comes from Agrypnus murinus, assembly GCA_929113105.1. Taxonomy (NCBI): domain Eukaryota; kingdom Metazoa; phylum Arthropoda; class Insecta; order Coleoptera; family Elateridae; genus Agrypnus; species Agrypnus murinus. The sequence continues at coordinate 18,710,595 of OV816024.1, read as the reverse complement.
TTATTTTTATAAAGTCTTATTAGCCATGACAACAGTTGTCAAATTATTCTAAAGAATTTCTACGGCTTTGTCATTTAAACTATTCAATTATTACCTTTATTGATTAATAGGTAGCAACATTCTGATGAGTGATTTTGCTACATAAAATTGTGCTTTATAATAATTCAGCATTTACACCTAATGTCTAAACCTAACTAGTGATAATTGCCATCATCAAACTTCTGATCTGCAATGCCAATTTCCTATACCTGAAAATCACTTATATTTTGGAAACTATTGACACAGAATGCTAAAGTGGTGGTGTTTTAAGGAGTATTCGATAAGATCTATAACTTTACTGCAATAACTTTTCTTCTACAATAATTAGGAGAGCCAATATTTGAGAAATTGTGTTTTTGCATGCTATTCGTCTATGTAACAAAACTGATAATATACCCTGTATCTATAATACCATTAGAAGTATTAATGCACATCGAGATATACAAGAAAGGGTAATAATAATGGAATACCGATCAATAGAGATGAAGGAAAAAGTTAGTTCCAGTCGTCTACACGTGCTTCGCACTAACAAAGTCAAAGATGTATATAACACAAGGTTTCACAGATAGCAGCCAACTGCCGATACTGCAAATGTGCGGATGGTGGCTTGCCACCAGCTATCTGGATTCGGAGATGAGAGTATGAAGATCAAGTTATGGCTGTGCAGTTTCAATCTTGTGATCCGGGGTATTGATGCTCAAGACAACTTTACTTCCAAGGGCACACACTGGGGTTCTGCTTAGGTGGAACTAAACGAAGCGCTGACGAGGTCAAACCAGCCCTATAACTGGTAGAGCGGGGTGGCATAACTGTCCAAGCCTGTCACATTGAGGTTCGTTTCGGTCGGGCAGCAGCGTTGTTCCTAGGGAATTTTAGTTTGTACTGAAAAAGGAAACCGGAATGTACAACTTTCTTTTAGAATTGTACAGTGTCGCCATCTATTTTCTTTAAGAGGAATAAACTTTTTTTTCTACTCACTGCGTGGAAAGTGTAATTTTGCTCCCCTTTTTGAGAGAGCAAAGTAGTCCATTGTCTCCCACGGGAGGTAATATTTTTTACCTCCCGCATTTTAATAAAACGGCATTTTATTTATGTACATTTATTGTGAAATTGATGAATTTGCAAAAATTGTTATGTCTGTTTATGTCGTCGTCAAGGATACCTACTTACCACATACCACTACGTTAATTTCTCTCAAACGTTAACAAATTGATATAAATATATGACTTTCTAGACTTTTTATGATCTCGTTCGTAGAAAAAAGCATATATATATATATCACGGGAGCAAAGTGAATTTCCTCCCTTGGCGCAAGTACGGCCCTCCGCTGCGCGTCGGGCCGCAAATTTGCGCCCGGGAGGAAATTATCCACTTTGCTCCCTTGATATATAAATAACTATTAACTATTTTTAAAATGCATTTATTGTATTTAGTTGTGTATTAAAATTAAAAATACATCAAAATTAACAAAAAATAGATTCTTTACATAAAAAAAAATAGATCACATAATATTTAATCCCAAAAATGGAATTTCAACAATACATAAAAAATTGTTTTGATGCCCATAGTTGCAAATTTAATCAAATTTATAATTTGTTAGGTATTTGTCTGGTTTCCATTCCAAGCATCCACCTGGGACAGTCCTTAGTTTTTCTTTGACTGACAAAATAGCAGCACAATTTGATATTAACAACTTATTTCTTAAAGATGTTTTGATTAAAGACAGTTGCGAAAAGTTTCGCTCAGCAGCCGCTGATGAGTGAGGTAAACTGAAAATAGTTTTGACAATTATGAGCAAATTCGGAAACATTGGATTGCCACAACCATTTTTTAGTTGGGACACCTTTTTCCAAAATATATTCAAATCAGTCTCTTTACTACAATTTTCAATTTGAATTTCACTCAGTAACTGCCATTCTGCATTGGCAGACTCTATGTCAATCTCTACGTTTGGAAATAACAAAGCGAAATCAGCTATAGATAATAAATTCCCAGAGAGCACTACTTCGGGAGTAAAATTAGCTGCATAGTGCAGATATTTATCATTGAAGTCAAATCTTTTTTTAATTTGATTACACAACTCAATGTAAAACTCTAATGTACGAAGACGAAAATTATGTAAATCTTCTTTTGCTATCTGTACATTTGACTTTAACAATACATCTGCTCTTGCACCTATATATATCTGATCTAGTTCTATATAATTGGCAGGATTATTTACCATTACGTCTTTAAAATCTGTGTGATGTAGTACATCTCGTTTTATGAAACATTTTAAAAGTGTTTTATACAAAGCTGTTATTCTATTAAGCAAAACAGGCAACTTTGGGGCTTCAGACTGCAGCTCAATATTAATCTTAGTTATTAAATCTAACACATATGATAAGAACAATAGATACAGTTTAAATACATTATTAGTCAATGCATTTAAAATGGATCTTGCACTGGGTAGGTTATCTTCTAATGCAGCCCTTTGGAAGAACAGCATTAAGGAGTTCCAATGCTGGAGAATTCTATCCACAACAGCCTGAAATTATAATTTTCAATACTGATAAGTAATAAACAGTATACCTGATAATTTCATACTCTCAGTGACAGCCATCTTGTCTGACTGGGATAAAGCATCTTGCTGGGTTTTTCACTTGCAAATATTTGACACTCTTTAAGTTCTTCTGACCTTTTGTTACTTTGTGAAAAGTAACTGTAGACATCTCGTGTGAATTGCTCAACAGTTCCAGGTAATTTCTGTGCTGCTGCCGAAGCACATAAATGTAGTGAGTGACATGAACATCCTTGAATATAAATATGTGGCAAAATTTCTTGAAATTTCTTCTTAACACCTTTAATATTCCCCATCATTGTGCTCGCGTTATCAGCGCCAAATCCAATAACTCTTTCAATTGGTATCCCATTATCTCTTAATAATTTAATTACTGTATTAAAAAGAGACTCTGCAGTTGATGACGTCACTTCAAGTAAGTCCAAAAATCTGTCTTGCACTTGACCATCTTTCCAATATCTTACAATTATTGTCAAAGATTTCTTCGTACTCAGATCGGTCGTCTCATCAATAATTATAGAGAAGTTCGTAAGCTTTAAATCAACACATATTTCTTTTTTAAAAGCAGGTGCCATAACTTCAACAATTAGTTTGGTTGCTTTTTTTCTCTTTATGTTAACATTCTGTGCAACTTTTGAATCTGGATAAATCGCTTTATTGAAGGCAGGCAATGTATCCATTAATAGTAATGCCAAATTCTTGTCACAAATAAATGCACACATTCTGAGTTCTGCTTCTTTGACTAACTGTGCCTCCTTTTGTGCTTTGGGACTAAATAATGTTTGTGAAATTTTGACACATTTTTTTGTAGCATTCAAATGTTTAATGTGTGAGGAATTATTTTGATGCCTCTTTAAATGAAAATTTCCACCTTTTACAGTGGTATTGCACAATGTACAAAATGGAATAGATTTTTCAGCATCGATCCAGTCATAAAGTTTAGCAACTTTCTCTATTTTTGGGACATACCTTTTTTTTGTTTTTTTTGGAGGTTGTGTCTCTTCATTATTAACAATGCATTGTTCATCATCAAGAAGATGTTCTCTATGTTGGACTTCTTGGATATCTTGTCGTCTGTGTTTCTCTACTTCTGGGAAGGAGGTTACCTCCTTGACTTCTGGTGATTCTTGTCGAAGTTCTTCTTCAACTTTCCTTTTTATAAATATAAACCTGTAAAATTTTTATTTGTTTTGTTTGACAACAATAAAAAGGCAATACTTACTTGTCCATTTTTCAAAACTATGATTTTTCGTTAGAACCAAAACAGCAAAACAAATTTTTGTAAGATCACATGTCATCTGTCACTCTGTCAGGGAAGCAGTGAAACTTGAAAGTCATGAAGGTCAAGCAGTAAGAATAGCGAGGTTATTAAACAGAAATAGCGATAACGCGCCAAATTTCAAACTTTAGGTATTAAATCAATCATTAGTTAAATTATGCTATAATTGTACAGAATTTGCTACATTTTTTCATTGTAGTACAGTTGTACAATTTAATATTCAATTGTACAGCTTTTTGTACAATTGTACACCCTGGAACAACCCTGTCGGGCAGTGGTCCCACACAAGTGAGTAAAGTCCGAAGCTGGAGTAGAGGCCATCTCCTGTGCCGGGAGAAGGGTCCCGACGAATGAGTACGTTTATAACTCTGGTACTAGTTTGGAGAGCTAGTAAAGGTTTGAATCGGGCAAAGGATTAGTGTACTAATTGAGGGTATCTTGATGATACACTCAATGATTGTGGATATTAGGTATCTAGGTGCGCAAGTTAAAATAACACTATCCCATGCTTGTTGACTCTAGTTCACAGAGGTAGTTAACACAATAAGTCGGAGACATAAAAAGGGAGGCCTTAAAATATCCAACATACCGTCTACGATGTTTTCTATGGTCATGGAAATGCTTTAAACTTTGGTTGATATTGTATTCCGCACATGATGTAACTTCTAACTTCTAAAGTTGAAATAAATATTTAAGAGCGACAAAGTCAAATCGAAATACTTTTGTTAGAAATCAATTAGAATTAGTAAATAAGCTACAAAGCATACATCTTCACCACAATCCAAAACTCGTTAGCTTTGACGTATCTAGTATGTTTTCTAAAATACATCCACAGGAATGTATTCCTTTCTTAGACAGTTTCTTGATTGATAGTAATATAGAATTAGTTGAAAGGAGTTAATTGAATTATTTGATCCTTGGTACACAGAGATTTAACTATTCCACTCACACAGTCCGATTTTAACAAAGAATTTCAAGAACAAATTTCAACCATTAAAGAACCAGCAGATGTGAATATACAAACATGACTGACACTTTAGTTAAACAAAAAGATTATAGGTTAGTTATCAAAAGAATATATCTCGTTGACAATCAAACAAAAGACACAAATTACATATCTATACCACATTTTGACAAATATCAAAAAAAAGTAAAAATTAAAAAATAGTCTTTGAAACCAACACGAATACTTTTTTATTTTTATTTAATGCTAAAGGCAGAACACATGGAATCGGGCATTTACCGTTTGAGTTGTTCTTTTTGTAGTTCGGTATATATTGAACAAACACTTCGAAATTTTGACGAAATTTTAAAGATGGAAACAGCATGTGCGTTGTTGCAGAAATAACCATCCAAAAAATCTAATTACGCCAAAAGCCTTTTAAAACAGAATCACAGCTTAGCTGTCGAAACAATTTCCGCGTAGACTAAAATATGTAAACTTGTGAAACTTTTTGCTAATTAGTTTTATTTATTTCATATAGGAAAGGTATTCAAGAACACAATATACACATCAAAACCTCCTAATAAAATCTATCAGTTTTTTTTATGGGAAATAAAGATTATTATTATATTATTATTATAGTTGTTGCCATCCCCTAAGGTTAGTCTTCCCGTTCTAGCATCCAATGACGTATACAGCGTTTCTTGCTCTTGTGGTCTTGTTTCTTTGCATTGAAGAAACATGACGATCAGTTCACACGTGAATCTGCAAACATAAACCAAATGTGAGATCAGGTCTTGTTTCCACATCAGCGATTCTACGAAACATCCCGAAACTGGACATAAGGTCTTTTTGGATGAATCCTCTATCGTATATATAAATCGAAGTTTTTTCATACTAGCAAATTCAGGAAATTTATCGCAATTTGGAAACCAGTCAATTTTGAACGGTCCCCGTCGTTATGATTCATCAATCATAAGTTCTGCTCTCCCTTGACCCTTAGTGTATACGATAATGTATTATATACTCCATTTCTTACTCCCCCCCCCGAGTGACATTAAGCCGCGTGTGAGGGGTGCGGTTCTGAGAAGGACGTTTTTTGTGTTCCCTTGGTCACCGTCTCCCTTTGGGGGGAGATGACGTTCCCCTTCTTAACCGTAACCAAATAACTATTCGTTCAACAGCCAGCCGACATCTTCATGCGCCGCCACTATCAACAGCACCACCACCAACAGCCCACCCAGGAGAGGAACCAACATTACCTTTGCCAACCTTCCTTCGGCGGGTCCTCTTGCAATTGGGGGCTCGGCGGGAGCTGCCACTCAGAATATACTGTATCTACTCCACACGGATGAAGAGGCATAGCGAGCCTATAACAGCGACTGCCCGCGAAACAGGGCACAAACTGACGATAACTGAGTGACTGACGCTATCACTCAGTTCACATGCTAAGTTCCTGTACTGTTTTACTACTGTTATAATATCCCCTGAAGATTCTCCATACAATTGCGGGTGAAACGTTGAATTCTTCGATTGTTTTTCAACATGACACGGTTCAATGCCGGTTATACATTCGTTCTAGATAATTTTTAAATATATTAAAAATTAAACGTTTGGTTCACAAATTTAACAAAGATGTGCACCATTTATACATCCGATCTTTATTAAAATTGTAGTTATTATTAAAAACAATAGAATTATGCATAAATAAAAAAAAGATTAATTCAAAATTCAGAATATGAAAGACGATCTTTTACCAAAAATGTAATAGCTTAAGATTCATTTTGCGTACAAAACGATTGGTCATCATTTCTTAAATAGCATTTAATTTTTTTATTTCCATGCATGTTTACAGTTTATTGCTTGATAATTATCAACAATAAGGGTGCGTAATTTAAGATTTAACTAAAAATAACATAATCAGACCAGCCCTTTGATTGTTCCCTTTCTAGTAAAAATGTATAATGATTATACAACCAGGCGGTTCCTTTGTTTAAGTAATAGTAAGTAAAATCTACTTAGTTATCGTAATAAATGGCTGTTAAAAATACTTTATATTATTATTTGATAATGCCACAATTCAAATTCAAAAAATTTAGTATGTAATTTAATAAAAGATTTTCATTCATGCTCAAGGATAATATAATACTATAATGTAACTTTAATTTAAACGACGAATTCCATGTTTAATAAGTATTATATACTCCTGTAAAATCTAATTTAATTTTTATAATTTTTTGGGCGTGTATAACAATTCTATAGTTGATTTTGATATGATGACATATACACATCATATCGTTCTATACGTGTAAAACCTGCGAGCAAGTTAAGCTACATGGTTAATGCAGCGTGCAGGGGTACTGGTGGAAAATATCAAAGTTGCTCTGAATCTATCCCACTCAAAAAGAAAGTGTGGTGGGGGCCAAGATCGAGAGGTTCTCCTTGCGTTGTTCCCTGTACCGCTGCCCCCCAGGTGATGGTTCAGGACTGTTTGAATAAAACCTTAACTTGCGTAGGTGCTATCTTTATTACGATTTTTATTGAATTTGAGAGTATTACAGATCGCACCCTACGTTGATTTTATATTCTGTTAATGGAGTTATTGTTTAATTTAGAATCACTTTTCAAGCAAGATATTTAACGCATACACTAAATAATCTTTTAAACGGATTAATATGTAATCTACTATCCATTTTTTTCTAGAGTTCTCTGACTTTGAAAGCGTATTAATTGTTCGTAAAGTACTGAACCAAATTAAAATTTCTAAAAAGAAGCAAATAGTAAATTTATTTCTACAAACAACAGTAAAATATTAAAGTTCTAAATTGCATACTTTTGTTTTTATCGGACGACACGTAATAAAAGGTACCCATTTTTAGGGACAATTTCATTAAAGGTAAGTAAAATATTTTTTTATTCGATATATCTATGAGATTTTTGTAAGAAAGCTTGTGGTTGTTATGCTATTAATTTTCAGACAGAAAAGTGTTTTATTTAAGATTTATATGAAAAAATTGCAAACTATGTTTTCTTGTTTATTAATAGAGATAGACTCAAAGTTTTTTTTGCAAAATTAAGACTTTAGATAGTAGTCACCACATTGTTTAAGTCTACTTTTACTATTATCCCAAGTAAGCAACACTGATTTGTTAAAAATTCTATGTTTTGATTATGTATTTAAATTTTGAAACTGGTGTGTCCTAATCTAAATTCCTCTACAATAATTAGTAACTTATGGTAATAATTAGTTATTAAGATATTTATTACTAACTAAAACATTTTAAATTTATGAACAAACATACATAATATTGTTTATTGTTTCTATTCTTATATAGTAACAGATTAGTAAAAGTTTCACAAGTTTATTATAATCTACGTGACAATTGTTTGGACAATTAAGTTGTCATTATCAAAGGTAATATAAATATAAACAAACACGTCGTTAAGGCAAATACAAAAAATAGATAACTAGATAAAAAAGATAAGAATAATAAGAAGTAAATATCTAACACTTCCAGTAACGGCGAATTACTGAGATAAATTCCTTCTTCATTAAAGGTACTCTCAGTTTGTGTTTGTATATCTCAAAAGCTTCTAAAATGTCTACTTTGTGTTTGTTATTACACAAATGTAGGAATTTAATATAATTTTGGGGAGTCATTGTATGATTCCGTTCTAAAAGCTGTTTGGCGTAAATATATTTTTGAGGATGTTTATTTTTGTAACAACGCACGTGTTCTTTATATCTTATGTCAAAATTTGAAAGTGTTTGCCCAATATATACCGAACTACAAAAAGAACAATTTGAATGGTAAATGCCCGATTTCATAATATCATGTGTTCTGTCTTTAGCATTAAATAGAAATGAAAAAGTGTTACTGTTGGTTTTAAAGACTATTTTATAATTTTTGGTTTTTCTTAGTTAATGTGCAATTTTTTCTGATATTTTGCCAACATATGGTATAGATATTGTCATGATAGATGATTTGATTTGGTTAGATAGAATTCACCACACAAGAATATTTAATAAGCAATATACGCAATTTTTTCTTCATCCGATTGAACAACTTACCTTGTAGAATTTTGGTTAAAACCTTGTTTTCATAGTAACGATATATCTTCAGATCTTGTTTTTGTAGGAATTTGTAGACTAACATTACATCTACAGAATTGGTACGCTTTTTTATTTAAAGGCTGAATTTTGTTGATAGTAGCTTTTCTAATGTTCAATTGAAATTGTAAAATGGCTTGTAAGTCAAAGTTTTTGGCATCTAAAACATTCAAATAATGTTTTTAATGATGTAATGTTTAGTTTTGTGAGGAAAAGATTATGTAAAAAGGTGTTATTAAATAATTAATTCATTAATTAGAATTGGGAGATTGACATTTCATGACATTAATTTTGAAAGGATAATTTTTTGTTGACTTAAGAGTTGTATATTATTAAATTCAGAATAATATTTTCTATAAGTTTATCTAATTAGTTTTTGTATTAATGAAAAAATATAAACAATAATAGTTTAAGAAATTTTTGTTATGTGAAGATTCGTTTGTTTTGCAAATCCTTTTCAAAAAATTTATTTGTTTTGGTCAAATCATGATAAAGGATGGTCATTTTTTCAATAAATTCTCTTCCATTCTTTTCCATCATTTAAAGGGTTTTTGAGGTTTTTGATCCTAACCCTGTATGATGCTTACTGCGTGTTTTAATTTTTTCAATAAGAGACTCGATAGTTATTTTGAGACACCGTTTAAAAAAATATTTGGTATACCCGCAATAATATAATTAGTTATTTCAATAGACCACAAGTAAGATCATACTTAACTCCTGAAAGCGCAATCAAGTTACTACGTTCCTAAAATTTTAAATAAATTCTCGTTCAAAACCTTAACCACAATTTCAGAAATTAAAGTTAATTTGAAAACTTCAATCTTGCCGTCTATTAGTTTGACCACTTATTTTTTCACAAAATATAAGAATCCAACTTTTTTATATATAGAGGGTTAGAATGAGAACTTCAGGTTAAAATTTGTTTGTCGAACATGACAATGTACATTTGGTGCCAACTACTAACTCAAGGAGGGAAGAAATTTAAATTAATAGTATATTATTTTATAAGAAGCTAAAGTGAAGCTGTTTTGACCTTTTTGGTGCACAATTTCATGTTCTTTAATTTTTCATTAGAACTTTTTTACGTATCTATAAAACGTTCGAAAATATTTCAAAAACCTGCTTTTGTGAACCATTAAGCCAATTTTCTTGGGACAAGCTTTCTTGTTATCAGTGCAAACCTTTTTTTAAATTTTAATGTACATACATAAAACTACTGAATTTCCTAATTTCGCTTGGATGGGTTTAATTGAGTTATTAAAACCTCTGGTAACGAGGTATTCGTGAATTATTCTGTTTTTGAATCTTCTACGTTTTTCTCGGATACATGTAATATTTGCTGTAATTCCTAAATCTGTGCTTGCATTTCATGAACCACTAACTTTTCTACTCATTAGTTATGTATTATATAAATCCTGTCTATTCTGCTTCAGCACTTGGTTTTCTTGAAACAAAACTTGGTTTTGTGGCTAGTAGCGCCTCTACTGGTGTTCAAGAACGCGTATACATTGTAGGTATTAGTTCTTGGTTTTAGCTCGATGATAATACATTTTTTTATTATATTATTTTATATTCTTTTCTCGGGTGTGGCATAAACTTAACCTAGCAATAATAAAATGAAATGTTTATATTTGGTATAATTAAGTCTTGTAAAGTTATTTTTAAAGTATCATGTAAGGACTCGTAATGATATTTGTTAAATGCATTTGTCTAAATTTCAAGATCAATAGTATTTTTAATACAGAACTAGATTATAGCTTTGTCGTGGAATTATAGTGGAATAACAAGGATTATTAAGCACATGTAACATTTAATTACCTGGCAGCTGATTTTCTTCAAATAAAGTCTCCCTCAAATAAGAAATTTATTTTGTCCAAAAGTGTACGTAGTCTAAGCACCTGCTACAACCTAATCCATTAAGGTAGTTTTGCAGGTATATGAAATTTAAATGAATTCTACTAATGTGGTACACAGGTCCTGCATAGTATGAATATTAATACTAGTTATACGAAAATATTACTACCTCGCATAGTCGTAATTGGAAGGATCCTCTTCACGACCTTCTTCAAATGTCAAATTTTATGAGTTAGGATGTTGCGCTGTCGAGATATTAGATGTTTAAAAAGATAACAGATACCGATGATTATTAGAAGATTGAACTAGAAAATAAACATAAGGGCACATTTTCTGAAAAGGGATATATTTTATAATTTTGCGCCAACTATTGTAGCTTAATTCAAACAGCTATTCCTAGATTTTTCTTGTTAAATTTTTTCTTAGTTATTTGATTTACTTTTTTTGAGTGCTGTTCTAAGGTTTTCAGTTTTAATGTTTTAACCTATTAGTTATAAACAATCTGTAAATGCCCTGGATTCAGACCTACGTAGGTACATTTTCTTTTATGCCAGTTATTTCGGCCTTTTAACAAGGAAAGTTTGGAGACCTCGCAGAAAATTCCTCAATTGGTGCAGAAATAAAAAATGTAAAAGTTGAAAAAGTAAAATTCTGGGGCTCAAAGGGAATTTAATAATACATATAGAGAATATCAAAGGAAGTAAATACCTCATATCAAGCAGTCATATACATACTTACAGACTACGGTATTTTCTTTATTTTCGCCTCCCTTACTTTGAACACATAAATCACATGAATGTTAAACACAAAATCAATTCAAGTTTTTGAATAACTAGAAACCTCTTAGCCTGGAACTTTTACCCGATTCAGTTAAAAAGCAAACACATCTAAAAGAGAAAACGCGTAAAAGAAAAACTTGAAAAACACACAAACAATTCTACTTGACTTGCTGAAGTTTTAAAAACCCTTTTTCGTCGGTTACACGAGATTTCTCGATAACTGAACTTTTATTTGCCCTCTTTAACTATGTTTAAATTACGACAAGAGAGAGAGAGATAGAGAGAGTAACAAATAAAGTTGAATACAAGTTGAATAAAAATAAAGGTTTCATAAAGTCTAAATACACAGCATTTTGTTTATGGTAAACTAAGCTAAATTTTCGGTGTTTGAATTTAAATCATATTCTTTAGTTATTCATTTTTTAATTCTTCGTTTTCATAAACACAAATCAACACAATACAAATTGATGATACGAAACTGAATTTTTTAGATTAAAAAAAACTGATTTTTAAACTCATAAATAAAACTGAATTATTAATTTGTGAAATGTCTTTAATGACATGAATCATAAATCTGTCTTTTTGCTTCTTATTTAAATCAATCAATCGCTAAATTTCTTAATAATTCTCTATTTGGGTATTCATATGATAAATAACAACTTTATAATTTAAACTATAAAAGAATTATTTCAGTTATAATTCGTTTATAATTATTCTTTTATATTGGTATCTTGCTCTTAATAATAATAAAAGTTTATTATTTCATTATTTTGTTTGAACAACTTTTCCTTCTCGTTTTCTAACTTGCATTGACCACTAGTGGTTAAACTTTTATACTATTATGTTTATAAAAAAATGTTTATTTACGATATATATTAAATATTTTATTAAAAAAAATTGAACGAACCGCATGGGGGTTAAACCGTGGTTTTGTAGTAGAAAATCCAGCCACTCTTCTACGCGGCCATGCTGTCTGTTGACGTTGTTTGCTTCTTTAATGAATGCCATTTATCTCAATTTTTTGTTTGTTTCTCTTTTATTAATAATTATTTTTTGATGAATTTGTACAATTACTAAATAGAGTATATTCACATATCAAAGCATAGGACGCGACCACGTTTCAAATGAACTGATCTTAATGTAATTGTTATTCTATTTCTTAAAAAATCTCTGTAATAAAATATCAATTTCTCTTTTTTTATCCTACCCTGCGTTACCTAATCGAACAGAGAAGGGCACTCGACTGCAACCGAAAGCCGTTAGCGTCCGAAGCCCGCACACTGGCCACGAAATAGATACGAAAAACATAAATCAGTTGCCCAACTATGTTATTATGATAAATTAGCGACGTCAAATACACATATAGAATTCGATATTATACGACATAGATAGTGCATTAGCCTAATAACTGAGAGGAACTGAGATGGACAATGCAGCTTTTTACTTTATTATCATTATTGTTATTTAATTAAACAAAATTAACATAAAATAAAAATTTGAGCAGTTACCTATATGTTTATAGATTAGGGGGTACTTGATGCGGTTCAATTAAATGTAGTTAATCTAGAAATTGTATGTTTCAATACATATTGCGATGTTATGGAATCATCTGATTGAAAATTTACTTGACGATTTGATCGTAAACACAAATATAATTATTTCATGCATAAAATAAAGGATAGACATGCTAGGATATTACGTTTGTTTAATCTAGGAGCTACATGTTAGGTTACAGATAGATTTATGAATTTTTAAATAGAGATTATAGAAGGATGAATTTCATGCAGACGTAACATCAATTTTTACATAAAAAGTTTCAATTATAAAAAGGCTTGTCAATCACTTAGATTGTTTTCATGATAATACATGTTTTATGCAACCCAAGTCACATGTTAGGATGGTTTTTCCATTTTTCTGGAAGATTTTATTTTCTTGTTAGACCTGAGTTTAACGCTAAGCATCGTAAAACAAGTCTTTCTGTTTCCCATGCGACTGAATCAGTTTCGGGAAAATATTTGGCTAAAAATGTGTAAAATAGGTCAATATTGTAATGTCTACAATAGTACATTAAACTTACAATCTCCTAAATTCTAATAAAATGTTTTAATCCTAATGAAGGTATTGGCTTTGCTGATATGCTTCGATTTTTCCAAATATTGATTTTAATATAATATTTTACACCATTGTTTAAACACAAGCACTTGGAGGACTATATGCTGGACAAGTTTGACTATAATTTAATTTCATTTATGGTGATATTTGTGTAGGAGGTTGTATAGCATCATTGAATTCATAAAACGTATAAACGAATCTTTATTTTTGTTTTTCTTGTAAATATCTTTTTATGTAAATTTTATATCTATCAGTTACCTAGTGTAGTTATGTATTCATTTTTCGTAAAGGTAGAGCTAGAGTTGTTGAGTTTTGTTTGCAATTAAGTTTTAATGAGATTTTTCATCGTCAATCGTTTTTGTTAATTTTCTCAGTTGATGTTAATTTTAGACTATAAGTGTATTTCATTAATTTGTTCGTCTTTTTGCCAGCTACATTTCTATCTTTTTAGATTTAAGGTTACTGCTAATCATGAACATCTGTTTTTGTGAGTGAAAACTTTGAAGTGCGATTGTTTTAAAAATTTGCCATAGTTTTCGATTGTTTTGGTAAAATATATAAAAAGGTTAGGAAAAATTAACAAATTCAGTCGATAAAACGTTTTGGTTAAAACCACGTCGACTCATACAAGAATTGGCTAAAATAAAGTAAGATTAAGTCATAACCATATGATATTATGTTTGTAAACAAACGTTAATAATATTCTGAGTGAGTATATGGAATATTCCCCTGTTATGTAAATCAAAGAAGATTTATTTTCGTTCTTCAACAATTATATGGAATTGTGAACGATTTATTTATTAAATTAAATCAAGAAGATTTTTGTTTCCATTATTGATTTGATAATCGACTTGTCTTCAAAATCACCTGTTTGAATAAATGCGGTTGTACCAATTGTAAAAAGATTTGAAGTGAATCTCGACGTATTTTATATACAAGGTTGGTCAAAATAAAAGGATTTGGTTAAATTTTTAATATCACAAAATCATAAAGACAATCTTAAAAAATTCTGAATTTATTTTTCTTATTTAAAAAGTTTTTTCAATAACAAAGTTTTACCAAATAAACAATTTAAATTATTTTATAAAAATTTTATTTTCATTAGATAAATTTACTTTAGCAATTGTAAATATTTGTAACTGATAACTTTATTTGATGTCAGTTTGCTCAAATGGAGACCAGTTATAGCCCCCATGTCAGGTTGATAACGAATATTTAACACATTTGAGCAAACTCAAGGAAGATTTTCCAATACTTTTTACTGTTCTGTTTAAATAATTTTTTTTTGAATTAGATTTTTTAATTATCATTAAAAAAATAAAGATTGTGTTTCAATTTATCTATGTTTATTTGATGTGTAAGCAAGCACCCATTTCTTTTTCTCTTCACATATAGAGTTTAGTTTGCTGTTGTCCAGTTGCGGAAGTCCAAGTGCTTTGGTAGTAAGTTCTTTTCTCCCAGGTATAAGAATCAATAAGATTTTTTTGATTATTCATTTATCTCATGCTGTATCGAATTAAACCTGAGTCAGTCTATTGGGAGAGAGAAAAAATATTGGGGAGTTATAATTTTTTTTTTATTTATTAAATTTCACCTCATATTTTAATGTCGCTGTCAACGTGAGGCAAAATTCTATTTTTTATAAAATATCACTTCAATATAGTGAGGTGATATCATATTACCGTTTTGAAAATTTTATCAAACAATGTTCGTGAACGTTAAAACGAATATTTTGTATTGGTCATGAATTAAAAGAGGGACATGGCATGTCATAAATATGATTAATAAGAATAATTAGAACCACAATTAGGTTCATCAATATTTAAATCAAAAAAATAAAAATAAGGATTTCATGCAAACTTAACCTAGCTTTTTCATGCACAATAAATAAAATTAGGTTTCAATTTCAGAAAAAGGATATAATCTAGTTAGATTGCTTAATAGAATCATGTTTAGGCAACCCATATTACTGTGGAACGGTTTTCCACTTGTTAGGAAGAAGTTATTTCCATTTTTGAATTTAGACATTACGATGTTTTGCGTTAGACAGATTTTTTCTATATTTCTCAACACCAGCTCAGTTTTACTGTGTTAATTTGCTAAAATTAGATTAATTAGGTCAATCTTATTATGACTAGCACTATACAATTAATCTTTGAAATTGTTTACTAGATCTCTGACCATTACAATTACTGAAGGTGTTTGAATTCTGTTGTTTCGTGCTAATAGACTTTTATTGGTTTTTATCCTGCTGTTCTCACCATTGTTTTTATGTAAGCATCTAGAGCATCTATGCTGGACATTTTATGCATAATTTGATTAACTTTGACTCAAATATTAAGCTGGTATTTGTATGAGTATCAATTCGTATTTATAGTAGTTCGTATACTGTAAAAATCATGTTTATAGTAAGTTGTAAAGGTATTTTTATAGATAAATTGTTAATGTTACCGATATCATGTATTTCTATAGCCATTTTGAAAAGAATGAACCTTGTTTTGTTAATTTGTACATGTATTTAGATCGTAAAGAGTTTGTACGTTGTCAAATGGTTTTTTGTAAATATCTTCTCTACCATTCATTTTGGGACTATACATGTACAATAGTTTTTTGATCAGCGTTTTAAGATATACAACTTCATCATACCAGATTTGGGATTAGTGAAGATTTGAAACATCTGTTCTGGATTAGTGACGTCATGAGCGTCATTTGATCTTCTTTTATTTTATAAAAATGTCATAGATTTCAATTGTTATGGCAGTTCCTATATAAGCTGGTGCATTTTGGAACAAAATTAGTCGATGAAACGTTGGAAGCGAAACCACGCTTGGCTCCAGATAAAAATATCTGTAAAATTGAGGTTAGATTGGTTAACCATATGTTTGACAAGTGTCATTATAATAAATAAAGTTTGCAAATAAATACAAAACTGTTACCTGGATAAATATCAGGAATTTAAAGAAGATTCTATAATTGTGTTATGATAAATAAAGTGAATCTGATTTTTTAAATAAATTCAAGTGAATTTATTTTGTTTTTCATCGATTATTTTGTAAATAAGAAATTAGCTGTTTGGTTTCATAACAGTGTTACCACAAAAAGGATTAATTTAAGAGGGGAAAATATATCACATTATACCAGGTTGGTTAATAAAATAAACGATCTTTATTGAGTTTATAAATAAATTTAATGTACAAAGTTCATACTGATAAATAATAAAAGTCTATTTGATTTAATTTATTAAGTTCTTTTAAGAATTTACTTTATTTCAAGTAAAGAAAACAATTAAATTTCTTTTCATAAAAATTAATTTTTATTTTAATAAGATTTTTATTTATAAACAAAGTTTATTTATGTTGGTTTGTTCAAACGAATGACCGTAGTTATCCGATGTCAGATCTCTACAACTTTTTATTACGTTTGAGCAAACCTGAGAAGGCACTTCTCAATTTAATATTTGTATCTTCTCGAAAAACATTTTATTTTTATTTTGAGGTTCCTTTTGATTTTATTCTTGTGTGTTTAATAAATCTCTTGTGTTGTAAATTTCATTCATGTGTTTAATTGATGTTGATACAAATATCCAGCATTCTTGTCTTTTAAATTCAGAGTTGAGTAGCAGTTGTCAAGCTTGCAGAAGTTTTAGAGCTTACGATAGTTTATTCTCTTCTTTCCAGGCATAAATGCAAATAAGAGTCTCAATTCAAATAATTTATGCTTTACTGAGCAAACCTGCGCTAGCTGAGAGAAATAAAAAATATCTGTGGTGTTCATCGCATAATTTAATTCACCGTATATGTAATTTATTTTTAGATATTTGGAACGGTGGATACTATATTTTATTTCATTCATAGGTCACCGCAATAGTAACGAAGTTTTGTTTTTAATGCCATTTATTTACACAAATATTACAAATTTGTTCAGTTTAACATATTTCGCACATTCTATAACTCTTTAACTATCTAATTAATTTAGTTTTTTTTAATAAACACTTTTTTGTACATTTGCAGTTTTATAAAAATACAAATAACACCGTCTATTTCCTTCTGATGTTTCTTATATGGACATTAGTTGAAGTAGCCGCGACGCAGTACGCGTGTTGTAAAGATCATTTAATGTGGGATAAGCGTGTCCTATCGCCTTAATTGATTAATGTTAATTAAGCAGCAATTAATATTAATTCATTTACGCATGTAAACATGCTTTGAAATATAAAATTTCACGCGTTGACAAAGAAAAATCAGTTAACATGGCTTGGACGCCATCGCTCAATGATTAATTAATTTTTGCGATTTTACTTCTAACAAAAAGCTGGCTTGTGGATTATCCTCAAATTTGCACAGTGCTTAGTAAGTATATTTACAATGACGCTATAAAATGAATGAAACTATGAGTGAAATTATAAAAGTTTTCACTGTTTTTATTGTACTGTTGTTAGCAATAATGAATATTTTGAATAGATATTAACAATTATATAATTTAAATTTAAATAATTTTAGGTTAATTTAACAACAATTTTATAATAACTTTATATAGTAATAATAAATAAATTACGGTAAGTAGCCTCGATAGGTCAATGTACAGACCTCGCTTAACAAGTGTGCGTCCAAGGGTTCGATTCCCCATCGGAGTGATAATTTTTCTGTATTGATTTGCATTCAATATATAATTTAATGTAGGTAAAACACTTCGCTTAACAAGTGTTCGTCCAAGGGTTCGATTCCCCATCGGAGTGATAATTTTTCTGTATTGATTTACATTCAAGATATAATTTAATATAGGTAAAACATTAATTAAACAAAAATAAATTAATGTTTATCAAAAAATTATAACTTTTATATTTCAAATAATTAATAATAATAATATTGCATGTGCAGAAATAATATTGTATGGCGTTTTAATAGAACTAATGATCGTGCGCTATCATTTCGCACGGTCATATCCGTTCAATTTAGAGATTGTAAGAAATGATTCATTTTCATGGTTACTAGACTGTGTGAAATCTGTAAATTCCTATAGTGGTCTATAAACGTTCTTGACTGCTACAATTAGAAATTTAGATTATAAAACTGTTTAACCCAAAATTATTCATTTTGTTTAAAAAATGCAAGAGGGTTGTTCCAGAAAACATTTATCTGAAAGCACATTTCAGACATATATTATCGAATATTCTTTATTTAAAAGAGAAAAATATTTAAAATATTTAACTTCTAACAGAAATAACATTATAAGGTACCTACCATTAAAACGACGAATTGGATCGTAAAACTTGCTAAAGAAGCCTATGGAATGATCATAAAAGCATCTCGATGCATCTTTTAGCTAAATTAAACTCTTTACACCTACTATAATTTTTATGGAAGGTAAAAGAACCTATGTGCAACATTAGGTTTTTAACCTATTACCTCATAAGCTAAGTGCTAGTTCACTTAAAATAGAAAATATTACTTTCCTTACATGGACTTCAAATATTTATCTCTTCTTTAGAAATTGCTAATACTATAAAAAGGCCATGCAGATATTGTAATTCGTTTTAAATAAATGCAATATGTAAATGAACCTAACCGAAAATGTAAGAATGAAAGAGTTCCAATAAATTTGCCCCAATTGTTCTAGTTTCGTATTTAAATTACAAAACTCGTACTCTACCATCATTGTTATTTACGGACTAACTAATCTCAGCTGTTCACATTCACATTAACCAGGGGACAAACTTTTAATTGAGCGTATTGTAAAGCTTTTCTTTTGTAATTGGCTGCCTAATTATAAAGTTCACACTTCAGTGAACTATGAAAGTTTCAAAGGCAAAAGAGAGGTAGTGTTAACGAACCGTTTATGAACACTAAAAGTTTATAATGCCTAATCGAAATTGATTAAGGAAATTTGCAAACTTGCTACTTACATTAACTATTTGGTGTATAATTCAATTCAATTTACATAAGTGTGATACAAGAGCAATGAAGGGCCCTGAAATGATTTTCGATAAATTATTTATTTGAATGGGTTCTTATTTTATACAATGACATCACGATAATCTCCACCCGCTAAATCGGCTGTCCAAAGCAAAAACACAGTAACTGGCATTTTTTTGTAATCTGGTGCTGTCTTTGCACATACTTTGTGTTGCTGCACCTTTCAATCTGGATTTGAAAGTCATATCAGCATTAATTTCGGAGTAAGAGCTACGTCTAAAATAGGACATACACGGTCTCCCCCGACAACGTCGGCGAAAACGTCGTCGACGACGTCGGGGACAAGGTCGAAATAATGAGGTAATGTTTACATTTACTGTAATTTAATGCATAAACAACTTGTATAATAAACTTATGAATATCGAATTTCTTAAAACATCAAAATGAAAGAAAGTAGTATTAAGTATAATAAAATGCGTACTTACTGAATCTCTTTCTTTAAAGTATTTCGAAATAGCTTATGCAATTAACAAAACTTTTCATAAGCGGAATAATATTGATATCCATCGGTAGAATTACAAATCAACTCTTTTGTTGTTTATTTATTTCATTCTTAATTTAGGTTGAAAATGGATATAATTAACGCAGGATTTAGGATTCTGAGTTCTGGTGCGCAAACGATGTACAATAATTTCCTGTAAAGAACTTTCCGTAAAAAAACACTGGGGTAAAATCTGCTGATTTTGGTATAGGAGAGGTCAATGGACAAATTATTAGGTATCAAATATCATTTTGTTCGTGTTGTTCATCAAGAATGTGCTGATTCTAGTAAAATAAATATTTTGTTGCATTTGTAGAGACCGTTTAATAAATTCAACCGAATTTGATGTAAACTGATTCTTAATTTTACAAATCATGTTTACAATATGGGTCATAACCTGATAACCTTGGAAGATAATTACAATTTGTACTACCAATAATTGTCACCTGAACACATCTATTTTCTTGTATAATAGGAAATAAGTACTGAGAATTTTATACTTTTTGAAAGATTAATTTTATTTATGTAGGTACAATATTTTATAAATGTTGAAACTACAGTAGGTATTATTTAGCCAACTTATAAAATGTAGCAAATGCTTTTACTACTATTAATAAAAGATGACAGATATGATAAAAATCAGCAGATTTTTACCATTGTCCTTTGGTAAGTGATAATCTACCTTTTGGTTTCGGAAAATTGTACATCGTTTGCACACTGGAACTCGGAATCCTAAATCCTGCGTTAATTAATTATATCCATTTTTGAACTAAATTAACAATGAAATAAAAAAAACTAAAGTTTTCGTTTCATAATAAAAGATTGATTTGTAATTCCACCGAAAGGTGACGTCAAGGTTATTACGTTTATGAAGACTTTTGTTAATTGCATAAGCTATTTCGAAATACGTCTAAATAAAGAAAGAGATTCAGTACACATTTTATTATGAATGATTATTATCAATAATGCTTTTTTCATTTTCCAGCTGGAAGTTACAAGTTGTTTATGCATTAAATTACAGTAAATGTAAACATTACCTCATTATTTCGACCTTGTCCCCGACGTCGTCGACAACGTTTTCGCCGACGTCGTCGGGGAGAGACCGTGAGTGGTGCCCATAAAACACAGTAATTCCAAGTGCAAGTTCAATCACGTTTGCCTTGTTTTCTCAAAATAATGAAAATAACACATACTGTGTTTTTGCTTGGGACAGTCGAAATGTATTTTTTCGCCAACCTGATCAGAAAGTGCTTTCTAAATGTACTGTTTTGAGGGCATTTAAGGCTTCTTTGCGGGCCTCTTATGTCAAACATTTTACTTCCCTCTTATGTCAAATACATAACCTCTATACTACTACTAGATGAAAGCACGATTTATTTATGTTAAGTTGGAGATGCTGTAAAAATTGTAATTGTTTTTTAAATTGTCATACTTTGACCACTCCTGTGCATTATCATAAAAAGATTTTAATCAAAAAATGAAATCATTAGTTTTTAACATTAAAAATATAACTCATTAGTAAAACTTTTGGAGTTTGAGCGGCGACGGTGGTTCGGGTACACGCATAGAAGTAACTAGGTCTAGATTTTGGGGGGGGGGCTGAAGAAAATGTGTGCATCTACATAACCTATGCTTCATTAGGAAATCGAATATAGGGAATAAACCCAAGCTTTTAAATCACTCCTTACTTAAAATTACTATTTCTTTTTTATCATTATCGTTATGAGTTTATCAATATCCGGAAAATTGGGAAAAAAATTAGATTTAGACCCTTTTTTAAAAAAATATTATTTAAATGATTACAATCTTTAAGAATTTTTAAAATAAATGTTGTACGCCTATTAATATTTCTTCGTAGCTCAGTTAGTTGAGGCGGGGTGATAATATGCCAAAGTCGCTGCCACTCCAGGTTTGATTCCAGTTGGCCTAACTTTATTAATTTTTTTTCAAAATACAAATTTAAAACAATTTTTCTTCCCGAAAATATTTTCCACATAATCTAAAAATTGCAATTCTATCCGCAATATTGCACACGACTAAAAATCAGAATGCCATTTGAAAATCAAGTGAAAGATTAAGTAAAAATGATGATCTTGTTGCATTGACGACCTGACTAAGTTGGTAAGTACTTAATTACAAAATTAGTGAAAATTCAATTACAGCCAGTCTCGGTGGATTAGTGGTTTGCATGTTTGCTTCATAATCGCAGGTTCGGTCCCCGGCCGAGCTGGTAATTTTTCATAGCAGAAAAAAATTAAAAACGTGCCTTCTTCTCGGATAGGAAGTAAAACTGTAGGTCCCGTCAATGCGATGTTCGGCACGTTGGGCGTGGAATTCGCACAGATTCGGCTAAATTCTAGTAGAGTCGGCCAAGTGATCATAGCAATCGGTGCAATGCGTACGAAGGATGCTCCGCCATCCTGATTCTTCATCCAAAAATAATGAAAATAAAAAGATTTAATTACATAATCATAGCGCGTCCGCAAACCATGCGAAGTAATAAATTAAACTGACAGCCAGGTAAGCACATTACCGCAACGGTTTTCTATTGTCATTTGCTACTTAAAACCGTAAATTCTGCTGTTATTATAAGCAGCCGCAAAATGCTACTCAATTGACAATAGAAAACCCTTGTGGTAATCCGCTTATCTGACTGCCAGTTTAATTTATTACTTCACATGGTTTGCGGACGGACTATAGTGGATATAACTAATTAAATTTGTGAACTATGGTGTTCAGGAAAATGGTTGAAAAAATTACTTTTAACCAAAAAAATAAATAATAAATATTGTTTAATTTTAAAATAAATGTTCCAGATTTCTCAAAAAAAAGTGTCTTCTCAAAATTTTTGTGTGGACGATAGCGACTTTGGTTTATTACCGCCCCCCGCTTTTAGCTACTGAGCTACTAAAAATATTAGTGCCGGCGAGTATCACATTTATCTTAAAAGTAGGTTATACTTATTTCACTGATTTTTCTTTAAAACAAAATTTCAATATAATGTTTTTCTCCCATTTTAAGGATATAAGTACTGTTTAAACTTATGATCAGAATGATAGTACTAACTGAATTACTTGGGGAGATTTTACAAAGGATTTTTTAAAAGTACGCCTTAATCCTTATACTTATTCAATTTCCCAATATGACATTTTCAATGCATTTCAAAATTTGATGATTTTTCAAATTCTTTAAAATTTTATATTTTTTAATTGGCAATGTTTAGTTAAAAGTAAATTTCTAGGTAACTTTTAAATGTAAATATAAATAGTTAACGCTACATCATACTTTTATGAACCTTAAAATATAAGCTGTTCTTGTAGACATTACAGTTAGTTATAAAACCTTAGAAATACGTAGTAATAATTGATTGAACAATAATTTACTTTTGGAAAATGATTCTTTTTGTGAGATAGATCTTTTAATTTTAACAACGATTTGGTGATGTACCGAATGCAGAGGTTTTCTGTTTTGAAGGATTTTCGATTATATTATCACGTGTTAGAATTAAACCAGAATTTACGTAACTGAAGTTATTATTTCATACTTATTTAAATGTTCATCAAAAGTATTTCGTAACATTTATCTCTGATAATCTAAAATATGAAGTTTACTTATTAAGCTTTTTCTCTAAGACGCCGAGTAAACTAATTAGAAAAGATTTTGAAAAAGCTATTCTATCTTATTCTATTAACTCATTACTTGTCTCAACGTGGGGTCAGTCATACTTATATCTTTCATCATTAGTTTCTTATTGTTTCATTATTATTTAATTTTGTTAAATCAAGAAACAAAAGCTATTTGCTGGTTTTTTCATTTATTTTAATTTACCGCTTTTCTGGTTATTTATATTTGCTATTTTATTACAAAACTAAATACAAAAAATGTCTGGCTCGAATCCATTTTGGGGGGGGGCTACTTTTTGGTTTAGGGGGGCTTAGCTCCCCCAAGCCCTCACCTAGTTACGTCTATGGGTATGCGTCCTCGTCACGCATAGAAGTATAAAGGCGTTTTAAAGCGTGTGGAATTACGAAGTTTAATATAAAAGTGATAATAGTGGAAATGAAGAATTGTGCGGTTTGTGTGAACACAAAGTCAACCCTGGCACGATAATAGTAGGGTAGTAATCAGTGAGCAAAGTGTGGTGAAAAAGTAGACAAGGCTATCTTAAGTGCAGGCAGATAAGCGGACAGCTGTGAGTGTATGCGATCGTTAGAGGCTGGTGCGTGGTGGTTTTAATAGAGTTTAGTGTTTACGTCGGTAAAATTAAAGTGAGAATTATAAAATGCCGTTATACAGGACACCAAGTAAGGATGATAGTGAAGAATCATCAAGAGATGAAGGAAAAAGGAAAAGATTGGAGTTCGATGATGATGACGTAGTTGGGGATGAAGAGACAGATACAATAAAGGAAAAGAAAACTGGTCGGTCTCCACAAATAAAGGGAGATGAAAGTGAAACTACAAAAATATTGAAAAACTTGTTAAGGGAAGTGAAAGCTATACGAGAAGAACAAAAAAATTATCAAGAAGAAATGCGCAGCATTAAAAAGGAAAATGAAGTAATGAAAGAAAAAATACACCTACTGGAAAATAAATTAGAAAATATGGAAAAACTACAAAGGAAAAAGAATATAATTATTAAGGGGTTCGAATTTAAAGAGAACGAAATCAACGAGGAAGTTACTTGCTTCATTTCTGAAAAGTTAAATGTCAATGTGAAAATAAAAGAGGTGCAGAAAATGAAGATAAAGGGGGGAAAATTACCAATGGTAATAGCCAAGGTGGATAAGTGGGAAGATAAACAAAAGATTATGAAAAATAGAAACAGATTGAAAGGAACAAAATGTTATATAGATCACGATTTAACGCAAACAGAGGCATTGACACAAAAAGAATTAAGGGACTTGACTAAGATAGAAGTAGGAAAAGGAAACACCGCGTGGGTGGGATATCAAAAGAGATGCATTAACAATGTGTGGTGGAAAGTAAACAGCGACGAACAGGTTAAATAAAATGGAAAATTTTTCCAACGGATCAAAAAACTAGCAGACAAAAGTAATAAAGAAGAAATACAAATGACGAAAATGGCAATGAATAGGATGATGATTGAACAGAATATGACGAACCAAGCGATAAAAGCACAAGAATTGAATAAGAATGAAGGGTGTAAAGATAAAGATGAAATTAAAATGGGAACGTAGAATATTACAACAATTAATGGTAAAGAACCAGAAATAATAGAGGAAATGGAAAAATATAATATAAAGGTACTAGGAATAAGCGAAACGAAGTTGAAGGGAAAAGGGCTAAAATATTGGATAAAGGTTATACATTGCGATATTCAGGGGTAGATCCTACCAATAGAGCGAAAGAGGGAGTGGGAATAATTACTGAACCTAACTTTGAGAAAAACGTATTGGAAGCTGAAGCTATAAACTCGAGAATAATCAAAATAAGGTTAAAACTGAACAATGTTATTAGTGTGATACAAATATACGCACCAACGGAAGATAGTGCGGAAAACGAAAAAGAGGAATTTTACAATAAACTACAAGAAGTGATCGAGACGGAAAGCGATAACGATGAAGAAAATGATACATTTCTGTGTGGAAAATCAGCTACTAATAGGTAACTCTTTCTACAAACACAAACAAATACATAAAATCACATTTGAAGTTATGGAAACGCTAGGAGTGTAATAGATTATATAACGTTTAATAAAAGCCTTAAATCAGCTATAAAGGATGTTAGACTAAATAGAGGAGCCGAACTAAATACACATCATAGGTTGGTGATAGCAAGAATCAAATTTCAAGAAGACACTAAAACAGAACATAAGAAATATATTACAATAAGGACGGATAAATTAAAGGAAGAACACAATAAAATAAGATATATAGAAATAATACAGGAAAAATTGACGAAAGAGGAATATAGAAACAGAAACATGGATGAAAAATGGGAAATAGGGAAGACGCATATGTCGTCAATTAAGGAGATTCTTGCATTTTCATAAACGTCATTACTAAATTAGTTAGAATATCAGTTATAAATGCATTAAACAAT
The DNA here is from genome assembly GCA_929113105.1 of Agrypnus murinus. Classification (NCBI taxonomy): domain Eukaryota; kingdom Metazoa; phylum Arthropoda; class Insecta; order Coleoptera; family Elateridae; genus Agrypnus; species Agrypnus murinus. The sequence continues at coordinate 18,684,400 of OV816024.1, read as the reverse complement.
TACCAATTTTAAGTAATTAATTTTTGAAAACCTTGAAAATTTAAATCAATTTAAAATGCAATACTGGTGTCCTCTAATGGATGAAACTTTGTTACCTCTTACAGTTCCAAAGACGACCCACTGTTGGTGCTAATGAAACAGTTAAGAGTCCTGTATTACCCGTCAGTTTGAAAATTTTTTTATTTTCAAGTTCAAATATCGTCTACTTATTAACGAGTAATTAATATAATAATGTACGTTATGCTGTTGTGTAATTAACTGCCATAATTAAAGTGGTGTTAAATATTTCTGGTAATATTAATTCAAAATTCAGTTTATTGGTTTTCATCAGCGCCATCTAACGTTGAGTAGATCGTCAATATTGCTTCTTCACATTCACAGCGGCACCTACTTTTTTACATCAAATAGCTTTGAGGGAAGTTGCTCAAGGCCAAATTCGGTTTTAAATGAGGAGAATTTTTAAATTTAATTTTTTCAAATAAATTGAGGGTTTTTAGAAATTCCGCTTATCTGGAAATATTTTTCTAACCAAAATGAACGAATACAAAAATTAAAAAAAATACGTGCGTCTTCCCTATTCTGAGAAATACCATATAGGAAACCACGACACAACTATGTGGAACAGCAATAGTGAATTATAGTTTAAAAAGAACAAGATGGTGGAACAATGAAGTAAAGGATAAGGTAAAACGAAAGAAAAGTGCATGGAAGAAGTATTTAGAAGACAAACAGGTGTACATAAATAGTAGGAATGAAGCAAAAGAAGCAGTGAAAGAAGCCAAGAAAGTAACTTGAGAACAATTTGGAAATGAAATACAAGAACAATATAAGGTAGACAGAAAGAAGTTTTGGAACACAGTTAAGAGATTAAAAGGAAAAAAGGCACCAAAGATAAGAAATATTAAAGATGAAGAAAATAATTTTATAACTGATAAAGTAAGGATAGTTGAAACATGGAGAAAATACTATGAAACAAAGTTTGAGAGGATAGAAGAAGAAGAACAACAACAAGATAATATACAAGTTCAAGCAGAATTAATAGATAGGTTAACAAAAGAAGAAGTTGAACAGGCAATAAAAAGTACACGATCTGGGAAGGCGACAGGGAAAGATAACCCCTGAGATGGTTAAGTTGGCAGGAAATAAAGTGGCGGAATGGTTAACTGATATAATCAATATGGAATGGCAACAGAGTAAAATACCCCATAAATGGGAACAAAACATAATAATACCTCTTCACAAAAAAGGAAGCATAAGTAATTGTGACAACTACCGGGCACTTTGTTTATCATCTGTACCATTAAAAATTTACACCAAAATATTAGAACAGAAACTGAGAAATAAAGTGGAAGAAAGGCTAAAAGCAGAACAGGCAGCTTTTAGAATAGGGCGACAAACTCAAGATAATATACACAGTCTAAGAATGATTATGGAAAAGCGACTGGACAAAAATAAAGAGCTGAGGTTAACTTTCCTTGATATAAAAGCAGCGTTCGATAACATAGACAGGAAAGCAGAATGGGTAATATTGGAAAGTTATACAATTGACGCTCAGCTGATTAGGGCCATTAAGTCAGTGTATAATAATGTAGAAGGGTATGTGAGAATAGATCAAGTAACATCGAAAAGTACTATCTATTATCGTAATGAACGAAATTGCAAACCGATGCACCAACAAATTAAACAAAGTAAATATTGGAATGAAGAATATGGAACCTGTAATTGTACAACACTTAATATATGCAGATGATATAGTTTTAATAACGAGAATTGATAGGGAGACACAACTAGCTTTGGATAGGTGGCAAGAAGAATTAGGAAAGGTAAATTTAACAATAAATGTCGAGAAGAGCAAAACGATGAAGATAGACAAGAAACATACCCCAGGGAACGAAATAAGAATGGAAAATGGTGTTATAGAAGAAGTGGAAAGATATACGTACTTAGGTACTGTCATAACGAGTAACGGGAAGATAGAAGAAGAAATAACAAATAGAATTATTAAGGCCAACCAAGTATATTATGCTATTAATAATACATTAATTGGAAAGAAGGAGGTTAGCAACAAAACAAATAACAGCCACTGAGATGAAGTTTTTAAGGAAGGCATCAGGCCACACCAGAAGAGACAGAATAAGAAATGACACAATAAGAGACATGCTAGAAGTGGAACCTGTAATAAAAATGGTGGAGAACAAACAGCTAAAATGGTATGGGCACATATGCAGAATAACTAACAGGATACTAACAGGATACCGCAGATAACTACGGAGATGAGAGTGAAAGGAAGAAGACGGAGGGGCAGACCTAGGATATTATGGGAGGAGCAGATTGAGGACATTGCAAGAAGGAGAGGAAAGAACATACAAAAGATCAAAAGATTAGCCAGGGACAAGAAAATATATAGAGGATGGGTGGATGAATATTAGAAGAAGAAAAATAAAAAAAACTCGACGCCCACTGGGCAAAAGGGATGAGCTAAAGAAGAAGAAGAAGAAGTAAAACTTTTAGCAACGGAATATGACGGAAAATTTAATCTCAAACATATTTTTACTTAACCTTTACAAATATAAAAAACATACGTCAAATTATACGTCTTCGTCGATAAATTTGTCGTTTGTTTTTTTCTTTTCACAGTATCATTGTATGTATAAATGGTGGTTGTTACAATTAATTAATAAAAAGAAAATTGTGATTTCAATAAATTATACAATGATAGACAACAATAACGACATTATTGAAAGCGATGAGTTTAGCTGTACACCACCTCAACTTCGAGAACAAGCTACTGTCTTTTTATATATTTTTTATTATCATTTATTAGCGTTTACAAGTAAAGCCAACTGAGCTGAGCGGTACAGTAACAACCCTATCTAGCGGCCTAGCTAGTACTAAAGACTGAAATCTAACAGTGCGCCCGTGCGAGACCATCAAACAACTGCGGGCTACAAATGCTAATTTTCTGCCCTTGAGACACAAAACAGTATAAGAGGAAGCCTTTCGTACCGTAATAACTTTTTCGTGAAGCGTTTTTCCTTTAAAGTATAGTCTCTGATATTAGTAGACTTATATCATAATAACAAAATGCACATCTCTTCCTCAAGAGTTACAGGACTAACACAGGACAGGAAGTTCTAGGATTTAGCTGTTTTTTTAATTTTCTCAGTTGCAATAAATTATATAACATTAAAATTCATATTTCTATAATGAGTGCCACAGTAGTTTGTATCACATCAATGTAATTGTCTTGTAAGAAAGTGTTGTTATTAATTTTAAAAGAATTATTTTAATATATCCATTGTTAATAAAAGAAAAAAGATAAAACAGATACACTATGATAAGATTATAACCTTCTTAAAAATCAAAATGTGCATATTTTATCTTTTTCTTTTCTTCAATAGGAATATTCAAGTAATTTTTAATGACAACACTTTTGCTGTAATGTTTATTAAATTAATTTGATAATTAATAAATACTTTGAATTAAATGGCACACACAACTCTAATTATATTGATTGGATACTATTACCACATTCATTATAAAAATATCAATGTCAAGATTATATAATTTATTGTTAGTGGAAAAATTAATCAAAAAGAAAAAATGGCATTGCAAAAAAAAAAAAATAATTTTTTTTTTTTACATAGATCACCTCATATTTATTCAGTTATATAAATGTATAGTATAACAATAACTATATATAGACTAATAATATTTATGTATATAATTAATACATGTATATAGAAATATATAGTAATATAATAATATAATTATGTAGACATTAATGTAAATAATAATTTTTTTTTTTTTTTTTTTTTTTTTCATGTATTATTTAACTTTATTAAAAAGTACATATTGATTGTATAATCAATGTGTACATAACATAAGTAAATAACATAAAAAATAAGTAAATAACGTACAACGCTTTGGTTATTTTCATCCATTACAGAAGAGTGTAATATGGCAGATACTTTAGGCCCATATATACACTAGCTGAAGATGTAAGTGACGTAGAAGATGAAGATTTTGATAATTCGCATAGAGTTGTAAATTCTGACACTTCTGACAATTTAAAACAAGATAGTGCTGAAGCTCTTAATCATTTATATACAGATGCCAATTCTGCGCCTTTCTCCACAAAGTCACAGGAATCAAATACCATTCAAGACGTTGCTTCTAAGATAGCTTGTCCATTTTCCCCTTTACATCTTTTTACAAATGAGACTCGACTTAAGACTCACATTGGAAAATTTCATCCAGATCAAACATATGCTGCTGTTACTAATGATTTTTCATCCACAAACTCTATTCGAGATGCATTAATAGCTTGTAAACAAAATGTTCACACTTTAAGAAGAATTCCGAAGGGAGCTCGGTTTACGTCAGCGGATAAATTGTCTAGTGTCATTACTTCCTGCATCAATATGAACTCAGTTTCTGCATGGGAAAATCTGCTACTATTTTCTTACAAAGCATTCAATATCAATGACTCTAAAACCAAAAACTTAACCACCAAAATCAAGAATAACATTTCTTGTTTTAACCTACCATCATCACCAACGAAAACAAGGAAAAAATTTTCTCAAAGTTTTTCAAAACGAATTGAGGCAAAAGTTAACGACTTCGATATCAAAGGTGCAATTAAAGTTTTAAGTTCTGAAGATTCACTGGCCTCTTTTGATGATTCAGTCTTCGAAGCCTTGAAAATGAAACACCCAAAACCGTCTCGTCATCTTTCCTTTCCCGATCCACCTGATATTAACCACCACTACCTGTCTGTTAATGAAGCAGAAGTTTTGAAAGGCATCAACTCCTTCCCAAATGGTTCAGCGCCTGGAATTGACGGCATGCGACCACAGTTTTTGAAGGACGTGACTTCTTTTTCTGCTGGAGAAGCTGGAAAAAAGGCTCTGACTGCAATTACAAGCCTCTGTAATCTTATCCTTGCTGCCAAGATTCCCGATGAGATCCAACCTATTTTCTTCGGAGCATCACTTTGTGCCTTATCCAAGAAAGATGGAGGCATTAGACCCATAGCTATTGGCTGCACTTTCCGAAGACTTGTCGCCCGTCTTATTTGTGTTAACCACAACGAACAAATCCATTCATACTTAGCCCCTCATCAACTGGGAGTGGCGACAAAAAGAGGTTGTGAATCCGCAATCCATACAGTTCGTACTTTCGTCAATCTTCCTGCCAATAGGGATAAGATTTTACTTAAAATCGATTTTGCGAACGCATTTAATTCAATCGAAAGAGACAGTATGCTTCTTCCAATTAAAACTCATTTTCCTCTTCTTTACCCATTCTTAAACCAAAGTTATCGATCTTCATCTTTTCTTGTTTTTGGCAATAAAACAATTTTGTCTGAAGTTGGTGCTCAGCAAGGCGATCCCAGTGGCCCAATGTTATTTAGCATTACAATTCAACCTTTGGTTGAGAAAATGCTTTCAAAGCTAAATATTTGGTATCTCGACGATGCTACCCTCGCTGACTCACCCGAAACTGTTCTGATTGATTTCCGTTATATTATCGAATCAGCAGCTGAAATTGGTCTTAAAGTAAATTTCAATAAATGTGAACTTTTCTTCTGCTCTCAACTAAACGACTCAAATATCATCCGTCAATTTAATACAATTTGTCCAGGTATCCGAATAAATTCAAAGGCAGACCTACAATTATTAGGATCCCCAATTTTTGAGGAAGCATATGTCCATCATTTCAATATTAAACAACATACCTTAAATCTTCTTATCTCTCGTCTCGAACATATTAATACTCATGTAGCATACTTTCTTTTGAAAAATTGCCTTTATATTCCAAAAATGACTTATTTTCTACGAACCTGCGCTATCTGGAAATTTCCAAATCTTCTAAACCAAATGGATTCTTGTCTTAAAGACAATCTTGAATCGCTTTTAAATATTTCTCTTACTGACAAACAATGGCTTCAAGCTACCCTTCCTGTTTCTTTCGGCGGTTTGGGCATCCGTCGAATTTCCGATATTTGCCTTCCGGGATTTTTGAGCTCACTTTATGGTGTTCAGTCTCTTTTGTCTTCTTTACTCCATTCTAAGGACATTCAGATTCCAGTACACCATCATGATGAAGCTCTCGACAAGTGGATGTCACTCAATAGTGCAGTACCTTCTCGTTTAGAAACACAAAAGTGCTGGGATACTATAAACATAAATAGAACGATAGAGAATGAACTTCAATTCGACTACAATTTTGATATTGCTCGCTTCAAAGCACTTCAAAATCAAGAATCAGGAGCTTGGCTACACACATTTCCATCAAAAAATATTGGCACCTGTTTAGACAAACAAGATTTCCAAATCTCCATTAGCCTACGACTTGGCTGCCGTCTTTTTGCTAACCACCCCTGCAGTCGCTGCTTTGTCACAAACGAAACTGGTTTCCATGGACTTAGCTGCGTCAAAAGCATTGGGAGATTCCCAAGACACAGTGAACTCAATTCAATCATTCAACGTGCTCTATCTTCAGTACATATTCCTAGTATTCTTGAACCCAATGGCTTATCTCGTGATGATGGCAAGAGACCCGATGGAGTAACTGTTATACTTTGGTCAAAGGGACAACGTCTAATTTGGGACGTAACATGTGTAGACACCTTAGCCACTACATACTTAAGCCAGACTTCTATTTCTTCTGGAGCTGCAGCAGAAATTGCTTGCAATAGAAAACATAACAAATATAAAAATTTGAAATCATCGAACTTTATCTTCAAAGCACTTGCATTTGAAACATTAGGACCCTGGTGCCAAGAAGCAAGATCGTTTATTAACTTAATTGGTTCAAAATTAATAGAAGAAAGCGGCAATTTGAAGGCTAAGCACTATCTTCATCAGCGAATATCTCTTGCACTTCAGCGAGGTAACGCAGCCAGTATTCGCGGTGCCCTTCCCGAGTCTCCACCTATGGATGAGATCTATCTGTTGTAATTTATTTTCGACATTGATGTATTATTTGCTTGACTGTTTTTTTATAATATTTAAAATGCATGTTTTAATTTTAAGAATAACATTACATGTAAAATTTTTAACATGGTTAATAAATAAATACTGACTGATATATGTATATCAAAATGCAGAAAGATCAAAAATAATAAAATCTCTGAACATTAAGCGACCCTGCACTTCTTCTCATTTGTTTAGTAATATCAGAGACTACACTTAAAAAAAATACAAAAACGAGGTAACGGTACGAAAGGTTTCCTATATAGCGATTTTCTTGGTGTTTTGTTCACGTAACGTACATACGAGTATTCAAAAAATACTAATTTTAACAAACAGATGTAACACCACAACAAACACCTTTCCGCTTTTTGTCCTTGCACAATTACATATCCCTTTGGATATATACATGAAATAATCGCATTATTAGGTCCACTGCTTAAGTTGTTTCCTATTGGTTTGGATCTAGTATTTTAACATTTTCAAAATAAGAAAGAGTTTAAAGAAACAAGAAAAAACTTTAAATAATAATTAAAGTTATTATGGCTATCCGCTTTCTGTCTGGACCACTTTATAATCGATACCCTAGCCCGTAAAACAAACTGAAACACGAGCGCAAGGATAAAAAGGGAAAGTATTCTTTCCACAATGTGGAACTTTCAGTTACGTGGGTTCATGAAACCAATGTAATGTGTATCGACTTTAACTCGTTTCCGAGCTCCATATAGAGAATTTTTAATTGGCACCCGCCGATAAGAGAACCGAATCAAAAAATAGAAGCAAATCAAAAAAAATTCACTTAATCTGTGAAATTCTTCCGTTATTTGTTTGGAATTTGGAAATTGGAACAATTTATATGTGTTGCTGCGCACAAAGAAACTATTATTTACAAAATTGGGCAACTCAAAGAAAAATTTCATCGAACACAAATTAGACACTCTTGTCAGGTATTAGTAGCAACTGTTTTTCGTATTAGTTAAAGAAAAATTTAATTTTGTTTTTATTAGAGATGTCGTAATTACGCTTATCTTAAGAAGCAACATTATCCATTTTCAAGATAAATTACTGAAGTATTAAATTTAATATCAAACTGTCAATAAATTAAAGTTTATACTAATTTTTCTTAAAGTTTAAAAGATTATCGAAATACCAGTTTAGTTTTAGTGCTCTTCTCTTGTTGTGCCATGTTTACTGTTGTAACTTATTTCGTAGACTCCATCGAACAATCTCTACTCGTTTCTCCAACCGATATCCATAAAGAAGCAAGTAGGTACAAGATACATAGATGTACCGACAGATTGTATTTCATTCTATCGATATTTTTCATTTTATAAAAATTCTTCATTGTAAAAGTTTGCGACCACATCCAATTCCAAATATTCAATTTTAAGTTTTTATGCTTGTATACTTCCTCTAAATAAGTATTTCCAAAAGTATTAAACTTTTTATGAAATTATTATCTTTTAACGACAAAAATACAATGTACAAAGAGCGTGTCTAATGATTTTATCACTTCAAATTAGTAGTGCTGTAATGTAATATTCGCAAAACAACTTGCAAATAGCTATTCTAATCTAATTGTATTTATTAATGTGTACAATTTTTATTAAAGATTGGTTTTGTTTTGTCATTTCTTTTGTTATTTATTTATTTATCGTATGGCGAAAATTGCATAATAAATATAATAAAAATATAAGTAATGCCGATTATGTCATATCCTGGTATCTGTGCTCTAGAACGTGTCGAAGTATCTCTGTGCATTTCTTTCTTAGCCAGGAGATCCTTTCTGGATGGTCTGGCTGCCTTTTTGATAGATCTTTAGCCGTCTAGGACGTTGCCCAGGGGACACCACGGGGAGGCGATCTATCTTTGTCCCCCTTCTTTTGTTATATACCCACTATAATACTACTAAAACTGTTACTAATATTTTTGTATTATTATATCATTTATTATCATGCCTCACCACCTTCATCTTATATCATATATTGGATTATAACGATTCAATACTAGTTATTTTTAATAGTTGATAATTATAATCTTTATACATCAATTAACATTATTAGATTGCATTATTCATTTGTTGACATTTAATTTTCATAGTTTACAAATTAACATTGTTTTTCTGATTCACCAACAAATATTAAGTTCATTCGTCCAAGTAATTGTTTTAATATGTATTTATTTAATATGTATCACATACCAATAATAGTTTCCTTTATAATTACATTTTCATAATGTAGTCAGTACAAGTTGAAATCTAAAACTAGTAACATCATTATTCTTGCATTAGTATAATAAATATAATTTAAAAACGACAGTGATTTTTCTTTCTGCACGAAACGCAACTTAAGATTTAGAGGCAACTTTGAGAAACACGACTCTTTATTAATTATAATTGCTATATTTTGTGCTACGTAACTACTGAAAACTAATCCTCACATTTAATGCTAAAATAAACATCTTGCATTTGGCATCCATGTTTGCAACGATTTCCTTTTAAAGTGAAGTACCATTATTAAGTATTGCATTATTATTATTGGATTCTGAGGCTTGTATGCATTAGCGGATAATTAATAGGCAAGACTCATAGTTTACATCTCTACTATACAGTTTGTGTTGTGTGAAATGATCCTCAAGCTACCAAAACCTCTTATATGCTGTGCATTTGATATACTTCTATCAAATTAACTCAGAAAGGTTTCTAAAAATAGAAAAGGGTGATTCGAATCAACAGTAACCTCTATTAATTGTAAGACTACTCTTTTGTAAAAGTTTTGTTTAGTACTTGTGCGTGCCTTCAATGCACCATTTCAAGCTTAGTTGAAAGCCTCTTTAGTGCTACTATTCTTTCGGTTTTCTATTTAGAATATAAAATATCACTACCACAGTAATAATTTCAAAACGTGCACGTCACTAAACAAAATAGATTAGCTGTCAGCAGTAGAATATTCTTTGAATTTCTAAGCAGGCGCTGCTTTTATTTGGTTGTTCGATTAAAATCAAATTGAAAATTACATTTTTTAAGAAAACATTCGTGTTGATACATTTCTAAAGCAACAGATGTTTACTAGGTAATAACCACTTTTAAAGTTACAAAAGAGTGCTGAAAATTGAATTACAAATTTTAGTTAAATCTACTCTTCTAAATTCTACTCTTATAAGCTAAACAGGGCGTGCAGTTAGTTAATGCATAGATACCTACTTTTGGTACGTTACTACAATCTGAATTTTCCATTATAATTTAGAATCACACTTACAAGTAAGACCCCGAGATGTGCTTCGCCGAATTTGATGACATTGTAGTTCTCGTAAAAATATTGGCCTTGCCTTTGTTCCTAGTTGCTGTCATCCTCTTTAAAGGAACGAAAACGACTCTTAAGTTTCTACTTTTCTCGTTTTCCTTAATATCTCAAAAACGATACGTACACACATAATCCATCCTCTTATAACATTTTGTGCATAGGTGTGTAGATATCTTACCAAGGCTTTCTATCGCGTGCTAGTCTCTCAGCCTAGTTGGACATTGGACATCTTTTTTTCAGTGATTTTACAACTTCAGCATTTCATATCTTGTTTGGTCCTGCACACTTTTTCTTTTTATCTACTCCTTAACGTGTTGAATAGAGAGGGTATAAGCGACTTATTTTGTTATCGTACGCTATTGCCTTGTCAGTCATCTGTCTGATGCTGAATATCAGATCAGTGGTACTTCTCTCTGATCTAAATCCATTTTGGTTATCGTCAAGAGTAGGCTTTAATTTATTTCTAGCTTTTTTTTATTATTAAATACACTTTACTGGTTGCACTAAGCGGTGACATTGATCTGTAGTTTGAGCAGTTTTTGCTTTTACCTTCTTAAAATATTAGTAGTATTATTGCAAAGGCCCAGGTTGTTGGTATTCTGCTTGATTTCCATGCCAGATTTATTATTCTAAGTCACATTCTCACTCCAGATTTGCTCATGTAGTTATTCTAATAAATCTAATTTTATTTGATCTTGTGCTGTGGTATTTCCATTTTTCAATTTCCTTAGTGCACCTTCCACCCGTATTTCTTTCTCGATACCCTCTTGTACTTTATTTGCATTGCCATCTAGCGTGATTTTGAAATGTCGGCACCATCTTTTAATTATCTGCTCATATGTGGTTGGTAACTTACTACCGTGACTTATACCGTGAATTAATTTAATTTAATTAAATTAGATCAATTAATTTAATTCCCATATTTAATTAGATCATTTAATTTAATTCGCGCATTTAATTAGACCACGCCTCATTTGAATATTAATTAGATCGCGGGTAATTTGCATAAAAAGGAAAGGGATGGACTCAAGTAGGGGAATACCTACTGATTTCGTCTAATTTTATTATTGGTAATGCAAGTTGTGATATTTAAGTTTATAGCTCCTGTTAAAACTTAAAAAAACGGATTCGTCCTAGCCGTGAGTTTACGCACCCGTTAAATTTATATCGGGATGGATTTTTGTTTTAAGTAACGCAAATTTGTTCGAAATTGTAAGTTATTCAAACAATATAAATGGGGGTTTATATTAATAATTTTTGTCAACAAAATAAATATTTTTATCTGTGTTAATTAAGAAATTTAATGCAAATGTATTTAGAATGGGATCCCAAATTAAGTTATAATGTAAAAGTTAATAAAACATGTAGGTTTTTAATTAAAGCACTGCTTTTAATTACACTTCATTGCACGAACTTTTAAATAGCCATTTTTTTCATTCGGTTTTCATAAAAATTACCAGTGGCGGGATTTGGAGTTGGAAATGGGTTATAATTACTCCTCCAATATTGGGACAATTAAGAAAAATGCTTAATTTATCATTAGATATTTAAATTAATAAAATCTCAAGAGCACGACTTTTGCCCCCCCCCAATAACAGACCTGACTTCTCGCGCCTGTTAATTCCCTTTATATTTCACTCGTCAATAGATTATTCCAGTATAAGATTTTTAAAGCTTTTCGAAAACGAAAAGATTTTTCGTTTGGTTGCAACTTTGGTTTTTGGTTGCAACTTTGGCGAACCAAACTTGAAAAGTATCGTTTAATTTAACAAAATAAAATTGTATTAATTACTGTATTACATAATAATAACAAATTTAGTAAGAATTTTAAACTCTAATTTGTTCATAACATTATTTATTTGTATTAAACATTTCAATATAAAGTGTATATTTTTGCTATACAGTTTCTATTCGCAATTTTTATTAAATTTCTAATATAAATTTAATACTAATTTTGTAGTTACACATTCTGATAAACAAAAGTACTTACGTATTTAATTTATTTGTGCCTCGGCTTAGCTTGAATACAATAAAATGAGGACTCTCTACCTCTTGTGAGATTACGGCAGGTCTTGGTGGATTGGAGCATCATGAAATTCATAAAGATATGGATATATGGGCGCCAGCATAATTGATTTAATTTAATAAAAGAGTTACGTTAATGCTCTACAATGCGGAGATTTAATTCTTAAAATAAGCCAGTCCCAATTATGCAAAGACCGATTTCCAACGTTCTTGTTATTACGCAAAAATAGCATGTATCTGCGTGCAAAAATGTGACAGTAAGCAAGAAATAACACAAATAATAATATTTATTTATTTACTTCATATAAAATATCATTAAATATTAAAAAAACTGGCAGGTCTTCAGTTGTTATTTAGATAATATCTTAATATGGATTATACTAATACAACTAAACTAACAATACATTAATAATTCTCACTATGATCGTTATTAGGTTTGAAAACTATTAATATTACTTGAAAAATATTAAATTCAAAATCTCCTAGAAGTTTACTTATTCTCATATAAGAATTTTCTTTAAATTGCAACATTAAAATTTCTATCCAAAAGTAAAATAATATCCACTCTTAAATTTTGATCAAGTTAACCAATTAACGCTTCCACAAAAAAAATAAGATATAATTAACTCACCTGCTTATCTTTATAAATTTAATTTGGTTTATTAACATTACTTCAAAGAACTCGCTGAAGATGTCAACAAGGTGCACCACTTTATTGTGAGCCTACCTGGAGAAGGTTCCAGTGAATCACTTGTGGGGTTGCAAAATATTAGGAACTGAGTGCAGGTCTGGATCAATATTCTCGATATTGGATTTGAAAATAATCAAGTCAATTAGCATTAGGTTTAATTCGAGGTTAAATTGATTGATTGTGACAAGTACGTGTGCATTTTACCACGTAGTACAGATGTGGTTTGTTATAAAAAGTACCTTTTGCATCTTTTTTTACAATAAATAATATTTTTATTTGAGTTTGTATTTTTAAAAAACTCAATTAGTCTTAAATTATCCTTAATTAAAATGAAAGGTTAAACAGCTAGCGCATTTTGAGCGCTTATGTATTGTTGGTTGCATAAACTTACAGTAAATACAATGGTTCGAGATTATTATTTTAATTTGCAACATACAAACTACACCAGCATATTGCATTTTAATTTAATAGCACTGTATGTGGCAACAAATTAAAACCAAATTTAGCCAAACATTATGTTAAATTGCCATACTTATACGGCAAAATGCAAAAGTATATAACTAAATATAGCCATTTTTGACGCGCGTACGACAGTTAGATGTAGGTTAAAGCGATTAGTAGATAAGATTGTATTGTATAATGAAATATATTAATTTTTAAAATAGTCCTAATACAAAAAGAAAATCAATTTTAGAAAAGGTTTTAAATTGTTTTATTTTAATCCAAGATTTATTCTTTAAATTATTAGCCATTAAATTCAGTCATTAGTCATTAAAGTCATTAGTTAATTATTAGAGATTAAATGTCAATAACTCAAAAACAATTGATTTTAGGTGTAGGGTACAAATGTTTAGAATTTCAAAAGAAATTCGAAATTGCCAAAAAATTGGGGGTTAGTTGATGTTAGTACAGGTCTTTGAGGTACCCTGTACAACAAAAGATGTGTTTAAAATAAGACCAAAAAAAAGTGAAATCTTAAGGTCCGAGCAAGTTCTTTAAATATTAAACGCTTTTAAAATATTGAGTTTTAAATTCCTTACTTTTCGTCCTCACTGTATAAAAGTCAGTAAATATACGATTTCCTTTTCGTGTCTACCCAAGCAAGGTCACTGAACAATTTTAGCAATTAAAATCCTTACAATAAACATTAATCCCATTAAGCCTAATATCAAAATTTTAGGTAAGAAATGTATAAGTGATGATTAGACATAGGATTTCTATGCATTTGCATGTTTTTTCTGCTTATAGCAAACATATGCAGAGTTATATTTCTACATGTTAAAGCCACATAAGTCAATTTGAAAGTGCATATAAATGCATATTTAGGTGTTTTTTATAAATGCCTGCATATTTTAGCATTTTTAACGAGTGTGCATATTTTACCACTTTTTGGGTGTTTTACATGCTTTAATTATGAAATTTCTAATATTTTTTTAATAATTTGAGAATTTTAGACAACCAACCAAGGGCGGCTTAGTTGAGTCTAGGGGAAACCCATAATTTAAGATTATTGTTAAATACTAGGCTTTAAAATATTTTACTGCCTTAACCATCTGTTAATATTTTCTAAGAAAGAAAAATTTTCAACTAAAATTTAAATACTTACATCCTGCGGTATTGTGATAAATAGGTATTAGGAAATTCCAAAGACCCTTTGACAACTTCCTGTTCATAGAAAAATCTGCCTGTACTTTCGTTTACTAATCTTGCAATCTTTCAATTAAGACAGTTCAGAAATTGCAAACTGCATTTCAGTTTGAAATTTTAGAGTGTAAAGATGGGTAAAGAAAAACGGTCTGTCTGTTACACTTCGAAGTTATGTTAAGGAATTCAGTGTTCTTACAACTGACGATAAGGTGTTGTATTGTACAGTGTGCGACGATAAAGTGACTGCAACGACACGATTTCAAGTTACACAACATCTGAACACGGTTCGACATCAAAAGTGTGTTGCCCTGAAATCAAAAAAACAAACATTGTTACCGGGGTACCTTAATAATTCGCGCGCTTAATAATGAGTCCAGCAAATCGATCGAATTTAATAAAAAACTATGTAGTGCATTAGTGGCTGCAGATATCCCGTTAAGTAAAATTAATCACTCAGCATTTCGTAATTTTCTGGAAGAAATTACAAAAATGCCAATACCCGACAAGTCTACACTCAGGAAAAATTATTTACCTCGTTTATACGAAGAGACTATAAAATCAATTAGAAAACATGTAGCGAATAACTACATATGGGTTTCCATTGACGAATCTACTGACATTATTGGAAGGTGCGTAGAAACTTCATTTCCTTCGTTTTGTTAGTAGAATTTAACTAATTAAAGACAGCAGAGCAATTTACGGATGTTTTATTTTCTATTTTGTTAGTTACATATTTAATCACAACAATATTTTTGCGTGATTAAAATATATTTTTTTTTAAATAACTGTTTTGCGGTAATTGTTTGTAACCGACTAATTATGTAGTTCGATAAAATAAAAATCAATTTTTTTTCAGATACGTGGCTAACGTTATAATTGGCGTTTTAAATTCGGAGAACAATCCCAAATCCTATCTATTAGCAATGGACGTTTTCAACAGCACCAATCATTGTTCTGTGGCAAAATTGTTTAATGATTTGATGGCTATTTTGTGGCCGGACGGCATACAGTACAACAAAGTACTCCTGTTCGTCACCGACGCGGCACCGTACATGATCAAGGCTGGAGCAGGCTTACAAGTTCTGTACGAAAAAATGATCCACTTAACTTGTCTTGCCCATGCAATGCATAGAGTTGCGGAAAAAGTGCTGGAAATATATCCTAACGTAAACTCTATAATTTCAAATGTAAAAAAAATTGTTTGTAACGCTCCATATCGCATACAAATATTTAGGGAAACTGCTCAAGAAGTGCCTCTCCCACCTGAGCCTGTATATAACAAGGTGGGGTACTTGGCTTCCTGCAGCAGAATATTATGCAACTTATTTTGATATTATTAAAGCAATTTTAAATAAACTTAATAAACACGATGCACTATGCATACAAAGCGCACAGGATGCTTTTAATACTAAGGAGGTGAGGGCAGAATTATTTTGTTTAGTTTGTTTTGACAAATTTTGTTCGTTTAGCTAAAGTAATTCAGAAATTAGAAAGTTAGGGAAATTCATTAGATGAATCTCTTGAGCATGTAAAATTGTTAGGTGTTTCTTTGAATAAAATAAAAGGGCCAAAGGGTTTGACTATAAAACAAAAATTTAAATCCGTTATAGACAAAAATCCTGGTTTTCACTTAATTAAAAGCATAAACGATGCATTATCTGGCCAAGACATTTTAGACGAGCTAAAACATTATTCGCTTGTAGAATTAAACAATTTTAAGTATGCCCCAATTACGTCTTGCGATGTGGAACGGAGTTTCTCAAAATATAAAACAATATTTAGGGATAATAGGCATATGTTTACTTTTGAAAATTTAAAAATGTACGTCATTGTAAACTGTAACGCTCTATGTTTAGAAAATATAATTAATTAAATTATTGCATAGGATGTCTAATTAAAATAATTTCTGTAAATAAAATGTAAATAACGCTAAGCAGGTGTTTTTTTAATAATGAAAGTGCATATCTTTATTAAAAATTTCTAATAAACGCATATTTCATGATTTTTAAGGTAGAAAGTCACCCAAACCTTACAACTCAAGAATTACATAATTTAAGTATATTTGGTAAACTCAATGTTGCTCTTTCGATTGATACCCGAAAAACGGCATTTCACCACGTATATACCGAGAAAACGATTAACAAAGTTGCAGTCAAATACATTGATGTATATGGGTTTACACAGTAAGCCCAAGAACAACTTGAAAGTTTTATATTTAAACAACTCACCATGTCTATGAAAAACTACGTAACAATAGTTTAGAAATTGTATTTTATATTGACGTTAAAAAAACTGCAGTTTACCTCTTAGTTATTGAGATATTTCGATTATAAACTTGTATTCCAGCTGTAACCGGAAACTGATGACTGAAGTCCCTGCACATGCAAAACCCTATTATATGATCTGGCAACGTTGCTTCGCGCGGAAATTCAAATTTGATATGTTAGATGAATTTATGTTGGTATTTTTTATATTACTGAAAAATAATGATATACGTAAATAAATTAAATAGATGAAATCAAATATAATAAATAAAATTGAATGAAATAAAATGAAAATTGTATTAACATTGATTTTTCTCATTAATTGTACGTGATCCCAGACGTGGTTCGGCGATGTGGTCGCGGACCACTGAGTGCGTGAATCAGTCTAATTTTTGATTAATAAGTGAGTAAATATGAAGTTCATTAGTAACCGTTTATATGTGTATAAAAAGGATCGAAGTTCTGTACTGCAATATTGAAAAACAGTGATAAACTTACAACGGCCTTTTTATTGTTAGTTCCCGCTCTTGAAGCAAAGCTTTCTCGCAACTTTTTCTCGCTACTTGACTTCTCTATAATATCCCCTGCTTGCTTCAACGTTGTTTTGCTCACAGCAGACATGTCAAGTGATGTGAGAATCGCGTTGGTTTGACTTGTCCCAATACCGGCATCCATCATCGTTGAAGATCAATTTTTGATTAATTAATGTTATACACAAAAAATTATAATGATAATAGGAAATAGTATTAAGAATCTTCTACCTGCTGCAAGTTTTATATTCAAAACATGACGTTTTGTAGAATCATCGTTGGGGGAGTATGTTTCTGATCTGTGAACGTATTTGACAAGTTGGCAAGAAGGGCAGCGAATCGAGCAAATTGAAGCTATACCACACACTTGTTTTTTTATGATGTCATCAAAAAATAATTTTTGGTCACAATCATATTCATAACACCGCATAAAACTATTTAACGTGCAGCAGTCAATAATTTTTACCAAACTCTAACCTCACTTTGGTTTTACGTCAAATACTGATCGTACATTGCGTTGCCAAATCGTACGCATCAATGTATACTACGTTAGTAAAGCGAACAACGATGTTATCATTATTAATTTGTTTTCTGATATAAAATGACAATTTTTGTGTGCTAAACAACACATAAATAATTTTTTAATTTTCTATAATGTTCATAGGTGAATTAAAATTTGTTGATTTTATTCATATACAGCAGCTAGCTTGACTTTAGATTTGGGTGACTTTCTACCTTAAGTGCATATTTAAGTGCATATTTCACGTTTTTATAGTGCATAAGTGCATGCATATTTCAGTATTTTTAAGTGCATACAAATCCTATGCCTAGTGATGATAATTGTTATATTTAAAATATGTAGCACTTTTGAGAGACTTTTAAAAATCTTTTAGAATTAATTTTATTTGACTTTCAATTGCTGTAGTCGGTATCATTAAAAATTAGTTACATAACTTACTAACTTACTTAAAGTATTTGGTTACCTAATATAATGAACCAATTATATCAATTTAAATACTCTATTATCTTTTTCGTATTACAGACATTATCATGTTGTAATTTCAACAATGTAATAAGAGAAACGCAGACGGACGAAACACGATTTCCATTTATATAGAGATTTCAGAAATAAAACAGAAACTCGGAGTTTTATTTAGTACTTTATTAGCAAACAGAATATATTACATTATTTGCACTACTAAAGGTTTACACGTAATTATAATTATTAGATACAGGACTTAATTGGAAAGAACTCCCATCGATGTCAATAACTAAACTACTGTAAATTACCTTTTGCATTTTTGTTACAATATTTCATTTCTAAATTCGGATACTTCTTAATACTATAGTGTTTGCAAAAATAATATTTTATGTACAAATGAATCATCATATTTTAAACATTTATCTACTATTTTATATTAAATGATATTCTTTTTCTTTTTAAACTATTTAACTTTTTTTTATTTGTTTTATTTATGAACATAGCAAAACATGCACATCAAAATTTGTGACTACATGTACCGAGCTGTAGAACATTCCACGATATCCTGCATTTGCTATTTTGATAAACGATTGAAATTATTTAAATTCTTTTTAGTATAATTATTTTTTGAGTGTAATTTAAATTCCGTCAGAATTTCTTTTAAAATTGTAAACTGAACTTATGAAGTATATAAAATAATTTAGTGTAATCAGTTTAAATTACTATATACCTAGTTCATTATTTTGCTAAATACGAAAAATACCCATTTTATGTAATTACAACTTAAACAAAATTAGATTCTCCCTTCAATACCCAGTACCTTGATTAAAAATTTTCTCTTCTGCTTACGCAAACCATTTGGGATCAATCCAACGTATATTAAACTTGGTCCGTTTGTATTTTTAATTTTATCTGGATGATATTAAATTTACAAAGGTTCCAAAAAAGTGTCTTTTTTAAAACAATAAATCTTAACCTTTTAGTGCATTCAAATGTAAGTTGAATAACATTCAATATTACAAATTTTAATATTCTCATGCTAATAATTCACACTACATCAATTTTGTTGACCTTTCCCCTTTTTCTTTTCACTTTCCATCCTATATTAGGTTATTCTCCTAGGCAATACCCATTACATTCCCGATATTAAAATATGACGGTGTCATCTTGAGATCCCAAGTGAATGTGACATGTAAGATGCTGAAGTACCCGTAAATTTTTTTCTTATTGCCTGATTTTTAAATTTTAACCCTGCATGTACCCTATATTGACATTCGCTGTTCGTACTTAATCGATAAACAAAAAATATAGTTATATATTTGGCCAGATCGCAAACAGTGGATATAGGAAAAAAATTAGTTTGAGCTTTCTTGGAAATATAGTTTATGAAGTAACAATTTAATAGCGGTTGTTGAGAAACGAAATCATTGATGGAAGCTGAAACTTTAAAGGAAATTAAATACAATTATCCAACTCTAGAGAACGTAATCTGTTTAGCAATTTATAGATGACAAATTGCTTTTAGAGTTTTCATTCTCTTACTACTTAACTTTTTATTTCTTTACTTATCTCTTCTACATATCAGAAAAAATTATCGTCGCAACGTTTTACAGCAATACTAGCAAAACGATTTTAATTGTCCAAAAGTTTTGAAAATTGCATTTCCCAGGCGTTTTCGAATTGCTGATCTATATCAAACTATTTGATTAATTACAATTTTTAAAACTACTTTTAATTAAAAGAGATGTTTAGATCTTTAGTAAATTTTGCTGGATTGAAATGTAAATAGAATCCTGTGATTTTATGTAGGTATGGAGCAAGGTAAACAAAGGGATAATAAGTTATTAAACTACTATCGGTAGAGTATTGCTAATAGGGCAAATTAATCCGCCGCCTTAACCGGAGACCACGGCCAAGAGAAACGTAAAGAGGATTGCGTTTATTTGATTATTATGTTTAACAATCAGATACTAATAAGTTTTCCACAACCGACAAGAAGAATAATAAGATGATGCACTGATAAGTATTTATAAATTGAATTACTACTTAAGCGGTGAATATCTATTACAATCAGAAATGAGTCATTAGGTATGAATAATACAATATATTCATTTACAGTTTTGAATTTGATTTAATAATTATTGTAATGAATATTCGAGAGCTCATGTGAGTGGAGTGGACGGCCGGTCGTCGATGTGCTGGAGACTTCTAGAGAATTCTACACACTTCCTTCCGTATGAATATATGAGGACCGCCGCGAAGAGGAGGCAATTGTTGTTCGAGTGGTGAATTGAATATGTGCTTTGTGTGATTAGTAGTAACATATCAGTGAATAAATAAATGTTGTATTAAAAATAAATAGTCCTTAAAAGGTTTGTAAATATCTAGCATTTAAGGCTTGTTGCTCAATATATAGCTAACACAAATCCGAAGGGGTAAGGCTAAATACGAGATTTCTCCTACTTGAGATTTATGACCTATTAGCTCCTTTCTGATTCGCGAACTATTTTGACAGACAGATATCAGGGCAACGTGGAGCACATTGCTTTATAAACAAACACGCGGTGAAATTCGAAAAAGAAAAGCGGTTTTCTTGTGTGACCGTTTTATGGCACTAATCTAGTGAGTCCGCGGTGACTGTCTTTGGTCGCGGCAAAAATACTTTGCTATTTACCGCTTTATAAGTTGTAAACCACTCTTTTGATTACCCTTTCGGGCAGATTAATTTATTAGAGGTGAAGCCGCATTTATTCTTTCCTAATAAATGCAAACACAAGTAAACAAAACGTTTGAATTTTTGAAGAAAATCTGTAATCTTTTACATCCTGTCGGAACATTATAAAGTAGGGAAAAGGATCGCGACAATGAGGCGACCCTAGCGCAATACGTTTTAATTGACAAAAGAACTAATCTTACTCTTGGTAAATAATTTAGAAAAATAATTACTTACTCATATGAAAAATATTTTGTAAAGGTTCACAAAATTTACTTAAACAGAATTAAACTATTTGCGTTTAGTACGTCAATTATTGCTAAGTATATGTATGTCAGTCTTGCTTTAGTAAAGTTTTATCTTTTTATTTAGTTGTACCATCAATTAACGATGACCCATAAATAATGAAATATGTACATTGTACATAGGTTGCATTCACACATATTTAAGTGTGTTTAACAGATTAATTCCCCCATTTAATTAAATATTCCAAATAAATAGGCAATACAAAAAAGTAGACCTAATACGACTTATAAAATATTTGTGTGATGTTAAATGGTATACAGTTTATAAGTTATCAGTTCATATTCCCTTTTATTTTATTATTTCAGGAGAGACAATTTTACCCGTCAAACTGTACGATAAGAATTAATTTATTATTGTTGAGTTGGTAACACAAACGATCAGGTCGTATTACTTCATCCCACCACCGCTCGAATAGGCGGAGACTAGCAAGATTCGGTCCACACACCATACTGATCAAAAATAACCAACTTTGGGAAAAGATTGTACGTTTATTATTTAATATTTTAAAATAAATTTTTTAGTTATGAAAACTAGAGGACAGTAAAATTCCCGGTACAGACTCAAATTGAAATAATGTTCAATATTTAACTTCTCGTTTTGGATTTATTAACTTTTAGTTATAAAACTTTCCGTACCCGGCTTGATATTTTTTTATGAATATCTTGAGCCCACGAACATCGCGCTCCGATAAGAACTAAGCTCATAATTCATTCCCAAAGTTGTTCACACCGGGCATTCCGCCTTAAGTCGTTAAACAGTTTATAATTATAGTGTATGTAAATAATATTTCTCTTGTTAATAGACGATTAAACAGCATTTTTGGTATTATTTTAAAAAGAACGTTAGATTATCATAAATTTAATAAGTGAATAATGAACGAAACTGAAAATAAATTCTTTAATAAAATTGATGCTATAAATGTTTAAGTCGTTTATATAAACTACTGAAATATTTTATTAAATTATGTGTAGTCAAAACAAAAACGATTGAATTCTACAAAAAAAAAGCATAAGTAACATTTTATTTATAATTTTGTTTAATTTACGTAGTTTGTTCCTGACAGAATCAAATTCATCTGTCGTATTTGTTCTTTTCTGATGAGACGACAGTTTTAGATAAAACCTGCGAATTTGGAAATACATTGTTGTTGTATGTAATTTGCAAAATTAGTAAATAATAATTTTTAGGTGCAAACGTACGCGAAGTGAGCACATCACGTAAGCCATACAGGACGCGAAACGCAATCTCGCGGCAGTTACTAAGGGTAACGAACTTTAATGCACATAATGCACGTCACCCTTAGTAACGGTCTTTAAAAAAAAACGAATTGTTCTGTTTATGTAATCTCCATAGAAACGCTGCAACATGAAAGCCGGCCTTCTATTATTACAGTTTTTTACGGTTTCACATAAAATACTGTGTGTACCTTGTCCGCGGAATTTGTTAGCATCCTCGAGATTGTCCTGGCTCGGCCGTAAATGGTCTTGGCGACAATTATTTTCTTGGTACGTTAACAAGACATTTCTCGGGCTTGGTATATGAATTTTAGTTGGGTATAGTGGTCAATAATAATGGTTTATATATATATATTTTTAATAAATTTCTATTCATTTATTTTCTTTGTAGGCTGTTTTATTTTGCTAATCAATTTTCTTGTCTCTTTTTTTATTTTATATTTTTTTTAAATTAAAAAAAATATATTTTTACCAATTATTTAATACAGTAACAAGGATATTAAAAACTATATCATCAATAATGCAATAGTCATGTGGTTAATTACATATCAAAGAGATGAATTTCCTAATAAAATCTTTGTGTCAAATAATAAGAAGTTTTCTATTATACAAAAATCAAAAATTGCGACTAAATTATTTAAAAAATAAAAAAAACTTTCATATTAAATTCAATAGACAATTAAAATTGATAATGAAATACACAACAAAACACGATAATGTTCAATTCTTGATATAATATAATAAAATTCTTTTGAAAAAGATTCCATTGAATAGCGAAACGTTAAAAATTGATGTATAAATGTTTTATTAAAGGCTGCGAGTAATAAAATTAAATTTAAAAAAAGGTTTATTAGCATAATGGCTTATTTTTTATGTTTCGAATTACAATATAAATTTTTTATCGGGGTCACAAGTACCTTGAAATATACCTGAAACGCAAAAAAATCGTAAAAAAGGTATTGTTCTTGGTGTTGGTGTAAAATGGTTTTCTGGGTTTTTGCATGCGTCTATGTGTCTATATAGATATCTACTATATAGAAGTCTGGCATATTGTGCCTGCCATCCAGTGTTTATTTCGGCGACCATCATATTGAGAGTTCAGTTATTTCGTGTTCTAGTAGTTAAAGTGAAGTAGTAATTTAAATCCTTTAGAAATGGCTTACTGGCGTAAAATACGAACAAATATATACTTAATTATTTAATACGAAGAGAAACCATACAAATTTATGGTAGTTAGCTACCATTCAATAGACAAGTATTGCAAGGTTTTTTAAATATTCGATGTATAAATTTAACAGTTCTAGAAAGTGCACGCTTGGCAATATTTCTGGGAAAAAGCTAGAATTCTTGTAAGGAAACTACAACACTATTGCCAAATTGGAGGAATTATATAAAGAATAGAAAAATTTTGAAAAAATTGTATTTGAAAAACTGACATTCCTAGAAATAAAGAGAATGCCTTTACGAAAAATCTAGACGACCTTTTCACGACAAGTATAATTGCAGAAGACAGAGAGTTTTTAATAGCATCAAAACCGAAGAAAAGCTCTGTTCAAACGCTTTCAAAAAGCTTGCTCGAATATTGATTTACATTATTATGAGCCTGGAATTTGCTTTCAATTTTGCAATTTGCAGTCTCAACCAGCTTCCACTGCATCATCCCAGAGAAGACTATAAAGAATCATTAAAAGTTTCAGTTATACTTTAGGCGGGGTCAGGCACCTAGAGGAATTCTTTTCGCATTCCTTGAGCATTCCACTATGCAAGATGGCCACCACTTCAAAATCTCAATTTTTTAAAGATGCTGATAAACGACCGAAAGGGACGTCAAACTCATGGAAGAATTTAACAATGTTTTAACTAAAAAGAGGATCAAAACCGTTTCTGTTGTAAGTAGTAAAAAACCACCGTGAAAAATTCCCAGATGGTATCAAAAGCTTTAGTTTTTCACAGTTGTATACGATCTGGCGTATCAATGACTATCTCCCTTGCATTGCTTAACCAAAACTTTTTTAAATTGCTTAACTGGTAACGTTTTTAATGATAGTACTCGTAGTACTATTATACTGTGGTATCGTACAATAAAAGATGGCAAGTACAGATGATTATTTAATATTACAAGATAAAAATGAGGGAAATTACAGGAATAATAAATCTGAAATAAACGTCTTTCGCGTTTAATCGTCTTAACCAACGTTTTTGTCAACGCGTCGTACGGCTGGATGTCGGCTACTGCCTCACTGCTCCCTAACTTGATCTTTTTACCCCCGCACTAATCACTTCACATCCCACAATACCATTATAAATTTCCGCGACATTATAACCAAATGATCGCCCAAAAAGTGCGGTATTATGCTTGAGTATACTCAACTTACAATTTAATTGATTTAAATAGATGATATAAATAACTTATGTTCAATAAATATAAACGTAAAAGAATTTATTTTAACTCAAAATATAAAAATTAAATCATTATTAATGACTACTATATTCAACTAAAAAAAGTAGTTAATTAAGAACAGTTAATAAAAATAAATGAATAATTTCTAGAGCATAGTTTTGCGCTAGTGCCTTTCCTAAAGAAATCTCCGTGATATATCTCAAAGTAAAAATGGTTGTTTTGGTTTAATTAAGCTTTAACTATGTAAATATCATATTATTAATAACCATAAAATTACCCGCAAAGGATGTGTAAGAAAAACAAAAAGGAAGCACAAACACACCGCGTAACGTTGATTGAATTAAAGGAACTTTGCGGTGGTACAGTTAGTTTACTACCTATAGGTCTCGACGTGACGTCACACTATCGAATACCGCGAATATTGCAGCATAGGCGTTGAGCAATCCTGTATAAGTATGTAAGTGTGTAATATCCTTAGTTACTTAGCCCAGTAACATTAGGACTTTACTTCGGAGAAATTCGCACCAAGCTGGATTTTTGCACACACTTTTACTTATGCTTAGTAACGTGCAAAAAGTTTCCATTGATGTCATGATTGCTTCGAAGCTTATTCAAGGTCAAAAGTCACGAGAATTGGGTTTTCGGTTATATCTCGTTTATAATTATGACAAATATGAGAATAAATTGCAGACTGAACAATTAACTACAAGAAAGGTCATTACATCATTTATTTACGTACGAGAAACCGTTTTCACGTTATACGGTCCACAGAGTATCAACTGCATAGAATAGAACAATAAGAGCATAGCATTCGTTTCCACGCCATCTTCCAGGTAGAATGGAAGGCGCGTTTTTTACATGTTTTATAAAAAATACATTTATAAAACAATTATGACCCTTGCTCGTCTTGTCTTCAACCTCCCCCGCTTCTTTCCCTTCGTCTTATTCAGTAACACCTTCTGATAAATTGGATGTTAAATAATCAATGGAGGTTTATTTGATCGTATTCTGTATTGATACCATGAAAGGTGTCAGCAGAACCAGCATCACCAGTGATATTGACCACAAATTACGGAGAACGGCAATCCTATTTTAAGTCTTAGTTAGAATTACTACCTTACAATTACAAAAAACGTGTTGAGATGTACATTCGGCGCAGGTATTATGGGCTGCAAACAATTATTATTAATTACCCATCACGACTGTCCATGATTTAACTTATTGCCCAACCAATTTTGTACCTGGTAGTAGACACGATATAAATGCCGTTGAGCTATTGCAGCTGTTGGGCTACAACCCACCTGAGTAGGTAGGAGTGGTGATAATTTGACAGGAGTCTTGTCTTTTTAGTTATCAATATAAAATTCTTATATTAGAGTTTCATACATTGCCAAAAGAAAACTTACTTTATTACCCAAAATTACATTTGGAAAGCATTTCTGCTGCTTAAATGCTTGTGCTGAACGTTGAAAATCTTGTCGTTTCTCAAACAACTTTTCATTCTCATTCTACTCATTCCAGATACACCATAATTTTCATACATTTTCAGGGATATATGCGTGACGGTCAAGTCTTTTGCAGTTGGCATCGTTTTATATTTCGCGATCGGTTCTTCAGTTATAGCTGCGCTTGATAACTTCCATAATATGAACTGTATGATGCCTAGGGCCTGATTTATAATAGTTATTAGAAGCTATGGGCTAATCTTGATAAAACTTACTAAAAAAATAAACTACATAACTATTTATATAAAGCTTTCCATATCTTTACTTGACTATTTACGAATTCGGCATCTAAGAATTTATTCAATCCCTTCGGTATCTGCTTTACTGTCTGCGAAGCTTGGCTGTCATGGGGATCTCTCTAAAACCAAGAAAATGGAAAAATTACGACAGCAAAGGTAAAACGCAAAAAAACGAATGCAACGAAGTACTTTGCACATTTGTAAAATGATTTCCTCCCTGAATGTCGACTGTATCCGGATAATGTTTACGTTTTTTATCCAAGATGCACCATCTTATATCTCACTCAAACTTTATTAGCAGAAAATACGCAATTCTTTGTTACCGACCACTGAATTTTTCAGATTGCAAATTCTTTGAATTACTCTGAATGGAATATACTCTCCAAAGAAAAGTTTATATAGAGCTAAGATAACCTTTCGAAAACCTATGTTAATTTCAAAGCAGATAGCAGACAAAGGACGGATACAGTTCGAATTTTATATAAAATTCGTATATTTAATTATTAAAATAACACGGCAAATGCTACTCCTACCAGTTATGCAACCAATCTTACCTATTTTGACAGCTGACTAAAAAAATTAGAGTAATTACTTAAACAAGATTTAATAACTCCCTTTACAAAAATTTGCATTATCTCTTAAAAAGAAATCTTCCTTAATGTTTTGACATTTATAGTGGGTAATAGACTGTTGAAACAACAAATAATAGTGCAATTGTGTTTTCTTGCGATGCGTGTCATATACGAAACTGCTAATCGAAAGAGATCGACTTTTGGGTACTGTGATTGTACCAAGTATTTAAAAGATGGTGAATTTATAAAATACGCAAGAATTCGCATGTACAAATCATGTTGTGGAATATCGTCATACTATTAACTTTTTGTCTGATAAATGTTATTTCGTTCATTCCAAAGGCATCTGCTATATACCATGGTGTGAATGGATTGCTGAATCTAAAAGAACCTTTGGTATATTAAACCTCTCAAACCGAATTGGGTAACGTTCACGACAACGAAGTACAAAACATGCTGCTGGTACAACTGGTGGTTTGAGGCCCATTATGGAGGAATTTAATCCTAATAATTGTTTATATGATTAACCATATTAATTTTGTAATCTAATCAACATATAAAACATAATTCCATGTTATTTAACATGCCAAAAAGAAATACGCCCACAAAAAAAGATTTTTGTAACAATCTCGCTTTCAAATTACATTTTGCAAATTACATTATCAAATTACACGTCTTGTTTAGATTAATTTTTTTTTTCGTTGACCGCTTGTTAATGTCAATATTAATGAATTATTTTGTCTAAAAAAGGATGCATTAATGGACGCCATTAATAGATCCTTTTTCATTAATCCACTCTTTTTGTGATTTGACGTTTGATATAGGCAACCAAATATACTCATATAGAAACACAATGACTATTATTATACATTTTAATACATAATAATTTATTATTTTTGTATATTCATAACAAAACTGTTAATAGTGCAACTATTCAAAGTCAAGAAAGGAATCGATAACTTATTATTGTTTGTGTTGTGGACGTCACGATTTATATTTAGGTTTAAATCATTTTGGATGTTTTCAAGGTTGGTTGAGGTTATGTTAATATTGTTGTTGTCAACTGGGGGGGTGGAAGAAGTGGCTGTCTCGTTTGTA
Organism: Agrypnus murinus; assembly: GCA_929113105.1. Taxonomy (NCBI): domain Eukaryota; kingdom Metazoa; phylum Arthropoda; class Insecta; order Coleoptera; family Elateridae; genus Agrypnus; species Agrypnus murinus. The sequence continues at coordinate 18,655,913 of OV816024.1, read as the reverse complement.
CAAAATAATTGTTTAGCAATATTTACTTTGTTTTGTATTGAATCTTCAATGTATGCCTCTGCAACGCTAGTTGATTTCCACCCCCCATGTCTCTTTATTGCCGCAAAATCTGCCCCTGAATCTGATAATATTGAGGCAGATGATCTGCGGTAACAATGTCCTGTATATAGCTGTGGCTGATCCAGTTTTAGAAATTGTGCAACTGCACATGGTATTTTGGCAAATGTGTTAATGCCCACAGGGTTTGCAGTGCATTTATTGTTTCTATAATGTACAAAGAATCGTGTGTGTTTTGTATGCTGTGGTCTCAGTGTTATATATTGTCTGATTAATTTTAAGAAAGTATTTTGATCGTTATCCACAATCGTAAAAATTCTTTTCTCCTTTGTTTTTGTTTTTGATCCTGGAATGGTGATTAGAAATTTTGATTTTAAGTCTTCAACATAACTGGTTTGTAACTCCAAAAGTTCATGCTTCCTTAATGCTCCTGCGATTCCAAAAATTAGTGCGACCTATAAAGTGGTTTGCTATTACAAATTTAAATTTAAGCCATTTTGCTTACCTTAGTCATTAGGAACAAATTATTAGGAGCGTCAAGAATAAATTGTTGCACTTGTTCTTTTTCTAAAACCTTAGATTTCTTCGGGACGTGTCCTTCAGTTTGTCTTTTAATAAACATTATCAATTTGTTAAATTTTCCAATGTCAATATTTTTCTTGACATAAAGAGTTGATTTCAACATTGAGAATTTTGGCCACAGGCTTGCTATTAGGCCTCTTTGAGCAATGTTTAAAAAGTATGCCAGAAGGACAGGCTCTGTGTAATTGGTTATATGTTGCTCGGTACACCAGGTATGAAAGTCATTATAAGTTTTTTCGTACAGGCCCCGACTTTTGGCTGGTAACAAACTTGCACAGGCGTTGTTTGCACCTTCCAACACTGCAGGTGGTAGTACTTCATGGTTTTCTATCTCCATTACTGCATAATTACGAATTCACAAACTCTTACTAGTACCTACTTTTTCACAATGACAACCATTTTTGTTATAAATTCGCATGTCATGTTTATCAGTGGTAACTATGTTTTTTTCTCAAAATTAATTTTGATTTGGTATTAATAATTTCAAATTTTGTCACCACAATAAAAGAGTTTGCGGTCAACGAAAAAATGTTGTAATCAATTCGTTGGTTAATGAGCGATTAATAATCTCAACTATTAAAGCAACTCACTCGCTATCGCTCGTTCGTGCTTTAAACAGTTCGATTTATTAATCGCCTTCATTAACCAACTAATTTATTAAATAACTATTAAATTTTATTTACTGCAAATTTACAAAACTAGTCTGTTAGACTAACAAGCAAATGGTTTGACATATTACATGACATGTGGGAAGCAATATGGAAGGGTTGCCTCCTATTACTAAATTAATTAGTCAGATCACTGAACTTTGTTCGTTTTAAGCGTCTTGTCACATTTGCATTATTTAACAGATCTTGCACTAATGCACTAGGGTGATCACTGATTGTTTAGATTAATAAAAGTTAAAGTTATGTTAACCTAATTTAGAAACGTCAAGGTCTTGAGGTTAGATTTATTTATGTTAAATGTCAAAGGAATTAATTAAAAAAATTATTTTTTTATTTTTTATTTTATTTCATTTGTTTATTTAAGAAGTGCCTCAATTTAAACAAGTGATTAATAAATTCTACGATTGAATTTTGCTAACAAGACAAATTTATGGAAAATTTTTATTATTATAATGGATTTGGACATTACGAAAATTTATTTACTTACCATTGATAAATAATAATTTATTGGATTTGGAACTTATTGCAATTTGTAAACCTTTTTTTGATTTAAATATATATTCATGAATGGATTGTTGACACATCTCTTTCTTCAATTCTTTGTCGAGTTTTATGATAGCAGACAGGGATTTCAGCATATCAAGTTGGTATTCATAAGACTCCAATTTTAAAAAATTTCAAGGAGGAGGAATTACAATCTTAGCAATTAAAAACAGTGAGTTTTTCTGTGGTAGCTAGTTTAATTAGTAATAAATAATTTTAATGATACCTAAAAGCCCATAAAGAATTATCAACGAACTGTTTTTATAGTTAAACTAAAACATTATCTGTTTTGAAATAAATTTAATTTATCTCCAAATAAATATATTTAATTATTTTCAGATTAATGAAAATTAATTATAGAAATAAATAGAGAGAATCTGTATTCATATTTCTCATTGCTATTTACATAATAAACAATTATTTCATTTTCTTTTTTACTTCATATAAAAGAAAATATGCATTTCTGTGATGGCATCGATTTTTGTTTTGCTTTGTTGTTTTATTGTTACTTGTTAATAAAAGAAATTGTATTGTTATTATCTATGAGATTTATTTGTGTAAATGTGTTTTTAAATTACTGTGTCCCTAAACATAAGAATTTAGTTATCTTTTGAAACGACCCACCTGAGAGAGTCTCAATTAGTGGACAGTTAGGCTTTATATAACTTTACATTTACCCGGGGCATTATTCCAGGTAAAGGTAGCAAGTAGTGTATTTCACCTTTGTTACAAACGCATCTATGTCAGTGCCTAGTATTCTAATAAATTAAACATATCATCATCACTATATCATAACATTAACGTGTGGCATTATATTAGAAAAATAGTTGTTTTATTGTGTAAACCTTCAGAACATTTCAGAAAAGTGTTAGGGAAACTATTTTTGATCATGACGTCACTATGTCGATATCAAATGTTTCATTTTATTATCCTTAATAATATAAATGTTTATTTAATCTTAGAAAAACAAAGAAGCCTTGATCTTTAGCCCTCAGAAATTCTATCCTTGAAGCTTGACCTTGGCAGAAAGCAGAAAGTGGAAGGGAAGGTCACAGAAACCCCATTTCTGTTCAGTTAAATTCATAACTAATAAGAAATAAATAATAAGCTAGTATTAATATACAATGGATTTTTATCTTTTCTGTATTTTATTGAATTATTTAGATACGTATATTTTTGATAATTAATAAGAATTTAGACAATCATATATTAATAAATATTTGTATCTTGTAGTGTTTATCAGATTGGCTTTAAACAATAGATAACTAGCATAATAATTGTGATGCACATGAACTGAAGGCATGCTTAGAAGCATGCAGGTAAAATTTGCGATTTAAATACAATAAATATTTTTGCATTTTTTAATATAAAAACTAAAACCTTTTAAAAATAAACAAAAAATAGATTTTGCAAAAATGGTTGTAAATTTTATTATTTTCAAATCGGTTTTCTAGACTCTAATAACAATTTAATAATAATAATAATTTAATGTGTTTACAAAATTATTTTTTACACATTTTTTAAATTTTGGGGACTATTGTTGAAAATTCAAAATACCTACTTGGTCATTAGTTAGTTTGTTTATAAATATTCTAAGAATGCTATAAAACGTCATGGAAAAATTCGAGTCGGACCAGAAACTACTTAAACAATGTAACAAGTAATTAAAACATACGTTATGATTTATTCTAAATTAAATTGTATCATCACCAATCATGCGATTAGTTCGTAGTGATTGCAATAGTCACACATACTTAGAACTTTGAATCTATAAATTAAAATGTTTTTGCTACTAGAACTACTGGTAACTCTTATTTTTTCTTAAAGCTATATTTGTAATTACTGAATTGTAAAATAACGTTTTGTATTAATATTTAAAACTTTTAAAAATAAATAAACAATTGCAATTTATTTAAAATTATTTAAAATTTTCAATTAAGACAATCCTTCTGAATATTATGTCACTTTTGTTATAAAATCGAAAGATAATTATGTGAAGTGTTCGTAACATATTCATACTCGTCTTGTATAAACTCTCACACTCTCGAATTCTCAGGGGATACATGCTGAGGTAGGTTTTAGTGTTATTTCATTAATTTTGATTTGAATACTAAACTTGTCACAGCTTTACTAACTTCCGTAATTTATAATTGTTTTGCCGATATCGACATATTTTTGTATTGCTCTATTAGTACGAGGATGGTCTAAAAAGTTTCCGGCCTTAACGTGCAGATGGCAGCACTCGTCAATAAAAGCTAGGAAATGTAGTTGTGCATCTTTTGACAGGTACTCACCAAAATTTCAGCCATTTTGGACGCGCAGTTGTTATTTGACAATCGTTTGAGTGAGTCCATGTGAGTGTTTTTGTGAAAATGTAAACAATCGAGTATCGAGCTGTCATTAAATATTTGTTTTTGAAAGGCAATGCGCCTACGCAAATCAAAGATGAGTTTGACTCTATGTATGGGGACTCTGCGCCATCATTTACCACAGTGACATTTTGGGCAGCTGAATTTAAACGTGGCCGTACCAGCTTGGGAGACGATGAACGTTCGGGACGTCCAAAAACTGCAACCACTGACGATAACATCGCTAAAGTTCACCAAATGGTGCTAAACAACCGTCAAATTAAAGTGAGAGAGATAGCAGAGGCTATGAATATGTCCAAAGAACGTGTTTGTCACATATTGAATCAAGATTTAGGCATGAGAAAGCTGTCCGCGCGTTGGATGCCGCGTTTGCTCACGTTAGACAAAAAACATGTTCGAATGAACATTTCCAACGCTCTGTTGGCGCAGTTTAGGCGCAATAAATCAGAGTTTTGGCGCCGATTAATTACTGTAGATGAAACTTGGATACACCATTATACGCCCGAAACAAAAATACAGTCAAAACAGTCGACTGCGAAGGGGGAATCGGCTCCAAAAAAAAGCAAAAACTGTTATGTCGGCTGGAAAAGTTATGGCGACTGTTTTTTGGGATAGTCATGGAGTTATCTTAATCGATTATCTTCAAACATGAAAAACCATTACAGGTGCATACTACGCATCATTACTTGACAAGCTGAAGGCAGAAATTGCGGAAAAACGGCCACATTTGCAGAAAAAGAAATTCCTGTTTCACCAAGACAGTCTCACACCTCCGCGGTTGCCATGGCGAAAATCCACGAATTACGGTTTGAACTGCTTGACCATCCTCCTTACTCACCAGATCTAGCCCCAAGCGACTTCTTTTTGTTCCCTCATCTAAAATGAGGTGGCAATCACCTTCGTGAACAATTATTTTGCAGAGAAAAACGCCGAGTACTATTTGGACGGGTTAAAGAGATGGGAGCATCGCTGGGAGAAGTGTGTAGACTTACAAGGAGACTATGTAGAAAAATAAAAATAAATTTAAAGAAAAAATATCTTGTATCTTTGTTAGGTCGGAAACTTTTCAGACCACCCTCGTATGTTTGCTAACCTTGAAGTTTTCATCGGTTTACCTTCTCTTATTAGAAAAGTAGACACTGATTTATTTTTGTTATTTTAAATTATTATTTTGCTGTCGGATTTGTCATCATTTAATAATGTATTTGTGAATATATTAGCTTACAAAAAATATATATTTCGCAATATTTGGAAAGAGACTGACCTACGTCATGATTTGTTTTTGTTGTTTTTAAATTATTATTTTGTTGTCGAATTTGATGTCACTTTAACGATTTGTTTGTAAAGAATGTTATTTCTGGAGAAATAAATTAACAGGTTGAAATATACCAGTTGAGGAATTCAATATGGCCTCCATATTCCAGTAAGCTTCAATCTTTCGAAACTTATAAATATAGCAAGATTTCTATGGGTTGGATAAATTAAAAGTGCGTTTTGATTGACTGAATTCGAATTCCCCGCCATTTAAAATCTAAATTACCAGTTTTAAAATCACTGTGAAATAGCTTTAACGTGTTATTATCTTGAAAAAACACACTAACGACATGGCAAAACAAAACGAATCATGACAGGTCCGAAAACCAATTATTGATAGTTGTTTTGACGGAGTTCTACTCTTGTATATGACATTATTGTTTTGTAAGTATATAATTTTTATATTATCGGTATCTTTTATAATACTATTATAAAATTATGCATTTGCAAAATGTGTTACCGATGGCTGAATTTAGTTTCAAATTATTACCACACTATACATTTTACTTGAAATGGTTATGTACATGCTTTCAGGAACTGTAGTTAGTCAGTTTGTTGTTCTGATCTTAGTTTACTTCTAAATAAAAATTTGTTGAAACATGGTAACGCTGATTTACTACATTACTAAAAATAAACTATTCAATTTTTTGTATAAAAATGTGTTGAAAACAGAAACCATTCTACCCTTATTTATTTTTGTTACTTTGAATAATTAGATAGAAATCAGTATAAGAGGTACTCAAAAAGTAGTCTAATACTGTAATACCAATACCCTTTTGGGAATGACTTAATGTTCCTAAAAGCATACGCATTGAAAAATGTATCAAACTACACTTTTTGCATAATATGATTTATGAATGCGCTGAATAAACATAATGTAAATAAAATTTGAATCAAAAAGTAATATAAAATGATGTAAAGTATTAAGTTTTTTCAGGAATAATGTACAAGCAATATATAAAGGATAATAGAAAACTACCATTTATATCAATCAAAAGATTAACGAAAAGTTGGAACTGATATAAAGGTGAAATCAATTTATCTTTAGCTACACATTCTTTGGCTTTTCGAAACTTACAACTATGTACAGTAAGAAGTAAGCCTAAGTGAATCTTTCTATTATTTCGTAACTTATAAATCCAGGTAAGATACACATAAGATAAAATAAGATAAAACAGGGACAGAGATTAGCTTTATCCTTGACACATTTCTCAATTTAATATAAAATTTGTGGACTTCGTACGTCGTATAAGAAGGGGAATATTATTCTCTTCTTTTCATCCTTGGTAAATCGTGTTGATTTTAAGCGACAGGTGGTTGAGTTATGTTATTTATTTTGTTAAAGAATTTGAACTGATGATCATTATTGTAATTTTAAGAAGCTACTGAACAATGATTAGTAATAAATCATACTAAAAAATGCTTTAAAGCCTGTTAACGTGTCATCTCCAAAGCAATCTTCAGATATCCTTATAACAAAGTTGGCTACGCCAAATTTAACAATTACTTCCAATTTGGCTATTTATTGATTCTCAACTCAACAAAAGAGTTGTTTTTAATAACTAATAAAATCAATAAGTCATTAATAATACATCAATGTCAAGACCAGTTCCTTTATATAAATTATTCCTGCAACCTTTGAATATAGTTATCATAAAAAATATTACTTTCTGGATTTTATGAGAGAGAGAGGATCTTAAATTAGCACTCGAGCCTTAAAGCGACAAAACTCAGATAAATTAGACACTTCGTATATGAAAGATTACTGTTATTTAGTGACGCGTTTGGACTTTTAATAATAAATGTAGCTGAACGTAAAAAATATAAAAAAGAAACAAGAAATTTTCTACTTGAAGAAGCACGTCACAATTAACAGCATCTTGAGTCAAGAATAGCATGCATTCATAAAAAAATGTTTAAATTATTGACGATTTAAAAAGATCTTCAAATATTTTACATAAAACCTGATTGGGTAAATTTTTTAAAAACACCCAGAAAAAATTTAAAAAACAAAACTGATGCTTACCGGTAATGTTTATAAACACAAAATAATGATGGAAACATAAATACAAAAATAAAATCGTTTATGAAGGTCGACTAACAAGAAAACAGTTATTATTTAAAAGTAATAAATATTTAAAATTACGGGAATTATTATGAAGTCTTTCACGCAAGATTTACACGATAAGCTCCATGCTAAACAGTATTTTTAATTTTACAGTATATAGTATTTCTGCGTTTGCATTAAGCTTTTAGGATTATCAAAAACCTTACATCAAAAAATACTAATACATTATTATAACGTGTGAGCAACGGAATTTTGATTCAGAGTTGGCCTTGAAAGAAAGAAATAGACATATCGGTCATGTGCAATTTTGAATCGTATGAATTAGTTTATTGAAACATTTTAAACTGTCACTTTTTGAAAAAGAGCTGCTAGATTAACTGTTTTTGAAAAAAATCAGTTTTTTATAATGACATTCATATTTACACGTAAGTGTAAAGTTACACAAGTACAAAAGAGAAATATGGTAGTAATCTATCTAACACATAATTAGCAACAAAATTGAAGAAATTAATAACACACCTTGTATCCTCCATAATTTAATCGATTCCGTTAAAAGGAGAGTTGCATTGTGTAGAGATGTAGGTGGGGGCCATATAACTCATCTTCTTTAATAAATTTTTAATTATTTGTATTATTTAAAAATCTCTTGATTAAAGATTGTTGAGAGCTCCAAAATCAGAGCCAAAATGCATTTAAAGTAGGTCTGTCAGTTAGTGATTGAGAGTAGTTCGCAATGATCTGTAGTAGTTCTAAATGATCTATAATAGTTCTACTACCTACTTAAAATTAATATCAGATGTAACCTAAAATTTACAAGGCCTTCTCTGAATCAAAATTCCGTTGCTCACACCTTATTAAGAGGAATTTATAAACCTTGTTAATGCTATAATTAAAATATACTATTTATTATATATTTATTATACACAGAGCGTGGTCACACAAACCAATGTGAGTTTATATTTTGTTTAATAAGAACTTTAATTATAATGCAATTATTTGATTAAAGTATATTTTTATAATTTAAACTAATTATAATTATTATAAATACACAAATTGAATCTTACCTTGTCAGAGGGCCGTGTGATATTCTTACTACCAGTAATTTGTCTACTTTCAGTACATTTTTAAGAAAAATATATAATTATATATAAGTTCAATAGCTTGAGAATTGTGGTACTTCAAACTGTGGGTTACGACACCTTCTTTCTTTCTTGTGTGACATCCTAGTAGCAAGGATGCATACGGTTAACGGTGCTCAAAATTATAAAGGAGAGAGCTATTAGATAGATTCGTTGGTGAAAACCACTAAAAACATAAGATTTGCTGCCAGAGAGCACCATTCTAAAAACCTAGAAAGAAAGGGAATAACGATATACACACAAACACAACAAAAGTCGACACCATCGTGTAAAAGCATGTAATTAATAGTATGTTTCAATAAATGTTTAATATAAATGTAAATAGTAAATAAGTAGTAATAACAAATGTAAAACATAGAAGTAAATAACTAACAATAGTCACCAACGGCACTAATTTACAATAAGGTATACAAACATCCTACTACATAATTTAACCCAGATAAATAGTCAAAATAAGAGCATAAGAAATGACCACTAATACGAACCCCGCCCCAGTGAAGTACACACACTTCTATTTCTGTTAATCGGCGCCTCGCAATTTTCACCCTGGATTTTTTTGGTTTTTCGAAGTAGGCATTTCTTGTTGCTAGAGTAAAGTACTGACCTATATTATAAGTTATGTTGTTTTGTTAGTTTTCGTTGTGTATTTATTTTTTATAGTTTAAAACCAACTACACCCCACAATCTTTTCCCACAATTTCCTTTGGTGTTCAAAGTAATTGTTTCTTATTGTTAAAATAAAGTTTGCTTCTGCACCTACTCTATGTCACGTTTTTTAAGATTTTACTAAAGCAAGGACTCCTCTTATCGCTGCTTTGCGTCCGCAGATTGTTCGGAATTGAAGGGGCGGTGTAAGGAAACCATTCGATAGAATTTTATCAAACTTAACATGGAATAAGTCCGAAGACAGTACTTCACTCTAACAAAAAACAGCTACTATGTATATCAGAAGAAAAATTGCAGGGCATCCTTTAAATAACAAAAATAGAAGTGTGCGAACTTCACTGAGACGGGGCTGGTATATGTAACAGCCATTGTACAAATTTTACAAGATTTTCAAATAATCAATTTAAACCATCTGTAATGAAAGTTTTGCCGGTTATGCAAAAAACAAATAATAAAATTACAAAATATAAGTAAGTGCAAACCATGCAGTGAACAGTTGTGTAAATAATCAATGCTAAAAATTGTTGCCAGCTGTAAGATGTGGCTAGGAACAAAATATCAGGTAAGTATATTTTAATCCCAAACCCTAACCTTATATCTTTACAATTAATCAAAGTATAATAAGGGTAAAAGGTCATAAAATAATAAACTCTAATAATTTCAGGCAAAAACTTGCTCGATAAGGTGCCGTACCAGCAATTTAATACCCAAAGCAAAAATTTACAAACCAGGTAAACACCAAGTACAACTAATCAAAAGGTTTGATCACACATAAGGTAGGTATTAAACTTACTAGGATAAGGACTAAGATAAGGTAAACCGGAACACTTTTGCAATACTTACAGGTTGCAACACTTTCAAATTAACGAAACATTAAAGAAATAGATGCCGAGGCTGACGTTGACAGCATCTTAATTTAAATAAAGGTACAGCAAAACTCCTGGCTGCAAAACAGTGTTGTGGTGTCTTCAAAGTTAATTCACCATCATCGGAGGATAAGGTAACCAGGATTGAAGTCCAAAATATCGGGATAAAATATAATTTATTCCTGTAGATCTTGATTAAAACAAGGCTACCATTTCCATGATTAGATAATTAAGTTTCTGCATGTAAGTCTCAATAATTAGTAACCCTCATCAATAAAATGTGTAGTTAAAAGTGAGATTTAAAAGAGGCCTAGAAATAAAAAAAATAATTATTACCTCTAGCAAAAGAATAGATCTCAATTATGAACCGGTTCGTTTTTTTCAACTTCCGAAAAATGCAATTTTGTTTGCATAATTGATAAAAATTCTTAATGCGGTCCTGCATATTATTGAATATTTTTCTTGATTTAAAATTACAGTTGGTATTCTGCATAAATATGAGTCTTACAAAATATCAAAAGTCACTTTCAAAAAATATTCCCAAACTAATAAATTTGTCTCTAGAAAAATCTTAAGCAATTTTCGTTTTAAAAAAAACCATCCTTGCAAGTGTTAATGTTTATTATTTCATGTTCTGACGGACAATAGGAATTATTCTTGTGGAATAGAATGTTCTAGAACAAAATTGTTTTCAATATTGTATTTATATAGGGCTAAAATATAATATTCGTTTTAACAAAAGTTTTCTTATGGTTAGAATGCATTGAACTTCGAATTTACAGCTTTAAAACTCATTGAGGTAAAATATTTTCTAGTGAACAAAATACCGGCAAACAGAATCTTCTAGAATAAAATTGTCTAGACAGCCACCTGCAAGTATAATGTGTAAATTCAAAGGGGAATCCCCGAAAGTTTTCGTTAGAAATGCTCTGGAACAATGTGAAGTAATTATCCCTCATTGGCTTAGGAAAATCCTGCCATTTCTTTTACTGGTCCATTTAAAATTTGCCTTTTCCAAAACCACAGGATTGCTGAAGATTTTTCAATTTGAACAAGAAGTCCGCAAAAAACACTAATAGAGTGCGGAGATCTTCCGTTTATTATCGTATATTTACAGGGGTTGTTTTGCCGACGGCACTTCGCAAATACAGTAACGTGTTTAGTTGTGAAAAATACTAAAACCTAATTTGATTTAATTAGAATCGTTTTATAAATACCGCACCGAAATTTAATAATTAGTTTCGTATAATTTAAAGAGTTATAACTAAAGTGTAATAAGTGTTTTGTTACCATATTCCAGTTCTTTTAATAATTTCCAGAGATTAAGTATCGATTTAAACGTAACGTGAATTAAGTTTACATAGATCTTGTTTTAAAGAAATTAAAAAAAGGAAGTTTTAAAATTAAATAACTTCTAAAACAACATATTTAAGTGTTGCGCGACCTTTTTCATAAAGAAAAACATTTTAATAGTCAATCATTTTAACCAGTGATGGTTTTAGAAAAACTTTTACTTAATAAATGTAATTAATAATTGAACTTATATGGTTGTTCCGGTTACCTAAAAAGGGAATTTTATTGAAAATAGTTTTAAAACAAAACAATTATTGTTAATTTAAATTCTTTGGTCTGAAGTAAGAAGCGGTGTCAGTAATCGAGGTGTTTTCCAGATTTTGCAGCTTCATCAAGCTATTAATTTTGGTATTTAGTGTTTTAATGTGAACAAAAAGGCACTAAGTGTTAATCATTTTGTGAGGTGTTATCGAATCAAATAATTCGATCAATGTACTGTGAACTGAAGGATACTATTTTGTTAAAGTTTGAGTAAGTTGTATAATTATTCCTGTATGAATTTTGATTTCTTCACTAAACAATTATGACATTTCCTTTTTCTTTTTATTTTCAGAAACTTGATTCCAATGATCAAGATAACATAAAAAATGGGGAACGTAATTTTCTTTATCAAATTTCAAGATCTAAGCTTTTCAAGGATTGAAAGCTTTTAACTTAAACTGTGAACATTCGCAGGCTAATATCATCTTTTTAGAATCCCAGAATTTCAAAAAATTATTAAATACATTTCAATTCTGTCAATTCCAATTTTGTAAAGAGTTAGAGATTCTTAATCTCAAAATCATAGAGATTTAGTATTTTGAAGTAATGCAATGTTCAGTTTGGTTTTGACTTAATTTTTACGGTTTTAATAAGTTTTTTAAACACTAAAATAATTTTTGCAATACTTTCGTTGGTGAAAATATCATAAACTCACATCAAATTCGGAATATTGCTTTCCGTATCAATAATGGTTGCTTTAACCAGAACTCAAAAGTAGATTACGAAGAAAATGAGTTAACTGGAGCTTAAATGAATGTTAAGCACTTGTTTACCCCAACATTTTGTATTTATGAATTATTTAGTTGTGCTGAATGGTTTTTAAATATACCGCACACTTTTATACATGAAAACTATCCTTTCATTTGCTTAAACTTCATATTCGCATTTAGTTTATAGTTTAATAAGTTTATGAATGTTTATGAAATTTCGCAAATTGATCTCATATCTATGTAAACTTTAAATAATTTAAATACTCTAACCGGACACATTAATCCATTAATTCTTTAAAATAATCCCAGGGCGTGTGAAACTTTCCGCGGTATCTTATCCCACCTGGAATTAGCTTTATTATTAGCGTCGTCCAGGCTGAAAATTAAATACGAAAACCCTCTAGCTTTGATAAATTTTAAATGAACTTAAACTGGTCAAGCGAAAAATTAATATAAAGCAGCTTATGAAGTCGTCAAATTGAAATAGTTTTAAAAAGTTTTCGAAAACAAGTTTTTATTTTTATTCCACCATGATAAAACACTCGAAATGTAATCAATTTTCAATAAATAGTTTTTCAAGATTTATCGGTACATTAAACTTACTATATAAGGAATTTCGTTTAATACACTAAAAAAGAAAATTATGTTTTCCATTCTATTATTTGAATAAATAGAAAATTGCTTTTGTATTCTTGGATAGAATCCAAGAAAACTCACGGCAAAGAAAACAAAATCTCGTTTTTTTCTTGAAAGGGCGCGGAAGAACTTCAATTATAGTAAAAGTTATTTCTGGAAAAAGTCGAATGCAATAATATGAAAGAAAAACCGATGTTATTTCTTTTATCATTATATTGTCCTGCTGAAGTACTACAATATACGGTTTTTTCTAAATCTGCAATCCGGTAAAAGACGTTAACTCAGATTTACTTATTTTCTAAATTATCCAGAAGGTTAAGCGGCTTCCTACTTCGTGATATAAAAGTATGCAATTTATCTTCTATGTAATAAAGCATATTCGACAAGAAATATTGTATATAAAGTTATGTAGTTCGTATGTGCTGAGAGTTTATGAAATTCCTCAACATTTTGCTCGATTGTAAAATGCATAATCGCTTTCAGTATTAGAAGTGATCTCAGTTAATTTAGAGCAGTTTTTCAATTTTGGGTTTGGAGTTCAAATCTTGTTGGAAATTTAAAATAATAGATATGAAAAGCTGTACGAGAGACACCGCATCAATTCAATATACGTTACCATAACTTCAACATATTGATATTAACCTTTAAAGGAAGCAGGGTCATATGTAGTAATTTAAACTACGTACATAACCTACGGCAAGTAAAATCTTCCGAGAAATTGTCTGAAAAACTGTCTCGAATATCTTGAACTTTCGACAGTAAGTTCACAGCAAAACCAAGCAAAATTTGGGTTCCATTGAAATTAACGTTGTTAGGGTAAGCTATTTCAATAGACTCTGCACAATAGACAAGATTATATGTATGCTTACTAGGACTTTTTTTGTTGTTTTTTAAACGCGGTATTACTTTATCAGCTAGAAAATTGCTCTTTAATTTAATGTTGATGTTTTGTTGTGTATACTACACCCACCTTTCAAGAATTCAATTTTCACCATCTATTAATTCACCACTTTTACTATTTTCACTTTTTCACCTATGTACTTATTCTTAGTTCTTGGTAAATTCCTTATTTATTTTTTATAGCTTCTTTCTATTTCACCTACTTTTTTCTTCATCCAATACTTTTTTCTTCTCTCTAAGCCTTTTCTTGCACTTATTTATTTCTTTGTTTAATATATCTGTTTCTGCTGCAAGATGCTCTTTTTTTACTCTTATTCTTTCTTACATTCTGATTGAATGTGCTACGTGCAATGCGCTACGTACTGCGTCTCAATGTGTTACCTATATTTTGTAAGGACTTGATTCATGGTTACGTTGTTTTTCCTTTAGTCATATCTAGTATTTTCTATTTTGCTCATAATTCTAAGAACACACTGCAGCTTCTTCAGGTATTTTTACTTCCTACCTTTTCCAGAAGTCTATTTGCGATATAAAATAGGTAAATACGTTGCGTAAACATATATCCACTTGTGTAAACATAATTACTTTTCCTCAAGAACCACATTTCCTTTTTGGTCACATGTTTAAATCATTTTTATTTATCGTATTGTGTAACGTTATGTTTTTGCAATTTCATAAATATTATTTTATATGCATAAACAATAAAGGAATTCTAGTACAGTCCAGTTTAGTAAATTCAATTGTGCCGGAACTACTAATATTACGTTAAGTTAAGTTATGTTTTCCTTCAAGTACAAAAGAGTCACCTTGGAATATATACGTAAGCAACATTTTAAACTTCAACAAAACTTTCGTGGTGTGGACGTTCATTTTAAAGCGTTCTCACGTCAACCAAATGCTTCTTTTCTAAGAAATAGAATGTTCCAGATCAAAAATTGTTTTTAATTACGTGCATATAAGGGTTAAAATGTAATACTAACGTTAACAAGAGTCCTCTTATGGTTAAAATGCATTGAACCTTGAATTTATAGTTTTAAAACATAATGGGTTGAAATATCTTCTAATAAACAAAACACCGACAAATAGATTTTTCTAGAATAAATTCATCTAGACGGCCACCTGCAAATAATATGGAGTTTTTTTTAGTAAGTAGATTCTAAGGGGAATCCCCGAAAGTTTTCGTTGGGAATGTTCTGGAACAAAATAACTGGAACGTAAATATTACTCATTGGCTAAGTATAATCCCGCTATTTTTTTATTGCTTCATTTGAAATTTTACCCTTCGCAAAACTTATTCTATCGACAAAATATTTTTAGTTTAAGACAGTTTACAATAGAATCTCATACAGTGAACAAGAGAATAGACGGCCCGAGCGGAGAGTAATTCTTCGCGTTGTCCTGGGGCTCGCTCTTCAGAGAAGCCCCTGTGAAGTTTATGTTAATTTTCGTTTTTAACATTACAGTTTTCAATATAGAACAAAGCTACCGTTTTAAGAGTATAATTAAGTTGTACTATTACCGTTTTGTGTGTTTAGTTCCGTTATCGTATCGGAAGCTCACTTGCTTCAATTTATTGTCGACTTTTCAGGGTTAAAGAATTATCCAAACCATACAGTTTCCCGTTCTTTAAAAGTTGTGAAGTTTCATTACGTAAAAGAATCCTATTTGTTTTAATTCATTGTGTAATTTCGCGGTGTTAATAAAATTAACCAAGTCCCGTTCTCGTTCGTTAAACGTTGTAGTAAAAATTCATTCTAATATGGAATTTTCCAGTTTGTTTTTTGATCAACGTATTAAAGAATAATTCGGCGGATTATTAGTTAACGATTTAAGAAGAGAATTTAAAGTATTTGAAAGTATAACCTTCTAATAACGAGTTTCAGTTAAAGATATAATTAGAAATTAATGATAAAAATACTGGAATTACTGCAGTTTAAGAGTATTAGTATTATTATAGAAATAATTTTTTTGTTACATCATTCAAGAAATTCCAGCTCATCGTTACTAAAATTCAAAGTTTTAAAGTTTAGTGAATAAGGCCTTTTTATTGTGAGGTGTTTTTTGTGACGTTTTGAAGAATTGTAAAATCCTAGTACCGCATCAAAGACATTCAGGATATTTGGTTGATGAATTTTCTTCTTCTTCTTCTCCAATTCTCTTTTACCGTATTACGGTGTCGAGGTGTTGATAAATTTTCTTATTTTGTTAAAGCTGAAGTAAGATTAGGATAATTATTTATGTATTAATTTTTTGATTATTATTGGCATGTGTATCATTTCCCTGTCGCTATGAATTCTTACGTTTGGGTATTTTTTATTAAATCTACAACTATGTCTTAAATGAAAACTTCTGATTTTTTTATTTTTTATTTATAAATAAACTTATGTTTGAATTTAACCATAATGAATGATAATGGATCTAGCATTCATTGAAATTATTTAATAATTTAATTTGTGTTAATGTTAATTAGACTAATGTTAAATTAGTTTTTTTTAAATCTTTGATCAACTTAATCTAACCCTTTGTTATTTGGGGGGTGTGATAGAATAATTTCAAATAACTGGCGCCCATTCTTCTTTTTTTGTGTCTTTAAACCTATATCCTTTTCTATTATAATTAATGAGCTATGGAAACAATACCCGTGACCTGAATTTAAATTTGCTATGTAGAGATCTCAAGCCGAGGCAATCTTGAATTGTACAGTAAGTATCAAATATTTTGTGTTGTTTTATTTTAGCTTTATGTAAGAAGTTAAAGTAATTTGTTTAGTTCTGAAGGAAAAATAACTAGCGTCTCACTGTCGCCCATCGCGCGGTTTTGTTGAAAATTTATAGTTTCAATTGTAAAAACACCAACTAAAAGAAAAAGACAACTAAAAGAAAAGTTAATTCTTTGAAATATAATAAATTTGTAAGCATAATAACTAATACATTTGCTTTATCAGAACATAGCATATTTAGCCAAATAAATTGTTTATCTTAACCCATTTAGGATGCGTTAACGCAACACACATTTTTTAAGTATGTTGAGTCTAATTTATATCTGTTTTTATAACTTTTGTGTGATTTTATAGTATGAAATTAAATGTAGCATATTTTTTTCTATTTAAATTCAGGTTTTATTTTATCAAAATTACAGCCTGAATTGAATTGTGAATACTATTACATGGGCGACAGAAACGTTAAAAAATTACTCTTCCAAATAGAAATTTTAATTTTTATCTAGAATGGCTCGGGAAAGATTCAAAAATGTTACTGTTGATATTAGTTTCGAAAAAACATGATTATAAATTAGAGCGTTGCGTAAACGCAACATTGGCTTGATGAGTAACAGAAATGTACGTACCCTGCATTATTAAAAATTCCTGCATTTCTGATGGTAAATGGTGAGTTTCTTTCAATCTGTTGTGGTTGCAGTGTTGTTTTTGTGCAAGTAAATACTTGCACAAGAAGCAAATTTGTATTCGAAAAAGGGTATAGGATACTACGCCAATCGAACTCAATGCCGACCGTGGACATTACACTGAATGACCGTTTTGGACACTTTGCCGACCCTTAAAATAAATTTTGCTACTGGACACTTTTCCGACCGTGGACACGTCACCCGCAAGCGGTGGACACTTTGCCGACCGTGGACACGTCACCCGCAAGCGGTGGACACTTTGCCGACCGTGGGCACTACGCCGACCGCAAGCGGTGGACACTTTACCAACCAAGGGCAATACGCTGCCTGCAGGCGGTGGACACTGTGCCAACCGCAAGCGATGAACGATTTGCCATTCGTGGACAACCTAAGGTCATATTCTAGAAAACATTTCAGAGAATATATTTGTGAAAACGATAGAAAAATGGACCAACAGGTTAATTAGTTTTAGCTTTAGCGGAACCTTATGTTTGTATTTACATCAGGATTGTAATTATGGACTGTTCTTAAGAGTCTCCCGTTTGAGACCGGCGCTATGTCCAGGATTGGCGAGGTGTGCATCGATATTTTAAGGGGTCGGTGTCGTCTCCACCTTCGGCATAGTGTCCAAGTTTGGCAAAGTATCCACAGGATGCGCTCGGCGTACTTTCCACGGTCGGAAAAGTGTCCACAGCTTTCGGTCGGAGTAGTATCTACGGTTGAGAAAGTGTCCAGTAGCAAAATTTATTTCAATGGTCGGCTTAGTGTCGACGGTCGGCAAAGTGTTCAAAACCGCCAGTCAGCGTAGTATCCATAGTGAGCGTTGTGTCCCTGGTCGGCGTTGTGCGTTGACGTAAGTGATATCCACCCAATGTTGCGTTTACGCAACGTTAAATTGTTTTTATGTTCTAATATATTATTTATTTTTTTGTATTAAACAGCTTCAGTTAATATCAATAAAAATATCAAAACACAAAAAAATTAATTTGTAGTTTCTTTTTAGAAGTGGTTTTAAATGGGTTAAGCCTTAATTCTACGTTGGATAAAGTTACATTAAGGCAGATCTTTTTTCTGGTCCTGAATTTTTTAGTTGTTTGTACCTTTTGATGAAGAGATGAACATTTTAGATAGCTGTTTTTTTCTCTTGTAGTGTGGTTGGCCGGTAGTAGCCCCATAGTTCTTCGCGATGTAGTCTGTCTCGCGGCTTGTTTAGTAAAATTCTAAATGGGAATTTTAAATTTTTGAACAAGATTTCGTGTTAGAGACTTTTAGCAATATTGTCGTATAGTCGGATTTATTATATAAAACTTTATGGTGAATTGAGTGTTTGTGTATTTAGTTTGAAAGTTTATCGTTTAGTATTTAATGCTAAAGTGACAAAACAATTCACGGAAAGTAGTGGTGTAATTTGGCCCTTTACATTGTGAAAGCTCATTGTGGTATGTAATTATCTGAGTTATTATTTCCCCATTGATATTCACTACATTTGAGTGTGTTGTATGGGTGTGATGTTTTAATGATTTTCAGGTTTAATAACGCGTAAATACTTAAACGTTCTTCTTTTATTTGAAGGCCAACCAATAAATAAGTGCTTCAATTTGTATTGATAAGAATTCAATCTTTCATGAAATAGTAACAAAATAAATATTAAAAACGTACTTAATAACGTTTTTATTTATTTAGAAAGTAGAAATGATTGTGAAGTCCGAAAATTTATTTAATGCAGAAAGTTCGGCAATTACGGTCTTGTATTCTTGTAGTAGCAACATCAATATGTAAAGGTTTTTTGGAGTTCTTTAAATAAAGGTCATTAAGTGTTATAGTGTTTTTGGATTAATGTGAAAGGCAAGCGTACCGTTGGCCAATTGCTGCTTCTTTTGTGTTTTAAACAATAAGAAGTTGTGCATATATATATATATACACACACACACACACACACACACACACACACACACCAGAATGTGAACTTTATTTACAACTAATTGACATCAGTAAAAGTAAACCAGCACCTATTATAGATTGGCTCAACAAATTGTTTGTAGTCAATCTTTTCCAAACAACTTAAACCCGACGGAATCCTTTTCGCAAATTATAGATTCCGTCGCTACTCTTTCAATTAATTAGTTTTTAATTATAATAAAAAAAATTGGGAAGCGCCATCTATAATGTTTGTTTATTCCTGTGTCCAATCTGAAATTAGTAAACCTTTGGGATTAACACCCACGCCACCTGAAAATAATATTGTTAAGTAAGTAGTCTCAGCTGGAAGATTTATTGCGTAAGTAATTTTGTGGAATTTTATTTGTTTGTTGGATAAGATTCTGGAGCTTTTCTATTTGACCTGAAAAAGTACGAAGACCAGTAGTTGCATCATCAAGATGTTCCAGAAGTGTCTAGAGGTAGCACATTGCCATGCAATTGGCATATGAACCACTAAAAGGGTTTCTTCATTTCCAGCTCCAAATTTGATGTGATTAATTTTTTACGACCAGTGCTTGTTACAGTTTTATCACATTTATCAACTTTGTGGCAGCATACAATATTACATTTATTGATTGGGATTTCTACAGACTGTCGTTAATACGTAAAAACATCTTTTCTGAATATTCATCTTCGAAGTTACCCTTTTATTGGTTTTCAAGCATGGACGTTTAAGGTCCAAGTGAACCCAAAGAACGTTCTTGTTTGTTTCATAAATAATATAATAATGTGATTACTTTGGTTTTAAATGAATACTCTAGGAATGTTAAATGCTTACCTAACTTGTTTTGGAAAAATTTTTTGTTAATTAAATTATTTCACGTTCTACGTGAAAAATTAATTTTGGAGAAACTGTACATTCAAAGTTAACCAAGATAATACCACTTAAGTTTGATAGTATTTGAACTATTTTCCCAAAATTTTAAGAAAATCGTATGTCTAGGGACTAAATTATTACCTACTTGTTGCCAAAAAAAGCAGCTTTTTTGGCAAAAAGCAGGTTTTTTGGCAATAATTTAGTCGCTAGACATACGGATGTCTAAATATTTTCGGAAAATAGTTCAAATACTATTAAAGTTAAGTGGTATTTTTTTGGTTAACTTTGAATGTACAGTTTCTTTAAAATTAATTTTTCACGTAAAACATGTGAAACATTTTAATTAAATTTTTTTCCAAAACAAGTTAGGTAAGCAAGTTTTTAACATTCCTAGAGTATTAATTTAATGCCATAGTTATCACATTATTATATTATTTATGAAACAAACAACACACGTTTTTTGGGTACACTTGGACCTTAAGAAGAGAACATTGTCATTCTTGTAGCAGTATACGATGATAAGTTTATAAGTTCAGATTTTACAGAACATTTCTAGTATAGAACAATCTTCGTTTTTTACCTATATGGAATCCCCATCTTAATATATACCGTTCTTTTAATCTTTGGTCTTTGAGCACTTCACTCCAAGAATGTATACTAAATTTTCCTATTGCCTCTCCTGCTTATAGTAGTTTTTACTTTCTGTAAGGACCACAAATCCATGCTTATATTTTGAATTTCTTTTAACATTTCCTGGGTTTTACTTGGTAGTACCTACCTGTGTATTCAACGTTGTAATGTGCCTTCTATTTTCTTATCCGATGTCGTCGCTCATACATTTTTCTAGGACTTAAATGGAGTAAATAAAAATAAAGTTTTGTTAAAATTTTAGTGCTAAAAATTAGTCTTCTACCAACCAGTTTTTATTTCTTTGATCAGCAGAATAATGTGAAAACGAAAGCAGAAAACAAAGTATATAAACGTACGCTCGAATGCCAGTAACACTATTTGAGTGACAATTTAAGTTGCAGATTACATGGCTGTCTAGTGGTAACTTATACTTGTATTTTGCTAGCCTTTTTAAACGTATATCATAGTAGGATTTATTCGTCGAGATAGCTTTCCTATGTTTTCCAATAAAATCCCTTTAAGTTTGCTAACTGGAATATGTACAGAATAGGTTTTGGACGTTAAGAATATTTAATTATACTACTTACCCTGTATAGGTGAATGACAGTAAAAACTTAGTTAACCAGTCTTTTACTAACCCAATATATATTTTTTATTTCCCTGCTTAAGAAGAAATGCTTTCGTTGTCGTTCAAATTCTAGAATAATGTTCGGAATTGTAGTATGTATAAATGATCCATTAGACGTTACCTACTTATTTATGTATTGGTAATCTAATACTAAATGAGCAGAATTTTGATAAAAGCTGCTGATAATTGTCACAATAAAGTAGGGCACAGGTTCAAGTCTCAAATTAGCAAGGTTCAAGCTATTTTTTATAACTTTTCGACGAGCTACGTTGTTTAAACTTCTGTTTAGCCTAAATCAATCCCTCTCATGTTGATTACACAATGATACAATCATACAACTCAATAAAAAATTGAGTTTTTGCATAAAATAAAAGTTTACCCCTTAAACGCACAGTCTAGGTAGTGTGGTACCTATAAACATTTTCTCTAGGTTTATCCTATTTTTATGCATGTATATAACAGTATTAGCTGTAAATAAGGTAACTAGTCGCAAAACAAGAAAAAAAGTGATATAAAAAAATTTATTGCTCTAAAAAAAATAGTTTATTACATATAAGCACGATTTACAAATTACAATGACAACATTTCGTTATTGTTACACAATGTTCGTTACAAATCGGTCGTTTACATATTTCGCAACATTTTCGGGTCTTCCTTTGAAATGACAATGTTGATCTACAAACAAAACAGCTGCCAGCATGTTTGCTGCGTCCAGAAGCATCCTTTGGTAGTGGCTCTGTCGAGGACTGTGGAGGAAGCATAACAGAGGCGACACTAAAAATAACACCGGACTTTCAGACATACCAACTGTTAGTTGGCTACACTGAGCTAGGAACGAGTAGTAACTAGTGCTTTTTCTGTCACTTTCTGTGCTGTCAGCAGTGTCAGCTGTCACTTTCGAACTTTTGATTTGTTTGTCTTTTGTTGTGTATGTGTGTAAAAATTAAAAGACTGTGCCTTAACTGAACGTTTTTATATTTGTACTTACATGGTGTTTTGTGAATCATGGATTCATCCCAAAACCCTTCCAATGTGAAAACAGTTTGTTGCTCTACTTGTAATATATGTAATTATAAATGTGCACAAAAGAGCAAACTTAAACAACACATGTCAACTCATAGTGGAGAAAAGCCATTTGAATGTAATATATGCAGTTATAAATGTATACAAAAGAATCATCTTAAAAAACACATGTCAACTCATACTGGAGAAAAGCCATTTGAATGTAATATATGTAATTATAGATGTTCCCAAAAGAGTTATCTTAAACAACACATGTCAACTCATACTGGAGAAAAGCCATTTGAATGTAATACCGCATCGTAATTAATTATGTAAGGAATATTTTTATTTATAATAATCATATATTGAGTAATTTTGCATTATTGCAGTTAGGAAGAGGCAAGAGATCACCGTGTGACTGCTAAAGAGATAATGAGAAAACAAAAATTGCTCATGGCTTAATTAATTTTTATATTTTAGATTATTGTATCTATTATCAATAAACTAAAATTTAATATAATCTAATATAACATTAATGAAACATGCCTAACTCTTTTATTATTAAATTGCGATTTGCGAGTAAACACTGCCTTTAAGAGATTTCACTCGAACTCAACTATCATTTTTATGTTATTATTGATATGGTTATCGTTATTACGTCATCATTATTACTAAAAGAATGACACGTTTTATTATTGTATCACTTCATACAATGTTCCGCGCTCAAATCTTTTCCGTTGCGCATGCGTTGACAGAAAGTCCGGTGTTACTTTTAGTGTCGCCTGCATAACAGGATGGCCTAGTATTGCCTCTATTCCAGATTTAGTAGCAAAATGTTTCAAAAACTTGCTCGTTTTTGAACGCGTTTCAATTTCAGGCATGGATAATTGTTTTCCCAGATCCTCAAGAAAATTTCGCCGGCTGTGCGATAACTTGCGTGTTGTAGGGTTGTTTTCGAAATAAATTATATAAGCTGCTAGGGCAGCTACGTCTAACATATTGAAAAACATTGCTTGTGGGAAGCGTCTTTCTTTTTGTTGAATAATGAATAACCATTTTGTCCATATTGTCAACACCTCCTTTAGTTGCATTGTAATACATAATAACTTCCGCTTTTTGTTTAGGTCCAGAGATGTTTACATTGTTGTGCATTGTTGATAGTAAAGTAACAATGCGTTCCTTCTTTGAAACATAAGAGCAAATGGTAACTTCGCTGAATCCGAATATAGACGACCCTTCCTCTTTATCTTTACTCTTCTTCATCTCCTGTGGGATGTAGGGCTTATTTTGCTTTAGTGTTCCAACAATTGAAAGGTTCCAACTGAGCAACAGACGAGCCAATGGTAATGCCGTGAAAAAGTTGTCCATGGCGACATTTCTTCCAGATCCTTTGAACTGGTAGCACAAGTCCCTCACAACTCGTTGTCCCTGATCCTTTTCTGGACCGTTTAGTCCAGAAAAGGATCATTAACGCTAATGAGTCCTATTTTCACTTTGAACAAAATTATCCCGAACGGTAATGACAAATTGATTATCAGAAATCATAATTAGGTACTTTTAAACTTTTACAAAATTATTTATTTACGGCTTAGAAAGTAGGTAAATTATTAACGATAATTTACAGACAAAAATTCCTACAATTAGCTGCATTATAGGCATTCTTCAGGATAATGGATAATTACATAGTCAAATATCAATTTGGAAATGCATTTTATAAAGTAATTTAGAGTAAATATGAATGCTAAATACACATTGCTATGGTATATTATATTTTAATGTTTAAACAAACATCACATTAAATTTTATGTGATATGCACTGTACTAGTATACACCTTACAACACTTGACCAACAATTTACTTCACTTATGTTTAGTCTAGCAAAGCAAACTGAAAAGTTGTACAGAAACAAACACCACTTACCTTTGTGATGAAAAGAAAATTTGCTCCGGCTATGATTTTAAAATCCAAAGACAAGCTCAAGAAAATTACATGAGAAAATTTCAGGCGGGTCGCTCTTTGATAAAAAAATAAAATATTGTTCAACTTTTACCTGCGAAATTCTATTAATGGACACAAAACAAGAAAAATCCACAAATGAATCTGCTTTTAAACATTTAAATATTGTATTAATAAACACATGAAAAATAAAAAAATGGAAAAATAAACGAAAACAAAAAAAACCTTATTATCTAAAATGGATTCATTTAATTAATGGTGCCAATTTGATTGAACAAACTAAGAATCAAAAGACAGTATTAATGTTCTTTGTCTTGCTTGACTTTTATTTCATCAATCACACAATCTTAAATTATAATAAAATAAAACAAAAAAAAAGGAAACGAAATAAAAACAAAGTTAAATTTTGAAAATAAATTGTTAAATTCAAAAATTTTGCGCCATTTTTGGATTATTGCACACACTAATCCAAAAATTTTGCGCCATTTTTGGATTATTGCACACACTATTATTATTATTGGCAGTTCTCTGTAAATTTACCTGGTTATTTGTAGCATTGGTAAACACGCATTTCCATAATTGTTCTTGTAGGTCTTCTTTTGTAATTCATTACAACTATTAAATAAAGAACAATTTACCTCCAATACGTGAGTACACTCAATTGTCTATTTTTCAAAAATTCTTATTACATCCAGTTATAAAATTTGCTTCCATCCAGAAATAAAGTTATAAAACGTTTGCAAAAAAAATTTTCTTCTAATAAATAAATAGTCCAAACACCAAATGAACATTTCACTTTACCTTTTTATTTAAGTCACTTTAATTGTTCAATGTTATTTTCATTATTAAACACTTTAAAAAAATAACTAATTCAATTTGTATGACATTTGTCATAACCTCACTTTTTTGACATCTCATTGACGTAAAATCTGCCACACATAACCTCAAAATTTTAACAATCCAATATGGCTTCTGGTTTATATGAAAATCAACAAGCAAGTAAGCAGATATTCGATCTGCTTTTATGTTTTCTTGTGAAACAAATGACGATCGTCATTTCTACACCAACAAAAATTTGGTAAGTAACTAGAAACAATTGAACATCTAACCTAATAAGAACTACATAACCAAAATGTTGTTAAAAAAATTAAATTAAATGTTTAAACAAATTACATAATCGGAAAGAGGATAATTTTCCCTACATTTTGGTATATTGCATGTCTAACAAAAAGCAGATTTTACTCCAGGATTCAATGACAACCATCTTGAATTTCCTGACAATACATGGTTTTATAAAATTATAGATAATTACATTTTCACACCTTATTCCCTCCTTTTTAATAATTAACTGAATCCACATATTGCATCACACAATATTTGCAACAATTTTGGCACCAACATTTTAAATATTTACACAATTTCACCATATTACCAGGTAAGGTTGAAACGATACAAATTATAAACTTCAACAGGCTAAACCTTCTCTATATAGAGCTGCCCACTTGAAAATTCTATTGCTAAAGGTGCTTTAGAATCTAATTAAGAATATTGCAGCAAAACATTTTGGCTGCAAGTTCAAAGATTAATGAAAATTATGCAATTATGCTGAAATTTGTTGCATCGTTAAACCAACATGGGGTTTACTTGAAATTTAAGAATAAAAACTGTAAGTATTGTGGTGATTACTTGCATACACCTTTCCAATTATGCCTTTTATAATTTCCAGGTGAAAATACACCTTACGATGGCTTCAAATATGAAAAACCAAGTCAACCGACCCAACAATATGCAAATCGTAACTTGTCAAAATAATCTTTTAATTTTAAGTGAAAAATCCTTTTAAGATCTACTTTTTATTATCACCAAGTGATGTAAAGTGTATCCTTTACCTATTAAATAACAAAATTACTCAACTTTCTCAAATTTAAAAAAAAATTTATGAACGCCTGTAAGATAGGCAACCCAAATTACCTATTTAATTATTTTTGACTGCAGATAACACAGCAATATGTAAACACAACTTTGCAAAAAAATCAAGCAAATACTGCTTTTCCCATTTAAAACCTATGTAGGTACCCGGGTACCCTTACTGTGCACAATAGGTATAAAAGTCGACTGTGCACATGAGGGTTAAAAAAGTAGAATCACCCCAAGATGGGGCATAACCACCCCTTACATCAGAATTACAATCAATAAACGCACGCAAAATAAAATACAAGCAAATGAATAGAGGCAAAGAAAATGCATGCAAATAAATAGGCACATGCTAAAAAATAAATTCAATAAAACCCTGTTAATCTTCTAGTTTCTCGATTTATGATATCTCTTCCTTTCATTTTCAAACGATCTGCGTACTGGCTGCCTCTTATGTACTTTATTGGTCTTTCGTTTTCCTTTTCATAGACCAGCAGTAATCCGCCATTATATGCGCGTCCCATATTCCTTGATAAATCCGCCCCATTTCTTCCATAGTTTTCTTCTCAACTGCAGTCATTGCATTGGAGACAAGGATTACATCTTTCAACAGTGCATGCAATCCTCATCTCCAAAACGACTGCACTTGAATAGGAAGTTTGGTTGAGTTTTAAGGACGCGTAAAATAATTCCTTTGCGGACACAAATTAGAACACTACCAAGAAATCATTGCAGGTTTGTTGGAGAATTATAAAAGATAAGGTTGTAATATGAGTGTGAAGTTACATTTCCTCCATTCTCACCTTGACTACTTTTCATATAACTTATGGAATTATAGGGAAGAACAAGGGGAACGGTTCCTCAGGATATGAAAGGAATGGAACGGCGTTATCAAGGAATATGGGATGAGTATATGATGGCGGATTACTGCTGGTCTATGAAAAGGGAGACTAATGAAGTACATAAGAGGCAGCCAGTACGCAAATCGTTTGAAAATAATAGGAAGAGATATTATAAATCGAGAGACTAGAGGATAAACGGGGTTTTATTGAATTTATTTTTTTGCATGTATTTATTTGCATTCATTTTCTTTGCTTCTATTTATTTGCATGTATTTTATTGGGGGCTTTAAGGGGGAGGGGTGTTGGTCATATACCAGAGGTCTATTTCCAAAAACAAAACATTTGCGGTTTTCAATCGTTTTTTGCATGTATTTATTGCATTTTGATCTAAGGCGTGGTTTTGGCCCATTTTGGGATGTTTAACCCTTTCAGGGAGGAAGGTTCTTGGTCATACCAGAGATCTATTTCTAAATACAAAACATTTGCGGTGTTCAACCATTTTCTGCATGTATTTACTGTCACCATATGTCAGAAGTGGTTTTACTCCATCTGGGGGTTGTTTTTGGCCCCAACGCAAGATTTTGAAGGTATATGTGCTTTTCTGAAGCCGGACTCGGTTTCAGCGTCGAAAAATGCATCGTAATTTGAAAAATATGAAAAATACATCGGAATCACGTTCCCCGGTCAGAACATATCAAGTATCGTTTTAGAGTAGCTTATTGCAGATCTGACTACATCACTAATGGCCTTTTTTTCGAAAGTAGTTTATTCTGCTACGAAACGCCTTAAAGCATTTTTTGTTGCATGGACGTCGCATTGTTTCGTTTTTGGTAACTTAATATTGGCCTCTAAAATAATTTGTATGCACACAATTAATACTTAATTGACTCATCGCTATATTGTATAGATTCCAACTGGTAACTAACACTACATTCTCGTTAATTAATGAAATAATATTTGTTAGATAGTAAATTTTATTTTTGTTTTTATTTTATTTTTTTATTTTACCAAGTAACTTTTGTTGTAAAACAATTCACGATATAAAGGGGAATGCCCTTGAAAATCAAAATCTCGTACAAGATTAGAAGATACTCAAGCCATCTCCGGGCACAATCGATCGCCTACGAATAAGAGACGCTAAACACAATTACACAACGCACATCTAAAATATTGTCTTATACTACAAATTAAGAAAATTGGTGTTGATTGCGGTCTGTTAATATTAAATATTCAGTATAAATTATTTTAGGATAGATCGCCATTGAATGAATAACTGTACAGTTATTAAAAAAATAGCCAAGCAATACACAAAAAACTTGCAACAAGAAGTACATGCTTCGCATTTAGATCTTCCAGCATTAGGTTAGAGTCTTTATTCATATTTATTTCATGTTTTTTAATTAATCGGATAATGAGAAGGCACTTTTTAGATATTTATTTCAGTGTGAAATGAACATTGATCTACCATTCACGTAAAAACTTAAACAGTTTTTCTATTTCATTTATTTTACGTACTTTTATCGATGTAAACTGGGAACTACAACATAATCGTAAAAACTTGACCAAAACATCGAAATTTGATAACGGCCTCACATAACAATAAAATAATCAGCTATAAAAGAACTCCTTTTGTTGTTATTGGAAATGCAGCATTTCCCGTAAGATATTTAATAATAGAACGTTAGAAAGTAACATATTTGTGCAGATGTTGCTAGTTTGTAGTAGTATATTCAGCATTGATACTCTTATAGATTAATAGTCTAATTATTACACTATTCCAATAAGTAGGTTTAATAATATACAATCCACTTGCCTATTGTTTTTAATCTTTAATAGATATGAGAATTATGTTTATTTATCAGGTCCAGTTTTTTGGAATTTGCATTGTTTGATTTAAGTCTTAAAGCCAAAGCTATTTCCAATAAAATCTACGAGACCGTCTTCGGGAAAATGAAAAAGCCGTCTTAATAAACCAGACCGGTAAAGATTTGTTGTCTTCGATTCCCTTGCAATTTTTAGGGCTATTCATTACCCCTTAAAACAAGTTCTGTTCAGAAAATTCTTCAAACCAGTCACATATACATACCATACCCTTCTTGGGGGTTAACGGTTGAAATATCGACGTGCGTCGATATTGGCAACTGTATGACATCCCTCCCTCTTCATTAAATTGGAATTCGTTAGGATTCTTCCTGTATTTAGCTGCCATTCGACTAAATGACGATTTTATTTAAGCTCGTGTTAAATAAACACCCACGGTGAACTCATACTCATTGTTTGCATTCTTCTTCAATGTACTTAGTTTAGTGGCTTTATAGGGATTTGACCTCTCACGAATAGTTCATTTAAAAATCATTCATTTGCAGGTTGTTTTCCTAACTGGTAATACCCAGCCCATTTTTGGAGTACATAAAGCGACAGTCCTTGGTGTTTCCTCAATAAATTTCTTCCATGGTAGCAAAACGCAGTTTCCTTCGGAATAAGTAAAGATTGCATCAGAAGTTTGGGATTTGAGTGCTATCTTATAGAAGCAGTCGACGAAAAATTATCAAGTTCGCTAATTTGGCTTCCATCGTAAATCGTCTGTAGCCATTTACTGAATTTAATTTGCCTTCCGTGGCCAATTCCGTAGTATTTCCTTAACGTTCGTTCGTTAAGTGAAACTTCACTAAGCCAATCGTCGAAACTTTACTAATCCATGATATGCACGATTTCACAGTTGCTTGGTAAGAATGAACGGCATTAATCGGCTTTCATAGTAGCCATAAATTCGCCTGGGGTAGTTATTTTGGCCAATGTTACCATCAACGTATTCCCATAAGCTATCTTCTACCTGTGCACCGGTGTGCAGCAACGCGCAACTTTGACCAAATTGCTTTTCTGAAAAACTGTACCAACTCACTCCTGTCGCGTTACTAAGCGATGGGATTGCTTGAATGTCATGTTTGCTGTGATAGTAACCTGTATTAGTATTGCTTCGAATATCAACGGCTTTGGAAATTTCCTTAGGTTTAATTTCACTTAATGTATGTCGAAGTGCTGCAATTACAGTCACCAAATTTTATTATTCATTGCCTAGTATGCACCAATCTGCTCATTTTTCAAGGTGATATAATGGCAAGGTTTCTTGTGCCTAGCTAATCCTTATTAATTCTTCTCCATAGTTTAAGAAATTGATAACAATTAACGTTCGTTGGGTCGCCACTAAATGCGTGTTTTTGAAAATCGACAATTCCGCACAATAAGTGGATAACTGGTACATAATTTTTTCAACAAATTTTGCTCATCATTTGATGCTCTTGCTTGATAATTGGCAAGGACCATTTTCAGTTGTTGAGCGCCTTTTTTAAAGTCTTATTAGCGACAGATAGGGCCAATGACAAACAGTACTCAGCTACCATTGGTTCTTCTTTGTCATGAATTTTATAATTTTGTTGTTCAAGTATTGTTTGTCTTCTTTTAACTCCCTTGAACACAGTATTGTTCGTTTTACTGTTTACTACTAAGATCTTTCATTTTTTAGCGATTTCAATAATGTGTTGATAGGCCTTGAATGCATTAGCTAAACACAAATCAATCTAATTCATAGAAACCGAACGTTTAGCTAACCTTGTAAAACGATGAGCGCTCTATTAAAAATTCTTCATCGAAATTGATAGATTTTTCATAACTTCTTACAAGAGCTTCTTTGCTCGATATTTATGCACAAGATTTGGTAGATTTACTTTATCTCCAGTGCTTAACCTCCAGGTTGATAAACCATAAGTAACTCAGAGGTAATTAAAGGTCGGTTAACAATTGGGTAAATTTCGTAGCTGTCTTGCTATTATAACGTAGTCTATGGATTACTTGGCGTTCTTTTCAGTTTTTTAGCGTCATAGTAGGTTCGTTGAGAAAAATTAGGGATCAATTTAGGACTATTCGAATAAGTAATAGACTTCGGATCCATTCGGATACATTACGAGTTCGATTTCGGCTTGGGTCTCAATTCATCGTCATGACTAATAGCGGCCATTATACGCTCGTTGAATAGTATACTATTGTTTGTTCATCAAATGACTTAATAGTGGTTTTAATTTCAATAATAATTTCTTCAACGGGAGCTATATTAAATTGCAAGTTATATTTCAAACCTTTACTTACTAAATCTGTTTTCTCTCCAGCTAAAACTCTCTTTCTCTCTTAGGAGTGCTTTATTGAATAGTCTTTTCGAGTACCTACAGTGAAAACTAATTTTAAATTTTTTTCCTATGAATAACATTATTAGCCAAAACTTTTTCAAAATAACCTTTTCGGCTCTGTTTAAATACTTAATTCATTCTACAATTGAATCTCAAGTTATAAGCTTCTAACGCTGACTGATTTTACTATACAAATATTTAATTTCTGAATGCAACCTTCATTTCATAGCTTAAATGATAGATTTATAGCTGAAAGTGAATTATTCCTAGTCTCAATATCAATTAATTTTGGAAAATATTTAATTTTGTGCAATCTTTCAAAAATTCAATATCGTCGTCATACATAGTTATGATTGAACATACTCATATGGTAAGAGGCGTAGAAATAATTAGAAACAGCTCAGCAAGATTTAACTGTTTTATAATAATTGCTACTAACCATTACCTGGTGAACCAGACCCCAGAAGCTATGAATCTTGTGAGGGAGGAACTACCACTACCAAGGCTATTTGAAAGCTTAGAAATTATTAACAATAGAAAAATGTGAATCAACTCTGGTTAGGCCTTATTAATTCCAGTATTTTAGAATTGCTCCAGGAATCAGTCAAGCTTGACCGGTCAGTCAAACTGATCGATTACCGGCGAACCGTGAAGTAGTGTAGGTACTTATGTACCTACACCTTATGGTGAGATTTTAGTTTAGTTTTTCAGTGACTTATAAAGCTGACATTCTGGCTGTTGCAATACGTGTCCAGAGCGAGAAAATAGTGTGATACATGTCCAAATAGTGTGTGTGAAGTACAGTTTTAGTTTAACTGTTAGGTTATGTATTAAATGTACAAACTTTGTTACTTTATTTGATTTGGATATATTTGTGCGTTTACACTGTTGCAAGATTTGATTTAAAGCTGCATTTGCTACAGAAATCGTATCGTGAGTAGCAGAGATTTTGTATAATTTTCTGTTTCTGTAAACTTTAAAATAGGTTTGATAAGTTGGTACTGATTAATTTTTATTGATTTATTAATTTATAAGAATTGTTTCAATTATATCTATGAAATACTGATTGACTTGACTACTTTGTACGAAGCTGAATAAAAGGACTATTTTATATGAGTTTTTATAATTTTAATTTGATATTTGGATATATTGTATTAAGTTGATTTTATTTTGATTGCCTGATTTTGCTGTATATTACTTTATTATTGGGTAAATAAATCTCTTTCTGCCTCTTTTGTAATATGTGTGTTTTCTAAATATGTTTGTTTTTGCTACAAGGTACCACATAGATGCTTAGTTGAAATCCTAAGGTTCTATAAAATTGATAAACATATAATAGAATGCCTTTCTGTAGTCATTAACAATTGGAACACCACGTTACAAATAAACACAAATAACGGAATATATACATCTAGGACAATACCTATCAAACAGGGTATCTATCAGGGTGACTCGCTCAGTCCTCTATGGTTCGGTCATGAAAATAGAACTCAACGCAAGAAACCTAACCGCAGCAATTAACAAAATTAATTAAATGGTCCGGGACGGATCTAAATAACCTATATATGCTCATACGCACAACGTTGACCAAATACAAATACCATCATCCCAATTCCTCAATACAACGAATAAACTTACCACGCAACAAAGGGGGTCGCGGAATAGTACATATACAAAGCTTACATGACAAACATATAAAACTCATACGAGAATTCTTTCAAGCTAAGGCTCAGGTCTCAGAATTACACACAATAATAATACAAACAGACCATAATCTTACCCCGCTCAATCTTGCAGGAGACGCACAAGATCTCAACTTCTATTCAATACCACAGCAAATAGCAACCTGGAAACAAAAGAGCCTGCATGGTAAATACCCTGCATTAATTCAGCAAGACACTGTTATACACAATAGACACTAAGTGGTTTACCACGGGAACACTCTTTCCAGAAACTGAATGATTTATATTCGCCCTCCAAGATCAGGTTATCGCTACACGACACTATATGAAGTACATTATCAAGGATAACACCGTAGCAAGTGACAAACGCAGAAGGTGTCAATCACATCCAGAGACTATAGACCATCTACTCAATGGCTGCACCACACTAACACAGACAAAAAGTAGGTATTGGGACCATTGAGCTGACCCCCACCCTTTTTATGCAAATGACCCGCGATCTAATTAATATTCAAATAAGGCGTGGTCTAATTAAATGCGCGAATTAAATTAATTGATCTAATTAAATTAAATTAAATTAATTCACGGTATCATTTACATATCTCATCTCTCATTTACATATATCATTTCTCATATGCATGCGCGAATTAAATTAATTGATCTAATTAAATTAATTCACGGTATCATTAGCATATCTCATCTCTCATTTACATTTATCATTTCTCATATGGATGCTCGAATTAAATTAATTCACGGTATCATTAGCATATCACATCTCTCATTTACATAGCTCATATCTCATTTGTACATCTCACCTCTCTCCTCTCTCATTTGTCATCTGTCATCTCTCTGTCATAAATTTATTTTAAAATAAATCTTATGCTTTTCAATTGCTGTCATTCTTAAAGTTTTATTTAAATATAAATCTAAACGTCATAAGGCTAACATTTAAATACATCCGAGTAACATAATTAACACGTAGAAACTTGAAATGTATGTTAACCCTATGGCTATACATAGTAAACGTTGATAAATAATATTTAACAGGAATCATCATGTAATAGGTGTTAACCCGTAAAAGCAATTATCAAGTTGAAATATTTGTAGGTGCATTAATCATTTTCGTCTTTTAAAACGACATCTTTACAAGAATAATAAATTATTGTTTTAAATAAGTATTGACAATAACTAACCCTTTGTGTTAATCACGTTATTCATGAAGAAACTTTGCGGAATTTCAATACAGATGTAAAGGTTAAATGGTTACACGTATATTCTAAATCCCTCTTATTTATTTATTTTAAAAAGAAAAGCTTAAAGAACACTCATAACAAAAGGAATAGCTTCTCGAAGATAACACACTATTGAATGACAAATTGTGAAATGTATTGTTGTTAAAAACATAAAGCTTAGAAAAGGAATATTGTGTAATACCCTTTTAAATTCATTCTCTTATTTGAAATCTTGTAAAAATATTATAAATGTTTTTAAGTAGAAACTCCCATTAGTACTATCTTCAGGAACAGAATATTATAGTCAATCATTAACATCTTAAAACCACAACCCTACAAAACAATAAATTATTGTTTTAAAAAGTAATGACAATTACTCATCCTTTGTGTTATTCTGCATGAGCTAATCATACAGAAACTTCAAGGTATCTCAGTCATTTGTTTACTAATACATATTTCTTAGGAATTAATTTCTCAAATCATTAAGATAGTTACATCAGGTGTATATTTAGCTAAAATCAGGTATGTTTATTTTCATTTGCTTATATTTAAAAAACTATATGTAAATGCTTACGATTGTTTTTAGATTAACTTCCATTTAGATCATCTACAGTTACTAAGAAATATAATTTGTTTATTTGAAATCAATCATGTAAGTGCTTTAATTTTAAATTATTTTATGCAAACTAATCATTTTAAACTTTTTAGCTCGTCTACAATTCCGTATCTTTAAGAAATATTAATTTTCCTTATCTGAAATTCATCGAATAAGTTGCTTTTATTTTTAACGATGTTGTGTAAACTTATTTCGAAATTTGTTATAGACTGACTGTAGTTTCTATCTACGTGAAACCCACATAGTTTTTATTCCAACAGGTTACTGTATCAAGGAAGTCGAAGACGCGAAATTATCAACGTTTGATAATTCTGTATCCTGCAAATTTATTTGAAATATATCAAGCAGGTATGTTTTATCTTCATTTGCTTATATTTTAAAACTGCCTGATATGTAAATCTTTTACGATTGCTTACAGTAAGAAATGGAATTTTTAAACGAATTGAACCAATCAGCCGTAACAGCAAAACCCGTCAAGAAATTGCACGAATAGAACGTGAAGGAAGTAGCAGAGATATCAGAGGTCAAAATTATCACCTGCAGGGACGGGCGCAGAGCTGTGTTCATTGTCGCTGAAAAACATATAACATATCTACCCAAAAGATTCGCTGGCAAACTTACTGAAGATAAAGTGATCGATCTCAACCAAAAGATAGCGAATAAAACTCTGTCTCTAGGAATGGTTTACCTAGGTAAAGTAAAGACAGAAAGATATCAACCGTATGCTGACTGTATGTTTATCGAAACGAATAAGGTATGAAATGTAACAGGTAGACTATTCAATGAACATTGCCTAATACTTTTTTCTGATTCTTCTTCTAGCCTATGGATCCACAGCTAGAAATACGGCCTGCTAAATGCCTGCAACTGACCTACCCTATCAATATGTTTTACAATTTTAGATATGTAATGTATACGTTTTGTTTCTTACTTAAGTCTATTTTGTTTGTATGTTTGTAATATTTAGATATTTACGAAAATTAAATCAAGTTGAACAGCAGATTACTATTTTAAATTTAATAGATCATACAAATTATCTTACCCTGTTCTGAATGGTTGCTTTGTATAAATTGTGCATTGTTTGTAAATGCTCTCTGAACTAAAATATTCATATATGAGAGAAATGTTATATAAGTCAATACAGCCCTATAACTATCATTTATTGAGCTATACAAAGAGATTTATATCTACGCTAAACTAAAGATTAATAGAAGTATTGCATTCCTGATATCATAAGATAACGATAAAACACATGATTATTCTTAGACTAAGGTCTAATTTAGCTGGTCAAATTGTAGGTAATCGAATTGTAGGTACATATCATGATATGATATCATACAATTATATTCTAGTAAAAATTGTAATAAAGACACTGCTATAAATAACAACATTCTTTATCACGATCATCTATCATTATCATAATCATCTAATGTCATGCAGAGTCAGCAGCTAGCTCCTAAGTTCGTATATGCGAGAATCGGTATTATATAACACACACGTCAGTCTACATTCATTGTTCTAATATTGATAGGAACTTTCTAGAATCTATAAAGTTGTACTACATATATTCAACTAATTTGAATATACGATAACGGGTACTCATTATACTTCTATGCACACAATCGAGGTATCAGTACACTCCAACCACGTGATCAAGATTGTAGTATTCAAATCAAGCTTCCTAGTCCCTATACAAGTATTCTAGAGCACAGAGTATTCATCACTAAACGTATTCTTCATATTTGAAATCATAAAGTTCGAGTCTAACTATTGACGAGGTGAAAGAATAGGTGCAATCGGTTTATTCCCATACCAGGCTCCCTATGATTATTATAAATGTCTTAACAGAATAAAAAGGGTGAAATGAATATAACTTATAGGATTTAATCAAACTAGAAAAATATCGATATATCCTACGTTGAGAAAATAATTATATTATGTAAGCATCGATACGCTACATAGGATTGCGTGCCTGAGTATAAGCATAAACCCTATACTACAGATTTTTATTCTTTTTTATTATATCTACTACAGACGAGGTGAAAGAATAGGTACATTTAACATGCGTATGCTACAATTATCTAATTTTCTAGTTTTCTAGACGTAATGTAATTTTGAACAGATTTTAACCCTTTTCGTTATATCTACTACCCTTGTAAGCAATTTCTACATATACGTTCTTATTGTTTATACACCATTTATATATATTCGTAGCATCTAAAGTAAACTCTTATTTAAACGTTATTTTACAATATATCCTACATTTCAGCAACTCCGAAATATGAAGATATGTAATAATATACTATATACTTTTGTAGGATAATAACTCGTATAATTAATACTAATTTGTAATTATTTTCGATACCTTCGAAATATAAGTCTATAACATATCTACTCAAAAGATTCGCCGACAAACTTACTGAAGATAAAGTGGTCGATCTCAACCAGAAGATAGCGAATAAAACTCTGTCTCTAGGATTGGTTTACCTAGGTAAAGTAAAGACAGAAAGATATCAACCGTATGCTGACTGTATGTTTATCGAAACGAATAAGGTATGAAATGTAACAGGTAGTCTATTGAGTGAACATTGCCTAATACTTTTTTCTGATTCTGCTTCTAGCCTATGGATCCACAGCTAGAAACACGGGCCTGCTAAATGCCTGCAATTCACCTACCCTATCAATATGTTGTACAATGCAAACATTTAATATTATTATTATTAAAATTTTATAAATAAAAAACGATAAAAGAAGTTTATAATTTTCATTTATTTTTATGTTAAACATATACGGTAGCAAGATCTAGATCGTTGTATACAAATTCATATATGAGAGAAATGTTATGTATCTCAATACATACCTAAAACGTATTTTCCGTATATTCAGTAAGAGCTACCCTTTTTTTTCTAGACATTCGAATTTTGAACAGCTTGATAATATGTTTTCTCATTTATTCATAATTAGGGTCAAGTTGAATAACAGATACATAGAGCGAGGTAAAGAATCTAAAGAACAGCATTTTCGTAACAGTTGACAAAGTAGAAGCTAACAATATGAATTTACTAAAGAAGGTAGAAGAAACTTCATAGAGAGTTTTAAGAATTCTACTGTAGACATTAGATTAGAGCTCCGATTTGTAAGCAATATTTGATCAGATTAACTATAATTTGGTCAAAAGTGGAAATTAAAAGGTTAAGCTAGTGACAGATCGAATTCAATAGTCATCATTAATAAAGTAACTTTTTTCAGTCAGTCATGTATTTAGCTACTATACTATGTAACGTTTATAAATAAATAATACATCATTATAGAATAGTCTTTGACTAATACTCATCAACTGTTAACAATCTAACATTTCCTTTATATGAGCTGTTGATAGTATTAAATCTATGCATAGCCGTTACGAATTTTTGATATTCGAGTAATGTTTTAAGAAATTCAGAACCGATTTACAACATACCCTTTTCTTCACGTACCCTCTCGTAATCTTACATCGTAGTTATATCGTGTGTATAAGGTATTCATGAATTTAGAGATTAGAGCTTGAGTCGGTCAACCCACTTTCTGGTACAACTAAAGCATACTGCTTAATTCTACATGATTCGTTGATAGAATACAATACGTTTGCTGAAACTGTGACTAGACATATACACATACCATAATAAAAATTATTAATCAAAAGAAGTCGCTAAATATATTTAACTTAGACGATCATGTTTCTCGATAATATTCC
This sequence comes from Agrypnus murinus, assembly GCA_929113105.1. Lineage (NCBI taxonomy): Eukaryota > Metazoa > Arthropoda > Insecta > Coleoptera > Elateridae > Agrypnus > Agrypnus murinus. The sequence goes on along the minus strand of OV816024.1, from coordinate 18,617,166 downwards.
GATGGTTATAAGAAGCATGGTAAGCTTTTACCTGTTTCCTGTTGAGCAATTTTGAGTGTACCTTCTTTTTGTGGTAAAACTAATGCCTTGTTACGTCTACTAATTAATGAAAACGAATTAAAACTTGAAAATATCTACCTATATTTCGAAGGTATCGAAAATGGTTACAGATTATTATTAATCATACGAGTTTACTATAGATACGTTGAATAACCTACAAGAGTATATAGTATATTATTACATATCTGCGTATTTCGAAGCTATTGAAAATGTATGATATATTGTAAAATAACGTTTAAATATGGTGACGAACTTATTTCTTTTAAACTGACGACAACTCATCATACAAAACATACTGTATTTATGTATTCCCTTTCTCTACTGATATGTTTTCTACAGTGTGTTTTTAAATATTATACCCCGTTCTCTCAAGAATGCATAAAATTTTCGAAATATCTGTTATTATTTTACTTAGCACATATAAAATTAGCAAAATGAATTTCTATTTTAACCTGTTAACTTTTATGTACTTTATTCAACTTGACCTTAATTATGGATAAATGAGAAAGCGAGAGAGGTAAAGAAATAAGAAACATATATAGAATGTATATCGTTTATTTTATCATATTACATATAAATAGCAATACAATAAGATCATCTTACATAGTACAAATTAAATATTTACTTATTCTATGATTTTTCTCGCTTTAAGCTCTGCGATGACTGAAATGATTTCATTTTCGTTTTCGAGAATGCTGCTAAGAGCTTTCTTTACAGCATACAACAGACGAAGTCTGTCCACTAGTTGATCAGGTGTACTCTGACGTATACAATCCGGTTTCATCTTGTTTAACTTTTTGGGAAGACTAACCTCAAAGTCTGTTATTCTGTATAAATTTGGCCTGATTACATTTTCGTATTTCCAATGTTTAACGCTTATTAGTCGACCGTTGCGCCTATAGTCTTTCTTATGAGCATTAGTAAGTGAGATTATTTTCATATAGTTGTTGATATCTTCCTGTGTTGGACTAGGAGAACTTATTCGTTTAAGCGTTAGTAAATTAAACAGGCCGGATGTTCCATTGAAAAGTTTGTTTTTAATTAAAATATCTTTTCCCTGAAACTGTACTCGCGAACAACCAAATCGCCACTCATCGATGTCGTTATATAGAGCGTACCTAGTTTTGTCTACGTTTTTGTTTTCTCCGTTAGCTAATAATGCTCTATAATAGTTAGAGAATTCCTGATAAACCTTTAAGTCAGAATCGCATTCTTCTCCTTCTCCTTCGTCATCTTCTTCTTCTTCTTCTTCTTTATCTTCAACAGATGTAACTGGAGATGCTTGTTCAAGTTTCGGTGAGAGATTAACGGTCCCCGGTCGAGGTTCAGTTTTATCACGGTGAAAGTAGGCTAATTTATTACGTATAGCAATACGAGCGTTTATTATTTCAGCATCATCATCGAGTCTTATTTCTTTATTTGTGTCACAGGGTTCATTGGTATGCATAAGTTTCAGACTCGCGTCTTTAAATATTACATTATTGCTAGGCTTTGTCTTATTATCATCTTCTAGGGTACAATGGATTGTTTTCAAGTGCCTTTTATAACTACTATTACGTGAAAAAGATTTGAAACAAATAGAACACTGAAGTTTATAAGCCTTGTGTATATTCATATGGCTTGCATACCTGGAGCGTCGAATGCTCAGACCGCATACATCACACAAGCGTCGTTCCATACCGACTAATAAACAGGAACAAAGTTCCTGTTTAAATATATATAGTCCAGTTACATGTACATTCACGCACAATTTCAAACAGATACACGAGCAATTTGAAGTATATTCACGCACAATTTCAAACAGATACACGCGCAATTTGAAGTATATTCACACACAATGCGCAATTTGAAGCATATTCACGCACAATTTCAAACAGATACACGGGCAATTTGAAGTATATTCACGTACAATGCGCAATTTGAAGCATATTCACGCACAATTTTAAACAGATACACGCGCAATTTGAAGTTAATTCACACACAATGCGCAATTTGAAGCATATTCACGCACAATTCCAAACAGATACACGCGCAATTTGAAGTATATTCACGCACAATGCGCAATTTGAAGCATATTCACGCACAATTCCAAACAGATACACGCGCAATTTGAAGTATATTCACACACAATGCGCAATTTGAAGCATATTCACGCACAATTCCAAACAGATACACGCGCAATTTGAAGTATATTCACGCACAATGCGCAATTTGAAGCATATTCACGCACAATTTCAAACAGATACACGCGCAATTTGAAGTATATACACGTACAGACATACATAATAAAGTATATACACGCGTAGTTTCAAACAGATACACGCACAGACGTACATAATAATAAAGTATATACACGCGTAATTTACAATCATCGTGTTATATTCTATATCAATAGCTCCTTTTGACAGAACACTACCTGCGTTGCTACTGCTGCTACCTATGTTACGTATTACAAAACATATGACATATGTTATAGATAACCGCGTTCAGGACTTCTTTGTTACCCTCAAGCATACTTTTCTATTTTGTTGTTGTATATTTGTATGTTAGAATATAAGTTATCTATTTTCAAATATGTTTGTTAGAATATAAGTTAACTAGTTTCAATAAAAAGTAAAATATCTGTTTTATTTCTCCAGGTTAAGTCTTCAAGGTTCTCATAACTATAGATATTGTAAGAGGAAATCACGTAGAGTTTCATAGTTATAAAGACGTATTACAAAACATATGACATATGTTATAGACTTATATTTCGAAGGTGCTGAAAATAATTACAAATTAATAGTAATCATACGAGTTTACTATATCCAACGTTGAATATCCTACAAGAGTATATAGTATATTATTACATATCTGCGTATTTCGAAACCATTGAAAATGGATGATATATTGTAAAATAACGTTAAAATATGAGTTTACTATAGATACGACAAATATCTACATGGGGAAAAATTATACACAGTAAGAAGGCATATGTAGAAATCGTTTACAAGGGTAGTAGATATAACAAAAAAGGTTAAAAATCAGTTCAAAATTACATTACGTCTAGAAAAGTAGAAAAAATTGGGGTTAGAATTGTTGAATATTTGCATTTTCACCATATATCATAGGTTTAATTTTTTATCTCTAATTTTATATAAGGCGTTTTGTATAGATCAGGAGTCTCACGATAATTTATTATCATATACTGCCTTTGAATATTCTAAAACAGATAAAGCTATCCATGTTAGAAATTTTTAAATAAAAACACATTTCATCGTAAAAAGAATAAGAATAATTTCAATTTTATTTATCAGGCGATATACATTATATTATTTTCATATATTAGTACGTAAAGATATCGTTTCAATAAAAAGTTAAATATTTATCTGATTTATTTCTCTAGGTTGTCTTCAGGGTTCTCATAACTGTAGATATTGCACGAGATAACTACCCTGTGTTTCAGAGTTATAAAGACGTATTACAAACATATGTTATAGACTTATATTTCGAAGGTATCGAAAATGGTTACAGATTATTATTAATCATACGAGTTTACTATAGATACGTTGAATATCCTACAAGAGTATATAGTATATTATTACATATCTGCGTATTTCGAAGCTATTGAAATTGTATGATATATTGTAAAATAACGTTTAAATATGGCGACGAACTTATTTCTTTTAAAACTGACGACGCCTCATCATACAAAACATACTGTATTTATGTATTCCCTTTCTCTGCTGATATGTTTTCTACATTGTGTTTTTAAATATTATACCCCAGTTCTTTCAAGAATGCATAAAATTTTCGAAATATCTGTTTATTATTTTACTTAGCACATAAAAGTAGCAAAATGAATTTCTATTTTAACCTGTTAACTTTTATGTACTTTATTCAACTTGACCCTAATTATGAATAAATGAGAAAACATGTTATCAAGCTGTTCAAAATTCGAATGTCTAGAAAAAAAATGGGTAGCTCTTACTGAATATACGAAGAATACGTTTTAGGTATGTATTGAGATACATAACATTTCTCTCATATATGAATTTGTATACAACGATCTAGATCTTGCTACCGTATATGTTTAACATAAAAATAAAATGAAAACTATAAACTTCTTTTATCGTTTTTTATTTATAAAATTTTAATAATAATAATATTAAATGTTTGCATTGTACGACATATTGATAGAGTAGGTGAATTGCAGGCATTTAGCAGGCCCGTGTTTCTAGCTGTGGATCCATAGGCTAGAAGAAGAATCAGAAAAAAGTATTAGGCAATGTTCATTGAATAGACTACCTGTTACATTTCATACCTTATTCGTTTCGATAAACATACAGTCAGCATACGGTTGATATCTTTCTGTCTTTACTTTACCTAGGTAAACCATTCCTAGAGACAGAGTTTTATTCGCTATCTTTTGGTTGAGATCGATCACTTTATCTTCAGTAAGTTTGTCAGCGAATCTTTTGGGTAGATATGTTATATGTTTTCTATTATATGTTACTTCCTTCACGTTATATTCGTGCAATTTCTTGACGGGTTTTGCTGTTACGGCTGATTGGTTCAATTCGTTTAAAAATTCCATTTCTTACTGTAAGCAATCGTAAAACATATCAGGCAGTTTTAAAATATAAGCAAATGAAGATAAAACATACCTGCTTGATATATTTCAAATAAATTTGCAGGATACAGAATTATCAAACGTTGATAATTTCGCGTCTTCGACTTCCTTGATACAGTAACCTGTTGGAATAAAAACTATGTGGGTTTCACGCAGATAGAAACTACAGTCAGTCTATAACAAATTTCAAAATAAGTTTACACAACATCGTTAAAAATAAAAGCAACTTACTCGATGAATTTCAGATAAGGAAAGTTAATATTTCTTAAAGATACGGAATTGTAGACGATCTAAAAAGTTCAAAATGATTAGTTTGCATAAAATAATTAAAAATTAAAGCACTTACATGATTGATTTCAAATAAACAAATTATATTTCTTAGGAACTGTAGATGATCTACATGGAAGTTAATCTAAAAACAATCGTAAACATTTACATATAGTTTTTTAAATATAAGCAAATGAAAATAAACATACCTGATTTCAGCTAAATATACACCTGATGTAACTATCTTAATGATTCGAGGAACACTTTCGGAATGGATGGGGAACAGAAATTTCGGGTTTTTTTATACTAGTTTTCGACGTTTGCGTAATTAGTACGTCATGAACATTATTATTTTTAAAATAACACAAAGAAATCTGTTAGTTATTATAAAAACACTTTGTCTTAAGTAACAATAATAATAAATTATTGTTTTAAAAAGTTAATGAAGCGTACATCAAATCTGTCTACATTCCTAAGAAATATGTAATAGTAAACAAGTGACTGAGATACCTTGAAGTTTCTTTCTGATTAGCTCATGCAGAATAACACAAAGGATGAGTAATTGTCATTACTTTTTAAAACAATAATTTATTGTTTTGTAGGGTTGTGGTTTTAAGATGTTAATGATTGACTATAATATTCTGTTCCTGTAAGATAGTACTAATGGGAGTTTCTACTTAAAAACATTTATAATATTTTTACAAGATTTCAAATAAGTTTTTGAATTTAAAAGGGTATTACACAATATTCCTTTTCTAAGTTTTATGTTTTTAACAACAATACATTTCAAAATTTGTCATTCAATAGTGTGTTATCTTCGAGAAGCTATTCCGTTTGTTATGAGTGTTCTTTAAGCTTTTAATTTTTAAATAAATAAATAAAAGGGATTTAGAATATACGTGTAACCATTTAACCTTTACATCTGTATTGAAATTCCGCAAAGTTTCTTCATGAATAACGTGATTAACACAAAGGGTTAGTTATTGTCAATACTTATTTAAAACAATAATTTATTATTCTTGTAAAGATGTCGTTTTAAAAGACGAAAATGATTAATGCACCTACAAATATTTCAACTTGATAATTGCTTTTGCGGGTTAACACCTATTACATGATGATGATTCCTGTTAAATATTATTTATCAGCGTTTACCATGTATAGCGATAGGGTTAACATACATTTCAAGTTTCTACGTGTTAATTATGTTACTCGGATGTATTTAAATGTTAGCCTTATGACGTTTAGAGTTATATTTAAAGAAAACTTTAAGAATGACAATAATTGAAAAGATTTATTTTAAAATAAATTTATGAGAGAGAGAGAGAGAGAGAGATGACAGATGACATATGAGATGAGATATGCAAATGATACCGTGAATTAATTTAATTAGATCAATTAATTTAATTCGCGCATGCATATGAGAAATGATATAAGTAAATGAGAGGTGAGATATGTAAATGATACCGTGAATTAATTTAATTTAATTTAATTAGATCAATTAATTTAATTCGCGCATTTAATTCGAGCATTTAATTAGACCACGCCTCATTTGAATATTAATTAGATCGCGGGTCATTTGCATAAAAAGGGTGGGGGTCAGCTCAATGGTCCCAATACCTACTACAAAATATAAACAACGACATGATACAGTTGGAAAGGTAATACATAACAAGTTAATAGTTAAATATGGATTAGCAGATAGCAAGACACCATATTATAAGTACGATCCAAAGCCTGTGTTAGAGAACAATGAAATAAAAATCTATTGGGGCAGATCAATTTTAACAGACAACCCAATAGCCAATAACGTCCTGATACGATATTAATAAACAAAATAAAAAAGAAAGCTTTCATAATAGATTACGCAGTCCCGTTGTCAAATAATATAGACCGAACCTACCAGGAAAATATTAGTAAATACAGAGACATAGCAGTACACCTCAAGAACATCTATGGACTGCGTGAGATAAAAATAATTCTCATTATAATATCGTCAATTGGAGTTGTACCAAAGACTACAACCAAATCAACAGACGAACTAGGTCTGCCTACCTATATCATAGAAATTGTACAAAAAGCCGTTCTACTCGGCAGCTCATCCTTAATACGAGAAATGTTCAGTGTACATTGAACAAACAGAATGATAGTAAACAAATCGCTTATACCGCTTGGCCCTAGCCCCGCATATAAGTTATCAACCCTAAAAAGTGAAAAGAAAAAAAAATAACGACAATGGTGCGTATTACGAGTCACAATTACAGGTGTCTCTAACTAAAGTTTCGTTTAAAATCAACAAGAACTGAGCTAGCTTTATCTAATTATAATAGGTGGGAAAAGATTAGAATTGGTCACCATGGTAATTAAACATGCTGTTAATTTAATAGCGAGATGTGAATACGGCTCTATGAGTTTATTTAGTAATTTACATAATAGATATGCAATGAACAAATGAATTGTGACGTTTTTAACGTACCAAGTATTAAGCTACATCTATCTTACGTACCTATTTAATAACCTCTCAAACTTAATATTTTCAGACAATTCATTAAAAAAGGCAAACGCCTTCACAGAATAATGTGTTTTAAAGTTTACTTGATTTACTGATACAGGATCATTATAGTTTCACATCCTAGAAGTATACTACGCAGCGCTTTGTTTTGTTGCACTTGAAGCTTACTTATAGTGTCTTTTGTATTATTCCGGCAGGAAAATGCACGATCCTTTTCCGTTTGTTAGCGGTCTCAGATCCAGTGGCATGGACCTGAGCCAGGCAACCTTTTTAATATTAATAATAAAATCAACTAATATTATTTTATTTTTATTGCAATAGTTATTTTTGAGGCGCCTTCCTTACGCACCTAAAATTTAAGAAAAATCAGCCTACTTGATAAAAATCGTTCGAGATCTTCCTGCCGGAGTAGTACATGAAAGCAATAAGGATATAGAATAGTTGAAATGAGGAGAAAAATAATTGTATTATATACAAGTTTTTTAGTCCAATAGGACAGTGATTTCGAAATCCGATTAAAGAAACCGACTTTTTTTCCTAATTATCTATAAATATAATTAACATGATTGGTAAAGCTTAGTTTGGGATATAAGTATATTCCCAAATATTTTATTTCGCTAACACGTTCAATAACAGAATTATAAATATGTGCAATATTAATCCTAATTCTTCAAATTTTTTACAGTTTTCATTTGACCCTATTACCATACACTTTGTTTTTATGCGTTTAACATTAGATTATTTGTGCACAGCTATTTGTATAATAGCTCAAGTTCATTATTTAAAACTGCAGTATTCTCATGAAAGTTGATTCCAGATACAGATATAAGCGTGTCGTCAGCAAAAAGGCTAACAAAACATTTTTTTAAAAGCATTTCTAAAGCTTCATCATTTACATAAATAACAAATAATAGTGGACCCAACACGCTGCCCTGTGGTACTCCACAAACACTTTCTTTTTTTGTCAAGACCTACTAGCAATTTTTGTCTCATGATACCCTGTTTTTAAGATAATCCTTAATCCACTCTAAAGCCTTCGAACTTACACCATATCGTACTACTAGTTTTTTAATCAAAATTCCCCGATCAACAGCTTTGAAGGCCCGTTTTAAATCTACAAAAACACTAAGCACAGTTTTTCCAACCACAGGCTTTTTGACACCTTGGATATCGGTACAATGATACTAGTCTTTAAATCGTTTGGGAAAGAACCTGATTCAAAGGAGAAGTTTACTAGATATTATCTTCTTATCGTCGCAAATTGCTAAAAATTCTAACTTACCAGTGAAATGTCTTTTTAAATTTTAAAGCATACTTTTATAGCATCTGGCCTGTAAATGGTGATAAAATCTTAATAAACTTCCATACAATTATTTCTAATATTTTTTAATATTCCATTAAACGGAAATATGGACGCCACAAATACACTTCCATTTTACACAAGACTAACGGAATGAAATCTACCAATACCTTAAAATGAACACTTGCTAGGAAATTGCTAGTACTAAAATTTGGTATCTGAAAATGAAAATGAGATGAAAAAAGAACAGACTGCAATATTACGTATCAGGAAGATAAATCAAACTTTGACATGTCTATTGCCTTAAATTGTATAAAAACTAGATTCTGAGGTGCTAGTTAGTTTCTTAGCAACGACAAACAGTAATTGTTTAAACTTTGTAAAATCAGTAATTGCAAAATGAAGATTTGATTACAGCTTGCTACATAAGTTGTACGATGTAATTATCCTACATTACAGTGTGAATATTCGTAGCCAGTACAGCACAGTGTATTTTAATTGTTACTCTGCAATAAATCCAAGATCCATAAATCCTTTTTCTGCATTCTTGAAAATACAAACGAAACAGTGTAAAGTATAATCAAAATATATGACCTTTTCTTAGTCAAATCGTTACAGTAACGTTTAGATTTATAGCGCGAAATAAATCTACTTTTATATTTTTCACTTCTCTCTTCAAGTACAGTTAGATCGCGTTTGACTATATATACGAATATCAAGCAAACAAATGCCGATAAGAAATCTTTATCGTTTAAACTTATATACCACTTGTAATCACGAGAAAACATCTCTAGAAACTTTGTTTTTGGCTTTATAGACTTAGCTGAGGTCGTTTCACGTATAAAAAGCAGTGGTGAACTTGCTTAATATGTTAAGGGGCTTTGTTATACTTCGTATAAAAAATAAAGACTATTATTTTCATTCATCTTATTCTTGGCGGAATTGTGTTGGAAGTTAGCGACAGGTGGTTGAGTTGAACTTTATTAAAGATCCATCCATCCATTCATTCAAATATGGATTAGCAGGTTTAAAGATATTTTAAATATATATTCATTCCGTTGAATAATTGGAAAACGTGATTATTTCCCAACGTAAACCTACACAGGGTGTATAATTTAAACGTGACCACCGAAAAGTAAGTTGAATTCCGAAGAAATTGAAATATCCCTTTGTACGCTAGTATATGAGAGGGAAAGTGAAATGAGGGTATAATTTTCAAAGTCGATATTGCTTGTTGCATCATTATGTTCATCTTTATATCAAACAAATTAAATGGAACACTCTGCCCACATTCACATTTCTTAGAAATTGGTTTTGTGAAAAATTCCACGAGTCCGCAGTAGCTAGACTTGGATGCCGTGGAATAGCTCCGAGAGTTATGTTCGATGCATTTGGGAAATCATCCAATGGAAAAACTAAATGATGGTTTTTACAGTAAAGTTGCAAAAAGAAATTACGGATATACCGACGAATTCTCTTACTCATAATCTAATTTTTACGAGTGATCTAATAATGCATTTACTAATATTAAGGCGTACGGAGATCGAAGAGTTCTGAAGAATTCCTAAGGCTTCTTTGAAAACTTACATTCATTTATATTACAAGGTTATTTCGTACGGACAGGGTTTAAAAGTAAAATAATAAAGCTTATAAACCACAAATCGCCTTTTACTTCACTCAAGCAAAGACAGTACTGTAATGATATTCATTCATAAAAACAGTCATTACATACATATTACCTCAAGAAGGCATTGGATGCGAAGTGATTGCCATAGTTACAAGAATAAAAAAAAAACAAGTAATAAAATATATCTTGAATGAACACGTATTTTATTTACTCTAACATTAAATATAACTTCTGGTAAACCACCTACCATTATACCTTTCGACCTTTCGACGAAAAAAAATCAACAAGAAGAATCGAACACATCAGCAGATCTGATCCAAGCTATAAAGCGTCCTGCTTCCAACACGTGCTAGCCAGTTCCTCTGCATACAACTAACAGCATTTAGTTCTGCATCAACCAACTACGGCATCACCAATTGGATTGATTGGACAATCGCTAGCTTATCGATTCTGAACCAATATCGGAATATATACCTTTTTTTAATCAAGATAAGTATAACTTAATTCAATTTCATATTAAATATGGCTGCTCATATTCCATTTCCGACATTTGACAGTTCAAATATAGAATCCTGGTTAACTTTATTGGACCGATACTTTATTCATCTCAACATAAACGATGAACGCCAACGATTCTGACCTTGAACTTACCAAATGATGTTATAAAACGAACCACCAAGATCTCGTAGTAAACGTACCTCGCAGACAACCGTATTCTGTTTTGAAGAATGCCATTAAAGATTTTCATGTAGGCTCACGCCTTTCGCGAAGTTCAAAACTCCTGGATAGTTTGACATTCAGTGGTAAAGTCAAGGAATTAGTAACTGACATTAGAACATTGTCAAAGGACTTGAACTTTAATGATGAAATTCTCAAAGATTTTCTAATAGCGAAATTAGCAAACCATTTGAAAATTCAAGCAATAAATTTATTAAATTTACCTATGTCAGATCTTGTAGAAAGACTTGATATGATCAACGAATTACACGAGACAACAAAATCTGATCAGTTAGTATATATCGGAATATTCACCCAACGTTTTACATTCAAATAACTTCCACACATCGGACGCGCGTTTATAATCTTCTTCGCTTACATTTTCATTTCGGAGTTGATCATAAAAATTGTCACGAGTCGGTAGTTGCGTTTCATCTAATTTTGAAAAGTCGTTAACATACGCATAAGGAAAAACACCTTCTTTTCGCATTTGTCGAAACAGTTCACCAGAACCAAATTTTCTTCTAATTTCTACACACTGTTCATCGAATAAATTTTTTCCTAATTTGTCTACACTCGAACTCATAAATTTAAAACTGTCCAGAAACCTTAAACGAAAAAACACTTTCTGCAATTTATCTTTCGCATCTCTTACCTCATCAACTTGCACGACTTTAGTAAACGAAATGTATTTTTTTTGTTTTGCGCAATGACTTGTATCTCCTCTTTTTCTAAGGCTAACTGTTTGATGAACAAATGCGAATTGTATCCACTCAAATTATGGAAAAAGATGGGCATAAACTTTGGAATTTGATAATGAAGATTGCAAGTTATATGGGCAGCCCCGCCAAAACTACCACTAACGTGGCAGTGGTCTCTAACTTTAACATCATTTTCAACCAACCCTTTACATATATGGCACGTGGTAGCAGCTTGAAATTCGTTTTTTCCTCCCCCGTTAAAGCCAAAGGTTGTTTCGGTTTTAGATAATCGTGATAAATACGTTTAACTTCCTCATCTAATTTTCTAGTGAGTTCTTTTGCAACATCACCCCCCCTGTAAATATAAAATTTCGAAAGCGAGTCATCGAAGGAACATTTTATATAAAACGAAAAAGAATACCGGATATGGTGCTGTGTGCGAACGGTAAATGCTTGACCATCATCAGGCACCGTCGTATGAACAGGCACTAACATTGACTCAAAATCGCAATATACCGGGTGATTTTTTAAATTTCTGATCTAGTAAGTCGTGATTTTTACGCCGTATCGAAGGTCACCGAAACGTAGGGCGTAGCGTTGATCACACTGCTATTCCAAATGTCATTTATGTGACAAATTGACTACTTACTTTTACATTTATTAAACAAATTGATAAATATTTAAACAGTGATCATTTGCGAAACATGCTTTTACCAAAGTGTGCATTTTATTGCGAGTTTAAGTGCAATTTCGATGTGATTATTGACTTGAGAAGTTTAGGTTATGGTTACAACTCGCTTCAATTTTTATTCCTTGGATTTAAGAAATAGCAAGATTTATTCACAATTATAACAATTTACATTGTTAACACAATATTTATTCAAAATTTACAACTGTTGGAAATGTTGACCTTCAGCATCTATACACAAATTAACTCGGCGCTTCATATTCTCGAACACTCTAATAAGCACTTCTGGTGAAATCCTTGCACATTCTTGTCTGATTCTTTGTTTCAAGTCATCAATTGTGTGTACTGGTTCTTTGAAAATGGTGTTTTTTAAAGTCGGAAACAAGAAATAGTCCAGGGGCGTCAAATCTGGTGATCGAGGTGGATAAATATTCTCGGTGTGGTTGCTGATTAAACGGTCGTCATAATATTGTCTTAGGTAATTTAAAGTTGTATGGGCTGTGTGTGCTGTTGCTCCATCCTGCTGAAAGTAACCATCACGTAACTCTTCAGGGTCAAGTTGATTGATGAACTGTCCTAAAATATTTTGATACCGCTCAGCTGTGATAGACTCTTCGAAAAAGATGGGTCCAATTAACCGTCTTCGTGAAATGGCCACCCATATTCCAATTTTTTGAGGGTGTAAAGGCGATTCTCGAAAAAAATGGGGATTTTCTGCACTCCACATCCGCATATTTTGTGAGTTTACATACCCCGAAAGATGAAACCAAGCTTCGTCACTAAAGAAACTCAAGTCCAGAAGATCATTATCCATTGTCCGATTGAAAAAATTACAATAGGATATCCTTTTCTCATAATCTGGCGGCAGAAGTTCTTGATAAACCTGCATTTTGTAGGGACGCATGTGCAGGTCTTTTTTAACAATTTTTTGACATGTGCTGTAAGATAAGTCCACTTGTTGTGAAAGTCTTCTTAAGGACGTATGAGGGTCATCTTCCATTATTTGTCTTACATTTTCAACAGTTTCAGGAATTCGTTTTGTTGGTCTGCCACTTCCAGTTTTTCGCTGAACACTGCCAGTTTCTCGGAATACATTCACCACATAAGACAGAGTCATGAGAAAATTTGCCTCTATCACCGCAAGATCTGGAAATTTTTCTTGAAACTCCCGAAGACATGCTCCGGCTTCATACACCCATTGACCATTAACTTGATGACCATTACGAAAGTAAGCTTCGATCATAAATGTTTTTTGTTCCTGTGTGAACACCATTTTGTTGTGATGAAAAACACTCCAAAATAACGTTGAAAACTAAGCGTTCAATCACAAACGAAAGGTTAGTCTTGAAAAAGACTGATTTTTGATAATAACCGAGATAATAACTGGCGAAACGGAATTCAAAACACGAGGAAACAGTGAAGCACAAAAGACGGCAAAAGCGAGAACAACACTGGAGTAGGTTATGTTTATGTCAACATTTTTGAAATCTGACAGTTGTGACAAATCGAACGATTCAAACTACGCCCTACGTTTTCCGCATCTTTTGTTTTAAAATTATGTCATGGCTTTCTAGATCAGAAATTTAAAAAATCACCCGGTATAACAAAGGGTAATTTTAACTGCTTAGACAAATTTTTGAACTTTAAAATATTCTCCGGAATTTCCTTTTCTACCCTATCTTTAATCAAATTAGTGCTTGGTAATTTAGCATAAACATGATTACAATCATGTTGCGTGTGTCTCATTAATTTGCAGGCGTCGTGAAATATTGCAAACAACCATCACAAAAATATTTAGTTCCTTTGCGCTTGTTAATTTGTTTGTACAATAACCTAGAAAAATTCTTAATCCAACAATAATGCCTCACTGCTACCTCATACTTTAGAACGTTATTCTCAAAAATCTTTTCCAAACCGTAAACGTTCACGGAAATTCGAGGATTATCGTTCAAAAACTTATCTATTTTTTTTACTTTCGTCGGAAACTCCACATTCGTCAAATTCAATACCTCGTTGGGATTCGGATACGAGTTACATCTGTAAGCATGTCCGTTAGGAGGCACAAGAGCAGAAACGACACTCCAAGCAAAGCATCGTTCATCTTCATTCTGTACGTTAATGATAGCTCCCTTTTTTCGAATCTGCGGGGGTAGGGGGATGTAAGATGAAGCACGTAGAGCGTTAAACTTATTAACGTTTACTTCTAAAAACAACAATCTGACTAACGTCCAACCTGGAAACATAAAAGAAACACTTAAGTTTTCGCTTCCACACCGTTTTAAACGTCATACCTGATTCTCGCTCTGCAAATTCCTCAGATTTCAGTGATATTTTCCAACACTTTCGTGAATTAAAATAATAAATCATTAATATTTAAAACTTTAAAACAAATTTTATGCGAAAGGTATTTTATTATAACAATTTATTTATTTATTGTACAATAGAAATTATTGTTTGGTTTATTTTTAAAGCGAATTTTAAGTAGGTCAATACACATTCATTTTTAGATGTGAAGTCATATGATTACCAACGAATCAAGCCCGCAGCAAGCAGGACCCCAATTAGTGTAAATGTACTAAATTATAATTGTTGGGTTTTTCCAGTTTCGAAATTATTCTTATTTTCTTTTTCTGGAATTTAAAATATAATCATTCTACGACGTAACAAAAAGCACGAAATAAAACGCAACAAACATATTCGTGGTAATTAATTTCTGTTAGGATTAATCGTTTAATGCGTCAATCTATTAAACAAGAAGTTGCGAGTTCAATTTTTATAAAACAAAAACATGTAAAAATAAGATCGTTTTGAAAGGGACAACCTCATAAATAAGAATTGTTGTTAATAATAAAATATCTTTTTAAAAGGTGTAATATTTAATCAACAATTTACTAAGCGATTAATTTTAATACATTCAAGAGAGGTTCCAATTACACACCAGACAGGCGGCTTTTGTGGAACAATAGGAAGTTGCCTGTTCATTCTTGTTTCTTTTGTGTGGACTTCATAATTAGCTGGACCAGTCATTTCATCGGTTCAATATACCGGCAACAACGCCAGACTTTTTAATGATTAACTGTACACTTAGTAGCGGTGGGTTAGTAGATTAATACACATTCTTTACGAGATCACGAGATCAATTATGAAACACATTTCCAAAAATAATCATTAACTTTAATTTTAAATTTGGTACTACAATAATTTGTTAATAAAATAAATCGGTTTCTTTATATATACTGACCACTATAAAACTTCCGTTATTAAGAGCTATTTTAAATTACAAGGATACAGACGCAGACGGTTCCTTTTTTGTGTTTTTTGTGTGGACTTAATTAGCTACAGTAGGCCAATGATTTCACCGATACAATATACGGGAATCGATGCGAGAATTTTACATGCTTAACTGTACTCTCAAAACCGGTTTTCACTTTCTTGTTAACGAAAATCGGGAATCTTGATCAGTCAATCTCGAACAGTGTAACGAGAGGTTTTTTTAGCTCGTAGTGCTCTTCAATAATACCAAGTTTAACGCAGATTCGTTCTCCAGCTCGATCCAACGCAAGCTGCAAAGAAGCAGTGATCCCACAAGCAACTTCGGCCGGCCTCGAAAGAAGCAAATTCTACACAAGCCAGTGATTGTTTACCAGCGTTAAAGTGTTTAATTTTTCCAGTTTCGAAATTATGCAACGAGAAATATCTTAACATATAAACTCGTGAACTTGAGAAATATATTCAATCAGCTTCAGTAAACATTTAAGGTAACGTTATAATTTAACGAAATTGATCGTTTCTTCCTAGCAATGGTTCTATTTTAATGCCACATGTTTTGCTATTTTACAGTTAAGGTCTACGCTTGATCAAAAATCTTTATTAAATATTTACTATGCAACCAATTTTTTATACTGTATCATTTACTAACGTTTCCTTGTATTTTTATTTATAAATGTTTATTGTTGGTTAAATCAAATATTGTAGATCTAAAGAAAAACGCTGATTATCATCATCATTATATAACGAGAAATGCTAACTTACTATCTACTGAACTTCACAAACTAGCCAAATTTGAAAAATCCCCATATTATATAGGGAAAAAGCTTTTTAATAAATTACCTGAAGGGTTAAGAAGTTTAGATTTTATACTATTTAAAAGAAAAGTAAAAGCATTACTTGTTGCTAAAGCCTACTATACTATCGATGAGTATCTTAACGATGCTTTATCTTAATTGTAAGAATTATTTGTTATTAAATGTTATTGTTAATTATTTTTTTATTATTACGTATACACCCAACTATGTTTTTGACATTGTATAAATAAATTTATTATTATTAGTATAACAAAATATACATTATTGTTGGGTTTATTTTTATCTAACAAAAATTTATTTAGCTCAATTTGGAAGAAGTAAATTCTTTTAGAAAGTAATTAATAAATGCAACAGATACAATTTTATAAGAGTAGTGAAGAAACATCTGATTATACGTTATTGTTGAGTTTATTTTTAAAATGAATTAAACCAATAAATTACTTTTGTGCTTATTATTTTTACAGGTTATGTATTAATTGTTGTAATCTAAATAAATAAATTATAATTTATAACTTTTGTGGACTTTCATTTTAAGCAAAGAGAGAAAAGTAGAGGTGAGGTAGAGAGGGGGAAAGCTGAGAGGGAGGTGTGGCTTATAAAGGGGATGGGCTCATAAAGGGGGAAAGGAGAGAGGGGGAGTGACTTATAAAATGGAGGAGCCTGGAGACGGGGAGTGGCTTCTAAAAGGGTGGGGCTTGAAAAGTGAAAGGAGGTCAAATTAGAGTTCAAGGTTGTGTGGGGCCACAGTACTCATTCTTTATCTACTATTGATTATTACCGTTATTTATGAATGTTATTTAATTAATTTTGCGAACTTCACAAATCTGCCGCACGGCTATAAATTCTGAGTGCAAAATATCTAATGCCCCTACGAGCAAATTTTAATCGATTATTATCGGAGACGCGCACACTCGCCTTGATTTGAGTAATCTTAAAAGTGTGTTCTGAATGTCTTATAAAATTATATTCGGAAATAAATGAAAACATTAAATATATAACTTGATGCAAATTTAATGTAACAATAAAATAATAAAACATTTTTTTCATTTTCAAATTATCAAAATCGTCCGAAGTCCCGTCCTCCCCTTGTAAGTGAAAAAAACATATTATACAATATGTTAATTTTATTAAAATAGAAGCATTTTTACCAAATTAGGTACTACTTTTCCTCACTTGTTTAGTTTGTTACCGTCATTTTTAAGCCAATCTGGAAAAATCCGAAATAACTCTTCCTCTTTAACTAATAAACGGACTAATTAAACACATTATCCAATTACAGTTCTTGCGAAGCGAGTTAAAAGTGAAAAATTTGATTTTTCTGTAGACTGTTACGAGAGATAATTCTAAAAGCAAATTTTCAGCTTGAAATTCTGTTTGCAAGAATGGTAATATAATTAAATGGCGCGAATAATTATTCTGCATTAAGGAAAAAGGCATTTTTTGTGTTTAAATTAACTAATAACAAAATTTCGGTTTAACAAATAGTTTTGTACTTATTCAATCTAAAATTATGTAATGTTACAATGTACAAATGTACCTCTTTATATACAATAGGAGAAGTTAAAGCCAGGAAATTACTATAAATTCAGAACAAAGTAAGCTAACCAAATGCTAAAATTACTTACGTTTTTGTTGCTTGCTTGACGGGATTCAAGTATTCAACTATAGTTAACCGGTGGAGTGTTTTTTATAGATTTTATTCTTCTTTTAATACTTTTAACAAGTAATTGTCTTTGAAAACAATTGAACCTTAAGTCTGACATTGATTTTCATTAATGTATTTTAGAAATCCTTTGTAATTCCGAAATCTATCGTCAAAACCATATAAATTGAACCAAAAACGTAATTCCAATTTAATTCATCGACACATGTTTGTTTCCCACTAGACAACAGATTTGAACTGTTGTCTAGTGGGAATTTTCTGTCCAGGGAATTTAGTTTAACAAAATCATCGTACAAACACATTCTTTTATACAGTATATTTAAATATAATTTGGTTAATATCAAACACCGTTAAAATAATAAACAAATCTTATACACTTTGAAATATATCTAATAAAATATATTTTTAACGAATTATATATTACTATTGGTCCAGGTAAAGCGGAAAACCTTTCGGT
Organism: Agrypnus murinus; assembly: GCA_929113105.1. Lineage (NCBI taxonomy): Eukaryota > Metazoa > Arthropoda > Insecta > Coleoptera > Elateridae > Agrypnus > Agrypnus murinus. The sequence goes on along the minus strand of OV816024.1, from coordinate 18,598,480 downwards.
TAACATTTTTATTTTTTCATTGATTTTTGAGATGTTTGGCCATGAATTGTTTAAGAAGAATATAAAGTACTACCCTACTACTGTTATATCGTATATATTTATATATGTAACGAGTGTTTGTTGCTGTAAATTATTACTTAAACGTTTAAATTATTGCTTTACGTAGATCGTTTTGCACAAAGAGCTTTTCTACATTTCAATTTGCTTTACCTTAGAAGATATTCACTCGGCTTATTTATATACTAACAACGGTTTTCACGACACATTAAATAATTACGGTAGAATTTCTTATTGTGCAGACTTAGAATTAGAGTTAATTTGGTTTTCGTTTAAAGTTACAGACAGGTAAATGTAGACGCTTTAAAGCAATTAAGTATTCCTATGTTCAACCCTTATGGTTTGTAAGTGTAGAGGTTTGTCTGTGTTTGCCAAAGATAAACACCGGTAAACAGGTATCGAACTTGATTTTCCCCAATTTAGCCTCTTGTTTACAATTTTTTTTTGTGTTTAGATTGAGTTGAAATGTTGACTCATTTTAAATTGTCTTCTTACTGATAGCTAGAAAATTATTTTTAAACTGTGCTGCGAAAAAGAATGATAAATAAACCACCAAATTGCTTTAAAATTTTATTCAATATATAATTAAGTGCATTCTTAAAAAGAATTACTTAAATTATAGTACATTACATTCAGGTCACATAATTATAAGTATATCTACAATTTATTACACTTTATATGCTAATTGGTCACAATAAGTTTTACAAGATTTACAATTTTCTCTTTTAAAAACTGGATTGATTCGGCCTTTACTTGATGAAGATCCATTTTAAATTCAATAACACAATAAAACACTATTAAATCTTCACTTATTTATATTTGAAAAATATTATGACTGTCGTTTCGCTACACAGTAGCTTCTTCAGATAAAGACTGGTTAAAACTAAATCTATCTTCTAAGGTGTAAAAGGTAAAAATATATATACAAACAGGTATTGTTAAAGGATTACAGCTTGTACCTAGAATAAGATACAATACATTAACAGTTAGGTGAGAAGTTCTAGGTATTAACAAATTCTTTCAAAGAAATAAATTTAACAGTGGTGAATTATTTATATCTATTTGATCATTTAACATGTAATCAGATTTTTTATTTTTATTAATTTCTAAGGCTTCTAATAAATTAAGTTTTTTACCTTTATTTTCTATGTGTAAAATCTCTAAACTATTATTGAAACTATGGTGTTGTTCTATAATCTATAAGATGGTTGGCAAAAGTTGATTCTTGTTTCGTATTTCTGAAGCAACTAATATGTTCTTGTAATCTTTTATTAAACGATCTACCTGTTTGACCTAAATAGATCTTTTGGCAATCACTACATGTTAACTTATAGACCCCTGACTTATTGTTTTTATCGGTTTTGTCTTTATTATTTTTGATAAACTTTGATAGGTTATTATTTGTACTGAAAGCAACATTTATGTTTTCTTTTTTGAGAAATCTTGAGATTTTAATAGAAGGAGATCCTATATATGTTACTGTTTTAAATTTAAGTGTTTCTGTGCTTTTGTGTTTTTGTTTTTGCTGTGTTCTTGTGCTTTCCTTTGATGTCCAAAATCTTTTCCCTTGTGTTCCTCCGCAAGAAACTATTAATTTAATAAAAATTATGTTAGAAAAGAATAATACAAACCCCATAGTCATAGATGAAATAATAAATTTATTAAATATTTGCACTAATCAAAACTATTTTAAATTTAACGATCAAATGTACAGCAGTAATGAAGGTTTAATAATGGGTAACCCCTTAAGTCCTCTTTTAGCAGAAATTTTCATGGATTTTTTAGAATCCCAGATTTTCAATAACCCCTCTACAAAAAACATATTATTTTGGCATCGATATGTAGACGATATCTTAATCTGTTTCAATAGTACTAATAGGCAATTAGATGTACTGTTTGAATTTATTAATTCCATCAACAAAAATATCAAATTTACAATAGAAAAAGAAACCGAGAATAGCATTAATTTCTTAGATCTAAACATTAAAAGAACCAACAATAGACTAGAACTTTCAATCTATCATAAAGATTCACACACCGACACTACCATCCATAACTCATCATTGCATCCAATACAACATAAATTAGCTGCATATAACTCTATGATCCACAGACTTATTAATGTTCCTATGTCTACAAATAATTTTATATCAGAACTAAACTTAATTAAACAAATAGCTGTCAATAATGACTACGATCACAAAATAATAGACAAAATACTTTCCAAAAAACTATTCAATAAAGCCATTAACATGGTTTATCCAAAAATTAAAAGCACAGAAACACTTAAATTTAAAACATTAACATATATAGGATCTCCTTCTATTAAAATCTCAAGATTTCTCAAAAAACAAAACATAAATGTTGCTTTTAGTACAAATAATAACCTATCAAAGTTTATCAAAAATAATAAAGACAAAACCGATAAAAACAATAAGTCAGGGGTCTATAAGTTAACATGTAGTGATTGCCAAAAGATCTATTTAGGTCAAACAGGTAGATCGTTTAATAAAAGATTACAAGAACATATTAGTTGCTTCAGAAATACGAAACAAGAATCAACTTTTGCCAACCATCTTATAGATTATAGAACAACACCATAGTTTCAATAATAGTTTAGAGATTTTACACATAGAAAATAAAGGTAAAAAACTTAATTTATTAGAAGCCTTAGAAATTAATAAAAATAAAAAATCTGATTACATGTTAAATGATCAAATAGATATAAATAATTCACCACTGTTAAATTTATTTCTTTGAAAGAATTTGTTAATACCTAGAACTTCTCACCTAACTGTAAATGTATTGTATCTTATTCTAGGTACAAGCTGTAATCCTTTAACAATACCTGTTTGTATATATATTTTTACCTTTTACACCTTAGAAAATAGATTTAGTTTTAACCAGTCTTTATCTGAAGAAGCTACTGTGTAGCGAAACGACAGTCATAATATTTTTCAAATATAAATAAGTGAAGATTTAATAGTGTTTTATTGTGTTGTTGAATTTTCTCTTTATTTACAAATTTGATATTTTTGACCGGCAGTTTTATAAAAAAGTTTGTGTTACTACATATAGCTTACTACGTTACTATTACTTGATGTTCAGAAAACCGTTTCTGTTATATTTTAGAAATTCTATAACAGCCAGTTGTGAAGTTTGATTCAGAATTGCCCACGATCATACAAAATACTGATAATGAATTATTCAAGATTACAAGTTTGATGGATATAAGTGTTTAAAATTTTCATACAGAATATTTGCTATTTCCGAATTTAGAATTACTGTTATCATGATTAAGATTAACCGCTTGATAATTAAAAAATAACCATTATGATAGATTACAACAAAGCTATCGATTCCCTAGAATAAAATATAATAAAACAAAAATGAATAAATTACTCTAAAAACGAAGTTATATAGAATCAAAAATATAAAACATAAATAATTTAGAAAGACATTTATAAATAAGGTAAATAATATAAAATATAAAGGTACATATACCTTTATTGATTATTTTATTTTTTTCATCATTATCATCATTATATGAATTTTATATATATAAAACAAAATAGTACTTTTATTGAAAGACAAAAAATAGAAACTTAGTTATTAATTTTCAATAATATCTAAGTAATATTTTTACGTAGTAATGTACATTAATATTAAATAAATAATTTCTTTAGAAGAAAAATAATGTACGGTAATCCACGTTAAAGTTCAAATTAAATTCTACTAAAAAAATAACAGGAAAAAATTTTTAAATTAAATAAAAGGAACTCTGTGGTTTTTGTGCTAGAAATCGGGATGGTGCAACATCCTTCATACCTTATGGCGGACCCTACTCGAACTTAGACGCATCTGGAGAATTTCACCTCCAGTCCCAATTTTTATCTTGTAAAACATTACATTCACACGACACCTTTCTTATCCGAGAAAACACAGCTTTTTAATTGTTATTGTTTTTAAAATCAGAGAATTTAGTGTGTGTCAGATACTTCTGCCAAAAAATTAAAAATATGAGTTTATTTCATGCACATATAATTGTTTCTGCGTTTTAAATTAAATGCCATAAGAAAAACTCCTTTTTTATACAAACCATAATTCATTTTAAAATTTGGGTGCAACTTTCATGAAAATCTGGAAATCTATTGCTTTGGTTTAATCATAGGCAACTGCAAATTACAATTTTCTCCTAGGTAATTAAAATTATTGTAAGAAAATGCACATATTTACTAAAAAATATTTAAATAATTGTTTTTAAGCTTTAAATAAATATTTCAAACAATCTAATTATTATTAGAACGAAAAATATGAATTTCAATATTTTTTCGTGTTCTGCATTTTTCTTTACGTTATGTACTATTGGCGTTCTATAACAACGAATTTTTCATGTTCATGTTTTGCATTCTATATTATTTACCTTTTATGTATGTATTTCTAAAATCATATTACCGAAAACCAACAAAAGAGACTCCGTCTCGTTATTTGTATTTATCCAGTGGCCAAACCAGACAACAATTTCATACTCTAGAATTATTCTCTCGAAGCTTAACGTAAAAATATACAAAGGAAAATGCAGTCATTAGATTAATTGCAATAAGTGGATACAATATGTTCACACTAATCTAACACTTTAAACTGTTATAGTGCAGTCGTTAATTTTCAAATCTGATGTCTAGTGGTTTCATTTTTTGGTGTTTCTTAAAATGTGTAATATTCAGTCACTACTACAATTTTAATTAATTTAATAGTAATGAATTGTCGGTCGTGAACAATGAAAAATAATTAAAAACTTTAACTGAGGTACTAAAACAGCTACGAATGATAGTAACGACTTTCATGTAAGTAGTTTTATACTATCAATGTCAACATTGTCAACTATTTTTAACTACCTAGCAATATTTAAGCAACTTTACAACCCTATTCCCGGTAGCTAATGCGCCAAGTGCAGTTAGACCTGTGAATATTGGTCTAGGAAGTAGCAACCACGTGTCTTGATTTTACAATATTTAACAAAGCTTTTGAAATATTTATTTTAAATGTACAACGTTTAATGATGGCTAACCAAAGGTGCCAGCGTCTGTCTGAAGTGACTTCAACAGATTTATTATTATTTCTCTATTGGAAACTTATTCAAAAAGCCCCATCTAATTTCATAGATCCCTTGCTTCGCCTAGCCAGCAGCATTTTTTTAAATTGCTAAATAAAATACCTAGTGCAATCTTGAAATGAAGTTTATTAAGACTGCTTATTGGAAGACAATCAACGACTAGTCGCTGCTCATATTCAATATTTATGAGAACACTAAAAACCTAACAATATAAAAAATTCTATTTTTCTGTATGCTTTCTTGAGACTTCTTTCAGTGCAAAACAACAACGTTTGTTAAAATACTGGTAGCCATGGTAATTGTATCAGCTGAGCTATTGACATTTTTAAACTTTGCATTTTTAGATTTACCGAAAGTGTTTCTGCCATATTTGGCTGCAATCTCATTTAGCTTTTTGACAAACTTAATTGACAAAGCATAGTAAGTTAAGAGAAGTGCTTCATAAGGTAGGAAAGTTCCTTCATAAACCATTGATTTTAATTCATTACGAACGTAATGTCATTACAGACCATTTAACTGCTACAGCCTGATTGAGTTAACTTTTCTGATGTTTCAATAACAGTAGAAGTAGAAGTTTAAAAATAAAAAGTTTGCGCAAAAATGTAACTTTAATAAACAGTACAACATACAGGAAATTTAAATTTCATATTGTAAATACACAATCTGGTGTAGAAAAATTTATAAAAATGATTCTTAATAAATTTATATTTTAGCAACTAATGCTAAATGGGGTTTTGGTTTAGAAATGTTTGTTCTACTTCTTTACTGGCCTGAAGTAAATTTATATTTTTTGAAGTTAATAAAATATAAAATTTGCCTAACCGCATACAAACTTTTTAAACAAATGTATTCATTAGATGAATTAAGTAAATAAATAGAAGTAATTTCCACAATCCTTGAATAATTCAAAACAATCAGATAGAGTAAAATAAATTCGTGTAAAAATTTGAGTTGTGGGTATAAAAAAGTGATTACATTTCCGGAACGCTACGACTTGTAATATTTTACAGCTTTTTGAAGAGTAATAGCAAACGTTTTTCCTTTTAAACCGAGTTTTGCCTTTTTATAATAGAATCCTTTATAATATTAAATCAATAGAACATTTAAGGTACTTACACATTTCGAATTCGCTTGGGTCATAAGGACATTTTAAAATGTTTCATTCTCTAACAAGACAACAGCAAAACAGATAAAAAACATTCATTTTCTTTTTTATTACTTTAATTTTCTCAGAAGTTCGCACTATCAATTTCCTTACACAATCTTCTCATCGCTCACCACAGTTAATTATTCACTAAGGTTTATATTTCGTCTTCTAATATACTAGAAGAATGTTTAACTCGTCTGACAAGGTGATGTTGATGGTGTACGCTGTTGTTGGAATTTCTCATGAGAGAAACAGATCTGACTGGAAACTGATTGTAGGTGGAAGTTCTTGTTCCGTTTTTCCTTCTCATGCTAATATACGTAGTAGAGGTGTTGTTTCGATGAAGTAACGTGCTCTCTGTACCTTCCACGCCTGAAAAGAAAAACAACTATATGAAAATGATGCAGAAACAGTACAAGTTAATTTCAAAAGTACATCAACACTTTTCCTTTAGAAAGAATGTTAGCAAGCTGTTTTAATTGTTTAAGAGAAAGTATCTGTTATTCTGTTTAGTAAGTAACGTCAGCTTGGGTTAGAATATTCTACTGCAGGTTGTATATTTTCTTGTCGTGGTAGAGGGAAATTTTATATTTTTACAAATGTATATATATATATATATATATATATATATATATATATATATATATATATATATATATATATATATATATTGCTGTGGATTTTAGTGTCAAAATTTTGGTAATTTTGGAAATTACTGTAAAATTATAAAATCTTTGTTGAAAACTAACACTTTAGGAATATTTCATTAACTTTTCCTGTTAAGGATATTTTTAAGTTATTTAATGGTGTGTCATTGATTATACAATCAATGTGTATACTTTTTAATAAGGTTAAATAATACATGTTTCTTTATTTATTATCAAATAGCTTACTCACCGATTACTTAAGTGTACGTAACATCCAGTTGTTCGCAAGTTATTGTTATTATATACTTGTTATGATTAATTTTCAAATGTGTTTATCGACGGGTTATGTGATTCTTTTAAGGTTTTTTGTTCATGTAAATAGTTCATTGTTATTGCAAATGTTGTGTAATAATGTGTAATAGATGAGTCACTTTTATAAAGAATATTAATCTGCTATTATGTAATATATGAGTGTACAGTTTGTATTAGTTCGTAAGGTGACGTCAAATTGTGTAATATAATTATGTAAATAAGAAATAGTATATAAGCTTAGAAAATTATAATTTTAGGTCACTTCATGGTAAACAACGACAGAGTAAAGTCGATATAAGAAATATAAATAAAAAAATGTAAATTGGACTTCTGAACATAAAGCGACGCAGTAAAGTCGTGTAAGAAATACAGTACAAATGTAAATAGATAAGTTAATTGAATACGGCGAAATTGTAAGAAGTATAAATTGTAAAAGTGTGTATAAGTTTATAAAGAACCACACCCTTTTAAAAATATTTACGTGCTAAGTAAGCAAGATAATAAATCTTCGATTAGAACTATTGATTGGTGTTTTATTTATTTAAACATAAAAACAAATACAAGTTCTTCGAAAAAGGGAAAAAAATACCCGCAATTAATAAACAAAAGTGAGTTACCAAAATCAAGTTTTGGATGATATTATACGGGAAATCCAGGATAAAGGAAGAAAGTCAACCGGAATTGGAGACCAGCCCTGGTTCAACATCAAGTGACCTACTCTGCTAATGGTTTTGGAAAGAGGACATCTATAGCAAAAGGAAGAAGCATCGTTATACAAGAAGGTAGGAAGTTATTTCCTTCTGTTTTGGTATCTGCTGAAGAAAAGACTATTGTTTGTGAGGTGTAATTAAGTGATTTGAACAATTTAGCTATAATTAAACTTAATTAAGATTTCAATTTTAAAAAGTGATTTCAATTTCAATTTGTTAATTTTTATAAAACCACAGGAATCCACATTCGCCATGAGATGAGTATTTCCTATTAATATAATTCAGTTATTTTATGTTACTTAATTGGCGCCCAACTCTCTTACGTAAACTTGAGTTAGTCAAGAACTCACATAAAATTGTTATGTAACTAGTGCATTATTTAAAACTATTAAAAAGTATTTTTGAATCATATAAGAATTTATAAATGAGGAAAGTTGAAAAGCATTTCCAAAGTACAGTCTTTTTAAAAATCAATTTATAAATCAATTATCTACAATTATTCGTTATTTGAAAGTATTTTGAATATAAAAACAATATTTTATTGTTAATTAGCCAAATTCATCGCATATATTTTTATTTTTGCTAGCCGAGGTGGGAGAAAATCAAAACTTATTCTGTTTATGCGAAGTCACCGCAATATACACACGCACGCACGCACGCACGCACGCGCGCGCACGCACGCACACACACACACACACACACACACACCTATATCTATATATTGTGCATTGTTTATTGTTTATGAAAGTAAAACTAATATGGAAATAAACCACAGGAAGCACTTCGAGTAAGAAAAAACCTCATATGAATAAATGAAACAATCCTGCAGATACTGTAAAGAATCGGTTAAAAAGTAGACAAACATCAAGCATTAATTAATATAGTTGACAAATATCAAAATGTTTGATTTAAAAACTCATAAGATAGATTCTACTTTTGTATAACGACACAACAATAGCAATGTAATATTCTCGTTAAAAGTATGGATTAAGAAATTTAGTAAAAATACTGTTCTACGTATTTTATAAATAGTTTAAGAAAGATCTGTTAAAGCAAATGTCCTTTACATCTGTACTCGAATTCAAAAAACAAAAAGTTGTTAGAAGTATAAAATACCTTACCAGTTCAAAGAGAATTTTAATTGCCTTCAGAGCCCTAAACGTAAATTAGCATTTTTCCTGCTGGTATATGTCATCTCTAAATATCTGAACTGGTAAAGCCGTTAAAAAATACCAAAAAACCTGAAAACAATTTCAAAGAAACATTTTTAACATGTAATGGGTTCCTAAAACGATTGCTATATTTAATTTAATAATAATAACATAAAACAACTTCTGGAAGAAATAACGAACACAAAACGTGAGTTTTTCGCATCATATAGAGTATATTATCTTTCTCGTTGTTCTGGGTATCAAACTTTTACAGTATCTATATTATTACGTTTCCTTTTGTTTTACAAATTAATGTGCCTCCAGTTACATTTTGTGTTGTAACATCTTTATTTAATTTCCTCCATGCTTAATAAAAAGAAGATGTTGTTTCTAGACATTTTCTTTTTATGTACAGTCCATTGTTTAATGTTTATCGAAAATTATATTCAATTTTGGCTGATTGGCTGAAATAATATTTTATTCGATGAACTTAAAGATCTGAGAAAGCAGATAATGAGGTTTTTGTGTGTTAATATTTTGTACCCAGACATTGCCAAAAATTATTTTTAGAACTATATCATACGTATAATACGAAGGAAAATTCGTATACCGCTGACATAAAAACAATGCTCATGATGTAATACTTTGTAATTCTTCCCATCTGTATTTTCTTTTTCTAATTTAGACATAAATTATCATTCATGATTAAATAATTACGCACGAATCAAGCCTTTTTTAAATGTGAATTAAAAAAAGCACATTAATTATTAAGCAATTAACAAGCAAATTAAGCTTCATTTCCATTATTTTGTTGGTTATCCAAAATGACCAATAAATAAAATAAAATCCAATTTCTTGTGAATGTCTTATATTTAGTAAATGTGATGTAACCATCCATAAAAGGATTCCACTGTTTAATAATCGTATCCGATATTGATTCAGTTTTCTAATCAGTTCCTCTTTTACACTTTTAATCATCGTACACAGATTCCGTAACTAGTTTTAACTAGATTTAAGTATCAAAGCTAGAACTCAAATTCCTATCAATTTCCTTAAATAATCTATCGAAGAATAATATTCGTAACGTTGCTTCATTAATTTCTAATATCTAAAAACGGTAAAAATTAGAATAAAAAATATCCACTTTCACGAAGAAACTAATTATCAGTAAAGATTCTAAGAAAACTTAAACCTAGTATAATAATTTACTAAGGTACAAATTGTTTAGTAAATATTTACAGAAACAAGCTACATTATTTTTATATAAACAGCTCTATTAGGCCTTAAGGCCCATGGCTTTTACATTTTCTTTCCATTGCTTCCTATTTTTTGCCTTTTCTTTCCAGTTATCGATTCCTAGTTGTACCACATCCTTTTCTACATCTTTCGACCATGTAATCTTCGGTCTTCCCCTTCTCCTTTCTACTCCTAATTGTAGGTGGTATATCTGTTTTGCTAACTGGTTGTCTTCTAATCTAATGATATGCCCCAGCCATCTTAGTCTATTTTATTTGATCACACTTATGATTCCTGGTTCTTGGAATAAATCTGTTAATTCTTCGTTGGTTCTTCTTCTCCATGCATGTTGTTCCTTGACTCCTCCATATATACTTCTCAAAACTTTCCGTTCGCAGATAATTTTTACTTAAGAAAAAATATAACATAAATATAAATTTTTCTTCAATATGGAGGTTGAATTCCACATTTTAACGAAAACATAGCAATGGAATTGGGGCATAGTGATTTGCACAAACGTCAGACAAGACAAGTTTTATATTTCATTATTATAAAAACCTTTTTAGCAACAATTTATCTTTTAATTTTCTTAACAATTTTCTAGAAGTTTGGTCATAAAAATGAATTTATTGTTAATTTATTATCTGGAATTAAATAGCAAATTCCCCAGTAGCACACCATATTTCTTTAATATTTAAAAAATATAATAATAATATTATATGTGTTTTAAATATTTAAAAGATTAGGAAAGTATTTATAAAATATTGAAAATGAAATATTTAGAAATATATTGAGATACATATTAAATAAATATGTTATTTGTGTGTAATTTTTAATATTTTGAAACTTATATTAAACAAATATTTTTTTATTATGTTCTACAATAGATATCTATTGGGAACATGTCTTTTTTGTCATTAAACTGTTTTATGTAGGTATATATTAATATTAAACCATAAACTATTTACCTAAGAAGTGACTATTCTACTCCTACGAATAAAAGAGAGCCTGCATATCCACTGAAAAGCTGCTTATCATCAAATGGTGATAATATTACAAATAACATGGTTATTCAACCAGCTATAGATGGCTGCGAGTTTGACAAAGGTATGATAATTAATCACGTAGGTATGTTTAAATTTATACTTTTTCTAACGGGTGATTATAAACCCTCGACATCTCAGTTGTGAGATTTAAAACGTATGTGTCTTATTACTCAAAAACAATAATTTTTTGAACGTCAAATAAAGTACATTAATTTATTATAAGTCTAAAACAGTAATAAAACACATACCTTTTAAATTTCACGGCAACTGAGATGTGGAGGGTTTATAATCACACGTTACAATTTTAAATTTGTTTTCTAGAGTACAAAAGAAAAACCGAAAGTGACTTCCATCAGCTGAAGTTGGATTTTGCAAATATTGACTGAGCAAAGCCGACCACAGATAATTCCTGATGATGATCAGAATTTCCACGAAGATTTTGAAGGAAGACTACCCATGAAGAGGGAAGAAGACATTGGTAAATGGGAAAGACGTCCAAGTACAAAGAATGACTAGAAAAAGATGGTAGGTACGTGGATGCACATCTTGCTTTTCTTATAACATTTCTTATTATTTTCAGTTATCATTCCTTGTCCGAATTGGAAGTAAAAGAACAATATCAACGCTATTGTAAAAAATATTTTAAAGAATCTTCACAGATTCTGTTCCTCTTTATATGTATGACTGGGAGGGAAAGAAAATGTTTTCCTCCTTACTAGTATCTGACTGTATCAAAAGTATGTTAAATCTTTATTGTTTTTACCGATACAATTATTATTATGTTATTAAATATTACAGAAGCAGCAACCCTAAACGCAAATACTAAACAACCGAGCACGACATCATAGCAGCTATTAATGATTGGTTAAGGCATGCTTCTAGAAGATTAAACAACAGCTAGTAAGTGCTTTTTTTTTATTTACCAGCTTACCATACGTACAGAAAGCTCAAGGTGTCCACCAGTTATGGGACGTCTAGACCACCAGGAAAGAGGAAACGATTTCAGATCTAACTAATTTAAATTAAAGGACGTGATAAATAAATAAAGAAATAGAGAGGCGTTAAGAAGTGATAAAAGAGAACTTTTGATTTTTAACTTTAATTATCTTGGTTGAAGTAACTTGTAAAAAATCTCCTGAGTTTTATGCTTGCATACTGTTTCGGAAATATTCCATTAATTTTAAAAAATGCTTAATATTGGCTAATCACATTTTCTATTATTGGTCGCCCCACATAATGGTATTGGACTTGACTACATCAAATAAAGATTTTCTGAACAAGAATTATTTTTTCTTAAAATGATAAAACACTTCAATTTGTTGTAATCTCTGACTTTACACTAATATGGTGACTAGAAGTACAGATGATTCTAAAAGTCCTTGCTCATTATATAAATTTCCTTAAAATATGTTGCTGCGAGAGATCGACTATAACCCTAAATCTTTTTTTTATTTTTACAGAAAGAAGAATTAAGTCCCAAGACAAGCTTCCTGTTGAATAATTATCGAGTATTTATATATTTTTACTGAGTGAATAAATTCTTTTTGCTAAAATATATCTTTTATTCCAGTCTTATTCCATGAGGTGGGAATTATATCCTTAATATACCAGCAAATAAACTGCTATTTAATTTAATATTTCAGTTATAATATAATTATTGAAGTCTTCAGGATGGATGAGTAGTTATTTTTTTATTGGATTGTCATGAATTAAAATGAGCTGTGAATATTTTTGTCAGGTGTATAATCCGTTTTGTGATACTACCAACATTTACAATTACAGAAGTAAAACCATTTTCTTGTTGACGGTCATTTTACCATTCCAAAAGAATATACATATTTTAATTCAAACCAAAGTGTTTTATTACTTAGTGTAACTCTTATGCTAAATAAACTTCAAATGCAATTTTTGTTAAAAATTTTCTTACGTAACACTTGTTAGAGAATATAGTTTCATAAAGAGAGCAAAATTCTCTTTTTAGTAGAAGAACAACAACATGTATAGGGTTTTATTCGAAAAGTTTAAAATGACCAATGATCAAGAAGAAAATGAGTGGTAAAAAGAAAATTGAAATTCATGTTGCTATAGAGCATAATTTCCTGTACAAAAATATTCTTAAAAACATTCTAATAATATTCCAAAAATATAAAAATAATATTCTAGGAATATATGAATCAGAAATATAACATTCATAAGATATCCTAACTGTAGTATGAACAAAAAATAACTCCATCAAAGGTGCCTTTGGAATTTTAAACTCGTGCGTATTATAACACCAGAAAATTATATCAAATTAATAACAACTGTTACTGTCAAAGGACTCTGATTATTTTGTATAATTTTCAGGTGTTATAATACACATGGCTTCAAAATCCCAACGGCACCTTTGATGGGGTTAATTTTTACTCATACTATAGAATGTTGAATAAATATTATTAAAATAATATTGAAGAAATATTTTAAGTAATATATAAGCTAAATATTTAGGCGGATGTTGAAAGAGATATATTTTAAATATTTGAAAATGAATATTTATATAATATATGTGTGCTACTAGGGTTGTGCTGTATGTATGGAGAATGTCTTTCTACTAAATTATATACCAGATACAGAAATAATGTATAGGTAAATCCTGCAAGGTGAAAGGGAAAGCTGATGCGGGTAGAAGAAGTCCCCTAAATTAATTTGTCCGAAGAAGTTAGACATTTTCAATAAATAACATGCGTGTGTGAGAGACATTGCCGACCAACTAGTTTAAATTAATGGTAGGTAGAGAGATACGCAGTAAACTAAGATCAACAGGTTCGCATTGAAATAGATGTGGCTATCAAAGAAAAGAAGGTAAACAAAGTCTATCAGCAAAGTATTCATGAGAGCGACTAACACAAACAATAAGTAAGGTGCTGCTGCTTGTGAATTCTTTAAAAGATCCATCATGAATTATATTTAGCAAAATTAGTTTTTCGTTATTTTTACTTCAAATCCTCAAAAGAACGCAGCTCTACAGAGCACTTTTGAAATAATAAATGAGTTTTTAGAATACGCAAGTTCTAGTAGCAATGTATGTAACAATGAAGTTTAAATTGAATTGAACACCCTGTATAAATCGTTTATAAAACACATTTTTATCAAAATGACAAGGGATATGTGCATTACAAATGATAAGAAAAGCGGGAGTGACTAAGTATTGTAGGCATGTAAAAAAGAACGGGACAAGAAGGTCTACACGATGAGGAAAGAATGTTAGGACTAGGAAAGGCTGCTAAAAACAACAAATGGCGGTACGTAGCTTTGTGCATTTTAAATTCAGGGCAATATTGTCATACCCACATTACCCAAGACGTCCAATAAACCTCCAGGAAAAAGGGTCTAGCTTACTAGTTACTTAGAGAGTACCCAACCACTTGCAGTGATACTTTAAGTAACGGTTTTCTTTTGTTGGAAATTTATATATATTAACCCAAAACGTTTAGATCCAAATATTTTAATTTTTCTCAAATAGACAAAATTGTGAGAAGTTCATTAACATAACCTACTCTATTTATTCTGTGGACTTATGGCAGATTAATGCGTAATTATTAAGCTACATAGATAATTAATTACTCTACGCTGCTGTTGTTTCTATTACCCGCGCCAAATTTCTAATTTCTACTAGATGAAAAGTGAAAATATAGTTTGAAAAGGGTAGCGCTGTTGTTTTCGTAGACAGCTGTCCCTGTTTCGCATTTAATCAAACTTGGAAGCGTACATGAAGGATGCATATATCACCAAGCCCTTTTGTTGTGTATCCGTAGAAGTGCTGAAATATCTATAGGTAAGATAGTGTAGGCTGTAAGGTAATACTTGATTAAGAAATGAATTAAGTGAACTATTTTGGTATACTTTCTATTTCATTACATTCATTTAAAAGTTTTGGAAGTGTGTGTATATGGATTTTTGTGCGTTATTCAATTTTTAAATATACACAAATTTTAAAATTTATTTTAATTTTTCCAAATTTTCAAAATCTTAAATCCTGAAAAGTTAACAAAAATCATTGAATAAGCCATATTTTTAACATTTTATAAAACTCAACGAAAAAATTTTAAAATAATCAATATTTTAAATAGTTTATCTTATTTCTAGGTCTAGGGCTAAAATATAATAATTATCTATTTTATTCAATAAAAACCTCATTCGACTTTTAAATACTCATATACAAATACATTTATATACTTATTTACAAATTATAGTATGTGTAGTGCTAACTTTATTGCCTTAAACCTCACCTAACATGTAATTAAAAATACACCTCGATATTACAGTATAATAATTTTGTTCTTGGGTTATTTTTTATTATAATATCATATTTCTTTACTAGGATATTTTTTCATGTGATATTTTGTTCTTGAGATATTTCGTATTTTATTGAAAATAAAATTTTCTCATTTCCTGTAAAATAAATTATTTAAACATATAAAATTAATAGCAGCAAATTAATTAAATGAATTAATACAATTGATAATATAATGAATTGAGAGGCACATAATTTTACACCCAAAAAAACCCAGACAATTGTTTCGCTGTTACTTTGGGCTCCTCGGTATGGGAGGCATTATCTGATACTCTGAACCTCTCAATTCATTAATTCTTCATATGTAGGTCATTCTTTCTGAACTCAATCACCGGCTATATCCAAAAATTGGCGCAACTTAGAAAGGCCAGAGCTGGGACTCATTTTAAAGCTTGAAATCTCTACTTTCGAATGTCACATGTCTCTTATATAAAAAAATTGATATTTGACACCTAAAACAGGGTAAACACGTATCCAGTTCCAAAAGAAAATTTTAAAAGTTGAAAAAATTAAAAAAAGAATTATTTTTAAATTTTTTTAACGGCATCGCATTCTTCGTCAAAGAATACATAAATATTGTCCACAGCGTTTTTTCCTAGAGTGGTTCAATTTCGAGCAAAATTCAGAACAACAATTTGCCATTTTTGAAAGTTTATCATTTTTTTTCATCAAAAATGGTGTCAGATAAAAAAAATGATAGAGAAAAAAATGCTTATTTTTATTCAGTGAATACGAAAAATTACATGAATGAATTACAGCCGATTTAAAGCGATTTTGAAAGTTACGGTTATAGGTGTTGCCTATCTTGAATGGCGTGTTGCCTGGCTTGAATAATAGAATTCACACCTAAAATGATGAAAATTTTCAAAATCGCGTTAAATCGTAAGTTTTTTTTCCATATTCATCGAGTAAAAATGAGCATTTTCTACTCTTATAATTTTTTTCTATCTGACGCTATTTTCGATGAAAAAAATAATAAACTTTCAAAAATAGCAAATTGTTCTCAATTTTACTCGAAATTGAAGCACTAATGCGATGCCGTTAAAAAAATTTAAGGAATATCCCTTTTTCTAACTGTTACAACTTTAAAAAAATTTTTCGGAATGGACCTTTCTAAGTTGCGCCAATTTTTGGATCTAGCCGGTGGTTGAGTTCAGAAAGAATGACCCATGTATATCTTCAATACAGCAGCAAACTAATTAAATCAATACAATTGATAATATAATAAATTAAGAGGCCTAGGGGTTTTGTTTGAGACCCTGTGCCGCTCAATTTATATTATAAATTGTATTAATAGATGTAATTAATTTGCTGCTATACCCAAGACTTAGTTTTATATGTTTAAATAAATTCTTATTATATTTAAATGAGTAAAATCTGGGTAATTCTTCAGAAATATTAAATTTACTGTCTCTGTTTAATTAATATTATATTACGAATACCTTTTTACCTTTTAACAACTGACCTATTTTTTTAACAATAAAAAGTAAACTTTATTATGTCATATATCATTCACGTGGCATTTCCCTAGTAAGTATTCTCAAAGTAAAAAGCAGTTTTTCTAAGGCATCAGTTAATCATTATTGTTCTAATTAAGGAGAATTGTAAAACAAGTATAGGGCTCTCATCCAGAGTCAATTAATATATAAAATATTAAGCATCGACTACTACACAATCAATTAAATGTTGTCCCTGATAGTTTGGCATTCGCATTGATCTAACTAAGAGAGGAGAACATTATTAAATTTCACGTATAGTATCAGTATTTCTACAATATCAGCATTACACATGTATTGCTTGCATATGTAATTTTAATGAAATCAACATGTAGTGTCTTGTTCAGTTGATCTATAAACTTTATAGAGGTACTTTATATGGTTTGATGTAAGAGTACTTTTATTTCGCATCATTCACGTGGTTATCATAATTTCTTACTGGTGTTGAATTTAGAAATGAATTTTCCGTAAGTTGATACACTACTTGTGTTGTTTCATTATACCTAGTACGAAGCCTCCAAAGAAAATAGTTTAGGCGCTATGTTATATTAATGCTCTAATAGTCATTCGCGTGGCATTTTCATTGCATCATTTGCGTGGATTTATAATTCCACGTAATACAATTTGTTTAAGTAAATGACAACTCCTACATACATTCATGTTCTTACATTATGAGGTGCAAAGAAAATTTGGTAAAGAAGAAAAGAAGAGAAAAAATTAAAAATGATCCAGAAAAGAAACAAATAAAGAAGCTGAAACATGATGAGTGTCATATCACGTAAAATAAAAATTACTAATTTTTATTTTACTTGTTATCCATTACTAAGCCATTATTAAGCATTATCGTGTTGAGAATATCTTTTTATTATAATATTAAATTTCAGTTTTTTTATTAAATATAATCTTTTGTCATTTGCATGTTATTTGGATCATTTACGTGGATTTTAACACTGTGAAGGTCGAAAATGTCCAATTAAGCTCTACTAATCAACAGTATGTGTTATATACAATCAATTAATCATACTATTTCTTAGAAAAACAGATTTCAACAATTTTCTTTTCCGAGAATTTTTCACATCCAAATTGTGGTTTTCGGGAGAAACACCAATCTATAATTATAATATATTATTGATATTTTCTTACTAGCATATTTCTTCATGTGATATTTTGTTCTTGGGCTATTTCTTATATTTTATTATGTGTAAAATCTGTGATTGTAATATTATTGATATTTTCTTACTAGGATATTTTTTAAAGTGATATTTTGTTCTTGAGATATTTTTTATTGTGCTATTATGTTTTGTGATGTTCGAACCATGATAATTAGTACATTTAAGACAAAGGCATGGGTTTTTGTTCCAAGTTCCGTTAGTTAGGACTACCTTATCGTACATTCTTAACACTACCAACATAATGTTATTCTCGAAAGAAGTTGATATATTTCATGAATCGAAGAATGTAATTGTAAGGAAGTTTATCCAGGAATAATCCAAAAATAAGTCGACATATTTTTTACATTAAAACCGAGCTACCGTAATTTTTTTATGTATACATTTTATTACTATCAAAATATTGTTAGTTCCATCGATATGTCACAGATACAATCATACATAAGTATGTACTGGTTGTCTATTTTTGTGTTTTTTATTATTACTATTTATACTTATATTTATATTGCATGTATTTAAAGTCTTTGTTATGTTGTTATTTCTATTTATACTCAAGTTATGTTTATTACTATTATCTAATGTTGTAAAATTATTGTATCACCAATTGCATGTAAAAGGCATTTAAAGCCGTTTGCACTTTGGTAAAATAAATAAACCTATTATTATTATTATTATTATTATTATTTTTGCAATCAATGGATTGATAATAAAGATGTATTTTTCGTATATCTTTCTTCAATTACAATTTTTTTAATAAAACAAATACATAAAAAATTAAAAGATTTTAAAAAAATACTGAAAAGAAAAGTTATAATTATTTTTCAAAAACAAATTTTGAGGATTGTTAACATATCGTATACAGGAAGTGTTGAAAGAAATATTATAGCAATAATAAAAAAATGTTATGTGAGGTAAATCAATAGGAAGGGACTATTATAAAAAAAATCTTTTGTTAACCTACTACAATCGAACTTTTCAAAAATACAAATAAATATTTATCGTATATGATCTTATCTTAGATGTTAATCGACTAAAAACAAATGATAGTTACTGAATTATTAATTATTAATGATTTAAAGTGTGCTAGCAAATTATTTGAACAAGTTAAAACTCTTTAGATAAACGATAATAAGAAAAGGTTTTAAAAATGGGAACACTTGTTGAAAAAAAGGTACCAAAAATTTTCGAAACTAAACTAAAATTAACCAAAAAGTCCGATGCAAAAATTTATAAAATCAAGAAATCAGAAGCGATGCAAAAGTTAAATAAAGCCATGAATGATATAAACAAAAAACATAAAGAGAAAATTTTAACAAAATACATAGATTATAAACAAATGGCAATTGTTGAATTACTTAAATTATTTATACAAGGCTTTACCTAACATTCGTATAGCTTAGACAGGCGATAGTACAGCATAAAATGCAACAAAAAAAGCTTCATATCATTAGGGTCTATCTTTCGTTATAACCGAGAAAAAAAAGTTTTTGAAAAGTGGGTTTGGTAGTCACTGGTTTAAGAATTACAGTGGAACTGGATGTACCTAACTGCATTTTTAATTTGATAACTGATACATTGGTAAATCTGATGTGAGGTGATGTCACAGTTTGTTTTGACTATTATTTTCGTTTTGTTTTATTTAGTTATAAAAACCTAAACTGAATGTTAGCTAATGTTATGTAGTTAATGTTAAAAACGTGTTAATCACTTTGATCTTCCAGGAAGTAGATTTTACAGTATTGTCTTGAATTTTTGGTTTGTCTATGATTAAATCTATATGATTAATTATTTATTATCGATATTTAAGGAAAAAAATGTGCCTATAACACAAGGGATAATTAACAGTTATTTAGGCCTGTCCTGTTTATGTTAGAACAAAAAGGGAGATTGATTATAAAATCAAAATTGGCATAAGGATTTTTTAATTCTATTGACGAGTACTATCATACATTCAATTTATACAAAAGTTGCCTGAAACACAGTGGGTAGGGACAAACTTATATCTTCTTTGGCTATATATGTATTTTTATGAAACTTCATGTAAATATATAAGAGGAAAATTCCAATTTCTCCACATATAAATAGATCTAAGATGACCGACCTTAGGTTTCCCCGGAAATGACCTCAAACTTCGATTTTTTAATGGGACATGTTTGTTTTTTCATATTTGGATTTTACAGGTCTGAATTAGTACAACCAGGTTGCCAATTTTAAATCTCCAGATATATCCTTTAAAATACAATTAGATAAGTGGCCTTCTTGAGTTTTTTTATTAAATCTATTGATAATGGTTGAAGGAAAGTACGCTTTAATGTACATCGTTGAATTTGTAATTTAATGTCATATTTAATGGTATAGGTGGCCCATATTATTCCCATTTACGAAAATCAAGTTTTGGGCGAAAGACTGTTTGAAAAACATTCCAGCTTTAATAAATTAGCCGTATTTTATGGTATTGAGGAAATGACATTTTCTAGGTGACTTTTGAATTATTTTTTAACATTTCAGACTCATCTCGGACTTTTAAGATAAAAAAATACTTCTACTTAAAAATGAATAAATTTAGGATAATAACTAAAATTCAAATATGCAAAAATATATAGGGTGTGGTATCCAAAAATCAAAATCTGGGATTATTTCCTGCAAAACCGAAAATCGAACATCTTAGATATGTATGTTAAAAAATTGTAATTTACGTCTAATATGTTCATACCAAATGTCAACAAAATCCATTTATATCGAAGATTTAAGTTTGGCCCTACCTCTTACCTCACTCAGTATGTTTTATGTTATAATGTTATTTCTCGATTGAAACGACTTACAGCTCGGAAAGTTTGAATAGGTCTCGTCGAGAGCCTTAAGACAATACCACCACAGACATTTTGTATTTACGGTTGTCCAGAGAAATCACAAGATTGTCAAAAGTGTTAGTCGTGTCAAAACGATTATTAAAATGTTTAGTTCAAAATATTATGAAATATTCTCCTATATCTAAAGAAATCTCGTCAAGTGCTTTAAAACAATACTACTTACAGGCGTGTTGCTCTCACGGTTGCCGAGTTAGACCAGACCAGACCAGTTACAATCCGCTCTATGTCGTCCTACACTATCCCCGGAGAGCAAAAAACCGTACTCATAACATTTATTGTGTTGTATTAAATATCTCTGAAGATATCGGACATAACCTTAATTTTACAATCATCAAATCTGATACAGAACATCTTTGTAGTGTAGTACTTTTCTTTCTAGTTTAGTTTTTGTGTAGTTATTCACTGACAATTTCCTATACTGTATAAAAGTCAAAAGGAAAAATAAATATTATTATTATTTGTAAATTCTGAAATTAGCAGTTCATTTGGGGTTTTGCCATGTTAAATATAACTAGATCTCACATTTTTGCTTGATACTTTTAACAGTATAATACTCACGGAATCATTTCTTTTTGCCAAAATCAATGTGTTCCTGTGTACAACTAAAATTCACCAATACAATTGCTAGGTGTTGTTATATATTAGACAAAAGAAAAGTCAAACTTTTAAAACTTTAAGCGGACGTAATGTTTGATCGTAATGTTTTGAAATAATAAAGTACAATCAAGATTTACGTTTAGATTTTCATGTTTATAAATAGGAAAAATCGCAATCGCAGTTGGTATAGTAAAGAAATAGAGCATTTCAAAAATGAGTTTTTGCGATTACTTAACTTGACCAAGAAATAAAAGCACTTTATACAAAAGAAGAAAGAAAAGTTTTGCTTTATTTTTACACAAAGTTGAAAATTAATCTCCGATATATTTTTTTTACTTGTTGTATACGACAAGTAAAATAAAAATAAAAGTAGACTATATATTATTATTAAACCTAATTAACGCAAAGATGGTCGAAGAATACTGTAACGGAGTTACAGAATTTTAGTTAAATGTTTTGGTTATAAGACTGAGTAAGCTTATCTTCTGTGCAATCTAAGACCGCTTGGATAAGCGACCGACTCAAGCGATAGCACGCGTCCGTTCCTTAACCGATATTTGGCGTGCGCCGCTCCGTTTCACTCCTACCATTTCCCCCACGTTTCGAGAGCACTATATAAGAAGGTGCGAGAGCCAATTTATTCAGGAATCGAAGCCAACAGGACCAAGCAGCTAACAGACCCAGTCAGCAGCCGAGCCAGCCCAGCTGTCCGAACCGTTTTGGGAATATAAGAGTAAATCCTCTTAACCGTAGTTCCGATTCCCTTTCCGCCCGATCGCGTCCGTTCATCCTGTCCACCCTGTCTGAGACTTCACTGCGAGTATTCCGGGAAGTCCCATTCCGTAAATCCTGTCCACCTTGTCTGAGACTTCACTGCGAGTATTCTGGGGAGTTTCATTCTGTACAGCCTGTCCGCTCTTTCCGAAGACGCATTGCGAGTATTCCGGGAGGCCCAGACCCTTGCATTCCTTACCCATCCGTCCGTTACTATTTGGCTCTCCGTTATCCGACCCCGTATTCCGCACGCTTGGTTCGCTTTTGCTACGCTGTATTGCACCCCAATTGCCTGGAACGTCGTTATTAACCGTAAGCTTATTAGGGTAGTAGTAAGGTTTGTAGGAATTAGAGGTAATAAAAATACATTGTTTTCTGTTTGGTATTTTGATCGTGTGTTTTATTTACTTATAACACCTTTTCTAAGCGTCTTAGTAGAAATAGATGGAGACCGGTGGAGCCATCCAGACTGTGCTGTCAAACAGAATACATGCTCAAAATAATGTTCAAATACTTATCGAGCTGCCGATTAGTCGTGTTTCTGACTCAGACTGAGTCTAAGCTGGTCTGACACGCAGCTTCGTTATATTGCAAATAGAGTATTTGTAGAAAGAGTCGCGTACTATGGTCGCTGAATTTGAGTTTCTAACACGTGTACGAAAGTGGAAATTATCAGGTCCTCTATCTTGCTCGTATATGTACATTTTAAATTTCATTACATTTATTTTGTATTTCCTATGTCTATAACAATTTGTATCAAGTATATAGTAGAAAGGTTTTGTAATAAGATTCCCTAGATTTTTAGTTTTTATTTCCTATTTCTATAACGATTTGTAGCAAGCAGTTTGTACCCAACAGAAGATTCACGACTGTGATTGTTAAAGTCAGCAGCGGCGATCTACTATCATATTTTTGATTTCTTAACTTTGCAGTGGTTGTTATATTCCCACAATAATGCGGTATTCTTGATCTTGAACTACGAACATATTGATTATATCCTTCTTCGGTGTATTTCTGTAGATTAAATACACTAGCCTTTATTTAAACAATAATTCCTTATATATTTAAATCGAGAATTGCGATGAATAAAGAACAACAAAGAAATCAGCAAAGGTAAGCATCAGAACTAGTTTAGAAATTAATAAATATACGGCGCCAATGATTTGGATAAGAAGACTCCCAATTCAATTAAGGTTACTCCTGGTTTCACAATAAAAGAGAAGGAAGATAATACTTTTTCGAAAAGATAATCAATAAAATATACTAATAAGTAAAACGTTTTATTTAACATTACTGTTATGTTCCATATACATGAAACTTGAAGAATAAATAAAAAAAAAATACAATAATTAATAGTCAATATGAAATACCGGTCTAGATAGCTTAGCGGTGAAAAGCCGCAACGGAAACACCGGTTTTTCTATAAAGTAGTTTAAAAACATTAGTTCGAGTTTTGTTAAAAGTCGGAAAAGGACTTACAGTTAGTGTTCACAACCGAAATCTCATAAAAAAAATAATAATGTGAAGTAACAATAATATTACCCGACTAAGGTTGTTACTATCAGACGCGTCTGTATGTTGCGAATAGGAGAATGCCCAGTACATCTGGCTAATAAGTTCTCGTCAAATGCAATGGGTAGGGTGATGATAAGCCTTGCACTGCAATGAACTAGAGACTTCAGCAGTTTAAAACCTGCAACACAACGGCGGTTGGGGGTGGGGGAAGGGCATACGAACTTGGTCCAAACTAAATTTCTAGCTGCACTGGACCAAACTCCCTCGGGTAGTGCAAACCCACCACATTTTGAGGGATCTAAGTACACGGAATGCTGTGGATCACGTGTGCTAATGAATCAATTAGGGATTAGCTTTGCAGAACAGTTCCTAATTTATGTATACTTTGGGAAGGAGTGGACTTAATAGCTGTTGAGGCCAAGGACCTTCTCAAACGTCTCATTGCCCTAGTCTAGATACCAGGGTCAGTCAAAAAGGCAACCTTCAGCACGGGGCTTTGTATAAGGTCCTTGAGCGCTCACAGTCCAAGGCTTATTTTGAGCTAAGGACAGTGACGTTCAGGCCATCACAAAATGCCCAGGCCAATTCTGAAGGTAGTTCAAATGAACCTCCAGCACAGTAGAGCTGAGTTGACAGGCCAGAAGCAAAATTCTAGGTCTCGAGGAAGTTGGAAGAGAGCTGATTTACTGCAAATCCTCCGACACACATAGCTTGCATGTTAGTCAGAAAAAACCTTTAAATCTCTATTCACGAGATTTAGCGACAGCCAAAATAACATTAGGGTGGAAAAGCCGAGGGAGTTTATATTCGGATGGGCCCTTACCTACTTTAGATGATCTATTACTTTCACCGGCCAGGTGCGTGAAGAAGTTGGTGGATATTCTAGAGATCGGCGATAGCAACTGATTATCGGCTGATGCTAACGCACACTATTCTGGGATAGTACCAACATCAACCTTAGGTGAGTATCTTTTCACTGTGGTATTTAGACATAATGAATAGAGGTGACAAACCTACCTTCGTAACTTCATGTCTCACAATTACAGAAGCAATGAGAACAACGCCCACTGCTTCAATGGAGACACTTCTGGACCTCACACCTCTTCACAAAGTGATACAAGGAAAAGCAAGATTCGGTCTACACTCCAAATAGATTGCAGAACTCACAGTACCATTCCCGAATGGGTACAGAACACACGATAATGACTAGCTGCTTAGAGGGTTCTTTATTGAAGATGAGGATGGACTGATTAAATATACCGGATAAAACCGTCTGCATAGCATTTCCTCTAGAAGTCTGATCTGGTACACGGGCGGCTGTAAAATCGAAATGAGTGCTAAATAATCTTTTCCTCTTGAACGGTTTGCGCCCGTCTTTCAGAACTTAGAAACCAGAAAACATCAGCAGGGCTTACAAAAATAATCTGATCTATAGCCAGAGCTCTAATCGCTCTCTTCAGTTCTATGATATACTCTAGACTGGTATGGGAATGTTTTACGGAACTTAATGAGCCGGCAGATCAAAACATCGTCAAACTGCGCTGGACAGGTAACTGTGAAGTTAAAGGCAATTGAAAACCCGGCGAAATAGTCAGACAAGGCACCGTCAAGGTTTTTCTCAGATCCTGCTTTGAGAGTACCAAGAACTGCAGTCCGAAGCTATGTCAATGACTGGTATAGCACTCAGCACAGCGTAAACTGGAATAAATAAACGACCAGGACACGACCATAGCAATGCGTTCCTTGACAGACCTTGCCAGAAAAGAGTAACACTTCTTGAAAGTAGGTTGCAACTCAAAGTCATTACGGATTTTTTAACAGGACATGCTACCGTTAAGGTAACGCTATCTGTGTAAGATCACGAAATTTTAGATTTTACTTTCAGACTCTGCAACAAGTAACCAGAAACAGCTATATATGCCCTATGCAACTATGATGCATTGAGCAGAAAAAGTCATTGAAGCGAAAGATTTTACTACATATCCTGTGAGCAACGTGTATCTACTGATACATGTTTCAATCTATTACAGACTGGTTGTGATTAGCTTGATATAGGGTGAGTACAATAAGCCTTCTAGGCTGCTTGTTGGTGGCTTGTGTCACCGGTAGTAGCAATAATATTAAACAATTACTTGGTATTCTGTCAAACTATACGAGCTCGTATATTTACATGACAATATTCTTCATTAAAAATACTCATGTACGGTTAAAATAAGATTGGTTATTTCAGTATTAGAATTGCCGCCTAAATAAATACTATTAGTTAATTTAATGCTACATATTTAACTTGTTTAGTGTGACTCCTGAAGTCTTGAGATGCTGCCTGATGTATAATATATGTATTTTATGTTATTGAAGATGTGTGATATTAACAACGTTGAAATTTTTAGAGCATGCCGTCGACAACATAAAGGAAACACATTCCTTAACAATCTTGCAACAGAACAACTACAACAAATTCTGTGATTTACTTAGTTGCCTTTAAGGTTTTGAAACTAAATCTATTTTACGATTTTATTTTAGAATCTTAATGGTTTTAATTTCTAATACGTAGATCCGGCATTTCATAATCGATATTATTATATAAAAATTGTTAATTTAAAAATTGAAGTTTACTTTGCTATTTTCTATTAGAGGTTGAGGGTTAAAGTAAACCTCAACCAAGAAAAAAATATTCAAAACGTATATTTTTGCATATCCAAATTTAACTATACCTACATATACAAGAGTAGGTAATTCACATAAAAAACCATTGTACTGGAATCAGACAATTTTTCATGTATGACTGATTTCAATTTTTTTTGTCGGATAAAACTGTTGAATGCCTTAATTCAATTCAAATTTGCAAGCATTCACGTACGTAACTGCGCATAGCCGCAGCTTTTTGTATAGACTACAAAAATTTCGTGGGTATCGCGTTTTATGGTTGCGTAGATTCTACTGTAAGCTTATTCTAACCAATTTTTTGTTGGCTAAATAAATAACAATCCCAGAAAAGTAAATCTTCCCTAAATCGCAGAAAAAAGTAAAGGGATTAAAATTAATTTTCTTTGTATCTTTCAAATTGGGCATATAAATTTGAAGTAAAACGATAAAAGCGAAAATCGGTAGACGAGGAATAGAAAAAAATAGACATTTTAAAGATTAATGTTTAATCGATATCCATTTGCTTTCCTTAATTTTATTTTTACGTTTGATAAATTTTTGATTTACCACATCCTTGCTCATAAAAAAATAAACTATTTTAAAAGTTCATGTAGTGCATAGTTTTGTATTTATTGCTTTCTCAGGTCGAAATAGAGCAATGGAATAGATCTACTGGCTTTATAAAAAATTTATCATGCACTTTTCTAAGATGTTATTTTATAATCATTTACAAATTACCGTCATACTAGAAAATTGCCTGAAACGGTTTTATCGTCTGGGTCATAGCTTGTGTTTTGCTTCAACGAAATGTTTAGAGCTCATGAATGGCTATGGTCGGAAAAACTTTACAGTTTAAAGTCAGGGTTACATTATCTAATACAGAATTTTCATTTCAAAGGAGTAATATCTATATATACAAGTCTTTCACGGGTTTTTTATTCTGTAAGCGAGTGCAGACAACTACAAAGGAATACATTTCAGAGATACGAGACCACTTGACAAAATATTGCTGGCCTTTCAATTATTTACCTTCTTTTGTAAAGGATCAATAGACGAACACTATAATAAAAATCAATTTTTATAGTATATACTAACAAAGTATGTACATATTTATGAAATTTTAAATACAATTATTGTAAGTCCGTAAGTCGTAAAAATTTTAATAACTTTGATTATCATTATAGTTATTATAGGTTATAATAATAATAATAATAATAATTAATAATAATTAATATTGATTATTATTATTAAGAAATCTATGAAGGTTAATATTACAGATTATACTTTCTACGTAAAACTTGAGTACAAATAGTTTTTCATTTTATAAACAAAAAAAGTAGATACAATTATAACACACAACTAATACAAGCACATACACAATTAGCTTTTTTGCACAAAAAATTTTCGAACGGTTTTCAATATATAAATCAACTTATTATAATAAAAATTTAATAAAATTTTATGGACGTGAGAATTTATTAAACTGTTATGGTGTTTAAAATTTATAAATATAAATTGCCAAGTATAGGCTTTCAAATGAACGTGAACAAAACCATTATTTTATTATACACCAACCTATATGAACATAAAACCCCACCATGCCTTAACAGTTAAAATTATTTTGAAATTCAGCTCATCAGATAAAATTAAATAAATAAATCAAAAATACATATACTAATAAACATGGAAATACGAATAACTATATAGAAACAAATAAAAAATACTGTGCTTATCTGGACCAATTGAAAATAATTTTTTACGCTAGTATTACTACAGTTTATAAAAATGTAATAACAATTTATAGTTACAAAATCTAGCAGACATTTATTAATTCTGCCTATATATAAAAAAAAATTAATAGGTTGAAAATTATATAATTCACTATTAAAATATTAAAAAATCGGTATGTCCATTTTTTTCCATTATAATATTATTTTACTTTTAAATATGCTTGTTTATAATTAAAAAAAAATTTTATATCGTCTACATTCATACTCATGATGTTTACATCATTAAATAAATTAGATAAATTAAATGTTTACTTATTTAAGTAACTTTTATATTTTATTCGTCTTCGTGTTCTCCTAAAGTCTCAAATAACACAGTTTTTATCCTAAATAAATTATAGTTTAAGAAAACTAAAAAACACGCTTTAATAGCAAATCGAACTAAAAATCAGAAAATAACTTTTAATTTATATTTTATTCAACTGTTATAAAAAGTCTACTAACTCAATGTTTCAATAATTTCCAAAAATTCTAAAATAAAAATAAAGTTATAAAAAGAAAATTAATTTCATTGTAAAAAAGCGCGGGGTGCTTTTTATCATATTTCTATACTAACTCTACGTTTACAAATAACTACTAATTATATATTTACAACAATCAATATCGAGCACCCCACGCTTTTTTACAATGAAATTAATTTTCTTTTTATAACTTTATTTTTATTTTAGAATTTTTGGAAATTATTGAAACATTGAGTTAGTAGACTTTTTATAACAATTGAATAAAATATAAATTAAAAGTTATTTTCTGATTTTTAGTTCGATTTGCTATTAAAGCGTGTTTTTTTAGTTTTTTTAAACTATAATTTATTTTTCACTTTTTAGTTCGATTTGCTATATAAAAGCGTGTTAAAAAGACCCTACTCCATCGTGATGAGCTGAGCGACCAAACTGGAAAGTAGGTTCGAAACGGTACACGCATGCGCAGACCGCGCTCTTGCACTATCTCTTTTGCTCTCACGCAAAGGACCTGTATTAAAATCACTAATCCTGGCGATCCTAATCAAGATAATGAGATAAGCTTGTCAAAATATTGTATTGTCGTCGGTCGTTGATAAGTCTACAACGTTTAAAGTAAATCTGATCGCTTAAAGTGGGGCAAAATCGAGCCCAAAGAGTCAGTTACAAACAAGCAAACATACAGGTGAAACTAATAAAAGCGTGTTAATAAAAAGGCTCTCATATATCAACAAACTAAGAGATATTGACGCATGAGTGTGGAACAAACAAAGATCAACGATGCTGGAAGCCACGTGTGATCTCAGAACGTACGTAAATAAAATAATACGGTTTAAAGAACTTAATTACTTAATCTAACATCTATGTGTTTACGATAATAAAAAAATCTGGAAAGCGGTTAGCTCTGCGGATCATCCTAATAAATTTCATTTATTGAGGAGAAAAACATTTTTAAAATTTACATTTATTGTAAAAATGCAACAGAGATACTACCATTCGTCCAACAGATGGCGAAAAAGAAAAAAGAGTAAACCGTTTTTTAACGATATATGTATATTCAAAAAAAAAGTGCCCAGCTCATTCTGAAAAATGAAAATGAAAAATGAAAAGTACAATATAGTTAACAATTTTAAACCGTTTCAGTTTTATAAAAACAAAAAGTATTAGGGACAATTGAAAAACCTGATTTATATGAAAACGCATGTCAAACAACATTTAATATAAAAAAAAACCTAATCGCTATTCGATTTCATGACTATCTTTGCGTCTGGCGAACCAAAAATCTCAAAGATCTGATTTCTCTGAAATCTGATTTTAAAAGATACCATCTTAGATAAAAGTTCTGTCTAAGGCTTAAAACTTTAATATTAGTATTTCTATCGAAATTTCAAACTATACTTTTTTTTATTGACTTTTTGTTGATTGGACTGCTAAGAATCCATGCAAAATATTATGTAACTTATCGAAAATTATACTGCGTAAACTTATTAAAAAAATGAAAAAAAAATTAAAACCAAATATCAAATATCAAAAAAATATTAATTTCATTTTTTAAGTTTTCCTGTTGAAAAGAAAACATTTTTAACTTCCCGATTTAGAAATTGAAAATTTTCAAAAATTGGGAAATTAGCGATTTGAGTTCGATTTTTAAAAATGGAATTTTCACACTCACATACATCCACCTACACACATTCTACTGAATATAGTCAGAGTTACTTTCTGGGAATTCAAAATGTGAAGATCTGATGAAAATTTGAATTTGGAAAATCGAACCCAAATCATTAACTTCCCAATTTTCAAAAATTTTCAATTTCGAAATCCGGAAGTTAAAAATGTTTACTTTTCAACAGAAAAGTTAAAAAATGGAAATAAAATTGTTTTTGATTTACGTCGTTTTGATTTTAAGAATTTTTTTAAAACCAAATCTATCTAATAAAAATTTTTTATAAAAATGTTTTGTTTTTTAATAAGTTTCCTCATTTCTATCATTTCTAAGCTGATTACAGAAAAAAATTTATTTGTAAAATTTTTTATATTAACTATTTTTTACAGACCCGCAAATGAAAGAAACAGAAAAATCGTTAAAAAATATTTATTACTATTTTTTAATATAAAGTATTTTGATAAATAAATTATTGGATGTCATTTTCTGAACATTTCTGCAGAGAAACAGAGTAGTCCCATTGAAAAATATTGATTTTCTATACCAAACCTATGAAAAAGTGTTTTTTCCCATATAAAATACATTGGAACCTTTAAGGGCTTTGAGGCACCCTTAAACATCGTCCGATTTCAAAATAGAAAATAGGGGTACTTTTTTTTCGATATACAATAATCCTAGGGGGTGAGAACATAAGATTTCCGACTTTGCTTTTTTTGTTGGACCACCCTATTGTACAATCCATGAGCTTGGTTCTTCTGCCTTGCTGTTGCTGTTGCAGGAGTCCATTCCTTGTGTCTCTTTCTAATTAATACTTTTTCATCATTTTAAAATTCTGGTAAATTTGCTTTTGCTCTATCTGCACATTTCTTCTCTTTTAGTTTAATATTTTTCAACTTTTCAGAAACATTTTTAACTGTTTCAGGTAATAATAACTTTGTATTAATGGGAATGAACGTTTTAGTTCTTCGACCCATTAATCTTTGCACTGGAGAACCTAGGGTGTCTCTTGGTGTGTTTCTGTGATGTAAAAGGGTTAACTGGATATCTGAACCTTCTTCTATACATTTATCTAGTATCGATTTTGCTTCTTGTACATATCGCTCTGCTAAGCCATTCGGTCTGGGAAACTGTGGACTGGAAACTCCATGTTCAAACCTCCATCTTCTAGCAAATTCTTTAAATTCTTCAGATACATATTGTTTTCCTCCATCTGTACGAAGAATATCAGGTATTCCAAATGTAGCAAATGTAGCAAACCAACATCTAAATGCTCGAGTTATTGACCTGCTGGTTAAGCTTGATAATTGCACGAAGTTAAAATAACCTGAATAGCTATCTGCCATTACAAAGTATTCCTTGTCCTACAAATGATAAATATCAGAAGCGAATATTTGCCATGGCCGTTCTGGATACTCTTGAAGTAAAATTTTTTCTTTAGGATTATCTTTTTGTTCCTTCGCACCAATCTTGCAGTTTTGCACCAATTTAATAATGTCTACAGACATTCTTGGCCAGAATACGCAAAATCTCTGGCCAATCAGAGAGTACCAGTGATACCTTTGTGGCTAAAGTGACAACATTTGAGAACAACTTCTTCTAGTCTCGGAGGTATCATTATTTTATCATTTTTGAATATGATATCTTCATAAGTTGCTAGTTCGTGCCTGTAAGACCAGTATTTTGTTAAAGAAGCCGGAACTTCGCTTATTCTGTCGGGCCATCCTACAAGTATTTGCTGTTTTAATTCCACCAATTCTATATCTGTATTTGTCTCTTGTTTTAACTGCTGCAATCTCGTTTTACTCATTGGTATTATTACACATGTCTCAAATGAGTCTTCATCCTCGTCATCATGAACATTGCTTGTGCAGTCTCCGCTCAGTATATCAGCTATGTACAACATCGTTCCTTTTTTGTACACAATTGTGGGATATGGCAGTATTTCAAATAGGATTCTCTGTAGCCTGGGAGGCGCTTCAGTCAATGGCTTGCTGAATATGGTTTCTAACGGCTTATGATCTGATTCTACTATCAGATTTTTGTTTTCCCATATATAAACAGGAAATTTCTTGCAAGCCAGTAATATGGCCAATGCTTCTTTTTCAATTTGACTATAATTGATCTGCATTACCACTTACTGACTTTGTGACTGTTATTTTCTTTTAATAAACAATTTCATTCTTATTAGGCATAATTGAATTCATAAAACGAATATTATTCCTGTTTTCAATTTATTGACCGTCTAATTTTCTGTCCTCTTCGTACTCATGGCGACCTTGTTAAATTTCGATAGTTTATAAATTTGCATTAGTTGGTTATGCGTGTTTCTTTATCAAGTTCTGGCCTTATCGGTTATCGCGCTATTGTTGGTGGAATGAATTTTAGGATTATTCTGTTTTAAATGCTCTCTTTGAGGTGAAATAGTTTTGGAACTCGTTTCTTCTTCGTGTGCAGATTTAGGGGTGTGTGAAGTAGCCACCCTCGACTAGGTGGAAAAGTCGGATTAATTTTGTAACCTATAGAAGAAGTATTACTATCTGTGTGGTTGTGGTTTCCGCATAGAAAACTCCGTTGGGAGGATCCTGCGAGTCACCAGAACTCAATCCTTTTTTTAACGTCATATCTTCACCCCTATTAGAGTAAGTGTTGTCTTAATCAGCGATCTTTCACCTTACAATATTTCTATTTGTGGTGTTTCTACGATTTTAGGGTCGTAAGCCTTGGTTAATCTCAATCGCCTTGGGGCGCTGATACCAAGATCTTCTCGCCTACGTGTAAGCGGTACCGAGAGCATCAAACCCACCCGTCGCTACGCGGCAAGAACGGGGGAGAGCTAAACAGTTTATCGAGCTAAGTGAATTGACTGTAGTTGTTTTATTAATTATTAATTTCTTTTTGTTCCTTTGACCTCTTTAAATATTAACGAATTTTAATGTACTTAACTATTTCACAAATCAGTATTTAACGCCATACAATTAATTCCTTTATGAGGAATAAACCATTTAGAAAATATCTTGATCAGTTACTTACGTTTGGAGTGTAAGCTTCAGGGCAGCTGCCTAGGGGTAGTTATTTATTACATAACAATTTAACTTGTTTAAGGATCCAGGGTTCAATTAACTTATGGTTTTTCTTTTTTTTAACGTACTATATTTTATGTGGTTTATTAGTTAATTAATAAATGCAACTAAGAATCAGTTCTCGTATATTGTTGATTTATTTTTGTTTATATTCCCTTGTGCGTGGCAACTTATAGTGATTATATTTAAATTTGGAATCGGCAAAAGCATTGGATTTAACACTGGTCTTACACGAGCTTATACCGGCGGCTACCTTTTTAAAAGAAATTCCAGCTAGGAGTGTTCTGATGATGCTGCACAGGTGAAAAATATTTTGTAAAATATGAAAACGTACATTGTTTGTCGTTGTTTTTTCTTGTTTAGCCACCCACTCTGGTGGTTTCCTGTTTTTCGAGAATATTTTAATATCGTGATTGTCATAAAATCGAAATCGAAATTGAAATAAAATATGAATAACCTTTTCTATGTCGTAGTACTAAGTATAGAAGAAACTGTTGACTTAGAAATACTTATCTACACTATCAATCTACTAATTGGTTTGTATTGAGTAAATGTCACGTGTCAAGTAAGTCTTATAGGAAAATTTGATAGACACGAGATAAACCCTAAAAGCTGCATTTTTACAGCCTGTAGTGTTTGTAAGAGAATGTGACACCTTCGAGACGTAAATAATTTTCTTACATAAGAATTCTTCACAAATTTAATTATTTACTTCCGTTTTTAACATTACGTTCTTCAACTTTTTTAGGTATTTGTGTTTTATACCAAAACCAAAATTTAATATATTTTTAATGGACTATTTTGAACTACCTCTATTAATTTTATCTCTTCCATTAATCCGAGTCCATTCAGGCTCCAAAAATTAATCTAAAATGAAAATTTCTCGTAACACGCATTTGTCAATTAACACGTAGGTCTTTAATTAAAACACTTGGTAATATATTGATTTACGTGTTGGATTTTTACAGGTGTTGGATATCGTCCGTCACGTTTCCGAATGTCCACTCGTTTTAGGAAAATTGGAGCTGAAGTCCGGAATCAGATACTAACAGCGCGTGAAATGGATACCTTTTCTTTCGAGCCTATAGCAATTTGGATGAGATTACCGGAAACTTTAGCAAATCTATATTGGCATCCTTAATTGATTTTAAGAATTTTCTCATTTTCGCTGCTTCAATTCTTGACGTGATATCAGATTAGCACATTTTCCATCAGAAATTAGAAATCTGCAGCAATTTGCTTAGTAGTTAGTAAATTCTTAATTCAAGTGTGTGTGCGCGCTTTCTATGAAGGATTTCAATTAAATAAATAGAAACGAATTCCATTATTAATACTAGCTTATTCTGAGTAAATTCCAAGCGAATATTTGAACATTCATACTTTCAATATTTCATCTTTATGTAGGCAGATTTATTACAGATTTCCAATAATTTTATTATGTTAGATTTATGAGTATCGATATTGACAGAAATAAATACAGTGAAGTATTTTAGTAAAATTCGTGTCCTATTAGGTTTAATAACGCAATTTCGTTTCACGTGAAGCTCCAATGCATGAATATCGTTAATAAATAAATTTAAAAAAGAAAGAACATAACAGTAAAATGCTGCAGCAGTGATTAAAGAATAAATAAAACAATGCACTCAAGGAAATGATATAAAAGTTGACAAAAGACACAACTAAGAAAATAAATTTAAATGCATTAAAATTTTTACTAAAAAAAATAAATGTCAACAAGGTTTCAAAGTTGTGTAGATATTGGCAAAACTATATCTAAAATATAAAGTGCAAGTATTGAGAAGAAAAAGATAGTTCAAGTAAGTTACAAGCAACGCACAATTTTGTTTCAATAGTTATTCACGAACATAAATACTAATTAAGCAGATAAGCTTACCTAATCGAAAGATCTCAATTTAATAATTTTAACACATATAATATAATCACCTAATTAATTCTATTTGATTTTGTTAGCCAGAGCTACCTTATCGAACGGAGATACCTTAAGAAAGCTTAGGAATTACTGGGAGTCTTAAAATTTATTAAAACTATTAGAAATTAGCAACTTACAGAAGTGTTTGCTGCAAATCATACACTTCAAGATACATATCAGTTTGCTAGCGTTCAAAATAATAATAATATTAAAGTTTAACTTTAATTTGATGTACATAGATATATATCTGAATAACCAAATGTTAAAATCTAATTTAAATTTAAATATGTAGCATACTTTAGATTAAGATAGTTAAATAATAAAAAACTTTTATTATCAGCTATTAGATGATTATTGTCAGTTATACGAGTAGCAATCTTTTTATCTGATGTAATTCTGAGAAATAAGATGAATAAAATTGATGATGTTGCGTTTTTGTTATTGTATATTGAGATGATATGAAATATTCAGATTGAAAATTTACTTGACGATTTGAAATTTCGAAGTATTTTAAGAGCACGATTTGATCGTAAACACAAATATAATTATTTCATGCATTAAATAAAAATATTAGGTTTATTTAATCTAAAAGCTATATGTTAAGTTACAGAAAAATTTATCAATTTTAAATAGAAATTATAGAAGGAAGAGTTTCATGAAGACGTAACCTCAATTTTTACATAAAAAGTTTGAATTTATAAAAAGGATATAAATTATATAGGTTGTTTTATAGTAATACATGTTTTATGCAACCCAGGTCACATGTTAGGATGGTTTTTCCATTTTTCTGGAATGTTTTATCTTCTTGTTAGATTTGAGCTTTACGAGTCTCCAACGTAAACCAGAATTTTGTTTCTCCCCATGGGAGAAACTAAATCAGTTTCGGGTACATATATTCACTGGAAATAGTTATATTAGATAAGTTATTTGATACGTATAATGTTACTTTTTGCTTACGGAGTCTTGCATTTAGAAGGTTTGAGTTCATAAAGAACAAGGTATCAGCTTTATAGATATTTATTGAATTTTTCAAATGTTGGTTTTATTTTGATATTTTGCACGATTGTTTGGATGCAGGTACTTGGAACACTGTATTCTGGACAAGTTTTAGTATAGTTTGATTTCATTTATATTGTTATTTGTATGGAGTCTTGCAAAGCATCGTTTTTTAAAAACGTGTAAATGGATTTTTATTTTTATTTTTCTTTTATTGTAAATATTTTTCTATGTAAACTGCATGTGTATGGGTTACCTTGGGTAGCCATGTAATCATTTCTTGTACAGCTATAGCTGGAGTTAATGAGTTTTTTTTGTAATTAAGTTTTAATTAGATTTTTTGACCGTTGGTCGTTTTTGTTAATTTTCTCAGTTAATGTTGATTTTAGACTATAAGTATCTTATGTTGTTTTAATCGTTATTTTGCCAGCTACATTTCTGTTTTTTAGAATTTGGTTTAGTGTTATTTTTGAATACATGTTTTCTGTTAGTGACGTCAGGACATTTGTGATGTGCCGTTGTTTCTGAAATTTCGCTGTTTGTTCAGCTGTTTTGGAGGACACATAAAAAGGCTTCGATTTCGAAATTAACAATTTCAGTCGACAAAACGTATTTGAAAGATCCACATCGGCTCGTATAAAATTTTTCTGAAATAAAAGTGAAGTTATTGTAAACCATATGATATTTGTGTTGGAAGTCAAACGTCAAATTTTAACAAAGTGTTAATGTTATTGAATTGAATTATGTTACCTGAGACATAAATTTAAAGATTTATTTTCGTTCTTCAACAATTATATGGAATTGTGGACGATTTATTTAAATTAAATCAAGAAATTTTTTTTGTTCCATTATTGATTTGGATAATCGACTCGTATGAATTTTTTGAAAGTCAGCTGTTTGAATCAATGCTGTAGTACCAATTGTAAAATATTTGAAATGGATGCGTTGACGTTTATGTACATGGTAAATCAAAATTAAAAGGATTTGGTTCACTTTAGAACAACAAAAGCATAAAGACATTTTTATTCAAATTCAGAATATATTCTTTTTGTTCGAAAAGTTTTTTTAAACAACAAGGTCGTAACATTTAGACAATTTCAACTTGTTTATTCACAAGAATAATTAATTTCCGTTAGATAAATTGATTTAGTACTTGTAAATATTTTTCTTATCTGATAAATTTACTTGATGACAATTTGTTCAAATGGAGATCGGTTGCAACCCCCATGTCAGGTGGCAATCATAACAATTTGAGAAAGCTCAAGGAAGATTTTCTTCCTATTTTTAATTTTATTAATTTAAACAATTCTTTTATTTTTCTTTTTTGACAAATATTTATCTATTATTAATAAAAATAAAATATCTGTGTTTCAATTTATCTATGTGTTTATTTGTGTTGGTGTTTATGCAAGCATACATTTATTTTACAGCTACAGAATTCCAAGTGCAATGGTAGTAAGTTTCTTTCCTTGGTGCAAAAATCAAAAAGATTCTTATAGTTTGTTTATCTCATACTCTATCAAATTTTAAACCTGAGTTAGTCTATTGGGAGAAGGAAAAACTATTTGAGCTGTTACATTTTTATTAAAGCTAGCCATTTCAATTCAACACTATATTCATATTTTATTTATCTAGATAACACCCTAATATATAATCATTGGGGATGTGATTTTGGTTCTATCTTGGATTCAAGAAACTTAATTTGCAATTAACGTAACGATTAATATATATTCTATTGATGAATGACTCATAAAGGTTGATTTGAATTAACCTTTATTTGAATTATTTATTTCATATTGAATGCAGTGGCGCGTTATCACAATCCGCTTCAGTTATAATTCCCATGCCCCTTTTACAATTTGAAATAGGCAATGCTCTTGCCGAATCCTGGTTTGGTTTAAATTTATATAATAATCAACTGCACTCTTTAGATGTTTTCTGAGGTGTAAAGAATTTATGTTACTTGGTATTAAAATTTTACAATTTATTATTTGTCAAAACAATATTGTTGCAACTATATTATAAAAAATAACGGTCGCTTACAAACCTACAACATATTTAGTATTATAACAGTATTTAAAAATAAATGACTAATGACAATTAATACATTCTTATTATGAAAATATTATAATAATCATTTACTTTAAAGTAATTTTAAAGCGATCTATCCTCAAAGTTGATATGTGAGGAGTATACCAAAAACATGTACTGTTTTCTATTTATTTATTTTTATTTTTTATTTATTTTAACATTTTTTTAAACTGTCATCTTTAGAGAAGTAATGTTAAAGATCAATGATTTTACTTATCTTGAAATTTTCTAAAAGTACATTGAAGAATTGATTGAAGTACACAACTTTAGGAGTCTTTAAACTTGTCGTAACTATACCAGAATCCTTAACTTAAAGCATATTTTTAAAATGACACGATACAATTTCAGGCAAAGTATCTATTAATTCTAATCGCGTAAGTAAGTACTTTCGTTCATAAATGCAAGTGAGTTTTTGTTAAAGATTTTACGGTGCAGTTGAACTGTTATGAATTATTGAATTATTTGTTAACAATATTTTATAAAACTATTCTGACGGTAGAAGGTACCAAAAAATAGACAACTTTCAAATTCTGTTACATGTTCAATTACAAATGTTATCTAATGAGGCATTATTTTACATTATTTTAGGGCATTTTTTTAGAATAATACGTAAATGGCAAAGTTATATAAATCTTCTGTCAAGATAAATTTAGTAAAAGCATACCTACAAACGAAAATGTACAAAAGGCAAAAAGGATGCATTGTTACGAAAGGAAACATAAAATATACCTGCTACATTCTATTACAATTTCACAATTTTCAGTAGAAAAAGAAAAGATCAAGTTTTACATGGAATTTACGTAAATTTGAAATACAATCTAATCTTGGATTTGTTACTATCACGTATATTTACGTGATGAAAGCTCAGACATGAACGAAGATTGCGTCATATATTCCTTTTAAATATGTCCTGATCTTATTGGCTTTTCTGTTCATTTTGGATTATGTTTCTTGCTTACAAGTTTTATTTATTCTTATATTTGGTAACTTTAACCAGTTCATACTTGATTAATAATGTTGCAATTATAAAAAATATAATCCGTTCTAGATAATAGAAATAACAGCAGTGTATGTGTGCGTATGTGCGCACGCTTATGTCTATGTGTCTAACCACATATTGTATTTGACTAATTGCCAATACCTACGTATTTTGGTAATAATGTTACCCTTTTCTCGGCATAAAACCGTCTGAATAGAATTCTTAAAGTTTCACACAGTGCATGCGATTAAAGTAGAAAAATTTAAATTACTTAAAAATGCTCATTCAACCCGAGAACTTAGTATATAGTTCTTTCAAATCATTACGGTCTAGGACATTTGGGCACAAATGTCCGGTTCCGCAATCCATTATTATGTGTCTATACTCTGTATATATCGTCTATATAATTATTGCTATGGATTTGAAACTTTTCAAAAATTTATTGATTCAATAGTAACCGTCCCTTTTAAAGTAGATTTCAACTTTTAATCATTACAATTAGTATAAAATCTTAATAATATACGTAATAATTGATCGAACGTTAACAACTTTTGAAAAGACACACTTTTGTGAGATAAACATCCTTTTAATTTTAACAACTATTTGGTGATGATTTTATAGCTTTTTATTTTCAAGTTAAGAAATTAACTATTCTAATTGTAATAAAACTGGTTTAAATGTTAGATCATATTTTGTTTAAGAAGTTATTGCTATTATAAAATCAATTACACAAAATTTTATAAAATTTTTGATAAATCTGAATATGATACTTATCATGCGTGCAATTACATGTTCTAGAATATTGTGTTTATAAATGATTTAAAGATTAGTATTATTAAATAAAAATTACTAATCTTTATTGTATAGTAAATTCGCCACCTTTGTACATATTTTTTTGTATATTCTCGAAAAATCTGAAATTGGTGTATGTTTGAATTTATGCAGGTTTCTAGATCTGCGGACACAAGGGTTTGGATATTGTGTTGGACTGGAATTGAAAATGGTATCAAAGTACTGAATAGTTTTACAACCAAACAGTTTACTGGAATTGAGTTTTAAACAACTACAAATAAAAGGTAGGAACACCTTTTTCGTTAAAATTGAAGATTAATTATCCTCAACAATGATAAATAATTAGTAAGTATTAATAAAAGTAAATTATAATTTATTAAACAACTTTGAATACTAAATTACTTTTGATTAAATTAATCACCCTAAGAACCTCATAACACCC
The DNA here is from genome assembly GCA_929113105.1 of Agrypnus murinus. Taxonomy (NCBI): domain Eukaryota; kingdom Metazoa; phylum Arthropoda; class Insecta; order Coleoptera; family Elateridae; genus Agrypnus; species Agrypnus murinus. Next base: position 18,557,443 of record OV816024.1, on the reverse strand, counting down.
TGAGTTAGATACATATATCGTGTTTGTTTAATTAATATTTTTGTTCACATGTTAATTTTAACAAGAAATTTAATTATAATTTGTCAAAACGCTCATAAAAAGTATTTCATGATTTTCATAATCTAAAATTTGAAGTTTAATTTCCGAGATGTTTTATTGAGGCCGGCGGCAAACGAACAATAAAATAATCGTTGAAAAAGTTTATTCAATTATTATATTAATTCATTGTTGTTACTCATTATTAATTTGTTCCGAACGCCCCAAATGTATAGATTTAAAAGAACATACTTTAAATAAAAATTGCTTGCGGAAAATCTATCAGCAAAAGTAATTTAATCTTTGTACCTTCATTATTCGTTTTGCATTTAAGCAGATGGAGTTCTGGAATATTATTAGCTTTAAGAACATCCCCCGTCTGAATCGTGACTTTTATGTAATTAATTTACATTAGTATTACGATAGTACTTTGATGGTTATGGCTTACTAAAACTAATTTAATATAATTTAGATTATTTCTCTGAAAGCTCAATGCGTGCTTAAAACCCTAATAAAGCTTTTAATCAAGAACCTATAGATCTCAAAAAATTTTAAGTTTTAATGTTTTTAATGAGTGTATATATTACGGTATGATGCAATTGAATTTAATAAATTAACTTAAAAAGAAAATAGAGATTAATTTAATTACGTATAAATATGTATTGTTTGTTATTTACCTATTATTTCAAAAATTTCAAAATTTTAAAATTGTATGCTACGTTATTATGTTATTTAGTATGACATTCCCCACACCAGTGTTTGTTATGAGTGTTTAGTTACTATGCATTATGTTTTGCTTACATTTTGTCGCCGGAGAAGCAAACAAGTGTACATCCACGCGTTTCTCTTAAACAGAATTCTTTGCACCAACGTATTCTATGTCTAAAGTGCTATGTATCTGCCACCGTATTCTAATTGCACCATTTCGTAAGAGTTTATCTGAAACAGAGAAATTTATTTATTCTTAGTACAACACAGCACACATAGATAAATTGATTGTGCTTTTCTGAAAAATTTCATAGTGAATTAAAGATTGGCTAAAGATTAGTTTCGGTTCCAAGCGAAAATATAACTTTAAATATATTCTTGCTATTGTAAAGATTACCAGTAAGGTATTTATTCATTTTCATAATTTTTAAATGTTTATTTTCTTGCAATGTAGGGTGTCAAAATAACCAACAATGCGAAATAAATGTATATTTTCCAAGCAAATTGATGTTCAAGGTATCCGTAATATTTGGTCATGCCTGTTATGTTAGACATTCAATTTATTCACTTATGGGTAATTCTTCAGAAATATTGAATTTACTGTGCCTGTTTAATTAATATTATATTACGAATACCTTTTTATCTGTTAGTTCAGTACAGTGAAGATGGAATAGCAGTCTATTTAGCCAAGTATATATTAACAACTAACCTATTTTTTTAACAATAAAAAGCAAACTTTATTATGTCATATAGCATTCACGTGGCATGTCCCTAGTATGTATTCTCAAAGTAAAAAGCAGTTTTTCTAAGGCATCAGTTAATCATGATTGTTCTAATTAAGGAGAATTGTAAAACAAGTATAGGGCTCTCATCTAGAGTCAATTAATATATAAAATATTAAGCATCGACTACTACACAATCAATTCAATGTTGTCCCTGATAGTTTGGTATTTGCGTAGATCTAACTAAGAGAATAGAACATTATTAAATTTCACGTATAGTATCAGTATTTCTACAATATCAGCATTACACATGTATTGCTTGCATATGTAATTTTAATGAAATCAACATGTAGTGTCTTGTTCAGTTGATCTATAAACTTTATAGAGTTAGTTTATATGGTTTATGTAAGAGTACATTTATTTCGCATCATTCACGTGGTTATCATAATTTCTTACTGGTGTTGAATTTAGAAATGAATTTTTCTTAAGTTGATACACTACTTGTGTTGTTTCATTATAGCTAGTATGAAACCTCCAAAGAAAATAGTCTAGGCGCTATGTTATATTAATGCTTTGATAGTCATTTGCGTGGCATTTTCATTGCAACATTTGCGTGGATTTATAATTCCACGTAATACAATTTGTTTACGTAAATGACAACTCCTACATATATTCATGTTCTTACATTATGAGGTGCAAAGAAAATGTGGAAAAGAAGAAAAGAAGAGAAAAAATTAAAAATGATCCAGAAAAGAAACAAATGGAGAAGCTAAAACATGATGACTGTGATATCACGTAAAATAAAAATTACTAATTTTTATTTTACTTGTTATCCATTACTAAGCCATTATTAAGCATTATCGTGTAGGAAATATCTTTTTATTATTATATTAAAGTTCAGTTTTTTAATTAAACATAATCTTTTCTGTCATTTGCATGTTATTTGGATCACTTACGTGGATTTTAGCACTGTAAAGGTCGAAAATGTCCAGATTAAGCTCTACTAATCAACAGTATGTGTTATATACAATCAATTACTCATACTATTTCTTAGAAAAACAGATTTCAACAATTTTCTTTTCCGAGCATTTTTCACATCCAAATTGTGGTTTTCGGGAGAAACACCCTTAAATGCTGCATAATGCCGAGTATACCAGTTTGGTGATCTTAAAGTACGAGGATTAGCATTTTAAACATTTAGATGGAGTTTTAATGTAGTAACTGATGCTTTCCACTGATCTGTTCACTATATTGGCAAGAATAGTAGCAGATTGGTAAAAGCTGTTTAAAACTGTCTGTAGAATACCCGACTCTCTTATATTACTGTTATAGGTACTGAAACTTAAAACATCGATATTGCGTTTCTTCCGAAATTTCGAAAAACCTACATAATAAGAAATTCTGAGATTTATACCTTAAATGTCCACCTATCAGTTTTATAAATTTAGCTTTAAATTTAGAAACTCTAAAGTTAGTAAGAAATTTAATATGTGTGTTTGAAAAATTGAAGTGAACCAGAATATGATTAGATTATAATAGAAGGTCAAGCGTAAATTTATTTCAAATTTTGAAGACCTATGCATAATGCATTTAGAATAATACACAAAGCGGTCTAGGACATTTTGGCGCAAGGACACTTCGGCGCAAGGACACTTCGGCGCAGGCACACTTCGATGGAAAGAGAGTTCGGTGCATGTAAATTTCTCCGCGACAAATTAGGGAAAACCTTCGGAGATCTTTAAACAAAATGTTTTTTTGGACCATTAGTCTAATTTTCTGGGACAAGCTACCCTATTATCAGAGTAACCTTTTTTTATTTTTATGTACACAATACGTCTTCTTAATTCCAGAGTTTCGGTTGGATAGGTTAAATTGCGTTATTCCAGTGCTTTTTGTCTTTAAGCACTGAACTATAAGCAGTACCCATTTATAACTGTTACCTACTGAGACAATATTCGTGAAGTGCGACACGTATTTATCAGTGGTACGATATTCAATGTTAATATCAATTTTCCTACGTCATTTAATTGATTTTATAGAATTTTTGAACTTTTCAAAGTTATTAACATGATATTCTTATAACAATAAGGGATTTTTAAATTCTTATTACAAATTAAATATTCCTTTATGCAGAGATTTACAGAATTTTAACTTTACTATTTTAGTAGCTTAGAAAAACTTTTTTTTAAATCTGGTAGTGCGTACGAGCTTTTGTGATTGGAAAATATTGTTTATTTTTTATATTGTTTTTTTCTCAGCATACTGTATTTATCGAATACTGTATATCATAGATCATACTGTATTTATTACCTGTATAAACTTAAAGATTTTGTTCAATACAATAATACTAGACAATTTCTCGCGCCGAAGTGTCCCTGCGCCTAAGTGATCCGCGTCGAAGTGTCCCTGCGCCGAAGTGTGCTCGCCCGCAGTGTCGCGCGCCGAAACGTCCGCGCCCAAATGTCCGGTTCCGTACACAAAGAGGCCTTGAAATGATATTTTTCATTTAATAGTTCTGTCAACTACTAACTACAGTCTTCTCCCACCGCTTCAAAGCTACTTTCTTTATATATGGAAAATGACTTTATTCTGTAACACAAATGAATTAATTTTAAACAAAGAGAACTCTACAGTAGAGACTGTTTTTTTTAATTTTGCTCAGCTCCGTACTCGTTTGCTCAACTCAGCCCCACGTACACAAATCTACATGTAATACGTAATCTTAGACTTAAAGATTAGGTACAATAAAATAAATAAACATGAAAAAATTAATTTTACAATAACTTACAATTTATAATAAAAATCTTAGGAATTCTATTACAAAATCATAAGATGAACTGCAAAGATAGACTAACTAGCAGTTAGCAAATTGTAACGAATAATCTAATTTAGCAACTAATAAAACTAGTTTTACAAGCAGTTGTGCAATTAGCACGAATAGTACGTTAGTAAAGTGAAAACTTTGAAAACGAACGGTCCTTGAAGAGATAAATACTGTTTATTTAAAACAGTCTATACACAGTTTCAATGAGGCACAAATTTTTCGGTTGTTAATTGTTCAGTATTCAGCTACAGAACCTGTAAAAATAAAAAAATACTACACGATTTATCTTGATGATTCATTTCCCTAGTATCCGAGAGTAGCTTTCTACTGAAGTGGATTTCAAATTACACCACATGCTATTATTAATAAACATTGTTACAGTTGTAGATGGAATCATGATCGCATTAGATATAGGGTTTTCTACGCCTAATACTACAATTGTATAGACAAATATATATGTATACAAACTTGTGTACCAATACGCTTACAATAGGGAACAAATATAATAATTCGCGGAACAATGTAACGTGCTAAAAACTGGGGTATTTATTCTGCAGAAATAATTAAAATACCACCCTGTATAATAAAAAATATTTCGTCTAAAAGATATAATAGGCGACTGTATTCATATAATCATTTAGAAATATCAATAGTCCGGCCTAATTTAAAAATCACATCACACAGTTCCCACGGAGAGAAATCTAGCTTGTAGGCACGTTTCTTAAAATTATTTCGAATAAAAATATGTTAGTCTCTTATACGAGTCCTGTGATCTGAAGCGGCTCTAGAGCCTTTACTCTTAAAGAGAGTGATGCGAGAAGGGTACATAGTATCTCACTCTCAAGACAACTTCACCCGAGAGGGCACATACCGGGGGTCTATAACGTGTAGACTTGAAAACGAAGCGTTGTCGAGGGCACACCAGGCCTATAGTCTAGGAGATCGGGGCGGCAAAACCATTAAAAACCAAGTCCTGCCACAATTGAGGCTGGATTCGATCGGGTAGTGGTCCCCAACCCTATAGGAGTTGGGGGAAAGTCCGAAGCTGGACGAGGCACAATCTCCTAGGAGAAAGTGCCTACGGTTGAGTACGTTTATCGCTCCGGTACTAGCCTGGAGAACTAGTAGAGGATGGATAGTAACCTCGCTCCCACCAGTGAATTATTGGTAGAAATGTCTTTATACAACTTCACCCGAATGGGTACATACCGGGAGTCTAAGACGTTTAGGCTTAAACGAAGCACTGTCGAGGGCACACCAGGCCTATAACTGGGAGATTGGGGTGGCAAAACCATTAAAAGCCAAGTACTGCAACAATTGAGGTTTGTATTGATCGGGTAGTGGTCCCAAACCTTGGAAGTTGAGGGAAAGTCCGAAACTGGACGAGATACCATCTCCTAGGAGAGGGTGCCGACGGGTGAGCACGTTTATCGCTCCGGCACTCGCCTGGAGAGCTAGTAAAGGATGGATAGTAACCTCACTCCAACCAGTGAGTTACTGGTAGTATTGTGCAGTGCAAGCAATGCGCGTTAATTGAGCGTATCTCAATTCGTGTCCTTATTAAATTCGTGAGGACGTGAATTGGACACCTAATCTTGAATGATCAGTTGTTCAAAGCAGATAATCAAGTATCAATACAAATATTAAACACTGGAGCATAAACTAGGGCCTATCTTAGCTTCTAGATAATAGGCCGAGAGTTAGGGGAATATAAATAAATATTCTCATGAGTTGAGTTGAGTCCCTTATTGTAGTAATAAAACTATGTGCTATTTAATTTATGGATAAAATGGCATTTTATCCGTTCAAACTTCTTTGTGAGTTAGTTAAAAACCAAAATCTGTTTATGTTAAAACATTTATAAAGGAAATTTAAGTAAGTAAAAAGGTAATAATTAACTAATTTGTCAAATTATCAAATTTTATTGCTTTAGATTTCCGTTTCATTGCACCTTCATAAGCACCTTTATAATGTGAATATTAGTAAAAATTTCTGCAATTTTCGTTTTGGATGAAATATCGTCATGATTATTTTTTATAGCTGTTTGCGACCATCCCACTTTTTAAGATTAGAAAAATTGTAAGATTTGCATCTCTTCAGTTAGTTCCCGTACAGGGCCCAAGTCCTTCGGGCGCGGCATTTATAATTTGAGTACAGTTAGAGTTCCAAGTTAGAGCAATAAGTGGGTGGTTAACCTGGCGTTCTTTTGTCGGGCAGCGCGTGGCGCTCTCGCAATTTGTTTTTATTCGAGAAGCGGGCTCTGGAATTAGTCGTTTTCCGTTATCTAAAGGTTGATTGAGCGGTAGCGGAGCGGCGGCGGATCGGTTTCCGAGCGGTTTCCGCTTTGGAGCATTCATACTGCCCGCGGTAGCGGTAGCGGGACGGCGACGGTTTTGCAATGCAGACATTCATAGTCGTGCATGGGTCCCTAATAATGTGAAATCCGTTTTTCATATTGTTATACAGTGCGCGTCTAAAGTCCGTTCCCCCCCTACTAATTTTTGAACCACCTGGTATATCGCAACGAAATTTGGAGGGCTTCAACAGGAGATAAGAACCTAATTTTTTATGGAAAAATGACAGCTAAAAGTTTCAAAATGGCGGCTGAGCGCCCTCTTGAATTACTTTTTTAAATAGAACACCCTGTATATTATTCCGTTTTCGAAATCTGCTCATAATTCTTAACATTTTTCTCTAATACACTTTACTCTTAAATTTAATTGATTTCAAAATATTAATGTTTGAAAAGTGACATTCCGATTTAAAATGAAGTATGGATTTTGCGAGGGATTTTGGTGACTTCGGTAAAACATTTTTCTAACTAAATTTTATTTGACAGTTAACAGTTAAGTTTGACAGTAAACAAGATGTAATATACCCCAACAACGATTTTTGTTTTCAATGCAAACTTGATTGATAGCAGAATTCGTGTCTTTGTTGGTTTGAAATTAATTAAAATGTCACTTTTCAAACGTTAATATTTGAAAATCAATTAAATTTAGAAGTAAAGTGTATTAGAGAAAAATGTTAAGAATTATTAGCAGATTTCGAAAACGGAATAATATACAGGGTGTTCTATTTAAAAAAGTAATTCAAGAGGGCGCTCAGCCGCCATTTTGAAACTTTTAGCTGTCATTTTTCCATAAAAAATTAGGTTCTTATCTCCTGTTTAAGCCCTCCAGATTTCGTTGCGATATACCAGGTGGTTCAAAAATTAGTAGGGGTGAACGGACTTTAGACGCGCACTGTATGTATTGTTTAATGAATGCAAAGCTGTATATAAGAGCTTTCCATTCATTAAACCCATCAAAAATGTGACACCCTATATAACACATATCTGAATACATTACTTTCCTTTTTTATATAAATATTTAATAATATTTAATAAATAATAAAGTTTAAGCGATATTAAGTTAATTAAGTAGTTTCTAGTTTATTAAGTATTCACTAAAAAATAAGTGTCCTTTTCAATATAATAATAAAAAAACTAATTACAATGAAATGCTTACGTTATTTACATTCGGTGTTTTGTTACTTTTCAATTTGCAACACCAGCAGTCTTAATGGACTGCACTGAATAGCGCTGTTCCAGTCAGAAACATAATTCTACCGTTCTCTAACCTCGCGGTTTCTTGCTAAAAATCGCTTCTAGATCGATTCAAACCGCTCCGCTCTCAGACCGCCGGCTCACCGCTATGTCGTTTTTTCCGCGCGCGGTTTTACTTCGAATCATCCCATTTAAAACTAAGGAAAGCGATTTGGGAGCGGATCCGCTTCCGCTCCGCTACCACCGGTCTGAATCAACCTTAACTCAGGGTCCGGCCAGCAAATCATAGTGCTGTTTTTCAGAGTGTTAAGCCAGTGTATTTTCGAGTTATCTTTTAAAAAACTAGTTTGGATAAAAACTAATACCACTGGATTAAATTAAATAAAATAAAAACCCGTTAGCCAAGAAATTAATCAGTTACGAAGGCTTTTATGACTACAATTTGTTCAGTAGCAGAACTAACATAAGTTACAGCTACTTAAGTGCGTGCTAACGAAATTAATCTCTTTTTGTAAGAAAAATTTTTTGGTAGAAAGTTAGTGAGTAATGACCAATATCTTGGTCGGAGTGCATATAAAAACAAATTTTCCTTTAGTGCTAATATATCCAAACCAGTAACTCTTTATCTGGGATGCGTTTATTTAAATTTTAAGAGATGCAGTCTAGAGTTAAGTATAATCAAACCAATGTTTCTACAGTCGGAAGGATTTTCATCAGTGTGTTATACAAATGTAATTATGATCTCTTAGCTGTGCAGTGTTTTGTGGTCAGAATTATCCGTATAATTTAGCAACAAAAGTATTATAACTGCACCAATTAAACTTTAGTAAGTTAGTGTATTTTAGTTTAAATTTAGAACTTTGTAATCTATTCTCTTATTGTGATAAGTTATTTACCTTGTCTATACATACTTGGAAGGGATGCCTAATGGTGATAACAATGTTAAGATTTTTTATAAATCTTTTAGTTTTTGGTTTACTTTATAAATCCATTTAAGCTAAATTCTCATAAAGTTCTACTGGCACAACTAATTGTTAGACTTATAATACAAGTATAAAGTTCATTTTTATAAAACAAATATTGTATGAGCTTTTTGGAAATATTTTCCCATTAGTGGGTTTTCGCATTTCTATTCAAGACCTAATGACAAATGGGTGGCGCCCTTCATACTTAATATTTCTTGCTTCTATCTTTAATTTGGAAGAAATAAAAGTCTCCGCCGTGGCATAAATTTTAGAGTAAGTATCGTTGAAGAATCGTTATGTATTAAAATATTTCATTGATTTTAAAATAGTTAAGTACCGACAAAAAAGCTAGTTACAATAATTCTAACGTGATATTGAAAATTTTTAATTTTGTCAATATTTCAAGTGTACATCGACTTTTCTGTTTATTCAATTCAAACGTGAATCTCTAAACTGTGTTTCTAATTTTTATATTGTTGAGTTAAGTTTAAATTTTCCATATTTCTTATGCCACTTTATAGGTAAGATTTACTAACTTTACTGTTTCGCAAAAGTTTAATTATTCCATCACACCACCTTTTAGGCTTTCTCAAATGTGAAGCTGTGTTGTTTAGCCGTCACATAAGATCAGATATACAACGTATTGTTATTCTAGGAAATTTGAATGCTTGTGTGTTACAAAATAATTAAAAAACTAAAGTACCAAAGCTTCTGAAACCCTGAGTTTGAGATTGTTACATACATATACTTTCAATTGTTTGAATATTCTCTAGTATAAAGGAAGTTGAGATTTGCAGAATTTTTATTGCATCAGTAATTAAAAGTTTTAGTAATATTACTTAATTAACGATAATAGTACATTGCAGTAAATAACTTTTAAGTTATTTATTTTAACCTTATTATGCTGTACGTTAGCTTTACGTACGCTAAAAAAATAACCCAATTTCTTTCAACGTACTTGAACTTACTTGTGAGTGGAAATCCGGTGGAAGATCTGGGACGGAGCATCATAAGGGAAGGTATGCACTGCCGACAGCAAGGAATTGTGCTAAAAGTCTGCAGGAATCCTGTTCGGAATCTGGAATTCATGTAGCAGTAGATGATAGGATTATAGCAGGCATGTGACATTGCTAACCAATGCGACGCAAACCACAAGTAAGGTTTTATTCCGTCGCTTATACTTTCTTCGGCTACCTGAAAAAGGAATTCTTTTGTGAATATCCCCCTGAAATCACTAGTTTTGTTTTTAAATTGAAGCGTGTATTGTAAGCACTTTTTTGTGTCAATATCCTTGCCAATTTGTAAAATAAAAAACACTGACATGTTTACATTATTAAACTGTTAAACATGAGTGAAAATTTATATTAAGTTGTTTTCATGACATGTGTTTTTATCATATAAAAAAAAGAGAAGATAAATTATCCAAAATTTAATACCGTTGTGACATACAAACTACATCAATCAAAATAAATGGTCGCCGGCTATTTAACTTTCTGTCAACGGGCTACTCTTTTTGAACCGGATAGGTGGCTTTTTTATTGGAATACCAATCTATTAAAGGGGTTGTAAAATATTTCAACAGTTAGTCGATATAGAGGAAATTAGTTAAAGGTTAAAAATAAACTGTACCTGCAGCAGTGTTCTTTTTTACAAGCAAGCTTTTTATGATTTATAAAATGTATTTACTTACCCACAAAACATTAAATGGTAACCAACACAGGGTAAAAATGATTACCACCATTACCATCATTTTAATCATCTGAAAAAAAAGAAAAACATATCAGAAATGCTCTTGATATTTTTTATTCTATCCTGAAAGAAAATATGTATGAATTTTTTGTATCTTCTAATAATAACATATATCTCATTCAACTTTTTTACGTTGGAGAAACATCTTTCAACAGAAAACTACAGAAAACTATTTTTCACCACCCGTTCGGTGATCCCTTTCTTGAGTGCCTGTAAGAATTCACGGGTCTGAAACCACCTGCTCTGCTGCTGTCGTTATTTCGACAGAACCATTATCTACTTTATTGTTGTTATTCCTTGTGTAGTTATAAAAAAAAAGTAATTTTTAAATTTCGATAGCTCTAATTGCACTCTCAATAATTTTAATTCTAGCTAACTCTTATTATTGTTTACCAATTTGTAAATTTCTAAACAAAGAAAAAATTTACATACTTTTACGTTGTCGAAAAGATTAACCTCAACCCACAAAGCGAACAACATAAAAATGCAAATGAAATAATGTGTACGTTGTTAACCAGTAAATGTATATTTATATTTTTGTTAATTGTTCTGCATTTTCATGCACGATGCGTCAGTACATGTTTGCCAGTTATTTTTCAAAATACGTGAAATGAATTATAAAATGTAAAAATGATCTCGCTTGCGTTCTGTAACTGCAATTGTCAAAAACATGGAAAACTGAACGAAGTGAAACCAATCTGAAATTAAACTATTTTATATTACAATGCCTTTTTCTTAACATTTATTGAAATTTTAACTTCAACTGGATATATAAACCAAAACATGCAGTCCTGAAAACTAATTAAAAATTAACATCAAAGATAAATTTACTATTCATGTGTGAACTAAACTATTAGTATTAGTATGCATATAGAGAGGGAGTACCAGATCTTTGATATAGTCTCGAGTTGCAATGCTCGTCCTCCGCGCAGTATTAAGTACATCAACTGTGTTTACGAAATTATTTTATTTATACACTACTCAATCCTAATATAAAATAGCGCAAATGTTTTTTTACATCAATATAAAGCAAAATAGTTTTCCTTGATAAACTCAAAAATTATCGAATTAAATTGCAATAAACAAAATAGCTAAAATTCACATATTAAATATTACAAACAATTTTAATTTTTAAATACATTATTTATTCATTGGACTAAACAAAAAAATAAAAATCTTGTTTAAAAACTCGAAGCGGGTTATACTTAAAAATCAGAAACACTTATTGCTGTTAGACTAATTATTTTAGTTCAGTTCATTAGAAAGGTTCACTAGATACGAAGGAAAAACGTCAGACGTCGGCCCTCTCTTCAAGTTATTTAAATTCAACCACTATTTATACTTCAAAAGTACTATAAAGGATCACCGTGAATTAAATTAATAACCCTTAGACCCGTTATAACTTTTAGAAATTATCTCAAGCCTCAGTAGCGTGTATTTAAAAATCTCAAAGCTCATCACAGTACATATCCGAACGGTACGGTAAATCTTAATGGAATTCGCAAAGTTCAAAGTTTAACCACTCCTATAAAATTGGCTTAGACGGGGGTGCAAGTTTTCTCGCATTTAGAATTTAACAAGGGAAATAAATAAACGTCCTTTATCATGGTCTGAGCAAAGAAAGAGAAATCCGTCAAAATCTTTCGAACATTCTGCTTATCAATAATAAATAGATAAGAATTGCCTCTCAAATAGAATAATGAATTCTTAGAATAATACATGCTTGCTCTCAATAAAAAAGTTTATTTTCTCAGACTATCAAGTTTTTTATTACAAGAGCAACTGAGACAAATTCTTTATTTGGCAAATGGAGCCATAAATAAATCTAAAATCAGCTTAACTTTAAATTTATTATAAACGACGATATTATAACACATTACGTGCGTAATTTAAAATGCTATAAGTATTACTTGATGATGTGGGTATTATGCATATTTTATTCTACTGTTAGTATTACTATGGCTAGTGTTATTCTTATTGCACATTTGATTATTTTATCCAGAACCAAATATTTCTATGTACACTTGAGATGTGAGTCTTTGTTAGTAGTATTGTTTTTATTATATAAATTTGTTTTTATTGGCTAGAACATTCCTGGATTTTCCCAATTGGTCAACTTATCGCTGAATGTAGGCTGTTGTCTATTAGTTGGTAGCACTTGGTAGAATATATATAGTAATAATTGTGAGTGAGTGTTCTGCTGTAAATTCAAAACAAAATTTTATTTTGCATTTAAAAAGTTAAATAAGTGAAATTAGTCGTAGTCATTGCTGCAAGTGGCTCTGTTCCGTTCGTAGTAATCATACTACTATAATCAGACTACTCTGGTTGTTGTTTGTACTATAATCACCCCCAGCAATGGCTTTGTCACCAGAAGTGCGAAAGAACTTTTGATGCTTCGAACTGTTTTGGAAGCTGCTATAGATCAATTTCCAAGATGTTAAGAATTTTTTTATTAGATTTCCACTTTCACGCCTATGTGCTCCTTTTCTTAATTTTCCAGAACCTAACGTTTCATTCCTCTTATAATGATAACATGCGAAATACCATCTGAATGGCTTGTATGCTACGGATTTGATTATATTATATTATTGTAAACTTTTATGGAGATTTTGCTGGTTCAGTGCGCTTCGATTATGCAAGAAGTATTGTTAGGACAAGCCCTGAGCACTCCATGCGTTAATTTTAAATAACTCAGTGAATATGTCGTTTTATTGATTATAGTGTAGTGACGAGATCCATTGTTGTTCCCATCAGAATGACTGATCTCTACATGATGCTTTTTAGTTCAGATAATGTGATAAAACTTGGTTGTTGACCTCAGGAAATTGTATTTGTTGAATACTTTTTCAGGATGTTTCCCCTAATAGATATCCAGGTTAATAATGAACGTTTTTTTTGATGAGGTTTGGAAATTCCCTTAAGATCTCTCTCTGTATAATCTTCAATTAAATTTTTAAATCTCACAAAAAATAATAATAAGACTTTGTTGGTATACATTCTAACAAATCAAACTTTATAAAAATTATAACAATATAAATTTGAATATAAACTAATGGAAATGCAAGTAAACAGGAAAAAGCGCCACTATCGTTAAAACAACTTAAAGCTAAAATATTAAAACTGGCTTGCACAAAACATCAAAAGAAGATTTCAACACTTGAAAGTAGAAACAAGATCGTTTGTTTATAAGCAAAGTTGACATACCGACAAACATAAATCGTCATGAATAATTATAAAATAACTAACGAAAACGGCAAATAATGGAGTGTGAAGCATAATTTTACTTTGAACAGAATTAATATCGATGAATCAGAAAATAAATTCAATGTTAAATTCGAAGTGCAACTGGAGAAAAACCTGTAAAATCAATAGAAAGTATAAAAACAGTATAAGTAAACCAAAAACGAACTAAGCAAACTTATTGCTATTGTAACAAAGACCCCCGCAATCTGTACAATCTATACAGATTTCCAGTACAAAATGTAATGCAAAGGATAATAGTCCCAATTAGTTTTAACAAAACTAAAATAGGCTTTCGCAGTTTAAAATGTACCGAAAAATAAATGTATGCACGAAAATCCAATTCATACTACCATCTATTTCGTTTTCTGTCAGGATACAGTTAACTGTCTTTATACATTTTGTTAAAACCAATCGAATTTACATAATAATAGGGTTCATGTAAATTTAAAAATCCATAATCTTTCGTTTATTACAAAATCACACTAATTACAAAACATGATCCACTGAATCGAAAGTCTCATTACAAAATTCAAATCATTATTCTTCAATTTTGTTTTATCGAGATTACATTTGCTACAAATAATATTTTATGATTTTTGTTTAAAGCATCAAAATAATTACATAGTTATAGTTATTATTTTCAATGTACTTCCTTATAGATCAGTTATAGTCGATTTAGAGCCAGTTGTCATTTTAAATGTGATTAAAGCATTCAGATTTAGCAAAGTTTTAAAATGTATCGCCTGCGCTTTGCTGCTGTCGAGTTTTCCAAAAGCTCGCTTTTAAATAATTACAGATCTTCAATGTAAACGAAGGGAGAGTTTACATTACGAACTAATTCTTTAGCCTTTTAAGGCTAACTAGATTATGATTAACTTGTGTATTAAAAATATCTTGAAATTTAACTTAATGAATATAGAATGCCTGTTTAAGATACTTTGGATAACCTTATTAAGCACAATTTAATTTAGGGCTATGAAAAATTTCACTTGGGTTTTGCATTAATAATTTATGTTTAAAAAATCTTAAAGGTACTGTGGGAAGAACACCTTAAAAGAAATAAATTGGATTTTTATAGTTTCATTTTATAGATTACCGTGCAGGTCTTGATTTTTATCTGTCTTGTTTCGGAAGTAATACTGACGTCAGAAGATTAACTGAATTAACTTAAAGTTTTCTAAGCTACAATTATGAGTGACACGAGTGTTTATTTAAGATTGCGAATTTGACATACATTATTTATTTTACAAAACATTTACTCGCTTAAAAATAGTTTTGTTGTTTTTGTGAAACACTGTTTATTTTTGTCTTTAAAAGTTGACGTCAGATTTTGTAATAAATAGACAAATGTGTAAAACATTTTTAATGCAATTTTTCACTGTCGGTAATCATAATTCATAAAAGAATTTTTGCTTAACTCATAAAAGAGATTTTGATGCTTTGTAGCACTCCTATGTTCTCTCTACGCATGAAAAAATGCATTGGTATTATGAGAAAGATATAAATAGTAATTGTAAATATAGTTTTTAGATGTCGTCATGAATATCTTACATATTTGCATATATCATATAGAGCATTGCCTTTGTATACTAAGTACTTTTTAGAAAACTGTAAGGGTTACTTCTTGTAACCGTTTTCTTAACATCTCAAGGGTTTATCTCGTCGTGTTGGGTTTATATAATAGAGTTTGGAGGTTTTTCTCGAGTTATTCAATATTCTTCTAACTAAATTCATATTTATTTTATTTAATTTATTTTATCAAGTTAATAAATAAATCTTAAAGATTCGTAGTACTTATATTCCCGAGCAGAAATTTGTTATAGCAAACCCTATAACGATCTGGGCCGGGTCAGGTTCTACTACGGCATGCCCTATTAAGGAATTTATATGTGGCCCTGATCAGGTTCCAATATGGACTGACCTATAAGGTTGTTCCCTATCAGGCTGGGATATGGCTATGGAGATATTTGAAAGCGTGATCGGGTTCAGATCTGCCAAGGCGTTACATTTCTGATCTGGCCCTTGTTTAAACTAGGGCAGGCCGGATAGGGGCCTGATTCTAGCCTTATCAAATTTCTGCTCGGGTTGTTGCGGAAACTTACTAAATCTTTCTTCCGGTTGTTTGCAATTACACGTTTGCTGCTTGTAAGCCGGCGACGCGACATTTTCATTTTTACATACTTCAATGGGTTAAATTTAAAAATATTTTGTATTGGTATATTTTTATTATTTTTTGGCGAGTTAAGGACTTTTGCGCGTCTTCGTGAGTTCTTTTTTATTGTTTTAAGCTATTTCTAATTACATTGTCTCCAGTTTTAGGAATTTTGGTTCCTGGTATACTCCGGTGATTATTTTCCTGTATCTCCGTTTTGAGAAACCTTCGTTTTTACAAAGGTAATTCTTTCCATGGACATCTTATACGACTTTCTCCAATTCTTTTAATATTTATTTAATATTTCATTGATTGATAGTTAATCTACCAATTTAATACTATTTTTGTAATTCTTAATAGTTAATAGGTTTCTTCTCTACTTTGAAGCATTATAAAGCCTTTTAACAGTTTTTATTTATATCAAGAAAGCTTCGCAACTAGAAGAATTATTTCTAACATGCAGTTTTAAAGAGTTTAAGGTAAGTTCTTACCTACATGATGTTTGGCTGTCATTATTTTATCTTTACTTTAAAACTGTTAGATAAGGTATAAATGAAAAGAAAACTGCTGAAATTATATTTAATGTTAAAGTCAAATATTTATTTGTCTAAACTAACTTTTTTAACATTTACTAAGAAAAAAACAACAATTTTTTGACACCAGGGATTTTAATTCTAGGCAAGATACACAGATCTAAGAAATATTTCGAAAATATCCTAGATGAAATGAAGTCAATGTAGATAGGTTGAATTCTGCGAAAGGTGTAATTTAGTAGTTGTTACTACAATATTTCAACATTACCCTAGATGCACTGGTCTCGAAAGTGGAATTAATCTGCTGTGAGGTATGTTAGGCAATTCATTAGGGTATGAAATGTGATCCACACACACACACGTTTAAATGAGATTCATTTTCTACGCATAAACTTTAAATAATAAATGGATAAATAAACATTTAGTAGAATTAATTTTACTTCTGATTAAACTTAAAAATAAATTACCTCTGGAAGCACACTTGCAATACTTACATTATAACTTAAATGCAACTTTCTTAGGATCATAATTTACTAAATAGGCACCAATAATAAGAAACTTTCTGTAGTAGTGTAATATGGAGGAATGGTTGTAAAATAATGTACAGCAGTAATAACTGAGGCCTTTTCCGGAAGACAGGAGTATAAGTCTATAAGCCCTTTTTCGGGAAATTCTTTAAAGTAATCCGCCGTATTTCGAAGCATATTACCTTCAAATATCAGTTTGATATTTCCTCGACACACACTAGGAGAATATTTGTCCAGACAGATGTTCAAGTGATATTGCTGTTATACATTGGATTGAGTGTTGACTGTTTTGGTATGGATTGATTTTTGTTATTGAGTGTTCTTTTCTAATAATAATTTTGAGATGGATGAGAAACGCCAGAAAAGAAAAAAAAAGAGAAAAAAAATCTAGTGAAACTTATTTTAATTCCAGTGCATGCGAAGTTAAAGCAATGCAGTTTTCTCATGTAAATAAATGTTGCCAAGAATGTGACCGTAATTTTGAAAGCAACCATCACCATTCTCTGTCTTCATTAATATAACTATTATTAAAGGATTAGAAAGGAGGTTTGAAATCATATATTCTCAATAAACCAACTACTATAGGCTGTTTAAAATGCCTTTAAAATTAAACTGTGCTAAGCTCCGTAACTTATAATGAGCCGTGCATACCGTTTCGTATTTGGAATAAAAGTTACACTATGAAGGAATTAAAAGGTATAAAACTAACTCAAGTACAGTGCTTTTGCTCAAGAAGTTGATGTAAGGAAGTTATTCAGATTTATGGATAATGACATCATTTCCTGGATTCCAAAAATATGTTTGAAGAAAGTCATAACGACTACGTTATTTAAGAAATATATTTAAAAGAACTTTTCTGTGTTTATTTCCTATTTGTCAACTAGTTTACATTTGTTTTAGCATTCTGATTGGAAACACATGCACTTGGTATTATGCTTTAAATCTGTTCATAAAGAATGATGGTAGGGTTATGGAGTTAAGCTTGCACTCGTTTTACACCCGACCATCGTTTACTATACATCTCGATGGTAAAGGAAGTAGTAGAGGAAAATAATATTGACCGCTTTTACCTTTTTATCGCAACTTGACTATCGCACGACCATGTTTTATGAACGCATTTATAATCCTATATCAAGGGCATGCGTTTCCAATAAGTATACTAGTTTTCTTTTGTTATTGTTATGATAGATGCATAATTTGTAAACAAAACATTAACATCATTTCTAATTTATTTACCTGGCTGTTTAATTCATTATTTCACTCCTTTCCAATAAGCGTTTTTACTACTTATGGTAACATGTGTTACCTGGTACACATAACCTGGTTATATGTGTATAAAGGATATATATATCAAAAGTATTGAAAATATATCCTAAGGATTTTTATAAGAAATTTTATAATATTACTGTAAGCTCTAGCTTTATAATGAAGTACTAATGATCGATTTAAAGTACTACAAAACTTATAGTAACCGCTATCATAGTTTCTAAGATAAGAAATGTTAATTGTGTTAAGTGTGTGTTGCCACTATCTTATTATAAAATTAATTATTCGCGAGGTTATATAGTGGTACAGTTAATTACTTTTATAAATTTGAGATGATAATCGCTTGTCGATATATTGTTAAAAAACTGTTGGTTAGTAGTTTGGTAACCAATATTTTCTTTGTAAGCTTTTGTTAATTTTAGTTCCTACAAGTTACCATTCTAAACCATGTTATGATTTAGTATAAAAGATGGCAACATAAAAATATGTCTGCGTGTTGTAATCTAAACATGGATAGTGGCGTATCAAAAACTAGGAAGAAAGCGACACCAAATTTCGAAAAGCTTTTCTAAAATCATGAATACAGTGTTGATTTCTTCTGGCAATTACTTCATTATAAAATAATATGACTACTCATCAAGGACATTTATTCTTACATAATCATCATGAATATTAGAGAACGCAGCCCACGTTGATGTTGAAAGTGTCTAGATTACTATGGGTGATATTACAGTTTTCAAAGTTTATAAAAGAACGATTACATGGGCATTATTTAACTTATTATAACAAATTTTAGTTCAAAATTAGTTTTCGTTTAATGCAGTTATAGAAGGCAACGATTTTATCGAACTTTTCAAGTTAAAAAAAGCACATACTATACAATTTTCAAATGGGTAAATTAGAATTCACTATTACTGAATAATTTAACGACTTCTTTAGTTTTTGAGGGTAAGTTGTTCATGTTTGCAGTAAAAAATCTCCCAGAATAAAATTTTGCCATAGGTATCCGAATTTCACAATAATTTTATATAACGGTGCTAATAATAGTTCAGTTACCAAATTTTTATTACGCTTTCCGCTTCGAAATCTTAATATTTTTCTCTCTTAGATACTAAACTTAGTACTTTCTATTAAATTCTTAGTTGTATGTATATGTTATATTGCACTTGTATTACAATAAAAATGGACGAGTAGTATGTACATAATTACCTATAAAGGTAACCGCAATAGACACAAAACTACATTATATAACTAAAGGTGATTTCTATAAAATAGCGATTATTTAAGAAATTATATAGTGAAAACAAAACATCTCTGTTACTATTGATTTTAAACTTTGAAGTAGTATACCCTTACTAAACGAAGGTGTTCGAAACTCTTAAACTCCTCGATTTAAGAACTTTAAGATGTTTATAAGAGAAACAGAGATATTGCCGTTACTAAATTATATAAATTAAAGTTACATATATATAAACTAACTGATCATAGATTTGTGGTTACTAGTCTTAGTCAGAGTTCTTAGTCCTTGGGTTTCCTAGTCTCTACCTTTCACTGCGGCGATTTCCATTTATAGTAAATTATCTGTTATTAACTTATATAGCTTGCGGTAACTAATTTAAGGGTATTGTGTTTCCAAACATCTTTATTCATTTCCGATCAAGCTTTTTTAAACTAAGTGGTGGCATTTGCTTACTAAATTATTATTGCTATTAGTATAACTAGAAAATATTTCTTAAATTAGAAAAAAAAACGAAGTACAGTTGTGCTGCATAAATTTGCTGCAGAATGTTAATCTACATTTTGTTTAAATATTACTGAGCAGTGCTAAAAGATAAACACTACTAAGATTGGGAAACTGCATAATCTATTAGGAAAGTTTTCCCCATCTACTTATTTTAATATTCTGAATGCATAGATAGTAATATAACTCGAGAGGAAACTTTAGGAATGCAGAGACGCTTACACCACTTAATATTGGGCTAATTATTCAACAAACCAAATTTGTAATTCCAATCAGTTGTATCTTAATAACTAATTAACATTTTCAGCCTTATTTGATAATTTGGTAAATTAATCTAAAATGGCAACCACATTCAATAAAGAGAGGGCACTTAATTAACGCAGTTATTTGTTTCTTGCCAATAAAACGTTGTTTGGAGAATACTCTGCGGTGATTTTAGAAAATTAGATTTTCATTTAATTAAATAATTTAAAAATTTAATTTGTGTTATGTAACTGTCGGGCGGTTACGCGTTGAGAGATAGTTGATAAAATTTAATATTTGAGAAAAAACTGCCTTTTTGTAAGAAGAAATGGATTTTTAATTTTTTTTTTCATTAGTTAAAGTTAGATACCTACAGCAGTTGGATCAGCAGAAGTTCTTAATAGCAAAGCTCATTTGGCGAACTCTTTTAAGAAAAGTATTACTTTCAGATGTGTTTCTTATGGTTTGTCTGCATACCTTTTGCATGCAAAATGATTTTAAAAACATCAAATATTCATCGTTTAGTCACCCTCTTTGACCCTTATAAATTTTTCATAAAATCGTTTTTATAGAAAATCATAAATATATATACGATGTATAGGGAGATATTTGGTTATTTCTTGTATGGAGTATCATAAGTACGTCCTGATTTTTCATCCAGTGAATCAAAGTTAGAATATATTTTACTCTGCATTATACACAACTACAATTTATACAAGTTTTGCATAAGGGGTGGAAATTCTGAGTGGAAAACAAAAAACGGTATATTTGGTTATTCTATTTTCACAGTAGTATTTAATTAGGTTGTGAATGGCTTTATAATCTACTACTACCTGTTAATCAATTTACCATTATAGTTAGTTTAAAAAAGAATTGTAGGTTCTCAAAGGTGCATTGATTTTCACGGATAACAAATTCACTAAAATCAGATACGGTTATGCTCAAGACTGATAACGCTTAATTCTGTAGGATTAGTTTTTAATCCACATAATAATTATGTGGATCCATAAATTAACTATAGTGGTAGCCCTAAAGTGTCTATTAAAAGATACCATACAAAGTAATCAAAAATGAATTATTTCAGACTACGAAACATCCTCACTCTGCCTTAATATGCAAATTCTCGTGCCTCTATCTGTAAATCTTGACAGCAGCAATTCAATTCCTAGTAAAATAAAAAAAATAGGTCGATATAACTTGTTAATTATTATGTTGTGAAAAATGCATAAAGAAATTAATTTTTTATTAAAAAAATGGAACAATTCTCACATTTCTTTGAATTCAAATTGCGTAAAAAGAATTTAAAAAGTTGTAATTACAAATTCGTCCTTTTTAGTCTCGTGGTAATATAATCCATTATAAGAAAGTTAAAAAAATGCAAATTTAGATAAAAGGTTATTAAAATAACTTATTCTGACAAAATCAATACAACACAACACAATTTATTTTACCTTGCACAAAAAACACAAACGAGAACATTATTGAGGAAGCGGTTTAACCATAGCCTTGCTTGTCTGAAAATTTAAGATAATTAAGTAGCTAAAACTGTGATAGACAAACCAATATTTTTATTACAAGTACAGTAGTAGCAATACATTTCTGGCTTAGAAATAGAAAAGAATATCCTATTGGATCAAAAAGTGGTTAAATTATATGACATTAGGCAACTATTCTAACTAGTCATCCATTTAAATTTTTATTGATTTTAAAAATATGCATTTTCAACAGGATTCAGCCATTCGTATTTCAATGCTAAAATAAATCCTTCTACAATATCCTAGAAGGATTTCCCGATATAACTTGTTTAGATATTTATATTTTCACACGTAACAGTCTGTTTACACAATCGATGGACTCTATATTGATATTAAGATATTTTTAAAAATATAAAAAGTATTATAATATAAATACAAAGATTAGTTAAAGTCTCACAACTTGTGAAACTTTAACTAATCTTTGTATTTATATTATATTTCATGATTATGGAGTTCCACAAAGTAAGTCTGGAGACAGTAAATGCTATAAAAAGTATTATTTAAATGTGTAAAGTAAACGTGTTTTGGTGCTTTTCGTTATTTAAAATATACATAACCCGGATAAAAATTTAAATTTAATCGAAATTTAGGTCATAAACAGGATTAAGACTTAGGTGCATAATTTGAAATAACGTATTTACACTGACTGTACTTTAAGATAGCCTGACCTTCCCACCTTTTCTATTAAACGTCTGATATATTAGAAATTTGTAATTTTATAAAAATCGACGTTCTGCACAACATACTTATTTTACAATTTGTGGCTCAAGTTAACATCAGTGTATTCATAATAAACGTCGTAAATTCTTACTTAATAAATTTTATTAACAAACCTTCTTTTACAACTGCTCATATTTATCTATTTGTAAATATGGTTTTATAAATTATATTATAATTAAAAGTTTATTTACGTATTTCTGTTTAAAACAACATTCACAATTTAGAGGTTTTTAAATATTACCATGTGTAGTATTGATAGAGCTTTTAACTCAACTGTAAAATATACTTAAAAGTTGAAACCCATAGGTCGAGGTTCACGATAAAACTGCGTCGTGTAATCATGTGTAATACCCCCCTCTTTCAAAGTTTGTTTCAAGGTGGCCGTAGGTGCCTACGGTACACTCGAGCTGCAAGATTTTATAATATTTAGCCACTCCCTCGTCCCCAAATCGCATCCATGGTCATAAATAAACCAATAAATCTACTATTTCCCAATAACAAAATTTTTATTTTTAAACAAAAAAGAACTTTTATTTTGTATTTTGTTTATAGTAACTTTATTTTTTATGCGCCCGTTTTATGAAGAAATCAAGATTTTCTTTCACGTTATCCACCTCTTTGCATTTTTCTTGTTCTAAGGAACATCTTGTTATGTTCTTTTTCGAGTAACCGTCGATGCGTCATACATTTCGCCACCAATCTGAATGTTCACCGGCTATGCATAGGGATTTCTCCTGTTCATTACAATACTGCAGCGCTAATAATATCTGAAGGAACTTTTTTATTATAATAATTACCTAGACAGGTATTTATTAATTTATTATTATTATTAATTTAATAACCTTTTTTTGATAATTTTAGTGTATCATCTTGAAATGGTTACCGTTTCGGCCGTATAACAACTTCAAAGACACCTTTTCTATATTATATATGCAATATTTGAAAAACAACGAATGTAGTAACTATAGTCAAAGATAAAATAGTATTCTATACAACTTATCGAATATTATAATATTTAGAATTTAACAGATTGTATACTGGAAAAATACTGAAATTGTAAACTTAAATTAAATTGTAAACTTATCAGTTAGTCGATCGGATAATTGCTTAATTGGCATAGACAATTTAGTATGCTCTCTAAGGAAATTTATTCAAGTTAATAAAAAATTAATTTAAAAATCATCAAACATAAAAATTTTATTTTATTTAAAAATAACTTTAGAATTATAGAACCATTGTACAATTTGTGTTATATTAGAAATTTCCCGATCCTTGTTAATATAAATTCTTTATTACAGTTTTTTATAACTATAATAAATATCTTACTACATACTCAATTTTTATAATTTCAGTGGAAGATCTAGCGAAAAGGTCTTGATTTTTAATAATACTGATAAATTTTACTAATAATGAATTTTAGCAAAGATTATTATTAAGTAACATATACTTATAGTTTTTGTATCATCTATTAGTATATTTAAAACACAAGGCTTATTTTTGTTCCAGTTCGTTTGAGAGTTCCGCTAAGTCGATTTACGTGATTCTTTTTTTATAATGAAGCTCTCGCTGTGTAGATTAGTCAACACTACTTCAATTTTATATATTTTTAATTTTTATATTATTAAATTAAATAAATCTACAATGTTTAATTTGAGATGCACGGATCGGATATTCACTTGCATCTCATCTCATCTCATTTCATCTCTTCATTGTCATCTCACTTTTCACGGTGGTAAGTTTTAAAACTATTCACGATCATAAACATTTTCTCAGTTTACTGCAACTCTCCTCTAGTATCATTAAAGCTTTTAATGTTCGTTGTTATAAATGACTGGGGCGATTATTGTAAAGATTTCATTATTGGCGTGATCACACTTATTATCGTGTTCCCATTAACACTGCTTTAGATTACGAAAATCTTATATCTTCCAATAGTGAATATTAAATAATCTCTCTTGGAAACCCGAGGGATTCTAATCATACAACGAGCGTTGTATATAAGGAAATCCTTCGATAAATTAGCGTTTTGGCCGTCATGGTTTGATGGGGTTTCCCTAAGTTAATTTTAATTATACAGATTAAGCTATATTTATAATTAGTAGGTATTGCGCCCCTTGAGCGTGGAAAAATTTTGATGACCGTGGGAACCTAATTAGCATAATTAATTGCTCTAATTAAATTGATTGATCTAATAAATATGCAAATGAGACGCGAATTAAATTTATTGATCTAATTAAATGTTCGAATTAAATTATTTGATCTAATAAATATGCAAATGAGGCGTGAATTAAATTGATTGATCTAATAAATATGCAGGAGGCGTGTATTAAATTGATTGATCTAATAAATATGCAAATGAAGCGCGAATTAAATGGATTGATCTAATTAATATGCAGGTGAGACACGAATTAAATTGATTGATCTAATAAATATGCAATTGAGACGCGAGGTAAATATATTGATCTAGTTAATATGCAAATGTGGCGTGAATCAATCCATATCATTCGCCGTATCGTTTGCATTTCCGCCATCTTGAATCTGTCATTATAAATCTGTCGATGCTATTAGAGGTCGCATTAAAAAGCCTCCTCTTTCGCTCTCTCACTCTCTCTCCTTCTCGCTCTCTCGCTCTCTCCTACTCACTCTCTCCTTCTCGCTCTCTCCTTCTCACTCTCTCCTTCTCACTCTCTCTCCTTCTTGCTCTCTCCCTTCATCCTAATGCTAGTAAATGAAACAACATTGGCTAGAGGTAACCGTTACGTCTACTGTTCTGTGATTGGTTCGGACGGCTTTGTTATTTTATACGTGAAAATAAAAATCGATAAACGTTTTACTGTTTTTTATTATTTTTCGTAAAGTTACACAATATTACTAATATTCTATTGTAAATCAGCTGAAACTAGGTGATTATAGTTTTATATATATATATAGTATAATACTTTATTACTTAATATAAGCTAGATATGTTATAAGAGGATGTTACAAATTAATTTTCTAACAAAATAACTTAGATCAACTTATAGATATATATTCTAACACTTAACATTTACTTAATCGAATATTAACTATATATTAAACTTAAACCTCAACATGCTTTATTTAATATAGTAATATAAACTTCATATAGGTAAGAACTGTCATGGGAGAACATCTTCAGCCTTTATTCAGGACTTTTCGTTTAAACCAAGCCATTTGACGTAAATGTCACCATTACTGCGGTGTTTAAGTACTTTTTTTGGTTTGCTGCAACTCGAACTCGTAGAAAGCTCCTCGAACAGCAACCCCATGAAGATCTTCCAGCAGATATGTGACAGGTTTTGTAAATTGAAATTTAACTATTTTGAATAATTCAGTTGACCAGTTGGGCGTGTATCCCTTAGAAAAGACCCCTTTGAACTTACTAATACGTACGAGGTCATTCAAGTCTAGTTTACGCTTACTTCATGCAGCGACATCCGCTTTTACATTAGTGTCATAAACGGCTAGTTGGGTCGTAGGTGTAACAGTAGCAAGAGCTCGGCCTATCGTTCTTTGTCTGGTGTTGTTATAGCTGTCAACTACCCGTTGTTTAATATGTAATATATCTTGTAACGTGTAATATATCTATCCATTTAAGTGATCCTCGGTAGCTAAACTCTTTATACAGCTTTTTCTTAATTGTACGGATAACGCGTTCAACTATTACGGAATATGTACGTGTGTTACGCCTTAATTACGGAATATGTAGAGTAATGATTTATACTGTGCTCTTTCATTAATCGTTTAAAATGTTTATTATAAAACTCTTTCCCGAAATCCGTCTGAAGATTCTTAGGTATGACTGCATTAGCACTCTTAAAGATGCTGCGGACCTGCTTTGTCACCTCCTCTCCGGATTTAGTTTTCAACGGACGTGCATACAGATATTTCGAATAACAGTTTATCATCAGCAGTATGTAACTATACCCCTTATTTACTTTAGCATAGGGTATAAACTCGGCTAAGTCAGCCTGGAACAAATCCTGGAAATTTTTTATTATAGTGCGGCGTCTTTGAAAGTCTTTTCTAGCAGTCCTATGTATTTCATCAACAACGGTTTGTTTAGCACTCATCATAGAGTAATACAATTAATCTCAACGACACTGAGAGAGCAACGTCTAATATAATTATATTAGCAGCAGCGGTGTTCGATGAATACTGAATAATGTTAAAAGCAATATATCATTATATACCCCGAAATATTTTATTCTATGATGCCTTCCTTCTTAAGTTCACTTATAATTGATATTATTTCGTTTTCATTCTGCGGACTACTGTTGACAGCACTCTTTACAGCATATAACAAACGTAGCCTGTCGACTAGCTCGTTAGCCTTATTCCAGTAGACGTACTGGACTTTGCAATCGCTTAATTTTTTAAAATTTGACGATGATGATAGTCTAATGCCTAAACCTTTGATTCTGGGTAAGTTCGGTTTAATTATATAATCATACTTCCAATGTTTAACAGCTGTTAGTTTACCATGTGGTCTATATAATTTCTTATGCGCATTAGTAAGGGCTATTATCTGCATATAATTATTGATATCGTCTTGCGATGGTATAGACTCTAATTCTCTAAACGTGAGTAAGTCAAACAGACCGGGTGTTGCTTCGAAAACGTTGTTTTTAATTATGATGTTTGTATCACGCATAGTTTCAGGGGAAGATGCAAATGTCCACGCGTCTCGATCAATTTTATATCTAATATCGAATCTAGTTCTATCTATATTTTTGTTTCCGACAGCGTTAGCTATTAGCATGCCGTAATGAGTAGGGAGATCATGAGTTTTATTAGATTATTCTTCTTCTTCATCTGCTTCCGATGATGATGATGCTGAACTTTCAACAGGGGAATGTAACTAGCAGTAGTAGTAGTAGTAGCAGCAGCAGATGGTTGTGTTTTAACTTTCAATAGAGGTACGTTAGAGATGTTTACTGATTTAGCAATGGTTTCAGCGACGATGTAACTGAATTGTGCGTGACGCGATACATACGTTCTGCTTCTGCTCTATCACGACGAAAGTATGCAAATTTCTTACGTATAGCATTACGAGCGTGTATTATTTTACGCTTTACACTCAGATCATACGTGTTGGACATGTCGGCGATGCAGAGACTACTAAACGAATCGACTCTAATTATAAACTTATATATGAATCAAAACCCTTCCGATATCTTCCCTTGTCTAGAGAACAGTCTTTATTAATTACCAGGAAATCATGCGGCTCCTTTCAACACAGAGAGAAAATGTTTTTGAACTGATCATAGCTAATACCGTCTCCTACAACATGATTGCTAAACACGTGTTTTAAGTTCAACTCGTTTTGTCTAAAGAGAATAATTAGGTTTGCATTGTCCCTAATCAGATGTTTCGGTATCTTGGCGTACGTTTGACCTAGATAAAAACAGTCGACGCCGTTATGCCTACCTATGCTAAAATATTCTCTAATCTTTTCCTGCTTGCTGCAAGTTATATCATCAAAAATGAACACAGAATTAGGTTTAACATCACCGGGCCTGATTACGTCATCGTTTTCGCTAAATTCATGATATCCCATACCTGTAAGCGGTTTCATAACACGTCTTAAGAATTCATATTTAGGCTGAAATAAAGACTTGGCATATAGGTAGATATTTTCAAATTTTAAAACGTTTTCGCTAATAAGTAAACCTAACATAGCATTAGTTTTACCGCAGGAAGATGGACCGCTCAATATTGCTCGACATGATACCGGTAACAAGTCGCCATGTTTTCTAACATCCTCGACTGATCGTTGTAAAGATGTATTACATTCTTCTAGGTTACATATGTTTTGTGACTTATTTTGTTTAACAACCTTCATTATGGTATGCGTACGTGTCTAGTCACGGTTTCGTTAAACGGGTTATACTCGATTAATGCGTCGTGAAGGATCAAACAATACGCCTTAGTTGTGTTCGTAAATGCGGCAGAAGACTCGAGCTCTAGTCTAACATCGACAGTGGAATCCTTAAAACTCTCTACCTGTCTTGAACAGTCAATAACAAAAACTGAATACGTTTCATACGATTTGTAGCTGAGTAAACAGCTCTCACCCGCACCTCTACCTATACCGTCATAGTAATTCTCACGAAAACGAATATAATTCAGATACGCAGGAATGTAGTCCTTACGGTCGAAATCGAGATTTAAGCGTTGATGTGGGAACACTTGTGAATTTAAATACAGCTTAACGTCGACTAAGTTCGAAAGAGTAAATGTAGTCGGGTTACCAGTTCTTATACCCAGCTGATGCTCGTCTTGTAAAACTACAAAGACCCAGCGCGGTTTCTCTACATCATTGGAGTTCTTGACGCGCCAAACCTGGCGTAGTTTTTTAGTAGTATTTTTAGTAGTTCCCAACGAGGGTAACTCGTGTAATTCCCAACGTCTAAACGGAGCGATAATAGAAGAATTATCTCTTAAACTCTTCACCAGGTTCACTTTGCTTTCATCTGATAACAGTATATACGGAACTTCCCACGAGACCTTATCAATCTTGATATCTACATCGGACCTGCATCGCTTTTATAGCAATTAAAATCGTTCTTTGCGCGAATTAAAACTAGCTGACAACTCATATGAGGTATTACTTTTTTATAATCGTCTGCAAATCCAAAGATATCTTTTAACGGTATTCTACACGTGAAATGAAAGACGTTATTCCCCTGGTTATGTAACAAATCATTACCGTTAGTAATCCCTAAGTTCCATGCATTGCAGGTTAAAGCTCTATCCTCGGCACCATGTGAAACGAGACCTTTTATAGTACTTGTAATGCCAGGCTGTTATACATCTATGAGTTGATTTTCGCCTAATATTAGTTGAATTTCATCAAACAGAAAGTGGGCGAAATTGTTTACCAGAAGGAATTGCTTGTTTGCAGCACGTGTTATGCTACGTTTAACAAGTACGTAGCTGTCATACAAAGCTAAAACGTTATCGGAGTTTTGTATGCTGATTCTAATTGTGTCGGAATGATTGGCGTTTAACGTAAACGGCAGATAGGTATAAAAATCCTCTTTTATTATATCTGTATCGACGCGCGGCTTCTCAACTATGTTTAATTTATCAATGGTAAAGGTGTTGGAGTTAATATGCATTTTACTTCGTTTTGACATGTTGGTGTTATCGTACTTTAAAGCCTAACGATTCAAGAAATAGGCGACGAGCTTTAGTTAGTTTTAATCGAAGGTCTGCACTGGCCGGCGTTCGACGGTGAATGACCTTTGATGGACATATGCTGATGTTTCTATAGCTAAAGTTTATTCCCATTTTCACGTTTAAGTTCTAGCCTGATGCTCGTGAAAGTATCTTCAGACAAATTTATCAACTCTCCTCTCGCGTCTACTAGTGTAATGGTAATGTTGTCGATCTCGGTGACAGTGATGGGAAAGTAAATCACATGCGATGGCTCCTTTTTAATCAGATAACCGGGTAGTACGCAAACACCGAATTCGAAGATTGTATGACCTGATTGATTGTTTCTATATGAGCCGCCTGTAATATTCGTGTCTACAAAGATGTTTGGAGTTGAAAGTATATCGACAATTCGATCTGATACGTGTCTACTACCAGGTTCTAGCACGCGCTTCTTAAATCCTAGTAGGGATCCTATGTTATCGGGTTTGGTAAAATCAATCAACTCGGTAGCAGATTCAATCTCACACTTTCCCGTATTGGTGTTAGCTTTGATTTGTAGTAGTAGATCTCCCTCTTCCGGATCACCACTAATTTGATTCTTTATATAGTTAATGATTTCAGCCAATTCTTAGCTACCCGGTTCAATAGTTATTACCTGTTCTCCGTAATAAAATTTATTTTTGCCTGGGTATATATTACGTTTCGTGTGACTTGTATATAAGCCGACTAATCCTAGTGAGTATTCGTAACGCACGTGATCTAGTGTTATAGGTGCATAAATACAGTCTCTCTTTTATACAAAAATTGTAGACACAGATGTCCGCAGTTGTATGTATTGAACTTTTGTTCGTGGGCTACGTTGTAGTATACGGCGCAGCGAGGCCCTAAATATTTCACAAGTTCAGCTTGTGGTCTTAGGTCTCCGAAGGGTTCATAGTACAAAACGACGTTTCGATCCTTTCTATAAGCAACCCAATTAGTACCCGGTCCTCCATCGTCGTCAAGATTAACAATAGCTCTTTCGATTGTAAAGGTTTCGTTGAAGGTAGACTTGTTCTCATATAGACACCTCTAAAATATGGTATGTCTTTAGCATGTTTTATTATATCTAGGTCTGTAAGTGGTCTCCGAGGCAAGTTATTCAGCTTTTTGACCCGACATATGGTTTTAAGTACAATGCAGCTCCGCCAGTTCTATACGGCTTCAGGTAAAGGGCGTTCCCGTTTTTACCGCCTAAAGCGATAGCTTCCATACTTTTATTATGCCGTGTAGTTTCTTCTAGCTGTTTCTTATTACTATTAGCAGTGTTAACAGCTTTTGCTACGCCCGAAGCGCCTCCTATAATTGCTCCGAGAGCCGAGAGTCCAGCAAAAATTGGTATGAGTGGTAAAATACCCCCTGTAGCTGTAGGCACTGGAATAATTCGGGGTACTTTAACGTTTTTTCGGCCGCCCACGTTTTGAATGATTCTTCTGGCAGCGCTCAGGGCATGATGTATTAAGTCTTTACCCGTGAGTTTCTTGCTTGCTCGATTCACTACACCAACAAGCTTCTTTAAAACGCTGCCTTTAAAAGCGACAATTTTCTACTTCTTCTTTGTAACCCTTGTCGCTGGCTTCATACCCATTCCCAACTTTCTTTTAGCCTTCATTATACCGGTTACAAACAGAGCTGATGCTTTTCCCCTAATTTAGAGTCCTTAGCCTTAACACGCTTCCAAGCAGCTTCTTCTAATACACGATCTGCCTGGTGTCTACTGTTCAAATCGGAGCTTTGAGCGTACGAGATGTCGTGCTGCATACACGCCTGGTCCAAAGGATTTATACCTTTATAGCCGCGTTGTAATCTTTTATATAATTTAGTACCTGGTCCACAGTACTGATAGGAAGGAAGATGTAGTTCAATAGGCAGCTTGTCTATGACCTTGTTAATAACACCGTTACCCTCATGAACTAACATCTGGTACTGAGAGAAGAGACTGCTTGTACCTGTATTTATATTCGGTCGCCGTCGGACTAATCTCCATTCTGAAATCTCTGCATATAGATAAAGTCTCTATGATCAACTTGTAGAATTTTACATAGCTGATTTTCAACATTATGTATTCTTCTTTGAAAGCGGTATCTGTCCAGAGCTAATGTTTGCCAGTCTCCCTTTCTTGCCTGTCTGTATGCATACTCCCATACTATCATATGATGTAAATTATTCATGCTTACGTCGGCGAAACTTACTTTCTTTACCATATCGATGTGTTGCTGCTACTACTACTACATATCGCTATGCTTGAAGAGTTATTGATATTAGTAAAACTAAAACTTTGTTTAAATACATTTTTTTTATTTCTTCAACGATACGTTTAGGCTAAGATAAAAAAATAACTGATTAGCGTAGATATAAGCAAACTAAGCAACTGCGCAGCATTCCGGTAAGGCTAACCACATTTCCTATCTGCGCTAACCAAGCATTTGATATAATACACTTAAAACTAGAATAAAAATGGTGTCCATCATATCAATATGATTAGGTCTGATAGCAGTAGTAAATTCCGTTATTAGTCGGCATTGTACACTCTCTTTATGTTGTAAGAGTTCGTACGTGTTGCAGATTCGGCTATTAGGGCATCAAACGATGATCGCATAACTTTTTGAGTATCCTCGAGCGCTTGTACTTTATCTAATAATTTTTTATAATTACTATCTAGGGTATTATTCGTTTCTTCTATCTTTGTCAACACACTCGAATGATTAGTATCCATCTCATCATTTGTTATTAGGAGATTTCTCTTTGTTTCTTTTTACAACGTTGTTAGTAAACTGTTAAGTTCATTAGTTTCAATGTCAACTTTTGTTACCTTTTGCTTTAGATCTTTAATAGTGTTCTGAGTGTTGGTAGTCATTGTAATGAAGGTTTGTACAGCAGAGTCGAATTGAGTATCTACATAGGCTTTAGACGCGACATCCGTACCATCTATAAGGTAACTTACTGAAACAATACGCTTACCATCTGCATTAAACTACATTTGATCGTTTGTATGCATAGCTCGCTTGTTAAAATACTGCCTAGAGATTACATCTTTATCCTCTAGAGGTTCCCCTATATTACAAATTGTTCCATCTGTAGCATTATAGTACGATCCCCGTCCTTTATCCTCTCGTCTCAAACATTTAGAGAGTAATTTTCTTTCAATATCGTCCACCCGTTGGTATACTTTTTCGTGCAAACATCGTGGTCGTCAAGCGGTCCTTTAACATGTACTAGTCTTCTCTTCTTAACATCAATTACCCCTTCATCGCTATCTGATAACATTAGTACAGAACGCTTCGTGACAAGATCGTTATCGTTGATAGGAGCGCCTACATTTGTTATACGTCGGTTCTCAACATCGAAATTGCCCTCTGGTGTTAATTTGAAACCATAACCTCTCGGTCCACGTTTTGTTGCAGCCGCTGCTTCATCTGTCATGCTCATCATAGCTCTGCCGAAGAGATCTATTGTGTTCATGACGACGTATGCCAAATAACTGCCACGCACGAACAGAATACACCGTATTTATAGCTGAGATCTTCATAGCGCAATGATGTACATATTTCAATACGTCATGAGATTTATACAGTTCGTCGGATGTTCTCGGGCATAATCGTAGACGGTACTGAGACTTCTTGTAATCAGCTCACATTTAATTTAGTAAACATTGTATGCTTTTAGGTCCTGTTTTATTTTTAATTTACATCAATTTTTTATATAACATAAATGAAATAAAAAAAAAACTTAATTTCATACGCTGATGACACTGCGGTTATATTTAGTGGTTACGACTGGGACGAAGTATATAACAAAGCAGAATTTGGTCTATCTACTATTAAACATTGGTTGCATTGTAGCCTTCTTAGCTTTAATACTGCTAAAACAAAATATTTTAATTAACAAAGTCCGTTTCATAAATATGCAATCAGTATGGTGGCTAATGACGTCGTCTCTCTACTTTTGTTTCGGTCAACTCATTTACAAAAAAAACTGTTTTTTATGGACCTGAATTTTATAATGTCACTCCAAGTAACATAAAACAATTAAATCATAACAAACGTAAATTTGAACTAAAAAAAGTTTATTAGTCAGACACAAATTACTTCTATAGGATCATTACTTAAAGTACAGCCTCGTTCACGATTAATTGCTCTCTGTATACATACGTTTCTTATTGCCTTATCATTTAGCCCACGTAAGACAAAAAGAATGTATATAAATAAATTTCACTTTAACTCATGCACATACTTACCACTTAGGTTTATCTCTTTAATACTTATTTAATATAATATTTTGTATGCTAATTAATTTCGTTACCTATGTTTCAGTAAAAATATATATATATATATATATATAAAAATTATTATTACTGTTATTTATTTTATGTAAGCAAAAGAAGTTAAAAATGTACTTTTTCATAATTATATATATTTCTCATAATCTGTATTTACTTGAAATATTTATTAAACTGCCTACACCGTCCGTCTTTAGTTTGTATATATAGGTCGTAATTAAAATTTTTAGCATAGATCTGTTGTATATACTGATGATATACAGCATACCTGCATGTGTATATATATATATATAAATAATATTTAGAATGCAAATTCATATAGAAAAATTTATCATCGACTCTGCTGGGACTCGAACCCAGGACCCTCCACTGTCTAGGTGGTATCTCTACCAACTGAGCTACAGAGCACGACTACCAGCATAGCGAGAAATTTTCCATATGAATTAGATGTTTAAGCAGACATACAAAGTAACTAGATATTTTTTTGAATATTATTGATGAAGATCAGCAAGTCGCATGACAACAACATCAATATTCAAAGTATCTAGATTATTTTTAATCATTCCGAAAGGAAATTAATTATATATAAATTTTAGTTGAAATTAATTTTTGTTAAGTTGAATAATGATTTTACATTAAATAATATTTAGAATGCAAATTCATATAGAAAAATTTATCATCGACTCTGCTGGGACTCGAACCCAGGACCCTCCACTGTCTAGGTGGTATCTCTACCAACTGAGCTACAGAGCACGACTACCAGCATAGCGAGAAATTTTCCATATAAATTAGATGTTTAAGCAGACATACAAAGTAACTAGATATTTTTTTGAATATTATTGATGAAGATCAGCAAGTCGCATGACAACAACATCAATATTCAAAGTATCTAGATTATTTTTAATCATTCCGAAAGGAAATTAATTATATATAAATTTTAGTTGAAATTAATTTTTGTTAAGTTGAATAATGATTTTACATTAAATAATATTTAGAATGCAAATTCATATAGAAAAATTTATCATCGACTCTGCTGGGACTCGAACCCAGGACCCTCCACTGTCTAGGTGGTATCTCTACCAACTGAGCTACAGAGCACGACTACCAGCATAGCGAGAAATTTTCCATATGAATTAGATGTTTAAGCAGACATACAAAGTAACTAGATATTTTTTTGAATATTATTGATGAAGATCAGCAAGTCGCATGACAACAACATCAATATTCAAAGTATCTAGATTATTTTTAAACATTCCGAAAGGAAATTAATTATATATAAATTTTAGTTGAAATTAATTTTTGTTAAGTTGAATAATGATTTTACATTAAATAATATTTAGAATGCAAATTCATATAGAAAAATTTATCATCGACTCTGCTGGGACTCGAACCCAGGACCCTCCACTGTCTAGGTGGTATCTCTACCAACTGAGCTACAGAGCACGACTACCAGCATAGCGAGAAATTTTCCATATGAATTAGATGTTTAAGCAGACATACAAAGTAACTAGATATTTTTTTTGAATATTATTGATGAAGATCAGCAAGTCGCATGACAACAACATCAATATTCAAAGTATCTAGATTATTTTTAATCATTCCGAAAGGAAATTAATTATATATAAATTTTAGTTGAAATTAATTTTTGTTAAGTTGAATAATGATTTTACATTAAATAATATTTAGAATGCAAATTCATATAGAAAAATTTTTCATCGACTCTGCTGGGACTCGAACCCAGGACCCTCCACTGTCTAGGTGGTATCTCTACCAACTGAGCTACAGAGCACGACTACCAGCATAGCGAGAAATTTTCCATATGAATTAGATGTTTAAGCAGACATACAAAGTAACTAGATATTTTTTTGAATATTATTGATGAAGATCAGCAAGTCGCATGACAACAACATCAATATTCAAAGTATCTAGATTATTTTTAATCATTCCGAAAGGAAATTAATTATATATAAATTTTAGTTGAAATTAATTTTTGTTAAGTTGAATAATGATTTCTCGCTATGCTGGTAGTCGTGCTCTGTAGCTCAGTTGGTAGAGATACCACCTAGACAGTGGAGGGTCCTGGGTTCGAGTCCCAGCAGAGTCGATGATAAATTTTTCTATATGAATTTGCATTCTAAATATTATTTAATGTAAAATCATTATTCAACTTAAAAAAAAAAATTAATTTCAACTAAAATATATATATATATATATATATATATATATATATATATATATATATATATATATATATATACATGCAGAAAGCACTGATACGCCTCCGAATATATGTCTGTTCATAGCGATCGCCTCCGATTTTGGAGGCGAAGTGGAAAAAACGGAGGCGAAAACGAATCCCCGTGTATATGTAGTTTAAAATGTTGGAAATCATTTATTATGCCGTTTCCCAAATTTTAGGTCGGAGTCGAAAAATACCGATTCACCCAGTCATAGATACATTTTAGTACATCGTGTTATACTCTAGGCGGCGCCTTCGCTGTATACAAGATACGTCTTAACTTAAGTTACAGCATTATACACCTCCCTACATTTAACATGCATTTTTTGTTCATATTAGCGGCAACACAGCGTAGAGGCGAAACCTACCTATGTGCATCTTCAAGAAGTTGTTCTATTGTATACACTTGACCATGGGCTTTCAAATTTATTAAAAAATAGATTTTTCATAAGATCAACAAATTAAAATGAAACTAAAATTTTGTTACTAAAAGCTTTACAATTGGTTACTTGCATTATGTATGATTTGGGTAATTTATGTAAATATTAAAACATAGTTTTACACATAAATTTATAATCACATTTCAAAAACACCTGTTTAAATTTCTGAGGAATGTAGACCGACCAAAAGCTTGTTTCAAAAATTAGCAAAATTCTTAATTATTATGAAATGACCCCGTTTATTCGTATATCCATTATCGGTATACATTATTAAAATCTAATTAGATGTCTAATAAATACACAAATTCTCTGAAATTATTTCAATTGACTGCCTATTTACGTATTTACTTATAAAAAAATTATATGATATTATTTTTTATTTCTTCCTTGGCACTTTAAACGTATTTTAAAAATAATCAAAATACTTTTGCAATGCAAATGCCCTCGCGCGTCCTGCTCGTTTGTTTATTATAGTATAGGAATGAATTTAGAAAATCATTTTAAATACCTCATTGTCAGAAAAGTTTTGTTCGTTATGAAATAAAGTTTAATATTTATGTCTATTAAAATTGTAAGCGTAATTAGGCTATATTAGACGTTTTCTTCTGCATTTTATGATTAAATCCAAACAATCATAAACATTTTAGAACGATTTGAGAATGCTTTGTCACAAATTGTTTGTTTTAGCAACAGTTTGTAAAGTGATACTGTCAAAACTAGAGAGGCGCAGTATTTTACGATGACTTCATAATTTTAAGAAGAACAATACAAACTCAGCAGTACCTACGTATCACCTTATTATTACTGGCCATCGCCGAATCAACGATTGTTGTATCCAATAAAATGCTATTATGTGAATAATTTAACTTTCTACGTCTTTTTAATTATTTTTATTATTTATAATTATCATAATTATATTATTTTCTAACGATAAAAAGTGCCATTCTTGGGGGCATACTGTCTTAATAAAACGCTGTTACATAAACCATTATCACTTCCAAAGATTAAGAATGAATGTTTTTACTGACAAACCTTTAATTTGTAAATAACCCACATTATATGTAAGCAAGAATAACAAAATTTCGTTGTGAAAAAATTAAGCTATTATAGAAATTTAATGGTATCTTTCAATTAAAACTACAATGAATAAATAAAGTAACACAATATTTACTATTTAAGATGTTATTAATTATTTGGTTTCACTCAATCCATCTACTTACATACATACATATGGTATACGCATCATTCCTTATGGACTCTTATGAGAAGACAACGTTATTGGAGGCATACACAACTGATAACTACATACAATATATACTAATAGGAGTTGACAGAGTACGATAAGTATTTATTTAAGTATACATGTCTCCGAGCATTTAACTTGCGTTTTTTGTTCATATTAATCAATTAATCATATTAACAGAAACAATGTATGAAGGCTGATCATACTAAAACGTTTCTTTAATAATTTATTGTATAATATCCAGGCACAGATTTACCATATTCGAGGCCCCCATCGTATTGTCCATAATAACATTTTAATTGTGAGAAATGGTTTTAGGGAATAATTACATTTTTGACTAAAGATTTCATATTTATATTCGAAATTTAACATTTTTAATAAAAAGCAACTTGAGAAAAAAGTGAAATATTTATTATTAAAAACGTTAATAATTGGAATAACACGTTTTGCTCATTACATAAACATATAACCATCTTCTCCATTGTAATTTAGTAAATCTACTTTGGTACAATAACAACTCGAAAAAATTCTTGTATATCAGTTGCACTTGCAAGAGATTCAGATAATTTATAATCAATGAAATTATAATAATATTGAAAATTATTTCACGAATGACTCTAGAGGTACTAAAACTTTAATTATTATATATTAAAAAAAAAACAAAACCTAACTAAACTTATAAATAACAAAAAAGTCTGAGTCTGAGTAGAAAATTATGCTAAATAAATGTTGAAAGAAAGTATAAAATTAAATTTCAGGATTTTGTAGAATATCCTTTTTGTTTAATTACTTCTAACGTTTTTTTATATTTAAAACTAATTTAGGTTTTCTCCGGCTGTGATTTTATTCCATTCTTCATCCAACACTTCTTTTATAGCAGCTTAGAATGTTATGTAGTGTTATCGAATTCGTCTCTCCAATAACTCTCAAAGGTTCCCAATGGACTCTCGAGCTGGGGGATCTCTAGGGAATTCTAGGTAATGTCATTATTGACCTACTTTGTTTAACAAAGGATCCACTAATAACTGATAACTGAAGAATTAAAAAATCAACTTCATGAACATGAAACATGAATGGAACATGAGGAAACATGATGGTCAATGATGATCAGTTACATTTTCAGAAGGATGGGGCTCTAAAAGATGGTATCTCAATAACAAGATCAGTTTTTAAAATAATATACTTGAGTTGTCTGTAAGTAAATGACTGAACTGCCACAATTTGGCACCAGTCTGTATGTGAAACGTGTGAGACGTTTGTATGTGAAATAATTTAAATCATATTGAAAATGGGTTGTTAAAAGACTTATCTCTGTATCTCAGCAATCCATGGGCCGATTTCAATTATTTTGCTCCAAAGATTCCTTTTTCCGAGGGGTCTCTCACTCTCGGCAATAGGTGTACAGTTTCTCGGAAATAAATTGCTATGAGTCGGAAATAATGAGCAATATGGGAAATAAACGGGAATACAAAGGAATAAGAGGCAATAAACAGAAATAAACGGGAATACGCAGGAATAAGCGACAATAAATAGAAAATACGCGGCAATCAATGGGGAATACGTGGCAATACTGAGAAATAAACTCGGCAATAGGAATAACACGCTCCATTCTTCTCGATTTCCATTACGCGTTTTATCTCAAACGCGTTTAAAAATCTAGGTGGTCTTCTGAAGAAGTGAGTATATGTTGTAGTGTGCGCGGAAAAATAATGATAATAATAAAAATCATTCACCGTTTCTAAGAATCGTGATATGACACTTACCCTTAAAAGGCTAATTGAATAAAGGATTTCTTTATACTATACAGTGTGTAAATAAAGTATAGAATAATATTCATATTTTCTGTATTACCACGTGAATTTTATTTTCTTTCCTGCGAATTTTATGGACATCAATTTTAATTTTTTAGTTTGCTACTGTATCACGGCCGATGATTTTAAATGGAACCCCCTTATTTTCTTGCTAGAAATGAAAAGTATATATTTTTTTGAGTTCAGCAATACCCCATATGTGGTATTTAAAATTAGTAGTTTTTGAAATTTGGAGGACCAAATGTGATAACTTTCACGAAAATAATAATTAATCTTTGAACTCTTATTATTATTTTCGTGTCAAAGTTTATGAAAAACAATTAGCAAATCGGTCTTGTAGAACTCGTATAGGAGAACTATGGCGGCATGCAAGGGTTTGTCTATACATCAGAACAATACGAATATTAAACACTCAATGATGGCTATGGCTAGACTGTAAGGACTGCAGTCGATTTAAAACACAAGGCTGTTTTTTGTTCCAGTTCGTTTGAGAGTTCTACTGGGCCGATTTACGTGATTCTTATTTTACAGTGAAGCTTCCACTGTGTGCATTAGTATTTTTTATATTTTTTAATTTTTAAATCCAAAAATTAAATAAATTATTTCGAGAAAAGCCATCCACTTGCAGCGGCCTCTTGTTAGTTCCCAGCGTGTAAACCTTTGGAATTGCGCTTAATAGACAAACCATTTCTATCACTAGCATCTAGGTGTTGAAGTCGCCTATATGAGCTGTAGCTGTTTCTAGCAGTTGTAATTTTATATTTTAGTGGTTATAATAGTAAACAAAAATCAATTCAAAATAGATAAAATAGTACTAAGATTACCACATGAATGATAAGAGAATAAGAATAATTATTTTCTGAAATTGTGAAGTTATAGAAAATTTAAAACGACAATATTTAATTTTTAGGTTAGTTCACTACGAACATAACTATAAAAACTGCAATAAACGTATGTATAAAATAGTATTTGCAACAAAATGCTATAAACATCTACTTGTTTATTAATAATTCTTGTAACTAAACAATTTTGGTTTGAAGTAACAGTTTCAACTTGCATAAAAATGTACAGTAACGAAATATTTGACTGCCAATTTCAAACACATATTTTTCATCAGTCATGTTTTTGAAATACTAATAAACGTGTTCAAGAAATTTGTTAAACAAGATCTCTAGATTCTCATAATTTCTGTATTTAAACGCGGGCAGTATTTAAAAGTGCTACAATAAATTAATTACAAAAGCTAGGAATAGCTAGGGCATGTCGGTGGCTGCAGCCCTTGGAGTCTAGTCTTTCATCATCCATCATCGAGTGTTTAATATTCGAATTGATCTGATGTATAGACAAACCCTTGCATGCCGCCATAGCTCTCCTTTACGAGTTCTCCAAGACCGCTTTGATATTCTATTTTCTTTAGATTTGTATACCATGAATTTAAAATACTTTATACCTATTTAAAACACAAGGCTTATTTTTGTTACGCTTCGTTTGAGAGTTCTACTGGGCCGATCTGCGCAATTCCAAGTTAAAAGTTTTATGATGTAGATTTGCCAGGTATTTTTAGTTTTGCGAGTTTTTAATTATTTATATTTTTAAAAGAGTTATTTGTAACCGATGCATTTCTATACGCTCGAGACCGATTGTTCACTTACACCGAAATCAAGCGAATCTCTTGAAGTAATTTCAGTTTCGCCAGAATCAGAATTTTTTGAATCAGAAAAATCAGACTTAGAGGAAGGAAACATGCAAGAAAAAAAATGAAAGATAAAGCTGAAATTAGAAAAATATTATGTAATGTTTTACGACACCCGATGGTACATTGGACGAATTTTGGATATTGATAAAGAAAAGTTCTTGAAAGAAGATTTGGAAAACTTCATACAGCCCAAGGAAAACAACATCCAGAAAGTAGATTCGGAATTTATATTTTATAGTCCTGTAAATTTTACTGGAGTTCTGGAATTCTTTTTGAATTTTATTTACTGCCGTGCATTGGGATTCTCACTTTTCAAATAAATTTTTGTTATTTATCTCAATGTGGCTTTTTTTGTATTTCTTAGAGGCGATCTATCTGATATATATGTTCTTCGTTTCACGTATTCGGTTCGCAGTTACTTTAACAGCACTTAAAAATGTGATGTACATATAAGATGATTGAATAAAAAACTACTTTTTTACAGATCATTTTTTATTTGTGAGGAATTTTGTTTACATTTTTCTTAGTGGAGCTACGACCTTTTGTAAAATTATCAAAAAAACCAATAATAAACACCTTTCATTCAAATACACCCACTGCTAAAATCATGCATGGAATACGTAAATAAACATGGCAATAGGAAAATTAATGCAGCAATACAGAAATAAATACGGCAATACGGAAATAAATACGGAAATCGAGACGGGAATACAGCAATACAGACAAGAATAAAGGAATAAAAACGGCAATACGGGAATAACAACTGAGAATACGGGAATAAAGACAGTTATTGCCGTAAAGCGGCAATAGGTGTACATAATTTCTGGGAGTGAGAGACCCCTCGCCTTTTTCATTCCCTTTAAAATGATCTGTCACAATGGCTCCCCCGGTCAAAAAGTTGGTGGAGTGGGGATAAGGGTGTGAGATGCAAAATTTTGGAAATTCTGTATTTAAATGTCCCCATCGAAAAATAAATTGACGTGTTTTTGCTGAAATCGATATTTTATTTAATTTATGAGATTGTCACGTGGGGTTTTCGTGACTGGAGGACGTAGTCAGAGGTAGAGAGAAATTAAACACAAGTTGTAAAAAACAACTATATACTAAAGACAATAAAGAGAGTACAAAAGGTTAACACACATGTTGACATATTGATACATATTGTGAGGACGTATATGTCCTCCAAAACAAGTACAATCAAGGGGAGGTCGGAACCAACCCTGTTCTAGCACTAAATCTACTAACTAAGCGTAGGAGCTAGACTCCTAGTAATTTATAAAGCTAGGGATTTTTTTTGTTTGTCGGATGGTAACAACTTTTACTAAATCTACAAAAGTCAAACAGAGATATGACAATTTAAATTCAAATGTTTTGTTGTTACCAACATGAAAACAAAAAAAGTCCGTATAGCACTCATGTCATCTAAAGAACAAGTTAATTTTATTTAAGAAATTTCTGC
This sequence comes from Agrypnus murinus, assembly GCA_929113105.1. NCBI lineage: Eukaryota > Metazoa > Arthropoda > Insecta > Coleoptera > Elateridae > Agrypnus > Agrypnus murinus. Next base: position 18,514,541 of record OV816024.1, on the reverse strand, counting down.
AGAATTCGGCACAAAAGAATTCGCGGATCACGCGCCCAGAAACTACGTTGCAAATACTCGTTATTTGTTGTGTTGCAACACACTCGTACGCAAACATTGACTATTACAAACAAATTACTATGAATAGAACGCCGGACCCGATTGCAAAGTATACGATACAACGAGCGGGCGCTATAGACTATAACGCTCGTTTATAATGCCCTGGTTGTTATACAGTTGTTTATATAGTTCGTATCACAGGTATAAACAAAGAATAATATGTAAGTGAAACATAAAAGATTTTTATTTTCAAAACAACTCGACATTGGAAATTTACCCGACTTAGTCTAGAAATCTCATAAGGTGTATTTGAGGATAGCCCTAATTAGGAAAGCCCGATCAAGTTCCTATGAGTACTCGATTACGTCAGCCCCAATTTATTTCAAGGATAAGTTACTTAGGGAAGCTTGATTAAGACCTCATGAAGACCCGATCGGGATAGCTACAGTATTTTTCTGGATTAAACTACATAGGAGAACCACTTAAGATCGTTGTGAATTTCAAAAGGGGCAATCTGAGCTAATTTTACAATTAAATAACTTAAGAAAGCCCGATGAGGCCCCCACGAAGGCCCCAAAGAGACAACCTCAGTCCTCGTAAGGTCCGGATAAGATTGTCCTAATACGGTTCTTATAAAAGGAAATTGCGTTACTTGGTTTCACAATGTTCTAACAACAAATACGATTGTTTTATTATAACAAACGTTAAATAATTTGCACTGTCTCCGATATGAGTTACATTTTGTCCTATCTCACATCCAAAAATACTGCAAAACACGAACGAATTCAATTTTTCATATATAATTTAACAAGTGGTCTAATTTTTTCCGATAAAATTTGTCATTTCAGAAATGAGTATCTTTTACAACTAAAACTACACGATTCGGCGAAGGAGACGGCTGTAATTTTATAAAAGCAAAGCTACGAATGTCTTAAATGACAAATTTTGCAAAAAAAAATTAGATCACGATTTGAATTCGGCTTGACAATCCATCGAGCAAATTTGACATTTCATTTTGACATACATTTTTTCACTGAGCAAAAACCACTACTGGTTTTTTCACTATAAACTAATTTCATTTGTCCTAATTTGAAAAATTCTGTAATTTAATTGGTTAAAAATTTTCGAGTCGGATTGTCAAAATAATCTTGACTATGGCGCAAATGTTTCCTCTATCATTCTAATATTTTCATTAATAATATAACAAGTGGTCTAATTTTTCCGACAAAATTTGTCATTTCAGATATGAGTAGCTTTCGCAACGAAAACTACACAAGTCGACGCAGGAGACGAGTGTAATTTTTCAAAAGCAGAAGCTACGAATGTCTTAAACGATAAATTTTGCAAGAAAAAATTAGACCACGAGTTGAATTCGGCTTGACAATCCATCGAGCAAATTTTTATTTAGCGTGTGTAGTTAATATTAATTTAATTAAATTTGACATTTCATTTTGACATCAAATTTTTTCACTAAGAAAAAACCACTAGTGGTTTTTTCACTATAAAACTAATTTCATTGGCCCCAATTTGAAAAATTCTGTAATTTGATTGGTTAAAAATTTTCGAGTTGGATTGTCAAGGTATAATTGATTTCTGATCGTTGCAATATTTCCAAAGCATAGCTATGTTTTGCAGAAACATAAGTTCTATTTTCTTTACCCTTCTACAAATGTAATCCGTAACCAAAGGTTTCTAACATTCTAATATTTTCAAGGTATAATTGATTTCTGATCGTTCCAATGTTTCCAAGGCTTAGCTATTTTTGCAGTAACCAAAGGTATCATTCGATTCATATATATTTCTTTTCTTTATAACACTCCCGAATATTTTTACTGTAAAATAATTAGGGGAGATAGTATTAGGGTTTGAAATAAAATGCACATAAAACTGTATCGTGCGTGAAGCGATTTTACAACTTGTATGCTGCACTTGCTAAATTAAATATTTTAAATTAATGGAAAATTAGTCCTTTATGCTTAAAGTAGTCATTTTTGAAGAATAAATAAATGTACTTCCCTAACTGAATAAATAAAAAGTTAACTTCTAACAAAAACTTAAGCTTTTTAAATTAAATTAATTAAATTAAGTCTTTTAACCAATTCATTTAACTCTAAATACATGAAAGTACGTGATAAAATGATATAATATTACACGCCAACGATACAAATATAATCAACCGTCCTTCTAAAATATGGCATATCTCTATTAAATTAAATATTATCATTAGTAAGCAGACGACTTATAGACAACAATGCAAATAATACTATTTATAACAGAGGTACTCAGCGAAGCTGTTAAACAACAAGGACAGAAGAACCGTGCGTGTTTTAGTAATATGGTTATAATATCTAAGAGATACAAATAATACATTTTCGACTCCGAAATAATAGCAACGCCGCTGGAGGCGAACGCAACTGGTTGTCATATATAAAATATACAAATAGGAGTTAAAAGCGCATGTTAAAGATTCAGAGGCGAAATGGTACGGTAATTTGTTCACTCTAAGTATAAAGAATTTACAAAAAAAAAATTCCCCTCTCGACGTGCTCATCATCAACAAAGCTGTATAAAGCAATGGCAATAACTAGTTTGTCCGTATCTGTATATTTAAGGCCGGAGTCGCGGGCGCCTGACAGGCTGTCGGAGTTGAAAAAGATAGATAAGCACGTATATATATATATATATATATATATATATATATATATATATATATATATATATATATATATATATATATAGAGCGAGTAGGCGGTGATTGTTTTTAGAACAATGAAGATGACAATCAATTTTGTAATTTCGAATATAGAAATGTTTAATAAAGATTTATGAATTAAATAATTTCTTTAATGACTTGTTGATTAGTCTAGAAGACAACACATGGTGTCAGGTGTATAAGCCAATAAAGGAAGAATCACTTAAGTGATATATTTAAAGTTAAAATATTATGGAAGGTTTTAGAGCACCACCTCCAATGGAGTTTAATGGTAATCTTGCTGAAAAATGGAAGTCATGGATTCAAAAATTGGATCTGTATATGGAAGCAACGGGTAAAACAGAAGTATTAGATTCTACAAAGATAGCAATACTATTAAATCTAATCGGTGATGATGGTTTGGAAATTTTTAACACATTTAAGCTGTCGACAGGTAAAGCGAAATATAAAGATGTAATAGCAAAATTTAAAGAATACTGTGACCCAAAAAAGAATGTCGTTTATGAAAGATTCAAATTTCATTCCTGTCAAATGAAAACAAGCCAGACCATTGAGCAGTATATAACAGAATTAAAAACCCTTGCATCTACTTGTGAATTTAAAGAAGAAAGTGAAATGATTAGAGACAGATTGGTAATTGGTATCAAGGATGACATACTAAAAGAAAAACTATTGCGTGAAGATAAGTTGATATTAATTAAAGCAATTGACATTTGTAGGTTACATGAAGTGAGCCGTCAACAAGCCAGTGATATGAAATCGCAGCAGAATGTTAGTGTCGATAAAGTCGAAAGTAAATTTAAAAAGAAAGTAAATAATAAAAATTGTAAATATAATGTAAGTAATAGGTTTAGTACTTTTAGCTATGGTGCAGGTAATAAAAATAGTGAAACCTATAAATGTTTCAAATGTAATAAGGCACATTCCAAGGGTAATTGTCCAGCATTTGGAAAAGCGTGTAATTACTGTAATAGAATGAATCATTTTTCATGTAAATGTCCTTATAAGAAATATGTTACAAATAAAAACATAGGTAATTCTAGTAGGAGGATTATAAATTCTGTAGAAAATGAAGGAAATGATGAATTTGACATGTATTTAGATTTACTTTTTGTAGAAAATGTAAATGAATGTGTTAATGAAGGAGAATTAACAAATAATGATTGGTTAGAATATGTAACAATTAGAAATAAAAAAATAGCCTTCAAGCTTGATTCAGGTGCACAATGTAATGTGATCCCTAAGTCACTAATAGGTACAATTGTTAAAAATGAAGAAATAAAACCCACTAACATAAATTTAGTTACCTATGATAAAAATAAGATAAAACCTGAAGGTGAAATTGTATTAGACTGCCTGATTAAACAGAGATTAGCTAGAATTAAATTCATTGTGGTAGGAGTTGATAGTCAAGCGATATTAGGACTAACTACTTGTAAAAAACTAAACCTAATTAAACGAGTCAACGAGATAGGTTGTCAAAGAAGCTTAGTTGAAGAAATAAATGTACCTCATTTAGGGACAAAGTCAGATATAATAAAAAAATATAAATCTGTTTTTACTGGATTGGGCTTGTTCCCAGGAAAACCTTATAAAATAACTTTAAAAGAAGATGCAGTACCAGTAGTACATGCAGCAAGACGCGTTGCAAACAGCATAATAGATGAATTTAAAAATACTTTAAAAAAATTAGAAAATGATGGTGTAATTGAAAAGGTAGTAGAACCTACAGAGTGGGTAAATAATGTAGTTGTGGTAGAAAAACCGAATAAGAAGATCAGAATTTGCTTAGACCCTTCAGATCTAAATCTTAATATTAAAAGAGAACATTACCAATTGCCATCAGCTGAAGAATTATTGACAGATTTGTCAGGCAAAAGTGTATTTTCTGTTCTTGATCTTAAAGATAGTTTCTATCAGATTAGTTTAGATGAGGAATCTTCAAACTTGTGTACTTTTGCAACACCTCTAGGAAGATATAAATTTGTCCGATTGCCATTTGGAATTAAAACTGCAGCTGAGGTATTCCAAAGAAATTCTGAGATTTTTGGTGAGATTGTTGGAAATAAAATATATATTGATGATATTATAATAGCAGGAGTAGATGAGGTTGAACATGACAGAATTTTAACAAACATTTTAGAAACTGCAAGCAAGATAGGAATTACATTTAACAAAGATAAATTTCAATACAAACAATCAGAAATTAAGATATTAGGATTTGTTGTTTCAAAAGATGGTATTAAAATAGATAATGGTAGATTAGAAGCCATCTTAAGCATGGCAAGACCATCTAATAAAAAAGAAATGTTAAGATTTCTAGGACTTGTTAAATACCTAGGAAAGTTTATTCCAAACTTATCGCAAGTTACAGCACCATTAAGAGAACTTACGAAAGATAAAGTTCTTTGGGATTGGAATATAGCCCATGTAAACGCTTTTAATAGAATCAAGAATCTATTAACGACAGCACCAGTTCTGAGTCACTACGATAGTCATAAACCTATTTTAATACAAACCGATGCGAGCAAAGATGGCCTTGGTGCTTGCATGCTGCAAAATGGAAAACCGGTGGCGTATGCTTCAAGAAGTTTAACAGATACAGAAAAAAGATACGCACCCATTGAAAGAGAATTAGATGCAATTTTGTTCGCTGCTGAGAAATTTCATTATTATATATATGGTAAGTCAACAACTATTCAATGCGACCACAAGCCCTTAGTCAGTATCTTCAAGAAGGATATTAACAAAGTTTCCAGCAGGTTACAAAGAATGATACTACGTCTAATGAAGTACGACCTAGATGTAAAATATATACCTGGTAAAACTAATCATATTGCTGATACGTTATCGCGAGCCTCTTTGAATATAAAAGTTAAAGACGATCCAGAAATGAAGTATGTAATACACTCTTTAGTAACAAACCTGCCAATGTCTGAAGATCGAAAAAAGGATTTTCAAGATAAAACTTCGAAAGATCCGATTTTGAATCAAGTTAAAATTTACGTTAGTAATGGATGGCCAGACAAGAAAAAGCTTTCTGCAGAATTGAAACGTTACTGGTTAATTCGAGATGAGTTGAGCGAGCATGATAACCTTGTGTTTTTTGGTGATCGTATTGTTGTACCTCAAGAGTTACGAAGATATATACTCAGTGTTTTGCATGAAGCTCATCAAGGAGTCGTGAAAACAAAATTGAAAGCTAGAGAATGTTTATTTTGGCCTGGTATGTCTAAAGACATAGAAGAAACAGTACTTGGTTGTGAATTATGTGAAAGATTTAGACCAGATAATGCAAAGCTACCATTAATACCCCATGAAATACCAAAAAGACCATGGCAGAAGATTGGCATGGACATATTGGAATTTAATATGTTGAATTATCTTGTGGTGGTAGATTATTATTCAAAATGGTTTGAATTGGTTAAATTGAATTCTAAAACTGCAAACGAAATAATTTTTAAGTTAAAATTTATTTTTTCATTTCATGGTTATCCAGATATTGTTATAGCAGATAATATACCTTTTAATTCAATTGCAATAAAAATATTTCTAGATGGTATAAATTGCAAATTAATAACTTCAAGCCCAAATTATCCCAGAAGTAATGGCCAAGCTGAGAAAACAGTTGGAATTTGTAAAAATATGTTAAAGAAATGCAGATACGAGCAAGGAGAACTTCATACATATTTGTTGAGTTATAGAAATACTCCATTACCAGATATAGGACTATCCCCGGCACAATTGCTGTTCAACAGAAGGTTGAAGGATAAGTTGCCAGTTAGAGAAAAACTACTAGTTCCTAAAATGAACAACCAGAAGAAAGTTATGGAGAGATTTCAGTCAAGAAAACAAAAACAACAAATATATTACAACAAAAATGTAAGACAGTTAAAGGATTGCAATACAGGTGATAGAATTTTGTTTAAATTAAAGAATAAATGGGAAACAGGATGTGTTGAACAAAAATACAACACACCACGTTCATACATTGTGAAAGATGAGCAAGGTAAATTGTTTAGAAGAAATAGACAGCATTTAATAGTTAATAATAAAGTTAATAAAGTAGGGAACAATTTAAAAGTTTATAATGGGGATCAAAATGAATTTGGAAATTTAAAAGATAGTGAACCATATAATTTTCGAGATAGGCGAGGTATAGAAAAGCCTTTACGTTATAGAAATTAAATATAATTTTGTTGTAAAATCTAAGGGAGGGGATGTTGTATATACTGATGATATACAGCATACCTGCATGTGTATATATATATATATATATATATATATATATATATATATATATATATATATATATATATATTGTGATGATATTTTGAATAAAATAAAAGAATTAAGGGTATAATATAATAAAAAACTAAAGGATACATTAAAATTTAACAAAATAAAAAGAAGGGGTATTATTTTATAAGACAGGTTATTATAAATTATAATATTAAACATTCAGACATAATCGTTGTTGATGAAGGGTCATGTAGATGTTTTCTTTATGAACGTTGTTTCATGGTTTTCATTGAGTTTGCAGCAAGCTAGAAAAAAAAAATAAAATAATTGAAGGTGGTGTTATTTTTTTTTTGGACAGGAGAAAAATTTTTCCTCTAATAGAAAAAATTATAATCAATTAATTTATCCATTGTACTATAGATAAAAAACGTGTGGAATATATATAGAATAATTATGACATGTGTACAAGATTAAGAGATTTACCATAAACCGAATTGAGAAGAAAAATAAACCAACTTACCCATAAAGTGGTCCCGTTTTATTTATTTGTTGTAGAGTGCATGGTGGTGATAGCATATGGGAAGTAAAGGTGGTTTTGTCCATCAAACGTTACTACAGGAGATATTAAGAGTACCATTAATATAAAGAAGAGGTTCCTGGAATATAAAAGTTAGAAGTAAAGAAAAGGAGTTTTAGGTATAAATAACATCTCCAGTGATATTAGTGAGTGTTAATAGCAGAGCAAAAGTGTTTACTAAGTTTTAAAAGAAAGAAAATAAAAAGCACATGACTACATAGTAAAATTTACCAAAACAATGTTACTTACAATAGATTTGTTTTTTTGGAGCTGTAGATAGTTTTTACCTTTGGATAAAAGCTTGTAAGGCAAGTTGCAAATTCCATATATAAAATCTTTTCTGGAAATAAATTATAATTTAAAAAAAATTCATAAAGAATAAAATTTGACTTACCTGTCATATAAAATTTGACTTACCTGTCAGATATATAAAAAAATTGAGGTTAGATGATAAATTTTAATGTTGATATTGATTATTAGTCAAAATAGAGGGAACTAATATTGTAATACACAAACCCATAATAACTAATGAAATTGCATTCATTCATGAAAAGGTAGAACCCCGGCTTTTCATAGAATAAATTTTGTTAATTTCATAATAGAAATATACCTTTTATAATTAAATAAATTATCTAATATTTGAACAAAATAACATTACTACATTACCTAATTAATGAGGCCCAACGTGGCACAAGGTTAAATATTCCTTGTACAGTACAAATTAAATGGCGCCCAACGTGTTTGGCAAGTTTTTGCAGAGTTAAATAAGATTAACTTTAGTAACCAACGTGTTTGGCAAGTTTTTGCAGAGTTAAATAAGATTAACTTTAGTAACCAACGTGTTTGGCAAGTTTTTGCAGAGTTAAATAAGATTAACTTTAATAACCAACGTGTTTGGCAAGTTTTTGCAGAGTTAAACGAGATTAATTTTAAAAAAAAAAAACCAACGTGTTTGCATACTAGTGAGAATTAATAAGTTTGAAAATATCACATTTTTTTAGATACTGTCTGCAAATATAATAGAATTCATAATAACTATTTTATTTGTCTATGTGTATAACATAATTTTTTTTTAGTAATTTAAAGTAGAAAAACAAGAATGGAGAAAGGAGACAGGATGCTTAGAAGATCCGGAAAACATTATGTGTCACAAGACGATAAAAATAAGGGAGATGAAAGAGAAACAGGATCCGACGAAAAACAACAAACAATCATAGAAGAAGAGAATCCCGAAGAAACAGAAAGAATGATACGGATGGAGGAAGAATTAGTGGAGACAAGAATTGAACAAGGAACATCAATGGAGAGTAGTCAATTTGAAAAATTGTTTGAATACATCAGAAAATCAAATGAAGAAATGAAAAAGTCTAATGAAAAGATGGAAAAGAACCAAGAAAAGATGAGTGAAAAGATGGAGAAAAATCAAGAAGATTTGAAAGAAGAAATGAAAAGGTCAAATGAAGAGACAAGGGAAAAGATGGAAAGAAAATTTGAAGAATCATCAGAGAAAATTGATAAAATTCAAGAGGAAATAGAAAAATCTGCAGAAGTAATAAAGAAGTTAGAGGAGAGGGTTGAAAAGACATTTATTGAGTTTGCTGAAAAAAACAGTCAATTAGTAGAAGAGAAGATAAAAACGGCAAGAGAAGAGGTGAGCAAAGAAATACAAGAAAAGGTGGACGTAGCAAACAAACAGACAGAAGAAAGAATGGAAGCAGTAAACAAGAAAATACAAGAAGGAGAGAAGAAGAGAGAGGAGAATCAGAAAATAACTATGGCAGTTTTAAAAAGGCAGAATGAAGAGCATCAAAAGCGAACAGAAGAAGTTATGCAGAAGACAACAGAAGTTAATGAGAAATTGGAGCATTTTGGTAAAGGAGTGAGTGAAAATTTAGAAACGATAGGGAAATCTATTGACCAGGGTAAAAATAATGTAAATAATTTAGAACGAAATAGAAGGGATTTATGTGGGGCTAATGGAAATTTTAGATGTGGTCCAGAAATGATTCCAAGATTTGAGGGACGAAATTATGAACAACCTATGGTATTTTTGAATAAACTAGATGAGATGATGAAAAATGAAGGTTCAGAAAACATAAAATTTCAAATTATAAATATTTCTTTAATTGGACATGCAGAAAAATGGCATAGTATCATACGAAATCAATATCAAACTTATCAAGAATTTAGAACATTATTTATACAACAATACTGGGGAAGTTCGCAACAAGCTATAATTAGAACAAATCTAACTTCTGGAAGTTACGCAGCTTATAAAGGATCTAGAGAAAATTACGTTATAGATCAGTACAACCAAGCACAATATTTAATGCCAAGACTGACAGAAGAGGAAATTGTGCAACATTTATCTCGACACATGGAGAAGGAGATAGCAAGAGCTATTGCGGTGCAAAATATAAAGAAGTTAAAAGATCTTTTGGAAATAATCAGAAATTATGATATAGCCACCAATTATGAAAAACAAAAAGAAGAGCAGAAGAAAGAGACGCAGAGAAAATTCATACCAGATTTTAGAAATGAAAAGACATGGGGAAACCAAAGAAATTATGGGTATGATCAAAGTCGACAAATTAATAGGGGATATGGAAACAATGGTTACAGAAATATGGAACAATCAAAATATAGAGCATATAATGGTAACAATCAGTATAACACTTACAACAGAAATCAAGATTTTAGAAGATACAATGACCATAATCAGGAAGAAAGAAAAAAATACCAAGAAAATGGATATAATTACAGAAGATTCAATGAAAATGAAAATACAAAATTACAGGAAGAGAGAAATAGAAAACTCCATGCTATCGAAGTCGTAGAAATCAATGACGAAACTTCGAATAGCCAAAAAAAAACTCCAATAATATAACAATAATTTTAAATATGGGTACGGGGTTGATAGAAGAATCATTTAAAAATTTAGAAGAAGAAAGTTTGGTTAGTAAAAGAAATTTACCTATTATTAATTTACAATTTAGGAATCAAAAATATTATGCTTTAGTAGATAGTGGTTCGGAAATGTCGTTAATTAATGAAGAGATTGTGAAAAGAAATTGGGACGGGTTGAAGAATAGAATTTATAAAATAAAAAACATTAATTTTGTTTCAGCTATGAAGAAAAAAATATCAACAATAAATCAAATGGTTCAAATTAAGATGAAGATTGGAGAAGATTGTTTAGAAGATGCAAGTTTGTTAATTGTGAAAGGATTGAGTTTGGATTTTATTTTAGGTATGGATTTGATAGAGAAATATGGATTAATAATTGATGGAGAAGAAAAGTGTATTATATTGAAGAATAGGAAGAAGAAATGGATTGGATTGGGAACAGAATTAAGTAAGATGGATGTATCAATTGGGAAAGAAGAAGTTTTAGAGGCAGAAGAGTTAATGGATGGTAAAGGTGAATATGAAGATGAGATAGTTTTGTATAATTTGTTTGAAAGGATATTTGAAGAAAGACAGATTGGATTAATAGATGATGAGACAAGAAGAGAATTAAGTAACATATTGCAACAACATATTAGTTTATTAGATGATGAACCAAGGGTGGCTGAAAATTATCAACATCAATTAGAAGTTAATGATAAAGAAGGTTTTAACACTAAAATTTATCCAATACCATTTGCTTATAGAGGAGCTGTTAAAGCAGAAATTATAAAATTGTTAAAGAATGGAATTATTGAAACTTCAAAAACACATTTTATCAATCCCATAGTAATTGTACCCAAACAAAATAAAACGGAAATGAGAATTTGCCTAGATGCGAGAAAGTTAAATGCCATAACGAAACCACAATATGAACAACCACCATCATTGGACATCCTGTTAAGTAGAATCTGTGGTAAAAGTTATTTTAGTAAGTTAGATTTGAAAAATTCATTTTGGCTTATTCCTTTACATCCTGAAAGTAGAAAATATACTGGTTTTAGTATAGAAGGAGAAGTATATCAATTCAAAGTGGTACCATTTGGATTATCCACTGCTTCAGCTGCATTAGTTAGAGCTATGCAGAAAATATTAAATAAGTATGAAGAATTCTGCGCGCATTATATTGATGATATTTTAATTTTTTCAAAAAGTAAAGAAGAACATCTCCAGCATGTGAAGAAAATATTAGAAAATTTAGATGAAAATGGTTTAAAGCTAAATAATAGCAAATGTGAATTTTTTAAGGATGAGGTAAAATATTTAGGTTATGTGATTAGCAGAAAAGGCGTATTTATCAACGAACAACGTTTAGAAGAATTGAAAAATTTAACTAGACCTAAAAATCTTAAAACATTAAGAGGTTTTCTTGGAGTATTAAATTATTACAAGAAATTTATTCCAAACTATTCAGAATTATGTATACCCTTAATAGAGTTATTAAAAAAAAATATAAAATGGAAGTGGACTGAAAAACAGGAACAAGCATTTCAAAAACTGAAAATGGTCTTTTATACAGAATTATTACTTAGGTATCCAGATTTTAATCAAATCTTCATATTAAGAACAGACGCCTCTGATTTTGCGATAGCTGCAGAATTAGTTCAGGAGCAACAGGGAGAAGAAGTGCCAATATGCTTCATATCGAGGGTATTGAAGGATTGTGAAACCAGATATACCGTTGCAGAGAAAGAAATGTTAGCCATTGTATTTGCTGTGAAAAAACTGAAGTTTTATTTAACTGGAAATAAGTTTGTAATAGAAACAGATAATTCTGCAATATCATTCTTAAAAAATAAAAAATTCTTAAACAATAGGTTGTACCGATGGGCGTTAATATTACAAGAATATATCTTTGACATTCGGTATAAAAGGGGAACTGAAAATGTGACGGCTGATTTCTTCAGTAGAAATAACTCTCCGGAGTATGGTAAGTCAAATGAAGTTATGATAGCATTACAAAAGTTTATGGTGAGTGGAGATTTTACTAAAGAAAGATTTCAAGAGATTCAACGAGAAGAAGAGATACAAAGGATAAAGAGGGAAATATTAATGTTGGGAGTTGAAGTATGGAAAGGTTATGTAATAAGGGAAGAGTTATTGATGAAACGGATTGGAAGTAAAGAAATGGTAGTACTCACAAATGGTATAGCTAAAGAAATCATTGTTATGATTCATTTGAATTATGGTCACATTGGGGTGAGAAAAACATTTTTGGTTTTTAGAGAACTATTTTATATAAAGAATGATATAACGTTAATCAAGAAAATTATAAAGAATTGTGAAATTTGTTTATTTGGAAAAGAGAAAAATTATAAAAACCAAAACAAATATATGAGTTTTAAAATAGAATATCCTTTACAACTAGTTGCAATTGACTATATTTCTAACTTGATTCCAGGACAATTTGGATATCAACATATCTTAGTAATGGTAGATGTATTTACAAAATTTGTGAAACTGTTTCCGGCAAAAAATTGTAACACTGTACATGCAGTAAGATTTATTAATCAATTTATTGAACATGTAGGAAAAATGGATACTGTCTTAGCAGACAATGCTACATATTTTAACAATTTAAGATTTAGAGATGAATTGCAAAAACAAGAAATAAAAACAATTTATTCCAGTATTAGACATCCACAAGGAAATTTATCAGAAAGATACATAAAAGAAGTGGTAAAGTATTTGAGATTATTAACATATCGTCAACATAATCAATGGGTGAAATATTTATGTCAAGTGGAAGAATATTTAAACACAATCCCAAACGTGACAACTCAAGTATGCCCAATTACTTTAATGAAAGGTATTATTCCTGAAAGACCTTGGAGGGAATGGGAAGAAAATATAGATGTCACTGAATTATTGCAAGAAGTAAGATTAAGAATTAAGAAGAACCAGAAAAGGATACAAGAAAAAATGAATAAAAGAATTAAAAAGAAAACAGAATTTAAGATAAATGATTTAGTTATAGTTAAAACTTTAAAAGTAGCAGATAGACAAAGAAAAAAATGTAAAAAGTTAAATCTCCCATTTCAGGGACCTTTTTCAATTTCTAAAATATTTGCAGAAGGGAATACTTATGAGTTAATGGATGAAGAGGGTAAAATAAAAGGGAGATTTCACATATCACAAATATATAAATACAAAGATGAAAATAATCAGTTGTTAGAGTATAATGAATATTCATAAAATATTGACAATTTATTTTTTTTATAACCTCTAATAGCAATAATGACATTTATTAAATTAATATGACATTTGAAAGAAATATAAAATGTTAATGCAAGGATAAAATTTTTATTTATAATGGGAGTCAGTATAATGATAATTTTTCATAAAAGGAATGGAAGAATTCATTCAAAGGATAAAATGTTAATTTGTTGATGTTGTTAGTTGATAGTTTATTTTATTGTTGATCTGTTACATATAATTGATTCAAAATCAATTTGATTGGTTATAAAATTATTTAATGAAAAAAAAAAATTAAATTTCATATTATGATAGTTGTTAAAAATGTTATTAAAGTTGTTCATGTGATTTAATTTTTTTTATTTATTAAATAGTGGGGCTTTTATGTGATGATATTTTGAATAAAATAAAAGAATTAAGGGTATAATATAATAAAAAACTAAAGGATACATTAAAATTTAACAAAATAAAAAGAAGGGGTATTATTTTATAAGACAGGTTATTATAAATTATAATATTAAACATTCAGACATAATCGTTGTTGATGAAGGGTCATGTAGATGTTTTCTTTATGAACGTTGTTTCATGGTTTTCATTGAGTTTGCAGCAAGCTAGAAAAAAAAAATAAAATAATTGAAGGTGGTGTTATTTTTTTTTTGGACAGGAGAAAAATTTTTCCTCTAATAGAAAAAATTATAATCAATTAATTTATCCATTGTACTATAGATAAAAAACGTGTGGAATATATATAGAATAATTATGACATGTGTACAAGATTAAGAGATTTACCATAAACCGAATTGAGAAGAAAAATAAACCAACTTACCCATAAAGTGGTCCCGTTTTATTTATTTGTTGTAGAGTGCATGGTGGTGATAGCATATGGGAAGTAAAGGTGGTTTTGTCCATCAAACGTTACTACAGGAGATATTAAGAGTACCATTAATATAAAGAAGAGGTTCCTGGAATATAAAAGTTAGAAGTAAAGAAAAGGAGTTTTAGGTATAAATAACATCTCCAGTGATATTAGTGAGTGTTAATAGCAGAGCAAAAGTGTTTACTAAGTTTTAAAAGAAAGAAAATAAAAAGCACATGACTACATAGTAAAATTTACCAAAACAATGTTACTTACAATAGATTTGTTTTTTTGGAGCTGTAGATAGTTTTTACCTTTGGATAAAAGCTTGTAAGGCAAGTTGCAAATTCCATATATAAAATCTTTTCTGGAAATAAATTATAATTTAAAAAAAATTCATAAAGAATAAAATTTGACTTACCTGTCATATAAAATTTGACTTACCTGTCAGATATATAAAAAAATTGAGGTTAGATGATAAATTTTAATGTTGATATTGATTATTAGTCAAAATAGAGGGAACTAATATTGTAATACACAAACCCATAATAACTAATGAAATTGCATTCATTCATGAAAAGGTAGAACCCCGGCTTTTCATAGAATAAATTTTGTTAATTTCATAATAGAAATATACCTTTTATAATTAAATAAATTATCTAATATTTGAACAAAATAACATTACTACATTACCTAATTAATGAGGCCCAACGTGGCACAAGGTTAAATATTCCTTGTACAGTACAATATATATATATATATATATATATATATATATATATATATATATATATATATATATATATATATATATATATATATAGCGAGTAGGCGGTGATTGTTTTTAGAACAATGAAGATGACAATCAATTTTGTAATTTCGAATATAGAAATGTTTAATAAAGATTTATGAATTAAATAAGTTCTTTAATGACTTGTTGATTAGTCTAGAAGACAACACAGATCATCTAGTGATACTTTCTCAATTATCCATAGTAGAAGCAGAATTATTTTCTGTTAGACAGGCAGAGAGGGGGGAGAGAGAGGAAAAAGACCATGCGTTTAAGGAATCTTACCTGACTTTCGAGTGTCGTTACCACCTACTAATGCCTCGTTATATCATTTATAGGTATTTTGCTCCTTTCGAGATTATGAGTAACTGATTTCTGTTTATGTTCCTATATTGTATTCGAAGCATTTATGAATTATAAAAGCGGAAATTATACAACGATAATAATAATTTAATTTCGCCACGAGAGAGAGAAAGGAAATATATGACAACGCTAATGTTTTATTCTTGTTTCACAGCTCATTAGGCTAAAAGGAGATTCCCTTTTTTATACTACAACCTAATTATATCAGATCTGTTGATCAATAAACGTATATTGAAGTATATAAATTAAGTTTTATTTTTGTAAAGTTTACAAAACCGTCTTTAAAGAAGTTTGAAAAGATTATATTGACGTCGGCGAAGCATTGAAACAATTACGTTAAAAAAGGAGAATTTTTACCTGTTTTGGGGGGGGGGGGGGTTCAAAGAAACAGGTAGAATTCCACATATTTCTAGTGATTTGAAGGTCAAATCGTGCCTTTTTAAAAGAATGCAGACATAGCCTCAGGGTGTTTGTTTTCGCCTTTTTTTTGTCGCCGAGGATAAGGTAAAATTTAACTTCAGTTTATTTTGGTACGTTATATAGTATAGTTGTGTTAATAATAACCGCTTTTAAATTTAAAGATGATTAGTATATATTCCTTCTTGATGAGATGTCGTTTAGGTTGCTTCCTGTTTTAATTTAAAGTGATATGCTACGTAAAGGGTAAGTCTATATATTTTCTGCATTAGAATTAGTTTTTCTCTTTTTTAAATAGTTAATTCAGCCGGTGATAATAATACATATTAGTGTTAGAAACCAGTCCGATTCCTGAACGTGATTCAAGAGCTTGTATTTATTAATGTAATTTTCTTAACATGGAGATCCGAAAGACTTTTACGAAAGGTAGCTACTGACATAGATATATCGGTTAGACGAGCCTGCAAAACTCGAAGTTGTATCAAGGATTGTTGGTTTCTTTAAATTTCATGATCTCTTTGGGTAGTAAGTTTCCTTAGAATACAATAATTTTGATCACGCGGTTCCGGTCATCCGTGAAATATAAAATTCAAGAGCGGGAAATCTATGATGGTGACTTCAAGAATGACAAATTCAAAATTTTAAACGTTTTATCGATCTGTCGTCGTCGTTGTAAGGCCCTTTGTTAAATGAATTGTAATAATAATAATTCCTAGCTAAATAAATATTCTATTTAAACATTGTGATGTTGTTGTTTCATTTACTAGCATTAGGATGAAGGGAGAGAGCAAGAAGAAGAGAGAGTGAGAAGGAGAGAGTGAGAAGGAGAGAGTGAGAAGGAGAGAGCGAGAAGGAGAGAGTGAGAGAACGAAAGAGGAGGCTCTTTAATGCGACCTCTAATAGCATCGACAGATTTATAATGACAGATTCAAGATGGCGGAAATGCAAACGATACGGCGAATGATATGGATTAATTCACGCCACATTTGCATATTTATTAGATCAAATAATTTAATTCGAACATTTAATTAGATCAATAAATTTAATTCGCGCCTCATTTGCATATTTATTAGATCAATCAATTTAATTAGAGCAATTAATTATGCTAATTAGGTTCCCACGGTAATCAAAATTTTCCCACGCTCAAGGGGCGCAATACCTACTATAATTAATTAAATTAATCTATTTCAATTGTTAATACTAATTCAAAGCATTCCTTCGCCTCTTACATTACCTTTAGGTCTCTATTGTCTTCAAGCGGTCTATTAAAATCCTATATTTTTTCTTAATTTTAATAGAAATTTAACTATTTAATTCCTAATTAGTTTTCATTAAACACTGAGTTGTACCATATCTTCCTAGAGTAAATTTTTATAAAATTTAGAATAACGTTTCCTTTATCATTAAAACCTGTATCATAGTGCTTTAGGTTTAATATTGCTTGGGATTTTCTGCCTATGCCTACACCAAAAAGCTTTAATTATTTAAGCCTTACAGCTTGCAGGGTATGCGTAATTAAGAAGTGTAAGATAATCCTAGATTACTTGATTCAAAAATCAATTATTATTTTTAATTATTTTTAAATATTTTAATTTAAGGAAAATAATTCAAGTTTCTATGTAAGTTGCATTACGCATTTTGTTTCTTATCGGTGACTTACTGATTATTTATTACTAAGTTATTGAAACTTTTTAACTTTTTAATTTTTCCACCGAATATATAGTGTTACATTAAATGTTTAAAGTCCTAGAGTCAATAGAACATCGATAATAATTTGTAATTTACGATTAATTGTTTGCATCTATCCAGATTGTATAACTAATTCAAATTAAAAGGTGTAAGGCAATTTCTTAAACATTTGTTGACAGTTTACCATTACTAGCCACGAATGAAAGAAAAACACCAGACAGTTAAATTATAAACATATAACAGTAATATCTTTAAAACAACAATATGGCAAATTCTACATTTTTATAGAATATTTTAAAAAAGCTAAGATTCTAAACTGACATTTGTTTTACACCAAAACTCGACCTTTCCAATAGATTAACTGAAATCTGCTTTTTAAATTTAGTTTTCAGCTTCAACATATGTGATGGATCACTGTTAAGGACTTCAGTAGAAACGTGTCAATCACATACCGAACTCTTTTAAATTTCTAGTTTTTATATGCTAAAGAAAACAAAAAGCAAATGCTTTTTCACATCCGGTAGGCTAACGTTTGATGTGGACTTTATTGATAGAACACAAATATTATTTTTGTATAATTACATTTAGTTAAACTTATTGCACATCTGTAGAAAGCTGCATCAAAACAGATAATATTACATAAACGAGAATTTAACCTAGCAATGCTTTTACCTTATTTTTTTATTGATAATTATTTAAACCACGCTTTTATAACAATAATTGCTCCTATAATTACAAATCAGTTTAAATGTAATTTGTTAATGGTATTTAGACATAATGGCAATTTGTAATGTTACTTATATAGCAATAAAATTACTTACAACTGACAGGTTAGATTAGTACCATCATGTCCGAGTGCGTGACATGATTATTCTTAACAGCGAAATCCCAATTTACTAACAAGCGGGATAATGTTGTTTTCGTTTGAGGATATTGCTCTTACAATCAATGTCCATTTATATTAATTATCTCCTGTAATCTGTACAGACATAAAAGGATTTCTAGTCGGATTTGTTAAAATTAGCTTTAGATTTACGATATTAATCTGTGCGTAGTTTGTAAAGCTGAATGACCGATGTATCTAGTAAAATTACTGTCAAACTTACTACTTATTTTAGATAATTGCAAGATTAAATTTGATAACAAAAATGGAATGCTATAAAGAATTAGAAATAAATACGAAAGAATTAAATAATTTCAAAATTAAACACATTTGTCGTACAAATAAATTGTTAATTTGACCTAAAAAGATTATATCTAATAGCTGTTGGAAGATAAAAAATATTAATCTTATGATGAAAGCTAGAAATAATAATAACAATATATATATTTTCCAACAAGTGGACACCTAATTACAGGAAAACAATAGAAAAATGCCAAAAACACAGTAGTGGTTTAGCATAAATACGAAATACAAATCCAAGTTATCTACAATTAATGTAAAAATATAAACATGCATAATACAGTATGTAAATAAATAATAATATAATTAATAAAACTAACAACTAACTAAAGTTACTGTGTATATAACAAACTTGTCAAATCAAAGTATATATGTATAAAATACGGTAATATGAATAAACTTGTAACAAACTTTCTTAATGTCTGAACCTAGTATGTTCTTTAGCAAGACATTTATCACAACAATACAACTTACAATACCATTAATCGAATCAAAATGAATATCACACTTGCTACATATCTGATTAAAATTATTGCACATGGTAGTAATAGGTGATTTTTTTAGTAAGTTGCTTCTCCTTGCTTCCATGTAGAATGACATATTAGTACGTGCATTGAATTGTGGGACAAGAAAGTTAATTTTTAGAAAGAGCCAAATAGAATCAATTCTGTGGTTTAAAACATTATACAAAAACTTTACAGAGATAATAATGCGTCTAATACGCAGAGATATAAACTCAAATTTGTTAAGCAGCTCAATTTGACTAACCCCGATCTCAGGATAGATACCATCGCAAGAAAAATCTAAAAACTTAAGAAAATTTATTTGAACTCGTTCAATCTCACGAATATGGCATTCATAAAGGAGAGACCAAATTACCACGCCGTACTCCATTATAGATCTTACCAATACATTGTATAGTTCCTACCATCTAATTAGCAAAGAGGAGCAAAATAGTAAAGCACAAACCCACTCTCATTATGGAGCGTTGTTTTATTCATTACTACTTATTAATAATATGAACTTCGAATTGAAACCCCTTTAAAACGTGACGTCTCGATTAGATTTGCGGTATAAACTAAATGTAATTTGATATTTTTTTAATGGTTTTTAAAGATGCTATGTTTTTTAAGGCAACCTACGTTGAAAGAAATACATTTCAGTGGCGTGGCTACGATTTTAATGAATTGAATTCAATATTGTCATACTAAATTTTATCTTATCGAAATCCACAAGAAGGATTAAGGTAACGCCCATGAAAATGACGCCAAAAAAGGGTTTCCGTTGTAAAGCCAACTATTTTGCTCGTCTTTATTAATTAGTCTTGAATATTGTAATATACAAGGTACAGACAATTATGTGTGTTATTATAAACTCAGAAACTATCTAGAAGAAGTAGAAGTAGAAGGATCTAGTAGAATTCAGCTAAGAATAAAGCGAAGAAAGGTATAGGACAAGCTTGACCTTCGCGATTGTTTAAAATATGAGGCACGTTCACACAACTTAAAAAAGTAAATTTGTGCATAAATAATGTGAAGAGCGCTGTTTTAGTTGTACAATAAACGTTACGGCTTACGTTCGCTCAACTACAAAAATATAACTTATTGTGTATGTAAAAAGAAACTATAATTAATGTACTTACATTCCACTTTCACTTCTTTACTTCCACTGTTAAATCTACCCACCTGCATTTCCCGTTCAGAATTTAGCTACTGTGTACATTCATAATTAACGTGACAAAATGATCATTAATTAATCTACAAAGGCTTAAATGAAAAGGATAATCGGAAATTCCTACCTAAAATCCGGCAATGCTGCATCTATGTCTAAAATATTAATACTGAAATATTTGAGGTTATGGTTTAGTTTGAATTTTTCTGAAGTCCTTTATAATTTTCATTCCTTTTAATAAAACATTAGTTCATATCTATAATAAAATATATCTTTTTTGTTTAATATTAGTTTTATTTTTATTTTCCCCATTATTTTTATTATTTGTATTTTAGATTTAATAAATACGATGCAATTAATTATTTTTCAATTTTAAAATACTGAGCAAATACATTGTCATATAGCGGCAAACAATGAAAGCTTATTTCAAATTTCTTCTGGTCGATAGATGGCTGATTTGATTTGATAGATGGGAATTTATTGACAGTTTACAGAAAATTTATTTTAAAATTTATAATAATTTTTTACTTTGATAATTGAAGTCTACTAATTGTGAATAAAATAGTATACATTTGTTGGTAAAGTTGTTGTTGTTTGTGGTAAAATTGTTTGACCTCGACGTACCGTCTCGGTCGTTTTTCTTAAACCGTCTCCTACCGTCTCGGATCGATGTTTTTTAATTTGTGAATTATTGACATTTAGTGTCTTAGACTATAAATGCACTTTATGCCATTTTTTACTTATTATGTTATAAAAATAATAACATGGAAAAGGAATGTAAAATCTGTTAAAAAAATAAAAGCCAAAGTAAAAAAAATAATTCTAAAGGTTACTGTAAAGAAATAACGTTCATTCGTATTTCCAGTTATTCGGCTTCGTAGTCTAGTGGTTAGAATGGCAAGGGCGATCTGAGCTTCAAATCGAGGCTCGGTGCATGAACATTTTTCATTATATTTTTGTATGTTAATATTAATCTGTTTTTTACATTATTTAATCAGAATTTTTATTAGAATGTAGTTTCTAAAAACAGTAAATATCTGGATATGTTTGTATGTAAATCTTATACTACCAGCAAGTAATTTTACAAAGCGACCTAAACAAAGGAATTCTTATCGGCTGGTTCTTCAAACAATTATATTGCATTATAATTATTATTTTATTACCCATCTCTTTAAGATTTTCATTTTGTGTTTGTCAACTACATTCTCTTCAGTTTAAATTAAGTATTTGTATCTCTACTTTGTTACAGTCCAAACATAAAATTATCAACTCTCATCTAACACTAGTTGAAAATATTTTAAAATCAAACAACATATTTAATACTTAAGTAAGTAGGTAATACGCACTAATAAATAACCCTAGTAAGCAAAACCTACACAGACAGATAAATAGAAAGGTAAAAACAGTAAATAAGTAATAAAAGTTCATGTGTATTTGCAGCTATTGTCAAAAACTCAGGTGCCCAGCTTATAAATGAATTTTTAGTTTAGTTCGTAGAACCAGCCGACAAGCAATCCTTTGTTTAGCTTGTTTTGTAAAATTCCTAAAATTTATATTTATAAATATCCAGATATATACTGTTTTTAAATACTACATTCCAATAAAAAGGCTGATTAAATAATATAATCAACATATTAATATTAACATACAAAATATTTATAATTTAAAAAACTTTATGCATCGGGGCTCGATGCGAAGCCCAAATTGCCCTACTGCCCTGTAGGAGCATTCTAACCACGAAGACGAATCACTAGACATAGAAGTCTTCAAGTCTTTTCTTTATAGCAATCCTTAAAATTATTCTTTTCTTAATTTTGGCTTTTATTCTTTTTTTAGATTATTTTATATTCCTTTTCGATGTTATTATTATTGTTATTCATAATTTTCATATTATCTATGTATTAAAAGTTAAGAATTTTTAGTAACAGAAAGTTATGTTTCTCTTGAATGTATGAGGTTCGTTGCATACTGAATAGGCGCACGTAGGAGGCGACGCATTACTTATTTATGTTACTGTATATACTATGTATACTTTTTTATTAACTTATTTACTTTATTACAAAATCAATGTTTACTATTTACGCGCTATGTACGTATGTATATGTATCCTCTAAAGGCAGCAAACAGGTTATTAATGTATTCCATAGTTTCTCACCACCTAAAGCTTCCTGCTTGTAAATTAGGACTGATTTACAAATAGGATAACATTTCGACACACATAATAAATTGAAAAGCAACACTGCTGTGTGCGTTACCCAACAGTGAATAAGTAAATAAATTCTACCTAACAAGTTTAATGTAAAACTAAAAAAACTTTTTGTTCTCCTCGTTTAACTGAATTTATTGTAAAGCAAATACTTTTCTTTCTATTTTCGCTATTCCCACTCTATTTTTCATTTTATCGTAGAAAAGGCATTACTAGTTTTCCATTTTATTTACATTCTTTCAATCTCTCGAAAATTGTATTGCCAAGAGAGAGGACAACGGGATTTCATCGAATACGTCCTTTCGGTTTTAGAAACCGTACTTCCTCGGTTTGGTTCTAAATCAAAGTGATGAGCTCAACTTTCGTTCGGCAATAACAAATCTAGAGAGAAAACTGGTTGGCATTTGCCCTAGAGAGCGCTAAATTGGCCACAAAAATCAAAAGTCGGAAACGTCTCTGTCTGTTTCGCTAAACAAGGACACTTTCAATGTATGCTGTGAAGATTTACATGTTTATAGAATATTCCTCCAATTTATGAAATGGAGAGAAAAGTAATCGGCAGACCACTAACGAATTGAGATATTTGCAATGGCATGGAATAACACAACTGAAGAAGCTTTCATTTAAAATTAGAATTCCAATTAGAAGCAGCTTTTATAAGTTCAATTAACTATTTAAATCAAATAAAGTCTCAGACGACACATTAATCAATTTTTATCAAGGCTATTAAAGAATTTACGATTTTAATAATTTATTTAGCTTCCGTAGTTAATAACTCACATTATGTATCTAAAATAGAAAAGTAGCAACAGGAACTGCAAGTCAAATCTTACAATTTACATCTAGATTGTCTAAATGTAATATTATAATACCGATGGCTCTTTGGTTTTTTCACAACGTTGTTTTGTTTGAGTTATTGGATATTGTCACAGGTGGAATAATTTGAATTAAATTATTATTACTTTAATTATTATAAGTAAATTTTAATATTTATTTAATATTTATAATTCTTACAGTTACTTTATATCACCATTTGCTTCCAACGAGTGTAACTATTTATCCAGGTTGCACACATCCAACATTAAATGCAAGTATACTGATCAAAAATAGACTAGCACAGCAAGAAATCTCCTTTCAACACGTGTGACCTATAATGCGGAGCTGGATCTAAACGAATTCAGTTCCCTTTTGGAGCTCAACCAACCATTCTTGCGCCAGCCTCGGTGACTGTCTTTATTATATTATTTTGCTTGAAGTATACTTAAGGGAGATCCATAATCCTTCATGGCTGACATAATGATGAATATGCTGTTTCAGTTAGTTAATTAAGCTTATTACTAAATAAACAACTCTTATGGTTATACCCCTGTTCTCTGTATTCTCTTCTTCTTGAACTTCAATAAGCATTGGATGATCGAATACGGCAGGCAATGAATAGCTTCCTATGATTGCTTGAGATTTTCTCCCACCTTTTCTCTTTCATTTAGTTAATTTTTATCCATTATATTAACCTGCCGCAACTTAAATTTAAATCTTCATTAGTTCAATTTTGAAAACTAAATACCCAATTAATTTAAATAGACATTGGTTTAATCGCGTTCAGTAAATTGAATTATCTTATTTAATTGTCGCTATATATCGTAATATAAATTCTCGATAAAATAAAAATAATATTAGTACTACATATCTTGTTAATTGTTGACCAAAAAAGTGGATAAAAGAAATTAAACATTCGTCACAAAAATAGAATTGAATTTATTTATAAAAAAGAAAATATACAAGCAATAAATCTCATTTTACCTACATGTCATATTCCTGTGCTGTACATACGGTTTTTCTGAGATTCAAAAGGCGTCTTAAAAACTACCCATATTCAAAACAAAAATTAAATTGAGTAAAAAATATCTAAAATGGCTTACCCAGCTAAATCAGTGTCCTAATTAACTGGTTATTGTTATTAGGTGTTTTTACCTAGCAATGCATATCCCAAGCAGCATTTTTAGTCATAGTTAGTACGATTTTATTACGTGCCTGAAACCAAACCAAAAACAAAAATGGGGAACAATCTTTTGGTAGGAGATATGTTGCAATAACCTCTCTGGAACTTGTCCAGTTACGTAGCGAGAACGTGGCGGCGTAGTAATTGATACTTTCGTGGAACTTTTTTCTTTGACACATCGTGTCGCGTGGTTGCTCTCTCTTACTCTTGCGACTTTTATTAGCAAATATTTTATTATTTTCTATACTAATGATGCGATCGTGTCACAAAATGGATTACTATTTTATTTGTAATACGTACTTAAAATAAAAAGAGCGATGAAATGTTTAATTATTTTGTCATTCCAGTATACTAAAATTATAAACTATTGCAACTTTTCTGTTAAATGTGATAATGATAGATCGAAAAATAACAACGCGCCTTCTTTAAATATATTTTTTAATAAAACATATCTTTAATAAAATATGACAAAAATATTTATAAGTTGATACACATGATAAAAACCATTTTTATATTATTTCTAAGGCACAATTTGGCACCAATTTGTTATTTTTATTGAATGTTATATAGTAAAACATCTATTAACAAACATAACAAATTGCAAAATGATTAATAGCCTCCAACATTTTACAAGTAAATATGCAGATGGAGTAGTAAAAATCGCTTTAAAGTGATTCTCCTACGTGGCAAATACGTAAGTTCTACTTTTAATACTACTGTAAAGTTGACTTTCAGTACGATCTTAATGTAATTATATACTAACAACTTACAGCTGACGTACCACTGATTTCAAAAATTCCTTTTTAAATAAAAGTAAATCAAAAGTAGAAGAATAAAGAATTACGTGTTTCTGCATTTAATCTAATGAGGCTTATTTAAAAAAATAACAAATTAACACAAACAAGACGCAACGTATTTACGTGGAATAAAAACGTTACTAGCAACAGACAGAGTACCCGCATGGTTAACGTAGTAGCTTTATATACGGTCGGCCTAACGTTCTATTCCCACTAGTTCGGTCACCTTTTTTTTAAAATTAGTTTTTTAGTAAAAATGCATCACTGTTTACAGTCGGGCTTTTCTTAAATTTTTAAATAATTCAATAAAAATTATTACGATTATAAGTCGTGTGTGAATTGCTTAGATCCTAGATCGTAATTGTAACTCTAATTATTATGCAGAAAATTGGAACAAGAACCTACGAATAATATATATTTAAGAGTTGCCATAAATTTAATAAAATGGTTTATCGAATAATTGACATAAAGTTTAGTATCTATTTCTTTTTAAATTATTCCTGAAAAATTAATCAAAAACTATATACCTGCGAATTTACATTTTGAAATCGGCGACACGTCAACTGTAAGGTCCCCTTGTAAGTGGCAATAGCATTCTAGATACTTTAATTACTTTGTTAGAAGTAATGGAACTACATAGTATAAATAACTACACAATTACTAAACTATTCCGAACTGAAGTAATTAAACCTATAAAGTCATAAATTTAGTTGTAGTTACGTAATAACTACTCAACCATAGTTCCGATCTTAGTTACTGCTACTAAGATGCTACTTGGGATGCTTCCAATGTTTTTTGGCACTAGTACTTCTAAGTAAGTACTTCTAATAACATGACAACATCGAACATAACATTTGTTTGGAGTATAAATAAAGGTAATTTTTAATTATGTCAATGTTTTAACTTCCTTGGGAAGCATTAGATCATCTGCTATAAGAACAACATGTATTCCTATTGTATTGTTATACGATACAGTACGCTGTTACGCTATATTTAGCTTCCAATGTTATTTCTGATACCAGTAATATAATTGATAAACACTTGAATTCGTTCGTATGCATGGCTTGGTTTAATTGATAGTTAATCTGCAATATTGTACGCCCACGTCTCAGGTCGATTTTAATAGAAGGATTTGTTATAGCCAGATGATTAATGATTATCACATAATTGCCTATATAATCGATTTTAATTACACAATTAAAACAACGTACGGTATACTCTACAATTACTATCTATTAAAAGGTATAATTACTGTTTTACCACTTGCAGTTGAAATTACCCTTATTATGACAGCAAATATTCAGCTGATATAACATTATACTGCAATAATAATGTCGTAATAATATTAGCAAAATGGGTTCTCACTAACGTCTCACAAATATGAAATTCGTAATTCCAAAACTGTATTAATGCTTTTACTTAATCTAATAATTTTAAATATTTTAAATGTTCAATCAGGCAGTGTCTTTTTTAGATTCCAAATAAAGATTAATTTGTAATTTATCCTTTGTTATTTATAAAAATGGGTTCGGACTCTGCTTCCACAATTTTTATTTTTTCCTGTCAATTGTAGTTAGGTATACTCTTATTAGCATGATTCACAAGTTTCAGAAGCTTGTATTTTGTATAAATCAGGAATTGATTATTTTAACTGTTACTTACGTTAAGTAATATTTTCGATGTCTATAAAAATAACTAGATAAAACGATCTAAATGCAGGTAAATATGTACGTCTTTAGAGAATACCGATGAAAAGTCAATTCTGGAATTTAGAATAATAGCACCATAACGGATTTGAAGCTACAATAAATATACTAGGACGATAAATACTCAAACTTAAAAATAATAAAGCTTTAAGATGAAAAAGTAAATCCTGGAAACTTTACAAATCTGTCGAAGTGTTTATAGGAATCTTCTACGACTCTAAGCATTAAAATTATACAATAGAGAAGTTCGAAATTCTTTGAAAACTGAAGTGACACTGGAACTTGAAGCATATAATATCCTAGAAACCATTTAAAATTCAATGAAATACTCTCACAGCAAATAAGTTGTTTCAAATCTGAAATTCTAAAGTTGAGAAGTTGTGTAAAACAAAATATAAATTTTAAATTTTAAAATATTGAATCAGCTTTTATTCATTTCAGCTGATTACACAAATTGATCAACAAAAACTATAGCTTGGTTAAAATATTTAAAATATTCAAAATCTACACATAATATGTATATCAAACTGATTATTCTACATGTTTAATAAAATGTTATAACAAGCATTATTTATCAGATTAACAAAATGCGAGAATCTTTACTATCTTCTTCAAACCTTTTGTCCGAACTGTGACAATTTTTTAATCACTTTCGTATCAAAGCCGCTTTAAACTCTTTACATTTACGTGTCGTACAAACTAATTGAAATATTTATATTACGTGGATAAGTAAGTGATATTTATCACCAAAGGTACGTTGAAAGCCATTAACTTAAGTGTGTTCGCTAGTGTAATTGACTATATACATACATGCACGTATTGGTTTATTTAATAATAAATAACCGACAATAAATTGCCACTAATCAATATTTTTCTATTCATAATTAAACAAAAAAAAATCATTAAAAATATACAATAGTTCTGAGAATAAAGATCAATTTAAAATACATTGGTAAAGACTAAACAATCTAAAATCTTATTCTGCTTGTACAACAAAACTGCAAGAGCATAAAAACAATAAAGTTAAACCAATCCTGTAAAACTCGGTTACTAAAAGAAAGTTCACATGTAATTTACCGCTTAGAAAAAATAATACAAAAACAAAATTATTGTAAAAGTTCAATTAAACCAGCAATTAATGAATGAGTAGTGGTCTAAAAGCAAAAAGTCATGAAAGACCCTTTACTGGCTAGTTGTTAGTTACTAATTCTTTTACCTGGAAAAACGAATTCAAGCATGCTGCGCTTTACCTTTGTGCAAAAACTTTTTCAATTTCGTATTTTTTGTTCTAGTCGTGGTTAGCATTTTGGAAGAATAATTAAAAGTTTGACTCAATGGTTTACCTTGACTATTTTTTTCTGGGTACGTATACAGGGTATTAACAAAGAGAAACTAAACAAATACAAATTAAGAAGTGCCATCAAAGCACTATAATTTAAAAATGAATTAGAAATGAGTTCTTGAAAATAAGAAACGAATAAAAGAATTAGGTTCGCGTGGTTCCATTTGATATCAATTAGGATTTCAAAGGGACTGCGTGCAAAGAAAACAGTTTCTGCTTGGGCTTTTTCATCTTTTATACATGAAAGGCACGGAAACTTTGTAGTTAACACTTGTTACAGATGTACTAAAAAATCTACAAAAAATTCGTGATATTTTCCAAAAGCCAATATACATAAATAACAATAAAAAAATAAGTTCTATAAAAGCAGATAGTATCGGATTGCACGCACTTTTATTATTACTGAACTTGACCTAATAAAGCTTTATTAAAATGCAAATTTTGTATTGATAAACTAGATTAAGAATTTTTTATATTTTATAATCGCAAGTCCTTTAGATTGTTAGTTCCAACAAAATACGTTGAGTTAACATTATTTAATTTTTATTTGTAAACTTTATTTGCAGCATATTTTTCATTTCCTTTATAACCAGTTTCTTATAAATCGAGACCACGATTCCAAGCGAGACAAAATTAACTTACTTTAAGGTCCTAATAAGCTTAGGTCGTCCAAGATACATAATTGACATATTGTACCTTAAATAAATACGTAACAATGTAATATATTCCAGTCAGAGCTTTACACGAAACACGGAGCCCCCGGTGTTTTGACTTCATCTGTTAAAAAAATAGTAATCGTAAATACCTACTAATTTTACTGTAAAAAAGATTTTCTAAAAACATCAAGTAATGTTAATAGCTTCGCAAGCTCCTTTCAACAAAAGATTGCAGGTAAAAGAAAAGTCAAACGAAGAAGAAACATGCGATTTCTTCCAGATTAAACATGAAGTGACCGATTAATATTGACCAATCTAACTGGAAGCTAGAAAGAAATTCTTTATAAGCTCTGCATAGTAGGAAAAACCCTCAGATATTTATATATAACTACCTTCAAGGTACTGGTGAGAAACTCTTTGAATCTTCATAACCTCTTAATAAAAACTTAAAAAAGATGAAATCTAAATCTTCTTGCCTGAGAAGCGTCCAATGATGATAGGAGTAAAATAGATGTTAAACAACAAATAAAATGAATCATATGTAAGATTTTATGTATAACTAAACATGCAACTTATTATCATACTCAAGATAAATAACACTGAAATCAATATTTTTTAATCTAATTTTAATTCTAGTACTACTTAGATTTTTCTCATAGACCAATCATATAGACGATAGCGCTTTATACAAATCAGTCGATCAAAAGAATCTTCTAATTGACAAATACCTCTTGCAAACGTTATAGTAGACTTGGACAATTTTGACTAAGACAGGTTTTTATGTGATCTTGTTCTTTCTATTCTTTTGGCGACATTGGTCTAACCGCCTCTTGTAATCTTCCTAAAATTATTAAAATCCGAGAAGTTTTATGTACTATGATATATTCCTATTATGTATCTAAAGAAGGATATCGATTTCGCTCGTTAAAGCATCTTTTTGCATTATTTTTTTATAGGTATTGATAGAGCTTTGTTAAATATTATTTTGGTAACAGGAACAGTATAAAATTTTCTTGATTTAGGTAAGGATTGCCCCCTACATTTCCTTGAATATACCACGAATGCTTGCATACCTGCGTCTGCATATTTTCGGAAACCGGTTTCGAGTTATTCCAATTGAATACTCAATTGTTATTGATCTAAACTTATTCAAAAACATTAGTTAAGCATGCAATGCAGGTGTATAATAGGATAAAGCAGCTTATAGTCATGTTTTGAGAAAATAATTGCATTTGACAGTTCACATCGGAATTGAATTCTAGAATTATTTCTAAACTTAAACCTAATGTGTTGATACATTAGTATCCATTTTTGGATCGAAGTGTCCTTTATGCTTGCAATTTTCTTCTGTATGTATTTGAACAGATCCTGAAATAAAACTTATTTTCATTTAGTCAGTAATTTTAGTCAAAGCATTAATTCGTGAAAGAGATGGATGTATTCATTTAGGCCACCGTATTAAACTTTGAACATTAAATTAATAGAAAAGTGAGGTTAGTTGACTATGACTTAATACTACGTCAAACAATTTAAATAAATAAGAAAACAAAAATACTTACCATATTATGGAAATTAAAAAACAATCATTTGCATAATTGAACTGGAATTATCTGTAGGTATATTTAAAACACAATGCTTATTTTTGCTCCAGTTCGTTTGAGAGTTCTACTGGGTCGATTTACATGATTCATTTATATATTGTAGCGTTTGTTCAGTAGATTAGTCAATACTACTTAATTTATGTGTGTCTTTAAGTTGTGTATTTTTTAATAAATACATCTAAAACATTTATTTGGATACGCACGAGAATGACCACCCAATTGCTGCGCCATCTCACTTTCCAGGGTGTCAACTTTTGGAACTATTCACGATTATAAAAGTTTTCCGAGTTTGCTGCAATCGTGTTTAACGTTTGATTTGTTATTAGGTTGGGCAGGCATACTCTCATACTTAAAACCATAGAGAGCAAACAAATTATACAACTATTAGGCAGACATTAGGCATAGTGATGGCAATTGCTTATTTATAGCTGTTTCATATTGTTTGGAGTTTTGGATAAAAGAAATTAGTTGTTGTAAATGACTGGGGCGATTATGATAAAGATTTTATTATTGACGATCTCACTTATTACCGTGTTCCCATTACCACTGCTTTTGTTTGCTTTGTCCGCTAAATTAACAACTTGTGTAAGCTCGTGCAGCTTTGTTTTAGTAGACAGTAATAAATTTCATTTATTTTATTTAGTTTAGTTTATCAAAATAGCAAATATTGTTACCTTAATTCTAGTTATTTTAGAAATATTGTATAGTTTCCTTTTAATTTTGTTCAATTTAATTGCCTAGAATGTAATGTTTATACTTTTTGTTATTTTATGTTTTCTTGTGTCTTCTGGCAAACTAGTATGTAGCTAGTCAGCCGTTTAATAAAGAACTATATATAGTTACGAAAATCTTATGTCGATATTGAATACATCGGCTATATTGAGCTTTATTGTATAGGTTTGTTACGTTGCGGGTTTCCGAAACTACGAAATGGAAATATCAACGATACAAAATGAAACCCGTATCTTCGACGACAATAACTGGACTGTATTTCAAAACGATAAATTAAAGGGCAATAAAAGGATTTATAAGGTTAATGATAAAAACCCATAAAGGGTCTTACCTTAAATAGCAATGTTTCTGCAATCCCAATTCTTCCGGTTTCCCAATTTACCCCAATTTCTAGTATTTGGGGCCCAAAACGATGATTGTATTCCCGTAGCCCAAATCGAATTATGGTTTCCAATTATTTTCAAATTATCAAATCTTTTTATCACCTCACGAAAAGTTCCAAAAAATACTTACAAATAAGTCATGGTAAATTATGGATAATTCAAATAATTAAATTACGTTTTTAAGACTAAATAGCGAAAAATAAAAACCCGTTTTTCCAAATTAAACTAAATCTCAAAAATTATTAAATGGCGATTCGAAAGCAATTGTTATTATTTATTTTTGCGGCGAACTATATTCCAAAATGTTCGTGTTCGTCTTGTAGTACTCGTAGATGAAGTGAAATAAAAATAAACCTTGCTTTAAATATATATTTAAAGCAAGGTTTATTTTTGTTTCACTTCATCTACGAGTTCTACAAGACCGATATGCTTAATGCTTTTTTATATTAAAGTTTTGACCCTGTAGGTTACTTTTTATTTTTATTTAATTTTTATATTTTTAAAACCATTCCTTTTTGTGATTTTTTAAATTATTTATATTTTTAATTTAAAAGGATTATTTCTAATGGATGCATTTTAATATGCCCCAGGCTAACTGTTCACTTACATCGTTTGCAGCGTTTGTCTCTGTGACTGTGTCCGTTTTTTAAAAATTTCTAAATTTTGTAGACTGGGGTATATCATGAAAAAGTATAATAGTAATGTATAAGAACTAATGTTTTAACTCTTAAGAAACATGGACAAAATAATATATGAATTCAATGTAAGATTTTATAGTAAGAATGGGTAGATAAGACGAGAGAGAAGTCCGTGAGGAAGATAGCTGGAGAGGTAAGTTAAGAGAGCTCAGTTAAGTCTGAGGAAGGGATAAGTTGGGGGTAAGCCGGAAAAAGGAATAAGACCGGAATAACTAAGGGTGAAGTCAGGGTTGGT
Source organism: Agrypnus murinus (assembly GCA_929113105.1). Lineage (NCBI taxonomy): Eukaryota > Metazoa > Arthropoda > Insecta > Coleoptera > Elateridae > Agrypnus > Agrypnus murinus. Next base: position 18,481,505 of record OV816024.1, on the reverse strand, counting down.
GGTTGGGCGGGAGGGTAATGTGTTTGTTAAATAATGCGTTTAAAAGTTCGTCTGAGAATGGTAAGCTTAGTATTTTCAACTGTTTTTGTTCGAGGGCGTTTGTTTAATAAATATTATTATTAAATAATCACTCTTGGAAACCCAAAGAATTGTAATCACACAACGAACTTGTATGCCTTTTGACCGTCATGTTTTGGCGGGGTTTCGAGGTTTCCCTAGTATTGATTAAAATCTATACCAGACTGATTGATAGTTTAAAAATCAATTAAAATTGAGCTGTCATTTACGAATTTGTAAATAATTCAATCCAATGCTAAAGATTATATGGTGATGTACCTGTTCCGGCAGTCAAGAACCGGGAAAATAAATAATATGTGCACAAGCAAAAATCGTAAGCGAAAACATCACATTTCTAGATACTGGTGCCAGGCATAAAATAGAAAGACTAAAATACAGTTAAATATAAAATAAAAAAAGAAAGAAAAAATGTTTATTTAATCACTGTTCCTGTGCAAAAGAACTTCACTTTAGATATTATTGAGTTTCAAACGAATATTATTAAAAGCGAATCCCTATCCTTTTCCGCAATTCCTGTTTGTAACGGTTCGTTTTTTTTTCAACTTTCGAAAAACGCAATTTCATATGTATAATAGACAAAAGCCCTTAGTGTGGTTCTGTGTAGTACAGTATATTTTCCCGGTTTAATTTTGCAATCTTCGGTTTATTTGAAATGTTGTTTTTTATATTGAAAGTCACCTCCATATGTTTATTCAGATAAAATATGTTTGTTAAAAAGTTAAAAATGCAGATTTCTCTTAAGGCAATTGTCGCCTTTGTAATTACCAAAGGTTAAATTTTCAAATGTTCTCACGGTTTCAAATGTCGTTTTGTAGCAAAAAGTTTAGTTGAAATTGAATTTATAAATGCTTAGGGTTAATATTGGCTTTTTAATAAAGAAATAAATTGTCAGAAAACACATTAAACTTTTAAATTTATAGACCCTGTTTGTGCTTGTTGGTTATTTCAGACAAAAGCAGAATCTAGTCTAGACGGCCGCCTGCAAATAATATTGAGCTCTCTTTAGTAAGCAGATTTTAAGGGGAATCACCGAAAGTTTTCGTTTGAAATGTTCTGGAACAATGTGACTTATTTATCCCTCATTGGCTTAGGAGAATCCCGCCATTTCTTTTACTGGTTCATTTAAAAATTTGACCTTCTCAAAACCATACCATCGCCGAAATATTTTCAATTTGAACAGTAAGTCAGCAATAAACACTAAAAGAGTGCGGGGATCTTCGGTCTATTATCGTATACGTTAAGGGGTGGTATGCCGATAGCACTTACCTAATAAAGTAACGTGTTTAGTTTTGAAAAATACAGAAATCTAATTTGATTTAATTAGAATCGTTATTATAAAAATCGTACCGAAATTACAATAATTAATTTTGTACAATTTAAAGATTTATAACTAAAGTGCAACAAGTATTTTGTTGCCGTATTCCAATTCTTTTAATAATTTCCAGAGATTAATAATACTGTTTTTATTAACGAAAAATTATAAATATCGATTTAAAGGTAACGTGAATTAAGTTTATATGGGATCTTGTTTTTAAAGTAATTTAAAACGGTCTTAAAATTAAATAACTTCTAAAACAACATATTTAAGTGTTGTGCTACCTTTTCATAAAGACAGATATTTTAATAATCAATCATATTAACCAGTTGTGATTTTAGAAAAACTTTTACTAAATGAAAGTAATTAATAATTGAATTTATATGGTTGTTCCGGTTACTTAAAAAAGGAATTTTAACGAAAATAGTTTTAAAACAAAACAATTATTGTGAACTTTAATTCTTTGATCTGAAATAAGAAGCAGTGTCAGTAATTGAGATGTTTTGCAGCTTCATCAAGCTATTAATTTTGGTATTTAGTGTTTAAATGTGAACAAAAAGGCACTAAGTGTTAATCATTTTGTGAAGTGGTATCGAATCAAACAATTCGATCAATGTACTGTGGGTATTTATTTTTTTAAATTTACAACTATGCCTTCAATGAAAACTTTTTATCTTTGACTTTTATTTTTATTTCATTTATAACTAAATCTATTTTTGAATTCAACCATACTAGATAATATTGGACCATATATTTATGAAAGTCTTCAAATATATATTTCAATTAATTTGATTTTTGACTTAACTGAACATGGCTAATAATTGAATTAAACTTAACAGATCTGATACCTGTTTCTGTTTACGAGTATCATATTATTATTTTTTTACATAATCCCCGGACTTTCCTAAACAGATGGCGCCCAAATATACTTATTTTTGACTATAACCCGCTTTATTCCGTGTTTTTTATAATCTGTGAGCTATGGAAACAATACCCTCGTCCTTATTTTTCGAACTTAAATTTGTTAATAGAGATCTCAACAGCCGGCGCGTTTATGAGTTGTACAGTAAGTATTAAATCGTCGAATCTTTTGTGTTAGAAAAGGAGAGTGTTACAATTGGCGCCAAATTGCGGGGCCTTGTTTTTAATTATGTTACAATTGGTGACCAAGTGTGGGACATTAATTAATTTTTGTGTTTGGAAAAAGTTAGTGTTACATGTTTTGTATTACCAAAAGAGTCCGAGCTAGATCGGGGTAAAATATATGTGTAGCGAAATAGTGAGAGTTAAAATGTCTACGGGCCTGTGTATCATTTCAATATTTTGTCAGGAAAAAAGGTTGTTGTTAATAATTAATTAGAATATTTTATGTATCGAAAACCGAAATGATCTGTAAGTAAAACATTTCTTTTCCTCCTAAAAATGAGGTTTATTTAGTTAAATCTGTAAAAATTAACTTGAAAGGAAGTTTTAATGCACCACATAGTTTATAATACAGATGATTTATTTATTAAAAGTTCAATTTAAAATACGATCTTTACAGATATTTTGTTTTTCGTGCTTCATTTATATGTTGGGAAAATTGAGGTTTGTGGTTGCTAGAGCCATTGTAATGACCAACAGTACACATGACACAGAAGTAAAATTCTTGTTTGACACTATAGCGGATGCAGTTACCTTCTTCAGACTGTAGTGTTTCTACTGCAACATGTTGTCTCACGTCAAGTGAAAGTAATTTTGTGTATGTTTAAATTTTAAATATGTGTGCAGGTAAATATAACGAAGCAATGTACAAAGGTTAATAAAATTAAAAAATAAATACTAACAAGAATAATTTAATAGCAATAATAATAATAATACCAACTTTTAATAAATAAACTTAATTAAGGCTAAATAAATGCATATGTAACTTACCTAATATTACACTCAAAAATTTACCAAATTATAATTACTTTAAATTAACCTAACTATTTATTTTATTTGATAATGTGAATCAAGAATATGAAGGGTGTCCGGTTTGAGTAAATGATCAAATATTAAACTGCAGCAAGCCGAGATATATTATGCCTTTTGTGAGAGCTAATCAATTTGATTCACTTACTTGGATCAAATAATCGACAAAAATTTAATCAGTCACAATAATATATATGCTACAGCTTCTACGAAACGAGCAAAAAAGCAAATTACTTGGTTTTTATTTAGTTTTGCATTGCAAGTGAGTGAACAAGCAAGGGCAGATATGCTTCATGCAAAATCGCTGTTCGTTAATCTCGGCTGAGGATTGAAATCTAAACAAGAACGATAATAACTGTGACATTGAATAGATTCGTTTTGACAATAATCAAGCAGCTATTTAGTTATGAGACTATGAAGAATAAGAATGGTTATTAGATTGAAGATATTTTTACTCTCTGGGCATCCAAATAAGGCCTCTGAAACTATTTCAAAACCTTTGTAAAACCTAAAATTTAGATATTTATTTAATCGAATCGTTTCATCATTCAGCATATGGAAGGCAGGTTTTGAAATCTTTGGGATATTCACCACAGAAGTTTACTCTCTTGGATCAAATTTTATGTTTGATAATTGGTTGCGCTTCACTAAATTATATTAACACTACCACGCACATTGCAAAATTTACATACACACATCAAGTTTTCAGAAAAAAGAACTCATTAAAAAAACAGAAAAAGAAAAGTGAGTGACGCATTTTCATTGATTTATTAATATACCCTAAAACTATATAAAATATTGAGAAAATTTAGAAGATTATTTAACCATTCGAAACATTGCTAAAAACATTAAGAATTTATATAAAAGAAGAGAGCAGCACTAATCTACAGCTGCCCACCTACCCCACTGTCTCCCGATGCTTTAAGAACAAAAGGAACGTCGGCTTCTTCAAGATCAAGAACCAGCAAACTGATAGATCGACGAGAACCACAATAAGTAAGTCTCTATCAGTACGCAACAATAATCTAACTAAGTTTTTCTCAAAATTAAGATTTGTGGTAATGAATTATTTTATTTGGAATACTCCACTTTATGGATATTTATTTTTTTAACACGTTTGATGCCCAATTATTATTATTGGTCATTAATTTTATTTATTTTGTATTAAATAAAATATTTGTTTATTAAACTATTTATAGTAAATTAAATGTTAAGTCTTAAGTTTTTTTAACTTATTTAACAAACAAAGCTATTTATGAACATAACAAAAAATGGTACATCAACACAAACGAAAACTCTTAAATAAATGTCATCACGTTATACTGTTTAACTATTTATTCTAAAAATTTCTTTTTCCATATAAATTTCGGAAGACACTTACATTATAGCATTTGAATTCATTGTTTCATTCAATACGCGTTTCCGCATAACATACAAAATTAGATTTCTTTACCGCGCAATTTAGATAGATTAGTTTAGAATACTTTATAGTTTATCTTGTGAATCCCGAGGGAAAGATCTATTTTCTCTTTCTTAAATGTAACAGTGATTTTTAATTCCTTCATGTCTATTCTAATACTTGTTTTTGATATTTAAACATCTAATCTGTTCTTAAAAATTAAGTTTTGATAACTAATGAGCATTGTGTTAAAATGCATTTCTTAAACGTTGTCCTTTCGTCTTTTTTTTTCATGTTTATGCTTATCAGAATAATGTTATTTACTTCATTAATTCATACTTGCAATTTTATTCCTACATTTTTAAACAACTTCTATTCTTTTTTTGTTTTTGTGAAAAGATTAAATATTTACGAAGAGCATTAACTCTTATTATAAATAGTTTATTAACTTTACGTTATTGCGGTAAACAGGATGAATTGATTATTCTAATAACTGAGGGCTACGACGCAGCAAACGCTGTTTATGTTCAGATTAAATAATTTCTGCTATTATTAACATTGTTATGACTACACTAGGACTTAGCACAGTTGCTAAAAATCCGACGACTACCGGTAAACACTTAATAAGTTAGACTTAAACACTTAACACCTAAAAACAAAAATAATGCTAACCCGTAAAATAATATGAGCTATCTAGCAAATCCAGGCAATAAACATCAATCTACTTATAACAACAAATTTATTATTTTTTGAAAATTGATAAATTTGACGATGAAAAATAAGTACCTTAGTATCTAACCACCGCATGAAAATAACCCAATCAATAAAAGTCTCTGTTAAAAATCAGAAATAAATAACTTTCCTTGTAGCCGTCAAATAGAAATTCTTATTTCTTTCTTAAAATGCCTCTTACGAATTTGTTTCTAGATTATTTATATGTCAAAATCAGCTACGTATGTGATTTTTGACCTTATTTGATTTCTTTTTATTTATACACGGGAAATTCCAATCTTGTTGCTGCCAATAAATCTATCTGTACCAAACTATCTCTTTTACTTCCCCCGGATGCAGTATTAGAAAAAAGCTTAAATTAATTTTAGATAGTCTTTGTTATCTTTGTATTAGGGTTTATTCAATATGCACCAGAGGAGCAAGGATTTTCTTCTGGCTGATATTCACCGCTTTCTTTACAAATTACTCTGATAATGTGCTGCATACGCATAACCTTTTTATGTGGTTTTGTTCTTTGTTGATTCTGCAAGATGTTGTTATTTATTTGGCCGACATAGTTACACAGTTTTAATGTTATCGTTATGATATCAAGGTCAACGTACAACAAGCAAATATTTGTCCTGCAGGTATAATTTATTTAAAATACAGTTTAATAAGTTTAAATCAGAGTCTAGATATTTTTAAACAAATAGCAGTTGCACACGAATAATGAAACGTAGAAATTGCTTTTATTAGTAAGTTTCATTACAAAGTAGCAAGGAGAAGTGAGAGAAGTACAGCTGTAGTTACTATATAGTCTGTTTACACTGAAACATTTATATTTATACCAGTTTTCTACCATATTTTGATAAGGGTCGTAAAATGTAGGAAATAATGCATGACAAGTCGTAGAAAACTAAAAATTGTTCAGAACTTCTTTTCAGTTCCAAGACCTAGGCAGGGGACACGGAGATATATATATCTTTTTTCTTTTTGACAGTCACAGAATTATGTTACTAATAATCCGATTGACCTGAAAATTTACAGTTAAAATTTCTCTAACCTAACCAAGTTTAACCTGATTTAAAACAATAAGAATTTGTATAATAGATTCTGCACAATAAGTAATTCTATGCTGAAAATTCACGTCGTTAGGCAACAAACATTTTACCACCTCAGCCTCTGTGTAACAAAATGTCTTTTATTAGAATCTGAGATTCATTTTTATCTGGTTGCATATGTTTCTTTGGAAGATAAGAACTAAAGGGCACGATCTATTTTTCTTAATAACCACATAATAGTAAACAGTTTATTTCATTAATCTCCTTGTTCCAATAAATTACTTAGCTAGAGTAATTTATTCAAAAACATTTAACTGCTTAATAGAGATTTTAACGAAGTTTTGCAAACTCTACTATTCTACTAATTGTGGCTTTTGTAAAGTTAACTGTTGTATAAAATCTTAAAACTGCAGAAATGTTCTTTGGATGTTGCAAATAAAAATTATATTAAATTAATAAGAAATATGTTTAAAAATTTCTGCAACTAATAATAAATACTAAAGGAATGTAAAAATATTTTCAAGTTATAAAAATCTCTAGTGGTCTAAGAATAAACTTATAGACAATTGTCACGTGGGGTTTTCTTGACTGGAGGACGTAGTCAGAGGAAGAGAGGAAAGAAAGCCCAAGACATGAAAACAAGTATATACTAACAACAAACAATAGAATACACACATTGGTTATACAGCGTAAGGACGTACATGTCCTCCTAAAACTATCATAATCATGAGGGCGATCGGAACCACTCCATCTAGCACTAGATCTACAAACTAAGCGTATACATATAGAGAGCCTTGACACAACTCCCTATTAACTAAGCAGAACTGAGCGAGGTGAAGGGAACGGTAACCAATGCCGCTTGGCATCAGGTTCCAACCCCTAACCATAAAATAAATATAAAGGTACTCACCAGCTTGCTTGGAGATGTAGTGTTGGAGTCATTTCACTGACTGACTTGTATGCTCAAAGTAAGCTGGTTATATACTGCTCAACGCGGAAGAGATTAGCATAATAGTGGGAAGTCGTAGGATGGTGTTCCAAGTATGGAATCAAGGAAGCTCACGCTTCCTGGTTGCAGGCTCGTGGGTAGTTTGCATGCGAGTTGGCCGTACCAGGCACGAAACTGTGGGTTCAGCGGAAGTGTGCTGGTTTCTTCAGAGGAACGTGCAGCTAGCTGTGATTACGTGGGTTGCCCAGAGTATACGAGAGTAACGTAGGTAGATCTGTTGCATGTCAACTAATGCAACTTGCAGTTGAGATTAACATAGAAATGACCAGTCGTGGGTGAAGCGGAAGCGTTTCTTCGAAGGAATTCGCAGCTAGCTCCAAGTCGTAGGCGACGAGACTGCGGCTGCTGGACTAACGTGGGCAACTGAGTGTGGCCTTGCACGATATTTGCGCAAGTTGTAGAACTTATAAAATTATTCAAGTGGAAATAATTTCCGTTTGTGACACAATTATACCAATTTAAATCTACAGCTGCAATCTGTAATCACTAAGAAAATCTTCCTAGAATTCAAATTGAATTTTCTGGTCCACTTGCCTACCTTAATTTGTTGCATCTTTCTTCTCGGAACTAATACCGAGTAGTAGAAAATCAAGTTCTAAATGTTTAAATAAAATTAGAAATGACAATATTATTATTTGTAGATTTATGTAGCAATTGCTAACAGTTCGGTTCTGTTTAAATTTATTTGAATATTCTCTATAGGTGTTAATTAGTAAGCTACATATAGTCCGCTTTTATTATTTTATTATTGAAAACTTCTCTTAATATATTTTATTAAATTTTATGCACCAATAAAACATTTTGGTACATAGTGGCACTCGCCATGCATGCTAACTAGACTGTAGTCGGAAGAGCTTTATAATTCCCACTCCGCAGTTGAATATGAATCAAGTTATTTGCTTTATTCTTATATATTGTGGTAAATAGCTTATAATTTTTTTATTCACTTATTTTATAAATAACTATAAAATTCACATTTTCATAATATAATCATGAAATTCTAATATTATAAAATTCTGTCCGTCTATTTTAAGATAGGAGACTCCAACCACTTGTTATTTTAACCTCTTATGTAATTTTAACTAAATAAATTTTATGTTTTGTTGATTCCTTTGTGTTATTAGTTATTATTAAGAAATGAAGGTTCTGCTTCGTTCTAAATTAATTTCAAACCTTATTTTCAACAAAGCAAAAATTTTCTTCTCTATTAATAACTTTAGCGCCTTCTAATAATTTAAAAAGAACTTGTGAAATAGCTTATAATCTTTGATAGGTAAGTATTAATTTAACTTATTTATAAATTAAATGTTTTAATTTCTATTTTAGAAATAAATTAATTGTTGAATAGGCTTGCAGCTTACCGAAAAAACCTTTACTTATATTATTATACTACACACTTTCCAATGGATTATCCGAGAAAGTGATTTCTGCTCCTTTAAGAGATAAATTTGGTAACTGTTGCACTCTTACTTTTCTCTGTTTTTTCAAATTCAATTACTGCATAGATATGAAGTAACATTCCAATTATATGGTTACCTATGTCATGGAGATTGATTCGTACCTTAAGAAGTATTTAATTTATAGTTTTAGATACATCATATTTAACAGCATTTCAATTTGTCTTTTTCGTTATTAGAAAAAATTTCTTATTATTTTTATTTTTGTTTTGCTGTTCTAGGAAACGACATTAATTACTTCTCGTGATGATCTCTTGTGATGATCAATAGACTTAGAAGATATTTGTTACCTTTTAAGGTATCATTGTTGAATAGATAAGAGCTTCCATTTCTATGCCTACTAACACTCCTCATAACCTTCATTTTGTGTGTTTTGGCGTGTATGTCATTATATATTTATAAATCATAAACACTATTCTATTATAATTTTTCTTAGTTTGCTATAAAACTTAGATGGAACAAGGAATTAAGAATCATCTGTATGTTATAAAGACATTTTAATACGAATGGGACATAGTTTTGAAATAATTATGTCGTTATTTATTTCAAAAGGTTGATCGTATCTTCAGCGAGGTTGCAATAAGTCAAACTATTTCAATTTTTGTTAAAATTGAAGAAGACTTTCTAGGTTTATAGTAAAACTCTTCTAGTAGTTTGGAGTAAAGCAAAATACATGACTGCGGACTACTTCTATCAATTGACTTGAAGAATACGAGCTTAGTAAAGCCTTCATTGGGTACGTCATGTGCATCAACATTTGTATCCTTTGACGTCATATCAATACAGGAGAACTATTGTAGATCAATGAATTTGATCTTCGACGTATCTCAACCGAAACGTATATACTAATACCTCTTATACTAATCCAGTTGAAAAAAAACATTTTGGGTGGCATCGCGTAGTATGTCTAGTCAGAGTCGACCATTTTGTTTCTGCTATTTTTCATTAAAGTGCATTTTATAAATTGAACTAACTTTAAGTTAAAAAAAGAGATAAGAGCCCTATGTAAGAGTTGAGGAAAATGTGTCTAAAACGCTAACACAGTTTTATAAAGGAAAGAAAGCCTTACTATTTTGGTCGTTGTGCTTGAAACAAAAGGAAAGTTTTCGAAAACATGTAATCTTCTAGAGTAAGCAAGTAGAAGCGTAGATCATGTGTCAATATGTTAACCTACTTGGAAACAACTGTGGGGAAAATTGCAAAGCAAAAACGGATTTTTTTTAAATAGGGCAACTAAAGTTCTATATGTACCACTACGTTGATTAAAAATCACAGCATTGTCTCTTCCTAGTTAAATTATAAAATATATACTGTTATTGCTTTTGTCGAGGTGAACAAAAAAAAGCTTATGTGATCTAGTAATTGTTCATGTTAGTTTGACTAAATATTACAAACACGCCAATAACACTAGTAAAGTGTTATACACTTTACATTATTCATATAAAGCCATAACTTCTATTAGCATCCATCCCTCTCCTCTATCCTACAATAACATTTCTAAACACGTTGCAGTTTTACCGAGTAGCTAAAGTTTTATTTACCGGTTGCTTGAGCTACAATGTCTACTTTTACTGTAGGGGTTATAAATGGATACACACACATTGCGGTTTCTAGGCTTCACGATTCTACACAACCCCATTATTCAATACGATGCTTTGTTTACATTCACTTCATCATTGTTGAGTTTTATATTTAATTTCGTCATTAATATTCATCTGATAATATTGCAAAGAAGAATTTAATCTGCGGCTTTAAAATAATTAGTTTCAGAAGTATTCCTGTGCTTTTTTCTTGTTTCGGAAAAGAACGAAGTTGTGTACAAAAAAAGGCAAGTTATGTAGCTGGTCCGTGCGGGTAAGAAGTCACGCAACAGAAAGAAAAGCTTTTATTATTTATTTGAAGAAAAAAGTTTCGAAATAATCCACTTTCTGAAACGTATAAAATATGAAAACGTTATTTACGTATACTTTTACTTTCCTAATTTTGTTACTTCCAAATTGCATTATGAGGTGTATCTATTTTAAAATAATCCACTAGGTACTAAAAAATTAGAGAAAATTTATAAAATACTAGTAAATGTAAATCCAAATATTACAAACAGTTTATTAATTTCTAAACGTTATTAACGATACTGTCGCTGATGAGTTATTTAATTAATTATTAATTTAAGAATATACTTCATTCATTTTATGTATTGCATATTATTTTATTATAGATATTTAAATACTTTTTCCTTGTTTTATTTCACTCTTTATGTTACCCTAGTTCTGATCTTGTGTTAGCGACCAGGCATCTAGATCTTCAACAGTACCAGCTTAAATTCAAGAAGTAGCACCTTAAAAAATATATTTATTTAACGAATTGCAGATGCTGTGTCAGAACTATATCAATATTAAAGCATTGAAAACGTTTCAGATCAATGTTAAATTATAACGAGAACTTTATAAAGAAAAGGGAAAAGGTACTTCGATTACAAGCGGCAACAGTGCCCTTTTAATATACTTAACTACAATTGAATACTAGTAGTCTAAGAAACCATATTAAGGGTGAACGCATAACGGATATTGAAAAATATTATTTTCTTTAATAGTGGAGGTGAAAATAATGGATTAGGGGTGGGTTTTCTCGTAAGGGATAACCTACGACAACTGATAGTGGATTACAGAGGTATTAGTAACAGATTGGCATATCTAAGACTTATAGGACAAGGTAAGAAAATAAGCATTGTTAACGTCCATGCCCCAACTGAGAATTCATAAGAGGAGGAGAAAGAAATCTATTACGAGGAGCTGGAATGGCAGTACAGAAGCATACCAAACTATGATATTAAAATTCTTGTAGGTGATTTCAATGCCAAATTGGGAAATGAAGAAAGAAATAGACCGTATATAGGAACTCACAGCTTGCATACTATTACAAATAACAATAGACAACGAGAAATCAATTTTGCGGTAGAACATGATCTTAGAGTAAAATGTACTTTCTTAGAGCACAAGAAAATTCATAAGGGCACTTGGCGGAGTCCTGACGGAAATACTATCAATCAGATTAACCATACTTTAATAGAAGCTAAGCATTATAAGTGTATTACGGATGTCCAAAGTTGTAGAAGTTTTGATATTTGTTCCGATCATTTTTTGGTTACAATAAGGATAAAACAACAGTTACCTTCAACAATAAATGTGACAAAAGCTCAGATTAAAAGCAAATGGGATTATAGTAAGCTGACGAACAAAGGGAATAGAGATAAATGTATGCAAGTCTTAAACAGCACATTGCGCAGAATAGAGAAAGATGGATACAAAAACGAAATGGAAATTAATACAAAATTCTATTAAGCATGCAACACAAACACATCTACAACTAGAAGCAGATAATAACATGAAACTGATAACTGAAAATGTATCTATATGACCTGGTAAACCAAATCTGGGAGGAGGAATAAATGCCTCGTGAATGGATCCAAGCAATTATAACGCCTGTTCATAAAAAGGGCGATCAACTAGTATGTGCTAATTACCGACCCATCTCTGTTCTCAATGTAGCTTATAAACTTGTAGCAACAATGATTAATGATAAACTAAAAGTGACAGCAGACAGTGTTATAAGAGAATATCAGTGCGGTTTTCGACCAAATCGGTCAGTAACAGATCAGATATTTGTGCTAAGACAAGTGCAAGACAAGTGCTGGAAGATAAATTTAAATTCCACACCTTGATGATCGAGTTTAAACAAGCTTATGATAGAGTGAAAGCGTTGTCTTTAAAGCTTTACAAGAGCCGATCATTCCCGAGAAGTTAATCCATCTGGTTAAGATGACGCTAAATCATACAAGTAGCCAAGTTCAGATCCAGGGAAAGTTGTCAAACAACTTCAACATCTCCACAGGACTCAGACAAGGGGATCCTCTGGCTTCCACCCTATTTAATATCATCTTAGAGTATATAATAACTATGAGAAACTGGATTAACAGGAAGTGATAGTATATTCAGAAACTCGTATCAAGTTATGGCATACGCTGACGATGTTGTATTGATGTCAAGAACAAAGGAAGAACTTAAAGCTAGGACAAGAAAGTTAGAAGAGGCATCTAGTAAGTATGGGTTAAAAATTAATGAAGAAAAGTCACACTGCATAATATTAAGAAGAAACAAAAATCAAGATAAGGAGAGCTTAACAGTCAAAAGTGTACAGGGTAATAAAACATATAAATTTGCACAAAAAAAGTACAGTAAACTACCTGGGAGTAGAAACAAATAGTTGTAACAACATCGAAAGTGAAATCGATAGAAGAATAACAGCAGGTTCGAGATCGGCGGCTAGTATTCATAAACTGTTAACCGTGAAGAATCTTTCGTGGAAAACTAAAGTGTAAATCTATAAGACAATTATTAGGCCGGTAGTGACTTTTGGTAGTGAAACGTAGACTCTACGAAAACAAGATATCCAATAACTGGACATCTACCGTTATAGTTGCCGTTAAAAATAACACCGCCCAATACGATACCACGCACAAGTATGTATTTAGTGATTTGGCAATGTTAATTACAATTAACATTTGTAACATTACATTTGTTGCATAAGTTTAAATGATAGACCACATGGGGTCTATAACAGCGTTATTGACCTTTAGACTAATATAAACATTTTTGCAGGATGATTTTATTTACATACACAACATCTTTTCTTGTTTCGTTACAGTTATGTAATTGTTTTTTAAACTTGTTCCAATTTGGTTAGTAACAAACGAAAAGGAATGTGTTTTTTATGTTTTTATTCTTTATCTAGTTATTCGTTTTCAATTTATATTTATACAACTTTTACAGAAATTCTCTACCTATATTTTTAAGGGATATAATAAACTAATTTCAGATTTTATGTATCTAAATTTTTATTAAAAAAATAATATTTCATTTTTATGTGACATGTACTAAATGCTTTGAATTGTGTAATAATTTAGTAACGAAGTTACTTTATTTTTAATTATTATTTGTGTAGATATAAATAAATGTATCAGTTGTTGCAATCTATAACCGCTCGGATAAGCGGCAGAGTGTAACGGTATAATTTCTAACGGCTTCAAATACGTAGAATTTTACATTTATATTCATTAAAAATCTTAAGTTCGGTCCTGTAAGACTGCGCTTTATTTAAACCAGAACTTCGTCAAGTAAATATTTCTTATGAAAACATTTTAAGAAAAGATTGTTTTACTTTAATATATTAAAGAACGTGGAGTCATAAAAAATGATGTCTTTTAGTATTTTGCTAAATTGCATTTTGGCATAATATCAATTACTTCGTGAGAGACCTTGATACAGAAAACTGTGGGAAGTACTCGGTCATCAATTTCACAAAAAGAAACAGGAATATTTCTGTTAACATTCTGAGAATACAGGATTCAAAAATAAAGTTTTCTTTGTCTGCTATTTGCGTTTTAAAATTTAAGTCCGGTTAAGGCGTAGCAATCTTCGTCTCGACGCCAGATGAGGTGCCACTTCGTATTAGTTTGGCGCGCAATTTCTGAGGTTCTACTTTCTACATTTAAGTCGAGAATCCTATAGAAGGTCAATCAAAAAGCATCCTTATTGTATAAAAACAGATGTTTCTACGCGCGAGATTCGTGATCCGAGACGATAAAAACCCTCGCTGGGGTTGACGCAAAAAGATTCGCCACGGCACCCTTACAGCAAGCGGTCGATTGCGGTCGATATTAGAGATTTTCCCACTTTAGTATGGGGTGTGCTGGTTCACCGTTTGAATTCCGATCAATAATGGTTGATCTTGAATCACTGTTATCAAATTACAGTTAGTTATAAACCCTTTAGATTTGATATAAATCTAAATACAGTACAATTTCAGTGCTATTTTGTGCAAAGTGCAAGTTTTAAAAGGAATTCCGTCTCGCTAAATCGTGTTCGAAAAATTTATAATTTGGTAACGCGAGTAAACAAAGTTTTGTTTCACTTTATGGTGAAGAACTATTAAAAACATTATTTCGTTTCGTTTGGTTTTAAGACCAGTGCAGTTTTCATAAAGAAAAATCATTTACTATTGATCCAGAATTTAAAGACAGATTCTCGTTCGTTTATAAATTAAAACTACGTGCGAAGAATTAAACGTATGAAGTGCCACTTGTGGTTAAAAATTAGTTAAAGTCTTTGAGAAACATTATCGCTTTAATTTTCAAATAAAAGTAAATCCATTACAACGTATGAACATTTTTAAATATTGGATTCTTTTTAATGGTGCTCGATCAAATTCGTTTATGAAATCATATGTGCAAATGACAGTAATTAAATCTCATTTCTGGTGTTCGTTACTGAAAATCAACACTTCAAGACAGCGTAGAGGTCAGCTACGATCTTTCGAAATAGAGGCCAGTTTCCAATTTCTACTAGACTGCTTTTGGTTGTATTCTACGAGTTTAGTTGGATAAACAATTCAACCGTATTTTTTAAGTGATTGTTTAGTATTGCAGTTAGTTAAGAATGTTTTAGTCAAGGAATGTTGCAGTTTTTTATTAGGAAGAGAGCTCTCTACATTATCTAGAAACCTTCAATATTAATGAACTTCAAAATAATATTTGGATTATTCTAAACTGCATAATATCCTTTAGATATCTGTTTGTAGATTCTTTTAACGAAGTCGAGTCAACATAGATTTTAATGCTTGAGTAAATTTTACTCAATAATTTTTTTGTCAATCTAATAAACTTTTTTTTGGTGATTAAAGAGAGATCTTATGTAAATCTCTCTTGATTTACTTTGGTATAATTAATTTAGAGAGGTTAGTTACTATTTAAAGAATATTGATTATGCTTGTAATAAATTTATGAGTGTGTGTTTTATTATTCATATGTATTGTTTTGTCTTATCGATTCTCTTCCTGTTAATAATAATAATAATAATAATAATAATAATAATAATAATAATAATAATAATAATAATAATAATTACTACAACCCATAACCTTAACCAAGGCCCCAGAAGCTATAAGCTTGTGCGGGAGGGAGGGGGCGATTATTATTATTATGTAGGCCCAATGTGCGGCTGCAGCCGACTTATAGATGGAACAGCGCGAATCCCACATTTGTGTTACAGCTAAGGGAAACTGCAGAAAACCTTAACCAGATCTGCCAGCGCCGGGAGTCGAACCCGGGCCGCTTGGGTGAAAGTCCGGCACGCCAGACATTACACTACCAAGGCTGTTGTTAAATAAATGTTTTCAATTTATATTAAGGATCTAAAAACGGAACCATATAATTATGAACATCTCATTCCATTTTTATTCCAAAATTTCATATAAACAAAATCTTTTTGATTTAATTTAATATTGTATTTATTTTCTGGTTAATGAATTCAATAAATTTTAAAGCTTGTTCAATTAACATCTTTGATAGTTTATTTATAATAAACAGCTTAAGCTTCATAATCAGATGGCGCCCTTTTTGAGTTATTATTTGTGTGTTTTGAGACCTTTATCTACTCCTTTTCACATTTTATACAACTGTGGAACCAATACCTACGACTTGAATAATAAATTTGTAAGAGAGAGTTTAAATCTCAAGCTGTGGCAAATATTTTGAGTTTCTTTGATAAAGTAAGTATGAATCATTTTATATAATTTTATAGTTAGTTTATTGTTTACTTTTGTGTAAGAAAAAACCATCGTTTCAATGCCGGTCCAACGCGGGCCAGATTTTAGTGTTGTTTCACTGGCGCCCATCGCGGGGCCTTTTTTTTATTGTTATTTTACCGTGGCTAAAAAGCTTTGTTTCAATAGTCAAGCAAGCGTACGCGACGCTTCCCTATTTCCCCTACCCACCGCGATCACCTGTAAAGCAGCGTGCTTTGGCCCGACTTAACCAGTTCATTTCTTGAACGCAAAGACCTTGGAAGCAACAGGATCAGCCATCTTTAGCATCCCTGTATAATTCCTTTCCTCCCGGGGCTCGACTGCGTGTAAACCTGGCAGCCTCATACAAGAACCCGAACTGTCCACCCGCAAATTACCCGTGATTCCCTCGACAGACTTGCCTTCCCCTCCGTATTCCCTTTCCCTGCCGTATAATATTTTAGTTTGCTATTTAATACGCTATTGACATTTTTTGCTATATGTTTTAGTTAATTTCCATTAATTTTGAAACTTGTTCAGAGATCTGATTTGCGATTGGATCATCATCATGCAAATCATGCAATGTAAATTGCTCTAAATTAAAATAACTCTACCACTCTTATTAAATTCCTATTAAAAGGCTAAACTAAAAGTTTATTAAACATTCTTATTGCTGCAGATTTAATTAACACAGAATCGATTCAATTCGAAATTAATTTTGCCTGCTTGGTGTTCTTATTACTTATTCTAAGCAAATAATATTGAATCACTTAGTATCTACCTTAATTACTGCAATAATTCCAAAGGTTTTCTTGTTGGAATTACAATACCTGTTAACAGAGAGAATCGAAGCATTAGAAACACCTACTTGCTCAAAACAACTACGTAGCATAAACTCCTCCAATATTAACGTGAAGTTATTGTTGGTAACTAATAATTCACAAATGCAATTTAATGCACCAGAAGCTCTTGTAGCAATCTATTTAATAATAATTTAGAGTTTAATCGTATATGTATGGTGGTCCCCAATGACCAACTATTCGGTCCACCTAACACCGGATAGTTTGCATGCATTTGTTGTTATTTATCCATTCCATTACAATGAAAACAATAAAATTACATTTAGGTAAATACTCAGAGCTATATCGATAATGAAATTAAATGTAACTAATATAGTTATTCCTAAATTGAACAATGATCAGATAATACACAAGCATTTGAAACATTGCATACAACAGGGTATATCTAGAATAGTTACTCTCTACTATTTTAAATCTCACATTTTGAAACTAGCTTTATTACAAATAT
This sequence comes from Agrypnus murinus, assembly GCA_929113105.1. NCBI lineage: Eukaryota > Metazoa > Arthropoda > Insecta > Coleoptera > Elateridae > Agrypnus > Agrypnus murinus. The sequence goes on along the minus strand of OV816024.1, from coordinate 18,463,597 downwards.
ACGTTGGCAATAAATATTGATTAAGTGCAACTGACACATGGCATTTCAATTACATTTATGTGCTGCTGCTGCTCACTTATGTATTTTTCTGCACCCTACTTGTGAGAGCTACAGAGATATGCAGGAAATTTTATAACTCAGAGCTTGAATTTTATCTAGTATTTTACTTGCTTTAAAGGTAGCGAAGCATTTGAGATTTATTGTCCAATTAAACCGGAATTTTAGTGGTTATTAAAGCGATATTAAGAAAGGCATACACCTATTTGTTAAATTAATATAAATTAATATATAATATCTCCTCCCTTTTAACGCTTGAGAAAAAAAGGTATAAGAATATCTAAAGCAATTAATTATTCTGATGTCAGTATATTTTAACCGGCTAGATGTTACAATTTTCAGAGATATATACTTCATTAAACACTCCACTGCCGTTAAAAAGTTAAATACTTTAGACGGTTACTTACTTTAAATTAGGTCACATAAGCGCGCGTTTGCGCACGCACGTACACGTACATATCCACATACAGTATAAGAAAACGGTACCACAGTCATAGACGACCGCAGAAATTTGTCCATGGGAGCAAGCCTAGAATGAACGGCATGCTAAGGGGGGGGGGCAAGCCTGGAATAAACGACGTGCTAGGGGGGTGGGGTAAGCCTAGAGAATAACGGCATATTATACAACATTATCAATAAAATTCAAATTGTTCAACTTTCAGGGGGTACGTGGCCCTCCTTGTCCCATCTTGCGGGCGCCTATGGTACAACTCAGTTTTACAAGGCAATACACAAAATATAGCAGTGGCGTGCGGTGAGAATTTAGACTAGGGAAGCAATCACGATTTTAATTTTAATATACCTAGGTACAATAAAAAACAGTGGTATAATTATTAAGCTTAAAAGTTTTTTTAAAGACGAACTTTTACACTTCAGCAGTATTCTTTTGCTCTATAATGATAATCGGATTGGTAATTTTTTAGCACATCTCGTTCTTTTGAATACTGATTAACCCCCACCTAGTAAGATATTTTTAGCATGATTGGTAATCGCCTTACCCCTTTGAATCGTAGAAATTCTGTGATTGACATGATTGAATCATAAAAAGTGCTGTAACGAAACTATTGCCAATGTTCTTTTGTGACAAAGCATTTTAAAATTTTTATGATTGTTTAGATTTAATCACAATGTGCAAAAGAATACGTCTTTTATACTTATGGAATTTGTTGACTATTATTCTTTATTTAAAAAATAGTACTACTATTTATTTATAACACAAATTTATTTAATAAACTTAACATAAACAAAAAAATAAATAGTTAAGGAAATTTAAATTTGTATACCAAGATTCTACGAAATATAAACCCCAAAATAATCTAATCCTCTTTATCTGAGGATTAATATTTCCGACATTAACATAATTCTTATGTACTATAATTTATTATACGAGTAACTAGTGTTAAATAACTCACGTTTAAATATTTAAATGTTTGGCGCCATCAGTTTGCCAACTGTATTGTTATAAAATATGCAAGTTTCTGCTTTCTGCTTTCATTCAGTTAAACACTAAGACGAAAAAAGAAAGTCATACACCTCTTTCAAATATTTCCATATTAATGGCTTTAATAAATTAAATTCCAAATCCAGTTGCTTGTCTAATTGTGGTAAGTCAATTAATTTTATAATTATAGTTTACATCCATTTACAAAATCCAATTGTAACAAAATTTAATAGATCTATTATCAAATAAAAAAAATTAATTTCTAAGTAAACTGGCACTTGAATAGATTTAATGCACTTGTTATTAAAATAAAATCACTTGGAGTCACAGAACTTTGTTAAATATTTAAACACTAACTTTAAATACTTAAACACATTTAATGTTTTTCAACCACGATAACCTAAAAATTCTATTTTCCTTGTTTAAATGTTACTTTTCTAAAGATGTAAATTGAAAGAGAATTTATTACAAACATGGACGGGTTTTTATACTTTTCAGAGAGAAAAATTCAACTCTACTAGAAATTTTGCACTACACAAATGAACAATGACATTTGATTTATAACATAACAAAATTATTGTTTATAAATTTTAACTGATCCTAAAACTAATTAGATAAACTGTTAGCTTATTAAATTCCTATTCAATGACAAATAACATTCATGTTTTCATTTCACAACAAAGCTTCTATTTAATGTCGATGAAATCTCATCTTTACACAACTATTTATTAACTTATTTACGTTAATATAAAAAAATGCGTTTTCACACCTTCCTCTCTTCACAAATTTAAAATCTATATGCTAACAAACATCATTTACATATTTTCAGATAGCAACAAATTGAAAATTCAAGCTAAATACATTTTTTCAGTTTGCCGCATAACTGCAATACTTATGTTGTTTTACTAATATCATTTGTAAAAAGCAGCCCCTACGTTTAAGATAGTCTCAATTATGTGGTAAAGAAATAACTTCACAATCCTCCATCAAAATTATTTACCCAAGAACTGTAAAATTTTTAAATAGTAGAAATCTAATGAAATCAATGATATCGTTAACTTGGAAACATATTTTTTTCTTATAAAATGCTTAGGTAAGGTAGTACATTACAACATACCTTGTCTGTTTTAGGTTGAATCTTACATTAACTATTGCCTGTACTTAATTTAAATGCCGTTTACGATGATGGTCTCTCAGATCGTTAGTTGGATAAGGAAAATTAACTAAATTCTATGGAAAACCAGTTTTGCAGATATCCTATATCTGATTATTGCGTACTAGTGTGCATGCTAATTAGAATAAACCATTTTATAACTTCTTGAAAGATAAGCTTTTCAAAATTAAAATTTAGAAAGTGAGGTTAGGCAACCAATCTAACGTGTCGCTTTAAATTTCATATCTAAGCTTGCTTAAAACTATTGAGTGGGTGAATTTCTTATTCGGTAGGTCAAAATAACATGACTTACCCCCCCCCCCAAAAAAAACTAATCTATTTTTAATTTTTAGGTATCTTAGTTTTATAATATTTATTTTTATTTATTAATAACAACATTTATGAGACCTTTTTAACGTTTGCTTTCTAGTGAACAATGTATTATTCAAATATTCACAATCTCAAATATAGCTGAGTGCCGGACGGGATGGTGGTTTAGCGATCCTTTACCTCATCCCCTCTTTAGCAACAGTCATGAGGCGATATTATAGTTAGTTTTTTAGAATCTTTCTAACTTTGTTTATTTATGGATAGAGACATAGAATATTGAGATTCAATATCTTCAACATATTGTTATTCAATAATATAATTTTGGTTGAACGTTATTTAATTCTCTACTTGCTTTAAAAAGTTGGGAGCGCCACACAATTTTTTTAATTTTATATGGAATTATATTGTATGAAGCTGTAAGAAATGATATATGCCAGGTTACGGATGTTAAATGCCAAGACTGAAATGTTGTCGAAATATGTAGTCGTTGTCTAGGACAGGATGGCTGTAATAACTTATAAGTAGAGGAAAAAGCAAATGATGATGATAATCACGACAGTTGTCAAAGCTGTTTAGTGTTTGACCCCAAAGAACTAAAAATATACTTCTGATCCTTCAAAAAATGTTCCAAAACGTATCTACTTCACTGTTAACAGTAGATAAGAAAAATATAAATCGTTCTCTGCAAATCACGTTAGCCATTATCTAACTATCAAGGATTTAATCACCAAAGCATATTTTAATCAAGTGGGAGTTAGTAAATATGGTTATAACTCCAGATCTATATGACAGAACTGGCTAGAAATTTCAGAATCAATCCACATCTTTAATCCAAATAAAAGATTATGGAGAAGATTCTGAGTTGAATTATTTTATCAGTCAATATTATTGCATATTATATTGTTACAGTTATACTGGCCAATTTTGTTTTACTATTAAAGTAAATTAATTTTTCCTTTTACCACATACGTTATTACAATAATAATCAGTTTTATGAGTTATATTTTCATTATAAATTAATTACTTAACCAAATTACATTGATGCGTTAGTTATTAATTTGTAAGTTTAAGTAGAATAATTACAAACCGCCTTTGCCTGGTTTAATAATTGTGTATTATTAATTAATTGTTATTAATTAAATTGAACCCTAGCAAATTCGTTTTCCATCGACTCAATTTAATCTGTTGCATTTAACCTTATGTAAAATTAATATTTATATTGTAGTTATTAACTTAAACAAATTCTGGTTTTCTTTTGCCACGCGATAAATATTTAATAATTACTTGATTCTGAATTAAAGTTAATTAAAATTTATTGTATTGAGTGTGCTCTAATCAGGGCTTCAGTTATCTCACAAAATTGTCACCAAATTACCCCTGAATACGCTACTGCTGTGTACTTTGTTTCATGCCAGGCGCTTGCACGCTTCCAAATTTATTTACATTTACTTATCCTTTCATTAATTTCAATATAAAGTTGAAATAAATGCTAAAACTCTATCTAGCTAAAAGAAGTATATTCGTAATATTTTTAAAAATCGCATCAAGTCTAGCTGCGTAGCCGAAAAAAGCCGTAAAAGTTTAATGGTTTCTGATAGCTTTAATATTTATAACATCCCTATAACTAGTACAAGCTTTTTCGCAGTTAATCGTATACTTTATACACATCTCTCTTTGCTTAGACTTCTCTTGGACTAGAACAGGGTAAATATAATAAAATAAATAGAACTATAAAATCAGAAAAGGATTCGCAGTAGTATTAAATTCCAAATGTTATTAAAATTTCTGATTAGTATTCCAATTATAGCCTTCTGACAAAAGAGCGACTTCGTCAAGCCTAGTAATTTTGTATTTTATGTCAATTTGAATTTAGTACACACGAACATGACGAATATTTCTAGTATAAAGATGCTTTTCCTTATTTTGCTGTAATTATTCTGAATTCTAAATAAATAACGTATAGAGAAAAGAGCCTTATAGTACAATTAGATTTATCTTAGTGTAAATGAACAAACGCAAACATTTATAATTGGCCCTTCTTCATCTAAATAGAAATCGTACGTTAGAAAACTTAAATTAAAATGGTAGTTTGTAGAACGTGAGTGCAAATGGCACCCATATCGCACGAGGCCGAAACTTGGGACGCGACTCCGAAGGCGGAGTGTTTCAATCGTTCGAGGGTGATATGGGTATTCTACTCAGTTGTATAGTTTAGTTCTTTTTGAAGTAAGCAAATCAATTAAAAGATAGGAATTGAATACAGGGATTAATTCGTATTTCTAAAATATGATTTGTAAAATTTTGAAGAGATTTATTAACATTCAGCAGAAGTCTAAGACAAAATTGATATTTTCTAAGTTTTACTTTGTAAAAAAAAATAAAAACGATTTATGTCGCGGCTGGTATCGATCTTAACGGCGGCAAGAACTTTAATCTAATACCACCTCGCATCTACTGACTGAGCTAGGAAATCACATTGGTGAATGTGTAACCTACATTTATTTTAAACGTAAGTTGTATTTGTTGAAATGATTTTCTGTTTATTTTTAAATATAAAAGTATAATTATTATGAAATTTTTTTTAGAAAATCTATAACGTGTTAAAATATGGACTAACATATTTATATTGTGTCAAATGTACTGGCTGAATGGACGTGGTTTCTAAAGTCAAAAAACAACAAAAAAAAGATATTGTGTCAAAACTATTGTGATATGTAAAAGATAAAATGTTTTCTAGTCAAATACAAGAGGCAGCTGCATTCAAATAAATATTTTGAAATGTACGACAGTCTAATATAAAAATAATGTACTTTTCACAGTTGATACCTCGCTGTCGGCACGTATTCTTCAAAGTACCCCAATAAAAAACAAGCTATGCGCCCTTTTGCAGTAATGAAAAATTGGCAACATTAGCAAATGTAACCTAATTTATACTTTGTACTAGCTATAAATGAATTTAACCAAATTGAATTTCTTTGTACTTTGGAGTTGGGAACAAATTTTGTTTGTATTAAAACATTTATTATTCAAAGACTTAAGTGCTCAAAAAGGTTCTTTAGTTAAAAAGCTTTTATAGTTTCAAGTTTCTATTTTTATGACCCTGGTGCACCTTTTAAACTTAATATTAAAGAGAATTCTGTGCAATTTTGTTATTGGTGGAACATGTCAAAATTTAGTTCAAACGCATATTACTATACTTAAAGATTAGGGAAAGGCTATGTAAAAGAGAATGAAGTTCTAGTCAAGCGGTTTTGCTTGAGTTGTCATCAGCGTGATTTTTGCGCTCCTAGCGTATGTTTCTCAACGGAATAGGCGCGGAAATTCTATCATGTCCGGCTAATTAGTTTTGTTATACTGGTCGCTAAGTAGGGCATAAGCGTATTTTCGATTCCCAAACTAAATTTGTAATAGGGATATAGACTGTAACTATTTATCGATATATTTTAAAGCTTAAAGTTTTTAATGAAAGTAATTACCAAGTATTTCTTTAATATGAGCTTGTAATAAGAAAAGGCAATAAATTGTCATTTCGTGTTCATATTTGCAATCAAGAATCACGTGTATGAACTCTACAATTGAACAATCACAACGCTTCATTACAATTATTACGGTGAAATCGTTATCCTTTCTATGTGATTTATTTATTTAAAATTAACTGTAGCAGATCAGTGTTCAATCTGAAGAGTTTAGGGGATTTTCTGTACCTGGGTTTCCTGCTATTCCGTCGCGTCGAAAGAATAATTTAGTGTTGAGATCATTGCCTTTTATTTGTGAAGGATTAATGGGCATAGGAATAGGGCACAGTAATGATAAATTGTACTTTGCAAACTGACTAATTAATTTTTGTTTGCTTATTTAACAAATAAACATATTTAGACCCATTTCTCTAAATGTCACATTTGCACAACCAATTGTTAGTGTTCGAATAATAAAATAATACTCATTTCCACAAAACAGATTTATTCGGCTTACATCAAAATCTTGGAAATCTTTTCCTAGTCTGTGGATTTCCCAAGTTTTTATTTAATAACTAACAACTGGATGGCGCCCTTAATATTAATTATTATTTCCTACTTCCCAACTTTAATTAATAAGCCTTGAGAATTAGCACCCACGATCCTGAACTCAATTTGAATAAGAAAGTTTCTCTGTCGGGGCATAAGTTTAAAGTAAATTTTTGATGCATTGATATTTTGCAGTGCTTCACTTATTATTGAGTAATTCGTGGAAGTTTTTTTTGATTTATTAAGCGTTGGACAAAAAGGTCTGTTCCAAATTATAGTATTTTCAAATGATTAGGTATTATTATTATTATAATAGATAAAATCTGATTATTTACTTCTAGTTTTATTATTTGACAGTAGTTGTTGATAATAAATTACAAATGAAGTCGACTTGAACTCTATTGATTGGTTGTTTTCATATCCACACACATTGCTTGCTAGAATTGCCTACTTTTCAATTGACTTAAACGTGAAGAAAACAGATGTTTATATGCAAGTAACAACCAACTTCATATTCGAAAATCTCTCGTGAATGGATGTACATGTATTTGCAAATTTTTGTCTTACAAAAGTAATTAATAACGTTCTAAACCCCTGCTAATTGTTTTCAAATAGTTTAAAACTTTATATAACCATGGTAAAATAAAATGAATTTACTAGAATAAATCTCTTTGTATTAACTTACCCAACGAACTTTACAAGTCGCTTGATAATGTTAAATTATAATTTTATAATTAACAACTAGCGAACGGGAACTATTTAAAAAGTCATAAAAACAGAAAATTGAAGCTGATGAAAATCTTTTGGAAAACCAAGAGGCGATCTTGTTTTTTATCACGGGCGTAAAAGAGCGTCTTCATTGATTTACTCTACTACTTAAAATAATTGCTATGCTGATTAACAGTACACGCGCCTGAAAATAAATGCTGCCATTGAATAAACACTAGATGCGCGGTTTACTAAAGTGATTGAAATTGTGATATATCTTGCTCCTTTGGAATAGTAAATAACCGCATTTATAAATTTCACATCAGAGGAGTATTCGTGGCAAGTGGTGATGGGTCTTTATTCCATGTCAAGAATTGTAGAAGATTTATTCAGGATGGTGATGCTATGAAATATTCGTAAGTATATACGTATATATTTTTGAATGCTAGTGTGTCATAACAAACACGTGTTGCTTTTTCGGGGGGTTCTCAGGAATAAATTCTGACGTTTTTGTATTATACATATTCAACATAATTTTTATAGAAATGTATAAATAAATAATAGAATGAGCACAAAATTGGAAATTTTGTATAACAGTATAATAAAAAATAAGTATACTGATGTTTTAAAAGTATTATTTTAATAAAGAATGTATTAGTGTAAATAAATTATACTGAAATAAACAGTAAAGTAACTCACATCAGCTCTAATGGCGTATTGCATCAGCACTAGTGAAGGGAATTTGCGGAAACAATCTGATGTGGTAATACAGGCGTATGTTGAACTTCTTCATGTAGCTTCACTCAACAATGAGCACGTGCTTGGAACATTTCCAGCAGAAAAAAAAATGATTCTGATTTTCAATCACATAAAATAGAAGTAGAATAAAACACTGTTACACAAAAGAATTGTCCGTGACTGACCTCAGAAAAAGATTTTAGAAAACCTGAAAAGCTCAGCTTCCTGATTGATTGCTGTATGTAATCTATTGGAAACTGTGCATGATAATGTTCGGGGTTATTCGTATGTATGCCACATCTTTCAATATCGATGGCTTTGAATGCACAGAGTTGGAAATGCTACTCTTCTTCTGAATTTTTGAAGTAATTTAATAGAATGCAAAACATACCTATTGAGATTCTAGAGTTGCTTTATTTTCCGAAATTAGTCATTTGAATCAATATAAATTTAAAACCGCCGTTTATCGAAGTAATAGATGCTAAGAGAGTGGAGTGTGCTTATATAAACTTATCAGCGTTTATGTTAGTCAAAGAGATTGTTGGACTTAGAAATTCAAAGACACTATTGGGCTGATAAAATTAGGAAGGTGATATATTTAATTGCATTAAACAGTTTCGATTAAATAGTGAACGATAATGGCTAATGTATGAATAACTTAAAATACTAAAGCTTTGTGTAAAAACCAAACCCCAAATGTATTTTAAGTAATAATTACCCTACGTCTTAATGTGTTATGTCAAACCCTTAGCTATCAGCTTCCAGAAGTATACAAAAATAGGTCAATCAGTTCGTCATTTTATGCTTAAACAGGACGTAAATGGAGCCTCTCGGAACGGGTCAGTTATGCGAGTCGCAAATATGTTTCATATGTGATTTTTTATTATGATGTGATAATTATTTATTATTTACCAAATGTTTGATGTTATTGTTATTATTGATGGATAGTGTACAATGCTGTTATTGGCAACAAGTTTGCTGTTGTAAATTGATTAAGAGCTTTCGTTCAAGAAATAATCCGTATAGCTAGCAGATTACTCCGAGGGGCTAGGTCCAGCATGGTCTGTCATCCAACCTTGACTAGGGTGATTTAAATAAGGTCATCCACTGGTCGTGGAAGATAACAACAAGCAGCATTGGTGGATGCTCATTCTTTCTAGTATGACAATCCCAATAAAGGGCGGTTTCGGGTACGTGAGTAGATGGCGTTGTTTATATCTGGTTCTTCACCATTCCGCTGGATAGAGCCCGATGGGGCAAAGCTCTGTCTTAGGTCAGCGTTACCGTGATAGTGCACTAGAGATCTTCCAGACTTCAATCAAATCGAATGTTACATTTAGTTTAAATATTTAAGAAATGACATGTAACAAATACATGTCTTGCGTTTTTATATGCATTTAAAAAAATGTAAATTGTATTATTATCAAATTGTATAGGATTCAAAAGTATTAGTTTTAAGTTTTAAAAGCTAGAAGTTTTTAGAGGTCGAAATTTGTTCAAATTGTTGAAAGTTTTACAAATTACGCTTAATGCTGCTTTCCTTGTGAAAATTTCTTATTATTTTCTTATGTAATCTTTCTGAATTGTCAGATCACCAGATTTAGCACACACTTTGCATGTTTTCCGGAATTAGAAGTAAACATGAAATCAAAATATTAGTGACCCAATACTAAATAAATCCCGCAAGAATTTTTCCTAAATTGAAAATCCTTGAAAAAAAAGAGTTCATCTCTTTTTCTTTTCCAGTCGTTGCCTCTTTCTGCTTTATTTTATTATTTTCTTTGAGTCGAATCGGTTAATGCTGTAGGCAAATAGATTATGTCTTTGCATTGTCTTAAGTTCCCAATTTTGACAAACGACTGCAAGCAATCCGTGCAGATGAGAATTCTGTCAATAGTCTTATCAGTCAGTCGGGCAAACCGACGCACTGTCACAAACTTCATCGTGCTATGGGCGCGTAAATTTTCAAAATATAAAAAAAAATTGACAATCCATATTTTATATTGAAACTCCAGCTGCCAGTAAAAAAGGCTATTATAGGGGCAATATGTTTTGAAGGCAAAAAATTTGTATCTAATCTTGATGATGTTGACATTTTAGAAGAGCTTAATGCTGAGAGATAGTGGTGGAACAAGCTGTCTTTGTTTGGCCCGTGAGCCTCGCGTCGGTCAGCGCGCTATTGGGCTATTGGAGAAATGTACCTTTTCACACGTATGCCGAATCAGCGCTCTGACCGAAGTTATTTTAAAAAACAATGTTGTCAGTTTGCAGCTATAAACCATCCGGTGTATAGAAAGGAATGACACCCTTTTATATCCAATGACGTCTCTATTAGGGGTTGCACTCGAAACAACATTCATAAAGTACTTATAGAAAGCACTTGAAATATTTTTTCTTTAAAATTAATTTAAATTAATTTGTAAATTTTTTATAAGTAGTGATAACATTAATCAATGGTGGGATTTAGGTTTTCTGGAATTATGATTTAGTGCCTGCTTTTTCAAACGGACAAATATCAGAAAAGAAGGAAAATGGTAATCAAATTTGTAATAAAAACTGCTATATGTAGCAGATATGACAACAGTGGTTGATGCATATCAGCTGATATCAATTTTCATCCTGATCATGTGAACACAAAACGCCAGGAGTACCATCAGTCAGTACCATGGTCAGCTCGCTGACGGTCAGCGTCCATGTGAAACGGGACTTTTTAAACATTTTAACGGAATTGTTTGAAAATTGCATAATCAGCTTCAACGCCTAGCCTAAGCAGCAAGTCGACTGTGTCGTAATATAGCCTCCTAAGTCCTGCCGATTATTTCGGACATAATTCCTAGTAATATCTATAAAATTCCCAGAAATTTATTATAATTTCTAGAAAACATTATATTTCATTTAAAATCAAACTGGACTTATAAAGTTCCCGGCAAAACTATTAACATGTTACCATATCTGATTAAAATTATCCATCATTGATAAATAAACTAAGGAAAAATCAATAAACATGTTTGCAACGGAAATATTAAAAATTACCAGGTACACACTATAAAAATCCAAGAACTTCGGATATAATTCCGAGTAATATCTATAAAATTTCCAGAAATTTACTATAATTTCTAGAAAACAGTACATTTTATTTAAAATCAAAGTGAACATTTAAATTTTCCGGAAAAACAATTAACATGTTAAGATTTTCCTGCAGTGTCCTGCCGCTTCTCTGATGTGCTTTTTCCACTTTAAGCGGCGATCAAGGTATAAACCAAGAAAACGAACGTCGTCGACAAAGTTAACTGTTTTGCCCTTTAATCTAATAAGGGGGATCGGTAGTACCGGAGTATTTCCGACAGAAATGTACTCCTTTGCATTTTGAAGGGGCGAACGTGAAACCCCACCGCTCTGCTCTCCGTGCCAAAGTATCTAGCGAAAACTGAAGTCTAGTTGTGCTTCTTCGACGGTCGAATTGATTGTATAAATCACAAGGTCGTCCAATTTTTGTTTGCTTATTTAACAAATAAACATATTTAGACCCATTTCTCTAAATGTCACATTTCCACAACCAATTGTTAGTGTTCGAATAATAAAATAATACTCATTTCCACAAAACAGATTTATTCGGCTTACATCAAAATCTTGGAAATCTTTTCCTAGTCTGTGGATTTCACAAGTTTTTATTTAATAACTAACAACTGGATGCCGCCCTTAATATTAATTATTATTTCCTACTTCCCAACTTTAATTAATAAGCCTTGAGAATTAGCACCCACGATCCTGAACTCAATTTGAATAAGAAAGTTTCTCTGTCGGGGCATAAGTTTAAAGTAAATTTTTGATGCATTGATATGTTGCAGTGCTTCACTTATTATTGAGTAATTCGTGGAAGTTTTTTTTGATTTATTAAGCGTTGGACAAAAAGGTCTGTTCCAAATCATAGTATTTTCAAATGATTAGGTATTATTATTATTATAATAGATAAAATCTGATTATTTACTTCTAGTTTTATTATTTGACAGGAGTTGTTGATAATAAACTACAAATGAAGTCGACTTGAACTCTATTGATTGGTTGTTTTCATATCCACACACATTGCTTGCTAGAATTGCCTACTTTTCAATTGAGTTAAACGTGAAGAAAACAGATGTTTATATGCAAGTAACAACCAACTTCATATTCGCAAATCTCTCGTGAATGGAGGTACATGTATTTGCAAATTTTTGTCTTACAAAAGTAATTAATAACGTTCTAAACCCCTGCTAATTGTTTTCAAATAGTTTAAAACTTTATATAACCATGGTAAAATAAAATGAATTTACTAGAATAAATCTCTTTGTATTAACTTACCCAACGAACTTTACAAGTCGCTTGATAATGTTAAATTATAATTTTATAATTAACAACTAGCGAACGAGAACTATTTAAAAAGTCATAAAAAAAGAAAATTGAAGCTGATGAAAATCTTTTGGAAAACCAAGAGGCGATCTTGTTTTTTATCACGGGCGTAAAAGAGCGTCTTCATTGATTTACTCTACTACTTAAAATAATTGCTATGCTGATTAACAGTACACGCGCCTGACAATAAATGCTGCCATTGAATAAACACTAGATGCGCGGTTTACTAAAGTGATTGAAATTGTGATATATCTTGCTCCTTTGGAATAGTAAATAACCGCATTTATAAATTTCACATCAGAGGAGTATTCGTGGCAAGTGGTGATGGGTCTTTATTCCATGTCAAGAATTGTAGATTTATTCAGGATGGTGATGCTATGAAATATTCGTAAGTATATACGTATATATTTTTGAATGCTAGTGTGTCATAACAAACACGTGTTGCTTTTTCGGGGGGTTCTCAGGAATAAATTCTGACGTTTTTGTATTATACATATTCAACATAATTTTTATAGAAATGTATAAATAAATAATAGAATGAGCACAAAATTGGAAATTTTGTATAACAGTATAATAAAAAATAAGTATACTGATGTTTTAAAAGTATTATTTTAATAAAGAATGTATTACTGTAAATAAATTATACTGAAATAAACAGTAAAGTAACTCACATCAGCGCTAATGGCGTATTGCATCAGCACTAGTGAAGGGAATTTGCGGAAACAATCTGATGTGGTAATACAGGCGTATGTTGAACTTCTTCATGTAGCTTCACTCAACAATGAGCACGTGCTTGGAACATTTCCAGCAGAAAAAAAATGATTCTGAGTTTCAATCACATAAAATAGAAGTAGAATAAAACATTGTTACACAAAAGAATTGTCCGTGACTGACCTCAGAAAAAGATTTTAGAAAACCTGAAAAGCTCAGCTTCCTGATTGATTGCTGTATGTAATCTATTGGAAACTGTGCATGATAATGTTCGGGGTTATTCGTATGTATGCCACATCTTTCAATATCGATGGCTTTGAATGCACAGAGTTGGAAATGCTACTCTTCTTCTGAATTTTTGAAGTACTTTAATAGAATGCAAAACATACCTATTGAGATTCTAGAGTTGCTTTATTTTCCGAAATTAGTCATTTGAATCAATATAAATTTAAAACCGCCGTTTATCGAAGTAATAGAAGCTAAGAGAGTGGAGTGTGCTTATATAAACTTATCAGCGTTTATGTTAGTCAAAGAGATTGTTGGACTTAGAAATTCAAAGACACTATTGGGCTGATAAAATTAGGAAGGTGATATATTTAATTGCATTAAACAGTTTCGATTAAATAGTGAACGATAATGGCTAATGTATGAATAACTTAAAATACTAAAGCTTTGTGTAAAAACCAAACCCCAAATGTATTTTAAGTAATAATTACCCTACGTCTTAATGTGTTATGTCAAACCCTTAGCTATCAGCTTCCAGAAGTATACAAAAATAGGTCAATCAGTTCGTCATTTTATGATTAAACAGGACGTAAATGGAGCCGCTCGGAACGGGTCAGTTATGCGAGTCGCAAATATGTTTGATATGTGATTTTTTATTATGATGTGATAATTATTTATTATTTACCAAATGTTTGATGTTATTGTTATTATTGATGGATAGTGTACAATGCTGTTATTGGCAACAAGTTTGCTGTTGTAAATTGATTAAGAGCTTTCGTTCAAGAAATAATCCGTATAGCTAGCAGATTACTCCGAGGGGCTAGGTCCAGCATGGTCTGTCATCCAACCTTGACTAGGGTGATTTAAATAAGGTCATCCACTGGTCGTGGAAGATAACAACAAGCAGCATTGGTGGATGCTCATTCTTTCTAGTATGACAATCCCAATAAAGGGCGGTCTCGGGTACGTGAGTAGATGGCGTTGTTTATATCTGGTTCTTCACCATTCCGCTGGATAGAGCCCGATGGGGCAAAGATCTGTCTTAGGTCAGCGTTACCGTGATAGTGCACTAGAGATCTTCCAGACTTCAATCAAATCGAATGTTACATTTAGTTTAAATATTTAAGAAATGACATGTAACAAATACATGTCTTGCGTTTTTATATGCATTTAAAAAAATGTAAATTGTATTATTATCAAATTGTATAGGATTCAAAAGTATTAGTTTTAAGTTTTAAAAGCTAGAAGTTTTTAGAGGTCGAAATTTGTTCAAATTGTTGAAAGTTTTACAAATTACGCTTAATGCTGCTTTCCTTGTGAAAATTTCTTATTATTTTCTTATGTAATCTTTCTGAATTGTCAGATCACCAGATTTAGCACACACTTTGCATGTTTTCCGGAATTAGAAGTAAACATGAAATCAAAATATTAGTGACCCAATACTAAATAAATCCCGCAAGAATTTTTCCTAAATTGAAAATCCTTGAAAAAAAAGAGTTCATCTCTTTTTCTTTTCCAGTCGTTGCCTCTTTCTGCTTTATTTTATTATTTTCTTTGAGTCGAATCGGTTAATGCTGTAGGTAAATAGATTATGTCTTTGCATTGTCTTAAGTTCCCAATTTTGACAAACGACTGCAAGCAATCCGTGCAGATGAGAATTCTGTCAATAGTCTTATCAGTCAGTCGGGCAAACCGACGCACTGTCACAAACTTCATCGTGCTATGGGCGCGTAAATTTTCAAAATATAAAAAAAAATTGACAATCCATATTTTATATTGAAACTCCAGCTGCCAGTAAAAAAGGCTATTATAGGGGCAATATGTTTTGAAGGCAAAAAATTTGTATCTAATCTTGATGATGTTGACATTTTAGAAGAGCTTAATGCTGAGAGATAGTGGTGGAACAAGCTGTCTTTGTTTGGCCCGTGAGCCTCGCGTCGGTCAGCGCGCTATTGGGCTATTGGAGAAATGTACCTTTTCACACGTATGCCGAATCAGCGCTCTGACCGAAGTTATTTTAAAAAACAATGTTGTCAGTTTGCAGCTATAAACCATCCGGTGTATAGAAAGGAATGACACCCTTTTATATCCAATGACGTCTCTATTAGGGGTTGCACTCGAAACAACATTCATAAAGTACTTATAGAAAGCACTTGAAATATTTTTTCTTTAAAATTAATTTAAATTAATTTGTAAATTTTTTATAAGTAGTGATAACATTAATCAATGGTGGGATTTAGGTTTTCTGGAATTATGATTTAGTGCCTGCTTTTTCAAACGGACAAATATCAGAAAAGAAGGAAAATGGTAATCAAATTTGTAATAAAAACTGCTATATGTAGCAGATATGACAACAGTGGTTGATGCATATCAGCTGATATCAATTTTCATCCTGATCATGTGAACACAAAACGCCAGGAGTACCATCAGTCAGTACCATGGTCAGCTCGCTGACGGTCAGCGTCCATGTGAAACGGGACTTTTTAAACATTTTAACGGAATTGTTTGAAAATTGCATAATCAGCTTCAACGCCTAGCCTAAGCAGCAAGTCGACTGTGTCGTAATATAGCCTCCTAAGTCCTGCCGATTATTTCGGACATAATTCCTAGTAATATCTATAAAATTCCCAGAAATTTATTATAATTTCTAGAAAACATTATATTTCATTTAAAATCAAACTGGACTTATAAAGTTCCCGGCAAAACTATTAACATGTTACCATATCTGATTAAAATTATCCATCATTGATAAATAAACTAAGGAAAAATCAATAAACATTTTTGCAACGGAAATATTAAAAATTACCAGGTACACACTATAAAAATCCAAGAACTTCGGATATAATTCCGAGTAATATCTATAAAATTTCCAGAAATTTACTATAATTTCTAGAAAACAGTACATTTTATTTAAAATCAAAGTGAACATTTAAATTTTCCGGAAAAACAATTAACATGTTAAGATTTTCCTGCAGTGTCCTGCCGCTTCTCTGGTGTGCTTTTTCCACTTTAAGCGGCGATCAAGGTATAAACCAAGAAAACGAACGTCGTCGACAAAGTTAACTGTTTTGCCCTTTAATCTAATAAGGGGGATCGGTAGTACCGGAGTATTTCCGACAGAAATGTACTCCTTTGCATTTTGAAGGGGCGAACGTGAAACCCCACCGCTCTGCTCTCCGTGCCAAAGTATCTAGCGAAAACTGAAGTCTAGTTGTGCTTCTTCGACGGTCGAATTGATTGTATAAATCACAAGGTCGTCTACATACTGACATACGTAAACGTTAGGGCCAATGTTGCTAAGGATACCGACGGTTGAGATTATGAACAGCGTCACACTAATGGACGAACCCTGTGGGACTCCGTTTTTGACATGAACGCTGTCTGAGAGTGTATTTCCAACTCGTACACGGAGATATCTCTCCTTCATGAAACCGTCCACGAATGATGACAGATTGCCTTTCATACCCCAACCGTAAAGTCGTTGCAAAATTCCGTAACGCCACTTGGTATCGTAAGCCTTATGTAAATCGACAAATACTGAAAACATGTGCTGTTGCTTGTGGAAACTAGCCTGCGCTGCATGTTCTAGTTGTACCAGGGCATCAGTGCATGATCGATGTTTTCGATCTGTTTGATTCGAGGAACCAGACTAGGCGCAGGTTAACCATACGTTCTAGGACTTCACTCATGGTGCAGGTTAAGGAAATCGGACGATAATTTGAGACATCCGTTGTTTTTGCGCCATTCTTAGGAAGAGGCACGACGGTTGCCTCTGTCAAACCTGGCGGATACTGTCCGCTATTCCAGATCTGGTTAAAAAGATCCAGCAGTACCCGTTTTCCTATCAGCGGCTACCGGGTGAGCATATCGTAATGGACAGTATCAGGGCCTGGACCCGAACCCTTACAACGTTTTAGAGCTTGAACAAGGTCTTTCATGGAGAATGGACGGTTGTAATACAAAACATCCGTTGTTACAAAGTTTAACGGTTGTTCAAGTTCCCGTCTACTCTGTTTAAATTCCTCAGTGTACCCGTGATCATTACTGACATTTGCAAACTGACGTGCGAGCATATTAGCTAACTACCTGCGCCGCACACGATCTCGTTGCCGCGAGATAATTGAATGGGCAGCGGCCGATTATGCCGACCACGAATGGCGCGTACCTTCCGCCAAACCTCTGATGGAGTAGTTTCATTATTGATAGTGGATACGTACTCAACCCACGATTTGCGATTCCAACACGACCCTACGCGCCCTCGCTGTCGCCTTCTTAAAAGCGACTAAATTTTCATTTGTGGTACTAGCTCGAAAACGTCGAAACGACAGGCGCTTTTCTACAACAGCTGCTTTGACTTCTAGATTCCACCAGGGCACCGTAGAGACGCACGCTGGTGTATTGCTAGTGACAGACTTTGGAATGACTACTGTTGCGGCATCGACTATTGCAGACGTGATGCGTTGTACTGAGACTTCAATGTCGTTCGTCACTTCTGTTAGGTTGACAGTTTCTTCGTATAGCTGCCAGTCCGCAGGTTTTAACAACCACCTGGAAAATCGTGGGACGTCTAAGTTGACATTGATATCCAAAAAGTTAATAGAAATTGGAAAATGATCGCTGTGGTATAGATTACCAATTACGTTCCATTCTAGATTTGGGGTTAATGTAGGAGAACATAGATTTAGATCTATGGCGGAAAAATTGCCGCTGGCGGCTATGAAGTGCGTGGGTTCGCCATTGTTTAGTATCGACACTTAGGCGACAGGGAAGTATAGTTGCAAGTGTACAAGGCAGTCGTTGCCTGCAAGATCGACTATGGCGCAGTAGTATACGGATCGGCGAGACCGACCGTTCTTCGACAGATAGATGTAATTCACCACGCAGGAATAAGATGGGCAACAGGCGAGTTTAGAACTAGCCCAATATCAAGTTTGCGAGTTCCTCCGTTGCAAAGCCGACGAAACATGTTGCTAGCAAATTACGCCATCAAAGTCACAGCCTGCCCTTCAAATCCTAACTTTAATTCAGTTCACGATCCAGCTCAACATAATTATTTTGCTCGTCGCCCGAGCGCCACCACACCAGCTTTTGTAAGAGCAAGGTCGTTATTAGAACGCCTGAATGTATCGATTGACATGACCGGTTTATACCCAATCGAAAACTACTCTGTAGTGCCGTGGTTAATCCAACCGCCAGAACATCGTTTAGATCTCCTCAACATGCCAAAAGATTGTACTCTGCCAGGAGAGTACCGCAACCATCAACGCGAACTGATCGCGTAGTATCCGGGCTACCTGGTTATCTATACGGACAGTTCCAAGTCGCCCAACGGTGTTGGGTGCGCAGTGTACTCGTCGGAGTTTAGCGGATCGTGGTCCCTTTCACTTGAATCTAGCGTCTTTACGGCTGAGCTTTGTGCCATCTTTCACGCACTATCTTATTGTTTACGCTCATTTAATAAATAGTTTATTTATTATTTGTTCGGATTCTTCAACAGCACTATCATCGATTTTCAACAATAGAACTAGCCTATAGATAGGCTATAGAACTTCGCCATAGATTGCACATAGAAGGGAAGCAAATCCTTTGGGTTTGGGTACCCGGTCACGTTGGAATTCAGGGAAATGAACAAGACCGATCTGTTAGCCAAAGAAGCGGCCTACTCTGAAGACCTCCCGAGTATGTTTCGTGTCACAGTATCGGATCTTAAGACCAAAGCAAAGCAGTGTCTTACAGCGGAATGGAAGCAGAACTGGCATTCTACTGTTTCTAAGTTGAGTGCTGTTAAACCTACAGTTTCCAAATGGACGTGCCCTGTTAAACTCACGCGCAGGAAACAGGTAACTCTTACCAGACTGCGCATTGGGCACACGCGACTAACTTCCTCCTATTTATTACGAGGAGAACCAGCACCCGTTTGCGAACACTACCAGATGTCGCTTACGGTACAACATTTACTGACGGGCTGTGCGCAGTACGTAGAACAAAGACGGCGCTTTAACATAGCTGGTACATTAGCAAAGGTGCTAGAAAACACCGCGTCCTCTATTAAAAAACTGCCTATCTGCGCTCCATCGAACTTCTCTCTAAGCTCTAGATTGATACGTTTACGATAGACATTTTTTTTTGTCTTTCCAAGTGCTTTTTATAATATTTTGATTAATATTATAACATATTGACTGTGATATAGCTCATAAGGTTTTTTATTTAAAGTCTGTTTATTTATTTTATACATATATTTATTTATTTCATATATTTATTTTATATATACAATTATTTTATAATGCAACCTTATCGCCGTTTATATTTTATTATGTTTGTGTTTTTTATATGTATGAGTATTGAGTATAGTTGTCAATCGTGCACAGTTATAGCACACTCGAAACATTCAGACTAGATACTGTAATATAGATAAGAAAAATAAATACACTGGGTTTAGTATCTTTTCTTTTGACGTAAATCTAGACAAATGTAGCAATGTAGCATTAATGTAGCAATAACCCAAGTAAAGCGCCTAATAATCTTAGCAATTGATGCCTCTAATCTGATTAAAAAAAAATTATCATGCTATCACATATCAAAATTATCATTCATTGATAAATATAAGGAAGCATTTCCAATAACAAGAATAAAGTGATGAAATTATTCTACAAGTATTAACTTTTTGTATTGCTTTACAGATTGCTTTATTACCGGTGCCCCTTACAAGTAAGTTTGTTAATTATTTGAAAATCAGTTTGATAGATAAAATGGTTTAATTTTAATTAATAATAAGAAACGCATGCGGATTTCTAAATTTGGCCCTAATTCACCTTCGATAGAAAAATGTATTGCAAATAGTTTGAGTTGAGTAATAGTTAGTTGAGTTCCTTTCTACGATCCAATAAAGGTCCCTCAATTAATAAATTATGTAAATAATTTACTTCTTAAGTATATATTATCTAGAATACAGTCAGGATTTTGATGAAAATCTTGTTAAATATACTGTTTAAATATCGAAAAACGCTCTTTTACTACGTTAAAGAAAACCTTCAAACGAGGTTCAAAATCTTGACACTGAATTGACTATATACTAACGGTTTTGTCTTAGAATATTACTATACTGTATTAATAATATAATAATATAGTGCAGTAGCTATGCTTTACTTACGTTTGTTGCGTGTTTAGCACCCACGGTCTGTGTTTCAGGAGACACGTCTCCTAACAATTTAACGTAACGTAAGTTAACAATTTAATTGTAAAATAATTATCGTGTTCCTTTGTCCAAAATAAAATTTGAGTAGGATTATTTGCTTTTTAAGCTTCTGTTGGCTCTTGCATAGTTATATCAAACTGTAGATTAAACTTTTTATTTGATTAAACTATGAGAAAACTACGTGAATATAACAATTATATAATAAAAGAATTCAAACAAGCAATAAGTAGAATTAATTTATATCACAATACTGACTAATGGCGAAAGATCGATGTATGAATAATGCCTGAAATGAAATGAATTCAGACGCCCTGTGCATTAAGTTCTTTATACAGTGTGTCGCATTTAAGATGAATACACTCCCGTAGTTTCGTTATTTTAAGGAGTAAAATTTGAATATTGGTACAGTGATACACGTTCACAAGTTGCATTTTATGAGGTACTCAACTTAAATGTGAACTATAAACCCAGCCTACCAAGACCCATCAAACAGGGCCAATTCTCGATATCGCGTTGGAGATATCAAAAAATGTTATTAGAAAAAGTTGTTTAGAATTCAATTTTGATCCTTAGTAGCAAGTTTCATGACAAAATGACAAAAAAATAATCATTTAAAAAATTGGTTATTTTAATTTTTTTACTTATACCTTCCAAAATTAAATGTATTTTTGTCAGATTGACATTTCGTTCAATCAAATTTTATTGTCCATTACACTCTATCGAATTAAAAAGTAAACTTGTAACTGTGTGGAGATTTAACGCTAACATACTGAAAAACTAAAAGTATGAATTTTGTCATGAGACTTACTATTAAGGATCAAAATTGAATTCCAAACAACTTTTCTAATAACTTTTTTTGATATCTCCAACGCGAAGCAAAATATCGAGAATTGGTCCTGTTTGATGGGTCGTGGTCGTGGTAGGGTTTATAGTTCACCTTTAAGTAAATTTTTACTTCTTAAAGTAACGAAACTACGGGAGTGTATTCGTCTGAAATGCGACACACTGTATGTACAATATGTTGCTTGCAATTACTTTACATCATTATTATGTATCCCTTGTATTACAATGTATCTTATTACCAAACTACTTTAATCTTGTTACTTTAAATCTTATTAATAAGCCTCAGAAAGCATATTTTCAAGTTAACTGATTAAATTAAGTTTATACTAATTAAGTTTGTGTAAATTCTGAAAAATTTCGAATGGAAAACTTCCTTTACAGTTTCAACATTTCAAGAACTTTTTGAGTTTTCTTTATTTATGCCATTAAAAATAAATTCTTGCCTGGAGTTTTATAATAGCTTGTGTTTTTCTGCTATCAAATATTTAAAACCAGTAGTATCATTTACCAATAGTATCACATACCAGCAAGTCTGGAAGAAAATAAAGACAAAGTGGAAAATGGGGACCAATCCACCCCGATAACTGAATTATACACTTCGGAAAGAAGTGTCTATATTCTACATAGAATGAATTGCCTTTATTATTATTATAGTATTTATCATTTAAGTTGCAAGGGTAAGTATCAAGTTAACATCTCTCCCTTTTTGTGAACTGATAACCTCAGACTGTATGACGATGCGTATGTAGTTCTATGTATGTAAGTAATTTTATGAATTAGTCACAGCATCGCAATAACCAAACTAAATTATTTTTTAAGCAGCTTAAAGATACTCACACAGATTTTCCTTTCTGAGTATATCTAGAGGCACAACATCAAAATCGATCCAAATCACTCAGAAAATTTGGGACGCGCGGGAGTCAAAGCATGATGCTGTCGAAACCAAATTCTTCATTTCATTCTTAATTAATATCTATTATTTTATAAGAAGATAATTGATAAGAAGAATTAATTATAATGTTAAAACTGTATCATACTTGCTTCTTTATTACTGCATAGATGTTTTCGAGAGTATTTCATTACCGCTCACTGGTACTTATACGTACAACATAAGTTGGAAATAAATGTTTTTCAAAACGGTTATTATAGATGAAATGAAAAAATGAACGTAAATATTAAGATTTTTTCATGTAATTGTTTACCCTTATTTAAACAATACAAAAAAATTTTTTATAATAAGAAATAGAAGCTACCAATTGCAAATTATATAATGTTAAATTACGGTTTTTAAAAAGATAATAAGCTGAGAATTTCTCAGCAGAATTTCATAACACGCAGCATGTACCTGACGCAACCAAATACTTCTATGTATGTGTGTATGTTGTACCTTATATTAATGTCTACATGTGATATTTTCAGTGAAATGGAAACCCATAGCAAAAGAGCTTTGGTGCACTACAAACGAAGCAGAACGCTAATGTAATCTTGTAAGTATAATGTCATTACTTAAAACGCAACTTCTCTGGGAAAATAATTGCATGGGTGTAACAAGAAGGTTGAGCAGGCGTAAACTAATTCATAATTCGATAAAATGATAACAAGACGCTAATATTCATGCATTTACTTAGTCAACTTTATTAGTAGAGCTTAACACGTTCTACTTAATGTTCGTAATTACTTTAGATCTATGAAAAAACCCAAAGAAAATGCTTTCTTTATTTACGTTGGATATTGGCAAGTTTTTTAATGCGATATTAATAATGTATAACAGAATGGTAGATTATAAGGAATCTCTAGAAGTCTTCATAAAGGTAGAACGCAGGAAATATGTTCGTAACTGTTTATCATGCAACCGTGCTAAGTGGTACATCACGTTCGTGTATATATTGTTTGTATAAAAAGAAGGTTTTTGTTACTCTGTTTATTTGAAAGTAAAAAGTAAAATCTATCACGGTTGTTTGTCACATTGGCTCCTGCTACCTGCTCTTGTTGCGAGCGTTTTGCTTTATTGGATCGTTAAACAATACATATATAAAGAACGTATGTTTATTCTTAATCACAAGCTACTGTCAAGTTATTTACATTCTGCTATTCAAGGGCAAACATAAATACCTAGAGTTTGTGCATCAGTGGGGGAATCTGAACTAGAAAGCGCAAATTGAAACCTCTGAAGCATAGGGGTTACGAAAATTTACAATCCAGATTGACTTGTTATGTGTGAACACCCGGGTACGCACGTTACATATTCTATTCTCAACTTCATTCTAGCAAAAATCAAATTTGCTTAGAGTTATATACAAATATAAAGCTATTTGCACATAATTTAAAATTTATTTTCAACAGCGAACTTTAAGGGAGGTAAATGCGCCTAGAGTGTTTTTCACGGTTCACAGGTGTTTTACTAAAAATAAGAATGATATTCAATTTTAAGTTAAGTGTGAAAACTCCGTTCAAGTAAAACCTAATTTTGTAACTATAAGTAACTAAGCATCATAGGAAGTAAACTTGCGACCTTTAAAAGTACCTAGAGTTGTTGGATTGTCAATGTTTCTGAAACTGAAATCAAGATGACTTACACGATTTGCGTACACAAAATCTTATAATACTTTTATACATATTTTATGTAACCTTCAAGGACATTTAAGTATTCATCATCATCAAAATAGAGCTTTGAATTGATTACTAGCTAGCTAGACCGTTACAAGTTACTTTCCGAACTAATATAGTAATATGAAAAGGCCTTAGTAAACTAATGAATTTTCCACTCGTCACTGTAATGTTGCTTTGTAGGAGACAAAAACAGACACCGATCGTTAAATGACGGAATAATAAATGATTTCTGCTATTAGTGAACAAAGACGATTGCTTCGTGACGGCATAATTAAGAAATTGAATTAAAATTTATAACATTTTTGTTGTAAAAATAACTGTCAAGGTAGCAAAGTACAAAATCCGGACAAAAAACAAAATTAAAACTAGCGGTTATTTTCAATAGAACTGTACAAGTGTCTAATAAATAAAAAAAAAAACTACGTGGCTTGTAGAAAGGTGAAATATAGTAGAGCAAATTTTCCTTATAAAGTTTGTTCCTAAGGTGAGTAGTTTTCAAGAAAATTAATTTTGAAATGTTATTGGTTTTCAAGTACTACCCTGCAACACTTACCTACCGTAACGTGTGCAAACTTTTTAAAAACATGACACACATGAACGTGCTGTTTATAAAATATTACTGATAAATTAGAAACATATTGGATCACGTCAATAGTAGGTACGTATACATGAATTGCTTCGTATATTTTTATGAAATAATGATGCTCCATTATACTGGATAAATGCGAACCATTCAAATTTCATAAATTACTAGCCAGTAATAAGTATTTACATTTCTTAGTAATGGAGTGTACAAAATTAAGCATTTTGTGAGTGACTGACAATTACTACAATATTAGCCAAAAAAAATTATTTTATACTTATCTTCTAATCTTTTTTGACAATAATTGTTATCGTGTGTATCACAAAAAGAAAAAAAATTATTTTTAGTTTAAACGCTTCTGTTTAGTCTATCTTTTAAACTTGCCGTCACATTTATTACCAGATTATTAGAGATGAAGAATAAGAGCTGAATCACATATCAGGACCGAATACAGTTTGCTATATTTTTCAGGCGTCCAGAGATTTTCAGTGAATTTATTTTTGAGATAATACAACGATTTTTGCTTTTTTGCCGTTTTCATATGTCCATGTTGTCAATTAAGGAGAACCCTATTATTTCTAATGCACGCTGTATAGAGTATTTGCTCATATTGAATTGTCTTTAATAAAATTAACAAACACACGATTATTCAAGTATTTCTTTAAGAACCTTGCCAGACTTCGAAGGACCCTCGTTGGTGAAGACAAGAAAGCCAGTGTCCAGGCTGTTCGCAAATCCGGAAAATGTTCCAAAGATTATTTCCGTTTTAGGCAACGAATTTGGAACATTCTAAACTATTAATAATGCTATAGTGAGGAAAATTGAAGGCGCGAAAAATATTATTAGGTTTGGTAGATCTGTTGAGAATTTGGTAACAAAACTGTGAAAACGCTGAAGAAACTGGGGTACCTTAAAAACATATACTTAATAAACTTACCGGGAAAATTCCTATTACTCTGAAGGTCTGGTGGTTCTCTGAGGTTCACCCACTTAGACAAGTGGGTGAAGATTTGGAAGCTTTTTCTACGTGATTGAAATCGACGCCACCAGGAAGGTAAAAAACTTATTTTAGAGCGTTAGCCTAATTTTAATTTTAAATCTACACCACAGAAGAGTGACAAACGTGGTCCTGGAGCCTTTGCTGCAGCGACAGATCACACCCCTAAAATTAACCGGAAGCAGAGGTTTTGTTGACAACGACTTCTTTGACATGATTGTGCTCAATATACAGCCAAGTGGGAATTCGCCAGGTTACAGGACGGAGTTCAATGTCATCTTGGATGGACTGTAGGTGCTAAGGTACAGTGGTCTCTTAGTTCTTACTCTTCTTACACAATATTACCACTAGATGGGAAAAATGTGTTCTGGACTGAGTATGGAATTTTCAAACGAGCAACTGCAGAAGGTAATGAAATAATTCTGTTCAATAGAGAACTTCAGAGTTCGGGTAGAAAAGAACTCATCACCGATGGAAGAGACACACTTTCTAGATTCGCAGTGACAACCCGTACGTTCTGTCTGGAAAGGAATATGCGTTCCAACGACTAAATGGAATCGAAGAACGGATGGACAAAGACCCTTTGACCCAAGCCGTCTTTGAAGCCTGAAAGATTTAGACTAAATTTCGGGGACTGCATAAACGATTACCTGGTTCCGGGGCCAGACCAGAACCCAAAGCTGAAAAGTAACCTTCGTAGATTTCGAATCCATATATGTAGTTAACAGGAGGCATTGAAGACATATTCCATTGAGTCTTAATTCGGTAGGAAAAGAATCCCGCAGAATCCTTCCTCCAGAATCAAAAGTGACAATCAGCACAAAGTCCAAATAGTTTTTTTTTCTGGAGTGGAAAAGACCGGGACTGATCTCTAGACGTGTATGAAATGCAGGCATGTTATTTGGTACGTCTTCTGCCGCGCCTCTACCGTACATGTTAAAAGCAAAATAGCAGAACAGCACCAAGACCAGTTCCCAGCAGCAGCAGCTGCCATCATTATGATCACTACGCGCTGACGACTTCTTGGGAGGCGATCGAATCGACAGCCTCGCTCCGGCAGCAAGTCACGAAAATGCACGGCGCCAGGAATTATCGTGAACTTTATGAGAAGATGAACGGATTCTTGGAATTTCGAGTGACCGAGCTGAAGATACATTTGACATTAAATTAAACTTTCAAAAGGTGAATCCTGAAATAATGAATAGACTCACCGACAAAGAGTAAGATGGCTGGACTCGTCATGTCTTTTTATGATCCTTTTAGTTTTATCGCTAATGAAACAGTAAAATGACTTGACGATATCGTTTACGGGAAATTGACAAAATTATTAAAACTTGTCCAACGACTTCTTTTAACGAGAATCCGATATAGCTCGAAATTTCTAAAAGCAGATGAAATTCAGCTTCATACATTTGACGATGCCAGGAGAAGCGTCTGCTGTCATCTACTTAAGGATTAAAATAATCGGTCAGGTATGCGTGTTTTTCACCGGAACGGACGTTTGGGTAACTCCTATGCGAAAACACTTCATCGTTTTTAGGATAAAGTGAAAGGTGGCGATGCTTGGTTATCAACACGAAAAGTCCAACAAATCCGATATTGGTCAATATATCACAACGCAGTGCTTTGTTTGAACTCAGAGGCAGTATTAGCATTAATTTTGAGAAGTTCAAAAACACGATTGCCGAAGAATTACTTTATGTTTCAACTGAGTTAAATATTGCTAATGAAGCAACTCGTATGGAAGAGAAGATTGATTCACTTATTTGGACCAGAATAAACTTACGTGAAGCCCGACTTTCTACTGGAAGAAGAATGTACTTGGCCGAAGCAAATCGTCTAATGTAGCATGTGCAGTTGTGATGTTGTTAGCAAATTCTACGCATTTTTACCGAATGCTACGTGCTGTAGCAATGACTAAGATATGTGGAAAGATCTGGATTAAAAAACTCCATTGAAATCCGAGATTAAAGGTTAACTCCGATTACCAATATGGATATAAAAGAAGTGTAAACAGTGCTCATTCGTCTTGTCCAAGAACAAGCATTCTCCAAAATTCTGAATTAAATTTGGAAGAGAAGAAAATGCAAACAACTGCAAAAATTCCCACCTTAACTGTATCGACAACACCGTAACTGTGCCCATGCAGGCCAAGAGACCATCTCGATCAACTTGCGAATGAAGTATTAGATCATTGATGCCCGAGCTGAAGTGAAACATGCTCCAATAAAGGTGCAAGTTCTACAAAATTTATAAGGCCAACCGCCAGTTCCTGAGATGGCGCCTTTTCTTTGTGAGAATTATCGTTCAAAGAAGCCGTGAAAAATGTTGGGGTGTAATCTGGATTTGTCTGGTTATCTTGACTTAGTGGGGGTTAAGTACGGATGAATTTCTCCATATTTTCACTCGATTTATATGTCATGTTTGCCGACCCTAGCATCTCAACTCCAACGATGCGATCCATTTCCGAGGGGGTAGTAAAGAGCTGTAGCGAGCTCTAGATGAAACTATGGAAGGAACTAGGTTTGGATTGCAGGAAACTTGAAAATGCAATGTTGTTTCTATTTATCAATCGAACTAGTTTCCAATCCTTGACACATCCGACTTCAAAATATTCGAGACTTTTCAACACACCGATCAAAAATAATAATCAATTGAAATCTTCTATCTTCTTCTATTCTTTTCTCTGTTTCTACTACTGGGTAACTTTCTGGTTTATTGTAATTTAATGAGTCTTGAAAAACTAAGCATTCGATTAATCTATTCGATCGATCATGGGTTTATAAAAAGGCCCACTATACGCTAACGTTATAATGACTCCAGGCGTAAAATGTTTGAAGGTAGGTATTTATTTCGCTTTGTTTTAATTTTCAACCCTGATGTAAATAGACAATCACCGTCTTCGTACCGTTAAAACGAAATTATCAGTTGTTTAAACATTATGCTTATGTACTCTTTTCTATAAAATATATTTTCTGTTTCTTATTTTCTGTTTCTTGTATTATAAAAAGGCGCAAAACGAAATTCTATTAAATTTAGTTTTGTCGAAACATATAGCAGTTTATGTTATATGCAAACATATGAGAGTTCGAAACAAATTTCTTTAATATTAAATATTTACCCAAAGGAAAAAATTGCCTTTAAGAACATAATTCATGTTTCGCCAGACATTTTTATAGTTCTCTGTAGGCGTTGGATTCTGATACGCTTGTTATGCACCTGGGCATAATTTGAATAAGTAAGAAGTCTCTTCTGGAATCAATAATTAACGTAAGTATAAGATATATTGTGATTTATTTGTTTATATGTAGAATTTTGATGTTTATGCGTGGGATCTTGTTTGGGAAGAATTGTTCGTCACACTGTAACAAACCCAGAAAACAAAAACTCGAGCATAAAATAAACGAAGTGTAGGATTAATTTTAAAATTGAAGTAAATTATCTCATTTAGTTTTGTAATATTTAAGTACGGTGGATCATCTGGAGACTGTTGACCTTGAGCTACAAGAGGTGGAAAATAATAATTATTATTAGTGATTATATTAATCGAAAATTCACGTTTGTCAAAAATTCTTTAATGTAAGTTGGTAACAGTTTTCCATTCAGTAAAAGCTTTAAAGCTTAGCACGATTGAAATTTATATGGCTTATAGAATTAGATCAGATTAGGCATTTTAAAAAAGTTTTTGTAATAACAAATTTTCAGAAGTTACTTTTAAGGCAAATGGTTTAAATAATTCAGGTAATTCAAATTCGTTTATGTCTGAAGAGATAGTTTTTTAGGTAAGCAATGGCGTAAAAAAATCCCGAAAGATACTGTATTTCAGCCTAATTAGTCCAAGTTTTGTTTTTCTTTCCTTCATGAATTTTTAGTATTAGGCTAACTGACTATTCAGAGTCATTTGTTTTGGTTAAACAATCCCATTCTGGCACAATTTAAAAATACAGAGAACTGGTCACGTTATAAAGGTTTTGCTAATTAAATGTTTTCTCTTTTCTTATTTAATGGGTGCTTTATTACTTGGCGAATAAACATTAATAGTTTGCGATGTTTCGAATAGCTTTAGGAAATACTAGAAATCCGTAAGAACGATAAATGTGAATGAAAATTGGTCGTCATTGAAAAATAAAAACGTATGATTTGGGATCAAAGAACAAAGAGAGATGAAAGATATTATTCCTTCTTACTAACACTACAACCGTAAAGATAACAGACTAACTACAAATAAGAAATAGATTTGCAGTTGTCTCTGTAAGTTTAGTAAGTTTAGTATGTTTATTCACTACTGTCTTTGAACATTAATGAATTAAGATTCAAAATATTGAAAACAACAAAATGTATTTATTTAATTGAGAAGGCTGCGGTTGCCTAAGTTGGCGATCGTTAGTTAATCGTTAAACTATGGAGTTTATAATGCAATTATATATCAGATCGGCAAATAGAAAAGATAATAGTACACTGTCGTACGTTTTATTTACCAAGGACATACGATTAAATTATATACAAAAACACATACCTACATAATATAATTAAATTTAAATTCTGTCTTGATATATTCAAGTTTACCGATGAATAACTTGTTTTAAGTAGTATTAAATTACTTTTTGGTAATAAGTATATTATTAAAATTTAGTAGATGATAAGTCTCGCCGAAATTTCATTTTTCCGTCTAGATTCTAGAACTTCCAGAGGTCATTGAACTGAAACTTTAAGAGGCAAAAATTAATTAGTTGTCGGGTACAAACTTGGTTTAAAATACCAACTAAAATTATATTAATGTATCGGTTGTAAGAAAAACGTGTAAAAAAATTTTAGTTAGTTTGTAAAAAAAATAAGGAGTACATTTCAGAATTTTCAGTAACGGAAAAACTCTTACGGATAATGCACAATATTAAAGCACACGCGGATACGATGAGAAAACTATACAGATAGGAACTAGGCATAAAACTGTGTACGGAACTGCTTGCCTACACAACAATAGTTTAATATTAATGTCTTTGTAGATATTTCAAGTGTGTGTCGATTATTTGATTATTTAAGTAAATACAAACCTCTAAAATTAAAAATATAATACAAAACATTTGTATTATTAAATATTCAAAGTGGGGAAATTATTTACAAAATAAGTCAAAGTGTAACAATATTAAAACCCACATTTATAAATGAGATGTGTATAATTCACAGGAGACACTCTAGGACAGCTGTTTCGATCTTTTTAGATCTCATCAGCTAGAGATAGTCTCCTGCGAATTATACACACATCATCCAGGCTTATATACATAACCGGAAATAACATTAATATCCAGAAATTAATGTTGCGACATCTGTAGAGTCATAGACCGCATTAAGCGGTGTTCTCTACCAAACAACAATAAATAAGAATGGTTTGTCCTCCATTCGAGTTTAAAATTGTAACGGTATATTTTTATTAGTCCTGAACAAATGTAGTTCTGTCTACATATTTACTAAAACTCTTAAGTCCGGTTCTGCAAATTTACGTTCTTTTTAAAATATGAACTTGTGTTAGCATTTGGTTTAAACAACCCTATAAAAAAAAGAAAACTATTTTAAAAAAGGTTGGTTTCAAATTCTCTTAGAATTATATAAATCTCTTTGGTGACTTATATAAGCGTTTAAAAAATAATAACTTGAAGCGTTTGCAGTTTTAGAGAAAAAATCAATACTTGCTTTTGAGTTGCTGTGCTCTAATTCGTTGAGGCCAAAACACGCGACTCGCTGATTGGTGTACACGATTTGCATCTGGTAATGTATTCCTACGCAGAAAAAGAACCCTGAGTTTTAAGAAAGAGGAGACGCACTTCAGTCTCACTTGAGTTTCCAGACAGTGTAGACGCACTTAAATTTAAGTTTTGATACAGTATAGTTTATAGAAAATGGCCGATATCGGATGCCGTGCCTTGTTAATTGAAAATGTGCAGTTAATATAAAAATACCGTTGTGTAATTCGTTTTCCTGATATTAATTAAGAATTTGCGGTTAATAAAAGTACCGTTATACAGTTAAATATTTTTCCGGATGTTTGTGTTTTTCGAGAGATTTGCTTTTGAGCTGCGGTGAAGACGCGACACTAGTCTTGAAGTGAGACTCCGAGATGGTACAGTTTTGAATAATTTAGCCGATAAATCTGAATATACAGTACAGTTTATAGATAAAAGTGGTTTGTTATTTTGTGATGGATCATTAAAACAATTATCTCTACCGTTTCAGTTGTAATTAGTGAACTTACGTTATTAAAAATTGAGTGGTTTTTTTAAATATTACGGAGTCATTGTTAACAAAAATAACCGTGCCGTATCTGTTTGGGGATTATCGTTTATTTGCTGATGGACTCATAATATAATTAATAAATTTCCGTTCCATAAGTGGATAAAAAATAAATGATTATCCATTTTATCGGAAGTAACTAAACTAGCAAGTGCTAACTGAGTTTAAATTTGTTTAAGATTTTAAAGATATTACCGTTATTTATCAAACGCAAGTTATTATAAATAAAACTATAACAGAGACAGAATTGTTTAAACTGTGTTTTAACAAAGAAAGTTGGATGAACTATATGGAGTGTTTTAAATGTTTTCTTTAAAGAAAATGAACTATCAAAAACAGTTTCTTTAGATCTGCTGTAGTCAAAAGTAATTCATCATCACTAACGTTCAGCAATTATCACCTAATGAGAAGCGTTTCCAGGTTCTACCAGTCAATAGTAATGATTTTTGCGATGCACGTAATTATTGGTTTAAGAGGAATTCGATCTATAGGATGAAGGTATTGTAATTTAAGAATTATCTATTTGTTTTGTGTAATTTTTGAGTAATTTTGTTTGTGTTTATGGTTTATTTGGATAGTTGATTTATCTATTATCAAAAGAGAGCTCTCTAGTAGGAGTTAACCTCAGCAAGTTAATTTTAACAAAATTCAAATACATTAACTTCTGTAATAATAGCATAAACTTAATTTAATAATATTTTTATAAATATTATGATTAATAAAAATTCAAATAATAAATTTTGGTCTTAATAAATTTCTGAATATTTTATGTTCACAAAATTCTGAATAACTTGAAATTGCAATAGTAGATGACTAATTTAAGTTTAATAAAATCATGTTTCTTATGTTTCTTGATTATATATGTATATGATCTTTTATTTTTTTACTATCCAATAAATATGTTTTCAAGTCTATACCAAGTGAGCTAAATGGAACCATATAATTATGAATGTTTTATTCATTTTTATTTTAAAATTAATCAATACAATCAAATTTTTGTCCAAAACCTAGTAAATTGAATTCATTTTCTGATTAGTGAATTCAATATCTTTTCTGGCTTAATTAATGTCACTAAATTTCATAATCAGATGGCGCCCTTTTAGAGTATTTATTTGAGTTCTGAAACCCTTATCTACTCCTTTTACAAATAAGACAACTGCAGAACCAATACCTGCGACCTGAAACTAAAATTTGTAAGATAGAGCTAAATCTCAAGCCGTGGTAATCTTGAGCATCTTTTTAACGTAAGTATAATAATTTTAAAATTATTATTTAGTCTGAGGTAATTTTGTATGTTTAAATTGGCGCCCAATCGCGGGGCATCATTTCGTTTATAGAATTTTGTATGTTTCAATTGGCGTCCTAGTGATTTTTGATGTTTCGATTGGCGGTCCAACGTGAGCCAGTAATTTTTGATGTTATAAAATCAAAAATATAATACAAAATATTTGTATTATTAAATATTCAAAGTGGGAAAATCATGTACAAAATAAGTCAAAGTGTAACAATATTAAAACCCACATTTATAAATGAGATGTGTATAATTCACAGGAGACACTCTAGGACAGCTGTTTCGATCTTTTTATATACACATCTCATTTACAAATGTGGGTTTTAATATTGTTACACTTTGACTTATTTTGTAAATAATTTTCCCACGTTGAATATTTAATAATACAAATATTTTGTATTATATTTTTTATTTTAAACTCGAATGGAGGACAAACCATTCTTATTTATTGTTGTTTGGTAGAGAACACCGCTTAATGCGGTATATGACAGATGTCGCAACATTCATTTCTCGATATTAATGTTATTTCCGGCTATGTATATAAGCCTGGATGATGTGTGTATAATTCACAGGAGACTATCTCTAGCTGATGAGATCTAAAAAGATCGAAACAGCTGTTCTAGAGTGTCTCCTGTGAATTATACACATCTCGTTTATAAATGTGGGTTTTAATATTGTTACGCTTTGACTTATACAGCGTGGAAATAAATGATTTTCATCAAGTTCCCTTTGGAATTTTTTCACATGTAAATTTTTCTGTACGGCTCTACTCTTTTTGATTTAGTACTAAATTAGTTCTGTCAATAAATGAAATCAAACTGTCAAACAATTCATAGAATATTGATATATTTGAGGTTATGGTACTGCCTTCTCTATTTTCGTAGAGCGGCACGTCGTGCTTTTACATGGGGAATGCAATGGTAACTTGATGAAAATCATTTATTTCCACCCTGTATTATAAACGTCTAAATGTATGCAGTACGTCAGATCTTAAATGGCGTTTTTCAAAACTGTATTTAATGTAGTTCTCTGTTGTGTGTAGTATCTCTATTAAAATTTTAAGTGAAGTAAACTGAAATAATAAACATTCTTTAATTGGCTCTAACGTAATATTTTATTTTTTCTTACGTGATTTGCTTTTCTTGTAATCTAAACTTACTTCATTAACTTCTGAAATCTTTAAAAAAAATATAGAAGCTACTTTTCAATTTATTGTAAGCCATGCTATTTAATTAATGCTATTGCGAAGTAGTTTCTTTAACGTTTTCAAACTTTAATACTTTTTCCATCAAAACAAAAATTTGATAAATTACAATTTGCAGGCAAGTTCCACATTAAGTAAGAAACAAAATGCTTTTTCGTTTGTTTTCCAACAAGGACAATTTATTGTAGATCCGTTTGTTTGACTAGCAGGAACATGCATTGTGCAAACTATAAAACTAATTAAAAAACCTATAATTCCAATGTAATTAATAAAAATGACTGACCCTGGAGTATATATTTATTTATAAACTTTGATTTTACCAAGCAATTACTTTAATAAAACCTTTAATTAAGGAGAAAGCGAAAGTAAAAAATAATAATAATATTTCCCTCCGTTCAACATCCATTATTATCTCATTATTTAACATCTGCTTACTGGTAAGCCCCTATTCACCACTAATCAATGCTACATCACGTAGTTACACGTGGGCTTTGTTATAGCCTATAAATTAATTTCATTTAACCCGTTAATGAAATATGAAGATCTACCGACGTTGTTATATCTAAAATTAAATTTCCACTTTTAATTACTGTTAGGTACCTAATTATTAATTAATGGTTGACGGACTGTTTCAGGTTTTACTTTTCAATTATTACATACTTTTGACAAGAGTGGATTTTGTTATCAGGGCATCAACAGAGTAAAAGTTATTTACATTCAAACAGTATGAAAGACAAATCAGGGTTTGTTGCTTTCATAAATTCCCCCTCTTAGACGTTTTTGACTAATTACAAGTAGAGATGTTTTATGGTTTTAATTATATTGTAACAGAGAAATTAATTGCATAAACACGTTAAAGATGGCTTTGTGCTTCTGTTGGTAAGTAAAAGTAATATTAGTAGGTATATCTCAACTTGCTAAAATCTTCAATCGGTTTGTAGGAAATAGGAAAGGAAAACTATGGTTGATTTATGCTGTTACACAGAAGCAGCCCCAAATGTAAAGATATGGCGGTGACAGCTATGTGTGAGAAGTAATAAATCAGTAAATTATTGCTGAATGTTCTAACGGAGAAAATGGTAAATGTGCGAGAATGGTTGAGCAAATGGTTTTTGGCTTTGCTGTTGCAAAAGTCGAATATAATTTCTGGGTTGATAAATAGATCACACCTACATTTTCTATTTAAGAACGAACACATCTCATTAAGTTTTTGTGGTACTTATGTAAAAAAAATTCTTTTTTTGCTGTATTTCTGTATGGGTGCTTATAAGTGCCTCTGTCTATATTTCGATACAAACAAAAGTTTAAATTTCTTACTCAGAATTAAATGCACAGTAAGTTAGGATAATTTAATATTTTTTTAGATTAGATATTAGGAATATTGATAATTGGAATATTATTAAATTATTATTGGCCATAAATGGATGTGTATTAGGTATTTACTTTGTAATATTAGATCTTTTTAAAAAGGCTATTATTTATCAAAAAATATCATCAAGTAGCCAGATCAAAAATACATAACTTATCCAGATTTGAAATAATACTAAATTTTAATAGACGATAACTATCGACACAAATAGCCTCTTTTATAAACAATTATATTCAGACAGCCCAACTAATACACTGAAGAAAAGAGAAAACCGACTGATTTATTATATCAGCGGCAACTATTTTCCACAAAGTGCTGGTGGTAACTTTCTAATTAGTAACAGGAAAAGTTTGAAATGCGACTAATCAATCCGAGAACTGTACGAATTGATATTCTCGGCTCGGGCTAATAATGCTTTATAGCGGAAAACAATTATCGAATAAAAAAGTAAAAACAAAGACCTCCTTTTAATACAATGTTTGTAACGTTACATTTTTTTAACTTAATAAATACCATTTTATAAGTATAAATAGTAAAGGAACCACAGTACGATCCTGTGCGGTCTAATAAATTTGAATGCGTGAAAATTGCAAATATTACGTTAAGCTATAATGCTTTCTTTCAAGTGTAAAAGAGTCACTTCTGTGTATTTATAAACAATATTTAAAAAACAGCAAAGTTTTAGTTGGTGTGAACGATCATTTTAAAACGTTCCCGGGCTTATAATCATTCTTGTGATTTCAGTATGCAGGAGTGGCTAAATATTAGAAAATTTTGCAACCTGAGTGTACTGGCGACACTTTTTAAATTATTTTCTTAAGAAGGGGAAATCACACACGCAGTTTGATACAAACTCGCAATGCATCGTCTTATTAAAATTTAATAGTTGATAAAAGAACTTGTTTATTTTAAAGAAAGCGTTATCAATATGTTTCTATAAAATTATTAAAAGTATTGTGTGTAATCTTTAAATTATAAAAACCTTGTTTTCAAGACAGTAAAATAAATTATAATACATTTGCTCTGACAAAACAAATTTTGATAGAAATTCTTCGATAATAAGGAACTGTATGATAGTTTGTAAATAAATGTATGTAAACGAAATGATCAAACTAAAAACAGTTAATTAAGTGCAAATAAAATGCCGCAAAAATCTATAGTATTTTACGAACTAATTAATAAATTAATAATCAAAACTATTTGACTATTAAAAGTTAATTTTATGACATTTATTATATTACGTTAATTTGAACAAACTTTAGAATAAATTTATGTAGAATGTCGATTTTTATAAAACTTCACATTTCGTATCTATTAGATGTTTAAATAATAGAACAGGTGGGAGGTCCCGGCTATCTATAAGTACAATCAATGTAAATACGTTAATGCAAATTTTGCACTCCTAACACAAATCCTAAGCCTGCTTATAATCTTTGTTTCATAGGAAAACACATTAATAAAATCCATTTGGCTTTAATCTATGATTTCCCTGAACGTGCTCTTTAGTAGGTTCTGGATAAACAAACTCTCGATCCCAGTGTATCATATTATTTTAAACGTTGCAGACTTCAATTATGGGTAAAGTCGGTCTTTCTTGAACGTTCTTTGTTTCAAAATATTAATCTGGACTGGCTTGTGGAAGCCACGTTGCTCCGCTATTGGTCAATTTGAAGTATCCCTCTTAAAATTATTTGTCACTATTTAAACCGAAATTTTTTCTTAGTTAAGTCAGTCCGCAATAAACACTAAAAGAGTGCAGAGCTCTTCTTATTACCGTACAGGGGCTGTTTTGCCGACGGTACTTTCCGAATACAGTAACGTGCTTTGTTGTGTGAAGAGTACAGAAATCTAATTTGATTAAATTAGAAACGTTATGATAATTATAGTAAAGAAATCTAATAATTATTTTGTTTGAAAAGTTAAAGGTTAAGTTACGCGAATAAACATTTTCGTAAAATTTGAAGATTTACAATTAAAGTGAGCAAGCATTTTGTTATCGCATTCTAGTTTT
The DNA here is from genome assembly GCA_929113105.1 of Agrypnus murinus. Taxonomy (NCBI): domain Eukaryota; kingdom Metazoa; phylum Arthropoda; class Insecta; order Coleoptera; family Elateridae; genus Agrypnus; species Agrypnus murinus. The sequence continues at coordinate 18,425,456 of OV816024.1, read as the reverse complement.
CCGCATAACTTCAGCATATTAGAACATAGTTACTATTAACGAGAAATTATAAAGATCAACCTAAACGTAACGTAAACCAAGTTTATAAGGGATCTTGTGTTTAAATTAAATCACTAATGGAATTTTTAAAATCAAATAACTTCTAAAACGGCATTATTTAAGTGTTGTGTTACTTTTAATAAAGAAAAGCATTTTAACGGTTAACTATACTAACCAGTGGCGTTTTAAGAAACTCCTTTCCTTAATAAAAGTAATTAATAATTGAACTTATATGGTTGTTTCGGTTATCAAAAAGATAACCGTAATTTACTATTATGATATAATAGTAAAACAATTGTCGTGAAGTTTAATTTCTTGGGTTCCTAATTCCTAGAGTAACAAAAAAGGCATTACGGTGTTAATTATTTTGGGAGTGGTATCGAATCACATTATTCGATCAGGCTACTGTTAATTGATAGATATTATTTTGCTAAAATTAAAGTAAGTTGTATAATTATTTATGTATCAATCTTTGACTACTATTTGCATGTGCATATCTTTCCCCTTCGATAAGAATTCTTATTCTGGGTAACTTTTTTATCAAACCTATAATTATGTTCTAATTGAAAACCACTTTTTTTATTTATAAATAAATCTATTTTTAAATTTAACCATATTACATAATATTGCACCATACATTTATGAAAGTCCTTAAATATACTTCAACTAATTTAATTCTGACACAACTGAACATGACTAATAATTGAATTAAAACTAATAGATCTGATACCGGTTTCTGTTTACGAGTATCAAGTCATTTTTTAATCATAATATAACTAATATACACTTATTTTTTGTCTATAGCCAGTCTTACTCCCTTTCTTTTATAATTTGTGAGCTATGAAAACAATACCCGCGTCCTGAATTTAAATTTCCGGTGCATTTATGAGTTGTACAGTAAGTATCAAATATTTTGTGCTGTTATAAGATTGTACAGTTTGAGTATGAACTATGGAATTTAGAGTGTTGTTACATGGGCGCCTAATCGCGGGGCTTTGTTTTGATGAGAAGAATTTAGTTATGTTTCATGTTTGGCACATGAGAAATCTTCTGGATCTAACTAAATTCTGTTAGCGTAGACTATATGATCAAGCCAATAATCATCAAGAAGGAACCAAATCATTTCAAATGGTTAACTTAGTAATTCTAAACTGGTTAGCATGCGTATGTAGTAGTAGCGTATGATACAAGTGTTTTGCAAAATTAGGTGAAAGTCTGCTAAGTAATGCTCCATAGACTGACTACTAGGTAAAATTAAATATTTATCAATTAATTTTTTCTAAGATGCTCTTAATCATTTACTAGACAATGTTGCTGTAGCGACCTCTGTTGCTCACGACAGTTGACCTTGTGATTATTCCCATTTGATAGCACATGACGTTCTCTTTAATACTGGCTAGGGCACCCTCGACTTACGCAGGATTCCCTCTCCAATTATTGTCATTACACATCGGAAAATGCAATAGTGGTATTCTTTCTATATCTTATATTTTTGTGTGACCGTTGCAGACCACACGGCGTTCATCTCTCGACGGAAACTCATTAACGTTGTGGAGGAAGCTCTACAGACATTAGTACCGGTGTGGGTGGATTGGATTCTTGCCTCGAGTGAAGTGTTTTATGGTGCTAAGTCACTCGCTGATTGATCTAGTCTGATGGAGAAAAATCCAAGTGAGGTTTATCCTGGTTGGGGGAGGGGGGATAAACCACAGTCGATGAGAAATCGCCACAGGTAGATAGGTATCAGAGACGAAAGTATGAGGATCACACTATGGCTGTGCAGTTCCCGTCTTGTGTCAATTCCCAGGGGTGAATTAAAATTGTATAAATTTTCAACGATTCTCAGTGATATGTGTGTAACAAATTGTTTCGGTAATTATTGATGTTTATTTTTCGTAAAGAGAAATTAAGAAAACTATTCTTACAATAAAGAGGTAAACATTTATAAAATTGAGAAATTAAGCGAAAATCATACGATTCAAGGTTAGTATGTTTTAACTGTATAATACTGTAGAATTTAAGTGTAATTCTAAATTTTATTTAGTTTTGAAGCAATAAAAATTAATACTAGTAAAATAAGTGAATATTTCTTCCAAAGGCATTTGAAATTATTTATGTCTATTCTTTTATCAAATCTAGCTGCGTAAGAAACAATACTTGATTATTCAATTCATATCACTAAATATTTAAAACAACGTTCTGATTGATAATTTATTCTCAGTTTTTTATATGAAATAAATGTACGAGAATTATGGTTATCGATTGTATGTTTATTTCTAGGTTACTTACGGGTACATTCAAAGACTTGCCTGTTAACTCGAAATCATCCGTTTGACATTTGAAGATACTTAATGACAAATTACAGAATTACAAGTTATTCGAATGAGACAAGTATTCAACTTTCAAGTAACAGTTTTTCCATATCCAAAAAAGTCGTGATAAGCAAATTTTAGTTTATCGTCAGCATTAACAATTTTATGTCCAGTTATAAGGCTGTGGAAGCATTTAAGTTGTTTTATTATATAATCATTTTTTTGGTTGTAAGATTTTTCTACGTTTATTTTGTTAACGGAACGTAAATTTGTATCTAGTAGGACAATAAATAAGACCTTGTATATCATTGATCTGCCTACAGATTTATCGGGTTTATCCACTTCCAATTAATCAGTTTTTAATAAATATGTTATTTTGATAATCTCCAGCTTTAACAACTAGTTAAATAAACGTCCTTTTTGAGGCCTAAAGCGTAAATAATTTTCTAAAGTTGAAAATTTATTTAGTGCAGAAAGTTCAGAGTTTCACGATAGCTGCTCTCTGGAGTTCTTCAAGCACTAATTTTAAGATGTAAAGATGTTCTTGTGTTGTTTAAATAAGGCCATTAAGTGTTATGTGCCTCTGGGGATTAAGTCAATTTGTTAAATAATTATTTTAGAATTTCAAGACACTAACGTTTGATTAATGTTCTTTATTTACGTAGTAATAAAACTGTATGTTAGAAAAGCATCCCTAATTAAGTTTATTGTGTAATTATTGTTAAATTTCTTTGTGTTTTAAACAATAAAAAATGTGCATATTTGCCATACATTAGATTGTGCACTTTATTTACAACTAATAGACATACATGAGCTTGATCTAATAAATGAAAATTAAAAGTAAACAATCACCTGTTCTAGATTGGCTCAACAAATTGTTTGTAGTAAATTCTTTTAAAAACAAAATGAACCTGGCGGAATTCTTTTCGCTAATTGTAGATTTACGTTGCTACTTTTGTACTAAAACCACAAACATTTTGGGCGGTGCCCTCTATAATATTTATTTATTTCTGTGTCCAGTCTGAAATTAGTAAGCCTTTGTAATTAATACCCACGGCATCTGAAAATAATTTGATTAAGTAAGTACATAGTTGCAGCCGGAAGCTTCTATTGCTATAATTTTTATATTTTAATTTTGTATAATTTTAATGTTATAAACTGGCTAGCCCATTGGCTTTTATTTGTGTAGGGGTTAAGATTTTTTAAAGGTTACAGTTTAATAATCACAAAAAAGGAAACCAACTCTTCACTGGAGTCAGATGTTGCTGTCTAACTAAGTAAAATGATACAACAAAACGTTATTAAAGTGCCTATTTTGAGAGAGCAGTGCTTTGAAATGTTTTTTAGTATGTATTTTTAGGAGAAAAAAAGCTAAATTTCAAGTATAAAGTTGTTAATAAGAAGGTAGACACAATTAAAACAGAAAATTAACATTACCATGTAACAACTCCTTAGAAAGAAAATGCTTTCAATGGCGTCTGTTCATCTTATTATGATGGTGCCTTAATCATGTATTCCTACAAACAATAGCTAATGTATACAGGCAGGATTCAGACATAATGCAATTTCTGGTCTATTTAGATAGAAATTACTTAGCACTGCTGTTCAAAGAGTCACAAATGCATCATCATGTTTCACGAAATAATTAGAAGTAGAAACACGCAAGATGCTTTTATACGCAACCTCTATCTAGTAGATATCATACATATTATACAATCCCACACGTTCCTTTGAATATGTTAATTAAGCTTAAACATACGTGCGCGCTTTTTTAGAATTGATATTTCAATGGTACATAAATTTTATATCATCAGATAGTCAGAGTGTATACAAAATATCCTAAAAAAGAAAATTAAACCTTGTACATTGGTAGTTATTTATATGTAGCTATATACTTTATTCAGCCATGATTTACTTTGGTGTAAATCGATCTGATAATGAGGTTGTGAATATAAATAAATATTTTATGTAACTTTGCTGCAGTTTATCTTTAGTTTTGATAATATTTGGCTAGTAGTGCAATCACTACGCCGCCGCATCGAGCCATATTTGATTGCTGTAATTAATTATTGACGTGATGACGTGTTAAACATGTCCCTGCAGTATACGTATTAAATTGATATTGCTGGGGCCTTTTGATGTTGCGAACTAATAATTTCTTTTTTCAAACATTTTATATAGTTAATGTGATTATGAAGTGCATATAATGCGTTTCAATTAAAACTATGCACCCTAAATATCTTCCTTCTTGGTATAATGTTAATAGACAAATCATTTGTCAAGACATTGGTCAACGCGCAAAATTTTAGGTTTTAAAGCATATTTACATGCTTAAATAAATTAATATTAATTAACGAAAATTAAGATTAATCAATTAACAAGTGCATATAATGTATTTAATAATTTAAAGTAATTAATAAAAAAACAAACAAAAAAAATGATAAATGACATTCAAACAGAAGCAAACGACATCAACAAACAACATGACCGAGTGCTAGCCACACTGGATTTCCGACCATATAACCCGCATGCTATCCCCAGTTGGGGTAAAATATTTTTTTTTTAAATAAAATATTTAATATATTTCATAAAAAAACAATTTACAATTAAATACTAATATGGTTATGTATAATCAATTAGTTTTATTTTTAATTAACATAAATATTATACATATGTAGTTTAAACAATGACTATAAAATGAAGGAATAATTTAAACTACATATATGTATATTTATGTTAAATACCAATAAAATAAATTATTTTATAAATATTAGAATTTAAATAAATGTTTATTTATGAAATACTTTATATTAAATATTTTATTAAAAAATTAAACAAACGGATTTAAGCTGTGGTCTTGTAGTCGGAAATCCAACGATTCTTTCACACGGCCATGCTGTCTGTTGACGTTGTCTGCTTCTTTAATGAATGTCATTTATAACACTTTTTTTTGTTTGTTTCTTTTTTATTATTAATTACTTTTTGGGGATTTTTTACAGTTACTAATTACTGTACATTCACTTATTAATTAATCTTAATAATTCATTTATGCACGCTGTTTCTGGTGTCAAAAATGTCAAAGTTTTTCTAAATAATGTAACAAATAATGTGTGATGGAGGCCTAGTTCGATTCCCCTGTCGTTGTCCCCTTACCGCTGCCTCCAGCAGATAGTTCAGGACTGTTTGAATATAGCCTTAAGATTGATGGAGATAATGCAGCATACTATTAAAAAGTTACAATGGGCGCATATGGTCATGTAAGAGGTCCTTTAAAGTATCTTTCAATTTTGAGTATGACTATCACTTTCTTTTCTTTGTTTAATTACTGAGCTTTCAGGGAATCCAAAATAAAACTAATATTGCAAAAAATAATTATTATTAATGAGATTTTCGGAAAGATTTTCGTTGTGTTCTAACATCTAGGCTATGTGTGGATCTAGTAAATCTTTCAGGTAATACAGTTAAGTTTTCATTGCCATAAATAGATTTCGCCTTTAATGCAGTTCACGGATAAAAGACGTTTCAAATGTGCTATATGTACCATTTCAATTTTTTAGGGGGTGGCTACCAGAGGAATGAAGATGGTACAGTCAATGAATTTTTACTGGACTGTGTTCCCCTTAATATTAAAGTTCACGTGTCTCAGGATTTTTCTAAAAACGTACCATGAGGAAAAATATTGATGGTGGATAGTTTTCACTGGAACGCATAATGTTGATTACTGCTATATTTAAGTTTTAATGAATCACTCAAAACACTTCCAACTTATATTTAAACGAAAATAATTCCTTGGTTAATGAACAGTTAAGCTATAAAATAAGCTCGTGTCAAAACAACTACTGTGAAGAAATGTATGCTATTTGTGACGGGTTTTTTACCCGCAAGGGTTTGTTTCGTTGTGTTTGATTTAAATATAAATACTGCTTTCACCAAAAAATAGAATTTAATGGTAACTCTCCGGTTACACACGTGGCTGCATATTCAATATTCTTTTAATTAAAGTTGCAGATATTTATTTTATCTTGAAAACTTTTGCTTTAAGTATATTGGAAAAACTTAGGTCTATTACTTAGAGACGCATCATTCCTTTTTTCTTTGAAGCTTTTTTTTTATTAATACCAAAATATATTCTTTTAGTTAACTACCAGTTTGGTTATTTCTGTATTACTTCTCATTCTCTTTTACAGTTAACACTTTTCTTGTTGCCTAAATTTAGTAAATCTTTCATTCAAAGTCGCAAATGCGGTCCTAATCTCAGTTGGCAACCTTTTCATATATACAAATCGGCATAGTATTTTCTAAAATTAAATTTATATTATCATAATCGTTTTTTAATTATCCTTTTTGGCAGATTGAAGGATTTTTGGTAAGATAAGGAGTTTTGCTCATCTTCCGGTTTCGAGGCTGCTTGAAGGAGATTAACGTAATTCAGAGACCGATAAGAGTGGACTCAAAGTATTTTTTTATTATTGTAAAAAATTTCTAATTACGTTGTCTAAAGCTTTATGTATTTTATTTCTCGTAATCGCCGTTAAGGTAAATTGGTTTTTTTATGTAACCACGTTAGGTATAAAAGCTTTTTTTTCTCGATTTCTTGATTAATAAATTTGACCAATATAATATCGTCAGGTCATTTTTTAAGAATTCTTCTACTTAAGAAGCCCGCTGACTGACAAACATTTTTTTATCAAAAAACATCATATCTCCCTGACCCCTAATTTGATCTTGGAATTGCAAAAGTTCTGATTAGTAGTTAGTTAGTTTTAATTCATGGTGTTTTTTTGGTTGTACTCTGAAAATTAAAAATTTTCCCATAACAACCCTTGATTCACTTACCTTTTTTTTAGATCTTGCTATACGTTGGTCCCTTGAATTTTCTGCTTCACCAGGTATCCGATGACAGCAGATAACAATTCCAATACTGGCATAGGTAAAAACTAATACTGAAAATGGTATTACATACTGTAGCACCATTAATGCTACAGTGTACATTTTTTCATATTCTTGTCCCACACTGCTCCAATCTTCATGGCATATGTATCTGAAAAAAGAAAATAGCATTAGTAACAAACTGATTAAAAATTAACTAAATTGAATTTTTTTACAGTGCGTGGAATGACAATGGCAATCAAAGGCATATAAGTAAGGACTCCAAGATGCACTCGGCAAATTTTCGTTATGTTTATAATTAAGTTCGACGAGCATTCTACTGTGTATTTTATTGTAACCTTCACCTCTTCGGTAACATTTTAAAAATAGTATAATTAAATCTTTTAATAAAGAGTATTAAGAAAGAACTTAACTCTAAGAAATATTTCCAAAAATCTTAATTATCTTCCGAGCTAACCAGCTGTTGTTTATGGTTATCTGGTATTTCTAATTATCTATAGCATCATTTAAAAGAAATCGTTAGATTTCCTAAGCAAACCAGAACTCACTTTGTTGAGGTAATAATTTCCATTTTGGTTAATTGCATTTTCTGCTACGAACATGTATTCCATTTTAGCTTTTAAAAACTGTTTTTTAAATAAATATTTTCTTTTATACGTGTTATCGGTTTTGTTAGATAGGTAAATAGCATGTAAAAACACAATTTCTCAGATATTGGCTCCTCTAATTATTTTATAGAAAAAGTCACTATGAAAAAGTTGTAGATCTTAGTGAGTGCTGTTCTCTGTGTGCATTCTGTGTTAAATAATTTCCAAGATATAAGCGATTTTTTGGATTAAGAAATTAACACAGTTTAATTAGAACTTTGTTAGGCTGTGATTTGGGCACATAAAAATAATTAAGAGTAGCTGCTCCGGCTTATCAGAAGGAAGTGTTGCATGTGAGTCTTCAGCTTGGTTATGTTTACAATATGAGCTTTCAAAGTTAAGAAAAACATAAAGTACTATCATCAACATACAAGCATAAAGACAATGATATAGGTAATATACGGTCTTGTCGGAAGCTTGTGGTTATCAATAAAATAGATCTCAAAAATGCACAAAAGAAAAATTAAAATACGAAATAATAAAGCTAACAACATGCTCTCAAAAACAACTAACGAGCTAATAGAGTTAAAATAATACATCCAGCATTTCAAACAATCTGTAACTAACAGGTAGCTAATCAAATTCAGTGTTAAATATTCCAAACAACCTAAATAAATAAATCAAAAACAAGAACAACATTCGGAGGAGAAACCGCCAGTATCAGATTTTTGAATACATTGTTAGAAAACCAAAGAAACCCATAAGAACCAACCCACATCAGAAGTCTAAATAATCCAACACCTCAAGACCAAGGCGTCTGATCACGGTCGCAGTGGATGGTGTAGAACGCGTCACCCTTTATGGCCGAATGGACCAAAACACAATCAATGGTAATGTACTTTTCAAACCTGCAGCCAAATCAACGAGGCTTGACAAGTTGGCTCACTCCAAAAAGAAAAGAAAGGAAAACCATGAATGAGGTACCTAATTCTATAAAACAATATCCGTAACATAGTCAAAATCCAGATGGGAAAATACAACACAAGAAACAACACCGTGCGAGGATCACCTCGATAAGCGCAGGTGAGGTGGGGAGTAGAGAGATAAGCCAAATAAGGAGTAAACCCCCTATAACACGGATCAGATGATCAATGCAAGCCAAGAATTCCTCATTTGCTTTCTCACTAAGAAAACAACTTTTTAAGATGTAACATTCACCACGCGACAATTCTAAAACTGCCGATTGTAGAAAAAGCAAGAATAAACAAAATATCTAGAAGTTGAACTACAGCTTCGACTAGATGTTGGTTGTAGTATGTAAAAGGTAGCCAAAGCAACGAAAGGAAAGAAATAAGAGTAGAAGACAGAATACAGAATAGCAGAAAAGTCAAAGGCGAAGAGAGGGCATTTATACATGCTGTTACGAGCAAAGAACAAAAGAATACTATCACAGATATGAAGACAAAGCCAAAACAAGCAGTCGTCACTAAACACTCTATCAGAAAGACAAACTTGTAATTTTATAAATGTTTATACCGATACATGTATAAAATATATACAATTTAGTTTTATGTCAATAAATTATAGTAACTTGCTGTTAAATTAATCCTTTTCGATTATCTGATTCAGATTTTATTTTTAATTCGAATTATTTACTTAAGATCTAAACAAGTACAAACGAGGCCTTTCTAGATTTTTATAATTTATTACATGCATAAATATCGATTACATCTGACGTAAGCATACTTAACCTTTTCTAATGCAAATATTTAACTTTATTGCTGTGCAATAAACAAATAAAATTTATAGTGCTTTATTACAGTTGTATTGAATAATGAGAGTTCATCTGCATGTTCTAGGTTCCGGGTGTTTAATTTACCAATTAAATTTCCTGCAAGAGAGATTCCTCATTGTTAAAATTTGATGGCCACTTCGATTCCCATGCTGTTTCACTACATGATTTGATTAATGTAGTGTTGAAGATCATTTTATATTTATCAATTCAAATTTATAAGCTGTATATTTGGTGCTAAATGATTCATCCTACAGACTAATAGGTGATAATAAATTATGCATACTGTCATGATCTGCACTTAGAAGTTTTCGATTGTGTTGGTGTGCATGTTTTGTAATGTTCATAAATACCTAGCCAAAAAGAAAAAGAATTGACAATTAATATACATAAAATGTAAGGAAATGTAATTTAAAATGTGACAATATATTTTTACATAAAATATTATTTTTGCAAATACTAGTATGAAATTAACAACTGCAACAAAAATGCACATATCAATTAATAGTAACAAAGATAAATATGCAACAATAGTTTAATTAGAAGAAAATGAAAGTTTATAACCAGAAGTAAGAAAACAGTGTAATATAACACAAGATGAAAAATAAAAATAAATAACACAGTGGATGTTTATAATAAAGGTACAGATAATGACTATGTTTAAAATTTGTTGTTATATAATGCTGGTAAATCTACAATAGGACAAAATAAAGGGATTTATTAGTATGCAGAAAATAAAAAATTAATGGAATACCATGTATCCATATGTATAAGGTCAAATGTGTTCTACAGTAACTTAAAACGGGAGGCAACTAACTGAAGGTGAAAAAGATTTGTCTTGTATCCTCAAAGTATTATTCTGTTTGTTATATGCCCAAAGCCATATTTATATTGCATGTTCTTGTATGATGTCTGCATAAACTTTGTAAAATAATTAGTTGCAAATAATAAATAAAAATCGAATCACTTCTATATACTTAAGAATCTTAAAAATATACAACTTGCACTTACCAAAATCTAGAGGTTATTGTATTATATTTTTGGTGGCAGATAAAACAGATTTCTGTTGAAGAAACGTATATCAAAGTTATTTGTGACATTTTTTAATTAAGCGGTAAAACTTAAATTTCATATAGTACAAGGGATTGTGGAGAAAGAACCCTCATTTACAATCCAACATAAAAATAATCTGTCTCTTTCAAAGAGATTATTTACGATTAATAAAGGTTAATAATTAAAATGTCTTTCACTTATAACCCTGAATGTTTCTAGAGTCTCATTAATAAAATCATTTTTAAATAAACCATAGTAAATTGTATTAATTTATTAAAATATAGAATTCATATTTAATCATTTATTAAAAATAATTTAATAAATCAAGTGTTTTTCCAAATACTATAAGTATTCCAATTTAAAATACAGTACAGATTTGTGATCCGATAAAACGGGGTGTTTCAAATAAAATAATCTATTACAATCGATTACAAAATCATTTAAATTAATGTTTAAAAATGTATGTTTACATGAACCATTCATTTTGTCCAAAAATAAAAATATTTATTTTTAAGACTGGCTGCTCATTCAATTCTTTCTACTTAAACACATAAAGTATTTGACAAGACTAACACAAGATGAATGTTACGCGTTATCCATTTTTTATGTCGGTAATGATCAAGTAAACTAGCCAGTTTAATTTTTACATAACAACAACGACGTCTAAACCAAATAATATTTTGGCATAGTTTACTTAAATTTATGAAAAAAGGTGTGCTATAGCCTATAATGTAAACCAACGAAAAGTGACATGAAATGTAGGCGTCACTTACTAATAAAAACGTGCGCTTGTATATTTAAAACCCACTCGTAATAGCAAATTATACTATTTTTACATGCACTCTCACTCGGTTAGTATAATATTTGGTTTTACAAAAGAATAAATTGAATTTCTTATTTTCTCTCTTAATGAAATGTAGTTAAATTAATGTATTTTAGAATATTGACGTGTACCAAGTGGATTTAGTGTCGATTTATATTAATTGAGGTTTATAAATCAAACAGATAATTATAGAGAAAGAAACTCGTAATGCATTTGTTTGTTCGTGTTTGGGCGAGGAATCAGGATGGCGGAGCATCCGTCGTACCTCATGGCACCGATTGCTATGATCATTTGGCCGACCCTAATAGAATTTAGCCGAATCTGGGGGAATTCCACCCCCAGTAGGGATCTTTATCGTGCCAAACATCGCATTGACACGGGACCTACAGTTTTACTTCCTATCCGAAAAGAAGGCATGTTTTAAATTTTTCTCCGCTATGAAAAATTACCAGTTCGGCCGGGGATCGAACATGCGATCTTTGGATTATGAAGTAAACATGCAAACCACTAATCCACCGAGACTGTCGTAATGCATTTATTGTAGTGGAAATCATGTTAGTAACACAACTTGTAAAGTTGACATTTCATAGAGAATTAATAACAAAAGAAAAGCATATATAAAACATGTGCGGTGCACGATAAAATAAATTGTTATTGTCACTTTTGTTAAATAAACCAGTGACCACCAACAATTGCTTTTCCCAATACTACACCCTTCCCCTAAAATTTACCCAATTAAAAAAAATATATTATTTTCTTTTTCTAAATAAATATGGAGATCTGGGAGAAGATGTATTATTTTTCTGAATTTGACTTTCCGAAATAGCCTCAGATTCAAAAATCTCTTGATTAGAACTATCATTAGCTACAGTCTCCAAACTCTCATCAGAATCGGAATTAATATCTACATTTCCGATATTAGGCAATTCTAAAATTGAACTTCTTGCCGGTTTTTGAGAAGTATTATTCGTGGTTTCATGTTCGTTATATTTATTAACAGTAAAAGGTGCAGAGAGTCTTTTATCTATTAATGGACGAACATGATTTGAATGTCGCCGTACTACATTATTATTACCCAAAATTACGTCATAGACCACATTGCCTAACTTTTCTTTAATCTTGCCTTCCTGCCATGTTGGATGCAAGGGATCAGAAAAGTTTCGTAATAAAACTTTTCACCTGGAGTGAAATTAGGTAATTTTGCTGTTTGAGGTTCACTGGTACTAGATTTCGATTCTAAAATACGTCTTGTTGGTGGTCGTAATTTATCAAACCTAGTACGCAGTTCTCTACCAAACAATAATTTAGCTGTTGACTGGCCTGTAGTACTATGATCTGCTACTCTATAATCAAACAAAAATCTCTGAAGTGCCACGTCAAGATCTTTTCGTTCATGAAAAGCCTTTTTAAGGGCGTTTTTAACTGTTTTTACATTAATTTCCGCCAAACCATTACTCGCGGGATGATAGGGCGGACTAAACTTGTGAATAATTGCATTTTTCGCTAAAAAGTTTTCAATGATGAAAACGGTGGTCCGTTATCAGAAATAATTATTTCCGGCAAACCAAAGCGGGAAAACAATGATCTAAAACATTTAATAACATCATTGGCTGTAGTTTTATGTAATTTAAAAACTTCAAGCCATTTGCTATACGAATCCGAAATAATAAGATATTTATTTCCGTATAGACTACCTAAGAAATCAATACTTAATCTAACCCACGGTTTGTCGACCACCGGCCACGATATAATGGGTGCCTTAGTTGGACTTGGTCTAAAATTATTACAAGTACTGCAATTTCTGCATAAATTCTCAATATCAGCATCCATCAAAGGCCACCAAAAATAGGAACGAGCTATGGATTTCATTTTTGTAGCTCCTAAATGAGTCGCGTGTAGTTCATTCAAAATAATTTGTTGATATTTTGAAGGCACTACTATACGGTAACCCCATAGTATACAGTCATGTTCCAAATGTAATTGATTACGTCGTATATAATATGGTTTAACCGCATCATCATTATTTTTGTATAAATCCCAATCATGTCTACAATAACCGTAAACTTTATTCAGTACAATATCTTTACGCGTTTCTTGTGCAATCAATTTAAAATCTAAATCAAAATTTGTATCATTCAGAAATAATAAGTGTCCAAAGTCGGGTTGTTTTTCCCTACAATGATACAAAATGATACCCACGATGGGACTCTCAATTGTAACAACCGCTTTTATCTCAAACTCAAAATAATTAATACTTACTGTGGAATTGCTTACTTAAAATCAAGGACGAAACTTACTGTTGTTATGCATCGGCAAAAGATTTCTATTTGTTGACAAATTATCATTCATGTCTCTTAAGCTTATAATATAAGCTTAACATAAATATATTATATTGTAAAGAAAAAATAAGGTTTTAGAAGTAATAAGGAATATGGGCGCCGTTTACTTGCAAGTCATTAGAATACATTATCAAAATCCGCAAGTAAAAAAAGATTCTGATTAAATTGATTAAATTCAATAACTAATAGTAAGTGCTTAGGTCACCATTATGATAACCATAACTAGTTTTAAATTTAATTTATTCATAAAGCAAAAAAAGTATTGTTTTTATAAACAATGTAGCAATATTGTATTTAAAATGGAGGGAATAATTAGTCATAACAACAGTTTTAAAGTAATACATATGTACAACATCTTATTACTAAAACAACTTATTTAAAAATCAGTTAATCCAAAATAGAAGAATCTACTTAAACCCATAATATCTCACGTTACTATAATGCCTTTTGTTTCACTTTAAATCACAATAAACTACCATACACCTAACATATGTAGAACAAAAAGTACTCTGAATTCTGGTAAAGTTACTGCAAATAGTAACTGAATTTTAAAAATTGATGTTTGCTGGATTTATATCTTTAATAACTCGGCACTTGCCACTCAAAACTAAAAATCTTAAACTCATATAATCCCAATAATGCGTCTGTTATTTACAAGTTTTTTTTTACTTTTATTTACTTCGTTACCAGAAGTTTGTATTGTTTAACGTAATAGTATTTAGATCCGATACAAATTCTGCATAACCACTCTATTCATATTAAAACGAAAAACCAATGTGAAGGTTATTAGCTTTAAAATTGGAATTGCTAATGAATGCCTTCTTAAATAGGTAATGAACGGCACACGGGATTAATTATGAGTTCGTTAACCAACGTGTTAAACTTTAACTTTCAATTCAAAATTGAATTTTCAACACTGGATTATGGATGGCACACTGAATTATTTGGTAATTCGGTAGTAACACAAAAAAATTAAATGGTAATATAAAGCGCCTAGGCTTTCCTGAACTGTTAACGGAACAAAAACACAAAACGGTATCGGAAATACTAATTCGTAGATTTCAAATCGTATCATTGTTTTATTCTTAAAACTGTAATTTCGAAACGTTAACAAACATAAAACACCATAAGGAGCTTTTGGGGACGAAGCCCGCAGCTTTGGCACAAAGCCCGCTATTAGTCTTATATTTTAAAGAAAGGAAAAATAACCACCCTATTGAAAACTAGACTGACTCATTTCGAACCAATGAAACGAAATCTTTCTCGAACATTCGACGGGTGTTTACACGGGCAAAGAACTTGTTTCGTAGCATGAAATCTGATATTTAACCGAATATTGCAGACTGTTTTTTGTATATATGTTTTCGAAGACACTATTCATCAGACCGAAAATAAGCACGTAAAGGGAAACATAAATTTGATTTAACTGCATTTTTAGACATATCATTCTATGCTAGAAGGCAGTTTTATCTCAATATTTGTATTACAAAAACAATTTTATCTGCGCGAGAACGCTTAGATGACCTTTTATATTAACGAAAAACATTATTAGGTTCGAAATAAAGTCTGCAATTTAAAAACCAACGGAAATATATTTAAATGTACAGGGCCGTACTAAGATTATTTACAATAAATACATTTTTTAAATGTATTAAAATGGATCTGAATTTTTGACCCGTTACAACTATTTACATTTAACTGATTAAGTTTATGATGCTTTAATTGATAACTTATTGTTAGCTCATATGCTTGCAGAAGTGCTATTTCTATACAGATGCAGACACATAGATTTAGAGTAATGCCAACTACACCATTTAAAACTTCTGTCTACCTGTTCGTTTCTTCTAGTGTTTAATCCACTCCCAACCGACGGAATGCATTATTTATTTTCTTAAACTACCTTGCTGGAATCATTAACACACCACTGGCTCTGTATACTGTAAACTGTAAATTTTAACAATATGGTGGCAATTTTCGTGATTTAATTTAGAATCAGTGTCGGACTGTGTTCAAAGGGCAACCCGGTAAATACCCAGTGAGCCGTTTATTCCGAATTGTTATTTACCTTTTCGACAGAGAGTAACACGTCATGACAGGAACGGGAGTATATTAAATCCTTATCACATTTTTATTAATCACAATTTTATTAATTGCATTTGTAATTGCAAATTTTAGTAAGATGTTATAGATTTGGACGAAACAATTAAATTAAACCTACCAGAAAGTTAATTACAAGGATTCTCCTTTATTTTAAGTTGTTTTGCGTGAGCATGCGAATGTAGGCATATTTGCCCAGCGTATCCCTCTCAATAAAAGCACAATTAGGCGTTTCATTTTGAAAATGAGTTTTGTGTAGTTACTGAAACTCTAACAGAAAAAAAAAGAAATTTTCTATAGATAACGTAACGCACTTAGCTTTTACTGAGAAGAATGAAAGAGATGAGAACAAACTAACTTTTATTTTTATTGCATTTAGGAAGCTATAGCTACAAAATCTATTTAAATGCAGAAAGCCACATAGAATACAACGCAGAGAAAGTATTAACAAACTTTACCTTTGTACCCTCAGTGTTCGGGCTTTCACTTTGAACTTTTTCACGAATCCTAAGCTTTTCTTTTATACTTAAATGGAATATCAATGTTAGTTTAGGTATGTAAGAAGTATTGTTGGGTTAATGCCTACTTTTTTGTTGACAAATAATATATTGAATTTCTTTTAAATCAAGCAGTATCGAAAATTAAAGTGTGTAGAAGTGCATTCTCAATACAAGTTTGCATTCCGTTATTTTATCGTTGGGGTAATTTGCTGTTTTTGTTATGAAATTCTTGGTCACTTACAGCGCCTTATACCTCTATAACTAGCAAGTGAGTCAAATTTCTTAGCAAGATCCTGAGATATGTTCTGCTGAAGCTCGAAAATATAATCATCCTTAGCTAACTTAATTAATTATTATATTACAATCAACGTAAATATTCATTTGCTTGAATTATTAAATCAATACGAACTCATAAAAATGGTATTAGTTTGTTTAACTTTACTAAATCTCTCAGAAGAACTCCGACCAGAAAAAGACGACTACCAGCTACAGAAAATTGGTCAACTTCAAATGATAACAAAAGTTTATAAAACTGTTCGTAATGCAGAAGAGTGCTCTGACATGTATATCTCACGATTGATGACTTCCAGATGTGTCTTACTGTTATAGGAGGATACACCACGAGCTTGCTTGCCAAACCTAAGAAGGGAATACTCCTATTAATAACGTTTGTAATAGTAAAATTATTTTGCTGAAGGGCTCCAATAAGAAGCGACTACACTCCAGAAAAAAACTTAAATGTGTTAAATACAATCGTTCTACAAGTCAATGGTGTGAAAATGTGGTCTATAACCTTTAGAAAAAAATACTGGTATAGAATCCCCAAAGGAACACTGAAAAGTTGGAGCAGTATACTACAGAATTACCTTTTAAAGATTTTAAAATTTTAACAAGCTACAGTGCAATACACACTAAAAGATGACGAGATCTTATCAGAATCACTCTTTAAACATTAGATGTCAAAACGGAAACTCTAATAGGAAGAACGCAAAAATTACCAACAAAACCATACAGGTGCTACGAAATCAATTCTTAACAGAGTGCCACAAAGTCTGCACGTAAACTGTTACGTGCAGAGTGTTACTGATTGTCAGTATAACTTTCAGGTAGTGAACGGAATGCATAGTCAGCAATATTCGTTTTATGAAAATGGGTTTCATCATCGCAAAACCTGTCGTTTGTTGTCTAAACGAGTGTTGCGGTCTTGGTGCTAGGTATTGATAAGATCTTTGATATACAGTCGTCATGGGTCTTGGCACTATTGATGACACCATTTTATGTCTGGTTTGGTATATATGTATAGGTATGTCGAATTGGTACTAAATCTATTATGTTTTCCAATTATTATATTATAGTAAAACAATTGTTTAAACTCGTACAGTTTTGATTCTTTAAATAAACTATCAGTGGGGTAAGTAATTGCTTTTATAAATTAATTTAATAATATATTTTTGAGTTATTTGTAGATGAGTTTGATGTATATTTGCTGCTCCTACCCAGGCAACTATTCCATAACGAAGGTGGCTTACCAAAGTATGGTATAGCATGAGCAGTTGAGTAGTAGGAACAAGGATATCACTAAGAATTTTAAAATTGAGTAAAGGAGATCTAATTTTACTCGTCGGAGATGTAATGTGATAATCCTATTTTAAATGTGAATCTATGTATATTCCCAAATACTTTAAATTGGTTAACTTTTTGATTTGGACAATCTCATCTCCAACAAGAACATTTAGTGAGTCAAACTCAGGTAAGTTATTATAGTAAAAATGGGATAAAGTGGGTTTTGTCGACGTTTACAGTTAACATTTTGTAGCAAAGAATTTTTAATATTTCTTTAAAATCATTTCCCACTTTTATTTTTAATTCGCACCGACTGAGTTTTGATATATCTCATTTACATAGATGTTAAGAAATATTGGACCCAGCATTGTCCCTTGTGGAACGCCATAATCAACATTTAAAAAAGGACTTTTTGTTTCTTCTATTTGAACACATTGTGGGCGTTTATTGAGGTAACTTTCAATGAGTCTAAATGTTGTTCCCCTCAAGCCAATATTTTGTAAAGTTTGCAGTAGCTGAAGGTGACTAACTGTGCCAAACGCTTTAGCAACATCTATAAAAATACATAGTGATGTATAGTGATGTACCTCCAAGCTACTACCCTTTTTGTGTAGAGGTTTAATTACTGCTACTTTAAACTTCTCCGGAAAGCTACCTTTTTCCTTAAGGAATTCCTTGATATTTTAAAAATGTGACTTAAAATCGTAGAAATTTCATTCTTTATGTTTTTTAATGTTTCAGATTCGATATTATCTATATCAGGGAATTTTTTATCTTTTAATGTTAAGATTATATTTTTTATTTCTATTTCAGTAGTTGCGATGAGAAAGAATGAGTTCACGGCAGCTGTGGATTTTGATAGTTCACATTCCCAGATTTTTTTATGTTTCTCCGCTACTGCCTTTTCCGTCGTTAATAGTTCATCTGTTGCTGAGTTTATTTTGGAAATTTTTTAATGTTTTTTTTGTTTTTATTACATATTTCTTTTACGCACGACCAAAATTTTTTTGAATCATTTATACTTTCTCCTAACGTTTTTTGATAATACTTTTGTTTTGATATTTTAATCAATTCATTTAATTTATTCCTATATCTTTTATATGTTTGTATATTAATTTCATCTGGATTTTTCTGCATTTGATTAAAAAGCTAGCTTATTTTTTTCTTGAATAAATTTCAACAAACCTTCTGTGACCCATTATTTTTTCCTGACAGTGCTATTCTTCAATTTAATTTTATTAGTGCAATTGTTTATATAACGTTCCAATATTATTAAAAAAATGTTTATAGTTTCATCGACAATATTATTTGAATTTATATTTTCCCAATTTGCAGTACGTAAAATCTCTTTATAATTAATTAATATTTAAATTGATTTTTGGTGATTTCATTTTTACATAATTATACATTTTAATGGAGAACTAGAAAACACAATAAGAAACTGCTGACTAGACTTAAATATTAAACTTTGGAATAATAAATAAATATAGTGAGTAGTATGTGTATTAAATAATGAAGGGGGGATACAATGATATGGCTAATTTCTTCCTTCTTCTTTTTTGGGGGGAGGAAGCGCGGCCAATTACGCATCAGATCTTAAACCTGGTCTTAAAACTTTCATTGCAGTACCTTCCTTACCTGTGGGTGTATATCTGCACTTGTCCTACTTTCAGTATTTTTCAGTATTCAGTAAGAAGTCAAGTATTTCGGGTCCTTTGAGGTTTTTTCTACTGTAGGTGTATTTGGAGCACTACTTCTTTCCTTTTCTCCTATTTTAGTTAAGATTTTAAGTTCATCATCAAGTTCAAGTATAAGTTTATTTCTCTTGATGTAACTCCTGGTATAGTTTTGACTTTCTCTAGCTTCTTGAAGAAAATGTTTCAAATGTTTTATTTCCTCCCTTTGTTGCAGAGTAAAATCTTCGGAAATAAAAACACCACTCCCCTTTAATAGCTTCCCATTATTCAAAATAGCTTTCTTCTTTACAAAAGACACCAGTTCTATTTTTACTGGAGCGTTTTTGTATTTTCCTAAAGTGTACAAATTATTTTTATCACTTTCTTTCAGATTTATTTTTAGTAATCTACGTAGTTCACTACAAATCTATTCAACAGTGATTTCAGCTGGATCTTTATGCCAACCAAATATTACCAAATTATTAATTTTGTTGTTTCTTTCTAATTGCACTACTTTTTGCCTTAACTCCTTATTTTCCTCTTCCAGTGATTTAATTCTTCTATTTCCTACCTCTACTTTTACGACCAATCTAGCCTCTGCTGCCTCAATTGTATTTTTTAATTCAGTTTTAGTTTTTTAATTTCATCTAATATTTTTTTGAATCACACATATTTAAGTATTTTTCTTATGTTAAATATTTTACAAGAGTAGTGTGTGAATTGCTTTAGCTCAAACCATTCAGAATTTTGTCAGCAACAAAAATACTGGTTGATAATTTATAATTTCAACTTTTGCTATTATATTCTTAATAATTTTTAAAATTGATTTTCTTTATGTCGCAGTGGGTATTTTTAGTCTTTTTCAATTACTTGATCACTTATCAAATTTATTTTACTCAAAATTAATTACAGAATTTACACAATTTTTGTGGAGCAAATTTACAACACCTGTTTGTCTATAAAGCAACACACACACACATTCACATTAAAAATTAATTCAAATGATTATTAAGGCAAAATTTGCATTCTTTTGTCGCTCTGTGGCATAGAAATGAAAATAAATTCTTTTAAATTTTTAAAATTTTTATTTTGATACTAGTACTTGCCACTGATTCACTCATAGTGCAGTGCTGATAAGGTATACGACAGATAACAGTTCGGAACGTTCGGAAAATGTCTTCAATGTTGAATTAAAAAGTTTTCGAAGCTTCATGAAATTTATTTTTAAAGTCATTTCACGATTCCATATCCATTAAAACTCAATGTAAACCACTTCATGATAAAAAACGACTTTCAGAAGTAATAATTAATTAGACATTTAACTCTTCGAAACAAAATAATCAAATAACAGTATAAGAAGCTTAGTTCAGAACCACTGAAAGAATCGAGCACATTGATGAAAAACGAAATTTATTTTCACCAAATATTCGCTCATAATAGTCATAATTTAACGACTAAACATTTCTACTAAATAATAGGCATGGGAGAAACAGTCAAAAATACACTGTTTCACGTTACACATACAAAATAAGTTGTTGGGTTCTTGTATCGCAAGCGAATTCAAACGCGAGTAAGAGCGCTTTGGGTGCAATCGAAATTACTTTCGTAATTAAAGGTAAGATAGTCGGAAGCAGATATGATTTGTCGGTTGTCAGCATCTGCTAAGTACGAATACCACCACGCGATTAATTGCAGATGTATTGTTTTCATTGTTCGTTTTGATTACTTATGTTCCAGTTCATTAAACGATTGATTATATTATCAGAAGTCAGATCCAGATATTGCAGTGTAGCCGTAGTTATGCTGGCAAAGTGTTTTCATTTCTGGTTAAAGCTTTTTCATGGGAAGACTGATCGATGAACAAAATTTACAAAATTTTATGTGATTTTGACCGGTCACTTCTTGTTGTTGACTAGTTGACTACAGCTTCTAGAAGATGAGCAAGCAACTATGGTTAATCGTCTCCTCGAAGTCGTTAATAAATCAGTTTGAGACAAAAATGTGTTAAATAATGAGTTAAATATTCAATTTTGTAAGTTTTTTGCGTGTTCCAAATAAATATTACCAAAAGTATTAAAATCTTTATTAAATTATTTCAATCAAAAAAATATCTATTCATTAACCACAGTTAAAATTGTTTTTTACTATTTGATTCTTTTTATATACGATTTATTTGCATTACACAGGCATTAGTTTTTATGACCAATATAGCCTTTACCGTTCTTCTACAGACTTTAGAAAATTATTTGATTTTAGATGAAATAAACAGTAACGCAAGTAGGAATCCAGTACAATATTTACTTTAGATGTTAATAAATAAAATATTCACCGTTCTTATGAATTATCACATGGCGGAATTTTTCAATTAAACCATTAATTTTCGCAGCTTACAGTAAAAAAGTTAAATTCTAAGATACTTGCCATAAATCCTTGCGGAAGACTGAGATAAATATGTATTTTATGCAGTAATACGTTTTCAACTTCAAAACACCAAGTAATAAGAAATCGCGAAGATTAATAACGAAGAACCAATATTTTATTGTCGGGGGTCTGCTTTTCCAGTAAAAGCTTTTTTCTTGCAAGGTATTCTATTCGTCCAAACGAGATTTGGCAAACGGAATATAAAAGATAACTTAAAATTCTTTTTTGTTTTAATTCTTTATATAGCTTTTTCTTCTGCAAATTATTATTATTAAAGGTCGAGATGCAAATATCCCTTTTAAATAAGATTTTTATCCATTAAGGAAAAAGGACGTTTTATTTTTACTCTTCCTATATATCTAATTTTGGTTTCTGAGAAGTGTTGGTGGATGCATTTACATAGGAAGATCGTATAAAGTTTAAATTGAGGGTAGATGCACGTTTCTCGTTGTACGTAATGTAAACCAGATTTCCTTTTCATGCTTCATGCATTTCTCTTTGAGTTTAATAAGGAACTTCCTTGAATTTCATTATGGGGTAAATTTAATTTTTGTACTAGTCACGAATTTGCGTTTTCAAATACATTTCATTTGTTTATAAAGACTTATTGTAGAAAATGGCTAAGATAAAGATAATTTTGGTTTCATTTAAATTTAAATTGAAAACCGTGTTGTATTGTTTTGTTTCTTTCGGTTTGTGGATTGTTAATTTATATTTTCATGGTTCTACTGTTGTTACACTTATATAAAAATTACTTTAAAGATCTTGAGTAAACACTTTCATTAAATGTTATTAATATATATTCTTTTATTAATATCTGGAAATTTTAGAAATTACGATCTGTAGAGTTAAATGTCAAATTCCTCGAAAATAGGTTGTGCTGGAATTAATTACAACAATCTCGACTTTTCCTTCCCTAAAATTATTTTATTGTTTAAAGACTAGCATTTTCATTGTATTAGACATTAGAGATTTAATATTTTTCTTCTAGGCAGGAGCTTTTCAAGCTTTTTATCTAAATAAATGTGTTAAACTAAAATTAGAACTGATTATCTATTAACTCCATCTTTTTAACCATTATTATCTGTATGAGTTATGCTTATCGATTTATAGATAAAATAAATCCTTATAGAACAAAAGCCTAGAGCACAAGCTTTTAAAGGTAGTTTTTAAGAAAATCAGAAAAATCAAGCATTGAAATAGGGTGGTTACCTTCGGTGTAAATTACGGTTAAAACGTAATGCTTCTGTGCTAGATAGAACAATAAAATTACTATCTAACAGCTATAAAATTTGTTCTAGTGAAGTTATATATCTTAAGTTATGTCCACCTTTATTGCATGGCATGAAATCTGAACATTTCGTAAATTTAAAACAGGACATATGTACAATTTAAGGTTTAATTTAATTTAAGTTGATTTTTAGTGGAATCTAAAGATTTTTTAATCCGAAATAATGAAATCACACAATCCACGTCTGAATAGCTGCTAGTAAAATCGTCTAACAAAGTGTCAAAACAGACAAAAAAGCCTTATCTACTAGATAAGGCACCTACTACATATAATTCAGCACTATTAAATACGTAGTTTCTATTTAATGCAATGATAGTTTTAACAGTTGAAAATAAAGTATGTATTTACAGACCTGCTATCTTTACGAGTGCTCTTTTGATTATCGCCAGTAAACTTTTCTTTATAACAAAATAAAATCACGAACAAGCTGTTTTAATGCAATTTGATTTTAAACATCTCTGCTTTGATGAAATTCGATGTGAGTCAAATACTGCGATTTCTACTATATCAAAAATTTAAAATGTTTGGCTTTATTAAATGATGCTCGTATTATAATTTTTTGAATTAATTTTCCGCTAGCTAAGATTCACTTAATACTACCCCGTATTATAATATCCGGAAATTCTTTCCCACGCATTATAATACACGTATGTAATGCAAACCTTGTATTACAATGTTTCGAATTTATTTGTTAGCGTCTATAATAAATAGTTAGTTCATAATTAAGCTAATTTCTAGATTCATCTATGACTCCATTTGACAAAGAAATAATGTATTTCTCATCAGTTACCCCTGTAATAAAAATCTGATAGACTAAAAAAATAAATTTTTGTTGGGCGCAAACATGTATTCTAAAATGCATTTCAGTCGAAATAAAAATATTAAATACCAAAGGCGAAACTGTTTATACTTATATTATTAGTGCACCCTGACATCAGCAAGATGTTCAAAAATTTTCCATATTTTCTTCTTTCTTCGATCAATCCATGCTACGGGGTGTCTTTTTTTTTGTGATAATCGTTGATAGTAAGAACAGACTAAAGTTTGCTAAAGACAGCGTTTCAGCGCAGTATTGCATACCGTTTAAGTCAATTTTGTGGAAGTGGTTAAATTTTAAAGTTTGGAGTTTGGTGAAGTTTAAATCAATTTGAACTAAGTGAGGATTCCGCGGAGATTTACCGTTCCGTTCGAATATATCCACTGTTGTGCTTTGAGATTTTTAAGTTCTGTATGCGAAGATTGTTTAAAATCTGTTGAAGCTTAAAATAATTGTTAAAAGTTAAGCGAATTCTTGCGTACTGCCTGAAGGTTATGAATCTAAATCAGTTGTGACTCTGTAAGGTATTTTTGAAATTTAAATAGTAGATGTGAACTTTTCGAATCCAAACTAACGGTCCTTATTAAATTCAAAGTTTACCTATTAAATTTAAACCAATTCAAATTATGTGCAGATTCTGATTGACTCATATTGTATGCTTTCCAAAGTTTAATTGGAATTCTAAGTAATTCAGTTATTCTACAATTTTAATAATAGCAATGACTTTTCTGGTTAAGGAAAATCTGGAAAGAGCGTTCTATGCATTATTTGTCCTGATTTGGGTAGCAACAAAATTTCTGCCGACAACGTGCTAATTGCTACAATGAAAATAACAGTATGCCGGTCTAGATTATTTACTTGCGCCTTATATTGATTTGTATTGAAAATTGACAAATATCTACTCTTTTCAAATTGTGGGTGGATATGAATTTAACATCATTTTAATTACGATCGCTTGCATACATTTTAGCGCTAATACATTTTTGCGTAATTATTATTATTCCGTCTTAGATTTTAAATCAGGAAGCTTTTCAATTAATAGCTACAATCGGAAAATAATTTTTATACCTAACAGTAATAAGCGTCTCTGTTTTTGATCCAAAAGTCACTTCAGGTGCATAATCATCAACTTAAAGTAAGTGTGATAATTTCTTAGTTTATTTTAAATTTTGTCACTGCAATATCATTTTCATGTTTGCCCGGGCTTTATCATCATAGTTATATACAAATTTATATACTTTAATGGTTTGGAGAACGATTCAATAACAACTGCAATTTCTTCATGAGGCATTACTATATCTACTTTATCAAAAAGATCGAGCGAGTTTTGAAAAATGCAATTTATCGAAAGTCTGAAAGCAAACAAGCTACACATCAGCCTTACGTAAATAGACTAAATAGAGGACTACCGACAGGAAACTTCGTCACGTCTAACTGTATTTATATTACATCTAAGTGACAAAAGAATATGTTATTGTAAAGGACGTAGTACTGTCGGAATTACCAAGTTTCCTAAAAGATACAGTTCGTTGGCTAGCATTCTGTAATATGCAGTTTATAAAACTAAAATTTAATAAGGGCCTCCGTTAAAAAAGGCAGCACCAATGAGCTACACTTACTGGAGACTGTTGTGGGCGTATCTGAAATGGTCATACGTAAAATGGTTGTGCCTAGATGTAAAAATGAATTCGACGATAACCTGTAAATCTTTCAATTCACTATGAATGATATTGACGTGATTGTGGTTTAAAACCATCTTTTACGGTTTTAAGGCGGTATTAAGGCGAGAAAAAGGTAACATCGCTACCAAATTACATATTGGCATTGGTCAAATACAACGTGCAATTAGGAGACACCGTTTAAAATATAGCATCGATTATAGTAGTTTTTAACCAGTGGCATTTAACAAAATTTCCACTTCTTATTGATTTACGTCTTTTTAACTTCGTTTTATAATCGTATTGATATTAGTCACTTTATTTGGATCTGATCATCTTATTCACATTTTAATTCAAATTTATAAGCTACATTTTTAGTGCTACAAAACTTTATTTTTTATTATACTCCTATTTACAGGATATTCACAAAACGTGAAAAACGTGTTAAATGTTCAATTGTAATTATTATTGATAAGTTTTCTTATAGAAGAAGTTTTCTTTATGAATGTTACTTCTACATCTCCATTTACGTTTGCAGCGAACTAAAAAGAAGGAAATAAGTGTATTAGTTTAGTAATTTAAAATGATGAGTATAATATGTCATACATATAAATGTAAGGTTATAGAAATGTCAGTAGGTATACAGTCTGTTTGATTTAAATGGCTCTATGTTCTGGTTCCGGTATTGCGGCTCTGTATCTATTAACGGTGCAACGACATAGTTCTTGCCAAATATATTTATGTGTTTTCAAACAATGTGCAGATACAATATAGTTGATTTCATTTTTATTATATTTGCCCTCAACAATGCTAGTGATCTTCAATTACTACTGATTCTTTTTGTTATGACGGCTCCAACTTCACTGTGTATTTCATATATAAGTTTTATACTATGTTAAATTGTATGCAATAAATATAAAGCCATACTGTATATATATAGTTGGCTTGTTTAATGTGTATTTCTTAGTAAAAATATGGTTATATTATCTTAAGATAGGCTTTGGTAAATTTTATTGTTCGATTCAAGGGGGATTGATGCATGGGCATTCGGCCGGTGCGCATCATTCTAAAAGAGTGAATTTATAATAAAATATTAAAGAATTTATAATTACATGTTAATGAATATGTCGTAAACAATGGTTTACAACTGGGTATACCTAGGCCGTCTTCTCAAGGGAGAAAGAAAAGGCACATAGTAGAGATCAAAGGCTCGTTCCGCTCCACTTCCAGGCGAAGAAGCTGTGATTGTTGTGGATTTGTATAATTTATGAAGTTGTTTATGTGAATGTTGTTAAAAAATATATAAAAGTCATCCAGCGCAGTTATGCTGCAAAGAGAAAAAGCAATTGTTCCTTAATTAAGGTTGTGCTTAGTATATAATAAACTTATTATCGTAATCTGCTATATTATGTGTTTTTTTTATTGATCCCTTGGATCGTTACAACGGAATTCTAAAATAAGTTTTTCAATTTATTCTATTGGTTATTTATTATTTTTTGGTACTGTTTTGTTCTAAATCTTACCTAATTGAAGATTAATGACCATCAGAAGATCTCAGTGGCATATTTTGGGGTGGTAACGGGACGAAGCCACCCCCGATTTTTTTTAACAGTCCAGGTCATTCATGTCATGTCAAAATTTAAGTATTTTGATTCGGAATTTTTATAGAGTACCCTCCCCTCCCGATAAAAATTTGTAAATACGTCACTGGAACAACTAAAGTTTCGTTATTTACCTAAGCTTGGTAGATATATCTGTTTTATTAATCGGAGAACTAGAAATCCAAACCTACTAGTCGTAAATCATTTTTCACGTTTTTCTTGAAAATTTTCTTATGTAAGAGTATGAATATTTATTGTGGTTGAAAAGGGAACACAATACTCTATCGATTTTAGTAAAACAATACCTATCTATAGTTTAAAAAAACAGTTTGATGAAATCATCGCGCTCACGCCGATTTAATAAATACAAGATTTTCTGAATCAAAACGTAGAAAATTTTATGCCATTTAATAATATATATGGTTTATATCATTTCTGACTAAAAATAAAGTTACTACAAAGCGGGGCGCTTTAAATCAAACATACTGTATAAAGTAATAATTGATACCATGGAGGCTAACGATTTAAAACAATCAGATGATGATAAGTTGAGACTAATAATCGTCACCCTTAACGAAAAATAATAACAAAAAATAAAGAGTAAAAAATTTATCAAAAATTTTCTCATTATAAATAATTATATTAAGAAAACGGCAATAAAATTGTAACAAATATATTTGTAAAAATATTATGATTCATATAATTGTGAATACATAAATTTCGATTTATTTATTTATGAAAAAATAAAATTATGAAAAAAAAGAAGAAGAACCAGCATCATGGTGTAGAACTGGTAAAATAAGGTATTATAATTACTCTTCTACAGTATTGAAGAAATATAAGCCGCACCTAAAATAAAATTGAAAGAAAAAAGGGAAGTAAATATAAGCAATGAAAATATATAACAAGATAAATTTAGTGAAATTAAAGTGGGTGGTGTTTATAGCAGAGTATAAGCGTTTGTATACTTATTAACTAAAATCGTTCGAGGACATCATGACTAAGTAAAGAAGAAAAATTCACTTGCTAATAATCCTTTTGGGTGCGTAGGTAGTAGCACTAATAGTATATAAAAGGTTTGTTCGGTGAGTTGCAAACTGTTTCATAAATTCTTCTAAAAAAATCATTAAATATAAAATTGCATATAGGAAAATATCTAAAGAATTTCAACACATACTTGTCACAAAAAATGTTGCTTGTTAATATTAAAAGAGGCAACTAGTAATTTCATGTTATAGTTCATTTAAGAAACATTGGAATTGAAATCACTCATGAAAGAAAGAACCCTGTCTTTAATGAGAAATTTCTTATAATAATTGTAATTCATAAATACAACCATAAAATAAAATAAGATTTAACAAAAAAAATCCAATAGGTTGGAATCTATATGATTATTATAAAATTAAAAATTTAATGCGCAATTTTTTCCAGCACCTGCACATCAATAACAGTATAATATGTTTTGACAAAAATTATTTTCTATAGGTATAATCTATTTTTAAATTTTATATTTAATCAGCACATTCATGAAGCTTTTTGCCTTATTGAACTAAATTAGTAAAAAAATCTATTATTTTAAATTTTTAAATTACTGTAAGCAAAATCCATAGTTTCGACCAGAAAGTAGTAACATCACACCAAGATCTGTTAACATTTAAATCCTAGAAAGTTCTAAAAAATCTTTGGTTTTGTAAATTCAAATTATAAAATTAAGAACGTTATTTTAAAAATTATTAATAATGTTGCTGGACGAAATTTTTGCATTACTTTAAAATGGGAATAAAATAAAAAGCTTGTACAAATCTAACATTTGCTAATTCAACATTTTTTTCCTTTTTTTATTCCTAGCAATATTCTTTTTAATACAAGAAAACTATTCGCATTCTCCATGTTAACAGGGAATGTAAAAAAGGAAGATTTCATTTTTAGTTTATTAAAGGTATAAAAGCAGAACATGGAGAGAGAAAACCTTGATTTTATCCTAGAAAACACGAGCCCCGAAAACATTAAATTAACAGGAGAATTTGCGTTGTTCGTCTTAAAACAACCTCGTATTCTGTACATAGTGTCTGCAAGTTTCATAAATTTTTCCTTCCAGAGTCGTGTTTTAACCAAAGATACATTATAAATTGGTTACCCGCATAAGTTATAACACACCCCTATTTTTTCCGTCGCACTGTCACTATAAATTTTCTTTAGCCTCCCAAGTGTTATTCGTGTAAACATATTTTTCATTCTTGTAAGCTGCGCATAATTAAGGGAGCTTACCTCTGTTCTACCAACTTTCACTTAAAGTAATTAGTTGAAGCAGAGCTTGCTTTGTTTGTTTATATTCTATTGTGGTGGTTTTCTTTTCAACAAGTCATTATCAAGGTTTTCTTCAATCAATAGCGTGAATATATGTCATTTAAACATGCTAAGTAGTTGTTTGTAAAAATAAATACCAAATTGTCATGAGACCGGAAGAAACCCTATTAGTTTGAAATTGAACAAAAAGGTTAGTTCGTGGGCACTATAGAATGTTTACCTTGTACCATTATTACTTCAGGAAAAGTTTTAATCCCACATTTACCGATGTTGCAAATACGTGCATCCGAGTAAATACTTGCAAGAATTTAATACCTAAGCACGTTTACTATTTTTATACTTTAATTTTAATTGTGCTTTGCATTTTTAATTTCACAAACAGAGCATTTCTTTGTCACTATTATCATCAGCTACTGAAGGAATTGCATTTTCCAGGAAATATTACTTACTTAGACCACTTCCATTTTCTAGTGCAAACTTAATCATTTTGAAGTAAATTTCCGAGATTCGTTGTTGCCCTTCATAAAATATTTACTTAATTAAACCTTTCTACGTTTAAGGGAATGCCACAGGTAACCAACCATTGCTCCACTTAGGGACCAACGGATGTTATGGGCGGGAGAGTTTCGCATTTTTAATTAAATTATAATTGAAACGAAAATACAAACATAAAATTGCATTCTGTTATAATTTATTCTAGTAAGGAATGATTTAATGCTGACATATATTAAATTGTAGTAGGAAACAATATTCATAATCGTATAAAAAAGTAAAATATAATAAAAGGCACTCATTGTACTATGGAGGAATTCTTAGAATAACTTACTAGTATTTGGCCAGTGCAGTTAAATTTATGAAAAGAACTACTAAATGGATCCCGTAAATTAAACAATAACGAAACAAACGAAAAACTGAAGGAAAAAGGTGGAAGAAAAGTCTCTTTACTAAGTACAATTTAAAAATAAATCTCATATTCAATCAAATGATCTACACTTTGTTGTTAATACAAGCACAAAATTGTATTAGTTGGTTTTGCTGAAGATGGAGCCCGCAATTTTTATTTCAATTTTTTCTTTGATACACTCTGCACTGAGTTAATATACTGTACATTGGTATCCTTGATATTACTTAGGTATAAGTGATTGCCGTTTGTATGTTAATTATTGTAAACTGAATGCCATCACGGTTAAAGACCTTACTTCATATCGAGGACTAACTTAGCTCTTTAATAAGTTAAGTGTTAAAAAGTACTTTTGTAATTTAGACATGATACAATAGTTATCAAGTATTACCAAGTACCCGACAAACTAAGAAAATATACAGGAGAATTCCTAGAGAATACTGCATCCGACTGTGAACTGACTAGTACCGATGAGCTCATAGATCATTAGGTTGACAAAGTAAACCAATAAAATAAAGAAAGACCTTGGATAGAAAACCTATTTAGAAGCACACAATACCTGTATCTGTCAGGTTTAAAATAAAATCTGTCAACTGTAAAAATACAAATAAAAGAAACGAAAAATGATAGCAATGTAATGTAAAAACTACTTACGAAAAGAAAATAATCAACGAACCCCGTTATTAACACAGAATGCTCGACCAAAATGTTTTTAAGAAGTCCAGGCATAGAGTCTGTAACGGTTTTAGAGTCTGTAAGATTAGATTATTTATATGTACTGTATTTATCACAGTATAGTAACAACCAGTAGGTGCACTCTCGTAAATATTGTAAGTCGCGTGTGAAACGTCCTTTGTTTTTCTACACAAAAATACAATTTACAAAATGGCCCCGCGATTGGGCGCCAGTGAAACGTAGCTTTCTTCCCCGGAAAAATAACTATAAAAGGCCCCGCGTTGAAGCCAGTGAAACGTAAGTATTTTACCGGTCTAAATAACAATAAAATAAAGTATACTTACTGTAACTGAAAACTCAAAAAATATCTGCCACAGCTTGAGATTTAAACTCTCTCTTTACAAATTAATTAATCAAGTCGTAGGTATTGGTTCCACAGCTGTATAAATTGTGAAAACGAATAGATAAGAGTTCAAACACAAATAAAAACTTAAAAGGGCGCCATCTGGTTCTGAGCTTAGTTAATTACTAATTAACCATTCAAAGATGTTAATTGAATAAGCATTAAAATTTATTAAATTCATTAACCAGAAAATGAATAGAATTTTTAGTTAAAACAAAATTTTGTTTACTTAAAATTGTTGAAGAGATGAACTTAAGCATTCATAACCAATATGGTTCCGTTTTTCAGATCATTCAGTTTAGAATTAATAACATTTATTAACAGGAAAATAATAATAACACAACTTTGCATAAATAAAAGTAAAACACACATCGTATATTTATTACAAGTCCACCCTAAATTTATTAGGTTATAATTATACCAAAATTAATCAATAAAAATTCATTCAAAACTTTTCATTAAATAATAAAAATAGCTCAAAGAAATTGATTAGATCAACCACAAATATTGTTCAAAAAGCATTAACACAAATATTACTGACTCATCTTATTCTGGGCAAAAAAATAAACGAATATCTAAATAAGATTAGACAAATTAAATCAGTTCGAAAGTATCAATATAAATGAATTGTGATTAAATTAAAGTTTAAAGATTTTTAACTAACAAGGAGAGCTCTCCCTAAAGAAAATTCTTAACTATGACATTCTTCAATACTCGAATTACAAACAACTACTTAATATTACAGTACCTTGCATTTTTTTATTCATTAAACTCATGGAATACCATACACATAGTTCGGTAGAAATTGGAAATTCGCCTTTCATGCGGGGAGCTTGCGGTTGCAGTCAGCGCAGCATCGAAGTGTAGATTCTCCATACAAAACGCGATCCAAATTAGGTATTATTACCAACCCATATGATTACATAAACCGATAGAGTCAAGCACAAAAAACCCAAGATTTTAATTTGTTATTACGTATTATCGTAATTATTTCCCTCGGAAAATTAGCAAAAATGTTTCTTGAGCTTTAAATTGTTTTAATTTTCTTATAGCAATAAATGCTTTCAACTTCTTTAAGCCGAATTTTAGTGTACAAACGCACATAAATTGATCACTAAATTTAGGATTGCTTCACGAGATTCTTCTCTCATTAATAAACGGCACTTAACTGTAGGTCGGATGAAATGAAATAATGGCTATTACACATTTTTCCAAAAAAATAAACCACTATGATTTATACGCAATACAAAATTACAAGTCTTTCAAACACAACTTAGTGCATGTAAAACCTTTTCAAAAGGATTAGCACTTAACGGAATAACTTTAAACGATAATGCACTATAAATAGAATATCTTGCAATTCTATAGGATTAAAAACTGTAGTTAGGATTATCTTTCAAATCCCATAGCACTTAAATGAAACGACATCTTTAACACAATCTCGACCGCACGCTGTCAGGGGTCGATAGTGAATCTCCCGCGTCAAACCCAGCGAAGGCTTTTTATAAACTCCGCTCTTCATTACCACGCGAAAACACATCTGCATTTATGCGGCAAGGGCGCTTTTATTTGGCCTACTATAGGATTCACGACCTTACGTGTAAAAAACAGTACCCATTCTTCGCGCGCCAAAACACACGTGTGCACTAAAACACGCTGCTGTAAACGATATTCCTACGCTACATTGACTTAAAATTTTTAAAACGCAAATAACAGACAAAGGAAAGTGAGTTTACGAATCGAATACCTCAAAATGTTTACCAAAATATTTCAATAAATGAGTTGACTAAGCGCTTCTCATGGTTTCTTTTCAAGGTTTCTTTATGAAGAAATTGATATTATATTAAAATGCCAGATAGCAAGATACGAAAAACGACATCAATATGACGTTACATTGTTTAATTACAGCAAATATGAAACAACCCTTTCTTAAAAGCGCCTTTTATTTGAGATATTTATTTGATGACATGCTTGTTTAAATTAAGCGAGATCCACAGGACCGAACTTAGGATTTTTAGCAAGAATCAATACAAAATTCTATATACTAACTGCCGATGGAAATTGTACCCGTTACACGTGTGTGATCTTATTGTATTTTTAGGCTGTTCAGAAACAATCGGTATGATGTAACATATGTTGCTCGTTATTACCAGCATGCAATGATGATGATGAACATCAGCATGTCTTAGTGAACTGATAGTGGTGTATGCGATATTCAAAGCTAGCTTAACAACTTCAAAGTGCCGATAATCGAGTGGATATGCTGTAAATTTCTATGCCGTTGTCAACATTATGAATTATTATTGATTAGTAAGTAATTTATCTGTTTTGTAAAACCCTGTATATTATGTGATTTCTTATATAATATATATTGCAAACAAGTATTTATCTAAGTAATTTTGTGATTGATTAGTTAAATAGGTTTAACCGGGTGAAATTCTGTGGGCATTTTTAAAAACTTTTATTCGCTATTATTTACATTAACGCAACAAAAAGGGTAATTCTACCAGTTACTGATTACCGTAAAACAAAATGTTTATGTAATAAATCTGAATTAACTATATTCTTTTTACCTTTTACCTCATAGCCGTAAAAGAATTTACATCTATTCATAGAATATACAATTATTTTTACCTAATTTTCCGTTTGATAATGTCTATATTAATTACATATACGTATATTATGATTACATTTTTCACTGATATTTTCTTGGAAAAGCTTAAAATCATATTTAGCTAATATTTTTTACATAAAATAGTCTCTAAAATTGCGACCGATTTATATTTTTGAAAACACAAATTAACATGAAGATACTATTTAAATAACTCTTGGAATTTATGACAGGATCAGGGTGGAACAATGTCCTTGCTAGCTCAAATCCGTTAGCTGTTATAATTAAATTTATAAAATGTACAGGAAAGGTATAAATAGTTTTACCAAAATCGAAGATAATCCGAGGAGAGAACATGCGTTTGAAGCAATAATTCCTTTACCTTTTACCTCATTTATTAAATTCATTCCATAAATAAGGTTCCACATAGTACAATACGACGCATAAATAAATACAAAGCAGAAAAAAAGTTAAATCGATATATAACCTCTAAATGTATTATAAATTAACTTGTATGAACGCTTATATATTTTGAAAATAATGATAAAATCTAAGTAAATATGAACTTAATTACTTAACTGAACTTATAATTTTTTATGTAATCAGAGAAATCTGAATGAATTTAATCAATCTTTTAATTAATGCAAATTGAAAACCAATACCAGATTTAGCGCATCTGGTAGTTGAAGGCTAATCCATTTCCATATTCTTAAACCAACTAATTAACAATTCTTAAAATTATACCTCTTTCTATTGTTTTCTAACTTTTCCTAGATCTCCAATAAGTGTTAGATAATCGAATACGGCAGGCAATTAATTACTTCCCAAAATTGCAACTGTCCAACGAACGAAATCAAGGTTAGGTAATAACATTATAAGTAAATTTAATTTTTTACAAAAAAGACCTAGGCAAAATAACGCGACTTACCCAAAATTTTTTGAGATTATTTCTTTAAAATAACGGGATTCCAAAGTTGGCGAGATACAAAATTTCTATAAAAGTAAACTGATCGAAAAAGTCAAATAAAAATTAATTATCAAGGCATTCAAGCCCTTACCGGCCAATTAAAGTTAGTAAAAATAGAGTTTGCCTCAAACAATCGCCAAAGGCAAAGTGTCAATTTACAAATAACACCATAACAGGAAAAAAGCTTCAGAGCTCGTTATGCACAAATCCTTAGATGCAGAAAAAGAAGTTAGTGCTTGCCAAAAGCACAAAAACCTACTAGCTCTGCAAGAGCTCGACGACAATGAAGCAAGAATGCGGATTCTGCTTAAATGGTAAGGAAATACCATAGATTCGTATCACAAAATGTTGAATTTATAGATTTAAGAATATATACGAAGCGAAATAAAAATAAAAATGTAACACGTTCCAGATTGCAATTAATATAGGTTAAAAAAGTTTGCTACCTTAGAGAAAGTGACAGGCACGTCATTAATTCTGCGTGAACATGACGGACAGAATTCAGCTGTTTCCGGTAGTGTATCAGCTTAGAATGCTCTT
Source organism: Agrypnus murinus (assembly GCA_929113105.1). Classification (NCBI taxonomy): domain Eukaryota; kingdom Metazoa; phylum Arthropoda; class Insecta; order Coleoptera; family Elateridae; genus Agrypnus; species Agrypnus murinus. Next base: position 18,389,593 of record OV816024.1, on the reverse strand, counting down.
GTCTGAATAATAAACGACTAAATACGCTAAAACTACTTATTAATTACAAATCGGTATAAATAATAAGAATATAGAAAACACTGTTGATAAACCATAAACCAAACCAAACCCAGGTATAAAAACACACAAAGTGATGCCTCTGAATTTATTTCAGTTGTTCAGAAATATGTTGTTGCTGGGCAACAAAAGTGCACATTTCAAATTCGTTTGTGTGCATGATGACGAGGTGTACAAATCTCTAAGGTAATGGAGTTTGTTCATATCTTCGTATGACATGATCATCGTTGCACAAGGTGGCACAAGTACGTCAAATAATTAGTCATAAGACGTCAATGGACGAAAAGTCGACGACATAATGACGTCCACTAAATGACATTAAAATGACGTGACACATATCACGTCATATTGTCGTCTTTTTCAGGTAACATATTTATTTATATTTATTCATTTATAGATTATTATTTTATGGGTTTCCAAAGTCAAAACTTAAATGTTGCGATACGACATTTTGTATCGTAATTAGTATTATTTTGAAGATAATTCTAATAAATGCTCATTGGGTTTAAACCGTGTTATTGCAGCGAAGACAAATTATTTTCGTATAGATATTATTATTTTTAGTACATGTTTAATCATTTATAAATTCTAACAGTAATTCATGATCTGCAATACGATGACTCTGCTTTCAACCAATCGGTGTAGGCATCACTTACGCGATAAGCGTGCGCAGTCAGTTCATCTTGGTCGTCAATACCAGTATTTGTTCAGTCGTTTATGTGGAGTTTGCCATCTCTGCCATTTATGATTTGAAAGTTTAAGAATTGAATTTTTGTGGTAAAAAGCTAAGAATTTAAAGTATGGCCTATTACAGAAATAAAAGAAAAGGAAAGTGTGGCAATGCCTATTATTCATCCTATTTGATTTAACGTTGAAGTCTTCAAAGGAAACATTTAGATGTCATTCATTAGAAATAATGAGACAATGGTCAATGAAACTAGACTGTGAACTATGTTATCTTTAATTTTAATGAGCAAATTCTTGTTGGTAGTTTTCCTTTCAATATATGTTATATTTTTTATATATAACCTTAAATACTAGTAGTAGCTTCATATGTATTCCTAAAAATCTGAGGTAGGTCCACATATAAACTGAAAAAGGCGTCAAATTAACATGTTTGTAAGACGTGAAATGACATTAGGAAGTCATTACCACGTCATATTTACGTCATACAACTAAGACATTTACATCACTCAAACGTCAGTTTTTACGTCATTTTGACGTACCTTTGCTACCTGGGATATAGGTCTTGAATATTTCAAATAGTGCCTTTTGGACTATCATGAGACGACTTTGGATTTAACATATAAGGTTTAATTTAGAATACGTTCAGTCTTTAAACCCCAACCTCATGACATGTTTGAAGCAGTTTGCCACTCTACTATTATAGAATTCTGGGTATTAGCTAGCTAGCTTTTTTTATACTGACATGAGTCATTTCAGGAGGTATTGAATGAAATGAATCATTGTGTAAGGAAACGGCAAGGTAAAGCAAAATATGCAGTAATTACAGTTGATAAATGTTTCAAATTAATTTACTTTCATTTACAACAGTAATAGGTTTTCTCATGTTAACCGTTGTTTGATATGAAAAATATACATTTTAAATGCAAAGAAAGATTTATTTATGCTCATGTAATAGTACATTTATAGTATATTTACTGAAACATTTAGCTGAAAAAACACTTAAAACCTAGAAAAACAAACGTTAAGTAGTTCCTCGAGTGCTAACTACTTTTACACTATTCAGCCGTGATGTCGTAGGTGCGTGAAACGTCTATTTTATAGTGGGTTAGCACGCGCCTGCACTAGTAACGCCCCAGGTATTATTTGCTCATGCACTACTACTCGTATCGCTACGTTTCGTTAACATTATGCAGGAAGGTACATGTGCCAGAAAATCACTATTTTCAGAAACACAATCGAAGCTTGTAATAATACCGACTCAATATCACCACCTATTAAAACGTGAATATTCTGTGTTGCTTCCTTTTGGTTTTATTTACCATGCTGATGATTATGACTAATACTTACTAATGGTTCGCTTTGTGCAATTTTATCCGCTTTCATGCAATGGGAAGATTATCTGGCTAACAAATGTAAGCTTTTAAGATCTCTGTATTTTCTACATCAATAAAACTAGTGGGGTGAGTAAATTTACAAAATGACAAAGCAAGGCAGATATGTATGTTTTTAACTTTCATCTCGAGGGATTTTCAAATACAAAACCCAAGAACAAACTTTCACCTTACTCTAATGAGGAGCTTTTCCCCAAAGAGACACACTAAAGTACTACACACTGTATGTGCTTGTGCTTGTAATAAGGGTAATCTTTTCTTCAAATTGCCTTGATAAACCTGAAACGTTTGAACGTCATAATTTTTCTTTTCGTATAATAATCTCTTCTGTCTACCAGTTCTATTACTTGGAAACTAGAACAAACACGTTGAAAACATAATCGAAAATATTTTCGAAAGTTATATGAAATTCCTTGTCATTTTTATGAACTTTCTTATCAAGATGCTTTATCATACAGATATTACGTGACAGCTTTCCAATAATGCGTTTTTGTAATTAAAATAGAGTGACGGCCCTGTTTGGGTAAACTTGTAATTTTTATTTTTAATTAATTTCTTAAAGTTAGTTAATGCAGAACTTTTATTGTGAGCTAATTTTTCTCTACAAACAGTTTTAGATTTACAAACAGAACTGTAAAGTAGGATTTATAAATCGAATCATGTTTTACTAAAATGGAAGTTCTTTGTTCTATATTGAAATTCGTAATTTCATATTTATGAAAATTTAAGTTTTCAAAACATTCTCACTTTTATCCGGAAATTTAAAAAATGTACTGTTTATAAATCTCTAGTGGAGTATATCAAAGTTGCTTGTGATAGCTTCTGCATTTCCCTATTTACATAAATTATAGATAACAGCGTCTATAACCAATGATTTATAGTTTTTGCTATTAGCAAGATATTTTCCGGTTCTATCTCAGAGAACATAAAACATCTCTATCTCATAACTGAGATTGAAGTTTTACGGAAGCACCTCATCCATGTAGATAACAATGCTGCTATCGAAATATTGAATCCTTGAACGATATCCTATTGGCAGAGGTGAGAAAATTATATTAAATTCAGGTTTGTGATACAAAAACTAAGTTACTTTGATTTTTTCTGTCGAATCAACTTAAATTTAATTAATAAAAGTCATTTCTATTACATTAACTTGAATAACAGAAAGTAACATTTTAATTTTTAAATAAGCATTATCCAAAACATTTAATATTGTTAACAGTCCTTCCAAGTGCTCTTGCGCTAGTTATACCTGACTATCCAGCCGATAGATGCACATTTGAAGCCCCAAAGGTGAACACGATTAGTAATGAGCATGGCCAACTACAAGGTTGTTGAATGGGTAGTTAAGTGTAGTCGAAGGTATAGGCATGAAATTACGGCGATTCCTTGTTTTTAAACTGTAATAAAATATAAAAACTAAACCAGCTGTTCAACAATTCTTTATCATAAACAATTATCTATTGAAATGTTGGCGAGATACAAATGTATGTATTTTATTACAATTTATAATAGTATATCACTTAGAATTCTTCAAACCACTTACTTTGTTATGCGTACTTACGATTATGTAAATTGAATTACAGGATGCTTATTCTAGAGCAATGTGTTAAAAAATATAAATTATTTATTGGATTAATTTTTAAAACTTATACTGAACTTATCTGGTATGCATTTCGCATGTGTAAACGATACGACCCCGACCGGCTGATATGCTTATTCTTTGTTCTACATTGTTTTACATTAGTCGACGAGACGACAACGCCAATTTACGTATTTTAAATTATTGCATCTTTGTTAAAACAAAATGTAGCGACCTGTTTTTTTAACTAACGTTTATTTTCGAAAATTGATTTAAATTTTGAAATTTATACATAGTAAAGCATTCCTGCACTTATGTGCGTGCAAAGAGCTGAAGAGGTGAAAAAAATTATGATTTAAACTGGGTCAAGCTAATTATCCATTCCTAGAGTAAGAAGAAGAAATTGCTAAATAGTTATTCAAGCGAAAGTAAGTGTAGTTATCTTTTAAAAGCAGAGCAAAGTGAGAGTGCAACAATTATAATAAAATTTTCAGAAGGATCAAAAATTACTTTCCTATGTAATCATTTGAAAATTGTGTAATTATAATAAGTCTAGATAATTCAATGTTTGTCGTGAGTTGCGAACCTGTTCAATAAGTAATTTATTTCCTAAAAATAAAATTTAAAACTCATTAATTCATAAAAACACAAAATTCAAATTTGCTTAACTTACCCGAAAAAGTAAGGTTATAAAGTTTTTGAAAAATTGATAATTGTTTTTTAAATCAATAGAGGACACTTAAGTTATTGTTATTGTTATTGGAAATTAAACTTTGAAATTCTTTTAGAGGAAAATAGAATCCCAGCCTTCTTAAAGAAATTTCAAACTTCATTCACTGAATTTAAATAAATAAGAACTAGTCACATAAACGAATCAACAAACACATGGTATTTATTTATTTAAATCACATACATTATTAAACAAGAGGTTGGAGTCTATAATAATAATATTATCATCACTTATGTGATAAAACAGGCATCATTGTAATTCATTCTTATATTAAGAGAACTGTGAATTTTATGGTTTATTTATAAAATGGGTTAATAAAAAAAATTATAGTCTATTTAATTCAGTATCTATACTTTTTAGTTCAAAAGAAAGAAATAACGGAATACGAAAATAAAGAACCCCTCAGGGAGACTAACATTGCATACTTTGTAACAACTAAAAGGAATGAGTTCCCGCGATTGGACTGTCAATGTAATCTCAAAAATTAAACTACTAAATACCTACTGTAAAGCTCATAAATAACTTACGTTACTGTATAATGCCACGGCTGGAGACATCTTAATATCAAATTATAATTTAGGTGTAGGTCTGATTTTCATAGCTTACGAATTGTAAAGAAAAATAAGAGGTAATAGACACAATAAAAATATATATGTGCGCCGTCTATTTGCAAGTCCTTAAACCTTAGTATTCGCAAACAGAAAGAAATACTGGTTTTATTGTATAAATACTTCCACAAGTGAATGGTCCAATATTATCACAATAGAGTTTAATTAAAATGTTCATTTATTTATAAGCAAAACGTTTACTTGTCTCCAATGCCAGTATTGATGGTTTTGATGATAATAGTTTGGGTAATAATACCCTAATAAAAATTCTCAATAAAGAAACACAAAGTACATAAATTTACAAGACATAATCAGTAGGGAGAATGATATAGATAATTAGTTAACCAACGCGACAAACATTAAAATTCAATACGAGATTGAATTTTCTTCACAAATTTTCAACGGGACGGTGCACTGAATTATTTGTGTTAATTTATTAACACCAAAAACTAAACGATAGAGTGAAGCAAGTAAGCTTCCTGTGCTGGAACGAACTACACAAAACGATATTTACACAACTAATTCATCATTTTCAAACTGTAACTTTGTTCCATACATAACACTATAATTTTAGGAACACCAACTAACATATAATTTCACCGGGGACTTCTCCAAGGAGAAAGCCCCCGGGTCGGCCCGTCACTTGTACCCTTTTTATTCTACCAGACTCTGTACTGAACTGCGTGACTACTGACTACTGACTGTTGGCTGAAATTAAGGAAGCAACCCTATGCTAAGCTTAAATTTTAAAAGAGGGGAAAAATTAAACCAACCAATCCAAAGGAAGTTAACAGTCCTTCCACCAAACAGGAAAATAACCGCATAAGAAAACTTATATAATTTTTTATCCGTTTTCTATCCGGAATAATCCGTTTAAGTTTGGAACATTGTCGCCTCAATTCTGAGTCTACAGGTGGTCAAATAAAGCTTTTTTATACGTCTGCACTTATGAAAATCTGTCCATCCAAATTAAAAATTGGCACGTGTACAGGATATATAACTTTAGGGTTAATGCATGGGTTTAATGAATAATATAATTCTAAATGTCAATTAAAATGATTTTGTTGTAATTCCTAATTGTTAAGGTATCTAAAAATGAAAATCAATATAAATTAATTCACAGAATTCCATGTAACAATTGTTGTCTTTTCTATGTTGGCCAGACTTCTCAAAAATTACAGTGCAGACTTAACCAACAAATATATATCAATTGGAAATCAATCAAAAATCAATATATCAAATTGAATGCAATGATTGTAATATGAGTTACGTTGGAAAGACTAAATGATCAATTTTAACTAGGTTCAAAGAACACATAGCGGATTTTAAATACAATCGCATGTAAAAATCAAGTGTAGCTAAAAATATTCACCCAGAGAACTCGATGCATATGAAAGTATTTTTATTAAAAAGAAGAAGAATTTATTAAACAAGGAACTGGGAAATATAGACAGTTTGATGCTATTAACACTGATATAAAATCCGAGGAAAGTTAACAAAAACAGTTTAAAAAACAAAATAAATTTTGCTGGGTAGGATACATTTTCTTCAGAGAAAAGGAATTACTCCCAACATTTTGTTTCCAAAATAGTTTTAAGTAATTTTCAGTGAAAGTTAAATGTTTTAGCAATAGGATTGGATATTTTGTAAAACTAACAATTTTAAACTGTTTTAGGTCACCTGCCTTCGGGCTTCGGTTACAAACATGTGGGTGTCATAAAAATATTTGTTAAGCTTCCTTTTTCTTTTTCTCTTTCCATCATGTATAAAAAGATGTACTTATCCTTAGTTGCATGTTTGTGTTAAAATTGCTTTGTATCGTTTTTGATTGGCCCCTTTAAAAATGCACCAAGAAGAGCGTTATAACTTTTAGAATTATATTTAGACGGCTTTATGGCGAGAAAAAGGTAACATTGTTACCGAAATACGTATTGGTAATTAGTCAAATACAATGTGTGGTTAGGAGACACCGTTAAATATAGTTTTTACATATTTGTACCGATACAATATGTACCGAAGAGTGTTATAGTGTTGTAATTTGGCTTGATTAATATACTATTATTTCCATTTTATACAAGAGTTTACGCAAACGTCCGTATTATTATATATCCATTTTTGAATAAACTGTCTTTATGTCCCAACAATTCACAATTAAACTAAATCGTTAAGCTGCTTAGTATTAAACTGGAAGAGCACAATATAAATATGAATTCTCCAATGAATATGTATGTATGCACCATAAAACTTTTTTTTATTTACACTGAGTTATTAATACTGTAATATGAATCTATAAAAATTTCTTTGTGTGAAATTTGAATGTCTTATGAATGATAAGATATGGACAAAGGATTACATTTTGAACTTTTAAAACTCAAAAAAAACATTTTTCCACCCTACCAAAGTTTAATGAACAGAATCTACTAAAGGTTATTAAAAAAGGAGAAGGAACTCCAAATCTTTTTCAGACGGTAGATATTGATTATGCTTATTAATTTTGCATTCGTCTCGACGTTTCAACGTAGACGTTAATATACTTCTTTCTTTTAGGATTAGTTTCACGGCCAATTTTCATACAAAACTTATCTGCCAACTGTAAAAAGTGTACTTAATTAATATTAGTAATTAATATGCAATGCGAATTTTATCTGAACCTGAAAGTTTCCTGCATATAAAACTCAAATGTTCAATTTTATTAAAATAACACGTTAACCAATATTAACTACTTTGACAGCTAAAAAATTGTAGCTGATTACTTCTTAAACAAAATTTGATAAATCCATTCGCAAAAATTTCAATATTTCTTAAATAAGTTTATTTAATAACAGCAGCGTGCAGTGCATACGAAACAGTGGAAGCAGTCCCGATAAGACGTATGCGCTATTACGCTCATACGAAATATGTACGAGCGTGATAGTGCATACATCATATCGGGACTGCTTCCACTGTCTCGTATGCACGGCACGCTGCTGTTTAATAATAATGTATACAAATGAAGAAAAATTAGATATTACGCATTGGTATTTTGACATAGTAGTATGCGAATTATTTGCAATGATTGTGTAAAACACAGTAATAGTACGTACAACGTGCATTCAAATATTCACTTGTATTCAGTAAATAGTAAGTAAAACTTGATTAAACAGATGATGAGTCACACGTGTCAATGCATTTGATGCTGTACTTTAATAATTGAACATATTTATTTAATCTATGTAAAGTCCATATACCGTTAGGTGTTGGACTAGATTTTACATTTACATTATATTTTCTTTTCCATTGGTGCCGTCCTTTGCCAATGTTTTTACTTCGCAAAAGTGGTTCATCGATTCTCCACCACTCGTCTGACTTTTTCTTCCCACCGTATTCATGGTCGTCCTTCCTTGCGTCCTAGCTGCAAACACTTGTTTGGCTTTTCTATTTTCTTTCATTCTTTGTAAATGCACTAACCAGCTCCTATCCTTTCTTTTCTAGTAAAATCCCTTGAATTCTTCTTAAGAACCTCATTTCTGCGGCCTTGATTCGACTTTTATTTCTTTTTGTTAAAATTCAGATTTACATCCACATGTTAGGGATAGTCTTACGACTTTCTGGCATATGTGTTTTGATCGTATTTGGTATCTTTTTTCCCGAAAAACATGCTACTGAAAGTATTGTATAATTTTCCTATTTTTCCCATTCTCTTTGATATTTCTTTGTCTACTTTTTCAATGTATTCTTTCATTGTTTCCAGATAATTATAGTTTTTAACTTGTTCCAGTGTTTATCCATTTATTTTTGTCTTATGTTTATTTTCTTTGTTAGCAATTGTCTTGGTCTTAGTTATATTCATTTCCATGATTATTATTTTAGTTCTTCTTAATACTTCTTCAAATTCTGTTCCACGATTATTGAAAATAAAAATGGACGAAGTATTTTTTAAATTAGTCGTTGTGTGTTCTTACTTTATTTGTGTTATCCTTATATAGTGCTTTAACTACTGTTATCATCTCTGCAAATTAAACCTATCTCGTTAATATGAATTTTATGCTTCAACAATATTTCAACAAGGTAAGTTGCTATACATTCGCGTATACCTCAATACAACATAGTTTGTCTATTGCAGATGATTTCTAGCATTAAAAATGAACTAAACCTTATTAAGTTAAAAAAATGCATAAACGATCTCCAAATCGTTAAATTATAAGAAAAATTATCTATTTTCAAACAGGACTCCCATATATCCTTTATCTGCTTAAAGAGTTTTTGTGTGCATGTTAGTCTTAATTACTTAAATTTAGTGTCATAAAGAAACTAATTTTCAAAATTTAATTTTTTAAGAGTGAGGTTATCTAACCATAAAATCGGGTAGTTGTACAATTGCATAACATCTGCGTATTAAATATTATCGTGAGAATAAAGTCTCCCTAGTATGAAACTCACTAAAAACTCACAAAAGAAACAACGCCCCGCGATTGGGCGCCAGTGAAACTACCCTTTTTCTCTACAAAATCAACTATAAAAATTTATCATACTTACATTATCATAAATGCTCTAAATATTTGCCACAGCTTGAGATTTAAACTCTCTCTTACAAATTTTAATATTCAGTTCTGCAGTTGTCTTATTTGGTGAAAAGGAGTAAAGGTTTAGAACACAAATAAAAACACTAAAAGGGCGCCATCTGATTATGAAGCTTAATATTGATGTTTAATTAAGCCTGATTAGATATTAAATTCATTAATCAGAAAATGAATTAAATATGATATGTTTTGGAAAAAAATTTAGAAATGTTTAGAAACTTTTAAAATAAAATTTTAACAAAACTTTCATAATTATATGGTTCCGTTTAAATCCTTGATATATACTAAAACATATTTATTGAATAGTAAAAGCAGGAAATTGTTCAGACACATATATAAAAATAATCAAACACATAAAAAACATAAACAAGATAGTTTTATTAAACTTAAAATTAAGCATTTAGTAAATAGTCGTCATCTACTTCAGAATTATTAGACAGAAGGCAGTTCAAGAAGGTAATTTGAATATTTGCCCAGAATAAAAATTATTAGAATTTTAATGAATTTAAAATTTCCCAAAAGTTCAAGAAGATCCGAAAAATATCCGGTTTTCTTAACCGTGAAGTATTCCAACATAATTTCAAACTCAAGAATTTATTTAGAAAAGAAATCTTTTGAAAAATTTGACAAACAAATATCTATCGATTTATACTAAAGTAAATCTAGATAAATGTTACAGAAATTTATGAATTTTAAATTTCTCTACTGATAATGAACTAAAACTAAGTACTACTGAGAGCTCTCTTCTTGTAGGGAACAACATAATTCACTTATTTAAATAATCCATCAACAAAATTTACAAAGATAAATAGTTCTTAAAGTACAATACCTTAAACCTTTGTCCGTGCTGGTCAGCTAGAAGTTGGAAAAGCCTCTCTTGGAAAGAACCGTGGTTGATTCTCGATGGTTTTAAATTGCAGTTTGACAGTAGCAGGTGCAAAGAAATACTTTTTATAATAACAATGGTCAATCATCTATACGATTTCAGCACCAATATTTGTTAAACACAGTTTAAACAATCTTATTTTCTTAATGTTTATTGTTTAGAATTTATTCTCGAGGAGTAATTGTAACATCCTTTATTAAAAACTCAACGGATTTAACCAAGTAACACTTGCTACTCATTAAAGTTACTTCCGTAACAAAATAACTATCTGTCTTTATGTGCAGATAAAATGAGGATCCACAAATTTAAACTATTACCCAGTTTACGTAATTTTTAATAGCAAAACTACACTATTTTTTACCGCAGGTAGAAGGGCGTAATTGTTTTTAATGGTTCATTACAAATAAACCAACTATAAATGATTATTAACGAGACTGTATTAGTTAATCTTCTTAAACGGGAATTATCAAAAACCAAATAACTTCAAAAATTCACTTTTACCGCAAATCACAACTAAACTGTAAGGGAACTGTACTCAAAGATTGCATTAATTCTAAATAATTAACGCTAAATTATAATACGATAAGCTAGACCCCAGAGTCGACTGACTCTTCTCAAGGATGGGTCGCAAGTCTCTTAATATCGACCTTCTTTGCTCGAAGATCAAAATGGAAGTCTTCTGACTCGAGGCACAGGCCGGAAGCAAGTAAGTGACGCGACGCTCCAACCCCAATCTCACGCGTAGGAACACATTTTTATTTCCGCATAGGAATATCAGCCAATAGCGAGGTCTTACTCACGAACAAATATTGATTTTTTCTAAGTACCCAATCAACAACAAGTCGCGTGTTTTGGCTTAACGAATCAGGGCACAGCAACTAAAAAGTAAGTATTGATTTTTCCTCTAAAACTGCGAACGCCTCGAGTTATCATTTTTGTTAAACACTTATATTTTAAAAAGAATTCAAATTTGCAGAACCGAACTTTAGGTTTATCTTATAAATATACGTACGAAATTCACATACTTAATACCGATAGAAAATGTACCGTTACAAGTATGACCAAATATCATGACAATAGTATGCATAAAATGTAGCAAAAGCTTCTACTATAAGTTAATTTAAAATTTTCCTAAAGTGAAATAATAGGCAATATAACTGGAATATTCATATCTTAATATAATATTCCCATTTTATGACATTCTTTATCTTATATTTTATAGTACATCGTTGCTGAAACCCTTTTAGTGTAAAAAAATGATATTAAAAATGTTCTGACTCAAACTTAAATATTGTAAATTTGTCAAGTTCTAAAGTTAAGTGTAAATTTTGCCAGGTAATCTTTTACCTATCTCTGCTTAATTAAGCAAGCGTATAGTTTAACGTTTAAAACAAACTTTCAGCTGTGATTTATTAGGTTACTTAAAATTTATAATCGATCCCCAGCGAATTAAAAACAAAAACAAAAATTCAATTTCAGTTGTGTTAAGCGAACGGAACCAAAACGGAAATATCCTAAATTGGTAATTGTCCTGTTTCATTGTCGTTCGTTTACGCTATGACCGTAACATGCAAAAGTCTACTATAGAATGAAATAAAACTGGAGCTTGCATTTATCATTTTAAAATGTTTTATAATTTCATATTTGTATTTATATCAATCAAGTAATATTACTAAATAAAAATTTTACATTTGTACCATGCATATGTCTTTTTTGCAATTTATAACATTCTGGCGTCCTGATGCATAACATAAAAATAAATGTAGTATACAAATTTCAGCTTATAAAAATTTTAAACCTGGAACAATGAAGGAGAATAACGGAAAATATTTTTTCAGACTTTCCGTTTTACATATTTTAGTAAGCATGTCAGTGTGTTTTACTGCAAACTTACTGCACCCTTAGGGATAACATAGAATGCCCAAATATAAACGTAAAACTTTCTTGCATGTCAAATAAAAGGAACTTGAAAAATCAACAAACGCAAATATTGTCAAGAAGAATAAATTATTAGGATGTTTAGTAGTATTTTTAGCGTAAATTTCTTTTAACTAAATATAGCTTGCATTTTGTGGAGTATCAGAAATGGATTATTAAAAATGTATGTCCTTAATTTACATGTAATTATTATATTTAATATTTCTTAATTTGTTAAAAATTAAAATTTAATCACTATATTTCATGACTACATAAAGTCTAGTGCTTCATCTAAACTTTTTTCAGTTAAGACAGATAGAAAAATCACGTTGTAGGTTTCTATTATAAGATAGAATAGCACTCTTAAAAAAGATAAATTGACTGGTTTATTAAATTTGTATAAACCAAGGGATTTTCAGTAATATATGAAACTATATAAATAAAAATTCGAATGGAAAGTCAATGTAAAAAATGTTAGTCACAATTAATAATTGAGAAATAAATTCTCAAACGTTATTAATACTTGTAATGGCCTGACATAGGGCCAATACGGTCATTCGTTTGAACAGACCAACACAAATCAAAATTTATTTATAAATAAAACTGTTTGTCAAATAAAAATAAATTTTAATTAAAAGAAATTTAGTTGTTTGATTTAATTGAAATCAAATAAATTCTCAAAAAAACCTAGTAAACTAAACCAAATAAGAGTATATTATAAAGGATGAACTTTATAAGTTAATTATTATTCATGAAATTAACGAGAACCATTTATTATGACCAACCTGGTATGTTACGAAATAATTTCCGTTTTAAATATTAATTCTTTAGTGGTAACACTGCTGTCATACGCATCAGCTGATTTCCTGTTTAAAATATCGATACGTAGATCGATGTCAAAAAAATAAATTCAACCAGAATTTATTTAAACAATCACGTTCACTTTGTATTATTGTTGCACAATAATTAAATCTTCTTTCAACTTTTAAAAATGTTCAGGTAACACTTTAATTAAATTCAATTTTTATTTATACATGACATTTACGTCAAACACATATGGTTGAAGTATCTAACCTCAAATTAAATTACAGATTTTATCCGGAGTCGGGCATAGGTTTTGCCTTGGACGTTTTGTCGACTGATTTTGTTACAATTTGCTCCAGCTTATATACTTTATGCCAGAACAAAATCCGGCAATGACATATTTTCAAAGCAAAGGAACATCAAGTAAGCTTGATGACGTCACTAATCCCGCACAGGTGTTATTAATCATCACTAATCTTAATTCTATGATTACAGAATTGTAGCCCTTAAAACAAGGATCAAAAAAGTATAATACATCCATTGTCCAAAAATGTATCGTAACGAAGGTATAAAAGAAAAACGATTGACAATATACAAATCTTGTCACGATCTAAATACATATAAAATTCAACAAATCAAGGTTCATCCTTTACAAACTAGTTACAGGAATACACAATATAAGTAATACAAATAGTTCTCCATAGGAGCATCTTTACAATTTACTACAAACATAAATTTTTACAGTACGAACTACAATGAATAAACCAATTAATGCATATGCTAGTTCCAGCTTAAATATTAATTCAAAATTAATCAATTTATGGTCAAAATGTCAACAAGTGGGGTAAACATCCCAATGTGTAACTTGGGTTGCATAAACATATTTATGATCAAGCAATCTAATTGATATCATTTTTTAAAAAAATGTGAAACCTTTTTATTATGCATAAGAAATCTAGGTTATGTTTGCCTGAAATTTTTATTCTTAATTTTAATTTAAATATTAATGAACATAACTGTGGTCCTATATTAATTATGCCTATGACATAACATGTCTCTTTTTTAATTTAACTCTGATATATGAAAGGTCTGTTCTGTCGTTAATAAAATTTTCAATAAGGTGATTTGATATCACCGCAATATATATAAATATTTTATGCTATCCAGTTTAAGTTTAGTCTATAATATAATTATTGTCTCAACCTTATAATTTATAATATATTTTCTTACAGTACATTTCTAATGTTTATTTATTTTATCTTATTATTCATGCAAAAAAGTACAGCAAAAAATGTTTTAGCTTTTCCCGTTTTCAATATATTGTAACGATTCGTATTGCATATTCATATTTTAGGGATTAATAAAGTCTCTATACGTTTATCATAATTGTCACTTACTAAAAATCCCCTTCAAACCTACTTTCACCTGAAAGCATGCTATGGGTCTTTTAATGCTTTTTTCAAGCAATTAAACAATAGAATAAAGGACTTCTTTCGTCCTAATTAAAAGCTGATTAAATTCCTTATTTTTTTATTAATTTTATTAATTATTATATATGATATTGAGTTATATTATATTACAAAAATCTTTTATACTCATACATAAAATACGCCCAACAAAAATTTATCTTCAATTTTTGGTAAAACAAATATTTTTGCCATAAATTTAATTTTCTGTAAAATTTAGAAAATGAAAGTAGGTATATGAAATACATACAATAAAGGGCATGTTGTTTAGAAAAAGAGTAATATTTCATAAATCTAGTGAGTTTTCAGGTTTCACCATAGCATTTATGGCAAATAAATGCTATGTTGTTGCTATAAAGTATAAAGGCTTGTTAATTGGCTACAGTAACATAGTTACCAATAATGTTATGAAACTTCATTGATAACTCCTTATTTACTGATTTAATGCTAATAAGTTGATAGTTGTAGATAATAATAACTTTTCGTTTTTAAATATGTACATTATTATTAATAGTTTTGCGTAAATCAAAGCTTCATTACATCAAGACATTGCAAATATTTCTCTTTGTCAGTTTAATAAAGTTTTCTATTATTTAAGTTTATATTCATAGACCAACCAACAAAATTTAAAGAGGTACGCGAAATTCACAAACGATACCCTAAAACGCACAGATATACTGAAACCGTTTTTAAACGCGGAATTTGAACTTAAATGTGCGGAATTAACATCAATTTAACAGGCGAGCGTTACGACGCCGACGTGACAGCGCCGTCCTTTGGATTTTGAGGCCCCGGGCACAAATATGGAGTGGGGCCCCCAGTAAATAAGAAAGTGATTAAATAAATAAATATACAGGGTGTAACTAATATAACTCGTAATGAGGGGTAGCTGTAATAGAAAATTTAGAATAATGCACCAGCTTTAAAATGCTATGACGCTTCTCTACTGTTTATCTTGAAGTCTCGAGAAGTAAGGCTTCTGGCTGCGAAAAGGATCATTTGGTCTTTCTCTACAGCAACTTATAGACTATTACCTTTTAACTATACAATAGGCTGTAGTATTGTATTTCTAGGTAAATGTACGTGACTAATTTATGAACTTTAGAGAGTTCCTTCCCGCCTTTTAGATATGCCGAGGCATTAATTGAGATTACGCTCAATTAGCGCGCATTGCCTACACTTCACAATGCTACCAGTAACTCACTGGTGGAAGCGAGATACTATCCATACTGTACTAGCTCTCCAGGCTAGTACCGGAGCGATAAACGTGCTCACCCGTCGGCTTCATCTCCAGGAAGGTATGAGGGACGTATCATACGACCAAGTTCTTGACTTCACCTCATCCAGTTTCGGACTATTCCCCTAACATGCTGTCCCCCCTTGCTGTTAGGAGCTACTGCCCGATCGAATCTAACCTCAATTGTGGCAAGACTTAGTTTTTAAATGGTTTTGCCACCCCGATCTACCAAATTGTAGGCTGGGTGAGCCCTCGGCAGAGCTTCGTTGTTAAGTCTACACGTCCTAGACTCCCGGTTTGTACCTATATGAGGTGAAGTTGTCTTGAGTGTGAGAGGCTATGTATTTTCTTCAACACTCCTTAAGAGTAATGGCATTAGAGCTTCTTCAGATCACAGTACTCAGTCTGCAGTCTGAGTCATAGGGTGGTTCGAATAGCATCCTGAGCACAGTTACCTGGTGGCATGCAGTTTCCCATAGGCAAGAATTTACCCCTTCCAACCGGGATAAACCTCACTTCAATTTTCCTCTTTAAGATTCAGTCAAACAGCGGGTGAGCTTAGCACCAATAAGAGACCATGTCCCAGGCGAGAATCAAATTCACCCACACCGGTCCTCATGTTACTAGAGCTCCCTCTGCTCGGTGATGAGTAACCGTCGAAAATTCGTTAACTGTACTCTCTCTGCCACACATTTGACCTGACTGCATCATCCGTTGCCCTGTTATGTTTCCATGCCCTGTATCTAGGTTCCAGAGATAGGGTAGATGACACCTAGTTTTATGGTTGAACGCCGTGTGGTCTGCTCAGTTCACCCGTAGTCTCGAGAAATGTTAGAATCCTTTTCATTTTGGAAATTTGTTGCGCTTTATTTTAAAAGTAGGCTTTAGTTTTGTATATAAGAACTTGCATCAAATGCTGGTCTCTCAGTCTATTTTATTAACGCATAAGATATATATTGTGTTGTTGATTAAAATAAGGTAGCTCGGTGCGGGGCCCCACCAGTTCTCGGGGCCCCGGGCATACGCCCGGCTGACCGACCGTAGGGACGCTTCTGCGACGTGACGTCTATACTACCTCACTTAACAGTAAACTAATGTTATAATGCTTAGTAGTTATCTGAACTGATTTTGTTCTACATTACAAAATCTAATTATATATTTTACAACAAGTGGCATGTTATATTTACGTGCAACTTATATTTACAATATTTAATTTATAACAAATATTTACCAAAATTCCAACAAGAATTTTCTTCACACGACAAAGCAAAGGTTACTTAAATGTTTATTTTTATTTCTAATTTTCATTTAAGTTTGTTTATTACTGCCAAAGTTTTTGCTAAAGTAGCGCTGCCTAATAGAAACGACAAAGTTTCGTAAAACAAACTCTTTAATTTCTTAATTAATTTAGTTTTTGCCATTTTTATACCAAATATAATACATTTTATTCACAACCATATTGCAATATGTACATTTCTGTCATTGTAAAAACCCTGGAAAGTAAGCTATTGCTATAGCAACAGCAAAGTGGTTAACAATTTTCTTTATTTCCACTTTCCATGTAAATGACACTTTAAATGCATTTACGGTAACTAAGTAAATGAGAAGTTACAGCTACAGCTCTGTAAGATTTTACGGGCTCCTAAAAAAGACTTGTAAAGTTCTACAATGCTTATCAACAAAACGCTAATGGAAACTAATTTGTTGCTTAATCACAACACTATGACTAAGTCTAGCTATAAATTGTCCTACCGCCTTTGATTATAAAATGCCTTTTTATACAAAATGTACAATAAGTTAATAAAGGCGATGAGGATGTAAATAAAACTGTGTACGCTACACGCTTTGCAATCAATCTTTGCTGGCCTCACTGGATTATGGAGACTCGCTCCTTCGTTGCTCGCCCCCACAAACTTTCCAGCTCGCCTGTAAAAATTAATTTACAGAGCTTGCCACGTAAATAACTATTTTATGTGTGTAAGACTGGCCAGTAAAGCCTTGACCAACTTTTATTTTTTAATTATTTAAAACAAGACGTTTTATACGATTTTAATTTAGGTTTTTATAAATGTGTTTAACGCTAAAAATATTTTTTAAATTTAAAATTAGTTATTTTATTATAAATTTTTCCGGATTTTATATTTATAAACAAATATAATGGCAATAGTTAATTTTCAATTTTATAATACTAATAGCATGCATTGCCATCTAGCGGCGAACAATGAAACCGTACTTAAAATTTCTTTTGGACTATAGATGGCGCTGATTAGAATTTATGGCAGTTTACGGAAAATTTATCTTAAAATTTATAATTACTTTTTATTTTGTTATTTAAGGTGAATAATTGTGAATAAAATAGTATACATGATTCGTTGGTAAAGTTTCCAAGCCTCACTGTATTGTTTGAACTCGACGTACCGTCTCATGTACTTAACCCACTCAACATGTAATATACTATTACATACTATTGAAACTTTTTCTAACTATACAGGCTAAATATATACATCCTGATATAGGTAAATATATTTTTATTTTAAATTGTGCTGTTAGCCAATAGCCTCTCAATGGTATAGACGCATTTGTTTCAAATGTGCCAGCGATTAGAGCTTACCACATCAAAATCTTTAAATTTTCCACGTTCATGTGATCTATTCGTAAAATTGATACATATAGAAAATAATGTCTATACGGGAATTATTTATTATACACGCTCATTAATTAAAGTTTGAAATTCATGAAAATCCGTATCTGCCGATCTACTACCTGTTAGAAAACAAAAACTTTTAATATTTTTTAACTTTTTTAGTCTAATTATAAAGAAAGGTTAAATGAGACCATATAATGTAGGTGAAGTACAGTACAGAATTAATTTTCATTATTTTAAGCATATTGCTACACTAGGAGTTGGATAAGAAACGATCTCTCGAGGTTTACCTCACCCAAATACTACACAGCAGGGAGGGTTTCAAGTTCTATTAATGACGGCTGTTCAGATACGTATCCAGACATATTAATTAATTTTCCTAATTAGACACTTTCGTATAATATATTGGCAGTTGAAAATTATGGAATTACAAAATTAGCTTTGAAAGCGTGCCTTGCTGTTTTCGCCTATCATTCAAAAGGAAATATAGGTCTTCGTACACATGTATATTGTAGACAGATATCACAGGTGAATTAACTAGAATGGTAATAATATGTAAAATCTATAAAATTTAAATTATTCAAATATGTTGATTCTGTACATGATCTAATAGTCATGTAACACTAGACACAAAGAAAAGTGATCATAAATAAGGCATATTTTATGCTTCCAGAATGTTAGCACATCAAACATCTAATATCAAATGCATTGTAGTACACGTAGTATTACATGAGCTCTATGACAAAATGTTAACATGCAGGAAGTGACACCAGCTTCCGGCTGCATGCAGATATCGTAAAAATCTCACTGCAAATACACGTTTACGTTTTATGGAATAGCAAAATAAAGCAAAAAAAATTATAAAGAATAGTGAGTTAAGTACATCTACAATTCATATCAAAATTTCCATTAGTTAATGCAATATT
Source organism: Agrypnus murinus (assembly GCA_929113105.1). Classification (NCBI taxonomy): domain Eukaryota; kingdom Metazoa; phylum Arthropoda; class Insecta; order Coleoptera; family Elateridae; genus Agrypnus; species Agrypnus murinus. Next base: position 18,370,099 of record OV816024.1, on the reverse strand, counting down.
ATACCAAATCAACACGTTATTGCTAACCGTTCTATTAGCAACTACTATGTATGTATCTTTAACATGGTATACAGTAGCTGTTTCAATATTCCGACAAATTGCATCCGGAGATACAGATGCCCCGGAAATGGAGTAAATGAAATTTACTAGCGTGGGATATAATAGGTTAGTGATATAATATTTAGAACAACGAGTACTTTTACTAATTTAGAAGGGGTCTATTGTGTAAAAACAAAAAATAGATTATTTGGCGGATCTGGTAATTCTGCTTTGTGTTAAAAGAGTGCAAAACATTCTATAAATAGAGATTTGTGAATGAGGATCGAATACTGCTATGTCTTCTGTTTTATATTAAGTAGAAACATTTATTTATTTCCTTCTAATTTTTGATGATATTTTAACAACTACAAGGTTTTGGAATCTTTTAATACAATCATAAAATTCCTTTATATTTCAGTCACTGTCAGTCAGAAATTATAAAAACGAAAGGAAGTTTGTATAAAATATAATATACGTATAAGATGCAGAGTTTACTTTACTTAGGTTGGAAAACATGAACATGTTACAGCGGGTGACAGAAAATGTTGCCTACAAGATATTTCCGTTATTAACAAAGGCGTTTCAAATTCTGATGATGAAGTATATTAGGCTATGGAAGCTAGAATTTAAGATTATAATAGCCAAAATTGCTCTACCGGTTTCACCGGAAGTGACTTTTTTTATTTTAATAGCAACTCCCAATCTTTCTTATTTAGTTGCTTTCGGCTTAAGATTCTCTGATCAATGATGTAGCGCAACATGATATTATTCTTCAAAATAGCCGCCAAATGGCAATTTAGTACTTTTCAATTAATTGGCTCTGGAACGTCATTGTTATTTCAAAATCATTAAGGGTCTATAGTATGCAGGAGTATCCCTGGTTTTAGACATAATCTCGAAATAATTTTCTGTAATGCGGGTATAGATTCGTTTGTTAAGATTGCACGCTAATATTTAGTAGTGGGATCATGCATCTCTTTCCTACTCATTTCCCCTCTTTGTTATAGAATTCCAACAAAATTTAGATTTCGAACACATATTTTAGGCGTATAGTACAACAGTTACCTTGCAATAGTAATATTGTAAAAAAGATTTACAAAGTAAATAATAATAAAAAGAAACAACCAAAACAGTATGATAAATGAACATTCAGTTAAAAAGAAATATACAGCAGCCACAGCCGAATGCAGAGCGCGATAGAATTCGAGTTTCAAAATCCTAGTTCTAATCCCAGTTTGGGCAAAAGTATTTAATATCGGCTAGTTTTAATAAAAAAAATATATAACATCCCAGTAGGCTAATTCGGTCTTGAATTGGTTGAGCATGAGACTAACATAAATACCGAAATTAACCTTTTCAACCTTGCCACCTGAAAACTAATTTATATCAAACCAACACCTGGGATCCGCTTCTGGACGAGAAATAAATAGAGACTCATTGCTGAAAAATGAATGGATGGAATAAGGAATGGATACTTGAAACGACCATTATTTTTTTCGGAACAAAACAAAGCAGATTACTTTAACTTCAAAAAATCTTATGAAAACTGTACAACACAAAATATTTAATACTTACTGTACAACTGAAGATTGCCTCGGCTTGAGATCTTGCTACAAATTTAAATTCAGGTCGCAGTATTGTTTCCACAGCTTACAAATTATAAAAGAAATAGATAAAGGTTTAAGACAATACATATATTTGGGTGCCATCTGATTAGGAAAGTCCAATAATTTTTATAAAGATATTGACTCGATACCAGTAACCAGAACCTGGAATCAGAGCTAATAAATTTAATGTAATTTTTGTTTAGTCATAATCGGTTATATCAAAGTTAGGTTCAATAAAATATAGATTTTCAAAAATATATAGTCCGGTAATATTTAGTTTAATTAAATTTAAGTTAAATTTAGTTTTTTTATTGATAAATGAAAATAAAAATTAAAGTTTCCAAATAAAACATCGTTACAAAATTTAAATATATAAAAAATGATACCCAACGTAAGAATTCTTAACGACAGGAAATAATATACATTAAAAACAATTGTGGTCAAAAATAGTCGATACAAAAATAATGGTTCAACTTACATCAATATTAACAAAACAAAAATCCATTAAGTCACAATACCTTAATCAAATAGTTCAATCCAACTTCATCTTGCAAAGCAATTTGAAATAAAATTGCTTTTTCTATCACACTTATCACCAAACTCAAGAAATCTGGAAATCACCTTACTGACGCCGCTACTGAATTTGATCCAATGACATAAAGTTCACAATAACGGTCTCCCATTAAAACTAATGTTTAATAAAGTTCTACTTTTTCTAATAAAGAATAGCCGAAATAGCCATATAAGTTCAATTATTAAATGTTTATTAAAAACACTCCTCCTTAATAAAGGTATCGCCACACTTAAATGTATTATTTAAGTACTATTTAGTTTAAAACTTCCGATTTTAAATTATTTTAAAACGGAATCCGATAAGAACTTGATTTACGATAAATTAACTTCGGTAAACATAATTATACAGTATAGTAACTGTATTTTGATCAAACAAGATCATTCAAGAAGACTGAAATATATTTGCCAAACATTAACTGCACTTTGATTATAATCGGTAGTTAGTACGGAAATAATTATTAGAATTCGTTCAGAGCAATTTTAATATTATCACTTAAATTTCTGCACATTTGTCTGTATTTTAACATACAACTGAATATTTGGAATGTGCTAACGGCTATCGACCCCTGTACGACATAATAAGAGTTCCGCACTTTTTCAAGTGTTCCTTGCGAACCCTTCTTTAAGACTCTCTGTACTAGACTAAAATCCTGAGGGGAGGAGACTTAAAATAAACCAATAAAAATTGTCGCAGGATATTCATCAGCCAATGGGGGTGGTCCCTTTTGAATCTGTACGCAACGGAAAGCAAATAACCTTTGCAGGTGCAGTCTAGACAGCCTGTTCCAGAAAATTCCTTTGGTCGGTATTTTATTTACTAGTGGAATTTCAACGCAATATGCTTTAAAACTATAGATTCAAGGTTTATTATATTTTAACCATAAGGGAGCTTTTATTAGGCTGGTATTATATTTTAACCCTAAAGGACACAAAATTTAATCCATTTTCTTCAAGAAGAAACATTTGGTCGACGTTTAAAACCTTAAAATAAACACTCGCATCATTAAAAAACCTGCTGAAATATGAAATACTGCTTACGGATATGTTTCGAGGTAACTATTTTATACTTGGGGAAACATTATTTAGATTAATTTAATATTTGCAGTTCCGACATAATTGTATTTTACTAAACTCCCAAGACCGTACTGAGATTCCTTATTGGATCCTAGTACTTATTGGTTTTAAAAAACGTGACCTTACATACTTGCGTAACATATAAATAATAAATAAATGTTTTAAAAATTATAAACACAAGTTTTCTTTATTTATCATAAAAGAATGATGAAAATAAAATAAAATAAGACATAAAAAAAATTAGAGAACCTCTCTTAAATTTGCTGAAATAAATTGGCTCTAGAAAAAACTGATGGAAATGTAAAAGAAATTAGTGCAGTTGATAGATTTTAATGCATAAAATTCTTTTTCGAACATTCTTTAATGTTTAGGAAGTTTGTTTATGCAACAATTGCATTTAAAAATAACACGCGATCTTATACAAAATAGTAAGTTGTTGACACATTTATTATAGCAACTTTATAAAAAATGATATGAAAAGAGTTTGACATCAAAACATTTCACGTAAAAACGTAGTAAGATTGTGTCATTAACGTCTCAAATTTGTCAGGAAGACAGTTTTGCAAAAACAACTAATACGACGAATTTGTCGATTAAACGTTTGATATAGCTCGCAAAGTAACATCGACGCATTAAGGGAAACGAGCGAGAAATTTAAATGCTTTATATAGCTACATGCAGCGTCAATGGCCGCTCGTAATTTACATCTTAAAAACAAAATCAGTTACGTGTTATATAAAAAGATACATTTTTTTACTGCTACGTTTTAGATGAATTTGAATAAGTAATATGTTTCATCCATCGTTTTATATAAACATATTTGTCATATTTACACAGATAACCACAAAACTTACGGTAAAGTCATTGACTGCATTAATTTCTTTTCATCAAGATAACAAACGAAATACTGGTACAGTGGTAACAACTTTAATTTGTAATTTAAGGTAACGTTGTCACATGTTCACTATTATAGAAGCGTGTAATTTGTTTATATTCTAGAAAAAATTCTGTATTTTTTAGTGTTTAAAACCAAACTTGAATGAAATTTTTGATTAAAAGAATTTTTTGTCATTTTTTACGTTCTTAAGTTTGGACTAGACATTTAAACGTTCATCTCTGACTTTAAAAAGACTAATAAATAATGAATTAAATAACTAACTGCTTTCACATGCATCCTAATAAAACTAGTATCGTCAGATCCATTATTTGAAGCAAAACTATGTAATTATCTCTATTTGTCAAAATAGCACAGCTCCATAATTTTTTGCTTAGACTATCCCACGCAACTTCCTTAAATGTTCTACACAAACTTTGTTCTTTATTTTAAATTGTTATTTGAAAACAAATAACAATTGTTTAATTAAATTGCTGATCAGAAAATTTTTACTAAAATCGACTTACTTTTCGTTTAACAATCCAATATGAAACACTACCCTTATTTAAATTCCCCGGTGGAAACTATATCGGCAATGCTCGCACTAAACACAATATCTGGAATCAGCTTGTGTCTCCATATTTAAAAATCGATGAAAAGAAAAATATTTCTTCTTGAATTTATATCAAATATTTTACATCACTATTCCCAACTTTTAATGTAAATTTTTGAATTAGCCCGACGTGGATTCATGTGTCTATTTGAGCTAACTGTTTCTTCCGTAGGTTTTTTTATACGTTTGGTTAAATCAAACACAAAACTTGAAAATCTTACTTCGCACCAAATGTTGATGATGTTACAAAGATCAGCATATGATTGCAATTTCTTAAATTTATTAAATTACATGGAAAGATAGCCGGTAAAAAGACAAAGAAAAAAAATATAAGACACTCATGGTCCAAAATAAACATTTACAAAGAAAATCAACAAAAACTGACAGCTGTTACAAAACGAAATAAAACTTAATTACATTCAAACTATACAATTTCCAGCTATATTAGAATATGCAATAGTTACATTATTACTCAATGTAACTTTTTCATATGCAATTACAATGATTCCAACTAAATATTAACAAAAAACTCAAATTAAACTCGGTTACATTGACATAATGGAAACATATGATGCCTATGCAAGTCCTGGTTTAATAAAATCTCAAACCAAACAAAACTCCAGCCATTCTCGTCCAGGATACACTACTTCAGGTGACTGAATCTAAACAATGATGAAAAACATTAAATAAACATTAAATAATCAATAATTTCTTAAACTGTGAGATGAGATATAAGCCGATTTCTTCATACATAGAATCCAGGATTATTAGGTATAAAGATAGGTAAGCCAATTGTGGCATCATAGAATTCAAGGTAATGACTTAGTTTTCAGTAAAACACCCACACGAAACTGTTTTAGCTTCCTGGGAAATGGAAAAATATCATCTACGTTACCCAACCATAATGCTGAAACCTAACATGGAGATAAAACATTTAAGAAAAGAGGAAATGATATTCTGATCTTGTAAGTTACCTAAAGCATGTTTATTATATAACAACTAAATTGACTCATATTCTTGCTTTAGAATTTATAGACTTTTACTAAAGTATGGTTATGTCTGCATGAAAAGATAGTATTACTTTAATTCTGCTTTTTATTAATAATTCTATCTGTAATCTGGCATGTAACCCTTTAAATAAACAAAACTAGTATCCTAGCATGTCTATAATCGTCTTTATTGCATGTGTACTGTAAATAAATCTAATAATCATCATTTCTGTCCCTCCCGAGACTATGGGAGACTTTAAAACGGACTATATTTGTTATAAAAATAATTTCAATTTCAAGGTGTTATATCATCTCAATATATAATTATAGATCTTATATTTAAAAATCGGTTCATGGAAATTTGTAAATTTCTTGAGGTAATGTCTGGAGTTTCGTAAGATTTAAGTATGGCAGCGTCTTCTGCAATTGTGGTTGTCAGCATAAGTGCTATAGTAGGCGCCCCAAAACGCTTCCTTGCGGCACTCCCAAATTTATGAAGAGTAATTCCGCGAGTTCCCGCTGGAGTTTCGCCTGCAATTTTCTGTTAATCATGTACGACTTTATAAGATGATACTAATCGTGCAGAAGACTTCTTTTAAATTTAAACTGGAGCCCCGTATGTCAGATCTTATCAAGAGCGTGAGCCACATCCAAGAACGCAGCGGAACAATACTTTAGTATCAGTTCGTACTCTTCAAGAAGAGGTTTTATTATTTTAGTAGCTTTTCAAACAATTTAAAAGTTGTTGACAATAAACTTGGAGGTATAGCTTGTTGTGGTTGTTTTAATTTTCGTGTGACTCTGCACGGTGAATACTAGTATGATACTTTAGTGACCGAGAGCTTATTTGAATAATTCTTCATCACCTGATTTTTTAGATTTTAGAGCATTGTTTTCAGGTTCCGCGCTGCACTATTAAGCATATAGTACTTGTCGTTTGGTGATCTAGTGTTCTGCCATGTTCTACGAAGCCTTCTTTTTATCGCAATTGATTTTTTACTGTCATAGGAAGGGTATCTTAGTGAACAACTATGAACTGCACTAAATATCCTAGGACATTTCTAAATATCCTATCTAAATCTAAATATCGTAGGATGCCAGCTAGCTCGCCGAGAGGGCAGGGTCCTAACGAGATGTCTTGAGTATGCGCCAAAACTCAACTGTAATAAAGCTTAGGATACAACAGCAACAGTACTTATTAAGCTCAACTTCAACTCAGTTTTGCGACTACTACCAACATCGTTAAATCTTTTATTCAACCCCAAAGCATATAAATAAGAATACAACAATTCATATGTAAAATATTTTATTAGTAAAATAATAACTAGACAAAGTTGCAAATAAAATTGCAAATTGTGGTAAATGCACCTGAAAGCGTTTCCAAGGTCAACATTAAAAATGCAATATTTTAAAGCGAAGTATAGAACGCAGATTTGTACAAAATAATAACTGCACTTTTTCCGATCAAAGATAAAATGTATAGCGAAAACCATAGCTCGATCTGTAACAAAGCCAAGTTTATTAGCAAAATCACATACTGCAATATTAAAAAAACAGTAATAAACTGGAAAACGCACAAGATCGAAGGAATATGGCAAAATGGACAAGAATGATTTAGAATAAATTTGCTTAAGAATTGTAGTGAGATGAAACCTAATGATGGAACATCGAACAGGCAGTATGATTCAAACGGGAGTCAATTTAATGGACTGTAACAACCGGAGTTTATAAGTTATAGAGTTGGTGTAATATTTTTGGGATTCTTTTAGAGGAACACACAGTATAATAAAAATATTGAGTAGCGTAGGCATTTATAACATTGACAAAACTTTTCGTACATGAACATTTCATTGAACTCTTAAGGTAAAAGAACTAAAGTTGTTTTCTTATTCTTTTCATTCAATTCGATAAATAGAAATAGTACTGCTCTGGCTGCTCAATTAAAATCAGTAAAATCAGGGGATCGAGATATTATAACAGATATCAATTAAAAATAAACCCGTGGTAGTTACAGGACTAACTCTGCTAGAAAAGGATAGACGTCACGAGTGTCATGCCAAGTTGAAGATTGGACCCTAATGGTCCAATATTGGATGCTTCGGCTTATGGCAAAAATTCTTTAGATTGCGAAGTCATACTAATTTCCTATTACGATTGAAACCGCGATAAATGGCCCATGTTACAATAATTTGCTTCGGATAGTTTAACTTTTAAAAATTATACTAGCGCCATACATATGGCTCCAAAGTCGACACAAATGCGTCAATCAGTTTGAAACTTGGCACAAGGTACAATTTTGATCGCGAAACCCGATAAAATTATTTACAGTTTCAAGTGTAACGTCACGTTTTTTTTCAACTTAATAAATACCATTTTATATGTATATATAATAAAGGAATCCTTAGTACGGTTCTGGCAGTTTAGCAAATTCAATTGCGTCAAAACTGCAAATATTTCGTTAAGTAAATAATGCTTTCTTTCAAGTTTAAAAGAGTCACCTTTGTGTATTTATAAACAGTATTCTAAAATCAGTAAAGTTTTCGTTGGTGCGAACATTCATTTGAGACGTTCCCATGTATATAATCTTAGTTTCTTCGAAAAATACATTAATAAGATGCTTTAGGTTTTTGTTTATGGCTTCCTCTACGTGTTATTTGAACAAATTCTTCTGAGCCCAGACGTATAAAAACACATTGATAAACACGTGTATATAGTATTGAGTTATTCCGACAATGCAGATTTTAAATTGGGTAAAGTCCCTCTTTCGTGAGCGTCCTTTGTTCAAAAATATTAATTTTTATTGGCTTGTTAATGCCGCGTTGTTTCGCTATAGGTTAATTTAAAATATCCCTCTTAAAATTATTTGTCACTATATAAAATTGAAGCTTTTTTTTGGTTCGGGGAGTCTTAATTAGAACTTCATACAGTGTAGATCGAAGCTTCGTATAGAAAATCGAGGCGGGGGTTTTCTCTCCTAAGAAACCCCTGGCCAAATTGTTATTTGTGCTAATGTAGTTTTGTATTATCGTACATATAGGTCAATAAGTCTACTTGCTTCAAGTTATCGTTTAAAGTTTTTAATGTTAATAAATTTAACGCAAATAATTCAGTTTACCTGATTTTAATGAAAAAGTTGTGAAGAAAATTTGATCTGGAATTAAATTTTAAAGTTTCTCGTTTTGATTAATAAACTTATGTTTAATTACGAGTGATATTAATCAAATATTTAAGAAAATAGGTTACAACATTCGGAATTTTAACGTTAATAATCCTTACCTTTGGGGATTTTCTGCTTTAATAGTAATATAGTGGATTATCAGAATTTGTGTTAGTTGTACAAAAATTAAGTCAAATGGGTACAACCTTTAAATGATGAAAGTTGGTTAATATAAAAGTTGAGCAACATTCGAGTATGTAGTGTTATGTACCGCTATAGTACCGTATTTATTGTCATTACATTTAATTATGTTGAAGTTCGCTGTTAAAGTTACACGAGAAAAATAATGATAGTTCAGAATTCAGAGTATTGTTCCCGTTGTGGTTCTTCAGGTCAGCAGTTTATGATTGTGTTTTGTGTATGGTCATTATTGTTTTTAGTGTTTAAAGTTATTTGTGTAAGGAATCTTGAACTCTGTTGGATTATTGAAAATGTTCTAAGGTATTGATTTTTTTAATTATTTTTTTATGTAAAATTTACTTTGAATCCCGAAATTTAATGAATTCACTTATAGGAATAATAACTTGTTGATTATAATGTGTTTTGTATTTCCAATTTTATTAATATACTTCATTTTTTTCTTTTATGTTCAAGATACTGATTTTAAATTAATTTATCGTTTGATATGGTTTGGCTCAACAAATTTCTGATGTTTTTTTTAATTAAAATTCAGTATATCGATTGACACGTGTTTTATTAAACTAACGTTAATTTTAAATGAGGAATCTTTTCAAATTGAGATTCCTAGATTTTGTCATCAATTCGGTGGGGCTCAACATATTTTTCTATTTTGTTTGTTTGTTCCTGATTCTATTAATTAATTAGAAGCTTTTGGGGCTAACGCCCACACCTGTATTTAAATTTGCATAAAAAGAGATCTCAACAACCGGTGCATGAGTTGTACAGTAAGTATTAAATATTTTGAGGTTAGAGGAATTTAAAGTGTTATCAATGACGTTTGATCGAGGGGCAAAGTTTTTGTGCTAAAATAAGTATGTTTCACAAGTACTGACTTTAACTTCCCAAACATGCTCTAAATTCAATAATTGAAAGTTTTAAATTCAAACCTAAGCTGATATACATTTCATATTATTTTATAGTTGAGCAAAACATACATTTGAACATTCTAGAAGAAGTTGAAATTTAGGTTTTTATTAGCTTATAAACTTGTTATTAGTCTTTCAAGACCGCATAGTTCAGAATTTGTTAAATTAAATTATTTATGTCATTAGTCCTTGCCTAGACCTGAATTGATTATACGATAGGTCTCAAACCTGTTAACAGTAAGACTTCTATTAGATTATTTATTATCGTTATCTTTAGGTTAAAAGTTTGATTATTAGTTTTTGGAGACCGTTGATAAAGATTATGTTTTAGTTTAAGATTATTTACCATAAGAGCCAAAACAAGTACAAAAAAACCCTTTTTTCATTTTCTTTTTAGTTTAAGAGACACTATTTGCTTTACAAATACCAACTAACCGCTTTTACTATGCAAATATTTGTCAACCTTTATTGAAGTTTTAAACTGTAAATATATAGGGCAGTTAGGTAATTTTAATTGTGCTTAGAGATACGGTAATTAAATTCTTTCGGCTCAATGATATTATGTGTAGTTAACATTATTCTTCCCTTAGGCTTTATATAATCAATTTCTTTTACTACGTATTTAAACAAATTGTGGTTGCTAATGAAAACCGTAAAAATACATTGTACCAATTGTAAAAAGTACAGCTACATAAATTAATCTTTCATTAATTTTTAAAAGCAAGGCTCAAATTCAAGTTCTTCTAATAATCTGTGTAATATAGAAATCCTTCTTACGTTAGTGAAAGATTGCTGTATATGTAGATTTCAAAAAGTTAGTTGTAAAACCAAGGTTGCAGATCTGCCGTAATATAGGAAAATCTAGTAAGTTAGTTACTATGTTATGAAATATTACAGATATTTAAATAAGCGCATAAGATTCTTACGGGCTTATTTTAAATATCCATAATATTTTATAACATAGTAACTAGACTTACTAGATTTTCCTATAATACCACAGAGATGGCAATATGTATATATTACACATTTCTTTGTTTTATGGTGATATACGGATAAGGTTTTTGTCTAAACTAACAGTTTATTAGTTTGATACAAGAAAGTAAATAATCTAGCAGCTTCTTTGTAGGAAAACTTTATGTCTTCCTGTACATTCTAGTAAGTTCAAAGAAGAAAACAAAAGCTTCTTGAAATATGTACCAATAAAAAATAAAATAAAAGCTTCATCCAATAAGAAAGACTGCTCCAGAACATAAAGTTAGCTTGTTGATAACAAATTTAATGAATAATAAATATAACATAAAAAAAGTATAGGTGTGAATAATAATAATTTAAATATTTAATAATAATCTAAATATATATAAAGAAACATGCCAGCTAAATAACTTCCAGCACAAGAAAAGTTATTCCGGTAGTAGTTTTGCAAAGTCAGTAAAGTTTGTTTTTCTTATAGTGTCGTTTATTGATGTCTGGTTTTACTACTGCTGTCAATATGCAGATTTATACATCCTTTATGTGTACTCACTTGCATAAACTTGCATTTACATTCATATCGTTCGTTGTATACAAACAGTTGACTATTTATAGCTCTGTTTCTGTTGGCATATATAAAAGATATATTTGAAGCTTTCATATCTAAACTTACAGCATTTGCGAGTTTCGTTTACTAATATTTCGGAGAAAAGAATTATTTGATGAAGAAGTTAGCAAATTATATCCAATTTTCTTATAATAATCATTTTAGTGGCTTAATGTAAACATACATTTATTCTAAAATAATATTAATCAATACTCTTTTTAACCAGCCGCTAATTAATTTACACATTTTTATACCATCGTGATATAAATAAAAAGTTAAACTAAAAACTATGTAAGGATTTTTTACCATTTGCTAGAATTTCATACATTGATTGTAATCAGGGGTTGTATGAATTTTAAATAAAATCCACTAATAATATATTGAATTGGCGCATAGAAATTAAAAAGGGAAGCCAACTAAGAAATATTTATTTATGGAGAGAAAACGAGAGGAAAGTTGGCTAAACAACAAATATTGCCTAAATCGTTCCTCTATGTGACAGCAGAAATAACTAGAGATGCCACGAATATTCGGCTAGTATTCGGTATTCGGCTACTTTTTTTAATATTCGGTATTCGGCTGAATGTTGCCTACTATTCGGCCGAATACCGAATACCAAATCATGAAAGAAAACGCACATATTACTCAAAAATGTATTTATTTTAATCACAAATTATTTCATTTAATACTTAAAATCTATCGGTGGTAAGTTGTGATGAATGAAGAAAAATTTTTCAGCATTTGTTAATAGCAAACGATTGCGCTTTTCCTCATAAACTATACCTGCTTCTGAAAATAGCCTCTCACTATCTACACTACTGCCGGGAGACGACAGATAAATCCTAGCGAATTCTGTCACCCGCGAAATGAACACATATTCGGCAAAATCACTATTCGTGACATCTCTAGAAATAACACAACCAGCGTTAATTGGCAATGCAGGTATAATAAAGCCATTTATATTTTTCTTTTATATTATTGCGCATTCTTTTTGCAACAAATCTCCGCCATAGAATAAAATGGAGATTTTAAAAATGCGCTAAATATGTGTGAGATGTGGCAGTATGGAACTGCTTGCAACACAAAAGGCTGGGTTTTATTTGCGGAAAAAGAATGCTTAAAGTTTTTTTTTATTGAAACATAAAATATAATTAAATACTTATAATATGAACCATGTTAATTTACATAAAAATAAAAAATCGAAACAGGAAATTACAATCCACATTTGTTAGAAATGTGTTGTTACAATCCACGAATTAATGCTTAAGAAAGGCACCAGAAGGCTCAACAATTTGTATTGGTAGGTTCCGGATATTGTGCTGAGTGCGTATTTTGCATCCTGTCGTAATTACAAACGATGCGTTAAAATTTAGAGGGTTTTTATGTATAATAGGCAAGCTGTGTTGTAAGCTACAAGAGTCTGAAAATGCCCTTAGCGGTCTATCATGGAGTTTTTTATTTATTTTCACAGCATCTATGACAGTGCGTTGCTGATGCTACAGAGATAATTTCGATCGTTATCGGTTGTTAAAACTAAAACGATGAGACGATAAACCGCCATAAAAAATGCTTTGCACATATTGCACTTTTTCCAGTAAAATGTAGGAGTCCCAGTTGTATTCCAGGAAAAAAATACATTTTTTGAACAGCAGTAACTATTCACTGCTAAATGTGTGTTGTTACTCACAACTACAGTGGTGTTTTCAGAGCTAAAACTTTAAACAACAGGACAGTCTACTGGCTTAAAATATTTGTATTTTTTCACGTTTTTATTTCTGCGCCTGTGACAGTTTATGAATGGAATTTTTGGTAGTAGTCTTATCCGAGCTCTAAATATTCTATTGTAAAGTTTCTTAGCTCCTGAAAGTTTGGAGGAACTTTAAACATTTGGATATCTGAAATTCTATATGTCCAGAACTTTCAATATTTAAATTGAGGCTGAAAAAGTTGATTTAAAAATTTGGAGCATTAAGATCCACAACATTGGAATAATAAAAAACTTTCGCAGCTAAAAATTGTAAAACTCTAATGATAGACATCTACATTTTTATTACTATACTTTAATCGGTGTTACCAATACCAGTACCAAACGATTCGCAATCCATAACATCAAGCACGTCACATTCTGTCTACATTGATTAATTAGTTTTTGAGTTGATAAAAAATAAAAACTAAAACTTTAAAGGTGTATAAGACTTCAACAGAAGTAGAGATTTAATGCAGTTACTGGTTTAAAATAAACAAATATGAGCTATTAAGACGTGGCAAGAAATGTCGTAGACAAAGAAGTGACGTAGAAAAGGAAGTCGCACCATCCAAACATAGAATCTCATGCTTGTGAACACACGTTACCAAAACACACTAGTCCTCCATAAAACAGCACCTGTTTAAATGTAAACGTATGTTGCAGGAAGTGTCAAGATTAACCTTACACGGCCACGCTATCTCTAAAAAAGCAGCGGGAGGCTGTTGTGCAAGGCAACGCGATGCAAGTGTCCGTTTTTCTAGCATCGTCCAAGCGTCTGCGACAAGGTTTTAAAATGTTTTTTTATCGTAACCGTAAATAAGGGTGTTCATCAATTTCGTTTACTAAAGGATGTTCAAATCTCTATCCGTTTGTGAAATGTGCCACCTATACTATTTATGTGTTTATGATGAGCACATATTATATCATAAATGAAAATACGTATAGAACAATTTTTACCCTGACTGGGGATCGAAGCTCGAACTTAGGTCTTCCGCTCTTTGGGCGGACGCTCTAACCAGTTAAGCTACGTAGGCCAACCTGTAGCAGAAAGATAATTTTTCTATACGAACTAGATAATTGCAAACATACAAAGTGTACTAGATATATTTGCTTTATTAAGTTCTGATGGATCGTCAGATACTTCAATTATTTAACTTAAGGTAAATATTAATTACCAATTAATATTTTACGTTAAATCATATTGTAAATGCAAATTCGAGTAGAAGAATTTTTACCCTGACTGGGGATCGCATCGAAGTATGCTGCTCTCCAAGCTGACGCTCTACCCAAGTAGTAAACTATTAACCTACACCAAAATGACATTTTTTATATCAACTAAATAAGTCCAACTTGTATACAACACAGAGTCTGACTTCAAACTAAGCAGATATCCTATAATGACCACATCTCTGTTAGAACAGCTTTCGAAAGGTGAAGTGGTATAAAACAGCCGCTATTGAAGACGTACAGTTTTGATATAAAATGGACACAGTAAATCTACAACAATGAATAGAGACTGAACAAAAAGTACATCTAAGATTAATAAATTTTTTTCTGTTAAAAAACAATCAGGAAGTGTGAAAGAAAATCGTATACAAACAGTCGTAACGTTTTGCAATGACAGCCAATGAAAACCAGCATACCGCTTGAAATTACAGCCCCCTGATGGCAATCCATCCACCCCTCTAATCTCTTCCAAATTATTGTTAACTCCACAAATGCGTCCTGTTGCGTATAAGGAAGATTGCTAGTCACTGAGAATTTTACTTGAGGAGCGTTGATGTACATTGTTTATTCGTATAAGTATTTGTAAAAATGAACCTTTTTGTCGGCTGGCAGTTTAAATATGTTGTTTTAATTAAAGAAACTGAATTAAACATGAATTTCTTGTGAGCCGTAAAAAGGGTAACAAGTGTACATAAATATTACGAATACATCGTTTTTTATTTATCACTTTCTGTAGATTTATTTTTAAAAATATACATATGTATTTAATGTGGCATCGGTAATGATACTTCCGGTATTATAGCCGCCGAGTCACTGCATTCTCTTCTTTCATTGGTTTCGTTTTCAAAATATTGTCTTAAACTATTATTTCATCCACTTAATAAATTTCTTTTTGCTGTAGATGCCCGGAACGGATATTTCTCAAAAGTTATAGAAAAATTGGAAGACTTGGAACGAGGTTTGACCTTGATTCTCAATTTTCGACAAATTTGTTTGTACAGAAATCAGTGGCAAAGTTTTGCCTATCTATAAAAAAAGATTAGTCCAATATATATTGATTGCATAACAAAAATATTATGGTTTAACATGTGTGGATGTTAGAAGAGGTACTGAAGATTTTTTCATTCTGTCTGCATCGCAGTCTTTGGCAACAAGCGCATACTGACATATCTTCGTAACAGGACTGCACAAATCAATAACGGACCATCAATACCTTCGAAACTTTTTTTCGTTTTACCACAGGATATTTCACCTATTTCGAATCATAGAACGAAGACTTCTAATAGAGGGAGGAAATCAACAACTGGAATTGTGATTACAGCATCAGATTATAAAAAGCTATTAAAAGATTGGAAAAACGACGTGGTCGAAAGCGTGAGAGTGTTACAGGGCAAGATGATCGAAGTCGGCGTAATGTAATAGTAAATAATTCTACAGAAATCCTCAGCATGAGCAGTACTTCAGAAAGTGGCGTAAACGAATGTACAAACAATGAAGTCGGCTCGGATTCTGAGGAAAGCCTTCAAGATGCAGCTTCTGGGGACGATGATGATGCATAGATGTTTTTGTAACGACTAAAAAAGTGAAATTTGGCTTTAATGCTAAAGCTGCGCTCTGTGGTCACACAATGAATGCGCTGGGGCAAGTCATCAACGTTACTTTTTGTTTTCTCTAACGAATCAAAGGGTGAAAGGGCACCTGCGAAGAAAAAGTGAATAAAAGTGATGATGTCTGCTTTTCAGTCCATGGAGTTTTAAAAATTGATAATGCATAGAAAACTGCTGGCGGAGTCGAATTGAGGAGCAGCAAACTAGAAGAGATTGTCTTGAGGTGGGGGACCGCAGAAGCATGTTGGTGGGTGTTGTTGAACCTGATGTGGACGATGGTGAATTATGGAGGCTCCAATTATGGTACCAAGTGCACCGTCGGAGAAATAATTCCCCAACGATCATCGGCCGTAAACGGCCACCGGGACGCCACGAGCTATACGCTGCATGACACCCGTAGATGTCAAACCATGCACAACCTGCAGGAGCTCTACAACAGTGTCTGATCAATTTGATGGTAATATCAAGTCGGACCAAAGAAAAAAAACCGCTTTTTTCAAAACCTTAACCTTTAAATCGAGTTTTACAATTGAAAATTGATTTTGTTCCAATTTTTTGCCGCTTTTTGATATACATTTGATATCGCAACCGGGTGTCATCTTACCCACATACTTTCGATGATTGTCATTTTGGGGAAATCTCGAATAAATGTGTATTTATAACTCTTTTTCAAAGTTTAGAAATTTACTTTTTCCAAATATAAAATATTCTCACTGATAGAATTATAAAGATTATGTTATTTATCTATAACCAAAAACCAATTGTAGGGCCTTGTACTATCACCTTCTCCTCTGCAATAAAAACCTATGCACTGGATTCGCGTCTAGCATCTGGCGCCTCATGCGTATGTTATATATATTTTTTTATTAAAGCACTTATTTATATCTGCATATGACAGTAGCGAGATTTGTAGCAGACACCGATGTCTGCATGGTATGCGGTGGTGCGTAGACAAGAATTTAAACCCGCGATTCTATCTTATTGTTTAACTCCAGAAAATCTAAAGAAGAAGATTGTATTAAAAGACAAAAGTTCGTCTCGTAAAACTTGCCATTTATTAATTCGAAGTCAAAGTAAATAAATTAAAATAGTACCGTTATGTTATTATCACAGGTACTGCATACTTTACGTACCTAGAAAAAAACTTAAGTAATACCTTCACAAACTTTTTTTTTATAAAAAATGAAGTTAAATACCAATTCAGTATAAATAGAGGATTACACAACGTCACAAATTAAGTATCTTTTTAATAAAAAGTATTTTAACAATAATAACAATTTTATTATTTCCTACACCTTAATAGCACAAAAATTATTTTACAAACTCAACACAATGTTAATGAATATAAATAACAATCCTCAACGTGGACAAGAACAATTTACAAATGGTATTCTGCATGCCCTCCTGTTTATTCTAAACAATTTCCAAAGTATTCTAGTTAAAATACCAATGTAAAATTTCTTTTATTTGTATATATTATTTTGTATTAAATAAATGTATTTAACAAAATAATTGAAATTTTGTGTGAATGAGGTTATTAAATTTTATTTAAGAAGTAATTCATTGTTTTAATCAGCTGTAAAAAAGATAATATTGATTAAATAACTGTCAGGTGTGCTAATGCACTCAACATGTTATTTTAATAATTGAACATACAAGTTTCAGGTGCAGAAAATCTTTATGTTTAGATGTATAAAATTCGTACTGTCTAAACGAAAATTGCAATTTAACTTAAGTAATAATAATATCAAAAAGCAATATGTAACAAACACTAATCAAAATAGGCAACTATATATTATTTAATGTAATTAAGTAATAAGAAATAGGGACTTAATTTTTTATCAAAATAGCTCATACATAAAAATGTTTTTTTGTTTCCACCAACCCACATATGTTACATTGCAAAATGAGAACGTATTTTAAGCATTTTATTCAGCAACTAGGCCATTAGTTAGTTGTACGAGGTATACGTTACTATATATACCTTTTTGTTAAATAACGGAATAAATTATATTAAAAATAACATTTCGTTATTCAAATTTAAATCATTCATACGAAAATGTCAAAACAATTAAGTAAACGGCGTATAAGGAAAACAAATTATTTATTTAAATTAATACTGATAGTAGCAGAAATTATGTAAAATAATAATAAATTAGGGATGAAAGTTGTCAAAATACTTGGCAGGTTCATAAAGTTCACGTTGAAAGCGAGATCTGAAGTAAATACGTACTTTACCACAAGAACTTTGCAGATATAATATTGCTCTTAAGAGAAACCTGAACCTTAACAAAGAACTATTAAATTATTACACAGACATGGCTACACAGAAAATTAGAAAGGAATAATATTAGATTATTACCAACAATGCAAAGTATTTAACTAAGTTTAATGAATATAAGATTGAGCATTATCATTTCTCTTATTTTTGTGTAAAATTAAAAAAAACATCAAGGTTCATTTTGTCACCATTTTTAAATATTAATTGTAATTGATGTTAATACACAGTTATGTTAACGGTTGGTGGTAATACAAACACTTTAACAGTTACGTGTTGACATTGTTTATTGAAGAGCACAGCTCGGGTAATAAGGTGAACAAATACTGTTGTTATATTAAATATTTTCCTTTATAATTCCAAAACATTTGTTTTAATTAAATGGAAACAGGATGTTTTTGAAATATATTCTGATACAGTTTAAATCCATTTTTTTCATTATTTTTTTAATTTATCTTTTATTTAGAATCGGATTTCCGAATATCAAAAACAACAAATAGTTTTGTTTAACTTTATGAGTTTGCTGTATTTACTGAATTACGAATTTCAGAACGCGCCATGATAGTATCGGGATTCAAGTTTGCATATGTTGTTTCTAATTAGATTTATTCTATTCTATTTGCTGAACTAGATTTAAAAATAAATTACAGTTCTTCGTGATGGTTTATTTGCAACATTTCATGTAGTTATTATCTGAAAATATGTACTATTTAATGGTTTATAAATGGTCTCATTTCTCGATCAAATAGAAGGTGGATAGGCTATATTTAAAGTTAATATAAAAAAACGGGACCCTTACCAGCGGCCACGAACAATAAAATCGCTGTTGTATATAACGGCAAAAATCACTAGGCCCCGCGGAGGGCGCCAATTGAAACGATTAAAACTTACAAACTAGTAATAATAATAAAATTATACTTACGTTAAAAGATGCTTACGCTAAAAGAGAAAATGAACTCAAATCTTAACAGGTTTTTGAACAAAAATTTTGTTATACTTTTTAGTATCAACATTAGAAAAAATTAATAAAGCATTCATAATTATATGGTTCCATTTAGCTCGCTTTGTTTAAACTTGAAAACATATTTATTGGATAATAAAAAATAAAAGAATAAAATACAGAAATAACCAGAGAACATAAGAGACATGGTATCGTTAGACTTAAATTATTCAACTACTATTGAACTGAAAATATTCAGGATTTATTGAACGGAAAATATTAAGGATTTATTGAAATAAAATTATTCAAAATTTATTGAACATAAAATTATTTAAAATTTAAGAAATTAACATATTCAGTTATTATTGAAGTTAAAATATTCAAGTATTATTGAAATTAACATTCTAGTATTAAACCCTACCAGGAGCTCTCTTACGATAATGAATGATAAAAATCAACCATCCAAATAATCCATAAATAAGAACAGAACTACTCAAAAAGTTACACACAAAATAGATAATTCTTAAGTTACAATACCTTGATCCATTAGATCGATTTCATACAAAGCCAATAATTACTTGCATCACAGAAACCATTACTATTGACTGATAGAAACTGGAAACGCTTCTTATTAGGTGATAATTGCTGAGAGTGACTTTTGATGAATTAAGCTTGACTGCACCAGGTCCAAGGAAACTTTTTGGTAGTTCATTTCAACCAAACGAAACGTTCGAAACAACACATGGTTCAACTAACTTTCTTTTTATACTTGCGTGTCCTAATGAGATTTATTAGAGTATTGGAAACAGTAAAATTTTGTTTTTTAAAGTTGGTAGCACCTAACAGCTGTTCTTAAATGTCAAACTTATTATATTTAAAAGTGCGGTTATGTTGTTATGTGATAAAATCCCAAACTTTTAAAATATAAAATAAACATACACAAAATAAATTAATTAAATTAAAAATTATTTAATAAATTCACAAATTATTCTTTACACATCTTTTGTATTAAAAGTACAGTTATTATACACTTTGATTGTAACAGCAGAAGTGTCCTGGGCATTAATCTTAAATGAAGGTAAATTTTGCCCCTCAACAATGTTTTGTTGACTCACTGCGTTGCTGATAAAAAGAAAAACAATGCTAAAATCGCTATTTTGAGGTTAGAATGTGATGATGTTAGGTTACAGTTAGTAAAAAAGTTGGTTGTATTTACGTGAAAATTAGTGATTCTAATCTTTTAATTTAGTAAAGATATATTTGCACTTACATATGTATTACCAAGTTTATTTTCAATAGTGGGATTTTTAAATTATTTTTAATAAGATGGAGGGATAGAATATCTGACCATTTTACCTTCGTGTCCCAGAAACTAAATTAATTTTATAAAAACAAAACAATTTAAATAACAAATGCTGAAGTTGGATTTTCAGTGTAGCCAACTGTCAAAAGTACTTAACAAAATTTCACTAACAAATCTTATTTAAAACTAATTTATTTTTTAATAATTAACGAAATAACGACGCAAGTATAAAAAATAGTATAAAGTATTCGTTTCATAAGGAGTTTTAGCGCACTTGTCGTGGGTCGTTTTCTAAACCCCGACGCGTGCGCTAAAAACGCGTCTTATGAAACTAGTACTTTAATATACTATTATTAAATCACAGTTAAAACAATCCTGTTTTTATATTTTTATTTATAATAACTTGCATCCGATAACTAACGGTAATATCTTTAAAGTTTTAAATAATTTAAACTCATTTAGCACTTGCTAGTTTAGTTACTTCCGATTAAATCGACTATTTCATTCATAACTTTATGAACCAATAAGAATACGCACTTTTCCTTAGATACCACGTATTCCAACGGTTATATTGCGGTAACCATGACGAATCGATTATACGAACCTTTGTATAATCGCAGTAATACAAACCTTTGTATATTCACCCGCATGAAATTCAATTCTTAAATTTCAAGATATCCATGAAAACTCCATAACAGTCAAATAATTTATTAGTAAACAACGCAATGATCCACAAACCTCATCAGGCTCTATTCACAATGTCTACAATAATTGTACGTTCAATATAAATAATAAATAAATGTTAAAGTTGTTAGTATATTTTTTATTCATGAAATAGTCTATCTGTATACAACTCGACGATCTAAAATACTCGAAACTCGAGATATTGCCTAATAAAACACCACTCGACGTTCCGTCTCGTGATGTTTCAGGCAATATGTCTCGTATAATCGAGTATTTTCGATCGTCTTGTTGTATAATATATAATAATTATTTATTCTTATCGACATATAGAACGGGAATTGATTTTTATTATGGATCCGTATGCAAATAAGCGATAATCCCAAACAAATACGTGTTCTATAATTTTATAATGATGATTCCGGAAAATTTTAAGAACCACTCGATTTTTTTATAACATAAATTCACTAATTTAAAACTGGAACGATAGAAATAATTATTTAATGGTCCATCACGAAATATCGGACTATTATTATCTATAAACTGTACTGTATTCAGACCAACGACTCAATTGTTAAACTGTCTCGAATCAGCCACTGAAGTCAAGTCTCGTCTCCTTAAAAACTGAAGTTTATTTTATTATATACGGAATATTTTGGAAGGTGCAGTTCTGCATACACCAATCAAAAAATCGCGTGTTCCGAGCAAATTCTAAGCAAATCAGGGCTGTATAGTCCACGTGTAGTCAATAGAGGAAGTTTTCTTAATTCCACTACTAGATTTTGACCCTAAAAGACTAGAAATTACGCAGTTTTTGTTTCCACGAAAGAAAAATGTACACAGATGTTATATTAACGCAAGTCTAGCAGACATCAAGTTTTTAGGCGCATATGTAAATAACCAAAGGAGATTCTTAACACGTAGCAAACATAAATTTATCAGATAAAGGTGGTTTGTTTTATAATATTTTCACGGAACGCCAAACTGCAATATCTATGAGAACTAAATAAAGTTGGATTTACCACGAACCATATTTAATAGTTTCCAGGGTTTTAACAAAGAAGCCATTTTAATCAATATACATGTGTGTAAATAAAATACAGAAAGGAATAATTTATTGCCCAAATGTTTTTGTAATTCTAAGAAGATTTGAAACACAACCTTTTAAAATAATTTTTATAGGTTTATTTGTACCAAATACTAACACAAGTTTATATTTTAAGAACAACGCAAATTTGCAGAACCGGAGTTAAGATTTTCCAGTAAATATGTAGACAAAACTACATTTATTCAGGACTGATAAAAATATACCGTTACATGTAGGAGAGAAAAGCATTTCTATATGTAATTAAAAAATTCTCAGCAGAAAAAGAAATTGCAGAAAAATAATATACGTTTTTATAAAACAAAAGAGTCGTTCTAATAAACGACGCAAACGCGGATAGAAAAGTTACTTAAAATATTCATTTTGCTAGGCTGAATGAGAAAACTCTAAATAGTTTTCCATATTTAAAGAGCAGGAATAGAGGGCACTCAGAGTAGAGGTAGCGTGTAGTCACAAAAGGGCAATTCCATGCGAAATCGATCACTAAAATCGATCGATCTCACGGATTTCCATGAAAATCAATTATGAGGTAGTAATCAACTAAAGAACATAACTTTCATTCATCAATTTGCTAGATTACGCAGAACTTTGGAAATATCCAAACTGAAAAAAATTATCAAAACTTCTTGAACGTGTTTAAAGAAATATACATATCTCTAAAAGTATTTATCTTAAAATTATTTATCGCAAGCAGACGGGCTTTTTGGGCCAGTAATTTTTTATTACCAAACGTATTTTTATTCTTTTTTAAACGAAATATTTTTAAAATGCAGAAAAATCGGTGTGGTCACATTTTTAAAAATCTGAAAAAAAATTGTACAGATTCTTTGAACATTTCTATATTTAAATGCCAAATGGCAAGCTGGACGTTTTAATAGTTTTGGCAGGACAAATTTTCAAATACCGTGTTGCAGGCAGCCGGTGCACCATTGTTCACGACAAGCCGGCGCAACACGCATTCGCTACCTTCTAGTTAGTAACAATACGGTCCATAATCCTAGCGATCTGTCTTAACTAAAACTAGCGTATATAAGATAAATGTATTTCTGTGTGGATATGATTATTTCTAGTGATTAGTTAATTACTTATGTAATTAAATCGATTTCTTCGGGTGTGATACATAAAGTAGTTTTCTTGCGGCTGCCAAAGACCCTAAAATATAATGCAACACCTTTTTTAATTTAAGTTTTAAGGTCAGTTGGGGTAATTGAGTCATAGTTTTACAAGTATCTTGCTTTAAACTCTCTTAAATTTAACATTTTTATCATGAAGTATAAGTTTAGGACTTTTTTATAATATTTTTAATATACTTTCCAAACGAAAATGTAAAAATAAAGCAGCTCTAATGCCAACTACTGTAGTAAAAATTATTTAAAAAAAACATGTTAGGTGGTTCCAATCATCCAATAGATTGGGGTAAATGGAACCATCGTCTATATTTTATATACACTTTATAATATGTTCTGGGTAACTGGGACACTCTATGACCCAATTACCACAACTGACCTAAAACTTAAATTAAAAAAGCTGTTGCATTATATTTTAGGGTCTTTGACAGCCGCAAGAAAAATACTTTATGTAACACACCCGAAGAAATCGATTTAAATACATAAGTAATTAACTAATCACTAGATATAATCATATCCACATAGATATACATTTATCTTATGTACACTAATTTTAGTTAAGACAGATCGCTAAGATTATGGAACGTGTTGTTACTAACTAGAAGGTAGCGAATGCGGGTTGCGCAGGCTTGTCGTGAACAATGCTGCGGCGGCTGCCTGCAACGCTGTCTTTGAAGATTTGTTCTGACAAAACTATTAAAACGTCCAGCTTGCCATATGGCACTTAAATACAAAGAATCTGTACAATTTTTCAGAGTTTTAAAAATGTGACCACACCGATTTTTCTGCATTTTTCAAATAATTCGTTTAGAAAAAAATAAAAATACGTTTGGTAACAAAAAATTATTAGGCCGTCAAAAAGCCCGTCTTCTTGCGAGAAATATATAAACAGAATATTTGTTCTATGTTAAATACTTTTCGAGATATTTATATTTCTTTAAAGACGTACAAGCAGTTTTGATAATTTTTTTTCAGTTTGGATATTTCCAAAGTTCTGCGTAATCTAGCAAATTAATAAATAAAAGTTATGTTATTTAGTTAATTACTACCTCATAAATGATCTACCTCATTGAAATCCGTGAGATCGACCCATTTTAGTGATCGATTTCGCATGGAATGACTCAAAAGGCTTTTCATAAAAATACTGACACACAGATTGTCTCTGGTTGATTGAAGATTTGTTTGTCGCCGTCTAAATTCGGTAAACATAACCAAACTGGCGACCCGTCAGCAACGCTTTCTTTTAAACTTGCCAGAACAGCATCTATTATGTCATAACCTTTTATGTCATACTAAATATTTCTACTATCCAGTTAATTTTATTTAAGAAAGATTAATCTATTAAAATTTGTTTTTTTAATAAATTAAATGAGTACCCACATTGTGTTCTATAACTCAAATTCATTATATTGATTAAAACTTCATTAAGACTGCATTAATGTTGTTTGTCTATTATTTGGAAACAAAAATTACAGTAATTTGAATAAAAGAACTGTTAGGAGTGGCGTCAAGGCGAAAAATTTTTTTGTTTATACAACAGAGTGATATATCCTGTTTCGAGTAATCTCCTTATAAGCTTGTTAGGTAAAAACATATTTATCTTTACATTAGCTCGAAGTATTCTGTTGCTTGTCGTAATAAATAAGATAAATAAGAGAGTGGTGTTAAAAACTTGATTAACGTTCAAAATTCCGACACGTTAAATTGACAGTTGTGCTGGAATTTCGATTAAAATTATACTAAGCAAGAAGTAAGCTCAAATGAATATCTAGGAGAACAGGTAGAAAAGTTAACATTGTTAAGAAAAACAAACTACCTGGAAAATAGTTTAAGGTTAAATCGCTACTATCTTACCGGCACCGGGTTTTAATAATTAACTAACCAAACCAGGCCGCAAAAGTAATTCTAAATTTTTTTTGTTGTGAGATTGTTTAATGTAACTTTTACCTTTATATGAACGTGAGAATAGCTTAAACTGTAGGAAAATTTAACTGAAGTTGCAAAAGCTAAATTATCAACATTTGAAAGTTAATCTATAATTTGCAATACTTGACATTCATTTTTACATGTTACTTTGTATTTTTTAACTTGAATTTCAGTACTTACTTAATAATTTTAAGAAATGAGTTTCTGCTTACCTGTAGATTTGGTTAAGTGCTAACCTTAAATTTTATTTATTATTGTTTTCAATTTTAAATTCTTTATTAATTTAAGTGTACATTAGAAAATTTTGAACCACATTTCAGAATTGGTTCCCAACAAAAAAATTAAAAACTTTAATGAAAAATCCAATATGAAAAACATGATAATTAATAAACTACAATTTCGATCGCATCACTGCTCGTCAGAAATTATGCCTAAAATATTTTAGACACTAGTACGTACACCTAAAAAATAAAAAGTTGCTAAACTATTTAATAAATTATTTAACCTGTTTTTAGGACAGGACATTTAGATAAAACATAAACAGACAAAATGAAAGTCACAGTAATTCAAAAAGGGTGTACCTTGTCATCTACATCTATATTATATAACATTAAGGTCAATAATTGTATATTGTTTAGTATTTAGTATACGGTGGCACATATTATACATCTTGAAACTCTTATTGGCATGCAAATTTTTTAAAACTGTTTTGTTTATAATATTAGTCCTTTTATATAACTTTCTTGACTAATAAATTTAATAATTCTTGAAGAGAAAATATGTCATTTTATTTAAAAATTATTTAATAAACTTTCTCGTAGTAACATTAATACAGTGACGGGTATTTAAGTTTGCTACAAATATCTTATCATAATACAATTTTCATATAAATTACGTACTAAAATAAAATATCATCTGAAGCATTATTTATAAAAAAGTTATAAAATGTTACTCATGCAGAAACATCTCGAATATATTATACGTACATTAGTGTTAATTGTTAGTTAAATCTCCCTTTAATTGCAATTACCAGAACTCAAGTCTTAACCCTGGAGTCTTTGGGGTTTGAATGTTTAACTCCGGTTAAGTTCGGGTCAAGAGATGTTAAATTTAAAACGTTTTCAGGGATTCATCGTCCCCTAGGCGTTAGACAAGCTTTGTCATTAACGTTGACGTTTAATTATTCAGTAGATGATAAGCTTGTTTGATAGGTTGCGGTAATAGTTCTTGCATCTAGCAGCTATTATAATATAATACTCCTTATCTATTAAGTTTACATTAGATCCTCTAGTCCAGGGGTGGCCAACTTTTCTGTATATAGAATCTACTTTTTATCTTAAAAGTGTGTCGCGATCGACTTTTTGTCATAGGCGTAGTCTAAGAGGGAAGAAGGGGTGTGAAATGCATACTATGTTTATACACTGTGTTTCAGTATAAGGTGCATTCCAGCGAGGTATGAGTAGATAAGTAAAATATATGTTCAAAACTATTTTTTATTTTTTAAATCACTTATCATGTTTTCGAGATATAGGCTCATAAAGAAAATAAATTTCTAGACCCAATTTTTGTTAGCAGCATTCCGTACATGCGGTACCTAGAAAATTAGATTTTCTGACACTTTTTCAAGATAGATTTTTACCAACTTAAAATGCAATTTAATTTTTTTATCAACTGCAATGTATGTTGTACTATTTATTCGTAAATATGAAAAAGTTGTTATAAAAATGCACAGTATGGCTGATAATTTGATTTCAATATTTCACTTTCACGTTTTTTTTTGGGCCAGGAAAATTTATCATGAAGGAATAATATGACTTACTTTTTGCTAATCTATCAATAGCTCGCTGAGTATACTGCGTACTGAAATATAGATATACGGCTTGTCTACCTACGTAAAAAACAACAACAATAATTATTTAAAGGGTCAAAAAACTCACGTTCAGGGGAATTAAAAGAACATGGATAATTATTAACAATATTTATTAATTCCAAATAGCTACAGATAAAGACAGATTTGGAATTTACTTTGTTGCCTTAACATTAATGGGAAGACTGAGTTTGCATGTCTCTGACCAAGGAATCATAATTAGGTGTATATCCGGACAAAGATAATAATAATGAGTCTTCAGTATGAGAATCAGTCAAGACAGAACGTTGTTTATTCTTCAAGTATGAAAATGCCGATTCGCATAGGTATGTAGATCTGAAACAAGAATAGATATACTCGCTACATTTGGTGATACACGGATATTTTTCTCGGTTGGCATATTTCCAAAAATCTTCTTCAGATTTTCTGGCTTGTAAGATTAAGTCAGTTTGTAAAATTATAATTTCATTCTCTAATGCCTTTTAATGATTAAACTATTGCTGGAAAGTTTTGTCTTCTACAATCGCTTCAAAGTCCATGGTACACGGAATTCTACCCCAGACATTGCGAACGATGGACGATCGACCGAAATTGGCCTCGCGATCGACCGGTCGGCCGCGATCGACTTGTTGGCCACCCCTGCTCTAGTCAATCGGGAGTAAATATTGAAGTTCGCGATTTAACAGGCTTGATAAAGTCTCAAACCTTTAATTCATGTAAGTTGTAAATGGCTTCTATTCAACTAATTTTACTTAAGCATTCTAAACTCTTCAGACATCTCTAATTAGATTTTTATTCTGTTCTGGCGAATATTGCGTTAATCTAATCTAGGGTAATTAAAGATAGGTACATAATATATGACTCGTGCAAAATTACATTATTATTTCGCTTGCATTGCATTAATAGTCCTATAATTTCTAATTAAAAGTTTTCTTTTCTTCTTCCCCTAGAGACAAATTTTACTTTATAGCGTTACATTATTTACACCATAGATGAAACACTCTACAAGTTCTACATGGTGTTCCTTTTCTTTATATATTTAAAACACAAGTCTCATTTTTGATGCAGTTCGTTTGAAAGTTCCACTGAACCGATTTACATAATTCTTTTGTTATATTAAAGCTTTTGCTGAGTAGATTAGTCAACACTACTTCATTTTTATATATTTGTAATTTTTACATTTTTAAATAAATAAACAAATCTAAAGTACTAAAACTTAGTTTTAATTAACCGGAAAGGATGAATGCTTTGATAATTAATTTTCATCAGGCTTATTGTTGGTTAACATTAAAAGAAGTTTTGTACTTTGCTAACTTTGGAGTTTAATGTTGCATAGGGTGTTATTATCTACCCTTGATTTTGTTCGCTCAACGATTGTAGTCTTGGGAAAAATTAATTGCCCGCCGTATTCGATTATTATCCAATATTCTTTAGAGAATAGACTATCGATAGCCATGAAGAAGAGGATACAGATAAAAGAAGTATAATTTAAGATTTGTTAATTTGGTGATTTTATAATAATATAAAGATTGATTAGCCTTCTGCTATTAGATTTGCTCATTCTAAAGTACTTATTTTAATTAAAAGATTAATTAAGTTTATTAAAATTTCTTTAATATTGTGAACAATTATTATAAAAGTATAATTACATAATTGAGTTTATAATTAACGAAATATCTAATGGAAGGTGGCCATTATTTCATGGTACCGTACATCGTATGTTTGATTTCTATTATTAAATAGAAATCGATTAAAGTATTGAATGTTGTATTCGTTTTGAAAATAATTCATTCATATACCGAGGTAAATTATAATTTATAATACCTTTAATAATTTTTAATATCGATTTAATTTGTGCTAGCTTTTATTACTTTTACGCAATTTTATTGTTGGGTTTTATATTTATTTGTGTACATTATTGTACCCATGTAAAACATTATTTTTGGTATGAATTTAATAAATGATATGAAAGATGAAGAGGAATATTATTTTAAACACACACGCTCTCAGAAATTTAGTTTTCATTTCGTTAAAACTAATTATACTGGGTTTTTGCTGCATATTTTACAAATTTAATAATAGGTATTTGTAAAGCGTTTGGGCTGGTCTGGAGCCTTTTGTGTCCTGAATCTGTTATAATCTAAATTGAAATACTTGATTACTGTGTTACCTAAGAAATGCTATTTCGATTTCCAGTTGTTCTGAAGGTTCTCTCTGCTATTTTTCTTTTCTCTCTTTTTTTCTTGTTTTTCTTTTTGCTTATTTTTCTATCTGCCATTTATCAACAAGAGTTGTTTAATTAAACAGTCAATTAATTAATTTTTCCCCTTTTGTAGTTCACGATCAAAGACCCGCTGAAGATTTGTACGAAGATAAACTTAATTAGCTTTTCTTACCGTCATTTTTAACTAACTTACTGAAGCTTCTAAGGCAAATCAATGGCAAGATTATTAACTATAAATAAATTTACAAAGGTATTAATAACTATCCAGTTATATTTCAGCTTGGTTTTAAACCTCTCCTCGTTCTTATAGATTTTGGATAATCGATTTTTTTCTGATTAAGCAATTTGAATTGTAATGGTAGATATCCTTTCCTCCTTATTAGTCCAGGCGACAGGGTAAGAAAAGTCACAAGACTTGATAACATTGAATGTCATGATTGTTTTACGTGGGGTACCTGTGTGAACTTACCCTCACTTTCCCTTCCAGAAGGAAGTGATTGGGATACGCCCAATCAGAGCGCAAATTGCATAAACGGCAGTACAGCAATTGCTACAAGATCAGCTCACTGGTCGGAGCGAGGTTGCCTATCCACTCTCTACTAGCTATCGCAGGACTAGTGCCGGAGCAATTGACTTAACACGTTGCTCACCCGCCGGTACCAAAGTACCTCGTCCAGTAATAGGACTATTTCCCAGCTATGCGCTCTTGCAAAGTGGGACCACTGCCCGATCGAATCCAACCTCAATTGTGGTGGGACTTGGTTTTTTAATGGTTTTGCCACCCCGATCTACCAATTTTAGGCTTGGTGGGCCCTGGACATAGCTTCGTTTAAGTCTACACGTTATAGACTCCCGGTGTGTACTCGTTTTTGGTGAAGTTGTCTTGATTGTGAGAGGCTATATATTCGCTTCAACTCTCCTTAAGTGTAATGGCTTTCAGAGCTTCTCCCAATCACTGTACCCGGCTGCAGTCCGGATCATAGGGTGGTCGGGATAGCTCCTAAGCACATTTAACTTGCGGCCTGCAGTTTCCCATTAGCCCAAAAGCAGGGTAAACCTCACTTCGATTCCCCGCACTTGAGATTCAGTCAAACAGCGGGTTCCTTTGGTGACCATAAATGACCTCGGCCAAGCAGCGGGTTCCTTGGTGACTTGATAACAGCAATATTTTTTGTTTAGTATGTAGGGGAGTGTGTGGTGAGTCTACATGGCTGCGAAATGCGAAAAGTTGGAAAAAGAGGTTAAAGTATTTTTTCAATTTATCTCGTTAACCGTAGGTCTGAGGAAAGAAGTAATTCATAACATTTTTGTCGGAAATTTGATTGTCTACAACTTCCTCAATACACTTTTTTCAGAAATGTTTATAATAAAAAAGTTATAAACAAATAACCGTAAAAATTTAGTGTTTGCAAATCTTTGGGGTGAAATAACTATTGCATTTTTAGTTCTACGAGCAAAATTGTTCGTACCTTTCTTGTGGACAATTTAAAAGCGAACAATCTAGTGCACACACTTTTTTGGTTCCGTTCTTTGGTATAGTGGAAGGCAGCGGTCGAATAGAGGTAAGTCGAAAGCGAGGCAGTAAGCGCGTGTAACGTTCTTCCTACTGGTAAGTTATTTATCTTCTTAACCGTAAGTCTAAGTAAAATGTTGTCAGCACCATCTTTGTCGGCAATACGATTCTCTAGAACTTTTATACCACACTTTTTTGTATCATGTAATAGTGGAGGAACGCTGAGCAACAAAGAGCGTTATCTCGGAACCGGTTCAAACTACTTCGATTTGAATAATTTTTTTTAAAGTCTTGTAAATATAAAATACTAAAACCTTTACAAATTAAAAATTGACGCTCAGAACGGGAAATGTGGTGAAACTCGAATAACCTAAAACCATAACCAAGTGGTTCCGCACCGGTTGCTCGACCATCTCAGAACGAATAATTTTTGGTGTATTATCACATCTATGTATTGGTAGTTCGAAGCCACTATTAATTTATTTTTATTCCTTTTGGTTTAAATACGGCAGCCATATCTGTTTCGTGGTGCACGACGTTTCTTGCACTTTTCTATGTAAACGAAAATCTTGATATCTCAAGAACAGTTGGTCGTAGAAAGTCGCGGTAAAAACCATTGCATTCTTCACATTTCGAACTACATTTGTTTTTCGAAACATAAATTTTGTAAGATGCTTCCTTATGGGCACAAATTAAGTCCGAAGTTTAACGCTTTTTCTGCATTTCGGCATTTTAGAGTGTCATATTTCCAGACAATGGCGAAGTATCAGACACCATTCTTTTTAAAAAGTACACTGTTAAGGATAGTTTATGTTCAAAATATTTCAAATCCTGAACTTCATTATTTTGGCATTTATGGGCTTTTAAAATTCTCGTTTTCTTCATTTTTGAGCAATTTTGGACCTCAACATCTCTTATAGTCATGGATGGATTTTTTTTATATTACGTGCATATGAAGCAGCATATGATGGCAAACTGTGGTAAAAATCTTAACTGTGTTATTATTAAAGTTACTCCACTATAAGTAGTTACAAAGTTATTAAAAATAAACCGCTAAAATATAGGGAGGTGGTCTTTTTGTATTGAACGTATGGGGTGAAATAAGTATTTCATTTTTTGTCACACGGAAAAAATTGTTCTAACCTTTCTTGTATATAATGTAAAGACGGGAATTTTGATATACTTACTGTTTTTATCACGTTCTCTGGTATCGTGGAAGGCAGCAGTTGAAAGGTTTAACCATGGCATATAATACTGAATTTGTTGAACATATGCATTCTATACCCAATTCAACAATGATTCAATAATAATTACATAGAATGTATTAGTAGGTGTACTGGTCTGGCGATTCAAATTTTGGTCGATGGGTGGGAGAATGGTCTGGTGCCTTTAATCACTCGCGGCGATCTGCACAAGCGCACGAATGTCGTAGAATACAGCATGACTGCCATCCACTCAGGTCAGTCCCATGGATCAGTCGGTTTTGTCTAGCTTAGTCGAAAGCCGTTAAGATGAGCGTTTCTTTCGTGTGCAAAACGTCTTTAAGTGAAGGTGAAATTTGCGTTGTGAAGGGGAGAGGAGTATAAAGTTTGCTCCAAAGAAGCATTGAAAGAGAAGATGAGGAGCACGAAGAATTTCTAAGAGAAGCACTGACCTGAGTAAATGGCAGTCATGCTGTATTCTACTGTTTTCGTGCGCCTATGCAGTTCTCCTACCCATCGACCAAAATTTGAATCGCTAGAGAAGTACACCTACTAATATATTCTATGTAATTATTACCGAATCATTGTTTAATTGCGTATAGAGTGCATATGTTCAAAAAATTCGTATTATATGCCATGGATAAACCTGTCGATCGCGGCCTTCCACTATACCACAGAACGCGATAAAAAAAGTAAGTATATCAAAATTCTCGTACACTGTGCACGAGAAAGGTGCTTACGAGTAGGAAAAACGTTATACCGCTTGCCTGCCTCTTTTTCGACTTACCTCCATTCGACCGCTCCCTTCCACTATACCAAAGAACGGAACCAAAAAAGTGAGTGCACTAGATTGTTCGTTTTTAAATTGTCTACAAGAAAGGTAAAATCAAGTTTGCTCGCACGACCAAAAATGAAATAGTTATTTCACTACAAAGATTTGCAACCCCTAGATTTTTACGGTTATTTGTTTGTAACTTTTTTATTACAAACATTTCACAAAGAAGTGTAGTATAAAAGTTGTAGAGAATCGTATTGCCGACAAAGATGGTGCTGACAACATTTTTACTTAGACTTACGGTTAAGGAGATAAATAACTTACCAGTAGGAAGAACGTTACACGCGCTTACTGCCTCGCTTTCGACTTACCTCCATTCGACTGCTGCCTTCCACTATACCAAAGAACGGAACCAAAAAAGTGAGTGCACTAGATTGTTCGTTTTTAAATTGTCTACAAGAAAAGTAAAAACAAGTTCACTCGTACGACCAAAAATGAAATAGTTATTTTACCCCAAAGATTTGCAAACCCTAAATTTTTACGGTTATTTGTTTGTAACTTTTTTATTACAAACATTTCACAAAGAAGTGTAGTATAAAAGTTGTAGAGAATCGTATTGTCGACAAAGATGGTGCTGACCACATTTTTACTTAGACTTAAGGTTAAGGAGATAAATAACTTACCAGTAGGAAGAACGTTACACGCGCTTACTGCCTCGCTTTCGACTTACCTCCATTCGACTGCTGCCTTCCACTATACCAAAGAACGGAACCAAAAAAGTGAGTACAC
This sequence comes from Agrypnus murinus, assembly GCA_929113105.1. NCBI lineage: Eukaryota > Metazoa > Arthropoda > Insecta > Coleoptera > Elateridae > Agrypnus > Agrypnus murinus. Next base: position 18,336,180 of record OV816024.1, on the reverse strand, counting down.
TAGATTGTTTGTTTTTAAATTGTCTACAAAAAAGGTACGAACAATTTTGCTCGTACTACTAAAAATGCAATAGTTATTTCACCTCAAAGATTTGCAAACCCTAAATTTTTACGGTTATTTGTTTATAACTTTTTTATTATAAACATTTCTCAAAGAAGTGTAGTAAGGAAGTTGTAGAGAATCGAATTTTCGACAAAAACGTTATGAATTACTTCTTTCCTCAGACCTACGCTTAACGAGATAAATTAAAAAACGCTTTAACCTCTTTTTCTAAGATGGTGGACATTTCGCAGCCTCCGATTTATATGAAAACTTGAATGTAGACTCACCACACACCCCCCTACATACTAAACAAAAAATATTGCTGTTATCAAGTCTTGTGACTTTTCCCATATACCAATTTCCCTGTCGGCTGGACTATATATGTAGATATGGTTTTTGTAGAGGATGCATTTGCAGTTTATATTACAAACCTTAATGTGCACACCTATGCACACACACTCACACTACAAATGTTTCCATAAGCTTCGCAGTGCCTACATAAAATGCTGCATAGCTTAATAATACTAAGGAAAGAATACTTGAACGGAACCTACGATATACACAGTATTTATGAACTACAAGATAGAGTGTGACCGGTAAAGGTTAAGAAAGAAAGGATCATATTTAATATGGAAAGGATGAAGAGAAAAGCTTGTTAACAGTGCTATGTTAAATAAATGTTACAGTAAAAGTCTACCACATTATAACTTATAATTCATAGAAAAATGACCGAACCTCAATAAATTTGCAAAAGCAATTATGTATGACTTACACTCAAAGACCTAGTATGCTGCTAGTTTAAACCACGTTTTTGATTAAGGATGTGGATATACCTATTTAATAATGTCAAGTGTTGGTTATCTATTTATATACAAGGAGGTTTCAGAAAATTATTTAATTTGTCAAGCGACAATGGAGTGCGCTTTTAAACAAAAAGATGACGGTGAATATCTAAAAATATAAATAACTCTTGGCAAGGTTAAACACTTAAACATGAAATTGGTATGCACCAACTCAACTTTAACCATAGCTCATGGTACCTTCACGGCCCACACACTAAGAATAAGATAAAAAAAAACCTGTTACCTTCGACCCAGATATGCTCGTCGCCAGAATCGCCAAATCAACAACCGTGGTATGTGGTTACTTACTCCCTCATACGTGACGTATAATGTCTGATATCAACAGCGTATTTAAAGCTTACTGATATACAACGAAGCTGACTGTGAGCCTAGTTTTAGACTTACTTTTAGTCTCGAAGATAATGATCTTTATTAACACGAGTTATTAAAAGCGCCCTGTAGGAAGAATGCCGATTAATAAATGAAAGAAATTTAGTACGTAGTTCAAATATTGAAAGGCTTGATTCGATAGTGGGGTAACCCATATTAACCCACTCAGGTCCTCAATTACAGCCTGGTCTACCATTTAACCTTAAAGTAACAGGTAAATACGTATTATGTAATCGAAAGAAAACTTCATGGGATTCATTCCTTTGAATTGCTTTAATAATCCATCACTTTATTGACGTTTCGACAATATTTTATCGAGACGTCGATGACGTGATGGATTAATAAAACAATTTAGGACTGAACCTCAGAATTTTTTTGGTTAAAATACCAACAGGTGATCTCAGTAAAGCGTATTATACAAATTATAAAATACATATTCTGAGGTACGATCTTTCAATCTCCTTTACGTTACTTTATCTGAGAGTTAATTAGCAAAAAAAATATAGAAACAATTAATTGTTAACCTTAGCAATTAATTCCGGCGATAATTGAAGTACCAATAAATAGAAATGTGTTCCCTACTAAATTATAAAAAATAAAATGATATTAGTATTAAAGGTACAAAGGCACTACCATTCACTACATAAACAAGTTTAAAATGTTCAAGAAATCTGGTGACATTATTACTCTTGAGGTGAGGTATAGAGTTATATAACTTGGCAACATTAAAAGAAAACGATCTCTCGTACAGAGCAGCTTCGTGCACAGAAAGAGTTAAAATTCAAAGATTTGTACAAAAGGAAAGGAAAATCCGTTTGTATGAGTAGTGATGCGATGGATGACCTTTATGGAATAGGCAAGCTGCATGTAAAGGTATGGCCATATTTCAACGTGACCCATTTAGACACTAGACATGAGCACGTCGTAAGCAGTAGTTTTTAATTTGCTGAACACGCCGAGAATTATAAATATTAAACACGAGCGATATGTAGTATTACAGTGAGTAAAGATTGATAGAACTAATGATTGGCACACGTAAAATTTGAAATTGTAAAAATGTAATTGTAAATTGTAAGATTGCTGGCATGTAGGGGTATCTTTCATTATGAAGTGCACATTTAGAAGAGAGATATTATTTCTGAAACATATAAAGATATAACTTTCAAACCTAAGAGTAACATCGATTATTATTAGAGCCAGTTTTGTAATTTCATCGCAAACACACATGAAAAGATTATTTGAATGCCTACATACTGTAGTGCAAACCTACATTACATTGTGAAGTTAAAATGAAATTAATCTTCAGGTTAGTTATTTATCATCAGGATAAATACACTTTAAATTGTGTAAAAAACTGCTATACCAGAAACCCCTTTGGGATACCTGCAACTGCATGTCAAAGAACGAATTGAGCCTAAAGCTAAACCTAGCACAATACCTACCGATATGCCCAAAGAATCACAAATTCCTGCCTGCAATGCAACTCTTTCGTTTATTTCTTAAATTCCTATAAAAATAGCACAGTGCCTTCATTCGTTGTACTTCATTGTATCTTAATATCAGGAGTAAAAGTTTATGGTTTAACGTATCGAACGGTTTTGAATAATCCAAAGGTACCAATACACTAAGGTAGTTAACATGTTATTAACTAGCTCTTTAAATATCCTATCAATGTTATTTAAGAAAACAGTTAGTTGCCAAGGTAAATAACTAAAGTAAGAAATACTCCTGAGATTTTTGTATTATTAGGAGTGGGATGCCGGAATGGCAATCGGCGCGTAGGTAGCGAGAAGTAAAATAACTGTCGCTTTCTATGGTGCGATGCTAATGAAATGGTCAAATTTAACGATAATGTATTATAAATTGCATAGGTCTGCCAATTCCATATGTACGAATTGTTTGTATAAAATAACAGTGAATATAAGAATGTCAATCATAATCATGCTTTTTATTTAAGTTAACTTTACTTTTAACAGATTAAATTAACATACATGGTGTTCCATTAAAAAATTAAGAAAATTCTATAATTTTAAATTGAGAATGCTGCGAAACACTTGCTAAATTTTAATATTTGACATTCAAGGATCTTTGTCAGTGATTGAAAATTGACGAGAAAATAAAATTTAAATATCTTAGAGCTAACCCAATAATAGATTTATTGTCAAAATTTAGTCTACCTTTGTCAAAAGGTAGACTAAAATAATCAGTAGTAATTATCAAAAATGTAGATAAATGCTGTCGATGAATGGTAGACATTTTGTAGACAGTATTCTAACCTTATTGAATGGTATTACCGGATTAAAAGGTTGCACAGAATAGCGGGCGCAAAACTGCAATTTAAATCTATAGTTTCTCATGTGGCTCCTGCATTTCATTATACAAACCTTGGAAATGTTTCATATGTATACATTATACAGAGTGTATTATCGGTTTCGTTACATAGGCAAATAGCAGGTAAAAACAGAATTTCTCAGCATTAGGTTCCCTAATTATTTTAGAGAAAAAGTCACTAAAGAACTTTGTAGAGTTTTAGTATTTTGTGAATAGTTTCCAAGATGCAAGCGATTTTCTGGTTTAGGAAATTATTAACATTGTAAATAGAAAATTCGCCACATTGAATTTAGACATTATGTGTAAATGCAAGAATTATTAAGCACAGTTTCATGGTACAGAATCACTAATCAGAATATGTCCTAATGATGTTCAGAATGATAGACAATTTCCCATTTACAATGTTATTTTCCTATATCAAAAATTGCTCACATCTTGGAAACTGATTGACACAGAATGCAAAGTGAATTGTTTTAAACAGTACTCAAGAAGATCTACTGTCATTTCGTCTGAAATAATTAGGGAGGCCAATCTTTGAGAAAATTTGTTTTTACATGCTATTAACCTATGTAACAAAACCGATTATAAGGTTGGTAATACATTAAAACCAACAATATTTTTGTCGAAACTAAAGAACTACAACGTATACAACGCAGCAATGTTTAGTAGTGACTGTCACTGACAAACACAGTGAAATCACAAAATAATAATAATAATAATAATAATAATAATAGTAACTACTACAACCCATAACCTAAACCAAGGCCCCAGAAGCTATAAGCTTGTGCGGGAGGGAGGGGGCGATTATTATTATTATGTAGGCTCAATGTGCGGCTGCAGCCGACTTACAGATGGAACAGCGCAAATCCCACATTTGTGTCACAGCTAAGGAAAACTGCAGAAAACCTTAACCAGATCTGCCGGCGCCGGGAGTCGATCGCGGGCCGCTTGGGTGAAAGTCCGGCACGCCAGACATTACAATACCAAGGCTGTAAATATATAACATTAGAATTCTTTGGGGGCAAATAAAAGCGCAGAAAGTTGATTAACAACTTTGCTAGCTCAATTTGAATAAAGACTGCTTAATGAAGATTATAGTCAATGTATGTAAGTCCGAAACGATGAGTCATAGAATTATGTTCCTGTATATTGTGTTATTTAAAAAGTAAGTTTTATTTCCTTACCCCTATAACCAAGCAAAATTTGTAGCATTACTAAAATATTATAAATTACAATAATTGCAACAACTTTTAAGCAAAAAAAGATCACAAAACTTAGCGTTTCCGAGATAAGGCCCATAATGAATGGGTTACCCGTACACTAATATGAACAACTTTAAAGGATATAAAAAATGTAGTACTAATAAGATTGCCTAAAAATTGTGTTAGAACATTGGATCAATACATAAAGTAAGGGAAATCAAATGCAATACAGTAATTATTTGTTTATGGTTAATTAATGCGGCTGTTGTTGGTTTCTATAATACATAACAATTAATGTAGTCATGTACAAATAAGTCAGTATAAAATAACGGTATATTATATTGTTAATTTGCATTTATAAACTACATAAATGTTTAGCCGAGAAATAAATACAATAAACTCTACTACTATTTCTATTAAGAAAATAACAAGCGCAACATATTGAAATGTTATTGTCCCTTTGGAATGTGAATTGTATGTGTTACTATAAATACAAAAATTGTAACGTGTTAAAAATTCGATATCCATTTTAATACATTTGAAAATGTATTTGTTGTAAATAATCTTAGTACAGCCGTTTATATATAAATATATTTTTGTTAGTTTAAAATTTCAGATTTATTCCGAACCTAATAATGTTTTTCGTTAACAGAAAAGGCTGCATTGGCGTTCCCACGTATAAAAATCTGTTTTTTTTTTGTAATGAAAATACTAACATAAAAATTATTTTCTAAATAAAATGACATGTATAAATGCATTTAAGCTAAATCTCTGTATCCTCTACGTGCTTATTTTTGTTTCTCTTGAATAGATTCTTCGAAAATATACACACAAAAAATAGTCTGCAATATTCTATTAAATATCTCATTTCAATTCTTGTTGCTCTAAATACCCGTCGAATGTTCCAGAAGGACTTCTTCTAATTAGCGTTAAATGTGTCATCTTGGTGTCTGATAGGATGTTTATATACTTCCCTCTCTTAGTTTAAAATAAATGGAGATAGTTTTGCATCCTCAAGTAGTCAGTTAGTCTCAGACAAGGGCCAGTAAAAGACGAGTCAAAGACAGTAAGTCTTCAATAAGCTTTGTTACGGGCCGCCAAGTAAAATTTGAATTTTCCCATACCGTTTACCGAAAAGAAATTACAAGGCTTTAGGTTAAAGTTTAGTACTTTGTTCTAGTAAAATTAATAAGTAATCCAGTGTGCCGTTAGTTTATGATTTGTGAAATTTATTCAATTGTGAATTAAAACTTAAAATTTAGGAATATGTATTGACGATTCAACAATTAATACAGTGCAGCGTTAATCAACAATTTATGAAGGGAAATCAATAATAACTTGAATCTTTACGCTAATAATCTTCAGCTCTCGTTGTCCTTTGCAATAAATATATTGTGGGCGTGCAGAATTTTGTACCAGAACAAGACACTACAGTGTTCAAAAATGCAACCTTTTGGCAATCAAATTTGTGTTAACAATACAAAACTTGTACAAGAGTGACGTTACTATTGGAATTATATGTGCCTAAAATTTTTATTATTGATAGGCAATGGCCAAGTTATTAAAGACATTATTCCAGCAAACTTTAGTTCCTGAATTCAGTTACTACCTTTAGCATCTTTGCCATGGTTTAAAATTACAATTCTACTTTCAGCGAAAAGCGTGAGGTACTTTGTACCTAAAGTTAAGTGAAACCAATAAAAAAAGACCATATAGTGTTGTGAATTTTCATTAGTTTAAAAAGATTTTACAATCTATTTCGGATTAGATGATGAACATTATTTCTTACGTAAATTGTTTTAGTTACTAAGATGTTTATACCTATCTATGGCACTAAAACTGTTGTTATGGCCGATTAATCTTCATAGTAAAATGGATTCCTCTTATCATATTATATAAATTATGGTTCTATTGTTTTATAAATACAATATTTTTTTATTTATGAATAAATGACAATTAAAACTAGTTATGGTTGTGATAATGTTGAATCAAGCATTTGTTGAAGTGATTAAATTGCATTAACTTGCTTAACGATAACCTGACTAATCACGAGTAGTTATTGAATTCAATCAATTTAATCAGAAGCCTTTTTCACATGTGGATCTTGATCAAGTGTTGTAATGACTTTATATCAAGTGAATGGCGCCCATATTCTCTATTATTTCTAAAGCCTTTATTTTTCTTTACAATGTATAATATTAAGAAACCAATACCTACCCCTTGAATGATAATTTGTCAACAGAAAGAGATCTTTCGCCGGTGCATCAACACAGTAAGTATCGTCCTTGGTCTTAAGTAAGCAATTTCAGTAAGTAATGTTTAAATATTCTGTGTTTAGTATTTTCAGTAAAGTAAAAAGTTTTGTTACAAAATTAAAATTTTCTCAAATTATAATGTTCTTTTTATTTTAAAAAATTTATGCTCCGATTACGTTCTTTATTCCAGTTTCAAATTTTGTGAGCTACTCGTCGCACCACCATAAAAATCCTACCTCCAGAGTGTTTTAAAACAAGTCTCGAGGAAAAGAAGAAAAATTATATTATCGCAGCGGAAACAAAAACGAGGTTCTACATCTGAAATATTTATTATAAATCATTTTAATTTTGAAAGATCCTAATGACACACATTTTCGATATTACATTCCATCGCAAATTCGTGCAAAATTTAAAAAATAAGAATTCAAAGTATAATAAATATTTTATCTTTTTTTTATATTCTGGCGACAAAAAAAAATATGAATTGACTACCAACGTACTTAAACAATTGAATTAATTTTGGTCTGTTAACAACCAAAAATTAAACATATTTTTTCACAATTGAACCTATATTTATTTAAAAAATAAAGTAAATTATCTAATTATGGTTACCAGTTAAAATTTATTTAATTAATAAAATAAAATTATAAAAAGAATCAGTAGCTTTAGACACTCTAGACACAGCTTTTTTACATTTCAAAAACAACGCTATTTACACCATATATAAATTCTAAGGAAAGACATATGTAAAAGCTAAACTATGAGTGTAAAATTTAAATATTATTTGTTATTTTAAGGATTATTTGCCCATTATCAGTATTTATAGTAGTACATGCCCCAAATGAAATATTTTGAAGAATATTAAAGCAATAACAAATACTTGATACCTAATACTATAAAATACAACACTATAACATGATCAAACTTCTAATAATAATACTTACTATAATATTGCCCTTGGAGTACTTCTAATTCATCTAATATAACTATTTTAGGAACATCTATAATCGTGGTTATAAAGAGTTGTCCAACTTGTATCCAGACCAGACCTAATTTCTATCAAATCTTTTCTTTGCTTCATATACCATCTGTAATCTAGATGTGATTAGAGGATGCCGATAAACCGGACCTCCTAAGAATCTGTTGCCGCTTTATTTCTAGGACAAAGATTTTATTATTATGAAACGGCTGCGACCTTCTATTAATTAGCTATTCGGTGCAATCTTTCAATTTTACTTAAATTGATGTTGCGCGTCATTTCTGTTCGTAATAAATCGACTATATTTACTTCAATATTAGATTCTCTTTCTTCTTCTCCGCATTCTCAGGCAATTGCGGCGAGAATATTGCCTGAAACATTGTTCTTGTTTGTCTCGGCGACAAATATTAGTTTCCTTTTTTTGTTTACTAGTTGCACCTTAATTTTTAATTTTTTTTAAACAATTATTCATTTTTGTAATGATAATAGTGGTCACTTAATTAAACACAATTGCATTAAGCGAATTCAGCTCATCACTCTCATTTTTATTTTTTCTCTAGGCATAATGATTCTCTTATCATTCATTGTGTTATATAATAAGTATTATGATTTTCTTTTTTCTTTTGTAATGCAAATTTATGTATAAGTTGTTTTTCTATTTTGAGCGCATATAAGCAGTTGGTTAATAAATATTTTATAACATCCTGTTTTGTTATTCTCATCACCTAGTCTCTCGTAATTTTTAGTTTAAACCATCCAGTAATTCATTTTAATTCGAAAATTCTTTGACTTTATGCAGACCCAGACTTTAGCTGTTCGAAAAGGCAGCGTTCAGTGTTCTCCTGGGCTTGTTTTTTCAGGAGTCGGTGCTTATCTGTTCTAAAAGGCAGCGTATGGCGCTTATCCGACAACCTAAAAGGTGATGTTATATAATTGTATTTACTTAATTTAAACTAACGTGAGACATGATCTTTTGTTGATTGTATTATTCTCTGGAATTTTCTTATTTTATGAGCAATATCGGACATTCCTATAAATTACTACGTTTTAGTTAGTATATAGAATAATACATAGACAATTCATTGAGTGTTGAATGAGTGAGTGATATTACATATATAAATTTTCTCCTTCTTGGGGGAGCCCCTTTTGTGATGCGCAACGTACTCAGGAATACCTTTTGTTTTACAGTGGTTATATAACGTCAAGACCCAGTGCAAGTTACGAATAATCCCAACAGGAAAGTCACAACAGAAAGTCGGTTAGTTAATTAACTATTTTACTTTCCATTGCCTCCTTCTAAAACTATCCTTACAGTTGCAGTCGTATAATTCCATCCGTCCACCAATACCTCATATACATAATCCAATATTGGTAGGTTCGGTAAGTCTTTGAATAAATTCTTAGCATTTATTTATTAGTACCAATTTGGAAGAATTTTATCTATAACATGGTGAGTTATCGAATGAACTTAACAAATTATTTATCGAATTAACAATTCTATTATCTAATCTAAGAAAATAATCTTATATATCTTGAGTATGTAAGAGGTCTTGAGAATATTAGAATTCATTAAAGATAAACAGTTTCCTCTATTTAAATAGCCTTTTATGGTTAAATAATGTTGGTAAAATCAAGTTCCATTTATTTTGATAAATACTAAAGCAGTAGCTAGTACTAATGGAAAAGCTTTTAACGAAAACTGCAGGATTATGGCCATCATTTAATAATACAGTATTAACGCTCTTTTGGAGTTAAAACGTAATGAGTTAATCCTATTTATAACATCGATGATGGTTTTAATATTTTAAAGTAAACTTATACGATTATTAAAAGAAATTAACTGCCAGATAACGCATCGTTTATAATAAAGCGATATATAACGTTATTAACTTTCACATAATATTTTTTCGCTCAGCTAATATATTAGACCTAATTAATTTAGAAGGATAATGCGTTTGTAATGTTATCGTTTCCTGAGATAAAACAGATTAGATATGCATACTCGAATGCTTCATACTTCATTATACTACATAAAATGCTGCTTTGGTAAATTGAAATTATCAAACGCACTTCAGTTAATAGTTAATAAAGAAAAACAAGTTGAAAACAGTTTCAGAGAATAAATTGAAATGTAATTCAAAGCTTGGAGTATTTTCTCTACAGAAGCAGATATTATTGGAATTGTGCTTTACTGCTAAAATTGGCTAACAATATCCAACAAGACGGTCTGTTGCGAATTTTATTAGAAAGAAAACATCCATATTTCGTGGCAAGCTGTTGTCTGCACATTCGTTTCTAATAAACAAAATATGATTTTAGCCGAATAAAAAGTACCACGTTTCTTTATTTAATCTTAAAATATTAAGCGAACGTCCTAACAACATAAACCCGAAATTACTGCAATGCACCTGCGAATTTTTTGGTTTTGTTTTTGAAAGCACGATTAGTATAAAAGATAAGAGTGTTGGTATCATTATAAAGCTACGAGCCATACAAACTCAAAATTGATATCAGAAAAGGTTTCATAAAGGCACGGCAGCCTTCGAAATTTGACATCTTTTTCATACGTTTAAAAAACGGTGATATAACAATTATACATCATTGAACTTATCGTAAAAGTGGTCTTCGTAACGAATAATGCGAAATTTCATGCTGTGTGTTATCATGAGATCTGGCATTTACCTAATATCGGTTAGGAAAGGGACGCGTACTCTCGCTTGAGTCGGTGACTTATCCGAGCGGTCGTAGATTTCACGAATGATAAGCATAATCACTCTTATACCCAAAATAATTTACCAAAAATAAAGCTACTTCATTACAAGATTTTTCAGAAACGTTCAAGACCTACTCGTTTGATAATTGTGGTAGGTTGGACAGACAGGTTTTTAATAACTGCAAATCGAAGGGCTCACAGAGGGTTGGCACTAAAAGTCGGTTGGTGAATGAACATAAGAACGCTTTACAATGTTAAAAAACCAACCTCATTTCAGCTATCTCATTTCAGTAAGGTTTCAAATACAACCAAGCTTTTTTATTAAATCCATTTTTGGGAAAACTAATAGTATAATAAATAGATGGTGTAATGGAGTGTAGATCTCACAAGTTGACTCACCTTACAATCTTAAATAAATACTATAGAAATGCGTACGCTTGTCACAAGCTCCGTTAGGTATAATCAGATTAAAATATTGCTTATTATCGAGTTGGAGTGTAGTGCGGAAACTATTGCGTAAACGTGTCGCATGTTTTAAAGAGAAACGTATGCCATTAAAACATATAATGGTAAACTTGTCTGGTCCTGACATTAATTCTAGGAAGCCTTTGGAACGTAACGGTGTTGGCTGTGCAGATACTTTTTACAGGATTCACAAGCTTGGGGGGTCAAAGATTAGTTAAAAAGTTGTTACGGTTCAAATTCAATCTACTGTTCATTAGTAATCAGCTATAAAAAGACTTCTGGTAGTTTTAAAGACTTTTAAATCTTGATGATCCTTTATCTATTTTAGATGATTGTTATCCGTTGCAGACATTTTCCACTACCTTTTTCTATTTTCTAGAGCTCTTCCTGTTTTGAAAGAAAATGAAATATGTTTTTCTGAAGTGTTTCGTTTGAATGAATGTAGTTTTTGGATTAATCCTTTCAAATCATCTCAAATCAGATTAAATTTATGTCAGATAATTTAATAAAAAAAAATTTTTCTGAAATATTCAGGCTTATTAAATATGGGTCAGGTAGGAAAAATAGTTTCTCATTCGGTTTGTGTTTTGACTAACTGACTGACCGACTGACTTGTTTGTACTATTTTGGAATTTTTTTAGAGGTGATTTACAAACAAGTATCTGCAAGAACAATTCAGCTTTTATAATCAACTAGTACACTCGCCTAAAAATTAATCAAGTAAGGACGGAATCAATAGCTTAATCTGCATTTCTGTTTTCATATTCTATGTAAAAAAATTCACTTTTCTATGAAATCATATGAAAACGTTAGTTTATAATTTATGTGTTATTCGCTTACAATTAACTAAAAATTTTTGTAATAATTATTAGCGAAGGAATTCTGAGGGTCACTGTACTCTGCTATTCGATTTACGCTAAGGCCTTAACTAGTCGGTGGTCTTTATTGTTGTCCTAAATGTTAACTAATAGAGTTGAAAGATCAAAGGCTTTCATTTAGTGATTATATTATGTTAATTTATTTTAACGTTATTGAGTTAGATATTTATGAATGTATATATTTTACATACATCTCTTTATATTTTTGTGTGTTTAGAAAATTGAAATATTTTTATCTTTTCTGTATAAACTCTTGCTCCTTGTGTTGCCTTAAAAATATTTAAATTGTTCCAAAGATGCATAGAAAAACTAAACAAACATTCATTCTTTAATTTCTGGCTAAAATCAAACCAGATTTAGAACTTTAATTCCGTTTTTTATTTTTTAGTTCGTAGCTCGAAGCAGATATTCACATTTCTCTTTATAATTTAAAAACTGAATAAAAGAATATTATTCTAAGGACGGTACTTAATACAATCCAAATCAGCATTATGTGGATAAATTTAAAACAATGATTTTCATTTAAGGCCAAATGCCAGCATGCTGCTGCATTTTAGAAAGAACGAGATTAAAAAAAGTTTAGAAAACCAGTGTGGATCGGCTCGGGGATAATTTTAAATTAAATTGTCCTATTGCACTAATAAAACTAAAACTATTGCACTCCTGCTTTAGATTTTAATTTTGGAGCAAAAATGTGTTTCATGAACTTTTCTTGTTCTAGATTCAAGATTATATTTTCCGGTTCCATTTAAAAAAGAATGTGGAGTATTATAATGAAAAATGAATTAATGTTTTAGTGAGTATAAGATTACCTGTTAAAAGCAGAAATGCTCCTGGTCTTAACAAAAAGCACCTTTTACTAAGAAAACCAAGAATTAAAAAGGGTTTATCTTAGGCAAATCTCATTTAATAAATTACAAAAAAAATAATGATTGTATGACATTGTTCAACATGAAAAGATAAATTAAAATCTAAATTAAATTTTCTTTGCTAAAGTTGCTGTGTCTGTTATTGCAGTCAGCAACTGCAAACACAAATATAAAAGGAATTTAAAGCCTTTTCAAAAACTCAGAAAAGTCATTATAAGAGAATAAACAACTGTGTATGCAAGAAGCTGGAAATGAGTGGTTATAATTGTTCTACTTAACAAATCTCAAAGCGTTTACATGTTAAAACGTCTCAAAGCGGAAATTATATAATAGGTCGTTTAGTCTTCCTAAAAGCAATTCCTTTTTGTAAAAATGCAATAAGATCTGAAAGGTACAAATTCCACTACCAGAAATTTCACATAGCTGCAAGTAGTACCAACAATTTCCGATAGAGTCTAATTACTGTTTATCGATTATTTTTTATTTAGTTTTATCCTGAACTGAAAATTGGTATCCAATATAAAGTAAAATAGACCGCACTACATGTACTATTTCTTATAGAGGCTTTTATATACTAAATAAAATTTCTTTTGTGCTTGTATGCATCTCGCACTTATTACGTTGGAAATATATCTTTTAATATTTCAAGATCTAAAAGATTCGAAGATTTCAAAACCTTAGAAGTTTATAAAAGGTGCTATATGTTTTATTTGCTCGTACTGCTGACAATAAACGTAAAACACTTCAACAAATGAAACTTGTTCTATTGTTCAAGTTTCCTTTATATCTTATTAAAATTGTTTACATGTCACGGAATTTCAGATTTATAAAAAAAAATGTTTGAAGAACTTATTTGTTTAGAGAGTAATTTAAAGTAATTACCAGTTTGTCTAAAAGCTACCACATATATAGATTATCCGAAATCCAAGTTTAAGCATCCAAATACGAATGAGTGAAACAAGGACGACATAAGGAATATGGGTAGCACAACAAAGATAGAATCCAATCCTGGCTAGGTGAGTTTCTAAACTAAAGATTTCTCTCCAATAACAAGCAAGCAAAAAATATTTATCACAGATGTTTTTGCTTGCTTGTTATTGAAGAGAGATCTTTAATTTAAAAATTTACCTAGCCATGATTGCATTATATCTTTGTTGTGCTACCCATATTGTTTATGTCTTCCTTGTTGCACTCATTAATACTGGTATGTTTAGAATGGTTTTCAGATCTGTATGTACGTATGTAATGTAATGTATCTGAATGTAAGTGTAAGCAAAAACCAATAATAGGTCTTGAATCTCTATCTGTACTTTATAATACTGTCTAATACACCACGGTAGTCAACTTGTTTTGTTAACGAGTTATATTATATTTATGGGAGAAGTGTATTAGGTTCCTAAGGTAGGTAATAAATTTCTGGAAAAAACTGTTCCTACCGGTAGGCGTTTTGTGTTTAAAAATTCACCTATCGGTAGGTGAATTCTTTTTAAATAATTTTTCACCTACCGCTTTGTTCTATTAACTATCTATATAAAGCTTAAAGGAATTGTACCGGGTGATTTTTTAAATTTCTGATCTAGTAAGTCGTGATTTTTACGCCGTATCTAAGGTCACCGAAACGTAGGGCGTAGCGTTGATCACACTGCTATTCCAAATGTCATTTATGTGACAAATTGACTACTTACTTTTACATTTATTAAACAAATTGATAAATATTTAAACAGTGATCATTTGCGAAACATGCTTTTACCAAAGTGTGCATTTTATTGCGAGTTTAAGTGCAATTTCGATGTGATTATTGACTTGAGAAGTTTAGGTTATGGTTACAACTCGCTTCAATTTTTATTCCTTGGATTTAAGAAATAGCAAGATTTATTCACAATTATAACAATTTACATTGTTAACACAATATTTATTCAAAATTTACAACAACTGTTGGAAATGTTGACCTTCAGCATCTATACACAAATTAAAAATCTATACGCAAAAGCGAGAACAACACTGGAGTAGGTTATGTTTATGTCAACATTTTTGAAATCTGACAGTTGTGACAAATCGAACGATTCAAACTACGCCCTACGTTTTCCGCATCTTTTGTTTTAAAATTATGTCATGGCTTTCTAGATCAGAAATTTAAAAAATCACCCGGTACTGTCTGATATAAAAAACAAAAACAAATTTTTTTCTCAAAGATATTGTTGTGTTATATGCAGTTAAAAATTTTATGTAGGTAATTTGGGTTGCCTATCTTTCAGGCGTTCATAAACTAATCCATGTTAAAAGGTTTATTTTATAGTTTCAAAAGTACGGTTGAAGCCAGCTAAATACAGGAGTTAAGATAAATACATCCTATTTGCGATATTTTCTTGTTAAAGTTACATTTCATGCAAGGTTATTTAACGTTCCGATCTATGCATTACATAACCTCAAATTTTGAAAATAATTTTAAAAATGGGTTTCTTTAGTGGAATAATTTATTCATATTATGTTAACATGCATAAAAAGTTTTATATTTCAACAAAAGGATACTAGTTAAGTGTGTATATAACTTTATAATTGTAATTTTTAATACAACGACTGGTACGTTGAAATATTTTCTTAATCTTCCGTCAATAGTTCAGATTTGATAAAATGCACCTATAATTAAATAAAACGGGTTATTATGAGTAGATTTGCATATATAAAAGTTACTTACCTTACTTAATTTTCAAGAATGGGTGATTTTTCTTTTTACGGTTCCTAGTGTTGGTTTGTCGAGCTACAGTTCTAATTTAATTTATGTAGGTTTATGAAGTTATTGTTGGAGTTTTGTTGGTTAACATCTTGGCTTTGTAAGCTGTATAAAGCTTTTGTAGTTCAATGTGTGTTTTTTTAGCCAATTCAATTTAAAAATGTCCACAGACCTGTGCCGATAGAAAAATTTCATTTTTAGTTAATTTTGTATCTTAAGTATTTGTTTTTTGATGTCAAACTAATGGGAAAAGTTTAATAAACATATTGAGCCGTATGAATAAACTGAAGTAAATGCTTTAATTTCTATTAGTAAAAGAAAAAAGATATGATTTTTAATTAGTAAGATGGAGATCAACTTATAGTAGAAGCATTTGCTACATTTTATGCATATATGGGATTGTGTACAGATTAACGGGTAAAATTGGTATGTGGACCTATTTAAATGGAAATTTATACAATTTTAGTCGACCGTGTGTATTTGGTTTGTTCGACTCAAATTGTAAGTTATTGTTGGGTTTTTTAGATAGAAATGTTATATTGTTATTTTAAGGAAGTGTTTAGGGTTTCTTTTTATGTAATCAAATGAAAAATTTAAAGAAATTTATATTTTATTGAAAAATGTTAAATGACAGTTCAATTACTTGATAGTATTATATTGTTTTTGTTTCTATATGTTTTTAATATAAATTACAATGATAAAAACAATCAGTAATCTGCAGAATGCAGTGAGAGGAGGTTGTGTTGTTTCTATGTTGATTAACCTTTTAAAAACATGTATTTTCATAATTTAAACAATAAATGGAGGTTATGGATATAAAACAAAATAAGATTTCGTGCAAGAAAAATATATATAACTTACGCTATCGTCATAATTTCAAGAAGAATATAAATTATAGAATCGATTTGGATGGCTTCATATCAGATCAAAAATTTTTAAGAAGATTTAATTTATTGCAATCAAACAATTTTACACTTCCATCAGTGAAGAGGTTGGCAGTGGTTATTAAAGCAGTCTGTTGTTCCTGGGATCGGTTAAAGGATGTATCTAGTGTGCGAAAAATCGTAAGTGATTTAAAATTCATTATACTGGCCAGTCAAGAATAATTTCGGACAAACATTTTATTAAAGAGATATCGAACTATTTTACATTGAAACTATTAAAGAATAGAACTGTATAATTAAAAATTTTTGAGAAAGGTTAACCTAATTTCATGAAAAAGAAAATTTACTAAATTGAGATAATTTTTTTTATAAAAAAAAATATTTAATTTTTATTTGATTTTGGATTTGTAGATTAGATAAAATAAAAAGTAGGTAGAAATCCCCAACAATAAAAAAAAGGCTAATTGGTAGTTAGTAGAGTAATTAGTCTCTCTCCCATTATTTTTTTTCTGTTTTGTTTATTTATGATTAAATAAAATTGTGTTTATATTTATAATTGTGGATTTTGTTTGTTGTTTATTTTTTTTTCTTGTGTGGAAACAATTTGTTTACTAGCTTGTTACAATTATACCAGCCCAGGTGTCATCATTACAGGTGGACCCATTGATACAAAATTTGGCAAGGTAAGGTTGATTTATTTCAGATAAAAGAGATATTTATCGATTGCTTAACCGAGATTAAATCTGAGCTAGTGACAGGGCAAAATTTTTAATTAAAAATTTAAAAAAAAATATTGTAGTGATATCTTTATACTATTGTTTTATTGAATTTCACCTCAATTATAATTGGTGCCCAGAACTTGGAATTTTCTTTTTATGAGCCATATTCACTGCAATATTTAAATATCTTTTGTATACTGTGCCTATTACAAAAATAATATATTATGGAAATATTTTATAGTATAACCAAAATAAATGACTATTAAAGGGTGACCAGACGTCCCGCTTTTGGCGGGACAGTATCGCTTTTGTTTCACCTGTTCCGGTGCCCACAAAATCTTCAAAATGTCCCGCTTTTCGTGGATAATCATGATTTGACAAACATAGACAGCAAAACAGTTACATTACGTTTATTGGTTAAAACAATAAACGTAAATGTAAAGTTTTTAATTAATTTTCTTCTAACTTCTAAATTGCAGTAAACTATATTTAATATTGCTATTCAAAGGATTTATATTTCTTTTCAAAAACTAGATATCATTTTTTTTATTTACGGCATCAACAGCTTAGGTTATTAGCCGTATTTGTACATTAAGGAGATCTATAATTACTTGTGTCGAGTTACACAATACACTTATAGAACACATAGATAATACATATCATATAACACGTAGTACATTTTAGAACCTTGAAACGAGAAACAAAAAACGATATAAACAAAATATTTATAATAAAATGACTAGATAACGAATAATAAACTACTAGCAGTTGTATAAATAAAATATGTGTATAAATATAAAAATATAACCGTATAAATGTGTGTATAAATAAATATAGAATATAAGAGGAGTATAAATATAGTGTCATCATATAAGTAAATAAATATAAAATATATCAATCAAATATATAGGATACGAAATAGTACGGAATAGTATATTACATTACTAGTGTGGAAAGTGAAACTTTTCGCACGCACGAGTGTAAATTGACGCACGAGGCGTAAGCCGAGTGCGGTAATCACACGAGTGCAGAAAAGTCACTTTTCAACGTGTAATGTACAATATTTTTCCTACAACCCCTCCAAATTTCAAATGTTTAAAAAATTTAGATTTTTAAAATTTTCAAGAATATAATTTTTGAAGATTTTAAAAACAAAATTTGTATGGTTAGGTTTAACAAAAAAAATCACACTTAAAGCTAATTTTCTTAAGCCATTTATTTTTAGGATATAAAGTTTAATTTTTTAAACCACTTAGTTTTACAATATGAATAATTATAACGAAATCTCTATCAAAACATTTCCAGAAAAATAAAATTAAGTTATCTTGATAACTTAATTTTATTTTTCTGGAGCTGAATAGAAGTTAAATGTAAAAGTATTGTTATGACAATTGTTAAAGTGAATGGGTGTTTGTTAAAATTTTATTTAATAGATTCTTGTACTAAATATAAATTTCAATTTTAAAAACTCATATATTCATAACTTATTTAAACATAGTATCAAATTAAACCTTGGGTTTAGCAACAAAGTTAATTAAATGAATTACTATTACAATTTATAATATAATTTGAGAGGCACATAATTTATTTTTTCTTTATATTTAATAATATCTTCATAATTAACAAATATAACTTCAACTAATAACGTAATGCCATGTGTGAAAGAAGTTGCCTAACTAAATTATTACTTTTATTTTTCTCCCATTTGGTATCGCTGATTTTAATCTTGGCAAGCTTGCTTCAATAATTTGTATTATAGTGAGGTTAGGTTATGTTAGGTGTAATTTATTAGATATTTCTTTTTGACGGCTAAAATAACTAATTAAACAATAATTAAAGTTATTTTTTCGCCTACCTGATCAGAAAGTGCTTTTTAAATGTCCTGTTTTGAGGGCAGTTAAGGCTTCTTTGCGGGCCTCTTATGTCAAACTTTTTACTGCCCTCTTATGTCAAATACATAACCTCAACACTACTACTAGATGAAACCACGATTTATTTATGTTAAGTTGGAGATACTGTAAAAATTGTAATTGTTTTTTAAATTGTCATACTTTGACCACTCCTGTGCATTATCCTAAAAAGGTTTTAATCAAAAAATGAAATCATTAGTTTTTAACATTAAAAATATAACTCATTCGTAAAACTTTTAGCAACAGAATATGACGGAAAACGTAATTTCAAACATATTTTTACATAACCTTTAAAAATATAAAAAACATACGTCAAATTTTTCTAGGCTTCTTAGATCATAACTTTGATTTTCATGTCTTCGTCGATAAATTTGTCGTTTGTTTTTTTCTTTTCACAGTGTCATTGTATGTATAAATGGAGGTTGTGACAATTAATTAATAAAAAGAAAATTGTAATTTTAATAAATTATACAATGATAGATTAATTACTCATCCTAATTAAAAGTCATATCCTGTTCCTTTTATTTACCAATAATAATGAAAGCATTTACTATACGGCCGTGTTGTATGTAGTGTAATGATTATTAGGTTAATTTAGTTAATAAATTACTAAAAACGTCTGGTGTTATTTTCATTTTCATTCATTCCCTCTAACATATGCCTATTTAATTTACTAATAAGTTACGTTACTGTTTAACTTTTGGATTTTTTTTTAAACTTTCAAACAAGTAGGCGAAAAACTTTTGTATGTCACTCGGACCGAAAAGCATTTGTAGCCCTAAGTTGTCCGCTGCCCTCGCTACGCTACGCTTCGCTCGGGCATCAAACAACTGCGGGCTACAAATGGCTAGGAAAAGGCTGTAGGGCCATAAAAGCAAGTTATGCCCGAAATGCATACACTATTTTATGCGCAGATTGTTTTTATCTCAAATCTATTATTGTGTAAAAAATATAATTAAATGAGTACGTAGGTTACATCAAGCCGCTGTACGTATACTTATGTGCATATATACGAAGTACGTTACTATAGTTACTATCTAAAATACTTAATTTCAGCTTATTTTCATTGGTGATAAGTTTACAAATTATATTAAGAACCAATCAAGTTCTACAAATACAGCTCTGACATTTAATTGACGTTTCATTATTGCCCGTCGGATCATAAAGAGGCCCTTGGGGCATAAAGAGACAGTTATGTTTAGATAGATCTATCAATAATAGTCTAATTATAATGCATCTGTGCATAATATACTATTTATAAGAAAAGAATAGATACATAATGGTTAAAATGCTTCTCAAAATTGGATTAAACATTAATGTCATCATTTTAATGTAAACAAAATTCATGGATTTCTAGGTATTGCTTAGCGTGACGTATTTTCATAACACACACGTGTGTTATGTTCCTAACATACGCGTGTTATATGACTCACTTTCTTAATGTCGGTAGCGTTTGCTATTGTTCACTTTCGTATGGGGTCGTAGGAAAAATAATTTTATATCGTGGAGAATAACCCAGTTTGTTTTAAATAAATTCAATAATTTAGATGCGGCTTGTGGGTTAATCGCCAGTGCATCTGCGATATGAGGAGCCAATCCTATTTGATTCAGTATCTGGTTATACAAGGGACATTCCAGTATTACGTGTGGGATCTTGAGATCGACCCCACATTGGCATCTCGGTCTGTGCCGTTCTGTTGTTCTTAATAAGTGTCCTGTTGTTAACCTAGTATGCCCTATTCTAAGTCTCGTTAGGACTGTCTGTTCTTTCCTATCGCAATTTGAGGGATATTTAATTTTTTGAACCGACGGCTTTAATAACTTTAACTTTGTGTCTCTCTCTCTCTCTCTCTCTCTCTCTCTCTCTCTCTCTCTCTCTCTCTGTCCAAACTTGCTGCCATTTACGCTCTACTTTTTCTTTAGTTATGGAACGTAAGTCGTCTGATCGAATTCGTGATTCGTCGATATTCAGATTATTTGCAGCTTCTCATGCTATTTTGTCAGCCCGTTCGTTTCCTATGATGCCAACATGACCAGGTATCCATATCAGAACTATATGGTAGCCTTTAGCAGTGAGATCAGCTAATAAAGATTGTATTTCCCTAACAAGATCATCTTCATTATACTTATTTGATATAGCTTCGACTGAGCTATTAGAATCTTATTAGCAAATAACGAACTTCTTGCTGGCCTGGCTATAGCAATATAATATGGCGTATTTAATTGCTGCGAGTTCCGCCGTATAAATACTCACGTACTTAGGAAGAGATAGAGGGTATTCACTTTGGATTTTAGATCCATCGGTATATATAAACTGATATTGTTTATATTTATGTTTTAATTCCCTAAAGCATGTAAGATATTCTACCTTTAAAATTTCTTTTTTATTTGTATTTGGAATTAAGCTTAATGGTTTAGGGAATTGTGAGGGAACCCACGGGGGAATTTCAGTTATGCGCATACCAAATAAGTGATGGTGCGGCAGAGAGTATAGTAATCTAGCTTCTCTAATTCTTATTGCTGCCGGTCTAGTGATGGTTGGACGGTTCCGATATAAATCCATTATAGTGTGATCGAGAAATATTTCGTTCACCGGATGATCTGGCTGAGTCCTAATTCGAGAAGCAGAATTTAGCAACACCTTATCGAAGAAAAACTTTAATGGTAGACTGAAAGGTAAGGACTTGTGCGGAAGCCTGCTATTGCAAGTTTTAAACCCGTATAGTGTATTCTTTCTAGGGGTGCCAACTATGATTTACAAGCCGCTGAAAATACTACTGATCCATACTGAAGCTTAGATAGGACTAATGATTGATACATGGTAAGTAAGACTTGCTACTATCCCATCTAACATTTGCCAAAGCCCGAATTATGTTTAAAAACTTTTTGCATCTGGTCTGTAGGTATGAAATATGGTTCTTCCAGTTGAGTTTAGCATCAAATGCTACTCCTAAAAAGCATACTGACTCTGCTACTCGACTTATAACCTGGTTTAAATTAACATTGGGGATTAGGTTGCATGATCTGAGACGACAAAAATGTACACATATAGTTTTAGTGGTTGAAAATGTGAAACCTAAATTTTTAGCTTTTTCAGATACTTGATCGATAGCTAGTTGCAGATCGTTTGTTTCATCATTGGGATGGGAAGACATAAAACGGCAGAGATCATCGACATACATGATTTTGTTCACCGATGGTGTGTCAATTTCTAGCAGTTTATTAATTGCTACGAGGAATAAGGTGACGCTCAAGGTAGATCCCTGAGGAACACCGTTTTGAGTTGTTGCCATCGATGAAAAGGTGTTACCTAATCGAACTTGTAACATTCGATCTGCAAGAAAGCTAACTATGAAAAAGGCTAATTCGACTCTGATACCCCATTCATGAATAGTTTTCATAATATTATATCTCCAGGTCATATCATACGCCTTCTCGATATCAAAATATAGCAGTTGTATGACTTCGTTGTGCAAGTGATTTTTGAATCGTATGTTCTAGCATAAGAAGACTATCTTCTGTGCTTCTGCGTCTACGAAAACCAAATTGGTAAGCAGAGAGCAAGTTCGATCTCTCGATAAACCACACTAATCTCTGATTGACCATCTTCTCAAGAACTTTCCCCATACAGCAGGTTAACGAAATGGGACGGTAGCTTGTTGGAAGTTCGAGTTTCTTTTCAGGTTTTATTACTGGGATTACAATGGCAATTTTCCATTTTACTGGATAATATCCCTTTCTCCAAATGGTGTTATAGAGCTGCACCAGATATTCCTTGGCGTGCATTGGTAATTGACGTAACATCTCGTATGTGATTTTATCTCGACCTGGAGCAGAGTTACCACAGGGTTTAAGAGTATACTCGAATTCGTCTATAGAGAAGTTTGCATTGTAGACCATATAATCATTTGTGTGGAAGTTTAGCGGTGTTTCTAGATTGTTTTTAATTTCCCTAAAGTCATCTGAATAATTGTTGTCGCTGCTGAAATGCTCTAGGAATGTTTCAGCTGTTTCAGATGGAATGCTGGTATAGTGGTAATTTCGCAACATTTGCTTCGGGGGAGTTATTGAAATGTTACCTGAAATATTTTTAATTCTGCGCCATACCTCCCCAATAGGGGTTTCATTATTCATCGTAGGCACATAATTTTCCCAAGATTCACGCTTGCTGACAACAATTAACCTCCTTACCTGTTCTCGACATCTTTTAAATTGGATACAATTCTCCATTGTAGGGTAGAGTTTAAATGTGTTGTATGCCCTTCTTTTCCTTTTCATTCCACCACGGGACCATTCGTATTCTATAATTTCCAGATACTAGAGGAATGCTGGCATTTGCTGCGTTATTTATGTTTAAAGTGATATCATCTACACATTTATCTATATCATCTTGAATTGTCATAGGCCTTATATTTGAGGAGAATTTTACCCAATCTGCTCGTTTTATATTCCAGCGGGGATAATATCCAAAATTGATAGGTATAGAGGTGATCATTTGAAGACGAATGGGTATGTGGTCGGTAAAAACCTCGTCCTCTAGTGTGGACCAGTTAATCCTAGTACTGATGACAGGCGAGCAAAGAGTTAGATCTATTGACGAGAACGAGTTTGATCTAGAGTTTATATATGTAGGTTCGCCTGTATTTAATAATATTAAATTTTCATCCTCTATTAACTGCTCTACCAATCGACTGCGAGCATCAAGATTTTCTGATCCCCACATGGGATTATGAGAGTTAAAATCGCCTACTAATATAAAAGGTAGAGGTAATTGATGAACTAACTCTTGGAGATCTTCAAGATGCCATTGAAAGTCAGGTAAGTATCGATTACAGACAGTTAATTTAATGGGGAAAGTAGAAACAACAGCTACTGCTTGCAAATTTGTTTGTAGTTGAATTTGTTGGCTTGGCACGTCGTCTTTAATATAGATGGCAACTCCACCTTTGGCTCTCCTATTTGGTGGATCATCTTTTCGAAAAATTTTATAGTTCCTTAAATTGAATATTTGTTCGGGTCTCAGATGTGTCTCTTGAAGACAAAGCATTAGCGGAGAGTGTTTAGTTAGTAATACCTTAATTTCTGGATAATGATGTTTAAGTCCTTTACAGTTATTGTATTATATTTTGTGTGTTATAATCCATAAGAAGGTTTTAGTGGTTTACAACTGAATAACTAAACACTATCTTTTTTTAAGTATTAGATAAGGAACTTAGGAAAGGTTTGCAAGTTTCTTGAAAAGTAGAAGCTAAAAATTCTGTTCCCTGATCTGAAACTACTTCGTTCGGGATTCCATATCGGAGTATGAAATTTTCGACAAATGATCTTGCAACAGAGACCGCTTCTTTATTAGGAATGGGATAACACTCTACAAATTTGCTCAATTCACATTGTAACGTTAAAATGTAACGATTATTGTTTTGATCTAATTCTAAAGGTCCGACTAAATCGAGATAAACCTTTTGAAATGCTGATGTAGCTGTTGTTGTGATTTCCAAAGGTTGTTTTACACTTGGTGAATACGTTTGACACTCCGTACATTGTTTAACAAAGTGTTCAATGTCTTTACGTAACCTTGACCAAAAATAATAACGTTTAATATTATTGTACATACGGTTAATACCAGCATGTCCTATCGGTAACATGTGGAAATCGTTTAGTATTAATTGTTGCGTTTCTCTATCGGTTATACGTTGTGTATCTTTAACAGTACATATTCTTATACCGGTACTTTTGATTTTATTGTGGGCCCTACGTAATTCTTCTAGTAATTGTGAATTACCTTTGTTTTTCATTACTAATAATTCCGGAATTTTGAACTTTTCACATATACTTTTCAGGTCTCTCAACGACGCTCCGAAGGCTGACGCTGATCGAGTATCCTGTACTAAATAAATTATATTTATATTTCTATCAGTAGTAAAACAAAGCCGTTACTGCGACATTTTCTTATGGGATTTAACATGGGCCCAAAAAAACTACTTTTACTTCCGGTCTGAGTCCGACTGATGACGTCATGAACTTTGTAACGAACTTTTGCAATTTGAAACAGGATGTAGCATCCGGTCCAAAATTTAAAACAGGATGTAGCATCCGGTCCGAAGCATTTTCAGATGCATCCGGTCCAGAGACAGGAAACGACATCCAGCCCAAAATTTAACGAACTTTTACATCCGCTCCAAAATTCGGGCCATTTGTAACGAACTTTTACATCCGCTCCAAAATTCAGGCCATTTGTAACAGTCTTTTACATCCGCTCCAACATTTTAACACATGAACTCAGGGTACCGCTGAGAGAACTCATTTAGATATTAGAGATTAGATTTAGTATAAAAAAGATGAGACAGGAAATACATCAGTTCATCACCAAGAATCATTAAAGCAACATCTCAAAGTTCAGCGAAGCTCTATAAGTAAGTATGATTTTTAAGATGTTTTAATTTTTATTATAATTTTTATTTATTTCGATTCTAATATGTTTAAAATTTTTATTTCGATTTTCAGTGAGTCAACTTGATATGAGTGAGTCCCTGACACCAAGAACCAAGGACCAACACAGCGATAACGTTTTAGATAAATTCCCAACAGCAAAAAAGAGTAAATATGAAGAGTCGAAAGAAGTTCCGCAGGATCCGCAACTGAACTCCCAAAAAAGTTTTTGGCTAAACAAATCGAGGACCAAGTACATTGCTACAGGATACAACTCAACAGAGTCATCCAGTCCAGTAGTGAAAATTACAGGCGATAGGCAATCCATAACCTTCCTACCTGAAGAGTTTGGAGGATTTATCACACACAAACGGCAGATATCAGCATATTTCACGAATCCTCAAGATTCAGAGCCTACATACTTTAACAGATGCGAGATCCTATGAAGAGTGCGAGATCCTATTCACGACATTCAATTCAACACCAGTAATTAAAATTACTAAAGGCGAGAGAAGCATCACCTTAGGTGAACGCTCTTTTGACTATCTTTGGGAAGTCCAGAGCATAATCTTGGGGCATTTAGAACTGTTGAAAACATCAGGATTTTACACCTATTACAAGAATATACTGATAGCTGCAGTCCAAATTCCGGGAGAATTCCTTAACAACATCCGGATCTTGATTTCTGATACAGTAAGATCCTATAATACTGTTAGTGTGCTTGAGGTATTACATTTATATCCTGAACAGATTGTTCAAGATCTTCAAAAACAGTTGTAAATATGTGTAATTTTAGAATATGCATTCAATACACTTATCAAATTCGATTAAACGCTTTTCTAATCGAACTAGAACGTTTAAAGTATGATATCAAAATGTACAAGGGGAAACAAAATATGATAAATTTATTCAAGCATTTTAGTATTAAGAAATAATGTAAGTTAATCTCTTATATCAATAAAAGAATTTTATCAACTTGTCTTAGAAGATTTTTATTTAAAAAAAGCCTCTTTATCTATTAAAATTGACTAAAAAGGAGATTGCGGTTTTGAGAGTTGAAATAAAACTTTATTCAAATCGGTTATCAACGGCTTCTGTCTTATAATGAATTATTAAAATTGATCGTTTATATTATTTATATTAAAAAAGGTAAATTTCAATTAATGAAAAGGCAGCCTGCGGTTATAAGTCTTAGAGCCGGAAGCTCTTATCATCATTAACATAGAAACATAAGATAGACAAATTGAATAATTTATTCAGAAACAAATTATTAATACGAATTATTAAGGGAAGACGGTCACTATAGTCATTACATAATCGAATAAAAGCCGTTTATCAATTTCCTACATTTTACACCTATAAAGCATCGTATAATTACCAGCATAAGTTTGACGAAAGTCGAAAATTATTTCTATATATCGCATTTGATTTCTCATACTTCCTATTACTTAGGATGTTTGTTTTCTAAGAAATCGCCTGAGGTATCGCCTAGATAGCTAGACAGATTCGCATTTACTCATACAGATAGGGATTGCAATATACCGAAAGAATTTAAAAATCAATGAGTGTTATCAACTTGAGGTTTCCTATGTAGTATAATTTCATATAAATGAGAGAAAAGGTCGTTTAAATTAAATCAGTTTATAATATTATTAAAGCTAGTTTTACGAAATGTCCTACAGATCATACTTTCCACGTATAGCTCAACAGTTAAACTGCTTAGCCTAAGGAAGCATAGATTAGCAGATTTTTTATGTATAACTTCCGACAAAAGATAGGTATTAAAAGGTTTTAATGACAAAACTAGTTTTCAAGTAAGATTAGTTAAACAATATATGTTAAAAAATCTCTTTATTTTAATTCAATACACTTTATATTCAAAACATCTTTAAGATTATTTATTATTTCACGAGGTGAAGCGAAGGACGGAAATCATCCTGAGTGTTTCAATTCGTTTATTATTTCAATAGCTATAGGGTATGTATACAGACTATCCTTCAAAATACCATAATAAAACCGAAGCCGGGCTATTAGGCCGCGCACAATCATCCAATTTATTTCAGGCTCTTCATCACTTAAATAGTCGCTAAACGTACTCCAATCATCATCATAACAAGGAGCTACAATCTCATTGACCTCATATTCTATAGGGGAATTCACAGTATGTTTATTGCTTTCTTTGTCATGCTTCGTTCATATGCCTTTTATAGCTATCGAGACGAGAGAATCTCTTAGAACATTTAAAACATTGAGCTTTATACCCATAATGAATATGACGTCTAAAATCAGATTGTCGAATACTCTTACTGCATACATCACAGACACGGCTCTTCATCTTTAAAGAAATAAATGAGGTGATGCTACTACCTCTATTTATACCTACATCTATATAGCGTCACACAGCTGCATGTTACCGCCACACAACCCCATATTACAGCCACACAGTCACATATTACTGCCACACAGCTACATATTAGAACCACATATTACCACCACACAGCCACACATTACAGCCACACAGCCACATATTGTAGCCATACATCCACATATTACCTCCACACCGCCACATATTACAGCCACACAGCCTTATGTTGACGCCACTAGGTCCTCCTATTATCGTTGAGGATCCAGAAGACCGTTTAGTGCCAATAGAAATGAATATAAAACACATACCTATACATTTACCTCAAAGTTACATAAATATCATCGTTATTTAAAGATTATATATACTGTTGAATTATAAGGTTAAGAAAAAGGATAATCGAATGACCTCAAAATCAAATATCAATACACCACTGATTTTCTTAAACCTCAGATAAATCTAAGCCAGTAGCTCCAAATTCTCTCTTTCCTAAATGTATAGCAGATACAGCCTTTTATTCATGATCAGCATAGCATCAACATTCTATACCAAACAAATATCTGTAGGGTTAGGAGATATTGCTATAATAGCAGCTGTAGTATGCCGCAGATTATCACGACTTCAACATATTTAGGAATATACATAGGATATCCATATTTTCTTTTTCTTAAAGGTATAGACCAAACCTATTGATAGTATAGCAGATTTACCTTTTTATTTATGATCAGCATAGCATCAAAATCCTTTACCAAGCAAATATCTATAGGGGTAGGAGATATTGCTATAATAGCAGCTGTAGTGTGCCTCAGATTATCATGACTTCAACATATTTAGAAATATACATAGGATATCCATATTTTCTTTTTCCTAAAGGTATAGACCAAACCTATTGATAGTATAGCAGATTTACCTTTTTATTTATGATCAGCATAGCATCAAAATCCTTTACCAAGCAAATATCTATAGGGGTAGGAGATATTGCTATAATAGCAGCTGTAGTGTGCCTCAGATTATCATGACTTCAACATATTTAGAAATATACATAGGATATCCATATTTTCTTTTTCCTAAAGGTATAGACCAAACCTATTGATAGTATAGCAGATTTACCTTTTTATTTATGATCAACATAGCATCAAAATCCTTTACCAAGCAAATATCTATAGGGTTAGGAGATGTTGCTATAACAGCATCTGTAGTATGCTGTAGATTATCATGATTTCAATATATTTCCTAGGTAAAGGATCGTACTGATTCAAGAACTCTTCGCCTACATCGGTATCTAATATGAATGCATCGTCATCTTCTTCTTGTATTTCCGGAAGACTCTCCCATTCCTGAGTATATTGAGGAAGCTCGGTCTCTGTAGCAACATCGGCATGCTTGATAGGTTCAGTCTGCATATGTTTTTTATGTACAGGCGCCGTTTCGGTATGCATATGCCGTACAGATCTCTTCTCAGTGATTTGCTTCAGCGGGGTCACTATCGGTTTGTAAAGGTCCTCAAGAAGGCGCTCGGTATCCTGCTTACCCTGTTTAAGTTCCTTATACTTTCTCTTAATGTCTTTGCGGACTTTAATGAGATGCTGCTTGATTATCTTAGACTTTTTATCCATGATGATAGGTACTTTCAGACAGACAGACAGACAGCCAGACAGACAGACAGACAGACAGACAGACAGACAGACAGACAGACAGACAGACAGACAGACAGACAGGTAGACAGGTAGACAGACTCCTTTTAGACAGCTCCTGTACAGCTTTATACAGCCCCTGTACAGCTTTATACAACTCCTATACAGCTCCGATACAGCTTTTAGACAGACAGGCTATACACGGGCTAGACAACTTTTAGGCAGTTACGGCTTTATTTTCTTATGAAAACTAACTTAGGTTGAAAAAACTATATCACTTCCGGTCTAGCCAATGAAACAGGTTCTCTGACACCTCATCTAAGGAGCACCTATTACAGATAAACATTGAGTACCCCAACACCTCCACAATTTGCACAAAGACATATCCCCGCTGCCCGACTCAAAAGAAAAGGAGTTGATGATCGCATTGTACAACAAAGAGCGATACGTCATCCACTATAGGACTCTCAAACAGCCGCTTACACAAAGTCTCATACTGACTAAGGTGTTACAATTGTTAATAGTAGGGCAAGAGCTATTTTACTTCCAGATGAAGATTTGTAGAGGTTAACACACACCCAGCTGAGAGCACATAGGTAATTCAGAATAAAAAGGTGACGCATAGTACATATGTTTCAGTTCCGAAAAAACTATATCACTTCCGGTCTTGACGGTCAATAACCGTGAGGTCTCTGACACTTCATCTAAGGAGCACCTGATAGAGATAAACATTGAGTACCCCAAGACCTACACAATTTACACAAAGACATAACCCCGCTGCCCACTTACATCACCGCTCCAGGCTCAAAGAAAAGGAGTTGATGATCGCATTATACAACAAAGAGCATACGTCATCCACTATAGGACTCTCAAACAGACGCTTAAACAAAGTCTCATGAGGACTAAGGTGTTACAATTGTTAATAGTAGGGCAAGAGCAATTTTACTTCCAGGTGAAGATTTGTAGCGGTTAATACACACACACCACCGAGATAACTCAGGTAGATTTAGAATAAAAAGGCGGTGCATAGTACAGATGTTTAATAGTTACATGATTAGTATATGTGTTTAAGAGAAAAAAAAAACTGACAGAGCATCATCAATATTTCACACCATATCATTATCATCATTAAACGAGATCGACGATGAATTCATATTCAACGATGTTGAATACAGTCTAAATGAGTTAGGATTACATCAGGAATTTCAGTGTTGTATCTTAAATGTAGGCCACACGCCGATTTCAGCGCTTCTATGCTATTAGCAGGAACTATTACTACCTTATGGGGCAGTGTTATTAGATTCAAGACAATACACAACAACATCGGTTCAAATACAGAGAAGTGACAGCGAAGAACATGTGTTCAATGCGTATAATCAACTTTTGCAGGATATTGAAACGATAAATAGACGTTTAGGAGTGAATTATATCACATTTGTAAAATGTATTCATATATAAGTAGTATTATTTTTTACGCTAGAGCAATTTTTACTAAATATTTACCGGTACTATTATAAATTAAGATTAAATGTAATTATCTTTTTTATTATTAAAAATGTTAATCTATAATTCATGAAGTAATTTTTTAAATGCCACAAGACTTATCTTAAGGAAGTCTACGGTTTTATCATTCGAGTTGTAAAGATGTCATCATATTCTATCGATTTCACTACATTATAAATAAAACATTAGTAAGTTTTAAAAAGTATGTTCAAACCCATTTATAAAACAAAAGAAAAAACATATTAAAATTATTAATACAAATTATTAAGATAAGCTATTAAAAATAGATAAGACGAACATTATTAAAACTAAACCCCAAGTTGTTTCTTAACAATACTAATTTTAGAAAAATAATCAAATTTATTCAATTCATAAAGGATATACTCTTTTATTGATTTACAGAATTAAAGGTATGTAAGCAATATCTATATATCATACGTATGATTAGGATCATGATTATCATACGTGAGCTCTTTTTAAGTATGATTATTTCAGCATATCATATTCACTTTATCTAGTGATAAGTTATCGGACTAACTTTCTTAGTTCACCTGAGGTATCACCTAGATAGACCACTTAAGATAGATAGATTCCCCGTCATTTGTACAGATAGGGATTGCAATATGATATAAATTTATATCGATAAAGCTATCACGTGAATATACCGAAAAATCAAAGTGTATGAGCGTTAGTACATTAGCTCTCTTTTAAGTAAGATTAAGATTATTTCCGCAGATCGCATTCGCTTTCTCTAGCGATAAGTTATCGGACTAACTTTCTTATTTCATCTGAGGTATCACCTAGAAAGACCATTTAAGATAGATAGATTCACCTTCATTCGTACAGATAGGGATTGCAATATGATATAAATTATATCGATAAAACTATCACGTAAGTATACTGAAAGAATTTAAAAATCAAAGTGTATGAGTGTTATCAGCTTGCGGTTTTCTATGTAATACAGTATAATTTCATATAAATGAGAGAAAAGATCGTTTAAATTAATTCGGTTTATAATTTATTATTAAAGCTAGTTTTATGAAATGTCCTGCATATCAAAGGTAGCTTTCCACTTATAGCTCAACAGTCTAACTTTTAACAACTGCTTAGCCTAGGGAAGCACACATTAGTAGATTTTTTATGTATAGCTTTTAGACAGGCAGGTAGACATACAGATTTTACATAGCCTCATTTTCTCATGCAAATTACATGGGACAATGAAACAGGTTCTCTGACACCACATCTAAGGAGTACAAGTTAGCGAGAGTACCCCCGACACCTCCACGAGCTGTACAAAGACATACCCCACGCTATCCATTCACACCAAAATAAAAGGGGTTGATGACCGCATTATATAACAAAGAGCGACACGTTATCCACTATACGGCTCTCATCCAAGCGCTCTAGACCAAACCTATTGATAGTATAGCAGATTTAGCATTTTATTCATGATCAGCATAGCATCAAAATCAGTTACCAAGCAAATATCTATACGGTTAGGAGATATTGATATAACAGCAGCCTGTAGTATGCTGTAGATTATCATAACTTCAACATATTTACTTGGTAAAGGGTAGTACTGATTCAAGAACTATTCGCCTACGTCAGTATCTAATATGAAAGCATCGTCATCTTCTTCTGCATGTATTTCCGGAAGACTTACAATCCTGAGTACATTGGGGGAGCTCGAGCTCTATAGCAACGTCAGTATGCATGATAGGTTCAGACTGCATATGTTTTTTAATTACAGACTCCGTCTCGGTTTGTATACGCAGTATAGATCTCTTACCAATTTGTTTCAACAGGTTCACTATTGGTTTGTATAGCAACGTCAGTATGCATGATAGGTTCAGACTGCATATGTTTTTTAATTACAGACTCCGTCTCGGTTTGTATACGCAGTATAGATCTCTTACCAATTTGCTTCAACAGGTTCACTATTGGTTTGTATAGCAACGTCAGTATGCATGATAGGTTCAGACTGCATATGTTTTTTAATTACAGACTCCGTCTCGGTTTGTATACGCAGTATAGATCTCTTAACAATTTGCTTCAACAGGTTCACTATTGGTTTGTATATGTATTCAAGTATACGTTCGGTATAGGTAGGTAGACAGGCAGACACCTTTTGGACTCTTGCTAGACGCAGGTTAAGCCTGGACTGCACACGGTCTTATTTTTTATATGAATTAAAATTAGGTAAAAAAAAACTATATCACTTCCGGTCTAGACAGTGAAACGGGTTGTTAATCCATGATATAATGAAGGTCTCTGACAGCTCGCCTAAGGGATACAAGTTAGCGAAAGTACCTCCGACATCTACACGATCTATACAAAGGCATACCTCACGCTATCCATTCACACCAAAATAAAACAGGATGTTGACCACTTTAAGATCGATACGTTATCCACTATAAGGCTCTCAAACAGGCGCTTAATAAAATTCAAACCAGAGCGCTTGCATGAGAGTCCTATAGTGGATAACGTATCGATCTTAACGTGGTCAACACCCTGTTTTATTTTGGTGTGAATGGATAGCGTGAGGTATACCTTTGTATAGATCGTGTAGATGTCGGAGGTACTTTCGCTAACTTGTATCCCTTAGGCGAGCTGTCAGAGACCTTCATTATATCATGGATTAACAACCCGTTTCACTGTCTAGACCGGAAGTGATATAGTTTTTTTTTTACCTAATTTTAATTCATATAAAAAATAAGACCGTGTGCAGTCCATGCTTAACCTGCGTCTAGCAAGAGTCCAAAAGGTGTCTGCCTGTCTACCTACCTATACCGAACGTATACTTGAATACATATACAAACCAATAGTGAACCTGTTGAAGCAAATTGTTAAGAGATCTATACTGCGTATACAAACCGAGACGGAGTCTGTAATTAAAAAACATATGCAGTCTGAACCTATCATGCATACTGACGTTGCTATACAAACCAATAGTGAACCTGTTGAAGCAAATTGGTAAGAGATCTATACTGCGTATACAAACCGAGACGGAGTCTGTAATTAAAAAACATATGCAGTCTGAACCTATCATGCATACTGACGTTGCTATACAAACCAATAGTGAACCTGTTGAAGCAAATTGGTAAGAGATCTATACTGCGTATACAAACCGAGACGGAGTCTGTAATTAAAAAACATATGCAGTCTGAACCTATCATGCATACTGACGTTGCTATAGAGCTCGAGCTCCCCCAATGTACTCAGGATTGTAAGTCTTCCGGAAATACATGCAGAAGAAGATGACGATGCTTTCATATTAGATACTGACGTAGGCGAATAGTTCTTGAATCAGTACTACCCTTTACCAAGTAAATATGTTGAAGTTATGATAATCTACAGCATACTACAGGCTGCTGTTATATCAATATCTCCTAACCGTATAGATATTTGCTTGGTAACTGATTTTGATGCTATGCTGATCATGAATAAAATGCTAAATCTGCTATACTATCAATAGGTTTGGTCTAGAGCGCTTGGATGAGAGCCGTATAGTGGATAACGTGTCGCTCTTTGTTATATAATGCGGTCATCAACCCCTTTTATTTTGGTGTGAATGGATAGCGTGGGGTATGTCTTTGTACAGCTCGTGGAGGTGTCGGGGGTACTCTCGCTAACTTGTACTCCTTAGATGTGGTGTCAGAGAACCTGTTTCATTGTCCCATGTAATTTGCATGAGAAAATGAGGCTATGTAAAATCTGTATGTCTACCTGCCTGTCTAAAAGCTATACATAAAAAATCTACTAATGTGTGCTTCCCTAGGCTAAGCAGTTGTTAAAAGTTAGACTGTTGAGCTATAAGTGGAAAGCTACCTTTGATATGCAGGACATTTCATAAAACTAGCTTTAATAATAAATTATAAACCGAATTAATTTAAACGATCTTTTCTCTCATTTATATGAAATTATACTGTATTACATAGAAAACCGCAAGCTGATAACACTCATACACTTTGATTTTTAAATTCTTTCAGTATACTTACGTGATAGTTTTATCGATATAATTTATATCATATTGCAATCCCTATCTGTACGAATGAAGGTGAATCTATCTATCTTAAATGGTCTTTCTAGGTGATACCTCAGATGAAATAAGAAAGTTAGTCCGATAACTTATCGCTAGAGAAAGCGAATGCGATCTGCGGAAATAATCTTAATCTTACTTAAAAGAGAGCTAATGTACTAACGCTCATACACTTTGATTTTTCGGTATATTCACGTGATAGCTTTATCGATATAAATTTATATCATATTGCAATCCCTAACTGTACAAATGACGGGGAATCTATCTATCTTAAGTGGTCTATCTAGGTGATACCTCAGGTGAACTAAGAAAGTTAGTCCGATAACTTATCACTAGATAAAGTGAATATGATATGCTGAAATAATCATACTTAAAAAGAGCTCACGTATGATAATCATGATCCTAATCATACGTATGATATATAGATATTGCTTAGATACCTTTAATTCTGTAAATCAATAAAAGAGTATATCCTTTATGAATTGAACAAATTTGATTATTTTTCTAAAATTAGTATTGTTAAGAAACAACTTGGGGTTTAGTTTTAATAATGTTCGTCTTATCTATTTTTAATAGCTTATCTTAATAATTTGTATTAATAATTTTAATATGTTTTTTCTTTTGTTTTATAAATGGGTTTGAACATACTTTTTAAAACTTACTAATGTTTTATTTATAATGTAGTGAAATCGATAGAATATGATGACATCTTTACAACTCGAATGATAAAACCGTAGACTTCCTTAAGATAAGTCTTGTGGCATTTAAAAAATTACTTCATGAATTATAGATTAACATTTTTAATAATAAAAAAGATAATTACATTTAATCTTAATTTATAATAGTACCGGTAAATATTTAGTAAAAATTGCTCTAGCGTAAAAAATAATACTACTTATATATGAATACATTTTACAAATGTGATATAATTCACTCCTAAACGTCTATTTATCGTTTCAATATCCTGCAAAAGTTGATTATACGCATTGAACACATGTTCTTCGCTGTCACTTCTCTGTATTTGAACCGATGTTGTTGTGTATTGTCTTGAATCTAATAACACTGCCCCATAAGGTAGTAATAGTTCCTGCTAATAGCATAGAAGCGCTGAAATCGGCGTGTGGCCTACATTTAAGATACAACACTGAAATTCCTGATGTAATCCTAACTCATTTAGACTGTATTCAACATCGTTGAATATGAATTCATCGTCGATCTCGTTTAATGATGATAATGATATGGTGTGAAATATTGATGATGCTCTGTCAGTTTTTTTTTCTCTTAAACACATATACTAATCATGTAACTATTAAACATCTGTACTATGCACCGCCTTTTTATTCTAAATCTACCTGAGTTATCTCGGTGGTGTGTGTGTATTAACCGCTACAAATCTTCACCTGGAAGTAAAATTGCTCTTGCCCTACTATTAACAATTGTAACACCTTAGTCCTCATGAGACTTTGTTTAAGCGTCTGTTTGAGAGTCCTATAGTGGATGACGTATGCTCTTTGTTGTATAATGCGATCATCAACTCCTTTTCTTTGAGCCTGGAGCGGTGATGTAAGTGGGCAGCGGGGTTATGTCTTTGTGTAAATTGTGTAGGTCTTGGGGTACTCAATGTTTATCTCTATCAGGTGCTCCTTAGATGAAGTGTCAGAGACCTCACGGTTATTGACCGTCTAGACCGGAAGTGATATAGTTTTTTCGGAACTGAAACATATGTACTATGCGTCACCTTTTTATTCTGAATTACCTATGTGCTCTCAGCTGGGTGTGTGTTAACCTCTACAAATCTTCATCTGGAAGTAAAATAGCTCTTGCCCTACTATTAACAATTGTAACACCTTAGTCAGTATGAGACTTTGTGTAAGCGGCTGTTTGAGAGTCCTATAGTGGATGACGTATCGCTCTTTGTTGTACAATGCGATCATCAACTCCTTTTCTTTTGAGTCGGGCAGCGGGGATATGTCTTTGTGCAAATTGTGGAGGTGTTGGGGTACTCAATGTTTATCTGTAATAGGTGCTCCTTAGATGAGGTGTCAGAGAACCTGTTTCATTGGCTAGACCGGAAGTGATATAGTTTTTTCAACCTAAGTTAGTTTTCATAAGAAAATAAAGCCGTAACTGCCTAAAAGTTGTCTAGCCCGTGTATAGCCTGTCTGTCTAAAAGCTGTATCGGAGCTGTATAGGAGTTGTATAAAGCTGTACAGGGGCTGTATAAAGCTGTACAGGAGCTGTCTAAAAGGAGTCTGTCTACCTGTCTACCTGTCTGTCTGTCTGTCTGTCTGTCTGTCTGTCTGTCTGTCTGTCTGTCTGTCTGTCTGGCTGTCTGTCTGTCTGTCTGAAAGTACCTATCATCATGGATAAAAAGTCTAAGATAATCAAGCAGCATCTCATTAAAGTCCGCAAAGACATTAAGAGAAAGTATAAGGAACTTAAACAGGGTAAGCAGGATACCGAGCGCCTTCTTGAGGACCTTTACAAACCGATAGTGACCCCGCTGAAGCAAATCACTGAGAAGAGATCTGTACGGCATATGCATACCGAAACGGCGCCTGTACATAAAAAACATATGCAGACTGAACCTATCAAGCATGCCGATGTTGCTACAGAGACCGAGCTTCCTCAATATACTCAGGAATGGGAGAGTCTTCCGGAAATACAAGAAGAAGATGACGATGCATTCATATTAGATACCGATGTAGGCGAAGAGTTCTTGAATCAGTACGATCCTTTACCTAGGAAATATATTGAAATCATGATAATCTACAGCATACTACAGATGCTGTTATAGCAACATCTCCTAACCCTATAGATATTTGCTTGGTAAAGGATTTTGATGCTATGTTGATCATAAATAAAAAGGTAAATCTGCTATACTATCAATAGGTTTGGTCTATACCTTTAGGAAAAAGAAAATATGGATATCCTATGTATATTTCTAAATATGTTGAAGTCATGATAATCTGAGGCACACTACAGCTGCTATTATAGCAATATCTCCTACCCCTATAGATATTTGCTTGGTAAAGGATTTTGATGCTATGCTGATCATAAATAAAAAGGTAAATCTGCTATACTATCAATAGGTTTGGTCTATACCTTTAGGAAAAAGAAAATATGGATATCCTATGTATATTTCTAAATATGTTGAAGTCATGATAATCTGAGGCACACTACAGCTGCTATTATAGCAATATCTCCTACCCCTATAGATATTTGCTTGGTAAAGGATTTTGATGCTATGCTGATCATAAATAAAAAGGTAAATCTGCTATACTATCAATAGGTTTGGTCTATACCTTTAAGAAAAAGAAAATATGGATATCCTATGTATATTCCTAAATATGTTGAAGTCGTGATAATCTGCGGCATACTACAGCTGCTATTATAGCAATATCTCCTAACCCTACAGATATTTGTTTGGTATAGAATGTTGATGCTATGCTGATCATGAATAAAAGGCTGTATCTGCTATACATTTAGGAAAGAGAGAATTTGGAGCTACTGGCTTAGATTTATCTGAGGTTTAAGAAAATCAGTGGTGTATTGATATTTGATTTTGAGGTCATTCGATTATCCTTTTTCTTAACCTTATAATTCAACAGTATATATAATCTTTAAATAACGATGATATTTATGTAACTTTGAGGTAAATGTATAGGTATGTGTTTTATATTCATTTCTATTGGCACTAAACGGTCTTCTGGATCCTCAACGATAATAGGAGGACCTAGTGGCGTCAACATAAGGCTGTGTGGCTGTAATATGTGGCGGTGTGGAGGTAATATGTGGATGTATGGCTACAATATGTGGCTGTGTGGCTGTAATGTGTGGCTGTGTGGTGGTAATATGTGGTTCTAATATGTAGCTGTGTGGCAGTAATATGACTGTGTGGCTGTAATATGGGGTTGTGTGGCGGTAACATGCAGCTGTGTGACGCTATATAGATGTAGGTATAAATAGAGGTAGTAGCATCACCTCATTTATTTCTTTAAAGATGAAGAGCCGTGTCTGTGATGTATGCAGTAAGAGTATTCGACAATCTGATTTTAGACGTCATATTCATTATGGGTATAAAGCTCAATGTTTTAAATGTTCTAAGAGATTCTCTCGTCTCGATAGCTATAAAAGGCATATGAACGAAGCATGACAAAGAAAGCAATAAACATACTGTGAATTCCCCTATAGAATATGAGGTCAATGAGATTGTAGCTCCTTGTTATGATGATGATTGGAGTACGTTTAGCGACTATTTAAGTGATGAAGAGCCTGAAATAAATTGGATGATTGTGCGCGGCCTAATAGCCCGGCTTCGGTTTTATTATGGTATTTTGAAGGATAGTCTGTATACATACCCTATAGCTATTGAAATAATAAACGAATTGAAACACTCAGGATGATTTCCGTCCTTCGCTTCACCTCGTGAAATAATAAATAATCTTAAAGATGTTTTGAATATAAAGTGTATTGAATTAAAATAAAGAGATTTTTTAACATATATTGTTTAACTAATCTTACTTGAAAACTAGTTTTGTCATTAAAACCTTTTAATACCTATCTTTTGTCGGAAGTTATACATAAAAAATCTGCTAATCTATGCTTCCTTAGGCTAAGCAGTTTAACTGTTGAGCTATACGTGGAAAGTATGATCTGTAGGACATTTCGTAAAACTAGCTTTAATAATATTATAAACTGATTTAATTTAAACGACCTTTTCTCTCATTTATATGAAATTATACTACATAGGAAACCTCAAGTTGATAACACTCATTGATTTTTAAATTCTTTCGGTATATTGCAATCCCTATCTGTATGAGTAAATGCGAATCTGTCTAGCTATCTAGGCGATACCTCAGGCGATTTCTTAGAAAACAAACATCCTAAGTAATAGGAAGTATGAGAAATCAAATGCGATATATAGAAATAATTTTCGACTTTCGTCAAACTTATGCTGGTAATTATACGATGCTTTATAGGTGTAAAATGTAGGAAATTGATAAACGGCTTTTATTCGATTATGTAATGACTATAGTGACCGTCTTCCCTTAATAATTCGTATTAATAATTTGTTTCTGAATAAATTATTCAATTTGTCTATCTTATGTTTCTATGTTAATGATGATAAGAGCTTCCGGCTCTAAGACTTATAACCGCAGGCTGCCTTTTCATTAATTGAAATTTACCTTTTTTAATATAAATAATATAAACGATCAATTTTAATAATTCATTATAAGACAGAAGCCGTTGATAACCGATTTGAATAAAGTTTTATTTCAACTCTCAAAACCGCAATCTCCTTTTTAGTCAATTT
Source organism: Agrypnus murinus (assembly GCA_929113105.1). Classification (NCBI taxonomy): domain Eukaryota; kingdom Metazoa; phylum Arthropoda; class Insecta; order Coleoptera; family Elateridae; genus Agrypnus; species Agrypnus murinus. Next base: position 18,295,686 of record OV816024.1, on the reverse strand, counting down.
TAATAGATAAAGAGGCTTTTTTTAAATAAAAATCTTCTAAGACAAGTTGATAAAATTCTTTTATTGATATAAGAGATTAACTTACATTATTTCTTAATACTAAAATGCTTGAATAAATTTATCATATTTTGTTTCCCCTTGTACATTTTGATATCATACTTTAAACGTTCTAGTTCGATTAGAAAAGCGTTTAATCGAATTTGATAAGTGTATTGAATGCATATTCTAAAATTACACATATTTACAACTGTTTTTGAAGATCTTGAACAATCTGTTCAGGATATAAATGTAATACCTCAAGCACACTAACAGTATTATAGGATCTTACTGTATCAGAAATCAAGATCCGGATGTTGTTAAGGAATTCTCCCGGAATTTGGACTGCAGCTATCAGTATATTCTTGTAATAGGTGTAAAATCCTGATGTTTTCAACAGTTCTAAATGCCCCAAGATTATGCTCTGGACTTCCCAAAGATAGTCAAAAGAGCGTTCACCTAAGGTGATGCTTCTCTCGCCTTTAGTAATTTTAATTACTGGTGTTGAATTGAATGTCGTGAATAGGATCTCGCACTCTTCATAGGATCTCGCATCTGTTAAAGTATGTAGGCTCTGAATCTTGAGGATTCGTGAAATATGCTGATATCTGCCGTTTGTGTGTGATAAATCCTCCAAACTCTTCAGGTAGGAAGGTTATGGATTGCCTATCGCCTGTAATTTTCACTACTGGACTGGATGACTCTGTTGAGTTGTATCCTGTAGCAATGTACTTGGTCCTCGATTTGTTTAGCCAAAAACTTTTTTGGGAGTTCAGTTGCGGATCCTGCGGAACTTCTTTCGACTCTTCATATTTACTCTTTTTTGCTGTTGGGAATTTATCTAAAACGTTATCGCTGTGTTGGTCCTTGGTTCTTGGTGTCAGGGACTCACTCATATCAAGTTGACTCACTGAAAATCGAAATAAAAATTTTAAACATATTAGAATCGAAATAAATAAAAATTATAATAAAAATTAAAACATCTTAAAAATCATACTTACTTATAGAGCTTCGCTGAACTTTGAGATGTTGCTTTAATGATTCTTGGTGATGAACTGATGTATTTCCTGTCTCATCTTTTTTATACTAAATCTAATCTCTAATATCTAAATGAGTTCTCTCAGCGGTACCCTGAGTTCATGTGTTAAAATGTTGGAGCGGATGTAAAAGACTGTTACAAATGGCCTGAATTTTGGAGCGGATGTAAAAGTTCGTTACAAATGGCCCGAATTTTGGAGCGGATGTAAAAGTTCGTTAAATTTTGGGCTGGATGTCGTTTCCTGTCTCTGGACCGGATGCATCTGAAAATGCTTCGGACCGGATGCTACATCCTGTTTTAAATTTTGGACCGGATGCTACATCCTGTTTCAAATTGCAAAAGTTCGTTACAAAGTTCATGACGTCATCAGTCGGACTCAGACCGGAAGTAAAAGTAGTTTTTTTGGGCCCATGTTAAATCCCATAAGAAAATGTCGCAGTAACGGCTTTGTTTTACTACTTCTATCAAACCATATATTTCCTAATTTATAGAAATTACAGTCGCGACTTGTGGTTGATAATTGATTCAGTTCGGTTTTACTTAGATTAGTTCAATGCACTCTAGAGGAGGTTTTAGAAGCTCCACGATACCAGGGTGATCAGTCCCGCTATTTTGTGATTTCCCAAAATCTCCCATAGGGTGATCCTTCTTACGTTGTTTCGTTTGTTTGAGCTCTGGTTAGAACACAAACCTTGTTTTCACTCATGGTTTTCAGATCATCTGAAAGTATCGAAATACGCGATAAAGCATCGGCGGCTACGTTCTCCTTCCCAGGAACGTACTGGATCTCAAAACTATATTCTTCTAATATTAATCTAAACTTAGTTAACCTACTGGACGGGGTTTTTTACTCTAAATAAGTACACTAAAGGTGTATAGTCGGTGAAAATAGTGAATTTTCTTCCGAAAAAATACGGCCTAAATTTTTTAACTGCCCAAACAATAGCTAGTAGCTTTTTTCAATTGTGCAGTAATTTTTCTCTGCGTTATTAAGACTTCGACTTGCATAGGAGACAGGTTTATCATTTGCATTTGATAAAACTGCACCCACGGCAAATCCTGAGGCATCGGTTCGTAAAATGAACTGATGATTCTCCGAAAAGTCAGGATATTGTAGAATAGGTGGGCTAACTAATGCTGCTTTTAATTTCTCAAGCGCTGACTGGCAACTGTCAGTCCATTGAAAGATTACTCCTTTTTTAGTTAAGTGATTTAATGGTGTGGCTATTTCTGAAAAATTTGGAATAAATTTGCGATAATAATTTGAAAAGCGATAAACCGTTTTGTTTCTTTGCCATCTTTTGGTATTGGATATTCCTTCATCACTTTCAGCTTTTCCGTATCAGGGGATATAACTTCTGCGGAAATGGCATGACCGAGATATAGTAATTGTTTTTTAAAAATTCACATTTAATCGGATTTAATTTTAAATTTACCTTTCTTAATCTACTTAGAATGCGTATAAGATTTTGATTATGGCTAGTCAGATTATTACCAAAGATAATTAAGTCGTCCAAATATACAAAACATCTGTCATTATTTAATCCAGAGAGGGCAATTGTCGTTGCTCTCGAAAATGCATAAGGACTAACTTTATCTGTGGTGAAAGCTGTGCATGGCCTAGAACTTGGATCAAGATCTAGCTGAAAATAGTGTTGGTAGAGGTCTAAATGACTGAAATAGATTGCACCAGATAAAGCGTCTAAAATTTCGTCGATTGAGAATGCGGTAATCGATACGGCTTGATGTATGCCGGAGATACGCCTTTTCGCAAATAAATTTTTTGCTGGTAAACGTTAGTTACAGTTAAAGGGTCATTTTCTAAATAAAATACGTCCGAGAATTTTGCACATATTTTTTCTATGTAATTCCTCTCTTCCCTATTTAAATATTTCAAATTAACTAGATGTAAAACCTTGTCAACTCGTTCCACGGATGGTGGTATATTGTCTAATTTATATGAACACAAATTTGAAAGTTTTTCTGTTTTCGGTCTATAATTCCTAATACTAACTTACTTATCATTAACATTTAGTATCCTAAGGGGTATAGAATTACTGTTAGGCTTAACTACTACACTAGCAGTAAAGACTCCTTTGCAAACTTCTTCGGGCAAAACAACACATTCTTCCTTTATATCAACAGAAAAATATCGAATTATTTCACACCTAAGTGGAATTGTGGTGTAGCAGTCACCTTTTGATTGAAGATATACTACAATGTTTTCTCCGATATTCCAGAAAGAAAAACAAAATTTTTCATAGTCTATGATGGGCGAAATTTTTTTCGAAGAAATCAGACCATATAATCACATAAAATTCTTTACTCAACTTGTTTACTACTACAAACTTATGGTCAAGTTGGGTATGACCTAACTTAAATTCTAACTTGGTACTTCCTAATGAAAATACTGATCCAACAATTCCGAATAGTTTTATTCTTTCCTTATTATTTACATATTGCGTCTGAGATAATTCAGAAGAAAAAATAACACTCACAGATGCTCCAGTATCTATCAAAAAATCTAACTCCTTCTTGCCATATTTTACTCTTACATAATTTATCCCATTCATTCCTGTTATCTACTGTATTGTCATTGTGAGAAACCTCGAAAAAACCTATTATTCCTAGTGGTATAACCTTCTGTATTTCTACTTGATTCATTGTTATTATTACTACCTGTGTTTTCAACAAAATAGCTTCTTTGGGAATGATTATTTCTATTTTTCCAAACTCTTGTAGGACCAAACTGACTTCGTTTAGAAAAAGCATGATTTTGGTTTTTATTGTCATTTTATTATCAAATTCCCATATACTAAATTGCAGTTGAATTGCTTCTCTAATTATTAATTAGTAAACTATAATTATAAATTAAATTATAATTAATAAAAATTAGCAAATAAAATCGTTTAAAATTGAATAAATACATTACAATATTTCTCTTTTATAAATTTGTAAATAGAAAAGTTTATCACTTATTGTATTTTTAGTGAAGTGGGTGGCCGCACGGTAAAGAGTGCAACTCTTACTCAGGCGGCCCGGTTCGATCCCCGAAATTGGACCAGGGAGGAATTTTCTCGCCGATAAAAGCCTCAGTACACTTTGCCGTGCTGTCAGATGGGGACGTTAAGGAGTCGGTCTCGACAACCACCTAAACATCTTTCTGTGGTTGTTGTTAAAAATAGCACAGCCCTATACCACACACAACTACGTATTTACTTTAGTGGTTTAGTAATGTTAATTACAATTAACATTTATAACATAACATATAACATAATATTTATTTTCATTTTTTGTAATTATGCTTGTATTGTAATGATTTCAAGCCAAATTTAGTTAATTTCCATCTATAACTGGTTGAATTATTAACAAATAATATTAAAATACACAAAATAGCTACACAATTATCAAGCTATAATTAAAGTAGATCGTGACATCCAACTCTGAAATGTCAGCGATACAAAAAATATGAAACATATCACCTTATGAACATTCCTTGCCGCACAAAGAAATACAGGGTTCGGCAAAATGTATTGATCATTTTATTTTTTTTATTAGAAAGAAATCAAATCAAGTATTTGTAATCATAGCTTTTTGAAATGGAAGAGGAGGCTTTGGAAATTTACGTAACTGCAATGCTGCCCGTTATGCCGAAATATTACAGACTTTCTTTTCACCGCATATCCAAGAAGAGTTGCAGCAGGAATAGTGGTTCCAGCAAGTGGTGCAACTAGCCACGCTGCGAGAATAAGTATGAACGTTTTACAACAGTCGTTTCCAAATAGACTTTTAAGAATTCCAAGAAATGGTATACCCTTCCTTGACCACCAAGAGCCCCCGATATTTCTGTTTCAAATTGATTTTTATGGGGTTTAAAAGTAAGGCGCATGCAAATAAACCTAGAAATTTGGAGAAACTGAAAAGAAACGTCACTAACGAAATTAGGGCTGTTCCACGTCAACTTCTTCAATCTGTTATGCAGAATTTGCTCTCGCGTTTGAAAGAGTGTATTGCTGAGGTCGGCGGCCATTTACGGCGCACTAAGTAACTATTTTCAAGTCACAAAACTCCCATTTCTTGTATTCTAAAATATTTACTTACGTGTTCTGTAGTTTATGTTAATAAATTATTATAACATGTTTTAAATGATCAATACATTTTGACGGACTTGCATAAACAAACCAAAGACTTAAATTGCGTTAATAGTAACCCCCCGTAACTTAATAGCCTTCCCCACGGGATACAGAGTTTGCACATTTTACTTTAAAAAGACTACCTTTATTACGTGAACGACAACTTCGACAACTACAACTAAACAAAAAGTAATTGGGTTGCGGGTGTACGTTAAAAAAACGCAGACATCTGCACGCGCTACAATAGGCTGGAAGTATTTGGACGCGTGAAGTTTTTACATGCGAAAATGGCAATTCGATGCCTCACAAAAATAACAAGTACACATATACTCCGTTTCTTTCATGTTAGTCAATTGACTTTTGCTTGCAATTGCAAGCAAATGTATTGATATTTGACTGAAAAAGAGTTGAAGTATATAAGTACGGGAATTTTATTTTCTTAAAGGATGCAAGGGGTTGTAAATCGTTAAACAATGGTAAGTCGATACGTTTCTGTACTTCTAAGTAAATGACAAATATAACTTATTTTTCTGCCCAAGAAGTTCTGAAATATGCCTCAATATTTCTTTATTTGTAACTTTATAACCCTTAAATTCACCATCTGAACTTAATAGTGTATTATGCATTAAGGGCTTAAACAAAGGTAGTTATTTTTCTAGCGGGCTCTAAAAAATTTACAGCCCTAGAGCTCTAATTTAGCAACTTACGCTCTAAAAATAGGCCCATACACCGGTCAAAATCACCTGGCCGGACATTGTTACCACATTTAATTATGTTAGTATTTAATTATTTAAGTACGGTTAGAGTAATGACTAATGAGTCTTCAGTATAGTTTAAATTTCCTTTATTTTTTATATTTCAACCCTTGTTGAGTCCTTTTAAGGACAATAAAACTCTACAAAGATAAATTACATTAAAAGTAGTTATGACAAAGCAAGAATTACATAAACATTATAATATAGAACAAGTCCATACAATGAAAAATAGATTACTGTATGATTTAATGATCTATGTTTTTCGAAGAGAACTAGATTACACCATCTATTCACTTGCGTTAATTTAACTTGACGTATTAAACTAAAAACGTCTCCAGATTATCATAACTCTTAATTCTAAGCATAAGGATTTAACCACTAAACGTAACTATATGGCGACGTAACGAATCAAAACGCTTAACGCCAATCCAAACTAACAGGATAATCCTATTTAAATTTTACTAGCCAAAGGCGGAACAAATTCATCGCTAAAACTATACGGCAAAGCAGCTCAGACGGTGGGAGTACCCGCAGACCCCGGCGAGACTCGTCCCAACTTTTTGCTTGACTGATATATACCTTATATTTTTAAGTTCCTTTTTAAAGCTTTAAAAGAAGTGAATATGTTTCAACCGACCTCGCAATATTCCTGACATCGTTATCTACCAATCTAAAATTCGACCATATTTTCTAACATATTGCATTAAAAAGTGCAAGGAAAAACTTTTAAGGCCAAAGCACATTATCAAAATCCAAACCATAACAATATCTCGTAAAGCATAAATTTATAGTTTTGAAAGTGATTTGTTTCTTTGTGTACATTTTAATATTGCAGGAATTTTGCTTTAATCTAACAGTCTGTTTGCTTAGAAAGGGTCCATAAAAATGCAATATATTTTGTTAAAACGAATTTATTACAATACTCTAAAAGAATTAACTTTTATTTCGTTCGTCTTTTTTTTTACAATAAGCAGAAATATTTTAACTACATGTGTGACTAAAAATGAATATGATAGAAATACGTTTGCACGAATGACAATTTTATTTATTTAAACGGATTCGAAAGATGCAAATATTGTTTGCACCTTGTTCGAATTTAAATCAAAGTGAATTAAAGATTAAATATAATATATTCTTATTAATTATTATTAATTAATTAATTATAATATATATTATATTCTTGGCCATATACCAGAAGTTTTTTGCCAAATACAAAACATTTGCGGTTTTCAATCATTTTTTGCATGTATTTATTGTATTTTGATCTAAGGGGTGGTTTTGACCCATTTTGGGGTGGTTTAACACCCTCAGGGAGGAGGGTTCTTGGCCATATACCAGAGGTTTATTTCCAAATACAAAACATTTGCGGTTTTCTATCTTTTTTTGCATGAATTTATTGTATTTTGATCTAAGGGGTGGTTTTGACCCATTTTGGGGTGGTTTAACACCCTCAGGGAGGAGGGTTCTTGGCCATATACCAGAGGTTTATTTCCAAATACAAAATATTTGCGGTTTTCAACCATTTTTTGCATGTATTTATTGTCATCATATGTCAGGAATGTTTTACTCCATTTGGGGGTTGTTTTTGGCTCTAGCGCAAGATTTTGAGGGTATATTTGCTTTTCTGAGGTCGGATTCGGTTGTTTCAGCGTCAAAAAATGCATCCGAATACCATAGTCTCGCTCCCAGGAGAGAACATTTATTTTTTTTGTGGGGCTGTGTAATAGATGATAAATATAGAATTGTCAATTTTGTTCTATTAAATTCTATATTTCTACGAGAAAGCAATAATTGCAGGTGTAGGTGAATATTTTAAATTTAAAACAGAAGTGTCTTTATATTTCAATCATATTTGCGGGTCAATTCAACACCGATAAATGTAATGCTGAAATCGTTTACAAGCAAATAAAATCGCCAAAAATTCTTTTTTGTTTTGGGCGTAGTTTAATTCAGCATATGATAGAGCTTTTGAGGTAAAAAGTAACTAAGGTTGTTTTCCTGTAATAGTACACAACTATCAGTTTGTAAAATTATTTCTTTATTGTTATCAAAATTCCGTAACACTGGGCATTACGAATACACTGTTTATTTTATCTATCATCTAAACATTTATACAAAATTAGGAACAAAGTTTCCTAAATTAACCATATCATACCTAACGTACGTAACCATATGCCGAGTCTCTATTTTAGGTAGAGTCGGACGGGATTATGTCAAAGGCTCACCAAGCCTTTATTATGGTACGTTGGGGTGATAAAATTTTAGGTGAACTTAAGCAGGCATATGACCAAGCCCAGACACATTTCAGATTGTACTCGGCCGGCCAGTGGAAACTCGCACACTGTACTAAGGGTGGAGGGACTCCTTCGAAAGACGGAGCTCCGGCTCTAGCCCGCAGAGCTAGCACAGGGTAGATAAGTAGTAACTAGTAACCTCGCTTTCACCAGTGAAAACTAGTAGCACTCACATAACTAAGTGTCCCGTTAATTGAGCGTATTTCGATTTCTGCTCAAGGGGACCATTGTGGTTAAGCTATGTGGCAGGTAACTACGTAACGTATGTAAAACTGTAAATCCTCAATTTTATATACTATATGATTTAATGAAGTATTCTATTAAAATTCAGTGTGTTTTTTTATTACAACAGGGGCATTTGTAATCAAAATTTATGTCATACAGGGGACATGACAGAGAAAGGTTGAAAATATCTGATGTAGTTCGTTATAGATGCATTGTATGAGTATACAGAGATAAATCTCGGTAACATCAAACATGAACACAGATCTATTGCAAACAATTTACGTAATTGAAGTCAAGTACTTCTTATGGCATTACAGTAATCAGTGCTGATCTTTCAAGTTTCCATAGTTGAGTGTCTTTTAATCTTCATCACGTGCGGGGAAATATTAATGTAACGAAGTAGTATTTTGTCACATAAATAGATATTTTATTATGAGAATCAAAATTATTCCATTAAAATTAATTTATGAAATTACACATTATTATCATACATAATACATGTTTGAAAGTTGTTTACCACTGACGTTTGTGGCGCTGTTAGTTAGTAATTATTAAATCAAAGTGAGAAATTAATTATGTAATTTCCTACAACAAAACCCTCTATCACATTTATTTAACATTTTCAATCTTTCAATATACTGACAGTTACGTTTGCACTTACGTGAATCCTCGGGTCCCTCTAATTTTATTCCGTCGACACTAAAATGTAACTTTTGCATTTTATTTCAACCAACATTTTTTCAAGTCGTCAAGTGGGTGGCAATTTTTCATATCGAAAATCCTGCTTGTCTAATACCCACTCACTATGTGGCCCTTCACAAAATTGCCTAGCCCGCGATAAATAACACCCACGTTTCTACAAATACACATTTTTTGTAGGATGTATTGATATGGCATGTGAGATATATGAAGAAGTTTAATGACGTATAAGATTTTAGATAAATTTCGTTAATTAAATAAACCCCAACAAAAACAAATAATCTCTGTTCCATATTTTTCACCACGAGGAAATATCTAGAACACAGTTAGCGTATCGAGTTTTAACGTGGATTAAATGAGGGTAAGCTGCCCCTGAGATAATAACAATGAAAGGCTGAAGTAACCTAAACACATTTAAACCTCAACAACTTTCTCTACTGTAAACAATTTAAATTCAAATCCATGGAAATTTTGGTAATAGTTTTTCACATATACAACATCAATTTAAACTGAAGTTGAAATTTCTACTATAGTAATAAAATTCTAAATCAGATGCCTATTGTTGAGATGAGAATTATTTCATCTCATGCTGAATAATAATAGTTCCTTGAATGTATGTTTAGACTGTTACTATTCAGCCTTGTTTTGAAACAAATCTTACAAAGGATATGTATTTTTAGTTATCGATTTCACATTTATCAACTTCTTTGGCTGTCTTGAAATGTTTTCCACTTTTTATATAAGATTTAGAAAATTTCAAAGCGCAGAATAATTCACTGTTTATTTCCTCGTCTCTTTAGTACGAGTACAGCTTTTTATCGGTTTAATATTTCGAGAGGTTTATTTTGTTCCGATTTGTCGCAGTCTCAATAAATGGTAGTTCTGTCTGTGTAGATATTTGTGTAACAAATAGCTATAGAGTAAAAGCACTCTTTGAGCGCCGCAAATAATTCATTTTTTATTTTTCGGTGTACGACAGAGTTTTACATAAAAAATGTGAAGTAAGAAATACAAAATTATGTATATTACTCGTATTTCATCGAAAGGAACAACAAAATACGTATGGGTGTTTCAGGAAAATGAAGTATTGTTTTTTCTTTGTTTCAGCAATATCGAATAGTAGAACTTAAAGAAACAGATGCCCGCACTGTTATTACTTACTGCAAGGGAACGTTTCATCATTGTTCACTCATATTTTTCTTCAAAGGTATATCTTTCTGTATTACAGAATTTGTTTTCTAATTGAAGTGGACACTTAGTCAGAACATAAAGAGCTTCATAGAGAGAAAAAGAGATGTACGTGAAAGACTTTGTAATTTACAGAAAATTGTTTCTTAAAATGTTTATCCCGGATTCATTCTATGGAAACAATAAAAGGCAATTATGGATATACAGCGCGCCGCACTAAATGTCACCCAATTTAATTTTGTTCATAAAGCTATAGTATTGGGCTATCACCTTCCAAATTGTGGGCGCAAGTTATTCAGTTCCTGAAAATTACGCCTGGTGGAGTTGGAAGTCACATGCATTTGACATTGGCACAGTAGTTTGTGTTAATGGTGGACAAAGTAACGGTTTACCATTGCACAGAAGACAAAAGTTGTACTACTGTTCACGGAAACAAAGAGGGTTACAGTGACTCAGAGACGTTTACGTGATCACTTTGGTACACGACAGGCCCCCAGCGCACAGGCAATACGCAGATTGTCTCGAAAACTTGAAGGCGGTCTGTTTTGGAGAATAAGCAGCCATGTAATGCTACTGTTAGCCGAGGAAGAGTTTATGTTACAAAATGAATGGTGTTGTAAACAAACAAAACATTCGATTCTGGGGAACGGAACACCCGTGAATAATCCACATGAAAGAAAGTTAGATGGAAAAAGTGAGTGTGTGGGTGGCAACGTCCAGTCATGGAATCACCGTCCATCTTATCATCTCTTTCTCCCCAAATTCATGACAAGATGTCTACTAATGCAAACATTGTGGTTTATGCAGGATGGAACGCTCCCCCCACACTGCGAATGTTGTGCTTGATTTCTCACAGGAGGCTTTCGTATAATGTCACACAGATTTCCTGACCGTCCTGAAGGTGGCCGAACGTGGCCGCCCCATAACCCGGACATCAACTCACGTGGTTTTTCCTTTGGGTTTAAAAAAAAGGTATACCACAGGAATCCCGAAAATGTGGTGTTATGTGATGCAATGTAAGGGTGCGTCTTGAAGATGTGAGGCGATGCGGTGTGCATATGGAACATGTTATCCTTTATGAATACTTTTCTATGCTGTTGTGATTACTTTGTTATCAATTCTGTACCAATCTCTTCCAAAATAAATATGTAGTTTATAAAACAAATCGTGCGTCACCCTTCACATTGCTCGAAACAATTAGGAGACTATTTATCTGCTTTGATGACGACTATTATAACTAATACCTTTCCGTCGTGATCAGCGGCAACAGATTGACAACTCCCGGAGAAATATATTTTATAGGGGAAATAGCAAAAACAATGGATTTTGATAGTTTAATTCATCAGTCTGCGTTAAAGCTCGACTTAAATACAATTGCGGAATTAACAGTAATTACAACCAATATTTAAAGCGACATCTATACAATGTTAATCACATTTATCGGTAAACAAAAGTAAAATTTGTTAAATAGGGGAAGCCCACTTAACTAACAGGTGTTCAAGGCAAGGACGAAGATATGGAAAGGATGTATTCTTCACGTATTTAACGTGTAAGATATACCTCTGGGCACGTAATTATTGCATGCCACTGAGCATCACTCTGGAATACTAATTGTAACAGGTAAAAACAATGGAAGGCACGTAATTTTCATATGAATTTCTATTCCAGCGCTACATGGGATATAACCAAATGAAAAGATAATGTATTAGGGGGGCGCAAACGTAAGTTTCACAAGGGCGCGCAATCTTACGTACTTACGCTGCTGATTAAAATATCAACTCTTGAAAAATTCATCAACTTCTGGAAAAGAATTAAGATTGCTTAATAATGTTTATTAACAAAATACAAATAATAATATAATAAATAATAACGAATAAATTGGATTTATGCTATTGCAAAAATTATTCACAGATCGAATATTTTGCTATATACACTATACAAGGTGAATCATTGATAGATAGGTAGATAGATAGATAGATAGATAGATAGATATTTTTTATTTATTTTTTATTTCACGCCTACGCTACGGGGGAACCAACATCTAAGGTCATCTGTCCCCCATCTAACATGCAACACGAATACACACATCCATAGTTGAGGTGGCGGAATTTTCCAATTAGAAAAATCCCCGCCCCAAGTGGGATTCGAACCCACGACTCTTGGAACACGAGTGATGTACTGACACCACTCGTCCACCGCCGGCCCTTAGATAGATATTTATTACTCTTTATATCACAGGTAAAGTACAGCTTATTACAAAAAAATGCCACACTTATAAAAAAAACATTAACTTTTAATATCAAGCCTTGTTAATATCGTAATTTAAAAATTCATCGTCTAAAGGTTCGTTTTTTTTCAATTTCCGAAAAATGCATTTTTGTTTGCATAATTGATAAAATTCTGAATGCGGTCCTGCATATTATTGAATATTTGACTTTATTTAAAATTACAGTTGGTATTCTGCATAAATATGAGTCCTACTAAATATCAAAGATCATTTTCAAAAAATATTCCAAGACTAATAAAATTTGTCACCAGAAAAATCTGCAGTTTTAGTTTTAAAAATTACCATCTTTGCAAGTGTTAATGTTTATTATTTTATGTTGTGATGGACAATAGGTATTGTTCTTGTTGAATAGAATGTTCTAGAACAAAATTGTTTTCAATATTGTATTTATATAGGGCTAAAATATAGTATTCGCTTTAACAAAGATTTTCTCATGGTTAAAATGCATTGAACTTCGATTTTACAGCTTTAAAACATATTGGGTTGAAATATTTTCTAGCAAACAAAATACCGACAAACAGAATCTTTTAGAATAAAATTGTCTAGACAGCCACCTGCAAGGATAATGTGCTTTGGGTAATGTATAAATTCAAAGACGAATCCCCGATAGTTTTCGTTGGAAATGTTCTGAAACAATGTGACGTAATTATTCCTCATTGGCTTAGGAGAATCCCGCCATTTCTTTTACTGATTCACTTAAAAATTTCCCCCCACCCCAAAACCACACGATCACCGAAATATTTTCAATTTGAACAGTAAGTCCGCAATAAACACTAAAAGATTACGGAGCTCTTGAGTCTATTATCATATATGTACAGGGGTTATTTTGCCGATAGCACTTCGCAAATACAGTAACGTGTTTAGTTGTGAAAAATACAGAAGTCTAATTTGATTCAATTAGAATTGTTATTATAAATACCGTACCGAAATTTAATAATTGATTTCGTTCAACTTAAAGATTTATAAATTAAAGTTTAATAAGTGTTTTGTTACCGTATTCCAGTTCTTTTAATAATTACCAGAGATTAATAATACTGTTATTATTAACGAAAAATTATAAATATTGATTTAAACATAACGTGAATTAAGTTTATATGGGATCTTGTTTTTAAAGAAATTCAAAAACGGAAGTCTTAAAATTAAATAACTTCTAAAACAACATATTTAAGTGTTGTGCTACCTTTTTCATAAAGAAAAACATTTTAATAATCAATCATAGTAACCAGTGATGGTTTTAAAAAAACTTTTACTAATTGAAAGTAACTAATAATTGAATTATGTGGTTGCTCCAGTTATTTAAAAAGAAATTTTAATGAAAATAGTTTTAAAACAAACAATTATTGTGAATTTTAATTCTTTGGTCTGAAGTAAGAAGGTCAGTAATCGAGGTGTTTTCCAGATTTTGCAGCTTCATCAAGCTATTAATTTTGGTATTTAGTGTTTAAATGTGAACAAAAAGGCACTAAGTGTTAATCATTTTGTGAGATGTTATCGAATCAAATAATTCGATCAATGTACTGTGATCTGAAGGATGCCATTTTGTTAGAGTTTGAGTAAGTTATATGTTTATTCATGTATTAATTTTGATTTCTACCTTTATGTGCATATATTTTTCCCTCCATTACGAATTTTTACGTTGGGTATTTATTTTTTTAAATCTACAATTATCTCTTATGTGAAAACTTTTATCTTTGACTTTTTTCTTATTTCGTTTATAAATAAATCTATTTTTGAGTCCAATCACACTAAATAATATTGGACCATATATTTATGAAAGTATTTAAATGTATTTCAACTAATTTGATTTTTGACTTAACTGAACATGACCGGTTTCTGTTTACGAGTATTAGATTATTATTATTTTTTTACATAATCCCCGGACTTTCCTAAACAGATGGCGACTAAATATACTTATTTTTGACTATAACCAGCCTGATTCCTTCTTTTTTATAATCTGTGAGCTATGGAAATAATACCAGCGTCGTGAACTTAAATTTGTTAAAGAGATGTCTCGAACAGTCGGAGCATTTATGAGTTGTACAGTAAGTATTAAATATTTTTGTGTTAAGAAATATAACGTTTGAATTGGCGCCCAACCGCGGGGCCTTGTTATTTAATTATGTTACAATTGGCGCCCAAGTGTGGCGCCTTTATTTATTTTTGTCTTGTTATTTAATTGTGTTTCACCCTGGCAGATGGATAGGTCGTTGGAGCCCTGTACCATAACCACCCAGGATCTCAGACTTAAATCCATTGGATTTTTAACTATGGTTAAAGCAACTGGTGTACAGCATGACCATAAACACTTGTGTATAGTTACTAGATAGAATTGTGAGCCATCCCCCATAAACACGTTGTATTACTTCAATTCAGTTCAATTTCATATCAATTATGGCTTGTAAGGGTCCTAAATTGTGTACCAAATTAGAACCATGTAAGTCAGCACTTTCTGATCAGGTAGGCGAAAAAAATATTTATAATGATGGGATTAATTATTTGATTTGAAAAGTTGGTTAATTTGAGGCTTTGCTCAAGAAATTTGATAATTTTTATTATTGTAAAAATTGTAAGTTGTTCTGACGTCACTAGCGTCGAATTTTGTTAATTTTCAAATGTTTTTCAAAGGGGTATATAAGGAACTGCAACAAAATCAAATTTAGTTTTTCAGTTCAAACTACTTCTCGTTATTTCAAATTATTATAAATAAAAGTAGGATTATGTGCCCATTAGTATTACTGTAAACAAATAAAATTTGCCATTCAAAGGTAATACTTACCATTATGAATATTATTGTTACAAGAATAATTATTATTACTTCTCTATGCAATTTCTATTATTTTAAAATCAAGAAAGATCTTGACTTGGATGAAATCAATCCAATCCGAACGTGCCAACGGTTGAATTGGGAAACAATGTGAGTTTGTGGGGATAATTTTTAACAACGTAAGTGGGTTTTATTATCTCCGATTACTAAATAAAAACTAAATAAAAGGCAAACATAAAGAAATTTTTTTATAATTTGTATTTGTGTAAGTTTACTTAGACTATATGTGTATTAAATTGCAATTTACCCTAGCTTTCTTTAAGAGTAAGATTATTCTAATTTTTTTTATGTTAAGTTGCGGTAATTAAAGAGGACTTTCAATTTTACTACTTTAGATAAGAAAATACTTAAAAACCTGTCAAATATTAGTTAACCGCATATAGTAAGTTTAGTTCAGCGATATTTAGAGCTATGTTTAGCAAACATGTAGTGTAATGTCTAGAGTGCTGGACTTTCGCCCAAGCTGCCCGAGGTCGATTCCCGGTGCCGGCAGGTCTCGTTAAGGTTTTCTGTAGTTTTCCTTAGCTGTGACACAAATGTGGGATTTGCGCTGTTCCATCTGTAAGTCGGCTGCAGCCGCACTTAGGGCCTACGTAATAATAATAATCGCCCCCTCCCTCCCGCACAAGCTTATAGCTTCTAGGGTCTGGTTTCCAGGTTATGGATTGTAGCAATTATTATTATATTATTATTAAGCTAAACATAGTTCTTGTTTTGATTTAATGTCATGTAATGTCAATATTAACGCGGCAGTAATGCGGTTGCCAATTAAAACTGTTGGAAACTGGAAAATGCTACTTACACGTGTCAATTAAGCGTTGTAAAGTTAAGTTTTATTTCCGCTTTCACCAGCGTTTTTTTTAGTTAAGTTAAGAAAAGTGACATTTTTTGTGACAAAGTCAGGTTTTCTCTGTGTCCCCTGTTTAAGGTGAAAAAGCAAATGTAAGTGCAAGGTAGCAGATATTAATTAATGGATAAGGGTGAATATAAAAGAAAAATAGAAATCTTACTAAATGATCCTGGATACCAAACAATCTCAACGGATCCTACAACATATTTGGAGAAGACCACTAAAGCCAAAATAAAAGCCTGCAGTTTCAGTCAAGAACAACAGTTACAACTAATTCCGAGAGAGAAATCGTCAGCATGCCCTAAGCTGTACGGATTACCAAAAGTCCACAAGCAAGGTGTACCACTAAGACCCATCGTAAGCTCCATTGGATTACCACTGCAACCTCTAGCGAAATTCCTGGCCAAGTAACTGCAACCTTATGCCGAAGAAGCCGAATCTTACGTAAAGAACGCAAGCCACTTCATCGAGCGTATAAAAGACATAACAGTGGCACAAGGAGATCTGCTAGTAAGCTTTGATGTAACCTCATTATTCACGAATGTTCCAGTAAAAGAAGCAGTAGATATGATACAACGGAAATACCAAGTCCCAAATGAAATCATTGAGTTAACAAGACACTGCCTAAACAACACCTGCTTCATCAACAAAGATCAACGGTACAAACAAGTGGAAGGAGCACCTATGGGATCACCTTTATCGCCGGTAATAGCTAACCTATTCATGGAAGAATTAGAAGTCCGAGCAATAGAAACGGCAAGTGACAAACCTAAACTATGGCTAAGATACGTAGACGATACTTTTATTATATGGACCCATGGAGAAGAGAAACTGCAGACGTTCTTACAGCATCTAAACAACATACACCAGAAGATCAAATTCACAATGGAGGTGGAAAAGGACAATCAACTACCTTTTCTAGATGTATCTATAATCAAAAAGGAAGACGGCAGCCTGGGATACACAGTATACCGAAAATCAACCCATACAAATCGCTACCTAAACGCGCAGTCACATCACCACCCAGCGCAACTACAGTCAGTAGTCAAAACATTAATAACCAGATCGCAACGATTTACTGATGACGATAATAAACATCAAGAACTAGAACAGGTAAAGTTGGCATTAAAACAAAATGGATTCTCGTCGAAAAATAATAAGAAAGCGTTAACACCAAGGGACCCAAAGCCAAAGGAAGAAGAAACATCGGTATCCAAAGCGCACTTACCGTGCATCAAAGAGACCACGGACAAAATAAGTAGAGTGCTGAGAAAACACAACATCGACACTATCTTCAACACTGACAAAAAGATTGGAACCATGCTACCATCCGCAAGCACAAAAATACCACTAGAAAGCCAAGGAGTATACGAAATCCCATGTAAAGACTGCGGAGAATCCTACATAGGGCAGACCAACAGAAGAATTCAAGTAAGAAGAGAAGAACACCGAAATGCAGTCAACAAAAATGAGAGAACGTCTTCACTAGCACAACATGTAAGTGGTACATCTCATAACATAGATTTCGAAAATACAAAAGTTATAGTGAATATACAACATAAGATCCGACGAACCATAAGAGAAGCCATTGAGATCGAGAAACGTCCGAACAATCTTGATACCAGGGACGATACACAGCAACTACCATCAGCTTGGAAACCAGCTATAACCAGCATCACCGTCAAGAAGCGAAAACCCGCACAGCAGAGCGATAAAAGGGAAAGCGAGAGAAAGCCACCGGATCAAGCGAGACCAATGACACGCAGCCGCGCCAAAAACCATCCGACCGCAACCATGCGCAACATCGTAACCGTATATAAAGACCCACCGGTGCAGCAGGACGTCAGTACTGTGCTTGTTGTCTGGAGACTGGACACGCGTGTGATTACCATCTCGAACGGAACGCGAACCCTAGTAGAGTTGTTAATCATGCGGCCACTCTTCAGCCGGCAACCGGGCTCGGTCGGTTTGTGTAGTGTGAACCGGTGAGTCCATAAAACCTAGTTCCAGGAGGCAACCCCTGTCCTATTTTTCCAACTTCCCGGTTCCTAGTCGGGGTGGTGGGCCTATCTAGGCTCCGATGTATCCAGGTTCCCTAGTGCTGTAGCGGGCAGCCTAGGGCCGTCAACCCTCCACCAGGGGGGCACCTTCTTTCTTTCCCTAACAGTCGCTAACACAAAAGGTAACTCTGCGGGTTCTTTGTTGTGGCTCGTCAAGCTACCCGTTAGCGGCTGTTAATCCTTATACCCTGAGTCCCATCCTGGGTGTCCTCCGAACTCCATTGTTTAGGGGCTTGTTGAATGGAACGACAGTGGAATCGACTCACTGCTTAGTGCTTCACAAAGTTCCTCCGAAAGCCATATTTCGGGGGTGGTTCTGACAAGAGCGGTTTTTTGTGTTTAAATCCAATTAACTACTACAATTTCAACTACCATTATCAGTCGGCTGCATAGCAACAACCAACCACATTAAATCAACTATCTCAACTATTCATCGAAACTACATCAACCAAATCAACGCCAACTGCTACCATCTACAAAACAATAATTACGGCAACCACTACTACTTCAACTTCTACTACCAATTACCAACGCCGTAATTATTCCAACAAATTAACAGCTTCAAGACCTCATCGCATCTCAACTATATTCCAACGTTATCGCCCATGTCAACATGTTCCACATGTTGGCATGGCCGATAACAAAACAAAAGAAGAACCATGAATGCGAAATTATCGAAGAATACAACGCGTACGGAGCGATTGTGGTTGTCATTACCAACATTATTATTAATGTTGCTAATGATAACCACAATTGTCACTTGCCGTTGCCGGGCTAGTTATTATTAAATTTTAATTTAATAATAATTGGTCTGCAACGGCTGGCTGAAGAGGCCTACTTGTATTAGGCCTATAACAGCCTCACCCCGCTTTGCGGGGTGATTAAAATAACATTGAGCAGTCAGTCAGCAAGACGTCACTCTACATCGTGTAACCACGCGAAGCAGAAGGAAGTTAGAAGTGACCTGAAGATGGCAAGTGTGATCTTGCCGAAACGTCGTTAACCATTGTCTGGTTCCTCTAGGGGCCGAATAGTGAATACGTGGAGTAAAACCCTGAAAAGTAGTGAAGTATCATATAATATCCGCGGAAACTTAAAATGTAACATTAATAACCTTTACGGGAGGGTTTTAGGAGAGGAGATTCTACGAGACGTGAAGAAGTTGGAGAAGATACGATCCATAAGAAACAAACAGCTATGCAACCTCGCATTCCTGGAACGCTGCCGGGACGAGAATATAATACCAAATTCCATAAAGCTGACGTTCCATAAAAAGAACAACCAAACGAGGAACATCTTGAGAAGAGCAAGCCTAGCATTGACAAGAGATACAATTCACGATACCAGAAGGGCGCTAAATAGCATCAACATCGAGCTACTACAGTTACACCTACGTTTAAATAACACAATTCATCCAGCTTTATGGTCAACACTAGATAACCTCACGGAGTTTCGAGCAGAAACTGACGCTAATTTGACAACTTCAAACCAGAAGAAGAAATTTGAGAAGCTACAAGCCGACCAACAGCCCAGGAAGTACATCAACCACCAAGTTGAACCAAAGAAGGTAGTTTTCAATCTTTCAGATCTACCGCTGGATAGCAACACATAGCGTGCTATCGAAAGGATTTAACTATGCAGTAGCGCCAAACCGAATTCCAATAGAAAACATTATTTGCGGAGTCGAAGCATCAATAACAGGGATCCCAGGAAATACCGCCGAAATTATACGTCAAGACGTGTCACGTATATTGAGAACAGCCAAGCCACCGAAGATTTAGCGGTATCTAGCCTGAGATCGGGGTTAGTTAAATTGAGCTGCTTAACAGAGTTGAGTTTATATCTCTGCGTATTAGACGCATTATTATCTCTGTAAAACGAATTTTAACAATAAAAAACATAACTAATTAACGAACATCTGTAATACTGTTTCGAATTCAAAGTAAACATAAAACCAAGTAGGCAATAGCATTCTCTTGTTGCCAATAGATAGCGCCGCGCCGGCACATTTGTTAGTGGAATAATTATCGATTACTAATCTTTCTTTTGTGATTTCTAAACTCACACGGGAAAAATGGCATTTTTTAAATTAAATTTTGGATATAATTAAAGAATTCCTCCACCAAACATTTTTTGACCAAACTGGTTTTATTTTAATGAAGATTTTTATGTTGATTCTGAATATGTAAATCATTTTCGGGGCAATCGTCCGAAGTCTCAAGATTTGGAGATCAAAAGTACAAAAATGCTTAATCTCCATGGAAACGAATAATTAGTAAGATTGAAGTCGCGGTAGACTCCTTGTGAAGCATTGCATATAATAGTTTTAAAAAAACTGTTGTATTTAAATGCCGAAACACGTGTAGATAACATTCTACATAATTTATGGAAACATCTAGAAATGAATAATAATTATATTAAGTTTTTATGATTGCCAAATTGTATAATTGTAAATTACACATGTTAGGCTAGGTTAGGTTTAGGTTAGGTTAGGTTTAGGTTACGTTAGGTTAAGTTAGGTTAGGTTGGGTTGAGAAAAAATTGAATTTGCTTTTACATACCGTATTGTTTAGGTACTGTCGTTTTTGTGGAGGTTAGGTTGGTAACAAACAAATTTTAGAGGTTTAGGGGTGTTTTCCCCAAAACATTCTGATTCTGAATGTGTAAATCATTTTTGGGACGAACACATCCAAAGGCTCAAACTTGGAGATCAAAAGTAAAAATATGCTTAATCTCCATGGAAATGAATAAAAATTATATTAAGTTTCTATGTTTGCTAAATTGTATAATTTACAATTACACAAGTTTACAATTAAGTTTAGGTTAGGTAAGGTTTAGATTAGGTTAGGCTATGATAGGTTAGGTTAAAGCTTTTGCATAGCGGTTTGGTTAGGCAGTGGCTTTTCGGAGGTTAGATTGGTAGGAACCATTTTTGAAGGCTTAGGGGCGTTGTTTGCCCCAAAAATGATTTATATATTCGGAATCAGCATAAAACTTTCGTTAAAATGACACTAATTTGATCAAACTATGTTTGAGGAGGATAAAATTATTTCAAATTTTATTATTATCAAGTCAAATCATTTTTAGAGAGCCTAAAAGGGCCAGTGCATTTTTAATCTTTTTGAAGCACGAGTGCGCCAACACTACGTTTGCGTTTAACTGTTACATTCACAAAATGTCATTTTGAAAGTGGGGGTGGAGGTCTTGGGAGTGGGGAGCAAAAATAGTTTCTCTGGCCTTTTTCGTTGCAAAGTTTTTAATTACGTCATCAAGATTTACGTAGGTTGAATGGTAGGAGATTGCTTTGCCAGTCCTAAAGTGACACGGAAACATCGGTTTGACTACAGCAGCAGAGAAAACGCGTGTATTTGTAACGCGGCGTCTTATAAAGCGCGGGGCCGGGATCCGGGGAACGCGCTGAACCCGCCTCGCGCCGGCTCTGATTATTACTATTATTACATTGACGAGGGGGACAATGACAATGGGACGTTATACGATCTCAGGCAAGCACCGATGCATTAACAAAGATATTGTCACGAAATGTTATTTTCCAAATTCTATATATATTTCCAAATTATTCAATATGCATTAAAATGTATTTCTTTCTTAAGGGCTGCGTTTACATAAAACAAACTTCTAATTCTTGTATACTGAGTTGCCTAACCGAATATAATTTTTGTTGCCTCTTTCTAGACGTACTCTTGCAGCATAAGCAGATAACAATAGATACCCTTGTAAAAACTAGCTGTATACCTGCTGCCTGCACTGGTGCTCATATATTTCCTATTTATTTATTTCTTGTGACTTTTGAACTATTTCTGAGACAAGTTTCAATATAAATGAAATGCACTGAATTGTTTTCTTCATTACCGTCGCCGTTGTCGCGTCATAAAAAACGTATAAAGCATATAAAACTAACACACATAGATATGTACTATGCGTGTTACAAAGAAATATTTTTTAGTTACCATAATCTGAATTAAAAATAAAATTGTAAGTTGTAGATATCCGTACTAATCAATAAAGAAACTTCATAAAATTGCAAAAATAGAAAGTGGACCATTGGAAATGTCTTTCGCGGAACATAAGAGATGCAAATATTTTATATAAATATTTTCATGTTCATTTGGGATACAAGTAAATATAATGCTGTATTGCTTTTCAAAGAAGATTGTTGTTCCACAAGGGCATCAGTAAAAAGGGGTATGTTTATAAGTTACAATCTGCCTAATAAGTAATAACAATGTATTTGAATTCTTGTTAGTCATCCTCATTTCCATTATTGTTATCTCAAAGCTTTTGTTATTTAACTACTTACATACAGATTTCTAACATAAAGGCAACCAAAAAGTTGTCCGTGTCTAATCTTATTATACCATGTGTTCTAACCAAGGTATTGCTTGACCCAAAACCAGTTGGTTTTAAAATCTTTCCTTTTCTTTCCATTCATAAAATGTACATTGATAAATGATAAATAAAAACAAATCCGACTTTGGAAAGAAGAAGTATCTCATTTATTTTTATTTATTATTATTATTTGGGATGGGATAAAGTCAATGAAATGGAATTAGAATAAAGTATATAAGTATAAACGCTGTGCGTGTATATTAGAATGTTACCAGAGTTACAGTTATGTGGGTTACCTGGGAAATACTAAAACTTTTTTGGGAAGTTATTAACTTCCATTTGTAAATCTTTGGTAACAAATATAAACAATAAGCTTTAACAGTGAACAAAAACTAAAAATAAATGAGATGTGAGATAATTTTTCTTTCCGAAGTGACTGAATAAGAGAAATTGGATTTGTTTTTATTTATCAATGTACACATTTTCATCCATGAGAAAGTGAATTATTCCAAAAATTTTATCCAAAACTGGTTTTTAATATTTAAAACCAACTGTGTTTGGGTCAAACAATCCCTTAGTTAGAAACACATGGTATCTATAAAATTAGACATGGTCATTGGACCATTTTCTTCTCTTTTATGTTAGATATATATAAGGTATATTTTTAACTGCACTTTTGTAAAAATTTACATAATAGAGCCCCAGCTTATGTAATATATAAATATACATATTTAATTAAAAAATTTTTTGTATTGTACGGTATTTTTTATTGTGTACGTAGTTATGATTATTGTTTTTAGCGTACAGTTCTATGATGCATCCAGATAGGGTTACGTACAGAAACATAAGGGTATTTATTTAGTGCATGGTCAATACATACTGAGACGTGGTCTACTATTATTGGGTTTATTATTACAATAACGGACCACGCAACGCCCCTAGTGAATAGCCATCCTCCCTTCCACAAAAATATTTAAAATTCTTTCTGGTTAGATATCTTATTTTGTTTATAATCTCATTTTCATAAGTTTCCGTCTTTTATTGTCTACAATAATTAATAGTCGGTTTTTAAAAATTAAAATTTTATTTTCTCGAATAAACTTGTAAACGTCTATTTGTTTTTTTATTAATGTTTCAAAAAAACATTTTTGTTTTACATTATATATTTTTTACAATACTTTCAATCGAATCAAATTTGATTGAAAATTTTAATATTTATGTACTACTTCAACTGTAGCAGTGTATCAATCAGTGCTACAAAAGAAAAGAAAGTTCCCTCTGTAAGTGCCATTCTTCTGAGGAAGAATCCATTTAGCACGACGTGTTGCCTATATCCTCCCTTAGCGGTGTTCGAAACAGAAAAAAAATGCTAATTCTTGTCAAAACCATTTCCGAAATTTTAGGATCAATTTAGTAAACAAAAAGTTCCTCGATGCTGATTGTGATAGATCTATCATGTATCTACCTACCGACCGGAACAATTTTTAATTTTCTCAATATTTCATCATTTTATTAGCATTTATTTGCTAAAAACACACCTAATGTTTTTTATCCATAACATAATCAACGTCGAGAAATTCAACGATTTCTTCGGTTCGGTAGTTAGTTAAAACAAACAACAATTATATAAAATATTGATCATATCTCTATCTATAGCCTTGGTTTCATAAAAATGGAAATAAGTTAGCCCTAAATGCGGTAAATTGCTAAGTGTAAACGCCCCCTTAATTCTTATCATTAAAACCTTTGTTGGTTTGGTTGAGACATATCCTAAGGATGTTTCCTTTTTGGCGAATTATGAATAATCCCAGAACGTAAGCATAATCTCAGTATCCGTTTGATGCAATTAGTATCCGTTTGATGCAATTAACGTTTTGGGACTACGTGACTATAACTTTCTAAAATGTTCTTGGAAGCACGTGATGGATTCTCCCATTGGGGAAGTCTATAAAACCAGGGAGACTCCCTGTGACTTGGTCGTTCGTAGTAGTTCGTTAACAAGTAATTAGTGTCATCAACTAGAGCATCACAATCATAATCTATATGGCATCATTGAAGGACCTCGCATCGATGAATGATTTATCAGCGAATAAATCATTATTTAATATGTAAATTGTTGCTTTAATTAACATTATAATTGTTCAATTGCTTTCCTCTTTATTCACTTAATTAATACAAAACCTTATGTAACTTTTATTATGTTTTGTGTATTATTTCTTTTACCCAATTAATCTCCTAAAAACCTATCGATCTCAAAGCTCCGTATCTACCTGTCGTAATCTAAGCCAAGCGATGTATGTAAGTAACCCGATACGTATTGTAATTATTCTTTTTATCTATTTGGGTTTGTTTATACCTGGGACAAGGTTGAAATGCGATCTATTCCTACAAAACACCAGAATGATCTTCATAGTTAATTCTTTATTTATTCTTTATAAACGCGCAGTACTTTTAATGAATGAACAAGCTGAGCTTAGTAATTCTCCTTTATTAGAATTGTTAGATATTTAGTTTTTGTATGTAATGTATCTAGTTACCTATTTTCTGTAGGTATTTATCCTTAGCAACGTGTTTGTTTATCAATCTTATCTGCCTTTGATAATGACATTTAATTTCGAAACAATATTGTCAGGTTAAGAATCTAATAAAGCTTGTGAAACTTTAATTAATCTTTGTATTTATATCATATTTCATAATGCTTTATTTATTAAAATGCGAAATTTTATAAGTAGTATTAATTGAAAAATGTTAGTTCTGATTTTCAATTGCAGTTGACATATTAATTGAAACCAAAATTAATTTCAACTAAATTTAGTTACGATTTGCAATTGAATGGGATGTTAATTAACTGGATAAAACAATAAAAATGTAGAACATTTTTCTGTGAAATAAAAGTCATCCCCGCAGAAAATAATATTTAAAATTAAAAGAAGCTGGATTTTATAAGAAATAATTAATTCTTAGCAACAGTAATGGGCAATTAGATACGTGAATTTCTTTAGATTACTTTGTCTAATAGGAGAAGCAGGTTTTAAAACGTTTCGTTATTTACGCTTGTAAAATATGCTCTGAAATGCGCGATTCGGTATGAATCATAAAGAATCATAAGGAAAAGGTACACTCGGTCGTTGAGTAATACCGAATATGTAGCTTCCGACCCGTTTTTGGCATCATTGAGGTTACTAGGTTGCATAGGAGAAAACCGAAATACACGATTGCGAGTAGAATGTTACTAATACATATATAAATAATAAAATAAAGTTAAAATGACGGAATTATGACGCTATTAATAGATTAGAAATATTACTATGAAGACTACAAATTCAAATTTTTGTTACTGAAATTTTACCTTTTTTAAATTGCAGTATTTAAATATTAAACTTAGTATAAAACTAAAATATACTTAAAAATAATTTTAATCGGGTCGTAGACAAAATTAAATGTGGTAACCTGGGAACATTACAACTTAGTCAATAAAAATTAGCCTAAAATTAACAAGTAAACTCAAATTAAACCTTATTCTTAAGGTATAAATACAATCATAGTTAGAAGTTTTACTGTGTTAGGTAATTAAAAAAATCAAAATCATTAAAAAGAAAAGTCAAGAGGTTTGGGCAATAATTTAACGTATACTCTGTACTGGTTTTATTTAAAATTAAAATAGAAGTATTTTTTGTTGTTGTCAAGCAAATGCAAAATACATTATATAATGTGAATTAAAGAAGTGTACTACAAGAAAGATTTGAAAATAAAAGACTCCTCTAATTGCAACTAACTATATTTATTCATTCTATCAAGATGTGATTTCAAAATATACAATTATTCTGTTGTATCAGGTGAAAGACAATCTCTTAGGTGAGGACAAACTATTGGGTTACTATTAACTTAGTGACTTATAGAGTAATCTTTTCTTTTTCAGTTCCTTTTAAATAAATTAGATGCTTGTGACGAAAAGTCGTGAAAAGATTTATCCGTAGGTTAGGCTTGTATCGGGCAACCCTTCTATATCTATAATACATAAGTAACGCCTTAAACCAATGGTAGCTGAATTAAACTTACAAAATATTTTGGCATGCTTTAATTTCTTAATTATCGACTTTTTATTTTTTTAGTATTACAAAGTACTGAATTAGTTCAATATAGCTTGGATAATAATTTAAATATACAACCCCGTTTCTGAACGCATTATAAAATCCAAGTAATATATTTGTCAACAAATTAATATCAAAAAATTTGAAGCACATAAAGGCTTTTTAATATTAAAAGTAGCACTGAAAGGTTTATAGACATCATTCAATTTCACATCAATCATCATATCAACCTGAAAGTGTTTCTACGGAATTTATTTTATGTTTATTTACTAAATCATAATATTAGAATTCTTAAAAATCCGTGCTTTGCATTAAAAATAATTTGTTTTCGTATAATTTAAAAAACTACATTCTTCACATAAGAATAGCATTATTATTGTTGCTATTTACAAAACTTAGTTTAAAAATTTTGGAGTGCACTTTGCGAATATGCTAGGGGTTTTAATACATAACACCTTAAATAAATAGTGTATTTATACGTACAAATCAATAACTTATCTAAAACAAATAATAAAAATAATTTTATTGATAAATAACATCTTTTGAAGATAAATGTCAAATCAAAAAGGAAGCTGAGAGTACCCTCTTGATATTAATAAACCGATAATGAGGGCAATTTAATAATAACTAATCAGTTTTTAGTAAACTAATCTATTTGTTTAATAAAAAAACCAGGCTTAAAACGGTGAAGTAAATTAAATCTTTATTTTATCGCTCTACCACTCACTAAATAAGGTATAATTTAATCTTGATTCATCCACAAGAAAGAACTAATTAGAAACCGTCTTCCAGGAAAACAGAAACAGATATAAGAAGTTAATTCCCAGAGCAGTAAATATTCTTTTTTGTAACTGATTTAATCCTAACTTAAATATCTTTAAAAATGCTTAAAAGTTGAGAATTCCAAATTTGTACAGCACGCTTTGTGATTTGGAAAAATCAGCAAATGCAATAAAAGTAAACATTTAAATTCAAATAACGAAAAATATTAATGCGTTTCAAAGCTTTTGAAGGAAAAATAAAATGTAAAGTAGTTCATTTCCTCGATATCAAATGTGTGAGGCATGTAAAGCGACTTTCTATTTATGACTTTTATGTGATTTGAAAACGTATTTTAATGTAGAAATATTTAAAATAGAGGTAATATTTTAGGTGGTAGTTTTAATACTTATATATAGCAGTTAATATTTAAATGCATAATATGAAAACTTACCTGTCGCATATTTGATACCATTCGCTAGGTTGTCCCAGACGCGAGAAAATAGGTATGGGCAATCCGGTCATAGCTGCTATCAACCAGACTATAACTATGATTAGCGCAGTAAGTTTCTTTGATAGTCTCGGTCTCAGTGGCCACATTATAGCGGTATAACGATCTACACTTATGGCCACCATAGTATATGCACTAACAAACACGGAAACCGCCTGGGAGTAGTTCACTACAGGACATAGAAACGCACCAAAGGACCAGTATTGCTGTAAGTACGAAACCGAAGTAAAGGGTACACAGAATATGGTAATTAATATGTCCCCCACTGCTAAATTCATTATGAAGTAGTTTGTTACACTTCTCATCCTTGGCGATGACACCACTATATAGCAAATAATTCCGTTTCCTATCATGGCCACAACAAATATTACGCTGTACATGACATAAACTGTACCTTGAAAGTATGGCGATCTTACAGGATTAGAGCTTTGAGGGTCACATATTAAATCGGTGTAGTTTGAGACATTCCAGGGAATGTAATCGTTTGTCACGTTTTCTGCCATATCTCAGCGTTGTTTCTGGAGGCTTGTTGTTAAATCATTTCTGATTTCTATGGTTATTACTCAACTCGCGGATGTGTTTAATACTTTTTAGGGACCATTATCTAGTTTTTTACTGCTCTCTCAACTGCCATTTAACGAGATTTCTTTTTGTCGGAAAGTAGACCTTCAGGATATCCTGAAATTAGAAAAGTTTAATTAAATTTCCATTTGACAAGAGATCAGCGAATGCAATTGAAATGTGCACCGCTGTACTTTTAATATACTTCAGAAGCTTAAATGAATAAAAGAAATACTAAAACTAATTTAATCTTGTGTCATGCTTAATTAATTAGACGATTATTTTGATAAGGTAAAAAGAGATAGAAAGAGTAGTAAGAATTTACAAGTAGCCTTAATTGTTAATTACTTTGCAATTTATTATAAACTTTCAAAAAATTAGAAAACAAAATTTATTTTAGATAAAAAGGTGTTTGTTACAAATAGTAAAATTTTCTAATACATACTAACCTTGTGCCCTTTATGAAAATTTTGCAAAATTCATTTTAATTATAAATTAAAAATGAAAAGTTATAAAATGTTAAATAAACTAATTAAAATAGAGAATTTTTCACGAAATTCCTAATTTTTAATATTTATAAATTTGTGCGAAATCAGTAGTAATACGAAGTTCTAGTGGTGTTACAGGTGGTTGCAGTCCCGCATAACTTTCCGGAGAGTTCGCACGAGACTATCCTTTGAAGGCTTTCGAGCTTTGCCATGCCGTCAATTCACAATACGCCGGCGCGTTTTTGGTAGCAAAAATAATATCTTGTCAGGTGGTAAGTAATATAAGATGATGTGCGGCTTAGTTGGGGGAGAAAGGGGTAGCACACAAAGTTTGCATATAAAGGAATTTTAATTACTCTTTATTAAACTTCCGATTTTATGATGGAGCCTTGGGGTTAGAAAAATCGCCGCTTTTCAACTCAAAACCCGTTTCAGGGAGCTCCAATTAAAGGTCTATTAAACGCAGTTCTATAATTAGAAATTAATAAACCAGATTTCTTATTTCCATAACGACCTTGCTTATTGATGAACTCCTGAAGCAGTAGCATGAAAACAGAGACTTTTTCGATATGAAGAAGCTTTTACTCTCAACATAGGAAAATGTTGTTAATACGGAATTAACCCAAAGGGAATAGATACCATTAATGAATACCAAGAAGCTAATAACGAATAAACTACAAAAAAGTGAAACAAAGGTACTTCGTTCAGAAAAGGGCTTGTAGTAATCACTAGTAATTGTGGTAGTCCTTTTGGAGCAAAGAAAACGCTGCTTAAGAATTAATTAATCCATTAAGTTTAACAAAGGTTTAAAATTGCGATCAACCTTCAAAAGGGTACATTCATTTCAAAGCTTTCATTCTTGATTTGGCTCGTTAAATGAACGTTCTTTAAACAATTAACCGTAAAAAGGTGAATAATGAATATCAATTGATGTATTCACATATGATTAGATTACTAAGGAAAACTATCGCTCTTTACTCATTTAATATTCATTTCCTAAAATAATATCTTTTAAGGTGTACTACAATTTTTACCATTCTAGATAATTAATTTTGCAGTTTCTGAGATCTCATAACTAAGCATTACCCCTCAATTGATACATAGATTATAAATTTAATTTGTATTACATGAATTCAAATGTAATGGATTGCATTGTAAATTTTCTTTTGTAGTACTAATTTTAAATCTAAATTTAAAAAATGGGAATTTCTATTTATATATTTTAAATTTGTATATTTAAGCGTTAGAGTATATTTCATACCAGAAAAATTTATGCTATATTCTACCTTATACCAATATTATGCAAATCTTAAATTCTAAAATCGCAATTACAGAATATCAGATGCAGTAGACAGCTTTAAATTTCGAATATTGATTTCGACATTCTAAATTAAGTTTATTAATTGTAACCATAAAGATTTATCAAACAAATTAAAAAATTCTATCATGAACTCGTAAAAGTTGCAATTGCTTTACCAATTTTTAACCATTAAAGGCCTTCATATAAATAAAAACCCTACAATTGGGTAACAATTTGTTACAAAAAAAGCTGTTATAAATGAATAAAAGCATAAAAAGCGTATCCTTATACAATAAAGCTTTCGGTTGAGGCTACTGAAGTACTAAGAATAAGTACTTAACAAAATTATTTTCAAATGTCGTAGGTGTTGATCACAAACGCTTATTAATTTTAGACTGGACGCGGGAATAAGTACTTAACAAAATTATTTTCAAATGTCGTAGGTGTTGATCACAAACGCTTATTAATTTTAGACTGGACGCGGGAATAAATGCCTAAACATTATATAGGGCGCTACACAAATTGTTTGTTATTATTATTTAAAAGTATCAGTCATGAATCTACAATTTGGGAAAATAATTCCGTCGGGTTCATGTTTTTTTAAAGGATTTTCTACAAACAGTTTGTCAAAATCTATAGCAGCAAATCTATAACATGTGGTTGTTTACTTTAAATTTTCATTTGTTAAATCAATTTCATGGATGTGAATTAGTTGCAAACAACGGATCACAATCTATGGTATGGGCAATATGCACATTTTCTTATTGTTTGAGTCAAAGAAACCCGAGAAGAATACAATTACGCAGCAAACTTACTTAGTGATCCCCTTCTAAAATACAGATTTATTACTAAGCAAATAAAGAACATAAATCAAACGTATTTTTGGATCTCGAAACATATCATTTAATTGTTTTACGGTACGTTCGCTTTTACGTTAATCTACGTGGAATTATAACGTTTAATGGCTTTATTTACACATCACACGAGTTAATTGAATAGTTTTTTCGAACCAAATTTGACAACACCTTTTAATTAGAATATTCTCAAAAAGGACAGGGACGTTTAATTACGTCTCTATTACAAGATTAGACCAAAATTTCCTATCATGTTTATCAAAAAGGGCAGATAAATAAAATAATTTAGGACTAGAAAAGAGGTATGCCATAATATAACATTATTCGAAGTATAACTATGCCTCATAAAATGTAAACTATTGTTCCGAAAGCTGTACATTATCAACATTTAATGTCAGAGAGGGTTTGGCTTAAATAAAGAATTCATTTGCCTAAGAAAGGATGCTAAAATTCTATGTTTTCGATAAAACAATTTTATTAATGTGCCTTTGAACTTTTATTTATTTTTTGTTTTTTTTTCTTATTTGGATAAACAATTAAATTTAGCTTGGTTTAGTTAAAATCTATATTTATATCTGTTTTTGTTCTTCATTAAAGCTTTAGCATCAATGTGACGGAACTAAATACAAAGATTTCAAAGTTATCAATTGTATTAAGTTCCGCCATATGTTGTAACTTTGATAAAAGATCCACAACGGATTGAAATATAAAAAATCTAACTAAACCTATATAAAACTAACTTATTGCTTACGAAAAGCGAAAGGTCTTTTATTGAATTCGTCTTTTTACAATACAATAAACAAAAATTGTTTGATACGTGACCAAAAGGGGACTATGGTAATTGTACTTGTTAAACTGTAATTAGGTTTACACAAGTGTTTACCTGGAAGTTTAGGAATAACAACGGACAATTTTTTCACAAGGCTTCAGCTTGCAAGTAAACGTTGGAAACTTATACTTTGCGATACGCTCAGAAAAAATACTTTCATACCAAAGGAGCTTATGCCAACACTATATAAGCCCACATACTCATCTTTGTTTATTTGCAAGAAAAACAAAACCCTCGTATTACATACACCAAAAAAGAAAAACAAGCATTCGTCCTACTTTGAAGCGAACATAATGACGATGTCATCATCTCTTCATGTTAGCAAATCTAAATTACGACCAGAGTCACTTAGGTATAAGAAGGAGAGTTCTATTGACTTTAGACAGCGAGCTGGCTAAAGAATATATTGTTTTACAATAAAAGTTGTGCCTGAACTCTTGCTGTATGAAGAGATCCACCAGAGAGAACTGTTCGTCGCTGGTTCCTTTGCAAACGCATAAAAGACAAGAAAGGAAAAACAAAGGAAGGGGTCTTATAATCAAAGTCTACGATGGAAAATTAAATATGATACAGTAATCCTGTGCTTAGGTAGGCCAGCCATAATAGTTCGAATAGGTATTGGATTGCACGTATTATAACATTTAATACACGGC
This sequence comes from Agrypnus murinus, assembly GCA_929113105.1. Lineage (NCBI taxonomy): Eukaryota > Metazoa > Arthropoda > Insecta > Coleoptera > Elateridae > Agrypnus > Agrypnus murinus. The sequence continues at coordinate 18,262,903 of OV816024.1, read as the reverse complement.
CTAACTACTGATTAAGATGCATACCAGATGAAGCTAATAACACATGTGTCGTGCTGAGTGCAGGATTCTTAAATGCTCATATTCAAAAATAAGCTTACGCAAGCGATGTTTACCATAGAGTAAAAGAGAGTGTTTAGCGTAAAAAGGTAACAAAGAATGTCATAAGCTGCCACCCACTCTAACCAAACCATCATGACCAAGAAATGTATTTTAACGCTAATAATCTATGCTTTGATTTCAGATTCTTTATTGGATTTTAAACTTTGAATTTTATCGGAAAACATTCATTTTGCACTATTCTTATAAAATGAATCAGACTACGATTTAACTCTTGACCTGTCAACAAACCCAACTCATGATCTTGTCGAAATCGAATACAATAAACATGAACTCTCTTAAGCTTGGCATGTAAATAGCATACGTAACTGACCCCGGACTTAATACATATATTTTCTAAGTCTGGCCATTTATTTAATTTGGACAAATTTATTCCTGTTTATTAATATATTGTCTGTACTGCTAACTGTAGTTTTACCTGCATGTCCTAGGTTTTGTAGAACTTAAATTGACATTAAACTCTCAAAAATAAATTAACTTTTAATATCACCTTCGGTTATGATTGTTTCAAACCTAGTGGAGCTCAACGAACATCACAACTTTGTTCTGATTTGCGATACCTTATAATTCAAACGTTTCATTAGAACTAATCTAGAAGCTTGTCTTATTTGACAATAAAATTAAACGAAAACCTATAAGCAGAACCTTTGGTGTTACAGATTATTTGTTATATGTTTTGAATCAAGGACGTATGTTTATCCAGAGTCATATTCATGAGTAATAAAACGTTTTTCTATCTATGAATGCATATAGTAATATGCATATTCCTATATAATAAATAAATATTGATGATACATCATAACAACATAATTATAAAATACATATACCAACACCAATAATCCGTTTGTTTCCATAAATATGTATGTACAATATTTCAATTCCCAGAAGGGTTGCATATTATATAAAACGCTTTACCCTTTTCACTTAATTTTAATTTCAACCCGGTTATTTTTTAAATTAAATTAATTGTTCACGTTTTATCATCTGCGTAGCGCATAGAACCGTGAGAGGCATAAAGAAATAACATGCATCATGAATTTTATTTACAAAAACTAATAATCAATTTTTAACTTTTTAAAATTGTTCCTCATATTGTGTAGTTTTAACTGCTACGCTACGTAAAAAGGTAGCTAATAAACGAATATATTTATATAATTTAATACATAAACCAAAGTTAATAAATAGCATATAAATTTTAACTACATGAATATACCGAACGACCAACTTTTTACGGAAAGCGTGAATAAAATTTAAGCAATTACAAACAATGGTTTAAGTTCGTATAATAAATATTGTGAATAGAGTGCATTTAGCAACAAAAACAATTACTCCGCCCTTTTCTTACTACTGTCGCCCTTGCGAGAAATATGTTTTTTTTACTTTTTTGTCCGATCGGGCGTTTTCGTTCACTTACAAGCTCTGCTTTCAGGGTGGTAAGTTCAACTTACTTGTTATTTACTCACCATAACAACCAGGCGCATTTCATATTTTTAGTGTGATTTTGTTAATGTTTACTCTATATATTTAAAATTCATTCATAGATCCGATCGGGCAAAAAATAGTGTAAGCATTACGGGCGTTAGGACGCTTTACCAGTCTCGGCTAATAGGAAGACCTCCGCTTCGCGCCGGTCTTCACACTATTAGCCTTGACTGGTAAAGTGTACCTACCGCCCTTAATACTTAAATAACTATTTTACTTATACAGTTTCTGCTTTCCGCGGAAAGTTGGCCTATTATATTACTATTTTATGAAACATCGCCTGTCTATAAATAAACTATACAATTTTATGTTGCAGTAAAAAGTAAACTAGATAATATAGGAACTGTAGATTGCTGGGAAAATATTTGACAACTGTCAATTTGTTTTCAACTTCTTCAAGTAGCACTAGTTTGGAACTTCGTTATCTTTTGGCGCATACACGAAAATGCAGTCTGCGCAGGAAAAAGCAGCATGTACCCTATAACTTTCGGAGACAACCACCGACATGTAGAGGCATCGATCAGTGGGTGAAAAGATTTAAACATACAAGCAGTGGTTTTAAAAGGTAACAGCAATGCTAGACCTTCCAACCAACCAAACTTTTCTGAACCACCTGTTACAGGCACATACTTGCACGTGTTAAGGTTCCACTGTGGCAACATTTAAGCAGCATGTAGCATGCGGCAATGACGCAACGCTAGACGACATGTGACATGTCGCCTAGTGTTGCATCAGTGGAATTGCACCTTCAGAATAGTTTATGATTCCAAAAATTCAGCATATGACAACATTAGGAATCTGGATATTGTCCAATCTTCAACGTAGATTACAGGCGTAGTTTTCACCGGGTATTATTTATTACTGTTATTCTCAATGAAATACTATGCATGTTAGTGCCTGTCCTGCTGTCATGCAAACGGATGCTCAGTAGGCAAGTACAAACACGTGCAGGCAACGGACCCAATCTCGTTGATGGTTAGAGACAATCTTCAACAAATACCTGCTAATAGTTCGGCTCATGTACTTTATCTTAATGCCATCGGACGTTCCCGTCTTGTAAATGTTCAAAAATATACAGACACTTGAATTTCACAGAAACAGCTGACTCAAAATCTCTTCCCTGGTCTAAAAGTAACTCCAAAGAGATTCCAAAACGACAAAAATCCAATCTATAATAAGGGTTTCGACTATAGTGGCAGCTTCTTGGTTTGGCAACACATATACGTTTCAACGTATTTGAAAAAGTAGCCAATGACCACGATAATGTATTTAATTCCTGCGTTAGTCCCTGGAAAGAAAGAGCAAAGCTACATTTCTAGCAATGAGCTCAAATGGGCTTCCGGTATTTTACTGGCGCATTAGTTCTCTTTTCCCTTTCAGTGGTTCACTGCTGGAAGCACACAGAGTGCACTCCTTGCACCAGTTTTCCACGTCTCTGCAATTTAGCCAATAAAGCAGCAAACTTTTTCTATTGTCTTCTTAGCTCCAAGATGTCCTCCTCCAGTTCCACCATGGAGTTCCCTCGGTACATTCGAAATACGACTGCTGCGAATCACAAGCCGCAGCTTCTGCTGGGTTCTCTCGGGATTCTCTAGGACATGCTTCAACACGTTATTCTCTACCACAGCCTCAGTTCCACTGTGTACAATATGATTTTAGCGTTCGCGAGCTTGGAGCTACTTCCTTCCAAGACGATCTTTCTCCTGTGTTTTTACATAGCCAAACCTACGACAAGTCCGAATCATTGTTTTGATTTTTTTCTCAATTGAACTGGTTACCAACTGTTATCTATAAATGTTGTTCTTTGTATTTGCATCGTTATTATTTCGGCGCGGCTTTCATTCTTAATTGCCGTACCAGAAGGTAATCTTTAGGGCAAGTTCTAGACAGTATACGTCAACGTTCTTACGGGCTGTATCAGCCCGGTGGTCGATATTAAAGTCGTATACTTAAAGCTTTTTAATCAATCGTGCTATTTAACCTTCGGGATTTTTGAACTGCAACCACCATTTCAATGTAGCGGGATCTGTACGTAGCAGGAATCGTCTATGACTGCCAACAGTCGTCTTGTAACTAAGTAGCCATTGCTTTCTTTTGCCCACCTTCTACTTGGGATAGCAACCCACCGATTACCACATTGCATACTTCTTTTACTTACTTATTTATCAATATCCATTCTTAAGATTAAGAACATTTCCGATCCCATCAGTGTATTTAAAATGTCATTTGTACGAGGCAACGTGTAGCTGTTTTTCTTGGTAACGTTTTTCAGCTGATGATAATCAACGCAAAATCATGTTGTATCTCATCTTTCTTCCTAACAAGTAATACTGGAGAGAACTAGAGAGTATTGGATGCTTCAATTATATTCCATGTCTATGATTTTCTATGTCACGAATAATTGATCCAGCTTCTTCACGTTTGGCAAGAGTAATCGTGGAACATGGGAAATTTGCCACGCATTACCAGTGTTAATTTTATGTTGAACTAGTTGTGTTCTTCTACTTTGTTCGAAAAGGTTGCCCTCCCTCGTCGTCGACTTCGAAAAAAATCTTGCTAGCTACCAATCAACTCGATAACCTGCCGAGTGCATGGTTTACCATCTGTGCAACGATTCACAAAGATGCTGTCAGAACATCACTGTACGGATACGACATACACAGTATTACCTAGAGTATCTTATTTTTTAACGTTATCTCGTTTTTTTCAATTTGTTCCTGTAGCTATGTAGAGCTGAAATCAGTTGCAGAATTACTTTTGCAATAATGTAGTTTAAAATTGATATTATCGCTTGTCTTTTCTGCTCAAAACAACTGGAATCTATAATTGAACTTGTTGAACAAGTGATTTTACATCAACGATGTAAAGAAAACGCCAAAAACTTTTGATAACACTTATTTAGATGATGTTCCGTCTATGTGTCTGAGGCGCTTTAATGAGACCTTTAATTGGTACATCGGGGTAGACAAATCGTCCAAACCCAGATCACACTAAAGTTGCATGCGATAGAGGAATAAAAATTCTGAATGCTGGACTGTGGATACTAGGTCTTTCTAGGGGACACCCAGGCTTTTCTACCGGTCAGGACCGGTAACTAAAATAGCCCTGGTGCTCGCGTGGAGAGCTAGTAGACGATGGATAGCAACTTTTATCCCACCAGTAAGAACTGACAGCACATAAGTAAGTTATGCGCTAATTGGTCGTATCACAATTCTTTATCAAGAAGGTTACTGTGGTTGTTGGAGGGGCGTATAGTAACGGTATAGTATATAGATATGATATGGTATATAGAGACTAAATAAATAATATTTAATTACTATTTTATTACGGAAGTATTAATAGTTCGAATGTTAGAAACCTACACTTCTAAACAAAACATAAGAAAAAATTAGCTAAGCCAAGCAGTTACGCTATAAAACGTCGAATGTTAAATTATCTTGCTATCAATTTGTGAGGTATCAATTGTTTGGTGGACCTTTAATTTTGGTGATCCTGTCTGAAAACGCGTGTTAGCGCTATACGTTTGAAAGGTAGCGAAATGCGTGATGACGCAATTGGTGATTTCCTACCTGATAGAACTATTCCTTTTAAGTTGTGCTAAGGTAAGGATAAATTAATAGTTAGCAGTCACCTTAATGAATCGCCCGAACTCAATAGTAAACAAAAACAAACAAATTGTATATATATATATATGTACATTGTACATATGTAATTGTTAAAAAGGGTTTTATATTAATAATCAAATAGAAAATGCTTTGAATACATTTACGTAATCTTTTAAAAGTATCTCCAACCAATCGGAATCTGCAAGACCGAACAATTTCGATGCTGAAGTATTGATTTCAAAGATTTCAAGGTCTGGTAGATAAATTGCCTTACAGTTTATCTAATCCTGTGCGATTGGTTTGCAAATGTTGAAGTTGAAAGTTCAAAGTGAAATAAACTTACTAACGCTTAAATTGATTGTTTTTCCAAGAATTATCCGTCGTTGCAAGATATTATTATCTGTTAATATTGTGGAATAAAGTACTTAGTATCCGTTTACATTAAACCAAACATATATTTAGTAGGAAAACTGATCGCATACTTCTACATCCACAGTATGCACGAAAACTTTGTGCTTACTTGATAAAGCGGAGCGAAATTTGTAATAGAATAGTTCAACTGGAACAAGTAGGTCTGTAGTTTGCATATACTATAGACCGAAACGCCAGCGTAGTAATAGGGGTAGTAGCAGTTATCATTTGGAAAGTTCCAATCCGACTGACAAAGGGAATATGTAAAGTCAATTCCTTTCATAGTACTACAAACGGCAAATGATATTGTTATAAATTAATTAACTTTCTTATGTTTCATTTAATCCCCTTTTAATTGATTTCTAGTTTTTATCCGTTTTTCTATTTCTTATGTCGGATTAATTAATTATTCGTTTCTACAGTAAAATAAAAATTAACTTTTTGCTTATTGCTTTATACTATACGCAATTAATTTCATTTTTAATTAATCAAGTAAATGATTTCAGTAAAAGAGTAGCAGCTGTAAAAAGTTAATGCATGCAGCATTTTATAAGGCTTTTTCTGGAAAGACTGGGCAATTTGCAACAGTTTTTGCTGGGTTAGATTAGTTCATTTATATCATTTTAGATTTCATTAAACTTTTAAGAACATATCTTAATAGTATATTATTCAACGAGCGTATAATGATGGCTATTATTCACAAGGTGAAGTTTACGGCCACGAGCCGCATGCGAGTGGCCTAAATCACCGAGAGAATAATAGCCATTATACGCGAGTAGAATACTATACTTTATCCACGACTACTAAATATTTTTGTTGAAGTTCTTTTTGTTGGGAAATTTTGTTATATTACATACATATTTTTAGAAACACTATTTCTACTTTTCCTTTTACTTTTCCGGCAATAAATTTAATGAGGCAACTTCAGCAGCTTCTCTAATTTCTGGTGGTGTTAAAGAAAAGTCATTTTCATTTTCTATATCCATTTTTAGTTCGTTTTTTAACACAATTTAACACAAAATATCAAAACACTGAGGAATCTACGCACACAAACAATAATGTTGAAGGTTTGAGTCAAATTTGTTTTGTTTCAAAAGCTACTTCGATTTATAAAATGTTTCGAAAAACATGGTATGTTAAGAAACAGATATACGACACGCACATTCGAAGTCGCTGATGGCTCAGTGTAGATGCTCCTTGTCTTCCAACCGCGGGTCCCGCGTTCGAATCTGGTCTAGGAAAATTCACTTTTGTAATTTTTTTTATGTACAGAACTGAATTGAAAATATTTAGTGGTTTACACGATAAAATTTTAAAAACCGATTGTTTGTAGCAAAACAATATAATATTATAGCTAAATCAAGGAAGCATCTGGAAGCAGTGATTAATGACTTATTAATCACTGCCGTGTTTAATGGGTATTATTAAGGTCGAGCAAACAGACGTATAATGGGTACATTATACAATAGTCGTGGATAAAATAATTTAAAACAAAGCATAAAAGTTTCCATGATATTACTTTAGATTTACGGTTAATACTTGTTTTTAATTATCTAGATTAGTAAATTGATATTAGATTATAAATTAATTTGAATGAATTTTGAGATTTATGATAAAAATTATATGTACATATCACATAAAACTGCCCGAAGGAAACAAATATTTAAAGGCAAGATAGAACTAATTAAAATTTTCAGATACGGTACTTTAAATCCAAATCACTCTAAAATCACTTACAATTGGTCTCACAATAATGATAAAACTTATTTTAGCTCCCCAACATTAGTAAGCGAGAGACGACTGTGTAATTTAGAACTTTAAAATACAAAGGCGTCAAAAATTAGGGGATATCGCTATACCACCTCTAAATAGTTAAACCTCAATAAATATTTAAATAGCTCTACTTTCGATATTACACGAATGCCGGTAGCAACGCATCTATAGCCGGACCAGTACGTGATAGGGCTACTACATGATGGATAGAACCCGATATGGCTAGATACGTAAACTAGCGAGGCCGAGATGCGGCTACCGGCCGTGTGTCGTATAAAATCATGTGTGTTCACTACAAGACCGATTTTGAAAGCAAATTATTTGGGGTAATTATTTAATTGTCAAAAACGATGTATTTGTTCTGAGCATGTTTGCCGTGATGCGCTGTTAAGGTGAATACCGGACGTCGTCGTTAAGTACTTCTGGCCTAGGCTATAAAGACGTATCTATGGGACGCGCTGCTAAGCCAGTAGAGAGTTGTTACCAGTTCAGTATACAGAACACGATATTGTATCAAAATTTATTTGTTAGAGAAAAAGAAAAGGTACTGAACTAACTAAACAAATATAAAATATTTTTTCGGCATGTAGGAAAATGTCTATATGTTAGACTAATATTTTCGTTAATAATGTGTACGGCCCCCCTTGAGAGCTACCATCTCCTGATTTCTTCCCTCTTGCTTATAAACGGGGCAGTTAAAAGTTCTGGCTGAATAATCATTGTTACAATCTACTCACTTCAAAGGAACCTCGCGTTGTCTCCGTTTGTGTTCAAGTTTTCGACATACCCAGACTTGCTCCCTATGATAATTCCTAGCCGTATGCCGAAATTGCGGACACCGGAAGCATCAAAGAGGTGCTGGGATGTATGATCGAACTGTCAACAAGTAAAATGCTACCTTCATCCTTTCACGCAGGTGGGTTCCATTATAAACGTTCCGAAAAACTTCTCCCTGACACCTGACAGTAAGTCTTTTGACGTGTAACGACTGCAAAATGCTCAAAACAAAATGCCCCACGATCAGGCATCAATTGTAACGACTGAAATTACACTAACGAAAGGTTCCATGTATGGGCGACAATTGTAACATACTCTAAAACTCAAAATGCTGAATACTTACTAGAATTGCTGATTTAATACCCAGAACGATACTTACTCTACTTTATGCACCGGCAAAAGATCTCTTTCTGTTAACAAATTACCATTAGAGGATTGTAAAGAGAAAATAAGGTTTGTTGAAATAATAAGGAATATGGGCGCCGTTTACTCGAAGTCATTACAATTCTTGATCTGAATCCCCAAGTAAAAAAAATCAGATTATATTGATCACAATTAGTTAATATAAATAACTCATCATAATTAGTTAAGTTGACGTTAAAGCAGGTTAGATAATTGAATAACTTCAATTAATGATCAGTCCAACATTATCACTATAAAGTTTAGTTTAAATTCTTATTTATTCATAGATAAAGATAATCTTTTGTCTCAAAAGACAATATTAAGAAAAATCATAACAGTGTTTTAATAAGGATCCTTATTGAGACGAAAATGCTTGCATTATTAGCAAAAGGTTTCATATAAATGGTACAGATAAATCTTAATTACAGAACGTATTTCTAACATACAGTTTATCCGTTAATCCTTCTTAACTCGTTGTATTTTACAATATTTTAGGTTCCACAAGTACCACTTACACAATAATGCCTTTGAATTCACTTAAACATTACGTACAAAGTACTTCACACATTATAGAAATAGACTTTGAATCGTCGTTGTCGATACTGAAGTTAAAACCATCGTTTATGAACTAAAGCTTATGGTAATTATGTCATATGTGGGTGTCATTTCATTAATCAAGAATTTAACCCGTATGATTTTAAAAGAAACTTTCATCATTAAAAAATCACGTTGACACAATTTTATTCCTCAAAAGGTTGCAATATCCCTAATACAGTATTATTGTTAATCCGGCACAAAATTTATGCAGTTTCCCAATACTAGCACTGCAATACGGAACAAAAATGGAATTTCGTTATATTTAAAATTCAATTAATTATTGAATTAACACCACAAATCATAAACTAACGACACACTGGAATAGTTATTGACTTTACTAAAACAACATACTAAGCTTTAATCTAAAGATCTTAAATTTCTGATCGGTAAACGGAACGGGAAAACTCAAACTTAGTTCACTTGGCGGCCCAATACAAAACCTCGCGTCACTTGGCAAATTATCCGGGACCTTCTGTATGTGCCCTGCTTGCGAATGAATGCACCCTACTCGGTGACTTTAGATCAGCTTGTCCAGTCAACACGCTAGACTAGACTGGCTAACTTGAGGATGCAAAACTATCTTTTCCTAATATATTTAAGAAAGGGAAATTAACCACCCTATCAAATCCAGCAATGACACATTTTGCGCCAATGAGAAGATTCTTTCTCGGATATCCTATAAGGATTTACAGGGTCAAAAGTCTTGCTTCGTCGCATGAAACCAAATATTTACAGAATATTAACACTGTTTTTTTGCATGTATATTTCCGAATAATCTATTCATCAAAAAATAAAAATAGGCACAAGGTACAAGGATACATGAATTTGAATTAAATGCGTTTGTAGACGTATTATTTTGTTAAGAAGGCAGTTTTATCTCTGTACATTCATTCTTTGCACGTGACAATTACTTTTACAAAATTTATGTGATCACTTTAACTTTAACAAACATTTCGACCTAAACAAGCGTTTCGGTTTTTATTTATAACTTAATTCTAGTACTAATAAACCTTTAATCTTTCTCACATTAGTAATATCTTAACGTGAAAGATATAATAAATCCGCTAATATTTAAAAACACTCCATCTATTCTTTTGATAATTTATTGCCTAATTGATCTTTGAATAGCTAATTGGCTCAACTACCTGAATTTCGGGCAATGGTTTACCAATCTCCTTCCTTTGACGCGAATAATAATTGATGTTGGCTATGATTAGATTGTCTTCGCTGGTGCAAGATTTGAAACTCACGAGGGAGAGAATTAATTGGGGTTAGAAGATTTCTAGGGGGCACTTCTAGAAGATTATTTTTATTACTAAATTCTATATTTAAATTTATTTAGAAATGTCGTAGTGGGTGTATGCATTGGGTGGTTGTTTTTCATTTTTTCTTGTGTTCGTCAGGTTAGAAAACCAGAAACAGCCAAAGGATTCCAAAAGACTCCACTCTGGTAAGTTCGTAAGAGCCCCCCCCTTCCGCATTATGCATATATGCATGGTTTCTGACCGGTCGCCATCCAGCATACGACATAAGTGAGATTATTTGCAGGCTGATAAGACAACGAGGTTACCTGTTAGATGTAACCGACACAGGCCCCTGTACTATCCGACGGCTTGGAAATGCACATCCGTGACTCTAGTTTTATCTCATGCACCCATCAACATGAGAACCCAAATATTTCAAACTGCTACTCGTTCCCCATGCAACCAAACTAGGAATGAGAGATGGTGTTGGTGAGTTGGTAGTGTGTGTTTTAGTTTGCTTTAAAAGCTGTATACATATGTGTGGTTTTGTTTACGGGCAGGTATGTATGTTGGAACAGGGTATACTAGCTACTCCCCAATAACTTTGATTGACCGTTTGGCCTTGAGACACAAACTCTTTGTGGACGATTTTCATCGGTTTTTGAAGATGAAGGCCTTCCGCTTCGTGGTTCATCTTCAATCGACTCTCTTCCTTCTGAAAATGCCTTAAACCACCGAAAAACCTATGCCCTTGACAAAACACTGTCTCCGTAGGCCTGCTGAAGTTTCATTACTTGAAGGTTCATTACTTAATTTACACACCTCTTATAACAAATAAATTTGCAGCCCTAAAAGATCGCAGAATTGATTTAATATAAAAAAATAAAATTTTATTCCGTTATTTACATTGTTATTTTATTTCCCCTTCTTTGGAACTTCACCTGTTTTTAACAGCACGAGCCGCCACTGGAAAGTAGATTATTTAAACACCACTTTATAATCTAGTCAATATATCTACTGCATCTTTTTGCCTATAGTATTATTGTAACAAAATAATATGTAATTTAATTTTACGTGCAATATTACGTTTTCTTGGCTGCTCCGCAGTACTATTTCACCTCGATGGTTAACCTAAAATTGTCTTCTTAAAAGGCTTTTACCCACATCGATATTATCTAACCTTGTCATTCCTAATTTGGCCATACTTTTAACTAGAGATTTTTATTGAGTATTTCATATTTGGTAATTTCACTTGGAATATAGAGTAGTGTGCATTCTATTTACTTGTGAAGATTTAAATATAACTTTTTTGTTACCCTTACGGTAGTTTTTCTCTGAACTTTGGGGTATTATCTACTACTACTTTGAAAGTCATTGCAGCAACAATTTAAAACATTAGGCGCGTTTAACAAGTCCGAAATAACATCAAGAAGACAGATTATACCCTTCTATATACAAACTACTGTTAGTCTTTTTAATCTTTATAAAATATTTTCTCTAATTTTAAGATTATGTATTAAATACACAAACCTTGTTATCGTATTTGATTTGGGTATAATTGTGCGTATACACAGTTGCCAGATTTAATTTAAAGCTATCGTTTCTGCAGAAACCGTATCCAAGTACCTGCGATTTCGAAGAATTTTCTATCTGTGCAAACTCTAAAATAGGTTTGATTGATTGATACTGTTTGATTTTAGAAATTTAAGGACGGTTTAAGTATTGTTATAAAATACTAATTTATCTGATTTTAAATTAATTGACTGAATGATTTAAAAGATTGATTTTGATTTTATTTCCTTTCTGATTTTTGTATTTAAACTATTATACGTAACCTGAGTCCTTTATTTCTATTTTTGCTTATGCTGAGTTCAAATGGCGGCTGCGGCATTTATTTTGTAACAGACGTTTAACGGACCAAAAAAATTAGCAATAGCTTCAGATTAATGTTTTGTTTTATAAATTTAAATATTATAGCGGGATTAAATAGTTAACCGGCCAAGAAGTCCCCGTTATAGTAAATGAGTTAAAATCTGACAGAAGCTTACGCAAAAATTACTAATGAATATCGATAGCACAAGACAGATAAGTGCAGTTTTTTGTCTCTAATTATTGAATAACTTCACTAATCAATCCACACGAACATAAGATACCACAAAATAATTTGGAAACATTTGGAATTCCAATAGCAGTTAATTAAAAACTATTATTACGAATCTATTTTCTAGTAGTCTATTTACTTAGACTTTTAGAAATCTTCATAATTTTATTATGGTTTTATAATTTTCTTATAGAGTTTTCTAGTTACTATTTTAAGACTAACTATATATGCACTATAAATGCTCTTGACTGAGTTTATTTTAAATCATTCAACAAAGAGGATGGAACAAAGTCAACTTATTCATAATGAAGTGTCGCATAACACTCGAGTCTATGAGGCTGAACTAAATCGTCGATGGCTAGTGCACTTGAAAATTTTAAACGAAAGCCATCAACTGCACTCGCGACATTGCATTATAGAGTGAGAAATGCTATTAGGAATCCGTTTATGTTCTATATTTTCTTTTCAAATTTAAGTTTTTAAAATCGTTTAGAAGCTTTTATTGAATATATATAAATTGTGAATCAGAAATCTAAATATAACAGTAATTGAATTTCTATTCAGCTTCAGTTTCCTTTAAGAGGAAATTGTTTATTTGTTGATGAACATGAAAAAACTTAAAAAGATTAGAAAACTCTAAATGTAAGGTGATACAATTTTTACTAGAGGGATCCACCGGTTATGACCCGAATTTACTCAGATGCGTATTGATTGTGTTCTTACTTTTTTTGAAGACATAGTGCAGCTTCAATTTAAGTATTGAATTACTGTAATACATTAAATAAATAATTAATTAAGTCCTTGTATCTGACTAAATTGATTAAGGAATTTTACATAATAATTTGTATGCTTTATGATTTTACACTTAATTAATTTTTATATATTTAGACAAAAAATGAAGTAAATTATTTTGCTCTGGTTCCAGAAATATAGCGCACATTTGTAGTGAAACAAAATCGCTTATTTCTGAGGGCTGGTGATTCCGGGGTATCGTATAACTAAATGAAGCTTATGCTTTCTTGTAGAGAACGGTTTAGTGTATAAGAAATGATAATCTACAACTTTCTCCAGAACCGAACTTTTAAAACGGCCCTTAAATGCGACTTATGCCCAATTCTAAAATCTACGTATCGCTTAACATTTTCGCTATATTAATTCAACCGTATAAGCTATAATTCTAATTTTCTGCATGCTTACACTAAAAATTTGGTCACTTAGTTGAGTTGAGGTTAGTTGAGGATTCTGAAATGTTGAAAGGATTTTAAAAATAATTATTAAATGTAGAATCATTACGAGTGGGCCGCAAAAATTTCACTATGCACCAAACTTCACAGTAAAATAATTACTCTAGAGTGCAATAGAGACCACTGTAAAAGCCCAATACATTTAGAGTAAAATATCTAATCTTAGTTAAGAGAAGTTAAGACTTAACTTCAATACAATGTTAGCGTAAATTTATCACACTCCAAAACAATGATATCGTTATCATTTGTGGCAACTTTATCACACTAAAACAGTCAAATAAATAGAATAAAAGTATTAGTACTTTCTAAAATTCCAATCTAAATAGAAAACCAATTATCAAAAGTTTTATAACAATCCACTCTAAAGAAGTAATACTTTACTCTAAATGTATTGGCCTTTTAAAGTTGTCTAGTGTTCAAGATGTACACTAATTTTTTTACTGTGGTACGTAAATTATTGTCAATTAAATTTATTAGCGAGCAAGTAGTCAAAACAGTGAGTTTTTAAAAATAAAACTTAGTTAACTTCAATATTTATTAAAATATGAATTTTATTTATAGTATCAGTAGTTTAGTAAAATATGTCCCGCTAACGGCAGACTGGCGGAGTTTTTTTAATAAAGAAATGCCATGTTTAAAGAGTCTTTAAATGAATCACTTTTCTGTGACGCTATCTGTTGGTCTATTACAAAAAATATGCGGTGTCAAACTTTTGTATTAGTCGCTAATCTTGTAACCAAAGTAACAATGACACACTTACGGCAATACATCTACGCCGCTTACTGGAACCGCTATTTAGAAAATAATCGACATTCCATATTTCGGGCACATATTTAGGAACTGTAATAAAACAACAAAGTTTGCTTTATTATATTTAAGATTAAGCACCCTCCTTCAAGCTTCAAGGTTCACACATTAAGATGGGTTTACACGTAGTCTGGATGGTTCCGCCTAAATCAGGACGGTTAGTAACTCTACAACTTTCCCTTAGTGCAAACATTAACCTAGTGTATTTCATGTCGGACATGTGCCCTCCTACCAGGGATTGTTGCAAATGCTTTATTTTACATTTTTTGGGGATATCTTTTAATATATACAGATACACCCTACCTTGGAATCATATGGCTTTTAAAACAAGTTATAACATATGAAATTACTTGATTACAATAAAACTTCTTCGAATGTGAAAGTCCGCTTTGTCATTCTGACAAGATAAAATTTCGAATTTCACCACACCTCCTATAATCCGCAGAAATGCGGAGAATAAGGGGATATGAATCTCCCATTAATGCTTGCGTTAAGAGATGGAACCAGCAAAGTTGATTTTACCTTTAACAAAATTTTTGTCATTATCGGAATAAATTTGATTTGGCTAACCTTTTCTAGTCACAAAATATCAGTGCCATCAGGAATTTGTTTGTACTAAAGTCAGTGGAAAACTGAGAATGAGTCGTTTTGCCCACAAAGTAAATGAATATGCAAACATAGAATTTTAAAAATGTTTGAAATTGTTGTGTCTTATCGTAAAGGTCCGGAATAATCTACACCCGTTATGCTAGAGGCTGGAGCTTGGTTAACTCACTCCTTGGGAATATCTATACTGCGATATGTGAATCTAGGTTTTGCCTTAAAGCAGACAATCCATTTGTGTACTACTCGTTTAGCAAAGATTGTGGAACCTAGAATCCAGAAACGTTTCCTAACTGACAAAACTAGCACTGTTCGCGCATGATCCAAATGAACGTGTTTGTACTTAAATATCAATTTTGTTAAATGATCAAATAATATGTTCTAATAATATCCGGCTCGAAGGGCCAAATTGTGTTAATATCCCTTCATTGCTAATAAAAACTGTTCGTTTTAATTTTATCAATATTTTAAGCGTTGCAAACATGAGTCATGTTGATTCAGCTCTCTTCTATTCTTTGGCGAAAATGCAAATCTTTCTGAGAAGTCTTTCAAGTAGGGCATAGGTATTCCTACCAGGATTTGTTGCAACTGTTTTGTTTTACATTTTTTAATAAAACTCTTTAACAAATATATTTTGAAATCTACTTTTGTGGTTCTGATTACTTTAAGTCATATTTAAAAATTCTTTAAATTAATGTACTTTCTCTAACAAAATTTCTAGCAACACATTTCTAAACAACAGTTTTATATACAACAATTTCAATCTTCAACTTACATGTATAATATCATAACCTTTCCAACTATTCACATATTAGGTTATTTCAGCAGAATTTTGAAGTAATCATACCAGAAGCATCGTCAAAGGTTAATTGTGTAATATTGTGGTTTATACATTTTATCTGCTCTTCGTGCTGTTATTGCATATTCGGACAATAACCGTATATGAAACACCTTAATTAAATATCCATCTTTCATTTAATTTCCAAAGCTCCCCAATTTACATTAACACATTAGTTTGCATACTTTTTCCTTGTTATTTATTCTGGTTATTATTATTAACTACTATATTATTTTTTGTGGGAAATATAATATATATATATATATATATATATATATATATATATATATATATATATATATATATATATATATATATATATATATATATATATATACACCATCCGCAAAAACAAAAATACCACTAGAAAGCCAAGGAGTATACGAGATCCCATTTAAAGACTGCGGGGAATCCTACATAGGGCAGACCAACAGAAGAATTCAAGTAAGAAGAGAAGAAAACCGAAATGCAGTCAACAAAAATGAGAGAACGTCTTCACTAGCACAACATGTAAGTGGTACATCTCATAACATATTCATTTATTATTTCTGCGATGACGTTTACAAGCGTATATAATTACTCGCAACAGTTGGCAGTATTTGAATTTGATTTAACGCGATAAATGTATTATATTGCAGCTTTATTTTATTGACATACTATAAATCAATAATCAAACTAGCATCTATCTGTGCTCATCAAGGAAAAACTGTAATAATTTTCATTTCATACAATTTAAGTAATTGTATTAAACAGTGCAGCTATCCCTTCTTACTAATTTTCTTGTAAGAAATATGAATTGATTTTCTTAATTTAGTTCCTGTATTATTTGTATCATTTATGCAACATTATATTACCATTTATAATGTACACATTGGTTAATGTTAAGTTATTTAAAACAAATAATCAAAATCAACAATAAGTAAGTGCGTAAGTGTATCGGTTAGTACCTGAGCATGTTTCTAATGCAAATTTAAAATACAAATAAGATATTGTTACTAAACACTGATGTCGCTAAAATGGAATTAGTATAAAATAGAAGCTAAAGTTAAACAGAGAACACCGAATATCTCCATTAAATAATTAATATTCGAATAATAATAGTTGCTTAGGAGTTCAGACGTAAAATAATGGCTTGTTTCAGAAGTAGGTTGATTAGACCTATTGGAACACAGTAGCATGAATGTCGACGGTAAAATTTACTAAATACTTTAGTTATATCTTTCCAATGTTAATGACAAAATGACATCGGTTATCTACCGAAGAAGCATGAATTTAAATTAATAACAAAATTTTATTTTAATTTAAGATTATTAGGAATTCGCTTGAATGTTTTTTAAAATACCATTACTGAGCAAGCTTTACAACCTTATTGCTGTTTATTTTTCTTAAACTATTCAATAAAAATTGGAAAGAACCTTATTTACTTGTTTTATTAAATAAATACATATGTAGAAATTGTTATACCTAGTCAAGTATACTTGTAACATCGTACTTTTAACACAAAAATTAATAAACGCCCCGCGATTGGGCGCCAATTTGTAACAACCTATTTCTATAAACAAAAAATATTTGATACTTACTGTGCAACTCATAATGCTCCGGCTGTTTAAGACATCTCATTAACAAATTTAAATTCATGACGCGGGTATTGTTTCCATAGCTCACAGATTATAAAAAAAGGAATAAGGCTGGTTATAGTCAAAAATAAGTATATTTGGGCGCCATCTGGTGAGGAAAGTCCGAGGATATGAAAAAAAATAATAATAAAACACTCGTAAACAGAAACCGGTATCGAATCTATTAAATTTAATTCAATTATTAGTCATATTTAATTATACTAAAATTAGTATAATTATATTTATCAAATTAGTTAAAATATATTTAAAGACTTTCTTAAATATATGGTCCAGTATTGTCTAGTGTGATTGGATTCAAAAACAGATTTATTTATAAACAAAATAAAAATAAAAATAAAAAGTTTTCATTTAAAACATAATTGTACACTTTAAAAAAATAACTACCAACGTAAGAATTCTTAGCCACAGTGTCCCTCAGTGCAAAATAGGTCAAACAAAAATGACGCCAAAAAAGTCATTGCGGATTCTTGTTTTAGACCAAAAGGGTGTATCAAAACTGCTGAAAATAAAATCGTAGCTGATTCTTCATAAGACATTTTCTTAATATTACTACTTAAGGTTTATTTTTACAGCTAGTTAAATAATTATATAAACAAAAAGCATTTTAGGGAGAAGTAACAACATATATTAACGAAAACATACAAATACATAGAATATTATGAACATTTAGACCAGTGACTCTCAACCTGTGGGGCATGCCCCCTTAGGGGGGCACAACAGAAGAGACCGAAAACATGAAAATAAAAGACAAAACATTCGAAAAAACTTATTATCCAAAAGTTGTTTAAGCTTGTTGGGTTTTATGCTGTCCGCCCCTACAATTATCGCACAAATAACACAAAGGTCTCCTCATTTTAATAATGAAATATTCATCAAAATATTTTCTTGATTTGACTTTCGGAGCGATGCCCTTCTGTGCGCTGGTTGATGATTTGCAATCATCCGATCCCCGCTTGCGTCCAATCAAAAATTTATCTATGATTTTATGTTCGAAAACTGCTTATACATACAATGCAATTGGAGTTGTTACACGTATCTAGTAATCAAGTCAAACGTGCCCGACCCTAGTCCTACAGATCTACGGCGACAGCTAAACGCAACTACATTTATATACAAGCAGGTGCATCTCTAGAATGTTCGACATAGATCGGTACTTCTTGTGAAAACGCGAGAAATACCGTAGGGGCGCGACAGTGTTGCCAAATGTAGCGTAATTTCGCCAATCGTGCAGAATTTTAGCCTGGTTTCCGCGTATTAGCAATAAAAGAAAATTTGATATAGAAAAATGTTAGAACTCCAAAAAATTATTGGAAGCGGGCTCTCTTAAAACTGATACGAGAAGTTGGGTCCCAAATATTAAAAGGTTGAGAACCACTGGTTAAGACAAAGGGTTAGCCTAAGTATTGTATTTTGCAAACGTTTTTATAATAAAAGTACTCATTGGCCTACAAAGCATAAAGACAAAAAAATATCCTACACCTGTAAGCCATATCTAAGAATTAGAAGATGTAGAATTGCAGTAAAAAAAAGATCTGCTTATATTCAAGGAGAGTACCATAGCATAGTATCTCAGATTAAAGAAACATAATCTAACATTGAAACTTTGTTTCAGCTGACTAATATTAATATCACTTTTTGATTTGTGTAAGACTTTAAAACTTTCCTTCTTGTAAATGGCCAACAAACACCATCTTTGTCATACCCGTGTCCTTTTTGTTTTATATCTTTAAATAAATTAAGAGATTCCGGAAATACAGAATGTATTGGATGCTTGATGGTGAGAAAAACTTTTGGAGATCTTGGAGAAAATTACAGTAAATTTTGTTCTATTGACAAAAACAAAAAAAATATTGCTATAACTAAGTGTAGTACAATCAACGAACCACTCGTTAATGAATATGGTGAGATGTGTAATTCAAAAATGCGTCATTCAAGTTTTCGATAATGATCTATTTGTTTTGGAATGGTATAGTACCTCTTCTTGGTCAAAACAATGCGTTATTGTGGCAAAAAATATTAAATCTAGTGGCAACGAATTGCCAAAGTGAAATGTTCGAGAGCAACGTATGCCGAATAATGTTAAAGCGAGCAAATGAACCATTAAACAAGAAGATTCTTGGTAATGTCAGTCCAATTCGCGTCACATCACACCCTTTGTTTCTACTTTTAAAGCTATGAACAAAGTTCTGGAAAGTTCTTTTACCACGAGAAAATCTATACGTAGTTTGGTTGTCACTTGCTGGATCGTGCACGTTTTCTAAAAGTAGTAGGATTAGGTTTGTGGTCTGAACAGTCAGGAGAGTGCGCACAGAGAATTTATCAAATATTGGAATAAATATGAATTAAATAACATTTCTAATCCCAGCTATGGCTCTTTCCATCTTCAAGCTGCCATGAACTTTTGTTCTAAATGTTTATGGTGTACCATTTGTATAAATTTTTGTTAATGTATGTTGTTATGGCTAGCTTTATTTAACTAGCTTTAAAAAGTAAATCTTAGGTGATTAGATTAAGAAAATGTCTCGTGAAGAATCAGCTACGATTTTATTTTCAGCAGTTTTGATACACCCTTTTGGTCTAAAACAACAATCCGCGATGACTTTTTGGCGTCATTTTAGTTTGACCTATTTTTCACTGAGGGACACTGTGTAGCGGCAGCAAAAATACATACACATACAGGTAAAAATCAACATTGATACATAAATAATTATGAAACTTACTCAAACTTTAACAAAATAATATCCTTGCGTTCGCAGTACAATGATCAAATTATTTAATTCAATATCACTTCACAAAATAATCAACACTTAGTGGCTTTCTTTTCACATACCAAGCACCAAATAACAAAACCAGTAATTTGGCGAAACTGCAGAATCTGGAAAACACCTTGATTACTGACACCGCTTCTTACTTCAGACCAAAGAATAAAAATTCACAATAATTGTTTTGTTTAAAAATTATTTTCAATAAAATTCCTTTTAAATAACTGGAACAACCATATAAGTTTAATTATTATTTTATTTTGTTAAATAATAGTTTTTCTTTAAACCACCACTGGTTAATATTATCAATTGTAAACTGATTTTCTTTATCGAAAAGCAACACAACACTTAAATGTGCCGTTTCAGAAATTATTTAAATTTTAGAACTTCCTTAGAAAAAAAAACAAGATTCCAATTAGGCTTAGTTCACATTACGTTGTTAAGTCGATAATTATAATTTTTGTTACTAGTAACAATATATAATTAATTTGTGAAGATTATTAAAGAAACGGGATTGCGATAACAAAATGCTTTTTACACTTTAGTTATAAATCATTAAATTATGCGGAACTATTTATTAAATTTCGGTACGATATTAATAATAACGATTCTAATTAAATCAAATTAGATTTCTGTAATTTTCGCAACAACTAACCACGTTACTGTATTTTGGGAATTGCCAGTGGCAAAACAACCCCGGTAAAATATACGATAATAGACAAGAGATCCCGAACTCTAGTAATGTTTATTGCGGACTAACTAAAAAAACTTCAATTGGAACTCTAGTTGCGGAATAATTTTAGTCGATAATAACACGAAAAACAAAATACTGGGACAAGCCCCCATTTAACTTGAGGTAGAACACCCACTGTCCGAACGGACGGTACATTAGAGTAACGAGACCCACTGCCCGACTGACGAAAATTCAACTCAACAAAGGGATCCGAATTTTAAAGAAGTGACTACGTCACATCTTTTTAGAACAAATTATTTTAATCTACGGAACTTTACCCATATTAAGATCTGCATCGTGTAACGGGTACATTTTCCAACAGCATTTTGTACGCAGAATTTAGCATTTATTCTTATTAAAAATCTTAAGTTCGGTCCTGTGGGCTTCCTTTTGTTTAAATCAGCATTTCATCATGTAAATAATTCCTACTGAAAGCACTTTTAAGAAAAGATTGTTTCATATTTGCTGTAATTAAAGAATGTAGCGTCATAATGATGTTGTTTTTTCGTATCCTGCTAAATTGCATTTTAAAATAATATCAATTATTTTAGGGAGAGACCTTGCTAAGAAACTGTGAGAAGTACTTGATCATCAATTTTATAGAAATATCTTGTTAACATTCTGAGTATACAGGATTCGAAAATGAAGTTTCCTTTGTTCGTAAATTGCGTTTTAAATTTTAAGTCTGTTTATAGCGTAGGAATCTTGTCTACAAGGCAGATGCTGTAGCATTCCACACTAGTTTGGCGCGCAATTTTAAGTGCTACATTTTACACTTAGAGTCGAGAATCCTATAGAAGACCAAATAAAAGCGCCTTTGCCGCATAAAAACAGATGTATCCACGTGTAACTACGGGATCCGAGTTCATAAAAAGCCTTCGCTGGTTTTGACGCAGGAGACTCGCCACTGCACCCTGATCGCATGCGGTCGACATTGTCTTAGAGACTCGCCACTGCACCCTGATTGCATGCGGTCGATATTGTGTTAAAGATTGCCGAATTTTTATAATTTTGTAACGCGGGTAAATAAATGTGTTTCACGCTATAGTGAAGAACTATAAAACAATCAACAATTATTTTGCTTCGTTTGGGTTTAAGACCAGTGCAGTTTTTTTAAAAGCAAAAACCATTTAAAGCGATCTCGAATTTAACGATCGACTCTAGTGCTTTTATAAATTAAAACCCCGCTTAAAGAATTTAAACGCATTTGGTGCTACACGTGATTAAAAACAACCTAAGTTTCTGAAACATTATCGTTATTTTCCAAGTGAAAACCCCGTTTGTTCATGAAATCATATGGGCGAATGGCAATACTTAAATATTATTGCATTTTTGGTACGGAGAATCAACACTTTAATACAACGCCGAGTTCAACGACAATTTCCCCAAATGAAAGGCCGAATTTCCAATTTCTACTGGACTATATGTATGGTATTCCATGAATTTGATGGATAATATTCAAGGTACTGTAGTTTTAAGGATTTGTTTATAATTCAGTTAATTAAGAATCTCACAGTTAAGAATTTTTCTTATGGGAGAGCTCTCTCCGTTATTAAAAATCTTTAAACTTTAATTTAATTACAAATCATTTATATTGATACTGTCGAATTGATTTAATTTGTCTAATCTCATTTAGATATTTGTTTATAAATTTTGTCCAGAAAAAGACCAGTCATTACAAATTTTAATATTTGAATTAATGTGTTTGAACAAATTTTGTGTTCGATCCAATAAACTTTTTGGTTATTTCCGTTATCTAATGAAAAGTTCTAAATGAATTTTTATTGATTTATTCTGGTTTAGTTATAATCTAATTAACTTAGATTGGAATTGTAATAAATGTATGAGGTGTGTTTTATTTCTTATATATATGCAAAGTTATGTCGTTACCATTTTTTCTGATTAAATAAATGTTATTAATTCAAAACTAAGGATCTAGAAAACGGAACCATATTAGTTATGACTGCTCTGCTTCATTTTACTTCAAAATTTTAAATTAACAAAATTTTTGATTCAACTAAATATTTTATTCATTTTCTGGTTAATGAATTTAATCATTTTTAATGCTTATTCAATTTACATCTTTGATTGGTTATTTATAATTAATAACTTAAGCTTCATAACTAGATGGCGCCCTTTTAAGTTTTTATTTGTGTTTGAACCTTTATCTATTCCTTTTCACAATTTATACAGCTGTGGAACCAATACCTACGACTTGAATAATTAATTTGTAAGAGAGAGTTTAAATCTCAGGCTGTGGCAGATATTTTGAGTTTTTAGTTACAGTAAGTATAAAGCATTTTTATAGTTTCGTGTGTAATTTTTTATGTATGTTTCACTGGCGCCCAATCGCGGGGCCTTTTTGTTGTCGTACTTTTGTGCACAAAATTATGTAAGTTTCAATCGTCGGAATAACTCAATAATTTTTACACGTGTTTATCAGTATGTTTTTATAAGTCAGGGCTCGGAAGAATTCGTTCAAATAACACGTACAGGAAACCATAAATACAAACCTAATGCATTTTGTAAATGTATTTTTCGAAGAAACTAAAATTATATATATATATATATATGGGAACGTCTCAAAATGAACGTTCGCACCAACGAAAACTTTACTGATTTTAGAATACTTTTTATAAATACAATATTGAAAACAATTTTGTTCTAGAATATTCTATTCCACAAGAACAATTCCTACTGTCCATCAGAACATGAAATAATAAACATTAACATTTGCAAAGACGGTACTTTTAAAACGAAATCTGCAGATATTTTAAAAGCTAAAACTTGCTTCTAAAAAAAAGCTAAATGCTTAGTCCAGGAATATTTTTTGAAAGTAACCTTTGATATTTAGTAGGACTTATATTTATACAGAATACCAACGTAATTTTGAATCAAGAAAAAATATACAATAATATGCAGGACTGCACTAAGGGTTTTTATCTATTATACAAACAAAATATAGTAAAGGTCTTATTTAGTAAAGTTAAAAAAACGTAACGTTACATACTAACAATTGTTTCGTCGTCAAAATATTGCAAAAATTAACAAACATCATATCAATAAAGGTATTAACCCCCTTAATAAGTAATATACACTGAAAATGCGGTATATTTTAGATAATTTAAAATTAAAAATGTAGTTTCCCTTTTTTAGATTAAACGATTCTAGCGATCTAGTGATCTAGTGAGATCTAGTGATAACGGGCCAGTTAATGCCCTACGTTGGACGCCATTGCCAATGCTGTATTTGATAAAATTAGAATCAAAATTGTAAAATTAAAATTAAATTAAAAATTTGTTTTGTTTAACACTTTACTGTTCTAAACAAAATGTCTTTACTCCGCTCCTGTTCAATACGAAATGAATCTTAACTTACAACTAAAAGTACTCCTAATAAAATAATTACCTGTCATAGTATTGACATAATCATTACACTCAACAGCAGCCGTCTGGGTATGAGGAGATTTCAAGTTTTTTCGAATATTTGGGTTGTTAATAGAAAAGTAATTTCTTAGTTTCTGTAGGTTAGCGATTTTAAGGAAGATTTTTGATTTTGAAGTTTGTCTTACTACGTATGGTAAGAGAAGCGCTATAAAAAATTATATTTTGTTTAAATTCAAATATTTTACTGGGAAAAGGTCTCCCTGGGGTTTTTGGGTTCGAGGAATTCGAATCTTTATTTTTGCCTAATATGAACACTAGGGGCGCTGTCGAACAAATGTTCCAAAATTTCGTGTATTTTCACTAATATCTACTTCTGATTATTTTTAAAACCGTTTTTAATGCTGATAAATTAATCTTTATAATTTATTTTGGTGTAAATCATAATTTTGAAGAACTTAATTTTTCATTTTTTATTCACTTCCATACCACTAAGTCAAAAAAAAGACACAATTTTTTCCATTAGTTGCCTTTTTACATTCATGTATGTATTCATGTTACATTTTGAATGTGTAACGCATAAAACATTTGGAAATGTACTACCGCCACACTACAACAGATGACGCACCTAAAACATACATGATAGAGACCCTGTATATATATTTATATAAGAGTTGACCAGGGCCCGTATTCTTGAGCTCCGCATACAAGTTTCGCATACGAGATGATTACCTTCTAATTTTCTATTACCTTCTAACATTTGATTGGCTAAGTTGCATCTTATGACGTAAAAATTACGTCATCTCGTATGCGAAACTTGTTCGTATGAGTTCAAGAATACGGGCCCGTATTCTTAAGATGAGATGCAACTTAGCCAATCAAATGTTAGAAGGTAATAGAGAATTACGTCATCTCGTATGCGAAACTTGTATGCGAAACTCAAGAATACGGGCCCAGACACAAATGTCATCAGTGACATTAGATCCAAAACAAATTAATTCTCATGGCAGAGTCAGTAATTAATTACTGACTCTGCCATGAGAATTCATTTGCTTTGGATCCAATGTTGCGGATGACATTTGTGTCTGGTCAACTCTTATATAAATATATATACAGGGTCTCTAATAGATGATGTCATAAACCTTTATTAAAACGTACATCTGCTACGCATACACATCTATGCATGAAGAATGTTTTGACATTTCTTTCAGAGCTGTACGTATACAATACAATGTTAAAAATAAAGTTTAATGCTAAAAAATTAAATGTTATGATAGCTGAGATTTGCTGGTGGTTGAAGATTGCAAAAGAAGATTTGGATGAATACGACGAAGATGAGATGAGAACTTAATGGAAAAAAATTGAGTCTTTTTTGACTTAATGGTATGGAAATGCGTATAAAAATTATGTTCTTGAAAATTATGATTTACACTTGAATAAATTATAAAGATTAAATTATCAGCATTAAAAACGTTTTTAAAAATAATCAGAAAGATATTAGTGAAAATACATGAAAATTAGGAACATTTGTTCGACAGCGCCCCTAGTGTTCATATTAGGCAAAAATAAACCTCAGATTCGGATTCCTCGTACCCAAAAACCCTCAAGTAGACCTTTTCCCAGTAAAAATATTTGAATTTAAACAAAATTTAATTTTTTTACAGCGCTTCTCTCACCATACGTGGCAATACAAACTTCAAAATCAAAAATCTCCCTTAGAATCGCTAACCTAGCAAAATCAGAAAATTACTTTTCTATTTATGATCCAAATAATCGAATGAAAGTGGAATCTCACCATACCCTTTCAACAACCCTCAAAATGCTCTTGAGTGTTATGAAACCTACTTTATACGACAAAAATTTTGCACAAGAACAAATATATTACATAAACTTGACTAAAGTACATAATAAATAAGTTTGTAATAATTTAAAATATTCGAGTAAATTAATTGGTTAAATACACAACAGATTGATGAATAACTGACTGGCATTTTTTTTCTAATATTCTAATGTCTTTATTGTTGAATAATATAAAGTTAATAAGTTGTATTAAGGTTCTTTCTCAAAATAATTCTTAATAGTTGCTTTAATTTACTTTCCCAATTGCTACGATGCCACTTTTGCGTCTCTGATTGCTTTCTAAAACGAAATTTCATTTTTTTAAACATTATTTAATAAAGTTTATGCTTCTTCAGTGTTTAAAAATTTTTTTTTCAGTAAAATACTGTACTTAATCATTCATAAATATAAAAAATACTATATTTTAAACGGTCTCGCCTAATCACACGGTATATTTAACTATTGCCAATAAGTGCGGCAACGAGGTTGCCTTTTTCTTGTCTTAAAACTGGTGGTTTGCCGATTGGCGATTTTAAGCAGAGAAAAAGGTAACACTGTTACCGAAATACGTATTGTCATTAGTCAAATACAATGTGTGGTTAGAGGTCACCCATTAAAATATCGTGTTGTCATAGACCACAACCCTTACAATCTATTATTAGCCATATGTAAAATGTAGAAAATTAACTGTTATCTACAATGAACTGCTATTTTCTAAAGTAACAGTGAACCAGCTTTTACAAATGTGTTAAAAAACAACTTCCTACTTTATTAAAAACAAATAAAAATTTAACCTTTGTTGCTGTTATTGCTCAAAGGCTGTTATTACTGTTAATTTTTGTTTATCAATATAGTATATCACGCTTACAATCTACAGTTGTAGGTATTCTAACAGGAAGCTTATTATTACAAGCTTGTTATTAGTTTACTATTATTAGTGGTCTGTTCGGTTATATTAATGTTGACTACAAATACCTATCGCAAACCCAGCAATTCAGTTGTAACCGATCTATTACATAAACTAATTAGTCTAGACAGTAAAAGGGCAAAAGTGGATGAACTATATTTAGTTATCTGATCATTTAAGCGATTAAACAGAGCAACCTTATCAATATAAATATATAGGTCAATCGGTGAATTAACCGAATAATCAATCAATTCATGAAACACATTTATTATTGGATTAAACAAAATATAGGATATTATTGATCCATTCTAATTTGCACCTACAGACTTTGCTTTAATGGAATATAGTCCAAAGGGTAATTTTATAAAAGGTGCTTTGCTGCAACATTAAAACTACTTATCTATCCTAGATTTTATTCTATTTAACATGTAATAATTTAAGATGAATGAGAATAACAAAAATGAGGAGATATTTTAACTGTACTTATTTTACTTAGTTCTTGTAGTTCTATATTACATAGGGAAACCGCAACTGCAGTATTAATTATTATTAATTATTACGGAATAATGTACCCAGAACGTTTAATATTGTCAATATGCGACTCTCCTCTTAAAGGAAAGCCGCAATATACAGGGTGTAAATTAGTTGAAGGTTTTTGGGTGAATGGTAGATAGGTGGAGTAGAGTAGAGCAAATTTTCCTTATAAAGTTTGTTCTTCAAATGAATAGTTTTCGAAAAAATGAAATTTGAAGTTTCATCGATTTTCAAGTCCGACCCTGTAACACTTATAAAGTTTGTTCTTCAAATGAATAGTTTTCGAAAAAATGAAATTTGAAGTTTCATCGATTTTCAAGTCCGACCCTGTAACACTAATCTACCTTAATGCGCACAATTGTAATTTAAAAATGTGATACCCTTTTAGAGCTACGTGCCTTTTAAAAATTGTTATTGTATGTCACATACAAAAGTAATTTATCGATGTCTGAATGTCTTAAGCGTACATTAAGTAGTCAGAAGTTAGTATTATTATCTTATTACCTTTTTAGAAATATGACCCGTTAGTATGAAATGCATGCGTCATGCAAAAAGTTTTATTAAATAGGCATTTATTTGTGTTGATATTAACAGATATTCCCTTCTGCGAATTCTTAATATTTTGTTAGATTTGATTGATTTTGTTGAAATGACTAATTTTTTATTTCAAAATTGCAACTGTCCGAATATTTAGTTGTTAGGACTCTTATATCTAACAAAATATCTTCTGAATGAATTATATGCATGCGCTGCTTCAATCACCAGAAATTATTGTATTACCATTAACGTAATATTGTTGTATTTAAATGAAATATTTTGTGCTTTTTTAGAAGTTTAATTGCAGCTATGCAAATGAATAATTCGGGGGTAAGGACATGGCCTGTTTTTAATACTTCGTTTTATAGCAATTCTAACTGTTAATTGATTTTATTACGCTACATATTTACTTATTTCTAACGATGTCTTGAGAATAAATCCAATTCCCGTCGAAGATTTTCAACTTATAATAATACAGAAATGTACCTACTATTAGTTGTAACAAGAATAACAAAAAACCCAGTCACTGTTTCGTATTTAGTCTATCTTACTGACACATTTATTATGTTTTTATTACTATAATAACAGTTTAAATAGTAAACAAACTTTTGCTTGAAATTAACTAAATAGAATGATCAGCATGTTTATTAAGCTTAAGACACCAGGGCCGTCTTCAGTTTGCCTAGTTTTCCGAGAACCCATAAATTTTTAGTGAAAATTTATTTTTGAGATAGTGCGGAATTTTATGCACTTTTGTCTTCTTCCTTTATTCATATGTTGCCCATTAAGCCAAAAACCATTATTTAAAAAATACCCTGTATATTCGATGTACTTATCTAAATAAATAAATTTAAAAGTATATTAATTTATGTTTAGTGTTTTAATACTGGCGTTTTTGGAGGGATTATACTTAATCGACGAACAAAAAGTTCGTCTCTGAATTCGTGAAGTCTGTCTGTCTGTCGGTCTGTCGCCTTTTTCCATGTTGACTTTTTTTAATTTTTCTTTTTGGAATCTTTTTGGAAACTTTTGGTTGAAACATTTTTTTGTATCTCTTCGGGAAAGTGGTCAAAATGACCACCGAAAATTTTGGTAAAGTTTTGAAAAATGAGAAATTTTGTATTTTTTAAAAATTTACGAAAAAATAAACATTTTTAGCAACAATTATTTTTTTTTGAACGAAAAGTCTTAGGACTTAGAATTTTAGTTTTTATGACAACTAATGTGTTAGGTCAACATTAGTTTTCAAAAATAAATTAGTTTATTAAGTATACAGTTGTTTTTGTTCGTCATGGCAATGTTAGCTCTGCGCATTCTCAACTAGTTTTTTTATAAAACTATGAGAAGGTCGAGGTTATTGTAAATTAATTGAGTTTATTGATTAATAGACTTATCCTTATCTGACAATTTTCTAAAACATTAGCAATATTCGTAGAAGATGGTTTGTGGTATTTTTGACACAAGAAGAAAAATTTCCTTAAGTAGTTTATGGCAACTTGAAGCCAATGATTACCGATAATCTACAAACTTTCGTAATGTGACACGCCCGAATTGCCCATTTACATCTTTAGGAAAGTTTTTCCAATCTCTATGTAAAAGACTAGGAATATTAATACGCCCACAACTAACGTCAATAATTTGCCTTGTGACCATTTGATGTACATCATAGATAGGTTCAGTTGTTGACAAAATAAGATTTTAGTGTTTTTCAATCTTTTACATTACCTTCTCAAAATCTTCAAAGTGAAAATAATTACTACATTATATAATTACTCATTTATCTATTATCTTCTTTTTATTGTTTTTTTTATCGTAAATGAAATATGTTTTTCATTAAACCCGTATAAGTTATTTAATATAAATATCTATCATTTGATTAATGACTTGATATGTCAATTGGGTTTTCTGTGACGTCATAGCATTCTTAAAAGCAAACGACTTAATTGTGATGGGGGCCAATTTGAGACTTTTTTAATATTGCCAGCGAAATTTGAAAATATCTAATAACGATAAACGTAGTAATGGTCTTTGTAAGTACTTTTAACATTAGCTGCAAATGTTTTGGATTTTTAGTCTGTAAACTAAAACTTTTAGATTCATTTAATGTTATAGAAGAATGTATTTATTTAAAATAGTTTAATAAAAACCGAGAATAATTTTAATTTTAGATTAATAATAAATCTTGTTTATATTTGTATTAAAGATTTTTGTATTACTTTTTGTGCTATTTTCTATATACTAAATAGGTAGTATTTGTGTATTTTTTGCTTTCTTATTAAAATGAATACCTTGGATGTAAATAACATATAGCCGATTCATATGAAGATTCTGTAGGTATACAACATTTGCAATAAAATTATTGTTTACGATAAAAATAATTGAATACAGTAATATTTCCTTATTACTTAATTATGAGAATTAATATGGTATACTGATAAAAATGTGTGATCGTATATGAAAATTATCATACCTATTTCAAATTGGTTTATAAACACTAGTATGTAACTTCTTACGTTATAAAAATTTTATATAATAGTCCAGATTACAAATGATTGTAGTGAGTGACATAATCCCATTACTTTGAGACTCTCCCAGTTTTGCATCGCTGATGTAGCATATTCTTATTTAAAAAAATCTGGTTGTTAAAGAAATAAGTTTACAAAAATGACAAAGTACCTAATAAAGACGCAAGTTTTTTTATTTATTTAAGAAAAATCTTAATTAATAAAAAGAAAATAAAAAGAACAAAATTGATACCAAATTAAATTCTGAAGAAATTCACAAATCTATTTACTATAATTAATAAAATGTAGGTATATAAATTAAACTAAATTAATCTTTGATTCAATAACTTACTTTTTCTTTTTAAATTTGGCGCCACATATATCTCATCTGTATTTAAGTTCGAGTTGCTTGACAAACTCGTGAATCGGCTCCGATCTCTGATCCAAACAATTCTCCCAAAACTATTCTGACCGTATCTCCTTATCTCCATACATCAATCGAATTACAAAATACTGATCGATCCAAATAAAATTTACAGACCAATTGAAAACCAAATTAGCGTTGTTTATTAAAAAGGGGTCTTCTTTCAATTAAACAGGTAACTGTATAAAATTCGATTCTTCCTTTTAATATTTTCAAAATTAATTTGGCATTAACAAGGTTAATGCTAAAGGTTAATTGCTATTATTTTGAAAGTCATTTTTGAAAGTTAAAAAGAACCTTACTTTTTATTATTTTCAAAGTTGAATTCCAACATAACCTAATTTTAATCTTTGAAGCAGCTAGAAACAGACCTCGTTTCTCTGATAGAATATTACTATTTAATTGTTAAAAAATGAATTCTCTTTTTTACTCTTTTGGAAAACAAAAGAATTTTCTTAAAAACAGAGAAATTTCATATTTTACAAAACCCAATTGTAATTTATTAACTTTTATAAATGTAAAAACTAATTATACAAACTTATAGAAAAGAAGATTCTGAATCCAACCATATATAACGTGGATTAACAAATAGGGTAATACCCTTAATTTTAATGTCGACGAAAGAACATTTTCTTATAACTAATGATACTTTTTATGAAATAAAGCCATTGCTTTATTTCATAAAAAGTCTTTTTACACATTCCTTTCTACATAACTCTAAACATTTAATCATTAATAATATTATTTGAATGCTTTTAGATGCCAAAAACTTTGACATACACGATAAATTGCATAATTCAATTGAACTTTAAAAACAAACAGATTTTCAAACATGTTTGTATGTGATTCCGTCAACAAGATCCAACTTTACATTGATATGTGTAACAATTTTGTGGTTATACTGTTTCTCTACTTATTGCCACTAAAATAACTTAGCAAACAGCTTTATAATTTAGAAAATGCAATAAGACTGCAAAATAAACACCTTTCGTTAACATGGGTTTTATGTTATAACTATATTTCAACAGGTAAGTTGCTATACATTCGCATGCATCTTCAATACAACATATCGTGTCTGTTCCAGATGATTTATAACATTAAGATTAAACTAAAATTTATTAAGTTGAAAAACATGCATATACGATTCCCAAATTGTTAAGTTACGAGAAAAATTATCTATTTTCTATAAAACTCTGAATTCCCACATATTCTTTATATGCTTAAAGGTTTTTATGTGCATGCTAGCTTAATTAATTAAATTTATTTTCACTAAAAACACCTTTTATTCAATTTATTATTTTAAAAGTGAGGTTTTACAACAATTAAGTCGAGTAGTTATAGAATTTCATAAAATCTGCTTAGTAAATATTATCGTGAGAGTAAATTCTCCCTAGTATAATCAATATCATGACAATATGTATACTAGCTTTCCCCAAAAGTTGTGACGAAGATCTATCTGGTTTTAAAATGGGCCTGTTTATTAGTCTGAAAATAAAGACGTCTAGAAACACCGACGTGTGATTAGGGTATTTACTTGATAACAAAACAGATTATTTAAAATTTAAAAATATACGTTTGAATAAATTCCTTAAGGTTTAAAATAATTTATGCATTTACATGTATATTTTTAAAAATTGAGAACAAAACATTTCAATTTATTTAAATGTTATGAGCGTTAAAATAAATATGGGGATTTGATATTTTCAAATTCTGTGGGCAATATTGAAAAAGATGAAGCACCTTGTACCTGATTGAATTTTATATTCTTTTATCTGCCTTCCTCATTTACTATAGATACAATCAGGCGACGGTAGTTCCAGTTTTCATGTCATCCTTTAGATTTAGAACCTTCGATGGAGTTTGAATAGTCATACGTACTAATCATTACTTTTTTCTTAATTAATTGGAATTCTTTTCCATTTGTTTTCAATTCAAATTGACATGACAAATAGTCTCTAGTTATACTTTCAATGGTTAAACCAGAACCATGTTGGTAATTTACTTTTTCGCTTTTCTATAGTGACCACGCTAAGAGTTAATTTTTTTAAGAATGGGTATCTTTTACATAAAAATAATTTATATCTACTTAAAAAACTTAAAGAATCTTTCTATCACGTTAATCTAATAAACATACTATCAGTGGAGTAATTTAAAAACACCATAAACATAACCGTGTTTATAAATAACTCGTATCTGGATTTGATTCGAGAGCATCTACGTCTGAAATTTAAAAGCTTTATGATTTTCCTGTATATATTTCAGAGTTCTAACGGCCATAAACCGAAAGAAGTATTGCTTTGAGGAAATATTAATGCACGCTGATATGTTATACAATAATAAAGTTATGCACGTATATTCAAAACATTTATTACTAGCGCGCATACCTTGTAGACTATATTTAAAAAATTATATTTAATTTAGAGTGACAAAAAAAAACAAATAGTAAGACTTACTTTAGTAACAAAATATATGTAAAGATTACAGCTTGTACCTTATGGTAATTATGTATTTATGCTGGGACGCAACTAGTTTCTATTTTAAATTTAAACTGTTCCGCGGAACACTTGTATTCTGCATAATGTAATAATCTGTGCGATGTATAATCAGAATACCTGAGCCATGTAAGTCCATCGTTTCACAAAATCACATGGCCTGAAACCATAATTTTGAATAGTAAATTCTAGAATTACGAAAATCTAAAGCTGCGAGACTCTGAATCTAAGTAACTTAAAAATTGACTGTTCGAGATTTTAGAAAAGTCAATTCGTAAAATTCGAAGCTTCGGTTTCAGAGCGAAAATGATGCCTCTGTTTATATCAAATTCATACAATTTAAAGCAAATACTTAGTATGAACTGTTTTAATAAAATTAAAGTTAAACTGGGCAGAGTTCGAATAACAAACAACGAACAATACGTCGTGCGCCTCCCGCCTTTCATCTGATTTATTAAATTCATCACGAAAAGAATGATTTATTTATGGTACAATAAGGTAGCATATAAATATAAAGCCAAGCAATAAAAAAGCATAACAGAAATAAAAGGTAGCACATTTAAATCGCTATACAAAACCCTTAAATGTATCTTAGATTAACTTTATTACCCCCACACATACTAAACCTCCTCAAATTAATTTTGAATAAATTAATACAATATCAATACAATCAGTGAGATTAAATGAACTTGAACACTCTTTTAATTAACACCATTTTAAAAAACAAAACTTCCGAATCAGAAGATAATTAATAGCTTTCCCCATTATTAAATCAATTTCCAACAAATCTTAAGGTTATGTATTCTCTCTTCCTAGGACTTTCATAAATATTGAATGATCGAATACGGTAGGCAATTAATCGCTTCCCACGATTCTAAACGTCAAACAGACAAAATCAAGGCCAGCTAATAAGATCATAAATAAAATAAGATCTTACAAAAAAATAACAAGACTTGCCTAAAATCCTTTGGAGGTAATTCCTCAAAATAACGATATTCCAAATTAGAGAAGACGCAAAGTTTCTCTGAAAGATAACAAATCTTACCGGCCTAATTGACAATCAAGGCAAGCCTCAGCTATTTAAATCTAAATAGTTAGAGTAGGATCTTCTTCCAAACAACTGCCAAGGGCCAAAGGCAAGTTACAAAATGTAACAACTGGGAAAACCCTTATGGTTCTTCATCCACAAGCTCTTGATACTCATGCATCTATCCTTCTATCTTGTTTTCTTGTGCGTGCAAAAAAATAGTATTTGTATTTCAATACGAAGACGTAATAGCTCTGCAAGAAATCGTACTTCAGTAAAGCAAAATCGCGAAATCTTTTTGCAATAAAACTTAAATGGAGAGGAAATACGATAGACTGGTAACGCTAAATGTTGAACTTATAGAATTAAAATTCCATATATACCTAAATAGAAATGCAACAGCTGCTATATGTACTATTGAAGGACTCCATGCATAATGTTTGAAATAGGTTTGATCTACGAACTCTAGAACTTAAAGTCTGAATATTTGATGCCCTCGATATCTGAAATTTAAAAACTCTAGAACTAACTAATTCAGAAAACTTAGCAATTCTTTGGAAATCTAAAACTTTATATTTTTAGACCATTACTTTATTTCCTACTTTAGGCAAAAGCATTGCTTCTTCATTTCTCATCCTCCTGAAAAATCTTTAAGGCCTATGACTTTTTACATCACCTCCTTTAATTTATTTCTCTTCGTCGCTATGTTTTTCCAGCCCTTAATTTTTAATTTTTGTAAATCTTTAACAAATTTTTTATGCAGAGGTTCATTTAACGTCATTTTTGCTAGCTGTCTCTGTGTTTTAACTAAAGGATATGTCAAGATTTTGAAAATTCGAAGTACTTTATTTCTCTTAACGCTGTTTTACGATTGTTTAAAGTCAACGGTTTTCTTTTTTTCTGTTTAAAAATAACTCACCATTTTTACCATATAATGGTCGCTATGTGCATCAGTGCCTCTATGAAATCACATAATTTACACATACTTTGTATTTGTAGTACATTCCTTGGCTATACATTCCCAATAACAACATAACATAACAAAAATAAAATGGTGGTCTGGTTATAATAAATAACCTATTTAGTACATATTATGTAGATGTTGAGCAGGGATAGTTTTGAACACATTTTTTATTTGTTAGGGTGTTGGATTTGGGTATAATGTTTGCAAACACGATAATTATATCGATATCATTAAACATTCACTAACGACTCCAGGCAGGGCATCATTAGTGTATATGTGGGTCGGTGCTAGGTAAACACTACTCTACCACCCCTAAAATCAAGGAAATTGTATTAAGCGAAAAAAAAAAGAAACAAATTCGATCGTTAGTGCAAACTTTTTGTTTAAAAACTACTACGGTACTTCAAATCCAGTCGAATGAAATCCAGTTTCTAAACAATTTTTAATAAAGTTTTCTTCTGAATAAAGTATATTGACATCATTAAAAAGAGATCAGACTTGAAACTGAAATTTAAATAAATACGGAAATACCTTTTATATTATGCTTGGTATTTTACATCTTCGTTGTTGTCAAAGATAAATTTATTACTCAAAGTAAAAGAATTACCTTCGTGACCTCTTTTTCCTAAGTTTCTTTTTAACAAAGCATTCACATTTCAGTGATTATTTACCGAAAATATTTCAGTGTTTAATAGCATAGTTTTCTTTTATTTATTTTACATTCAGCTTTATAACAAAAACTCCTAACGTCTAACGAATTAAGTTGACATCAATTATAAGAAATACAATAGTAGTCTAATAGCAACCAGTATTCGACGGAGAAGAAAAATAAAACGTACCGTAACACTGTAATAAACAGACTAGTTCAACAAGTCATTAATTTACGTTCGTTTTTCAAATGATTTAAAGCATAAAAATTAAATTTTACAGTTTAATAATAATATACAGGGTGGCTGATTTGTTATTGTCCAGGTTATATCTGCTGAAATATTAAAATTAGAGAAAAAAGTTAAATGAGCTACTTCTTTAGTAGTTATAACCTGATAATAGTATAACTGATCTATAAAATAGCACCAAAAATATTTTTCAAGGCCTACTTATCCAGAAAAAATATCTAATTTAAATTTTTAAAAAGGAACATCCTGTATATTTTTGCAGAATAAGGTTCTAGATGCATTTCTCTATACAATACTACATCACAAGCGGCCTTTTGCTTTTAAATTCCACCTTATAATTCAGAAAATAGAATTATCAGCGCGGTTATGGTATTTTTAATTACCATCTACAAATAGGATCATATGTAATGAATTTTCTCTTAATGACTGCTCGAATTATCCACAGCTTGATTAGTTTTGTTCAGGATTTTCGCAATATTGTAGAAGCTAGCTGCAGTTTATTTTTGAAATGGGTTCTCTGTTAACGATCCATTTTTGACCATACTCATTGTTTGACAATGAAAAATCAGACACCCTGTATATCTGATAAAGAGGTTTAATAGAAAAATTCTTATCACGATTAATGAACACTTCACCATTACTGAACTTTCTAAACCTATGTACAAATAAAAAAATAGTGGGCGCCACCAAACTTAGTGATGTTTTTAGAAGGTGGGAAGTCATCAGTTTTGGATGACTTCCCAATTAAAATTGAAGTTAAATTAATCAAACACATTAATCTTCAATAAAATTTTTAAAATTTTAATTGACAGAAACATCAGCAGTTCGTTGAGCTCTAAAGGTTAATTAATTTGGGGATCCCAGTTAACCAGATTTTACATAAACAACTCATCTAAACTATCAATACCTTGAAACAGTTATCCTTAATCCAAAATAATTTTCATAACTTCCTTGCACAACCGGAAGGCTTCAAATATATTACACTAAAACACAATAATGACCATACACATAAATTTCACTACAAAACTGCTGATCTCGAAAATCAATACGGGAAACAAATCTTTTGAATTTTGAAGTAACTGGTTTTTATTTTAACGGCGAACTTCAACATGATTATTTGCAATAATCTCCATTAAATAATAAATTCTTTATTATTATAATAATAACTGGAACGGTA
Organism: Agrypnus murinus; assembly: GCA_929113105.1. Lineage (NCBI taxonomy): Eukaryota > Metazoa > Arthropoda > Insecta > Coleoptera > Elateridae > Agrypnus > Agrypnus murinus. The sequence continues at coordinate 18,225,086 of OV816024.1, read as the reverse complement.
CTTAGATTACCTTGAATGTTGCTCGAGAATACTTGTTATAAAATTTTTGCACTACAGGAAATGTGCTTTGACTATTAATTTACTAGTATTAATAAATGCGTCAATGTGTTAATTTAAAAGTCCACTGTTGATTAGCTTTAAAAAAATTCTTTTAAGTCAATACAACGTTCATATAAGCGGGAATTAACTCTGATCCTTAATAGCAAATATGCGGCAACGGAATTATTCTTACGTGAATGAAAATTCACCAACTAAAATTTCTAAATAATCTTCTTCACTGTATTGATTCCCTAACAACAAAATTTATACGGTATAACACTAAAATTTGCAACGTTCTAAAGTGTACTGTAATGTCACTTGCTCGCGATGGCCGTAGCCGACGCACACATTAGTGCACCCCCTAACTTTTGGGCTTTAAGAGCCGCTGTCTGACTGACTCGGGAATTCGAAAACGATCCCAACTTTGAATAAAATTAAGAGAGGGGTATTTTAAAACCACTACTAATATCACAGCTGACGATAATTTAAACCAATAAGAAAAATACTGAATGTTTAATATTAATTCTACATTTAAGACCTGCTTTATCAAGGGTTACCGGAAATGGCACGCAATAAATTTGAAGCATACACACATTAACTACTTTATTTAGTTGCAAAAATACAAGATTCCGAGAATAAAATGCCTAACAAGATCCAAATATCATTTGTGACAAAAGAATATAGCAATATTAAACTACAGCCTGTCCAGAATTTATGTTTTATTTATATAGTACGTGCTTTTAACTGAAGGAACTTGATAAACTAAATATTTTTTAGATTTTTATTACCAAGGTACGAAACTGTAAACTGCTTTTTCAACTAAAAACTGCACCCAAAATGATTTCTAACCGTGAGAATTTCAATTGCTTATTTAAAAATGCAAAGAGAAAACATTTAATATCCAGACGCGACTAAATATTTTCCTAATATACAGGGCCGTACTAGGATTATTTCTATAAATTCTCATTTAACTGTATAAAATTGAATATCTTGAGATTTTGAACCGTTACATAGTACGTGTACTGATCTAACAATTTATATATTGGTTGATTTATAAATAGCCAATAAAATTGTTGGTCGTTTTGCAGAATATTTACCGCTTAAGGCTTCTATTTTATGTCTCTCAATTTTTTTCAAAATTCTACAACGGTTCTACATCTCCAGAAAAGAAACAAACCAGCTAACAAACCAAATCCTATTGTTCCTATATATCAAAGTCCTACTTACACTGCAGCAATAATTTCAAATCAAATTGATGACAGGTCCATCAGTAACTGAAATCACACTTACCAAATTTTTTGAAGAATTTAAAAGTCTTTTCAACCAGTTACTACAACAGAACAGTGCTATCCTTAATTTGTTAACAACTGTGATTAGTAAAATATCTCATAATGGCTGCTTTTTAAGAATAGCTCTATGGAATGCTAAGAAGTATCAACTTTCCTTGGAATAAAATGGAATACTACTAGTGCCTGAAGCCCATTTTACCGCAAGAACATATTTCAAAGTTCTATAATATGAAGTCTATTATACATTTCACCCAGAGGGCGATGCACATAGTGGCACAGTAATAATTATATTAACAAAACTATTGTAGGTAAGTCATGAGTTACCTAAGTATGATCAAGCTTCAACCACAACAATGTAAGTTAACAAATTACTAAGCTCATTTATTCTATGTGCCGTCTATTGCCCTCCACGCCATAGGCTTACTAACGAAAATATGTTAAATTATTTTAATATCGTAGGTCCACGTTTTCTTGCTGGAGGCGATTATAACGCCAAACATACATACTGGGGATACTCTATCAAGCTATTACTGAAAAAACCTATGCTCATTTTAGTACAGGTTCTCCAACGTACTGGTCAACAAATCCAGATAAAATCCCCGATCTACTTGATTTCTTTATCTCAAATGGCACATTCAATAAGTACGCTAAAGTCGAATCAAACTATATGATCTATCGTCAGAATATTAACAGTAGTCATTAAGGAAATACCACAGACCAGTCCATGGAAGCAATGCTTCCCTTGAGAATTTATTAAAAATAAAAACCAATGCTAACAAAAATATTTTTATAAAATTATGGTTATCGTTTATTTAAATTTGTAATATTTAATATCAATTAATATTAATATCAACTCCGTACAGCAAAAAGTATAATTATTTAGAGTACTATTTTAAATTAGGCTCATTAAACTTGCACGGAAAGGTAATACCGATTCAAATGTGTTACATACACTGCATATAAGCACTGCTTATAATTGCCCTTCTCTTAGCCTTGGCGTGAATTAGCGGGCGTGGTCATATTGTAGACCATGCTGTTAGCATTGTTTGGACGTTATTGTTAGTGTGCTTCATGCCCAAATGTTTATTGATTATAATTTGGTTATTTGTTCGATTTAGTAATTGTTAAATTTAATAAGTAATGTAAATCTGCGAATGAGATTGTATTTTGTCGCATTTTATTATTTCAATTTATATAAGTTGGATTTTTTTAAAGACAAATAATTCTATTTAGTTTGCTTATCGTCACGACTGCAAATCCAGCTGCTTCGGTGAAAGGTTCGAGTACATTCGATACATCCGAATCGGGTCGATTTTTTTTTGTTCAGTTTGTAAATTAATAATAAAGAATTTTCCGCATACAGTTTTGGAGAGAAATTACAAATTATCAAGAAAGGCAGATCAAAACCAGAACTTTCAAATTTAACAACAAAGATTAAAACCTGCACTGGTATTTTGTTAAGAAAGACCGGAAAATCGAGTTGCAGTATAAATACAAAGTAGTTTTTTTAAAATAAAGAATAATAGTCAACAAATTCCATAAGTATAAAGTGTAAAAGTTCTTCTTTAAAAAAACTTTTAAGCTTAATAATTATAACACTGTTTTTTTATTGTACCTAGCAGGGGCGGATCCAGAGAAGTATTTTGAGGGGAAAGTTTTTGGAAAAATAATTGTTTTAATGAATAATAATTAAACAAACATTATTTATTTCTATTCTATGTATACTTATTTCTAAATTGGGAGGGGGGAATTATTCCCTTCCCGTTAATCCACGCCTGTACCTAGGTGTATTATAATTAAAATCGTGGTTGCTTCCCTAGCCTAAATTCTCACCGCACGCCACTGCCACAGACACTTAATAATTACAAAACGGTTTGGAAATTATTTGGATTATACATTGAACAAAATCTGGAAATCGAAATAAGCTTACAAACGCCCGAAGAACTAAAAGCTGCTATGAATCATTTTATTACAACAATTAGAGCAACAGGATGGTATGCTACACCCGCAAAGAAGCCTTGTCCGATATACTTTGTCCGATATTCTTTCCATGTTGTATATTATATAGAAAATATTTTTAAAAATTCATTAATATGAATTCATGGCATGTGTGTTATATTTTCTTTGTGATTAACATTTAATTTACAGAATTAATTCAATATCTTTCGATGTCTATAGTTTTTAAACGTTTTTAATTTTTTATTAATTGACAAACCTTCAAAAATAATGATATCGGAATCTATTTGAAAAACTTAATAATTCGCAATAAAACATAACCTTAATACAAAGAACAATTATACAAAATGGTAATACAAAGTGGTATTATTACAACTTAGAATACAAAAGATATAAAATAAAAAATATATCATATACACATACAGGGTGTTCCAAAATGATTAAGGACGGTTTGAATTTACCGCCACGTTAAATTATTGCCACGTTGGCAGTACGAATGCTTTTCAGATATCGTTATTCTTTTATTATACAGTGACATCTTAATCTTCATTAATTTCAAATATTAATTTATCTCACAATAAAATCGTCTAACAAACTGTAGTTCTGAAAAGAATTGTTTTATAAAATAAAAAAACAAGCGAAATAAAGCAAAATTCAATGAAAACACGAAACAACGTGGCAAAGCACAACGATTTAAACGAGAAAGTGACCAGTTAACGCAACACATTTCAACAGTGCCACACTACAATGTGAAATACACTAAAACCTATGGGCCGAAATTAAAACCATCCTCGCTCATTTTGGATCACACTGTACTCGTATATGGTTGCTAAAACGAATCACTGCAACTGCTGTTACCACACTACAATAATTACGTTTGGAAGCATTTTAGTTTCGTTAAATAATTTATTCATCATGCAATGTTTAATTAATAATTACCCTTCTGTTAATTTTGTCCCAATCATATCATATTAACCATATTGGCTGTTGATTACCAAAAATATAAAAGATTTAACTAGGAACCATTTTTCTCGTCAACTAATATATTTCACTAACACATGAACAATCTATGCATATCAAATATTTATCTATTTCAAAATTGCATGCTCCACGTGAAAAATAATGCACTTTTGACCTCACTCCAGTTTAACTTTTTACATCTTGGCACAGACACAGACGTGAGAAAATGATGATTTGTACCGCCAAAAGGAAATCGGCTTATACTGACAGAAAAAACTATACTTAACCTTGACTGATGTAATTATCACACATAAAAGCTGCCATTTCAACGTTTTAGTAGTGGACTATTTATTTATGTGTTTTAAATTACTTTTTGCTATACACACGCTCGGATTTATTTAAACAAACTGCGTTGAAGTTTCCTCCTTTTAACGTTTAATACATTCAGTGGCTGTAGTATTGTATCATATACTCTTGATACTCTTTGATAAATAATCATACTTTGGTGAATGACTCAGTGATTAGATTAGAAACTATAAAGAAAGGGTTTACATTAGAGATATTTAACTCTCATGAGTTATAAGGTACAGAAAAGTATAAACTAACGAAATAAATATTTTTACCAAAGTATGTGGCGTCTCTACACCTAAAACCATTCTATCACTATAAAATGTCAACATTGCATTTTTTAAATAAAAGATATTTTTAAATGAATTTTTAAAATAACCAGTAACGATTATCTTTGCTTAAAATCATTTGGTCTTTTCTTTACTAGAAACTAAGACGGTTTAAATTTTCTAAGACGTTTTAATCTGTGCAGATTTTTAAACAAAGGTGTGACCATCTTCCTCTGAAAACTGAGATATCAAAAGGAATGCTCATGTTTGTAACGAACTTTACTAATAAAAATTATGTAATATACAAAAATATAAAAGAACCAAAATATGCAATACATAAAATAAGAAACCGTAATACCTACTTCACATTAGGTGAATCATCCGAAAAAGCCTATGCTTAAAAAAATAAGAGATACTTTTATAGTTTTTTAACAAATTACTTTCAGGTCGTAATTATTAATTGAAAAGCTTACTGGTTTCGGATTTAAAAAACAATAATATTATAAAAAAATGAATTGAGCGCCACCAAATTGTATGTAAATGACCGTAATTAAAATACTGTTAAATTGATATTCGCTAACAATTTGGAAAGTTGACATAGATTCATTTTTTAGCTAAATATATATAAGGCATGAAATTATTCTAAAAGCGCTTCAGAGATTATGTGACTATTTATGGTTTCCAACACGTTGTGTTATGTTATTTCTTAAAAAACCCACTTCATTTAGTTTTAACCCTTGTTGAGATTTTTAACATAATACAGCACACATCTATGAAGAAAGATTTCTAAACATAATTAGTCAGTTTTAATAAAAACAGTTTTAAGTAATTTCTGATAAGAAATTAAAAACGCGATTCTATGTACTGAAGTCAATAGAATCAATAACTAGACCACTAAATGACAGTTACAAACTGCTTGAATAAAAATAATAATAGTTTACATCATCTTTGACCTAATTTGCCTTTACAGAAATATCGTTACATTATTTTTTATTTCACAAACAATCTTGCAAAATATTGCATTAATGTTGATGAGAAACGTTTTAACTTTGATGTGAAAATATCATAAGAAAAATTATGTTTCTTGTTACAAAACAAAATAGGAAGTGAATCTGTTTTACTACTAAGTCTGAACTTTGCTGATATGTAAATCTTTGTCCGCGTTGAAAAGTTGAAACAAAACTTCGTGTGCTCACCTAAGTTGTCCCACGAAAGCAACCAAATCCGAGGTTACTCTTATTATTTGAACTTTCTTAGTATTAACCGTTGTCACAGGAATTATTTAGAAAGTAGGAATGCTGTTAGTTACCCAAAACAAGACAAATGATGGATAAGCTGCTTTTCTCACATTTTGCTTTACCATTGATGTCATTGGCACTATTAAACTTAAATTTCCTAAATTCTAACAAATCTCAAACTTCGAATTTTGCATCATGTTAATTTATGGAACTAATAAATTTTATCCATGCGGTAGAGAAATTTCTAGCAATCTATCATTAACTTAGAGTTACTTAAATTTAACCACTATTTAAACTTTAAAAATATTTCACTGCCCACAAATGAGTTATACTATAAACCCTCAGACAATAAGACCGAAATTTGTTTACTTTTATCAATTAATTAAACCTCGAACAATCGCCGCAGAAAGCGAACTTAAAATGTTCAGTGTGCACCACTATTATATGTGCATGTCCGAACGATACGACAAATCTTTACCTAATTCGAATTACTTTAACTATTTACATTTTAAGTTTAATGGTTTTTTAAATAGCCAAGTTGCGTGAATTACAAAACTCAAACGATACGAGAAAAATATGTTAGACTGATTGTTAGAAAGTATTATAACTTTGGACAAATTGTTAATCCTATAACAGACTGGAATTACAATTCAAATGGCATCTATGAGTTTAGAGCGTTTTTGTTGTTCTACCGCAAGTTAAAAAACTGCTTATCGCTTAGCATGGATTAAACAAGGAAAAAAACATTTTTTACAAATGCAAACAAAACAAATTAAATGTTGCGAAAAACAACATTACAACTTAATAATCAATATTTGAACAATTTAAATATAAATCTGAAGTATGATATATGCAAAGCAAGTATAAAAAATAATTAAAGAATAATCAGTGCTTAGTTAAATTATTACAACCTTTAAAAATGTTTTGCTGGTATATTTGAATTTAATGGGATTAAGGCTTAGATCTAAATTATCGTATCAAGGTATGGTCACAGTATATATAACATACAGTAATGTGACTGTCGCAAATAATTTATATCCACCACTACATGCTGGCGCGAGTCTGCAGTATGCAGACAGCAGTTCTGTTTCAAACACGCAACAGAACGTATCGAAATTACCAGAGCCGGCTTGCAGTATTAGTGCCAGTAAACAATGCATAGTGTCAGTCGTTGTGCCACCAAAGGCTGTAAAAATACCTCGGAAAGAACTACAATTAGTTTTTTCAGGTTTCCGATTTCAGGTTATTTTTTCCTACATACTATTATTTCTTAATAAATACGATCGTAAAAACAATGCCGTATTTAAGAATTCACTTTTGTATATATTTACCAATGGCTTAAAATTGAATTACTAACACGTAATAGAACAAATAAGCGATTACGAAATCCTACATAATAAAATTTTTTTATGCTAATTTATTATTAAAAGAGTTCAACAATAAAGAATCTAGGTCAACGCCTTATCAACAGGTGTGAACTACAGCGTCTTTTGTTACTCTCAACTGTTAAAAAAATTCAAAGCGTGCGTTAGGATTGTACTTTTTAGCATTTCGTTTGTCATTGTGTCTTTAATTTGATATGAATGAAAATAAATTTTATTATTATTAATTATTATTATTATAGTGCAAATTGATTTCATCTCCCCTATTTTGTACGTATGTGATTTCGGTGACCTAGATTCTCCATTAGTTTGTTGAACAGGTATTTAAATTGTATACAGCTATTCATTTGTTCGTAATTATTTCTAAATAAAATGAAATGACTATTGCAGCGCAAGAATATGGTTAATGGCTTGAAAGGATAATGTAACTTTAGTTGGTAATTAACGATGTAACAAGAAACAACTCTTTTAAATTAGTTTAATAAATGTTTTAAATATCTAAATTGATTATCGTCTTATTTATTAGATTGTATAAGTAAAACAACCTCAACCAAATGGTTCACTACACATAATTCTATTTCATATTTTACTATACTATTATATAATAAGAGATTTTGTTTACATATTTTGTTCGAGACATTTTATTGAATGCGGCTCTGCGTTTTATTTACCGGCGATGCCGACCGATAAACGTCGGTCCACTACTTCGTTTATGGGCGTGATATTCAAAGGTGGATTAATAAAATGAATGGTGTCCCATGCAAGTGAACCTAGTGATTGTTATATATACTGTGGTATGGTGTACGTTGTGAGATTATTTTTTGAAATGATTGGATCAGAAAGCTTTATCAACTTTTGTAGCAGAAATCCTTAATTCTAATATAAATTTCACAATATAGAAAAGCTTTGAAAAGACGTGTACAGACGTGGATTAAAATAATATAAATATATACTTTGAGCAAAAGTAAACTTTAGTAAATAGTCCATTGACAACATTTATCTTAAATTAATTATTTTCTTATTGTTATATTAACTAACCTTTACTATAAATCTTCTAAGAAAACAAAAGGAACAAGCACTACATATGTAATTATATAGAAATTTAATCCACAGTCATAGAATAATTTACTGATTATTCATTAAAAGACACTTAATTCAATAAGATCTTTACTAAAAAATAAATACTATTTTTGGAATATCAGATTTATCTTATTATCTTTATTCTTCTTACACATTTAATTAACAGAAGTATAAAACTTTTTATTGCGCTTATCAAAATCCATTGAATTTTATTATCATAATATTTTATGCTTATAGTAATTAATTAGCAACATTGTTTTCAATGTTCAAATATACCAATTTCCCTAATTTAACACGGGCATAACTAGTTTTCCGGTTATGTTATTCCGCACTAATATGCACGATTGACCGAATAACAAGAGCTGAAGCAGAAACTAAAAGTGAATTCGTTAAAAATAGCGATAACATAAATCAATGCTTCCACCAATACTTGATTTAAAACATAGTGTCGGTACAAAAATATACATTCTATTTTGTATATTATGATTTTATTGAAAACCACTTTTAAAATCATTTTCATTTTCTTTGTCGAGATGAGCTTCAAAAACACTTTTCCAAAATAGGAGAATTTTCCTTTATTCATTAAGAAATATTGCGTTTGAAGCTACAGCATTTGCGTCAAACTTAAATTCCTTTTGCTGTCTATTTTGTTTTTAAATTCATGTAACGCTGATTCATAAATAACCCATTTTAATGTGTTTTTTATGTTTAAAATATTTTTTTATTCTAATATTTAAGTATACGTTTTCGATTGATATGCAGCATATTTTATATGTTATAACGAGGTTGTGGTTTGAAAGGTTTAAGTGTGGCTTTTTGATCTGTATTATAAATTTAACGTTTTTATATATACGTAATTTGAAATATTTATCCTCAAAAATTTAAACTAATTTAAACTAGTAATAGGTGGTTGAAATATTTAATAAAGTATGCAGTTAATAGTACCATAAACATATATGTTTATGGTACTACAAATTATTATTTATAGACAAATTTTAGTAATCTGTTATTCAGATCATAAGCGTTTATTACTAAGATACTAATTATACCGATTATTAATAACAATTTTCTAATTAGAAAGTTAATTATGTTTATTTGAAACAATATTTCTTATTATGCAATAGATGGGTAGTTTCAACATTGAATAAATTGTCTACATTGAAGTATGAATTAATTTATGATTTTATACAAAATAAGTTAACTATTAGTTTCGTATTAGTTTTATAACAGCAATCTGAAGAAATTAATCTTAATAAATTTATGCAATAATGGGAAACAATAATTCAGGATTAAAACTATGAGCTAGAGATTCTGTAAGAGAAACGCAACAATAATGTCATTTAAGCGAAACAACTTAGAACCCTAAGATACAAAGCTGCAAATTTAGTTAAATTCCAAAGATACTAATACAACTGCATACCATGCAAACAGATTAGCTACAAAATAACTATCAACTTAACATCTTCATAAGTAAGCAAAAGTTACTAAGAATAGCCAATAAACCAAAAAGTACTTGATGAAAACTCAACTATCAGAACTGGAACAGTATAACCATAAAATGTGTGTTAAGGATGTGTACAGTTTGAAAAAAACTGTTTGATTTTGTTAGGAATTTGATATACGAAAATGTCAAATACAAGAAAAATATTTGAATTTTACTTATTTATGATCGCTGCTTTTTTAATTAAGGATTTCCCTTTAAGCCTTTACCCAATTCTTTGCAACTGTGCCTGTTTAAACGTTCAATACATAGATTTAATTTTAATATGACTATTAAGGAGATATTAACAAAAACCCTAACGTATCCGTAGCAATTTAGATAAGAAATCTTGGCCCTTGGTTGTAAAGTTATTAACACATCAAATTTAGAGTTGCTAGCCAAAGCTTGCAAAGCTGGAGCGCAGAAGTGGCCCAGTTCGAGGGAGACTACTTTTTTCTTACTAGATTTTCAGCGATTTCCTCTGGTGTTTGTAATTGTTAAAGGGTACTGAACGTATGAGGTCCTGGTAACACGGAGAAGGATCCAATCATGGAACTTACGGTCCATGATTGAGTTCATTATTCGACGTTACCAATGCTTAGGCAGATGTCTATATGATCTGTCTTTCAGGTTTAAACCTAAGTTAACCATGGCAGGAAAAACTTCTGAATGAAAGTCATGAAATGAAGAAAAAGTGGCCCAACCTGTTTAACCCCCTTCCATCGTAGCTCGCCCAGCATCAACCTTTTCGTCCAATTTGGTAGGGGATATAAAATTTTCAGGTAGCCAACTTGGTAGAAAACTTGATTACCCTACAGAATTCGATATTTCAATACGTCCCCAAGATATTAAAAAGCGGATTTTTAGATAAAGTCTTTAGTCGCAACTTTCCGCAATCTACGGCCGTTGAGTATAAAATATCTAAGTGGTCTTCTAAATATGTAGGGCTTTACACGGTTTATCAGAGGTTATCTCCGTGGACGTACAAACTTGTTGATAAGAACGGTATAGATTTAGAGTGTCGTAGCACGCTAAGGATTTGAAGAAATACTCTCCAGATACAAATAATGAAGGTAGGTCGTCTACCGTTTCCTACTAGGCTTTGATTTAAATTTGTATTTTTTTCTAGGGTGGTTGGTATAAAATGCTGATGGCTCTTTTAGAACATTTCCATCTTCGTTAGACATTTACATACTGGTACTGATGATAATGATACTGATGATAGCGGCGATTTTATCGTGTTCCCTGAGCCTCGTTTGATTGTTTTGACTTTTACGTAGTCTTATATTAGTTTAGATAAAATGAGGACCCCACCATGCAGTTTCCAGAGTGGTTCTCTTGAGCTTGAAATTGTTGATAAGAAGTGTATTTAAGTTGTATTTTAGGTACATATTAGATGTTATCTGAGTTGAGAATTTTACCGTTAACTTCTCGTGCATGGTTTCTTGTGCACAGAAGCAACGCTATAGCCGAGATTTTAATCGTTTAGATCTTATTGGATTGTTGTCCAGATTGTTATTTGACTGCGCCGCACAACATCTTTTTATATATGGTGCTTCTTCATGGTTTCGTTGCGTTGTCGCTTACGCTTGAAGCTTTTCTCCGCGAGTGGAACCCCCAAGTGGCCAATTTTGTGTGTTCGAGTACTTCTTTGTGATGACTCTTGTGAGGTCAACTGCTTTACATGCGTTGAGGGGCTTTTTTGTTTTTCCGCTTCTGTTTGGTCCATCAGTCCTTTTGAGTCTTCGGACTTTTCTTATGAAATTATAAAATTATTAATTTTATCAGGGTAAGCAAAGTTTTACTTCTTATCAAATAGAGAGCACCCGACTCAAAAGTTTTATTACTATGTAGTTTAAAAAAACAAAATAAAGGGCTTATATAAATAGTTCGTACTACGCCAAGCTTTCTTTTTTAATTCTTAAATAAATAAAATTGATTTCATTGTGTTTAACAGCTAATTTTGCTTCTTCAAACTTGAAGTTAAAAAACGAAATAAGTAAAGGTTCTGATTTTTACTAGCAATTTTTGTTCTTAATTTTATGGATAAATTTAGGAGTTCTTCACAAACATTGAATCTAGTTTTGTTTATTTAATTTCGTAGAAAGGCACATTAATCTGAAGAAATATAGAAACTTGTGTAAGGATCAAAGTTTGTCAAAAGCAAGATGCAGTCAATGTCCCACGATTAAAATCTAAAAGTGATATAACACAATACAGTTTCCATCACTGGACCTGAAAGTTTAATTCTTAGACGTTAGACTTAAAGTTGATTTCCACGGTTGAGCTTATCAAAGTAGATAAAAGACAAGTTGTAAAACTTTTTTTTTGAGCACGGAAAATTGAAAGGTTGGCTGATTCGAAATAAACTATGGTTTCTTATGAGAGTCACCTATAATTTTATATTTTTTAAATTTATTGTTTCTCCAACATGGTAACACATTCTTAAACGGTTGAGTCTAAGTTAAAACATTACACCTCTAAAAATCACCCTTAATAGCACATACATAAACAAGGCATTAATAAAAAACACACAAGATAACCTTTTATGCATTTATTTTACATGAAAAGTCATGGAATAAATCGACAATTAAATCGATATTCTCAGGTGCTGTTGATGAAATAAATAAAGTAAACTTTCCAAATTAATAGACTATATAAATAAATAAAAGAAGCTTCGAAGGCCCTTGGAAGTAATATTAGAAAGTTTGAACTTTTCTAAATATTAGATTCTAAATCGTCTCAAAACTGAATAAAATTGAAACAAATTTATTTGTCTCTACTACTAGTATTGCAAAGAGTAACCTAAATTGGTGAAACGTTGCAAATTATTTATTTGAATAAAATTACACTTTGCGATTAAACACATTAGCCTTGTATTTTATGTCATTATAGTAATTTCCCTTTTTCATGAGCTTTTATTTTGTAATCTCTACAAATCAGTTGTCTTGAATTTCTTTTCACAATAAAAGTTGCCACGCTTAAAAACTGTCACTTACGGTTTTATGCTTTAGCAAACGTAACAATTATTTAACAGCTACGAGGGAGTGGTTAAATATGGCGGAATTTGCAAACCTGACTGCAGCCTCGACACATTTCAAGTAAACTCTTTAGAGTGGGGTAGTTATCCATGCAGTTTAACCATGAACCTCGACTTATACGTTTCCACCTCATACTTCTCAGCTATTCTACTAGTTTTTATTAATCTAATTATGTAAACTTATCAAAACCAGATCAATCCAATTTGCAAACGCAATTGCAATTTATTCAAGGAAACGATCTTAAAAATAATTGTCTAGGGTCGATTAACTCCTCCGGGAAAAACCTTCATTAAATAAATTTAAATTAGAATGTTGCAAAACAAAGATTATATTAAAAACAATCGTTAATGACCACAATATATTAAACTTCAATTAAGCCTGTACATTTAACGATGAAACAACGACAAAAAACAACTTATTTACAGTTCACAATATGGAAGGTACAAAGCAAATATTGAAAGATGATTTGAAATGATTCAAATAGATTTGGAATTAAGTAATTACAGCTTATTTACCTATCAAAAAGCAATATGAGCAAAAGATTTACTTATATGGTGATATAAAACAGAATACTATTGGGTGCCGTTTAGGGGCTTAGTTTTACAATTCTTAAAAAAGTTAAAAATTTAAAAAGAGGATAGAATTATTCAAATATTATTTTTTTAAAATTCAAAAAATATTTCTATTTAATACATCCTTCTACAACAATTTATTAAAAACAATACGTTAAGCGTACACAAATACGACAGATCTAATAAGGAAGAAACTTCTATAGTCTCATTTTTGCGCTTGCATTCAGTCTCTAAAGTTTTCTTAACCGTAACGCAATCACCTTCTGAACCTATACAGCAGATATTGACTTTCAGACCGTACCAAAGCTTATATCTAAACACGTGTTAACTAAATAATTAATAAAGTTTTCTGTGAAATCTTAAATTAATTAATCCTTTTTTATATTCATTGCAGAGCATAGAGTGTTGTTACAAAGTTAGATCTGAAACGATAAACTTAACTTATACGTGGATTTAAGTGTCTGTTGATTTAAGTACATACTTATATTGTAACTATGGAGAAAATAAACAAGTATGAAATAGCTAGGTATCCGTAGAGCACTAATCAATGTTTGCAAAGTAATTATTGTTTAGGGATTAATTGTTTCAATTGCAGGTTATTATCAGACCAAGCTTTAATATTTAACTAATTAGTTTTAACAGTTTATAAGTACCGCTTTAGAAATATTAATTGGATTTTTTTTATTTTACACTTTCTGCATACATTCTAACATAAGTTGGAAATTCTGTTACGTATAATTCTAATATGTGTGAATAGATTAAGTGTGTATGATACACACTGTCAAATAGGTTCTTCTAGAGAATAGACGCATTTCTAATACCCTACGGTAGATTTTAATGCAACACTGAAGTATTCATAAAGGTTATTGGTTGCAGGTAATTACGTAAAAGTCAACGTTATGGCACAATTCTTACATATACCTATACGACTATACTTAATAAGAAGACAACGTGGAACTTGAAAACAGTGCTTCGGTAACTAAACATAAATCGGTTTGCCTTTATTTCTAATTAATTTTATGTCGGTTATTAATGTAGATAGGCAAGTTTTATTTTAGATATGTTATCTGTATACTGCGATGACCCCAATAATAATATAAAATAATAATAAATAATAATTCACATAAATTCTTTAATTAATTCCCTCAACTAGCTCAGGTTTGTTCGGTGGAACATAAATTATTTGACTTTCGAGACTCTTATATTCTTTTATGCCTGGAAACAAGAATTGGCAGTGACATTAAATATAAAACATAAATTGTAAGCACTTATGCTTCTGCAAGCTGGACACCTGTAACTGTAATCTGACTTGGAAAGAGAAAAATGCTGTATGCTTGTATTAGCATCAATTAAACACATACGTTAATTGAAAAACACAAAACCTTTATTCAAAATCAAAAATTAAATCAGAAAAGAAAAGTCAATGAAAAAGAAAATATAAACTTTACAATTGTAATTAAGAATAAATCCTATAGTTTGCTTAAACGTTAAGAAAGGTCGTATTTATCTGACATAGGATTAAATACAGTTATTCGTTTGAACAAACCAACAAAAATAATTATAAGTAACTAAATTGTTATCCAAAATGAATAAATCTTTATTAAAACAAATTTAAAATTGTTTTCTTTAAATTGATAAAGAAATGAATTCTTAAAAAGAATTTAATGCGTTAAAACAAATAGCTTTATACTCCCTAAGATGAACTTTACAAATTAGTTTTATTTCTTTTAATAAACAAGAAATGATTATTTTTGAAACCAACCTTGTATGTTTAAATAGCTTCCTTTTTCTTAAAATCAATCCAATTGGCAAAACTGCTGTATACCAAAACAGCTGATTGTTGTTTATAAAAATATGATCGATGCGTTGATCGATGAACACCAAATAATTCACTTGTATTTAATTATAACGAAGAAATACTTTCACTTTTAATTATATTTATAGCACAATGCTAATTAACTCTTCAATAAACTTCAGGTAAACACCTTTGCTTTTATTTTCAATAATGTTTATTTCGATTGACACATGTCAACAACATATGGTTGTACATATAACCTCAAAATTTTACAGATTTTAAACTGGAGTCAAACGTGGTTTCTGCCTTGAATATTTTATGACTAAATTTGTTTGGAAATGCAGCAGGTTATATAGGAAATGCCATAACAAAAGAACTCTATGACAGATTTCTCGAACAAAAAACCATCGCCGCTACCATGACGTCATAATCGAAAAAAACATGTGATCCGGATTAACACTAATCCCAGATCTGACATAATACACTTGTAGAGTTTTAAACACTGATCAAATACATATAAGACATGTATAGTCCCAAAATGAATAATAACGAAGGTACGGACGAAAAACACTTGGCAATGAAGATTCTCGTAAAACATAAATTTACATACATAATTTAACAAATTAAGAGTTCATCTTTACAAATTAGCTAAATGGATACTCAAAGTGAGTGATACAATTGTTTTATACATACACATATCTTTACAAATCAGGTCAAACATGTTTTTGTTCCAGTACGATAAGCCATATGTGCCAATAGATGCTTTCACAAACACCAGCTTGAAAATAACTTCAACGTTAATCAATTTGTGCATAAACTGTCCAGTGTACATTGCTTAAGGCACACATATAAAAACAATGACAATAAAAACCAGGATAAAGGATAAGAGTCATTTTCTCGAACCAAGAGGATTTCAATACCTACATAATTTGTAATGACCAGAATCTTATTATTTGAATTCAAAATTTAATTATGTTACATCAATCATAACCAGATTAATCTACTTAATCTATTTACAGGAAAATAACCGTGTAAACATGAGCTGGCCTCCAAGAATGTCAAAGAATATGCTTAGCGCTGCATGATCGTAACTGGAAATTTTAAATAAGAAAATAACTTTCCCTGGCAAGTGGGAATTGTGACCTAAAATGTAACTTAGGTTGCCTATACATGATTGTGATCAAACAGTCTATCTAAATCATATCCTTTTTATTTATAAAAGTAATTTATTTATAGGTGCATGTGATTATTTGGAAAGTAAGGTTATATTAGCATGAATCTATAACTATAAGTTATTACTTTAAACCATGATGAATTTAATTAAAGTCCTAACTATGATCTTTACTGATTATGTGCCCATGACATAACCTGCCCCTCATTTAATTTAAAAACCGATAAAAATATTCATTTTAACGTTTCCGAACATCATCCATGAAATTTTCAAAACGGTGAAACGACATCACCTCAATACATTAAATAAACAGTTATAAAGGATATAAATTCTGCATATTTTTCTGCTTCTGAAAATTAGCAACTGTAAACTATTAATTTAAAGACGACAACGAAGTCGTACTATTTTATAAGTAAAAAGTATAAAGGACAGTTTCGTTTCAGTTATACAGTAATCATTGTTAATCGATATATAGTTAAGCCTCTCGCTCGAATAAAGAGTTCTAGGAAGAAATCCACTTTTTACTTACTTAAAAATTCATAAATTCTTTCTATTTCCAGTCTCTATATATACGTTATCGATTCACCGACGGAACAACGGTATGAGAGTGACCATCAGTGTCTAAAGAAAAGAAAAAACTTAGAACTTGCAGCTTGCTATCGGACATAGTCTCAGATTATGACACTAGTCTGCAAAAATGTTTTTGATCTGTCACAAGAACCAGAAGGATGGACCCGGCAGAACTTTAGATAGTGAACACGAATCTGCAACAAGAATACGATTTTGTGATTTTGATAGATTATGTAGAATCCGTAATACAAATTGTTCCATTACGCATTCCATTACGCATCAACCTTTATATTGTCCAATATCACAATAATTCTAATAAAACCCTATTTATTTCTTACACATAATTAAGTTAGGTTTAAGAAATTGTTAGGTTAGTAAAGAAAACTTTTCTTTGTGATTGTTATGTATTACTTACGTATAACTTATTCAAATATTTCTTGATCGGTTAGAAACAAAATATTGACCGTTTGTTATTATTACAAACACAACATTTACAACATTTGTACTAAAACACCTTATTATCCTGCAAGTTATTATTATTTTAGCTTTATTTCTTGTTAACACTGTTATAATATTATTATTCATAGTTTTTAGTTTAACTGATGAAATTAGAACTCGATATGATACAGCATCTGAAGATACGTTGTTACTACCTGAAATATATTCCATATCAAAATAATATTCCTGTAACCATAAATTAGTTAAGGGTAATTAATTCTATCTCAAGTGATCCAATGATTTTAAAGATTTGAACATGACCGTCTTTAATATTTTTCAAATTTTGTACAACTGTCATACTCCTAAAGTTAAGAAAAAATCTTAAATATTATATTTTTTATGCAAGTAGTTCTTGAGTTACGCCCTTCTAAATTGCACAAAGATGAGAGATTTAGATCACGTTGGCGTTTACGTTTTCTTTTATAACTTTTGATAGAAATAAGATAAAGGAATGAAGTAGAACCTGTTTTAAAGTGCATTTTTGAGCTTTAAATTAATGGGATTATTAATAATAAATTTTTTAAGTATTTTAAGGATGTCGTTTATCCTACGTATATGTATTTGCATCTCATTGCTACCAGAGTATACCTTTAAGTTTCGAGGTGCCCTATGTATGTCACATTTTGGATATTACCCCGTCGGTGACTACAATAATCGGTTTTCTTCGATTTTTCTCGGGTTTTTGGTTTTTTAATGTCAATCTGGGGATCAGTACTAAATTATTTTAACAAAATAACAATGTTCATCATATTAACATAGATATTCTTTTCAGTATTGGAAAAACTAAAGTTTTGTACGTCTGTGTACACATGTTCCTTTATTAATTGACCAAAATATTTGTAATTTCCTGGGCTGGGGCATAGGTAAGTTAAGGGAGGGGTGTAAATTAGGAAGTTGAGGGCAAATCGGGTATGGTGTGATTCGGTGGATTGCTAAACCGGCGGGAGGGTGGTACGTCGAGTGGGTGTGTGGGGGGAGTAAGTTGGAGGTAGGATAAATGCAGAGTGTGAGGATGGGTAGGTCGGGGTAGGGGTAAGGTGAGGGAGTCAATTTGGAGAGGTTGATTCATAAAACAAAACTTTAGTTTTTCCAATACTGAAAAGAATATCTATGTTAATATGATGAACATTGTTATTTTGTTAAAATAATTTAGTACTGATCTCCAGATTGACATTAAAAAATCAAAAACCGAGAAAAAGCGAAGAAAACCGATTATTGTAGTCACCGACGGGGTAATATCGAAAATGTGACATACATAGGGCACCTCGAAACTTAAAGGTATACTCTGGTACCAATGAGATGCAAATACATATACGTAGGATAAACGACATCCTTAAAACGTTTAAAACATTTATTAATAATGACCCAACTATGATTCCATGCTGAAATTTTTCACATATTTTTAAAAGATATGCAACTTTATGTCTGGGTTTTTCAAAATTCTTAATCATATGTCTTTTGATAAATTCAAGCTCAAAAACTTCAGGGGCCGAAATAAAAAACTTTTTCAACTTAAAGTATGTCATACGACCAGAATTTTAAAATCCAAAGAATGCACTTTAAAACAGTTTATTGATCTTATTTCTATCAAAAGTTATAAAGGAAAACGTAAACGCCAACATGGTCAAAATCTCTCATCTTTGTGCCCTTTAGAAGGGCATAACTCAAGAACCACTTCCAAAAAATATAATGTTTTAGATTTTTACTTATCTTTAGGAGTATAACAGTTTTACCAAATTTCAGAAAAATCAAAGATGGTGAGTTAAACGCACTGGATCACTTGACATGGAATTACCCTTAAGCGAATGGTGAAATTACTATACAAATATACTAAATGTTTTATTTTGGAAATGGTTGCCAAAATAAATATGGACGAAGGTGCTTGACAGAATAAACAATCGCCAATAATTCTTTCTCTACGATTGAATAGTGTAGTTCTGGATTATTGAAGCTTTAGTGGTATGTGCAATAGGTCTATTATTTTTATTTAATAAGACAGGAGTGATCGCTATTCCCTTAAATATCAGTTTACAAATAAATTCAATTTGTTCTAAAAAATCCGAATAATCTAGAACAGGTTTCTACGTCTATCGGTAAACTGTTTTCATTTCTTCCGTTTATTGAATTGACACTTTGATAAGCGTTAACATCGTTATTTGTTTGAGAAATTGTCAAATCAACAAGTTTCTTAAAAATATTAGCAGCTTTTTTGCAGTTATTTCACCTTTCCGTCTTCAGATCTTCTTCTGTTGGGGTCATATTAAAAATAATTTTGACAGGAACAGTTACAATAGCATCAATAAATTAGGGCAAGATTTAATTAATTTAAATTTAATTTCGAATATCCACATTCAGAACTCAGGAGTGTCGCATAGAGGTGTAATTTATGTCATCCGAAATTGACAACATTTTGAAAATTTACTTTAAATGCTTTTTAATCTTATCCAAAGTTGTAATTTTTGTAATTATTTAGTTTGTTAGATTATTTATGATTTGTTATTATTCTGAATAAAACATTCTAAATTTGATTTGGTTGTCAGAACTCGAAATAACACATGCCTAACACTGTTTTCTGCTAAAAAAATGACTGACGAACATTCATACAAGTAACTTTTCTCTAGCTTATAACTTGAAAACAAAAAACAATAGCAAATTCCGATTTTAAGCATTAAGTTTATATCGAAAAAAGAAACAATGTGAAATTCATTTTCCTCTATCTCTTATAATATCCGGTTTCCCTATAGTCAGTGTTGGGTAAGCTATTAAGAAAAAGTAACTACGAGGGTGGTCCCAAAAGTACCCGACCCAACAAAGAAAACACAAAAATTTTGGAAAAGGATTTATTTATTTTTCAACGTAATCTCCTTTCAACTCTATACACTTTTCCCAGCGGTGTTCAAAAAGTTCGATACCCTTTTTATAATAAGAACTGTCTTGCTCCTCAAAATAGCCATTAACTTCTTCATCGTTGGAAAATCTTTGACCACTGAGCCATTTTTTCAAGTTTGGGAACAGAAAATAATCCGAGGGGGCTAAATCTGGCGAATATGGTGCATGAGGTAGCAATTCAAACTTTAATTGATTAATTTTGGCTATTGCAATAACGGATTTGTGATCTGGCGCGTTGTCGTGATGAAACAACACTTTCTTTTTAGCCAAATGCGGCCGTTTTTGCTTGATTTCTTCGCTCAAACGTTGCAATAAGTTTGCAAAATACTGGCCGTTGATAGTTTTTCCTTTTTTGAGATAGTCAATAAAAATTATTCCACGCGCATCCCATAAAACCGACGCCATAACCTTGCCTGCAGATGAAACGGTCTTCGCCTTCTTTGGAGCCGGTTCTCCCTTTTGAGTCCATTGTTTCAATTGTTCTTTTGTCTCGGGTGTGAAATGATGGACCCAAGTTTCATCCATTGCTACGAAACGGCGCAAAAATTCTGCTTTGTTGCTGTGAAACTTCGCTAAACACTCAATTGAAACATTTTCACTACACTGTTTTTGCTCGAGTGTGAGCAAACGCGGCACCCATCTTGCACACAGCTTTCTCATGTCCAAATTTTCAGATAATATGCGAAGTACCGCACTTTTTGAAATGCCCGTAATGTCTGCTAGCTTGCGCACTTTCAGTCGACGATCATCAAGTACCGCTTTGTGGATTTTCTTCACCATTTCTGGAGTCGTCACCTCATTTGGTCGACCACTGCGATGCTCGTCTTGGCAGCTCGTACGGCCTCGTTTAAACTCAGCTACCCAAAATTTAACTGTTGTAAACGAAGGAGCAGACTCACCCAGAGTAGAATCCAGTTCAGCTTTTATATTGGTTGGGCTGAGGCCTTTTAAATAAAAGTATTGTATCACATAACGATGACCAATTTTCTCCATTTTCACAAATTCACTGACAACGTTCTATTGATGGCTGCCAAACAAATACTGAACAACGTGACGCTTTCAAACTTGAAACATATGCTTTATAGACTGCATACTTTCCAATACAGTGATATTTTAAACAACTACCTCCACCTCTTGGTCAGGTCGGGTACTTCTGGGACCACCCTTAAGTATCTTATTTTTGAAATAAATAAAGATTAGTAAAAAGTTTCACAGTATTTATTAAAATATAACCTGACAATATTGTTTCGACAGCTAAGCTGTCATTATCAAAGGTAATATAAATATAAACAAACACGTCGCTAAGGTAGATACAAAAATAGGTAACTATTTTTATCTATGTGTTTTATTTATGTATCTACCTTAGCGACGTGTTTGTTTATACAGAAGTGGGCAAAAGAATGGAACCAAGTAAATATCTCTGGAGGTTTTAGAGATATCGGAATGAAATTTGGTAGGCAGATGTAACAGTAAATTGTGTATTTGCATGGAATGTTTTTGACAATTTTGAGTTTCCGCTTTAACCGGAAGTAATGCCGATTTTAAAATTTGTAATGGAACACCTTGTATATTATTTTAATTTTGAATAGTACATTTTATTACGATTACAAAAATATAGGGTCCGATATGTTTTATTTCAAGGCCAACCGAGATTTTTACAATAAAAGTACTTTTGAGGCAAAAACTAATGAAATCTAGTAGTCTATGAAACGAACGTAACAATCACAGTTGATGAAACTGACATTAGCCGTGATAGTAGTTAAAATAAGTAGGTGTTTTAACTTGAACGCAAAATGCTCCATCTAAATGAAAGAGAGAGAATAGAAATTCTAATGATGATTGGCTTTGGGGACCGAAGAAGAACGCATCAAGAAGTTTGTGATCTTTTCAATGATATTCATCCGGATCGGCAAACATCACGTTCGCTAGTAACAAAAACTTTGCAAAGGTATACCACAAGTGGTACAGTCGGTAATTTACCAAGAAGTGGACGTCCAAAAATTTCTACAAAAAACAATGTAGCTGAAAATATCGCAATATCTTTAGAGGAAGATCCGCATTTCTCTACTGATGGACTCGCCAATATACACGCAATAAGCCGTCGTTCAGTAGGAAGAATATTAAAACGAGAAAAATATCATCCCTACAAAATTCGCCTTGTTCAAGAACTCTCCGACGTCGATTTCGACAGACGGTTAGAATTTTGTGAAACAATGATGGATATTTGCAACCGTGATAATAACTTTGTAAGAAATATGGTGTTTTCGGACGAGGCTACGTTTTGTTTGAACGGTACAGTAAATCGACATAACTGCCGCTACTGGTCGCAAACTAACCCTCACTGGATACAAGAGGCTCATACGCAACATCCTCAAAAATTTAACGTTTGGGCCGGTATTTACAACAACATAATTGTAGGGTCTTTCTTTTTAGAAGAAACTTTAAACGGGGATAGATATTTAGAGCTTTTAGATACGCAAGTTATTCCGACGCTGGAGGAAAATGGACAACTGCCAAATAATATCTGGTTTCAGCAGGACGGGGCACCAGCCCATTTCGCTCGCATTGTTCGAGATCGCTTAGATAGGAAATTTTATCATAGGTGGATTGGAAGAAGTGGTACCATTGAATGGCCTGCGCGATTGTTACGTTTGTTTGATAGACTACTAGGTTTCATTAGTTTTTGCCTCAAAGATATCTATATCTGAAAATAAAAATTAGTTATGGGAAGTGTTTTGTTTAAATTTAATTTGAATTTATCTTTTTAACCTAACACCCACAGTGCTCTACTAGATAATTAGTCATAAGTTACTTAAAAAGTAATTAGTTACGAGTTACTTCTACTCAGTTACTACACAACACCACCTATCTATAGTATCGAGCAAATTCGTCCATCTTGTATAAAGGTTTTTGCGTTCTAATGTTTAATACTACACATATTATTGTCCAGGTATTCCAGTAGTATCTGTATCCTCCTCCCTGACATTGCATTGAGACTTATATCGTTCTAACAGGGATCGCATTTAAGCTTAAAAGTCTTGCGAACTAAAAAGTTAATTTTGTAATAAGTCGACTTGTTTCCTTGTTGCATGTGACCACAGATTTGTTTGTAAGGTAATTTTAATTTTTTTCAATAACGAAATTGAGTGTTATTTTGAGATAATTTGTGCTTTTTTGAAAAATGGTTAGAAATTTAATAATAAATAATTAATTAAAGACCTATTACGTCTACTTTTTATGCAGTTCAACAAAAACAGGAATATTAATTAACTTGTAATAATAGCCCCTATAATAGCAAATTAAGGACAAGTTCAAATCACATTTCAGATCCAACACAATATGTGCACTTGTCCTAATTAGTCTTTTGTCTTCCGGACCAGTTACGAAAAGGGTAAATGTTAAACCGACATGAACAGGAAATACGTAAGTACCTATCAGTAACATCATTATTACTGGAGTGAATTTTAACTTATTTAATGAATTTTCTTCTTATGTATCCGTATACGTCTTAGAGTTTTTTTCTAGCTTCTCCCAAAGACTTTTTGAAAGCAGTAGTAGAAACTTTATAACATTCTTTTAATGACCGTGAAAACTACACAATACTGTTGGACAGAGCATCCGAAGAAATATACTAGCAAGTAATTAAAAAGTGGTTTGTGATGACGTAGATGTTGCTGTGACCGATGTGTTGCCTACTGACGACTAAAAGAAAAGATAAACAGATAAATAAAGCAGTCTTAAAAACTAAATTTAAAGTCTTAAAACTAATTTGTTACAACGCAAACCCTTTTTATTATAACTTGTTATTATTTGCAAAGAAGCTGAATTTGAAATAAAATAAAATTCTGGTCTTAATTAAGTTTCTTAATTCTCCAGATTATTCTTTCCACAATTGTTGCAGGTCTGTTATTAAACTACAGCTGTTGAATTTTCCGATTCCCTGTTTGTTTCAGAATTTAAGGCTTTGACACTGAAATGCAATTCTACAAAGTGAATTAAACTGTTTTATTTAATTGCGTCTATAAAGTTACAAAGGCGCTGCAGTTTGTGGATACCATAAATGCAATTTACAGGGATTTTAGTAAATCTAATCGGGATAACTGTGTTTTCTGCGCTGTTGTAGTTCTTTTCAATAAATTAAAAGTTCATAGCTACTATAACTATTAATATCTTAAGACTTATACAGTCTCTAAAGTGTGTATCTATGTTGGATAGCTTTAATGAAAAACTTATGGTCAAAAGATTAACTTTTTTGTTTATTGTTTCCAGCCTTACCATGTGGAACTCCATAATCATGAAATAAATAAAGATTAGTAAAAGTTTCAGAGTTTTATTAAAATATAACCTGACAATATTGTTTCGACAGCTACGCTGTCATTATCAAAGGTTATTAAATAATAATATGTTATATAATTAGAAAACAAACACGTCGCTAAGGTAGATACAAAAATAGGTAACTAGATAAAATAATAATAATAATCAGAATTGAATATCTAATACTTCCAGTAACGGAGAATTACTGAGCTCAAGTTGTTCATTCATTAAAGGTACCCTGAGTTTGTGTTTGTATATCTCAAAGGCTTCTAAAATGTCTAATTTGCGTTTGTTATTACAAAAATGTAGGAATTTAATATTATTTTGAGGAGTCATTGTGTGATTTTGTTCTAAAAGGTGTTTGGCGTAATTCGATTTTTCAGGATGTTTATTTTTGTAATGACGTACGTGTTCTTTATATCTTAATATAAAGTCACCATAATACACATAAAATAGCAGCCTACAGATCATTAGTACACAGAGCTTTAACTATTCCACTAACAAAATCAGATTTTAGCAAAGATATATCAACCATTAAACAACTAGCACATGCAAATCCGAATATGATTGATACTTTAATTAAACAAAAAGATTATAGGTTAGCTATCAAAAGAATGTATCCCATTGACAATCAAACAGAAGACACAAATTACATATCTATACCATATTTTGGCAAAATATCAGAAAAAATTGCACATATACTAAGAAAAACTAACAATTATAAAATAACATTTAAAACCAACACTAACACTTTTTCATTTTTATTTAATGCTAAAGACAGAAAACATGATATCATGAAATCGGGCATTTACCGTTTAAATTGTTCTTTTTGTAGTTCGGTATATATTGGACAAACACTTCGAAATTTTGTCATAAGACATAAAGAACACGTACGTCATTACAAAAATAAACATCCTGAAAATCTAATTACGCCAAACAACTTTTAGAACAAAATCACACAATGACTCCTCAAAATAATATTAAATTTCTACATTTTTGTAATAATAAACGCAAATTAGACATTTTAGAAGCCTTTGAGATATACAAACACAAACTCAGTGTACCTTTAATGAATGAACAACTTGAGCTTAGTAATTCTCCGTTACTGGAAGTATTAGATATTTAATTCTGATTATTATTATTATTTTATCTAGTTACCTATTTTTGTATCTACCTTAGCGACGTGTTTGTTTATAATTATATTACCTTTGATAATGACAGCGTAGCTGTCGAAACCATATTGTCAGGTTATATTTTAATAAAACTGTGAAACTTTTACTAATCTTTATTTATTTCACAAAAGATTAACTCAAAAGTTTTGTTAAAATACTTACTATATATTTCCAAACTCATTAATTAATAATTACCCTCATTTAAAAGTATTGCATTTTATTGGTTAATTCGTAATTGGAACTTCCTTCATTTAGGATTATTTCGGTATTAGCTATTCTACTTTATTGCCCTTTTTGCAAAATATATTGCATAGAAATACTTCCTGTTAAATCATTTTTGTACTTGATTCTCTTGAGATGTAATTGTGGTTTTCATACATTTTGTGAACAATTGTTTGAACCAAACTAAAACCGTAGAGTAGCTGTGGAGTATGACTTGGTTTACTGTAAAAACTTTTTGACTAATTGCAGAATATTTCTCAAGCTTTTTCCTGAACCTTTAGACTATTCCTCTCTTCCCGTTGCAAATTACAGACAAAAAAATTTAGAAAACAAAACTATTAATCCGGAGTGGTATCCAGTGAACTTCATTAATGCCAGGAGAGATATGGGGCATCGGTTTCTTCTCACTCCTGCTATTACTTTTTTTATCCACTGTAACAATTGTAGATGTTTCTTTTCTCTCATTTTTTAAGTTGTGATAAATAAACAAAACAATTACTCACTCTTTTTTGAATTACAGCTTAAATAATTTTTACAATTTTGCACAATTTAAATTATTGCTACTTTTTCTGCAGAAAAAGTATTTGTAAGCACTATTGAATTTCTCCTTTGATTTAAAAATAAGATGCAGCTTCCTTATTGGCAATTTATGAACTGTTTGACTATTTTTTATCACATCTTACACCGGCCAGTTGCAATATAGTTTCGATTATTGAAATCAATAATCTTTTCGTGGGTTCCTTTATTTCTGGATAGAGCAATGAAACTCACAATATAACACAATTCCTTTTATTTTAAAGGATGAGAATACAGACAATTATGTATTAATGATAGAAAAATGATAATAATAAGTTATCTATCAATAAGACATATGCCCTTCTTGATTTCTTTACACATCTACTGTTCGCACACTTTTAATTCACTATCCCCAAAACCACCACCTACCTATTTATTATTAAAAATAGATAGGTATAACATTTTATCTCTGGTTGTGTAGGAACCGATAAATTATTCACTATGATCTATCAATTGATTTTTTACATTTCTATGTATTGTAAGAGGGTTACTTAGCTCTTTTGTTGAATTTGGTAGGCGCCTTTACTCGGGCGCCCGATTTGTGGTGGTCATTGCAGGGCGCTAAGTCGCTTACTAAGTGGCTCGGGGTGGTTTTCGGTGTCGGCGGGAATCTCGGGAGTCAGAATGGATATAGGACGAGGCTCCTAGGCTACGCACAGGAGGTATCGGAAAGGGCGAGGGATACAAGGATGAGACTCCCAGGATACTCACAGCGCGGTCTCGGAAGAGGCAAGGGATATAAGGATGACCCCCAGGCTACGCACAGCGAGGTCTCGAAAAGGATGAAGGATGCAAGGATAAGATTGGAACTTATATTCCCTGGCGGCTGCTCGACTAGTCCTTCTGGTTCAGTTGGCTGGTTGGTCCAGGAGGATTGGCGTTCTGGGAAGGTACTGACTAAATAAACCATTGTACTCTCTAATATAAGTGCTCGCAGAGCGCACACTGGACCGTTTAATACAAGCTAGACGTAAAAAAGTCAAAGTCTAATTTCACTATCATCCTTATTTCAAATCGATCACAGATAACCACTGACCTCAAAAATGCATTTACTAATCCCCTATCCCGAATTGAAATTGAGTAATTACACCCCAAAGTTGGCTTACAAGAAAAGTGCAATAGGCGACGTATGCACTTGCGGTTGACGCGCTTTCAAAGATTACGTGTTTTAGAAATTTACTGGCGTCTTAAGTGTTTGAGAAAAATGTCCTATACAAGTGAAGGTATGTGTTATTTTATGGCTTAATTAAAAATTTGTATCTTGTATAATATTGTTTTAAAAAAATCCAAACTCAAGCTATATTTTAGTGTTTATAAAATGCATGTTGATGAAATATTTTGGAGAATCTAAATATGTATGCCGCTATATGTCACGATCGTATATAGCTTAAATGAAAGCTTGAAGTGTCTACTTTCCAATACTGTAGTCGGTTGATTTCGCACGGTTTCGCATGACACTTTTTTTTTAATTTTTGGAGAGTAGGTTTTGCATTACCCGCATGGAGTATTTTACAGTTTGGTACTCTACTTCAAAATGTGAAGTACATTACAATTTATTTGCATACACTTCCAATAAAATAAACCTTCCAGAAGCTACTGGTGACTTTGTACAAAGGATTAAATCAAAAAATCACTTAAAAAAAAATTAACCACAAAGGAAAGTCAGCTGTTTACCGTAAAAAAGATACTACTACTGTAACAAAGAAAAAGTATATAACAGGAAAGTATTTATTGCGTTCGTACTGAAAGCAGTACCAAATGTGACCGCTTCTGAGAAAAAGGGCACAAGTTTTTCTTTGATTCTCTGCAAAAAACTCGAAAAAGCAAATCAAGTTCGGTTCAGCCGAAATTTAAGTCTGTTTATGTACCTATACTATATACTCAATTAATGACTGATGACACCACTTAGGGTTCTTACGCTTTTGAAATTGTAAACTCCCAGGCTTTCCCTGACTTTTCCAGACAAAAAAATTTCCCTGACAATTCCAGGTTTTCCGGGTGTGCAAGAACCCTGGCACTGCTGGTCTGTCTCATTGCTCTCATTACTACAAATCATTAATTATTTTTTCTACTTCCATATAAGTAAGTTGTGAAGTACAAACGATTTACTTGACAAGTAAGGTATCATTGTCAACACTATTATGTAACGAAAAGAAAAACTGTTACGTAATCTGCATATTATGCTACAGTTGGTAGGAACATTTTTGTTTATCACATATTCGTGTTGGGCATTGCCAGTTATTTTGTCAAAATATTTGACAAGCAGAAATATTCCAACTGTTATTTAAAAAATGTCACAATTTGGCAATCAATTTAATATGTGGTCGAAGAAAAGATATCGCTCTAGTTGTGAGGCAAATTATGTACGCATGACATTACGAATTTCCAAGTGTAATTTGCTACTTACAACTCTCAAAATGTAATATACTATTTCTTTACAACATGATTTAAGTCTTTTTGTTAATATTTATAATAATCTAACTAGTGTGATAAACTACATCTTAAGAAAAAAACTTTGTTTTTTTTTGTCTGCACATATGAGCTTCTAACCTAAACCTAACTATATTTTTTTTAGTGGTTAATTATACCGATTATACTTTAATTACTTTTACTGAGCTATATCTACACAAAATATGACGACTACAATCGTTTAAAGTGATAGAATTATTTACGTCTAGCTTGTATTAAACGGTCCAGTGTGGAGCGTGGAGGAAATAGTAGGAGGGAAACGGAGTGTCGCACGCCGAATAACGGATTTGGGAAGGGCGGCGTGCTCTTGCTTGAGTTGGCGGGTTATCCAGCGGCTATAGATCGCACGGATGATAAGCTCATTCACTTTACAACCAAAATAATTAAACAATAAAGTCATTTCGTTACAGTATATATAAATAACACTCGAACCATATCTTTATTTGTGAACTATTGTATCTTATTTCTATTTCGCTTATTTGAAGTTGGGCTGTAGCAGTTCTAACAAGCATTGGCCGGACTCTAACCAATATTTTACAAATTATTGTTTTGTGAATAAATATAGATAGCGGGACTATCTGCTAACATTGCGAGCTGGCCAATCAGAAAGTCTCCGTTATAATACTTACTCTCTGTTTCTTAAATAAAATAATTGTCATTACGTTTTGCATGTCACGAGAATGTTGGGATAAAGAATTAGTATGTTGTTAAGGAGTACTTCTTCAATTGCAATGAGCGTGCTTGCTTCAGATGTGTCAGTCGGAGCCATATTCAGTTATAAAAAATGACCAACAAAACACTGAACTTGATAATGTTTGGTGAACGTACGTGGTGAATGTTTGGTCAAGTTACTATTCTATCCGAGTATGGCCGTCTGAAAGATTTCAATCAACCAGTCAAAATCCTTATTATCGAAAAAGTCAAGTGCAGTTCTGGTCCTTACCGTGAAAAACTTTGAATAAAATAAATTTAAGGAATAATGAAGCGAAATCTTCCTTCCATACACATAAAGAATTCAATGCACACAGCGTCTAAATTCATCACATTTCAAAAAGAGAGTATATATTATCAAACTAGTATATTTTTGTAGGAATATTGTATATAGCACAATAATTATTAGATTGTTAAAAATTAAATGATTAAATTAAACACTTAAAGCGTAATTCCAGTGAAATGTAAATCTGGGCATTAAAAATTCAAATTTGACAAACGAGTAAAACATCAGCAAATAGCTACAAGGCTGAAGTTTTTAAAATTGACAGCACAATTATTTAGTTTAAAAACAACAACTAAATTATTTTGCATTTAATTGAAGTATTATTACGGGTGCACCCAAAATGATATCAAATGATACTTTTAACAATTATTTATCTATATGAATAGAAATTTTGAAAAATTTAGATATATTTTATTAAAAATTTGTTTTTTTTTTGTAACTTTTTATTGAAACTTTACAATCTACTTCATTATGAGTATTAAGTAAATATGATATATGTCTTTGACTTGGAAGAGGAAGTGTCCACTGACAATTCTCCTTATGGTTCACTAGCACTTAGTGTTGTGGGAGTAGGTCGGCAGGCCAGGTTTTGTTAAGTCTTCTAATGGGCGGTCCATCACTGTAGAGATTATCAATGAGGGCGTTTGGGTTTCCTGTAATCCGGTGGCGGTAGTTGGCAGAGCCAGTGGTGATGCCGTGACATGTGGAATTTGAAGGTCTTGGTGGATCATGAAGTTGCTAACGTACCATGGAGCGTTAACAATTGCACGGAGTGTTTTGTTTTGAATCACTTGGATTGATTTTAAACGAGTGGGCTTAGCACAGCCCCACAGTTGGATGCCGTACGACCAGATCTGTTTCAGCATGATTTTGTACAGTAGGAGTTTATTTCTGAGAGAAAGTTTTGATTTGCGTCCCGTAAGCCAATACATTTGTTTGACTTTGAGGTCCAGCTGCTTCCTTTTGGTTTG
Source organism: Agrypnus murinus (assembly GCA_929113105.1). Taxonomy (NCBI): domain Eukaryota; kingdom Metazoa; phylum Arthropoda; class Insecta; order Coleoptera; family Elateridae; genus Agrypnus; species Agrypnus murinus. The sequence continues at coordinate 18,193,788 of OV816024.1, read as the reverse complement.
AATGTGTTTCTGCCACGTTAATCGTTGATCTAAATGCAGTCCTAAGTATTTTACTTCAGTGTTAAAAATTTGGTTGAACAAAATATTATGAATTTGTATGTTATGTTAGCCACGTATTTGTACACACACGTTGTCACACGTAGATTTGTATTGTAATGTAATTTTATAGAACTGTTATTGTACTACATTTACTTTTTAAAATGATTCGATAAGAATATATTTTAGAAAATGTATTCTCATCATATAAAAAATAATAAACAGAGAATCTGAAGAAATACTAGTCGGCCTACTTACGTTAGTCAAGCATAGTTGTAATAGCTAATAAGTAAAGACAATTTACGCTCATGCTTTTCTATATAAATATGTATTTTATTGTATAAATGTTAATTGTAATTACCATTGCCAAACCACTAAAGTAAATTCATACTTGTTTGCGGTATAGCGCGATGTTATGTTTAACGACAACCACGGAAAGATGTTTATGTGATTGTCGAGACCGACTGCTTAGCGTGCCCATCTGGCAGAGCACGGCGAAGTGTACTGAGGTTTTAGCGACGAGAAAGATCTTTTCTCCGGTTCCGACAATAGAACCCGGGTCGCCTGAGTAAGAGCCGGATCCTTTACCGTGCGGCCACCCTCATGTAATGTAAAACTAATCATTATGTCAACATTAGTAAACACTTATTCTCTCTATTTTACGTTTGTGATGTCTATGATCCACCTGCGTCTGTTATGTTAGTCACACTGGAATTACCCAAAAGTATAATAGTGTATTTCCCATTCTGGTATTAAATTTTTATTTGTAAGTTGTATATATTTAGTAATTCCAGTTGGATTTATAAATGTAAATTTATATTTCTATTTTTTTTGTACTTTTGTAGTAGGTACCCTTTGCAATAAGATTGAACCAACCAGTGAATGTGCGGACGATAATGAATTAGTTACATCACATCGAAGAGATGTCTTAACTCAATTACATAAATTAGTCCCAAATACTTTTAAAAGAAACAATCTGTTCTATTGCCAAATCAAATTTGAGAGTGGGCGAAGCCGCGGACAAGTTCTCAAACAATTATAATACTTGTAGTTTCTTAGTTACATAAATTAGGTTTTCATAGACATATATTTTAAATATTGTAAGGAGTTCGGATGGTCAAAAAAATCACATAACATTAATAACTATTATTATTGAAAACGAACTACAAATTTTCTAATGACATCCCAATAACAAAATATACAAACTTTACTACCAGGAAACACAATTGAATATAATTATAGAGCAAGAGAGAAAGTGCGTTACGTCCGGTGGCCCGAATCTTGTGTTTACTACAATATACATATTTTGGAAGATATCACACTATTTCTGCAAAATGCACAGCAACTTAAAGTAAGATATATATTTTATATTCATAAGCAAATATTTTTGTAGTTTAGTAACCAAATTTGGTTAAAAATAAATTGTGCTGCCTCCGGAAGCTAATTAAAAGCAGCTTAAAAGTGCAAACCTCTTTAATATTTCAGCCTATTGAGCAAAAACGCTGAGATTTGCATTAAACTTCAAAGCAAAAACCTTGGAATTTATGTCTATTCACAATGTTCTTGTTTGAGTTAGCCGAGCTTATCACAAACTTTTCGACTTAAACGGTGGTTCCTTATCTAACTGGAATATTTATGGCCGCACGCTTCCTTTTCGCTTTCGCACCTAACATCTTACAAATCCTAGGGTACATTTAAAAAGTATTTTTCTTTTCTTCGTTAAACGACAAACGTGAATTAATAGAACCATAAAAATAAATAGTTTTTTTTGTATAAAATGAGAAAAGAAGAAAAATTTTAAAATTTGCGCGCTTGAGTTTGACCAGCAGAGAAACAAATATTTACAAATTCGTTCCTTTAGGAGTGTTCGTTTTATTTTCCGAGTTCGGTTGGTTTCGGTAGATGGTGCAGAATGTACGTATAATTCTTGATTGGAGGACTATTAACGGTAGAATCGAGATTTTAGTGTAAAGAATGAAAACAAATTACCAACATAAGACTGAAAAGAAATATTTAATTAAATTGTCATTCAACTTTATATTCCTTTTTGTTCTGCAAGATTTCGGAATTTCTCGAAACTAATAATCATTTATTTGAATTTGAAGATACGTATTATTGAATAGAATTTAAATTGAAACTACATACTGACCTACTGAAGTTATTCTCCTGTTGTAACGTGGGGTTTATGAGTTTATAAAGCTGTTTAAAACGCTAATCGCACAGTTAGCTGATTGCTTGAAAGATTAGGTCCAGCGTGACCTGACGTGGATGATACAAATAAAGTCGCCCAATGGTCTAGGGCAAAGCCGAGTAGCTGGGTGCTAATTTTTTTCCCTGTATGTTAATCTCAACGAGGGGCACTGTCGCATGTATGTAAATAATTCATTATCGACCGCACATTTACTGGTTAGTTTAATTTTTAACATTTTTCTGGATAGCATCCGATGAGTCAAGAATATGTTCCAGGTCACCATAATCATGCTAATAAACCCCAATTTCCCAGAAAAAAACATGAGGATGTTACGGGAGGTCCGCAATTCCTTTGTAAATTGTTCATTTTGACTAAAATATTTCTGAAACTAGCAACTGTGTGTTAACAACATTACACATTGTTTGAATTATTAAACAATAATATTGTAGAATTAATTATTTCAAAATTTCAAAAACACAGCTAGTTTTGAAAATGCACTGGAAGTTCTCGAGACATGCTGTTACACAGTTGTTGCTTCATTGTGTAGTTCTAGAATCTATACTATAGGTTTATACCTTGATAAATTACGAATGTAGGTACAAGTTTAAAAATTTAAAGATTCACAAGCACAACTCATACTTCTTAATTTTATATTTGCAAAACTTTGACTTTTAATATTTTAGAAATGTAAAATGTAAAGTTGTAGCTCAATTTGACTAATTTTAAACATTAAAGGAAAAACTGCATGTATTAATTACAATTATAATTTAAATAATGTTTAGATGCTATAAATGCCTTGAAAAATTATCAACCTGATTGGGAATCGAACCCGAGACCCTCTGCTTTCCGGGCAAAAGCTTGACCGCTGACACTTACAGCATCTTAACATTAAAAGGAGTTTTTTCTGGGGTTCGAGATTTGACGTCTTTCATACATACAGGGTGTTTTGAAAAAGATGCCTTTCCCGTTAAAGAGCAATAGAGAAACATGTGTAGAGTAACATCTTACTAACAATTTCCTGAAATGCCCCTTTGAAATGACAACCCCCCTTATAAAAATAATAAGCACGCCACTGCAAATAGTAGATAAAGCTGTATGAAATGAAAATTGTGTCTACTAATACATACTTTTAAATGTCATGGACAAATAAGCCATAAACTAACCCAAGCAGGTAGCAGGATAAATATTTATAAATTCTTCGGAAGATTGTAATTAACACCAAATTGCAGTACGTGCTTTTAAAACGTTTTTAACTATAAATAATAACACTCATTTTGAACATCTGTAATAACTGTTACTTACTCAGATCTTTGAGATTTGTAACTGCAGTATGCAGTTTGTTGTCAACTTTCTTTGTGTTAGGTGTTGGTAAACTTGAGTTTCGATTAATACACGTTTTTTAGAATTAATAACTTGCATTAGGTAGTGTTAAGTGTTTGTTTTAGTGATATGTAAGATAATTAGCCAGGTAAATCAAAAGCCGATAATCCAATCTTTAATGTTTAATATAAAAATGTATCAATACATGGACCGAATCCAACCAGTGTTAACTAATAACTAAAACTTCCCTTTCTTTTAATAATCGTCTTTTCCGTTACATGGCAGACGTTCAGCATCATTAAGCATTTACGACCCTTAAAAGTTATGTATAAAATCAGAATGTTTCAGACCAAACATTAGTAAGCGTGAATTAAAAATAACCAATGGTAGAAATATAAAGGGCTTATTCATTCTCGTATCCCTACAGATAAGTAGTTTATAGTGTATTTAGTTACTGTTTAAATTATGGCAGAACCAAACACGCCTGTTGAATGAACGGAACTTTTCAAAAAGTACACTTATACCGTGAGTGCAATTTTGCCAATGGCTATTGGAACGCAAACAGGAAAATCCCCAGTTTGCACAAAATGTTTTACTCGTAAACGGTAAGTAAGTAAGTAAGTACTCATTTTGTTAAAATGACATTCGTAAAATGAAAAACAGGCAATGTTTCCATCACAATTAGGTCAACGAACGTATGTTACATTTTATTTACCGACCTTAATAAGTGATCAAGTCATCAAGGTAGTGAGTCACTCGGCAACCGCTGCTGAAATTCAATTCTGTTGTTTCTGTAAATTGATACGTACGTAGCGGAGGTCAGTTACTATTGTTTGCTTTATCAGTAATTCAGGGTCAACAGCTTACAAACAATCCATAGTCGACTCGTGACTTTTTTGTAACCCGAAATTTTTTTTAATTTTTAATTTTTATTTTATGAGTTTTGGGGTCTCTATATGGTCACCTTTCACCCCCTTAAAGCATTGCATATTTTTCCGGAACACCCTGTATTTGTCATGTTTCTTTATTATTTAACTCCGTTTAGAATCTAGAGAAATTGATAGATAGAGCGTTAACACTTTCAAATAGGGGAAGAGGGGGAACAGTGTTACACAAAAAATACTTTTTGATATAATTCAGAACCAAATAAAAATTTCAAAATTTATTCTCTTCCTACTTTAAGAGTTACGAATCTTGTTTCAACTTTTACATTTAACTCCCTTTGATTATTTCAACTTTTGGAGAAATTAAGATTTATTCAACTTGGTGTTCTGTGTAGCACTGTATCCTAATAGTGGGGTACAGAGTTACAAGAAAAGGTTAAAAATGTTAATGTTAATGAAACAACTTAAAATTTTTATATAATAATATAATTATTATTAATATTCTTGCGTTGTACGTACGAGTTGGAGTAACTTCGTATTTTTTTACGTATAATTATCCTAATTGACAAAATTCTGTGTTTTATTGTAGCCTCTTCTTGTATCACCACAAAGTTTCCAACATTGATATCATTTGAATGGACTAATGTATCTTTCTCACTAAGATGCCACTTGGACTGATAACTGTCTGTACAAGTGTTACATAAATAATGTTACACCGAACCCCACTATCCACTGTAACACTGTACCCCAATCATCAAAAATCTATACTCGAATAGTTAATAAGGGCATAAACAGTTTTGAAGTTCGTGCTTCTCCGGCGAAAATAAACTTACAAACTACTTATAAATAAATTTTTAATAATCTAGCTTTAATTAATTTAATCCTGACGTAGATTGTATTTTACTTGAAATAATTACTTTTGATATTAAAAAGTATACATAACTTAATTTCTTGAAAACCCAAAAGTGAATATTAACCAAAATGTACCTACACTTAGTTAACAAAGTACTTTTAACATGAAAATATGAACAATGTTTAATATAAAGCAATCCTAAAAACATTAAATGTACCACTGTAGTATGTGTAACACTGTTTCTCCTCTTCCCCTACCTTATTTAATTGTTTACCTTAAGGTTAGCGAGTTAGAGAAATCGATATATATATATATATATATATATATATATATATATATATATATATATATATATATATATATATATATATATATATATATATATATATATATATATATATATATATATATCACTACAATTGTTTAGTTTAAAACTAATCAAAAAATATTAATATACAAAGTGGAAATATTTTCTAATGAAATACTTAAAAAGAAAGATATAAATGGAAATATCAGTCATTTATTCATTAATGATTAATAATGATAATAAGTTATGCATCGCCTGTTATTATAAACAAATTATAGATGAAAGAGGAATTAAAGGAAAAGGGAACAGGGAAGAAAACAGGAACTAAAGAGAGACACGAATATCACAAACTTAACTTTGAAAATTTTACAATATTAGAAAAAGAAGAAAAACTAAGAGATTATTTTTAGAAATGGTTCATACCAAAAAACAGACCGATACTAGCAACTCTATTAATGACAAAAAAATCTTTCCCCATGTTATGCCAATATGTTTGCAATCTTAAAACACAATGTAATGAAAATAACGGTGAAACGCTCTTGTAAAACGAAAAGTTAAATATCTTTATAATAAAATTTATTTTCCAATACATAGATATAATAACCAAGTAGATAGTAAAACAAAAGCTAATCTCAACGCATTTTGTTACTGTAGTATAAAAAAATACCGACATTTAAAATTTACTTAATTGTTAAATCAAAATTATAACAATAAAAATGTAACAAAGATAGATTTTTACCCTTTAACAAATATGTGATTTTTAATTTAATGTTCCTGTAATCTTAGAATGTATCACTTATTAAATTATAATAGATAATAACAGAAATAAGAATTGTTCAACTATAAACAGTAAAACAATTTTTACAGGATTTATACAATTTTTTATAACATAAATATTTATGTTATAAAAAAGTGGTCCGAAGAAGATATTGATACATATCGAAACGCCACATACTTATTATTCCAAATGTTATCTTTCAAGAAACCTGAACCGGCTTTCTTTAAACTATTCACTTCAAACCATCCTTTTATAACAATCAGCCAAGTATACTCTATTGTTTTCATTAGTGATAAGTGATAACATACACCAAAATCTATGGAGTTTACTGGACATCTGTCAAACTTCGGAATCGTAATAAGCACACAGTCTCCAACGGAAACTTTCTGAAATCGAAATTTGGAAGCTATCAACATTTTTGCTCCTGCAAATTTCATTCGTTCTGGAGAATTTTCCGACTTGTTGAATCATTGAGAGTATCCCAGACATAAGTCGCTGGACTTTGATGTTGGATTTTTAAACCCGTCATGCACTATGGTTCGGGTTCTAGTTTCAGACGAGAACCGAGGATCTCGTCCGGGACGTAAATCGGATCATGGCACAATGTTTAGATTTGCTGTAATTTATTGCATAACTAAATTTGGGCGAGATGGTTTGTATAATAAAATTATAATATCGTATTTCTTTAAATTCATCAAAGATGCCTATGGAAGATCAAAACAAAAGGAAGATCTTATTAATTTATACAGTTGCAATGACCAATCTATTACATTCATAGCCTATGTAATGATTTTCAAATAACAATGACGTTCCAGGGTCAATGAAAAATACAAAAATTGGCATTTGGCGGCTATTTTGAAAAATAGTATTATGTTGGATACATCATTGTTTAGAGAATTTTAGGTTGAAAGCAACTGACTAAAAAAATGGGAGTTGCTGTTTAAAATAAAAAAAGTTGACGTCACTTGCGGTGAATGTAGAAGAGGTCTTTCGACCATTACAATGTGCAATTTCTAGTTTCCATAGCCTAATATAATAATCAGAATTTGAAGCATCTTCCTTATTATTAAAAATGGAAATATCTCGTAAGCAACAATTTCTGTGTCATCCGATATAAATGCTGCGACGTATAGATTTAAAAATGTTTGTCACTCATTTTTTAATGAGTGACAAATCAAACGATAATGATATATAAATGGGTGAGTATTATAATGATGTCGTTTCTGTCCGCGTTCCCTACTATTAGAAAACAAAGAAATATTCCCCGAATTTGTTTTGACTACACTATTCCTCATGGAACGTTTAAATTGTTTCAACAATATCTAAAATGAAATGTGCGTCGTCTGCATCCTTGTTGTGCCATTCATACAGAGGTCACGTACTGTACTGATGATGTCAATTTTTAAAGAGTTTGCCTTAAATTCTACTAGACTTAACACTGACCTGCATTTATTGTACGTAGTTTCCTAAAAACGTCGTGCAACCTTTGCAAAGTTCATGTACCCAAAAGATGTTACTAAGGTTTTATGTTTCTAATGATCTGAAAAGTTTATCCTCAAAGTCCGATCATTGGCTATTGAATCACCGTGTATATATTAATAACCAATTAACCATACTAGTCCTTTGTTTATAACAAACCAACATGTTAGTAGTCTGTTATTAATTACTTAATTAATAAATACGTATATACAGAGGTGGGCAAAAGTATGGAACCAAGTAAATATCTCTGGAGTTTTTAGAGATATCGGAATGAAATTTGGTAGGCAGATATTACAGTAAATTGTGTATTTGCGTTGAATGTTTTTGACAATTTTGAGTTTCCGGTTTAACCGGAAGTAATGGCGATTTAAAAATTTGTAATGGAACACCCTGTATATTATTTTAATTTTGAATAGTAAATTTTATTACGATTACAAAAATATAGGGATTCGATATGTTTTATTTCAAGGCCAACCGAGAATTTTACAATAAAAGTACTTTTGAGGCAAAAACTAATGAAATCTAGTAGTCTATGAAACAAACGTAACAATCACATTAGTAATCAAAATTAAATTAATACAAAACGGGAAAATAAAACAGGAGTACTTTGTAAAGGGAAAATAAACTTAATGTAGTAAATGTTGAAACTGAGCTACATTTACTTCTTGACAAAAGGCTAGTCTATTTGTAAACTCCCTTGTAACTTTAATTATTACTTCTGGTGGAATTCTTTGACTCTCTTCGGTTATTCTTTCAGCTAGTTCTTGCAAACTGCTTGGTCGATTAAGCTGAACTTTGGACTTCAAATAACCCCATAAAAAAAATAGTCCAGTGGAGTAAGGTAGGGGGATCGCGCAGGCCATTCAATGGTACCTCTTCTTCCAATCCACCTATGATAAAATTTCCTATCTAAGCGATCTCAAACAATGCGAGCGAAATGGGCTGGTGCCCCGTCCTGCTAAAACCAGATATTATTTGGCAGTTGTCCATTTTCCTCCAGCGTCGGAATAACTTGCGTATCTAAAAGGTCTAAATATCTATCCCCTATTAAAGTTTCTTCTAAAAAGAAAGGCCATACAATTCTGTTATTTTAAATACCGGCCCAAACGTTAAATTTTTGATGATGTTGCGTATGAGCCTCTTGTATCCAGTGAACGTTAGTTTGCGACCAGTAGCGGCAGTTATGTCGATTTACTGTACTGTTCAAACAAAACGTAGCCTCGTCCGAAAACACCATATTTCTTACAAAGTTATTATCACGGTTCCAAATATCCATCATTGTTTCACAAAATTCTAACCGTCTGTCGAAATCGTCGTCGGAGAGTTCTTGAACAAGGCGAATTTTGTAGGGATGATATTTTTCTCGTTTTAATATTCTTCCTACTGAACGACGGCTTATTGCGTGTATATTGGCGAGTCCAGCAGTAGAGAAATGAGGATCTTCCTCTAAAGATATTGCGATATTTTCAGCTACATCGTTTTTTGTAGAAATTCTTGGACGTCCACTTCTTGGTAAATTAGCGACTGTGCCACTTGTGGTATACCTTTGCAAAGTTTTTGTTACTAGCGAACGTGATGTTTGCCGATCCGGATGAATATCATTAAAAAGATCACAAACTTCTTGATGCGTTCTTCTTCGGTCCCCAAAGCCAATCATCATTAGAATTTCTATTCTCTCTCTTTCACTTAGATGGAGCATTTTGCGTTCAAGTTAAAACACCTACTTATTTTAACTACTATCACGGCTAATGTCAGTTTCATCAACTGTGATTGTTACGTTTGTTTCATAGACTACTAGATTTAATTGGTTTTTGCCTCAAAAGTACTTTTATTGTAAAAATCTCGGTTGGCCTTGAAATAAAAAATATCGAACCCCATATTTTTGTAATCGTAATAAAATGTACTATTTAAAATTAAAATAATATACAGGGTGTTACATTACAAATTTTAAAATCGGCATTACTTCCGGTTAAACCGGAAACTCAAAATTGTCGAAAACATTCAACGCAAATACACAATTTACTGTAATATCTGCCCCCAAATCTCATTCCCATATCTCTAAAAACTCCAGAGATATTTACTTCGTTCCATACTTTTGCCCACCTCTGTATACTACTATTCATGCTTTACATAAAAGTGTATCTATTTTTGTAATAAAATTCCCATCTGTATAAATATATGTAACACAGCAACTCTTACAGTATTGCATTTTCAAAACTTTAATTTTTAATCGTAAATTCAAGAGCTATTTTTCGTCTCACAAAGGCTAGTAATATTCTGCATCTCGCGAATTTCATCTTACCGGCATGCTAGTGTTATGTAGTTTCAAATAGTAGCTTGACACTTTCAATTTACTGAAACGTGGATGCTGGCGCAGTACATGTAGCAGTTTAATGAAATTACTGCATTGTAGCAAGTGCAGATAGGTATTTTTGTGAATGATAACGTATTTTTTGAAATTTAAATTTAGTGTAATTGTTGGTTTAGTATTACATCAACTAATATTGTTTGAAACATGTCAGATAATTTAGGGGCTATTCGCTGTGTATAATGCAATTAGTTTCGTGTCTAAACATAATATGTACTTAGGGTAATTAATGGTTTTGCAACAAAGGTGCATATTTATTAGTAAATTTGCATTATTTACTTTATTTTTATGGAATATATTACTTTAATTATTTGTACTCGTTATTTATATTATTTAATTGCAAACTGTAGAGATTTGTTTATGTTTATTTTTCGATTAGAGAATAGACTGCAGAAAGATAACACTATTACTTTTTTATTATCATGTTTGTATTGGTTCATGTTTCTGTTTATTCAGTGCCCCGTTCTGTATTATACGTTGTCAAAATCACCAATAAATTAAATTCTTTGTGAACATCAAATAAAAACATGAATAAATTTAAACACAGATTTTTATTTTTATTGTGGTTAAAACGAAAATCAAAATTCAAAATAAACACACAACACAAGTGTTTAACCAAAAGAAATTCAAAATTAGGAAAATCTTCCTAGAGTTTGGTTCAAAACGATCAAAATCAAATTCTAAATTTAAATAAAAATAGTCTTTATAACTTTATGGTTCTTTATGTGAACAAAATCTTTCACTTTCGAAATACCTTGTATATAATCGTCCGAATCCTTTTAAAATCTTTTATTAAATTACTCCTATTGCATTGTTGGTAATACAGACTTTCCAATAGTCAGCTGAACGCTCTTCCAAATAAATCGATTTTCAAACCAATAAATAAATCTTTATATTGTTTATAATAATATTTACAATCCCAAGTAATTGTTCTAAATGTAGAAATATTTCTTCTTTATTTTATAAACAGGTAACTATTCCATAAATACTTTGTTTACATTCGACGTATGTTTATCAAAACATATGGTTATAACTTAACCTAACTCTATTTTTTTTAAATCTTATACGAATCGACGTGGACACTTCAAATACGTTTTGTCGACGGACTTTGTTAATTTTCCCTGGACTTTGTATATGTTTTACCAAAACAATTGACGACTATGAAAAAATGCCACAAATCTAATCGCTACATTCGTGACGTCACAGGATAAAAACATATGTTTAAAATTTGCATTAATCTTAAATCTAGAAAAACAGAAATATAGCTGGCACAAAGACGAACAAATTAATGTAATACACTTATAGTCTAAAATCAATGATAACTGAGAAAATCAACAAAAACGATTAACGATGACAACTTCATTAAAACTCAAATTACCACGAAAACACATTATCTCCTGCTATAACTTTACAAGAACTGAACATATAGCTACACTAGGTAACTCATACATATAAAATTTACATAGGAAAATATATACAATAAAAGAAAAACTCAAATGAAGAATATGTTTATACGTTTTAGGAGTTCAGCGATGCTATACAAGATCCTACACAAATATCAACATAAATGAAATCAAATACTCAAACTTATCTAGCATACAGTCCTTCAAATGCTTGTATTCAAACAACGGTGAAAAATGTTCTATTAAAATAAAAATTTAAAAACCCTTCAATATATCCAAAACAGCTGATTTTCCTTAATAATTAATACAAATCCTTTAATTACAGGAATTAGTATGTTAAATGTACTATTATAGACATCATAATAATAACCTATTTTAAATATTTCTAGTGAAATATAATCCCGAAACTGGTTCAGCTTACTAGGATAATGAAAATACTATCTGCGGTCCCATCATCGGCACATCAAATTCAAGAAAAGATAAAACTCTTGTAAAGAAATGGACAAGCTATCCTAAACATGTAGCATGGGTTACATACCTCATGTTTTAGTACCAAACATCAAATTAAATGATATTCCTTTTTATAAAATATTCTTTTTAATAAAATTAGGTTAAATATTGTCGACACCTATCATGGTCCTATTTTTACTATTTTTACTTGATAAAACTATCTATAATCAAGCATGTAGTCTTTAGCACGAATAAAACTATTGTCCTAGCCTGTACATCCTTTCATTTGTTGCATGGATAATTATATAGATGCCATCTGGCTAAACCCGATACCTATCGTAGACTATTGATTATTTTTAATATGTCGTAAACTACTGAAATTTTTAAATAGATGATCCATATCATCGCAATATGTATATATAATGTTCACAAAAATATATATTACTTTCGAAACTATAGTTTCTCTTTTATGAACATAATTACACTAGTTGTATTTATATTATTAAGTATTGGGTTTCATTCTGTCTGCATATTTTGGTAAAATATGAGAGAAAACTTTGTTCAATTTTGTTGTTGGTATAATAATGTCAGGTTCAATTTGTGGTTGGATAGAACCATCTGGAATATAATCGCCCCTATTTTAATTTTTTAAAGATATGAACATCTTCGGTTTAAGAATGATGATTCTTCAGTGTGGATAAGCACACAAGCCGTTCTTCTAGCTCTTCGCGAGAACTGACTATTTCGTTACCCGTTTAGTATAATTAAAAATAAAGGAGATGGTTTTGTAACTGTACCGTATCTTTGTGTTTAGGGCTCAAATATTCAAGTGAAGATTAAGCATTCCGGTATTCAGTTTGGAATTTTCCCGATTGTTGCTTTCGTTAACTTAATGCATATGTAATAAGTAATCAACAAATTAGTAGTGCAATCTGTTACTTAGAATTTTGAAGAATCTAATGAACCGTTAAGGTTTAGTGAACCTAAATGTATTTTGTGAAAATGGTGGTTTAACTCAAATAGTGGAAATGACTGTGAAGTTAGAGATTTATTTAATGAAGAAAGTCCAGACTTCAACAATAACTGTCTTGTGTTATTCTAATGGCAATGTTAAAGTGTGAAAGTTTTTTGTGGTGTTTAAACGAAAGGCAATTAAGTGTTCGGTGGTCAGTTTGTTAAATAAGTATTATCAAATTTTCCCATGACACTGACGTCTTCGTCCATGTTCTTCATTAATGTAGTAAGAAAACTTTAAAATTTAGAAGAGGCTTACTTAGACTACTTTGCAAGTCTTTCTAGATTTCTGCGTGGAAATAAAATGAATACAGCCGTATTTGCCATACCCTATATATGTCTTGTGTTTTATTTACAATTATTTCAGACCACTGAACTTTTTTTATAAATAAATGAGAACAAATGTAAGCAATCACCTGCTATAAATTGGCTGCATAAATTGTTTGAAGTCACTCTTACATCCATAAACAATCCGAACCTTTTTTCCTAAACTGTAGATTCTTGTCGTAACATTTTAAACAATACTAACATAAAATTTGAAAGGCGAGTTACATACAGCTTTTATTTCCATACATCAATTCAGTTTACTTCACTTCGCTTCACTTTACTTCCATACATAATACTTAAATTGCACGTCTATTTTATGCTTGTTTAATATATTGTAATTTATTCTATTTATATTCCATAAGTATATTATAATTTATTCTAATCATATTCCACTTAATGTAAACGTTATTTAAATTAAGTCAGTTCTAGTGTGCCAAGGTCCCCTTGAAACCGAGTACAAGCTAAATATAGCAACATTATTAAGCCACGTTCGCTATGCATGGCTTCTCAGAACCGTGGGAATCAACGTAAAGGCGAAGTCAAACAAAGAAACTCGCATCCAGCCACTCCCTGGAGGCACAACCTATAAATACAGCATCGAGCTGCAACCTTGTAAGACTTAATCCATCCAGCAAGCAGTAACGTACTTGACCACCGAGCAACGAAAGTGTAGTGGTTGTAACGTAGTCGTGACGTAAGTCAGATTTGTCGACTTAGCAAATTTGTGTATTTACCAATAAATACTTTATTAAATTCTGGTCTCCAAATCTTTTTTCCGCTTAATTGGCGCCCTCTATGTGTTGTTTATTTATTCCTGTGTTTAATCTGAAATTAGTGAAATTTTACAATTAACACCCAAAACACCTGAATGTTTCTTTGATGAAGTAAGTTATCTCATCCGGTGCTTTGAGCTTTATTACGTAAGTATAAGCTGTTGTGGTTTAAGTTTTATGTTTACATTGATGATCTTACAAATTGGCTAGCTCATTCGCTGGGCTTTTAAGTTTTAAGTAATTATTAATCAGTTTTAGTTTTTCCTTAAACTGCAAAAAACACTCTTCTCCATATTTATTTATATGAAAAATAGAGAACTATGTATTCTTGCTTATTACTAGAGATAACGTTAATATTTTTTCGCTATATCAACACTTTTCATGTGCAGACATTATTTTCTTCAAATAGATGTTTTAGATAAATATATTTGAAATTAAGGTAGATAGATTTAAACAAAACAAACAAATCTGCCAACCAGAAAATTAAAAATTCAAAATACCTTAAAAATTACCAAAAGTATTCATTCAGTCAAAAGCTTTACAACGCCACAGCGCTTTAAACATCTGTTTTCGACTTTGTAGCAATGCTTACATATTTTTGTTTATATGCTAGATTTTTACACTAATTATTATTTTCTAATATTTCCTTTATGAATACAGTTCGGTACGGGAAACATACATTCATTCATAATGAATTGTCAATGCTTATTTGGGTATATCGTACAATTACGTACTGATTCTCTTTGATTTCATTTACAGGGGTTTACAGGGTATAACAATCGTGTGTTGCAACAAAGTTTTGCTTTCCTATACTTTTATTGCCATTAGTTCTAGAGTTTGTTTTTGTATCAATAATATTAATGAGGAAATGCGTTTAATGCGAATATTATAAATAGAATAGCTGCATAAAATTTCATTATAAAAAGCGTGAAGGCTGTTTCGCAGCATATTCAAAATCCCTTGGATTTGCCGAAACTCACGTAAGTTCAGTTTGCTATAACCCGAGTATAATATTGACTTATATAACACAAAGTCTAATACATATTGTAGGTATGTACCTGTACTATTTATATGAGTTTAGTAGGACAGTTGATTACATGTCTATACCAAAAGAGATATAATCTAAATGTGTGTAATACTTACAATCAGTAAAATATAACCAAAACATGTTTTCATCTAGAATGACTGTGCAAGTGGAAGCCAATTTATGATTGATTTACATATATTTACTTTAAATTGTCAACTATTATTATTAGATATTCTTTTTACCCATCTTATTAAAATTAGATTATCATGTTGAAATAAAAAAATGCATCGTAAGACTAATGTAAATGCCTGGTTTATACAGCAACTAACAACTAAGAATTACAGTTAACAATTAAAAATTTAGCATACGCATAAGCCGTATGTTCGCAATACCGCCATAAAAATTTGAATTTGTTTAATGTAGTCGTTAACCTAATTTCAACGAACAATTATCAGAAAGATTAAAATAAATTAATCAGTTAAAATCTAACCTAAAATTAAAAATTATGCTGTTTATGTTTATTTACTAACTGAACTTATAATTTTAATAAAATATTCTTATACAAAACGTAAATACAGAAGAATAATACAAATACAATTGTAACAGTAATTAACAGTTTTGAAGTAAATATATTGCTGTGATATACAGAGGGAAAGGTTAAATAGGTAATTTGGGTTGCCTATCTTTCAGGCGTTCTTATTGAATTTTTTGTTAAAAGGTTTATTTAATAGTTTCAGAAGTAGGTTTGAAGCTAGATATATACAGGAATTAAGTTAAATACTTTCTTTTTGCAATAATTTCTTGTTAAAGTTACATTTTATGCAAGATTATTTAACGATCCGATCTATTCATTACATAACCTCAATTTTTGTAATTAATTTTCAAAATGGGTTTCTTTAGAAGAATAATTTATTCACATTATGTTAACATGCATAAGAAGTTTTATATTTTAACAAAAGGATACTATGTAGGTGGTGTATGATTTGATAATTGTAGATTATAATACAACGGTTGGTACGTTGAAGTGTTTTACTTAAGGAACCGTCAATAGCTCAAACTTGGTAAATTGCACCTAGAATAAAATAAAACGGGCTATTATGAATTAATTAGCATATATAAAAGAAACTTACCTTGCTTAATTTTCATAGGGTGATTATTTTTTTTCTTCTACGATACATGGTGGTATTGGCTTGTCAAGCCACCGTTCTAATTTAATTAATTTAGGTTCATGATGTTATTGTGGAATTTCGTTGGATAACATCTTAACTGTGAATGTTGCATAAAGTTTTTGTTGTTCTATATTGTTGTTTTGTCAGCCGATTCAATTTAAATACGTCCATACACCTGTGCCGAGAATAAAGTTAATTTTGTATTGTAAGTGTTTGTTATTGATGTCAAATGATTGGGAAAAGGTAGATAAGCAGATTATGTAAAGATTAATGGGTTAAATTGGTGGTTGGACAGATTTAAATGGAATTTATTACAATTTTTGTCAAGCGTGAACAGTTGTTTGTTCGACTTAAGATTGTGAGTTATTGTTGGGTTTTAGAAATAAAAATGTTATGTTATTAATTTAAGGAAGTGTTGGGGATTCTTTTTATGTGTTCAAATCTAAAATTTAAAGAAAATAATATTTTATTTAAAAATAATTAGAAATGTCAGATTTTGCTTCATGGCATACTTGATTATCTTACTTTATTGATGTTCCTATATGTTTTAATGCAATTTGTATTGTGAAAAACAATTAGTAATCTCTAGAACGTATTGGAAGGAGGACGTGTTGTTCTCAGATTTATTAACCTAAAAAAACAACAAACATTTTTAATAAAGAAGAAAGATAAAGTGAGGTTACAAATTTTGAATAATTAAAACTCATGCATATAATTGGATATGGCTTACCTGTTTGTCATTATGTCAAGAAAAGTATAAATCATAGAATTGATTTGGATAATTTCAACACTTATGGAACTTGTTATTTTGAAATACATTTGAAGAATTAAATTTTATGCAGACCTGCATTTTAAAAGAAAAATCTCACCAACAGTCAAGAGTTGGGTTGTGGTTACCATAGCAGAATTTTCAAATCTGAAGAAGTGCCTAGTGTGCGACTGAGAATTGTAAGTGTATTTAAATTTATACTGGCCAATAACGCAAAATAAAATAAAAAGATCTTTTCGGACAATTTTTATTAAAACAATATAACAAGACTTAACGATTGAGACAATTTAAACTATTTTTTAATATATATAAAAAATAATAGAATTGAGAAAATTCGACATTAATTTTTATTTAAATCATTGTTATGAGTAGTTTAGTATAAGGTACAAAAATTGACATAACCTATAAAAAAAATATTAAAAGGCTGATTAGTAGTTTTTATCAATTGATTATTTTTTTATTTGTGTTTAAAGAAATAAAAATTTGTGTTTCTTTCTATATCTTTAATTTATTGTTCATTTTTCTTCCTTGTGTGGAAATAATTTGTGATTTTCAGCTTGTTGCAATTTTCCCAGCTCAGGTGTTACGATTAAAGGTTGACCCACTGATAGTAGAAATTGGTAAGGTAAGGTTATTGTATAATAAATTTCAGAGATATTTGTCGAGTGCTTTACTGAAACTAAAGTTGGAGCTAGTGACGGGGCAAAAATCTATTAATAAAATATATTGTGGTGGTAAACTGTTGTATTGTGGTTTTATTTTATTAAAGTACTATACATATCACTGCAATATGTAAGTCAGATCTAAACTCATGCATTTGTTCTCTCATAGTTATGCTAGACGAAAATAAATTTTGATCATACTGTAAATCAAGGGTTCCCAAAGTGCGGCCCGCGGGCCAAATGCGGCCCCTGATATCAGATCATCCGCGATTTAGAATTCCTAAAGATAACTTAAAAAATAAATAAATTTTATATTATGATTAAAAATTGCACAGTTGACAAATACTAAATTTTATATGTAATATATTTTGTTATTATATAGATTGTATATATTTGATTGTCTTAACGGTCGCCCTCAGCTGATTAAATTTTGATGTTGTTCCATATGTCTATTAGTGGAGTGAAATTGAAAATTAAATGAAAAACTCATATCTAGTCTTCTCCACCTTTATTAGTAATAAAGAAGACTAATAAAAACTAATAATAAAGACCGAGCTTTTCATTTAATTCTCAGCTGATTAGCTGATGAGTATTAATAAGTCCAAATTAAGATCAAATTTAAATGATGAACATTTACAAGCGGTGTTAAGAATAAATTCAATCGACTTAGAACCTAGACTCAATGTTATTATTAAAAGAAAACAACTGCACAAGACACACTTCTGATCGAGGAATTTATTATTTTTTTTTTTATTTGAAATTATTTAGTTATTTTTCTTTAATTATTTTGGAAATGTGTTAACAAACATTTTGTAATAAAAAGTAATTATTGTCATAAAAAATTAGTACAAATATTTCTTTTGTGTCTTTTTGTCGATTTGAACGTATGTTTTCATAAAACTTTTTTTGGCCCACCAAATATTTTGGAATTTACAATTTGGCCCACCTAGGCAAAACTTTTGGAACCCCTGCTTTAAATAATACATTATCAATATTTTATCATTGAAATCTAATATACGTAATCTCGTGATATAGGCGTCACGCATAACAAGTATGCACGATGTGTTGCCTATTTTCCAGGCGAAAGAATTTTATAATTTTTTTCTTTTAAAAACAATGAAATTATAATACTGTGAGATGGAAAGCGATAAATTTTAAACAGATTCTTCAGATAAATCACATTATCTACGTTTATTAAACTACATATTATATGAATAATACGATTATATAAATGTGACTAATTGTAAAGTTAAGATTTTTACAACAGTTAAGTTAAACGTTTATTAAATACTTAATATGTAGACGATTTTAGATCTGATAAATAATTATTAATAAGTAAAATTTAACGGGTTTCAGCAATTTTAGATAAATAATAATTAAAACGCTAATTAATCTTAAAGAACATTTACATTTACTTAACTGATTTAAAAAAATAACTTCCAACTAATCTACATATCATTAAAACATTTTAATTGAACATCTTTTGTAAACAATTTTTATTGAATAAATTTATTTTTACTTAACTGGAAATTAAGACTTATCTCAACCAACAACGTAATTACGTAATACGTGAATGTCTGAGTTGTATTCGTGCTGAACTCTTTTTTTAACAAAATTAATGTTAACTCATTGTCATTTAAAAGAACGGTGAAGATGAAATTTAAAATGTAACTGTATTGTATAGTGGTTTAAAAATGTGCGAAGGTTAGCCAAGCTTTCGAATTTCTCGTGTCATTATTAAATTTAAATGTAAAGAATTTTTTAACCCCAATTACATTACTGTAAAACTGTTTTCTGACCTTCATTAAAATGAACAAAATATATGCAAAATAACTTTTATCAATAAGGTAAACGACAACCTTAAATTTCTACTTGAATTCAATTAAAATACAACAGAGTTGCATAATTACTATTATTATTTATACTTCAGATTTATTACCAAATTTTATAAATGTATAAATTTATAAAGTATTTCACATCTATATTCCAAAAACAAATGCTACGTAACTTTGAGTGACTTTGAATAAAACTGGCATTCAAAAGCAAACTTTGTTGTGTATTTTAGGGTTTATGAAACTTTCATTGCTGCGTTAGTTGTTATGACGAAAATTCAAATATTCAAAGAAGCTTTCAGTAGGTCTCAAAAGGCTTAAATAAAATATTCAAGTGGTGGTTTTCATTTACAATTTAAGCAATATATTTTATTAATTTCTAATAATTACTAAACCTAAAGTTATTTATTATTATTGTAATGAATGACCTTTCTATGCATACTATTCCTGTATATTTTAGAAATATTTATGTTAACATTTAATTCATCAAATCTATAACTCTAAATTATGTTGAATTAATCAAATAAATATCGTATTCTCACAGATAATGTTCAAAATACCAAAACTTTATAAGAACGAAATGTTTTATATCAATAGCTATCACTGACTGCTTTTTATTAACATTCTTTATTATCGTTCTCTATTAACATTAAGTAAAATGATTGGTGATAGTTAAGGGCTTCGTTATATTTAAAATATAATAGATTTCATGTATATTAATATGGAGAAACAATCAAAAGGAATAAAAAACGCTAATCGCTAACTGGATTTTTAAATATCAAGATTTTCTGGAAGGTTAAATCTCTCTAAGATTCTACGATTAAATGATTTATTCATAAATTGTCTGAAGATATCTGAATCCCATCTTGCTTCAGTTCAAGTAGAATCCTTATAGATTTACTTATAAATAAAATTAACAACGGTAATTGAAGTTATAATTATGAATTTAAGAATTATTCTTACTGGCAGAGAAAATCATAGTTGAAAGGGAATTTAAAGAATTCGAAACAGTTCCATGCTAAAAGGCGTTTCTGAAATTTAGAATATGGAAGATCAAGGGAAAACGCACTAGAGCTTCCGTGGAAGACAGCTTTAGCCATCTTGCATTCCGTGTAAATCAATTTTGTGGGAATAGAGTGGAATATAAAAATGTGTGAAGTTAAAACGAAGTTGAATAGAGGAGGTTTCCGCTGAAATATACCGTATCGTTCGGATATGTCCTATTCAAAGCCTAAAATAATTGTTAAAGGTTAAACCAATTTTTATGTACTACGTGAGCATTATTAATTTTATTCAGTTGGGGCCCGTTAAAGTATTTTCGAAGTTTAAACATTGGTTGAATTTGAACAAGTGAGGGTCTACATCTCGAATCTAATGGACTTCTCTAATCCAATTTAATGGTGGTTGGTGGGTAAATCCAAACTTTAAAGCTAGTTATATTTAAGGGAGTGTATTATGTTCCTACCGGTAGATAACGAATTTCTGAAAAAAACTGTTCCTACCGGTAGGTGCTTTGTGTTTCTTTAAAAAATTCACCTTTCGGTAGCTGAATTCTTTTTAAATCATTTTTCACCTACCAAAACTTAACCTAATTCAACAATAAAACCTAATCACGAATACATTTTTGTAACGATACTACATACATGGGTCATTTTGACATTTTTAAATTAATCAAATTATACATGTTCATTTCAAAACTAGAATGCAGTAAAATCGGTCAGACAAAATCAGCAAAATGTAACAGTTGCTTACTTTGTTTCTTTTAACATGTGTTGTTATTGATCAGGCTTCATTCGAAAAAATAGTTATGTGTTCATTGTAAATGCTAATAAGGTGATCTAAGGTGACCAGATTTGTTCAGAATTGATAAGGCGGTACATTAGGGATGCCCTCCCCCAAAAATAATTTATTAAGCAAGCTTTTCGAACAATTTTTGAATGATTTTTAGATGTGCAATCCATTGACCGAAAACTCTGATTTTTATTAATAGTATAAAATTCAAACAGTCATTCAACTAACGCTAACTGCTTTTCTTTTCCGAAATTACTTTTGCGGAAAAATCTTGTAACTTAGAAGAAGAGATAGCAACATTTACATATTGTTTATGCTTATCGGTAGTCAGATGCTTTTGCCCAATTAGCGTTGGAATAGAAATTCATATGAAAATTAGTGCCTCTAATTCTTTTTGCATGCCACAATTAATATTCTAAAGTGATGCTTAATGGAATGTAATAGTTACGTGCCTCTCGGTATATTTCTGGCGCGTTAAAATTAATACGTAAAAAATACATCTTTTTCATGTCTTCGTCATTGCCAAGAACAGCTGTTGTTAGTTGAACCGGTTTCCCCTATTTTACAGATTTTAATTTTGTTTGATAATAAGTGTGATTGGCATTATATAGATGCAACTACGATTATTTCTTGTAATTAATGTTAACTCAGCGTTTGTATTTAAAGCCAAATAGAGTGTGCGATATTTATTTATATAATTGGCACGTTCAAATTAAATTAAGATAAATGATATTTAGTTTTTGAAAAGAAATATAAATCCGCTGCATATATTAAATATAGTTTGCTGCAATTTAGAAGTTAGAAGAAAATTAATTAAAAAGTTTACATTTACGTTTATTGTTTTAACCAATAAACGTAATGTAACTGTGTAACTGTATAGTTCGTCAAATCATGATTATTCATGAAAAGCGGGACATTTTGAAGATTTTGTAGGCACCGGAACAGGTGACACAAAAGGGAGACTGTCCCGCCAAAAGCGGAACGTTTGGTCACCTTATAATAGTCGTTTATTTTGGTTATACTATAAAATATTTCCATAATATATTATTTTTGGAATAGGTACAGTATACAAAATATATTTACATATATTTGAGAAAAATATCTGTTTTTGTTTTTTTTATATCAGACGGTACAATTCCTTTAAGCTTTATATAGATAGTTAATATAACAAATCGGTAAAGCGATAGGTGAAAAATTATTTTAAAAAAATTCACCTACCGATAGGTGAATTTTAAAAGAAACATAAAACGCCTACCGGGGTAGGAACAGTTTTTTCCAGAAATTTATTACCTACCGGTAGGAACATAATACACTCCCTATATTTAAACGGCTAAATTATGTGAAGTCTGATTGATTTACCTTTAGTGCTTTCAAATTAAAATTTTAAATTAATTCAGTTCGGTTATTACGAGCCCTGTCTCATTGAAGTCATTGTTAAACGGCGCCCCGCAATCTTCACCCTGATTGGTTTTGGTTTTTCGAATTAGCTATTTCTTTTTGCTAAAGTAAAGTACTGATCTCGTATATTATAAGTTGTGTTGTATAATTATTATATTTCGTTGTGTATTTATCTTTTATATTTTAAAACAAAGTATACCCCACAATATTTTTCCCAAAATTTCCTTTGCTCTTCAAGGTGACTGTTTCTTATTATTAGAATAAGGTATTCACCTTATTAGGTCTGCACCTACTTCATGTCGCGTTTTATAAAATTTTACTGAGGCAGGGATCCCTCTTACCGCCTCTTTGCGTCAGCCGATTGATAAGAGTTGAAGGGGCCGCGTGAGGCAACCATTAAATAGAATTTCATGAAACAGAACATGTAATAAGTGCAAAGTCAGTACTCTAACAACAGGAAACAGCTCATGCGTATATCAAAGAAACAATGCGGGGCGTTCTTTAAATAACAAAAATAGAGTGTGCAAATTTCACTGAGACAGGGTTTGTATACAACCAACCAATACAACCAGCCTTGGTAGTGTCTAGCGTGTCTAGCGTGCTGGACTTTCACCCAAGCGGCCGGAGGTCGACTCTCGGTGCCGGCAGATCTGGTTAAGGTTTTCTGCAGTTTTCCTTAGCTGTGACACAAATGTGGGAATTGCGCTGTTCCATCTGTAAGTCGGCTGCAGCCGTACTTAGGACCTACGTAATAATAATAATCGCCCCCTCCCCCCCCGCACAAGCTTATAGCTTCTGGAGCCTGGTTTCCAGGTTATGGGTTGTAGCAATTATTATTATTTTTTATTTATTTATTTTTGGGCGAGGAATCAGGATGGCGGAGCATCCTTCGTACCTCATGGCACCGATAGCTATGATCATTTTGCCGACCCTACTAGAATTTAGCCGAATCTGGGAGAATTCCACCCCCAGTAGGGATATTTAATGTGCCAAACATCGCATTGACACGGGACCTACATTTTTACTTCCTATCCGAGAAGAAGGTATGTTTTTAATTTTTCTCCGCTATGAAAAATTACCAGATCGGCTGGGGATCGAACCTGCGACCCTTGGATTATGAAGCAAACATGCAAACCACTAATCCACCGAGACTGGCTATTATTATTATTACATTAATTTAGTGCCTGTCCAGAGCCTTCTATAGCTTAACGAGCCTTGAAGTGTATCCCTACTACCGTTGTGACGTAGAAACAGTGGATGATTGGAATGAATTATTCACACTGCCGCGAAAACCAGCAGACTAGTTTAGCGTCTCCCAAATATTATATTTTTAGTGCAAGACAAACGTTTTTTAAATAGCTGTTGTAAGTTTATAATTATTTACCTAATGCATTATGATGTTGAAAATTTTGTTTCATAAAATGTCGACAAGTTGCTGTGTACCACGCTGCACTAGTAATTATTGCACAACAAACTGTGTAACAGTATTTAAATTTCCTAAAGAGTTTCAAAAAAAAGAGAAATGGTTACGCGCCATACACCGCAAAGGCTTTGCAGTTACTAGGGTTTCTATGTCTCGACAATTTTGCTATTCCCGGGACTCGAGACTTTTTTCGGGAAGTCCCGGGAATTCCCGAGAATCTCGGATAGTAATTTTACATAGGTACCTAACACAAAAATCCAATTATTTGTTTTTAAAATTGCTTTAATTAATCGTCTAATCACTTTCTCCCAGAAGTTCCCGTTGAAAAATATCTATAATTATTTAATAAAAAGCACAGCAGTACATCAATAAATTCTCCTATCATAAAATTACTTTTCTCTCTCTCTCTTTTTAATGCCAAAACCTTTCCTGCTTAGTGTTGTATTGTTTGTCAGTAGGTTTTAAGTTATTCATAGCTTTTTTTACACATTTTGTTCTGAATATGATCCTGCTAAATATTATTAGCAATAGTTCGAATTGATGTTCCATTTTCTGCGACCTATTGAAATACATACAATTTCATTCAAATTCCTTGTTTTCCAAAATTCTAACATGATTGTTAAGTTTTAATTTTTGGGGTGCAAGGTGCGATATCTTCTTCATTATTTTTTTAAATGTGATCCATGCATGTATTCTAAATGCTGCATGAGCCTGCTAGAATTTGAACCTTACACGAAATTTGTTTGGGGCAATAATTCCATTGGGCCGTTTCTACATGTTTAATACGATTTCAAACTACGATTTGTTTTATTTTTATCTTGAAGCTAAACAGAAAACATTTTATTTATAAATTTAATAGGTAAATTAAATTCAGTTAAAACAAATTCAGATATCTAGTAAATACACTCCACAAGCAATTAATTATGAAAGTGCACTATTGTCATTACAAAAACTATCAGAATCTTAGAACCCTTTACCTGTAATCGGCCGGTTGTTAAAGAGATTAAGACCATACTTCAATATAAATTTTTAAGTAAAAACATTCTGTTTAGGTAGGAAGACTACCTTACCTGATTATAAATAAAAGAGGAAATTCCGGATGGAGACCCTTTTTGAATGTAATTAAATAGAAACTGCAAGATTATTTATAAAGAATGCTGTGGCAAGGCACCATACCTAACCTTTACTTTCTTACTGAAACTAATCTCTTTACCTTTATTGATTGTTTATAGACAGATTGTAAATAATTGTTATGTGTTTGCAAAGCCTGTTTAGTACTTAAAAAAACTGGTTAAGAAAACCATCTGTGCAAAGCAACACTCTTGTTGAGAATTACCTTTTTTAACTAATAATTTGCTCAAGATATTGAAACAAATAAAACCTTAATTATAAACTATGAATTTTAATTGAGCACCTTGTATACAAAAGTCCCGTGTCTCGAATGGTTTTTCCCGGGACTCGAGACAACAAAAAATATGTTTAACATCCTCGAAGATGTTATAACGCCTCGGCTGGCGCCTCGGCGTTATACATCTTCCTGAATTTAAAGTATCGCTTGATCTCCTAATTACATAATATATATTATAAACCGTATTAACTTTGACTTTAGAGAAAAATTAGATGAGGCTATTGTACTTGCATGTTCTTTAATTGAAAAATCTGTTGATATTGTTTTCCCAGGAGCATATACAAAAATACGCACTATACTGGGGCCGCCGAATAGATATAGTACAAAAAAAATCAAGGCAGCACAGATTGTAATGATTGGCTTTATGTGAAAGTGAAATTTACAATAAAAAATGTTTGCATATGAATTGTTAATTCATTATAAATAATGTCTCTTCGAGAGATGCTAATATAAATAATAACCATACATTTAAAAAAATTGCAGTTTTATTAATTTAATAAAAATGTTATTAAAAGTTCGTGAGTAAGACAGTTTGACAGTAAATTAATTGATATCTTTTTGGTACAAGTAAACATGCCTTTCAATTTGAGCGGTATATTTGAATGCTACCAATAGAAAGGTTTTGTTAAAAAGAGGGAGTAATTGTAGGCGGTTTTAATTACTATATCTGTTCAGCGTCCCGAGTATAGTAATATCTTAAGTCTTCCTAGCACGAGTTATTTAAATTCACTGAAAATGAAGTTGGGTACTGCTAATGCAGGTTTTGATGAAACGCACAAACAGTATCTATCTTACAGAAAAAATAAAATGTTTAAATGACAACGAAAAATATATTAAGCTATGTTGGATGAAATATATATTAAACCATTTATTTCATACAAAGGAGGAAAAATTGAAGGATTTGGCAGTGAAGGTTCTAGTAATGAGATTGCTACTACTGTGCAAACCTTTATGCTATTTTCAATTATGTCAAAAAACAAAGACGTTATTGGTTTGTATCCAGTCAAAAACTTAAATTTCGAACATTTAAGGATGCCTCTCAAGGCAGTTATTGAAGCTCTAACAACAGCAGGTTACGTTATTGTGTCTATTATATCAGATAACAATCGCGTTAATAGAAAAATGTCCGATTCAATGTGTAATGGCATCATGAGCTCGTATATATTAGGTATTAATCCATTCAAAGAAAATCATAACATATTCTTGCTGTTTGATACAGATCAGATATTTAAATCTATTAGAAATAATTGGTTAAATCAGTGTGATAGCCATCAAACTTTAATTTTTCCACCATTTTCAGAAAATTGGAATTGATTGTCATTATCTGATACTCAAAGAATACCTGCAAAATTTAGTGACTTAAAGAAATTATCCAACAATGAAGAAGGTAACAGTATCAAACTAGTTAAAGTAAAAGGTTTTATTTTCAACAAACATTGCGAGACAAAATGTAAACTTGTGTGTCAAATTATTTGACGAAAAAACTATGGCTGCTTTAGAAACTACTGAAAATGCTGAAGTCTGTGGTACTATACAATTTATGCAGATAGTCTTAAGATAGTGGCGTATTGTTAACGTAAAGTCAAAATAAAAAGGACACTTAAAAATAGATATCTATCAAAATGCTGTTTTTCACAGGAATGACGAAAACTTTTTAGAGGCTGTAGTAGACTGGCTAAATAAATGGGACACATTAGAGATACCAGGTTGTGATAAGAAAGGAAGAAACAAACGCAATGGGAAATTAACCAAAGAAACCCAATTTTCGTTTACTCATGCAACTAAAACATTAATTTTATTGTCGAAATTCCTGTTAAAAGAACTAGGCTTTGAATATGTAACTTTTGGAAAATTTCAAACAGACGATTTGGAAGCTTGTTTTGAAATTATACAACAGTATCGTCAAATGAGCGGAGCTACCTATCGTGTGTCATTATCTCAAATTCTGCAGTTTGATAGAATGTTAAAAATTCTAAGTTTAATTAATTTGTCGTCTAGTTCTAAGGGATCTTTTTTCTGAAAGACTTTTTAAACATTGCCCAAATTGCAGAATCGGAAGAAAATATTTCTGATACTTGCAATAAGTTTGACGAGTCTGTTTTTCAAAAGAATGGGTCCAAAACAGACCTTATGATTTTAGTATATACTACAGGATATATAGTACACAAAATAAAACAAACCTGTAAACCATGTTTCCTGTTTATGAATTGCGAAAGAGACATCGAATTGGATACTTCGGCAAGCATAAATAGTTATATTAAACTGCTTGATCGAGGTGGGCTGTAACAGTCTTTTAATGATGTAATTTTATTGTTTCCATTCCTTCTTATTTCCTTTTGAAGAATCTCCCTGTCCCCCTCTACAAACCTCTCTGTATGTATAGTGGTGCCACTGCATACGTATTATATAGTAGATCCATTCGCCCGTCGGCACTTTAAGTCGTTAAGCTACCTTTGGATATTACGTCCACAAACAATAGACCAGTTACACATACGCCGCCACTGGATTTTCAACACCAAGTCGCCGCTACTGAGTTTAGTGAGAGTGATTAAGTTACGTTAAAGTGGTGATAACGTGTTATAATTGATGACTATACTTTTAAATCGTATTTTATCTAAATGTTTTTTTTGCTAATTGCATTTTTTCAATAATTATCATTTACATAAGTAATGACATAGTATTTAATCCACATTTTATCTATGTTAAAGTTGCAACTAAAACGTTTTTTCATAATTTATCTTTTATACCGCATTTTATCTAAAATGACATATGTCCTGTTTAATATTACATTTCATTATGAGATATTAAAAATTATACAACTGTATTTTGTAAAAGAAAAAGAGAAGTTAGTTAATTAAGAACCGCGAACTGCAAATGACCATCAAAAATCTGTAACAAAAGGAAACTTAGTTTTGTAACCTGCTATTTTAAATAAACCGCAATAAAAACGTATATTTTATTTTGTGTATAATTGAAATATGAGTGGACAAGCAAGTATCCAAAAGTTACGATTAACAAAACTTAATTAACGTAATTGATCGCCGAGGCTTGTCGACCGTCATCGTCTGCGATTGTAATATTAAACAAATAGGGACGTATTAGATAAAATTGTATCATCCTGGCAAGTTTGTAAAAATTGAATACTCTTGTTATAATGGTAGTAAAAGAGGAAATAGAATGACGCCTTTAAACAATTAGTTTATTAACTTAAATAGGTACATACATAATTCAACATTTACAAAAGTTACAAAACAAAAGCTTGCTTTTGTTTGTTAAAAAATACTTTTTTTTTATTTCACGCCTACACTACGGGGGAACCAACATCTAAGGTCATCTGTCCCCCATCGAACATACAACACGAATACACACATCCATAGTTGAGGTGACGGATTTCTCCAATTGGAAAAATCCCGCTGCCCGAAGTGAGATTCGATCCCACGACCCTTGGAACACGAGTGATGCACTAACAGCACTCGTCCACCGCCGGCCCTAAATACTTTATTATAATAATTTTATATTTCGGTGACTGGCTGCTAATAAAACATATTATATTATATAAACTATTACTACGCTTCGCTTATCAATGTAGGCTGTTTCAAGTAATTTTTTTATTAGTGAAGAGTTATTAGTTAAAAGTTATTGATCTAAAAATAAAACACAGTACATTTAAATTTGCAAATGTGTCCAAATTTCTTTCTATTTTCTTATTTTATTTGTTGATAATTTAAAAAATCATTAGTTAGAATTTTTTTATATGATATCCAACGAAAACTGTTTTAATGTAAACATCAAAACGTACCGTATCAGTTCTAGCGATTTAAAAATAACCGAAGTGTACGGGGACATTTAAAGATTAAATTCTTTTTAAAAATGCAATGTAAACATGTTTATAAGTGATCAAGTTACTTTTTGAATCCCTTACTTCATGCACATCTAAAAAATTAGTTTATATTATAACAAAAAGCAGACAATATACCTTATATTTGGCGTACATTCACAGTTTTATTTGTTATTTTTTGTACGTTTTATTATTATTGCAATAATAACATTTAATATTTACCATAATTTAATTCTGGGGTAACATAACTACTAACGAATGAATGGAAAATTACAGGAGTCTTTTTACAACCTTTATTTCATATGGGGCCACTACACAATGCACTATTAAAGTTATACGGCTCTGGGTAATCGATGTATCCGCTTGCGCATATCAAGCATAACTGCTGTCAACGGGAATCGGCTTTCAATATTCGCGAGAGTGAGCCTACTGGTTAGTATTATACTGTGGTGATGTTTTACACATCAGACTAACCTAGGGACCCTACTTTTTGATAAGTCTTTTCCACTTTGGTGGCATTAGCCTATTAAAAAAAATCGCATAAATAAATTGAGGGCGCATACATACATTTGCACGACGGCGTCCGTTAGGTGTGCCGCAGCCCTAGTAATTATAATCCAGAATATGTACCAAAAGAAAGTGTTCTTTAATTATTTACATAAGGAGAATCGACAGTTCCGGCAAATTTATCTAAATAACACAAACCTTTGACATCTTCCGACGTTTAAACGACTGGAAATAGACATATCTATTATTTTGCGTTTTATAGGAAATTTAATTCACTGTAATTTTGTTACAATACATTTTTTCATATCTATCAAGGTTTTCGAAGGGTTTTGAGAAAACGTTTGAGGCGCCGGTATTTCCCTATTAAACGCTGCAGAAATTTCATCGGCTATTGTGACGTCACCCGTTGCAGTTCCAGGTTCGTTAGCTATAGAAGGCTCTGGCCTGGCTAAAGAAAATTTGGGAAAGATTTGTTATCCATGATTTGCTTTGTTCTGGGTAGCACAAAATTCATTAGCCAAACCAACTTAATACTAAAACAGTTCAGTGTTCACTTCCTATTTTGTTTTGTGACAAAGAACTAAATTACATATCACATTTTCACAGTGTAAGTTTCATAAAATTTTGAAAAATACTCTAAGAGGTTGTGAAATGCAGAAAAAGTTACATTTTTGTAAAGGTATGTTAAGTCAAATAGAAATTAGTTTCTTTTTATTCTGCTGCGTCTTGACGGTCTTGACTTGAATGCATGTTTGAACGTGTCCACACGTACTGTCTACTGTGATAGCGTAAGTATTCAGTATGCGACAGGCCAGTGCTTTCTAGCTGTAGAGTGTCGGATTATTTACAGAATTTCCAGACTAGTTGGTTGTTGTTGCGAATTGTGTTCGAATTCTTCGGCATTATCGATCCAATATTTCTGAAGTTTAATTGCTGTAGAGTTACCGCTGACAAAGGTAAGCAATTCCATACTCCTTGATACTCTTGGCTGATACATCCCGTATTGACATTTTGTACTAACACTAGCCACCGTGAAACAAAGGTTTTTCAGCCGAGATAAAACCACAAAAAAATATAACTATAAAAGCTATAAAAAAATTATGAAAATACATGAAAATACATCATACTTACTGTATCTGAAAACTCAAAAAATATCTGCCACAGCTTGAGATTTAAACTCTCTCTTTGCAAATTAATTATTCAAGTCGTAGGTATTGGTTCCACAGCTGTATAAATTGTGAAAAGGAATAGATAAGGGTTCAACACAAATAAAAACTCAAAAAGGGCGCCATCTGGTTCTGATGCTTTAAATTAATTATAAATTAACTAATCAAAGATGTTATTTTGAATAAGCATTAAAATTTACTAAATCCATTAACCAGAAAATGAATAAAGTATTTAGTTGAAACACAAATTTTGTTTATTACAATTGTTAAAGAAATGAAACTAAGCTTTCATAACCAATATGGTTCCGTTTTAGAGATCCAGCAGTTTTACAATAATAACATTTATTAAACAAAGAAGGGGTGAAATACACATACAAAGATAAACAAATAAAACACACCTTGTATATTTATTGCTAATCCAATCTAAATTTATTGGATTATAATTATGTCCAGAAGTTAATCAATACAAAAATTCACCAAGAACGTTTCGTTTAATAAAGGAAACAAACAATAAAAAAATCGGATTGACCACAAAATTGTTCAAAACACATACTACCAATATTAGAAATTTACATTGACAGGTCATGATCGCAAAATATTTCAAAAGAATCGATTAGATCAACCATAAAAATTATTCAAAACAATTTAATTTAAATATTAACCTAGGTATTAACTGAGCTTTTCCTGGACAAAATTTATAAACAAATCTCTGAAGGAGATTAGACAAATTATATCAATTCGACAGTATCAATACAAATGATTTGTAATTACATTAAAGTTTAAAGCTTTTCTAACAACTGACAAGAGTTCTATTGATAATAGAAATTTAATGAGCAAAAATTTATAATGAATTTCTAATAATTGAGAAACAATAACAAAAATGACTGCAAATTCAAGCAAGAAATTTATCTAAATGAATAACACTAAAAACAATAGTCACAATACCTTTTATTTTTGGTAAGTCACAAACCAAAATCAACGATAAACTGCATAAAATTGGACGACAACGTCACAGCAAATGGAAACTGGAATATTGGTATTTTTCTTTCATACATTAAAGATGTACGAGATAACCCTCGTAGAAACTGGATATGGCGAATTATAATTTGCAAATTCACCCCAAACGGCAGTAACAAAATGCAACCAAAGAGTTCCATAAAAGATTTGGCTATTAGTTTTGATAACCATTTTATAATTTCATTGTTTTCAATAAAACAATACACATAAACATTAATTCTGAACTGAATTTAGAAGGCACACAGCACGAATTATTATTTAACCGAAATTTCGATTACAGAGAAAGCGTCTGTAATTATTAACTTATTTCTGTACAATAATTATTTAGACGAGAGTACGGTACTGTAATACGGGAAACTGAATTTCCCACTTTTCTGAAGCACAAACGTCCGCAAAAATATTTAACGGAATAACTGTAACTTTTGTTAAACACGAATTATTGGTTAATTTCCGATCACTTATTTAAACAATAACTATTACATGTTGATTTTAATTAAATACACCGGCCATCCGAAAGCCGGTAATTGTCCAAACAATATGAAAAACTGAATTTAGAGTTTTCTTTCAAACTCCATTTTACTACAACAAAATGGCATTTTTAACGCAAGATCGAACGTACGCTCTCGGCGTGCGATTTTTGAAGACCGCCCGTCTCAAAGATCTGTCTGTTTGTTAGTGTCTCGTCAAAATCGAGCGAAGCCCTTTTTATAACCTTCGATTCGGACTACTACGCGGCTCAACATCTGGTATTCGGCGGCTAGGGCGCTTATTACATGGCCTACTATAGGATTTTAGACCTTACGTATAAAAAAATAGTACCAACGTTCTTTCCCGCTGGAAAGGCACGTGTGCAATACTGCCACTGTCGAGACGAAAATTTCTACGCCGCATTGACTTGAAATTTAAGACGCAAATAACAGACAAAGGAAAATGCATTTACGAGTCGTATACACTCCAAATATTTATCGAAACATTTTAATAAATGGGATGACGAAGCGCTCCTCATAGTTTCTTTTCAAGGTTTCTTTTTAAAGAAATTGATATTATTTTTTGTAAAATGCCAGGTCGCAAAATACGAAAAACGACAACAGAATGACGTTACATTAATCCATTATAGCAAATATTAAACATTCCCGTCCTAAAAGGTGCTTTTTTATTTAAGATGTTTATTTGATGACAGGCTAATTTAAATTAAGCGACGTCCACAGGACCGAACTTAGGATTTTTAACAAGAATTACTACCAAATTCTATATACTAAATGCCGGTGAAAAATGTACCCGTTACAACCGCTCAGTAGCCGGTAATGTTGTCCTACATTTTTGCATCACTTTGTGTCGGATTTAGTTTTGATGACTTTTTAGATTTGTGTTGTGTATCATATTCTTAATTGGTTTATATATGTATTTTTTGTTATGAAGATAGCGTTCTGAAAATATCATTATAATCTAAATAGAAAGAGAGAAAAAAGGGGCCAATTCATTACGTCAAGTGTTTAAAATTTATAACACACTCTCTTAACGAAAGAAATAGTACTACACACTAGGGTTTCGGAAAGACTAAAGACCTTGAAAGGTTTAAAAACTTGAAAGTATCTAGTAAGTAATCTTCAAGCCCTTTTGTATTCCCATCGTCTCCCAGTCGTTGCATGCATTTTTAAAAATCCTCTAACAATCCAAGTTAAAAGAAGTTAAAGGTGCAAATGTTTGTTTAATTTTGACCACGAAATTTCTATTAAACATGTAAAAATTAAAACAAGCGAATTTTTAATGAAATAAAATGCTTGGAGGTCTAAACCTCTTAATCAGCTTAAACATTTTAATTTTCCGATTGTGGCTGACGGTTTTCATTTTGTGCCCGTTCTTCACTCTTTTAACATGCAAATCAAGTTAAGAGTTAATAGGTATATACATATGTGGAATTTTAGCAATTTTGCGGGGCTACCCTTTTTAGCTTTTAAACGGGAACAAGTTTATTTTAACGAAGGCCATATAAATTTAAATACTTTCTATAAACGTTGTAGCGGGTGCTGGGGTAAACCTTTATTATGTGAATTAATCCCCAGGTTGTAAGAATATACGAATTTTATGTTCTAGGACTTTGAACTTACATATGTACAAATGTACATGTATTTCTTTATTCATGAAAAGTATAGCGTAAAGTATATTCTTTGATTAAGCTTTAATATTCATACCAAGAGAATTCATTAATATTTTGCCAAACGCAGAGAACATGAAGTACGTGTCTCAGTCATCTTTATGATTATGCTTCGAAAATGATAGAAGTTTGCGTTTCTCTGTAGGTAAAGGTAATTAACCCGTAAGTCAAACTACTGCATAAAGTAATCACCTTTAGTTCTAATTTTCGCACAGGGTGAATGGCTGAAAACGTGAACAAGAGATAAATATTTATGAACTTTAGTTTCAGCTTAACGTACGTATTATTTATACATAAACTCATTTTGTAATGCTCATGCATAAATATGAAACAAAAAGTTTTCACTGGGAGGTTTGATTTAAATATACGTGCGCCATTTCAATTTATTGATTCTATTTGATTTGATAAATTACACTTTTTTAATTTAATTTAATAATAAAATTCAATTTAATTAAATGTTATGCACGCAATAAGTAAATAACAATACATTGCACAAAAGACAAGCATTATGAGTTTACACCATGCCACGGTCCTCCATGGAATTCTAATATAGATTCTAGATAAACAGGTTCAATCAGAATATAGAAGGTGGTGAGTTTTCCGCCTTTAACACAATCTAATTAGGATGCGTTTCTGGTCGCCACTGAAGTCAGCATCATTCGTCTAAACCAAGGACCGTTGGTGAATTAGATGGAATTGAAAGACAGATTATCTCAATCGTACTAGTTTTGGTTTCAATTGACAATTCTAAATTGTAAAAGTCAAAGACGTGAAGTTATTACCAACAAATTTCTCTACTTACAGTAAAATAATCTAACAAAATACTTACTTGTTTATTGTTTCAAGCCTTACTTTGTGGAACTCCATAATCATGAAATAAATAAAGATTAGTAAAAGTTTCACAGTTTTATTAAAATACAACCTGACAGTATTGTTTCGACAGCTATGCTGTCATTATCAAAGGTAATATAATTATAAACAAAGGGATATATTCTATATATCAATATATTCAATATATCCCATTGACAATCAAACAGAAGACACAAATTACATATCTATACCATATTTTGGCAAAATATCAGAAAAAATTGCACATATACTAACAAAAACCAACAATTATAAAATAACATTTAAAACCAACACTAACACTTTTTCATTTTTATTTAATGCTAAAGACAGAACACATGATATCATGAAATCGGGCATTTACCGTTTAAATTGTTCTTTTTGTAGTTCGGTATATATTGGGCAAACACTTCGAAATTTTGACATAAGATATAAAGAACACGTACGTCATTACAAAAATAAACATCTTGAAAAATCTAATTACGCCAAACACCTTTTAGAACAAAATCACACAATGACTCTTCAAAATAATATTAAATTCCTACATTTTTGTAATAACAAACGCAAATTAGACATTTTAGAAGCCTTTGAGATATACAAACACCAACTCAGGGTACCTTTAATGAATGAACAACTTGAGCTCAGTAATTCTCCGTTACTGGAAGTATTAGATATTTAATTCTGATTATTATTATTATTTTATCTAGTTACCTGTTTTTGTATCTACCTTAGCAACGTGTTTGTTTATAATTATATTACCTTTGATAATGACAGCATAGCTGTCGAAACAATATTGTCAGGTTGTATTTTAATAAAACTGTGAAATTTTTACTAATCTTTATTTAAAATACTTACTAATTCCTCAGCTCCGCTAGTTCATGTGGGCTGGGTTTCAACATACCAATAATGCAGTGGACGGCGAAATAAAGAAATAACAATTAAATATAAAACAAAATAATTCATTTATTAATGGACGCCAAGTGATTTGAAGGTTGTTTACATAAAATAAAGTAAATGCTGATATTATGTTACAGATAAGATTCCCAAATCACTAAACAAATCGTAATCTAGTATGAGTTAATTATAAACTGAAAGAATAATTAAGAACCCCTAGCTACCTAGATTCTACCTATCTAATGAGTACTGCCGAATAATAACGATTTAAAATTAGATTAAATATTGTTTATCTAATTGATTGCGTAT
Source organism: Agrypnus murinus (assembly GCA_929113105.1). Lineage (NCBI taxonomy): Eukaryota > Metazoa > Arthropoda > Insecta > Coleoptera > Elateridae > Agrypnus > Agrypnus murinus. Next base: position 18,157,394 of record OV816024.1, on the reverse strand, counting down.
TGATTAACTATCGTACAAATATTTGTCTCGATATTGATGCAAATACGATTAAATATAAAGAAACCGACATAAAAATATGCACATCCAACTACGTTTGAAAAATGTTAAAGAATAGATAAGAACTACTTATCTTGTCGAACATGTAGAAGCGGCTCCTGGGGTCGGTACCTCTATACCAGCAGATATTCTCGTTATTTCATTCTTAAATCTTTACCAAAACCATAAGAGTTGCTCCCCACCAATTTCTCCAGGTCCAGTCTGAAGACCAATAATATTTCTTTCCCTGTATCTTAATTTTTCCCGTTTAAAATGACAGGACGACAAAAAAAGGTTAAATAAAACCCAAAATGAAAACCGCCTAAAATATAATAATTAACAAAAATTAGATTGACGTTATTAAATTATTAAATTATTAGAAAAATTAGAAAAACTCTATTTACCTTCTAATACGAAGACGGTGTATTTTTAAATGTTTAAACTGAGCGAGAAATCCCCGAAACGGGTGCGAATTATTCCAACCCAACTCCCAAGAAATAATTCAATCTATTTGCATTAGCTCCAACTTATCCAATTTCTACTCAAACTGCCATTAATCACCCCGAGATTAATTTAAAAAACAGGAACTAAAATTAACGTAAACCGCTCACGTTAAAACGATCGAAACAGTTCTCTCTGTCTGACTTCCCAATATCTCAAAAGGTTTTAACAACGCTATCGCTAAGCACAGGCCGCGATAACATACAGAAAGAATATTAAATGTTTACAATACCGCATTTCTTATCTCTACCTAATACTTTATTTTTTTATTTTACAAAAATTATCTCTAAAAATACTAACTGCGTTGTTTTATTAATAACAAATTAATAAAGGAGAAATTAAAATGTAACAACGTTAACGACATTTTAAATTTTCTAAAGATTTGGTTTAAATATCAAACACGGTTAATTTTGTAGTAAAGAACTGAAAGTGCCGTTTAAATTTGAATACAAGTTTGCACAGAAAGTATTGGTTATCGAAGGACACTTCGCGACTGTTTATTTTATTATTTAATTTTTAAAAGAATCGTCTGCTACAGCAATAGAATTATTCTCAATAACTATTAAATGTGCTGGTTTGTTATTACTCCTTTATGTTGGTTTGTTCGACAATTGCGACTCACTAAACCGTCAATTAAAGCTACTTATTAAATTTTTAACAACGTTTCGTCCTAATACAGGAAAATGAGAATAATTAATTCATACAGCAATATTTAATTAGTTATCATATATAGTGATATATAATAGTTCCAACTTAGGTAGAAAAATTGTTATTTCCATACGGAATCACCTTATATATCTCTGCGGTAGAGCATCTGCCCGACAAGCAACAACTCCTGGATTCGATTCCCAGTCGGGGTGATAATTTTTCTACATTATTATAAGATCTTAACATTTAAACTAATATTATTGTAATATTTAATTACAGGAAAACCTTCACCTGAATATATTTAATTCGCAAGTTATCTTTTTGTAAAATATACATCAATATTTAATATTAGATTGAATTATTGCAATCTAGCACCTTCTTGTTTCGAAAATATCAAATCTTTATTGATTCATTTTAAAGGTACAAGAGTGAAAATTAACTAAACGAACTTATTTTTCGAGTTTTATAAATAAAATTATAAAATTTGAAACATATTCCGGTAAAAGAGAAAGTTTTCTAAAGCGCAATACATTTTTTATAAATTTTCTTAAGTTTCCATCTTCGCATGCAAACCAATTCTAAACAACTACAACGAATAATTTCTCCACGAAAGTAACCGGATTATCTTTGAAATGAGTTTCAGTTGCTGCAACCTATATGATATGAAATTCCATTATTCATATCGTGTAACATAATTTCGCGGTACACTTGCTGCAAATTCTTTTTTAGAATCGTTTTGATAAAAAAGATGAAATTTATACAAAAATTACTTTTTTACATGCGTCTTTAGTTAAACTAAAAATTCACAAAGTTGTATTACGTGTAAGAATAATTAATTTATTAATAGTAATAATGAGAATAAAATTAAACAATCTCATTTAGTTGACATGTTTAAGACTAGTTGCGCCAAACTTTTAATTTCTACTTATTCTCAAGTGCAACTTATTTGTCAAATCCTTCACTGTAAATCAACCGCACTTAAGGTTAAGCAGAGATAAACTACGTAAGGAGACCTAAAAAAAATTGAACCAGAGTATACTTTTAATATAACTAACATATAAAACGTTTTAAAAGATAAATGTACAAAACAAGTCCTAAGCATAACTTTCGTTGTTTTAATTCTACATAGCTTTGGTCTCCATTAAGTAATTAACTAAAACATCAACAGCTGTCAGGGAACGCTCCAGTATTAAATAAAATACGTTGTTATGTTAGATGTGATACGTGTTTGTTTATAAGTTTTCTGAAAATTTTAATATAATATGCCGATCTTTACTATTAATTATAAATTATAACCTAAATTCGCAACAATTTGGGAGTAACTCAAAGTGATACATCGATAGATATAGTAGGGCAAAGGCCAAGTAATATAATTTCGAATGCAAAAAATACACTTATATAGTCAAACCATGGGTGTATCAAATAAAACATTGTACATAAACATTAATTGTGCATATACTTAAATAATTAGTAACATTCATACAAGTATGTAAACACAGTTATTTATTTCAATATTACCCAAATTAAGTTAACACACAGTTAACTAACAGTTATAAAAGGGATTACCATAAGTTGCTAGGCAAGCAGCTAACAGCAGTAAATGTTTGTTTTACTATAATTAGAATCCCTTGATTACTTGGCTCCAAGATAATGTTAAATATTGTGTTTAACTAGGGCTTGTCCCATAAGCCTTCATGCCAAATGTATAAATAAATCAATAAGAAATAACGAACTTATTTAAATAAATAATAAATATATTTACGAGAATAACTAAATATTACATATATGTAGTAACAAATTAACAAATTACATACAAAACTGAATACACCCTATCTTTCTTTATTTTTTCAATTTCTATTCTTACTTGTAAAAGCTTTTTTAATGCCTCATCACTAACTTTCAACGAAACTTTTAACGAAAAAAAAGGATAATGTGCATTTATCCATTGATATACCGAGGGTACATAGATCTAAAGACAGCAGTGTTGACGAACTCACTTTTCAAATAGTGCAGATGACATGGTATCATGGTAATCACCACTTTTCCAGCAAGATGAGAAAACTAATTCTGCATTATGAATAAATCCAGAATCTGTGCCTACATGAAGTACTAAATAGGGATCTTTTTCCTTCGTCCTTCACTTTTTTATTCAGTGTAGAACTACCCTGCCACGATCTTTTCTACCCTGCTAAAACAATAACAATAAAAAAGAACTGTAACTGTTGATATTTTAATATATGTGCTTTGCACATTTTGTAAATATCCATGTTTCACCAGAAACAGCCTGATGAGGTGCTGATAAATCTATATTTTTAGTATGTAAGTATATTTATTTACAAATATTTTTTTCTAAAAAAAGCAACGTACAGCAGTTCACAAAGTGCTATACTGTTACCTATTATCTTTTTATTTATTTCATACCTTTTTTTTATCATACGCACAGTTTTATCGCTAATTTGTAAAGCATCAGCCGCATGCTAAAACAATTTTTAGTTTAGATAAAGTCACTATTATTTTTGAGAAAGTTAAATCTTTTTAGATATTAACTATTTAATAATTTAAGCTCACTTTTTCTACGACTGAAACTGAGATCAGTGGCCCTTCATTTTCTTTTTCTCGTTCGAAATATTCTAAAAGTTGTATAAGGATGATCTGAGAGTGTGAATTCAATACTTGGCCTGGCATTATAAAATGAAATAGGTATAACACAAATCGCTAAATACTTAATTGATGGAACTACATATACATGAATCAATCGCAAAAATGTTACCGTGACAATGATTACTAATATAACTATTTGTTTCTTAGTTCATCAATCATTAATGCTGATTGATTTTATATTGCCATTAATAAGGTGTTTAAATATTTGTATTCTATTTTTACTTTGATTAATACTAAAAATTGTTTAATACAATGTTCATACTTAAACATCTGTAACCTGGATGATAATATAAAATTATTATGATTTTTGTTATGTTTTTAATTTAATTTTATTATACTCAATAAAAATTTGTATCATAAAAATAGTTGTTTAAATTAAATTTTAGTTTAAATTTATTTCTATTTCGTACATTAGATCTCTGTAAAAATTATTAGGAAAATATGTTTTGGAACCGCTGTCTTAACCCATACGCTTATTGAGCCAAGAAAATTAATTCCATAGTCAAAAATGCTACGTGAAATAAGCTATATAATAATAATAATAATAATAATAATATATATAATATATAATAATATATTCCCCCATTCACTACCAGAGACCTTATAATAACTAATAAATAATAAAAGTAAGCTAGACACGCGGGTTTGTATAATTAAATTAGCTTTAAAATGATGTATCACAAGTGGAAGACTGCCATTCAAGATTTTAATGTTGGTGGTAGTGGAGGTAAAAGGAGCAAGTCTCAGCGATTTTTTAATACTTGTCATTTTTGACTAAGTAATTAATGGTTGAACATTATCAAATGAACACCCTGTATATGCTACGCTGTAATACTGACATCTTTGATGATATTCACTTTGTATTTAATTATTATTAACCTACAGCATCTAACGCCATTTGTACATTAACGATTCAACATTTCAATGTATTTTTTTTTATAAAAAATAAATTGCAGATTTGTTTCACAATAAACTAATAAGGTACTTTATTGTTAACAATTTTCAAATTTCTATAAAAAGTCTCGAATTCATTCAAGTTCGTTTTAAATTAAATCAGGATATACCTTTTTTGTATAAGATTTTTATAATTTTACATAATTTATAAGGATTTTGCTGCCTAATAGGATGAAGCAGATATAAAAGATGGGATTTTAACGTTAGAATTTTAAATTAAGTTAGACAAAAAGATTATTGATACCGAAAGGAAAGCTTTTAAAGTTCACTCATTTGCAACTGATAAAGCAAAGAAGCAAATTGGTGTTTCTTAAAAAGCCAATGCGGTCAAAATTTAATTTCAAGTTTTTATAGTAGATTGTTAATTAGGCGTCTATCGATTTTCTCAAAAAAATAAATTTAGCAGACAGCACAACTAGAAACTTTGAGATAAGCTTTCTTAAAGCTCTATGCAGAATTACAAAAATAATTATGTTATTCCCGTAGGAAAATCTCGCATGATTTTTTTTCCTTTGTTTCCTCCGTGTGGTCTCATATGCAATGGCAAGTTGTACTAATGTCAAATTATTATTTTTCTTTTAATGACATGGCATAAAATACAATTTAATAAAATACGTAGTTTTTAAATTAAAATGAAGTATCTTGGTATAAATTCTTTTTTCAAAATTTTATATTAATAATAAAATCAACTAATCTTATTTTATTTTTTGCAACAGTTATTTTTGACGAGCCTGTTATATTGTGTCAAAGTTGTGTTATGTCATGAAAAGTCTTTCTTGCTCATCTTAAACTTCAAGAAAAATCAGCCTACTTAATAAAAAAACAATTTTTCGTGTTGATTTCTGAGTAGTTCAATGTTGGAGGACAATATTCAAATTTTATATTTTTTTACTTTACCTAACAATCAAAAAGAACGAAATGAAGTAAATTTGCATCAACTGTAAACATTTACTAGCAAGTTATTAATTAGTATGATTAGAAATCGAATACTAACTACGAAAATGTTTTATTCGTCATGAACAGCTAATAAGTAAATAGCACGTTTGCTAGGTTAAAGCCATTAGAGACACCTGTTCATCCTTGTTGTAACAAACTTGTTTGTAATAAAAGTAGGTAATTTGAAAATTGATGTGTAATACAATAGATGTCTAACAAGATATAACATTTACCTTACACTTATATTATTCTAGAAAATATTATCAATTCCCAAATAATAATAATAAACATTTTATCATGACTAAAGAGCGGAAAATATGCAATGTGCATTTTTTTGCATTTTTTGCATTTTTTCGTCTTTTTTCGTGCAAACTGCATTTTTATATAATTAGTGCATTTTTGCATTTTTTCACTAAAATGTCATAATTTCATTAAACAAAGAAATTAGTATTCTGAAAAATACTTGAGCAGCCCTGAATCGACGACTATAATACTAGAGCTGACTCATTAGATCCTTAGGTAAAGTAATTGCATAGCTTGGGGCATCACCGTAGAGTGAAAAAGAGGGAGTCGTAGTCAGTCCCAAGTTAAACGCCTCCAGAGAAGGTCGCGCGAGGAATTGTTTGTAGATTCAATTAAAATGCCTAAAACCTAAAATTTAAGGCTTTAATATTATTGTTTATTGTATATTTTATAAGAATAAATGTGAAACTCCGTGTAATGCCATGTAATAATAATGCAACAATGTAACATAACTGTATACATAAAATAAACTTGATGTTGATGAAATAAATAATAGAAACAAAATTTAATTTATGATTTGATTTATTGAAATTTCCTTATTCTTATAACAAATAAGTTTTTGCTAATAATATTTAGTTATTACTAGTTAGTTAATAGTATATTATAACATATTTGTTGCATTTTTTTTTCAAAACCCTTGCATTTTTTGTCGAAACCCATGCATTTTTTGTCAAATTTCGTTGCATTTAAATGTGCATATTTTTTATTTTTGCCTTGCATTTTTTCCGCTCTTTAATCATGACTCTTATTATCATGACCATCCCTCCCGCACAAGCACTTAGCTTCTGGGGCCTGGTTTCCAGGTTATGGGTTGTAGCAATTATTATTATTATTATTATTATAAGGACACTTAGCCATTTAGCAAAATTTTAATAAAAGGAAAAATTTATTACACAAATTTTATTCCAAAATAAACAAAACGCTCAAAATTTTATTCTTAAATGAAAAGTGAAATAATAATAAATGTAGTTATCTATTCTCAATTTATTTAATTGTTATGAAGTAAATAAGATATAAAATTCAAGGAAATCTGCATTCTTTGAAAGATTATTTAAATTTGTTATTAAATTGGAGCAAAATGATACTCTAATTAAATACACGAAAAATACGAAAATCTAATCGGAAAATATCTGTAATAGCAATCGAGAATTATAACATTAAACTCTCTAAACACTGTTAAAACACTCGAAAGTGAATCACCATTACCTAAACAAGGGTACATTTTACAAAAGGAAATCAAGAACACGCAAGATCTGCATTAAAAATGCATCAATCAAAAGTAACAGAAACAAAAATTTAAAAGACGGTAAAATGAATTAAAATTAAACGTTAAAATGGCATCAAACATTTTTATCAGCTTTTAGCTATATTAGAGATAACTTGATAGTGAATATCAGGATCTTTTTATATCTTATGGTTATAAGAAAATATATTGTACAAAATTTTCATAATGTAAATTACTTTATTAGAAGGTTCGGCTAAACAACTTAATATTACAATTCCTGCATTCAATAGCTACAATTATTATAGTTATTTATAATATTTATAGCTATCTATAACTAATTATAGCTATTTATAGCAATAATTCTAATAATTGCCAATTTATAAGATGGTTTGCACCTTACTCATGGCTTGTGACATACATCTCGACGTAAAACATTTATACATATAGCTCATTTCTGTCGTAGTGTAATTTTGCATTGATGTAGCTAGCTAACTTAGCTAATATATTTTAATTTAATATTTAAGACTACATAATCCCTTTTCTTTGTCTAATAGTAGTTTTCGAGATGTATTTTAATAAAACGTGTTAAGTTTTTTGAATATATAATCAGTATTTTGTTTCAAATTTAACACTATCGAACTTCCCATCCTTCGTTGAATTCTGCTATATCTGAGTTCTTAAGAAGTGGAAGAGTAACAAAGTTTTACTTCGTAAAACTCTATAATAATGAAATCAAATAGAGATGAAATAATTAATAAAAGTTTTACAAATGTATTGAGACTTATTTTATTATTAAGTATTTAAAAATAATCCATTGGGCCTACGTAAGATGCCAAAATATAAGAGGAACTTTCTGATAGGCTAGCTCACGGTGTTAATAAGAAGTCGCGCTATATTAAAATTTATAAAACAGAAACATTAACCTGGAATCCTGGGTTTTGCTTATCGACTGTCCTTCAGAAAAGTCAGCAGCATTTAAAACTTCGGTGTTTTTATCGAGTCCAAGATGCATACATCAAGAATTCGGGCTACGCAACATCCACCTATACACCAATTATTGCTCATCTTTTAATATGTATAAAAATTATTTTTCCTCTACTTTTTAGGTTATAAATATGCAAACAGTTCGTTATTGTATTTGATTTGCAAATATATTTTGTGTTTGCACAGTTGCAAGATTTAATTTAAAACTGCCGTTTCTGAAGAAATCGTATGCGTGAATAATATAATTTCCTGTTTGACTCTAGAAAAGCTGATTGATTGATACTGTTTGATTTTGGTATTTAATAACTGTTTGCTAATTGTCACGAAATACTGATTTATTTGAAATGGATTTAATTGACCTTCAAGTCTGATTTTAAAATTATAAGAACTGAATATTTATTGTTTATATTGAAATCATATTTATATTGCGGTGATATCAAATCACCGTATTGAAAATTTGATCAACGACGGAACGGAAACGTTAAAACAAATATTTTATATCAGATTCAAATCAAAAGAGGGACATGCTATGTCACGGGCATAATTAAGATAAAGGCTATACATAGGACCGTAGTCAGGTTCATTTATACTTAAATTAAAAACTAAGAATAAAAATTCCATGCAAACATAACAATAAATAGGTTTCATTTTAGAAAAAGGATATCAATTAGTTAGATTGCTTGATCATAAATACGTTTATGCAACCCAAGTTGCACTTTGGGACGGTTTCCCATTTGTTAGGAGGAAGTAATTTCCATATTTAAATTTACAGATTACGATGTTTAGCGTTAGATAAATTTTTCTATTTTCCAGGAGGCCAGCTCAAGTTTATGTTGCTAATTAGCAGAAAATAGATTAATTAGGTCAATCTTATTATGACTTATACAATACAATTAATTTTTAAATTTGTTTATAAGATTTCTAATCACTTCAATTATTGAAGGTATTAAATCATGTCGTTCGTGTTGATATGACTCTTATAGACTCTTATCCTGTTTTTCCTCACCATTGTTTTGATGTATGTGCTTAGAACATTGTATGCTGGACATTTTGAGCATAAATTGATAAACACTGACTTAATATTTAAGCTGGCACTTGTATATGCATTAATTGGTATTCGTACTCTAAAAAATTATTTTTATAGTAAATTGTAAAGATGTTTCCATGGAGAAATTATTTGAATTACCTGTGTCATGTATTCATGTAACTAGTTTGTAAAGGATGAACCTTGATTTGTTGAACTTTATATGTAATTAGATCGTAACGAGATGTGTACATTGTAAATCGTTTTTCTTGATCTTCTTCGTTATGATATATTTTGGGACAATGAATGTATTATACTTTTTTGATCTTCGTTTCAAGGGCTACAATTCCATAATAATAGAATTAGGACTAGTGATAAAGAAATAACAGCTGTGCAGGATTAGTGACGTCACGAACTTACTCGATGTTTCATTGTTTAAAAAAAATGTCATAGTTTTCTTTTGTTCTGGCATAAACTATATAAGCTGGGGCAAATTGTAACAAAATCAGTCGATAAAACGTACAAGGCAGAACCTATGCCCGGCTCCGGATAGAATCAGTAATTAAGTTGAGGTGAGATATTTAACCATATGTTTTTGACGCTAATGTCATATATGAAACAAATAAAGTTAAAATAAATTAAAGTGCTACCAGAACAATCTTCAAGGATTAAAAGAAGATTTAATTATTTTGTAACAATTATTGAAAGTGAAAGTGATTATTTAAATAAATTCAAGTGGATTTATTTTCATCATCGATCTTTGCATCGATAATTCATAAACAAGAAGTCAGCTGATTGGTTTCATCGCAGTGTTACCAATAAAAAGGATTAATTTTTAAAAAGGGAAATTATATCGTAATATACAAGGTTGGTCATAATAAATGATTCTTGTTAATTAAATGAATAATAATTAACTTGTAAAGTTCATCCTCAAATAATATACAACTATTTGGTTTAGTTCATTAAGTTCTTTTGAGAATTTATTTGATTTGAAGTAAATAAAACAACTAAATTTCTTTTATATAAAATTTATTTTCATTTGATGAATATTTTTATTTATAAATAAATTTCATTTGTGTTGGTCTGTTCAAACGAATGACCGTACTGATCCTATGTCAAGTCACTACAACTATTTCTAACGTTTGAGCAAACCTGAGAATTTATTTCCCAATTTTCAATTGTATTATTTTGAATAACATTTTTTATTACTTGGACTTTCCATTTGAATTTTTATTTTGTTCGTTAAATAAAGTTTATGTGTTTTCAATTTTACATATGTGTTTAATTGATGTTAATACAAGCATCCAGTGTTCTTTTCTTTTATATTCAGAGTTTAGTAGCAGGTGTCCAGCCTGCAGGAGCTTTAGTGCTTACAATATAAGTTTTTCTTCCTTTCCAGGCATAAAAGTAAATAAGAGTCTCGTAATTCAAATATTTTATGCTTTACTGAGCAAACCTGAGCTAGCTGAGAGGAATAAAGAAAAATATATGTGGTGTATTCTCATTTCAATCCACCGTATATAATTTATGTTTATATTTGGAACGGTGGACATATTGTATTTTATTTTATCTACAAAGGTCACCGCAATATTGATAGAGTTTGTTTGGTAAATAATTGCAATTTGGTTTTTATGTGAAAACAACATTTTTTAAGTTGCCGTGTAAAACAAAAACGTCAATTTTTGCACACGTTGTTTTTTGTGTGTAAATGAAATCTATACAGTCCACTCACTCTGTCATTTGACAAATAAAAAATCTATAGAAAAACTAAATTAAGCAATTTATGTTGATGGATTTATGTATTTATTGAAATTTGGAATAAACAGCATTTATAATATACTATCTACTACTAATTTATTCATCTACCAAAACAACAACACTTTGAGAGAAAAGTACACCCCCCAAGAAGAAATATTTTGGTGCATCAGGTGGTTGTTTCTGGTCGTTAGAGTGAAGTAATGGCTCTAACCTATTCTATACCAAGTTTCATTAAATTCTATTAGTTAGCTTCCGCACACCGTTTCTTTTCGTGTATGCAAGTTAACAGAGTATCCAGAAATTTTGAAAGGGTGGTGCAAGTAAACCCCCTAATAAGTTAACATGCAGTAGGTTCAGAGGCAGTAGCTCGCTCTAGCAACAAGAAACTTCAGTATTGTGTGCCAAAAAAATTCGACTTCCAGGGTGTGGGTTCGAACTATAACGGGCGTGAAATCATACATACAGGAAATAGTCTTATTTCCTGTATGTACTATTGATTTCATAATGATCTAGGACAGCAAGGCTAACATGATGCCAATTTTATTCTTTTTTCCAATGCAAATGCATAGGATAAAATAATAAAAACTAGCATTATATTATCCTTGCTGTCCTAGATGATTATGAAACCAATAGTACGAGTTCAGGCCCGCAATAGTTATGTTATAAAAACTAATGATGATACAGAATTTCCCAACTACGAGATCCCAGATATTTTTAAAAAATGGATAACAAAAGAACAACAAGCGAAGATGGTGTAACCAGCGGATAAATTTATTAAAATTTCTCAAAATTGTGCTGCGTCTATTTCTCTATTTCTGCGTCTAAAGACATGCGGCATAACCAACAACATGAACATTGACCACTTAATACTGGGTAGTCCAGGTAAAACGCTTTACCCTATGTAATTATAAAGTGATTTTTTAATTTTTCTGATACTTCAACATTGATATTTCGCACGATTATTGTTGAAATATCAATATTTACATTTCCTGAAATAAATTATACAAAAATACACAAAAAGAAAAAATGGACAAAAACGGACAAACTACTTTTCGGGAAAGGGCCAGTATTATGGATTATAAGACATATTTTACTCTTGGTAATTCATAAATAAAAGCAAATCAAGTTTTCTACACTGATAGTATCAACGAATACTGCAAGATTAAGATATAAGATGTACTATATCCGACGCAAGGATTTCACAGCCGTATGTGGCACAAGTAAGAGATGAAGCCTTTGATAGTGAAGGCTATTCCACACGATGCCTACCAAAGCTGGTTGAGTTTATTAATATAGTTATAACATGTTAAAGATAATAAATAATGAACAATATAATCTTCTGGCTGGACTTGGCTTAACCACCATTTGTGCAAAGAAATGAAAACCCTCAACATTTGCCACACCACCAATTGAGGATTTTTGGGTGCTTTTTTTCTAGAAAATTTGAGGAAAACGGCTATGTATACTAGTTGAAGACAATAAATTAATGTTTCTATTCACAAAGTTTAGAAATTGGTTTTTATAATAATAAGGTTTAACCCTCAAGTACTATCGGGTTTTCAAGTAACATGTTGAGATGATATGGAATCATCGATTGAAAGTTTACTTAACGAATTGTAATTTCAAAGTATTTTAAGACTACGATATGATCGTAAAAACAAATATAATTATTTCATGCATTAAATAAAAAGATAGACATGCTAATATATTAGGTTTATTTAATCTAAAAGCTACATGTTAGGTTTCTGAAAGATTTATCAAATTTAAATAGAAATTATAGAACCAGGGTGAGTTTCATGCATACGTAACCTCAATTTTTACATAAAAAATTTGAATTTATAAAAAGGTTATAAATTATTTAGGTTGTTTTATAGTAATACATGTTTATAGTAATAATGATAATAATTTATTTCCATAGACACTGAAAAAATACAACGTGGGAATTGTCAACAAGTATAAGATATATAATAGGTAACATATTAAAATGGTAGAAAATCATTCTTATTCCTTGTGTCATGTTTATGAACCATGTTATTTGTTAAAAATTTAGATCTATTATTAAATATATTAAGACATAGTTCTAGTATAAATAAGCTAAAAACAGTTAAGATTTTAAATCTGTGAAATAATTCTTTACAAGTGTCTTGTGGGAACATTTGCAATTATTCTGAGAATCTTTTTTTTGTATAATGAAAACATCGTTAGTTGTAGTTGAACTACCCCAAAAACTGATACCATATCTCAGTTTACATTCTACATGTGCGTAATAGAGAGAAACCAGTTGCTGTGTTAGAATATTTCTTAGAGTTTTAAATAAATAGCACAAAGAATTTAACTTAGGAATTAGATTATTACAATGCAGATTCCAGCTTAAATGATTGTCAAGATGAATTCCAAGGAAGGTGACATTATCACAGTTCTTAATAGTGGAATTATCAATTTTCAAATTTAAATTTGTACAAGGGTGCTGACGAGTGTGAAACGTAACAGATTGGGTTTTTTGTATTGTCTATTGATTGTCTATAAACCATTTTTGTAATCTGTTTAAAAAACTTTTACATTTTATTTGTAGGACATCCTCGGAGGTATTCCGCTATGATTGCAGTAGTGTCATCAGCATAAATAGTGAGTTTGACTTGAGGGTCTAAAAAAGCAAGATCATTTATAAATAATAAAAACAACACAGGGCCCAGAATGGAACCCTGAGGAACTCCAATATTAAGTGCAGTGCAAGTTTCAGTGCAGTTTGAATTAAAATGCTTGATATTATTACCACTGTTAAATGACATCGACACATATTGAATACGAGAAACTAGAAATGATTTTATCCACTAAAATGAATTACCTCTTAACCCAAAATTGGATAATTTACTAAATAAAATGTTGTGATCAACGCAGTCGAATGCCCTGCTGAGATCACAAAATATCCCAACAGGTCATTCTCCTGCTTCCACATTTTCAATAACACATTCATAAAACGAATGGATTGCCGTATTTGTGCTTTTACCAGCAGTAAAACCATGTTGAGCTTTTGGTATAATTTCATGTTTCTTAAGAAATTCTTGCAGTCTATTTAGGAAAGCAAGTTCAAAATTTTTTGAATAGGCAGAAGTTATAGTTATAGGTCTGTAGTTGTCTGTAGTGTAGTCAATTAATTGACGGTTTCCCTTTTTATAGGTAGGGAGAACTTCACTTATTTTGAGTTTTGAAGGAAAACATCCCGTTTGAAACGATAAATTTATTAACGTGCAAAGAGGAGACAAAATTGCCAAAGATACTATTTTTAGTACTGCTACTGGCACGTCGCACACTGGTGTAAAAGTCGAAAAACCGGCGCATCGCGTTTATGTCAATTAACAATGCTCACCATAATACCGTTCTTTACCACTGTTTGAACTGTTTTGTAGGAGTAACGACAATTAAAATCAAATTTCCACCTGTGCAAGAAAAAGCCTGGATACCATTTAGTTTTTGTTTAATTATCTAAAGAATGTTCTGTTGCACTTTTTATGTTAAATTTTAATTAAACTATAAATTGCAGTAGTAACTTTAAAAATTACTAACTCACGTAGGGGGGTCGAGGGGGATTTGAAATTTTCAGGAAATCTTCACCAAAGATGCTCCTCTTTGATGTATAAATTATAACGCAGGAATAGACGGGAATCAAAACTTATGACAGATTATTGCTAAAATTCAAAAAAAAACTCCTAATCTTCGTACTTATATTTAATACATCGTAATAAATACAAGCGGAATAACTGTAACATAGGCTAAAACTCTAACCTTGAAAATCTAAATCCATATTTTCTACTAGCAAATTAACCCTTCTGTTTAACTGGGTATACATTTAATTAACGCACAAGTATGCTTTCTTTAAGCGCTATAATGAAATAACCAAGTACGGGGGTGTTATGTCAGTATGTTGGTATTTATCAGTTCCAAGGTCGTGAATAAAAGATGCCCCCACTCATTCTTAATAACACCTGATATATAATTTAAGGAATCCAAGAACTTGATTTTCTACCCCTATGCGTCGTTTTTGTGAGTTTTACACCAGTGTGCGTCGTCTGGTCCAGAAGACCATTTACTTTTTAGTTTCTTTACCACCGTGTTGGCAAACTCATCATCGGTATATGGTTTTAAAAATACGGAGGAAGATATGGATCTATCCTCATGATTAATTTGACTGCTAGTTCCACTTTTAGACTGCCCAATATTTCGTGAGATTTGCAATGGAAAATGCTTAAAGTATTCATTAAAATAGTTGACTATTTGACTAGGATCATTAAGGCAATCGCTATTAACAACTAAAGTAACATTTTCATGTTGTTTAACATCTTGCAGATGTTAAGAGTCTTGCAAAGCATCCATTGACTTTTAAAAACGTGTAAACGAATTTTTTATTTTTAAAGTTTTTCTTTTATTGTAAATATTTTTCTATGTAAACTGCATATGTATGAGTACCTTAGGTAGCCATGTAATAATTTCTTGTACAGGTATAGATGGAGTTAATGAGTTTTCTTTGTAATTAAGTTTTAATAAAATTTTTTGACCGTTGGTCGTTTTTGTTAATTTTCTCAGTTAATGTGGATTTTAGACTATAAGTGTCTGATGTTGTTTTAATCGTTATTTTGCCAGCTACATTTCTGTCTTTTTAGAATGTAGTTTAGTGTTATTTTTGAACACATGTTTTCTGTTAGTGACGTCATGACATGTGTGATGTGTTGTTTGTGAAATTTCGCTGTTTGAAAATTGTTTCGGAAGAAACATATAAAAAGGCTTCTAAGAATTAAACAAGTCAGTCTATAAAACGTCTTTGAATGATCCGCGTCGGCTCGTGTAAGAATTTTCTAAAATAAAAGTAAGGTTATTGCAAACCATATGATATTTGTGTTGGAAGTCAAACGTCAAATTTTAACAAAGTGTTATTAAATTGTTACCTGAAACATAAATTTAAAGAAGATTTATTTTCGTTTTTCAACCATTATATGGAATTGTGGATGATTTATTTAAATTAAATCAAGAAGGTTTTTTATTGTTTCCATTATTGATTTGGATAATCGATTCATATAAATTTGTTTTAAATCAGCTGTTTGAATTAATGCTTTAGTACCAATTGTAAAAGATTTGTAATGGATTCCTTGACATTTATGTACAAAGTAAATCAAAATTAAAAGGATTTGGTTCACTTTAGCACAACAAAAGCATGAAGACATTTTTATTCAAATTCAGAATTAATTTTTTCTTGTTTAAGAAGTTTTTTTTAATTACAAGGTCGTAACATTTAGACAATTTCAACTTGTTTATTCACAAGAATAATTAATTTCCGTTAGATAAATTGATTTAGCAAATTGATTTGTAAATATTTTTCTTATTTGATAAACTTAATTGATGTCAGTATGTTCAAATGGAAATCGCTTGCAACCCCTATGTCAGGTAGCAACTATAACTAAACACATTTAAGCAAGCTCAACGAAGATTTTCTTCTTATTTCTATATTTTTTATTTTATAAAATTGTTTTTATTTTTCTCTTTGGAAATTTTTTTATCTATTAATAAAAATAAAATATCTGTGTTTCAATTTATCTATGTGTTTATTGGCGGTGGTGTTTATACAAGCATCCATTTATTTTCTTCATATACAGAATTTAAGATTGCCGTTTGTCCAGCTGCAGAATTCCAAGTGCATAGGAAGTAAGTTTCTTTCCTTCTAGGTGCAAGAATAAAAAAAGAGTTTTATAGTTTGTATATCTCATGCTCTATCAAATTATAAACCTGAGTTAGTCTATTGGGAAAAGAAAAAACTATTTGAGCTGTTACATTTTTATTAAAGCTAGCCATTTCAATTCAACACTATATTCATATTTTTATTTATCATGGAGTGTTTTAGTGATGGACTCGAGCCCGAGCCAAGCTCGACTCGGTTTCGAGCCGAGTTTCGGGTCGTGTTTGACAATTCTTTATTCGAGTCGAATCGATCTTCACGCATGTCGAACCCAAGTCGAGTCGAGTTTTTCGAGGTGTTCGAGCCGGCTCGAGAAAATTGTACAGTTTACAGTATTTCCCTGAGCTTGTACTTTAACGGATTATAACTAAGAATTTGCGTAATTACTTTTCTTTAAATGGCTTCATTACACTATATCACTTAAAACATAATGAAATTTTTAATTATTATATAATTATTTTATCTCGTTATTAGGGTGTAATGTATTATCAATGACAAACAAAATGTTAAAAAGTAAAACTCCTGCACGCCACTTTATAAGTTTTTAACAGCTGAAGTAACAAGAGTGGCTGCTTGCAATCTGATCTGATCTTTTATGTTCAAAACGTGTTGATAACGTCGTGGATTTATTAACTTCTATTAAAAAAATTAGTAATTTTAGTTTGTTTTGTTTTTTTATTAAGATTAATGATGACTTTTAATTTATTAATATAATCAAGCACTTCACTTTCAGTGGACTCTTAACTTTCAAAATATTGTTGCAATATATGGATTGCATTGTTTGCTTCATTATTTGATGGTGGGATTCTGACTTCATCTTCTAATTCATCTTCAGACAATGAGTTTTTGTTAGTTGTTTTAACTTCTGAAACGATATCATTTTCGTCAAGTGTACCGCAAATAACAGCGTTATTGTCTATTTCTATGTATTTATTGAAGGAAATCTCAGAGTTTATTGTATTCCACTTTGCAAGCTCCCCATCAGAAAAACATTTTTCCAAAAGATTTTCCTTAAATTCTGCGTAAAAACCCGATTTCTTAAAACAATTCTTAATTGTATCTGGTTTAATCTGACTCCATGACAAGCGTATTAAACGCACAGCATCGAGAACATTTATTGCTTTAAGCTGTTGGTTGTTGTCCATTTGCTGTATCATTTGCAGTACAATTTGTTTACGGTAAAATTGTTTAAAATTGTGAATGACACCTTGATGTAAGTACACGGACAAGATCAAAGAAACAAACCGAATTCCAGAATTTTCTAAAAACAACAAATCAATTAAACACTTTATCTAAAAAGGTTTACCTACTTATTGAAACTACAACTAAAAATACGCTTTTCGTAGACTAAATTTTGTTGGGTGATGCCCAAAGGTGTAACGTCATTTCCTGATAAAAAAAATATTATTCATCGCATATAAAAATAAAAAAAATAAAAGAACACCTGGAAGCTGCAGAGCGCGAATATAATAATTTTAAAAATATTAAACAAAGAAATTTTGCCTGGGGTGCTGAAACACCCCACGATAGTACTTCAGGGTCAAGTACAATTAATTTACCATAAAAAATTAAAAAGAAATTTGTGACATAACTTTTGCGACATTCGTTAACTTCTAAAAAGGATTTGTTAAGATAAAAATTGCCCCTGTAAGTACAAATCGGAATGAATTTACAGCTCAAAATAGTGCTATTGATGTACCAATAATGGGAGTAAAATAATTTATTAGCTTTGGAAACTCGAGGATTGCAATGATATTATATTAACAAGTTAAAATCCTCATACACTAAAATTGATTGTAGGTTCTAATATATTTAAGTCGTGGTTAGATCGTCAATGATGTACCTCTCCGAAATATTGAATTATATCGAATTTAATTCAATATACGGAAAGAGATCGAAAGCCCTACTGGAGCAGTTTTGAGTTGCTGGAAATATTCTATTTATAGAGCTATCAATTTTATGATGCCTTGACGCAAGACAAATTTAATTTTAGTGAAAGTTCCATACTGCATGTACGAGAACGCACACAAGCGCAAAAACTCGAAATTTTAATTTCATTGGTTTTAAGTTTAAATTTTAAATAAGTAGGCCAATTGTGTGTCAATTTTGCTACTTTTTACTTAATTAATAGAAATCCTATTTATAAAGTAATCGTTTCTTTAATGTAATTTTAATAAAACTGACTTTACTCTGAATAATATTATAAATTGAAATAGAGTTTTCATTTAGATGGTTAATGAATGCTAAAATAAAGGAAGACATAAACATAAGTAATTAACTTTGAAATCATCTTGCCTTACAGATCAAAGCAGCAATAATTTTCTTTCAGGCACTGCACTCGTCTGAAAAAAGATGTTAAATAAACAGCTTGGCGTATTTAAGAGTGAGTTATTGAATTTATAATATAAAATGTAGTAGCGAACGTTGGTAACTTGGTGTTTTAATAAAATAACAATAAAATTAAGTGTAATTCATGAAGTATTCGTAATGCTGACGGGAGAAAATATTGCAACAGACGTATTTTGTATTAAATTCTGGGAGTGACTTACGTGAAATCAATGACTTTAAACTATCATTCAAAAACTACAGTTAGAAACTACTTAAATGAATACTGTATGTACTAATTATGTTGCATAAATGCTTTTGATGTTTTATATGAAAGTGATTTTAAGTACCGCTTTATTTTTATTTTGTTCTTTATATCCAAGTAAATGATCAATAAACCTTTATAATTTTTGCTTGATGACCGTGTTTATATATATATATATATATATATATATATATATATATATATATATATATATATATATATATATATATATATATATATTTTATAAATTTTTAGATAGAGTTAATTTTTATCAAGTTGGATAATGATTTTACATTAAATAATAATCTTCAGGTCACTTCTAACTTCCTTCTGCTTCGCGTGGTTACACGATGTAGACTGACATCATCGTCAGTCTACATCGTATAACCACGCGAAGCAGAAGGAAGTTAGAAGTGACCTGAAGATGGCAAGTGTGATCTTGCCGAAACGTCGTCAACCATTGTCTGGTTCCTCTAGGAGCCGAATAGTGAATACGCGGAGTGAAACCCGGAAAAGTAGTGAAGTATCATATAATATCCGCGGAAACTTAAAATGTAACATATATATATATATATATATATATATATATATATATATATATATATATATATATATATATATATATCTATAGGGCCCCACTATGCGTCCCCCCATGTAAAATCTTAGGTTCAAGCAGCGTCCGAAGTCACTCGGCGTCCGGATATACGGACGCTGGGTGACTAGTGCCTCAAAATTGCACCATATGAAGCTTAAAGTGTCTAGATGACGAAAATGTAAAAATTAGCTGTGCGCAGTTTGACACCCATTTCTGATTCGTGTATAAAATCGTAGTTCGAGCGTTTGCAACACGCAGCGCTAATAGCGCGCGATTTGTATACACTTGTATACAAATCGGCAACGGTTTACCCTGCGTCCCCACACATAACAGTAATTTTGTTGGTAACACTGATGGCTTTATCGCTAGACAGTGACGTCATTTCAACGGGACTTCACTTTATGCATTGTATTTCTGAGTAAAGATTGCATCATTTATGGTGACAAAAATTCTTTCATATTATATTTTGTTAAAGCTAATAAACACTTTTAATACATTTTATTTATGCGTTATTTAAACTTCGTTATTAAAACGGATTTGCTTGCTACTACAAATGGGCGATAATTTTAATAAAATTGTAAGATTTAATAAGATGGATAGAATTTAAGGATATTCTTTCGTTCTCAAAATATGTGTGGGATATTTACACGTAATTGAAAGCTTTATTTATTTAAATTAAACAAACATGACGCATTATTATATTATCATTCAGTATTTAATCAATCACTGATGCTGTTAGATAATAATAAATCAAAATATACAATTAAAATATAATTTTATGGCATTTATTATATTACGTTAATTTGAACAAACTTTAAAATAAATATGTAGAATGTCGATTTTTAAAATCTTCACAATTCTTATCTATCAGATTTTGACTATACAACAATTTTTTAAGTTGCCGTGTAAAACAAAAACGTCAATTTTGCACCCCTTGTGTTTTATGTAAATAAATAAGTAGTACGCTTTTTGTTTTCTTTTTCTAATATTGTTGGTTCCTGAAATGGTAAAATATAGTTGAGGAATGTTCCTCCTCCTTTTTCTCTTCTTTTTTTTGCATAATATAAAAAAGTGCATAAAACTTGGATCTGAGATAGTTGATTTCAAATATAATAATAAATGAAAAACCATATGTCAACAACACAAAAAAGAATCCTTTCATGTTAAAAAATTCATGGTTTTTCTGTGAACAAAAAACCAATTTAATGATACTTTATGTATATGAAGATCCTTTGAAGAAGGAGTCAATTCTAAGTTAAGTAAAACCCCCAGGGGGAATTTGGATAAACCCATCAAGTTTATATTTTAATAATTGATGACAGATGGAATTCAGTCGAATAGTACTGCTCAATTTTTATTATAATCATAATGAAACATAAACTCTGCATGCAAAGGATTAATAGCAGAATTGGAGGTCTCGTAAATGGCATCCTGTAAGTAATTTGTATTGTTAATACGATCCAGATTTGTGGAGTTTAAGGATCAGAAACTTAAAAGGTATTTAGTAAAGTGAGTGCCTAAAAGCTTCCAAATTTAGAACAAGAAAAACTAAATTGTAATAACAAACATTATGCTGGTAACTTGTGATAAAGTAGTTAAAAACTGTATTTAAATCTTTACTTATATTTAATAATTGTTGTGTAACTCTATCAGAAAGGGTTATATTCTTGTACTTTTTGTAATAAATTTAAGAAATTATTTTATGCAATCTCTGTATTTTCTTTATGTGTAAAGGATCTTTAAGATGCACCAAACACCCTGTAGATTTACTTTTCACTAATTTCAAAACTTTTAAACAAAACCTCTTCTTGTTTGTGTGAGCAATCATTGTCTGTCACGAAACAAAGTGGTCCTTCGACCCGGATGGTCAATAACAATTCTTCAGTTTGAGAATGCATAAAACAATTTCAACCTTAGCTTTTAATGTTAGTATATAGTAACCTTTTTGGGCGTGCAAATTTTTTTAACTTTTTTTGTTAACTTCTCTAGAAATCTTTTACTAAAGGTCTAATTTCAAAATGAATTACGAAGCACTAAAGATTAGTCGTACAAGTGCCAAAGCTACTATTACTCGAATTTCAAATTGGGTAGTTTCAAATAAAGATAGAGAGACACATGTTTTTCAGTTCCGAACTAGAGAAAATAATTTGCAAACAGCCTTTGAAAGGTATTCTGAAGCACAAGATAACATTGAACTTCTAGTGAATTCTGAAGCTCATGATGATGCTGAAAATCGTGACGCAATTGAAGAGCAATATTATTTAACATTAACCGAAATATTAGAACGTATAGAAGAATTATCTTCACCTATGTTAACTAAACCAGAGCGATCAGAGCCAAAGACGGTGATTCTGCAACAACAAGCTACACCTTTGATTAGGTTACCCGAAGTTAATCTACAACTATTCACAGGAAATGTTGCAGAATGGCAGTCTTTCTATCAACTTTTTACTGCTTTGGTATCCAATAACTCCTCATTGACTGACGTGCAAAGGTTTTTGTATTTAAATTTGCGTGATGAACCATTAAAACTAATAGAAAATTTACAAATAACTAATGAAAACTTTTCCACGGCAATTAATATTTTAAAAGGAAGGTATGAAAATAAGATATCAGTGATCAATGCACATTTAGCTTCTCTTTTGGATATAAGTTCCATAAACAAAGGCTCTGCAATACAATTAAGAGAATTTGTAACTAACACAATGAAGAAACTACACACTAACTACACTGACAAACAGCTTTTTGATTTCCTATTAATTTATTCGCTTGAACGTAAGCTGACTATGCAAGTAGACGCAGTTTTGAGACTGATCGTAAGATTGATTCATTACCTAACCTTACAGAATTTTTTGAATTTTTGAACAAAAGGTGTACCATTTTAGAAAATCTATCAACAACCGAGATTTCATCAACCAAAAAGGTGATGAAAACCTCCTTACATGCAAACATAAAGGAAAATCACATGACAATTAAATAATTGTATTTTTTGTAATGAAAAATTTCATAAAATTTATTCTTGTAACAAATTTAAATTATTACCACATGCAAAAAGAATAAACTTTGTCAGGTCCAAAAGATTGTGCTTCAATTGTTTTGCCTCTTCCCATATGTCACCTCAGTGCAGAAGTATCTCCTGTAAGCTGTGTAATCAAAGACATCATACTCTTCTTCACAATAATAATGTTAACAGCAACACAACCAGTAATTCTCAAGGAAATCAAGGACCTCACCATAATAGTAATGTACTTTCTAATAGGTCAAATTCTTTCAATAAATATTTAAAAACACAAAGTTTGCCTGAGCAGGGTGATGACAAAACAAATTCTCAAATTAATACAATTCCTTCTGGTTCTCAAGAATTGATACAGCGTAATACTCAAGGTATGTCACTTACTTCTAATACTCTCTCTGCCTTATCGATCAAAAATGTTCATGTACTATTGGCTACAGCTTGTGTTACTATTTACAATTCTCAGGGAGTCCCTATCACAGCTAAGGTGTTACTTGATTCTGCCAGTCAAAGTTCTTTCATCTCAGAAAACTTAGTTAAAAAACTTAACTTCAATCCTTATTGTAAAACATTAAATATTTCAGGAATATCTGGAAGTACCATAATTTCTGACAGAATGATTAATTTAGTTATGCATTCCAATGTGTATGAAAACAAAAATTTTAGAATTTCTTGTTCTATATTACCCCGAATAACTTGTATGCTTCCACAAGTTAATATTAATACTAGTAAATTTAATATTCCAGATAAAACAATCCTTGCTAATCCCTTCTTTTACAAACCATCTTAAATAGATATTTTAATTGGAGCAGATTGCTATTATAATCTTTTGAAAAAAGGTGTATTCCATCTTGGAAAAAACCTCCCAGTACTTCAAAGTACTCATTTGGGATGGGTAATTGCAGGTACAGTTCCGTTTCTCAATTCTCAACAAAGAAATTTATTACCTAAAGTATACACTTCCTCCTCCATAATAAATAATCAACCTTTAGTATCTATGTTTACTCAAGTACGAGACTCACCATCTCTTGATCAATTAGTTACTAAATTCTGGAATACAGAAGAGATTCCGGAAAAGGTCCCTCTAGCCATGGAAGATGAGCTAGCTGAAAAAATGTTCGTATCTACAACTACCATCTCAAATGATGGTAGGTTTCAAGTGAATGTTCCTTTGAGAACCCCTCAAGAAAACTTAAAGCTTGGTGATTCTCTGTCGATTGCAAAGAAACGATTTTTTAATTTAGAAAAAAGATTTCAAAAAAGTCCTTCTTATTTCGTTGAATATAAAAGATTAATTGACGAATACGTTGAATTGAATCATGGAAGATTCGTTCCCCTTACTCAAACAAATAAATCGTCACATCAGAAATATTTTTTACCCCACCATGCAGTGATTCGTGAGAATAGTGTCTCAACGAAACTTCGAGTTGTCTTTGATGCTTCATGCAAAACCACTTCCGGTTTGTCATTGAATGGCATCACTCTTAAAGGTTATCAGGTACAACCTGATCTCTATGATATTTTGTGTAGATTTAGATCTTTCAAGTTTGTGTTAACTACAGACATTGAAAAAATGTTCCGACAGATAAGAATAAATCCATCTCAAACCTTTCTGTTAAACATCTTGTGGCGAGACAATCCTGATAAACCACTCATGTGTATTGAACTTTTGACAGTAACATATGGAACAAATTCCGCTCCATTTCTATCAACCCGTGTACTACAGGAAATAGCA
Source organism: Agrypnus murinus (assembly GCA_929113105.1). Classification (NCBI taxonomy): domain Eukaryota; kingdom Metazoa; phylum Arthropoda; class Insecta; order Coleoptera; family Elateridae; genus Agrypnus; species Agrypnus murinus. Next base: position 18,132,706 of record OV816024.1, on the reverse strand, counting down.
TTAAAATATGAATCTGATTTTTCTCTCGCCGCAGAAGCTTTGATGAAACAAACCTGCGTAGATGACATTCTTTGTGGTTGTGATGACCTTACAAACTTAGAAAAACTCTATAATGAATTAAATACTCTTTTAAACTATCATGGATTCAAGGTCCATAAATGGTGTTCTAATTCAGAAACATTTTTGAGTACATTTTCTGAAGAAAGGATTCTCGAATATGATATTAATTTTGATGATACTCCTAATAAGGTGCTCGGATTAAAGTGGAACCCTGTAGCAGATTTTTTGTGTATTTCAATTCCCAAAGTTTCTTCAAACTCATTGCAAGGTCCTATAACTAAAAGAAAAATCCTTCCAACTGTAGCTCAGTGCTATGATCCTCTAGGATTGCTCTCTGTCGTCATAGTTGTAGGAAAACTATTGATTCAGACACTTTGGTCTTTAAAATTAGGATGGGATACAGTTGTTACTGATAATCTCGTACAGGAGTGGCAAAAATTTGTAAATAATCTTTCTGTTTTATCAAAACTAAAGATACCTCGGTATTTATATTTAAATAAATCTATAAAGAGCGTAGAGTTTCAGCATGTGTATATATTCGTACTTTGTATTTGGATGGATCTATATCTTGTAATTTAGTGTCTTCAAAATCTAGAATAGCACCTCTAAAGGTAATCTCTTCCTCGTTTGGAATTGTGTGCTATGCTTCTTCTTTCAAGATTAACGAAAAAACTTTTGCCTATTTATGAAAACAGATTTACAATAAATTCTGTGAGTTTGTGGTCAGATTCCCAAATAGCTTTATTCTGGATAACTTCTCATGCTTCACGTTGGACAGTTTTTGTAGCTAACAGAGTATCACAAATACAAGAATTAACAACAGGATTCAAGTGGTATTATGTCAAATCCAGCGAAAATCCTGCCGACCTTCCTTCCAGAGGGATGTTACCTCAAGACGTTTTAAACTGTGAAATTTGGTGGTGCGGGCCTTCTTTTCTAAAGAATCCTAATTTAGACATTTCTGAATTTGCCAAAAATCCTGTTGTGCCAGAAATATCGGAAGAAAGGAAAATATCTCTTGTTACTACAATAAATAACAGATCAGTCTGCCTTTTGGGAACCTATATTTTTAAAATTTTCAATTTTCTCTAGGCTTCAACGTACTGTTTCATATTGTTTGCGTTTTATTCAAAACACAAAATTTATTTCAAACAAATTTTCTGGCCCTTTAAATGTAAATGAGTTGAAAGATGCAACATACTTCATTCTAAGAATACTACAGGTTAAATATTTTTCAAAGGAAATCTCTGAACTGCAAAATAAAAAACTTCTTAGTAATAAGAATTTGCCTTCTCTTAACCCCTTTTTTGATGAAAAGCATGGTATCTTGCGCGTTGGTGGCAGGTTAGAAAATGCGGATGTTAACTTTGATCAGAAACACCCAGTTTTGCTTCCTTCTCATAATTATGTTGTAATTCTTATGTTAACCCAAGAGCACACACGTTTGGGACATGCTGGTGCTCAAACAGTTTTATCGAATTTCAGATTAAGGTTTTGGCCGTTAAATGGATTAAGAGAAATAAAAAGAATAATCAGAAACTGTGTGACTTGTTATAGATTCAGAGCTCAGCCAGCTCAACAATTAATGGCAAGCTTACCCAAAGATAGAGTTAACGTTACAAGACCTTTTCAAAAGGTAGGTGTGGATTATGGTGGTCCCTTCATGATTAAATCGTCAAAGGTAAGGAAGGCGCCTTTAATCAAGGCATACATAGCTATTTTTGTTTGTATGGTAACCAAATCGGTTCATATTGAATTGGTCACGAATCTATCATCTGAAGCCTTTCTTATGACATTGAAAAGATTCATTTCTCGAAGAGGAATTCCCTCTTTAGTCTACAGCGACAATGCTTCCAATTTCTTAGGGGCAAAGAATCAGTTTAAGGAATTACATAATTTTTTTGCACTCAAAGTAATTTAAAAGGAATCCAAGACTATTGTGCTCAAACCCAAATTACATTTAAGTTCATTCCTCCCAGAAGTCCCCACTGGGGTGGAATTTGGGAAGCAGCAATAAAAAGTTGTAAATATCATCTAAAGAGATTAGTAGGTAATTCCACTTTTACCTTTGAAGAATTTTATACAATTCTAACCGAAATAGAAGCCATTCTAAACTCACGCCCCATCTGTCCATTATCTAATGACCCAAATGATTTGCAATGTTTGACCCCTGGACATTTCTTGATAGGATCAAGTTTAGTAGCTCATCCAGAAAAAAGTGTAACTTCCATTTCTGAAAATCGACTTACCCTTTATCAAAGGATTTCTCAAATTCAACAATTATTTTGGAGACGATGGTCTATTGAGTACCTCAATCGCTTGCAAAATCGACCTAAATGGGTTTACAATGTTCCAAACTTAAAAGTACATGATTTGGTTCTGCTAAAGGAAGATGATAATCCTCCTCTTAAATGGCCGCTGGCATGAATAATAGAGGTTATTTTAAGTCCTGACAAGAAGGTCAGGGTAGTTAAAGTTAAAACTCAAAATGGTTGTTTCACACTATCCATAACTAAGATTTGTCCTCTTCCACAAGATAAATTAATTGAAGAATTTCCCGCAGAAATTTAGAAAAAAATAATAATACGAACTTAATATTTCTTTTTGTTTTTGTTCAATCTATCTTTTAATATGTTTATTAATTATAATCCCTTTGAGGTTAGAACCCTCAAGGCCGGGGAGGATGTTCGGGAAACAATCCCTTCATCAGTTCTAGTTCAACTTTGTTTCACCCTGTATATATTTATTTTGCGGCGAACTGTTAACTTGCCACTTGTTTTTTTATACGTTTTTGCGCGTTGCTGACGTCTGTGCGCTTTTTGTTTTCGTTTTCTAATATTGTTGGTTCCTGAAATGGTAAAATATAATTGAGGAATGTTCCTCCTCCTTTTTCGCTTCTTTTTTTGCATAATATAAAAAGTGCATAAAACTTGGATCTGAGATAGTTGATTAAAAAAATATAAAAAAAATGAAAAACAATATGTCAACAACACAAAAAAGAATCCTTTCATGTTAAAAAATTCATGGTTTTTCTGTGAACAAAAAAACCAATTTAATGATACTTTATGTATATGAAGATCCTTTGAAGAAGGAGTCAACTCTAAGTTAAGTAAAACCCCCAGGGGGAATTTGGATAAACCCATCAAGTTTATATTTTAATAATTGATGACAGATTGAATTCAGTCGAATAGTACTGCTCAATTTTTATTATAATCATAATGAAACATAAACTCTGCATGCAAAGGATTAATAGCAGAATTGGAGGTCTCGTAAATGGCATCCTGTAAGTAATTCGTATTGTCAATACGATCCAGATTTGTGGAGTTTAAGGATCAGAAACAAAAGGTATTTAGTAAAGTGAGTGCCTAAAAGCTTCCAAATTTAGAACAAGAAAAAACTAAATTGTAATAACAAACATTATGCTGGTAACTTGTGATAAAGTAGTTAAAAACTGTATTTAAATCTTTACTTATATTTAATAATTGTTGTGTAACTCTATCAGAAAGGGTTATATTCTTGTACTTTTTGTAATAAATTTAAGAAATTATTTTATGCAATCTCTGTGTTTTCTTTATGTGTAAAGGATCTTTAAGATGCACCAACCACCCTGTAGATTTACTTTTCACTAATTTCAAAACTTTTAAACAAAACCTCTTCTTGTTTGTGTGGGCAATCATTGTCTGTCACGAAACACATCCAAGGTTCTAGGTTTCACATTTCAGTTATACCACTCATTCGGAGCATTTACAAATTAAATATCTTTTAAACAGTTCCAATCCCAAGAATTTAATGGTTAACAACCTGTCGTTTTGCGTTGCTACGGTTGCTATTCAAAAAATGATATCATATCACTGAAGGACATCGACATTTAGTACATTGAATGCACAGCTGTTTTTCTTTTTAAAATAAATAATTGCAAACAATAAAATATCACTTTACTGAATTGGATAAAAACTGTTTCAGATAACGTTGGACATTTTATAATAAAATCGAAATTTTTATTTCTTATAACGTTGAAATTTTTTATTTTTGTTTGTGCTGTAGTTAAAATCAATTATAATATAAATTTTTTTTGTAAATTCGTTATCTTTAACGTTTCTAATTTTATATTCCTAACAATATAATAAATAGTTACTTAACGTAAAAATGTAAAGTCACTATTCGGTTTAACGAACAACTTTTAACAAAACATCTGGACCCGGATTGTTTTAGATTTATTATATATCAATTTTCTTTTCCTAAATCAGCATCAGTAATCGATTAAATATAGTGAAAGATAATAATTGTTAATTTATGTTTAACTTGAATCAATAAATCTTTGAATTCCTTGTAAAAACCCTTGTCTATATCCAACCTCGTGCACCTAAAAAATGAAGTAAGCACTAATAACGAAAACAAAAATGTCATTTTAAAAGATTCGCAGTCAATAATATTTCTTGTTACATAACATAAATTAAGTAAAACGGTTTTTTGATCCTTGATAATCGGCGATCTTACTTTTTACGCTTTATTACTAATTACTAAAGACGATAGCTTATATATGTAAACCCATTTCTACAGCAATAATTGTTGGAAATCGTCGATGGAAAACTTTAAATATAAACGAAAACAAAATGTTTTAAAATACTTTAGTATTTTAGATTTTAATTATTATGGCCGCCATATTTCATCCGTCCTTTAAAATTTGCAAACGTTGACATCAAATTTGAAATTAGCGACCTTGAAAACCGCTTTGTAGAAAATTTCATACAAATCCAATTATATTTCGAGTTTTATGATGTTTTTACTTAATATGTAAAAGATAGAGCATTTTAAATATGAAAGCCTTTTAAATAAAATGCATACACATAAAGAAACGGAACTAAAAGAATTTATTAAGTAGCATTAATCAAATAGAAATGTTTTTGTCAGTTTAAATGACGTAATCTTCTCAGAAATACAGCGAGTAACATGACACCGCAGACAGGCAAGCAAGCTGCTAAACTTTAGAAAAATAAAATGGACGCTGAATAAACCTATAGTTTGCTAACGCTGACACTGACGCTGACTGATACCATCATTTATATACACTTTATATACGCAGGACGCTGGGCGCTACGCTTTTGGTCCGGACGCATGGTAGGCCTTTATAGATATATATATATATATATATATATATATATATATATATATATATATAAAATATTCGTAAGGTAGCAATAATTTTGCACTATTAGGCACGTTGGAATTTAAGAGAAAAAGTATTCACAATTTTCTAGCAAAAATATCCGAATGCTGAAAATGTCTCTACCCTGGCATGTCTTTTTACCCAATTTATCTATAAAAGTTTAATTTATTTGTTAATTACTCACTTTCCAATATTCAATCGTTGGTATTATTAAACCAGAAAGTTTCTTATTATCACTATAAGGTAAGAAATAGTAAAGATTAATACAAAGTTAAATTATTGAAATTTTCTTCATTGTCCATAAATTTCGTGTCTCCTACCCTGCTTTTTATATTTCAAAGAATCCTGTTCTTATATACATCCGAATATATGCTAACCCTAATGATGTCAAGCATTCAATAGGGTAGTTGGTTACCGTTAACCGATTGTGTTCTTTTACGTAGCATTAGCGACACTTGATGACATGTTTGGTGCACAAGTGCTGGTGTGCCAGTGAACGCTGTCTTTCTTCTGGTATGTATAAATCTAATAGATTTAGTGGATTACTTCTTCACTCCTCGTGCCTAAAGACACATGAAAGAAATCATTAAAATTATACAACATGAAGATTATCCTATTTTGCATTTGGGTATTATTTTAAGTTCTATGTGAATCCGTCACTCCCCTGGTGTCTCTCCCCTGGTTCTTTAGGATAAGTTCTATGTGAATCTGTCACTCCCCTGGTGTCTCTCCCCTGGTTCTTTTTAAGTTGTTATTACGAAATGAGCTCTATTGTAATACTGTAGATAGTTTTATTTTGGTTACATTATTAGGCACCTTGACTATTTTGGTTTGATTTAGCGTCACTTCTCTGATCAAATTGTCACTACCCTAGTTCTTCACGAAAATAATAATAAGACTTGGAAGATTAATTATTATTTCGTGAAAGTTATCACATTCAGTCCTCCATATTTCAAGAAATACTAATTTTAAATACCACATATGGGGTATTGCTGAACTCAGAAAAAAATATACTTTTCATTTCTATCGAAAAAATAAGGGGGTTCCATTTAAAAAGAAGTCGATGACATCATAGGCCCCACAGTAGAGGAAAGTAGCCTATTATCGCATATGTTCCTAATATCGGACAGGTGCATATCTCAGAAAACAATAATTTCCATATATCGGTTTGTACGGTAATCAATAGTAAGCGGAATTTGTATGTATCTGTCAAAATTACAGAGCCTGATGACTTTATGTAGCGCGTTACTCTAGGGTTTTCTTATTAACAGAAGTTCAAATATTTATAATAGTGTAGTTCTCGTCAGTATAGTTTTAAAAGGTAAGTCTAAATAACAACTAATTATACGCCATGAGATTAAAGTTGTTTCAGTCTTCTACTTCATATACATATTATTTCGTGTAATTTGTTTTCTCTTTTATAAAAATTTTAATGAATTTGATTAGGTTATGTGTCCTAATATCGGATAGTCGCGACAGCCTAATATCGCATATCCGATATTAGGAGACTCCTACTTACTTCTTTAACTGCTAGATATCATAAATCTAATTAATTATTGTGTATTTTTTCTTCAGATGGCAGAAGTACAAAGACGAAAAACATGGGATGTAAATTCTATGCAACAAGCTGTAAATGCTGTGAAAAATAAAGAAATGGGTTATTTAAAAGCCGCAAGAACATTTTATTTCGTTCTATATTTATTTTAATTATTATTAATACAGTTTTTACCTACTTTTATTGTTTCTTTTACTATGTATTCCCAATATCGAACAGTGCGATATTAGGAACACCGACTATCCGATATTAGGAAACCCATTTCACAACAACGCGTTATGCACTGTTACGAATTCTTCAAGACTTTTAAAAATTTTGAAAAGTTAGAGATACGTATTTCAACAGTATTGTATATTATCTATTTCACGAGCATTTTCCAGAAGCTAGATGTGATAGGTAGGAATTTAGTATTTTTATAAACCGAAACAGAAAAGTATCCGATAATAGGCTACTTTCCCTAGTAAACTAAAAAATTAAAATTAACGTCCATAAAATCCGCAGGAAAACAATAAAATTGACGTGTCCGAACTTTTTTTCCAAACAGTGATAATATAAAAAATATGAATTTTATTCCTTACTTTATTTACACACTGTACTATTTATTTTCTGTAGAAAGTATTTGAACATTTTTAAAATTGAATTGGTGGTAATTTTCAAGAGCGTGTTTAGATAATGCTAGACAGTCTTTATTATTTTTTATTGTACACTAGGTGCCAACTGCTTACCCTAATGGGTAAGCTTTAGTAACTTGTTGCTTTTGTTGAAATACGAAAAAATAATTCAAGCTCGGATCCTCACCTTTCTTACATCGCGTAGTTCAATAGGGTTTGGGTCATCCAGCGCTAGGCAGCGCTGGCTGTCTCGCCGAATACCGAGACCCATGAATGAAAACATAATGCTTGTACTTAATAATTTAAGGATTGGTGTTGACTCATTCTCTTTTTTAAATATTGGCTAGATTGATCTATGTATGTAGCTTCACAGCTTGAACAATTAATTTTATATATAGAGTTAATTCTATTTTCCTTTGCTGTTTGTGGTTTTATTTTTGAAAACGTTGAACGAAACGAAACGAAAATGTTGAATGGTGACAAACATTTTTGTATTTTTTTGTTAATTTGTGGAATGTATGGCAAAGCAATGTATTTAGGTTGGTTTGAAATTGGTTCCTGATTAGTATTGTTAGAAATGCTATTAATTTTTTGTTTTATTATGGGTTCATAAAATTGTTTTGGGTAGTTATTTTTTAAAAGGGAATTTGTTATTTTTTCTAAGTTTACGTGCTTTTGTTAAGGTTCTGATAATTTTATTGCTCTATCTGTTAGGCTAGTGACAACACTTTTTTTATATTTCTTTGGAACATATGAATTGTAATTTAAGTATCTTTGGGACTATACATTTTTTGTGTACCAATTTGTAGTTATGAGACCATCGGTGTTATATTTAATAGTAATATCTAGGAAATTAGTTGATTTATTAATGTCCGTTTCAACAGTAAATTGCAGTGTGACCTTAACTTATTCTTTTTGAAAAGGATCCAAAATTTGCTACGGCAGCTCAGTTTTTTTTGAAGAGCAGGGGTCAATTGTTCTTACTTGCTTCCACTTACCATATTTAATGAGCGCCACCCAATTTTTCCTTTCATAGAAATCTTCCCTGTATAAATTGGGAAAAAACACGGAAAAATAAAATAAGAAATAAAAGAGAACTACTTAAGAAAATCGTAGTGTTGATTTTAATTCAAATTTTCTCCTTTTAAATATCTGGCTACAATAAATTTCAATAATAATTAGCTATGATTTTGAATATAACTGTTGTTGAATAGTAATAAAAAATACTTGTGATATAGCGCTATGCCTCAAGCTAACAAAGGTAAGTAATACATAAACTTAATTTAGAAAATTTTATTATTGATAATGTTTTTTGTCTTGTAGCTACTCTTAATTATTTTGATGTTATACCCAACTAAATCGATATTTAATAAAAAATATAATATGCATTTAATGGTATCCATATAATTTAAACTCCGTACAAAAGGAAAGATCTTACTTGATGATCTTGTAAATTGCCTGATTGCAGATTGCAAGATTCCAGGATGCTGATTGCAGATTGCAAGGTACCAGGATGCGGATTGCTGATTGCAAGATATCAGGATGCGGATTGCAGATTCCAGAATGTACTCAATTATCTGATTATTCGTGTAAACATTGAAATTAAAATTCCATAATGTTTGGTCACAACAAATCTGTAGGAAAGAATTAAAATATATGATGTTCTAATATTTACGTTATTATTTTTTATTCAATAAACAAAACAAATCAATTATGTGTTTTTTTACGATGGACTCACCTGCAACTTGCGGATGACCAAACTTAGAATTAATTGAATGTTATTTAATTAATTTTGCGAACTTCACAAATCTGCCACACGGCTATAAATTCTAAGTGCTAAATATCTAATGCCGCTACGACCAAATTTTAATCGATTATTATCGGAGGCGCGCACACTCGCCTTGATTTGAGTAATCTTAAAAGTGTTTTGAATGTCTTTTATAAAATTATATTAATAAATAAATGAAAACATTAAATATACAGCTTGGTGCAAACTTAATATGACAGCAGTTTTGGATGAAAATTGTAAAATTTATTCAAGATATATTGAATTTGATTTGTTAGTATACAAAGAATGCAGTCGTCGACATATCGTTTGGAAAATATAGGTTTTATATATAATGTGCCAATTATAGATTGTTCTAGGTGTTCTAAGACCAAACTGACAATGGCCGCTGATATTGGTGAACCCATGGCAGTGCCAAAAGCTTGTGTGTAAAACTCATCCTCGAATTGAAAATAGGTAGATTTCAGGCATAATTCAACGGCCTCATCGATCGCTTCTAGAGTCAAAGGTGTAAATTGCTTAATTGAATTCCATTTGTTTTTATGCATGTGATAGCTAGATCAGTTGGTATATTGGTATATAGTGAAATGATGTCTAATGAAATAAGGCAACTGTCGGGCGGGATTATTTGTTGTTTGATAAATTTAATAAAATCCCATGAGTCTTTTATGTGGTGTTCAGTTTTACCAACGACTTGAGATACAGTTTTGCATAAGAATTTTGAAAGATTTAATTTAGGAGCATTTATATTGCTTACAATTGGTTTTAATGGTATATTGGTTTTGTGAAGTTTAGGTAAACCGTAGATAAAAGGAGAAAGGCCATTATGGCATGTTATATTTATTTTAGTATGGAAATCTATCATTTTACTTTTTAACCATTTATTTGCAAGATTGTTGATTGTTGTCTGTATTTTGTTCGTTGGGTCGTGATTAATTTTCTTGTAAGTTGTGTCATGTAGGAGTTTTTTCATTTTAATGCGGTATTCATCTTTTTTCATGATTATGGTTTTATTACATTTATCAATATTCAACACTAACAAATCTGGGTGCTTTAAAGAAATGTATCTGCTTCTTTAATATAGAAATTAATTCTGCTTTTAGAGGTTTTCTTAGTATTATTAAAGTTGTTTTTATAATTTGTTAAAATGCTGCAGATTTTATTTCTTAAAGTATTTTTATCATTATCTTCCATACAATTGCCTTATTTCATTAGACATCATCTCACTATATACCAATATACCAACTGATCTAGCTATCACATGCATAAAAAACAAATGGAATTCAGTTAATCAATTTACACCTTTGACTCTCGAAGTGTTCTGTGAGGCCGTTGAATTATGCCTGAAATCTACCTATTTTCAATTCGAGGACGAGTTTTACACACAAGTTTTTGGCACTGCACCTGTCTTCAAAAAAATCAAAATAAAATGAAAAATCTGATTAAAATAATGTTATTACACGAACGCTATATATTTGAAACAAATCGTTTTCTTAAAAACGGTTTTATTTCCATTTGCAATATGGTTTAATCACTATAATAGTAGACAACCTGAAATAGAGATAAATGTTTAAGGTAGATGGATACTCTAAACAATCGAAAAGTTGGCGACTACAATCTAGGGTGTAACAAACTTTCAGTGTAAAAGTAGTTGCGAGAACTGCCCGAGGGAAACGCGACCCTTCTAACCGTGAAGGGTAGGGCATAGGGGCAAAGTAGTTTTAGATTGAGAAATTCGTAATGCTTACATTGCCTAAATTAATGTTGTATATGTAAACATAACTCATGTTCTGCACTTCTAAAATATTACGAAAAATATTATTAGGAAAAGAAAGTACTGTGATGATTCTATTCACCATCAACATACTTATTTTACTTACTCTACAACAAAAAGGAAAACCTTTGTTCATTATGTGCTTACCTATAGCTAATATACTTTTTGTTAATATACTTATCTTCTATTGATTATAGTATATTTTTTATATTTTAGTAAACTATCACTAATGTGGACTGATTGAAGGGGAATGGATTAACATTTTTTCCATTTTATTTTCCAGCCAATTCATAAAAACAGCCTTAACAAGCTCATCAGTTTTCTTTCGAATCCTTTGATATGATTAATACAATTTATAGATATGGTTATTTATTTTTTTTAATATAAGTAAGCGACTCGACTGCCAAGGTCATTTGTCGCTCTTGCTATACAACATTGCTGATGTATATGATCCATAATTAGCAGCAAACTGATGCAATAACATATAAATGCAATAACGAACGAGCACAAAAGTATATACGACCAACATGAACTAAAATATGTAGTAGAATACGACACAAACACTAATCAGACGGTAACAGGTATATAAATATGTAAAATTAAACAAGTTAAAACAAGTTGTGTAAATAAATAAACATAATTTAAATATATAAAATATCACAGTTAATAGTTTTTATCACAGACTACGTAGTTTCACTCAGTTTCACTTCTTATTCAGTATTTTTTTTAAATCGTAATAGGCTAAAATGATGTATAAATAAAATATAAAAAATTAATAAAATATAGAAAATATCACAGGTGTTTCTTAATTTTATACTATAAATCCTTGAATAGCTCTATTCTGTTTATAGATTCTAGTGCTTCTGTACTGCCATTAATCAGTTTTTCAATGTCAAAGGAGGCACGTTGAACATTGTATTGGTGACATTCTAACAATATATGACGAATGGTTAATGGCACTTCACACATGTAACAGATTGGTTGATTATCACCAGACAACATATATTTTGAGGTCAGGTGGGTATGCCCAGTTCTGATTCTCTGTAATACTACTTGTTCCTTTCGTGTAAGGTGGGTTGGATATGTAAATTCACCGACTTTAGGCTGTAAGCTTCTAAGGTAAGTATTACTTCGGTCCCAATAACTTTGGTGTTTCTCACGTATTTTGTTTTTAATCACCGTTTTCAGGTCCTGCAATCTAAGTGTTTGCTGAATTTCCAACTCATCACTTGCAGCCTCCTTTGCGGCTTTGTCAGATTTCTCATTTCCTTGAATATTGCAGTGACTTGGAACCCATACAAATATTATCATTTTATTGTTACTTAACAGGTGATGGCATGTGTGACGTATTTTTTGTATTATTGCATCTCGGGAGAAACTATCATTTATAGCTAATAAAACAGAGAGAGAGTCAACGCAAATTGCGAACTATGAGTGGATAGATTCTAGACATATGTTGAGAGCATCCTATACGGCTAATGCTTCGCAGGTAAATATACTTACGAATTTCGGTAAAGAGCCCTTCAAAACAGTATCATTATGTACGACAGCATAACCAGCACCATAGTCTGTTTTAGAACCTTCAGTAAATATCAGTTGATATGTATTTATAGTATTCACTAAATCAAGGTAGGCTTGTCTTATAGTTGTAGAATTGATCTCTTTCTTGTTTAGTTTAATTAAATCCATTTTTATTATTGGAGAGTAACAATCCATGGTTGTACGTGATCGTTTATTGTGGGACTTACTAAATACTGGTAGATATCTAAGTTATTTACAACAGAAGAAGAACGGAATGAAGATGATTGATGTCGACTGAGTTGCTGGGAGAAACAATTAGCGAAGGTGTTTCTTTTGAATAACCTGTGTACTTTATGTCTAGAATCGCGACATAGGTTGACACGATATTGAGCTATACATCGCTGGCGTCTTAAATCCAAGGGTTCTAACCCAGAATCAGCATATAGACTGTCGACGGGACATGTTCTTATAGCGCCAATAGCATATCTAATTCCTCTGTTATGAATTACATTTAAAGGTGCAAGCCGACTTGGTTTAGCTGATGAGTATGCTACACAAGCATAGTCAAGTCTGGAAAGAATGTGCAGCAGAACTTCACGGTCCGACCCCCAACCAGTGTGTGGTGGGCTAGCACTTTTATTACATTTAAAACGTTTTTGTACTTAACTATAAGTTGATCGATGTGGGATTTCCAGATAAGTTTTTTATCTAATGTTACTCCAAGATATCTAATATTCTCAACATTTTCTATGTCATTGTCTCCCAATATAAAGGTAGGCAGGTTTTGACACGTGCTACGCTTCCTACAAAACTATATGAATTTCGTTTTTGATAATGAAATTTCTAGATTTCTTTGTTTTAATAAATCAAAAACGTTTGTGAGTGCAGTTTGTAGTCTTTTCCGTATATCATCTGCAGATTTTCCGACTGTGAAAAGCACTATATCGTCAGCATAATCGCAATAGTTGACCCTATAGAAGATAAAACTGAGTTAACAGCAACTAAGAATAAAGTGGCGATTAGCGACAACCCTTGAGGAGTACCGTTTTTTAAATGATATGTATTTTACAGCGTGTTATTTGCTCTGACATTTATGGAGCGATTCTCCAAAAATTGTTTTATAAAATAAGGTAGGTTAACTCTAAAACCCCACTGATGTAACTGCTGCAAAATATCGGTAGATTTTATCGCATTGAAAGCATTTTTCAAGTCGAGAAATACTGCAGAGGCGTGTAGATTAAATAGAAAGCAATTGTTAATAAAGTTTTCAATGCAAACAATTGCGTCCGTCGAAGAGTAGTGTTTCCTGAATCCAAACTGATAAGGCGAGAGCAGGTTTAAATCTTCGAGTGTCCAACATAGTCGATAGTTGACCATCTTTTCCATTAGCCTAGCAATACAACAAGTGATTGAAACAGGTCTAAAATGTGATGGTTCGGATGGAGTTGGAACTTTAGGTATCGGCATTATAATGGCATTTTTCCAAGATTCAGGAACATCTTCACCCTGCCATACTGCATTTAAAGCAATAAGCAATTTAACCTTGTTTTCTACCGTCAACTGTTTTATCATCCATATAGATAAATTATCTGAACCCAAAGCATTACTCTTAGAATTGGCGATAGCATGATTTAATTCATCCATTGTGAAAGGGAGGTTATAAGAGAGTTCCTCCTCTATGTGAAAATTCGGATCTATTGCTGGTATTGCTTCACCAAATTCTTTGTTATGTGACTGCGCAAGATGTATACCTAAGTTGTCTGCTATTTGTTTAGGATCACTAATCACAACGTTATCAACAGTTATTGACAAAATGTATGATGAACAACTGACTCCTTTTATAGATTTGACCTTGTGCCAGATTTCTTTCATGGGTGTGTTACCTCTTATGGACGAAACATACTTTTGCCATGATTGTTTTTTAGCATTTGCAATGGTTTTACGACAGATGGCTCTTTTTCGTTTAAAAAGTATTAGATTCTCTTGACTAGGTTGTCGCTTGAATTTTTGTAACGCTTTTTTCTTTTCAGCAATAACTACCCTTACAGTGTCAGACCACCACGGAACCTTGCGACAGCTTTTAATTGTGCCAGATCTTTTTGGTATACAATAGTTTGCTGCCTCAAGGACTGCAGCGGTGAAACCTTCCATCGATGTAGATGGATTTTCTTATAATATTTCAGCTAATCGACTATTGAAATCTATCCAGTCTGCTCTTTGGAACATCCAACGATCAGTTAGATATGTTGCGTTTTTCTTTAAATTATTGAAATGTATAACGATCGGGAAATGATCACTATTATGTAAATCTTGTTCAACATGCCACGATAAGTTAGTTATGATTGAAGAGCATATGGACAGATCGATAGCCGAAAACGTACCATGTCCTGCAGAGAAATGGGTGGGTATACCATCGTTCAGAAATGTTAGCTCGATGCTTTCAAGTAAGTTCTTGACAACACGTCCAGTTCCGCTAGTTTCTGCTGATCCCCAAGATGGACTGTGGGCATTAAAGTCGCCGACTAGCAGAAAATGTCTAGGAAGCTGAGAAACCAAATTGGTTAAATCATCAAGGATCCAGTCAGGATTGGGTAAATAAATAGAACAAATAGTGACTTGAATCGGAAATTCTACTCGAACTGCTACTGCTTCTAAGTCTGACTGTAATGGTACTATATCACATCGAAAGTTTTGTTTTATCAAAATGGCTACTCCGCCATGCGCTCTTTCACCATCTTGAACATCTTTACGATAGATGTTGTAGTTTTTATATTTCACGATTCTTGCTGGAGATTCCTGGATCTGGATCCCCAAACACTGAAAGGTTGATATTATTTAATGAAAAGATCTAATTCAGGAAGCTTGTTGAAAAAACCGTTACAATTCCATTGTATAATAACAGCGTCTGTGTTGATAATATGATCGTCAGTTAATTCGATAGTTTGAGTAGGGTCCATTATTAAAGTATTATAAATAGTTGTAAACAAGGTTAAAACGTTTTGAAAGATTAATAACGGTTTTAAGACTAATAATTTAGGCTGATTATTTGCTCTTCCGAGGCTTACCTTTTGGCCACCCTTTTTTCTTCTTGACGACTTTCTGTAAAATAATTCGATCGATAGCTTCTAGACTAGAATCATTATTTCGATCATCGTCAGATTTATTACTAATTTGAGAAAGTTTACGTTTCTCTGTAGTGATTTCAATATTCTCAATTGTATCGTTTATAATCGAAATGTTGCTTGTTGACTTATTTTGGGAGTGGATGTAACGCTTTGATTTTCACTGTTACTGCTAGCTTCAAGAGGAATCATTCTCGCGGAGAGAGCATTGGTTAATTTTGACAATTCCGTTTTAACAATAATCCGTTTGATTTCTGGAATTAACGCTCGGAGGGTTGTTGTCTCTGAAGGAACGGTTACTTGTGCATAGGAGCGAGAGGGGACAGACAGGGTATTCGACATACGTTTAGCTTCTATATATGACACCTTGTGAACTGTTTTAATTTCTTGTATCTTCATTTCTTGCTGAAATACAGGACAGGATTTTTATATAGCGGTGTGGCTTTCCTTACAGTTAGGACAAGTGATTGGTTGATGACAAGGTTCACCTCTGTGTGGAGGGTTACCACAAATACATATTTCAGGTTTGCTACAAGTGTGAAGAGACATGACCGAACGATTGACATTTATAACATCTGATAGGAGGGGGTATATAAGGTCTTACACTAAGAGAATAGAAGGCTGCAGTTATGGTTCTAGGCATCTTAGGGTTATTGAAGGTGAGGATATGATTGGGGGTATCAACGACTTCACCGTTCCTTCTGCTCTTAATTCTTCTCACATCGATGACTCCTTCGTGTTTTAAACCCTGCTTGATCTCTTCTAGGCTACAATTAAGGAAGTCTCGGCAGTAAACCACTCCCTTGGATGTATTAAGTGCCATATAGGCATATACTTTAACTTCAGACTCTCCGAAACGGGTTACTTCCATTAGTCTTTGTAACTGTGCATTGGATACCGTTTCTATAAGCAACATACCTTGCATTCTCTTTACCATTTTTGTTTTACCTATCAAACCATAAATAATCTTTGAAATAACAAACGGACTGACTGTTACAAAATCTCCTTCTGCTTTTTTCTCACTTAAAACTAGAATAAAAATGATGTCCATATCAATATGATTAGGTCAACCGATGGTAGTAGTAAATTCCGTTATTAGTCGGCATTGTACACTCTCTTTATGTTGTAAGAGTTCGTACGTGTTGCAGATTCGGCTATTAGGGCATCAAACGATGATCGCATAACTTTTTGAGTATAGATATAAATCTCTTTGTATAGCTCAATAAATGATAGTTATAGGGCTGTATTGACTTATATAACATTTCTCATTTATCTCATATATGAATTTGTATATATCGAGTTAAAGTTAATGAATGAATACAACATAAATCATTACTCTACGTTTAATATATAGTTTAGTTTAATCCGTGTCTGTATTTTATTCTTGCATGTTTTATTTCACAATGTATAACTACATACAATTTATTTTAAAACCGTTTTTCTGAAATTTCTAGATTTTAATACAACACTAGAATGTTGAATGTTATTGTTCGTACTAAAGAAATTGTAATTATTTTTAAAAATTCTATTGTTTTCGTCGAAATAGCTTAAGCTTGATTGCTTTTAGGGATTACGATGACTGTCTATTATACTATTCACACAAAAGGGGAAGAATGTTTATTTTTTAATCGTTTTGGTTCATATAGCCCTGAATATTAGAATATTTAAAGAAACACTCATTTGAAAACTGCGGTTTTTAAAATTCATTTATTGTATTTAATATGAATAATACAACTGTAATTATTTGTTAGAAAATCTAAGGCTTAAAATTCCTTTGAACTTAGTAATAACAGAATGATAATTGTTATTGCTTTACTTGTAAACCATATTTTAAATGTTTATGACGTATATTTAAACATGTCAGAATGCAATAGAGATAATCTGACTGGTGATTGACAGTAATCTTTAGAGATACTTTGTATACTTGAAAGCAAATTTTTATTATTACCCTAGATGTTTCTACATGTTAAATTGTTTTTGCAGAATTACATGATGACCTATAGATCTATATTTAAATATCAAATAGGAATGACAACATAAGATTTATTTTAAAATAAATTTATGAGAGAGAGAGAAAGAGAGAGATGGGAGATGACAAATAATATATAAAAATGAGATGTACAAAATGAGATATGAGTTATGTAAATGAGAGATGAGATATGCCATCGATACCATGAATTAGTTTAATTCGTGAATGCATATGAGAGATGAGATATGTAAATGAGAGATGAGATATGTAAATGATACCGTGAATTAATTTAATTCGAGCATGCATATGAGAAATGATAAATGTAAATGAGAGATGAGGTATGCTAATGATACCGTGAATTAATTTAATTCGAGCATCCATATGAGAAATGAGTTATGTAAATGAGAGATGAGATATGCTAATGATACCGTGAATTAATTTAATTCGAGCATGCATATGAGAAATGATAAATGTAAATGAGAGATGAGATATGCTAATGATACCGTGAATTAATTTAATTCGAGCATCCATATGAGAAATGATAAATGTAAATGAGAGATGAGATATGTAAATGATACCGTGAATTAATTTAATTCGAGCATCCATATGAGAAATGATAAATGTAAATGAGAGATGAGATATGCAAACGATACCGTGAATTAATTTAATTCGAGCATGCATATGAGAAATGAGAGAGGTGAGATGTACAAATGAGAGATGAGTTATGTAAATGAGAAATGAGATATGCAAATGATACCGATTTAATTTAATTTAATTAGATCAATTAATTTAATTCGCGCATGCATATGAGAAATGATATATGTAAATGAGAGATTAGATATGTAAATGATACCGTGAATTAATTTAATTTAATTTAATTAGATCAATTAATTTAATTCGCGCATTTAATTAGACCACGCCTCATTTGAATAATAATTAGATCGCGGGTCATTTGCATAAAAAGGGAAGGGGTTGGCCCAAGTGACCGAATACCTACTATACTTGGTCAAATGTCAAAATCATTGATAATGAAAAGAACTTGAAAAAAGATTAACTTCAGAAATGTTACACATACAAAGAGAAAAGAATAACATAAATTTACAATCAGACAGTAAACATTTGCAACAAAAATATGTTGGGGAAATATTTTTAGAACTAAGGTTGTTAAGCATCACCTTCAATTGACATCTTGCAAATCTGTAGCAGGTCATTGTTTAGTAATTAAGTGTTATATGTTGTAAAGTGGTAATTATGAATATTTATTCTTTGTTATAATTCTTACATAGTATATATAGTTTTGTAGACTTGAAAAAGATCCTAAAATAGGATGGAAACGTCGTCGTATTATTAATAAATAAATTGATTTTATTGTGTCTGTTTTGATATATACTTATTCCCCAAGAAACCTAATCATATGATAAACAGACGAAATTAAATTCTTTTTACAATATACTACTGTTATCTTTGAAATGTGTTTTAGTTTGCATCTAATTATCATCTCATTAGATAGTAATATATATGAGCATATAAAAGTATTTTATTTTGAATTTTGCAACGGGGAATTTTGTTAATTAAAACATAGAAAACCAAAGCAGCTGATTTATTCTTTTAATTTCATTTTGGATTTTAAATTCGTGAATCGTCTATATAGCAGAGATTATCTGTTTATTTTTAACTTGTGATTTTTAGGTATTGCATTAGTCGCATTCGGTCGCTTATTTTTGTGATTCGAGTCGTGTGTCGATTTGCCTTTCGATCGGCCTTACGTTTGTGGACATCATTTTTACAATTTTCTTGCATGTGCTTTTCGTTTTATGAGGAGATTTGCGTTTTTTCGGTCTTTGTACGACATTACGTAATTTTTGGTTGATATTGATGTCAAGATTATTGATGTTAACACGAATAGGTTTTGCAACCAAGATTTGTATTGTTTAACTACTTTGATTGATCCTTTTGGTGTGATTACTAGGTATAGGATTTGTATGCACTTAAAATATGCTGAACTATGCATGCACTTATGCACTATCAAAACGTGCAATATGCACTTAAATATGCACTTAAAAATCATGAAATATGCGTTTATTAGAAATTTTTAATAAATATATGCAATTTCGTTATTAAAAAACACCTGTTCAGCGTTATTTACATTTTATTTACAGAAATTATTTTAATTAGACATCCTATGCAATAGTTTAATTAATTATATTTTCTAAACATAGAGCGTTGCAGTTCACAATGACGTACATTTTTAAATTTTCAAAAGTAAATATATGCCTATTATCCCTAAATATTGTTTTATATTTTGAGAAACTCCGTGCCACATCGCAAGACGTAATTGGGGCATACCTAAAATTGTTTAATTCTACAAGCGAATAATGTTTTAGCTCATCTAAAATGTCCTGGCCGGATAATGCATGTAACGGTATATTTTCTATCGGCCTTAAATATGTGTAATTTTGCATGTATATTTATTGAAAAATCTAAAGTTTGGTCCTGCAAATCTATATTATATTCGTAGCTAAAATTTTGTTCGTTTAAACATATTTACAAAGAATACTTTAAAAGATTGTTTTCGAACTTCTATAAAATTAGAGGACATTGAAGTAATAAATTATGTCTTTAGTGCTTTGCTTGTTTACGTGTATCCGCTAAAACTGGTTGCGTTGTCAAAAAACCTTGATAAAATTTAGGCCGTATTTAAGTTCATACTGCTTTATATAAATATTCCAGTCTGCGTTCTGAGAAAGCATGGTAAAAAAGTAAACTTCCCCTTTTGTTTGGAAGGTGACATTTAACACGTGTTGACGAATTCAGTTTGGCCTCTCTGCGTTGTAACTTAAAAATTGCATGGTCCGCAAGTCTGGCGTCTGCAGATGTTAGTTTGCTTGTTTCCGTTTTGCGCCCCTACAAAATTTTTAGTTTGGTTTATTAGGACGAGAATCTCGCATAAAAACTAATAAAATCCGCCCTAAGGAGTCCACGTGGACTAAGCTTGCCATAGTTTTGATTTGCTCCTACAAAATGATATAGGCTTTTGATTGGTCTGGTTCGATCTACATCTTCAGCGAAAAAACATAGTTCCTCCGCGTGAAACAGGGGTCCAAAATGTTGAAACACTTCTGATACAGTTTTCAGAGAAGACAGTTGATTTCGGTCAACATTACGGTCAGAATTACCGTTTCACTTTAGTTAATTAGAATTAAAAGAAAATTCTAAATTTAGTTCTCGTATAGTTTAATCGACTGCCGGTTTCGGGTGCCGTGCAAAGTTATTTAAGAAAATTTATAGTTAATAATCATACCGTTTAATTAAGTGTCCGGATATTAATCAAGAATTTGTGGGTAATAAAAAGTATCGTTATATCGCTAAACACTTTTCCAGATGTTTGTGCTTTTTAAAGAATGGAAAATCTAGCTTTTCCTATTGTTACAGTATCGTATTCTCGTTTAAACAATTACCGTACCGACATAAATTAATAATTACAGATATTCTCTTCAGTGATCGAAATCTCGATTAATAAATAAATTTGAGTTATGTGCCTTCTAAATCCAGTTCAGATTTAATTAATAAGTGGGTTGTTTTAATAAAAACAACGAACCTTTGTGATGGTTATCAAAATTAAATTAATAACCAAATCCTATGAAAGTTTATGGTTGTGTTCAGTTATTGCACTTTGGGGGTGAATTCATAAATAATGGTTCACCACATACAGATATTACGAGGGTTAACCCATTGCATCTTTGATTAATGGAAAGCAAAAATCTACGGACCTTTCAGTTTCCACCTGCGGCGATTGCTTGATGTATGCTGTAGTCATATTTGTGCAGTTTAGCGTTGATTTTGGTTTGCGAATTATTGTCAACTAAAGGTATAGTGATTTATGTACTTTTTTGAGTGTTGAACATTTATGTAAATTCTTTGAATCTAGGTAATAATTTTACAGTTTGTTTTTCATTTATATGTATTTCAATACAATTTTTTATTATTTATTTAAATTTCATTAGTAAAAGAGCTCTTAGGTAGGGACTTATTATTTGAATGTTTTTGAGTTTAAGATTTGTAATCTTTTTATATTTTTTATATTTTTCTTGTGTTTTTTCAAATAAATATGATTTTAAAGCTAATTAAAACCAGTAAGACTGAACCATATAATTATGACAATTTTTATCAATATTTTCATTTAAACTAAATTTTTTACTTTGTTGAAATTAACTAATATTTTGCGCTAAATTTATATCGGTCTGATTTCATTTTCTGATTAGTGATTTCAGACAGATTTATTAGATTCATTTAATCTATTCGATCTATTTAATTATCATTATTAAGCTTCATAATCAGATGGCGCCCTTCTTGTGTATGTTTTTGTGTTTTTTGAAACCTTTATCCATTACTTTATAAATTAGACAACTGCAGAACCAATACCTACGACCTGAACAAAAAAATTTGTATGATAGAGCTAAATCTCAAGCCGCGGTAATCTTGAGCATCTTTTAAAGTAAGTATTGTATTTTATTGCATTTTATTGTTTATTTAGACCGGCAAAAAAACATCGTTTCATGCATCGTTTATGCTTTTAATTAAGTGAAAACCAGGATTTTTGTCTACAACGGATTTAAATTTTTGTTTTATAGTCAAACCCTTTGGCCCTTTTACTTTATTCAAAGAAACACCTAACAATTTTACATACTCAAGAGATTCATCTAATGAATTTCCCTGACTTTCTAATTTCTGAATTACTTTAGCTAAACGCACAAAATTTGTCAAAACAAACAATAATAAATTCTGCCCTCACCTCCTTAGTATTAAAAGCATCCTATGCGCTTTGTATGCATAGTGCATCGTGTTTATTAAGTTTATTTACAAATGCTTTAATAATATCAAAATAAGTTGCATAATATTCTGCAGCAGAAAGTACTCCACCTAGTTATTACAGGCTCAGGTGGGAGAGGCACCTCTTGAGCAGTTTTCCTAAATATTTGTATGCGATATGGAGCTTTACAAACAATTTTTTTACATCTGAAATTATAGAGTTTACGTTAGGATATATTTCCCGCAACTCTATGCATTGCATGGGCAAGACAAGTTAAGTGGATCATTTTTTGGTACAGAACTTGTAAGCCTGCTCCAGCCTTGATCAAGTACGGTGCCGCGTCGGTGACGAACAGGAGTACTTTGTTGTACTGTATGCCGTCCGGCCACAAAATAGCCATCGAATCATTAAACAATTTTGCCACAGAACAATGATTGGTGCTCTTGAGAAAACGTCAATTGCTAATAGATAGGATTTGGGATTGTTCTCCGAATTTAAAACGCCAATTGTAACGTTAGCCACGTATCTGAAAACAAAAATTTGATTTTTATTTTATCGAACTACATAATTAGTCGGTTACAAACAATTAGCGCAAAACAGTTATTTAAAAAAGATATTTTAATCAAGCAAAAATATTTGGCATTTTTGAAATTTCTTCCAGAAAATTACGAAATGCTGAGTGATTAATTTTACTTAACCGGATATCTGCAGCCACTAATGCACTACATAGTTTTTTATTAAATTCGATCGATTTACTGGACTCACTGCACGAATTATTAAGGTACCTCGGAAACAATGTTTGTTTTTTGATTTCAGGGCAACACACTTTTGATGTCGAACCGTGTTCAGATGTTGTGTAACTTGAAAGCGTTTCGTTGCAGTCACTTTATCGTGGCACACTGTGCAGTACAACACCTTATCGTCAGTTGTAAGAACGCTGAATTCCTTAACATAACGTCGAAGTGTAACAGACACAGACCGTTTTTCTTTACCCATCTTTACACTCCTAAACTTCAAACTGAAATGCAGTTTGCAATTTCTAAACTGTCTTAATTGAAAGATTACAAGATTAGTAAACAAAAGTACAGGCAAATTTTTCTATGAACAGGAAGTTGTCAAAGGGTCTTTGGCATTTCCTAATACCTATTTATCACAATACCGCAGGATGGAAGTATTTAAATTTTAGTTGAAACTTTTTCTTTCTTAGAAAATATTAACAAGTACACAGATGGTTAAGGCAGTAAAATATTTTAAAGCCTAGTATTTAACAATAAGCTTAAATTATGGGTTTCCCCTAGACTCAACTAAGCCGCCCTTGGTTGGTGGTCTAAAATGCTAAAATTATTTAAAAAATATTAGAAATTTCATAATTAAAGTATGTAAAACGCTCAAGATGTGGTAAAATATGCACACTCGTTCAAAAATGCTAAAATATGCATGCATTTATAAAAAAACACCTAAATATGCATTTATATGCACTTTCAAATTGACATATGTGATTCATATGTAGCTTAAACATGTAGCAATATAACTCTGCATATGTTTGCTATAAGCAGAAAAAACATGCAAATGCATAGAAATCCTATATCTAGTGATTACCGTCGGGGCAATGTTTTCTTTATTTGCTTGAGTTAAAAAAGGTTGAAAATGAGAGATATGTTCAAAATCATTGTAATGAACATTGAAAATAGATTTTTGTTGAACATTTTCATGTTGTGCCGAAAGATGTAAAAAAAAAAGTTATTGTCACATTGATTAAAATTAACAACTGTTGGGTCAAATTGTATAGTTGAGTTGTTTGAAGTATTTAAAATTGTGGATGTCTTTGAAGCGAACTTCTCAAAATAGGGTGGTTGTATCAATACAGTTTCTTTAAAGGATGGTGCATTAAAAAAGAATGCTACTACGGTTTTTCCGTTCCGTTGGATATAACTTCCACGAAAATTTCTTAAGGAGGTCTGAGCCAATAATACTAATGTAATCGGAATGAAAATTAGGAAGGTACACTAAATGTTTTCCTTTTACTTTACCGAGTAAAATGGATGTAGGAACTGTAGCTACTTGATTGTGATACGTTTCCAAAGGCTATTCAAAAATGAATTAGGGGTAATGTTTATAAACAAACTCGGATGAAAGGATAGTTTTTGTATTACCAGTGCCGATCAAAAGTTTTTCGTTATTTTGGGGTACAAGTAGACGATTTAGGGTTGAATGTAAAGGATTTTAATTGTTCTTCAAGACTTTTACGCGAAAATTTTCGTTATCTTCTTCTCCGTGGGTCTCATTATCATGAGGATCATAGTCGTCGTATTCAAGGTCAGTTGCAGAATTTACATGCATCAAAATGAATTCATCATTAGTAGTTTCAGTAACAGGTGGGATTTCTTCTTAAAATTCTGTTGAATATAATTCTTCAGAATGGAAATATCGTGGTTTGGGACCTTGGTCGAATAAAATTAGGTTGATTTATATTTCGATTGAAATTTGGATTAGGGGGTCTCATAGATGCAATAGGATGTATCGGTCTCGGTTTAATGGTACTGGCTTGTATGGATTCTGGCCGATTTTATGGTTGAAAATCTCTTTTGGGCGGAAAAAACGTTAGGTCGAGAATTATTCCTTAACTGTTGAGACATTGCGTTAAATTAAAATTGATTCGTGGGATTAAAAATTGGTTTGAATTGGGCAATACGTTATTATATATATATATATATATATATATATATATATATATATATATATATATATATATATATATATATATATATATATATATATATATATATATATATATATATATATATATTACATCTGCCTAACAAATGGACGTCCTTTCATATCTAAGTAATTGGACGTCCACCACAACTAATAACGCTAGAGAAGATTTAGTTCGTGTATATACACTATTTTACATAGTAGTGTTACGTGTGCTAGTTAGATTTTTAATAAAATCAAAAATAAAGAAGTCAATATACACCGTCATTCGACGTCCGCACATAATACAGTCTTATAACGTCCAGTGTATATCCATATAAATATTTCCGACAAAATGACGTCCCAGAGATATACACTAATGTGGAATTCGGTATTTTGACGTCCTGCAACGTTGTCGGTGTAAAAGAAACATCTGGCTCTTTCTTACACTGTTGTACTGTATGTTGTCTTATTCTTTTTAATGCGAAACGAATTGTTAGACATATTTACGACGCTTTAAAAATCTGGTGTTCGTAATATTGTTATGGAAGTAGGGAAGAATCTTTAGAATTTCTTTCTTATGTTATTATATATCAGGTTATCCCTGAAAAAGTCTTGATTCTAAATAATTATTTAATTGGTTTGTAAAATATGTATATTTATATTATAAAATAAAAGTGTAAATTTTTTGATTGATACATTATTATGAAAGAAATATTAACTTACCTGAAATTTAAATTAGTTAGAGAACTTAAAAAATATTTTTACTTTAGCATTTTAAAAACAACACACAAGAATACAAGAACACAATGTAATTGTAATGTTATGTTTTTGAAATTCTCTAATTCAAAATTTTCTGTTATTGGGTACTTTAATAAGAAGTCAAAAGTCAAATGCCATCAATATTTTCATAGTTCAAATATATAGTTCTTTATAATACTCCAACAAGATAATGCGGGTAGAATTAAAAGCATTCCCTATAGTGATTTCTAAGTTTCAGTTTCATTCCTAAGATATTTCTGTTTAGAAGTAAGAACAAATACAAACTCCCGAAATCGTTTTACAACCTTTCTGGCGTGTATTTATTGCCTTTCATACATTATTATTAGTACAAGTTGGTTCCTTTAAAGCTTTAATGTTTTTTCGAATGCGGAGATAACAAGCTAATAGAAATAATATTCAGAATAATTTTATTCAAAAAGCATAAATTATATTAAACGCATAGTATAATATTATATAATAAATATTTAAATCTGTATAACAAAACTAAAAGATTTGCACTATATCTAAAACTTATTAACCACTATTTCTTTATTGAACTCTTTTTTTGTGGGCGTACAATGCTTTTTGGACAGTACAGCTGTAAAATATGTAAAAAATAATGTTAAATTAGTTTGTAACTTTGATGGTGAACTTTATTTCTTCAAGCGAACTTTTAGAATTTTAAAATAACTTACATTTTAGAGTTGATAATAGAACTGCTAACTAGAAAGCTAATAATAATAATAATAATCTAATAATCAGAGCTAATAACAAAATCAGTATATTAATAGTACTATTTTTTGAGGGTTCACTTTAGATATCACATACTGTTAGTAATAAGTTACTAACCCCAGTAAGTTAAAATATGCTAACGACAGAACTATTTTTAAAAGACTAAACTAAGGTTGTTGCTCAAATAAATCATTTTTTAAACTCAGTAACCAGGGAACACAAGAATAAAAAGTGAGACTCGCTATTTCTTTCATTTACGAAATAATTTGATGCACTAAAAAATGTACATAACGCGCAGGAATAGAATTTCTAATTCGACTAGTAACATTAGCATTTTACTTCTGAAATTGCACTAAGCTGAATTTTTGCACACAACAGCCGTTATATGGACGTTATAAGTAACATGCAAAAAGTCGCCATCGATATCATGTTCGGTTCGAAAGTAATTCAAGATCAAAGTCATGAAAATTGATTTTTTTCGCGTATATCTCGCTTTCTATTGGTCGAAAGATAATTACGGTTATTATGAAAATCGTAAATTTAAAACACAAGAGTTACACAAAATCGCATTTCCTAATCCGTATCCTACAAAATTTTTTTCTAATTTTGATAAAAAATGGTTTTTAAACCTTAAACCAAGTCTTTAGATTCATGAATTGTATTGAACATCGAGTAGGTACGCTTAGTTTGCGTTAACTCGATAGGAAAAAATATTTTTTTTCTACAGCTGTCAAGAAATGATGACATTTTTTCATATATAATATCACAAGTGGTCTAATTTTTTCCGACAACATTTGTCGTTTCAGATATGAGTAGCTTTGCAACGAAAACTACACGAGTCGACGCAGAAGACGAGTGTAATTTTCCAAAAGCAAAAGCTACGAATGTCTTAAACGATAAATTTTGCAAGAAAAAATTAGACCACGAGCTGTATTCGGCTTGACGATCCACCGAGCAAATTTTTATTTAGCGTGTGTAGTTAATATTAATTTAATTGAATTTGACATTTCATTTTGACAAGTGGTTTTTTCTTAGTGATAAATTAACTCCTATATAAAATGTGTCATTTAATGATGACAGTTTTGTCATTTTGACAGCGATAAAAAAGGTGCATCCTTTTTTATCACCGATAAAAACGCCTGTTCCTCATAACCAGACTACATCTAGTACGCTTACGTCACTTTAATGTCTGCCCTGTCAGTTATAATTATTTATAACAATTGTGTATTTAATAACTGTTCATTCAAATAATTTAATTGTATCAATAAAAATAATTATTGTTGTTGTTCATTCATATATTCAGTCGTTAATTTATCTTGCCAAAAAATACTCGAGCTTTTCTTTTAAGAATAAATTTCTTTTTAACTCAAAATTTTTCCATCAGTAATTTTGCTCGAAAAACTGACATTTGGCAAAATCGCTCGACCTTCGGTCTCGCGATTTTGCCATGTCAGTTTTTCTCGTAAAATTACTGATTTGCAAAATTATTTCGTTACAAAAAGAAATTTATCCGATAAAAAAAAGCTCTTG
This sequence comes from Agrypnus murinus, assembly GCA_929113105.1. Lineage (NCBI taxonomy): Eukaryota > Metazoa > Arthropoda > Insecta > Coleoptera > Elateridae > Agrypnus > Agrypnus murinus. The sequence goes on along the minus strand of OV816024.1, from coordinate 18,104,613 downwards.
TGTTTTTACTGTTGAAAAAACCACTAGTGGTTTTTTCACTATAAAACTAATTTCATTGGTCCCAATTTGAAAAATTCTGTAATTTGATTGGTTAAAAATTTTCGAGTTGGATTGTCATTAATATCTGTATGCAAAATGCCACATTGGTTTTGTTTACTTGACAACGTGCACGAAATATTTCTCGCTTCAGAGCGAAAAATATTTCGTGCATTCATGCGATTTATGCATATTTGAGCAATATCGTTTCCGTAGCAACAACCAAATTGTCGACTTTGCGCTAAAATAGGAATTTCCTTGTGTTATTCTTTATTACCTTTTCGGTTATTTTAATAACGCTACAGAAAAAACGTTGTGCGTAATTCGTGATCGAAAGGACTTTGGTGGTCTCGAATGAGATTTTCGAAAAGACTTTCATTCTTGAAATAAAATACACAAATAACTATTTCCATTCACGAGATGTTTCTAATCTGGGCTCCGTCTCGATCAAAAAACTCACCAAATAGCCATTTTTCCTAGCTTGTTGCTATGATATATGAAATACAATTTTTTGACAGTTCTAGAAAAAGATATTTAACTGTATTTTAACAATGACCGTCATATGAATTCTACAAAATATGATTCACATCTAGTAAGAAAGAAATTTTATGTAAAGGATCTTTGTAACATATGAAATATGGGTATATTCGTACAAGCCAAAACATGTGCCTGTGTTCCTTGCGAGGCGACGAGGAAAAATATACATATTTGAGTGGTAGACCTTTTACTGGTGTCCTTATGTGTAATTCGCAGTAGGGAACCATTCAAACAAATTGTATTACAACTACTTGCAGGTTTAGATCGACATGAAGGTATAAGCATTTTGTTACACAAGAAGGAAAATAGGGACGAATTAAAAAACTATCGGAGTATTTCTTTGCTATCTTATCTTAAATCTTAAAGTTTTTTATAAAAAAATATCAATAACCGATTAACACCTAAAATGGATTCGTATCAACCAGACGAACAAGTTGGGTTCAGGAAGAATATAGCACGTCAAATCGTCTCCTTACGAAAAGCTCACTCATAAAGAAGCAAATGAATACCACCTGTCTATATCCTCTGACTTGGTCAACTATGGAAAGGCATTCGACTGTGTTGAAGTTTGGGCTGAGGAACAAACCAATAAATGTAGTATAGATTCCCGATAGATTGATGAGGTGGAATTAAATCTTTCTCTTCAATGATAGGCTTTAATCTTTTTAACAGTAATTTATCTCGATATTACAGAAAGTAGAGATATAGGTCTGTAAGATAAAACTTCGTTAGATGGTTTCCCAGGTTTGGGAATCATGATGACCTCCGCAACTTTCCACAATCTAGGCACGTACTTTAAATAATATGAAGGCAGGCAGCATTTATTAGATAAGTCAGCTTTGATTTTAGCCATTATTTCCTTAGGTGAAGCAAGTCTGATCTCATCTTGTTGGATTGGCTCATTTAAATTAGGTACATTTTGTTCTTTATGTGGCTGAAATAGTTTTTACTAAATGAATCGCAAAAATATTTGCCTTTTGTTCGTTGTTTGTTGCCCACTTTCCATCTTTCTGTCTTAATGAGTCAGTCTAAATGATTTTTTAAACTACTAATTATGGCTTTCAGTTTTTAAATCTTTAATAGTGGTCGCAAACATAAGATTTACTTGTAAGCAAAGATAGAAACAAATGATTAGCTTTTTAGGTAAAATATATTCCCAAAGTGATTAAATAAGAAAATCGAGTTTGTTGTATTCAACTATTTTAATTCTCGTTGACAAAACGATACTTATAATATTTTAAACGGTGCATTTAATTTACAAATAATATCGTCAATTTTAATTACTAACTTCCAATTCAATTTTTCTTTGTGAAATGGTTAAATTAGCAAATTGAATTTGTGTTATTTATAACAATTTAAATTTTAACTTTTACAAAAAGAATTATTGTAAACAGTGTATTTATTTTCTTTTTAATAATACCGTCAATTTTAGTTAAAGTTATAAAATTTTACGTAAGAGAAAAACAGAGTAACTAATTTTAAAACTAACAAAATATTTTTAGGTCAGAAATCTTTATGTAACACATGGATCCCATAATAGCCAAGGCCGATGGTTGTCCCTTTTGTATTAGTACATATTTCTTAAACGCCATGCTTTCATTTGTACCCACTGAAGAGAGGGTTATAATAATAAAATAACCTTGTTTCCGAAATATGTATTGGCATTGTTACGTCAAACACAAATATGTAGTTTATAGACACCCTTTTAAATATAAGAATAGATATAACGTTATTTAGCAACAAAAGAAAATACCATTTTACTATTGAATTTAGATTATCTGAGATTTATAAACAAACGACGAGAAATTCATGTAACCATCTTGTACCTTAGAAACTTCCTTTATGATGTTTTGTCTCTGTTTGGTCACTAGACTTGCAACAGAAAATTGTGAGTTTGACAGTTTTTAATTACCTTTTTTCAACTTCTACTGTCTTGAATCTCTTAACGTCTTAACCTTACGATAATATTTTGCTTGAAATTTCTATAAAATTTTGAGCAACCACAATAATTATGCCACATTTTCTCTTCTTCGGATCACACATCTCAATAACAATAACAATTGGTTGATTTGAATGGAATTATCAAGTTAAATTAGCCTATATCTTTGTAATCCTTTTGGTATTTGATTTTGAAATTTGGTTCATATTTTTTAGTTGCTAATGACAATCCTTCCTTGCTTTACATATGTGCTAACAGGCTATATGCATTGGTATATTGATTTAATTTTGTGCTAAACTTTGTAGCAGTTAATGAAGTTTTCTGGGAGCTGTATTGGCCAACACCTTTTTTGGGGCTAATTTTGTCTTTCAGTCTTCCAAAATCTTATCTTTTTCTAGTAGGTAAATACTTTCTAATACTACAATACAAATATATAATAAGATATTGTATCAAGAATATCAATTTAAAAACTAACTTACAGCGAAAGCTTCTCCAAGTTTCTCGCCGAGTATAATAAAATTTAGCAGTTATCTTCAGGAGTTAATTCATATTTAAATTCTTGATTATGTATATTTTAATGCAATAGTAATAGATTGTAATGACTATGGTCTATCATAACACAATATTTTAAATGGTGTCTCCGAACTACACAATGTACCTATTTAACTATTGCTCAATACGTATTTCGGTAACGATGTTACCTTTTTCTCGGCTTAAAACCGTCGGTTATGAATTAGAAGAACTAAAAAAGTAGAAAAGGATATAGTGTGCTTTCGCAAATAGAAAGAAGAGGAGAACAATGTATAGAACTAAATTTAGGAATCACATTCTACTACAAGGCAGAGGGAAACGAAGCATATGGAAGCGTAAGATTTCCAATAAAGAAAGAACTTGCATTTCAAGTGGTCAAGTCTGAAACCATATCCGGCAGAGTCGCTTATATCGTAGTTGAATAAGTTGTTATATAAGGTCAGATTAAAGATGATTTAGGTTTATGCGCTAACATCTGCACACGCAGAAGAAAAACTTGAAGCCTTCTAACTAACGAAAGCTTTAGACGAAGAAAAGATAAAACCAGCCATCACCTTAGGTGACTTTAATGGCAAATTAGTATGAAATTTTGGCGAATCCGAAATATTCTAGCTTCAAATAAAAGCTAGTCGAAAATAGATGTGGATCTCTCTTGATGGAACGACCCAAAATGAAATAGACTACTTCATCTCAGGTAGTGTATATCGAAGTTTACGTGCTAAGGCTTGATTTGATAAAAAAATAGAAAGGAAAGACAGTTTAGAAAGTATACAGTAGAAAGTCTAGAAGAGTGTTGCCAGCAAGAAAAACTAGAAACGACATAAACGAAATAACCAACAACAGACCGAAAAAAGCTTTTAAATGCAGGAACAAAAGTAGCGTGAAAAACTAAATCTAGTGAAGACAGGATAAGTGATGAAACAAAGAAGTTAATATTTAGATAAGAGATGGGGACATACTAGTTAGTAGAGTGCTCGGAGCCCCGAAACATAAAAAACACATTTTGTAGGACTTCGAGGTAAAAATGTATAAAATAAATAGAATTGTAGCTTTGGTTCTGTAGATTATAAAACTGCAACTTGTCAAAAAACCCTATGGTGCAAAAGGGCACTATTTAAAAATTTCGAGTTAAGTACGTAGTTAGAAAATAGAAGATATAAGCTACCTCTGTAATACAAAATTGTGTATATTTTTGTAGAGATTCTTATTGATTTTAAAGTCTTAATAAGAGCTTCCGTTTGAAAATGCACGTAAATCGCATAAGTGAAAATTGAGAAGGATTTACATTTATGCAGATTTCTCGTTTCAAGCACTGCACAAACCTAATTAAACTCGAGTAGTTTTTGCTTTACACCGTTTTATCTCGGGCATTTAATATCTGTAGCATTTAACAAAACATGTATTCTTGTGAAATTGTAACCACGTTTTTTTGCAATTACGATGGTCTTTGATTTATGAATTTTAAATAAATATTAATCAAGATATGTAATAAAAAGTAAGACATCATTTATTGTGATGTCCCACCGACCCGCGGCCGGCCTATAATCATAAGGCGTTCGCATCTCTCGTCTTACCGCGCCTGCCTCGCATGTAATACATATTTATTTGTCTCTTATCAGTTACTAATAAACTTTCATTTTTGTTTTCTGCTTGCAATTATTTGTAACAAAAGTATATTGTATAACTAACAAAATAATTTGTCTACATAATTAGTGGTAAAGTAACAAATATACATACAGATTAGTATAAGACTGTCATAAAACTGTTCTCTCAAAATGTTTTTTTCGGCTGCAAGTTTTATTGTGCAATCTAAAAATACATTTTCTTTCTTTTTAAAAATAAATGAGATGGTTTTATTAGACATTTATTACACAAGAAGTGACACAGAGTTGAATGAGAACACTATCGGCCTATCTCTTTGCTATCTTAAGTTTTTTTTTTATAAAAATATCATTAACCGATTAACGCCTAATATGGATTCGTATCGACCAGTTGAACAAGCTTGATTCACGAAGGAATATAGCACGTTAGATCTTCTTCTTACGGTAAGAACGCTCATAAAGAAGCAAATGAATATCACCTGTCTATATTCCTATTCGACTATGTTGAACTTTGGGCTGTAGCACAAGCCATGAACAACTGTAGAATAGATTCTCGATACAGGCAACTAATTCATAATATCTAATAGCATCTATATAAAAGAAAATACAGTTGGAACAAAAGACCAGTAGTAACCAACTAAAACGTTTGGCGATTCGAAGGACACAATATCTTCGAAGCTATTTATTCTTGCAACGTAGGGTGCATTTAGATCATTAGATTGTACAGGATTTGTAACAAACATAAAGAACTAACTCGCCTTACATTTACATACGACAAAGTTTTAATTACCACAACACTCAAGGAATTACAAACAATGATCAAGTATCTAGCAAAAACCTCTACGAAGATAGGTTTAACGATGAACATCCAAAAAACAAAAATAATGACAAACACTGAAGAAATTAAAGATATGGATTATATATCGAATTTCTGCATAAAGACTGTATCTTCGAGTGGGTCAATGAATACGTATATCTGGGGAAAATCCTGAAGCCAAATAAAGAATATCAAGTAGCGGAAATAATTAGAAAAACACGATTGGTATGGGTACGGTTTGGAAAACTAAAATTGATTTTCAGAAATCTTAAAATGCCACAACATTTAAAGGTAGTGTTTAACCAATGTATTTATATTTCCGATCGTTAGACACAGCTGCCAAACCTGGACACTAACTAGAGCTAATAAAACATCGTAAGATTAAAATGGAACAGAACACAACGCAACGCAGAAAAAGATAAAAAGATTTGAAAAAGGCGGCTGGATTACATTAGAAAGAAGCAGCAACAAACATAAACAATTGACGAGAATGGAGAGGCCTATGTCCAAAGTTGGAACAAGTTGTGTAGCATCTGTATATAAACAATAATTAGAAAAATAAAATTAGTACTTGCATAAACGTTAAATAAAATTGGTTGAGAAATGAGCCCTGCGGCACACCTTAATTTACTTGTAATTGATTTGAACGTTTACACGAACTGGTTTACACTCAACGATTCATTGAATAAGTGAACCATTTGTAATCTTTGTTTAAGACTTTATCTTATTAAAATCTTTAATATATTTAGTTGCCGATTAAAGATATAGATGATGCACCAAAACCAATGAAGCGCAATATCGATAGTATTATATTATGGTTAATAGCGTCAAACGCTTCTGTAAAATCTAAAAGAATAAGAAGAAAGGATTTATTTTTATCTAAATCATTAAAAAAAATTATTTTTTTTGATAAATTAGTTTTACAACGATAATGTTTACGAAACCCTGATTGAAATTCTGGCAAAACATTGTTTTCATATTATTTCATATTTAATATATTGTGTATAACCGTGTAGTTATTCACAATACACATGCGTATAATAATCTTTTGCTTTCGTTTAGCAACATATTGTTAATTAAACTTCAGACTAAAAAGTAAGTAAGACCAATGCAAGAAATAATTAAGCTGTATGGCTTGAAAATCGAAAAGCTGTTGGCTTCATGATTTATGATAATTATTCTTCTATAAAATATTTGAATACGAAAACCCAAAAACAAAAATGAAATCTAAATTTGTTGTTTAGGTATTTATTGTATTTAGATAAAATTTACGTTTCTATTGCAATATTACTTTCTACCATTTCCTACTACGTTTAACGGCAAAATAAATATTTCAAAACATGTGTTAACAATCAGGTCAGCCGTATCCTGTTACCGAGACAAAGAGACGTCAAATGCACGAATAATATCAAAGTAATCTTGAAATATACAAAAGCGATGTTGCCAGCAAGAATGTAGGTCTCGTGATGGACACGGACGTCTTATACACGTAGATCCTTCCGTTTGCAATATACTTAGCTGTATATATTTGTCGAATTTAGCGCATCTAGTGGAATTCGCTTGAACTACGGTATACACAATCTCCGGTAAAAATCGGTCATTTGACGTCTAAAACAAATTTTCACCAAACGATAGAGGATGCTTTAGTAATCCCAAAAAAATTCAAAGAACAGGTGATACAATCGGACGTCCGGTATACGGACGTCCAATTACAACGGACGTCCAACTGATGGTAAATGCGTAATGTACGGACGTCCATTTGTTAGACTGATGTAAATATATATATATATATATATATATATATATATATATATATATATATATATATATATATATATATATATATATATATATATATATATATACTTCACTACTTTTCCGGGTTTCACTCCGCGTATTCACTATTCGGCTCCTAGAGGAACCAGACAATGGTTGACGACGTTTCGGCAAGATCACACTTGCCATCTTCAGGTCACTTCTAACTTCCTTCTGCTTCGCGTGGTTACACGATGTAGACTGACGTCTTGCTGTAGCGGTTGGTCTTTATATACGGTTACGGTGTTGCGCATGGTTGCGGTCGGCTGGTTTTTGGCGCGGCTGCGTGTCATTGGTCTCGCTTGATCCGGTGGCTTTCTCTCGCTTTCACTTTTATCGTTCTGCTGTGCTGGTTTTCGCTTCTTGACGGTGATGCTGGTTATAGCTGGTTTCCAAGCTGATGGTAGTCGCTGTGTATCGTCCCTGGTATTAAGATTGTTCGGACGTTTCTCGATCTCAATGGCTTCTCTTATGGTTCGTCGGGTCTTATGTTGTATATTCGCTAAAACTTTTGTATTTTCGAAATCTATGTTATGAGAAGTACCACTTACATGTTGTGCTAGTGAAGACGTTCTCTCATTTTTGTTGACTGCATTTCGGTGTTCTTCTCTTCTTACTTGAATTCTTCTGTTGGTCTGCCCTATGTAGGATTCCCCGCAGTCTTTACAAGGGATCTCGTATACTCCTTGGCTTTCTAGTGGTATTTTTGCTTTTGCGGATGGAAGCATGTTTCCAATCTTCTTGTCGGTGTTGAAGATGGTGTCGATGTTGTGTTTTCTCAGCACTCTACTTATTTTGTCTGTGGTCCCTTTGATGTACGGTAAGTGCGCTTTGGATACCGATGTTTCTTCTTCCTTTGGCTTTGGGTCCCTTGGTGTTAACGCTTTCTTGATATTTCTGGAAGAGAAACCATTTTGTTTTAATGCCAACTTCACCTGTTCTAGTTCTTGATGTTTATTATCGTCATCAGTCAATCGTTGTGATCTGGTTATTAATGTCTTGACTACTGACTGTAGTTGCGCTGGGTGGTGATGTGACTGCGCGTTCAGGTAGCGATTTGTGTGGGTTGATTTTCGGTATACTGTGTATCCCAGGCTGCCGTCTTCCTTCTTGATTATAGATACATCTAGGAAAGGTAGTTGATTGTTCTTTTCCACCTCCATTGTGAATTTGATCTTCTGGTGTATGTTGTTTAGATGCTGTAAGAAGGTCTGCAGCTTCTCTTCTCCATGGGTCCATATAATAAAAAACAACATAAGACCCGACGAACCATAAGAGAAGCCATTGAGATCGAGAAACGTCCGAACAATCTTAATACCAGGGACGATACACAGCGACTACCATCAGCTTGGAAACCAGCTATAACCAGCATCACCGTCAAGAAGCGAAAAGCAGCACAGCAGAACGATAAAAGTGAAAGCGAGAGAAAGCCACCGGATCAAGCGAGACCAATGACACGCAGCCGCGCCAAAAACCAGCCGACCGCAACCATGCGCAACACCGTAACCGTATATAAAGACCAACCGCTACAGCAAGACGTCAGTCTACATCGTGTAACCACGCGAAGCAGAAGGAAGTTAGAAGTGACCTGAAGATGGCAAGTGTGATCTTGCCGAAACGTCGTCAACCATTGTCTGGTTCCTCTAGGAGCCGAATAGTGAATACGCGGAGTGAAACCCGGAAAAGTAGTGAAGTATCATATAATATCCGCGGAAACTTAAAATGTAACATATATATATATATATATATATATATATATATATATATATATATATATATATATATATATATATATATATATATATATATATATATATATATATATATATATATATATATATATATATATATATATATATATATATATATATATATATATATATATATATATATATATATATATATATATATATATATATATATATATATATATATATATATATACAGGGTGGGGCAAAAGTCCCGCAACGGCCAAATATCTCCCGAGGGGAAGGTTTTTTAAAAAAATGTTTCAGGCAAAAGTTGTATGGCTTTGAAAGAGGAATCATTTGCATACAAAACCATCTCCCACCCCTTCACCCCCTCCTGAGGGGTGGGGGTAACTTTTAAATTTTAAATGGCCAACCCTATTTTTTTTTGCTGATTAATATTCTCTAAGAAAAAACAAGAACTTTTGTCCGAAAAATTTTTTTTAAAAAGACGAATTTTGCGATTGACCCAACGAACAAACTTTGGATATTCCAAAATATTCCGACTCTTTTACGCGAAAATGACGGGGTTTTCAGAAAAATTACAAGAGGTAAAAAAGGCTTAGAATTTTGCAAAAAATCTAGGAAAAAAAAATAAACAAAAAAATTTTTGAACAATTTTTGAAAAAAAACATGATTTTTGAAAATGTGCACACGTTTACATTTTACCTCCTGGATTAGCGATGCACACTCAACTCAAGTGGTAATGTGTGTGGGTCTTGTAAGTCGAGGAGAACATCCAGTGATATTGCAGGTTTTCTTAGTCCGGATCTCGACTGATCTTCAACGGAAGCTGCTTGATGAACTCTTAGTGAACGAGGAATCCACAAAACCACAGAAGAGACTGACCTGTCTCCTCATATCGGTTAGCTGCTCGCATCACGGTAGTTTTGTTGAGCGGGCGAGGACGAGTCGGATGCAGCTGGTTACAGAGATTTGCAGTTTCCTGGTAAGAGCGTTGTCTATCTCCGTACCCACGCAATATCAATTAATGATATTAATTTTATTAATTAATTTTTAATTAATTAATTAATTAATTCTCGTTTAATGAGACCCATGCTTTTGCAATACGATTTTGCAAAACAATTTCTTGTGAATTTGAGTTGCAAGAAATTGTTAATTTAAAAGGAGTTGCAAGACTGAGTTAATATCCAGTCGTTGATACGTGGTGATTTTCTCGCAATTCAAACTGCCAGGAAATTGTTTTGCAAAATTGTATTGCAAAACCATGGCTCTCACTAAAAGAGAAAGAATTGAAGTATTGATATTGCGTGGGTACGGAGATAGACAACGCTCTTACCAGGAAACTGCAAATCTCTTTAACCAGCTGCATCCGAATCGTCCTAGCCCGGTAAACAAAACTACCGTGATGCGAACAGCTAACCGATATGAGGATACAGGTCAGTTTTTTCTGTAGTTTTATGAATTCCTTGTTTTCTAAAGATTATTTCTTGTGTTCATCAAACAGGTTCCGTCGAAGATAGGCCGAGAACGGGACGACCAAGAACAGCGACAGATCCCGGAACATCATTGAATGTTCTCCTCGAATTCCAAGAAGATCCACACACATCAAGACGTCGGGTGGCTCAGGCAGAGGATATCAGCATCAGGTCTGTGGGTAGGATTTTGAAGACACACAAATACCACCCATACAAGATACACTTGGTGCAAGAGTTGACGGAGTTTGACTTCGATTTAAGAGTGGAGTTTTGTGAGTTGATAATGCAGCGATACGATGATAACCCAATGACATTTTTCTGGACGTGTTTTTCGGATGAAGCGAAATTTGAATTGGACGGCAACGTGAATCGTCATAACAGCAGATATTGGTCCGATGCAAATCCACACTGGATGAGAGATTCTCACACTCAGTGGAAGCAAAAAATCAATGTTTGGGCTGGCATTTTCCGACATCAGATTGTGGGCCCGTTCTTCTTTGATGAGAATCTGACAGCTGAGCGATATTTGAGGCTGCTTCAAGAAGAAATCGTTCCTGCTCTTCGTGGGATCGTTGGAAATCAATTCAATTTGGTCAATTTTCAGCAAGACGGAGCACCAGGTCATTTTGGGCGGCAAGTACGTGCCTATCTGGATGCAACATTCCCTGGGAGATGGATTGGTCGGAGAGGAGAAATTGAATGGCCGCCACGATCACCAGACCTGACACCCCTTGATTTCTTCTATTGGGGTTATTTAAAAGATCGCGTGTACCAGACGAAACCTGATAGCATAGACGATCTCCGAGGTAGGATATTGGAAACCTCAAATGCCATTACGCCAGAAATGATAGCAGATGTTCTGGAGACTTTCTATCAGCGACTGGCTCATTGTCAAACAGTGGAAGGTGCTCAGTTTGAGCATCTGATCAAATAATTAGCAGGGCAGCGGAGGTTTGGAGTCGATAAATACCGGGGGAGTGACGAACCTCGGGGTCCTTCAATGCTTCCTGATTAAGAAAAACGGCCCTTTTCAGGGCCACTATGATGTGTGAAATCCTCCCTGGAACCTCCACGTGGTACACATTGGGTAACGCTAATCCAGGAGGTGAAATATGAACGTGTGCACATTTTCAAAAATCATGTTTTTTTTTTCAAAAATTGTTCAAAAATTTTTTTGTTTATTTTTTTTTCCTAGATTTTTTGCAAAATTCTAAGCCTTTTTTACCTCTTGTAATTTTTCTGAAAACCCCGTCATTTTCGCGTAAAAGAGTCGGAATATTTTGGAATATCCAAAGTTTGTTCGTTGGGTCAATCGCGAAATTCGTCTTTTTAAAAAAAAATTTTTCGGACAAAAGTTCTTGTTTTTTCTTAGAGAATATTAATCAGCAAAAAAAAATAGGGTTGGCCATTTAAAATTTAAAAGTTACCCCCACCCCTCAGGAGGGGGTGAAGGGGTGGGAGATGGTTTTGTATGCAAATGATTCCTCTTTCAAAGCCATACAACTTTTGCCTGAAACATTTTTTTAAAAAACCTTCCCCTCGGGAGATATTTGGCCGTTGCGGGACTTTTGCCCCACCCTGTATATATATATATATATATATATATATATATATATATATATATATATATATATATATTATTAATATTAATAAATCTCATACATATTTTAATATTATTAAATCTCATACATATTTTAATAAAAAACAGGTTTTCTATGTTTGACAAACACTCAGAATTAAATAGTTCAGTTCATTTATAGGATCTGATGCTATCGGAGTATCGAGTTCATGAACATAATTTTTTGTGAAAGATGGTAAAAGTTAAAATTGTTTGCTTTGCTAAAAAATAAACAATAAAAATAAGAATTTACGTAGAACAAAGTTAGGTCTGTTGTTTTCAAATGTATTTATTCATTGGTTTTCTTGTTTCCATTACATTGTTTAAATAAACCGTTTTACGTTTATGTTGAACAAGGAACTTATATTTGCTTACATAAGTAATTGTGTAGTCAGTTACACCCGAAACTTTTGTTTAGAACTCATAATCAGTACGGATGGTAATAAAAGATGGGCTGAATTAATAGCATACATATTGTGTTTAATAATAATCATGCAATGCGCTTAGAGACGCCCAGTTCATGAAAGGATCGTCCTGATTTACATTCTAAATGTGTTCGTTGTACGAATGGGATAGTAAGGTATAAAACATAATAGTAAGATATTGTAGTTATATTTTCTAAAACTAAAAGCAAATAGTTAATTCGTAATTTGGTAAGTGCATACAACGTATAAGAAGTAATAAATAGTTAAATTAAAAAATAAATTGCATGCTACGAAATAACTGGACAAGAAAGAGCTTTATGTAAACTACTCAAATAATTTGGTTTCGTAACTAAAGAGCACCATAATCTCTCTTTGGCAAAGGCTTTCTGTTTGTTATACATTACATCTTAGTAAACTGTACAAATAAATTAGTTTAGGAAGTAAGGGTATTATGAGATAATTGCAGTTCTCGAAATCGCTTTTGCAAATGTTAATGAAAAATCCTTTGCTCCGTTGTATAATCATAGAATGAATTTAGAAAAATAATGCTAAATTACGAAGTTAAACGTGTTTCGTTTGGAGTTACTACATATGTACATATTATATCACAATAAATTACGGAGACATATATTTTTGATTGAAAAAAAGTAAAATTTTTCAAATTTTTATTATTTTATAACTATGAATACTCACATTATTAAAACTATTGTGTTTTAAATTTATATTTTTGTATTTGATAGTAATAAACATAAAACAAACTGAGTGCTAATTCACAGCATGTTCAGAGTATCTAATTACACTAAACATTCAAATTGTTCTCTCTTCATCCTGATGCAAGCGCTAAAGATGTGGAAAAAAATGTTGTGCGTCGCAGCTCATCCACTGTCAATTTGTTCAAATCTGCTAGAAGAGACTTCAATGGCAAATTCCTGTGATGCTTTGAACAAATTCGGTCCTTTAATATTTGCCAGTGAGTTCAGGTCGGGCAACAGTCTTCTCTGCGCCAATCATATGTCAATCTTCTCTTGCGAGCAGACGCAGAATCCTGCTGGAATATCCAAAACATTGTCTCCAAAATGTTCCCAATTCCAAGACAGGACAAAAGCTTTTAAAAATGTATCTGCGATGCACATCTTGATTACCTCGATTTGCGTATGAAAATAACACAATTTTTGTCCAATGAGTCACTTTCTGTCATTTTGGTGATTGTGGCCTTCTCTTGTGGTTAAATTGTGCAAATCAGTAAAAACGGTATTTGTAAATTGACCAGCGACTGCGTGAGGCTTCTCTGACAGCTTATTTTTTTTGTTTTCCTGAGTGGTCCCCATTCTGCCCGAGCTCCAGAAATTTCTTCGCTGCATTCGAAACGGTCTGGAGATAAACAACAAGAATTCGAGCAATGTCTTATTAGCGCTTTCTACTTTTAGAAACTTACTAACTTCACTACGACTATTTTACGACTTCCGCCCTAGGGCATATAAATGAAAAAAATTACAAAATGTTAATGATGGTAGATTTGAACGTTTCCAAAACTATCATCGCACCGCACCAATAATATATCCGTGTGCCACTCACTTATGGCTTCTGTATTTCTTATCTAATATCCAACTAACAAATCATGGTAGCATTTTTAGTGCTACTAATGCGATATGTAATTTAGATAGTAAAATAATTTTCTGAATCATTCCAGATTTCAAACTGTTTTTGGAGGTCACCTAATATCCAGTTTATATAATTTACGTAATGTACATTTTTGCTGGTTCGTACACACCACATTGTGTAGAATATGCCTGAATTATTTTCTTGCTGTTTTTTTCGAGGAAAGTAGAGCTTTTATATTACATATACAGCAATTAGGGCTAGGATTTACCTACTGATTATTTATTCACCCATCGATCGAATTATGAAGTTTGAGAATAAGTCGGGATATTATTATAGTTTGGAGCATATACATTTATGTTTAAAGTGTCCTAAAATTCTATAAACTGCCCCTGTAATAATATCTTTACTCTTTTACTCAAATAAAGGTCGTAGTACCCGAAGATAGCATCACTTATATTGATCACCTGGGTGTACGATGGTGGTAAAGGTCAAAATGCTAACTTTGGTGCTTCTGGAAACTTCCTATTTTGCGCAAAATTATGTCGAGAAAACTACAAAAAATGGAACCTCCTGGTGGTTTTCAGCGTTTTTTATGGATTCATAATGTCTCCCATAATAAATTTTGCTTCAGATACACTTACATTTATGCACTGGGTCCGGGTCGCCTGGGAGATCTAGTCCAAAATGTACAATACAAAACTACAACATAATCTCCTTTCTTGCCTATTCCACCCAGAAAGGGACCTACTTGAAGGAATATTTTATAATATCAATCTATTAATTAATAATAAATTAATTTAATAGTTTTAATTTGTTGTCCAAGCTTTAATTAGATTAAATAAAAAATTATATCCCTGGTAGATTACTAACTAAAGAAAATTACAAGGAAAAAGAATTTTTTTATGCTGGCTTATATTTTTCTTAAAAATAAACCAAAATCTGGAAGAGACAGTCTTAGAAAGTTGTGCAGTATTTAATTTTGATAAACTATTTGTTTAAATTTTACGTCGATGGACGTTGATAAAATAAAGTGGATGTGTAAAACCATTAAGTCAAGTATTCAATACATGTAACCATTGTTGTAGTGAAAAGTCTTCATAGTGGTAGAACAAAAAATTTTTTTGGCGCAATCTTGCTTAGTCAAATTAAAAAATTAAAATAAGGAGGTCTCTGTGTTTAGTAATCGTATCCGATTTAAGCTTTGAATCAGGTTTTCCAATTACTTCCTGATTTGTACTTTTAATACTTGAGCGGAGTTCCTCGGAGATCTTAAACTAGTTTCATCTAAATTTAAATCTCGGTGTAAGATACTCGAATTAATTTCAATTTAAACGTTGAAATCTGAATATTAAGAAAAAGCCTCGTTTCATTAATCTTTAATTGGCAGTCAAATAAACTAAACAAAAAAAGAATTAATTTACCTTACACGACCTTCTTGGTGAATTAAGATCAATGCTTGCCTTTCGTTTAACTAAATTCCATAAATGGTTTCTCAGTGAAGTCAGGACAAAAACGACTTTAGCAACATAAATTTATCTAAAAAGGGAGGTAATAGCAGATTAAATGAGGAAAATAATTATCGGACAAAAATTGAAAATTGTTTATTTGATGAATTTACTACACCTATTTGATGGGACACAAGTTGCTTGATATTTCCTGATACAGATCATACGAAATTTACTAACTAAAACACGAAAACTAAAATATCAATTTAACATGTAACAAGTTATTAGTTTTCGCCATGGCTACTTTTTCTTAACACGCATATATTCCGAGAACTAGAAACAACTAATGCAAATAAAAGTTCCAACCTTCTTTATCTGAGTATGCTGAAATTACCAACGTTTTAAATACATGTTGTGCATTTAGTATGTACAGATTAGTATGTCACATCTCTTGTTTTTTTTGTAAGTATGGCTCGCTCCGGCCAACGCAACGCCACCAAAACCATAACATGGCAATTGTGTCTAAAAATGTTTTCTTCTTAATAATATCATACCGAAAGAAGACTTTATATTCCTTAAATTATTTTTTATTTTTGGTGTCGTATTTGCCGATATAATGACAGCTAATCTGTAGTGATTGTTCTTCTTCTACGTTTTTTGCAACTTGAAGTAGCATCCTCATATATATGCAGCACAACTATTAGTATTAGATATAGGAAAAAGTGGATTTCCTGCGGATATATTGAGATGAAGTTTCTAAATAAATAAAATAAATGTTTATCTTGATTTTGGCAAGCTCTAATAAAAATGAAAATATAACAACCCAAAGCTTTTCCTTACCTTTTAGACTGATTCAGTTTTGTTTCAATTTCTCACTTTCTCACATGAATTTGTGGTAGTTATCAACCTGACAAATGGAGGTTGTAACTGTTTTCATTTGAGCAAACTCAATTCAAAATAAGTTTATCAAATTAAAGAAAAATATTTACAACTACTAAACAAATCTTAAAATTGTTGAAGAACAATAAACTTTGTTCACAAAGAACGTCTTGAATTTGCCAAGAATTAAATAAAATTTGTTTTATTGATTTGTTTCCAAAATGGAACAAAATCCTTATTGTTTTGGCACACCTTGTATATAACTTTCGTCATGAATCTACTTCAAAATCTTTTAACATTGTATTATCGGTAACACAGTCTTCCCTCAAATCAGCTGTTCTTAAAAATCTATACATAAAATGTCAATATATAAATCGATGATAATTGTTGATATGTAATTATATAAATTTATCTTCTGTGGTTTATAAAAATAATCGAGCACACCGTTCCAATTAATTGTTTTGATAAACGAATATAATCTTCTTCGATTTAATAAAACAGGTAAATATTCAAATCACATATGATATAAATGTTTGTTTAATAAAAAAACATATGGGTTAAAACTTCCTAACCTAACTTATTTTTCAGTAAATTAAATTTGAGCAGAGCGTGGATTCTTCCAATGCGTTTTATTGACTAACTCTGTTGTTTTTCCGAGGTCCATTTATGTGTGTTTCGCAAAATATTTGATGTCACAACGAAATTTTTCAAAAAACTTGAGCATCACAAAATATCATGACGTCACGCAAACGATCATACGTTTATAAATTACGTTAATCTTAAATCCAAGACAGATAGGTAGCTGGCAAAGAGACGATTAAAATGACCTAAGACACTTATGCCCTAAATTGAACAATAATAAAGAAAATAAATAAAAACGATCAGCTGTCTCCGATCTCATTAGAAACTAATTACATTGAAAACCCATCACTCCCCAGCTATCCCTGTACATCAAATATTTACATAATTACACAAGGTAACCCCAACACATGGAGTTTACGTAAATTCTAACAAATTAACAAAGAAAAACTTAACTTAAAAATGTAACATTCCGTTTTAGACATTAACCGATGCACCAGCAAATATAAACAAAGTAACAACATAAATGAATTGAAACATGAAATGATCTTGTCCAGAGTACAGTACTCCAGGTGCCTGCATCCAAACAATTGTGCAAAATAGTAAAATAAACTCAAAATTTGGAAAAACCAAAGAATATCAACAAGCTGATACCTTCATTTACTTGAACTCAACTCTCCCACACACAGAAATTAGTAAGTTAATTATAACCTTTGAAACATCAATGTAATGATCTGATTTTACTATTTCCAGTGAAATATGTACCTGAAACTGACTTAGCCTTATTTGGGAAAGAAAATTCTATTCTGCGTTCAACAATCGTCAAAATCAAATCTAGCAACAAGATAAAACCTTTCAGAAAGATGAAAAAACTATCTTAACATGTAACCTGGGTTACATACAACATGTGTTTTACTATAAAACAACATAATTGACTTATATCCTTTTTTATAAATTAAAACCCTTTTTGTAAAAATTGAGGTTATGTCTACATGATACTTTTCATTCTTAAAATTCTATTTAAAATTAATAAATCTATCTGTAACCTAGCATGTAGCCTTTAGATTAAATAAACCTAGTACCCTAGTGTGTTTATCTTTCTTTTTATTGCATGAATTTATTAAATCTGAGCTTACGATCAAATCGTACCCTTTAAAATGGTCGGAAATTACAATTTGTTAATTAAATTTTCAACCTGATGATACTATATCATCTCAATATCGACAGAGTGTTAGAGTTACAAATAATACGGGTTACGTTGCCGTATTGAGTATTAGATACAATGATTGTTTTAAATTAAAAATGAGAAATTTAATTTAAGACTTTTAACACTTTGTTTCTAATATTTATGTATTTACTTTGCCTATTCAAATTAAATTTTCATCATTTAAAATTTCATAAACATAGCTGATGCACGATAGCTGCATACTGGGCGGAAAACGTGCCGCCGGACGAATGGAAGCTAGAATCCGAGCGGAGGCACCGAGAATGTTATATGTAACTCTGTAACTCTATATAATATGTATATATGCGCAAGAAAGCTACTCATTCATATGTCTATACAAGTAGTTGTGCGGTATGTTGTAGAAGTTGTATTTAAAAATAATTTCCGATTGTTGGAAATTAAGTTTTAATAACATTTCTAATTTCCACGGCATTTACAATCTTATCTTCTGCGCACATTTATGCGCATGCAAATCGGTCGGAAAGGTCTCATTTTTTAATTAAAACAAATACAATTAAGCGATACGTGCAACACTTGGGTTAATGTATATTATGTATAAAAGGATTAACAAATGATTCGAAATTGCAACATTTTATTTCTTATTTGAAATTAAAGCGATTTTGCACGTATTTCAACAATACACTAACAGTTTATTGTAGAACCTCTTTCTCAAATAAAAGTTGTTATAAAAACGTTAACACTTTTAAAATGTTATAAGAACGAAATAAGCGTTCCTTTGCTAAATTCTATAGTTTATTTATACCCTCTAATGCACCAAAGCGGAGAAGTTAATACAACTTTTGAAATAAGACGCCTTGTTTATTTGAGATATCTGTAAAGCATTCTTATCTTTTTTTGCCCTGTTTGCCCTGTAAATAAAATACTTTAAAATTATAGCTGTCGTGAAAGCCAACAACTTTGTATTGGCTCTTACGTAGTAAATAAAATTCGTTCAAAAGAATTGAACGTTTAGGCGAAACAGGCAGAAGTTCAATAAAATGCAGATTTTTGAGTAAATATTCGATATTTTATTATTTAAGAGTTAATACGTTGCAAATGTTTATTTACCTAATTACTTCTCAGATTATTTTCAATAATAATAAATTTAACAAATCATTACACAGCCTTGGTAGTGTAATGTCTCGCGTGCCGGACTTTCATCCAAGCGGCCCGGGTTCGACTCCCGGCGCTGGCAGATCTGGTTAAGGTTTTCTGCAGTTTTCCTTAGCTGTAACACAAATGTGGGATTTGCGCTGTTCCATCTATAAGTCGGCTGCAGCCGCACATTGGGCCTACATAATAATAATAATAATAATAATAATCGCCCCCTCCCTCCCGCACAAGCTTATAGCTTCTGGGGCCTTGGTTTAGGTTATGGGTTGTAGTAATTGTGAAATATAATATAAATACAAAGATTAGTTAAAGTTTCACAAGTTTTATTAATATCTTAACCTGACAATATTGTTTCGACACTTTGTGTCATTATCAAAGGTAGATTACTGTCTCCAGCCTACAAAGTAAGGGTGGAGACAGTAAATGTAGTAATTGTTATTATTATTATTATTATTAAATTTAAATACACATTTACGACTGCAACATGATTTGTGCTTGCTTTCCACCTATCAGGGTTTACTAGCGCACCTTTTTTCGTTTGTTGTCTGAGGTAGGAAACATGCAAAAAACCATTGACGTTTGTTTATTCCAGATTCACGAGTAAGGGCAATTTATTAAACTCACAATGCACACAACTTTTCTAGGTGAATCAAGTTGTACTATAAAGAATTCATTCAAATATCATAAACACTTAAAGGAATAACAATTTTTAACTGCGTGAAAATAACACAATTAGGGTTGATTAGCTATGTATTTTATAATAAAGTTTGTGTTTTGTCACGATTTCACTCTTCTGGTTACAGTTATTAAAATTAGTAGATAAATAACTGAAAATAAATTTTGTAAGAATTAGAATACGAATAAATAGTTGCTGTGTACAGCAAAAACTGCTCTATGGTAGCATTCGGTAGTATTCGGGTATTTCTGCGTCTATACAATAATTCTGCAGTAAACTCAGTTGAAGGCAGTAATTTAATTTTTGAATATTGTATCAGCTTCATCATAGAAATACTTAAATAGTAATAGTTAAAAAATAAACTCTAATCTAGATGAATATTTTTTTAAAAAGATGGTTTAAATAAAATAACAGGAAATTACACTTCATTATTTGAAATGGAATTAACAGCAAATAACATATGAAATTGAAGTTTAAGGTGGTAATAAAGAATTTGAACAATTCGTTTATTAAAAAATGTTGGTTACTGACCGTTAGGTTAGATTCTGGAGAATATTAACGCTTTTATATAATTTACAAGTATAATATCTGCATTTATAAACGTTAATATATCTAGTAACGAATTATGTATAAACAACTCCAACTGTTTAATATAATTTATTAATAAATATATCGGCAATAACATTTAAAAGCGTGTACACAGTACTTCTTTCTGTTCGAGACTGACTCTAAAATCATTCCATATCATTATCACATAACTAGCCTGTTATGTGTCCGCTGATGACTAAACGATTGAGTAATGCCCTCGTAACATAACGAACAATATGCTGCAGGTTTTGTTCGATACAAAGTATTGAGCGTAGATCACAGTCGGCTACGCTACCGTATTCCACGTCAACGTGGATTGGTCCTTTTAGTAAACCTGTAGAAACAGAGAAGTATTATAATGCACCTTCTCCTAAACATTCTAATAATACTATAACAAGCATCCCTTCCAAACACAACTACTACGACAAAAACTACTATCATATACAACTCTTTTACAGTCCACATAATTTACAACCTTGACAGAAACTACTATCACATGCAATTCTCTTACAGCCCACATAAACTACAACTTTCAAACTAAACAAACAACGTAGTCAGGTTTTAACGTCAACGTCTGTCGTTTGAACCTGCACCCTTAGGAGAGCTCTCTTATGAAGGATCCTTTTCATTCGTTTCAGATTCTTCGTCAGAATCCAAGCTAACATGAATGCGGTAGGGCTTCATCTTATCAAGGAATACGATTCTCTTATACCTTCTCTGCGATCGAGAAGATCCCCTCGCGTCCTCAACAACGTAACGATCGTTATCTAAAACCTTGGTGACGAGAAAGGGCCCGCTATATTTAGGGAGAAGCTTACGACTTTGCCCCTGATTGTTCGTTGCAGAGGTTCGCACCATCACTTGCTCCCCAACCTTGAACTGGTTACCTGTACAACGATGCGTATCATATCTAGCCTTTCGTTCGGCCTGCTTAGCTTCTGTGATCCGTTTCACTTCGCTTCTTACATCATTTATATTGTCCAAGTGCGTTGGTTCTATAGCGACTTCGTTTGCTAAAACCGCAATTGCCACTCCTCTGGGAGTGTACCCAAACAGTAGTTCGTATGGTAACTTACCGGTGGTTGAATTCCTCGTTGAATTCAGACCCCACCTGACCTTTTCCACCATGTCGTCCCACCTATTTTCGTCTTCAATCGATGCAGAAAGCGATGCCAATATTGTACGATTATATCGCTCCACTTGCCCGTTGGCCCTTGGAGTCGCAGTTTCATTCAACACATGTTTAATGTTCAGACCTCTACAAAATTCTTCAAACTGTTTGCTCGTATAACACGATCCTCTGTCACTTATTATTCTCCTTGGCACTCCAGAGTTCTGAATTACAATAGTCACAAACAATATCAAAGGTCGCACTTTTGTTGACGGTACAGCCTTCATAAACACAAATTTGGTGAAGGCGTCTACAATTACAATCAAATACATGTTTTTCTTTTTAGATTTCACGAATGGGCCAAGATGATCCACATGTAGTGTATCGAACGGATCGACGTTTTTCTCGATCGGGTGCATGAATCCTGGTTGTCTTCCTCCTGGTTCCTTGTTGTATAAACATTACAAACAGGAAGAGATAAATCTTTTTACATATGTTCGCATACTTGGAAACCAATAATGTTTGGATATAGCCGAGATTGCCTTTTCTAATGATAAGTGTCCAATGCCGTCATGAAACTGTAAAACGACCTGTTTGCGTGCTGTCCTTGGCACGACCCATTTCTTTCTCCCTTCCGTTATTCTATACAATCGGCCATTAACTAAACAGTAATTCTGATTAAGGTCATGTTCTTCTCGGTCGATTGGTGGTCTCGATAAGGGTCAATAATCATCTTACATCTCTCATCCATCATCTGAGCGGTAAGTACCTAGTCATCTTCGTTTATATTGACGGTATACACTCGCTCAGTTCGGTTTTCAGACAGGTCATTTACAGGATTTCGACTTAGTGCATCAGCGTGTGGCATTTTGGGTCCTGCTCGATATTCTACTTCAAAATCATAATCTTGTACTAATAGCCACCATCTCTCAATTCTTGGGATTATATCCCTCTTGCTGAGAGTAGTTCTAATGGCATTACAGTCTGTGACTACCTTAAAGTGGATGCCTATTAGATATATCCTAAAACGTTTGAGAGAATAAACTACGGCCATTGTTTCTAGCTCATAAGAGTGGTATCGTTGTTCTTCCTTCGTAGTCTGCTTGGAGTAATAGAGAACAGGTCTCAGAGATCCATCTTGTTGGTCTTGCAACAAAATCCCTCCAATGCTCCATTTAGAGGCGTCTGTATGGACCTCCGTTTTTAACTGCGGATCGTAAATTGCTAACACTGGTCGCGATACCAATTTTTCCTTGAGAGTTTGAAAGGCTTTGACTTGCTCTTCGGCCCACATGAATTTTACATCCTTCTTAGTCAGCGCTGTTAGGGGTCTGGCTATGGTGGCGAAGTTGTTGATGTATTTTCTAAAATAGCTTGCTAACCCTAAAAACTGTCGAACCGTGTGGACATCAAGAGGTGTTGGAAAATTACTAACGGCTTCTGTTTTTCTTAATCCTGGTTGCACGCCTTCTTTACTAATTTCATGCCCTAAATACTCTACTTTTTCCATAAAAAAACTGACATTTGCATAACCTTAGGGTAACCCCAGACTCTTTAATTGATTGCAACACTTCCCTTAAATTAGAGAGTGCCGTTTCAAAATCCTTGGCAGGTAGTAAAATATCATCCATGTATGCTAGGGCCTTACCGTATCGTAAATTACCTAAGACTTTATTGATTGTCTTCTGAAATAAGGCTGGAGCATTGGCTAGGCCAAATGGAACCCGCGTATATTCATAATGTCCATCTGGCGTAATGAAGGCGGTCTTAGGAATAGAAGATTCCTCGAGGGGTATTTGGTGATACCCGCTTGCTAAATCTAGACTTCGAAAATATTTACATTCCTTTAACTTTTCCAGAAAATCGTCTACACGAGGAAGAGGGAATCTATCTTTTACGGTTTTTGCATTCAATGCCCTATAATCGACACACATTCGCTGTTCTCCGTTTTTTTTTCACCAACAAGATAGGACTGGAGTAAGGTGAATCTGGTTCACGAACTATACCATTATTCATAAGATCATCAACAATGTCTCTAACAACTTTTCGTTCGTTGTGGGAAAGACGGTAAGGACGATAAACAACGGGTTTGTCATCCGTTAGATGTATAGACATTTTTAAAATATCTGTCTTACCAAGTTCACTAGTATTTTGAGCAAAACAGCAGCATCTGAACTCATTTAATAAATCAATTAACTTCTGTTTCTGACTCGCACTGAGGCTTTTGTAACATGCTACTTCATCAACCGAAAAGGGCTTAGCATCTATTACTGAGGCTCATAGTACTGGCATGCTAACTGATTTATCTTCAAAGCATATTACAGGTCTAACTAAAATCTTATCAGCACTTACCTCAACGGGTTCATGTGAAACGTTTGTTATGGTGAGAAAACCATCTAGACCATTGGTGATACATTCATCTATGTAGTGTTCTCGGCCAGGAATTGCTCGTAAACCCCCGTGAACGTAAACTTCTCCATCAACAGCATCCCTAGAAGTGACGGCTACCAAAGCTGTTGTTTTTGGAGGAATGATGGTAACTTGCTTAGCCCAAAGAGGAATTCTTCGGGATGAAAAGTTTAAGACATCTTTGAGATTGTCGTCAGCAGACAGTACACGAACAGTTTCTTGAAGGACTATCATGACAACCTCTGGTCGGTTGAGAAAAGTCCGTCCGATCATTAAAGGCACGTCTTGGACATCGTTAGGCACAACCAAAATTTCAACATCGACTTTAACTCGGTCAAGCAGAATCGTGGCTTTTGTCTCTCCTATTACAGGAACTATAAGCCCTCCATATCCGGTCACTGTCATCATACTGGGGATGTAGCTCAACCCTAATTTATGATCATCGCCCTTTCTTAGTAGGACAGCCCCACAGCCCGTGTCAACGTATGCACGAGAAGGTTTTCCGTTTACCCGACATTCAAAGTAATAGCTGTCGTTAGCATTACTTAAGCTCGACTTGATAATATTATTCTTTACCGGTTGTCTATGACAATTTTTGGCTAGATGACCCAAACGCTTACAATTGGTACATTCTAACCTTGGTTTCGGGCATTTGTCCGAAAAATGTCCACGCTCCTTGCAATTGTAGCAACGTTGTTCGGTCTTGACACCTGACTTAAATCTTTTGACAACTAGGTCTCCATCTTCTTGGCGGTCGCGACGTTCACGTGAGTGTGCGCGGCGAAACACTCTTGGTCGACTTTGAAAACTTGTCGTATAAGTCTCGGTCCTCAGGGCGGAAAGATACTCAGCATATAAGGATTTGGACTGAAATATCTCCCAGCTCTTGCGCCTGCCTGAATCGTTGGATCACGTATTCCATCTATTAGGCAAGATACTGCTTTTCTTCCGGAAATGTTACAAGCACTAAGCATCTCCATCTTATCAAGATAATACTGCTCCCATGTTTCGTTTGGGAAGCTTACATCGGTTGACAAGTTTCCTCAAAATAGCTGCAAAGTCTTGATGTTCGGGGAACGTTTTCAATAGAAGTTCCTGCCATCCTTCCCATCCTAATTGGTACGTAGGTAAGTTATTATACCATTTCCGTGCACCTGTTAGTCGACTTTGCATGTGATATATGATAGAGGATTCGTCCCATCGATTAATCCGCGCCAGCTGTTCGATTTTCTCTATCCATTTAGAAGAACTTAAATTTGGATTTCCCGGACTAAACTCAGGAAGGCATTCTGGATTCACATAAACTTTCGGTGGACGTTCCTTTGGCTGCGTTTGTTGAGTGATCATTTTCTCAAAAAGTAATTCTATTTTTACACAACTCTTTATTTAACAACAACGCTGTTATTCATCAGAAATCTTGGTGGGTTAACATAAAGGCAAATTATTACATAACACCACTCATAACAGATTCTTATTTAGCCTTGATTTTTACGTTAATCAATCCAATCAAACTCAAATAATTAAATTTACAACATACAAATCAGTAATAGTTTGATTTATACATTAATCAAACAAAACTACTAGCTTAACTCGTTAACGAATTAATTATAAATGTATCTAAGTAACATTCGATTCATACGTTAATCGAAACGCAACGAAAATAATAGCTTATAATTAACGAAATACTAACTAATTGGTATTCACGTTAACCAAAATGAAAAGTTCATAAAAAACACTGGTTGATTTATACGTTAATCAACATAACAGTAAATAGTCAAAACTGAATTACTTACAGTTTTTGTTGCCATATTTATGAATACACTATTTAATAAACAATTTCACCACTATCACAAAAATTAATAAAGCACGAAGGGTAATCCCGCCGCTGCAACTATAAACAACCCCAACTGTTTAATATAATTTATTAATAAATATATCGGCAATAACATTTAAAAGCGTGTACACAGTACTTCTTTCTGTTCGAGACTGACTCTAAAATCATTCCATATCATTATCACATAACTAGCCTGTTATGTGTCCACTGATGACTAAACGAGTGAGTAATGCCCTCGTATCATAACGAACAATATGCTGCAGGTTTTGTTGGATACAAAGTATTGAGGGTAGATCACATATGAAGGATTTACCAGCGAGAATACTTTACTTTGATCGGCGCTATAAGTAGATAGGCTATGCCAGTTCGAGCGCAAAATCCCATGTTATTTCTTATGAAGGTTCAAAACGCCGAAAACGTGACAAATGATAGTGCGACGACTTGCAATGAAGGTCATCGCTTTACACATTCCGCGGTTCGTTCAGACCCGCGACAGTAATTTCATATTATCTTTTTAATAATTATCTATTATATTAATAATAATAATAATAAAACATTTAACATTTTAAGAAAATCACCAAAAAAATTAATTCCCCTCTCTTAGTAGGTATCCCATATAAAATTAGACTTTAAAATACATTTAAAAGAGAAACTACTGCCTCCCAGGTTTTCAGAAACGCTTTACACATTCCGTGGTTCGTCCCTCTTTCCCTCTCTATATACTTCTTATTAATATACCTATAATGGTCGACAGTTAGAAGGGCCCGCGTTTTTTTCCACATATTGTCATTAAAATGTAACATTTTATTTTAATTACATAAATCTAATTATATAATACCTATAAATAACATTCTATTAATAATGAATTGAAAATATACACAATTCAAATTTAAAATATCATGCATCGACATGATCCAAGAGTGTGACCTTCAAGCCTTTTACCTACACAATAATTTAAACGTTATTTAATTAACGTACTACAGAATAGTTAGCTACTCTCATCTATCCCCAGGAGTTTAATACAGATATCCCTCATCATAACATCCCCTCGGTATATACTTTCATACATAAAAACATAAAATCTCAATCTTGCAGTTTTGATAAGAATCAAAACTAACAAGATATACTAAAGTTTCTCAGTCGAAATGTAGCAGGTAGAGAAAAAAGGGTCAATAACCTGTAGGCAGGTAATAATAGCTACGATAATCTTAAAACGCACCAGTCTATCAAATACTATTAAATAATTGCAATATTACATATATCATTTCCACATTTCTTTCGTAAAATTCAGTTTATCCACAAGTTGGCCGTATCATACTTATCCAAATATTTCTTCATATCCTCATAATTTCCCCAAGCTAAGGTATCTCCGTTCCCGCCAGCAATAATGTATCGTTTCGGAATTCCGAATTGATTATTCTCATTAAAGTTGGCCGTATCATACTTCCTCATAAAAAACATCTGTTTGTGTCAGCAGAATTAACGAATCGGTATCTGTGTCGGTATATTTTTTTAATGGTGTTATAATAAAAGTTATACATTATATGCTTAGCTAGATATAGCACACAGAAACCAATATATATAGGCTTATCGTAGTGAACTTGTAGTTTCTCCATATGAATGGCTACCAGATCCTCTGTAAAGATAGCACACTCTTTTAATTGCGGTTTTAAATCATACTCTCGACATTTGATTATTTATCAATGACAACAATAAAAAGTATATCATTTATTATTATTACAGGTCTTGAAAATAGCTTTTTCTTCTTAAAAATGTGTTGCTAATTAATATCCCTATTATATGTAGGTAGAAACCGCACTTAATATCCATTAAATTTTAACAATAGATAGTCGCAGTTTTAATAAAACAAAAAAGAATTATATATAATTTTACCAGCTTTATTAAATCGAGGCGTTGGAAGGTTCAGAAATTTCTATTTACGTTACATTAGATCGATATGAACATTTGAATGTACATACGTGTATTTTGAAATACCTTATACTAATAACAGATTCTAAACTATTAATATTTACAGCAGTAAAATCTCAAGTGCAGGAATTTATTTTCATATAGTAGCGACAACGATTGATCTCGCCGCTAGCTCTAAAGCACCAGAACGATGTTGTCAACATTGACGATGACTATCTCTGTAGCCGGCATAGAAGCTTCTGCGGGTCTCGGAAAACTCCTGCTGCTGCCTCTGGTAATGCTATGAAATAAAAACGTATCAAGATGATGCAGGAACTCAAAAGGATCATCTACCAGAACGTTTACTGTGAGAGGTAAAGAAATAAGAAACTTATATAGAATGTATATTCGTTTATTTTATCATTAGTGTTAAAATATCATATTACATATAATTAGCAGTGCAACAAGATCATCTTACATAGTACAAATTAAATATTTACTTATTCTATGATTTTTCTCGTTTTAAGCTCTGTAATGACTGAAATTATTTCGTTTTCGTTTTCGGGACTGCTGCTATGAGCTTTCTTTCCGGCGTACTACAATTGGAGTCGATCCACTAGTTGATCAGGCGTACTCTGACGTATCCAATCCGGTTTCATCTTGTTTAACTTTTTGGGAAGACTAATCCCAAAGTCTGTTATTCTATATAAATTTGGCCTGATTACATTTTCGTATTTCCAATGTTTAACGCTTATTAGTCGGCCGTTGCGCCTATAGTCTTTCTTATGAGCATTAGTAAGTGAGATTATTTTCATATAGCTGTCGATATCTTCGTCTGTTGGACTAGGAGAGCTTATTCGTTTAAGCGTTAGTAAATTAAACAGGCCGGATGTTCCATTGAAAAGTTTGTTTTTAATTAAAATATCTTTTCCCTGAAACTGTACTCGCGAACAACCAAATCGCCACTCATCGATGTCGTTATATAAAGCGTACCTCGTTTTTGTTTTCTCCGCTAGCTAATAATGCTCTATAATAGTTAGATAATTCGTGATAATCTATTAAGCTAGAATCGCATTCTTCTTCTTTATCAGCAGATGTAGCGGGAGATTATTGTTCAAGCTCTGGTGAGAGATTGATAGCAACGGTCTCCGATTGCGGTATAACACGATTATCATGAGGTTCTGCTTTATCACAGTGAAAGTAGGCTAATTTCTTACGTATAGCATTACGAGCGTTTATTATTCCATCATCATTATCATCGTCGTCGTCGTATCTTATAGCACAGGATTCATTGGTATGCATACGTCTCAGATTCATGTCTTTAAATATTTCATTATTTCTAGGTGATGACTTATTATCAACAACTATGGTATTATGAACTGTTTTCAAATGTCTTCTATAGTTATCGAGGCGTGTAAAATACTTTAAACAAATAGAACACTGAACTTTATACCCCTGGTGTATCTTCAAATGGCGAGCAAACCCTGAGCGTAAAACGCTCATACAACATACGTCACACTTGCGTCGCTGGTTCATAGCGACTAATAATTGATCATGAACTCCTATTTATATAACATGTTCTTCAGGTCACTCTTAATTAACCCTAGCACTACGTCTATCATCACCCTGTCGATCTTCCTTCATCATCATTAATTAACCCTGGCTAGACGTCCTTAAGCATGAATTCACCCTTGGCACGGTTTAGTGCTTTGATAAATAGCTGAGAAACCCTGGTTATGAGTAATAATAATAATAATGTTTATGCGTCTGTTTCTCTAATCAACTAACTTTACCAATAGATCTCTTCGGTAGAGCTATGGAGAGCATGACGTCATCAGATGACAGTTACAAGCATTCAGGGATACATAGTTTAGAACCAGCGCTTGATTCTCGTACACGAGAATTTGTAGACGTTCAGGGTAGACATAATAGCGCCACATACAAAGTTCTTCTTATACCCCAAATACCATCAGTATGAGATTCCCGTAATCAAAGATGGCTGCCAACAAATCACAGCGTAGTAGGCGTGGTCCAAGATAGGTTAGGTTAGAACACGTGATTTACTAGCATGATTGAGGATGAAGGGTGAAGGATGAATGGAGAAGGGTGATATACCTATACAAATATTTTACTTAAAGGTTTTCGTATAGGTAACAACAACTGTATCTTACTTCTCATTCATCACCCTTCTCCTTCACCCTTCAGCCTAGATTAAGTAAAATTTAGAGGTAATATACAGGCATATATGTGACTGTATCCGATCTCTAAAATATAAGCCCATTAAGCTAGTAATTATTACCTGCCTGCCTGCCTGCCTGACCTTCGTTTTTATATGAACACTTGATAAATTTAATTGTTATACAAAACAAATGATGATTATCTAGAACGTAGACATTTAAAACACACAGGTAGGGCAGGAATTATTGAACGAATTGATCTTAAATTTGGGTCGTTTACAAGGAATTCTGGGATGCGCTTTAATAATCTCAGCGGTTAAGCTGTTTGCAGAACGCCGTATCAAGGCTTGATATGAACAAATTGCTCCTTAATGTTAAGAAATGTTCAATTATCTCGCTCTATAGAATTAAATCTCCAATTATTGTTGATTACAATTTAGGTAATATCATTTTAGATCGCGGAGATGTATATTATTATTAGAATAAAAAATACGTTAACTTGTCTGAAAAGTGTAAAATATCTTCTATTTTTTGTTTTTCTTGTAGACATTTCCAGCATCTGAGTTTTACTGTTGCAAATATTAAGATCTTTACTTGCTTTTCTTGGAGAAATTCCTGCACTTGAGATTTTACTGTTGTAAATATTAATAGTTTAGAATCTGTTATTAGTATAAGGTATTTTAAAATACACGTATATACCTTCAAATGTTCATATCGATCTAATGTTACGTAAATAGAAATTTTTGAACCTTCCAACGCCTCGATTTAATAAAGCTGGTAAAATTATATATAATTCTTTTTTGTTTTATTAAAACTGCGACTATCTATTGTTAAAATTTAATGGATAGTACGTGCGGTTTCTACCTACATATAATAGGGATATTAATTAGTAACACATTTTTAAGAAGAAAAAGCTATTTTCAAGACCTGTAATAATAATAAATGATATACTTTTTATTGTTGTCATTGATAAATAATCAAATGTCGAGAGTATGATTTAAAACCGCAATTAAAAGAGTGTGCTATCTTTACAGAGGATCTGGTAGCCATTCATATGGAGAAACTACAAGTTCACTACGATAAGCCTATATATATTGGTTTCTGTGAGCTAGATCTAGCTAAGCATATAATGTATAACTTTTATTATAACACCATTAAAAAAATATATGGGAACAAGGTCCAGCTGCTGTACACAGATACCGATTCGTTAATTCTGCTGACACAAACAGATGTTTTTTATGAGGAAGTATGATACGGCCAACTTTGATGAGAATAATCAATTCGGAATTCCGAAACGATACATTATTGCTGGCGGGAACGGAGATACCTTAGCTTGGGGAAATTATAGGATTTCTAATTATTGATTAGAATTTCTTTCCCCTAGAACCCTTCCTTGTATTTTTAACTATGATAATTTAGAAGTTAGTTAAGTTTACATGTACAACTTATTATATAAGTATATTATAGAGACTCAAGAATCAAAATTCGAAATGTTTTATATTATCTTCATTAGAGCTTTATGAAATAGAAAAACATAATACTATACTAATAATTCCGGTTGAAATGAGTTGTAAAATCGAACTTTTATAATTAACTTAAGCTGTTACAACGATGGAATGGAGCAACGTATTTGGGATTTTGTATCCGAACTCAGATATAATGAATAGCACTATACTTTTTATTGTATCCATCGATAAATATTAATTTCGTATTTCGTATGCATCTGTTAGATATTTATGTTGCATTATGGATAATTTATTATTTCTTATTCAATTTAAAAATTTAATGGATATTACGTGCGGTTTCTACGTAAATATAAATGGGATATTAATTAGTAATCCATTTTTTAAGAAGAAGCTATTTTCAAGCTCTGTAATAATAGGAAGATGCAAATAACCAATACCGGCATAAATGACATTTTTAAGATCTAGTATTATAGAGACGAGAGTATTAACGACTCTTAAAGTGTGATTTGGATAAATGAATCCGCCTACCTCCGAGGTAAACATCTGCGTTAATGACCTATCTAATATCTTGTTCAGACAGACAAAAATGCTAATCTATCTGAGAATTGTTTCGATAATTTTTATCGTTTATAGCTTTATTAAATAGTTTATCCTTTAATAACGATCATATTTATTAGGCGTTACAAATTAATTATCATTATTATTTATTTCGTTAATAATATCTCGTTAATAGACCCGTTGTAGGTCCTCATAACACATACAATAATACGTTTTGTTTTCGTATTCGAACTAGAAATTAATAAATCTTTTTAAATCGTTGATACAAACTGATCACCTGGTGTTGAATGTATAATAGTATATAATAAATTATCCTTTATTAAGGTGAAGAGTTGTCAAACTAATTAATTTTCTTTGTGGATAAACTGAATTTTACGAAAGAAATGTGGAAATGATATATGTAATATTGCAATTATTTAATAGTATTTGATAGATTGGTGCGTTTTAAGATTATCGTAGCTATTATTACCTGCCTACAGGTTATTGACCCTTTTTTTCTCTACCTGCTACATATCGACTGAGAAACTTTAGTATACCTTGTTAGTTTTGATTCCTATCAAAAC
This sequence comes from Agrypnus murinus, assembly GCA_929113105.1. Lineage (NCBI taxonomy): Eukaryota > Metazoa > Arthropoda > Insecta > Coleoptera > Elateridae > Agrypnus > Agrypnus murinus. Next base: position 18,071,974 of record OV816024.1, on the reverse strand, counting down.
TGCAAGATTGAGATTTTTATGTTTTTATGTATGAAAGTATATACCGAGGGGATGTTATGATGAGGGATATCTGTATTAAACTCCTGGGGATAGATGAGAGTAGCTAACTATTCTGAAGTACTTTAATTAAATAACGTTTAAATTATTTTGTTGGTAAAAGGCTTGAAGGTCATCCTCCTGGATCATGTCGATGAATGATTCCCACATGCGTAGTATTCGTATCTCGTCCGTATCCATTAGTCGTGAAAGGTATTTTAAATTTGAATTGTGTATATTTTCAATTCATTATTAATGAAATGTTATTTATAGGTATTATATAATTAGATTTATGTAATTAAAATAAAATGTTACATTTTAATGACAATATGTGGAAAATACGCTGGCCCTTCTAACTGTCGACCATTATAGGTATATTAATAAGAAGTATATAGAGAGGGAAAGAGGGACGAACCGCGGAATTTGTAAAACGTTTCTGAAAACCTGGGAGACAGGTAACTTCTCTTTTAAATGTATTTTAACCCTTTTGTTGCGGGAACCGGGAAAACCCGCAAAAAATATGTACACCAAATACGCGGGAGCCGTGTTTTCACGAAACGATTTTTAAAGCATTTATTGCGGGAGCCGGGCGTTCCCGTCTATGTATATTGTTTTCTCCGTATTCGATTTAACCGGTTGTGACAGGATTTTGCGGTTGCCCATGCCATTTTGTTTTTATTCATTATTGTGTATCAGAGTGGAAGTGACGTTAGTGGGCCTTTGTCTTATTTATTATAAGGTAAAGTTCAACCAAAATGGCTCGACAATATCTCAATGACGAGCAACTTGAAGAGTTGTTGTATGCTAGTGACGAAGAAAATAGTTTTCACGAGTCGTCGGGCTTTGAAAGTGATATTGTAGTCCTAGAAGATAGCGGCTCATCTGATTCGGAAGACCATGATAATAATGAAGGTATTATAAATTGTAATAATAATTGATTCAGAAAAATACTAATTGCATTTCATGTTAATTTAGTACCAGATGCAGCTGCAGCTATGAAAAAAAAATAGATCATGGATTCAACTGGAAGGAAACTGCCTATCAACCAAAAATACATCCGTTCTCTAAAACTAATGTTGGTTGTACGAGTCAAAACTTTCAAGATAACCCTTCAGTGTTGGAATGTTATATATAATATATATTTTTTTATAACAAATATTTTTTTCGGAATAAATTATAACCGCCATTGTGAATCAATCAAATTTGTTTTACCACCAAAAAGAAATTAAAACACAAACACATATATAGAAGTGGTCTGATATAAAAGTAAATGAGATGTACTTATTCATTTCTTTGTCATTTCTGATGCCTCAAGTAAAAAAAATTAAGATTTTGGATTACTGGACAACAGATAAATTACTAGCGACGCCATTTTTTGGGCAAACTATGACTCGTGACCGATACATGACGATTTTATCACTTCTCCATTTTTCCGATAACAACATCGACAGAAATGACAAATTGTTCAAAATCAGAATGGTACTGAACCATGTGAAGAAGGTATACTCCGATATATTTTACCCTTTTCAAAATCTAGCCATCGATGAAAGTCTCATGCTATTCAAAGGGAGGCTATTTTTCAAGCAATACATTCCTTCAAAAAGACAGATTTGGAATCAAATTTTTTGTTTTATGTGACTGTGAAACTGGGTACATTGTAGACTTTATCATTTACTGCGGCAAGCAAAGTGACATTCAGGAAGTTCACCAAGAAGCTGGCATATCTGGAAATATCGTTCTAACATTGATGGAGCCATATTTGGATTCAGGACACACGTTATATAACGATAATTGGTATACGAGTCCTGTGCTCTAAAACATCTTGCACTGCCGACAGACAAATGCTTGCGGCACAGTAAAGCAAAATAGAAAATACATGCCAGACATGAAAAAGAACATAAAAACGGGCGAAATAATATATTTTTCAACTGACAACTTGCTGGCCTTGAAATGACAGGACAAAAGGGAAGTTAGAATGCTTTCAACCTATAATACGCCAGAGATCGTTGCAACTGAAAAAAAATCGAACTACTGGAGAGACTATATACAAGCCAAAATGCATCATAGACTACAATGGCAATATGGGTGCTGTAGATCGCACAGACATGTTGCAAAGTTCCATCGAGTCAGTAAGAAAAAGTATCAAATGGTACAAAAAAGTGTTTTTCCACATATTAGATATGACACTTTTGAATGCGCATGCTTTATATAAAATGAAGACTGGTGATAACATATCAGTAGCAAACTTTCAACTAAAGTTAGTAAAAGAACTTGTTGAAAAGTACCATAAAGATATACAACGTACTACAACTAAAAGAGGCCTAGATGGTGATTCTCCACTGAGACTCACTGCAAGACACTTTCCTGAACAGCTTCCAAAGGATGAAAGAACACAGAAACAAAAATATAAGCGATGCGTAGTTTGTTCGAAAAAAAAATTGGAAGGGAAACTTCTTTCTGCTGTACACCGTGTGATGTTCCACTGTGTGTTCTAAATTGTTTTGAAAGATATCACACAGTCAAGAATTTCTAAACCTTATCTGTATTTTATGATGGTGTTAGAAATATTTTCAATTTATTATATGTACAAGCAATAACTGTTAATTTTTTGAAAATAAAACTTTTATTTGTAAAAATGTTTACTTTCTATAGTGCAAGTCATTTTTAAAAGAAAATAATGTAAAAAAATCGTTTACACAAGTTGTCCTGTTGTTGCGGGAGACGGGTGTACCCGTCCGTACCCGCCTTACGTATAACGGGAGACGGGTGTACCCGCCTTACGTATAACGGGAGACGGGCGTTCACGCAAGGTCCAAATTTCCCCGTTTATAGAGCACGACTACGAAAATTTTCCCCGCAATGAAAGGGTTAAGAGCTATGATTAGTTAAATAATTAGGTAGTTGGTTAATTTTGAAATATTTAGACCAAAATAGATTGTTAACATTTCAACACCTAAATTTTAATGGTAGATAAATTGTCATCAAATTTAGATGTTCTTGTACTTTTCTTTGTTTTTAGTTAGTGTTTCCTAAACTCCTATCAAACCTGAATGGAAAATTCGTGAAACTCACTACATAAAAGTAATCTCATTTAAAAAAACTAAAATAATGTAGAATAACATTCACCATTTTATTATTTGACATAAGGTATTGAAGAAAAAAATTTTAAATTAGAAAGGATAACAATTTATTATTAAAAAAGTTTTACTGTAAATTCAATTTTAATTAATTTAATATCAACAAGCTCCGCTGTTTAGTAAAATTAGTGGAAAAGCAATTATTTAGTGATATGTAAAATTACAAATTTCAATATAAGGTTATGGATATTTACTTTAGTTACTTCATATCAGTACACAGTAATTAAATAAAAGTTCAAACGGACATGTTTCATTTTGAACTGTGAAATTATCCAGAATGAAAAGGACTTTCAAATTGCATTCCATAATAAGACAGTTAAAAACTTTTATCCTCAAAAATTTATTGTAGTCGAAATTCCCATTCCCAACCTACATTATATCGGTTTGCTTCATGCACTTCCAATTATTAGTTTAATTATTTACCATACCATATTGTTGCTGCATCTTATTCCATTATAGCTGTATCTAGTTGCATACTAACAGTTTGTGTTGGAAATGCTATGAATAATTAAAATTCAAACGAGCCGTGGGTAACATTTGCTTTTGGGAATGCAACTAAATTACATAGGCAACTAGTAGTTATAAATAAATTATAGTTTTAATTATCACAAACTACATACAAATGAATCGACATTGCACAGTAGATAATAAACCAATCAATTGCTTCTAAATCTAGTCATGATTTGTTTGTAGTTAATATGAATGATACATCGGTGATAATTTGATTAAATGAGAAAGTGAGTAATATTAATCCAAATATTACACAAATGTGGTCATATTGGATGTAAAGTAAGTGCAATAGGTATAATAGATACCTATTTGAAAAGTTTCTAATTGAGGGCGAATTTCAGGATTAATTCATTTCGTTCTTAAGCTTAAAGTTGCTAAAATCATAAAAAAAACCTTTTATTTCGGTTCACAACCTATTTATCTGGTAATCGGCTCTAATCTGAAAACACTTAAGATGTGAAATGCTATAAACTATAATTAGTGAGATAGATTGATTAACCACATTTAATTACGCTTTTGTTTTGTAACACTTTGATCAGACAAGGTTTTCTAAGGAAGTTAATGCTCGCGGCTATTCAAAATTCCACACAAATTTCTCAATTTTCCTGTTACGACCGTACATAGAATTGTACGTAAAAATATCAAGTCGGTGCATCTAGTCTATGATTCAGCAAATTCAAATCAATTAAACTAAACAATTAAGTAAGAGGGTTTCGGAGAGCAAACAAGCCCGGAATAAGAAACCAGAAAATGTCAACACATTCAGATCCTTGTAAGAAGCTAGTAATTATCTTACAAGAACTCAATCACTAAAAACTTAATTATTGTTGTGCTATAAAACAGTTGAAAGGGCGAGATAAATATAATAAATGGTATTTTACCTTGAGATGGTAATCGACTTCGAGTATATGTATGTACTTAATTACAAAATGCACGCGTACATATTGCTACGATTGTTATTACTGTATATAATTAGGGTGGCCCCGGGTTCGCACAACAAGTTATTATGATTGATATTGATACAAATAAATTGATTTATATGAGAGTACTAACAAAATATACAGCACAAACTTCAACCAAAAAATTTGCTCCGGCTAATTACAAACATGGTGAAACTTCAAAAACAACACCACACTGAGACCTTCAGGCGAGTCGCTTGAATAGGACACTAAATAAATATAAAACTAGGATTCACAAGTAATGTACACAATATAAACGAAATTTTCTTTAAATTGAAATGACAAAAAAATTATCTACAAATAAACACAAACAGCAAGCAAAAGAATAGAATATAAAAAAATAATGTTGAATACCATAAACAAAGGAAAAATTAATCATAAGAGGGTGTTTGTCTTTTATCCGAGGAGTAATATTTCTGACATCATCATAATCTTAGTTACTGAATTTTTATTTAAAATTAAATAAATACCTTAAATTGTTAAATCAAACCAATACTTGGCGCCAACAGTTTACAAACTGAAATTGTTACAAAACAGCAATCCTATGTTTTCAATACTAAAATGGTGGAAGAACAACCACTTACCTCTCTTTCAAATAATATCCAAATAAATTGTATTAATAAACAAAATTAAAATTCAGCTGCTTGTTTTAAAAATGGTAAGTTCATTTAATGATTAATTTTTTTATAAATTCCCTTCCCACATCCAAATGATTACAAAGGTTAAAAGTTCCATTATCTAAATATTATTCCACAAATAAATTCACAGTAAACATAACCTTAAAATTTTAAATTATTGCTTTCAACATGTGTGCACTGTTTAAAAGTTTTAAAATAACAGAACCTTTGTTATTAAAATGATCGCTTTTTTATGCACCTTTTCAAACGAAACAAGGCTATAGTGTTATTTTTGGTTACAAACAAAAGAATGCTTAAAATTAAATACAATATAACCACATAATTGTGTATAACTATTAATTATTTTTTCAATAAATTCAATAAACGGATTCCTGCCAAAAAAACAAAAGAACCTTTTTCAATGATATATGTCACTTGTACTGACTTAAAAGAACAAGGTCACTAGAAAAAGTCAACCAAAATATCTTTCTTACACAACTATCAGATAACCAAAAGTAACTTAATTACTCAAGATTACTTATTTACATCTTCCTATCTTGCAAAATCACATGAAACTAGTAGCTAAATTACATAATTTCAGATTGCTATGGCAAAGCGTACAAACTTGCATTGTATTTCAAAGATATCTTCTACAAAAAACAATCCCAACATTCAAGATTGTTTTAGAATTGTGCCTAAGAAACTGCTTGACAAAATAGCATTAAAGCATTTTACCTACGAACTGTATAATCTATCTAAAAAAGAAAATTTGACGATATCACTATTTCATTAACTTGAAGCAGGAAGCAAATACTTGCATACATCATCACTACCATGCATCTTGTCTGTTTTAGGTCAAAACTTGCCTTAATTTGACCTCACCTTTATTTTAGTTGCCTAATTAGGTCACGATTTCACATCATTAGCTGAATATTGAAAAATTAACTAGATTTTAAGAAAAATCAACTTTAAAATTTATCCTTTTACTGCCTAGTGTGTTCTAGAGTGCGTGTTTATTCAATTAAAACCTTTTCTTAGGGTTCATAAAAAAATTATTAAAAATAATTATTTTCTCCTTGAGGTTATGCAACCCATTTGTTCAATAAATTAAAAGTAGCTTCGGGCAAGTTAAGGCTACAATCATAACACCACTTTGAAGTTGCAATGACTTTAAAGTAATTATACGAAGTGGCAATACTGTTCTACATACTTTAAAGGTGACTCAGAAGCAATGGAACTGCATAGTTCCAGCAAATAGTATAAATAACTAATAATTACTAAAATATTCCGAACTGAAGTAATTAAACCTATAAAGTCATAAATTTAGTTGTAGTTACGTAAGAACTACTCAATAAAAGTTACGATTTCAGTTACTGCTACTTAGATGCTGCTTCGGATGCAGTGGCGTGTGGTCCATGGAAGCAATTGAAGCAATGCTTGCCTTGAGAATTTATTAAAAATAAAAACAATGCTAACAAAAATACTTTTGTAAAATTATGGTTATCGTTTATTTAAATTGAAGTATTTATCAAATTAAAGCTCAATATCAACTCTGTACAGCAAAAAGTATAATTATTTAGAGTACTATTTTAAATTAGGCTCATTAAACTTGCTCGGAAAGGTAATACCGATTCAAATGTTACATACACTGCATATAAGCACTGCTTACAAATGCTCTTCTTTTAGCTTTGGCGTGAATCAGCGAGCTTGTGGGGGATACCGTAGACGCCTAGACGGATGCTGTTTGGCTGGTTATAACATTGTTTGGTCGTTATTTTTATTGTGTTTCGTTCCCAAATGTTTATTTATTACAATTTGGTTATTTGTTCGATTTAGTGTTACTTAAGTAATGTAAATCTGCGAATGAGACTGTATTTTGTCGCATTTTATTATTTTAATTTATAAGTTGGATTTTTCAAAGACAAATAATTCTATTTAGTTTGCCTGTATGCAAATTTAAAATTGAATTATCGTCGCGACTGCAAATTCAACTGCTTCGGTGAAAGGTTCGAGTACCTTCGATATAGCCGAATCGGGACGATTTTTTGTTCAGTTTGTAAATTATTAATAAGGAATTTTTCGCAAACAGTTTTGGAGAGAAATTACAAATTATTAAGAAAGGCAGATCAAAACCAAAACTTTCATATTTAACAACAAAGATTAAAACCTGTACCGGTATTTTGCTAAGAAAGACCGGAAAATTGATACGTAGTAGTAGTTTTTTTTAAATAAAGAATGATAGTCAACAAATTCCATAAGTATAAAGTGTAAAAGTGCTTCTTTGAAAAACTTTTAAGCTTAATAATTATAACACTGTTTTTTATTGTACCTAGCAGGGGCGGATCCAGAGAAGTATTTTGAGGGGGAAATCTTTGGAAAAATAATTGTTTTAATAAATAATAATTAAACAAACATTTTTTGTTTCTATTCTATGTAAACTTAATTCTAAATTGGGGGGGGGGTTATTCCCTCCCCGTTAATCCGCGCCTGTACCTAGGTGTATTATAATTGTAATACACCGTGTAATACACATTGTAAAATCGTGGTTGCTTCCCTAGCCTAAATTCTCACCGCACGCCACTGTTCGGATGGTAATTGATAATTTAATACTTACTTGCAATTTGAATATCTTCATTAGAATTTAAAATTTATATTTTAGAGAAATTCATTAAAAGAATGTTTTACAAAAGTTACATTTTTTATATAAAATCGTACAGAACTAAAAGTCCAAACAAGATGTAGCTTTCAAACTAAAACCTACTTATCCTTTATAAGCCCGTTGCTAAATAGAATACTACGAGTAGCGTAAAAGCTATTATTTGATATGTCTTTTTCGTGTTTCACTATTTATAAAATGTTATGTCTAAATTTAAAAAAATTCTAATATCTAAAAATGGAATATGCAATAGATCTTCATTAAAAGGAAAAATTAGTAATATACAAGATAACGCTACCCTTTCATAACGGAACCAAATATACTTTTAATTTCATTAATCCTTTAATACAACAAATGAAAACACCAAGGATAAATCAAAAACAAGCATACCCCGGATTTTTAACAATATCCTCAGTTAAAAGTCAGTATTATTAAAAGCATAATATACGGTTTGAGGGTTTGAAACAAAAGCCGCTTATAAATGCTTGACCTTAATACATTTGAAAATAAATCACCAATTTTCCCTTGAAACCATTCTGTTTAAATTTCAGTAGCAGCAGCCAATGGGATTTTAAAGACGTAAACGTAATAGCAGAGGCATCGATTTCCATTTCTATTTCACTGTAATTCCTAACATTTCCAAAAATATTACTATATAAATATAAATAAATTAGCGGTTTGAAAAAATGTTTATTTTAATTAAGCCTAGTATTTTAAACTATTAGAATAACAACGTTGTTGTAAAAAAGTGAACTGAAATATTCTAGAATGATGTTACGTTTCACCTGCAGGTGGCGTTACTGCAATACATTGGCGGAAATTTCCTACTTCTCTTGATTGATAGATTTCTTTTCATAAATGATATTACATTTTCATGTCATAGATAGAAAAATCGGTGCATTTCAATGCATTTTATGTAAGGTACTAGTGGTACTACCATATTGCATGTAGCAGGTGGCACACGTCAACATTTTTCAGCACAGAGTAGTCTTTTATATGAAGCTGTATAAAAATTTAAAAGGCGAAATAAATATTATTTTCAAATATTTTAAGTATTTATTTGGCTTGCAATTTTTCAACATTTACATATTTAACTTAATGTTTAATGATTAATAGTAATCCAACATAGCAATTCTAATAGTAAAACACAGTGAAAATTTCTGAAAATTATTGTTTCAACAAGCAAACTAAATTGAACAAAATTGCAAATGTGTTATAAAACTAAAATCCATTTAATTTTCGTCAAACATCTGCCATAAAAATAGGATACATAATAAGTAACCACCTTTTCGAATAACTCTCAATTTTCAAACTGTTGTGATTAATTTCTTGTATGGTTCAAGTATACTAACAAATATAATGTATTTTCTTGGCAACTAGAAGATTTACAAATTGAGTACTTTTAGTGAATTAACAATCTATAGAAAGAATTACGTCGTTATCGCCTAGGAACAGGCTCGACATTGCACAAATTCTTGAATCTTTTAGTTAATTGAATAAAGAAAAGATCATGTGAATATAATTTTAAATTGAATGCAATGAAATAATGTAGAAAAGTAGATAGGCTAGGAGAGTTCGAGGCCAAAATCCCATGTTATTTCTTATGAAGGTCCAAGATAGGATTTTTGGTCAATTTCAAGGTCATTCGCGGTCTAGCGCGTGACCTCACCGCGCTCGCGTTATACGCGGATCAGCGTGCGATATTACCACGTATACGGATCAAATCTACATATTACACAGTGATTGATGCACTCGTCCGAGATCATAGAGATTTTTATAACGAAGACATCACGGCATTCTAAGGCTTCACCACAGAAACAGAGCCCCATTGCAAGCGAAAATGATTATGCTTCTACGCTCACATCTAACTAACCACGTGATTAAAATTATTATATTCTAATGAAACTTTCTACTCCAAAGAGATCATGAAATTTAAAGAAACCGACAGTCCTTGATACAACTGCGAGGTTCGCAAGCTCGACCAACGGATATATCTATGTCAGTAGCTACCCTTGTTGAAGGGCTTTCGGATCTCAAGCTTAAAAAAAATATTATTATTGTAATAGAGGTCACGAGCTAGACCGCGAATGACCTTGAAATTGACCAAAAATCCTATCTTGGACCTTCATAAGAAATAACATGGGATTTTGGCCTCGAACTCTCCTAGCCTATCTACTTAGAAATCAAAATGATACAACTCGCATCAGTTTAAAACTAGCAAATGTTGCCAACTGAGATCTAATTGTATTTATGCAAAACATGTTTAACAATCTGATGATTTGAAATAATTTTATTACGAATATAGCTATAGCTATAGCTACGTAATAATCTCTAAATCTTTAACTCTTTAAACTAATTAGATAAAATGGTAGCTTAAAACATTCCCTATCGATTGGTATATTGCATAAACTATTAATTGTCGATGACATTTCATTTTAACACAACATAACAAATACATAACTAAAATTTACTTAATTACATAAAATTTTCGTTTGCACCTTCCCATCGTGACAAATTCAAACCTTTAATGCAAATAGATATTATTCCACTGATATCATTACTTGTTGATCGCTGCCGGGAACTGATCCTTGTTAATTTTAATCCACTTGTATGCGATCTACCGCATGTTAAATGTTCTCCTAGCTTTCCGTTGGAAATTAGTTATAAATCAAACTTTTCCACAAATAAGTCTTCAAGGCTTCGTAGGATGGGTGTATGGAGGTAAGGGAAAGGCTCGAGCAACTGGTCAGTGCTATTCTCTGACGAGTTGGGCGGCCTTATTAAAAAAAAATCACAATACTCCATCAAAACATTTACACGAGAACTGTAAAATCTTTACATAGAAGAAAAATTAATGAGTACCAAAATCTCATTAACTTGAAACATAATTTTTTTTTATAAATAAACTCAGGTAAGGCATTAAATACTTGTATATACCCCCCATTACAATACACGTTGTATGTTTGAGGTTAAATCTTGCCTTAAATATGGTCTCAACTTAATTTAAATGCTTTATCAGATCAACGTCTCATATCGTTAGCTGAACTAAAAAAAATTACCTAAATTCTAAGGAAAATCAGCTTTAAAAATATCTTTTTACTACCTAGTGTGTGCTAGTGTGTATGATAACTACAATAAACCCTTTTATAGCTTTTTGAAAAATAATTTTCTGAAAATAATAATTTTGAAAGTGAGGTTAGGCAACCCATCTAAAATCTCGTTTGAAAATTTTTATCAGTGGGTGCATTCTTTATATTGTATGTCAAAAACATGACAATATATACTAGAATATCAGATTGATTACTCCAACCCTAACATTCTAATAAATTAATTTTTAAATGGTGATTTCCAATATTCCATATATTGTGTTCACGTTCATTTCTTGCAATCATATTTCCAACCGAACGATTGCACCAGAATAAATTTATCACGTAAAAACAATCGTGGAGCAGTTTATAGCAAACCCTCTCGCACTGTTTTGTCGAATATCTTTATCATATCTATTTTATCAAATTATTCATATCCCGGAAAGACCTTTCAAGCTTAATGATAGGCATTAAGTTCGCATTAGATTAACTACACAAACATTTCCTTTGAGACCAAAGACGAAACTAATTACGATTTTATAGGTAGAAAAAAAGTATGTAGGGAGAGCGCGGGAGGTTTTCCTTAAATGAATTTATTTATTTCAGGATGACTGGATCTTGATAAGTAGATAATTTATTTTGGAGAAAAATTTATTTTCTGTGAAGAAATTATATCAATTCCAAGTAGACAGTTGAGTTGGTAACATTATTACTTGTAGATTCCTAACACAATTTTGAATTCTTTAAGACAAGGTTGACGAGGTGAAGCGTAAAGTTTACATTTACTAAAGGACTCTTGAGATTTATTGATAGAAAGCGAAACTATTCTTTGGCTTCGCTCTACAGTCAGCTCTAACAGTCAAGTATTATTTAAACTGTTTTTGCATTTCAATGGTTTAATAGGAATCGTACAGAATAGTTCATGCAAATTAAACATTTTTTTTAATACAGTTTCAATTTCATCAAGGCTAATACAATTATGTATCTTGAAAATTGAAAACGGTTTACTTGTGGGTCTTATTCTTCTTTGCGGAATATTTCATCACAACATCTATTAGAATTTTTTAGGTATATAGCGATCTACGTGGTAGTCGATATAAGAAGTTTTAATAGGTGAACAGACAACATTTTCACATTTTTTTTAAGTTTCTAAGTGCTTACCTGAAACCTCTCTAGTGTTTACTCTCTCTAGAGATATTAGTTCTAAAGCTAATGCACATACCGACAAAAACAACTTTAGAGAAAACTTTCGTTTTAAATTAACTACGTATAAGAAATGAAAAGTTTAAAAGAAGATATTCATGCTTAAAAAATGTATCAAAAAACATGTTAAAATAAAAAGAACTTAGGATAAATAACACCATACAGAGAGCATTTAGAGCACAATTAGATATACAGGGTGACTCATAGCCCCCACACCGGACTTTACCAGCGCATTTCTGATGGCATTTGAAACAAAAAAATCTTAGTATAGTTTTTTGATTAGAGAAAGTTTAAATTTTTAATAATTTGACCAACGTTTTCAGCAAAGTACGTATAATTAATGTAGGTCAGGTGTTAAGTCGAATAGGATTAAATGCAAGCTCTTTAGAAATTGACACCATCAGTAAAAACGTGACATCTGTTGAATTAGCACAAGGATGCAGACGGTGCAAATTCCATTTTGGATGGTGTTGAAAGAACTTAAAAGGTTCTATTAATCCGGGGGATTCCCCTGTATTATAATAGGAAACGCAGACAGAAATTACATCATTTTAATACTGACCCATTTAATGATATATTAAATTTGATTTGTTATTCGTTAATAAACATAATTAAGTGAAGACGATAATTTAATCTATCCATCTACAGGTATTGTTATTTTTTATTTATTATTTATTTTATTGGAAGTCTAAAATCTAAATACAGTAGTACACAGCTCTTTTAGTAAAACCTTTCTTTTTATGTTTTGATAGAATCACCTTGATGGATGGTAATTACATGGTGATTACATAGTATAAAAACAATGCCTAAAAAATAAGTAAATACTGTTATACTATTTTACTAAAAACTGTAGTGTAAGGCATTTTGCAAATTGTTAGGCCCTACCTTGGCCGAGTGTTTGCAAACATAATATGTACTCAAAATAAAAGTTGTCGACGAGGCTGTTTTGATTATTTTAGTACTAATGCAGCTGTGTCCAATTATTAGTCACAATTTTTAAGAATATTTAAGGCTGATTCTCACTATACGGCAGGATACCAACAGTCACCGTACCGAAAAAACACTGTACTGTACATTTTATAAGAAGATATTCACATCAACCATCACAGACACGGACCGTCGCGACCATATAAAATGTACAGGACAATGTTTTGTCGGTCCGACATTCCTGATTCTCACTATACGGCAGGGTACCAACAGTCACCGGACCGACAAAACATTGTACTGTACATTTTATAAGAAGGTATTCACATCACAGACACGGACCGTGCGACCATATAAAATGTACAGGACAATGTTTTGTCGGTCCGACATTTCTGATTCTCACTATACGGCAGGCTACCAACAGCCACCGGACCGACAAAACATTGTACTGTACATTTTATATGAAGGTATTCACATCAACCATGACAGACACGGACCGTCGCGTCGCGACCATATAAAATGTACAGGACAATGTTTTGTCGGTCCGGTGACTGTTGGTAGCCTGCCGTATAGTGAGAATCAACCTTTACGGTATCTACAGTGATGATTTTATTGCTTTTCACTAGAAATCGGTACGCTTTATTTATAACATAGTATGTACTTTCTGGGAATAAATATTATTTTAAATAAAAAATAGTAGGGAATAATACAGTACAGCATGCCCAAAAAACAACACAACTGGCCCGCGGTTATCAGAAACAAGAATCTAATAATCAAAACAAATAATACTACTAATAGAATACTAAATTACCTTACAGCAAACAAACAAGATTTGATTTACGGCAAACAAAATTAATACGAAAATATTATTTTATTCACAGACCTTCTTGTATTACACATAATAGGGATTAACGTACCTATGAAAAGAATATGAAATTGTCTTACAAAGAAGAAAACAAAAATACCGTTTTTGAAACATAATATCAAACACGAGTACGTGTCTTATTTATTTATCTGTTCTTATTCCACGAAACACTTGGCCAAAATAAAGACGGGCTATTACTTTGTTATGATTGCTTGCACATTCTCGAAAACAAGTATAAGTAGTATTGTTTATCACCTTAAAGTTTAAAATATGTATCATGGGCATTCATACTATTAAATTTGAAAACATTAGGCTGAACTTAGATGCCGTTTTTCTCCAAAAGTATACAAGTACGAGAAAAATGGTATATAGGAATTTTCTTTCTTTAACGGTTATCTAACCATTGGCAAAGTCCGACTACGTCTGAATGGGACACCCTGTATTGTTAAGTAGATCCTACGGTTAATGAATTCTGCTTCTACAGTTCTTCTACTAGTTTACAATTTTAATTGAAATAGTTAAATAGACAAACGAAGTGTTCGATATTGAGAGCGGAAAAAATTAATAAATCTAACCTGTAATTAGCTTTAAATCTGCAAATACAAAAAGTAACACATAATAAAAAATCCTTAGAAAGCTGAACGTATTTAACAGTATGCAAAGAAACCTGTATATAATTTAAACAAGCCATAAACAATTAATTAATAAACAAATTATTATCGAGAATTTTTGTTGGTTATGTAAAAAATTCAATTGAAATTACTAATTTAAGTAAATTGGAGTTAACCTTACACTACTCAATTACATAGATTCTGCAGACTTAGAAGATGTATTAAATGCAAAAATGAAAATCACTTCGTATAAATGTGTTTCTGTACTCTTGCATAAGGTAGAAATGTAATACCATTTAGTGTCGAAATTAGACTGTTAATGAGAATCCTTGTTAAGCGAGTGTAAATATTTACTAATTGCAGGTGAATATGAGTTGCTAAGTATGCATGAGCATAAATATGGTTCTCATGTACAGAAAAGTACAAGAAAAAGATTTACTTCAACTTATTGAAATATTTAGCTTTTTTTCATTATACGTTCACACGACTCTTTTAGGAATAGATTTTTTGTGGGTTTTTCCCGATCTATTTTATTCGCTTTATATTTGCCTGTATCTGCTAGGCTAGATTGCCTCAATAATGTTTTTCCAATTTACTACATACAAATATACTCATTTTAATCTGTAAAGTTACATCAGTAAAGTCCGGGTGTTCTTTTTTAGATGATGACGTAAGCAAAAATTTGTTGCTTTATATATTCTACATTAAAAACACATTTCGGTGTATCAACAATCTGTTTTCGTTACGGTTAGCCAGCGCTTTTTGTAAACAATAAAATATATAATCTGCTCATCGATGTTCTACAAAAGCAGTGCTTGATGGACAGGTATTTATTTTCTGCGTTGTTTATGATCTGGTATATTTTACATGAAGCTACTTTGCAAGATGATCATCTATTTCTGCAGATTTTTGTTATATCTTACACTTGCTACTCTCAGTGAACAAACGCAAACGGAATTCAACTATATTGTAAAATGGTATACCTTATATGTGTAATTTAAAATATTTTAAAAATTATCTTTTTTTAAGCTTCATCAGGATGATTATCATGTTGTTGTACACCATTTTGAACTAATTCGCTACAACAAAAGCCATATAACCAATATGGAAGTGCATTCCTTTAAATATAATCGAACGTGTGCAGCGGTTAATTCCACATTCACACTAAACTTTGGTGATTTTGAAAATGTACATGTAAGCAGACTTAATTTTATTCAATAACTTCAAGTTCTTACTGTCTTTAATGTAAATATCCCAATTAGTGACAAGTTTTCCGTGTATTATACCTAAAAATATATTGTTAGTAATCAGATTGTCATAAATACAAATAACACTACAGCTTACTGAGTTACTTAATTTTGTTTTATTTGTGATTGGCATTTTCAAATAAATTATTGTTTAAATTGTATTTTGTATAATTGTCCCAATTACTAACACAGATTTTACTTTTAATGTATTAGCGATACGTGATAGTATAAATAACGGGTACCTTTCTTACAAGAGCCAATTACTACAAACAAGAGTTTTTCCTCAAAATAAAACATAAATAATTTTATGTTTAAAATTCATAGATGCATTAATATCCGCAGTTTAATAATAAATGTAGAAAAACAAATAATTGTTATAATTTTACGTAATTTGTTCTATTTTTCTTTAAATGTATTAATTAAATATTTTCATATGTTACTAATCGGTACAGAAAACAATATGCAATTAGTAACGTTTACGTGGACAATCAGTTCAGTAAAATGGTTACTATGTATTGTAATTTCTTAGGCTAAGCTCTAATATAAAGTTAAATATTTATTATTAACAAATATCTATTAAACATAGTATGCTGCTGAGGTATTATTTACATCATAGAACTATAAAAATAAAGGAAAAAGTATTTTCTTATATTTAATTGTTTTTAACTGTTATTAATTCAAGTAAGCAATTCCCTGCATCGATTAATAACACTCGATTAATAAAATTTCTATCCACCGTTAGGGTAAGAATATTACAAAGATAACTGATAATATATTCACCTTATTTTACATTAACATTATTTAAACTATGTTTCCAAATAGCGACGAAACTTCAACTGAATTTAATTTATACAATAAAACTTATTTTCAACTAAAAACGTGTTTCAAAACGAATTTTAAAACAATTATATGAATTAATCATTTAAAACGAAAATACTTATAATTTGTCACTAATTGATCCACTATTACTAATTTGTGCATTCACCTTATTAATAAATCTATTCTCAGGCATACATTCAGACATATAAATTTATGAGTAACGAATACAGAACTTTCTCTCCAATGCATTTTGATTTAAATCCCTGCAAAGCTATGGCGGCTAATATGGGCGGTGTATCAGAGGGATTAAAAAAATGCGGCAACTTTGCGGGCTGTCCTTTGGAAAAGGTAGTAAACATTTCGATGATAGACAGTCTTATAATAGATCTTTATTTAGGGAAAAATTTACCATTGGTGTAACTGGGCTATGGATGAATCAAAGCTACCTCCTTATATACCACATGGTAAATATAAAATGCAATTAATTTTGAAGTATTTATCAAAAGAAATAATGGTTATGGATGGTTATGGAGAAGTAATGGAGCGTTATTAAACTATTTTGATACAGTTAATCGTGGAGATTTTTACACTATAAATGTTTTATTTTTGAATTTGCACCTAAGAAGTATTTTTATGTTTTTGCATATGTATGTTAAAAATATTTTTGTTTTGTTTAAATAAAATCATTGGTGCCAAGCACGAAAAACGTTTTAATATAGAAACCACGAACTGTAACGTGCAGTCCAAGAACTCCGAAGTAAATTTTTTTAATAGGGACTAAAAGATAAAAGAAGCACCTGTTAATTTGTTATATTTAATATTTAAGCAAAAAAAGAACTGTTATTACTAACATCGCTATATGTGTTCTGTATCCAAAATAAGAAATCTAGGCCATCATTTAGTAGCATGGCAGATACTGTTCGTGTTTATTTGATTCAAATAAATACCTAAATTGCAACTTCTTTTCTATAATTCAACCTAAACATAAGAAGAGTGTGTAGACATGTATGGGTCATTCTTTCTAAACTCAACCACCGGCTAGGTCCAAAAATTGGCGCAACTTAGAGAGGCCTGCGGAGGCTCATTTTAAAGCTTGAAACCTCTACTTTCGAATATCACACGGCTTCAATACAAAAAATTTATATTTGATCCCTAAAACAGGGTAAACACATATCCAGTTCCATGAAAAGATTTTAAAAGTTGAAAAAGATATAAAAAGAAACCTTTCTTTAATTTTTCTTAACCGCATCGCATTCATCGTCAAAAAACACATAAATTTTGTGCATTGCGTGTTTTTCCTAGAGTGCTTCAATTTCGAGCAATATTGAGAACAACAATTTGCCATTTTTAAAAGATTATTATTTATTTCATCAAAAATGGCGTCAGATAGAAAAAAAATTATAAGAGTAAAAAATTTACCGATTTAATGCGATGTTGGAAATTACCATTGTTATGTTTGAAATTAGGTGCCTCTCAAATCATTTAATTGCTGCAAATCTACGGATTTAAAATGTTGCGATTTCGTATTACGTTTTAGATATCCACATAAGGTAAGATCTTGTTCATATTCTTTCAGGAAAGGTTAAAATCTATTAAATTTGACGAATTGTATCGCGCCTAAAACTCCAGTTCCTTTGACTTTTGCTGAATGACGTATTGCTACCAGAGCGTTTCGTTACGGCTTCTTATGTTGGAAGTGTAAAAGATGTTTTTGTGCTAGTTTTATCTGTAAATGTTACAATTTGGGTCCTTGAATTTGAATCCTTTGTGGTGATTAATAGTTGTTTTGAATATAATATACTGTTGTGTTGTTTGATTGTACAATCAAACCAACTGTTGTATTATTTTACTAATATAAAAAAAATAAAATATCTAACAAAATAAAATAGTACATAAAGTGAAGATAATATTCTGATACTCCCTGTATAGTCATAGATCGTCAATTTCAGTGGAAAGAACATATAGATGAAATGTTACCTAAACTTCAGAAAGCGATTTACTGTATACGACGTTTAAAATATATCTGTGACCTAACAACCTTGCGTACCGTTTATTTTGCGAATTTTGAATCCATAATCAGATATGGATTGATTTTTTGGGGCAATTCGATACATCTCTCTAACATTTTAATACTACAAAAAAGAGCATTAAGAATTATATACAGTATCAAAAGTAGGGATAGTTGTAGACCTTTATTTATAAATCACAATATCTTAACAATTTTTAATTTATTCATTTACGAAAGCTCGATATTTGTTTTTAATAATAAAAATACTTTCAAACAAATTGCGGATGTTCATGACTATAATACTAGAAGCAATCTTCTGCGACCTAATGCTGCTAAAACTTCAACCTATTATAAATCATTCATGTTTACGTCGGTTAAAATTTTTAATAAACTTCCTGATCAGATCAAAAATTTAGAAAATATTAAAAAATTCAAATGTGGACTAAAATCGTATTTGACTGACAACTGCTTTTATAACCTGGAAGAGTTTTGGAATACTGGAAATACTGCGACTGCTTAGTGTTTGAAATGCAAATTCCATATCTATATTATCTTTAATTACTCTTTTAATATGTTTTACATCTATGTTTTTCATGTTTTTGTTATGTTTTAATGTTTTTATAATCTTTTATATCATATACACTACATGTTTTTTATCCTATTTATATTTACACAATATTTTATTTTATTTTATTAATATGTATGTTTTTTATTGTATTATTCAACGCCACTGGCACCAGAATAAATGTTTATCTATCTATCTATCTATATCAAAATTACAAATGCTAATAATTATGTATAGGCACCAGCTAAGCTTATAATAACCAGAGACTTATTCTCAAAGGGTCTTTTAGAATTATTAATGTTCGAAAATTCGCAGCTGTGCAACACTTCCTAAAATTCATGAAAACCTTCACCAAAGTTACAATTTCGTATAGAGTGCAGCTTGTTACAAATATACCCGCCTTTACCTCTAAACAACATTAAATAAAGTAAGTATAATTAGTTATTGTTTATGTTCATTAAACTTATGCGTCCAATATTTAATTTGCAAATGTTCACAGAATTTATTTCGCTTACCGCCACGAAGATGCTGAACTATACTGCTTTATCACCTTCCCACATGCGACTGCTACTGATGGTGGTACTGGAACGACTCCTTTATCCTGTTGTTGAAAAGCACACCAAGTATGTTGTACAAGATGCTCATTACCAGACACACAACTATGGTAAATACTTTAGAATGAAATGTGTTTTCTTATTTACTGTTTCATTTTTTTATGATTAATTCTTTCTTTTTATTTTAGGCAAATTCAACAATCACTTATTCAGGACTTCCTATATGACGTCAATGATACACTTTAGTTAGCAGAATTCAACATTTTATTTCACATAATACTTGTAACGTTTTAAATTTACAAACTTAAAATTTTCACTAACCAAACGTGGTTTTTTATACCTTATCTATAACTTAAATTGTTAATATCCAAAATAATCATTCATTGGTTATACGTCAAATTATTCCGTAGATTCCTTTTTAAAAACCTTAACACTTTTATATTCTCTGCACAAATAATTCACTTTTCCTTTAAATCACTGAAATTTCTCACGTAAAGAAATTATTATTATAAACTTAATACTGCGACTTATCAAATTCTATTCAATTAACCATATTTCAAACAATAATCTTCATTTCTAACATAATTAATATTTTTGCATTCAATCTTTAGCAAATTTAATATAATACATTTTTGGTTGCAAGTCTGTACTGTCTGACCACAGTATAAATAACATACAGTAACGTCACTATCGTAAATAGTTACCATCCACCACACAACATGCTGACATGTACCGGCAGTATGCAGAGTGTAGTTGTGTTTCAAACACGCGACAGAACACATCAAATTTGCCAGTCCCGTACAACTCGAATTGTGCAGTGCGAGTGTCCCTATTACGGAATTAATCAACACAGAATCAGGAAACGATGCAGAGATTGTTTTAATTGGCAAATATTACAAAACTTCTGA
The DNA here is from genome assembly GCA_929113105.1 of Agrypnus murinus. NCBI lineage: Eukaryota > Metazoa > Arthropoda > Insecta > Coleoptera > Elateridae > Agrypnus > Agrypnus murinus. The sequence continues at coordinate 18,051,269 of OV816024.1, read as the reverse complement.
TAAATTAGAAAAAACTTTATTCGATATATATGCGAGTTAACATTTAATCATTACTCAAGCCAAGTGGTGACCTAATTAAATGTATGCGAGATAAACGCCTCGAAGCGGAACGCCCACGATCGCAGGTGCAGTATCAAACCCACGGCCACGTGTGTGCATAACAAGCAGCTGCAATACTCAGAACTGTATATAATGCATTTTCTATGAATTCCTAGAGGAAGTAGAATGCTATCATTACGTAGGCACAGCCCACGGCCACGTGTGGTCAATTGGAGGACTTCACACCCACAGAAAGGGTATATAACGACCAGCACTTGATAGGATAGCTCAGACTGAGTTACGACGAAGCTTGGAAGATAGAAACGTTAATTGATGTTTACCTTCTTTCAAGTAATACTCCCAGCTTTGGTTAAAATTGTATAATAGTATTTAAGTGATTATGCAAGTGCATATTGTATAAATTCACTACGAATAAAAATCCTATTGTACTTAACAATAAACTGTGTTTATTTTGTAACTTGGGCTCCGTCTTTTGCGTTTTTAAAATAAAATACCATTTTTAAAAACGCCCTTCAACGACAAGAAACGTTAATTGGCGCAGTCGGTAGGATAGGCAAAAGATAATAAGTTAATTTCGAAAATTAAAAGCACCGTCGAGTTCCTTGGCTTTTAAGTCTTCATTTGCCTATCGAATCAGCATCTGGGAACCAGCGATTCAAAGGACAAGCATCGCCTGAGACCGTAGCCGTTTCCAGAGCATCACCTGTACATAGCATCGCCGTTTCCAAGGGACAAGCATCGCCCGAAGAACGCATCGCTGCTGCAGAAGCCTGACTATTGGAGTCATTCCTGACTATTGGAGTCATTTTAACGGCAAAATTTAAGCCAACAATGAAGATAGAGTAAGAAACTAACTATCAATTATTATTGTTAAAGGCGCATTGCGCAAACAAATATCAAACAAGTTTACAAATTATATTCAAAAATCAAACAAGATTAACAATTTATTAATTTTAAGTTTAATACATACTAAACCCTTTAGATTTAAGATCACGTTGCTTGTAGTAAGCGAGACGGATTGGTGTATCAACTAGTGATACTTAATTTCCAGCCCACTTGCAAGCAATGGGTAGGCACCTTTAGATTTAAGATCACGTTGCTTGTAGTAAGCGAGACGGATTGGTGTATCAATTAGTGATACTTAATTTCCAGCCCACTTGCAAGCAATGGGTAGGCACCTTGAATAGGCCCTTACTAACATAAAAATCATTTTTGAATATTTCAAACTTTGTTAACAAATTTATAGAATTTTTAAGTATTTATTTTTAAAGTGCAAACGATTTACTAATCGTTTTCATGATTAATACTGATACGTCATCAGATAGCGAAACTGAATTACCAATTAACACAACTTTTGTAAGATCTGCATCACGACCGATAAGTTTACGTCCATCTAAATTATCGATCAGCAAGCAAAGCCATACTACAATGGCACAAGGTAATCAACCTCAAGCACAACCCCAAGTAACACCAGCCCCTATTGTCCAACAATGTGTAGGCTACCCACCTGGCTTTCATACAAGCCTTTTAAATGAAATTCCAACTTATGACGGAAACCCCGTCGAATTATCTGAATATATTCGAGCTGTAGAAGACATTTTCTGCCAATTTTGGCAACCACACGACCCAGCAGCTTATATCAACAGACTTTTACTTTCCTCAGCACGCAACCGCTTAAAAGGCCCAGCCTTAGAGGTCGTAACTGGACAAGTATTTGATTCATGGCATTCTTTAAAAGACACCCTTCTTAGTAATTTTGGAGACCAACGATCGGAACTGAACATCCGGATCGATCTGTCTCGTATGAGACAATTATCACGAGAATCTCCCGTAGAATTCTATAATCGAATTAGATCCTTATTAGCCATACTGTTACGAATGATAATTTTATTGTTACGAAGCTAGGCTCGCTTCGTTCTTACTTGCCTCCACCATGTTACGAATAAAAATAAATGCACTCACTCTTCATCTAATCTATTAATTTTATTTCTTAAATTTACTTAACTTATAACTAAGATTAATTCTAAATATAATTAACATAATTTTTGCTTACCAACTAATTATAACTTTTAGGGCCATTTCCCTCACACTTGGTATGACAATCGAGAAGGACTTTACTGCTTGTATCTCACCATGTAACTGACTATCCTTTTCGATTGTCACTTTCCATCTTGACTCTTCCTCCCTACTATCATTTCTTCTTGCAATAAAGGATGGCCCAACTTGTCCCAATTAATCAGGGCAGTGTCATAATGCTAGAGTCAGCATTACTTACTTTTGTGAGCAATAATGCTGTGCTAGTATTATGACACACTTTACAAATTGCAGAGTAGCTTCATGTCATACTTGAAATCAATTTGTTTATCTTTATTACTGGGTCAAATAATTTAGAAATGAGTTCTGTAATAATTGTTGTAACATATTTTTGGAATAATAAATTTTTAGAATAATGAATTGATTTAATTTTGTTATGAGTTTTTTCTTTTATTTTATACTTCGTCACATGACCCGGCCTGGTAAGCGTGACGCCCCTGGCACGCACTCCGCTCCTTCAGCAATTAACTTCTGTAGCCATCAGCCTGATTGCAAGTTTGTCTATACATACATCAATATGGATGTAACTGAATTTGAAATAATTATTGTTCATCTAAAAACAATTGAGAATTGGCCCTTTACAATTTTAATTTAAAACCTATCCTAAAAAAATCTTATAACTATAACACAATTTTCATGAAAAAGAAAAAAAAATGGAAATAGATGCGATTACAATAACAAATTAAAATTAACAGTATCTAGTTTTACATTAAAACGTCTATTAATAATTTTAAATTAGAACTTATTAAACCTAATATTTATCAGTTTATGCATGGAACGCAACCTTTGTCTTTATGGTCTACCACTGTACATTACGGAACGCACTACATTTTCCGTGTTCAGTCATTCTGTCTATTGCGCACACGCGACTTATTCAAAAGTGCAAGATCAACAAATTTGAATGTCTTTCTACGTGAACAGTTTTAATAAGTTTTTCCACGCAATTTTTCGAGAAACTTCACAAAATCACACACGAACTGGTAAGTTGAATAAGTTTTTTGTTTTCGTCCATCACAAATTCAGAATTGAATATTGCATGCCTTTAACTGAAGTTAGACATAAAAGCTGATGTCGTTTACCAAAGTATATATTTGTATGACACGTTGCAAATACAACGCAACGATTTCTACGAAAATCCATTATTTCTTGTCTTCAGGTGCCAATATGTGTATGCCAAATCCCAATGCACATTGAACATGTTAAATGTGCGGTAATTATGAAAATTCATGAACAGTCCATCCAGAATGTGAAGTGATGCTGCTTGAAATGAAGATTTGAATTGCCAACACTGATTTGTAATGAAGTAACTGGCTTCCTCATACAATGTAGACAAACATGTGTCTACTGGATTGTTGACTTCGGCATAGGTAGGTATGATTTTATCTGTGTTCCTTTAATGTATTGGCAACATTTCAGCTGGTGTTTATCGGTGATGAACTTCAGAAGGCGTTTTTTCCACCCTTAGATTGGTTGCATTATGGTTATTCCCTTTTTGTGATGATGCGATCTTGGTGCTGTGTGGTATGTTGTCTGCTCCACTTGTAGATGGTAAGTTCCATGCAATTGTTGTTTCATGCAAAGAAACAAGTGTGTTACAAATTTGTTTTATCTTAACTTAAAGAGTTATAATATCTTTTCCTTAATTATTTTATTAATTACCTACTTATTCTATTAAACCTCAAATATTACCTATTTCAACTTTTCTGTTAATGTTTAATAATTATATATCTTACTACATTTTAGCAAAAGTAATGCAAGCACTATAAGAATTTTATTAACTAATGGTTTGAAAATGGTAATTATTTGACATGGAATACTTATGAATATTGTTTGACCTTTATTGCTTAATTAGGTGTTTAGAGTTTTACACTATTTGGTGTATCTAACACATGTTTTACACTTTTAACAATTTATTTATACTTGCCTTCTTGGCTAACTTTAAAAACCTAATTTGTTTTATACATGAATCTATAAATCTTTGTTAAAATTTAATAATTTAAACATTGAAACTGGACTCTATTCACTCTTTATTTGCTCTCATCAGTCATTTACCTAAATTTGTATCATTTCTCACACATTCCATTTGAATCCTCTATCCCAAAATTTGACACCTATGTCCAAGTATATCTCAAATTACATTCATTCATCTAATTTCTCATTGTCTCACATATTACTCAGTGGACATACTTTATTCATCTTTTTTCCTATTGTCCCACATATTACTCAATGGACATACTTTCATTTGTGCATTTCTTCATTTATTCATTCATTCATCTTGTATATTTTCTGACTATCAGTGAATTACCAATTGTTTCCACAGCATTTTGTATTTTTTGCAAGATGTAAATTTGTTTGCGCGCTTTGAAACACAAAGTGCTGTTGGATAATTTGCAATGCAGTGATGTCATGGGCCCTATTCATCAATGAATTTCTCTTATTATTCAAATTATTCTTATTTTGCACATTTCAATACATAATAAACATAAATTATAATTACCTTTTTTATCTTTAATTGATCCAGTATATAACCAACACCTGATACAGTCCAAGGTCCTATCCTAGAGGTGTCAACCAAGGTAGGCTGTTAAGGTACTGCAGGTTATTGTATGACTTGAAAATTTCCATTTGAACCATACCGCTCAAAGGTTACACTGGTCGCTCTTCACTTTGGACAGAGATAAGAGGTGCTTTCAAATAACTATAAAAAAACTTTTAATACAACTTTCTTCTCATCTTCTGAGATCTTAGCTGGCGAACAACACTTTTTCCTATTTCCTTCCTCGCTTATTAGAATCCATTTTGTTGCATATGTTATTGATTTTGTAGCTATTCGTTGGACACTATGGTCCCATCTGGGTCATGAATCTTCTAAAGAGAGTCCTAAAACAAACTTATTTTCTTCCCTTATGCAGTTACCCCCAATTGCACTTTGAATAAAAATTTAATTTAATTTTTTTTTGTTGTATATTCAATCTATATCCTATCTATGCAATGTCATCCTACTCTATTTATTATAACTATTATCTTTATTATAATTACATCCCCTTTTATAGTTAAATGTCCTATTAAAATAATTAACCCATTAATTCTAATTCATACTTCTATACTTCCAATTGTTTTTTTTTCGTTTTATTAATAAGATTTTATCCCTACGAGCCCTATCCTCTTAAATTTGGTTTCTGTGTCTTGATCTGGGTCTGTAGTACCCATTTCTCTCTGTTCTCATGCTAACGAATTGTGGTAGCCTGTTGCAGCATGATGCAGCAGATACTCCTTGCCTGCTGCAGTTGAAGTACCTGGGTCTGCCATCCCTTGTTCTGCTGTTTGGCCATGCATGGTGATTTCTTTCGTAGTTCCTTTGGTTACCCCTTCGATGCGTTTGTGTCTGGTAATTTTGTTGTAGCTGCTTATGGGTCTGCCGTGATGGGTTGGTTTGTGAATTGCTTATTGTTAGTAACGATGTTTGTGCTACTAGTTCATTAACTGTAGAACGTTCATACATCTCGCTTAACTTTTGCACCACTGCTTTTATTTCTTTTTTCGACATTTTTGACGAGCTGGAAAGAAAGTAATCACGTTGGAATTTTGGATGTAAGCCATTCTCAAAATGGTCAGCAAACGTCTCGTCGCTCATCTTCGGGTCGTATTCGTCTGCTAATGTGACTAGGTCGTAATAGTAACTTTTTATGTCTTCGTTATCCTGTTGTCGTCGTGTATTAAAGCGAAATTTCATTTTTCTTGTGGGGTTGTCGCCACCAAACTCTGCAGTGAAATCATCACAGATTTCCTTCCATGTTTTATTTGCATTGATCCCGCTACTTGAGTAATCCCTATACCATATATTGGCTGCTCCGTCTAAGAATGATCCGAAATGATTAATTCTACGTACATAATCCCATCCATTTGCAATCGCTGTTCTGTCGAAATTCCGTATGAACGATACTGGATTTGTTGTAGCCGGATTGAATGTTTCCGGGTAAATGAACTGTGGCATTGTCGGTGTCCTTTCCGCTTGGGACGCTTGTGTGATGGTGATGTTGTGACTCATTTTATTTGATGTTGCTGGCGTTTGTTCTAATGGCATGACGGTGCTTGATAGTTGTGGATTAAAAGAGGTTTCGCTTGATGGTCGAGGACTATAGAAGTCTGGGTTCGGGGATGGAGTAAGAGTGTCTTCTGGATCTTCTTGGTTACTTACTATTGTGATCTTAACAGGTACCCTTTTTGCTTTTTGCCTTGTGTTATATGCAGGGATTTCCATAAGTGCTTCATGTTATTCTTCACTAATATGTATCCTAATCTTCCTATCTATTTTAATTCAATTTAATTTATTGTAAGTGTGAGTGCATTGTAATTTTCCAAGATTTATACTAAGTGCATTGTTTAAAATTATGCACTAAACTAAAAAAATTCATGAAAACATTAAACTATGAACAAACTGATGATGATTCTTAACATTAAAACATGTTTTCTTTGTTTTAGAATTAACTAATGCCCTATGCAAGAGGTGTCTGTTGAAGATTGCGAAGAATCCTCAACAACGGAACAAGAACTCGGCGCCTCCACCATGTTACGAACGTAGGCTTGCTTGTTACGAATGATAATTTTATTGTTACGAAGCTAGGCTCGCTTCGTTCTTACTTGCCTCCACCATGTTACGAATAAAAATAAATGCACTCACTCTTCATCTAATCTATTAATTTTATTTCTTAAATTTACTTAACTTATAACTAAGATTAATTCTAAATATAATTAACATAATTTTTGCTTACCAACTAATTATAACTTTTAGGGCCATTTCCCTCACACTTGGTATGACAATCGAGAAGGACTTTACTGCTTGTATCTCACCATGTAACTGACTATCCTTTTCGATTGTCACTTTCCATCTTGACTCTTCCTCCCTACTATCATTTCTTCTTGCAATAAAGGATGGCCCAACTTGTCCCAATTAATCAGGGCAGTGTCATAATGCTAGAGTCAGCATTACTTACTTTTGTGAGCAATAATGCTGTGCTAGTATTATGACACACTTTACAAATTGCAGAGTAGCTTCATGTCATACTTGAAATCAATTTGTTTATCTTTATTACTGGGTCAAATAATTTAGAAATGAGTTCTGTAATAATTGTTGTAACATATTTTTGGAATAATAAATTTTTAGAATAATGAATTGATTTAATTTTGTTATGAGTTTTTTCTTTTATTTTATACTTCGTCACTAAATTCGAAAATTGCACTAGGCTCGGAAATACCAGAAATAAAAGAGTACCAAGCCCGAGATGCTAAAGATTTAGCTCTTAAAACCTATTTAGGAGGACTTTCCGAACCTTTTGGAAGCTTCCTTCGTAGTAGAGCACCAACATCGCTCGAAATTGCCTTAACGTATATAAAAGAAGAACTGGACATACGATATTTTCAAAATACACAACAAAATAACTCACAACCTAAGTTTTTACCACAACCAGTTCCCCTAAGCAATTTCAATAAACCCCAACCAACTTTACAACCCCCTCAGTTTAAACCACGATCATACCAGAACGTATTGCCACAATTTAAGCCTAATTTTAATCCCAGTCATCAATTCAAACCAAATATTAATACTACAAATCAATTTAAATTTAATCCAGTAACTCAGCAGTTTGGAAATAATTCCCGACCTAATGTGTTTGCACCCAAAAGAGATTTTCAACCACAAAATCGGCCAGAATCAATGCAAGCTAGTACCATTCAACCACGACCGGTACATCCTAATGCATCAATGAGACCTTTTAATCCAAATTTCAACCGCAATAATAATCAACCCAATTTTAGTCGACCAAATCCCCAACCACGAACTTTCTTTTCGGAAGAATTATACTCAACGGATTTTCAAGAGGAAAACCCAACTGATGTAATTAATACAGACGAATTAACTTATACTCCTGAAACTTACGAAACTGTACCTGAATATGACGACTATGATCCTCTTGATAACGAAACTTACCATGGAGAACAATTAGAATCTTTTTCAATCGATCCTAAATCATCTTTACCTTTTCTAATAATACCCCAAACGAATCAAAAACTTTTAATCGACACCGGGAGTTCCAAAACTATACTATCACCAGAATTCGTCCATAAACATTACCCTGAAACTATTTCTGAACACCCTTTTGAAATTACAACCTCTCACGGCACCACTTGTCACAATCAAGTAGCTGAGATTCCTATTCCTACTTTATTCAACGAAGAAGGAACCCATTTAGTATATCTTTTCAATTTTCATCCCGAGTTTATTGGCCTTATTGGTTCTGACATTCTTAAGAACTTAAACGCAGCTATTGACTACCGTTGGAATCACATTCAGACCGAGAAAACCATCGTACCTTTCTTCTATAATGAACCCGAAATTAAACATCAAATTCAACAACGAAATCAATGTAATTTTACCACACTTAGCGAAAAAACATTAATACACTTTCATATTCCCCCGAGAACAGAACAAATTGTTAAACTTCCTGCTGTAGGAACAAATGGAACCAAAATTGCACCAAAACTAGAGTTTTCTAAACATTTAGTTATGCCTTCTGCATTAGTAAAACTACTGGAACATTGTTTACCACAGATTAATTATCACTGCTTCTTTCCAAATGATTCTCTATATAAGGACTTTTCCCATTTTATACTGTCTATAGCAAATGAAAATACCCCCAGATTTTATAGATGCACTACGCAAGTCATATATTTAACCGATAAAAACGAACGACTTATTCAAATTCAAAATTATCACGAAGGTAAAAATAATCACAGAGGAATCCCCGAAACATTGGAACACCTCAAAAGAAAATTTTATTGGAAAGGAATCAAAAACGATATCCAGACATATATAGAAAACTGTCAACTGTGCAAGAAATACAAATATAATAGACATCCATTAAAACAACCTTTAAATCTGACCCCTACTTCTAATCGCCCCTTTCACACTGTACATATGGACATATTTCACATCAATAATGAAAAATATCTTACTTTCATAGATGCTTTTTCAAAATTTGCTCAAACCTACTATTTAAAATCAAGTAACATCATAGATGTTGTAGACCGCTTATTCCATTTCATTATAACCTATACCACGCCGAAAATATTAGTCGTTGACGGCGAATTCGATAAACAACCTCTAAAAAGTTTTGCTGAACTGCACAAAATTAAACTACATGTAACCACCCCCTATAACCATCAATCGAATGCTACAGTAGAACGTTTACATTCTACGCTTCTCGAACATTATAGACTATTAGAAAACACACCTGAAGAAAGACGAATTTATTATTGTATCCTAGCCTATAATCACTCAATTCATTCAAACCTAAAATATACCCCTTTTGAAATCTTATTTGGCCATACTGAAAGCCAAAACCCATTTGATCTGGAATTCGAGAAAACCTTCTATGAAAACTATGTTATTGACCACAAGGAAAAAATGAAGCATATCTATAATAGTCTTCATGACACTCAACACCTAACCAAAGAACAGCGAAACGTCAGAATTAATGCACCTCGCAGGTCTCATATTTTTCAAATAGGCGATCGAGTATATGTCAAAACTCATGCACGAAATAAGAAAGCCCCACGTTTCTCTGGACCCTACATCATCGAAAAGATCCATGAACATGACACTTATGACATAAGACATGAACTTACAAAGGCATTGCTAAAAAGACATGCTAATGACCTAATGATCTTTTCAAGATCTTCCTCTTCACCTGGACCCTTGTCCACTGCGACGTAACGATTCACCAACTAATCGACAACCCCGGATTATACCCTTTAGTGCAAGGCAAAGCACTCATTAAAGAAAGCACTTGGACCTTAATTAAAATATTAGACTATTCTCCTTTATTAAATAATTATCAAACCCTTAAAATTAATTTACTTAACACTATTTCCTTATTAAACAATCAAGGATATTTACTTCCATCTTTCAAAACTACGAAAGACATTGCTATTAGCCATGATAATCAATTACTATTACACCATTACATTATGGCCCTTTAATTCTCACGCTGATCATGACTATCATAACAATAAGTCTTATCTTCTTTGTATACTACAAACGCAGATTATTTGCCACCAAAATGTATCAACTAACGTCACCCCTTAAAGAACCCGACAATGTAACTTTTAACGCAACTGCAAGTCCCCTGGTCCAAAGCAGATCACCTTTAACATAACTATTATTGTTATTATCAATACTAACCTAATTATAATGACACATTAGTATTAGTATTATATATATATTATCATTGTTACTCTGTTCTATATTCATATTATGTATTCTATTATGTATCTATGTAATCTCCATATACTAAGTACTACTTTATTTACTGTCTTATTATGCATGCTTGTTATTATCAATCTATTTGTGAAATGTGACACCTCCTACTTTTCATTTAACCAGTCACTTTATTGTAACCACTGAAATATTCTTCTTCAAAGTATATTTCCTTCTTGCGTGGGAGGAGTTAACATTTAATCATTACTCAAGCCAAGTGGTGACCTAATTAAATGTATGCGAGATAAACGCCTCGAAGCGGAACGCCCACGATCGCAGGTGCAGTATCAAACCCACGGCCACGTGTGTGCATAACAAGCAGCTGCAATACTCAGAACTGTATATAATGCATTTTCTATGAATTCCTAGAGGAAGTAGAATGCTATCATCACGTAGGCACAGCCCACGGCCACGTGTGGTCAATTGGAGGACTTCACACCCACAGAAAGGGTATATAACGAACAGCACTTGATAGGATAGCTCAGACTGAGTTACGACGAAGCTTGGAAGATAGAAACGTTAATTGATGTTTACCTTCTTTCAAGTAATACTCCCAGCTTTGGTTAAAATTGTATAATAGTATTTAAGTGATTATGCAAGTGCATATTGTATAAATTCACTACGAATAAAAATCCTATTGTACTTAACAATAAACTGTGTTTATTTTGTAACTTGGGCTCCGTCTTTTGCGTTTTTAAAATAAAATACCATTTTTAAAAACGCCCTTCAACGACAAGAAACGTTAATTTGCGGTTATTTGATAAAAAATGTTTATCGGTACATACATGTGAAACATGAGTTTTATTTAATTTATTTTATCTATAGAAACCCTTTTTCAACAACACTTCCAAGATATTTGTGTAAATGAAAATGTGGTCAAACGCTTTTATCCATTTTCAAATGATTAATATTTCTACATTCGTGCAATAATTTTAAGTATAATAATAATATAGTATATCATTTACACGCTCGACTGCGAGTGTATTACACTTTAAAAGACGTTAACAGAAATTTTAAATCATCCAAAAGTAGTAAAAAGATAATTATATTGATACACTTTCGTTTTGTAAATGAATATTCAATTATGTACGTTAATTTAAGTTCAGTTAATAACAAACTAATTGTTCAAAGGCGTCAATTAATTTTGTTAATTCAAACAATTCTATTTCGTATTTTATTGAATACGTTACCATATTATCTGCAGGCGATGCCGACCGATCAACGTCGATGCACTGCTTCGTTTATAGGCGTGATATTCGAAGGTGGATTACAAACATCAATGGTGCCGCATACAAGTAAACCTACTGATTGTTATATATACTGTGGTCTGACGTACACCTGCCTACTCTATCCTTTCCAAAAACAGACTGATAACAATTTTATTTTCATTTCTTAATCTTTTACATTTTCCTAGGTCAATAGCAAATTATTTAATTTTCAAGAATTTAAACACATTATAAAACAATACACAATTTTCCTGTTCCATAAAATAAATATTATCACTAAATTATACTCTTTCTACGAATTAATTATGTTTGACTGACAACTATTAATTTTAATCAAAACAAAGATTTTATCTAGAGCTTAGTATTTCCGTAATTACCAATGTATCACTATTTTTAATAAAAATAAATGTTTCTTGCTTTAAATTGCCTAGTCTGATTTTAAATTATTTATTCCATTCATTTATTTAAAAAAAATATGTATGATACGTGGACTGTTTAATAAGTAACTGGTATCTGTAATATTTTTACTACTTGATGTACTTGGAAAACGTGATTACTCGCTGTAATATATTTTAAAAAATACAATTTAATAAAAGTTCATTCTATAACAATTCTTACATTGGCAATTAAGAAAAGTCTCTTTGTTGATACCTGTCCTTGTGCAAATTGTCGATTAAAACTTTCAACAATCTGTAAAGGTAAGCTTTTTCTTAATTATTCATCTATTTTCACATTTATTTGGGAAATTAAGTCAATCCTATTCAATCAAAGTTCTTCTTCTGAATCCTTCCCTTAAGTTTTCCCATAGAAGTAAACATAACTGAATCGTCTTCCAGTCAAATTAACTTGGTTTTCACCCTAGAATCGGATAAAATGGACACATAAATAAAAAATGAAAAAATAAGTAAATATTTGCAGAAGAAAACTTATGACAGTCTTGAACTTGTTTTACCCTTTATCATAAAAGAAAACTTGTATTGTAAATGTAATCTACAAGAATTAACTAATTAAAATTGCCAAGGAACTGTAATGAATCTAGTTTCATAAAATTCATGGTTATGATATTTGATTTAAAGATAAATCTTACGTGTAGCTTCGTTCATATCAGATTAAATTGTAATTTTAAATGATTTTAGTTAATCTATGTAATATTATTTTAATTGCCCTTTATATCTAATTTAAACCAGTTATTTTTAGATACATAGTGAAGGAAACTAGTTTTACATTCAAAGCCTCCGTAACATTTTTTTATTTGTTAACAAAATCTGAGTCTTTTTTGGAGAAATTATGTTTCTATCAAACCTTATGTTCGCTTCATTAATAAATAATCTTTATGATTTTCTTTTATGATTGTGATGTGTAATAAATGTATAAAAATTACTTTTTGAAAATTTTGTAAATCTAAGTTATAAGCGACAAAATAAAACATTTATTATTCGGAAAGTAAAACTCACCGTTTTCTATATTAGAAGGGTATCAACTTACCTTTGTATTAAGGTAAGACTAGCACTTTTATTCTGTTTTTATAAATTATTGAAATCAATAAAAAACAGTTCCACAAAAAAAACACCTTCACGTTAACGAACAAACTACAAATACATCTACACAGATTGGCGCCTTTGGAAGTCTTTAACACTGACCTGCACTTTACCGGAATTGTCGGATTTTTTTGTGGTTATTATTTGACGTAACGGTAAACGGCAGGTAGTTTCACTTAACTTTCTACTAAAATACTAATTCCTAGAATATCTTCGATTTTAACAATGGTTTTTGGAGTTTTGACCGGCTAGAATCAGGTTTCAGCCCTGTGTGCGTCTCAGACGATAAAGGCGAAAGTTACTTAACTTTTAATAATCATTTAAACTTCAAACAATCGCTGATTTTAAAAACTTCCAGCGCGCATCATAATTATTGTATGCACTGCAAAATATCTCACTTGACTAATAATTGTTTAAATTTTATCAAAACTAATTAAAATTCAACTTGTTTTAAATATAACCGAACTGCACAAATTATTTCGTTTCAAACGGTACGGTAAGCAATTAAAAAAAATTCACAAAATATCTGATTTGAAAGCCTACGGAAGACTATATGGGATTTTGTTTCTCACTTAATTCGAATTTGTTTAACTTCAGTATACGGGGTCTGTCCTCTTCTAAAGATTTTACAGGACTTGTAGAGTTACTCTTTTTGTCGACTCAATTGACCCCCACGTCATAATCTTAGAAGGGGGAAAGGTATACTCCAGAACATGGGTTGAACAAAGAAAACTCTGGAACATTTGGCATATGTCACAATTGACCAATGACAAAAAGGCGAAAATTTAGCTCTTGATAGATGAATCACGAAAATAAACATGTTTATTATTACCCTAAAAATGTTTGGGCTCCAAGCTAATAATAAGTTTTTATAGCTATGTGTACGTGAGATGAAGTGCGTTATTTTCCAAATGGGTCGTAAATAAGTTTAGAAAGCAGCTTATTTTTTAAATTTGTTTTAAAAGCAGGAATAAAGTTTGAATAACTATATTGCAATACAAAGTTGTATATATTAAGTTTTATTTTAACGAGGGAAATTCTATTGGAATATGATGTTATAAAACTAGGTTCACCTAATAAATTATAGCACTATCAACTGTCTGAAGAGGCACGATAAACGTATAATGTTCATTCTTATGTGTCTTAAGAGACGAAGTAGTATTAATGGCTGTCTGACTTGTTAAAGGTCGCCACTTGGAATTGGCATGCATAGCGGGTGATAATGACTGAACTTTCCCACTGACATGTTTGACAATACCTATATTTGCTTTTATATATAAATCGGATACACATTTAAATTTTGTTTAACAAGCGACTAAACTCAAAATTACATTTTGATTTATATATATATTTATTAACAATAGTCAATAACGTCCTACCATAAACATGTACATGGTCTGTCTATCATTAACAAGGAATACTGTATAAACAATAAATTAACAAAACAAAGACTTTAATGAGGTAACTAAAACATTAAAGGTTAAACTAATTATATAAAAAGACAAAGACATAACGCTATAAAACTGCAACTTAAATTATAAGTATTAACAGGCACAAAGAAATACATAATTAACAGAATAAGTAAACTTATACTATATACAGTCAAACTTCCATATTACGAACTTCTATATAGCGAATTTCTCTATATAACGAATTTTTGTGCTGTACACTGCCCTTTTAGAAAAAATACATATAAAAATATCTCTAAATAACGAAGTAAAATTCCTATATAACGAATTTTTTAGGCCAAACTAAAATAAATTTTTCCAGGTAAATGTATGTATTATGCTTCAATCTTTCTTTCTTAGCAGCAGTGAAAGATTATAAATTTAACCCATCTTCCAAGAAGCCTGCACACATTTTTAAAAATCTGTAAACCTTTCAAAAGGATTTTGTAAATTTTCTTAAATGGAAGTTCTAAGAAGGGTTAAAATTGTCTTTAAAAGGTCTCCTATAACTGGTTTATCTTTACATTCTTACTTTTTCAGGGGATTTCCGAAAATTTACCTGAATGAGAGTTCTAGGAAAGATTCAACTTGTATGCATTATACACACTGTTACTTGTATAAATGGAGATAAGAAAGACTAAAATTTAATTAGCATTTACGTAAGGTTAAAAACTTGCATTGCAAATTTTTATTTTAACTTTAGTTTTGTAGGTGAACAGCCCTGCACTGTAGTAGAAAAAGGCAAAGCGAGAGTGTTAAACCATTACTGAGAAAATCAAGGTGTTGCGGGAAATTGATAACTGTATACAAAAAAGAAAGACATCGCGGAAAAGTTTGGAATTCCTGCCAGCAGTTTATAGATTATAATAAAAAATCGCGAATCAATTTTAAAATCAGTTAGTGAACTTACAGCAAAACGTGCTAGACTTTATGTTTACGACGATGTAGATGATGCAGTTTTCAAGTGGGTGCATTTCATTGGCGACAAAAATGCACCATTATCAAGACAATTAATTAAACAAAAGTCGTTACAGTTTGCGGAATCGCTCGAATTAAAATTAAAGCATTAAAATAATATTTACAAAAGGTGATATTTCTTTATAACGAAATTTCCCTATAACGAATTTTTTTTCGGGATTTACCGACTTCGTTATATTATATTTAGAAGTTCGACTGTATATACAATTTAAGTATCCTGATTTCGGCTATATAAATGCTGACGTGGAATTTATATTGACATTTTTAATACGACTGTACTTATTAATTTTATTAAACAGACTGGAATACCAAATCGTTTAGCAAAGTCTATAATAAATTTTGTAGTTGTCCCCTTTGCCCCAATAAATAAACATCCTTCTTATCGGAGTAAGACTAAAGATTGTTGGACTCCAATGCTGACCGTGCCAACCTTTAGGGAGTAGCATTAAACCTCAAAGAGTAAAGTTTTCTGTGAAATTTAATTCAGACGTATAAGCTTATACGAAGAAGAATGTGTGTCCAGTTTGGTCTTTTAAAAATATTTATCATATAATGAGTTATTAAAGAAAGATTCATGAATTGTAAACAAAAGTACGTGTATTAGTTTTAAGATTTTTGAAAAAAGTATTTTGTCTTATTCTTTAGCATAATCGAGTGTGTTAAATGGAATTAAATAAAATCAATTAATGTTTCCGTTTCTGTTGTTAAGGGTCTACCCAGAAATTTATTTATCCAAAGAAATAAAATATTTAGAGCTGCAGAAGGTGTTCAAACAACCAAATATAGTTTATCATTTTATTTTTATTAGTTCCACTGGGAGCGCTAAACCTCATTTTACTTTCGCCTAGAAAATGCTTGGACCAACTATACTATAAACCAAAAGTGCGATCCCAAGTATCTTCCCCACATGACTAGAATAAAATCAAAGTTTTAACCTACGGAGTGTTAAAAACACTTAAATCTTTTTTAAAATAATTTTATATCCGCAATAAATAGTTTGTTCTGTAAAAATAACTTACATTAAATAGTTTTGCTTTTGCTTACAGAGAATTGATGAGATAATAAGGCAGAACGATTAATATGTATGTAGATTGGCCTTCTAGAACGTCGGTAGGATAGAAATGAATGTACGTATACTGAAATTGTCAGATGCCTTCATGGAAAACCTTCAGTGCAGTTCCTGCAGAAATCTGAAGTGCACAAAGTAATTTCAAATCCGATAAGTTTTGAAGTAGATGCTGAATAAGTGAATATGTGAATATTTAGGTGTTGAGAAGAGTGAATGCATTCATAATAATGTGTATATTATTGGTTTCTGTAGAATGGGTTAATGTGTTAAATTTCAAAATTTTACTGAAGATAAGTTACAAGTATATAAAGTGCGAAGATGGGTGCCTTCTGCAAAAATGGCTAATAATTAATTTATCATTTTTATGAATAGACAGTTCGTAATCAGACTAGAACTTTTAAATGTTAATTATTTTTTTTAATATTCTATATTTAATATATCATTTCTTTATATGATACATGTATTTGAATTAAATATATGTAATATATTAATTGCTAATATTAATTAGAATTGAAAAATTATCAATATTAAATGTATGTACTTATTTTCCGAAATACCTAACTAGTCCAGTCAATAGAGATGTGAAGAGTGTATTTTCGTGTTAACAGCTATTTTATTGCACAAACCTATTCAGAATAGTGTGTAGAATAATATATGTCGTTGCGTACTAAATCGTAGTGACAGCAGAAAAGTTATTAACAACTTAAGATGCCATCAACCGTTTTTGAGGTGTTTTTCTTCCGTAGATCATCAGGAAGGCTTACTATGAAAAAATGTTTAGTATATGATTTATTTATAATAAAAATAACTACAAAATGGCACCGGTTCGATTGTTATAACTGAAATAATTAAGATGCAAAATCGAAGAAACTGCCAAAATCGCATATGTTTTTTAAGTTGCCATACAATTTTAAATAGTCAACGAATATTGATGAAACTTACCTTAAATATAGTATAAATTATGTACAATAAGCACTCAAAACTCGTATGCCAGGCATGCAAAACTTTTTGTTTAACAAGGTTTTGTAAATCTACTGTGCCTAAAACTTTGGAAGGTTGCAAAAGCTGTTTGAAGCTTTGCATACTATTGCAAATACATAGCTTAAGTCATTAGCAATCGAACGCAATTTGTAAAATTCGATTGCGTTTATTTTTGCAATTTTGGTGACGTTTTACATCTCTTCATAGTTTTGTTACGTTTATAAATAATTAGTTTTTTGGTTCGTATACGTGGTCAATTATGAAATATTCCATTGGATTCGAATAGACGGCAAAAAATACGCAATTTAAAAAAAGTTCAAGTTTCGATGCTTGGACCCTGCGATTTTTTGCGTAAGTATGCATTAGACTAAGTAGGCGATTGTCTGATTTTTTAACGCGCGTCTCACTCTATTGCAATAATTTCTATTAGAAATATGCAACTAATAGTTTTGGGCAATTGCATACTTATTGTACAAGATTCACACTATACACACGATTTTGATTAATTTCAATATGGTAAATAATATACGAGTAGTGCATACTTACGCAAAAAGTTTAATATCTCAAGATCCAAGCATCGAAACTTGAATTTTTTTTTAATTGCGTGTTTTTTGCCGTCCATTCGAATCCGATGGAATATTTCATAAATGACCACGTATACCAACCAAAAAACTAATTATTTATAAACGTAACAAAACTATGACGAGATGTAAAACGTCACCAAAATTGCAAAAATAAACGCAATCGAATTTTACAAACTGCGTTCGATTGCTAATGACTTAAGCTATATATATGTACATTTGCAGTAGAATGCAAAGCTTCAAACAGTTTTTGCAAACTTCCAAAGTTTTAGGCGCAGTAGATTTATAAAACCTTGTTAAACAAAAAGTTTTGCATACCTGGCTTACGGGTTTTGAGTGCTTATTGTACATAATTATAACTATACTTAACGTAAGTTTCATCAATATTGGTTGACTGTTTAAATTTTTATGACAACTTAAAAACATACGCGATTTTGGCAGTTTCTTCGATTTTGCAACTTAATTATTTCAGTTATAACAATCGAACCGGTGCCATCTTGTAGTTATTTTTATTATAAACAAATCATATACTGAATATTTCTTCGTATGAAATCATCCTGATGAGCTGCGGAATAAAAACTCCTCAAAAACGGTTGATAGCGTCTTAAATTGTTAATAACTTTTCTGCTGTCACTACGATTTAGTACGCAACTACATATATTGCTCTACCTACTATTCTGAATAGATTTGTGTAATAAAATAGCTGTTAACACGAAAGAACCAAAAACAGATACTTTTGGTTCCCTGCCGACTGGACTAAACAGAAAGTGTCCACGTTATAAGAATTATTTGAAATCACTGGTTATATTATTTAACGTATTTACATAATAATAAATTGATTTAATTTAATTTAGGGTTTACAATTTCCTTTTAGTTTAATTAGCTGAGCTGGTTCTTGTACAAAACAGCTGTTTTTCGTTTTTTTTACTTAGTAATTTTAATGCATACATCTGAAATTACCGCGTTTAAAATTTCAAATATTAGCCATAATATTTAATCGTATTTAATCAAATTCAACTAAAATTTTATCCTCAAAGAAGAGAATGATCCGCATTAATACAATTTTTTATTTCAATCTTATAAATGTGTAAATTTCTCGTAAAAATGTAGGTTTCACTACTACAAAAGTCACAATCTCCAGAGAATTATATTGATGGGCCCATTTTAAAATCTAGCTTATGGAGTTTCCTGCGATCTAACATCTAAAAATATTCCATTTGTCGACGACTTCTAGACCATCAATCACTGCCCCAGTCAACTAATATTCCCAAATAGCTCTCTGTTCAGAATCCTTCCAGAAATAAAAGGTTCTTTAAAATAACCCATATTTCAACACAAACAGTAGGAAAGTGAAACTTGAATAGTGATATTAATTATTCTATCGTTGCGGAAAGGAGTTTTTCATTATCATTTAAATTATTATCATTTAAAAGTCAAAATTGTAATTTTGAAATTTTATTATTAGCGAGAAAACAATGCAAAAAAATTGAAGTTGTTCCAAACTATGTTATTTTTAAAAAGGGATGAAATGAAAATTACTAAAATTAATTTACGTAAAAGTTAAATTTAAAAGCTTTCAAATATTAAACATAACCTGCCATTTTAATGAGCATATTAATAAAACATAAAGATATAATGGTTGGATATATTTAAATTTTAAACTTTACTTTCATTATTATTAGTAAGTAAAATTGTATACAAAGCTTCTTTGATGAATTTCGGAACAGGATGGCGGAACATCCTTCGCACCTCATGGCACCGATTGCTATGATCATTTGGCCGACCTTACTACAATTTAGCCCAATCTGGGGGAATTTCATACCCAGCAGGGATTTTTATCGTGCCAAACATCGCATTGACACGGGACCTACAGTTTTACTTCCTATCCGAGAAGAAGGCATGTTTTTAATTTTTCTCCGCTATATTTGTGCATTTGTAAAAATTAAACATAAGCATAATATTTTCGTTCTCTATTCTAAAACTGTGTAAAGCAGCGGTTCTTAACCTGTGGTTCGCGGTTTCTCAGAGGTCCGCGAAGGCTGTAATTTATTTTAGGCTAAAAATTTATGACTAGAGTATAAACGGATGTGAACTTAATTATACAATTAATTACCACTATTATAGGTACAAATAAATGGATTTGGAATTCAAATTAGTAAAGCTCTATATGTGGAAATATTGTTACCCACAAAATGGCAATTGCTAATTGGAAAACGGTAAGAACTATTAACCACAGTTAAATCTATCGGCTGCCAGTTAACTAGTGTGAGGTCGCGGGTCTCACAAGAGGTCATTTGTAATGGGCACCAACAGTCGTCTAAAATAGCTCCAGTATTTGCCGACAAATTCCAAAAGAACAACACATTTGCGACTACTTCTAATGTGGTCGACTTTTCCCAATATAGATATCTTGATAGCTGTAACTATAAACCCCAAATAACACACATACGAATAATAAGTCTTCAGATATGGTATACAGTGCTTTATTATCAATTAAAACAAATTAACAGTTTAATCAATTAAGTGTAATACTTTTAATCAAGGTCAAATAGACTTGGTAAAAATTAGATGCAAGTTATTCATTCTTCTATACATTTGAACGGGGTGAGAATTCATGCGAGCGGGATTAATTACCCTAAACCTGAGTAAAGTCCAAGTCTCAAAAACATAATCAAAATGACAGTAAATTAACGCTACTACAAGTACCAATCGATTTGCGCAGTCATTAACCCCAGTAGTAAGTTGTTTAACTATTACGGAGCAAAGTTATACGTATTCACTCGCAAACATTCCTAGCAATGTAAACTGTTAATAGATGACATAGATCTAAGTGCTACATGCACACTAGGGAAAAAACCATTTAACACGAAAGATTCTAAAATGTACAGTAATAGTTTATTTACAATAAAGGATTGCCAAACGTTATTGTTGTTATAAATGGTTGCTACAATATAAGTAACTCACGATACAGGTGTGTTCTTTCAATCTGAAGAGGAACATTACCAACCAGGTTGAACCTACGTGATCCAAGGAGACAATCAGCAATCAAGTAACTGTATTGAGCAAGAAACTCAGTGTAGTGGTCTTTTAACAACCCAAATATACAACGAACAGTGTTTGAAGTTAAAGTAAAATAAAAAAAGATCTGTAACAAACAAGATCAATTACCAGAATGCACCAAGCAAATATTGAATAAGTACCTTTAATGGAAGGCAGCATTATGATAAAATTATACAGCTTCCAGATACTGCTTAACGATGATTAAATAACGAATCCTGTCTAATAGAAATTACAGTATAAGAGACTGGACATAAAGAAAAGTTAAAAACTACAAACTTTCAAGGACGTGCCCTTAACCTCCAAATGAATTAGTGGTAAATCCCTTGCGGTACCTAAATTAATTGGGAATCATCACCAAAAATTAATTATAAAACTGCACAGATACAATTTCCATTTCACAACTTAAAGTGAAAATCAAATTAACGGCGATGCCACTAAAACATTCTTTTAAAGAAGCTGCTTCACGAATGAACGAAACAAAGTGTCAGTCGACTTAACAACAGGAAATTCAATTTTCCGAACCAAAATGACAACTAAAAAAAGAAAGAATATGAAAATCCTTAACGCTATACAATATATAACGAAAACATAGTTATACAGGGTACTACGAAATTAGCACGTAACAATATTGAAAAGGGTCAATGACATACTTTCTTGAGTTCATTGTCGAGATGAATAAAAGCAGAAAGCGGATATTTGGAAATTGATAAAAATACAGTTGGCAAGCTTGTAGTGGCAAATATTTAAAAATTATTTAAATAAACGTGAACTTTTAACAGTTAGTTTTAGTAATTAAGAAACATGATGAAACCAAAAGTATTAATCTTGAAATAAAGAATACTGAACTTTTTGGGATTAATATAAAGAAATAATTTAAGGGTAGTATTAAAAAGTAGAAGCTAATAAACAATCATCATCTTTTGCGTTTCTATCTTTAAACTTACTAAAAGATAAAAACGATTCTTTTCTTTTGGTATCTAGTTTCAATTTTCTTTTTGCTTCGTTTTTTTCGTTGTTAGATATTTGTTAAATTATAAAAATAAAGTTGTGTATCTGTTTTTATATTACTGTATCCCTATATACACGGTGATTCTCAATTAGCTTATTATCAATTCTTATTATTAATTCTAAAAAAAACTTTAAAATATAATAATCTTATATAATAATTAGTTTCCGCATAGACAACGATATCTTTAATTTTAACCATTTCATAAGATTGATTTGTAAAGAAAGTACAGAATTGCACCTTTTATGTCTTAAATCAAGAAATGCACTAGAAAAATGACAAATAGGGAAAGAATATTCGCCGATATTGCACACTTAAAAAACGTGTTTAGAATGTGAAATGTCTTTATAGGTATTAATGGTAGTTTGAAATGGATGACTTTTGCGTGAAGGTAAAGCTATTTTTCATCTGTTGAAACGACGAACATTGGTATTTTTGCTTTTCTTTGTAGTTTATTGGAAAATAGGATTTGAAACCAAGCTCAAAGCAAAGGTTGCAGTAATAATAATAGCAGGTATGTGCTGTACTATAATTTATAAACTATAACTATCGATTATAAACTACATAAACCCTTAACAAAAGTCAACACATAGGAGTTCTCGGACATAACTGACGATTACTGGCTCTATGCGCACTGACGATTACAGTAGGTAAACAATATTCCACGATGTAGAATTATCCAGGTGTCGGAAGTACGAGTCGAATGGTGTGCCCGTTAACGCTCACACCAGTGAGTGTGATAATTTGTCTTAGACTTACTAGTGAAAGAGAGAGAGAGAGAGAGAGAGAGAGAGAGAGAGAGAGAGAGAGAGAGAGAGAGAGAGAGAGAGAGAGAGAGAGAGAGAGAGAGAGAGAGAAAGAAACTAAGTTTCAGATTCAAAATGCAGTTCGTAAACCTTCAATATACTACCTATATATTGTGATATTATTACCCTTGAATCATTTTACAAAATACTTCAATTCAAAATTATTGAATTTATTAAATTGGGTAGCTGAAAATAAAATAAAACACCCCAATATCTTTTTACCCAATAGACTAACTCAGTCTTACTACTTTTATTTAAGCATGAAACAATCGTAGAACGTCATTCAAAGAAACTTACCAATTTCCATACCTTAAAAAACTTACTCGAAGAATAAGGAATAACAAAGGTTTTCTTTATTAAACAGAAAAATAACAATAAATGAATAATAGAAATAAACTAGTGAATAAATAAAACCCAAAGAAAGCTTTATTAATGATTGTCCAACTTGATTTATACAAAATTTTAATTGCTGAATAATAACTTTAAATAATTTCTGATTAAACAAACATACGACTCTCATAAAGGTCACGTGAATTTATACAAAGAATATTCAAAAAACAACTAAAGTTAATGTTCTTACTAAAAATAATAACAATGATAAGCTCTTTTATTATATTATTATTATTAATTTTTTTTTATTTATTGATCAAAAATAAATTAAACTCACTTACGGTATTTAAAAGTTGTCCACGAACACCACACTGTTTACTTATTTACCCGTTGGGAAAATAAGCGGTACAGGAAACACTGCATCACTCTCGACGAACTCGAGCTGTCAAATTCCAATTACTGATATTTGCTTGGTGAATTGATTTTAACAAAATGAAAATCCTTTCTAATTTTGAAATAATAAGAATTCTAATAAATTCCATAGAAGTAGTGATAATTCGTCTCGAATACAATAATATATATAAAGGTAATTAAAAAAATCTTTATATTACCTAAATTTTATTTGTTTACAATGATAATACTAGGCACATAACGCTACTTTTATTTAATAATTTTTGAGTTAGCGAGACGTGGTTTTGCCTCTGCAGGATATGCTAACTGAACTTTTTTTTCTAGATCCATTTATACCCTAGATCAGGCTGGGCCACCGGAGGGGCCCCTTACGCTACTGTTCAACTTCCACTACTGCATCATATTGAGTCATTTGGGTTGTTCTTAACCCTCACTATTCCCCTACGCGGCTCCTACATCTAGTTAAATTCCTTGTAGTAGCACGTTTAAATAAATATTTAGATAAATGATAAATATAAATTGAAAATTAATGTTTGGTTTGGGATTATGAAAAACATATTTTAAAAAATTATAACAATATAACTGAAGGAGTAACTAATAAATCCTACATTTAATATAAGCAGATAAAAAAGTAATTTATAAAAATTGCAAGATATAAAATAAAATTATAAATTCATCATTCTTTTAAGATTAGACTAATTTAGACCGGCAGTGATTGCTCTGAGTAGGGGTACGAGTGGAACGTTGCACGGGCACGGCCACGGGCGTGATCGTCGCAGTATTAGCAGAGTAGGGGAATGTCTCGAGCTTGCGGGCTTGAGCTTGGCCCACTCTGTCCTAAATTGACAAAAACCAAAAGAGTTTTTACAAACGGCTGACGCATATGACGTCACATTAATAATAAGACCAAATTTCTTAATTCTATTTACATAGGAATGTAACCTAATAATGTAATTATATCTTAAAATGTACCACAAGGCCGCTAAGTAATGTCACCGTATTTGTCAAACACAATTTTAAAATGTTGATTAATTACACAACTTCAAGCTATAACATCATATGGTACAGCTGCATTGCACCATTCTTTCCTGAACAACTTTTATACAGCTTAACATATAAAGAAAAATTAAACAATAGTTTTGACGATGGACGTCTTGATGGATCAATAATTTGATTCCTTTAAAACAATTTAATCTATGAAGATCGTAAATGTATCTAGCTAACTATGTATAATGATTATCTTTATTATCTCTTATCTCTTTATCTAGCTAACTATGTATAATGAATTAATATAGGACAAAATGCAAAAGAGAAAAACTCAATTTTATCAGTTTTGAAGACAAGTTAATTCTAGCATTATAGAGATTTAGATAATGACTCATTTAATTAGTTTTTAGATAAAACACAAACCGCAACTGAGTTGGTTTCTTGGTAGATGCAAATTCCTACCTGCGATAGCCTGATTATAATACCCCAATTACAGTATTTCAATAAACAATCCAAACGCGCATAACATAATATAATTACATGTTGTTTATCTGATATCATTAATAAAAAGGATTCCCTACATTTAAGATAGTAACAATTATGTGGTAAAGCAGTTTTATAATCCTCCGTCAAAATTATTTAACCAAAAGCTGTAAACTTTTGAAACACTTATACTAACTTATGCCACTAGGAAATTCGTTAACATGAAAACTCATTTTTAACTATTAATTGATAAGATAAGATAGTAAATACTTGTATACCTCCCCATTACAATACACCTTGTGTGTTTTAGGTTAAATCTAACATTAAAATTCTTATGTTTAGTGCTAATTAAAACCTTTTTCTGAATTATTGGCTTCACGGCTCCAACAGTAACAAATTATCAATACCAAAGTGATATTTTATCAAAACTGAACCCGTGTTACCTGACTAGTTACTTTTATGAAACCGAGACGTTTTACTATTGTGTAAGTGTAATTGATTTGTTTGAAACACGAATAAAAAATCTGAAGCAGCGTAATGCTGTCATTCATTATATTAATATTAAAGAATTGCACAAAACAATTAAATCGTTACTTTGATTAATACGATTACGATTTAAAATCCATTGTTTTTTGTTAGGTTTGCAAGATACCTTTATAAAATTTTGTTGTTTCCTATGCTTATGGAGCAGCAGGGCTACATCACACCATTATGTTAAAACATATTGGCCTGCACGAGAGTTACTCGAGACATTATTTAGTTTATCTGACGTAACTTCGCTACAGCTTTATTGTAAACTTGGTCTTACAACACTTTGTAAAAACCTCGATCAAGCAGAAGAGAAACTGCAAGGTGTGTTTCTCGGCCCTCAAATTTTAACATTCTTTTTAGAAGACAATTTATTGTATCGTCACTTAACTGACAGCGAATCAGCCAGCTTCATACCTTTGCAGAACCTTGTAGTAGAAGGAAACTTGGGAAATATAAAAGAAGATACCGATAAGCACCCAGTTTTTAATCTCCTAGAAAGCTACAAAGAATGGGAAGAAAAGTAATTTCCTCAGCTCTAACTTGGATTTCTTTCCATTAAAGTTGAGGGATGTTAGTGATGAGCATTGAGAGCAGTTTTATCAAGACTTATCAGTTATTAAAGCTCAACCAAATGCCAGAGTCTGGCCAGAGAACAGTCTGAGTGCTATAATATAGTCTTGCAAGTGTAGATCACTATTTGCTAAACTGACAAATTGTATTTTATCAATAATATACTTTAAAAGTATATTATTTAAATCAATAAGCATAATTAGTTAGGCGTAGTTTTGAAAATTATATTATTTTTCACCTTGCAGATTTGTGTCGTATGCAAATACGTAATTATAACTAAAATAAGATAACGCATATTTGCATTCTATAATATTGAGATAGATAGACGCTAAAACTAATAATACTAACAAGTGTTCTGTAATGGGTGCTATAACAGTTACAATCTTCTTAAGAACTAATACCTTTGTTCTTAATAACATGTATTCCACTTCCTTCTGGCGAGAGAATTGTTAAAACTTACTCTACATATACTAACCTTTCTCAAAGGCACGACCGTAGCCAACGTACTTAAATTTGATTATTCTAATTAAAACAACCTGATTAAAGGCGAAACGATGTCTTTGAAATAAAGTAGTCTTTGTGTACTGGTTGTTTACTTAACGTAGATAGATTATTAAGTTAATTTTCGCATCTAGAGAAGTGTATTTGCTAGACGACAGAAAAAAAAATATAGAATGAAGCAGTGAAGTATATTTAAAGCAAGAAAAAAATTTCAGCTTGTTAAAACAATAAAGAATGTTGAAGGGTAGGAGAAAGAATAACATACACGCTAGATGACGAGGATGGATCATCTAATGGAAACTTTTATCGTTTCAGTAGTTTGTATTGCGTCTTCTTGATATATTTTTTGAATATACTGAGTGATATATGACTGGTTGTATATTTAACTAAAATACAAGTTAGGAGCTTACTTGAAATTCAATATTTCATGTTGAAACTTTAGCTTTTTTGAGGAATGAAGTTTTTTATGATTGCTTTTATTTGTCCACTTCTATTTATTGAATTGGAAATGTAATCCTTTTATAAACGTCGAGTAAAATCGATATAATCTTAAGCTCGTGTAAATTTGCATATGATTTTCTTTTTAATTTCAATTTTTTGTTCTTATTAAATAATAACAGACTGAAACATTAATGTAAAAGATGAACAGAATGCATTTAGCACCTTTAGGAGCAAGTTGAAAAATGAACCTTTTAATTCATTCTAATTCTGAGTTGCACTTTACTAACACTGCATTAAAAGTGAGTCATTCGTCCCGATAATAAAACAGTCGCATTTTTGTGGGAACCACTCTATGTAACAAAATAATAAGTTTTTTCTTTTGTGAACTGCATCTGGAGACACATTGTATATTTACAATATTTAAAAAATGCCTTACATAATCAAAATTATTTTGGATGTTACTAATTATGTGTATATTTTTAGTTTAATATAGTAATTGTCATAGTTGAAATATTTACACAGCTTCATAAAAAAAAATTAATACATAAATAGAATTCATCTTGTAAATGCAGCCTTTGAAAATCAGCAAATTGCAAAAATGAAACCGATAAATCCCTAAAATACTGCAACGCAGTAAAGGAGGCAACTGCAAACCCGCTCATATAAGTTTTCATGTTGCTTTTGGATTTTTATTTTTAAAAGCTAGTAGCTTTTTCATATTTTTCAGTTACTTACTGTTATATACATTGTAAGATATTTGTTGGGAATGCAGCTTTTTAATTTTAAATAATTGAAATAAACAATCTTATCTTACACACAATGGTAGTTTATAATAATAGGTATACAAAAGAGATTGCTGGATATATTTAATTATATCTATTGCTGTCCACAAACTGATTTCACATGTAAAATAACTTAATGAGATTTGTAAAGACTTAACTGAAATTAAACATTATAAACAGATAAAACTTTTCTTACAAACTTATCTAACATGATCGATACACCAGACTGCAGACAGTATTAACAAACTTACTTAAAACCCACCATACGCTTTAGTCCGCGTTCACGTCGCGGACGGGAACCTAGGTTATCGTCCGGGACCTGAATCCGATAATGTCACAATGTTAAGACTTGCTGTAATTTATTGCATAAACAAGTTGGCCTTCAAGATGGATTGTATAATAAAATTATAAGTATTGTATTTCGTTAAAACGTGTATATCGAAATGAAAGAAATCATTATTGAGTTTATAATAAAATGTCTTCTGAAAACTCTTTCTTTAATTAAAAGTATTTAGTATTATCCAGTCAATAATGTCTTTCATTGTGATGAGAAGTTTTAACGTATGGTGGATTTAAGACAAACGGGATATAAACTAAACTAAACAAATATTAAATCAACACAAAAGTAACAGCGCACGCAAACCAAAATCATCTAAACTCAGCGTACATGTAAAATAGTTTTTAATTACTATTTAATCGACAACCAAAATATAAACTTTTACAATTTAAATAATAAATTGTCTTTTGAAGGTGTGATATACAACCGGGAAAAATGAAATTAATTTTAACACTGATATTAGATTCTTAAGCAACTTGCATGGTTTGTACTTAGGCTATAATTTAATTTTATAGAAAATGCACTCTGCAATCATATTTTGGTAACACAACCAGCCGCCATTGTCATTTCACAATATTGAAGTTTAGTACGGCCATTAGAAGTTTTAGCAGCAATCCTTTTTATTACATAATTATAATTTTATTTCTTTTTAGATTCCAAACCAATCACGCTAGCTCTTATTTACGAGGATGGTCTGAAAAGTTTCCGACCTTAACGTGAAGATGGCAGCACTCGTCAATAAAAGCTAGGGAATGTAGTTGTGCATCTTTTGATAGGTACTTACCAAAATTTCAGGCATTTTGGACGCGCAGTTGTTATTTGACAATCCTTTGAGTGAGTCGATGTGAGTGTTTTTGTGAAAATGGAAAAAATCGAGTATCGAGCTGTTATTAAATATTTGTTTTTGAAAGGCAATACGCCTACGCAAATCAAAGATGAGTTGGACTCTGTGTATGGGGACTCTGCGCCATCATTTATCACAGTGAAATTTTGGGCAGCTGAATTTAAACGTGGCTGTACCAGCTTGGGAGGCGATGAACGTTCGGGACGTCCAAAAACTGCAACCACTGACGATAACATCGCTAAAGTTCACCAAATGGTGCTAAACGACCGTCGAATTAAAGTGAGAGAGATAGAAGAGGCTATGAATATGTCCAAAGAACGTGTTTGTCACATATTGAATCAAGATTTAGGCATGAGAAAGCTGTCCGCGCGTTGGGTGCCGCATTTGCTCACGTTAGACCAAAGACGTGTTCGAATGAACATTTCCAACGCTCTGTTGGCGCAGTTTAGGCGCAATAAATCAGAGTTTTGGCCCCGATTAATTACTGTAGATGAAACGTAGATACACCATTATACGCCGGAAACAAAAATACAGTCAAAACAGTGGACTGCGAAGGGGGAATCGGCTCCAAAAAAAGCAAAAACTGTTATGTCGGCTGGGAAAGTGATGGCGGCTGTTTTTTGGGATAGTCATTGAGTTATCTTAATCGATTATCTTCAAACAGGAAAAACCATTACAGGAGCATACTACGCATCATTACTTGACAAGCTGAAGGCAGAAATTGCGGGAAAACGGCCACATTTGCAGAAATAGAAAATCCTGTTTCACCAAAGACAATTGTCTCACACCTCCGCGGTTGCCATGGCGAAAATCCACGAATTACGGTTTGAACTGCTTGACCATCCTCCTTACTCACCAGATCTATTGTTCCCTCATCTAAAAATTGCGCTCGGAAGACCGAGATTTTCGTCAAATGAGGAGGCAATCACCTTCGTGAACAATTATTTTGCAGAGAAAAACGCCGAGTACTATTTGGACGGGTTAAAGAGATGGGAGCATCGCTGGGAGAAGTGTGTAGACTTACAAGGAGACTATGTAGAAAAATAAAAATAAATTTAAAGAAAAAATGTCTTGTATCTTTGTTAGGTCGGAAACTTTTCAGACCACCCTCGTATTTATTAAAAATTGTAACGGTATATTTTTGCAAGCTCTGAATAATTGTGGTTTCGTCCACATATTTACAAACATCTTGGGTCCGGTTCTGAAGGTTTGAATTCTTTCCATAATGTAAACTTGCGTTAGCATTCGATATAAACATCTCTATAAAATTATTTAAAAAAAAGGTTGGTTTCAAATCTTAGAATTATAAAAAAATCTCTTTGGTTACTCATATAAGCGTTTGCAGTTTTAGAGGAAAAATCAATACTTGCTGTTGAGTTGCTGTGCTCTGATTGGTTAAGCCAAAACACGCGATTCGTTGATTGGGTACTAAGAAAAATCAATACTTGTTCTAGAAGTGAGACTTCGCTATTGGCTAATTTCGATTTGCATTTGGTAATGTATTTCTACGAGAAAAAAAGGACCTTGAGTTTTTTAAAGTGGACTTCCGATCGAAATTTCAGAGAAGACAGTTGACTTCGGTCGACTTTGTAGAATTACCGTTTTACTTTAGTTAATTAGAATTAAAGAAAAGTCTAGTTCTAGTTCTCGTACTGTTTGGTCGACACTTGCCGTGAAGTGAGTTTTTGATACAGTTTAGTTTTGAATAATTCAGTTTGAAAGACTTGAATATACAGTATCGCTAATAATTATATGTGGCTTGTTTTATTATAATGGGCCATTAAAACAATCATTTTTACCGCTCGCTCTTTAAAATTAGTGCAGTTTTGTTATAAAAAATCTTGCAGACGGACTTATAATTTAAATAATAAATTCCCGTTCTACATGTAGATAAAGATAGACAATTATCCGTTTTAATGGAAGAATTTAAAGTAGCAAGTGTTATCTGTGTTTAAATAAGTTTAAGCTTTTAAAGACATTACCGTTATTTCTCGTGTGCAAATTATAAATAAAAACAACTAACAGAAACCAGGATTGTTTAAACTGTGTTTAATAAAGATTGTTGGTTATATCATATGGATTATTTCAACGTTTTATGTGATTGACCTGAATCTGAAATAAAAATTATTTCTTTGGATCTGCTACATTCAAATAACAATTCATAACCATTAAGGATCAACAACGGTCTTTCTAGGAGAGGCTTTTCCAGTTTCTAGCAGTCAAGAGTAATGTTTTTTTGCGATGCAACTAAACAATGGTTTAATTGGAATTCGATTTATAAGATTTAAGGTATTGCACTTTAAGAAATATCTATTTTCGTAATTTTCTTGTGTTTACGGATTATTTGTATAATTGAATTTTTATAGTTTTCTATAAAAAGAGAGCTCTCTAATAGGATTCAATTTTAGTCTGTTAGTTTCAGTGAAATTCAAATATTCTAACTTCAGTAATATCTAATTAAATGCATTTCCGTAATATTTTAACTAATATATGTTCGTTAAATTTCAAATGATTTTATGTTTAATAAATCTTGATCTTAAACAATTTCTGAATAATTTATGTTCAGTAAAATTTAAATAATTTTATGTTGAATAAATTTTAAGTAAATTTTGATTCAATCTGTGTTCAATAAATCCTGAGTAACTTGAAAATTAATTACTGAATGACTAATTTAAGTTTAATAAATTTATGTTGTCAATGTTTTTTTATTCTATATGTATGATTTTTTATTTTTTTACCATTCAATAAATATATTTTTCAGTTTATACCAAGTGAACTAAATTGAACCATATAATTATGAACGTTTTATTCACTTTTTATTTTAAAAATTTATAAACATAAACAAAATTTTTTGTTCAAAACCTGGTATATTGAATTCATTTTCTGATTAGTGAATTCAATATCTTTTCTGGCTTAATTAATGTCATTAAATTTCATAATCAGATGGCGCCCTTTTAGAGTATTTATTTGAGTTCTGAAACCCTTATCTACTCCTTTTCATAAATAAGATAACTGCATAACCAATACCTGCGACCTTAAATAAAAAGTTTTTGTAAGACACAGCTAAATCTCAAGCCGTGGCAATCTAGAGCATTTTTGTTAGTGTGAGTATGATAATTTTATAATTATTATTTCATTTTTATTGTTTATTTAGTTCAGAGAAACTTTGAGGGTTACAATTGACGGTCCAACGTGGGCCTTGATTTTTGGTCAGTTACAATTGGCGCCCAATAGCGGGGCAGATTTTTGATGTTATAAAATTAATCCTCAAAATATTTTAAATCAACACGAACCAAATAATTCCGTCAATAACTCCAGAGGCTGCAACAAGCTAAAATCTCAAAGCCATATTTAAATTTCTACTAACCAATTTCTTCCGCTGTTTCGTTATCCGGTCTTAATTAGATAACTTCATTAGTTTGCGGTCTGTTTGACCGTTTACAAACTTAATTAAATAAATTTAAATTACATTTTTGTGCATTTCTAACATCATTGATTTCCTGGTGCTATTTCCAATAACACCATTGTTTCAGAGACTCAAGAAATTGTGGCTGAAAATGTCTGCTAATTACAGGGCGTTTAGCGCTAGCGAGTTAACATTTCTAATGCAACATTTAAGAGAACTATGAGCCTATTTATAAATCTTTTCACCACCTGCAAGATAATGCTTCAGCAGCTGCGAGATAACATCGCCACATGTACACTATTCAAAAACATTATCTAAATGCATTCTACGAAATGCTAACGGATGCAAAACGTTATCGCCACGTGTGTGAAACCAAACAAAGAATCTGGAACGCAGAAAGGGTATATAAACACCGCAACTTCGTTGGATAGACCAGTTCGAGTTGCAACGAGTTCTGGGATCGAAGCTGGCATCCAGGGATGTTGCTTACCTTGCCTCCGAACTTAACTACGACACTCGGAATCCTTAGAAGCTGGCATTCAGAGATGTTGCTTACCTGGGTTTCTCAGCTTAACTACCAGTTCAATGTAAAACTGCCTAGTGTTTGAGTTATTATTCATGTGCATATTGTATAATTAACAACGAATAAAGATATTAATATAATTAACAATAAACTGTTCATTATGTAACCTGGACTCCGTCTTTCGTGTTTCTAAATAAATAATTATTTCAAAAACATTTTCAGCGTTACGAAAAGTTAAATAGCGTTTGTGACGGACTTTTGTTTCTAACACTCAGTCAGTTTTCTTACTAAAAACCCAATATATGTCGAACCTGTTTCTGTTAACTTAGTGTCAAACAAATATCTAGTGCCTCTGGCACTATTGTTTTAGTATAGTGAGTTCTCACTTATAAAGTACGCAGAAACCCTTGTTCAATCAGATAATTCTTGACGCCAAATTAATAGGGTTATCCTGCCTTTTTTTGCTTAAACAAAAAGAATAATTAGTTTCGGATTATTTAGGTGATGTGTAAATTGCTCCCATTGCTCCCAAGTGACAAACTAACTCAGAAGTAGCCAATGGTTCGCTAGAGGTTAATTTAAAATGTCCCCGCTTAAGTTTAATTGTGATGATATAAAAATTCAGATCCGCTAGTTCAGTTTAGAGTTTTTAACAAGACGGTCGAAGAGAACCATCAAAGAGGCTGGTGTCTCGAGGCTCCTCCGGGTTCTTTGCGTTATTATTGTCGTTATGGTGAATGTATGCCCTTATTATTAAGTATTTAGTTCGGAATTAGTGAATTCGATAAAATATTCCGTTTACTACGTTTTATGCCGTTTATGTTTATGCCTCAATTTAAGTTTAGTATTATATCGTACTGATTTCGTTGTTTGGAAATTTATTCAATATAAGGATTATTTCGCAAGTTTAGTTAATTTAGCGAAGAAAAGTAGTGCCGTCTCGTTATATCGGGAAATTAAGTATAATTCTAATTCTAGGAATGATAACTTTTTTATTTTGATTTCCTTTTATGCTTTAATAAACAGTTTGAAATTTATTTATTGTTTGATATAGTTAGGCCCAACGAACGGCTGATGTTTTTTGTCAATTAAGATTTTTTATTGTTTGATGAAGGTTTGATTAAATTATCGTTAATTTTAAATGGGAAGTCATTTCCAGTCTGGGACTTCCTGATTTGTTTTATTCTTTAACATCATTTAGGCTGGTGGCGCTTAATATGATTTTATTTTTTCCTGATTCCATTAATTAATTAGAAGCTTTTGGGGTTAACACCCACACCTGAATTTAAATTTGCATAATTAGAGATCTCAGCCGGTGCATATAGTACAGTAAGTATTTAGTGATTTGAGTCTTTTATTAAGATTACAGTGACAGTCCATTGCGAGACTTTTAAATTAGTATTTGGAATTTTAGAGTAACAAAAAGGCTTTGTTTCAATGACGCCTGATCGTGGGGCTTTTGTGTATCGAAAGTTCTTGTTTCACTGTTCACGCAGTGCTAGAGTAGGCACATGATCGATGTGTGGTTTAGTCCGAATACAAATGAAAGATGAAAGAGCTGACTTCGTCATAAGTGACCTTGCCTGGTGTATTTGAATCCCCAAGTCTGCAATTGTCACACGCGCCGCGACTAGAATTGCTTCACACTCCTTTCTCAACCCTCCTTTGCACTTCTTCTTTTACACTCCTTTGCTCAAGCTTCACACTGCTTTCCACGTTTTAACAAGCTACTTGCGTCAGCATACTATGAATACGACTTTAGAACGGCTTCACCGCTGACATGGTTGCCATGCTGAGTTAATGTGCCCTTCTAATGTGTTTGTAATGAGTTTAGTTGAATAAAATATTTAGATTGGGCTTGGACCCCGAAGTCACGTAAACTTGTAAGCTGACGTTATTTTACAACGATAACCATTTCATTTTATCCTTCTTTGTCAAGCAATCTAGCATAATCCAATGTGCCCAGATTAAAATTATTTTATTTATTAATTATTAATTCTAACTAAAATTAGTACGCTGTCGCTTTTAATATTAATTTCTGAAATTAGAAAACAAGAATAATTAATTTCCTATTATTAAAGTTCCATCAACTTATTTCATTTCTTGCTCTTACAAATCATAGCAAGCCAAACTTTAACTAATTGATTCAATTGTTACGGCAGAGCTTTCCGTATCGATTACTCCAGCTTTGTTGTTTTTAAATTAAAGCTCGTCGATTTTTTGTATACGATGATATTTTGATTTTGCTTGTTGCCTAATTACTTATTATAAATGATTCAAATTTTGTTATTTAATTATTTTATTAGTAGCAGTTTTTTCGTTAATATTGAAGTAATTCAAATTTTAATAATTAGTTTAATAGCAATTTAAGCCCAGTTGAGTTTCTAAGTCGTGTTGCATCGTTTATCGACTAGAGTTTTTAGAATATTTTATTGTAGCGCGTAGTTTCTTGTTAATTATTTTCTTTGAAAGTGTTTTCTTGTTCTGCTTGTTACGTCTCTTTTAGGTAGTTGTCTAAACAACCGAATGTATATAAGCGTTCAACTAGTTCAACAACTGAAGATGAATGTGAGCGTTCACGTAGTGATAAATGTGCCGTCGTAGCAACACAGTAAAGTACCTCTTAGTAACTATTATTGCAGCACCTCTATAGAGGATGACGATGGCAATATCCGCAGTATTACTATTTTTTCAAATTTTAAGGAGCATAAGGATCTATCATAACTTGATCCTCATTCATGAAGCCTTCAATCAGCTTTATGAAAGAGCCTAAAAAACCGAAAGACGTCTAATATTCTATTATTTTTCAGTTTGAAATTACTTACATTTAATAGAAGATTAATTAATTAAATTCAGTTATTTAAGAGTATTTATTTAATTAATTTAAAATTAAATAAATAATGTTAATCACAGCATCACGTTAGTAAGCGACAAAACAGTTATACAAATGGTTGCTGGCTATTACAGTATCTGGCTATATTATTAAGAACATTCAATAATTTTGATGTTAAAAGTGTTGTATTGTTAATTCCAGAAATAATTTTTTTTTGGGAAATGTTTCACGTATGTTTTATCAACGCTTGTTGTATTAACAAACAATTCAATGAAATAATTCTAAATAATAAATTGGTATAAATGGCGAATTTGCGGAGCATAGCAATAGCTGAAGAGGATAATGTCTTAGAGGATACGGAATAACATAATAAGAAGGTATTTTACTATTTCTGTAGAAATAGTAGTAAGTTTCTTGAAAACCTTTCTACAATTATTTTCTACAGATATAGTAAACCTTCTTCATTATTTTGTTTAATACCCTCTAAGACATTACATCCTTTAATTATCTACATGTTCAGCAAATCCACCATTTATATCAGTTTATTAAGTAGAATTATTTTATTGAATGGTTTCTTAATGCAACAAGCGTTAATAAACATACATAAAACATTTTCCAAAATCTTTTATTCCTAGTATTAACAAGACATAACTTACAACATCAAAATTATTGGATGTCCCTAATAATATGGCCAGATACTGTACATATATATTATAGGAATATTCCAAAAACTGGAACGCCTCAAACTAAGCCTAATTTTTGCAATTCAAAAGCTAGACCTACTTTTCGGGAATAAAAGTAAGATTTAGATGTTTTATCTATCATGTACGCCTTTATATTAGTTAAAGAAAAATGTAATCTTATACTAAGGTTATATTTTCCATTTACCAGAGAAATTATGATAAATGTTAAATTGAATACCTGGTTGTTTTCTGGTAGTTATTTATCTTAATCAATTAAATGGATATAAAACGTAAAATAATTTTTACTCTATCAATTCAAAGTTTTTCTTGATTAAATAAAATTTTAATTATTATCTGTAATTATTGCGATATTATTGTGCTTAAAGCCTCATCAATGTTTAGTTTTTGTTGTAGTTATAGGTAGGTTATGTAATATTTTTCATGTATGTTTAGTTATAGTATATGTTATATATGTTCATGCATAGTATGTTTTATGATAATTATGTACATGTACTAGTTGGTTAGATAGCCACTTTAGTCACTAAGTAGATTTATATGTCAGTTTTGAAAAATGTCAATAAAATATTTATTCATTGTGTCTTGAGCAGTAGTAAAGTATGATTTAAGCATTAGATAGGTAAAGTATGCTTGAACAAAAGACAAGTAATGTTTTAGATATGGTAAACTAAAGTAAATTCTTTCTTAAATGCAAAACACTGTAAAAAGTTAAATTAAAATTGCAATATCCGTGTTTATAGTGATTGAAGCGTTTTATTTTTATTACAAAATTAAAATATGTGAATTAAAAATTTATTATCGACTGAGTTTCGCTTTTGCTATAATTCAAAATAGAGCCATGTGAACATCGATATATGTATATATAGCATGGTATATGTGTATAAAACAGTCACACAAATTCATTATGCAAATTTATTGTTATCATTTATTTATTATTTCTTGCTTTTAGAAATTTAATTTATATTATTTTCTAACATTTTATCTTCGCAACGTAGTACGTACGTAGACCTATATTCACCAGAATGATGGGATTTCAACAAGCTGTAATATTTTACTGTTGACTAAATAGTTAACGGAATTGTTCAACAAATAAAAACCAAACAGAATAAAAACGTAAATTAAACTACTTTTAGAAGTGTCTTTCTTGAATTATAAGTTTAAATTGTTACGTAACATATATTTGCATAATTAAGCTCTTAAGGAAAGCTATTAAACTCCCTGAATAGTTACTACGTTTTCTTTTGTTCTCTATTTTCGCAGCTCTGTTGGTTACCCGTTAACAGGCCGAGCATTAAGATAGGATTAGCAGTTTGAGCTTTGAAACTGATTACTTCTGGATGTAAAATAATCAATAGTACCAAACAATACTGTTTAAATTGATTATTTTTGCGATATCCAAAGCAAATTGAGTGAATATATGTATATTTCTTTACGCCATGACTTAACCACGAATCTACACTGTTCCGTGTTAGATTAGTAATTAATTGGTTCTTGCATGTACAGGGTGGCCCACGCAAGATGATCCTGTACCTTATATGGGCAACTGTAAGAGTTACGAAAAAATGTTAAATATCAAAGTTTAGTTATAGTATTAGATAAGTTTAGTTATAGTATATAATAGGAAGTATTAGATATTTAATTCTGATTATTATTATTATTTTATCTAGTTACCTATTTTTGTATCTACCTTAGCGACGTGTTTGTTTATAATTATATTACACTGTAAAAAGTACCGGTAAATTTACCCTGAAAAATGGAGGCAACTATGTTACCTCCATTTTTTGGGATAAATTTACTTCCAAGTGTAATTTTCATAGGAAGTGGGAAATTTCAATATTAGGTCAATATTAGGTAAAGTTATAACTTTACGCAGGTGTTTTAATGTTAAAATGTAAGATTGCATTGAAATCGTAATTTTAATCTGTAAATTTATTTAAAAAGGAAACATGACAATGCAAATTTGACCTAATATTGAAATTTCCCACTTCCTATGTAACATAGTTGCCTCCATTTTTTAGGGTAAATTGAAGGGGAATTTTTTAGAGTGTACCTTGGATAATGACAGCATAGCTGTCGAAACAATATTGTCAGGTTGTATTTTAATAAAACTGTGAAACTTTTACTAATCTTTATTTATTTCATGATTATGGAGTTCCACAAAGTAAGGCTGGAAACAATAAACAATATTAGATATTTAATTCTGATTATTATTATTTTATCTAGTTACCTATTTTTGTATCTACCTTAGCGACGTATTTGTTTATAATTATATTACCTTTGATAATGACAGCATAGCTGTCGAAACAATATTGTCAGGTTATATTTTAATAAAACTGTGAAACTTTTACTAATCTTTATTTATTTCATGATTATGGAGTTCCACAAAGAAGGCTGGAAACAATAAACAATATCAAAGTTGGTTGGTGTGAAACAAATTTTAATTTTATAATAGTTTTGTATATACAGGGTGATTCATATTGCTGTGGCTACTATCAACTTTTTTATTTTCAATGGAACACCCTGTATATTTTTACTGTTTTTGATTCTACACTTTACTTTAAGTATGTTTGCGTAATGTATTTATCAAAAATTTGCACAGTTTCTGAGCAAACTCAGTTTTTCTGTAATTTTTTCAAAAATCCAAGTTTCTTCAAAAAATAAATTTACATAGTGCAAGTTACATTTACACGATTATAATAATACACGACGTTTATATATATCTAAATCCACGATTTTTCATACATTTATTACTGAATAGTATACAGGGTGTTCAATCTGATATACCAAACATATAAACCTTTGAACAGGAAAACCTCACTTTTTTAAATGGGACACCCTGTATATTTAAATTTTATGTAACTTAGTTTTTGATTCCCTACCAATTCATGTATATATGTTGTATCTAAAAGTGAACAGTTTCAAAGTTATCGGCGCTTTCCTGTTTTTTTTTTCCAAATTTTCCCTGCTAATTTGGATGGGAAGATTTTCAGCGTTACAGAAGCAGCTCTATCTATTGGCTAATCATTTTTTTGGTTAAGAACTAGATTGACTATTATCAGTTACTATCGATTTCAAGGAATATCGGTATTTAACTACAGTCATTTGTCACCGCCATGGTCATCCAATATACATAGCAATGCAGGGAGGTTACGTCGAAGATATATTATAATCGTTCACTATAGTTTAAGTTTTACTGTAGTAATTTATTCTTATCCTTCTTATCTGTTGCTCTTTGTTTGAAATAAAAATGTTCTAACACACATCTTACAGTTATTGTTCAGCAATTTGATAATGGGGTATATTAATGAGCTAATATACTCCATTCTGCATCGGTAAAAATCAGTTGAATCCTACTATTTTTTTTAGATGAAAACTAATAATGAAAATGTTGAACTAAACTGTTACAAAACCATAATCATAACCTAGTCTGAAGTCTATAATTTTGAAATGAACTTATACTGTTCCAAAAGGAAATCGGACAAATGACAATGGTTAAATACATAATTAAATACTGATACTGTTGAAATCAAAAGTAACTGAAAATATTCAATTTAGTTCTTATCCAAAAACATGATTAGCCAATGGATAGAGCTGCGTCTGTAACTCTGAAGATCTTCCCATCCAAATTAGAAAGGAAAATATCTAGAGAACCAGGAAAACGCTGATAACTTGCAAACTGACCAAAAGTATAGATCTTTGAACAGGAAAACCTCATTTTTGGAAACTGTTCGATTTTAGATAGAACATATCTAAATTAGTTGGTAGGGAACCAAAAACGAAAGCATATAAAATTTAAATATACAGGGTGTCCCATTTGAAAAAATGGGGTTTTCCTGTTTAAAGATTTATACCTTTAATCAGTTTCCAAGTTATCATCGTTTTTTCCAGGTTCTCTCGATATTTTCCTTGCTATTTTGGATGGGAAAATCTTCAGCGTTACAGAAGCAGCTCTGTATATTGGCTAATCATGTTTTTGGCTAAGAACTGAATTGCCTATTTTCAGTTACTTTTGATTTCAATGAGTATCGGTAGTTAACTATCTATTTAACCACTACCGTTTGTCCGATTTTCTTTTGGAACAGAATAAGTTCATTTCAAAATTATAGACTTCGGACTAGGTTATGATTTTACAGTTTTCTAACAGTGTAGTCCAACTTTCATTATTAGTTATCATCTAAAAAAATAGGATTCAATTGATTTCTACCCATGCAGAATGGGGCATTTTAAAGAGCTATTATCAAATTGCTGAATAATAACTTAAGATGTGTGTTAGAACATTTTTATTTGAAACAAACAGCGGCAGATAAGAAGGATAAGAATAAATTACTACAGTAAAACATAAACTAGTGAACGATTATAATAGTATATCTTCGACGTAACCTCCCTGCATTGCTATGTATATTAGATGACCCTGGCAGTGACAAATGACAGTAGTTAAAAACCGATACTATTGAAATCGATAGTAACTGATAATAGTCAATCTAGTTCTTAACCAAATAAATGATTAGCCAATCGATAGAGCTGCTTCTGTAATGCTGAAAATCTTCTCATCCAAATTAGCACGGAAAATATCGAAAAAACAGGAAAACGCTGATAACTTTGAAACTGTTCACTTTTAGATAGAACATATATACATGAATTGGTAGGGAATCAAAAACTAAATCACATAAAATTTAAATATACAGGCTGTCCCATTTGAAAAAAGTGAGATTTCCCTGTTCAAAGATTTATACCTTTGGTATATCATATTGAACACCCTGTATACTATTTAGTAATAAATTTACGCACAAACGCTAATTTAGATATATATAAGTGTCGTGTATTATTATATCGTTTAAATGTAACTTGCACTATGTAAATTTATTTTTTGAAAATACTTGGATTTTTGAAACAATAACAGAACAACTGAATTTTCTCAGAAATTGTGCAGAGTTTTGATATATACATTAGGCAAACATACTTAAAATAAAGTGCAGAATCAAAAACAGTAAAAATATATAGGGTGTTCCATTAAAAACAAAAAAGTTGATAATAGCCACAGCAATATGAATCACCCTGTATATACAAAACTATTATAAAATTAAAATTTGTTTTACACCAACCAACTTTGGTATTTAACATTTTTTCGTAACTCTTACAGTTTCCAAGATAAGGTACAGGATCGTCTTGCGTGGGTCTCCGTGTACGTATGTATTGTTATATAACATTTTTATAATTGTAGTTGTATAAGTGACACACGGGGTGCACGTAATAAGGATGTATAAAACACAACTCGCAACTTTCTTACCTTTAATTAAAATGAATGTTCCGGCTAAATAAAATTGTCGTGAAAAGTCTAACTCTCCACAAATTGTACTAAATTATAATTTATCTAGGAACACACTAATATAAAACAGATACACAAAGCAATTTATTGTTCAATAATAACCACGTAAATTTATTTTATAATTTTAACAAATAACAAACAATGAAACAAAAGGAAACTTAAACTAGGTACCAAAATTTACTATATATTAATTCCAAAATAGTTTAATATGCTTTATTTGGGGATTAATACTTTTAGCATTATCATATTTCCTACTTATTACAAACAAAACTAGATACTGTTAAAAAACTCACGTTTATGTATAATTATTTTTTTAAATATTTGCTGCCATAAACTTGCCATCTACTCTCTGTTTTCATT
Organism: Agrypnus murinus; assembly: GCA_929113105.1. Classification (NCBI taxonomy): domain Eukaryota; kingdom Metazoa; phylum Arthropoda; class Insecta; order Coleoptera; family Elateridae; genus Agrypnus; species Agrypnus murinus. Next base: position 18,008,742 of record OV816024.1, on the reverse strand, counting down.
CGTCTCGACAATGAAATCAAGAAAGTATGTCATTGACCTTTTTCAAATATTTCCATGTAAAGGGCTTTACTGAGCTAAATTAGAATTTCCATTAAAAAAAACTTAAAATTAACAAGATTTACAGAACTTTCTTAAAACTTTAAACACTTTGACATTTCACACATATAATAATCACATCACAAGTTTACATTTCCCAACTTAACACACAACCTTAAATTTATTTTTTTGCTCTACAATCCATATGCATTTCTTGAAGGGTGAAATTAGAATAGTGTTTGTTACAAAAATAGCCGGGTTTATATACCTTTTTGTCAAAACAAAAGGTGATATAATTTTTGCGTGGGACAAAAGCAACTTTGACAAATTCAACTTAACATAACCAAATTACTGTTTATAAATGTTAATTAACACAAAAAATAATTAAATAAACTTATAGATAAAAAAATTCCCAATCTAATGCTATACAACACTTATGTTTTTATTACACAACAAGGCGTCTATTAAATGTCAATGGAACCAATTTTTCACACAACTATTTATTAATTTATTTATATAAAAATTTCTTTTCGCACCTTCCTATCTGCATAAACCTAAATATTATATGCTAAAGAACATTATTTGCATAATTTTAGACATTAACAATATGAAAATTCCAACCAATTACATTTTCTCAATTATACGATACAAAAGCGCAACATTTATATGTTGTATAACTGAATCATCAATAAAAAGCAGCCACTACATTTAAGATAGTTACAATTATGTGATAATAAAGCAGGTTTACAATCCACCACCAAAATTATTTACCCAAGAGCTGTAAAATTTTGAAATACAGGAAACTTATTAGAACTGTAATATCTGGGTGATTATAAATGTCATTACCTGTGGAGTTTTCATATTTGTATTACTCAAGTACTAATAATCGTAAGAATAATAAAATTGTCTGATGAAATGCAGAACGCTCGTTGTTTCACGTATATCATCATAATAATTACTATATTTAACGGTTAAATGACACACATTTACACATAATAATATAAAACACCTAAAGTGGTTGATGAAAAAATTAAACGCAACCTTTGAATTATCTACTAATACAAGAATGTGCTCCATTAGACTGAAACATTTGTTTCAAAAAATTTATCCCAAAGTCTATTGTATATGCTAAAAACATTGTACCTTTCTTTTTCTGTGATTTCTTCAAAAAAATTATGCTTATAAAATTAATTCGCTGTTTTACTGTTCAATAAAGAAAGTAATTTATTTTCGTAGAATTATACAAATTAGAAGATTTAGAACAGTTCAACAACGACAGCACCCCTTGAAGAAGAAAAGTCTAAATTTATAGATAAAAGGCTACCAAGCATCCTTAATTTGTAATCATTTAATAAAAACAATAAATTGTATAAAGTTGTTACTGACGAGTTTATTATTAAAGAAAGAATATTGGTCTATCGAAAAGCTAACCATTACAAAATAAGAATACTACACTTCAGCTACATAATCCCAACTTCTTCTTCGTCAGAATGAATTTTTAATCCGAACAAGAAAAAGTACACAAAAAAATATACAGGATAAAATTGTTTTAAAGCCCTGTAAAAGTATATCAACAAAGAGAAACGCTCTTTAATTAAAACCTAGAAAAATAAGTACATTTGAAAGAACCTTTGTACAGTGCGTGTTTATTTATTTATATTTTTTGAAATTTTTGCAACTTATTTAAAAAAGTTGAATATGTTTCTCCATTGTTTGTGAGCATAACAAAGTAGTTTTATTCTCAAAATGCAATGAAATATTTTAAATGCTGTTAATTCCTTTTTGTAATATTTGTACCCTCATTTTGTATATTTTACATAAATGTTAAATGTACATTATCCAGGTCTAATCGAATTATCGACAAAACAAACACCTTAAATGGAAATTTCTTAAATGGAAAGGAATACCTATTTTGAGTCATAAGAATATTCTGTAATTGCCCGTTTAGCCTTTTTACTTTTTCATAATATGGGATTCGTAACGTTATCTTTGAAAGGAACTGCAGCGCTTGCGGTAGAGCAGTGCTTTGGAAAAAGGCACGAATTCTCCAACACGATCGTTTAAACTGTATGCGAAAACATGTTAAAAAAATTTTATGCAACCTGGCAGCAATTGAATAAGAACTAGAACACAAAAAAGGAAAAAGAAAAAAAATGAAGAAGAACTAGATGATTTATTTGACATCACACATGTCAATTCACTAGAAATGATAGAGATCTTAGAAGACAAAGATACGATTCTAGTGCCCGTGAAACAAGGCTAGAATCCAGAAAGAAGGAAATAAAATGAAAAGCAGGGAAGTTAAAAGATAAAACAGGCAGATACATTTAGACGTACCAGAACCTTCAAGACTAGAAGAAACTGAATCCATTGATGTAGGTAAGATTAAAAAGTGAAATTTACACATTGTCAATAGGCAAGTAAATCTTTTTACACGAGGTGTTCGATACTTTAACTTTAGAAGCGTCAGATAAGAAAAGAGTGAAGGAAACGAACCGATTTAAAACCATACAAATTGGGGCTTTAGGTGATACAATGGACTCTACTACTAAGGGCCAGGAGACAAATTTTGACTGCTCGACTTTCAGCAGTGCTAGATAGATATAAAATAAGTGAAGAGATACCTGTCAGCAACCGTAGAAGCCGTTTCAGTAGACCCAAATGACTTGTCATAAACAGATCTTCCATCAGGAGATATAGACAATATTTCTGGGTACAGACAGCTAACAAAATAAAATTGTCATTTTTAGAAATAGATTTAAAATTTGCAGTGGTTCACTGGGACTCAAAACTAGTAAACTTAAGTAGATTGGCTTAATTAGTATCGATTAATTAATTGCTGTTACAGAACTGTCAACAACAGGGCAAGAAGTATTTTCAGCAGTTATGCTACTCTACTAAACTACTACTAATAAAAATCTTATTTTTAGCTTGCCGCCACCATATTTTTGAGGTCGTGCTGCAAGGAGTTTCTGCAGTATCTAAGTTAGCGCCTATGTGTGGACCTGATATCCAGTTGTTTAAAAGGTTTCAGAATGAATGGCAAAAATAAAATAAAACTAAAATACAAAATTATACACATGAAGATGCACACAAGATGCAAAAGTTTGCGAAATTCTTTTTGAAATCCTTTTTCTCCGAGATTTTTGGTACGTAATTCTACGTCTCACGAGATGTTGATTTTTCTTTCATAACTCTAAAATGAATTATTTCTTGAAAATGAGGTACTGGCCAAATTTATAGTAGCTTAGATTTCCTACAAAAAAGAAAGAATAGTTTTTTTATAGCTGCAACCGTATCGCTGAAAATACGCATTCTGTGAAAAACATCCTCAGATAGCTGAACTTTGACCTTAATGCGGATCGGATTAGCATGATCTGATCGACTTGAGATTTTTAGGGTATCTTCTTTCATGTAATGTAAAAAATTTGGAGGGTATGCATTTTGAAAATTAAAACTCCAAAAATAAGGACCACTCAAATATATATGTGGTTTGCTATACAGGGTGTCCATTTAATACTCTGTCCTTCGATTCTAGGTTTATCGTTGCCCAGATAAAAAGTTCAATTAGGTGAATGGTAAAAGAAGAATAAAGGTTAATATTTCTTCTTTATCTTTTCTGTTGTTTTTTATCGGAGTTTTACAACTGCTTATTAAGTTCTACGAAGCCATGATACAACAAGGTTGTAATTTTCGAGCGTAAATTAGAAAATCGTTATAAACATCCCAGTTCTGCATTTGCTACGATATACCAAAAGTTGGAAACCGAATTGAATTAGTTGCGGACATTCTCTCCCATTCTATCTGATATTTTGACGTACTAATACGTAAATGTCTGCTACTAGTTACATACTGAATAATTTAATTAGGTAAAGCTTCCAATACTTGCTCAAGTATAACCGGTTAACTGAAACTGACATTTGATACAACAGAATACTTCATTAGATAAATTGTATTTGAATGTAAAGCTCTAAGTGCATGAACACACAATTTTGTGAAAGCAACTATAAAAGTGTAGATTTGTTTTCTGTTTTTTTTTAAATTTATTTGCGATTTTCTCCTGTTTCCATCTTAGTGAGATGAACTTCACAGTATTTATAGTAGCAATCTTTTAAACTCTTAAAGGAAATTCTGTGAATGGTCAAAGGAACAAAGCATTGAAAATTAAAATAGATTACTTTTCCTCTTGTAAATCGAACCTTTACAACTGGCGATTATTGTAGTTTCTTAAAAGTGTATTAAGTTGTAGCGTTTATTTTGTAATTAAGCAATTGGTAATTAGTTAATGTTTGAAATCCTTTCATTTAAGAACACTTAAAAGGTTACTGAGGTAGTGTTGTGAATGGCTCACAACTTGCATTCATTACGTAGATACGGAATGATACTAGGCAACGAGAATAATAAAACAAGTCGAATAAAGATCCTTAAATCAAAATAAGTTTGTTTTACTTGATCTTAATCAAATAAGTAGACTGCCCTCAAGAGCTACCTCAACAGCTCCCGCAACTACATTTGGTGACCCCTCGTTCCTGAAGAAGAATTTAGCAGCACTGGTCTTTGCCTGCTGCCCTGAATTCTCCAGGTGAACCACTGCTAGTTCTCCCTTCATCGTCTGTCATCAACTACTACTCGACGTCTGTCATCGTGAGACCCTACTACCTGCTTCGCTTGCGTGACTTGTCGTGGCTGGTTAGAGTTGATCGTTGGAACCGGAACTAGTGCTCCTTCTCATCCGATAAGTTTCAAATTATTTTTACTTACTTATTTAATATTTCAAATGGCGACTGTCAAAGTTCCATTTCCATTTTTTACGAGTAACGACATCGACCTGTATTTTATTTTGGTGGAAAGATACTTTACTCGTATGCTGATACATGCGGTATCAAACCAATGGCTTCCAAAGTCCAGGATATAATTGATTACCCATTGCCTTCAAGTCAGAAAGCACTCCGCAATTTTATTGGCTTAATTTCGTATTACCATAAATTTGTACCAAAACGAAAATTTTGGAACCGTTAACCTCTATAGTTATTCCTGGTAAAGCTTCGCTAAAGCCTGTCCAGTTAAATCATGAGCAAATAGAAGCCTTTAGACACGCAAAGAATGCTTTAATTACCGCTACTTTATTGGTACATCCGCGAATTAATAACCCTCTTAGTATAGCTGCAGAAAGTTCGTCTTCCTCTATAGCTGGTGTATTACAACAGTTTGAAGATGGCATGTGGAAACCACTAGCTTTCTGTTCCCGGAAGTTAACCCCCACAGAGCAAAAATACAGTATTATTTCTCGGGAACTTCTTGCAATATACTTTGCTTTTAAGAAGTTTCGTTACTACGTTGAGTGCAGAGACTTTCAAATCTTTACGGATCACAAACCTTTGTGTACAGCGATCAAAAATAATGGTGATCAATATTTACCACGTGAGTTTCGACAACTCGAGTTTATTTCTCAATTCACGACTGACCTCCAATATATCAAAGGTCAAGAGAATATTCCGTCGGACGCTCTGACAAGAGTTAATCTTATTAACGTCCCTGTATCGGATCTTAATTACGACGAAGTCGCTGTATTTCAAGAACAAGATCCCGAGTTAAACCAGCTCCGATCTCGTAGTAACTTTCAATTCATTTCCCTTCAAACTGCCAACAATTCAAGCCTCTGGGTGGATGTTAGTATAGGCCAACCACGACCCTATATCCCGCTCAAATTCAGGTACCCCTTATTCCAACAACTACACAATATCGCCCATCCTGGCATCCGTGCTACTAAAAAATTGATTACTCAGCGACATCTGTGGCCATCTATACACCACGATATTCAGAAGTGGGTCATATCTTGTTCTGAATGTCAGAAACATAAGATTCGACGTCATACGAAAACCCCTGTACAATCTATTGTAGAACCAGATGAACGTTTTACTAAGGTCCATCTGGACATAGTACACCTTCCTTCTTCGGGAGGTTACAAATTCCTCCTTACCATTATTGACCGCTACAGTCGGTGGCCGGAAGCAATTCCTCTGAAGGATTCTTCCGTGGAGTCGGTAATCACTGCATTTGTCGACACGTGGGTGTCCCGCTTTGGTATTCCCAAGTATCTCACCACGGACAATGCAAGAATATTGTCACGAAATGTTATTTAATGATAATTTCCTAAATCTATATATATTTCCAAATTCCTAAATATTAAATATTCTCTTTCTTTTGTCCCTAATGCTTAGCCAATAGCATACTGAGAACAGAGTAATATATGGAATCATGGAACAGCCTTGGTAGTGTAATGTCTGGCGTGCCGGACTTTCACCCAAGCGGCCCGGTTTCGACTCCCGGCGCTGGCAGATCTGGTTAAGGTTTTCTGCAGTTTCCCTTAGCTGTAACACAAATGTGGGATTTGCGCTGTTCCATCTATAAGTCGGCTGCAGCCGCACATTGGGCCTACATAATAATAATAATCGCCCCCTCCCTCCCGCACAAGCTTATAGCTTTTGGGGCCTTGGTTAAGGTTATGGGTTGTAGTAATTATTATTATTATATTATTATTATTATCGAATTTGATCGATAGAACCTTAAGTCATAATAATGACATTATACTGTCAATAAAAAATTAATCAACTTAAAACTAAGAATTAAAATTTGATAAGCGATTAAAATATGACTCCTAAAAATTAGAATATACATTATTGGTACCTCAATAAAAAAAAAGCATATTAATAATTAAAGATAAAATGCAAACTTATCGTTCATCAGAACAAGTAAAAAAGCTCAATAATAATTATCAGAAAAACTTAAAATCTAACTAATATAAAAATTCAAATACAGAAATCCAAATACAAAAATTCATCAGAAAAGTACAGCTTCAATAAACATTGTGTATAATACTGTATGCTACCACCTTACGACTACCTGGAGATTTCTTTGAAGAAGAACAACTGGCTAACGACATGAACCTCCCTAATTTCATAGCCAATCTCAAACGTCGTATGAGGAAGCAGAAGCATTTTTTTACAAAAACGTATTCCGGTCAGTCCTTTGTCCCCAGCGACTTGACCAACTGCACACACGTGTACGTTCGTAATGACACGTACACTCTGGGCATGAAAGACAGTTACTTAGGACCCTATAAAGTGTTAGAACGGACAGTTAAATACGCTACTTTAGAAAATCACACTGGCCCTATCTCTTTAGATAGGCTAAAGCCTGCATATTTTTTAGATTAGTTACTGTATAATGTTAAGCCAACAATGAACTGCTTTCAAATGCTACGCGAAGGCATTTTTTATATCTGTTGACTTTGAAAATTTAAACACTTTTCTGTTTTTTTCTTTCTGTTTACAGATTCCAAGAGGTGCCGTCGCGTGACTCAAACATACTCAAGCCTAATTTTATTGTTTACTTTTTTAAGTTCCATATTGTTAGTTAGCTTAAGTTTTTCATTGTTCCTACCTTAACCTGTTATTTTACTTTAAGTTACTTACCTATACTACCTAGTGGTGTTTTTGTAGCTGGAGCATATTACAACTTTATTCAAGTTCCTTTAAAATACTCCATTTTTTCTCCAAAATACCATTCCGTATTTTTTCCTTTTCATGTATTACCCTCGTTTCAGACCGGGCGGGGTAAATGTTGTGAATGGCTCACAACTTGCATTCAATACGTAGATACGGAATGATACTAGGCAACGAGAATAATAAAACAAGTCGAATAAAGATCCTTAAATCAAAATAAGTTTATGTTTTATTTGATCTTAATTGAATAAGTAGATTGCCCTCAAGAGCTACCTCAACAGCTCCCGCAACTACAGTAGTATATACTATATTCAAACGAACTTTACAGCATACAACGTTCCTTCTCTTGTCGCCAGTGGAATTTAATTCCACTTTTTTGACTTTTTTGATAGTGTATCTGCGCTAACGTAATGTTTAACTCTACACCTAACAACATTAATGTTGAAATGGAGCTTTTAACCCTATACCAAACCGTTGCAACCAAACCTGATCTTATTCCTTTTGGCAACTTTTCTAGATGCTTCTTGATGCCTCTAACGTGTTTAAAACTCCGAATGAAACACTTGTTAACTAACACTTAGACTTATTAAATAATAGGTCCGGAATAAGGTTTATAGAGGGTGTAAAGCATTACTATAGGTTAATTTTAAGGGGGTGATAGAAGACATTAAAAATACAAAAAGTCTTGCACAAATTTGTCTTAGAACGTACCACATACACAAAATAATAAAGTTGTAGACTTTAACATAATTTTGCCGCTTTGTTAAAAGATGCATTTCATCCAGCACAACAAAAAACCTTAATAACAATTTTTCGTATCATCAATCGTTTGTGCATAAAAACGGATTCTTTTTGCATTTAAGGATTTCTTTATTCAATTAGGAAACATAGCAACTTGTAACGTCAGACAGTTGTTTATACCTACGTAAACAACTTCTAAACTTTTATCACATCTTATCTGTACTTTAATCAGAAAGTTCTGCAAATGACGGTGCAGTTTTTTTGTGTGTTTTGCCATTTGTTTTTGTTATTCTTATTATTGTTGATTAGTTGTTAAGTGTTGATAATTTAAAATTTTAGCATTCTTAGCATTTTACCATTGCACTTAGAAACAGATTATGTTTTCAACCTTTCAGAGAAGAAGGCAATTGCCTAAAAACATCGAATTTCATTAAAAAATTAAAATAAATTTCTAAAAGGGATAATTCTCAGCTAGCTGCTTTATGCAGTTTCTAATATTCTTTTCTAATTTTTTTATATTTTAAAATTATTAGAAAAACAATCGGCAATTCAAATGAAAAGGAACTCTAAAATTACGGGAGACTAAGCACCAACCTTTTGTAGTAAAAAGGAATGCAAAACGTGCTTACTTTGGCTTGTACAGCAAACGAAAAACAGCATCATTTAAAAAGTGAACTACAAAATAAACAAAGCTGATCGGTTTGTTTAGACTATACAATTTGCAGGACTAATCATGAGTTTTGAGAAAGGAATGATGAAGGGTTTTACAAATTTATCAAACAGTTTTCTTATTTCTAGAATAATGGAGCGTTTTTATGTTTCTAAGACACTTTCTGTCTTAGATATACTACTTACAGCTCGAACATATGATACACGCGGAGGAATGATCCCAACGACTTCAAGTTTTGCGTCGGCATATGACAGCTTTTTTGAAGATCTTTCGATTTTTGTATTACCTTTTCCTGTTTATAACAGGGGGCAGTTCTGCGACCTGACCGAATGGCCGCCGTCGCAGTTCATACATCGGATTGGTGTGTGAATGATTGGCCTTGATGTAATGGTTTGCTATATACGCAAATTTGCTGTCTGTTACATTTTGTTGCGGAGTAGGGTCTCACGGAAAAGGACAAAACGCCAGCATTATCTGAAAGGACGAAAGACATCGGACTTCGGAAAGACATTCTTTTCACTTCGGTGACATTATATTTGCTTAACAAGGTTTGGAATCTCTTTACAAAAATCCAAGGACGGTGAGGACGTACCGAAACATTAAAAGTACTACAAGTAGTAACTTGCAGTGGCCGTTTCGACAGCTTTATTGTTGTAGTTTAAACTACTAGCTTACCCTCTTTAATTTTTCATATATTTTTAAATCGCGAACATGTAATTAAATAAATGTATTGATTATAAAAAGATTTATCTTAGGGAAGCCGCTTCCTCGTTTCACATCCAAGAACATGGGACAGCATTAGAACTATTTATTGACTTTTCTTAACTATTGACTACAGTCTTCCTTTTCTTACTCTGATTTTTCTTCTACAACTACTATAGATTCTCCACCACATGCAAAACTCTTTATTTTAAGTATATTATCATGTATGTGATCACTATAACGACTAGAACCCCTTCTCTAATAAGTGTGTAAAGTGAGGTTAATGCTTGAGATAACTTTAATTTATGCTCATTTATATAATTTTAGTTTTCTCTTTTATAAAAAAAACATTGTCTTTTGAGATATATCTAATAAGATTTTCCCTGTTTTTCGTTAATTATATATAAGATCGCGTTAGTTTAGTTGTAATAATATTTTCTTTATGGATACCGAAATGCCAAAATTTTAAAGAAACCAACAATTAACAATAATTGATGCTTAAGACAAACTAACCAGGATTTAGAAAAAAAAGATGTTCAATTAATAAACAGCAAACAAATACCAACAATGCAATTAGTAAATGATTCCCAGTGCCGGCAAATCTGGTTAAGGTTTTCTGCAGTTTTCCTTAGCTGTGACACAAATGTGGGATTTGCGCTGTTCCATCTGTAAGTCGGCTGCAGCCGCAATTAGGGCCTACGTAATAATAATAATCGCCCCCTCCCTCCCGCACAAGCTTATAGCTTCTGGGGCCTGGTTTACAGGTTATGGGTTGTAGCAATTATTATTATTATTATAATTGCTATAAAATAGTTATAAATACTGAATTTAGAGATTACAATTTATAAAGGTTTTGCTCTAGAAAATGTCTACTTTAATCAGAATTTCTATTCAAAATGAGAAGGAAATCTGAAATGTTATTCAAAATATCAATGAATTTATTTAATGGAATAAATAATATGGTGTAAAGTAATATGATATCAATCTTTTGCCGTACAATTATTGGAGAAATCCCATCTAAATGTTACTAAATACCCACATACATAATGTGTTGTCATGAAATTTAATAGAATTCAGATATTTACTTGTGACACAGATTTCAGAAACGCTTGTAAATTCTTAGCATCTGTTATGCTAGGATCGGGACTTTTATAACTACGCCAAGTTGCTGCATTTCCACTGATTTATTCGACCAGTTTAATATACCTAAAACCGCACAATCAAACTTTACTGTCAATCTGCAAGTATAAATAAGCCTTTTGTGAGTTTGCATCTAAATAAACTCTGAATTATAAATGCCATACTTATTCCTTTCGGTACGTTCATTTCAATTCATATGCATGCCATATTTATTTTCTTCAGAATATTCATAGCATAACTGATCAACGTAGATTTTACTTTTTCTTATTTCAATTTTAAGTTCCAAATAAAATTTGAAGCTACAACATCTGCAATTCACAAGCACCAGCAATGCTATAGAAACAAGTTCTAGTTTCACGATCTGCTTTAAAAATGAACATGCTACAAACTATCGGTTTCCATCGTTATTGGTCTAGATCTATTGTAAAACTACACTGGATTCTATTGTTTTCGTTTTTATACGTCCAAGATTTTTATGTTTTTTTTTTCTAGTATACTGTTTTACTCTTATTATGTATTTTATCGGCTTATAAACTTTATTGTCTACCGGTAACGTATTGTTTCCGTTGAATTGAATTGGATTTATAAAGGTAATGCTAATTCAGTTTCATGGCAACGTCGGCGTCGCGAACTAATTAATAGTCTTAAAAATGTTTGATTAAAGTGTTATACTTTTAACTGGAGTGTGCAAAGATCTTAGGCTTAGCTCTAGCTAATAAGATTAGTTTTACCTCCAGGACAAAAATTAAGATTAAAGCTTTTTATTATTAGGCATTGGACTACAAACAAATAAAATGCATTCGATCCCAATGAAACTATAAGCAGTAAATACAACATTTTTATACAAGACTTTCAATTAGTAATAAAGTTTTATATTTTATTTACTAAATATTCTTAATGTGTCTTTGTTTTTAGTTCATCCACCTGTCTATGCAAGTAGCTGTTATATATTTCACCTTTCCACATGGACTTCTTTTCTGCTATGTTATTGTTAATATCATAACCAGTATCATTCGATAGTGACGTTAAATCGGGCCTTACTTTTTTTAATGATTCTTCTGAATACTGACTTGTATCTTGGACAAAATACAGATATCGCACGGTAAGATAAATCAAAAAACATCTTATGTATTGCGGTGATCTATGAATGAAAGAATAAAATATAAATATCCACCGTTTCAAATATAAACATAAATTATTATATACGGTGAATTAAATTAAGAAAACACCACAGATATTCTTTATTCCTCTCAGCTAGCTCAGGTTTGCTCAGTAAAGCATAAATTATTTGAATTGCGAGACCCTTATTTACTTTTATGCCTGGAAAGAAGGAAAAACTTATATCGTAAGCACTAAAGCTCCTGCAAGCTGGACAACTGCTACTAAACTCTGAATTTAAAAGACAAGAATGCTGGATGTTTGTATTAACATCAATTAAACACATATGTGAAATTGAAAACACAAAAACTTTATTAAACAAACAAAAATAAAATAAAATAGAACGTCAAAAGTAAAATAAAATGTTTTTCAAAATAATACAAATATTAAATTGAGAAGTAACTTCTCAGATTTGCTCAAACGTTATAAATAGTAGTAGAGATCTGACATAGGATAACTACGGTCATTCGTTTGAACAAACCAACACAAATAAAATTTGTTTATAAATAAAAAAATTATTTATCCAATGAAAATAAATTTTATGAAAAGAAAATTAAAATTGTTTTATTTAACTGAGAACAAATAAATTCTGAAAAGAACTTAACAAACTAAACCAAATAATTTATTATTTATGGATGAACTTTATCAATTAATTATTTATAAACTCAACCAATAATCATTTATTTTTAACCATCCTGGTGCATTATAAAACAGTTCCCTTTTATATAAAAATCCTTCTAGTGGTAACACTGCGATAAAACCAAACAGCTGATTTCTTGTTTATAAAAATCGATATGTCAATCGATGAAAAGAAATAAATTCACTTGAATTTATTTAAATAATCACGTTCACTTTATTTATTGTTGCACAATAACTAAATCTTCCTTTACACTTAGAAAATTATCCAGGTAACACTTCAATTTATTTTTTAAAAACTTTGTTTATACAATGACATTTGCGTCAAAACATATGGTTAACTATCTAACCTCAAATTTACAGATATTTTATCGGGAGCCGGGCATAGCTTTTGCCTTCAATGTTTTATCGACTAACTTTGTTCCAATTTGCCTCAGCTTATATAGTTTCTGCCAGAACAATTGAAGACTATGACACTTTTTCAAAACAAAAGAAAATCAAGCAACGCTCGTGACGTCACTAATTTGAACAGCTGTCTATGGATCAGCACTAATCCAAAATTTGTTATAATAGGAGTGTAGCGCTTAAAACGAAGATCAAAAAAGTATTATACATGTATCGTAACGAAGATATTCAAGAAAAACGTTGGACAATGTACAAAACTCATTACGATCTAATTACATATACCAATTAGCAAATCAAGGTTCATCCTTTACAAAATAGTTACAGGAATACATGATATAGGTAATACAATTAATCTATTCATAGAAATATCTCTACAGTACGAACTGCGATAAATAAACCAATTGATGCTTATACAAATGCCAGCTTAAATATTGAGTCAATGTTAATAAAATTGTGCACAAAATGTCCAGCATACATTGCTCTAAGTACTTGCATAAAAACAATGATGAGAAAAAGCAGGATAAAAGCCTATAAGAGTCAGTTAGCACGAAACGAGAGGATTCAAAATCTTCATTAATAAAAGTGATTAAAAATCTTGTAAACAAATTCAAAGATTAATTGTAATGTATCAGTCATAATAAGATTGACCTAATTAATCTATTTTTAGCTAGTTAGCAACATAAACTTGAGCTGGTGTCGTGGAATATAGAAAAATCTATTTGACGCTAAAGATCGTAAAGTTTAAATTTTAATATGGAAATTTACTTCCTCCTGACAAGTGAAAAACCCACCTAAAATGTAACATGCGTTGCATAAACATGATTATAGTCAAGCAATCTAACTAACTTATATCCTTTTTCTAAAATTCAAACCTATTATTATTATGCATGAAAAAGCTAGGTTATGTTTGCATGAAGTCTTTATTTTTAAGTTTTTAATTTAAGTGTTAATGAACCTAACTGTGGTCCTATCTATACCCTTTATTTCCATTATACCCATGACATAACATGTCCCTCATTTAATTTAAAATCTGATATAAAATGTTTGCTTTACGTTGACGAACTATCGTTAGTAAAATTTCCAAATCGGTGAAATGATTACACCGCAGTATACTGTAATGATTTTTATATTGTGACATTCATGAAAGTAATTGCTTCAGCTGTTGAAGTTCAACAAGAGTTGATTAGATGATTCTTATTTATACACAATAAAGAAACGTTAAGTGTTGACTATTTGCCGTGTATCAGTAATAATAATAATCATTTGAACATTTATAAGGAATATACCAGAAAATAATTCAAGTTTGAGTTGACTTTATTGATTTGTTATATGTACATAATAAGAAAATGGTTAAGGGAATCGTTTGGAGTGAGAAGATTTTTACTCACTGCTACTTCTGTAAAAAAATGTAAATAAGTTTAGTAAAATATATAATATTTTATATCTTATTGGCAATGGTATAACATAATTTGGGTTTAATATAATAATCCAAAAATATTGTTAACTACCTATTGAAATATAAGTGCAAAAGTAAGATAGGAGAAATAATTTCAATCTAAAATAAAGGGGGTTTCCTAGGAGGTACGTGTTAAAGTACCTCAACTGCACAACAACAAAACAAATTGGAACGCCTATCGTCAAATCATCCACAACCATATAGACCTGTCTATAAAACTGCAAGAACCAGATGACATAGAAGTGGAATGCAATAAACTAGTCAACACTTTCCAACAAGCAGCGCGACACGCCACACCCCCAAGTGATCCAAAAACTATAACAAGCAATATTCCTCTAGAATAAAGAAGTTAGTGGCAGAGAAGAAAAGAGCCAGGTCGCAATAGCGGCGTACACATACACCAGCTACCAGAAGGAAATATAACAGTATTAGCAACACCCTAAAATTCCAACTCCAAGTACTGAGAACCTCCTCTGTGGAAAACTACCTTTCTAATCTTTCCAGACACGATAACTCCATCTGAAAACCAATTAAAGCAACGAGGAAACCCAAAGATACTTCTCCTCCTATTAGAAAATATACAACACCTTCAGGCCCGTGGGCAAAAGGTGATGAAGAGAAGGCCAACCTATTTGCCGAACACCTTGCGGAAGTATTCTCTCCCCAAAACAAAGATAGAGTGCAAGAAGTAGAGGATGTTCATCCTCTACTGGATAGTTCTATCCATGCCAGTTCACATACAGAAAAGGCTAAAACTATTCACCCCAAAGGAAATAGAAGCAGCAATTAAGACCCTCAACCCAAGAAAGGCTCCAGGGAAAGATATGATCACTGGCAAAATGCTACACGAACTTCCCATAAAAGGACTGCTCAATCTCTTATATATATTTAATGCAATTATAAGACTTGACTATTGGCCAAAATCTCTCAAAGCGGCACAAATAATTATGATACCTAAGCCTGGAAAAAATCTGACGGATGTCACATCTTATCGACCAATCGGTCTCCTGTCAACAATCTCTAAGCTTCTTGAAAGACTCCTTCTTAATAGAATAAAATACGATCCAAACCTGCGAGAATGGATCCCCGATTATCAGTTCGGTTTTCGACAGGCCCACTCAACCGTCCAACAATGTCATCGCATAACTAATATTATTCTTAAGGCCATGGAACAACGCGAATATTGTACAGCTGCCTTCTTAGACGTAAAACAGGCTTTTGATAAGGTGTGGCATCTAGGGCTTTTGTGCAAAGTTAAAAGAACACTCCCATTATTTTATTACAACATACTAAAATCCTATCTGCAGGATCGTTATTTCGAAATCAGAGTCAATGGCGCTACGTCCAAGCATTGTCCCATACTATCTGGAGTGCCACAAGGGAGCATATTGGGTCCGCTACTCTATGTGCTTTACACAGCTGATCTTCCAACAACCAATGAAACCACAGTTGGCACTTTCGCGGATGACACGGCGATTTTTGCATCACATGCAGATCCTGTTGTAGCATCGAACATGAAACAAAATCAAGCCACATCACCTTCACCTTGCGAACAGGACAGTGTCCTGCCGTCAGCATGAATCAAGTAATCATACCCCAAAGCGACGTCGTCACGTATTTAGGTTTACACCTAGACAGTAAACTTAACTGGAAACACTACATAACAAAAAAACGTAAATAGTTAGACATAAAAACAAGAGAACTTATCTGGCTCCTAGGGCGGAAATCCAAATTATCAACTGCCAATAAAGTGACTATCTACAAAGCAGTACTACGACCAATCTGGACTTACGGGATAGAGCTATGGGGCTGCGCTAGTATGTCTAATATAACCATCATACAACGAGCTCAATCCAAGATTTTACGCAATATTGTGCACGCCCCATGGTATGTCTCTAACCATACCATTCATACGGACCTACGAATTCCTCACGTCAGAGAAGTCATTCATGAGCGCAGTACTAATCACCATCTCAAACTTGCTACTCATCCCAATCCTCTCATGCCACCACTGCTACAACCTATAGAAAACAGAAAACTTCAGAGACGATGGCCACTCGACCTGCAAATCTGAGGTGATATCAATGGATGTTTACCTCCTCATGCCACTACATGTGCATATGTTTTGAAGTCTAAATTTCACATATATAAAAATAAACTTTTTTATATGGCTTTACGATAACCCAAAATTCCAAAGGTTCAATGAATATAAAAGTTTAAATGTCTTTATGCTTAAAAGCTTCTGAATTTAAGACATTTAAGAGATGTAGAATTTCGATTTTTCTGCACCTAGAAATTGTAGAATCTCAAACCTTAACCGTTTATATGCGTCGACTAAGAATTCTTCTTTAAATTTAATTATTTTATTTTAACAGTTGTCTGAAAATAATGCATACTGTAATCTAAAATCAAAGCTTTATTTATCATCTCAGCACCGATAGAGATTGCTCAAAGTTCGGATTGATTTCATCTGCTAGTTATAATCGGCCACTAGATTTTCCTATGAAAAAATGAATGTCTGAACTTAAGACCTTGTAGCGAAAACAATTTTAACTAAATACTCTAGAAAAACCACTTAAGAAGCCATAAATTGATGTTATTTAAATTCCAAAACCAAATTAATGGGATACTTTAAGATTAATAATTAAAAATTACCAAATCTTAATCACCTTTGAAGTAGTGATATAGTACAACTTGACACGAATTAAAAACGATAAGAGGTGCTAGTAAAATAACTCTTATGTTTTATACAACTTCTTATAGACAAACATTTCATATATTGAGTCTCATTTCCACTCAAAACTTACAATCATGATGTTTCTGCATTAATTCTTCCATGAAATAAACTACATTGAAATGTTTTGTTATGTTATCGAATGGGCACGTTTAACAATGAATCAAATTATTCAAATTCTTGCTTCAAATATGCGTCTTTTGGAGTAGTTCTGTTTTTACGGTTCCCTTCTCTACTGTACATCTGATGTTTTTCTCATAAAAGCGGAAGTTGAGCGGTAAAACGTACACATTTTATGTACTCGTAAATTGCACAAACATTTTTAGTTGACTTATTGTTTAATATACTAACATATATCTTCTCCTAGACATATTTTTGCAAAAAATGCAAATTGTTATGTTTCTAACTTATAAAATTTTTAAGGCAGTCTTTTGCTTGTTGATAAATTCTTGACATTTTAAGCATTCCACGTTTGCTTGTGCGCCCACTGATGTGTACGTGTATGATAAAAAATTAAGAAAAAAGTTTCAGGTTTATGTTATACCTCATTTTCAAAAATATAAGGCAGTTCGTTCAACAGTTTGTAAACTGTATGTTTTTAAATTATAAAGGATTAGGATAATCTGGTCTAACTGCTATACGGTTTTTCAATTATTTTCATTGTAAATGGATAAAAGTGCTGTTTCAATTTATTTCACCGAGAGAAACGACAAAGTTCGAATGAGAAAAATTATTGTTATTAAGTAGGTACATTATTTGCACGAAAACGATATTTAATCATTATTTTTGATACTTTTTTATATATTACCATTATTTTGATACTGAGATACTGCGCGGGAATAATATGATCTTAGGTAATGCAAGAGCTGTTCCGAATTATTCAAGAAAAAACTTTGACCAACTTGAAACTAACGTTATTTTTCCGGGAACAAAAACAAAACGGATTACAATAATTTTCAAAAATTCTTACGCAAACTCTACAACACAAAATATTTAATACTTGCTGTACAACTAAAGATTGCGTCGACTTGAGATATCTTTCTACAAATTTAAATTCAGGCCGCAGGTATTGTTTCCACAGCTCACAAATTATAAGACATGAGTTATAGGTTTAAAGACACAAGAAAATGCATATTTAGGGCGCCATCTGATTAGGATAGTCCAGTAAAATGTTTATAAAAATATTGACTCGATGCCAGAAACTGGGATCAGATCTAATAAATTTAATTTAATTTTTGTTTAGTCTTATAATCGGTTATGTCAAAGTTAGGTTGAATAAAATATTTAAAGACTTTAATAAATATATGGTCCTGTAATATTCTATTTGATTAAGTTTAATTATAGATTTATTGAAAAATGAAAATAAAAAATGAAATTTTCAAATAAAACATCGTTACAAAATTTAAATATATAAAAAAATTATACCCAACGTAAGAACTATTAACGACAGGAAAACGATACACATCAAAAATTGGTCAAAAATATTCGATACAAAAACAATGGTTCAACTTATACCAATAATAACAAAATAAAATTCGTTAAGACACAATACCTTATCAGATAGTGCAATCTGATTTCACCTTACAAAGCAAATGAAACAATATTGATTTTCCATCAAAACAAACACTTATCACCAAACTCGATCGCTCGATGAAATTCAAGAATCTGGGAAACACCTTACTGACGCCGCACACAGGGCTGGAAACCGATTCTAGCCGGTCAAAATTATTTTTTGGACTTAACTGAAAGCAAATGACTGGGATAGTATAAAAATAATAAAATTATCAAAAAAAAAAAATCTTTTTGGCCACTAGAACTGGATGAGTTTGATACTTTTCCCAAGAAAAAGTTATTTACATAATTATGTTATTAAAAAATAAGGTAAAGACGTAAAATAAATAGCATTTACACGAATTCTTCTTTATTTCAAGAAATATTACACAACTTAAAATGCTTCTTTAATATCTAAATGAAATAACGCGCAAAAATTATATTGCTAATTGTTTAATATCTATACCTTTTCATTTCGATTATATTTCAGTTTATGCATCATTGTGTATGCTGATTTTTGAATAAGTTATTCTTTATACTATAGCAAAAAAATATTAAAAATACAAACACAAGAGCTTGCAAGAGTTCTAAGTTATAAACCATAAAATAAAACATTTATTATTCGGAAAGTAAAACTCACCGTTTTCTATATTAGAAGGGTATCAACTTACCTTTTTATAAGACTTTTTAGCAGTTCAATTCTGCTTTTATAAATTATTGGAATCAATAAAAAAACGGTTCCACAAATACATCTACAGAGATTGGCGCCTTTGGAAGTGTTTTAACACTGACCTGCATTTTACCGGAATTGTCGGGTTTTTTATGATTATTATTTGCCACAACGGTAAACGGCAGGCAGTTACGAGTTCACTAAGCTTTCTACTAAAATACTATTTCTTAGAATATCTTTAATTTTAATAAAGGTTTTTGGTGTTTTGACCGGCAAGAATCATTTTCAGCCCTGTGTGCGCCGCTACTGAATTTGATCCAAGGAAATAAAGTTCACAATAACGGTCTCTCTTTAGAACTAATGTTTAATAAAAGTTCCCCTTTTCTTATAAAAAATATAGCCAGCACAACCATATAAGTTCAGTTATTAAATGTTTATTTAAAAACACTCTTCATTAATGGAGGTAACACCACACTTAGGTGTATTATTTAGTTTAAAACTTCCGATTTTAAATTATTTTAAAACAGAATTCGATAAGATCTTGATTACGATAAATTAACTTTGGTAGACACAACTTTAAACTGTAATAGTTGTATTTTCCATCAAACAAGATCATTCAACAAAACTGTCAAACATTAACTGCACTTTGATTATAATCGATAACTACGGGCATGCTTTAGCATATTTGACATGCTTTAGCATGTCAAAAGGTACTGACCGATACCATCGGTCACTCGCGAGCGCGCGACATACCGAGACTAATAAATTTGTATAGTTTTACCTCGTCCCATTTCAAAACAATAGTAGTAGATCGATATCATACCCTCCTAGTCAGGTGCGAAGGTATAATATTTTCAGCCATCTAAACAATAATTAAATACGTAAAAGTTTTAAATATTCCTCTGTCCATCGAAAACTTTAATAAGATATGAAAATAAAGTAATCTGATTTACATGTAATATACTTTTTAAATGTTTAATTGTAAATTTAACAAATGTTGAAAGAGCATTATAATAATCTAACAGCATTACTGCTACCTCTGTTCTTGTAGCAAATTAATAGTTTAAGACACTATATGAAACGCAGGTGGCGGTCAAAAGCTTTATTTTACGACCCATATCCGTATACCTGACCCATATGGTTCTTGCTTGTTGACAGTTGATTAAGACGAATTCATCCCTTTAATATATTCCATGTTGAAACCCAATTGCTACTGATTATTGCTATAACAAAGTGGGCCGATGTAAAATCAGCATTTAAGGGACGCATCCGAACCGCGGTCATCACCAACACCAGGCATAAAGAGCCGAAGGTATTCATGGAAGATTGTTCAGTCATTTTCAAACGACGCATACTGAACGCGCTAAAGAAGGATGTAGCGTTGAAAGTGAATGCGACGTTTTGAGGGTTGTTCGAGATCAAGAAGAGAGATGTGACCATAGGAAATAAAGTACATACCGACCCAGTGATGTGCCGTATAATTTACAACAATTCTTTACGCATTTTATTACGCGTCAACAATTAATTCTTTACATGATTTTTTCTTTACGTCAAAATGTAAACAGTGTAAAGAAACTAGTGCCTTTTTTTTCTTTCAGGTAAATCTTTATCGGTAGATCGATCGATACCTTACCCACCGTTCGGGGTGTTATATGACGATTTGCTAGGGCACAGTCGGTTCACAAGCTGAAAGAACCCAAGATAATAGGCGTTATAATCCTATACAAACCTTTTCAATTACCTGAACAATAACTAAACACGTAACAATTATTAGGGTTAAAAATAACAAAAAACAATAACTTTATTAGGTACGCAAGGCGTTCTTTCTGCAATTATATATTCCTCGACTTATTGTTCTTTCGGTTAAATATTTTTATTTTAGGTGAATTTTAAAGAAACACAAAACGTCTACCGGTAGGAACAGTTTTTTTTCCAGAAATGTATCACCTACCGGTAGGAACATACACTCCCTATTTTTATGTTGATTGTTCAAAGTGAGATGAAACGCGCGGTTTAGTCTATTGTCCAATTGACAGGGTCATAAAACATAGTCGATTTAACAACAACCATAATACAGACATCAATTTGTTCGTATACATTTCTGGGAAATCTCAAGCTCTTTTGACAGAACACGTAAAATAGAAGTTAACAGTTCTCGCTAACAACAGCGTACATACTAGTTCTAATTATATGCCATATAGATTATAATGTATAATGGTAAAAATTCTTTCTTCTGACAGATAAGACTATCAGATAAGAGCTCAAGAAAATTCATAAATAGAACTGAGGGTGTCAGTTTTACATTATTACGTGTTTTTGTAAATTAAATTAGGCTATATATTTTCGTTTTTATCGTTTCTCTCTCTATAGAGTTGTAAATTGAAAATGCATAAACTATGACACCCTTAATTATTTTTTGCAATAGGTTAGGGATTAAGTTTCTCATCCAATCGGAGACAAACAAAACTAACGTTAACACCTTTTGTATCTTAAAACACTATGTTTAAGGGGTGGGACTACATATTTCGTTTTAGATAAATACAAAAGGTTACACGTTGACTAACATTAAATAAAAGATTTCATAACGAGACTACCGTTTATAAATATTTTAAAATGGGTAAGTTGTTTTTTTTCTCTGATTACAAACAGTTATGTTTAAAATCTTAAATTTTCAGCAAATGTATCGCTGGCTATACGTCTTTGGACAAGATCGGTATTGCACAGGTTGTATAGTAATACCGCGCATAGAGGCGTCGTAAGTAGGCTTTTATTTATCTATAAACAACATACTAAAAGTGTTAATATTTTTCAGTTCCTAATAAATTGTATGGATGAGGGGGTAGAATTACCAAGTTATCCAAGACATACTGCTCAGCAAATTGCAATTGGACACCTGGATGTAGGCGACGTCAAAACGGTCGTCGAGTTGTACGTGCGACTCGACCACAGGGAAGCGTGGGTTATTTACGTATGTTTTTATCACTCTATATATATGATAGTGTGTGTGTGTATATATATATATATATATATATATATATATATATATATATATATATATATATATATATATATATATATATATATATATATATTTACTTTTTCAGGAGACGTATCGCCTACAAATAAACGTATTATAACGTATATAAATAATAAATAAATACTTTAAATCGCTTTCTGTCTTTTTAATTAGTATCCAATCTCTCTCTCTCTTTTACAGATAATTGAAAAATAGGTGAAAAAAAACCTTCTTAATAAAGCTATTTTCATTTCATATTTGAAACTATTTACTAGAAGGTTGGTAATTATGAAATTTGGTTTTTAATAAATTAAACTGTCAGTGTGACAATTATATAAATCTGAAATTTGGTACAATTAATACTTTATTAAAAGCTGTCTAAAATTGATATATGTATTGTAGTAGTTTTAAAATTCTCTACAAATAATAATAATTAAAGGATAAAGTGCACATTAAAAATTACAGGTCCTTGAAGAATGCAATATTAAATACAGAGATGCAAGGGTTATTCCGGTTGTCTTTCATAAGCTATTTACATATGTTTCACTTATAAATATTGAGAAAATGTTATCGACACTACTACGTCAAGACGTACGAAAGCTGTTCGACGACAGTTACTACATACCTTTTGGATGTACTGTTAGCAAGAGGCAAAACGTTATCAAATGTAACCTTTATTTAATACAAAAGGAATTATTGCCACGTATAGGTATCAAGGATGCATAAACTAAACTTTCTAATGTCATAATTATTGTACCCGGCTGGCTTTTGATTGATTAATAATAACTGAGTAATAGTAGAGTAAATTCAGCCATTATTTTAAAGATTTAATTTTTATTGCAGCCAATCTTGACACTTGGAATTTTTAACATTTTTCTCGGCTTATAAAGTTCTATTTTTATGTGGTCTAAGAGTTTGAGAATTATCACCCTTCTACGCGATAAACATTTGAGAACGTCGTTCTAAAAGATTTCTATCTTTCCCCGTTATCGTTAGACGAATAGTAAAATTGTCAGAAAGGTATTTTGTTTTCTCAGTTGTTATAGATCTGCTAATCAGATTTTAAAAAACGTCGGTTATACATGTAGCTTATTTTACGTAATTAAGCTCTCTATTGTATTAGAATTTATAGACATGCCCTTTTTCTCCATAAACCAAGAACAGAGTGACCGTTAATAAATATATGCTGTTGACCCAGGGCAGGGGAGTGGAATAAACTTGTCTATGTTCAGATCTACATTTTTAAACAAAACAGCAATAAATAACAGGCAGGTGTTCTCGTGGGAACTTTATTTTACCAAACTCTCAGGCGATAACTATCAAAGGTATGCTGCGCATCACATGATGCTTTGATGACCCTATGGGATATTGCGCAAGATCTTGTAGTTTGGTAACGCATTCACCAGGGGCTCGTTCACCGTTTGGGTATAAAAACCTAAGCTCATAGCGATACTTGTTATAAATATACTCGACTACTGTTCAAGAGCTTCATTACGTTTAGTGGTTTTAAAATAATACTCTCTCTGTGTGTGTGTGTGTGTGTGTGTGTGTGGGTGTGTGTGTTAGTACCTGCCAAAATCATCAACTTTAGCCGACGATAAGGTAGGATTTTTCTTATTTTTTGTAATGATTTATTTGTACTAAATTCACGAGTTGACGTTGTTTTAAGAGAGAGAAAAAGTAACAAAACATCATGTCGCTATTATCATTAAACGAGATCGAAGACGGTAACAGTCTAAATGAGTTACAATTAAAACACCAGTTTCGGCAGTGCATCTTAGAAGCAGGAGTCAGCATACCTATTTCAGTAGCAGCGCTTGTATGTTATGAATATGATCATTTGCTATCTAGCGGGGAGCTGCTATCTGATTCACGTCGTTATACATCGGCACCGGTTCAAATACAGAGCAGTGACAGTGAAGAACATATGATCAGTGCGTGTAATCAACTTTTACGGGAGGTTGAATCAATAAATAGACGTTTGGGAGTGAATTGTATCACATTTGTTAAATTTATTCGTTTATAAGTTGATAGGGGATGCTTCTACGTTCTACCATGAACCATATTATTATTATTATTATTGACATATCATTATTCTCTAGTACGTTAACTCTAGTATATTTTTAATAAAGTATTAATTGTACCAAATTTCAGATCTATATAATTGTGAATAGTCCCCAAGAAGAAATATTTTCTACCTTTACGTCTGCTAAGTTGATAAAAGATGATAAAAGTCTACTTAAATCCTTTATCCAAGAGTCTCATGTAGCCGGGAAGTTTTTGCTTAAAGCTATCAAATGTTTTGCCTGGTTTTCACGTTGACCGAATTTCCCTATAACAACAATAATAAATACAGCTACCATTCAAAATATAAAAGAGGGTTGAATTAAACACTATAAATTAGGTCAGGGGCAAATATCTCTTAATACTCACCCTGCTTCTACGTTTATGAATCATTTTCATTCCTTTTCTTTATTATTAACATATTACTTTTGATTAACTCTCATTAAATTGGAATGTATGTGTAGGAGAGAGATACTAAGATCCTTCTTAAATGATACTACATAGTACATTACAACATAATATGATTTATTCAACTATTTTCACAATACATAGCATATACAATTTTAGATTTGGATAATTACACAGTGTACAGATTTATATCATATAATTATACATATCACATATACAATTTATAGACTAATTACTTTCAAAAATAATTACATAGGTAGGGGCTTTATATGCAGACTTATATAATATAGTTGTGTATGTAAACTTAACTAGTTGCTAAAGTATGTTATTATCATTAGAAACCCCATAATTTCCCAAGCTAAGGTTGTGCGTGTTTATGCTTTATTATGTACGTCTGTGCGTGTATATACTTCAAATTGCGCGTGTATATACTTATAATGTACGTCTGTGCGTGTATCTGTTTGAAATTGTGCGTGTTTATGCTTTATTATGTACGTCTGTGCGTGTATATACTTATAATGTACGTCTGTGTGTATCTGTTTGAAATTGCGCGTGTTTATGCTTTATTATGTACTTCTGTGCGTGTATATACTTCAAATTGCGCGTGTATATGCTTTATTATGTTCGTCTGTGCGTGTATATGTTTGAAATTGCGCGTGTTTATGCTTTATTATGTACGTCTGTGCGTGTATTTCCTTATAATGTACGTCTGTGCGTGTATATACTTCAAATTGTGCGTTTATATACACTTATAATGTACGTCTGTGCGTGTATCTGTTTAAAATTGCGCGTGTATGTACATGAAAATGGAGATGAAGACATTGTTGAAAAGAATATTTGACATAACAAAGCGTACAAGTCATTCAATAGACCGTTTATATAATTGTTTAGTTGTTTAATAATTTTTGAGAAACATTGTCATAGAATAAAAAATTAATGTTTTATCATGGTTATCCGAGAACAGATAATTGTTTAGTTATTTAATTATGTTTTATTGTTCAATAATTTTGAGAAAGATGAATAAAAGATTAATGTTCTATATGTGTATTATTACTATTCTCCCCTCTGTACCATAACATGAAAAAGTGATAGCTATAATTAGTATGAGAGAGAGAGAAGCAAGAATGAGGTAATTACCTACACACCTGCCTGTGATGACGTGTCATTAAACAAGATGAGACTTGTCTGTCAACGTCGACAACTTGTTTAGCGTATGCATGTTACTGAGCATGCGCTGGATCTAGGTAAGTGTAAGCGACTATATAAAGTCTACAGTTGTTAGCGTGTACTAGTAGCAGACAGTACGTGTACAGCAGCAGCAGCAATTACGATGATGTTGAGTATAAGCAGTCCTAATTATTGTTATGATAACGAGACCTGCGAGAGCGAACGCCTGGAAATAGGTAAGTTGTTGTTTATAAAGCTTCAAGTTTGTGTTTGTATGCTAATTTGTGTCTATTTTGCTGCTGCTTGTTTAGATGGAGGCCCTGATGTTGCAGATCATGCATCATCATCAACAGCAAGTACCGACAAGTACAGCGAGAACGGTCAAGCGTGGAACAATGAAGAAGAAATAGGTAAGATGTTTAAAACTTTTGTATGTTTATGCTTATATTAACCGATTATTGTATTATTATTGTTTAGCGTTCCATGATCTGTCGCAGCAGCCTCTATACTACGCTGATGACGCTCTAGCAGCATCGGAAAACTTTACCATCGTAGATACACCAGTAGCAGCAGCTAAAGGTGAAGTACGTGTTCAACTGCTCGGGGCTGTCCAGTATCCGTTGTATGTTACAAGACCTCCAGGTGAAGAAGAACAAAACTACGACCATATACACAACATCCAAGTAGGACTTATTCCACCTGACGACGACGACGACGCCTTGGGGCCTAAAGAATTTGACGTGGTAGTAAAGCTCGAATGCGTAAATAACGTATGTCAGCATGGTGAAATAGTGTTGTCGGAAAGTGACTGGTTCGAGCTGTATGATATACGAGTCGAGGCAATGTTTAAAAATTTCTTTTATGGTTGCTGCTGCCGCAAGGACGACAGTGTACTACATTGTGATAAACATTTGAAAGTCCATCTATGTGACAATTTATACATCGAGATTATTCACAACGAGTTTTTCGGCACCAGGGTGGCGATTCATCAGAATGATAAACAACGGACTATAACCTTAAAAGATTACGAGTTTCAGTTTATGTTGCAGCTAGCACCGCTGATCAATCATCAGGCTCGAACGTTACATCACCTGGCCTTTTCGCGTTTCTACCATGCAAACATAGATAACGTAGCAGAAGGTCAACTGAGACGCCCCGAAGATGTCTATAAAACGCTTCCACCTACAGACTCCATCTTATTCACGACCGAACTGTTATGCGGATACTACTCAGCTACCAGTTTAATAGACAACGCATCAACAACAACACCTGGTGGATTGAACTCGTTCATTTTATTAGAAATAATAAAACATTATCCGCAAAAGTTTATCGATGCCGTACGTACACGACTGCAATCATATCAACAGCAGCCGAAAACGTCAACGACGACAACGTTTGCACCGTCGTATTAAGAACACCATGGCGGAAATAAACTGTCTTAGAAATAGGTTACAAAAATATTTGAACAATTTGCAAGTGTTACGCGATGATCTCAACTCATACTGTGTAATGAATAATTTGTCAAATAATATGTTACAATTTTCCATTAAATGTATAGAAAAATAAATAATATGTATATTTAAACATTGATGTTTCATTTACTAGCACGACTAAGGGTGAAGGAGGGTGAAGAGTGAAGAGACTAGCATGACTAAGGGTGAAGGGTGACGAGACTAGCATGACTAAGGGTGAAGGGAGAAGAGTGAAGGGCGACTATATATAAAAGGTAGATCGTTATCAGCGAGAGAGTACACGAATAAAGCCGAATCTTTCCGATGGCAAACATCCAGGTTACAAAGCAGAGCCGGTAAGTAGTCATCCTATGAGAAGGAGAGAGAAAGTTTCCGCTTAGTGAAAGGGATGGCAAGGGAAATCCAAGATGGCTCCTTCAAATGACAAATTCAAAATGATAGATGCAAAATTGACAGATTTAAATGACAGATGCAAAAATGACAGATGCACAATGGACAGATTTAAAATGACAGATGTAAAAATTACATATGCATAAATGACAGATGCAAAATGATAGATGCAAAATGACATATGCATATTTGACAGATTTAAAATGACAGATGCAAAATGACAGATGCAAAAATGACAGATGCAAAAATGACATGCAAAAATGACAGTATTAAATGACAGATGCATAATTGACAGATTTAAAATGACAGCTTTAAAATGACAGATGCAAAAAATGACATATGCATAAATGACAGAGATGCAAAAATGACAGACTAAAAATTGACAGACGTATAAATGACAGCTGTAAAATTGACAGATTTAAAATGACAGGTGCAAAAAATGACAGATTAAAATTGACAGACGTATAAATGACATATGCAAAAATGACAGATGCATAAATGACATATGCAAAAATGACAAATTTAAAATTAACAGATTCAGTACAGATTCAAATTTTAGCGCGCCACATGTTGTGATATAAAATGGCTGCCTCTACATACCCCCGGTGGTAATACAGATTTCTTCATGACGCCCTCTAGTCGTAGTACACAGTTTGTCGGTATTCCTGCATGACGCCCTCTATTGACAATACTCTGGTTGTTGGTAATACAGATTCCCGTCATGACACCCTTTATTAGATTACCTAGGTCGTCGATAATACAGATTTCTTCATGACGCCCTCTCTTAGCAATACACACTAATTGTAGCATGACGCCCTATATTGGCAGCACACAGATTGCCGGTAATACAGATTCCAACAATGGAGGTCGGGCGTGGTCAAAATGGCGCCCAAAGTTCCAAAATGGCGCTCGTCCAATCAGGGAACAGCAAGCGTGTCATCCAAAATGGCGCTCGGCCAATCAGAGAACAAGAGGCGTGTCATCCAAGATGGCGTCGACCAATCAGAAGCAAGGGGAGGAGCTACAGGAGTGGGGGTAACCAATCAGAGCGCAGTAGGCGTGGCCAGAAAAAAAGTGGTGGGAGGTATGCCAAGCGCTGTTATACCTACTGACGTTAGAATGTATGTGGAGCATCCGGTAATTTGTTAGTTCTGTTCTAAGAAGTCTGGAGTTTTTGCAGGTGTGTTACTGACCGCTTTATAATACCAAACGAGTAGGTTAACGAAGCGATATCATATGTGTTTATTGCTTTGACTATATGTTTGGTGTTAAGTTTTGTTTTTAATATTCCTCTTATTCGTTTGGTTAGTTCTATTATTAGTTGTCTTTTTATTTTAGTGTGGTCTATTCGTTTAGATTGGAGCACTCCAAGATAGACTGTTTTACATCTGTGGCATAAAGTTTCAGGTCATCCATGTATAATAAATGAGATATAGTATGACTATCACTAGTGGGGTTCTTTAACATGAAGCCATATTTTGATATATTAAGTAAATTCTATAGCGGGTTTATTGAAAGGCAGAACAACAGAGCACTAAGAGAATCGCCTTGAAATATTCCACGAATGATCAAGATAGGTTCAGTGGTTATTGTAGTTTGTTTTGTTTGTAAACTAACTGTAGTTTCGCAATTCTGCATTGTTGTTTATAGAAACTGGATAAGTATGAGATTTACTTTGTATACACTTAGAATCTTTACCAGCCAAGTGTGTGGCACAGAATCAAATGCTTTCTTGTAATCTATAAAGCAGCTATTAAAGGTTTCGATTCTTCACTTGTGCTTGTTTTAAGATTATTGCATCTATGATCAACTGTTCTTTACACCTTTAGCGCCTCTCCTACAGCCTTTCTGTTCATCTGCTAGAATGTTATTACTGTTAATATGTTCGGTAATAATTTCTGTGAGACAGGATATTATGATTTTATATATTGATTGAAGGCATGTAATGGGTCTGTATTTCGAGGGGTCGTTGGACATTTGGCCTTTAGGTAGTAGGTAGGTTAGACCTTGAATTAAAAATTTCGGGAGTAAATGTGTTTTTTTAACCAGTTGTTGATATACTTCAGTAGGTATGGGTGGATACTTCTTGTACCAGTAATTATGGATTCTGTCGCTTCCTGTGCCTTTCCAGTTGCTGTTTATTTATTACATTGATTAAGATTTCAGGATGAATTTCAGTTATTACCATTTCCGTTATGTATTCAGAGTTATTTAGTTCTGTTGTTATCCAAGTGGCATCCGTGTTGTGGATTACTTTATCCTTCCAAATTGATGACCAAAACTTCTCGATTTGTTGATGTGATGGGAGATCGTATGTTTGGGCGTGATTCGCAGTGGAATTATCATTTCTAATACTTCGATAGAAGTTCTTTTCATTATTATGAAATTTACGATTTTGCTTTTTTCGTTGGTCACATTGAAGGTATCGTTTTAGCCTGCTAGCAAGGGCAAACTGTTTCTGCTATAAGTGGTCCATGAGCTCTGTGATATTTTTGTTTTCTTTATCATGAGGCGAGTGTATTCTGTATTTTCTAAATATTAAAGTTTGCATCAGGTACTTGATTTTGTTTTGTAGTCGCGTTTGCCAGGGTGGACTATGAGGTTCTTTTGTGGATTTAGTCTTATTATTCGATTGCACCTGTGATCCATTGCATTCTATGGCTGCTATGGCTGCGCAGTATATCCCAGTATGTATTTCTTCAAAAGTGTGAGATTGGGCTATAAATGTGGGAAGGTCGTGATGATTTAAATTAGATACTATTTCGTCTAATTTGGCAGTAGCAGTAGTTCCAGCATATAGAGTTAATACAGTGTTGAATTGTTTCTTAGATGTTCATTAGCTGTTAAATTTTCTGTATCTTCATGATTGCCTTGTGTTGAGTTGTTTTGTTCGTGTTCCATATTTTCGAATTCAGTACAACTTGTGTCATTAGTAAGGTCTATTGTTTCACTGCCTTCGTTTTTAAGTTCAGCAGAGACTTGTGCTCGTATTTTATCCAGTATTGCTGCTGCTAGGTAATTATTTCGGATAATCATCCGCTTTTGGTCAGAGAGTCGTTGTGCAGAGACGTTTGTTGTAGGATATTACTCCATAAACTTCTGATGCAATCTTTCACGGTATGCCATTAGATCAGTTTCGATTTTTGTTGTTGTATAGTACGTCTGCATGATAAACATATTAATTTCTTGAGTCCATTTCATGCGTTGACGTGGGTGTCCTGCTTCAGTGGTCTCAGATATGAGCGGATTGCTTTTCTGGGATACACTTTCAGCAGGTTGTTGTAAGATTTCAGGTGACGAGGTTATATCTCCTTCGCTCGGCTCAAGGTGAGTGGCATCTGTTACAACGGGGTAGGAAGCCGTGTGTCCATTATTAGAATTATTATTACTATTTATAACCATCGGGTGATTCTTGGCGCCTCTGCCCGATTTGAGGGGCGCCCGGCACCCATTGTCATTATTATTACTTCTTTCTATTATTGATTTTTTTAAAAATTTTCCCAAGAGATCAACTCTAAGGGTAGTTAATTCAGAAAGTGTAGAGGATATTGTTGTACTTCTAGTAGCATAATAATGACATTTCAAAGTACTTAACAGTTCAAAATTCCCATTTGTTGGATCACCTATTAACAGTAAGTTGACAATTCTAAGGTTTGATTGATTGCGGTTGTTAATTGTAACTGGTTTAGATGTTATGTTTATATAAGAAGAAGCAGTAGCAGTAGTACTTAAATTTGGAGTTAAATACACCTGAAAACAAAGTTTGTATAATTGTGAAATAATAAAGATTTCTACAGATGTTCCGAAAGCCCCATGTTTTCACATTTTCTCACAATAACTGTTTCGTAACACTTTATAAAAGTCATCAAATGCAAGTATAAAATTTAAAAGTTTTTCCCAATGTTCATCAATGTACGTAACTGTCTGTTGTCAAAGTTCCATATGCTTTTCTTGTGTGTTAGATAGACACATACTAATGGATCTGAAGAGGCAGTTACCGTCTCCTATTATACTGTCTTTGGGACTCCATTGGTAAAACTGTCAATTTACTTTTCTGACGTTTTTGGCACTTGAATGTCACTTGTATGTCAATTTTCGGAGAATATAAACTTCACTTATGATCAACAGTCATGATCGGGGACATTGCTAGTGGACCGAAAAAGTTTTGTATTTGAAGATAAGTGTAAACAATCTAGTACATTTTATGACAACAATGAATTTTGTGGGAGTCAATTATTACAAAATCGTTTTTTCTATGACAATACTTCAGAGAAGAGTATTTTAAGGCATTCTCCTGATTCTAGATGTTCTTATAAAGTTATAATTGCTTATTGTACTGATGGCAATTGTTCTTGTAACTCAATTAATGCTTTTCCAAGTGTAGGGGTGTATTCTCTGAATAATCGTGATTTGATTTTCGTTGAATTATGTGCGTTCCATTTAGTTGAAAATATTTTGTTAATCGTCCTCTTGATACAGGAGCAGATACTGCTCTGATAGAACATTTTACGTTGAAGGAAAACATTTGCGTTCGTCTTGACTAGAGCTCTAACTTAAAGAGCATTACTTGCGATTCTGTCTGTCTTAAGTACTAATTGTTTACATGCAACGCTAAATATTTTTTAGTTGATTTTTATTGCTCCGATATTAATAATCTTGAAACACCAACTGGAATCTCATAACAATCACTGAGGATCCAGATTAGAAAGGATATTGACCTCACTTAGGAACAAAATATTTTCAACTATTGCTACTAATGTAGTCAAAAATATATTTTATTTAAAAAAATTGTAGCTAACCGTAAAGTAAATTTAAAAAGAACGGCGTATGCCCAATATAAGTGTTATAAATTTTACCCTAATTCTACGGTATAATTTTTTAATGATTTTTGAGAATTGCAAAGTATGGATTTACATTAAACTCTAGTCTTTATTTAAAAGCGAAGCAAATGCATTGAACACGTTACAAATGAAGATGTTGGTAAATAAATTTTAAAATTATCCATATATTATAACGACATTTTCTAGCTTGATGGTGATAATGTAACCTGTATAAATTCGATAATGCATAAGATCAATGTTAAGACTAGAACTAAACCTATTTTCGAAAAGTGGTGTGATTTAACTGAACCCCAAATGTAAGTAGTACAAAAACAAATTAGTAAAATCAACGTAAAAAGTTCACGAAAAAGTTTGTTCGGAAAGATGTCCATAGGACTTTTCTTTAGTACTAATATCTAAGAAACCAGATAGTGATGGCAATAAACGTTGGAAAATTTTAGTAGATTATTGAAAATTAAGCGAAAAATTATTGGTAATTTTTTGCACTACCAAATATGATTGAAATCTTAGATTTCAAGCAAAACTCTTTTTTAGTCACAAAAAACAGCTGCATTAGTATGTTAGAATGTCAATGGAATCAAAAGATTCTCAAACAATATTTCAAAGATTAATAAATAATGCCTTCTGCGGTCTTCAAGAAATTGTTTCATTTTCGTGGATAATGTAATAATTACAATTATTGTATAGTGTAAAACCACGGACATAGAAACAACATACATGGTATCGAAGTAGTCCCAGCGTGTCATCGCTGGTGCCAAAACCGTATGCGTGCGCATTAGTATATAGTGGGTGTGTACTTGTGTACACCAGATAGGTTTATTTTATTACAGAAATAGTTTTGGTTTAGTTAACGTGGGACATTGTTAAGGCAGGCTAATAGAAACTATCTTTTTGCAAGAGATTGTACACTTGTAATAGATGCTAGGCATACTATAGAGTTTTTTCGTTCATCGCTAAAATATCTAGGTTTTCCGTTTACCCGTCTCGTTTAAAAACTGGCCCAGAAAAAAATAGTGAAGTACGTTTTATGGATATGCAGTTGGAGTACCGTTGCTACATCACACATTTTTTTCATCACACTTGGGCTCAAAAAGTGTATAAATCGTCAAAGATTATAAAAGAGGCTTTAGTGGCAGCTCCAGGATTAACATCACTGAACTTTTTATTGACGAGTGTAATTCAATGTGACCAGTCTGAGACATGTTGAGGTTACGTTTAACACAGGAACTGGATAGCGTTGGAAAAGTAGTAGTTTTCGCCTCGTGGAGTCTGAGAGACAGAAGTTACAACGCTTCCAATGTATTCCATACATTGCAATAATAAATTAATAACAATAATCAATTAGTACTCAAATTCCAAAGATGATGCTAAACACCATTTTAAAGCAAACAAAAAATATCAATTTAATGTTACGTACTAAAATACTTTTTTTTGCAGAAAAGGTAGCATTAAACTAAATTGTACAACGATGTTAGTATTACATAAAACCGTGAACAGTAGTTTTGGTTATTAAGTCACATAACCTAATAGTAAGAGAAAGAGTTTTACAGTATTATATACCAAAAGTGTTAGTAATAACAAGTAACGGTATTGTTACTTGTTTACCGTTTTAGATGCTCATTTCATTGTTTTCAAAGAGAAGATGTCTCATAATTTTAAAGTAAAAATAAAAAGCCGAAAAAATTCTACAATTAATTAAAAGTTTTTTATATTGAACTAAGCATACCGAATAAATTGGTTGGTCTGCGGCTGGTGTAATCAGAAGTCTTCTTAAAATATAACATAGCGGGTAAACGTGGTAGAGCTAGCTTATATACGTTATATGCCCTTTAAGTTTTACTTATTAGCAATGTACCTTTCATTTGTTGCTTATCAGTAATTTTTATAAAGTATTGTACAAAAGACAATTATTTAAATTTCTATTCAAAGTAGAACCACATTCTATTTATTATGTAAACAAATATGCAAATTTAGACAGTGTTTTTGTATTTGCATGTGTGTACACATCCTTTTTGTTGCTTACTTTACCTTTCTTTAGTGCTTAAACGGAAGTATGAACACTGACAAATTATAATAAATTAAAGTTTCGTGCTTTCGACGGAAAAGTATTCTTTTATATTCAGATAAAAGCACTTTACGTGTTGGTTTCAGTGACATTGAATTCTACTTAACATTAGTATAATACATAATTGTTTAAGTTAGTTTTGAGGCGTCTTACGTGATAGTGTAGTCTAATACCGCACCTTGATGTTATTTTGAACTTTAGAATGTAGGAGTAACTAAGTTTACTACACAGAAAGCCTTTACAGTTTCTTTTGTGCTTATGAATAGTATGAATACAGTAAAGGGTAGTCTAGCAATTAAATTCCATCCAGGTATTTAATATTATATTATTATTAGTCATGATGTTAGATATCTATACCGTTTTATTTATTATATTCTTGTAGTAAATACCTGTATAAATAAATGGATCATTGTTTATGTTTAATCTCTTACGAAAAAATAACATTTCTCGGGCTGAAACCGCATATACTTTGCAAACTAAAACTTCATCTGTCCAATAACCATTGTAAATTGAATTTGTAGAATAAATTCCAAATAAATTTGTAAAATAAGCTACCTACCTTATAGTAGGTAATACCCACCCTACTCTTCAGATGGAAAAGCATAAATTTCATATAGAAATTCGTCTGGAAATCTAGTATGGGATTTGTTTCAAATATGAGGGCATTATCACTACTTTTCATACGAAATGTGCGAAGGCTTCCCTCACAGATAAGCTCTGATTTAGTCCTGTCGATACTTATGTGTCTGGTTTGCAAATTTTAAAATCAATATGAATGAGTTGTACTTGGTTGTGTAAGGCGAGAGGTTTTTTTATAAAAGCAACGTAACATCTTGTATTCATACAGTGCAGAAGCAACTCAACTTAATTGTCTAATGTTGAGTAATAATTAATAAAGCTGCAAATCTTCACGTTTTATTTAATGTTTATTTCATAGATATTTATGATAATGCTTATAAATATAAAGAGGGCTGCTTGAAAAACTGGCACTTTTCGTCGTGCGTCATTTAGAGTATTAGAGTAGACATACCGGTACTTGCCACACCCCCCACTCTTCCTACTTTTGGCCACGCCTGCTGCGCTCTGATTGGTTATCCCCACTCCTGTAGCTCCTCCTCTTGCTTCTGATTGGTCGACGCCATCTTGGATGACACGCCTGCTGTTCTCTGATTGGACGAGCGCCATTTTGGATGACACGCCTGCAGTTCTCTGATTGGACGTGCGCCATTTTGGAACTTTGGGCGCCATTTTACCACGCCCTATGAATCCACGACGGGAAACTGTATTACCGACAACCTGTGCATCGTCAATAGAAGGCATCATGAAGGAATACCGACAAACTATGTACTACTAGAGGGCGTCATGAAGAAATCTGTATTAACGGACGTTCTGCTAATTGTTAATAGAGGGAGCCAAGGTTTATCATTTTATATTAATAAATTTTAATCTGTCATTTTTGCATCTGTCATTTATACATCTGTCAATTTTTAATTTGTCATTTCTGAATCTGTCATTTTTGCATCTGTCATTTTAAATCTGTCAATTTTGCAGCTATCATTTATACGTCTGTCAATTTTAATCTGTCATTTTTGCATCTGTCATTTTAATTATGTCATTTTTGCATCTGTCATTTATGCATCTGTCAATTTTGAATATGTCATTTTAAATCTGTCATTTTAAATCTGTCAATTTTGCAGCTATCATTTATACGTCTGTCAATTTTAATCTGTCATTTTTGCATCTGTCATTTTAATTATGTCATTTTAATTATGTCATTTTTGCATCTGTCAATTTTGAATCTGTCATTTTTGCATCTGTCATTTTAAATCTGTCAATCTTGCAGCTGTCATTTCTACGTATGTCAATTTTAATCTGTCATTTTTGCATCTGTCATTTATACGTCTGTTAATTTTTAATCTGTCAATTTTGCATCTGTCAGTATAAATCTGTCAATTTTGCATCTGTCATTTTTGCATCTGTCAATTTTTAATCTGTCAATTTTGCATCTGTCATTTTAAATTTGTCAATTATGCATCTGTCATCTTTGCATCTGTCTTTTAAAGTTGTCATTTTTGCAGCTGTCATTTTTTGCATCTGTCATTTAAATCTGTCATTTTAAATCTGTCATTCTTAAAGTAGCCATCTTGGATTTCCCCAGATTTGAATTTTTCTCCTTCTCGCTACGACCTACAAATTCTGCAACATTTCTCTCTCTCTCTCTTTCTCTCTCCTCTCGGTAACTTTTTCGTATATATCCCTCTCTATTCTAGTAACTTTGGCTATCAACAGGGATCGAAGCCCGTCACGCGGTTTCAATTAACTCAACAAAGGTCCTTACAATGACGACGACAGCTCGATAAAACGTTTAAAATTTTGAATTTGTCATTCTTGAAGTTACCATCATGGATTTCCCGCCCTTGAATTTTATATTTTACGGGCGACTAACCACATGATCAAAATTATTGTATTCTAATGAAACTTTCTACCCAAAGCGATCATGAAATTTAAAGAAACCGACAATCCTCGATACAACTGCGAGGTTTGCAGGCTCGTCTAACCGTTATATCTATGTCAGTAGCTACTCTTTGTGAAGGGCTTTCGGATCTCCATGTTAAGAAAATTACGTTAATAAATACACAAGCTCTTGAATCACGTTCAGGGATCGGACTGGTTTCTAACACTAATATGTATTATTATCAACGGCTGAATTAACTATTTAAAAAGAAAATAAAACTAGTTCTAATGCAGAAAATATATATAGACTTACCATTAACGCATTGTATGACTTTAAATTAAAGCGGGTAACAACAAGAACATTAAAACCGAAAACACACAACTATACTGTATAACCTACCGCTCTAAACTGAACTCAAATATATGAACCTCGACGGCAAAAAGGGAAACAAACACCCTGAGGATATGGCTGCATTCTTTTAAAAAGCATGATTTGACCTGTAAATCACTAGAACTTTTGCGGTTTTATACGTACTTCGAACCCCAAAACAGGTAATTTTAATGGTTCTTTCTGTAAAAAATTCTCCCTTTTAACGTACTTGTTCCAATGCGCAATTTCAAACAGATACACGTACAGACGTACATAATAAAACATATACACGCGCAATTTCAAACAGATACACGCACAGCCGTACATAATAAAGCATATACACCCACAATTTACAATCATCGTGTTATATTCTATATCATTAACTCCCTTTTTTTTGTTGCCTTTGCTGCTGCCTATGTTATCATGTTTGGTTTTTCTAGTCAGAGATCCATCATCATCTTGACATATTCATTTTCTTTTATACGACCATACTCTGATTTCTTGTCTAACAAGGCGGACTCTGCCATTTTTGTTTCAAGACTGTTTCTAGCCTAAGGATGTATAACCCCAGGGTTGACCTGCAGAGCATATTATGTTAGCGTTCAATTAGTATGGCCTTGATATCCTTAATTGTTATCGAAAAAGGATAAAGGGTTAATAACCTGTAGGCATATGTTAATTAGACGGAATGAAGATATCATACAATTTTAAGACAGCATCCAAAATAAGACTCTTTTTGATAATGCTATTATAGTGTTACAACATCTGATTTAATGGGCGACATCTTCATGTATGTTAATATTTAAATGGATAGGTAGTTTTGAATTATATCATCCCCAATTACTATAATAGTGACTTTAATAGAAATAGAATACAGCTCCGTGTACAACAGATAATAAATACAATATAAAAAGTCAACATTAGTTTATAAGTATCATCTTTGATAATGATAGATTAGCTATCGAATCAATTGACAGCTAGATTAAAAATAAATTTTAAATTTTAGAAAATAATAACTAATTTAAATTACTAATCACGTATGCATCCCATGAACTAGTCATAAAATATATTTATATCCTAATAGACATCATGCAATATATCTTAGGGGTGAAAGCTGTTTCAGCTGCATCGTCAATTTTTATTTTAAATAACACCGTTCTTAAAATATAATATACCTACATTTAAAAGATTCTGCATTTAATCTGTAGTTTAATTTAATGAACGAATTTACAGTTCAAACACAGCAAGGTACGAATCAATATTAGACAGCGACATAGTATATGTTAACATTTTAATATTATATATATAATTATATGAATTATATGTATATATATTTGTCATGATCCATATTTACTTGAATATTTATTAAACTGCCTACACAGGAATAATAATAAGACAAAACATAGGGTTAAATTAAATTGTATTACGCTCAAAATTAAGGTATTTACCTGAGAGAAAAAGAATTTTTTAAGATATTGGACTTCCTTAATTACGTTAAAAGGGTTATTACCTAGGTACTTATTTCTTGTAAATTTATGGAATTACCTGCTTTGAAGACCTAAGAACCTTGATGCACTTTAAATAATATTTGAGATATAACAAAAATACATATACTGTAATGATATGAAAATGAATATCGTATTGGGTTACATCATACATGTTGAAGAACGAACATCATTGAGGGTTGCCGATAAAAGTTTAATCTTGCCATTAAAGCCATTGAACATTTATATACACCAAAGAATTTACCACATTAATACGTTTCAAAAAGGAAAATAAAGATAAGACCAGTTCGCGGTCGAACCAGATATGTCCTTCGATGCAGAGAAGGCAGACTTTCCCCTATGTTTGTTATGATAAAAGAAGCCGGACCCAAACTCTTAATTAAGGTATCCATCGACCTATCGATAAAGATTTACCTGAGAGAAAAAGAATTTTTATAACAAAAACGATGTTATTATTGCTGACTAAAACAATTTATATTATCAGCTTAGAATAGGAATCCTTTCTAAAAGTATTACTAAATGTTTAAACACTATTTTCTAGTATGTATTAAATAGCATCATAATTGTAACCTATAATAACTAATATCCATGTGAAACAAATATAAATAATACAATATCTATCAATATCTATCAATAGTGTAAAATTCCTCTTTATAACTAATTATTGTTATGATGATGAGACCTGTGTGTGATTGACTTATTGCCCCCTGGAAATAGGTAAGTTGTTTATTAGATTCCTTTAATATTAAAATTAAGGGGAAAAAGAGGAAAGTGTCGGAACAAATTTTTGTTTATTAAAAAAGAAAAGTGACAGACCGCCTTAAAGATTTTACCTGCGTTTTTAGCGCTCGATACGGATCCCTTTTAAGGGCGTTCTTAGGTAAAAAGATTCTTATGTATGGATATTGATATTGCTTATTGCAATAACATAAAAGTTAGATAATTCATAAATATATAACTAACAAAGTAATAAAATATAAGTAACTAATAAAGAATATATGCTTGTATTTATTAAAGAATTTTAAAGTAAAGTATTAAAATTTAAAATAAGTAATAATTTAGCTTTTAAATTGGGGGGCAGGAATCGACCTAGGCAAAGTTTGTAAATAAAATGTAATATAAATTTATAATTTACAGAGATGTGTTTCACACATTCTCTCCAAATTCGAGAAACGATTCTTTAGGTAAACTGTACATTCTTGTTTAAAAAAAAGGTTTTCTCAGGTAGACAGAGTTTTAAGATGGTATTGATTACACTAAAATCCTTTAAAGAAGTTTGAAAAGATTATATTGACGACGGCAAAGCATTGGAACAAGTACGTTAAAAGGGAGAATTTTTTACAGAAAGAACCATTAAAATTACCTGTTTTGGTGTTCGAAGTACGTATAAAACCGCAAAAGTTCTAGTGAGTTACAGGATAGCTATATACAAATTAGTTCTAGAGGGTCTCCACCATGCGGCGCTCGTTAATATACAAATGTATATTTTTATATAATATTTGTCAATGTGACTACTTATTAATTATTGCATTTAGTGACACCCGACATATGGCAACTCTGTAATACCCAATATAACCCAGTCTCTTATAACATCTCTCAGATGTACTTTTCTTGTAACTATGCTAACGTAGCAGTGTTGGGGATCAATCAATTAAATGTTTAATCAATTAATCAATTTATTGAACATTTAATTGTGACATTTAATTTGCAATTATATTTAATTGCAACTAACCTTTTAATTGTGGACTGCAACTAAATTTAGTTGCAATTAAACTCGATTGCAATTATTATATCATTTGCAATTGTGCAGTTAAACATTTTTCAATTAACATGTCAATTGCAATTAAAAATCGCAGCTAACATTGTTACAACTAATACTATTTATGAAATGTTTGAATTACGTAAAAATTAACTATACAGATCATTCTGGTTTTAGTTTCAGCATATTGCATTTCAACCTTGTACCATGCGTAAACAAAGCTACCAAAATATAAATAAAAAGTACAATTGAAATGTTTATGAATGTATTAGGTCAATTGGGTGTACAAATATACTAATCAACTAATGAACTGGACCATTTGAACAACATTCATAATGTACTTATAGCAAACACTTGAAATATTTTTTACATTAATTAAAAAAAATTTTAAAGTTAGTGACAAAAGAAAACGAAGGTGGGATTTGGATTTTCTGGAATTACGATTTAGTACCTGCTTTTTTTCAAACGGACAAATATCAGAAAAGAAGGAAAAAGGTAATAAAATTTACAATGAATAAAGACACCCCTTTAAAGTCAATGGTGTTTTTATTAGGGGTTACAGTAGTCATAAAGTACTTACAAACATTTGAAATATTTCGTTAAAATTCTTAAAAATACGCATTTTCATTACGTTATTAGCAATAACGTAATAAAAATGCATATCTACCCCTCAAGCTTAAAATTTCATATTTTAAAAAAATTTAAAATAACACCAGATGGTGAGAAATAACGGTTCAAGGGATTTACTTACCACCTTGGACTGTTAATTTAGGATTTGCTGGTGTTTGAAAGTGTTCTTTATAAAAAATAATGTTTTTTTTCGCCATT
Source organism: Agrypnus murinus (assembly GCA_929113105.1). Taxonomy (NCBI): domain Eukaryota; kingdom Metazoa; phylum Arthropoda; class Insecta; order Coleoptera; family Elateridae; genus Agrypnus; species Agrypnus murinus. Next base: position 17,966,999 of record OV816024.1, on the reverse strand, counting down.
CATTCAAGTATTCCAGTTTATTTAGAAAAACGAAAAAAGCTACTGATAAGTATTATACATACTTCTTAATCGTTTTTTTATTTTAAATTTACTATATCAGGGTTATATCTTAAATATATAACAATGACAATTTCATCTTGTTTAATTGATTTCTCATTTAATTATTTTCGGAAACAGTTTTTAATTTAATAAGTAGAGTCGTTGGTAGAGTGCTCAAACCAGCGCTGCCAATGTCTGGAAAATTTCCCGAATTTCGGGAAAAATGACAGGCTAGTGGGAAGTTTGTGGGAAACAAGAGATTTACGGGTAAAATCGGGAATTTCAGATATCAAAAATCAAAACAGTCTTAAGGTAAGTACTCACAGCAGCGGATCCGAAGGCGGATGTCATACGATTGGTCCGGATCCGCTGCTGAGAGTAGTTACCTTTACTAATACATTTTTTAGTGTGTTGTACAATTTAATTAAATGCCCGTGTAGTTCTGGTTTTATGATTTTCGATTCTCTGATTTTTTTATGTTGGTACTTTGTAAAATACTAAAATGCCAAATAATAAGAAAAACAGATACATAACTGTACATTATGGGTTATGGGCATGTTCCCAGCGATGTGCCAGCCGTTTACCGTTACCGGTAAATTTATCGAACTGCGGATAAATCTACCGAACTTGACTAAATTCTATTATGAATTTATAGTAGAGTCAATTTTTGCAAAAAACATGCCTAAGTTCTTATTTTTTACTATCTAAAGATAGATACTTGAAATCTTTTGTAATGCCTTCAGTACTAGACTTGTATAAAATGTAATATGTTTGAAATGGGGGCACCCCCCCCCCCTAGTGGTTGAGACCACCATTTTGTACCCCTAATTTAACAACGCAACCAAATTGAGCGAAATTTATGTTGAGAGGGTTCTTGGAGTCGCTGATTATGATCCAATGAGAAAATTGAAAAATTCAAAATGGCGGTCTAAAATAACGGCTTTTGAGATTGAGAATGCGATTTATGCCGTTTCTATTGATTTTATAGAGAAATTTAAAGAGTCGAAAAGTGTTTAGAATGTGATTCTGCAAAGGAATACATTATTTTGGTTGCCTTATTATGTAACCCCTTCACTCTCCCCTAGTAGTAGAGTCAATTTTTGCATTAAGTTCTTATTTTTTACTATCTTAAGATAAAGATTTGAAATCTTTTGTAATGCTTTCAGTACTGGACCACTATAAAATGTAATATGTTTAAAATGGGGACACGCCTCTTCGGGGCGTTGAAGCCCCCATTTTACACTTGCCCCAATTTAATAACTCGGGAAGTTTTCCATCAACTTGAGCGAAATTCATGTTGGGGGGGGGGTTTGGGGTTCCTGATTATGAATTCAATAGAAATTAAGAAATACAAGATGGCGGACCCAAATGGCGGTCTTTGAGATTGGAAATGCAATTTACGCCGTTTCTATTGATTTTAGAGAAAAATTCAGAGAGTCAAAAAGTGTTTAGAATATGATTTTGCATAGGAATACACTATTTTGGTTACCTTATTATGTAACCCCCTTCACTCTACCCTAGTGGGCTTCTCAGTAGGGGAGAGTGAAGGGGTTACATAATAAGGTAACCGGAATTATGTATTCCTATGCAGAATTACATTCTAAACCCTTTCTGGCTTTTTGCATTTTTCTCTAAAATCAATAGAACCATTTTGAATTTTCTGATTCTAGCTTTTGATTCATAATCAGCGACCTCAAATTTCCTCCAACATAGTTTTTGATCAACTTGGTTGAAAACTTCACGAGTCATTAAATTGGGATTTTAAAATGGGGGCTTCAACCCCCCGAGGGGACGTGCCCCCATTTTAAACATATTACATTTTATATTGGTCTAGTACTAAAGGCAATACAAAAGATTTCAAGTCTCTATCTTTAGATAGTAAAAAATAAGAACTTAATGCAAAAATTGCCTCTACTACTAGGGGAGAGCGAAGGGGTTGCATAATAAGGTTACCAAAATAGTGTATTCCTTTGCAGAATCACATTCTAAACACTTTTTGGCTCTTTGAATTTCTCTATAAAATCAATAGAAACGGCGTAAATGGCATTCTCAATCTCAAAGGCCGTTATTTTAGGACCGCCATTTTGGGTCCACCATTTTGAATTTTTCAATTTTCTCATTGGATTCATAATCAGCGACCCCAAGAACACTCCTAACATAAATTTCGCTCAATTTGGTTGCGTTATTAAACTAGGGGTACAAAATGGGGGTCTCAACCACCAGGGGGGCGTGCCCCCATTTTAAACATATTACATTTTATATTGGTCCAGTACTAAAAGCATTAGAAAAGATTTCAAGTTTCTATCTTTAGATAGTAAAAAATAAGAACTTAATGCAAAAATTGACTCTACTATTAATCAATAAATGATTTATAAAACAAATCTTAAAGTTTACTACAAGTAATAGTAACCTGTATCTTAATAAAAATGTTAACTTTAAACAAGTATATATGTAGAAATGGCATTTCTATTCTAATAATTGCAGGACCTGAAATACAAGCTTGTACAACTGTGGCATTTTTACATTTGAAAACTAATGTATTTCTTACTATTTGTAGGTATTCATTCATGTAATATGGTTATTTGTTACCTATATATTTACTTCTACGCTTTGTTGACACTGCATAAATGTTACTTTTAGTTTTAATTACTATTTACAATTACATTAATAATTATTAAATAAATAAAGATTATTAAAAGTTTCACAGTTTTATTAAAATACAACCTGACAATATTGTTTCGACAGCTATGCTGTCATTATCAAAGGTAATATAATTATAAACACGTCGCTAAAAATATGATAATATATAATATATATATATATATATATATGATAAAAATATTAAAATATAAAAATGGCTGGAAACAATAAACAACAATAATAATTTTTCTTTATAATTACATTAATAATAATAGAAGCATTAATAGTTACTGTTTTAACCGGAAACTAACTTTCGGTTTAATTATTATTATTTCTTTACTTTTTAAATCAATTCAGGCGTCCGGTAATAAAATGTCTGGGAAGTGGGGGGGGGGCAGCATCAAAAGTGTGAACCTAACAAAAACCGAAACAAAAAATGTGCATAAATTTATTTTAAATAAATTTATTTCTTTCATTACATACGTTGGTGATCTCCTTGGTTAAACTCGGAATCTTGGATGAAGTCTCTTCCGAAATTAATAACTGCTAAAGCTATGCTTTTTAGAAATGTATTAACGCACACCATGCCTACAAAGACTACCATGCTATATAACAAACACATTAATTTGTAATGAGCAAAGTATGTCCCAGATAGCACATAATTTCCTAGGGACGTCCTTTTTTGACCGCTTTTATATCCAAATGTCCGTGGACATAAAACGGATAAAAAAAGTACGTCCAAAGGATGTCAGACCATGAACGTTAAATGTACGTCCGTTATTGGATCAAACAAGGATGTCCATAGGATATCCTACCTAGACGTTAAATGTACGTTTGTTATTGAACCAAGAAAGGACGTCCATATGCGATATGCGATGATGGACTTTAAATATTTATAAAAACAAACGATTGTAAATCAATATTTATACGCATAAAATACATACTTAGTAAGTTGTAAAATTGTGTTAAGTTAAAGGTATCACAACTATACTCTGATAATGCTAAAAATTTTATCGGCGCTAATAAAGAATTGATTAGATTTAAGGAATTGGTTAGTTCACAAGAGTTATATGATAAGGTTGCTAGACAAGGGATTAAATGGAATTTTATTCCCGCTAATTCGCCACATCGCGGTGGCTTATGGGAAGCTGGTATAAAACAAGTTAAAAAACATTTATTTAGAACCATTGGTAATACTTTATTAACATTTGAGTAAATGTATACATTGCTATCTCAAGTTGAAGCGTGTATCCCCTAAGCCTAAATCCTAACGATTTACAAACCTTATCCCCGGGTCATTTCCTAATTGGCGATCGAATAATGGCACACCCGGAACCTGAGTTAATCGATGTCCAGATAAACCGTTTATCACGCTGGCAACACATTCAGCGTATGAAGCAACATTTTTGGCAACGCTGGCAACGTGAGTATTTAAGCAGCCTAAAACAACGTCAAAAATTGGCTTCGTCATCTGGTTCATCTATAAAAATTGCAACAATAGTCCTCCTAATGGACAACAATCTTCCTCCATTAACCTGGCGAATGGGTTGCATCACCGCAGTCCATCCTGGCAAAGACAACGTGGTACGCACTGTGACAGTGAAAACTAACAGTGGTGACGTGATACGTGCGTTAAACAAAGTATGTGCCTTTCTTAATGAAGATTGAACTCCTGATTAAATTCATATATAAACATTTTATTATTTATTACAATATGAACTTCTATTATTATTTAGAATTGAACACCCTAGAGGGTTTCAATGGGCCGGTATGTTGGCGCCAAGTGGTAACGGTATTTGTAATTGTCGGCAGCAACAAAGTCGGCTTTAATGTAATCTTCCTTTATAATAATAAGCTGGTTCACCATTTTCTAGAATTTCTTAAGTACCGTTAGGTACAGTAAGGTAGGCTTGGGCCTTTTAACAAATAGTGTATTTTTCTAATTTGTATAGTTTCCCCTTCTTTTTTATTAAGTTATATATATTTGTAAGAAGTTTTAGTTCAAACCTTAGAACATAAAACTGTAGGAAGGAACATAATCATCTACCACATGCGACCGGGATGGGGTCTCAATATGGCGGAGTAGGTGTTTCCGGTTTTGTAATGAGATATTTCCATTGGTGGTTCTCGCTGCTTCGAAATGTGCACATAAACTACATAACCTCAATTTTAAAACATAGTATTTTGATATTAATCTTAGAATATAAATTTTGTATTTAACATTTTAAACAAACGAATACCTACTTATGAAATGTAATTCCCTTCTTCGTATTTGTCGGAGTTTAAGAGAAAATCAGATTTAGATGGTGTCTAATAGTGGCCAATGTAACGTATATCCGTCGCTTTTAAAGCTCGTTGCACCGGGTAGTTACGCTCCTTCCTACGTTTTATATTATAAGGTTCAAACAGTCTTTTTTTTATCTTGGTATGGTTACATAGCTTGCTAGTAAGAAAATAAACAGTTAAAACCATTTTAGTGTGTTTTATATTTCTCTTAAAGTTGGGATAATTCACTACACAACAGTATTCAGTATCAATACAGTCCACTATATTCGTTAAGAAGGTGTCGCGTGTAGCCAACATAGACCTTCATATTTTGTAAACCGTTTATTTCAAAACTCCTCTACGAGTAACTTAGAAACTTGAAAAATAATATTATTAGAATCTATTAAAAGAAGATAGTTGATGATGTAATAGCTTGCAAGGAGGTAGGGAAAAAATAAATCCCCTAAAAGACACAATAAAAAAGCAGATCAGCCCAGCGTTCGCCGTTCCGCGTTCCGCCAGCCAGTCCGAACGTTTCGCTCAAAAGTCGGTCAAAAAGGAATAGTAACCAGTATTCCATACTGTTTACGGTAGCTGTAATGGAAAATTACCCAAGAATCTGGTATTGAAACGTGAATAAAACTCGAAGAGCTGCATAATTTAATTCGAATGAAAATATCGTATTATTTTCTGCTTAAAACGTTCTTTTCTTCTGCCGGTATCCCAATTCTCTAGAAAATGAGAGCAAGTACTACTTGCCTTTATTTTTTCATTCTCGTTTTTTTCTACAATTTGAGTTAGATTAGCTACTGTGGACTAAGTATTGTCTTTGTCCAGAAACCTGGACTTTCTTAGTATTAATATATAGAATCTGTAAGGATCTCTGATGGTATCAGAATTATTATTACCCTTCCCCTCTACAATGTGCCTATAATTGCTTAGAATTTGATAATTTCTTGAGGTTTTCAGCGCACTATTTTTTCTATAAAAAGGTGGACCTTGCAGAAATACTTCATGAACTTTAACTTCTGTTTTTACCGACCAAAAAACAAGATCATAGTTACAGAAGGTAACTTAAGGTATAGTAGTAAAGACAGAAGGAGAGAAATTTCAGATGCCAATATTCTTAACATAAAAATGGGGATAGTACGGAACGCTGATATTGTAGGATATTGTATGTACAAAAGTTAATGCTATTATATAAGATAAGGAGCGTGCTATTGAAATACACTTATTTATACTGAAAAACGCATAACCATTACCGTGAATAGTGATCGTTTTTATGACCTAAATTAAAAGAATCTCATGGCTTTAATCACGATACACGGTGATACACCAAATACCGCTTTGGAGACTTTTTTATGAGAATACCTTAAAGGTAAACTTTATGCAAATCGACCTGGCAATCTGCGTGAGTTGAAACAAAAAATTAGCAAAGAAATTAATAGAACACCAACCGAGTTCATCAGAATATCAATTGTTAACATTTGAAGACGGCATTGCAAGAGTGTTTTGACCGGAAGACAGCTGGACAACATTTTTTTTAATATAAAATACATAGAAAATACAAGAAACAAAAGATATTTAGTATTCTTTATGAATAAAATTTTTGTAAAACAAATTTTATAACCAGCCTTCAAAAAGGGGAATTCATTCCTTTACACCTTGTATTTAGTTGTATGATTAGTAAACGAAATGTACTTATAACGTTTCACTTACAGAAGGTATAGATTTTTTTATTAACTATCATATGAAACAATTCACAAGCCTTAGCTCGCAGATTTTTCTTATCTTTTTTATGTATATTAGATTTTCTGATTAAGTCCTTCAATTTTAAGTCTCCCTTTACAGAGTTCCAGACTATCGATTCGTGATTCGTTTCTGTTGCAAATTGTCTACCGTAAAAATAGGGCCTAAAAGGTTATATAGCTTCTGCTGTAGCTAATATTTCGTGTTCGTATCTGCACTAATTACTTTTTACATTGCTAATGTTCAATAGGAAGCTACGTTAATGAAGCTAATAATGTAAGGTGGAAGCAGGTTTGTTAATAATTCTTTACATTGATGAAATGCATGCAGCTAATAGGAGTCGTCGGTTGTAAATTCACTTTCTTCATTAATAAATTGATAGTCAATTTTATTAACCTTAGTTTTAGTAACATTAATTAACAAAAAAGAAAATTTATGCTGCTTTAAGAATATTATTTTCTTTTAACACATAATATTACCTGTGATTTATCGCGACTATATGCTTTGAAATGCATTGTAGACAGCAAATTTCACTATTTTCGTTTTTTAAACTGTCAATGTTTTATTACTAAAATACGCTATACGAAAAAAGGCTAGTGAGGATAGACAATCATATACTGAAGTAGAACCATCATACTAGGGGCATCGGAAGTACCAAACAGAGGGTGAGGAAAGCCCTCTCTATTCTAGAACAGGGGGGCGTGGCCCCCTAGAAACAAGAATGAAAGTATAAATTAAAAAAGGCTGTGGACATATCGCCGAAAGTGGACAAATCGTCAATACATAAAACGACTCCGAATAGATCGGACACAAATCGAACAAATTGTCGAACGTGTGGTCAAAATGTCGAAACACATCTGTGGGCAAATCGTCGAAAGTGGTCAAAACGCCGGAAGGTATATTTGGACAAGTCGCCGAACGCGGTCAAAACGTCGAAACTCCTCAGTGGTAAAATTGCTAAAACGTAATTGTGCACAAATAGATAAACGTGATTAGAACGCCGAAGCTCATCTGTAGAAAAATTGCCAAAAGTGGTCAAATCACCGAAACGTAGTTGTGTATAAATAGCAGAACGTGGACAAAACGCTGAAAAGTATAAAACGATAGATAATGGATAGAGCTCTTTATTGAAACTATATTGTCCACGTACGGTCGTTGGTGCACAACTAAGTTTTGGCGATTTGACCACATTCGCCGATTTGCCTACAGATGAGTTTCGGCGTTTTGACCACCTTTGGCAATTTGTCCAGAGATGCGTTTCGGCGTTTTACCCACGTTAGACGATTTGTTCAAATATACCTATCGTCATAATTTATTCATAGTTAAAATAAGTTTCGGCGTCATCTAAAAGAAACATTCCCAGATCGATAAAATTTGCTTCTGGAAAAATCTGCAGATTCCGTTTTAAAAGTACCATGTGTTAAAAGTGTATTTTTCGAGAAATAAAATGTTCCAGAATAATATTTTTTTATTTCAGAGCTTTTAAGGGCTCAAATCTAATATTACCCTTAACAAAAATCTCCTTATAGTTAAAAGGTATGAGAGTTCGAATTCATAGCTTTAAAAGAGATTGGGTTAAAAATTCCCTTGTAAACAAAATACCGACAGGATGTCTAGACAGCCATCTACAAGTATAATGTACAGATCCAAAAGGAGAACCTTCGAAAAATCCTTCGAAATTCTTCTAGAATAAAATAACGTAAACATATTTTATTGGCTAATGAATATCCCGCCACTTTTCTATAGGATTGTTTAAAATTTCGTCGCCTTAGAAAGTCATACCGCCGCGAAATAGTTTTTAGTTTAGAAGAGTTGACTCGAGAATCTCGAACTGTAAACAAGTAGACGGGATGAGTGGAACATAATTTCTCGTGTTTTCCTGGGGCTCTCTCTTGGAGAAATGCCCCATGTAAAGTTTATGTTAATCTTTATTTTGAACACTACAGTTTTTTAATATGAACAAAGTTACCGTCTTTAAGTGTATAATTAAGTTATACTACTACAGTTTTGTGTGTATAGTTCCGATATCGTATCGAAAGCTCACTTGTTTCAATTTATCGCTGACCTTTTGGTGTTAATAAGTTAACCAAACTATAAAGTTTCCCGTTCTTTAAAAGTTGTGAATTATACAGAATTTTAAGTGATTAATTTGGAATCGCTCTTACCGAAACTTAATAAATAATTTACAGTGCAGTTAACGTTTAACAGAGGCATTTCCAGTTTTGATTAATGATCTTGTTTGATCAAAATACAGTTATTAGAATGAACAATTACAGTTATTAAATTTAACTTATTGCGAAATAAGTTCCCTATTGGATTCCGTTTTTAACATAATTTAAACTCGGAAGTGTTAAACTAAACAATATACTTTAGTGTGGCGTTGTTTTTATCAATGAAGAATATTTTTTTAACAAACATTTAATAATTGAACTTATATGGCTGTGCTGGTTATTTTTTATAAGAAAAGAGAGGTCGTTATTATGAACTTTACTTCCTTGGAGCAAATTCCAGTAGTGGCATCAGTAAGATGTTTTCCAGATTCTTCAATTTCATCGAGCGATCGAGTTTGGTGATATGTGTTTTGTTTTGATGGAAACGCAATATTGTTTCAATTGCTTTGTAAGGTGAAATCCGATTAAACTATCTGAATAAGGTATTGTGACTTAATGAATTTTATTTTGTTATTATTGATGTAATTTGAATCATTATTTCTGTATTGAATATTTTTACTACATTTTTTTATGTGCATTATTTCCTGTCGTTAAGAATTCTTACGTTGGGTATCAGTTTTTTATATATATTTAAATTTTGTAACGATGTTTTATTTGGAAATTTAATTTTTTATTTTCATCTATCAATAAAGCTATAATTAAATTTAATTAATCTGAATATTACAAAGGCATATGTTTATGAAAGTCTTTAAATATTTTATTCAACCTAACTTTGACATAACCGATTTTGACTAATTAGAATTAAATTAAATTTATTGGATCTAATTCCAGTTTCTGGTTACTGGTATCGTCAATATTTTTATAAAGTTACTGGACTTTCCTAATCAGGTGGCGCCCTAATAATATGTATTGTCTTGTGTCTTAAACCTTTATCTATTCTTTTATAATTTAGAGCTGTGGAAACAATACCTGCGACCTGAAATTAAATTTCTGAAGATAAGATCTCAAGCCGTGGTAATCTTGAGTTGTGCAGTAAGTATTGAACGTTCGGTGTCGTGCAGTTTGCGTAAAAACTTTTGAAAGTTAAAGTAATTTGTTTTTTGTGTTAGAAAAAGTAGGTTACACGTCTACGATTATTTGGCGTCGTTTTATGCTTTCAGCGATATGTCCAGTTTCCATTTATTGTTTATCTTATCTGTGAAATTGAATTTCGTCTCCACTAGTTGAAAATATATAAAATACTTAAAATACGACGTCCCTACGTTAACACATTTGAATTTTCATTTGCTATTTCTAAAAATTCTTTACAAAATGCAAGCTTTGTGTTCAAATCAGTTGGCAACAGTCTTTGCACTATTTTCACTTTATACAAGTCTTTATACAACATTCGACGTATGGTAGTGCAGGAAATGTTTATTGCTGCAGCTTGACGTCTTGCTTATCGAGTAGGGCTTCCTTTAATTGCTTGTCGAAACTTTTCAATGTCCACAGGAGTTCACGCAGCTTTAGAGGTACTACCACCATACACACTTTTAATGATACTAGTGTTATTAAATATTTCGACTCATTCTAAAATTGTGTTTCGATAAAGAATTGTAGCATGTCTAGGTAAGGTTAGTTCGAGCCAAAATCGTCGTTGAGCCTCATGAGCCTGATGCCTCAGTGACAGCAAACACACTTTGATTAACTGACCAAGTACCCATGATTACTAAAATGGTCTGATGTAAATATACAAGTGACGTAGAGAGAACTACAGAGAAGATCAGAATCCGTTCACCAATACAAATTAATTCGTAACAAATAGTTCACTGTTATTTACTTGGGCGGTAAATACAACCTCAAATGCTACCAGAAATTATTTTCTATATACGCTAAAATAAAAATTTTAAGTTTATATGCAATCTTTAAATGTTTTCACAGTTATGTGTTTTTTAAATCATTTACTTAAAATTTAATTTTATTTCATTAATACAATAATCATATTTATAAACTTGTTAATTAATATAGTATGTTATATGTCATCGAAACACAATCTTTTTTAACAAAGATAACACAGCCCCACAAAAAAAAATGAAAGTTCATACTCCAGAGTCGGACATATGTATTCCTATGTATTTTTCGTCGCTGAATCCGAACCCGGAGAAATGGCCCTCCACGTCTGGAATTGGCCCCACGGGGCCAAAAATGGCCTGAGAGGTGGATTCCGGGATGGGGCGTGGTTAAAGGTGCATTCTAAAGCCAAAGTCGAGTTTGTGGTCGAAAAGTCCACGACCAACTGAAATTTCGCGTTTGGGGCCGGAAAAATGGCCCCTTGGGGCCGAAAAATCGTGTTTCGGGTCTCGCAATGGCATCAGTGGTATTTTCGTGTACTTTTGAATACTGGAATGAATACCGTGCTTGAAAAGTTTATGGCCAACTTCAATTCCCCGTTCGGGACCAGGAAAATGGCCCCGAAGGGATTAGAAAATCGCGTTCCGGCCGTGGCACTTGCAACTGTGGTATTTTATGTGATGAGACAATGGCCTGAAGGTAAAAATGATTGGACGCTTTACATGCATTGCTTCTCCCTTCGCATATGAAGGACTGATAGCGGAAATTTCAGAGGTCCTGGATGAAGAGAGTTTTTGTTTCTAGTATCAGTCATGACAAAGGTCTGGCTGAACCTCAAGTGTCCAGTAGGAACCTCATGGACGCTATGGGTGCAGATCCCGTCTCATGGAACGTGGGATTCTTATTCTACACCCTCTTTTTGTAATATCTTTGAACTTTATATTCAAAAGATCGCCGCACACCCTGGCGTTTATGGCTCCCTGTTGTGTCCCTCTTCAGTGACCAACAGTAATCCGCCATCATGTGGATATCCTACCTTCCTTGATATCGTTGTTCCATTTCGGATATATCCTGGTGAGATCTTTCTCCCTGTTGTTCACTGTAGTCACCTAAATTTTCTGGAAAATAGTCCAAGTGTGAGTGCAGGAAATGCAGCTTAAGGCTCATTCTGCACCCCAACTCCTTGAAACTATCAAGCGTGTTTCTCACGATTTCCTTGTAATTTGCGGCTCTGTGGTTACCCAAAAAATTTGTCGCTAGATCCTTGAAGGCGAGCCAGGCCTTTTCTTCAACGGGATTCATGGACTCAACAAATTTTTGATCTTTCATGGCTGCGCGAATTTGGGGCCCATCAAAAATTCCAGCCTTAAGCTTCTCATTTGAGAGTTGAGAAAATTTTCGCCCAAGATACTGAAAGCAAGGACCCTCTTTATCTAGAGCTTTTACAAATTGCTTCATTAGCCCGAGTTGAATGTGGAGAGGTGGAAGCAAAATCTTGTTTGGGTCCAGTAACGGCTCAGTCAGGACGTTATGCTTCCCCGGTGTCAGTTTCTTGCGCGCAGGCCACTCTTTCACCAAGTAATGTTGCTGATCCGCCCGACTATCCCACAAACACAAAAAGCATGGCCATTTAGTGTATCCGGATTGCTGGCCCAAAAGGATTGTTATCATTTTCAGATCACCACAAATCAACCACTGATGTTCGCTGTACTTCAATTTTTGTAATAGAAGCTTGAAAGTTTCATACGATTCTCGGAGAATCACAGAATGTCCAACAGGGATTGAAGCATATCGATTTCCATTGTGTAAGAGAACAGCTTTCAAGCTTCTTTTACTCGCGTCTATAAACAACCTCCACTCTTCATCTCTATAGCAAGAATCTTTCATTTTATCCATCAAGCCTGGAATATCACGGCAATACACCAAGGACTCTTCTTGAGCAAAATACTGGAGGAAATCATTTTCTCTCTTTCTGTACAGGGACACTTTAGTTTTTGGCGCCAGAAGACGATCTTCTTGCAGTCTGGACGCCAACAATTCCGCTCTGTCTTTATCTAATCCCATATCTCGAACCAGATCACTGAGACGTTCTTGCGTGAATAGCCGTGGACCGGGTTTATCATCTTCATCACTGTCGCCTGACGAGGAACCACTGTACACCGGTTCAATGGCCTCGGGTATCGCTCTAACCTCAATTTCTTCGGGACCATCAATGGCCATCGCTTCTCCTGGATCCACCTGTAGGGCATAATTTTCTTCTTCAATAAATGTCGGCAAAGTAACGCTATCCACATCAGCATAAACAGCCTTACCTTTATTTTTTTGGTTGAGACCTGAAACCTTGGATTCACAAAAATAACAATTGGAATGGTCAGGCCTTGGCTCTCTCCATTCCATGGGAGTCTTCATTTTGATCCACCGCTGGTCGCCGTTGTTCCAACGATTCAAATACATAGAGCAACAGTTACACATATATCCCGGGATCCACCATTGCCGAGTATCGGGTGCATCGATCGCAAAATATTTTCTGTAGATTGTCTGCAGATTCGTGGTAACTAGACAGCGAGTCGTTTGAAAAACAAGGTGCCCGCACATGAAACAAAAATTGTCCTTGTTATTTGAACATTTCCTTGAAGCATGGCTGTCAGAAGAACTGGTGCCAGCTTCTATACTCCTTAACCTACCTGTTTTGTTCTTAGATGCCATATATTTGTTGTGCCAGCGCATCGTGCGGCAAGGAGCGAGCTGTCCGGTTGAGAACGGGTATACCCTCGGACAAGTGTCCTACCCCAGTTCCCTGAGGCCCAACCTACATTTAACCAGTCCCGGAATACACGGACGAACTGGCACCCGCCCGGGGCAATAAGGACTCCGACATCCTTATCCATGGCGCACTCCCTGATCAAGGCTCGAAAGGGCTGGTTTCTGGAAGCCTAATGATCAAAGCTACGTCGGCAGAGCAAGCTCACAGCAGCAAATAGCACTTATTGGGTAAGGTTTTACTCAATAAGGCTAATTGCACTCCCAGTAGTTTGATCACAGGTCCGATCATAACAATAACAATGAAAAAATATAAATAAATAAATAAATATAAGAAAATATAAATAGATAAATAAATAAACAATAAAAAAAAGAAAAAAAGCAGAAAAAAACAGGACAACAAAACATGCCAAAAAACAATAAGGAATCATGCAACAACAAAAAACAATAACAAAACAGGGAACAAAAAAACAATAAGGAAATATGCAAAAAATACATGCAATAACAAAATTAACAATATGCATTTAAAAAACGGGTGCGTTATTAACAAATCGGGAATCAACAACCACAATCAAGAACAAGTAAAAACAATAAAGAAATATCATCATGCAATAAAATAGGACAAAATCAAATACAAAAACAAAATAATGTCCTGCAATAAAAGAGAAGGGAACCCAACAAAAAGGGTATACAAGCAAAAATACGACTGGCTACTTCCGAAACCTCATCTTCTCTTAACTTCTCAGAGAAATATTCTTCTAACGAGTTACTCTTTTCGGGTGGCGCGACATCTTCCGAGAGAACTTTAATCTCCCTGCCTGTGTCATATACAAGGATCCTCATATACTTCATTGCATGTATACTCATACCTCGTGTTATCATCAGGTGTTTCTCTTTGCTCGGGCGCTGCTGATTTTTCTTGGCGCTGGTGCTCACAAAGTCCGTTACAAATAGTTCCCGGGAAGCAAATAAGAGGAGTTTTCGGGCGCTGCTGCTTGCTGCATTCTCATTGGTGCGTGTCTGCTTGGATGCTACTCTAAGAGAGCTGGCGGATTCTTCCTTGCTCACCTTCTGTTGATCGAACTCCGAGACACCATCTTACTCTCTGCAGCGATTCCAGGCAGTCTTCAAACCTTTCGTCGTTTGATTTCTCTCATCTTTATCTTTCGTCGTCATCTTTTATCATCCATACGTCCTTTATTCATAGACATAGAGAACGTGAGGGAGTGCTGGACGACACGGTGGTAGCCAGGTCTGGAGGCAGGCACCTCGTGTGTCAGGATTGAGGCCAGGTCAAGAAGACAGGCGGAAGTTGTAAGGAAGTTTGACAATTGCCGAAAATGACTCTCACGTATCTCTTGACGACACAGACCTGTAAGATTTCCTCTCCGTCCTCATCTCTTTTCATCTCGTGTGTGCGTCACAAGTCTTCAAGCCATTGTCTCATCACATAAAATACCACAGTTGCAAGTGCCACGCCGGACCGCGATTTTCTGGTCCCTCCGGGCCCATTTTCTTGGTCCCAAACCGGGAATTGAAGTTGACCATAAACTTTTCGAGCACGGTATTCATTCCACTATTCAAAAGTACACACAGACAACACTGATGCCATTGCGAAGCTCGAAACACGATTTTCCGGCCCCAAGGGGCCATTTTCCCGGCCCCAAACGGGGAATTAAAGTTGACCATGAACTTTTCGAGCACGGTATTCATTCCAGTATTCAAAAGTACACGAAAATACCACTGATGCCATTGCGAGGCCCGAAACACGATTTTTCGGCCCCAAAGGACGATTTTCCTGGTCCCAAACGCGGAATTTCAGTTGGTCGTGGACTTTTCGACCACAAACTTGACTTTGGCTTTAGAATGCACCTTTACCCACGCCTCATCCCGGAATCCACCTCTCAGGCCATTTTTGGGCCCGTGGGGCCAATTCCAGACGTGGAGGGCCATTTCTGAGCTCGGGATCGGATTCAGCGTCGAAAAATACATAGGAATACATATGTCCGACTCTGGAGTATGAACTTTCATTTTTTTTGTGGGGCTGTGTAATTTACAACCAAAAATTTAAATAACTCATTGCTTTAATTTTCAACAGAAAAAGTAATATTAGGAACATACGCAACTGGTTTGAGATTAATAAGTACTTTTTACACAAATCTTGTATTAAGGAAATTCAGGAAATGTGGATAATGCATAATTCCGGAAGTTGCATTCCAACTGGTGCAAATATTCTCCAAGGTTGATACATTTCTTTGTAACATTATATAGCATTGGGTTAATGGTCATTACAAACTCGAGCCAGCGACTCTAATTCGAAGAACTTCTAATCAACACACATGCGATCAACTAACGCCAAAATGCAGCTACATGTCAGACAAAAGAATACTAACGAATACTAGGAACCGTCCACTGCGTAGCACCCACGAATTCACCTTAATATGCTAATGACTTCCTCAATATATAATATATAAACAGAGCTGTTTCAAGCCGACATTCAGTCGTTTCATCGATTCCATCATGAACTTGAAGCAGGTCTGGTAAGAATATTTTTATTAATTAGTTGCAGGGGTTTCTAGAAGCTGTAGTCCAGGGGCGCTGTTTACCTGATTCCCCTACCGCTTATATTAGGGACCTAGAAGCTACTGCCTAGGGGCACCGCTTACCTGGTCTTCCTAATAACGCTTAGTTGTAGTATATAGCTGCTAGGATGGTTCCGACCACTCGAGTGTTTAATGTCAGTTTTTAGTACTTGTCAGTTCTGATACTTTGTAATTTGTAAGTCCCATGTAATCCAACTTGTTATGTAGTATATAGTTAAACTGTGATCTATGTTTAATTTCTGTCTCTACCATTAACTACGTACCTAGTCACGACAACACCCACATTACAATACTTGCCTGTAGTATTTCCAGTTGGTCTATTAACAAGAGTAAGATTATTTGCTTTTTTTATGATCCAGTCGATTTTATTTGTATTGCTTTTAGTTTTAAAAATTGTTGTAGCTTCTACATTTTGTACATTTTGCTATATTTTCTTGTGGTAAGTAAGTACAATGTTTTAAAGTAAACAAGAACTATGCATCGTTTTGGCAGTTACGTTTACTGACCTTGTCAGCTTATTTTTAAACGAGTACCATTACACGAACTTTCTATTTGGCTATGCAGTTAGTTTCCGACAGTCTAATTCGTTTGCTACATTAACTTTAACATCTACACTGTCTCTTAGCATAGTAGTAAAAGGAATGTATTTTTTTTTTCTAAAAGTTCGTTCACAGTTTTAATACTAATACTATTATGGGAGGATTGGGAGGTGGATTTCTATTGTTGTGTCATTTGGGGAAATTTCAAAAATTTTCCTGTTTTTCTTTTCTCGCTTAACTATCCATTCCGAATTACATGCTAATTCGTTTGAATTGGAGTACTCAACATCTTTTTCTGTTCATGCTATTGATATTTCTATTAACTCCGTTTCTAGTGTTCAATATTTTAATAACGCTTCATTACTTTCGTTACCTACAAACAAACTGACTCTAGCTCCTGATTCTACAAAAAACAGATTCTTTTCATACTCTGTTTTAATATCATTTTTATTTAAAAAAATACCCCGCAACTGGTTCGATGTTGCTCATTTACAAACTGTATCTGTATTTTAGCACAAGTAATAATTCTCACTTAAATTTTAGTTATGTGGGTTACAAATTTTAAATAGTTTGAACAAACCCTCTAAAAACACCCCGCCACTGGTTAGATTTTATTATTTATAAACTTTGTCTGTTCTTCATGACAATCAGTAATTTTCAGTTGAATGTATTTTTTTCGATCTAACTTGACGAACTCGATCTATATTTCGCGACAAATAACCAACGCCGGCCTTTGAATTTTGAGACCCCGGGCACAAATATAGGGTCCATAGTAAATAAAAAAGTGAATAAATAAATAAAATCTTTAATGTTTAATACAACAAAATGTTCTGGGACGACTGGCGGTGCAATGCGTTTTGTCTGTTTATAAAAAAGTTAAAACGGTGAGCCGTTTGGGGTACGCTTCAAAAGTAAACTTTAGCTTTATGTATCAGAACTCATAAGAAGTTATAAGAGCATTTTGTTAATGCGTAAGATCTATATATTGGGTTGTTGATTAAAATAAGGCAGCGCGATGTGTGGCCACAATAACTACCTGGACTCCGGGCATACGCCCAGCTGACCGATGTTAGGCACGCTTCTATAAATAACTCGTGGTTCAAATTTAAAACTGATAAATTCAATATTACTAAAGTTACGCGGGGAACACCTACACACAAACATAGAGACAGAAGGGCAGCAAATGATTTTTCTCAAAAAATATATTTTATTGTTAAGCCATAAAACGCCGAGAATTGAAAAAATTTTTTTTTACGAATGCTAGGTTTTCTCTGTACAAACATGAGAAAGCAAAAAATGGAATGCTTTTGTTTTGTTTATTTGATCTGCTCTTCGGTCGGTAGCCTGTATACACTATCCGTTATTTAGTAATCACTTTTAGCAACTCACATTCGCGTAGTATTCCTTTTTGCAAAGCAATATGCGTTACCAGATACCATTTGCGAAATTGTTAGCGTCGCGACCTCGTAATATACATACTTTTTTACTTAGCAAATTACAATCAAATACTCCCGTCTCTTACGTTGTATAAATCTAATGCATTTGTGTGAAATAGTGTTTATCTGTCGATTTGTACTGCTGCTTATCATTTTTGTAGTAGAATTTGGTCATTTTAACATTTTTTACTTTTTGGCGGGTATGCAAATACAATTTTATTACATACTCTGCGAATTTTATATTTCTGAACATACAAATTTATTACGTATAAAACTGGTATGCTCAATTACTAAAATAATACGTTAAATGCATTCACACGCCTGACGGCTATGCAACCAATCTTACCTATTTTAATAGCCAAGACAAAATTTTAATAACTTCCTTCACAAAATTTTCATTATTTCTTAAATAAGTTTATTACGTAATAATAATTTTATATTGGTGTATTAACAAAAATAGTTTGAGAATTACTTAGAATCAAAGAGTTTTGAATACCTGTAAATTGTTTTTGCTTACGTTCAAAATGGTTGTTCATATTCATTAATATTGTTTTTGTTTAGTAGGGTTTCATTTTCATTAATAAAATACTTAATTCTATTTTTGTGTAACAATCAGTAGATTGTTAGAGATATAGAATTCGCACTGTATACATAAAATCTCTGTTTTACTAATTCTTAAATTGTTCGCTTTATGAACTGTGCAATTATTAGTAAGAAGTCAGTGGTGTCAATTGTTTTAGTTGTTGAGTTCGTGTGATTAGACAAGTCTTTAAAAGTTTTGTTAAATTTTGATTTAATTGTAAACTCTGGTTTTGGTTAATGATTTGACGATGGGACGAGATAGTTTAATTTTAGTTTAAGCATTAAAGTAAAACATCATTGTACTTTATTATGATAGTTGCAGGTTTACGACATACGACACCTTTGATTGAACTACGAATATATTTCTTGCTATAAACCAAAACTCAACAAAATTTATTGTTACTTTTGTTGATTTTATAATTTTTGATAAATATTTCAAGTGTCTATTAACCTTTCTATTAGTTAAATAATTATTAAGAATTAAAAAACAGGTGTGTCATTTATTTTAGTTATTAAGTTCGTATCACTAAAGAAGTCATTAAATGTACTGTTAGTAATACAAGCAATTAGTAAAACCGATTTTTTTCTAATTTTTATGTTCTTAACTTAATAGTAAACAAATTATATAGCTTGCGTCTTTTTCTATTAAGTTTTATTTGAGATATTTATTACATACGTTGCTAAATCTCTTTTAAATAAACGTTTATCCAAATATCGAGATGACTCAACATTCTCTTCTAACTTAAATTCAGTTGTGCTGATCTAGAGTTCTTGTAGCAACGTTTACAACATCTTTTGATTGTGGACTGTATGTATCATAAATAATTTCATGAAAAATGTATGTGGATTTAAGTCGTTCCGCTACAACAAGCCCTATCAGATCGCAAGTACTAATAAAGGTTTACTTTTAATGCAACACGAAAATTATTTAAAACAAGATAAATAGATTATGTACCTTTTAAAATCTGCCAGCTATTTATTTCAGCGATTTATTTGAAAACTCTCATTCACTACAATAATAACTAATTAAGTCGTTTCTATTCTTGGTCTGCACTTCCGGGTACATTGACCAAAGAAATCTGTTGATATTATTATTTATTAATATTGCATGACTTTTTTATGCATTTTCCGTGCCTCTCAGGATATAAACTGCCTAATTTAATTTTTATTGAGGCACTTTCTACCAGAAGGCCTATAAATTAAATTAATGGACAAAAACAGCTACCGGTTCTCAACTTTAAGAGTCATCAAGTTCGTTATGGCTGCCCTGATCATATCTCAATCATCTCGGGATGTATTAATATTTATTTATGTGCTCTTCGATATAATGAAATAATTATAAAAACTGTTTATTTACATTTATTTTTATACCACTCCTATCTGGCTTTTTAAATATTCTTTAATCTGCATGATAAAATATGTACTTTTCGCCTAAGCTACATAAAGTTTCTTCTTAATTACCACTTAAACATTTTATAGGGTTTTAAAAGTTTTTAATTATTTCTAAACACAGTTAGCTCATGAACGTTCTCTAAAAAAAAGTAATAATTAAATTGTAATAAAAGTTTCACGAAGTGTCTAAGCGTATGGAGGTTTTATTGGACTCTAGACTTTTTATTACAAAAATATAAATTACTCTCTTTGCAGTTTAATTATTTAACGCCGTATTTTACTTCAAGTTATTCCCAATACTGCGCCGTCGAGTTGAAGTTTCAGTTTTTTAAACTCTTTTGAAGTTGAACGTTCACATCAAAGGAATGTGCCAGTGTGTTCTTCATGGCATGTCATGTAAAATACTAGACGAAACCTAGTAAGGACTGTCTGTCACTAGTTACTTCGAGTTAAAAAAGATGAAATTGAAAGTTCGTTTAAAAAAAATTAAAATCGTACTTTACAAACGAACAACAGGTGTAATACAACAAGATTATATGTGGAGGAGTAGTTAAATAAAAAATGAATGCAATCCTTTCGTTACATCTTATTTAGTTTTAGTTCATATGGTTAGAGAAAATGTTATAGTTTTTCTAGTAGCATACTACGTATATTTATTAGATGTATTTGTTAAGTATATTTTAAATATTTGATATTTTCTTAATATAAAATATATTTATTAAATATTTATTTTACAAGATTATTAATATTTGAATCTTTATATTTCATGCAAATTTAATACATATTTGGTCAAATATATAAAAATCTAATATATATTACAAGTTTCTGTAATATTAGAAAATTCATATTTAAACGTACATATTTGTGTTTGATAAACATTTAATGTACAAATACTTTATATAAAATTTATAATGATTAGAAATATTCACTAAATGTTTTAATTTGAACAAGAAAGGTACATTTAAATCTTCATATTTTATATATATTTAACATAAACTTTTTTATTGTAAAAATATAATATATTTAGATTTAAGGCTCTCATACCGGTAATGTTCGGTCTTTTGTTTAATTAGTTTCGGCTGGTTTCGGCAATCGGTGGTGATGTGTTGTTATACGTAAGGCGTGTTGTTTAAAGTGATAACATGCAACTGTTTGTTTTGCACAGGTTTGTTTACTGGTAATAATTTTTGAATAGTGCAAAATCAAATAAGATAATGTATTTGGTGACGGCTTTTAAATTTTGATTGTGCTTTATGTAACCTATTATTTTTCATAATGCAAGCATACGTATTATATTCAACCATTGTTAATGTTTCATTTGTTATATTTTTAGAGCTTTTCTCATGAGAATAAACCAAAGAAAAATCAATTTTGGTTTATCTTCAATGTTTTAATTCACTCAATAACATTTATTTAAAGATTCTAAGTTCAATATCTATATCATTTATTATTAAATCTCAGACGTTTTTTGAATAAAAAAGATATAAAACGTATAAGAGGGGAAGGGGGGAAAACGAATGCAGCATTGGATAGCTGGAAGTGTCTACTCTGCCAGTACGAAAACACGTTTTTGTCGCTGTAGTAGTATTTTTTCTATAGAGGTTAGAAACAAAGGTGTTTTTTTCTCGTGCCGATAAAAATGTGTGACGAAAAACACAAGCAACAGATCAATGTGAAATTTCTCGTTAAATTAGAAAAAACTGCGACTGAGTGCTATAAGTTGTTGAAAGAGGCCTATGGCGAGAATTCTCTATCTCGTGGGCATGTTTTCGAATGGTATAAACGGTTTTCTGAAGGCCGAGAGAGCACCGAAGATGACAAACGTCCAGATCGAACTGTCTTTCTTTCAACTTCGCAAACAGTGACGAAAATCAATGAAATTGTGCGCGGAGATCTTCGTATGAGCATTCGAATGATTGCTGAAACTGTAAACTCCGATAAAGAAACTGTCAGAAAAATTTTACATGACGAGTTGAACATGAAGAAAGTTTGTGCGAAGTTGGTCCCAAAAAATCTGACCCCTGAACAAAAGCTCGTCCGTCAACAGATCTGCTCAGATTTTCTTGAGAGGTTAGATGAAGAGCCTGAATTGATGGAAAACATCATCACTTGCGATGAAACATGGATATTCCAATACGACGTTGAAACTAAGCGGCAATCCATGCACTGGAAAACTCCTGCATCGCCAAGAATGAAAAAAGCAAGGATGTCGAAATCAAAATTTAAAGGCATGCTAATCGTTTTTTTCGACATCAACGGCATCGTGATGACTGAATGGGTGCCAGAGGGTCAAACTGTAAACTAAACTTACTATTTGAAAGTTTTGACAACACTGCGAGAGCGAATTCGTAAGAAACGGCCGGATTTGTGAAAGAACAAGTCGTGGATCTTGCACCAGGACAACGCACCTGCCCATAACGCGCTATCTGTGAAGCGTTATTTAGCCGCTAGAGGGACTCCAGTGCTCAAACACGCGCCGTACTCGCCTGATTTAGCACCCTGTGATTCTTTCCTGTTTCCGAAAATCAAGTCTGCCTTAAAAGGAACCCGGTTCGAGTCGATCGAAGTGGTGAAGCGAAAATCGGCGGAGCTCCTAAATGCTCTTACAAAAGAAGACTTCCAGCATTGCTTTGACCAATGGAAAAAACGAATGGAACGGTTTGTGGCAAGGGGAGGGGAGTACATTGAAGGGGAGCATTCGATTGTAGAATAATTTTTAAAATAAAACTCTTTTTCATAAGCTATCTCGTTATTTAATAGCCAGACCTCGTATACTGATAGCAGTACAAAAAGAAATTAGAGAAAAATATTGTGATGATATTTCTAGCTGCACACTTATATACGTATTTATCTCAGGTGTTCAAGTTAAAAATTATTTGATTGAATATTTCTGAATTTTTACTGATGCACAAAGAAACGTTAGCTATTGGTTATTTGCCATCTCTTATTAATAATTGGTATTTAAACAATTAGAAATAAAATTTATCACATTTGTTCTTTGCATATATTATATATTAAAATACATATAAAATACATAAATTATAATTTAGTTAAAATATTTATTTTAGGGTAAGAGGTTTCCACACGCAGGTACCCCTGAACATGAAAATGTGAATAGAATTAATAATAATGTAAAATATTTGAACATCTTACTGACAATAAAATAAAATAATGTTGGGTTACAACAACAATCCAAAATAGCCTTGACAACGGTTACTAGAGAAGCTACCTTTTTATTAAAATAAATAGTAGAAAATTAATGCATTTGCATAGTTTTAATGTATCTTACAATAATCATGATGGAATAATAACCTAAGCCAGGCTAGTGATGTAAAAATGAATAACAGTAAAAAAATAAAAAATGCAATATAAAACAATGTGGATTTTTAGGGGTAGTTGAGATAAATGAGATGGTTAGTTTTTGTACACAGAAAGAGTAACATATAAAACTTTGAACGTAAAATTGAATAAACTACAAATAAAATAAATGTTTAATAGTATTTAAAAAGGCCTACATTATTTCTAAATAAAATGAAGAAGAGAATATAAATAAAGAAAAGAATTTTAAATAACAACTTACCAGAAGACGAAAGATCATCCAAGGGAAGGAGCTGCACGAGAGAGCTTTATAAATTGGGAAGTGTCCAGTTGCTTCAACTAAAGAAAACAGAAAAATTAAATTAAACCTTATCCAAAATAAGTAGTAAAGGTAAAGATAAATAGGAAATCTTTACATCAACAGTTTTAGCATCTGTTCTTCGTATCCTGGAACAGTCCCGGAGTCCCATAAAAGGACGGTTTCCGTATACGCCCGAGTTCTAGAAAGCGGGCAGAAGGAAAACATCATAAGTTCAAGACACCAGGTTTGTGCGTAATCAAAGTGTGTAAATAAAAACTGAGCTTGTGTTTTGTTTAAAAAAAAAGTGATAATATTTTAAATATTTTAATTAACATTTTAAAGTTAAAATAACCACCTTGAGTCCACAAACTACTTCATTGTAAAGAAGACATCATACAACCTAAAATAATTAATATCAATAATGAATATTCCTCAATTCAATCAAAGATCAAAACTTACTTGAATCGTATCAGCTCTGGTACAGAAACTTTAGAGTTATGATAGCAAAATGTAAAAGTTTAACGATTCATAATTTAACAAGAATTTCTCATTGAAACAAATAATCATAAGTGCAAATATAAGGAATTATACCATTAGTTCAAAACTTTCAAATCTCAAAAAATGTTACAACACAATTGAAGGTCTATTATTCGGCCCGAGAATTGCAGCATTGTTTGCTGTAATTGAAAACAATGTCATCATTTTATAAAAATAAAAGTCGGCAACACTACAATGTTTTAAAAACTGCTGTTACGCTATTGTGTTATTACAAATTATCCTCTGGTTTATAATCCAGATTCGAAAAAAACTTTGAGTGTGAATCACAAAGCAGCAGAAAATTGGGTTTATGTAATTTATTTTACCCCAGTTATTATTTATATTTGGAATAAAAATATGAAGCCTTGTCTTTCAAGCCACTAATTATTTATTTTAATTCTTTATTTTTATATTAATTTGTGGGCAAACTATTAATATTTTTAGTTACGTGCAGAATTAAAAAACTGAAATAGATTCTCAATTTTGTCAAATATTTCCTCAACAGTACTAAATACTTCATCTTCATGTGTTTAAGAACTGTCATGAATTCAATTACACTGTTTTGCAACTTATTACCTTGTATAAGATTAAAAGTTTAATTAGGTATTACCGTTTCTTTTATGATTAATTAACTCTTTCTACTTCACTTGCTTTGATTTCTGTAGGTTCACGAACTTCCGTTGTGTCTAAATATTTTTACTAATTGCCTTCGCTCTTCTTCCGGGTCAGCTTTTTCCTTATGATACTGGTGACAGAAAACCTTTTTATTTATCTTACTGAAGTAGACACTATAATTTCGTACTGCTGATATTAATGAGCTGAATGAACCTGAATAAAGTTTCTCATTTTGATACAATGTAAATTATACTAGGAAGCACTCTATATCGTATTAGGTTACGTTATGAACAATAGATACATTATAAATATATGTGTATGTCAATGTAAAGGTTAAGCAACTCTTGCTACTATTAATTGAACATTGTTATTTTTAATATTGCACGTAATAAAAATTTATTACTACTAATTAATATTTTTAATAATAATAAATAATTATTATTTTTAATAATTTAATAAGTGAATAACCCGCAGGGTGGCTGAAAGCGGGCAGCCATTGGGGAGTAGCGCCCCCACGGGTACCAGCTCAGTACACCTCGTTCCAACACACATACCTGCCCGTACACACAACCATATAAACACACAGTTTTCTATTTTAATCCAAACACACAAACACTACACACACATACACTGCATACGGGCAGGTCACCAACACGCACACTCATTCCTTGTTTGACAGCGTGGGAAACTAGTAGCAGTCTGGGATCCTTGGGCTCGCCTGCTGGAGGGTACAGCGGATAAAACTGGGTTCCGGGGTGTGCACTCCCAGGCTGCAAGGTAGTACAGGGGCCCGGGTCGGTCTAGCCAACATGACCTGGCTGCCCTATCAACTTGCGAAAATCTCGCTTATGCCGTAATGCCAGGTGGCGCCTGGACCGGGAACCTTGCGGTATAATGCGGGGGGCTCCGTCGAGGCCACCAGAGTCGGGTTCACAGGAATCCTTTGGCTGTTGCTGGTTCCTCACGCTGTGAAACACGAAAGGAAGGAAAAACACACACTTTATACATACACAATTCGTAAACAAATAATTTAAAATAAAACATGAATGACAACACAGGTAATAACGTTACAAAAGTGCCCCTGTCGCAAACGGAGCTTCCCGGCTCCACCCCTCAACCCATCTTATCCTATTCCCCTTCCCATCCATTAGAACTCTCTTCTAACGAGTTAAGAACCCTTTCGATACCTAATCCCTTTTCCATATCCTCTCAAATAAATACCCCTGGGACTCAGTCTCCAGGAAAAAGAAAAAAGACTAGTGATTCGTTAATTGATACTGATTATGAAACAGAAACAGGAAGTAATAAGAAATGTCCGATTAGCTACTCCAAAATTAATTTTCTATTAATGCAACGAGAAGAAGGTACATTTAACGACGTAAGCCCATTTTTAATTTACAATAGTTTAAAGAAACAAGTAGGTGAAGTCAAAAATGTTAAAAAAATAAACAACGGTCTTTTAATTGAAAGCGTAAATAAAGAGCAAACGAAACGTTTACTAGATATAACCAATCTCGAAAATCTGAAAGTGAAAGTAACACCTCATAGAACATTAAATTTTGTAAAGGGAGTAATCACATGCAAAGACTTTAATAACTGTACGATAGAAGAGATTAGGGAAGAAATATTAAAATCCAGACATGTAGCAGATGTAAAGCGATTAACCTACAAGAGACAGGGTGAGATAATAAACACATCGTCTTATATACTCACGTTTACGGGGAACGTTCTTCCGGAACGAATTAAAATAGCTTTCTACTCCCTCCCAGTTCGCGCCTATATACCAGCCCCTCTGCGCTGTTTTAGGTGCCAGAAGTTTGGTCACGCGGCAGTTAACTGTCGGAGAGAACAAGTTTGTATTTGCGGAAAAGAAATGCACCAAGGGAACCCATGTGAAACCCCTGTAATATGCGTCAATTGTGGAGATAATCATCCAGCAAATTCTAGGACCTGTATAATCTACAAACAAGAAGTAGCGATACAAAAACTAAAAGTAACAAAACGTGTTAGTTATTTTGACGCCAAACGCGAAGTGATGCTGAATACGCCTTCGATAGTCACCGGTCCGACTGCTACATATGCCAGAGTTGCTGGTAAGCCCAGTCAACAATCAACGGCACTAGATCAAACTCTGCTAGTTAATCGCCTCGTTCCAGAAATTATAAAGGCACTAGAGACACTTTTTAAACAGTCAAATTTACTCACTACTACTTCGATGAGATCCTTGCCAAATGAAACCGCTGTTGCAAATCTCTCTCCCCAACTACCACCCCCAATCTCCCCACTACCAACCCCTCAACAACAACTCCCAATATCCCCACTTCCACAACCATCGAAGTTTATAACACCTAAAATTCCTCATAAATATTCCCATCCATCCAATAACCCTAAAGAAACCTTCTCTTTATCACAAAATCCACAAGAACCCAACCTATTCCCCCATACTTCCTGTAGTATGGATGTCAGTGATACTCTACTGAGAGCGAACTCAAGCTCTGATAACGAGATGCATCCTCTTACAGGAACTATTAAAAAGAAGAAAGGATGGCCAAAAGGCGTCCCTAGAGGGCCTCGTTCCAAAAGTAAAGATTCTTCTACCAGGGAGTGTTCCTCCCAGTAGTAATTACCAATAACCTATCCAAATGGATAATATAATCCAATGGAATATAAATGGCATTAGAACCCATACTAGCGAATTTAAGTTGTTGCTTGTTGAAAAATGTCCTCTTTTTGTAGCATTACAGGAAACGCACTTGAAACCTGAAACTCCGTATGACACCAAAGGTTATACTATTGTTCGAAAAGATGTCATACCAAATCTTCGTGCTAGGGGCGGTGTTGCTATATTTATAAAAGAATCTATTCCGACACAACTTGTAAATGTAAACACAGAATTGCAGATAATTGCTGTTAAAGTTTTTTATCCGTTTGCTCTAACCATTTGCAACATATACCTACCGGATATTCACTGGGAAGTAAACGACTTGCGAAACGCGATTCTTCAATTACCCAGACCGTTCATACTTCTTGGAGATTTTAACTCACACAACCCGATATGGGGATCGGCGCATCTAGATCCTCGTGGACGAAGTCTAGAAAACCTTTTTGAGGAATTAGAATTGAACATCCTTAATACGGGTAAAGGTACGTACCTTAATTTAAGATCAAACGACTTCTCCTCCATAGATCTTTCAGTTAGTTCTCCAGAAGTTACTCATTTGTTTTCATGGGATGTACTTGATGATCTTTATTTCTCGAACCATTTCCCTGTAATGCTACAACTTGCTACATCGCGCCCACAATTACAACCATTAACGGCACGTAGGAAGTTTAGAGAAGGTAAAGCTGACTGGTCAAAATTTCAAAAGAACATTACTACCTTGCATTTAACTGACACTGTTGCTTCTTCAGTAGACCACGCTACTCAATCTATTCTTTTGGCTGCTGAAGAAAGTATTCCAGTTATCACAAACCGACAGAGACCGCAAAGAGTACCGTGGTGGGATGAAGAGGTGGCCAAAGCAATTAAAGCTAAAAAGCAAGCACTTAATCTTTTTAAAAGACACCCTACTGCCGAAAATATCGTTAATTTTAAGCGACTCCGCGCACGAGCTCGCCGTGTCATTTTGGAAAAGAAGCGGCGCTCTTTCAAGACGTATGTATCAACTCTCACCCCACAAACATCAACATCAGACGTTTGGGGGAAAATAAGATCATTAACAGGAAAGAAACTTCCTACTACATCACCTGTTTTAGACATCAACGGAGAGTTGATAACAGATGTCCCAAAATTGGCAGACGAATTTGCTCGCCACTTTCAATCAACGAGCAATTCTGAAAATTACAACGATAACTTTCGTCTTAATAAGGTCGCTATAGAAATTCCATTGGATTTCACAGAACGAATAGAGTCGTTCTATAACGTACATTTTACTATGGAGGAACTAGAAAAAGC
Organism: Agrypnus murinus; assembly: GCA_929113105.1. Taxonomy (NCBI): domain Eukaryota; kingdom Metazoa; phylum Arthropoda; class Insecta; order Coleoptera; family Elateridae; genus Agrypnus; species Agrypnus murinus. The sequence goes on along the minus strand of OV816024.1, from coordinate 17,938,267 downwards.
TTTACAGGAAACTAAAGACTCGTCGCCAGGTCGAGATACTATTAGTTACAATATGTTAAAACATCTACCTGAAACTGTCAAAGTCGAATTATTACAATTATACAATCAGATTTGGAAGACAGGAATCTATCCAGAGCAATGGCAGGAATCTACTATAATCCCATTGTTAAAACCTGGTAAGGACCCCAAAGTAGCCTCCAACTATCGCCCAATATCCCTAACAAGCTGCCTTAGTAAGACTCTTGAAAAAATGGTCAGTTTTCGACTGATGTGGGTCTTAGAAAAGTACAATTTACTATCCAAATTCCAAATGGGCTTTAGAAAATTCAGATCAACAAACGATCAACTGGTTTACATCGAAAATGCGATACAGTCAACGTTCCTAAATAGACATCATCTAACAGCAGTTTTCTTCGACCTGGAAAAAGCCTACGACATGACGTGGCGATATGGCGTATTGCAAACTCTACATGAGTGGGGACTTAGAGGCTGTTTGCCAAATTTCATTGCCAGTTTTCTTTCCGATAGAAGAATCAGAACTCGTGTTGGAAATACTGAATCTAACACCTTTACTGTCGAGAATGGCATACCCCAAGGATCCACGCTTAGTGTGGTTTTGTTTGCAGTAGCCGTAAATGTTTTGTTGTCAGGTATAGACCACAGAGTTGGGAGAAGCTTATATGTAGATGATCTCTGCATCTTCTATGCAGGAGACAATTTTAATTCCATCCATTCAGTCCTACAAGAAACTATAAACTCAATTGTAGATCGTGCAGAAAATCGAGGCTTCCGTTTCTCCACGCTAAAAACACAGTGCGTTCATTTCTGCAGGTTGAGATCCTGTCATCAAAATCCTCAACTTACAATAAATGGTCACCCTATAACAAATAAATCAGAAATAAAATTCTTAGGAGTTACGTTCGACAGAAAACTACTTTGGGGTCCTCACATTCAAAACTTAGCAGCCAGTTGCAAGAAGCGATTGAATATTATCAGGTGCTTATCTAGCATTAAATGGGGCGCAGATGGGAGCATACTTCTAAACGTGTACAGAAGCTTAATTCAATCAAAATTGGATTATGGGTCGATAGTATACGGTGCAGCCCGTCAATCACACTTAAAAGTATTAGACCAAATCCATTCGACGGGTATAAGACTCGCTCTAGGCGCTTTTAGAACCAGCCCTACCGTATCTTTGTACTGCGAATCGGGAGTACCACCGTTGAAATATCGAAGGTACCGTTTACTTATAAATTATGCTATAAACATATATGCTCAACCACGACACCCCAACCATGCTTTGCTATTTAATGAAGAGCAAACTACGCTATACATGGCAAGACCCACTAGAACTCGTCCTGCTGGAATACGTCTAGATGCCATACTGCAAGAACTCAGTGAAACATTGCAGCCAGTTTATCAAACAGGAAATTATGAAGTACCACCTTGGCGAATTCACTTACCCCAAATGGACCTCTCTTGCTTGCAAGGAGGGAAAAAAGATGTTAATCCGAAATTATTTATCAACCATTTTAAAAACATTTTAGATCACCATCCTAGAGCCGAAATTATATATACAGATGGTTCCAAGTCGGAAATGGGAGTCGGTAGTGCCTTTATCATCCTCGACGACTCTTATCACTGGAAGCTACATGAAGCAGCTAGTTCATTTACAGCGGAGTTATATGCACTATGGCAAGCGCTTCATAGTATAGAATTTTCTAATAAATCTAAGTTTTTAATTTGTACAGATTCACTAAGTTCTTTGCAGGCGTTATCAAATAGATTTTCATTTGATCCTTTAGTTCAGGAAATACAAGCGTTACTTGACTGGCTCTATAAGAAAGAAAAAGATATAACTCTAGTCTGGACACCTGGCCACGTAGGGATCCAGGGTAATGAAAAAGCTGACGAGGCAGCTAAACTCGCAGTGGAACATGACCAACTAGAGGATATCTGCATACGGCCAAAGGATCTGAAAGATTATTTAAAGGAGAAAGTTCTAAACCTGTGGCAATTAAAATGGGACGAAGTTGACACACAACTTAAAACAATAAAACCGCTAATAAAACCGTCGAAGGAAAAAAGTCATCTAACACGCCACGAACAAACCATTATTACCCGTTTACGTATAGGACATACCAGATTAACATCATCTTACCTGTTACAGGGTCTCGAACCCCCCACCTGCCAACACTGTCAAAGACAACTGACAGTAAGGCATATACTAGTGGATTGTCCTTCCTATAATGAAGCTCGTTTAAGAACATCTCTTGCAAATAATATTAGCAAAATTCTGTCAATTGGAAATGAAGACAACGTTCTAGAATTTATAAAGAGTATAGATCTAGCAAATAAATTATAATTTTACACGCATTTATTTTACTCAATATACACAAAACTTTTTTATTTATATATTTCATACACTTATATTCTTATATTCATTTTATTTACATATATTTTACATATTATTTACAATTCTATTTATTTACAATTTTATTTATTTACAATTTTATATATATAATCATTTTATCGTGAATTTGTTTCGTACTCAGTCCATTCGTTTATCCCTAAGCCTCATGTTCAATTATCTCCACACTGTTCGTCTATGTATGTGAATTTTATTGAACCCATATTTTATTTATATATATATTTTTTTACTGTATATAATGTTATTATATGAGACTATAAGTCACAGTATTATTTCGTTTCATAAACGAAACTCGTAAAGCGGCTAATAACCTCAGCTGTTGATGCCGCTAAAAAAAAAACAAAAAAAAAAAAAAAAATAAGTGAATAGATTTGCCGAATTGCTCATAGACAACTGCGTCGGGAGTATGGAAATTTCATGAGAAGAGAAATAATATTCTAAATTAAAATAGTCTTAAGTTGATCTATTTGGATTTAGTATCGCTAATAATAATATTTTAAATGCATCATATCATATTACTTTTCAAGAATTTTAATTGAAATTTCTTATAGCTGCCTATCCCCAATATTTGTATTATTTTTAGATGTATTTGATTGCCTTAAAATTGGTTGCCCTTGTGTGGTGCACATCGTCGCACTCCGTTGTGCACGCACCTATGGAGATACCACAGTATTAGGAAAAGAAAATTATCAGCCTGTAATACCGGCTTGCACGGAGGGACGACGCCCGTAACCACTGTCCCTAAAACATCAAAAGTGGCATTCATTTTGGTTCTCTAGTTTGTCTTTTTACACTTTTCTTCTGTTCAGTTTGTGAACGGGATCTCTGTATCTAAAAAGACATTGTACTTCATCGATGCTGCATATGGATTATATCAGGTAACCCACATTTTATTGGATTTAAAATACTTAAATCAATTCGTTATTACTGCATCATTATAGCATGGCCGAAACTTTTTATTTTTATGGAATTAAGTAACATTCCTTTTAAATACAGCATTTCTAGTTGAAAATTTTAGTTTAATGTAGTTTGCAAGGTCAAAGTATATTAAAATTTAAAGCTTTAACCTTGCCTACCTTATCTTACCGAATCCAAATTATCAAGTAATCGAATCTGATCTAAACACAAATATTAGACAACCCAATAAGTTTAATTTAACTCCAACTATGTTATTTTACTTGACTGAATATTATTTAATAAACTAATTGCAATTGTGTGTTACTTCTTATTTTAGTTCTAATAATATAATAATAATAATAATAATAATAATAATAATAATAATAATAATAATAATAATAATAATAATAATAATAATAATAATAATAATAATAATAATAATAATAATAATAATAATAATAATAATAATAATAATAATAATAATAATAATAATAATAATAATAATAATAATAATAATAATAATAATAATAATAATAATAATAATAATAATAATAATAATAATAATAATAATAATAATAATAATAATAATAATAATAATAATAATAATAATAATAATAATAATAATAATAATAATAATAATAATAATAATAATAATAATAATAATAATAATAATAATAATAATAATAATAATAATAATAATAATAATAATAATAATAATAATAATAATAATAATAATAATAATAATAATAATAATAATAATAATAATAATAATAATAATAATAATAATAATAATAATAATAATAATAATAATAATAATAATAATAATAATAATAATAATAATAATAATAATAATAATAATAATAATAATAATAATAATAATAATAATAATAATAATAATAATAATAATAATAATAATAATAATAATAATAATAATAATAATAATAATAACCCTGAGGGGCTCACATCTTGTGAGTACAGGGGCTGGCAACCCGAGGTACCCTAGCTGGGCCTGTCTATACTTCAACTAGCCTTACGGACAGGTCCCTTTCTGTCTTTCTTTTCTATCTGGGCTCCCTTGACCAACTCTTGTTCCTTCCTTGACTACATTTTCCTCTTCTCTTTCTTCTTGATGGAATTTCTTCGACGACGACTTGCAATGGAAAGGCTTACGAAACGATATACGATTTGATTTAGACGCAAGAGCTGGCGCTGCGGGGTGTAGCTTCACTTCTTGAAGTGGAGTCAAGCTTCCGTAGGCCCCCGGCCTGGCAAGCACTTAGGGGGGTGCCCACGTCGTCGGAGGCGTGGGATCCCCGAACGTTTCTTACTAGTAAGGGACTGGAGCCCTAGGGAGATGAATATCCCTCCCACCAGGGCATATTCCCGGTGCAGCAGGGGAACTTGCTGGTGTCGGTGGTGATCCCGCCGTCATGGGTATACCCCACCGGGGCAGCTCCCCTAAGTTAGGGATTTTAATGCAAGCATGAGTGAAGATACTTTAAATCCGGAGCTTCCCGGCTCCACCCCCCCTTTTTCTTTGTTTGATCCCCCACCCCCAATTAACCCTCCCAATCCTTTCAATCCCACCATATTAAACCCTATAGCGTCTGAGAACGCGATAAATCAAAATTTTAAGAGAAAAATGCCTGATTCTCCTGTTCGTGAAAGTAGTGGTGATGAGTCTGTATCTGTGAGAGTACCTATTAGTTACTCTAGAGTTAGTTTTGTTGTAGTAAAGAGAGTAGATGGAGATTTTGTCAATGTTAGTCCGTTTCTTATTTCGAGAGTTATTAAACATAATGTTGGTGATGTAAAGTCTATCAAGAAAATAAAAGAAGGTTTATTAATTGAAACCGCAAATAAGGAGCAAACCATTCGGTTACTCGAAATGACCAAGTTTGAAACATTCAATGTGAAGGCTTCCGTCCATGGGACTCTGAACTTTACTAAAGGGGTTATTACATGTAGAGATCTCGATAGCTGCAGCACAGAGGAAATCAAAACAGAATTGAAGCGATATAGGGTAGTTCATGTAAAACGGATGACTTTTAGGCGACAAGGAGAAGTGGTCAACTCTTCCTCTTACCTATTGACATTTGAAGGTACTACATTACCTGAGCGAATTAAGGCTGCGTATTACAGCCTTCCAGTACGCCCTTATATTCCAGCACCCATGAGGTGTTTTAAATGTCAGAGTTTTGGCCATACGGCAAGTAATTGTCGTAAAGAACAGATATGTGTTTGTGGTAAACCGGTTCATTTGGAACAACCCTGTGAATATCCTATCGTATGTGTAAACTGCCAAGGTGACCATTCAGCCAGGTCTTTTAATTGCCCCGTTTACAAGAGGGAAGCTGCAATTCAGAAGATTAAAACTACCAGAAGGATTAGCTACATAGATGCGAAACAAGAATACGAACGCATGTCACCTACACCTACACAAGTGTCGTATTCTAACATTTTGAAAAGTACTCCTTCCGTAAATACTAATATTGTACAAGTATTGCTTCCAGAAATACGTAAAATAATGAGTGAAGTAGTTATTTCGATTCTGGAGAAATACAATATTAGGATGCCAGAAACGCAAAAGTCAACAACAATAGAAGAAGATTCGAGTGCTAATACTACACCTGAAGTGGCTCTACAAGTCAATACAATCAGTATCAAAAATAGCCACCCCGCTAATGAGAGGCGACAGATAAATTGTTCTCCAGGACCTTCTAGCAGACTTTTGAGTGTGGACTTGGATACAAGTCTGGAGTCTATTGACACCAGCATTAAAAATAAGACTGGAACTAAGAAAAAAAAAGGTTGGCAGAAGGGAAGACCGCGTAAGAAGTAAACTCGATCAATTTGATCACAATAATTGTAACAAGGGTCAAGTCAATTTTTTTCAACTTTAACATCTTACATTATGAACAAAAACTGCATCATTCAATGGAACTGTCGTGGCTTCTTAAACAAACTAAGTTCGATTCAATTAATTATTAGTGAGTACGACCCTACTTATTTTTGTTTACAAGAAACTCATTTTAGGGCAAATCGTCAATACCACCTAAGGAATTATAATATCATACGGCGAGATGAAATGGATGGAAATAGAGCACATGGTGGAGTAGCTATATGCGTTAAAAACGATGTTATACATACAGCTATAAACCTAAATACCAATTTACAAGCAGTAGCAATACGTATTAAATTCCCTACCAGTTTAACCATTTGCTGTGTATATTTCCCTAGTGTGCCATGGGATACCAGTGACTTTCAAACTTTATTAAATCAGCTACCTCCACCATATATAATATGTGGTGATTTCAACTCGCACAGTCTTACATGGGGTTCTTTCAAAAATGATCGTCAAGGAAGAGTCCTAGAAAGTTTTTTAGACAAGCTAAATGTCTGTTTACTCAACAATGGAGATAAAACTCACCTTGACGCATCTACAGGAAAACTTGGTGCGATTGATCTCACTTTATGTTCTCCGCCTTTATTAAACTCTTTAGAGTGGTCAGTCACGTCAGATCTACACTTCAGTGATCATTTTCCTATCGTTATTAGCAAAATAGGCTCTATTAACAAATCCAAAATAATCGCATCTAAATGGTTGTTGAGCAAAGCTGATTGGGACTCTTATAGAACAGAGGTAGATGAACTTATAACTTTGACAGAATTAGATCCTTCAATAACCGAAATAACAGGTATTATCCTAGAAGCAGCAAACAGACATGTTCCCAAATCAAAAGAAAGAAATTACAAGAAGGTTGTACCGTGGTGGAGCGAAGAGATTTCACGCAGCATCCGAGAGAAGAAGCAAGCTTTTAAGCTTTTCAGACGTGATCCCACCATGGATCACCTAATAGCCTTTAAGAAAGCTAGAGCCTCTTGCCGGAGGAAAATCGTTGAAGCGAAAAAGAGTTCATGGAGAGAATATGTCTCGAGCATGTCTTCTTCTTCAGAGGTTGGTGAAGTATGGAGGAGAATACGAAGTATTACAGGGAAAAAGACCTTCCCTGATATCAATTTCAAAGTAGGCGATAAGATTGTATCAGAAGATGGGGAAATAGCAAATCAAATGGCACAACATTTTTCCAACGTATGCAACACCGATGAAGAAGAAGAATTATTAACAGAAAATTTAAACCTGCCTCCTAACGATGATGCCGATTTCAATCGTTTATTCACAGTTGATGAGCTCAATGATGCAGTTGAAAATAGTCAGGACACTGCACCTGGCAACGACCATGTTACAAATGCATTTTTAAGGCAAATGTCGGATAATGCAAAAGTAACCTTACTGAGTGCTTACAACAAGATATGGACTGATGGTGAATTACCCGACAGTTGGAAGGAAGCAATCGTGGTTCCTATTCTAAAACCAGGAAAAACTCCAACGACACCAGTTCATTTCAGGCTCATATCACTCACAAGTTGTCTGTGTAAAATCTTTGAAAGGATGATTAATAGAAGATTGGCATATATATTAGAATCGAGGAAATTACTGAGCAAATTTCAATTTGGATTCAGGAAAAACCGTTCAACCGTAGATGCGTTGACGTATTTAGAAAATGCCATACAGGGGTGTTTCAATACAAATCTGCATTTGTCAGCTGTTTTTGTAGACCTGAAAAGTGCCTTTGATACAGTGAAACGCCGAAACATAATAGAACAACTTTATGCTTGGAATATAAAGGGAAACTTAACCAGATTTATTTGTTCATTTCTTAGTGGAAGATCAATGAGGGTTAAAATAGGTAATTCCTTGTCTAATAGCTTCCCTTTAACGAATGGAACTCCTCAAGGATCCAGTTTAAGCGCAACACTGTTTCTTATTGCGTTACAACGAATATTAAAGTCTGTTGAAAGGTCGGTCTATTACTGCGCATATGCAGATGATATAGTTTTATTCCAATTTGGAAAATGTTTTAATAATATAGAAACATCCCTACAAACGGCATTAAATACACTCGCAGTCGAATCGGAAAAAGCAGGATTGTGTATCTCAAGAGAGAAAACTGTATGTCTGCATTTCTGTCGCAAACGGAGTACATGTCAACGTAATCACGCTCTTCAACTCAATTCGATGCCCATACGCAACACAGATAGCACTCGATATCTAGGAATGGTTCTAGACTCAAAACTCAGCTGGACTGCGCATATTAATGACTTAAAAGCTAGATGCAACAATATTATTAATATATTAAAATCTCTTTCTAATGTTAATTGGGGCTCAGACCGACAAACGCTTTTAATGGTTTACATAGCAATGGTTTTATCAAGAATTGATTATGGAAGCGTCATATATTCAGCTGCTAAACCAAGTCGTCTACGTGTATTAGACTCAGTTCACCATTCAGGAATCCGACTCTCTACAGGCGCCTTTTATACGAGCCCTGTCTCAAGTTTGTACGTAGAGTCAGGACTAGAGTCTCTACAGTTACGGCGCGAACGCCTTCTGTTAAATTATAGGAATAAAGTACTTAATCAACAGGATAATCCTAATAGGATGTCATTCTGTAGTTCTTCTTTGTTGCAACGGTATGTTAATAGAACATCTTCTACGAAACCAGCTACAATAAGATCCAAAATACTCTCGATGCGCGTGAATATTCCAGAAGATAATTTATATATTACGGATGATGCTAATTTTGTCGCCCCATGGATTACTCCAAACGTGGTTTGCCGTTTGGATCTAGAAAGACATAATAAAGATACTGCTAGCGTACTTATAAAACAAGACCTACTACATATCATTGACAGTTATAAGCCTTGTGAAATGCTATTTACTGACGGTTCCAAATCTCATTCAGGTACTGGATGCGCAGTAGTAACTCGGGATTCAACAATGACTTGGTCGCTCCCTCGAGCCGCAAGCGTGTATACATGCGAGATGTATGCTATTCTACAAGCACTCTTGGTTTGTAGGGAATCATTATCAGCAACGCTTCTGATTTGTACTGATTCTATGTCATCGCTCTTAACATTAAAAGACAAATTCTCGAAAGAGCCTATTGTGCGGGAAATGTATTCTTTAATATATGAATGTGCAAATCAGGGGAAAATAATAGTTTTTGTATGGGTTCCTAGCCATGTAGGTATCGCTGGTAATGAAAATGCAGATAAAGGTGCTAAATTCGCAAGCAGACGGCCACCAAATGTTAATAAAGCCATTACACAAAGAGACCTTAAAAATCACATTAGAATAAAGTGTCAAATGGAATGGCAGTCCTTGTGGGACCAGAGTGCAGACAAGTTGAAAACTGTAAATGAATCAGTTAAATACTGTACATACCAGAAAAAATTAACACGCCGAGAAGAAGTTGTCTACTGTCGACTTCGAATCGGTCATACACGTATGACACATTCGTATCTGCTAAGCGAAGAAGACAGACCTGAATGTGTCATCTGTCAAGTACCTTTAACAGTGCAGCATATCCTGCTTGACTGCATTGAATACGAACAATTCAGAAGAACCTGTAACTTATCTGCATCAATGGAACAAATACTAAAAAATGAAAAATCCAATATTAATAAATTACTAAAATACCTGCAAGTAACTCGTCTGTTTCAAAAGATATAGTTAATATACTTTTATTTTATACATTTTTATGTTTTATGTTTTGAAGGCGTTTATTTATCATGTTTGTTTTCATGTCAATGTTGTTTTCAATATATACAAACTATATGGCTACTTATTTACATTTTAACTAAATATTTTATTTTAATTACATATTAGTTTTTATATATATACACGTCATTTTACTTATACAATAATTCTTTTCTTTCCATTCGATTTATACATGAATTATTATGATCTTCACCTTGTTTCTGTCGTATGTGTTATACAATATTGTAAATAGTGTTAGTTAGACTTTTATGAACTAGTTTTAGTACACTAGAATGGCGGTAAAATGACCATAGCAGTCGAAACCGCCTAAATCAATTTAAAAAAAAAAAAAAAAAAAAAAAAAAAAAAAAAAAAAAAAAAATAATAATAATAATAATAATAATAATAATAATAATAATAATAATAATAATAATAATAATAATAATAATAATAATAATAATAATAATAATAATAATAATAATAATAATAATAATAATAATAATAATAATAATAATAATAATAATAATAATAATAATAATACTGAGGGGCTCACACCTTGTGAGTACAGGGGCTGGCAACCCGAGGTACCCTAGCTGGGCCTGTCTATACTTCAACTAGTCTTACGGACAGGTCCCTCTCTGTCTTTCTGTTCTATCTGGTCTCCCTTGACCAACTCTTGTTCCTTCCAGGCCCCGACGCTATTAGAGTATTCGAGGGCTAGGGGTCCTTTTAAGTTTCCTTCTTTCTTCTATGATGACGTATGCAATGGACTGGCTTAAGCAACTGGTTACGGTTTTGATCTACACGCAAGAGCTGGCGCTGCGGGGTGTAGCTTCACTTCTTGAAGTGGAGTAAAGCTTCCGTAGGCCCCCGGCCTGGCAAGCACTTAGGGGGGTGCCCACGTCGTCGGAGGCGTGGGATCCCCGAAGGTTATTTTTAACTTGTAAGGGACTGGAGTCCTAGGGAGTTGAATTTTCCTCCCACCTGGGCATATTCTTGGTGCAGCAGGGGAACTTGCTGGTGTCGGTGGAGATCCCACCGTCATGGGTATACCCCACCTGGACAGCTCCCCTAAGTTAGGGATTCGTTTATATGAGTATTATAAATGAAAACATTTTAAATCCGGAGCTTCCCAGCTCCACCCCTATAACCCCCCCTATCCCTTTATCCCCTTTGAATCCCGTACCAACCCCAGGTACGTCTAATCCAAAACGAAAAAAAGGCGAATCTTCGTCAGATAGTGATATTGTGGAGCCATTACGAGAAAGTGTAGCTATTGGCTACTCTAAAATAAATTACTTAGTAATAGAAAGAGAAGATGGTGAAGATTTTACAAATGTTAGTCCGTTTATTATTTCACGTACCTTGAAAAACTTGGTGGGAGTAGTAAGAAACGTAAGAAAAATCAGGGAAGGTCTATTAGTAGAGTCATGCGAAAAAGAACAAACGAAACGTCTGTTTCAAGTCAAAATGTTTGATAAGTTTAAAGTTAAGGTATCTGCTCATAAAACCATGAATTTTACGAAAGGAATTGTTACATGCAGGGATTTAAATAACTGCTCAATCGAAGAAATTAAAACTGAAATGAAAGAGCAAAAAGTCATTGAAGTTAAACGACTTACTACCAGGCGTCAGGGAGAAATTCAAAATACGTCCTCCTATCTTTTGACTTTCATTGGCACTCGTCTTCCTGAACGGATAAACGTTGCATTTTACTCGCTTACGGTAAGACCTTATTTTCCAGCACCTCTTCGATGTTTTCAGTGTCAGAGGTTTGGCCACACTGCTATGAATTGCCGTAGAGAAAAAATATGCGTTTGTGGAAAACCAGAACATCAAGGGAATCCGTGCGAAACCCCTCTGAAATGCATACACTGCGATGGTGAACACTCGGCGAGATCGATTAACTGTCCAGTTTACAAGCAAGAGGTTGCTATTCAAAAGATTAAAACCCTTAAGCGAGTGAACTATCTAGAAGCGAAACAAGAATACTTAAGATTATCACCACCTGCACACCAAACCACGTACGCAAAAGTAACGCAACAACAGCCCTCTATTATGTCCACCTTAATACCTGAAATAAAGAAAATTATTATCGAAACAGTAAAGAACACGTTAGAAAGCTATAAGATTCTACAAGAAAAACCTTTCAATATAACGCCTATTACACCCCTTCCTTTATCACAAAGAATTACTAACTTTGCTCCCACCCAAGATACCCCCATGCTCCAAAGAATGTCTCCTTTTGTTCCTCCGAAAGAAACACCTCAAATGTCCCAAATTGAAACAATAAATCAAACTACAACAGAAACAACATTACCTCCAATTCAAATTACAAAAACCAATTGTCCTAGTCATGATTTCTCCAATAGAGATTCTTCTGCCGGACCTTCTTATGTAGATTTCTCGGTAGATATGGATACCAGCCTGGAATCCATTGATACCGGTATAATTAAAACTATCGCCAAGAAAAACAAAAGAGGTTGGAAGAAGGGCAGACCTCGTAAGAAATCGACCTGAACAACTTAGTCTTAATCACAATAAGGGTCAAAAATTAATACTATTTTAATAAATTTTTATTATGAACAATAAGTGCATTCTACAATGGAACTGTCGTGGTTTCTTAAACAAGTTAAGCTCGATACAACTGCTCATTAGCGAGTATGACCCTGCTTGTCTTTGTCTGCAAGAAACTCATTTCAAAGCAAATCGTCAGTACTATCTAAAGAATTACAGCATTCTTCGTCAAGATGCAGTGGATGGAGACAGATTACATGGTGGAGTCGCTATTTGCATTAAGAATGATGTTGTACATACAAATATAGTTTTAGTTACAAACTTGCAAGCAGTAGCAACGCGAATCACGTTTCCTACTAGCTTAACGGTCTGTTGTGTGTACTTCCCTAGTGTACCATGGGACACTAATGATCTTGACATTTTGTTAAATCAGCTGCCTCCACCATATATAGTATGTGGAGATTTCAACTCGCACAGCCTCACGTGGGGTTCTTACAAAAATGACCGTCAAGGCAGAATCCTAGAGAACTTTCTCGACAGAATAAATGTTTCTATACTTAACAACGGAGAGAAAACCCACCTTGACGTATCCACAGGAAAGTTTAGTGCGATTGACCTTACACTGTGCTCCCCACCATTATTAAATTCTTTAGAGTGGTCAACCACGGCAGATCTTCATTTCAGTGATCATTTCCCTATTATCATCAACAGGATAGATTCAACAAGTAAATCAAAATTAATTATATCTAAATGGGTGCTTAATAAAGCTGATTGGAATTCTTATCGAGAAGAGGTAGATAAACTTATGATTGCAGCAGAATCAGACCTTCTGATATCTGAAATAACTGATATTATCTTGACAGCTGCAAACAATCATATTCCTAAATCAAAAGAAAAGGTTCTTAAGAAGGTTGTACCGTGGTGGAACGAACAGGTTTCACGCAGTGTACGGGATAAGAAACAAGCCCTTAGAGTCTTTAAACGTAATCCTACTACAGACAACCTAATAGCCTTTAAAAAAGCTCGCGCCTCTTGTCGAAAGAAAATTCTTGAAGCAAAAAGGAGTTCTTGGAAAGATTACGTCTCTAGCATGTCTTCCGCTTCTGATGTAGGCGAAGTATGGAGGAGAATCCGTAGTATTGCAGGAAAGCACACCTTCCCTGATATCAACTTTAAAATAGCGGATAGAATCGTGTCAGAAGACTTAGAAATTGCAAATCAGATGGCACAACACTTCTCTAATATTTGCAATACTGACAACGAAGAAGAACTTCTGAGAGAACATCTGAACCTAACTCCAAATGATGATGCTGATCACAATCTTATATTCACACTTGACGAACTTAACAATGCACTTAATAATACCCATGATACAGCACCTGGAAACGACAACGTTACAAATGCCTTTTTAAGACGTATGTCAGAAAATGCAAAAACGGTCCTACTAGGAGCATACAATAATATATGGGTTAACGGTGAATTACCTGCTAGTTGGAAAGAAGCTGTTGTCATCCCCATTTTAAAACCTGGAAAAACTCCAACAACACCGATTAATTTCAGACCCATATCACTTACTAGTTGCATGTGTAAGACTTTTGAAAGGATGGTCAATAATAGACTGACATGGGTGTTAGAATCAAGAAAACTTCTGAGTAAGTTCCAGTTTGGATTCAGAAAGAATCGTTCTACGATAGATGCACTGACATATTTAGAAAATGCCATACAGAAATGTTTTATCACAAATTTACACCTGACAGCCGTTTTTATAGATCTTAAGAGTGCCTTCGACACCGTAAAACGCCGAAACATAATAGACCAGCTCCGTGAATGGAACATTAAGGGGAATTTAACCAGATTCGTTGGTTCCTTTCTCACTGATAGGACAATGAGAGTTAAGATAGGTAACTCGTTGTCTGACGGCCTTCCTTTAAAAAATGGAACTCCCCAAGGTTCAAGTTTAAGCGCGACATTATTTCTTGTAGCTTTGCAACGCGTCTTGAAGGCAGTTCAAGGATCGGTCTATTACTGTGCGTATGCAGACGACATAGTCTTATTTCAATTCGGACAATCCTTTCAAGATATTGAGGCATCTTTACAAATGGCATTAAATAGACTATCAGTTGCAGCAAATAAAGCAGGGCTATGTATCTCAACGGAGAAAACAGTATGCATGCATTTCTGTCGTAAACGAAGTACATGTCAGCAAAATCACACACTGCAACTAAATGCTGTACCTATTCGCAACACAGAAAGCACCAGATATCTAGGAATAATCCTAGATTCTAAACTTTGTTGGACCTCCCATATTAATGATTTAAAAGCCAGGTGTAGCAATATTCTTAATATTTTAAAGTCGTTATCTAATTATAACTGGGGCTCAGATAGACAGACACTTTTAATGTTATACAAAACTATGATTCTTTCTAGAATTGATTATGGGAGCGTCATCTACTCATCTGCCAAGCCCAGTCGTTTACATATTTTGGATTCAGTCCATCATACAGGAATCCGACTTGCCACAGGTGCTTTTTATACAAGTCCTGTCTCAAGCTTGTATGTAGAGTCGGGACTGGAGTCATTGCAGTTGCGCCGTGAACGTCTTTTATTAAACTATCGGATTACCGTGTTGAGCCAACAAGATAATCCTAATAAAGAATCGCTCGGTAACTCCCCTTTGCTGCAGCGATATCTTAACAGAGTAACATATACTAAACCAGCTACGATAAGATCAGAAATTCTCTCAAGGAGCTGGAACATCCCAGAAAGAAATTTATTTACAGTAGATGACGTTCATCTTGTCTCTCCATGGATTCTACCAGAAGTAGTATGTCGTCTAGATCTCGAAAAATATGACAAAAAAGATAGTGCTAGGTCTCTCATAAAGAATGATTTTCTGCAGATAATGCATGACTATGACCCTTGTGAAGTATTATTCACTGACGGGTCCAAAACTCACTCAGGAACTGGAAGTGCATTAGTCACTAAAGAAGTTTCAATTACTTGGTCCCTTCCTCAAGCTGCAAGCGTATTTACTTGCGAACTGTATGCTATTCTGCAAGCGCTTTTCGTTTGTCGGGAATCAATATCTTCAACGTACTTGATATGCACTGACTCCATGTCATCGATCTTGTCCTTAAAAAACAAATTTACAAAAGAATCTATTCTACGAAACATACAGTCACTACTATATAACCTTGCACTTCAGCAGAAAAAAGTAATATTTGTCTGGATTCCAAGTCATATCGGTATTCCCGGCAACGAAAACGCAGATAAAGCCGCTAAGTTTGCAAGTAAAAAAGCACCGAATGTCAATAATGCCATAACGATATATGATATCAAAAACTCAATACGTGCTAACTGCGAAACGAAATGGCAGTCATCGTGGGACCAGAGTACAGACAAATTAAAAATAAGTAATCCATCTGTCAAAGGCTGCATATACCAACCAAGTTTAAGACGTAAAGAAGAAGTGATTTTCTGTCGACTCCGGATTGGTCATACACGTATGACACATTTATATCTACTGAGTGGAGAAATCAGACCAGAATGTGCCACCTGTCGAGTCCCCTTGACAGTGCAGCATATCTTACTGAATTGCGGGGATCATGAACACATTCGGAGAACATCTAACCTAGCTACAACTATGGAAGAAGTTTTAAAAAATGACGAACCCAATGTTAGAAACTTAATGACATACTTACGGGAAACACACTTACTTGCAAAGCTGTAATGTTGTAGTCGAAGGATAAGTTATACTACCTCTGCACAGAATACATATTGATTGTAATTAGAGTGAATGTGATATAGTCTGTGATACGAAAATATACATATATATATACACCATTTCTTGCCTATACACAAGAAATTAATGTTTGTTTGTCTAATTTATAACGTTATTGTATTTTTATCATTATAATTTGTTATATCAGTGTTATTCTATGTAACTATATACATTGTTATTTTTAATTTACAACTTTGACATATTTACAATTTATGAATGTGCTATATGTCTGTAATTAACAGACACCCTAGTATGGCGGTGAAATGACCGTAGTAGTCGAAACCGCCTAATTAAAAAAAAAAAAAAAAAAAAAAAAAAAAAATAATAATAATAATAATAATAATAATAATAATAATAATAATAATAATAATAATAATAATAATAATAATAATAATAATAATAATAATAATAATAATAATAATAATAATAATAATAATAATAATAATAATAATAATAATAATAATAATAATAATAATAATAATAATAATAATAATAATAATAATAATAATAATAATAATAATAATAATAATAATAATAATAATAATAATAATAATAATAATAATAATAATAATAATAATAATAATAATAATAATAATAATAATAATAATAATAATAATAATAATAATAATAAGCCTCCCAAAGACCAACCCTACGTCCGGCATATAAGATCTTAGCCACGTGGGAGGCGGGCAACGTGATTTTACACTACACGGCTAACAGGGCAATGGTACAGTTATTCAATTAAAATGATGTCAGGAAAACATACGGAAGTAATACCCCAGGCAGGTAGAGACAATGTCTCACAATCTTGCACTGCTTCGGCAGTCTGCCCTAAGGATTCTGGGGAGGGCAACTTGGCAGTTGTTACAGATGTTGCTCCTCAAAAAAGGTTAGCGACTAGAAATGTACGCATAAAGCACGGTCAACCACCACCTAATGAGCTGCGCCTAAATACTGATCGAGAAGGGCAAAATGGCCATCAGTCAGAACAGGTTCTAAATGATACTGTCGGAGCTGACCCACCAAGCCAAACAGCAGAAACAGTCACTACAAACAAGTTATCCCGCAAGATGAGACAGCAATGGACTGTTGATCAGTATAAGGATGTGATGTGGTCCTATTATTACTCCATCGAGACCCACCAAGAAGCACCAAAAACCAAAGGCACATATCTTATATGGCGCAATCGAAATCCAAACATTTACGCAGAAATGAACCCAGTAAAACTCAACAATCAAAGAAATATGATAGAGAAAAGGAAATGGCTAACTGATAGTGAACTTCAACAAATAAAGAACGACGTACATAGACATATTACGAAACCTCCAGATGAACACCCAGAACTACCAGAAGAACAACTACATCAACAAAAAAATATAGCGTCTGGTCAAGAAAATAGCGTTGATAACAACGCCGAAGAACCATTTCATGAAGTTAATATTGACAGGCAATGTAGCAATGAAACATGTACAGAAGAAGAAGACTTATTGAAGACAATGGTGCTCAAAATTAGATCTAAGTTAAATGAAATACAGAGTATTAATATCCTAGAGAGGAAAAGACTCAAGCGAGTGATACGAAGTAGATCAGTCAACAAAGAAATACAACTAGCGAACAAAGCACTCACGCAAATCGCAAAAGCACGTTCTCTAAACATTACGGACATAAATATGTTAATGTATGCAGCGGCTTCAGTAATCGCCGGTGAGATGAAAGATCAGCCTAAGAAAGCTACCAGAAGAGAGCCGCCATGGAAACAAAGACTACAGAGTAAAATCGAACAAGATCGAAAGAGTCTATCTTTCCTCAGTGAATTGCAGAAAGGAGTTGTAACCCACCAAGTTCATTCACGAATTAACTGGCTACTGCGAAAAGAAAAAAAGACATACAATAATCTTGACATCGACGAACTAACACAAGATATAAAGATGAGGCTTCAAGCTAGATCACTCAAGGTAAGAAGATACGAAGAACGTCACCAACAGTACATACAAAACAATATGTTCAAAAACGACACCAAGAAATTCTACAGATCCCTTAATCAACAACAGGAAACAATTACCGAGCCACCCTCACAGCAAAATATAGTAGCATTTTGGGGCGGAATACTGGAAAATGAAGTTCACCATAATCAGGACGCGACGTGGATCAAAGACGAGAAAAATAAGTTTAAAAATGTCACACTACAGGAATGGGATGTGCTCACTATCGATGAAGTGACTAAAGTTATAAAACGAACACACAACTGGAAATCGCCCGGTCCAGACAAACTTCAGAATTTTTAGATCAAAAGTTTCTACGCCCTACATAAAGACATGGTAAGAGCAATAGAAGAGGTAATAAAAAACCCCAATATAATGCCTAAATGGCTCACCACCGGATCTACGTTTCTGCTACATAAAGGGAATGAGACAAAGAACCCGAAGAATTACCGGCCGATCACCTGCCTGCCGACGATGTACAAAATCCTAACGGCACTTATATCTGAAAAACTTTACCAGCATCTCTTAAATAATAACATACTCCCTGAAGAACAGAAAGGGTGTAGAAAAGGAGCAAGGGGATGCAAAGATCAACTCCTTATAAATAAAATGATCGTCGAAGATGCCAAGAAGCGAAAGAAAAACTTATACATGGCCTGGATCGACTATAAAAAGGCCTTTGATAGCGTCCCACATTCCTGGATATTGGAAATTCTAAGAACATATCGGGTAAGTCCGACTATTATTCGATTTATAGAAGAATCAATGAAAGAGTGGAATACCTCAATGCAACTTTACCACCAAAATGGGGTCACCAAAACAGGAAAGATCGGCATAAAGCGCGGCATCTTTCAAGGAGATTCGCTCTCGCCGCTTTTATTTTGTATTAGTCTAATCCCCTTAACAAACATGATCAACAAACAGAAGTTAGGATATGAAATTGACCAATTTAATAAGGTTAGTCATCTCTTCTACATGGATGATCTCAAAACGTTTGGAAAAAATGAAGGACAACTCAGGCAAGTGCTACAAATTATTAAAACATTCAGTGATGACATCAGAATGGAATTCGGATTGGACAAGTGCGCTACTTCTACCCTTGTACGTGGCAAACAAGTCCAAACATGTAATACCTTGCTGGAAGACGGCTCCACCATTAAGAACCTGGAACAAGATGGCGTATACAAATATTTAGGCGTAGATGAAAATGATGGAATTCAGCATAACCAGATGAAATATAGGGTCAAAAAAGAGTTCTTTCGCCGGCTGCGACAAGTACTAAAGACAAAGCTGAACTCTAAGAACAAGATTAGCGCCATCAATAGTCTAGCAGTATGCGTGGTCACATATAGTTTTGGAATTATCGATTGGAGGCGTGATGAAATTAAATCAATGGACAGGAAAACCCGCAAGTTTCTCACTATGCATAATATCTACCATCCTAAAGCAGATGCGGACCGTCTATATATTAAGAGACGAGATGGAGGACGCGGAATCGTCGAACTTGAGACGGCGTATAATATTGCAATGGTGGGACTAGGTAACTATATACAAGATAGTACAGACAAATTTATAAAAATGGTATGCAGGCATGAAACTACTAAAGCCAAATACTCCCTGATCAATATATCCAAGGACGTAAAGTCACAGTACAACACAGAGGATACAGAAACACCTGAAAACAAAAAGGGAAATAAACAGCTAAGAGAAAGCATACGAAAGAAAAAAATAGAACTAGTTAAGAATAAACCTTTACATGGACAGTTCTTTGGACACCTAAGCAAAAATCAAATTGACAAAGAAGGTAGCCTAGCTTGGCTTCAAAGCTCTGGCCTGAAGGGAGAAACAGAAAGTTTAATTATGGCTGCTCAAGATCAAGCGCTTAATACGCGGTATCACCAGCGTAAAATTCTTAAAATTGAAGTTGACAGCAAATGCAGAATGTGTGGAGCAGCTGAGGAAACTGTCAGCCATATTATCTCGGCATGTGGAATAATGGCACCCAAAGAATATCTAGACCGACACAATAAGGTGGCAACTCATATACACTGGACGATTTGTAAAGCCCTTGGTGTTGAGGTGGAAGAAAAATGGTACCAGCACGATCCCAAGCCAGTAGTCAACATCGAAGAAACTGTGGTCATGTGGGACAAAGGTATTAGAACGGCTCGTACCGTAGAGGCAAATCGCCCTGACATAGTAGTCCACAACAAAAAGGAAAAAATGTGTCTTCTCATCGATGTAACGATCCCTGATGATAATAACGTAATCAAAAAAGAGGCTGAGAAGATCACAAAATACAGGGACTTAGCAATTGATATACAAAGATCGTGGGCCACTAAAACGCGAATAATACCAATAGTCATCGGCGCCCTAGGGACGCTCAGGAAAGGATTCGACAAATATCTCGAACAGATTCCAGGCAAACCAAATGCTTTTGAAATCCAGAGAATTGCCTTACTAGGGACCGCACACATCCTACGTAAAGTCCTGTCATGAAGGACCTCCTGAGGACTCTGGTCGAGTCCTGGATATACACCGAGAACTTATAGCTCGTGAATATAGAAAATAATAATAATAATAATTACAAAATACAAGCACTATCTTTCAACCAATGAGATTGACTCAGCGAAGCGCTGAAGTCCCTCAGGAGAGCACGAACACTAACCTAAACCCAAAGACTCGCAGAAAATGGTCAAATCAAGACAATAGAGATATTATGCGAGCTTACTACCTAGCCACTAATTGCGAAAGAAAGAAGCATGGTTTTAGGAAGCGGATGTTAACGCACTGGAGGCAGATGAATATAAACACTACATTAACTGAGAGCCAAATAGCAAATCAGTTATACGCTATTAGAACAAGAAATCTATTAACACAGCTGGAAATACTAGAGGTAAAAAATGAAGTACAAACAAACATCGATGAAGATCAGGAACCAACATTGTACAACACACCGGAAACTGAAAAGCCCGAATTTATAATTATAGCTGACACAGAAGACGAAAAAACAATAGCAAGTAATAAATTAGAAACAATATCAGTAAATATAATAACTAATGAAAGTTACGATGACAATGAAACTGGAATGGCTGTAGCAGTAACTATAGAGAACCTCAGACAGGATGTCATAAATCAGTTTGAAGAACACCTCGCAATTTATGAAGGTATTGAACCGGACAGAAGACCAAGACTACCACGAATTCAACCTAACAAACAAACTACAGAAATCCTAAATACTCTTAACCTATACATCCCAAACATACTCAACTCAACAGACAATATTGAAAAGACGCATACGATCGTATATTGTGCAGCAATTACGGTTATCAAACAAATGAATATAAAGATCAGAAATAGTATGCCGCAGATAAAGGATCATACTGAGCCAAGATGGAAAACTCGAATACAGCAAAAAATAAACAGGTTACGCAGTATTTTAACCAAGTTGTACACATGGGAAAAGGGGGAAGGTGGACAAAAATTGAACAGAGAAATAAATAGATACCTAAGAAGAAGAAACATAACCAGAGGACCGAGATATGAAGAAAAGTTAGTACTCCTGAAAGATCAAATTAAACAAACGATAGCCATGCTAGGGAAAAGATTGAGGCGATATAACAAAAGTCAAAAACGTAGGGAAGATAACCGAAGATTTTCTACCAATGAAAAATACTTTTACCAAAAATTAGAAAAACAAGTAGAAATTAGCAACCCTCCAACGAAACGGGAGTTAACTGCATATTGGAAGGAAGTATGGGCATATAAAGGGCGACACAATAACGATGCTATATGGTTGGGATTAGAAAGAGAAAAGAATAGCCAAATACCACCCATGGCTCAATTTAATGTAACAGATGAAGATATGAAGCAGGTATTGAAAAAAGTACAAAATTGGAAGGCTGCTGGTACTGATTACATACATAACTTTTGGTGGAAAAACCTACATTCAGTGCACCAAATACTAGCCAGACAGGTCAACGACTTAGTAGCAAATCCCTCAGAAATGCCTGTATTTCTCACCAAAGGAATCACCTACATGCTGGCAAAATCAGAAGAAACTAAGAATCCGAAGAACTATCGGCCCATAACATGTTTACCAACCCTGTACAAACTGATCACCTCACTAATCGCAAAGAAGATACAAAAACATGTTATGAACAACAATCTATTAGCAGTAGAACAAAAAGGCAGCTGTCCTAATACTCAAGGCTGCAAAGAACAACTGACTATCGACGAGATCATTACACAGGATGCCAAGCACAGGAAAAGAAACATTTCGGTAGCATGGATCGACTATCAAAAAGCGTTTGATTCGGTACCGCACTCATGGTTACTGGAAATTCTCCGCCTATATAATATAGATAACGGCATTATTACCTTTTTAGAGCATGTAATGAAGAAATGGCAAACATCAGTACGATTACAGACAAGCACCATGCAGGTCACAACGGAATCAATTCCAATACAAAGTGGAATATTTCAAGGAGACACGCTTAGTCCACTGTGGTTTATCTTGAGCCTGAATCCCTTATCTAATATACTTAAGAGCAGTAGACTAGGGTACCTGTTGAAAGGAGATACGAATTCATGCAAGATAAGTCATCTGTTTTATATTGACGACCTTAAATTATTTGCTTCTTCGGAAAAGGAACTAAACACGTTAATCAAGATTACCAACCAATTTAGTGAGGATATCTTAATGAAGTTAGGCTTAGATAAGTGTGCTAAACTAATCACAAAAAAGGGTGAAGTAGTAAACGGTGAAAACACACTACAAAATATTAACAGCGGTCATCTTGAGGAAGAAACGTACAAATACCTGGGTTATCATCAACGACTAAACAGAACTACAAAAGATATAAAAAATTCTCTCAAACAGAAATTCACACAACGCATACATAGCATACTAAAAACAGAACTTAACGGAAAAAATACTATTAAAGCTATTAACACATGGGCCATACCGCTAATAATCTTTTCGTTTGGGATAATTAAATGGTCGAAAACAGAAATAGAAGAACTCAATCGACTAATACGGGTCAAACTTACTAAACACAGACTGCACCATCCAAATGCATGCACCGAACGCTTATACCTACCACGAAAAATTGGAGGAAGAGGACTATTGAACCTGCATCGTCTTCATGCAATTC
This sequence comes from Agrypnus murinus, assembly GCA_929113105.1. NCBI lineage: Eukaryota > Metazoa > Arthropoda > Insecta > Coleoptera > Elateridae > Agrypnus > Agrypnus murinus. The sequence goes on along the minus strand of OV816024.1, from coordinate 17,914,899 downwards.
AAGTTACAAAACTTATAAAATACTTTAATAATAAAAGTCAAACATCAACCCTATATCAAGTACTGATACAGGTTGACAACTATTCGCCGTTAAAATTAAATGAGAATATGATCGTTACAAGCAAAACAAAACAAGAGATGTACGAAGACTGGCTTGCCAAGCCCTTACATGGAAAGTATCCCAATGTACTTAAGGATGCCTCTATTAACACGTCTACGCTTTGGTTACACAAAGGCTCATTGTATGGTGAAACAGAGGGCTTCATGATCGCTATACAAGATAATGTAATTGCAACAAAGAATTACAAAAAATTTATAATAAAGGAAAACATAGAAAACGACAAATGTAGGGTCTGCAATGCAACAACAGAAACAATACAGCACATTATGTCCGGATGCACAATTCTAGCCCCTACTGAGTACTTACAGAGACACAATCTCACAGCGGGTATTATCCATCAGAGGCTAGCATACAATTCACAATTAATTAATGAAAAAAGTCCATACTATAAATATATACCATATGCTGTCCTAGAAAACAACACATCCAAATTATATTGGGATACCCCGGTAATAACTGATCGTACTATAGCAAACAACAGACCTGATATCATATATATTGATAAACAACAAAACACAGCTTTCTTAATTGACGTCACTCATCCTAACGATCATAATTTACATAAGGCAGAAAGAGAGAAAATCACAAAATACCAAGCACTAGCACAAGAGTATAAAGACATTTACAAATTTCAAAGTGTTTTAGTAATACCTATAGTAATATCCGCTACTGGTCTAATCACAAACAACTTAACAAAATACCTAGAAAAAATTGAAATACGACCCACTATCATCACCCATCTACAAAAAACAGTAATTCTAGAAACCTGCAGAATCGTCAGAAAAACTTTAAATATACAAACCTAAAACCAAATCTCATGTTTATTCCATGTCCTACGAATGTTCTATAAGAACCAGTACGGCATATTATAAATAAGTTATTATAACGATTGTTCTAAGCAGAACCCGTTATAATATGGTTTTCCAGACTTTATCTCTGAGTTAAAAAAATAAAAATAATAATAATAATAATAATAATAAGCATAATATTAAGCAAGAAAGAGTAGACACTATTCCGCTAATAATGTCGGTCACTGGAATCACTCCGAAATCATACACACAGAACCTGGAAACACTTGGACTTCCTAATAAAATACACACCGCTATACAGAAAGCAGTCCTCATTAAAACATGCAATACAGTTCGCAAATTCCTAAATAAATAAATATACTTACCTGACTTTGGTCCTCAGGATCCGTCTAGTAAGAACCACCGTGAAAATAAATTTCACGAGAAAAGTTTAATAATAATAATAATAATAATTACTACAACCCATAACCTTAACCAAGGCCCCAGAAGCTATAAGCTTGTGCGGGAGGGAGGGGGCGATTATTATTATTATGTAGGCCCAATGTGCGGCTGCAGCCGACTTATAGATGGAACAGCGCAAATCCCACATTTGTGTTACAGCTAAGGGAAACTGCAGAAAACCTTAACCAGATCTGCCAGCGCCGGGAGTCGAACCCGGGCCGCTTGGGTGAAAGTCCGGCACGCCAGACATTACACTACCAAGGCTGTATTCTAATGCTAATATATAGATCATTCGGTCAAGCACAGGTCTTACGTCATAATCTGTTACCAACGCAAATTCGCAACTCTTCCAATACTTTCACGCCTAAGAAATGTATTTTTTTGTTGATATTACGATTACTACGTTTATTTGCATCTTCCAAACGAAAACAATTGTCAATTGTTGTATCAATGCAAATATTTTGTCATTTTGGCAAGTTGAAACGTCAAAGATCTTATTAGACAGCTAATATTTTATTTATATACAATATAATCTTTTTTACCTTGTTCATTTACCATGCCAAAACCATTTAGTTTGCAATCAAAAAACTTGATAGCCTCTTTAATTAATTATTTTCAGAAAGAGCGTGATAATTCTGGTTCTTTATTACGTTTAACTTCAGTACGAGAAGTGAGTCTTAAAATAGAATATTCTTAAATATGCAATTCGTTTTATGATCTGTTTCTATAATAGCTATTTATGTAACAAGTACATAATGTAGGACTTTATAGACAAGCCCAGTTTATGACCGAGCGAGCGAAGCGAGCAAGGCCTATAAAAAGGGCGAGTCTATAAGGTCCGATTATGTAAGAGTTGCATACAAAGCTTTATGTTCGATTCCTAAAATTGGCTAATTATCAAAAAATCTGTTTATAAGTTTGACATATATTCTTGACAGTAGAAAATTTGACATGTAATATACAGTTGCTATACTTTATTTTACTACTATGTACTTTATTTTACTACTATCACTTTATTTTACGAGTACAATAATAAGCCAGATCACTGCCGCAAAACTATACAATAAACAGTACTTTATAATGCAATCGGACATAAAATAATATTTGTAAAGGGTAGCTAGGCTTTGGGTATCGGCAAAAGTGCAGGTATCTGCAACTATTAAAAGCGGTAACCTTCTTAGTGTTCCGAAGATCCTGCTAGAAATAGAAAAAGGAGAGTTACTGACTTAGACAACAACCAAAGCTTCGCATTACGAGATGCAATATATGACATGTTTGAAAAAAGTCAGTATCCTTCATTAATGTTATACAAATGTAACAATATGTTACTGACCTTGACAAAATTTTTGCTTCTAGAAATACCGGTTAATTTGGATTCAATTTTGAAATATGTAGGCATGTAATATTACAATAATTACAAGCCTCGAAATACCTTTTAGGAATTATACCACGTTGTTTTACGTTGTTTAAATATATATATAAAAAAAGTCCAAACAGATTTAGAGGGTATTAAAGTGGACCAATGAAGAAAACGATCTTGTTTTGATAAAGAAAGTTAGGTTAGTTGTTAGTTAATAATTGGGTTTTCTATGGCTCATGTACATTAAAGTTTGTAAGAGAAAGTAAACAAATTTCAATTAAGAATTTTATTTTATTTGCGAGATATCATTCTCATTTTTATTTAGTTGTAACTACATAGCCATAATATACTCAATTTCACAAACACTCTTAACCTAACCTAATATTCAAAATGAAATGTCAGAAATTATTGGCATTTTCATCTTAACATGTTTACAAAGTAACTCACGTGACTAATGACGTAAGCCCTCTGGTTGCCTGAACGGTCTATAGCTGATTTTAGCTTTTTTCTGAATTAAAAAGTCTAAATTTGTAATTGTCATTAAATTATTATTGCATCTAGCGGCACCCAAGGACATCTTCAGCTTCTTTTAAATCTGGACCACATTCCTAATGCCCATGCCTTTTCACAATTTGAATCGAAAAATGAAAACAATAATAAATTTTTCGGTTTGGTTTATACATCGTAAACGTAGGTAGTTTCTAAAGACTTAAGACCACAGGCAACTATAGTACACACAATTAACTCCAGTACACAAAAGTGTAGTCGATAAGCTTAATTTACATGGTCAACATTAAAATAACTAACCTATTAGAAGACATTCGAAATATGGACGTACTGTTTCTAAATATATGTATATTATACATCTTTTAAATAAGTACTTACAAATGTATCCGCATTAGAAGTCAGCTAAGTAAAAGCGATTTATTAGAGACAGTATTGTGGTTAAGATTCCAATTAGGATAAGAAAAGTAAATCTAATTAGCGCTTTGAAATTCCAGAAGAGTACATTTCAATTTATGATGTGATTAGAATCTGGTGTTTGCAGAGGTTTTAGTTGCTCTATGTTTACCCCATAGTGCACATCCCACGAATCATAAACAAGATCGGTTTATGCATAATTTACGATAATGTAATTCAGGATGCTTTGATTAATCTCCTTCAATGAACAATTGTTGAGATATTAAAAATATATTCATTTATGTATGATATAAGAGAGTGGAACTCAATGAAACTGTACGTAAAACCCCTTTTTTAGCAATGTTTTTAGTTTTCAATATTTGAAGCTTTAAAAAAGTTCTGTTAATATACAGGTATTTATGTAAAAACGTATCGTTTTTTTAACAGTATTAATCTTTGGCAAAGTAAACTAAATTGGTTAGTAAATTCGTAAATAAGTTAGTAGTAATACTATACCAACAAAGGGCCTTCAGCTTTTAATTTCTACAAAACGAATATTTCAAACAACTAATTCAAAATGCTATGTTATAGTATATTAAAGTATTAGTTTCATAAGACGCGTTTTTAGCGCACGCGTCCGAGTTTAGAAAGCGTCTCGCGAAGCGGGAAGTTTTCTAACGGGCAAGTGCGCTAAAACGCCTTATGAAACGAATACTTTATACTATTTTTTATACTTGCGTCGTTATTTCGTTAATTATTAAAAAATAAATTACTTTTAAATAAGATTTGTTAGTGAAATTTTGTTAAGTACTTTTGACAGTTGGCTACACTGAAAATTCAACTTCAGCATTTGTTATTTAAATTGTTTTGTTTTTATAAAATTAATTTAGTTTCTGTGACAAGAAGGTAAAATGGTCAGATATTCTCTCCCTCCATCTTATTAAAAAGAATTAACTTATCTTAATTAATCTTATTAAAATATTGGAATTTAACCATATTGATAGATTTATAATAACTGCAGAAAATAACCAACATTTAGCTATGAAAGTAAGTAAAATTTTGTGCTAAATACTTCCAATTTTTAATATATTTCAATTATTTAAGGTTGCGTTAATAATGGGATTCTGTGGTGCCTGCCGAAGAGATGAATTGACCAACATGTTATTAGACGATATTGTGGTCAAAGATGATGTGTTCACTGTGACTGTAACAAAAACAAAAAATAAAGTTCGAAGAGAATTCTTAATTACAGAGAAACTGTGGATTGATTTAATTAAGCAATATTTGAGCCTAAGGCCTAAGAAAATAAACCACAGGCGGTTTTTTATAACCTAACGCAATGGAAAATGTATTTTTCTACTCCTACCTGTAAATCACCCGTTTTCTTCACGCTTCGTGCAATGGAAATGTATGCAATTCCAGTAAGGTGTACGGATATAATTTCATATCCGTATAGTGTACGGATATGAAAACAGCCAATCAAAGCAGTCCAATTTGACACTTCTTTATTTATAATTAATTTATTGACAACTCCTGTCATAAATATAGAAGTAAAAGTAAGTTAAATCAATGTTTCCTTCCTTCAATAACACTTTGAAAATAACGCAAGCATTTGAAAATAACGTGGTTTGCGAAATTATAGCTTTAACAATAATACTTTTATAATTAAAAAGACATAAATATTAAATCATTTAAATAAGTACTACCTACTTTTATAATAAGTATAGTAGACAGAGTTTTGACGGAGTTTGGTAGCTCAGTCTATAGAAGATAGGTATAAATAAACTGAAGCTGACCAACGTATGTTCAATTCCAGCTGGGAGAATTATTCTTTTTTAATTTTTTTTATAAAACAAAATTTAAAATAATAATTTTTTTTCGAAAATGTTAATTTCTGCAAAGTTTTAACAATTCTCTTAAAAATTCTACAATGACAGGGGGATTTTACAAACCATATTTTAGCATGGATAAAAGCATAGGTTAATCCATACATTCGATTTATCAAGAAGACATGCAATTTATTTTGTAATTAAGTAAAACAATTATTGTTTTACTTAGTCGAAGAAAAAAGATACTGTACAACTTGTTGCACAAACTACTATTCTACTCCTATCGGTATAAACACCATAGGAAAAGTTCCTTTTATTAGTGCCACTTATTTGCATTTAGCCAACCCGAAGCTTTTTACAGGTCATTGCTTTCGAAGTTCAAGTACTTCCCAATTGGCAAACAAAGGTGGCGATTTAATAACTATAAAACGGCATGGAGGTTGGAAGTCTTCAGCTGTGGCTGAGGGCTGTATTGATGCTTCAGTTAAAAAAAATGGAGGTAGCTGAATTGCTATCTAATAAGCCGTGTACTTCCACTTCAACGGCTCAAGTGGTAATTGACCAGTCTTCCAGTGCTTCATTTTTACATGAAGAATCACACACTTTTAGCAGCAACCCAATAACGAGTCAACAAAACATTGTTGAGGGGCAAAATTTACCTTCATTTAAGATTAATGCCCAGGACACTTCTGCTGTTACAACCAAAGTGTATAATAACTGTACTTTTAATACAAAAGATGTATAAAGAATAATTTGTGAATTTATTAAATAATTTTTAATTTAATTAATCTATTTTGTGTATGTTTATTTTATATTTTAAAAGTTTGGCATTTTATCACAACAACATAACCGCACTTTTAAATATAATAAGTTTTACATTTAAGAACAGCTGTTAGGTGCTACCAACTTTAAAAAACAAAATTTTACTGTTTCCAGTACTCTAATAAATCTCATTAGGACACGCAAATGCGTGTCCTAATGGAGTTCATTAGGACACGCAAGTATAAAAAGTTCTTTTTCTACTTACACCTAATAGATACCTTATAACATTACAATCTGCTCAAAATTTAGATCAAAAAATAGAACTTTAGATCTAACGTAATCTATAACCTGCATTGTCCAGGAGCCGAATGGATTATTTTGGCGTTGCTTTGCTTGATACAACAAAAAAAATTCTTTGTTTGCTTGTTTAATAACAGTTTATTTTGCAGAGAGTGAAGTTTTTTACAATCAACCAATACTTTTTTTGTATTTAATACCACGCTCTTCTTTTCTCTTTTCTTTCCTTTTTTGGTCTTTGAATATAAAATACTCTATAAAAACTATAAAACTGCTAATACACATGCTATGCACGTTACTAATAAAACAACACGTTACTAATAAGATATAATCGGATACATATTGTAATAAGAACCATTGTTTGCCCACGCAAAAATAATAAATACTCTCGCGATCTCTTACATGGCGACTGACACAATAAGTCACTTAAGTGAAAAAAAAAGTAGCGTGTATAAGATTTATCCAATAAACTCAGTAAAAACCTCTATAAAAATATATAGTTAAAGTAACCCTAACGTTTCCTATTCAATCTCAGACAAACTAAATTGATAACTAAACGGTACGAGCAACATAAGAGCGGTGCGTGCAAAAACATTAGTTAATAAGGTGTTGTTAATTAATAGCTTAAAAAAGGAAAAAAAGAAGATTACTATTTACAAAGAAAGAAACGATGATGCGGTACAAAAAACCTAGAAAGATTTTAATATTTATATTTTATATAATAACCTCCTGGTCTTGTTGTATAATATTGTCTTGCCTTGTATAACATGACTTAATGTAATGTTTCCCTTAAAAGTGAATATTATAGGTTATTATAGAAGAGGATATTATAGAGGTTATTATAGAAAATAAGGACTAAAATACTATTAAATATTGAAAATATTTTACTTGCTTCTTCAGTTTTGAAGGTTGAACTTACACTGCGTTTAAAGCCGTGTACTAATAGAAAATTGTCTCATTGTCTCTGTGAGCTTTGTGTCTTGTCTTGTTGTATAATATTGTCTTGCCTTGTATAACATGACTTAATGTAATGTTTACCTAAAAGTGAATATTATAGGTTATTATAGAAAAGACACAAAGCTCACAGAAACAATGAGACAATTTTCTATTAGTACACGGCTTTAAACGCAGTGTAAGTTCAACCTTCAAAACTGAAGAAGCAAGTAAAATATTTTCAATATTTAATAGTATTTTAGTCCTTATTTTTACTACGCCGTAAAGATTACAGTAGACGACAACACTTCCAAGAAGATCAATCAGGTGGCCCAACAGTCAGCGGTTCACAACTTTATTCTTAAACGGGTCTCATTTATTATCAATAACTATGTTGGATTTTAACTTTTATTTCTAAAATGTATACTTATAGGATTTTATTCATAAATATTATTAACAAATCCCGTAGGCCATTGTTTAAACAAACATACTGCTAACTTCCAATTTAAATAACATGATTAAATAGCTATTAGATTTTAAACTAAATTACTAAAACAATGACTTCACTTAAGAATAGTAAAATTACAACCATAACTCAACTATTTAAATAATATTCTTATGTTTTTAGTTTCCAAATATGTGATTTATTTAATTTAATGATCAACCCAGAGACGAGACACTTTATATAAATACTTTAAATACATATACAAGTTCGTCAACTTTTTTTTACACTTATTCCATACTTAGAACTGACAGCAAATATGCTGGCGTGTTTAAAAGTTTGTTTTAGATGTTTTTTTCCTTGTTCTTTTTAACTTTTTGCCAAGTCTATAGAACTTTTTTAAATATATTTTAATTTTCGTGGATTTTCTATCATCATCAGTAAGTAATTCGTTAATATTATAATGCACTCGTTTTCACTGATGCAGCTTCAATAGCTAATTAATGACGTTATCTTATCTCCATTTGAACGGGAAATTAGCAGTATAGATTTGTTAATAGTATTCGTGAATAAAATCCTATAAATATACAATAAAATTAAAATCCAACGTGGCTATTGCTAGTAAATGTGGCCGGTCTAAAAATTAAGTTGGTGAACCGCTGACCACTCGACTAGCGTACTTACCTGCTCGGAAGTGATGTCATCCATTATAACCTTTAACGCATAGTAAGAATAAGAGCTAATATCGTATTCAATGTTGGTAATCGTTTACTTGCTTTCTTCAGTTTTAAAAGTTGGACTCAAGCTGCATTTAAAGCTGTGTAATAGAGAATGATGCAATTGCGTCCCGTTCTTGTTACACAATCTTGAGATGGAACTATACTCAGGGATCATTTTCAATAATACGGAGTATATTTGGTAAATCTTTAGGAGAATTGAGGTATTGGGCAAATTGGCAATGTATAAATTTGGATTAGGTGAATTGCAGAACATTCACGTATTAAAACTTATAATAAGCAATCGAAATACGTATAGGCAACCAAAACAACGTATTTTGCCGTTGCATTCTTTCAGGAGGAGAAAGTCCAGATTTCCATTAAATTTTATAAACGATATATAACTTATAAATAAGTGCCTTATTATGTATTAAAAAGTGCAAACCTTAAACCACACCATTATTATTTATGACGGGATTAACGGACAAGGATAAATGTGCAATATTTCAAGTTTTGGCACAATTCGCATTTTACATATTATACAACATAAAGCTGCCTAGCAGGGTTAGCTCATAAAATTAAATAGCTGAACCCACCGTTCACAAGCGTTGAAATGACTCCAATTTTGAACCGACGGATACACGCTGTTTCATTAAATTACGTGCAGCCAGTATTTTGCTCTATCTAAAACAAATAATGCACATATCCGAAAGCGAACCCAGCAATATCTTTATTACTTTTATTGCCTCTCTGTGTTTCCTATAAGGTTTAATTATTTAAAGAATTTATAAGATTCAATGTTATACTGAACTGGTTTTGCTTTTCAATTCCTGCTTTTCGTAACTAATTTAAAACGGAATAATACAGTCTTTTAAATTCCAATGCAGTCAGCAAAATCAAACCAACTAACGGTTTTCTGGATTATTCAAAATGTGTACAGACAATTTAGTTTAATGCTAACAAAGTTTTTTGCTGAATATCAAATTCCGTTGGTAAGTTTGTATTGTCAATTCTATTAGCATTTATAGTACCTATCTTTCTTTCACTGAGTTGGACGATACTGAGATTATTAGACGAACTTGTTTCCTGCGTTATGTTCGGAAGCTTTTAGAATTCGCTTTACGACAGGTTAAGCTTTGGAATAATATATTAAACTTGTTGCTTTTAACTTTAGCGTCCTTAATAAAATATGACCTGTACAGTAATAAGACAATAGATTTATTGTAAATCGTCTTAGTTTGATCAATAATTTGCTGAAAAAATATTAGCAGCTTGAAGCTTTCTTTTAAAATTGCTAAACGTAGGAGGTACTGCAATACGCCGCTCGTGTTGCCGTGGCCTATAAAACGATTTTAAGAAATGTTTTTAAAAATTTATTGGCATACTTATGGGGAAGATAAACTTTCAGGTATTGTAACTAACAGATTAAGATAACATTAATAGAAAATTGATATTGAACACAGTCCGCATTTAAAGCCCTTTTAGTGGAGTCATTTTTATTATGAAAACCTACATAAAACGTGTATATAATTTCGGTCTTTAGCTTCTATAGGTTAATAAACTAATATTGATAAATCCTTTTGGACCATTAGTTATATTTTTAAATTTCAACATAAAGTACAGTTGATTACCGAATACTACTTTTAAAATAAACATACAAAAAGTCTTGTTTGTTTCCCATGTGTTTATTGAATATTTATAAAAAAGACTTGAACGGGTCCAACAATTTACCTGTTTGAAGTCAAATTCATATAAGTATTAGTAAATGCGTTAATGTTGGGGAAATTGAATATAAATAGTAGAGCTAACAAACAGGCTGGCGCCTACAAGCCGTTCCATTCTGATCAGACAACTATTCAGTTTCCGACGCCCAAAAGAATCTATTTTCTGCTCTAAGTGAACTAAACTTTGTAGTAGATTGAAGTTTAACGCAAGCCATACGTTAAGCTACACGTAACAAGTGTGTTGATTTTGGGAAATCCTGTATCGTTTTGTTTTTGTGACTACCTAGTTTTTTTGGTGATTTTTTGCATTTTCTTTAGTATAGTTGCCGTTCTGAACCTTTCGAAAGTCTGTTATTTTTTGATAAGTCGATACTTGAAACATTAAGAAAATTACTTAACACAAAAGCCCCTCGATCAGGCGCCAATGAAACTTAATAAAAATTCAAATACTTACTGAAAAACTCATAAATACGATACTTACTGAACGGTAATTGCTCCGACTTTTAAGACGTCTTTTGACAAATTATAACTCAGGACGTAGGTATTGATTTTCATAACCTACCATTTGTAAGGATAACAATGGCTTAAAGACACAAAAGGAAATGGGCGCCAGTTATTCGAAGTCATTTCAGTTTATCACACCCTCGAATAACATAGGGTTAGATTATTTTAATTGAAGATTAAAAAACAGAATTAATCAACATTAGTTTGATTGACGTTGACACAAGTTAAATTATTAAATATCTTCAATTAACGCTAGGTCTATTATCATCACGATAAAATTTAATATAAGTGTTTGTTTATTCATAAATAGAATATTCAATTGTCTCCAATGACAATAGTAAGGTTTTAATGATAATAATTTTGATAACAATACTCTAATAAAAGTTCTTAGAAAGGAACACACAGTACATAAGTTTACAAGAAATATTAAAAAAAATGATACAGATAAGTTTCACATCTACATAAACTTTCTCTTAGCAAACAAGTATCCTAAGTCCTTGATACAATAGTAGAATTTTATAATTCTTCAAAATGTGACAAACAAAACTTGTACAAAAAATGACCTTGATCAACTTAAACACTAGGTATAATACCTCACAAGTTATAGCTGCAAAACGGAAAGAACTTTGAATTTTGGTAAAGATGCTGCAACAATAAACTAAAATTTCTTAAATGATGTTATGAAAATTATTTCTAAAATAATTCGACACTAATCCACGATAATAAAACTCTTAAACTGCAATAGTTCAAGTAATTGATTTAATAGTTACAAAATTTATTCATTAACCAAATTTCGTTATTAAAAGGTTGTATCATTTCGACGTAATTTTTGTAGAGCTAACACAAATTCTGCTAATCCACTATATTACTATTTTATTACTAAAATAAAAACCCCCAAAGGTAAGAATTATTAACAATAAAATTACGAATGCTGTAGCCGATCTTCTTAAATTTGTAACTAATAACACTCTAAATTAAACCTAAGTTCGTTAATCAAGCCGAAAAGCTTTAAAATTCAATTCCAGATCAAATTTTCCTTACAACTTTTTTAAACTCTGATAAACCGAGTTATTTGTGTTGATATATTAACACCGAAAATCAAACGATAAATTGAAGCAAGTAAGCTTCCTGTACTACACGATAATACACAGAACGGCTTTAGCACAAGTAATTAGTGCTTTTCAAACTGTAACTTTATTCCATACATAAAACTTATAATTTTAGGAACGCCAACTATAATACTAATTTCGCCGGGAGCCTCCCCGAAGAGAGAGCCTCCACACTCAACTCTCTAAGTGAAGCTTTGATCTAGACCGTATGAAGTTCTAATTAAGTCTGTCTCGAGGGTTGTGTATAGAGTACGGTCGCGCCATAAAATTTTAAGAAAGAATTTTAAACTTGCCTATTCAAGAAGAGTTGATAAGTCTTCGACCAATTGGAGAGACGACGCGTAAAAGGGCCAAGAACCTTCTATGTAATTTCAAGGGGCTTACCGCAACTAAAATCTGCTTACCAAAAAGAACTCGATACCCACACGTGTTTATCAACTATATATTTTTTCATCTGCACCAGGAGAATTTATTTAAATAGCACAGGAATTAATAAATTTTAACTAAATATCTTTTTTGAGATTCTATTCCTTTGTTAAAAGGCCGATACTATTGCTGAATCTTTAAATATAATATTATCTGAATCCCTACTAGGAAAAAACAATTTGCAACCGTGAGAACACTTTAATATTTACAAAGACGTCATTACTTTAAAATAAAATCTGCATTCTTTGTTCTAAAAAAAATTCTATCTATACGAAAACATTTTATAAGGTGACCCTTAACATTAAAAACGTCGCTTAGATTAAACTGCAGTCTGCAGATTTTAACCCAACGAAAAATGCATTGTAGAATGCAGGACCGTGCCAGGGTTCCTTTATCATTTATGCATATAAAATTATATTCCTATAAAATTGAGAATTTGAGTACGTTACATACTTTGGAGTACGTTGTTATTTTTATAACTTGATGATACCGCATTTGCGATTATGATGTAATTTTTGGTGATGTTATTTTCCATTTGTTTTGACCTTTGGGGATTTTACACTGTTATTCTTGTAAGGTTATGAACACGCTTTTTTGTGAATCCATTTACATAAATCGACTCCGGAAGCGGTTTGGAAATGCATCGAGACCGCCTTTCAATTGATGCTTTTTTTTCTGTCTCTTTTTCCTCATTTTATTTATTTTTCGTCGTATAATCCTTCTATTAGCCGGGATTTGGTTGCTTGCTGTTGTCGTAAAGAGTCTTAACTATTTATTATTTTAAAATATAATAAAAGTCAAAAGATTAATTAAAGTCTCACAAGTTTTTAATAAATTCTTAACCTATTAAGAATTTAAGAATTTATTGAAAACTTGCAAAAACTTTAATTAATCTCATGATTTTTATTATATTTTATGATTATGGAGTTAGGGCATGTCCAATTGTACAATCAAGGTGAATCTGTCAATCTGTAGGGATCTTTGTGTTACACTGTTTAATATTTACTAATATAGGTTTAATATTACTAACAATATAAGTTACTGCAGTTTTTCTATTTCCAAACTATGTATTACATAAAAAGGATTCCAGTTAACTAATGCATATTCTAATTTGGATCGTAGAGTTAAAGAGTATTGGTAATGTATCTAGCTTTCTAAAATATCTACAGTTACAAATAATAAAGCCCATTTGTTTAGAGGCTGCAGCGATTATCTTGAATCATAATGAATGTTGAATCTAAAAAAAGTCAAACGAAACACCCAAGTCTGTAAAATCTGCTGTCTGTAAAAAAGTTTCTCAAGATTAACCTTACGCATAGAGTAATCGTACTGAAAAATATTATGTTTGCGCGATATCGTCACACAAACACACTTTTTGATTTTAAAAAATAATTTATCTTTTATTGGTCAGTTGAAATAGCGTTTAAATCCCTTTAGAACATACGAGAATCACCGAAAGAGCTTATTCGCCAGTATATTTTAAAATGATAAGCAAACAGTAACGCTTCAGAGTGATACAAGAAATTAGATATATCAGTGATAAAAAGAATAAAGACTAAAAAACTTAAAATGCTTCCTTGTGGCACTCCAGAAGGTACTGCAAAGGGTTTAGAGGTATAGCCATTACAGGTTACATAAATGACTCAGTGACAGACATAAAACCCAAACAGTTTATGTAATAATAATGAATGAACGACAAAAGCTTTGGAAAAGTCATCTAGAGCCCTTTTTGTTTCATGAGAAAATAATTGCTACTTAAGGTCAGATTAAAGATTATTTTAAAAATTTAAAATTAATTTGTACCTTAATGTACTCCCTGTTCCCTATCTCCATTTTAATAATTTTTTAACTTAATCTGAATTAATCCCTTTAACTTCTGGAGATCAATTGAATATTTAACTTACCAAATTTTTATCTCTTGAAGTTGAAGCTTTGCAACCTCCGGAAGATTTACATCTAAAAAGTATTGAACATCATTTTACACATTCTCTTAGTTAAAAGTAATGTTGTAATACCTGTTGTTCTTTTTTGTTATATACAGGGTGCCCATTATGTATGGAATATAGTATATATCTCGGTAAATATCGACTTTATAAAAAATTTGTTATATAAAAGTTGTTTAACATTTTATTTTCCATAATGAGATAGCATTCAATTGTTTTTATTTCAGAAAACAAATGAGTAATGAATAACACTTTAATTTTTTTAAATAGCAATGTACCCTTTCATTAGGCTCATTTGATAGAGATTTTTTTCTCTTTTCGATGACCTAAAATCTTAGTACCCTTATATCAGAAAACTTTTGAAAAAAACGTAAAAAATGTTTATTAAGATAATTTCACCAATAACATGAATCTAGATATCCGAGATCTTAAAGTATCTCGAATTATTACCCTAAAATAAACAGATGTGCATCTACATAATGTACAAAACAAAACAAATGAACAAAAAACAAAATAAAACAAATGAACAGAAAATTATGTACGTCTCTTATAAAGCTTGAAGGCAAAACGAAATTAACAACAACAACAACAACAACAACTTTTATATAACAAATTTTTTTATAAAGTCGATATTTACCGAGATATATACTATATTCCATACATAATGGGCACCCTGTATACATATTGTAATGATATTTTCAATTATAAATGATTGTTCAAAGGGTTAAAACTTTATTTAAAAATCAGATGGATACATTCCAGATTTTAAATAAAAAAAAGGAGGTGATGATCTTTAATAAGACAAAGATATTGTGGGTGACTGGGTACAAGACACCCACTTCTCAACAGTGGAGAGATAAATGGAGCTGTATAGTTTAGTTTGGGAATTATGAATTTTGTTATAAGTTGGAGTTTGATTGAATATTAGATAAGTATAATGACAGCCTTTAAGATATTACCTTGCATTAGAATCTTGATTCTTGCCAGTGAGTCCAGTCAACTTGCAGTAGGTTTGCAGTGTGGTCCAGAACATTCAGGAAAATGATGGCTCGCTGGAGATATATAGAGAGCACCAAATAAGCGTGTCCGTGAGACTTGAGAGCTTCTCAAGTGGAAGTAGATATAAGGTAAGTTTGTTATAATAATTCTTATTCTACTTGATATTTTGAATTATCTTCTTGTTGCAGGGAAAAGGATACCTCGCCAGCTGTGGTTCTAATGAAGCCCAGAAATGTTAGCTGTATATTTAGCAGACTTCATTCAAATTAAAAGACATTCCAATTAGGGTTTAATAATGGTCTTTAATAATAAAATATTAATAACAATTTTTGCATTTGTCTAATATTATGTAACATTTTGTTGTTAGATATAAATTTTATATTGACACTTTTTGTAGAGTTTTTTGTATCAACAACAAAACAAAACTTGGAAACCAGATCACTTTATTTTTGCGAACTACAAGATGAAACCTTAAAGGCATCTTATTCAATAAAAGTTTATTGTCAAATGTACAACCTGTAGTTGATGTGATGGACGTGATCTGGGCACAACAATCAATAATCTAAACGAATAATTATGTGGACGAAACAGATATTGTATGGATTCTGTTGGAGAGTCAATTATAATCATTGTTGACAGGGTATCTTGCAGATTGACTTTTCTTTATGAATATGACTTCATATGAATAATCCTTGGGTTTGCAACGAACTAAAAAAAAAGAGAATTGTATTAGTTTAATAAATTAAATAATATTCTACAATAGAGAATATAATTTGAAAACCATGGAGGCAAACAATTATTAATAATATCGCTATCTTGGTAATAAGATAAATGAATGGGTTGAAAATATTAATAACTGTTTCCCTTAGAAAAATAATAACAAGAACATTTGAAAGAGAAAAATTTTGACAAAGAAAAAATCTTTCTCAAAAAGATATTTATGATAATATAATAGTTAGTTCTAAAAGTTGAAATTACGTTACTGGAAAGATACGTAAATGTACCAAAAATAAATAATATTGTAATTGTATATAATAATAAAAACAAGTCTTTGAAAAGAAAATAAAACAACTTACCCATAAAGTGCCTCCGCTGTATTTATTTAAGGAAGAAGTAGTACTTATTGGTGAGGGGATACTAATGGTAAAATGGATGGATCGACCATCATAGTTAAAATAAAGAGGTCGTAACTAAAAGAAAAATAAATCAGAAGAAAAGAAATCAACTATAAGCTGTTACAAAACATAGCAAGGTAAATTAAGTGAAAATAAGTGGGTGAAATTATAGCAGAGTAAAGTGTTTACAAAGTTTAGTAATCAAAAGCATTAGAAAACATAATACTTGAACTAAATAAAAAACGGAAACTAGAGTAATCGTACTTACCAATAAACCTTTTGGAAGTATAGGTGTTTGTAATAAATTTAATAAAGAAATTTGTGAGGTAAGTTGCAAACTCTTATAATCAAATTTCTTGAAAAATTCATACATTATATAAAATCTCATAAAGAAAACAAAATTGACTTACCTGTTATATAAAACAAGAATTTCAGGTTAGGTAATTTTCAAAAGTTGATGTTGATTAACTAACATTAAAAGGTGGAACTGGTTGTTTAGATACAATTCCCTTAACAGCCATGAAAATTGAATTTATACATAAAAAGAAAGAACCCCGGCTTTTTATGTAAAAATTAAAAGTAGAATTCACAATTAAAGGTAAAAATAATATCAAATTATCTACTAATATCTGAATGACAATGACAGTACAATATATACCACCAACCCCCCACCCATATATTAATTTTATATACCCCTTTCAATTACAAATATTCTGTTTTTAGAGTGTACCCAAGCAGCATTTAAGTAGCGGTAACTGAGATCGGAACTTTGATTGAGTAGTTGTTACGTAACTGCAACTAAATTTATGACTTTATAGGTTTAATTTCTTTAATTCGGAATATTTTAGTAATTGTGTAGTTGTTTCTACTATTTATTGGAACTATGTAGTTTCATTACTTCTGAGTAACTATTAAAGTATGTGGAACGGTATTGCCACTTAGTATACTTACTTTAAAGTCGTTGCAACTTCAAAGTGGTATTATGATTGTAGCAGTAACTTGCCCGAAGCTACTTTAAAGTTTTTAAAACTTTACAGTAATATTGAACGTAACACTTACGTTTTTGCTACCCAGGAGAATCACATTAAAGTAATTTTTCGTAAACTACTCCATCTCCATATTTACTTGTAAAATGTTGGATTAATCAATAATAATCCTGCTTTAGGAAACTTTTGTAGTCGTTATGTTAAAATAAAAAACACACACACAATTAAATCATCTGTTATATTAAAAATTCTTTATGATCATTTCGAAAGTATAACTTTCTTCTTCAGAAATACAATATTACATGATGAGAATTCTTCTAAAATATAAAAAAGGTGGAATTTACACACCGTTTGGTTATTAATTACATTTTTGATCTATTATTAGTTAGTGTTTTTAGAAAGTTTTAATATTTTTATTTGATATCTCGCAAAGAAGTTTGGATAAAATGTCAAAGATTATTAATCTTTGTTTTATATTAAATACTTATTGTCGCTGTTTTTAAAATGTCTTTTGAAAGCGATTTTCTGCTATAATTATTTAAAAGTGGCGAATGCGAACTGGATTTGAACTTTTAGCTATAAAAGAGATCATTTGAACCACTTACGATTTTGGATGTGCACATCATCTGTATCGGAATAAAATAAAATAATGGCGGTCACATATACAAAAAGAAATGCATGCTCTGAATGGATACATTTACTATCTACTGCAATAAGAGCTCCAAGAATACGTGGACGCGCGAAAAACCTTGCTTCATTCTAACTAGAGATTGAGTCGCTTCTCGTGTACTATAATATGAAAACCTTAAGTAATGTTTCTAAAAATAACACTCAAGAAAAAGTAAGGCAGAGAAAAGTAAAAAATAAGCATTAAATTTAATATTCCGAATCTTACGAGTTGCATATAAATTGTTAAGAGAAACTGGCACAACATACCGCATATTTTTACTCGCAAAATGTTATTTATTTCGAAATATTTATATGTATTTTGCACCATACAATGAGCCATTTCCGAGTAGTGCCTGAGAAGTACGGTAAATTACATAAAGCAGCATAAAAGCTTCGTCATGGTATAAGAACATTAGGTGATACACGTTGCAAGCACGCTTCAACAATGTTCAATAGATTTAATACATTTCCAAGTTAGAGGTTTCTAAAACAAAAAGGGCTATATGGAGTTTGGTGAATGTAATTTAACCTAGTATGAATAAAATCTGGTCGGAATATTTTATTGAGAAGTGCACTGGGAAAATAAATACCCAGCAAAATTTGTATTAAAAATGTACCATGAATTACCATGAGTTGTACACATTAAAATTTCTGGTTTCATAGTAATTTAAAATTTATATTTAGAAATCTATTGAATGTGATTCATGTGAATTTTCCCTAGAATAACAATACTGTAATGATTTTTATTTAAAAATTACTATATTATATAAGGTATTTGGAAAAGAATGGCTGATATTTAAATTCATCTATGTTGTACATCCTACTCCAGAAATATTCTAATTGGGATATTTAAATATGAAGCATCTACAAAAGCAGTAGTGGAGTAAACCACTATCAGTTTTTAATAAACAACTTTAATTCATCTTTTGTGTTTAGTTCCAAGAGTGTCCGGTAACAGTTCTCCATTTTATTTGGTTACTAGTTGCTTCAGACACTTCGCATGATTTGTCTGCTGTAGGCTAGCCTTTGCCTACCTCGTCCTCTTCTTCTCAGACTCTCCCTTACCAGGTTGTGCTGACAAGTGTTCGTTGAGGTGTTAATATGCAGCAACCAAGGTATTTCTCCTCTTCCTAATTACTCTTCTCATCGGCGTACCTTTTTGTACTCTCTTTAACACCTTCTCGTTACTAACTCTGTCAATTCACGGAAAAGCTTTTTAAATATTTTTTAAGACTTAAAATTCAAGACCTGTTAAATCTCAGCCAATGAAATTTCTGAATTTCGAATTTAATGACAATTAAGTTAATCAGAACTTAATTAAGCCTTGTGAAACCGGCCATTAATCTTACTCTGTTTCGTGCTAATATCAAATTGTAACTTAACGTACTTCCTGTCTTCTTTTTAATATTATTTTTAGTTTTAATCAAACTCTTCGAAATTAATTGAGTATTACAAAATTTTTATTTCTCAAAGTTCAAGCTCAGCAACCACCAAAAGATCTACATTAAATAGATTCTTTACTCATTCTTTTAATTAAAGGTAATGTTTTCATTCCCATTCTTATGCAGTTGATTTTTCCTTAAAATATTTAATTTAATTTCGATTCGTGCGAATATCAAATCGTAAATTTACGTAGTTCCCGTCTTCTTTTTAATATTTTTTTAACTTTAATCAAATTCTTGGAGATTCATTGAGTATTTAATTTGCTAATTTTTAATCTCTTGAGGTTTAAGCTATGCGACCTCCAGAATATCTACATTTAAGAGATTTAAGAGATATTTTTTTATTCTCTTATTTTTTTCTTCTAATACGTGTCGTGTACTTTATTTATCTTCATTTCAATTGCAAATATTATTTTTTAAGTCTTTAAAGTATGCTTGTAATTAATTACCTAACGAATATAATTAAGCATAACTTTTATTTCTGAGGTGCAATTTGTTTAAAAATACAGGCACCTATGTATAAATAGCAATTCTGAAGATTTGGTACGCTCTTACGTTTTGTTACTATATCTAAAACTGCATGCGTTTCTGAAAGCTATAGACTTAAATACTTTACAGAAACAGTTCTAAAGCACTATTTTTTTATTTCGAACACAAAACTTACCTATGTAGCGTTCTTTAAATCTACATTTTCCTTTCTGCATTGGTTACCATTCCTTCCTAGAAAAATACTGTTTGATACTTTATTATCAGCACTCAAACACAAGAATACGTTTTTCTGATTAATCTTCGTTAAATAATGTTTGTGCACCAGTAGCAAAGAGGTTAACAGACATTACAAGTTCCAGTCCAGTTTGAAACGTAAGTATTTTGCCGGTCTAAATAACAATAAAATAATGTATACTTACTGTAACTGAAAACTCAAAAAAAATATCTGCCACAGCTTGAGATTTAAACTCTCTCTTACAAATTAATTAATCAAGTCGTAGGTATTGGTTCCACAGCTGTATAAATTGTGAAAAGGAATAGATAAGGGTTCAAACACAAATAAAAACTTAAAAGGGCGCCATCTAGTTATGAGCTTAGGTAATTATAAATTAACCAATCAAAGATGTTAATTGAATAAGCATTAAAAATTATTAAATCCATTAACCAGAAAATGAATAGAATATTTAGTTGAAACAAAATTTTGTTTACTTAAAATTGTTGAAGAAATGAAACTAAACATTCATAACTAATATGGTTCCGTTTTTCAGATCATTCAGTTTTGAATTAATAACATTTATTAACAGGAAAATAATTAAAACACAACTTTGCATAGATAAAAATAAAACTCACATCGTATATTTATTACAAGTCCAACCTAAATTTATTAAGTTATAATTATACCAAAATTAATCAATAAAAATTCATTTAAAACTTTTCAATAAATAATGAAAATAGCTCAAATAATTGATTAGATCAACCACAAATATTGTTCAAAAGCATTAACACAAATATTATTGACTCATCTTATTCTGGACAAAAAGATAAACAAATATCTAAATGAGATTAGACAAATTAAATCAGTTCGAAAGTATCAATATAAATGAATTGTAATTAAATTAAAGTTTAAAGATTTTTAAACTAACGAGAAGAGCTCTCCCTACAGAAAAATTCTTAACTGTGAGATTCTTAATTCACTGAATTACAAACAAATCCTTAAAACTACAGTACCTTGAGTATTTTCCATCAAACTCATGGAACACCATACATATAGTCCAGAAGAAATTGGAAAGTTGGCCTTTCATTTCGGGAAATTGTGGTAAAACTCGGCGTTGCTTTGAAGTGTGGATTCTCCGTACCAAAAACGCAATATTAATTAGTAATACCAGCCCATATGATTACATACACCAATAGAGTCAGGCACGAAAAAACAAGATTTTAATTTGTTCTTACGTAAATACGTATGTATTTTCCCCCGGAAAAATAGCGAAAATGTTCTGGAGCTTCAAATTGTTTTAATTCACTTATAACATTAAATGCGTTTAAATTCTTTAAGCGGAATTTTACTTTACAAACGCACGAAAATCGGTCACTAAATTTAGGATTGCTTTTTTAAAAGATTCTTCTTTCGCTAGTAACTGCACTTATCTGAAGATTAGATTAAAGGAAGTAATAGTAATTACAAGTCCTTCAAACACAATTTAATGGAACGTAAAACCTTTTCAAAAGGATTTAGCACTTAACGAAATAACTTTAACGGTAATGCACTTTAAATAGAATGTCTTTCAATTCTAAGGGATTAATGAACAGTAATCCGTAAACACTACTTCAAAATCGATCAATCATTATTTATCGGAACTCAAACGATAAAACAGCTATCGATTTCTAGCTATCAGGGTGTTGTCTCGAGTCTCCAGAGTGGAGTCTGTATTCGTATTCGTCTCGCGTCAACCCCAGCGAGCCTTTTTATTAACTTTGCTCTCCATTGCTACGCGAAAACACATCTGTTTTTATGCGGCAAGGGCGCTTGTTGCTTGGCCTACTATAGGATTCCCGACCTTACGTATAAAAAGCAGTACATGAAATTTCGCGCCCAAACAGTGTGGAATAATATTGCATGTGGCTTGTAGACGATATTCCTACGCTACATTGACTTAAAATTTTTAAAACGCAAATAACAGACAAAGGAAAGTGTATTTACGAATCGTATACACTCAAAATGTTTACCGAAATATTTCTATAAATGAGTTGACTAAGCGCTTCTCACGGTTTCTTTTCAAGGTTTTTTTGAAGCAATTGATAGTATATTAAAATGCCAGGTAGCAAGATACGAAAAAGACAACATCTTTATGACGTTACTTCCTTAATACATCAAATATGAAACAATCTTTTCTTAAAAGTGCTTTCTATAGAAAAAGTTTGCATGATGAACTGCATATTTAAATAAATCGAAGTCCACAGGACCGAACTTAGGATTTTTAATAAGAATTAATACAAAATTCTGCATGCTAAATGCCGGTGGAAAATGTACCCGTTACAAGTTCAGATGTTAAATCTTAAATTATGAAACTGAATAAAGAAAAATTGATATTTCTGTAACGGATACACCACAGAATCAAACTCAAATATGAAATAGTTCAGCTAGCAGTAATCGCAGAGGACAATAGAAAGAGATTAACGAGAACAATTCTATTGTCTGTTACTTAGTATTTACACAAAAACTGATCTTAACCGATTTCAACCTACTTTAAGGATCTTTTAAATACCTTAAGATTACTTTCTTAATTATTTTAATTATATTTACTTTATTCTGACTTTTTAATTGAAAGTCAGCTTTAGTACGTAATATAACACTAAGGTTACTCTTAACAAAAAAGAAAACTACACCTAACCTTAATTGACAGGATGGCGTCGCTTAGTATTGTTACGAAGCTTGTCTTGCTTCTTATTTGCTTGCCTTCACCATATTACGAACTGCACCTTCCTTTGTATTAACCGTCACCATATTACCAAGTCATGCAGCTGTACATTAAATAAGGACACTTACGCTTTGTCTAATCTACTTTATTCATTACTTAAATTTATCTCTCTTATAACTACGACTCTTATTCTACATATAAATAACATAATTTACATTTACCAACTAATTACAATATGTAGGCCCATTTCCCTTATTTTGGTTGTTACAATCGAAAAGACTTTTTACTTCTTCAAGTTCACAATATATCTAACTATTCCTTTTGATTGTCACTTCCCATCTTACCTCCTAATCCCTACCACAATCTCTCCTTGCAATCAATGACGGTATGGGACAACTCGGCGAGGACAATTCGGCGCCGTGCCAATTCGGCGCCAGAAAAACCTTACCAAACTAAAATGATATTTGTAATTTCTAATTTAAATTCTTAGTAAGGTTAGTATTTCTGTTAAATTTTACTTTATAGCTTAATTGCTTTTTTTCAAATTCTATTTACATCAGGTTGAGTTTTTCTTGGTAGTCATTACCTGACTATTAATCCTGTATGTTATTTACTCGCCCTCTCTAATCTTTTACTAATGCATAAGATAATCATCATAGTAAAACGGTTGGTAAAATTTTCTAGGAAGAACTTATGCTCTGGGTTTTACTAATATGGTAGATCTTTTGTATTAGTTATTTTATGTTTGTTGATAATAAATTTGTAATAAGTGCAATATTTAATATAAATAGTAATGTTTGCCTCGTCGCCGAATCGGCCGCGCCGAATTGTCGGCGCCGAGTTGTCCTAGATCCAATCAATGATGGCTCAATATGTGCCTATTAACCAGGGCAGTGTCATACGTAATGCTAGAGTCAGCATTACTTACTTTTGTGAGCAATAATGCTGTGCTAGTATTACGACACACTTTACAAACTGCAGAGTAACTTCATGTCATACTTGAAATCCATTTGTTTATCTTTATTACTGGGTCAAATAATTTAGAAATGAGTTTTGTAGTAATTGTTGTAATATTTTTTTGGAATAATAAATTTCTAGAATAATGAATTGATTTCAGTTTGTAATGAGCTTTATCCATTTTATCCTTCGTTGCAGTATTAAATTAAAAATGAGAAATTAACAACTTTCTAACTCTGATTTAGACTAAACTGCGATTATAAACAGCAATAAGTGTCATAAAATAATAATTTGATCTTAAAAAGTATTTACCTTATTTAATGATTAAACTTAGTCCACAAAATATTGATATTGGACTTTTTCGGGCATATTCATGTTTTGGACTGTTCGCGACAATTTGCACTTGTTTGTTTTAATACGATTGACCTATTTATTATATCATACTAAATTGTTATTTAAATAAATTACGCCTGAAGATACATAGTAGTTTCAAACAATATAATGCCCGTGAATCTAGCTCTGGAATGTCTTAATATTTTAAAATTCGGTTTTCAGAAATAACTTGTTGGAACGAGTTTTTTAAATATAACCGTTTATTAGTACGACATTTTCCACGTGTAATTCAAAAGTTTTCATAAGTATTTCACTTATGTAATAAAGCTCAAACTGTTTTTGTATAATAAAAAAAGCTTTCATGCTTATTCTTTTGATTTATTACTATGTAAGGAAATTTTCTTATTTTCCCGAGAACCGTTTATCTTTTCAATTAATGTCTAATCGATAACACTTTAAGTATTAAATAGAATGTAATTATTAGTTATACTTACTTATAACTTTCCATGGTTATACCAATTATTTCTAACATTTAAATGCAAACTTTGACTGTATATATAAATTTCTTGATAATTTTCCTCTTCTAACGTTACTTTAGTAGATACTATAGCAATAAACATAACAGGCAATTGTAAAGATAATTATATGTAAATACGTAGGTACTTTATACCGTTTCCTCATTGAATTTCTTTATTTTTTTAAGAAAATAAAAAGATAAAGTAGAATTACCCAGATAACTTTAAATGTTAAAAGTTTTATGCATTGCCCGATAGAATTTACACCAGCTACACCAAGAATATGAAGTGTAAATGTGAATGTAGCACCAAAAACTAAATCTCCATTGTTCGTAAATCTGTAAGATTTGTGTGAAGACAATAAAAGTTTTATTCATAAGGAAGTGATAACGAAGCAATTACCATCCGCTCGTTTCACCCAACTAGGAGTATATATAGTGTAGTGATCCCACCAGGCGTGTAGACACGTTTACTTCGCCGCAAGCCGACATGCCGTATCTATCCTTCTAGTTATACAAAATCCTCTGTATATCTGCAGATGGATGTAAACTGGAACATCTAATAAAACCAACTCATTTCCTAACTTCTTTATCAAAAGTCAAATGAAAGGGGGTGCTTTACATGGAGAATTATTTTTATGGTATCTCCTGGCAATCCGGACACTTCAACTATAAAGACTTTTAGTACAAGTTAAATTTGGAAAAACGAATAAAACTTAGGATTTAAAGGTGGTGCCGTAAAGTGTTTTAATCATAGTAAAAGGGTGCTTGTATGTTCTATAGAAAATGCGATAGTATTGTTAAGTTGGTACATAAGAATAATGAATATATTATAATCTGCAGACACAGAAAATCATGCCTATTTAGTAGGTATTAGACCACCTGAGCCAGACGGAAATTGACATGCCAATGGTATGGCTCCTCCCCTTGCCTCTGATTGGCTACCCCCACTCCTGTAGCTCCTCCCCTTGCTTCTGATTGGTCGCCGCCATCTTGGATGACACGCCTACTGCTCTGTGATTGGTTCCCCCCACTCCTGTAGACACGCCTGCTATTCTCTGATTGGCTGACGACGGCCATTTTGGAACGACTGGCGCCATTCTACCACGCCCGCCATTACGGGAATCTGTATTACCGGCAATCTGTGTATCGCCAATAGAGGGCGTCATGAAGGGATCTGTATTACCGGCAGACTGTGTACTACTACTAGAAGGCATCATGAAGAAATCTGTATTACCGGTATGTAGAGGCCGCGTAAAAAAGAGAACTGTATTAGAGAAGACTCTTCAATTAGAGTCTGCAACCATTGGCCGTGTGGCGCTAAATTTGAATCTGCCAAATTACTGAATCTGTCAATTTTAAATTTGTCGTTTTTGCATCTGTCATTTTTGAATCTGTCATTTTAAATCTGTCATTTTTGCATCTGTCACTTATGCATCTGTCAATTTTGAATCTGTCATTTTAAATCTGTCATTTACTGTCTCCAGCCTTACTTTGTGGAACTCCATAATCATGAAATATAATATAAATACAAAGATTAGTTAAAGTTTCACAAGTTTTATTAATATCTTAAACTGACAATATTGTTTCGACACTTTATGTCATTATCAAAGGTAGATAAGATTGATAAACAAACACGTTGCTAAGGATAAATACATACAGAAAATAGGTAACTAGATACAATACATACAAAAACTAAATATCTAACACTTCTAATAAAGGAGAATTACTAAGCTCAGTTTGTTCATTCATTAAAGGTACTGTGCGTTTATGTCTCTATATTTCAAAAGCTTCTAAAATGTCTAATTTGTGTTTGTTGTTGCAAAAATGTAAGAATTTAATGTTGTTTTGAGGTGTCATTGGTTGGTTCTGTTCCAAAATGTGTTTGGCATAATTCGATTTTTCTGGATGTTTAAGACTATAAGAGCGTACGCTGTATCTTATGTCGAAATTTCTAAGTGTTTGTCCAATATAAACCGAGTTACAAAAAGAACAATTCAAACGGTAAATGCGGATTTCATAATATCTTGTGTTTTGTCTTTAGCATTGAATAAAAATGAAAAGGTGTTGGTGTTAGTTTTAAACTAGCGGATTATAGATCTTTAGTTCACCGAGCTTTAACTACTCCAATGAAACGATCACCTTTTGATAAAGAAATTTCAATCATCAAACAATTAGCACATGCAAACCATTATAACCATAACATGATTGACACTTTAATTCAACAAAAAGATTATAGGTTAGCTATCAAAAGAATATTTCCAATTGACACTCAAATACAAGACACAAACTACATATCAATACCATACTTTGGCAAGATATCAGAAAAAATTGCAACTATAATAAGAAAAACCACCAGTTACAAAATAACCTATAAAACTAACACCAACACCTTTTCATTTTTATTCAATGCTAAAGACAAAACACAAGATATCATGAAATCCGGCATTTACCGTTTGAATTGTTCTTTTTGTAACTCGGTTTATATTGGCAAACACTTAGAAATTGATAGACTTATTATAGACTTAAACATCCAGAAAAAACGAATTATGCCAAACACATTTTGGAACAGAACCAACCAATGACACCTCAAAACAACATTAAATTCTTACATTTTTGCAACAACAAACACAAATTAGACATTTTAGAAGCTTTTGAAATATACAGACATAAACGCACAGTACCTTTAATGAATGAACAAACTGAGCTTAGTAATTATCCGTTATTAGAAGTGTTAGATATTTAGTTTTTGTATGTATTGTATCTAGTTACCTATTTTCTGTATGTATTTATCCTTAGCAACGTGTTTGTTTATCAATCTTATGTACCTTTGATAATGACATAAAGTGTCGAAACAATGTTGTCAGGTTAAGATATTAATGAAACTTGTGAAACTTTAACTAATCTTTGTATTTATATTATATTTCATTAAATCTGTCATTTTAAATCTGTCAATTTTGCATCTGTGATTTTAAATCTGTCAATTATGCATGTCATTTTTGCATCTGTCATTTTAAATCTGTCAATTTTGCATCTGTCAATCTTGAATGTCATTTTAAATCTGTCAATTTTGCATCTGTCATTTATGCATTTGTCAATTTTGAATCTGTCATTTAAATCTGTCAATTTTGCATCTGCCATTTATGCATCTGTCAATTTTGCATCTGTCATTTTAAATCTGTCAATTTTGCATATGTCATTTAAATCTGTCAATTTTGAATCAGTCATTTTGAATTTGTCATTTTGAAGTCGCCATCTTAGATTACCCTGCCCTAGATTTGAATTTTAGGGCTAACTCTGGGATTAGATCGACCATCTTTTATCCCTTTCACTAGACGGAAACTCTTTCTCTCCTTCTCATACTATGACTACATACCGGCTGCTTTGTAACTTAGGATGTTCGCCGTCGGAAATCTTCGGCTTATTTCGTATACTCTCTTGCTGATGACGATCTACCGTTTATATAGTCACTCTTCACTCTTTACCCTTAATCATGCTAGTAAATGAAACATCAATGTTTAAATATACATATTATTTATTTTGCTATACATTTCGAGGAGTAAATGGACAATCGTAACATATTATTTGACAAATTATCAATTACACAGTATGAGTTGAGATCATCACGTAACACTTGCAAATTGTTCAAATATTTTTGTAACCTATTTCTAAGATAGTTTATTTCCGCCATGGTGTTCTTAATACGACGGTGCAAACGTTGTCGTTGACGTTTTCGGCTGCTGCTGCTGTTGATGATATGATTGCAGTCGTGTACGTACGGCATCGATAAACTTTTGCGGATAATGTTTTATTATTTCTAATAAAATGAACGAGTTCAATCCACCAGCTGTTGTTGTTGATGCGTTGTCTATTAAACTGGTAGCTGAGTAGTACCCGCATAACATCGGTCGTGAATAAGATGGAATCTGTTGGTGGAAGCGTTTTATAGACATCTTCAGGGCGTCTCAGTTGACCTCTGCTACATTCTCTATGTTTGCGTGGTAGAAACGCGAAAAGTCCAGGTGATGTAACGTTCGAGCCTGATGATTGATCAGCGGTGCTAGATGCATAATAGACTGAAACTCGTAATCTTTTAAGGTTATAGACCGTTGTTTATCATTCTGATGAATCGCCACCCTGTTGCCGAAAAACTCGTTGTGAATAATCTCGATGTATAAATTCTCACATAGATGGACTTTCAATGTTTATCACGATGTAGTACACTGTTGTTCTTGCAGCAGCAACCATAAAAGAAATTTTTAAACATTGCCTCGACTTGTATATCATACAACTCAAACCAGTCACTTTCCGACAACACTATTTCACCATGCTGGCATACGTTATTCACGCATTCGAGCTTCACTACCACGTCAATTACTTTAGACCCCAAGGCGTCGTCGTCGTCGTCAGGCGGAATAGGTCCTACTTGGATGTTGTGTACATGATCGTAGTTTTCTTCTTCTTCCCCTGGAGGTCTCGTAACATACAACGGATACTGGACAGCCCCGAGCAGTTGAACACATACTTCACCTTTAGCTGCTGCTACTGGTGTATCTACAATGGTAAAGTTTGCTGATGCTGCTAGAGCGTCATCAGCGTAGTATAGAGGCTGCTGCTAAAACAATAATACAATAATCGGTTAATATAAGCATAACCATACAAAAGTTTTAAACATCTTACCTAGTTCTTCATTGTTCGACTCTTGACCGTTCTCGCTGTACTTGTCGGTACTTGCTGTTGATGTTGATAATGAGTGATCTGCAACATTAGGGCCTTCATCTAAACAAGCAGCAAAATAGACACAAATTAGCATACAAACACAAACTTGAAGTTTTATAAACAACTTACCTAT
This sequence comes from Agrypnus murinus, assembly GCA_929113105.1. Lineage (NCBI taxonomy): Eukaryota > Metazoa > Arthropoda > Insecta > Coleoptera > Elateridae > Agrypnus > Agrypnus murinus. Next base: position 17,885,313 of record OV816024.1, on the reverse strand, counting down.
TTGCAGGGGAAATAATTCGCTCTCACAGGTCTCGTTGTCATAATAATAATTAGGACTGCTTATACTCGCCATCATCGTAATTGCTTCTGCTGCTGTACATGTGCCACGGATGTATAATAAAGAAGGTGGACCGAGACTCTATCTTTTCATCACATACGGACCGATCGAGAGTGTGGTCAGTGTGCGACAAAGAGGTAGCGAGAAAGATGGACAAGGTGCTTGGCGCGAAAACACTATCCCTACTTGCTAGCACGACCTAGCGTGCATTATTTATGCAAAGTTTTGCATTCAATCCTAATTCGGTGGCGATATTTAATTTGGGGCAATGTCCCGAAGATACTGTTTTGCACCTGGATGTCGTAGTGGATACAGCGGCAATAAAGACAAAGCGTCTTTGTTTAAGGTGCCTAAAAACAAATTAAAAGAGTGGAGTGCTCTGATACCTCGTGCTGACAAACAATTAACGATTAAAGACGCCTTATGTGAAAAACATTTTTTAAAAGAAGATGTTATACGTGAAGTCGTCACAGAAACTTATTCGGTAAGTTTTAAATTATTTATGTATAATTTTGAATGCTAATTTTCCATCATTAAATGAATATACGAATGGTGCATGTCTGATTTTTGAACTCGAAAATGTAGTAATCTTCGATCAGGGTGAGAGATATTGAAGAGGGATAATATCCTGCGTCTTACATTAAAAGAAATAATTTTAAATAAATTTTTTGAGTGGAGAAGTTAATTATCAGACATCATCGATCAATGTAGTATTAATCTTTGTCTCGATTTTTGTAGTATCCACTTAAATTCCCTCGTTTAAAAGAAAATGCAAAACCATGTATTTGGCCTAATTGTCCAACTTATTTGTCAAAACCTCCTGCAAAGAAAAGAAGATTGATTGAACGTCGTGAATATGTCCCACCTGTAAAACGTCAACTACGTAATATATCTGACTTAAATAAAGGTACAAGGTCCTAATACAATTCCTAACATCTAATGCTTAATCACAATTACTTTGTTTAGATGTTGATGAACCCTCAACTTCCCAAGAATATAAAGAAAGTACTTCTGTAAATATGAGTAAACATATATGCCATAATTTTGTTGTTGTTGTCTCAAGAAGTTTTATCTTTTAGGTATTTATTCAAAAGACAATAAATCTTGGTTAAACAAATTATTTGGTAAATTGTGGAATATTAATATTACAATGCCATCGGAGTCCTGGACAGTCAAATTTTTTGATAATGTTATTGCTATTTTTGAAACCGCTGCAATTAAAGATGATGTAGTAATTACAAAAAAAATCGTTCTATCGCAATCATTTTTCAAATTTTTTGTGTTCCAACATTTGCATGATCATTTAACCGAGGAATCACCTAATAAGATTGAGACGATTGTTGAGTTTGAAAAAAAAATAAAGGAGTTTGATGAACTTTCTATATGTTATGGAGTGGTAAGCGACAGTTCAACTATTGACTTCAGTAAGACACGGTATCACAATGATGTATTTTCTAAAAGCGTTAAACACGAAAACTGCAAATATATTTTGAATAGTAGAGAACGTTTACGCAACAATATTAACTACTGTGTGCTTTGTCAAAATGCTAAAAAATCAATACGTTATTTTAAAAAACGCATTACAAAGACCACCACATCTCGTAAAACTCTTTTTGTGAAGAATTCAATTAAATGTCGTAAACGTGAACGAAGACTGCAGTACAGACTAAGTCAACTAAAGAATGAATTACAGGAGACTAAAGACAAAATGAAAACTGTAAATGAAGCAGAAGTGCAAAAGAAAATTGAGCAAATGGATAATTTACCTTCCGCTCAAAAAATGTTAGTGATGGAATGTATCAAGATGTCCAAGTACAAAGAAAAAACAGCCAGACGTTATAGCTCTAGCTGGCTGCTTATGTGTTTATTGCTTCACATTAAGAGCCCTAAAACATATGCTTTTTTAAGAAAAACTGAAGTTTTGCTTCTTCCCGTTGCATCAACCGTGCGTAAATATTTGTCGCGAGTAAGGCTCAAATGTGGGCTTGATGAAGAATTTTTCGAAATCTTTCGATTGAAAATAAGAGAAAAAAATGAATTTGCAAGACAAGGTATGTTAATATTTGACGAGATGTCCGTTCGCGCCAACATCCATTTGAATGTGAAAAATCTAAAATTAATTGGAGCAGAAGATTTTGGCGAGCAAAATGAAAATACTGCAAAAACTGTAACAGGCCAACAGGCAGATCATGCGTTAGTCTTTATGTGGACATCTCTGGCTGATAATTTTAGCCAACCAATAGCTGTTTATGCCACCAAAGGACCAACGAAAGGAGTATGCCTCGCTCAGTTGATTTTAGAAATTATTAAAAAATTGGATAATTGTGGAGCGGAAGTTCATGGCACTGTCTGTGATGGAGCATCTACCAATAGGAAGATGTGGTCCGAATTTGGAATTTCAGGAAAATTGTCAAGCTTAAATAACAAAGTTGTTCACGCTATGGATGATTCGAGATGTCTTTACTTTTTCTCCGATACCCCACATCTAATTAAATGCTTGCGGAACCGATTTTTGAAAAAAAAAGCTCTCATAGTATGTACCCTCTTGTATTGATTAGGAAAATCTATAATTTGAAATAATTATAACTGGTTCATTTTAGACGCCTGAAGGTGGGATACTTTGGGAGTATTATAAAATACTTTTCGGGCTAGATCAAGAGCAAAGTAATTATACAAGAGTGTGTCCAAAAATAACAGAAATGCATGTAAATCCAAATAGTTTTATGAAAATGAGGGTAAGACTTGCAACTCAGGTAAGTGGACATATCATAGTTCTGTGTGCACAGTTATTAATTACTAGGTATAATTACCGTCTCTTTTGCTTCAGATCTTTAGTAATTCTGTTGCTGATGGTCTGATCCACTACCAAAAACGTTGCGATAGACTAAAAGAGGCCGGTTGTACAATTGCGTTTACTAGGAGAATAAATAATTTATTTGATGTTCTGAACCGACGAAGTAGTTGTGAAGGGATTGTTATGGGTAGTAAGGACTTTGAAGTAGGTTTAAGTTATGTTCAAAATAGAGGTGCAGCCTTTTTCTTCAATTTCGTCTTGTAGGTACTTCGAGAGAACTTAAAATTTATTAACGAATGGGAAACCATGGTAGTTGATGGAAAGATCACAAAAGACCATTTTTTAACAAGTTCAACTGCTGAAGGTTTTCGTGTGACCATTACATCTACATTGGAATTGTGCGAATATCTTCTGAAAAGTCGTAAATTTAATTATGTCCTTACTAATAAAATGAATCAAGATCCTCTGGAGGTATCTACATAAAATTTTGGTTTGTCGAAAACTAAGTGCATGCAACTAACCGATTGCTTCAATATTGGCTCTTGTATTTAAAGAAAAATATGTTTCAGTTTCAGCTTTCAATGTTATGTGATGTCCTAGGTAGTAAAATGCTTGTAGTAGATACGAATAAATGTTATTTGAAGCTTACAGGTTTCTGAACATATTCTAAAGAATATAAAGACGAGTATGAAGACAAGTTTTGTGAAAAACTATATTTTTTTATTCGATTTATTCATTAAAGTATTTCAGAAACCAAGCTTAAAATCAGATTGTAACGTCGAACGTTATCTTGTAGACTTTTGATTCCGTTCGCGTTACAAGCTGACTCTACAATAATCTTCTCGTCCATGCCTTCCAACAGCCTCAGCATGGACTCAAAGTTTATTTTTTGAGTCGCGGCGTGATTTAGGGTAATACCCTTGACCTTTACGACCACGTGTATCTGTCCGGTGGTCGGGGAATACACTTTGTAGGCGTAGTTGTTAGGCCCGCCTGACACAAACTTTATAATATACGATCCAAGACCGTACTCTTCGAGCTCGTCCGTAAGGTCACCTAGGAAGCTATCGGTTGGTAGCTCGAAGTCGCCAGGTTTTGAAACATATATTACAGAATCTGAAACAACGAAAAAAAGAAAATTAACTCTAATATAGACGGTTGAGGTTGATAGTACGACTTACCTGTGTCATTGTATAAGACTCTCTCGCCTAGCTGATCCAAATAGGAATACAGCTTAAGACGGGCCTGTGCAGTGACAAATACAGCGATGACCACGTTGACTGACGACAGAGGATCTGCTGCTTCCTCTTTATGTTGCCAGTTAACCGCAATCACCTCGTCATTTATTTCCTGCACGTGATTTACTTCTACGCCCGGGCTGGATAGCAGGTCGAAGAACTCCTTGGGCTCGTTGATTATGGCCGTTTTCGCCTGGTTCTCACGTTGACCGAATTTACCTATAACAATAATCAATAAAACTATGTACTACATGTACTGATGCTGCTGCTGCTGTAACTTACCCCAAAAGGAATTCAGCATCAGTTTGGCCAACGATCTCAAACCAGGGTTCTTGATGATCTTCATCGAATCCAAGGAGACTCCCTCGTTCTCGAGGTAGTCATCAACGTACTGTTTCCGGGCTCCGTCCATATCATCCTCGTCTATTGAAGATGGCCAATCGCTGGCTTCCTGCTTCATCTTCAGGAACTTGTCGATGAAGCCCGAAAACAAGCTCCCAGACTTGGACGATTTATTGTACTGGGTTACATCGTACGACCAAATCTCTTGTATGTCCTGCACGATGTCACCCTTACGTATGGCCATTAACAGTTCGTCCAAGACCCAGGTTCCGTTGATGACTCGGTCCTCTACGACGTGCTGACATTCGGACTGGTTCAAATCTTCAGCGCAAGTGAGACATAGAGGGAACAGCAGCTTTTGGTGCATTTTGACGGGTAAGACCGGATGATACAGATCTTGCGGCGGTAACACTGTACATTTTACCACGGCGTTGATGTTTTCCAGGCCCCCTTTATCCCTGATTAGCTTTTCACAAGCCGCCTTGCTTACGTAAACTTCTGGATGGCCAACTGGGAATTTGGCGTACTTGCATACCCAGGGGTAAAGGGAGCATACGTCGACATACCGGATCTTTTCCCCGTCTTTTGCAACCCGCTTTAATTTGGCTATCCCTGTACGGCCACCGTAAAGAGCCTCTCTCGGGTTTAAGGGCGTGTTTAAAAGCAAGGGGTGTTTCTCTATCTGCTGTCTGAGTTCGGGTGTTAGTTGCCACCAGAAGCGACATTCCCACTGCTCAATAACCTCGTATCCTAGCGACTTTTAACTTTCCAGTAGTGGCTCATGTGTTCTCGAACCTCATATCCATGGTGTCGCTAGGATCGTCGTGTAGAGGCTCGTTGCGACGGGTGGTGAAGCAGGTGGGACTTCCGTGGAAGTAACACCCATGAAATTGAAATATCTGATTACCATAGCCCGTCTACCTTTAACCCGCCGACGATAGCTTCTCTCTGCCGGGCGGCATGTTAATTCTCAACACTTCTTTGATGTTCTTCCAGCAACAGCCATTGGAGAGCTACCTTAGACTGGTTATCTGCCCGTCTATAACCACCCTTTGGTACCACTTCAACGGTGCTTTCTTTGAGGAATTTCCTCCGGAACATGAGATTACAAGCCGAAGCGATGGTGATGGCTTCCGTGAACGGGTCAACGTCGAATTCCTCAATAAAGTGATTCCTAAAGTGGATACAGGCTCTCTTCAAAATATCAACGTCTGTTCGGCAATATTCGACCAGGTCACGTTGCATGTCGAACTCCGTGTCCCTGTTTACCTCATACCACTTTAGGAATTCTTCACGAGCCTTGGGTTTCATGGTATCAGGACTGTAGAATTTGATGTCCGGAAGAGACCCTACATAGTTGGCATTGGCCTTGGTGTTAAATTGGTGCGGGAAGTATCCCTTGGGAGCCGGTAGATCGAAGGCTTTTAGTAACTCTGCCAGAGCCCTGGGAAAAAAGTTGAGAGAGTCTATAAATTTCAGGTTATCTAGTTGTAGCAGTAGAATTTTTGAGCCACGCATAATGAGGTCAGGATTCATAGAGGTATTTGTTATCAGATAATTTAGAATGAATTGCGTATCAAAAGCCTACCCGTTATGGGCAACTGCTACAACTTTTTTGAACAATTTCCGCGAGTCTAATAAATAGTGTAAAAACCGATCAATGCATTTTCCTAGCAAGATCTGTTCTCGCAAACCACATCTTACACATGTGGTAGCCGCTGATGAATCGTTGTAACATTCAGAACAGACTTGCTGGAAAACGCATAGATTCGGTTCATGGAGCTTTACGCCGGGCGCAATTTCTTTCTCTTGCCGGGTCTCCAGGTCGAAGAACACAAACAAGGTGTCTTGTTGTTGCTTAGCGTTCCTAGACCCGGCCGGCTGTATGAAACAAAAATGGTTTTTGGGTTTATGGCTCTGACAGATCTTACAATAGATCTCCCCGCACACATGGGCCTGCTGAATGAAGGCTACTCCCGCTTCCTGCATCATTTCCTCGGCCTTTATCTTTTGCACACTCTGATTTTGTCGGATCTTCTTGTAATCGGTACTACTATCTGCGTGAGCCTTGCCTACGACCAAGCCCTGGGTAGGCATAGATTGACACTGCTGTTGTTAATCATGACAATCCCTCTGCGTTGGCTACATTCTTCGGCAAAGGTGCTGTATGTACGGTAACGACTGCGACTTTGTCCGGCTGGTGGTGTTACAATAGTAGCGATCAGTCTAAAGGTGTCCGAACTCAAGGCTTCAGGATCGCTCTGTAAGATTGATTCTAGAATTCCCCAGACATCATTGAATGTGACCTCATCGGCTCGTTTGAGGCTCATGTAGCCGGGAAGTTTTTGTTTGAATCTATCGAATTCAAATGCGACCCCAATCTTATCTGTAGACTGCGCCCGGCTTAACAAATTCCGTAAAATTTATTTGATAGCCGAATTAAAAAAGTTCAAATGGTGTTCACCGTCTGGCGCGTCATTTACTTTAAACACTACTCGGTGTTTCTGGGTGCCGAATTTCTTTATGGTGGACACACTTTCTGCGATTACTTCGTAGAGAGAAGACATTTTGTACAGGTAAGCATAACAACAACAACAATATCGCACTTGCACACTTAACAACTGCTAAAAACAAAGATTATATGTTGTTAATTTTTTTTTAAATAAACATCAACATCTGAATGCAATGCAAACTAGTTTATTAAGCAACTAGTACGTTAAGCATAAGCTATTCAAATTTTTATGTAATATCAAATATTATAAATAATAATTATTTACATTATATGTATATTGTTATAAACAATTCGTGTTTAAGAACCCTCACGAATATGAACGCAGAGTTTGCTTTCTTTCACGAAGCTTTAATATCAATCTAATTTAAGCAAAATATTATTATTATTTGTAAGGGTTATAACGCATAAAGGTATCAATGCTTCTCGGAGTGTTACAACGCCTGGGAGTCACGAGACATGCTTAAGAGAAGCGAGCGTTGAAATATGCAGTATATCCGTCTTTATTTTAAATACAGATTTTTATATATTGCCGTTTCTATCACTCCAACAGGTTTAACAATTCGAGCGACCTTCGAGAGTACCATCCATGCTTACGTGCACGCATAGACGTGCATCTGGGTGACATGATAAATGCACGAACTTTACTGTTAGTACTTCCGATAACAAAATGCTATGACGCGCCGCTACTGTTTACCTTGATGGCTCGAGAAGTGTTAGAGATCTTTTGATTTCCCGATGCTTGGGCGTAGGGTGTCATGAGAAGCGTTATAACACACATTTAGAATAAAGTTAATCTTGCTCGAAAACTGTTTATCTAATTTAAGCAGCTATTAAATTATTATTATTAAAGCTTAAATTGTGAAGAGGTTTAGCAACATTAAAATGATAAGGGGAATATGATCATTTGTAAAAATGCTATATACAAAGTCAAAGAAAGATCCGTTTTAATGCAAGTTAATAAAACCTTTTTTAGCAAATAACCATTATTATTAACCAGTCTTAAAACTTCAATAGCAATCTATATTTGCAAATTATTAAAGTTTAAATTGTTAATAAAACCCTTTTAGCAAACTATTATTATTATGAATAACAAATAACTTAAACTTGCTTGAAAAGTGTAAAACTTCATAATATTTTACCTGAATAATGTAAATTACTGTCCCTTATAGCAGGTAAGAAATCATCTAGCGATAAATGGAAAGATACAAATCTTTTTAGAACAACGTTCTCAAATACCAATCACGAACTCTCTTAACCCTTAATTTAAAAATAAAAGCTTGGATGCTACATGACGGTAAAAATTTAAATTTTGTTGTTAAATATTTACCGGGTCTATTATAAATTACGATTAAACAGGAAATATGGAGAACAAGTTTGGAATAAACAAAATCTAATAAATGACGTATGTTAATAAAAGCTTTTAGCAAATAACTATTTTAACATTAAACTTTAATATTATCAATGCTTAATGTATCAGTTAGTTAATAAACTGTTAGCGGTTTAGCATCATTAAAATGACATAGGGAAATATTATTGTTCGCAACATAAATCAGATTATATGTTGTTAATTTTTTAAATTGTGAAGAGGTTTAGCAACATTAAAATGATAAGGGAAATATTATTATATGTAAAAATACTTTGTACAAAGTTAAAGAAAGATCCGTTTTAATGCAAGTTAATAAAACCTTTTAGCAAATAACCATTATTATTAACCAGTCTTAAAACTTTAATAGCCGTTTAATTTAAGCAAATATTATAAGCAGAGTTTTAATTGTTAATAAAACCCTTTGGCAAACTATTATTATTATTATGAATAACAACTAAGTTAAACTTGCTTGAAAAGTGTAAAACTTCATAATATTTTACCTGAATAATGTAAATTACAGTCCCTTATAGCAGGTGAGAAAACAAAAATAAAGGTACAGAAAAAGTAACTACGTAATAAACAATTAATAAACTCCTACCTTTGGTTGGCTGCTTTGGTTCGTCCGACGCAAACACTCAAAGTTTTATTTAAATTAGTTTTATTCACCACTAAACAAATACACACACAATAGCAACAAATAATTTGCTTTTATACGTTCTAGAACAATCGTAGCGCCCTCTGGTTGTCATTAAAACATCGTTTACATATTGCGAGATATTGCGCAATTTTACGAAATAAACAAGAATGAACCTGATTCCAAATTCCTTCAACGGCACTGTTAATTAAGCCTTTAGTAGGTCATAAATCAGTTGGATGTCATAAACCGTCGTGGTCACTCATGCCTGCTTCATCTTGTTTAATGATATGATTTACGCAGCGCACTACCACCTGCCGTCGGTAATGATTACACTCAGATCTGAATAAAAGATAAGATTTCTTTCTTATTCAGAACCCTTTTTCAAAACGGTCCATAATGTATTATTTTTTATTAGGGTTAAATTCACCGTAGACATGTAGTCAAATAAGAGAATGACTTCAATTTATTATTTAACTAAATGCAGTAAATACTCACTTTATTGTCGTATAACATCTAAACTCTTAATTAAGGTATTGATCAACCTATCGATAACGATTTACCTGAGAGAAAAAAGAATTTTTATAACAAAACGATATCAAGAAAAATAAAAAGCAGCATTTACACTATAAAGTACTGATGACTGTCCTAGATTTATTTGAAATCAGCTGTAGATCTAAAATTTAATAAAAGTCAGATTGAAAACCAGTAAACCTACCAACCCTGAAAATACATATGTCATTGATCAGAATATTTTTGCCCGCTACAATATGTCCAATCGCCAATAATAAGTGATAATTTAATAAAAGTTTATTTGTTCTCATGGTTTTTTTAAAGTTAATCACCTTTTACATGACCAAAACATACAATTCAATTGAATTCAAGTAACTTATTTAACAATTTATGTTTTCTAAAATTAAGCTCGCTCGCTAGTAGAGCTCAACAATATACATTTCATTAAGGTTTTCCCCTAAGAAACTAATAAAATATAACTAACAAAGAATAAATGCCTGTATTTAATAAAGAATTTTAAGTAAAGTATTAAAATTTAAAATAAGTAATAATTTAGATTTTTAAATTACGAGCAAGAATCGACGTAAGCAAAGTTTGCAAATAAATGTAACCGGTTGTCTCTTTCATTTCATTAAGGTTTTCCCCTAACAAACTAATAAAATATAAGTAACTAACAAAGAATAAATGCCTGTATTTAATAAAAGAATTTTAAAGTAAAGTATTAAAATTTAAAATAAGTAATAATTTAGATTTTTAAATTAGGAGCAAGAATCGACGTAAGCAAAATTTGTAAATAAAATGTAACCGGCTGTCTCTTTGAGAGGTTAAAACACCGCCGATTTAACGAAGATGAACCCCTTTCATTATGCTTCATCTCTGGGCAATAAATCTAGATATTAGCTTTGAAAAGCATGGTTTTTCTAGGTACCTAGAAAGAGTTTATCAGTTCTGTTAATTAACAGAAGAGATATTGTTACGCTACACTTCGCATTATTTCTCGTAAGTCTCTGATATCATCCATCAAGCAATTTCTAAGAACAGCAGCTGTGAATGTTTGAAATGTGTATTATACAAGGATCGAGGGGAAACTATACAAAATTTATTAGTCTCGTTATGCCTCTAGTGACAGTTTGTCTCTTTGACAGGCTAAAACACCGCTGATTTAACGAAGATGAACCCTTTCATTATGCTCTTTCTCTCAGGGCAATAAATCTAGATATTATCTTTTAGCAGGTGTTAAGAACAACTGCATTAGGGTCTCCGGGCATACAAGTTTATTCCTGCAGATTGAGCTGACTATAAAAAACCGGGCTTCACCCTACACTATCTTTAGTTTTTATTCTTGTTGACGACATATTTCTAGTGATTTGTAGGTCGAATCGAACTTTTTTAAAATAATGTATATTGCCTCAGGGTGTTTACCTTTTTGTCGTTGAGGGTAAGGTAAATTTCAAAATAACTTCAGTTTATTTTGGTACCTTCTACAGTATAGTTGTATTATATTTTTTATGTTGTAACAATTGGTTTAAAGTTTAATAATAAGGACCGGTTTTAAATTTAAAAGATGATTAGTGTATATTCCTTCTTGGTGAGAGGTGATTAAGGTGTTTTAATTTAAAGTGATATCTGGTATTACAAAGCGCAAATGGTAAGTTATTTTTCTGCATTAGAACTAGTTTTTCTCTTTTTTAAATAGTTAATTCAGCCGGTGATAATAATACATATTAGTGTTAGAAACCAGTCCGATCCCTGAACGTGATTCAAGAGCCTGTATTTATTAACGTAATTTTCTTAACATGGAGATCCGAAAGCCTTTTACGAAGGGTAGCTACCAACATAGATATATCGATTAGTCGAGATTGCAACACTCGTTGATATCATTGACGATTATTGGTTTCGTTTACTGTCTCCAGCCTTACTTTGTGGAACTCCATAATCATGAAATATAATATAAATACAAAGATTAGCTAAAGTTTCACAAGTTTTATTAATATCTTAACCTGACAATATTGTTTCGACACTTTGTGTCATTATCAAAGGTAGATAAGATTGATAAACAAACACGTTGCTAAGGATAAATACATACAGAAAATAGGTAACTAGATACAATACATAATAAAAACTAAATATCTAACAGTTCTAATAAAGGAGAATTACTAAGCTCAGTTTGTTCATTCATTAAAGGTACTGTGCGTTTATGTCTGTATATTTCAAAAGCTTCTAAAATGTCTAATTTGTGTTTGTTGCAAAAATGTAAGAATTTAATGTTGTTCTGAGGTGTCATTGGGTGGTTCTGTTCCAAAATGTGTTTAGCATAATTCGATTTTTCTGGATGTTTAAGTCTATAAGAGCGTACGTGTTCTTTGTATCTTATATCGAAATTTCTAAGTGTTTGCCCAATATAAACCGAGTTACAAAAAGAACAATTCAAACGGTAAATGCCGGATTTCATGATATCTTGTATTTTGTCTTTAGCATTGAATAAAAATGAAAAGGTGTTGGTGTTGGTTTTATAGGTTATTTTGTAACTGGTGGTTTTTCAGCAACGTGTTTGTTTATCAATCTTATCTAACTTTGATAATGACACAAAGTGTCGAAACAATATTGTCAGGTTAAGATATTAATAAAACTTGTGAAACTTTAGCTAATCTTTGTATTTATATTATATTTCATGATTATTGGTTTCTTTAAATTTCATGATCTCTTTGGGTAGAAAGTTTCATTAGAATACAGCGGTCTTGATCACATGGTTAGTCATCCGTGAAATATAAAATTCAAGGGCGGGAAATCCATGATCGTGACTTCAAGAATGACAAATTCAAAATTTTAAACGTTTTATGGGAAATTTGGTCAATATGAGAACCAGGCGAAAACGGCCAAACCATTATTTTTAACCAGTCTTAAAACTTTAATAGCAGTCAAACAAATTTAAAATGACAGATTTAAATCTGTCATTTTAAAATGACAGATGCAAAATTGACAGATGCAAAAATCACAGATGCAAAATTAACAGATTTAAAATGACAGATTTAAAATGACAGACGCAAAATTGACAGATTTAAAATGACAGATGCAAAAATGACAGATGCAAATTGACAGATTTAAAATGACAGATTCGAAATTGACAGATGCATAAATGACAGATGCAAAATTGAAAGATTTAAAATGACAGATGCAAAATTAACAGATTTAAAATTGACACATGCGTAAATGACAGATGCAAAATTGACAGATGCAAAAATTACAGGTGCAAAATTGACAGATTTAAAATGACAGATGCAAAATTAACAGATTTAAAATGACAGATTCAAAATTAACAGATGCATAAATGACAGATGCAAAATTGACAGATTTAAAATGACATATGCATAATTGATAGATTTAAAATGACAGATGCAAAATTGACAGATTTAAAATGACGGATGCATAAATGACAGATGCAAAATTGACAGATTTAAAATGACACATTCAAAATTGACAGATGCATAAATGACAGATGCAAAATTGACAGATTTAAAATGACAGATTTAAAATGACGGATTCAAAATTGACAGATGCATAAATGACAGATGCAAAAATGAAAGATTCAAAATTGACAGATTTAAAATGACAGACTTAAAATGACAGATTCAAAATTGACAGGTGCATAAATGACAGATGCAGAATTGACAGATTTAAAATGACAGCTGCAAAATTGACAGATTTAAAATGACCGATTCAAAAATTACAGATGCATAATTGACAGATTTAAAATGACAGATTTAAAATGACAGATGCAAAAATGACAGATGCAAAAATGACATATGCAAAATTGACAGATTTAAAATGACAGTGAAATAAATAAAGATTATTAAAAGTTTCACAGTTTTATTAAAATACAACCTTACAATATTGTTTCGACAGTTATGCTGTCATTATCAAAGGTAATATAATTATAAACAAACACGTCGCTAAGGTAGATACAAAATAGGTAACTAGATAAAATAATAAGAATAATCAGAATTAAATATCTAATACTTCCAGTAACGGAGAATTACTGAACTCAAGTTGTTCATTCATTAAAGCTACCCTGAAGAAAAACACATTATCTTATTTAACACATTATCTAAACACATTATCTTCTGGTTTCGTTATGTTGATGACACTTTAGCTTTAGCTTTAGCTTAGCTTTAGTTTTATTCAAGATGGTTATTCTTGGGTTACTGTCTTGTTTAACTTATTCAAATGCAATTTTTTAGAGGCGGAGACTAATTACGCGTCTGCTCCCAATACCAACTCATCGATCTCATATTGCAGCCGTCTTTTATTATAGTATCTAGTATTTATAAAAGTAGTTAACAACACCGTTATATAACTCCGCAAATATTAGTTTTAATTTCATCAGGGCTGGAAACCGATTCTAGCCGGTCAAAATTATTTTATAGGCTTAACTGAAAGCAAATGACTGGAGTAGCATAAAAATAATAAAATTGATAAAAAAAAATTAAAAACAAATCTTTTTGGTCACTAGAACTGAATCAGTTTGATACTTTTCCCAAGAAAAAGTTATTTACATTGTATTTTGACAATGCGTCAATAAAGATAAAAGTGGACTGTATTATGCGAGTTCTTGCAACTTACCTTAAATTCCTCTTGAAGGATTTCCTGCTTGTCAACCAGTGGCATGCACTGATAGATTATTTTCAGGTATATAATCTTTGCCTTGTGGTATGGATGGTCTGGTGATAAATATTATATCCTCAGGATCATGAATATCCCATTTAAATGATGGATGAACATTACTAAAGTTTGTATCAATTTACGTATGACAGCAAAATGTAATTTTTTGTTTCTTCTCAGTTGTATTTATTTATTATGCCGTTTCCATAGAATTTAAAGTATTGTACAAGAACTAATTGCGTTAAAATGATGAAATGAAATGAATATTTAGAAAGCTTTAAACGATCATTTATGAGCCTATGTATATTTGACGTATACTTTGAGATGAAACATACATAACCATGTTATTGAAACATAAGGTGCAGACGTAAAATAAATAGCATTTACACGAATTCTTCTTTATTTTAAGAAATATTACACAACTTAAAATGCTTCTTTAATACCTAAATGAAATAACGTATAAAAATTAGATTGCTAATGGTTTAATAACTATCCCTTTTCATTTCGCTTATATTTCAGTTTATGCATCATTGTGTATGCTGATTTTTAAATATGTTATTTTTTATACTATAGCATAAAAATATTAAAAATACCAACGCAAGATCTTGCAAGAGTTCTCAGTTATATACCATAAAATAAAACATCTATTATTCGGAAAGTAAACCCACCGTTTTCTATATTAGAAGGGTATCAACTTACCTTTTTATAAGACTTTTTAGCACTTCAATTCTGTTTTTATAAATTATTGAAATCAATAAAAAAACATTTCCACGCAAAACACTTTCACGTTAACGAACATACTACAAATACATCTACACAGATTGGCGCCTTCGGAAGTGTTAACAATGACCTGCACTTAACGGTAAACGGCAGGTAGTTACGATTTTACTAAGCTTTCTACTAAAATACTACTTCTTAGAATACCTTGGATTTTAACAATGGTTTTTGGAGCTTTGACCGGCTAGAATCACGTTTCAGCCCTGTGTGCGGCGCTAGGTGGGTTCGGCGCGTTCCTCGGAACTTTTTAGAAGGCGCCGCGTTACAACTGACAAATACGCGAGCTTTCCTGCTGCTGTAGTCACACCGTTGTTTCTGTGTCAAAAACGACTGACAAAGCAAACTCCCACCATTCAACCTACGTAAATCTTGATGAAATAATTAAAAACTTTGCAACAAAACAGACCAGAGAAATAATTTTTTAAACTCACCACTTTCAAAATGACATTTTGCAAATGTAACAGTTAAACGCAAACGTAGTATTTCAAAAATATAAAAAAGCACTGCCCCTTTTAGACTCCCTAAAAATAATTTGAATTGATAATAATAAAATTTGGAACAATTAAAAAATTCCCCCACCGAACATTTCTTAACCAAATTGGTGTCATTTTAACGGAGATTTTATGCCGATTATGAATCTGTAATTTTTGAAGCAAACGCCCCGAAGCCTCAAAAATTGGTTGCTACAACTTAACCTCCGCAAAAACGCCATTACCTTACCAAAACGCTATGCAAAATCCAATTCTAGTTTTTTCAACCTAACCTAACCTAAACCTGACGTAACCTAACCTAAATCTAACCTAACCTAACTAAATTATGTAGTTGTAAACTACACAATTTGGTGATCTTAACACTTAATATAATTATTATTCATTGTTATGGAGATTAAGCATTTTTTACTTTTGATTTCAAAATTTGGGGCCTTTGGCCGTTCGTCCTAAAAATCTTTTACATATTTAGAATCAGCATAAAATTCCCGTTAAAATGACACCAGTTTGGTAAAAAAAATGTTTGGCGGGAGAATTCTTTAATTATACCTAAAGTTTAATTTAGAAAATGCCCCTTTTCCCATTTGGATATTATACAGCGGTGTTAAAAAGTCCTGCATCACCTCATAAAATTCATGAAAATAGAAATTTAAGGCACTTACTTCAAATATTTTTCAACCATTTACTCTCTATATTAAATAAGCACTTAATCACAATAATAAAATAAAAAAATCACAAAAGAAAGACTAGTAATCGTTAACATAGAGATCCTTCAATTAGAGTCTGGCCAATCAGTTCCCACGACGCCCGCCATTTTATATCACAATAGGGTAATGACATGAATTTTGACATTTTACTGCTAAATAATGTTTTAGATACTCATTTCATTATTACGTGTTTTTTTGTTGAGTCAAATACCGTTCACATGCATGCTAATGTTTTCCCGTGTAACCATTTCTGCACTTTTCAAATTTGGCGCTAGGTGTTGTGATATAAGATGGCTGCCTAGCATAGACGTAACTAGGTCTAGGTTTGTGTGGGGGCTAAAGAAAATTTGTGTATGTACATACTGTATGTTTAATTAGGAAATCGAATATCCGGATTAACCCATGCTTTTAGAAAATCATCTGCAAAATCACTTCTAGTATTTAAAATTACTATATCTTTCTTATCATTATCGTTATAAGTTTAAAAAGTCCTAATATACTAAAAATTGTGAAAATATTTAGATTTAGACCATTTAAAAAAAATTATTTAAATGAATACAACCTTTAACAGTTTTTAAAATAAATGTGGCACGCGCGCTAATATTTCTTCGTAGCGCAGTTAGTTGTAGTAATAAACCAAAGTCGCTGCCGCTCCAGGTTTGATTCCGCTCACAGGTAACATTATAATTTTTTTTTTAAAATATACATTTAAAACAATCTTTCTTTCCGAAAATATTTTCCGTATAATCCTAAAATTGCAATTCTAATCCACATATTGCTTAGTTAGAAAATTGGTGGAAATTTAATGACATAATTAGTGAAAATAATTAAATTTGTGAAATATTGTTAAAATATTTGAAAAAAAATATTTTTAACCATTAGAAAATAACTAATAGAAACTGTTTAGTTTTAAAATACGTACAATAGATTTTTCAAAAAGAAAAAGTGTCATTTTGAATTTTGTGTGTTGTCAGAAAATTAAAAAGCTACCTGCCAATGGAATCGAAACTGGGACGACAGCAACTTTGGTTTATTACCTATCCGCTTTAACTAACTAAAAAACATTAGTGCCGGTGCGTACCACATTTATCTTAAAAGTAGATTATACTTATTTAAGTGATTTTTCTTGTAAAAAAGATCTAAAAGTAATGTTGTTCTCGTCATTTTAAGGATATAAGTACTGTTTAAAACTATAATCAGAATGATAGTATTAACTTAATTAAGTATTATATTACTTAATCCCAAGTAATTACTTATAAGACAGTTTCATTGCATTTATTCTTTAAAATTTTTTTTTTTTATATTTATCCATAGCATATTTATTTGGCTTGTCTCAACATGGGGAATTCCTACTGTCATGCAAACTAAAATCAATGTAGACAAAGTCATACTTATCTTTTATTATTAGTTTCTTATTGTTTCTTCATTATCTAATTTCGTTAAATCAAGAAATAATAGCTATTTGCTGATTTTTATTTATTTTATATACTGCTTTTCTGTTTATTTTATTACAAAACTAATTACAAAAAATTTCTGACTTGAATCCATTTTGGGGGCTAATCTTTGGTTAAGAGGGGGCTTAGACCCTCGAAGCCTCCCCTACTTACGTCTATGCTGCCTAGGTCAGACTCTAATTGAAGGGTCTCTATTGAGACGCGCCAAAGATTGATCTGCACTTTCACGGCAAGTTGTTAAAATAAATTATGCGATAGCTCTGTTAATAGCAACATGTATAATATAATGAAAAATTAACAAGCTATCTACAAGCTATGAAATTATTTATTTCTATTATTTTTGGAATTTACTTCACAACTGTCCTGTGAATAGATAATAGTTCAAATAAATACCATTCTGCGTTCTTTTCACAAATATTATTAAGTAATACTTAAAACTAACTGCAAGCACAAGAAATAATAATAGCCTACGCTAACCTAACATTTTCTGTGTACTATGGGGCTCTGTTTAGCGGTGTCAGCGCGTCGTATTTTCTTGACACAGGTGGCTGTGCTCCATTAGCGCTACTCAAGATACATTGGCGCTACTCTGTACAGTTCACAAAAACTAAGGGCAGTAGAAATAAATAATTCTATAGATGTTTTTAAATTCCATGGCTATTGCGATCCAAAGACTTTTGGATCATACGATATAATCACCAGTTCGGTAAACATATTATTGAGAGGAATCTATGAATAACAATTCCATTTTACTGACATTTTAAAAATTATAAAATCTAAAAATTCTATTTAAAGTTATCATAAATATTAACACGAATATTCAATTTTATCTGTCAACACAGCAAAAACAACCGCTAAAAACTACGTCATCAATTACCTCATATCGAAGACATTTTGATGTTGTACAACTGTAACAAATGTGCTAATGCTATTTGCTATTGCCTACTTGGTTTTATGTTTACTTTGAAGTCGAAACAATATTACAGATTTTGGTTAATTATGTTTTTTATTGTTAAAATTCTTCCAAAAAACTTTGTGCAAAACTCGATGCGTGAAGTCATCTTCGACGCATTCGTGCAAATAAATAACTCGCTCTTTGTCGCTCGTGCTTCAAAAAATGCGCTCATACGCGAATAAAGACTTCGCGTACTTCCTAAATAACTATAATGATACTATTGTAATATGTAATAATGTGTTAATAAATAATTTATTTAGAAGTTTTTTTAAGCCAAGAGCATTTTTGAACCTGATCCCGCAATAGCTTGCACCGGCCATGAGTTTTATAATGAGGTAATGGCAAACGTTATATAAATTTGTTAATATACACTATGGTAACGGTCACGTTACCGTTAAGTTTTATAAAATGATGTTGGAAATACTGATATCCCTTCGTTATATACTTAGAGGTTACAATAATATTATAAAACCCTAGAAAAACCTATGAACCTTCTTATATTCTCTCGATACTTTTATATACCTTTTATATAATTAGGTGTTACCATAAGTACTGAAAATGTTTATTGGCTTTTCGAATAATATAAATTATTCTTTGTATTTTCATTAAAGCATGTATCTCTAATACTACGAAATTTTAGATGGTAACTGATTTTTACAATAAATCATACAAACATTTCTAACAATCAGTGGTGATATCTCCATAGATATTTCAGCTATTCCTTCTCAGTTTCTTCCACATCTGTTATCACTTCTTCCTTAACTACAAAGTTACGTATAGTTTCAAAGTAGCTCTTTAAAGAAGGTCTAACAAACCGATATATTACATAATATATGGAAACATCAAAATACAACAGTTTTTTTTTAACTATAAATACTAAACAACATCTGCTATATTTTTCGGACGCGCTGTATACAAATGTATCGTTTATAGATAAATCTTTATAGGTATCTAAATTCTTGATTACTTAACTCAGTTATCAAAGCATTTTAATAATCAAAATCTATAAAAATATTTTATTAAAATGAAGTGGCAGTAATTTAAAACAGCAAATACAGAACTCAAAGTTTTCGTATTTAACCTTAATGCAAAATGTTTGTTTGGCGATGAATGATTGCTTTTGTGGAATAAAACAAATATTGTTTTGTGTTCATTTATAACGACATGAAAACACTTTTTGTAGCTTCCTGTGAATTATTTCTACATTTTTATTGATTTACTGTGCAAGAACGGCGTATCCCCAACTTTTTTCTCAATTTATGATGAAGCCTTGTGGCCAACTATTTATTCAGTACAAAACACGACTGTAGAATATAAAAATTTGTTTCACAATTTTGTAGAATTTTCCCTGAAAATGTTTTGTGAAATTAACAAAACTTAATCTTGTTATACCGGTTGTTGCACAAAACAACGCATAGTAAGAATGTAATAGTAATTTGTTAGTGTTGAAATATTACCTGCCCAGGTAATTATAAAACTGAAATAGTTTTAAATTCTGGTGATTGAAATTTTAAGGTATAGAATTTCTCTGTTTTCTTTCAATGTATCTGATTAAAACTGGAATTTTAATTTTTTTGATTTTTTAAAAATCCACTACAAAGGTAAAATTCCGGAATTTAGAATATCACATTCTACTCCCTATGGTGCATTTCTCAGCGCTACACCTGGTATATACGATTATTGCATTGGTGCTTCAAATTAAATTGATAGAATTCAATCAAATTATTCCTTCCTCGTAGAAGGAATTTCTTCTTTCGCTTTAAATATTAAACACTTTCCACAATACAATAAACAACGATTTTAAATTAAAAGTAAATATTTTCAGTAATAAAATAAGCCGCTTATCTGGTTGTTGCATTAAATAAATCCGGAGATTGTCCCAAAATCTTCTTCACGCGTAGAAAACACAAAATTTCGTCGCAACACTAGCGGTTGCGATATAACAAATTTAACGTGAGTTTCTGAAAATTAATGAGGGTAAGATCATTTACACATCATTTAAAGTTTATTCTAACCATTATTATTTTATGATATTTAACCGTTATTAAATGGTTTAAGATTTAATGTTCTGATCAAATTTAAAAAATGGAATTAGACTGTTACAAATTTAACTTGTACACAACTCCTTAAAATATTGCTCTCAACCACATATAATGGGCACTTTACCTGTTCATATTCAGTTCATTCAGTTGTATAACAGTGAAATTAATAACGCAGTCTTACTTTTTACAATCGTGGGACTACTTTATTGACTATATCTCACATGAATTGGACAGATCAATATTAAAAAAGACAGAGACCAGAACTTGATATATTTCTAAAAAGTATAAAAGCTAGGATTTTCATTGAAGTCTGTCCCTTTCCAAAACTCA
The DNA here is from genome assembly GCA_929113105.1 of Agrypnus murinus. Taxonomy (NCBI): domain Eukaryota; kingdom Metazoa; phylum Arthropoda; class Insecta; order Coleoptera; family Elateridae; genus Agrypnus; species Agrypnus murinus. The sequence continues at coordinate 17,864,445 of OV816024.1, read as the reverse complement.
AAGAATCAACCCTTTGAGGATGCTGGTCAAATTGTAAGTCTCTAAACATTAGTATCACTTTGCTTGCTGTCTTGACATTTTTGTTACACTATTGTATTGTATTTTACCTTTAGCACACTTCACTTTGCCCCTAACGAGATAATATACCAATACAGCCGAGAAAAAGTTATTTGCAGTAAGTTTTATGCATATAAACAAACTTTTATAAATCTAAAAAGAATTTCCAATTCATTCTACCTTAGGCTTGCCTTGAGTCTAGCCCAATCTTCCACAATTTAGTATATTTTGTCGATTTTCATACATTTTAGTGCATTTCATTAATAAACCTACCAATAAAAAAATTAGAATTTCTTCTTTTTACCCCTAAGAGAACCTGAAATAACTTAAAATAAGCCAACTTAAATTAAAGCAGGTTATGATTAATCTATAAAATATGATGTTATAGACAAGAGACGTTATTTTATTATTAAGTTGTTAAAAGATTAATTTGAGACAGGTAGCTGTGCATTTTGTATTCAAAATTTTGGAAATTTTTAAAAATTTGGTAAAATTTTGAAATCTTTGTTAAAAACTAACACTTTAGAAATATTTTATCAACTTTTCCAGTTAAAAGTAAATTTAAGTTAGTTACTTGTGTGTCATTGATTATTCAATCAATGAATACTTTTTAATAAGTTTAAATAATCCATGTTTCTTTATTTATTATCAAACAGTTTACTCACCAAATACTTAAGTATACGTAACATCCAGTTGTGCGCAAGTTATTGTTATGATGTCATTTATTTATGATTAATTTTCCAATGAGTATATCGACGGGTTATGTGATATCTTTAAAGGTTTTTGTTCATGTAAATAGTTCATTATTATTGCAAGTTTTATTATATTCTGTGGCCGAAGGTTTTTTTTAAACTTTTATTTATTTAATATAATAAAACAAATTTATTTATTTCGTTTGTAGTCGTAGAATATATTTTATTATTTTTAATGAAGAGAAAACTATCTCTTTTTTACATTTACAATACAAATGTTATAATATTACTTTATCAGTAATTATTTAAATGAGTTTAAGACGAGTTTAAATAATTAGATTTGAATTAACACACTTAACAGAACAATTTTAGAATTCACATTTAAATGACATTAAACAAAACAATTAATTTAAAACTCGAATGAGCCTTTATGTTTTACTAGCAGGACTTAAAATGTAATTTGATATCGTGTGCTCACAATCTTAAGCAATTCTCATGTAACATGATCTTATCTATAGTGTGATTATAACGTACGTTACTCCTCCACCCTTAGTATTTTCAATGTTATTAAAATAATTTGAAAATAAAATTTGAAATAATATTTATATATTATAAAATTTTTCAAAGAAATCTAAATTGGTATTTCTTCGTTATTTTGGTTATTTATAAAATCTTTATTTAGAAAATCTATAAATTTGATTTTGAAGGAGTTACGTTTACAATAAATATACAATAATAAACTTATAACTATTACAATGGTAAATATAATTATAATGATACTTAATAAGCTCAAATGATCGAGGGTTGTAGTACTATTCATCTTTAGAAGATGATTTTGGTTTGCGATCTTCAGTTGATATTTGTTTAATTTCTGTGTATCGATTGTAGTTAAATCGATTTTAGTTATATTTACATGTTCAAATTGAGGGGGTTGTTAATTTTGCAATATCTATGATATTAAATTCTATTACTTTATTAGAAATACTTTTGGCTGTAAATAACATGTTTTTATGATTGATATGACAATACAGTCAGGACTAAGATGTATAAGTTTTGAACCAACAAGTTCTTTTCGATACGTTTGATCTCTACATTTAATGTCTAAAGTGGATCTGGAAGGGGAACTGACTAACAAGGTTACAGAATTAATTTGGGAAATTTCTATATCAGTAAGTTCAAGTAGGTAAGGTACACAAGTTTGGTTATGATGAAAAGAAAGTAGTTGTGTCTCACAAAGTTTATTATTAGGGATTTCGAAGTAGTTTTTATGTTGACAAAAGTATAAATTGGGGGCGGTCGATTTACAATGATCGATCTCAATAGGAATGCTAGTTTGAGCATTATATAGTAAGGTGTTATAAGTCGGTATAATCATACAAGCTTGGTTGGTGCTGGTAATGATTGGAAACGGTATTAATTGAATCAATTGATTATTTTCGATTTTAGAGATTAATGGAATCTCAAATATGAATGTGATTTTGTTGTCAATTTGGTAAGCTTTAGTAACGATAATTGTTTCATATAAATGTAGAAGTTTTGGGTCAGCAGGATAAGGGATGGTTAAAACGTCTTGATCTGTGAGATATGAAGAAATTTCATTTAAGTTTTGAATTATTTCGTCTATATTTGTTATTGTAACATCGCTGATTGTTGATGCGATAACACGGAAGAGGATGAGGAACATTGTTGTCCTGAAAAAGGTAACATTTCGCTAGCATGTCTTTGAAGTGGTGGTCTACCATCAGGGGGTGTTAGTTCGTAAACGTCATGTTCTAAAACTTTTGAGATAATATTAGGTCCGTCAAATCTTGGATCCTTTTTATTTCTTAGATTGGTTTTTATAAATTCTTTGCTATTTAAATTAAATTGTTTATTTGTTTTGGATTTGTTTAATTTGGAATTTCGATTTTCTTTAGTTTCCATCTGCGTTTTTTGTAGGGATTCATATAAATATTTCATTTTATTTTTATGTGTAGATAAGTAATCTTGATAATATGTTCTGTTATAATCAAAGTCAAAGGGGTTTTTACTTTCAGTGTGTCCAAAAACGACTTCAAAAGGGGTTAAATGAAGATTGGAATGTATAGTATGATTGTATGCTAAAAGGCAATATTGGATTTTTTGCTGTTCAGGTATATTGGTTAATAGTCGATAATGTTCAATGATTGTAGAATGTAATCTTTCGATTGGTGAATTAGATTGATGGTGATGAGGTGTTGTTGTGTAATTGGATTTTATGCAAGGCTATAAAATCTTTAAAGATATTTTTATTAAATTCTCCGTCGGCTATAATGACATTAAGGGTTGTAAATGTTGAAATGTATTTCAATAACTGTTCAGTTACTTCTATTAAATTTCGGGATTGTAAAGGATAAGCTTGTGCAAATTTCAAAAAAGCGTCAATGATTGTTAAGTAACTTTTATTTTTGATTTGGAATATATCGATATGAATTGTATGGAATGGTCTAGAAGAAGTAGGAGTTAATTGAAAAGGTTGATTAATAGGTTTTCTGTTGTATTTTTGTTGTTTACAAATTTGACAATTATTAATATAATTTGTAACATCTTTTATAATAGAGGTCCAATAATATTTTCTTTTGAGATGTTCAATAGTTTCATTTATTCGACGGTGGTTGGTTTTTCCTAAATGGTATTCCTGAATTTGTTTTTTAGCTTTCTTAGGAATTTAAAATATAGGTTACTTGAGTTATACAAAGATGAAATTTGGGAGTATTTTCGTTTGTGATTGTATTAATGAAATTTGAAAAGTCTAAATAAAGTTGATCATCTGGGAAATAACAATAGTAATGATGTTTGGGTTGACAATGTTCAATTAATAGGGTGTTAAATATCTCTGACTTATTAATTTGATTAACGAAGACGGCGAAGAATGAGTAATTCCGTCGTATTTTGTGATTCTGATTGATCTTGGAATTTGAGCATTAATAAATTCTATCTGATTTTTTAAATGTTGTAGAGGTTTCTCTGAAATATCAATTACGGGGGTTGAAGATTGTTGAGAATGTACCGTGTCAATATAAGAATTTTGATCATTATTTTCTTCGTTGTTCGGGTTTTCAATGTTTTCAGTAGCGGCAGTTTGAGAGGGATTATAAGTTGGAATGTCGAATAAGTCTGTAATATCGGGAGTACTTGCTCTGCTAGCTAGTCTGCTGTCATAATTACTTTGTTCTGGTTCAGGGGTTGATAGCGATACAGGTCTAATAATTAATGGGTGGATTTGAATTCTGGATGATGCATCTGCAAGTTTATTTATTTTTCCGGGGATATAATTTACAGTAAAGTCAAATTCTTCTAATTTCATTGTCCAACGAGTTAATTTTGAATTTGGTTCTTTTAAATTCTTGAGCCACACTAATGGTCTATGATCTGTAAATAAGGTAAGTTTCTTTCCATAAAGATGGGGTCTAAATTGTTTTGTTGGCCAAATAACTGCTAATAATTTTCTTTCGATAGTACTATAATTTTGTTCAGAATTATTTAATGTCCTAGAAGCATAACAAACAGGTTTTCCTTTTTGAGATAATACTGCGCCTAAAGCGAATTTGCTAGCGTCTGTGGTTAGTTCAAAAGGTTCATCAAAATTGGGATATTGTAGAATTGGTTCATTAGTCAAAATGTTTTTACAATGTTCGAATTTAGATAAAAACTCTGTTGTATGAATAATTTTGTTACCTTTCTTTAAACATATGGTTAAGAATTTTGTGATTTTCGCGAAATCTTTTATAAATTTTCGATAATATCCAAATAGTCCTAAGAATGATTTAATTTCGGTTCTTGTTTTGGGTGCTGGAAAGTTTTTGATTGCTGAGATCTTGTTTAGATCTGGTTTTATTCCTTCTGGAGTTACAATATGTCCTAAATATTTATTGGATTTATGTAGAAATTCTGATTTGTCTAATTGAATTTTGATATTATGTTGTCTACATCTTTGGAATATATTTTTAAGTCTAAACATCTGATCTTGAAGAGAAGCGGAATAAATTATGATGTATCCTAAGTAGACTAGACATTGTTGGGGTGTTAAACCTATAAGGGCGTTATTGATTGCACGCTGGAATGTAGCTGGTGCATTTTTTAAACCAAAAGGCATTCTTTTAAATTGGAAATGACCTTCTTCTGTCGAGAAAGCGGTTTTCTCTCTCTATCCTTTTTTTCAATTTCTATTTGGTTCATCTGGCTTTTGGCAAGGTCAAGGGTACTAAAATACTTTGATCTTCCTAAATTATCTAAAACGGTTTCTATTCGGAGTAATGGAAATTTGTTCTCGATAGTCTGTTCGTTCAGTTTCCTGTAATCTATGACGATCCTCCACTTCTGTTTTTGGGATGCGTCTAATTTCTTTTTTACTACCCAAATTGGAAAATTAAATGAGTATTCTGATGGTTCAATAATTTGGTCCTCTAACATTTTATGAATTTGGTTTTTGACTTCTTCACGGTGAATCTGGTGGTATCTATATGTCTTAGTGTAAATTGGGGCATCTGTTTTTGTCCTAATATGGTGTTTTGCTAAATTTGTTGTTGAAAGGGGTATATCTGGAGTGTAGAATACGTCTTTGTATTCATAGCAAAGGTTTGTCAAGAGGGTTTCTTCTTCCTCATTAAGATGTTCTAATGTTAAATTATTTTTTAAATTTTCGTTCAAAATTTTTCTTACTCTGGAAGGGGATTTTACATTGAAATTATTAATTTGGATTAAATCATCTGAAGTGTTATAATCTTCTAAAATTAAAGGGTCATAAATACTGATAACTTGAGGTTCATTGGAAGTATTGATAAGACTTGAGATGAAAATAATTGTTGTATAATCTGACAATAGCTGAAGGCATAATGACGTGGGCGTTAAACTTAAGTTTGGGGGTTAATTTTGTTCCATTAATTCCAACTGCTGGAAGTGTTGTAAAAATTTCGGTTCGAGCTGGTATATGGATCTTTTTTATTGGTTCCTGATTTCGTCTTAATTTTGAAAAATTACAATGATTTCGTTGTTGCATTTCTTGCTTTAATTTGGAAGGGTTATAATAAAAAGGTACGGTTGTTTTTTCCGTCAGGATATGCATCCATTTATAATCGATTGATGCGGATAAGTTCATCAAAAGATCTGATCCTATAAGTCCTACATAGTCGGGATGAAAGTCAAATAAGTAACATGTATGAAGTCCTTCTTCGTCAAAAAGATTAGGTTTAGGGATGTCTGCTACGTAGTTATGTTGAGTAGTTACATGGGAAGTATAATTTCAAAATTATATTTATAAATAGATTCTGGAAAGTTTTCTTGCACGAATTTGGGAGAAATGATAGTTTTTGAACTCCCTGTATCGATCAATAATTTTTCATTCGATCCTGGGAGAATTAAATAGGGTAAGTTTGCTTTGGGGTTTATGTTAAAATGTAATAGGGGTTCCGAGGCTCTTAATGAAAATTTCCATTAGAGTCCATGTTTTCGTATTCTTCTTCTGGTTGATTGTAATATTTTTTTCTTGGACATATTCGTCTTGGGGATGTTCATCTTGAGGATAATTAGGATTTTCATTAGAAGTATTATCAAAATATACGAGATCTAGTTCGTCATATTGAATATTATTGAAAGATGTTGATGGTAAATTATAGTCGTGATAATTTATTTCTTCTGGAATTGCATTTGAAAAGCGTCTAAAGCGTTGTGAGTTCGTTCTGAATTTATTTTGGTTTCCTAATTGTCTGGTAGCGTGTCTTTTAATTATGCTAACCTCCATAGGTTCTGGAGTATATGTGGGTTGATGGTTCGGTTTGAAAGAACTAAAATTTCTAGATTGATTTCATCTAATGTTGCTACTTGAAGCATTATTCGATGTGAAATTTGGGAAATTATTTTGTCTATTAGAAAAATTACTTGCTCTTGAATTAGTATTTGAGAAATTAGGGAAATTATTTGAAAAGTTGTTATTTGGTCTTGAGAAATTAAAAAAATTATTTGGATTTCCAAATTTTTCTGTTCTAGGTTGAGTAGTACATAGGTTTTGGGATGGTTTAGGATAGTTATTTTTAGATGTTAAATGTATTTGATTATTTTTTGTTAAATTCTGGTTCATTCTAAAATTTTGGTTTTGTGAATAACGAATATCTAGTTCTTCTTTAATAATTTTTAGGGCTGATTCTAAAGAATCTGGATTTCTAGATCTGACGAATGTTCCTAAATTTTCGTTTAGTCCACTGACAAATGTTCATAAAGCTAATTTTCTTCTAATTTCTGGGTTTTAATTACTACTGGATCTGGTCCTAATGAAACTTTTGCATTTAGGGTCGCTAAATGCGTCCTAATTTTATTGTAAAATTCAATAGGGTTATCTTTTCCTTGTCTAATTCTAGTTAAATCAATTAATAAATTTGTTTCTGATCTTTGATCGGCAAAATTTTCTATTAAAGCAGTTTTTATTTCATTCCAGGTATTGTAGTTATATCCTGTTATAATTTCAAGGGCTTGTCCTTTTAATCTATTTCTAATTGAAGAAATAATTAGTTTATTTATGGATTCTTCAGGGTTTGCTGTACAAAACTGTGTGGTAATAATTTCTGTAGCTCTAACAAATTCTGATAAAGTGGCTGTGTTGCCATCATAAATGGGAATTTCATTTAAAAATGTTGGATTGAAAACTGCCATATTATTGTTGTTATTATTTAAGAATAATAAAGGGGATGTATTTGAATTTGAGCTTGGGTTTACTGTGCGTTCAGCACTTCTACAACGTCTCGGAGATCGAGATCGATTTCTAAGCATTTAAAATTAAACAAAAATTGTATAATCTTTACCTTAAAAATTCATTTGTTAAAAGAAAAGAATAATTAGAATAACACAATTATTTTTAAAATTATTTTTATTGTTAGTAAACAGTTTCGGGGTTCCTACCCATACAGTGACCAGTATGAAGGGATTTGTTTTTACAATGCTGTTAATCAGCAAAAACCGATCAATAAAGCTTTAATCTAACTGTACGTAATGCAATAATTAATTAAATTAATTAAAAATGTTAAAACTAAGTTAGTATGGTTTTTAAAAATGTTATTTAATAAATTCACTGGTTTCTTCTTGAAACACTTTTCGCTTTGAAAGAAAAAAAAAACACTTACTTTGTTGCGTAGAATTAAAATTGATTGCAATAATCAGCAGGAAAGGTTCCAAGGTTGCAATAACCATGCGATGTTGCTGTGTACCTTGTCGAACGGGAAACCTCCGCGGTGCCAATGTTAGAAGCGTGCGTTGGAAGCCTGGGCGGTCGACGGTGCTGCTGGGATGTCACGCCTTAATTCTCGAAGCTTCTGTGCCGATGTTAGAAGCTGTGAAACTTCAATTATTTTGACTGCGACACTTTGTTGGGAACAATGTTTTCCTTTGGATCAAGTGTTAAAACACAAAATCGATATTTATCGTCGATTTTTCAAAATGCTACCGACTACGCCAGTTTTATTATCTTCTGTGTCCGAAGCTTTTTTTTAAACTTTATTTATTGAATAGAATAAAACACATTTATATATTTCGTTTGCAGTCGTAGAATATATTTTAATATTTTTAATCAAGAGAAAACTTTATCTCTTTTTAACATTTATGATACAAATATATTAATATTACTTTGTCAATAATTATTTAACGAGTTTAAGAAGCGTTTAAATAATTAGATTTGAATTAACACACTTAACAGAACAATTTTAGAATTCACATTTAAATGACATTAAGCAAAATAATTAATTAAAATCTCGAATGAGTCTTTATGTTTTACTAGCAGGACAATTTTAAAGTCCACACCTAGATAAATACTCACTCAGGGTAAACACTTGTTGAAGATTTATAAAGACTTGTGAGTTGAATAAAGATTTATAAAGACTGAAGACTTAAGATTAAAACAGAGGTATTTATACCTTATCTGCCTACATATTTCTCATGGTCATGAGATAGTTGGTGCTAGAGCAGTTCTCATTAAGATAAGATAAGACTTTCCTTTAAAATGTAAGTTGATATTGTGAGTTTTATTATCTTAAGCAATTCTCATGTAACATGATCTTATCTATAGTGTGATTATACGTACGTTACTCGCACAACTGGATGTTACGTATACTTAAGTAATTTGGTGATTAAACTGTTTGGTAATAAATAAAGAAACATGTATTATTTAACCTTATTAAAAAGTATACACATTGATTGTATAATAAATGACACACAAGTGATTAACTTAAAAATATTTTTAAATGGAAAAGTTGATAAAATATTTCATAAATAGTTTTTAACAAAGATTTTAACATTTCACAAAACTTTCAAAATTTCCAAGATTTTGGATACAAAATCCACAGCAATACATATTATGAAACGAAACTAGTAAAAATCACCAAATCTGGCAACCTTGACACTAAGTGTCCTGCACGAATTGCAACTATTTTAAAGCATAGATTTCCCGTCTTCGAACCCATCCGACGATAGGCGACACTTATCGAAATACCCTAATGCTTACTACCAGAACGTAGTTACACAACGATTTCGTGAATTTCGGTACCGCACTAGCGTATTAGTACAGGGTGGCCCACTCAAGATGATCCTGTAGTTTATCCTATCAAAATTTTTATTTCAATGGATCACCCTGTATATTTTTACACTTTTCGATTCTACACTCTATATCAAGTATGTTTGCTTAATGTACAATTCTGCACGCAGTTTATGAGAAAACTAAGTTTTTCTGTTATTTTTTGGAAAATCCTAGTTTTAAAAAAATAAATTTACATAGCGCAAACTACATTTAAACGATTATAATAATACACGACGCTTATAAATATTTAAATCCGCTTTTCTGCATAAATTTATTACTGAATGGTATACAGGGTGTGCAATCTGATTGACCAAGGTATAAGTTTTTGAACAGAAAACCAAACTTTTTTCAAATTGGACACCTTGTACATTTCAATTTTATGTGATTTAGTTTTTGATTCCCTACCAACTCTGGTGTATATTGTCATGATTCTTATGACATGATTTGGAATATAGGCATCACTTTGTACAAATATGTTAGATGGGTTGTATAACTTCCAGAGGATCTTATAATTTCCAGTTAATGATTAATTAAAATAATAAAATTTCTTTCATTTTGTTTTAAAAATTTTCTTTAACACACTAAATAAAGAAATTATAAATTTTAAAGTTGATTTTTCTGTCTATCTTGATAAAACTTCGTTTAGCCAACGATGGAATATCGTTCTATAATATTTGTAGATAAATAAGTATTGAAGCCATTTCAAGGCATATTTTGATCTGAAACAGACAAGGTGCATGTTGGTGGAAGATGTATGCAAATATTTATTATTTTACCTGCAGGTTTAATTTATAAATCTTTTTGTGAATGAACGATTTGGTACTTTCTTTATAATTTTAATGTTTTTCAAGAATAAAAAGTCTGTTGGCTTAAATGTTTCATTATGTTGTTCTAATCATAAAATGAGGTAAAACAAGGATATTATTTATTTAACTCATATTTTCTTTCTTTATAATTTTGACGTTTTTCAAGAATAAAAAGTCTGTTGGCTTAAATGTTTCATTATGGTGTTCTAATCATAAAGAGAGGTAAAACAAGGATATTATTTAACTCATATTTTAACGTATAATTGAATGCATTTGAAAATCGGTATTTAACTTCGTATTTAACTACTGTCATTTATCACTGGTATAGTCCTCCAATATACAACATTACATAGCAATGCAGGGAGGTTACGTCAAAAATATATTGTAATCGTTCACTAGTTTATGGTTGCCTGTGATTTATTCTTTTCGTTTTTATCTGCTGCTGTTTGTTTCAAATAAAAATGTTCTAACACACATCTTACAATTATTGTTTATCGCTTTTTTAATATACCGCAATCTGCATAAGTAAAAATCAGTTGAATCTTATTATTTTTTGGATATGCAAACTAATAAGGAGAATGTTGTGCTACACTGTTACAAAAATATAAAATCATAACCTAGTCTGAATTCTATAATTTTGAAATAAACTTATACTGTTCCAAAATGAAATCGGACAAATGACAAATTATAGTAGTTAAATACCGATACTCACTGAAATAAAAAATAATTGATAAGAGTGAATCTAGTTCTTAGCCAAATACGTGATTAGTCAATGGATAGAGCTGCTTCTTTAACGCTGAAGATCTTCCTATATAAATTAGCAGGGAAAATAACGAGAGAACTAGGAAAACGCTGATAACTTTGAAACTGTTCACTATTAGATAGAACATATATACATGAGTTAGTAGGAAATCAAAAACTAAATCACATAAAATTTAAATATACAAGGTGTCCCAGGTGTCCTATTCAAAGATTGATGCCTTTGTTCTATGAGATTGAGCACCCTGTATACTATTCAGTAATAAAATTATGCAGCAACGCGGATTTAGATATTTATAAGCGTCGTGTATTATTATAATCGTCAAAATGCAAAACTGCACTATGTAAATTTATTTTTTCAAAAAAACAGAAAAACTGTGCAGAATTTCAATATATACATTAAGCAAAAGTACTTAAAATAAAATGTAGAATCAAAAAGTGTAAACATATACAGGGTGTTCCATTAAAAATAGAAAAGTTGATAGTAGCCACAGCATATGACGCACCCTGTAATCTGTATACACAAAACTATTATAAAATTAAAATTAGTTTTATGCCAACCAACTTTAATATTTAACTTTTTTTCCTAGCGCTTACAGTTTCTAGGATAAGATACAGGATGATCTTGCGTGGGCCAACCTACGGTCTGTACATACAGTTTTTTATAAACGATAACATAGAAAATCCACTGGAATTTTATCATTTCCTCTTAAATTTGTACCGTTTCAAATGTAAGTAAATATTTTGAAATCAATAGAAAGAAGAATTCATTTTAGATCAAAAACATATAAAACTTGATGTGAAAACCAAAAACTATTCAGAAAAATACTTAAAAAGCTTAATGGTTTATTACTTTTAGTAATAAGCTATAAAGAAAAGCTTAAAGCTGTATGCCGATTGGTCTAGTGGTTAATACATAGGATTCGTAATCAGGAATCGAGAATTCAAATCCCATTCTAGTATACTTTTTTGTAATTGTATTGCTTGCAAATTATTATTTTCATAACTTTATTACAATTATTATTAGTTTCATGAACTTTTTCATTTGCTTTTCTCATAAAATAGATAAATTGTACAAAAACTAACGGTAAACCCCTGTAGCGAAAATATCTAATAATAAAAAACTAATAATAATTGTAATAAAGTTCTAAAAATAATAACTAGTAAGCAATACAATTAAAAAACAAGTATAGGAGGATGGGATATGAACCTGCGATTTCTGATTACGAAAGTTTCAATTGCAGTATTTAACTTAAACTTTAACTTTAATTTTAATTTTGTATGCATATCTATTTTATCCCTATTGCTTTCTATTTTTTGTATAAAGTAATTGGTTTTTATTATTGAAAGCGTAATATTTAATAATGTAAACTAATTTCAGAAATTCTATTTTGCATTTCAGTGTATTATGGTTTTATCGTTATTTAAAATTGTTTTGTGAAATTTAAGAAAGAATCAGACGTCTGGATAGAATGAATAGATAAAAATGTGTAAATTTACTTACCTTTAGTGCTTTTTTTCTTATTCCTTGATGAACGAAGCAGAATAAGTCTTTACCCACCTTTCCGAACTAGCTTAAAGTTTCATATAACAGAAGAGGAAAATTGGAAGTTAGAATTGACAATACTTCATAGAATATAATTACTGTTGATATCTTTATTTTATACCTTTTCAACACAAATTATTCTACACTAACAATTATCTGATGATTTAAACAATAAAACTGACAGTTACTATTTCATCATTAATTAACATCGAAGGTTTCATTTAATATTACACTGTACATCATTTTTTCAGTTGTTCCATTTTTGTCACTTCATTTCGTTGAAGCCAAATACCAGATGATATCACAAATAATAAAATAAATATTATATGTAATAGTAGAAGTTAGAAAACAATTAACTTAAGGATTACTATTATTTCTGTCCTTAATGTACAAAATTATATAAGTAGATGTTCAGTAACTTCGGAGGTACTATACGGTATTTCAGTGAGTTCCACAGTGGAGAGCTGTTGATTGTTGGAAGCATCCTGAGAAACAGATTTTATAGATAATTGATTACCGGAAGTCACGCTACTGCCATTCTTCTGTTTCACGCTGACGTAGGTTTTGCAGGTGTTGTTTCGATGTACTAGCGTGCTTTCCGTCTTCAAGCCTGAAACATACAACAAATTTTGACGCGAAGATTTTCTACTATTATAGAACATTAAGATGTAGTTATAGTTAGAACTACTTGCAGGATATATATAGGCAGGTAGCATGTTTGTTTCAGAAGCAATTGTTTACAAATAACTACTCTATCTTACATAGTATATATACAAAAAATCTACATAAAAAATCTTTCTGTTTTATTACTATTACATATTTTACGTTTATAGATATAAAAAAATATCTCTGCATCTAAATTTAAAATTGCGAATTTCAGCACATATTCAGCGAAACAATCTTGTACAAAGAGGAACGCCGTTACTATTTTCGAATGAATATTTGAGAATGATTTGAGTTTTCAGTTCAGCAGTCACCAAATTAAAATTCAAAAGAAAACATTATATTTGGAGGTTTTATGTTTTTAAGTGAATACACTCCATAGAGACAGTATAAAAAAAATTGAAAATTCAGTTTTGAATTTCTACTTCATTTTGTGAACTATTTAAGCAATTTTAACAATAAATTATTTTTGAAATAAATAAAGATTAGTAAAAGTTTCACAGTTTTATTAAAATACAACCTGACAATATTGTTTCGACAGCTATGGTGTCATTATCAAAGGTAATATAATTATAAACAAACACGTCGCTAAGGTAGATACAAAAATAGGTAACTAGATAAAATAATAATAATAATCAGAATTAAATATCTAATACTTTCAGTAACGGAGAATTACTGAGCTCAAGTTGTTCATTCATTAAAGGTACCCTGAGTTTGTGTTTGTATATCTCAAAGGCTTCTAAAATGTCTCATTTGCGTTTGTTATTACAAAAATGTAGGAATTTAATATTATTTTGAGGAGTCTTTGTGTGATTTTGTTCTAAAAAGTGTTTGGCGCAATTAGATTTTTCAGGATGAAATAAAAATGAAAACGTGTTAGTGTTGGTTTTAAATGTTATTTTATAATTGTTGCTTTTTCTTAGTATATGTGCATTTTTTATATTTTGCCAAAATATGGTATAGATATGTAATTTGTGTCTTCTGTTTGATTGTCAATGGGATATATTCTTTTGATAGCTAACCTATAATCTTTTTGTTTAATTAAAGTGTCAATCATGTTCGGATTGTAATGATTTGCATGTGCTAGTTGTTTAATGGTTGATATCTCTTTGCTAAAATCTGATTTTGTTAGTGGAATAGTTAAAGCTCTGTGTACTAATGATTTGTAGGCTGCTATTTTATGCGTATTATGGTGACAAGATTCATTTGGTATTGTTATGTCTGTTTGTGTTGGTTTTCTGTATATGGAAAATTCAAATAGATTGTCTGCGTTAATCTTGATATTTAAGTCTAGAAAGTTTTAATCCTTTTCGTTTTAATCCTTGGGGCACCCCTGAAGTTACTGAAAATGTATGAGATTTATATCCAAAATATTCAACAAACAGTTTTCTGTCACATAAGTAGAAATTAAACAATTTTAATAATTTTTCGGTGAAGCCAATAATAGCTAATTTATTTAATAGTAATCTAATGTCTACCCTATCGAACGCTTTACAGAAATCTGTATAGACAACATCTAGCCGATTTCTGCATTCCAGAACGTCAACTGCTCTTTGTGTAAAGTTAAATAAATTAGTAGCAGCGGACCTCCCTTTCATAAATCCGTGTTGATTTAAATCAATATTATTTTTTACATAATGAAATATATTACTATAAAGTACTGATTCAAATACTTATCTGACCTCAAATACCAAATTATGCAAATTTATCTTTACGTAGAATTTCCGCAACTACCCAAACTATTTTTATTTAAATGTAAATTAACTTATTCAATTTTTAAAGAGTCCGTGTAGTATATAAACAGATCAAAAGTTTGTCTCAACAAATTACAAAAAATATAGAGAATCTGTTTATTGGTTAGATAAATAAATAAACATGGTTAATAATTGGAAAATGTAAACCTATCATTATCTAAACTAAGAAAATACTGTCACAAATAGGTATTTAAATTTTCTAATTATTAAAGCGTTTATTTAAACTAAAATGAAATTCACTTTAAAACCTGATAAGATGCTGAAGTAGGTTCTACAAGGTGTTTTGAAAAAGATGCCTTTCCCGTTAAAGGGCAATAGAGAAACATGTGTAGAGTAACATCTTACTAACAATTTCCTGAAATGCCCCTTTGAAAAGACAACCCCCCTTATAAAAATAATAAGCACGCCACTGCAACATAGTAGATAAATCTGTATGAAAAGAAAATTGTGTCTACTAATACATACTTTTAAAGGTAGTGGACAAAAGAGAACAATAAACTAACTAATGTTGGACATACAAGGTCTTCCCCGACGACGTCGGCGAAAACGTCGTCGACGACGTCGGGGACAAGGTCGAAATAATGAGGTAATGTTTACATTTACTGTAATTTAATGCATAAACAACTCCTACTTCCAAGCTGGACTGCTATAATAAAATTATGAATATCGTATTTCTTTAATGCATCAAACTGAAAGAAAGCATTTTTGAGCATAATAAAATGCGTACTGAATCTCTTTCTTTAATGTATTTCGAAATAGCTTATGAAATTAACAAAACTTTTCATAAGCGGAATAATATTGATATCCATCGGTAGAATTACAAATCAAATCTTTTGTTTTTTATTTATTTCATTCTTAATTTAGTTTAAAAATTAACACAGGATTTAGGATTCTGAGTTCTGGTGCGCAAACAATGTACAATAATTTCCTATAAACGACTTTCCGTAAAAGAACACTGGTAAAAATCTGCTGATTTTGGTATAGGAGAGGTCAATGGACAAATTATTATATAGGTATCAAATATCATTTTTTTCGTTGTTCATCAAGAATGTGCTGATTCTAGTAAAATAAATATTTTGTTGCATTTGTAGAGACCGTTTAATAAATTCAACCCAATTTGATGTAAACTGATTCTTAATTTTACAAATCATGTTTACAATATTGGTCATAACCTGATAACCTTGGAAGATAATTACAATCTGTACTACTAATAATTGTCACCTGAACACTTGATGCCATCTATTTTCTTGTATAATAGGAAATAAGTACATACTGAGAATTTTATACTTTTTGAAAGATTAATTTTATTTATGTACAATATTTTATAAATGTTGAAACTACAGTAGGTATTATTTAGCCAACTTATAAAATGTAGGAAATGCTTTTACTACTATTAATAAAAGATGACAGATATGATAACAATCAGCAAATTTTTACCATTGTCCTTTGGTAAGTGATAATCTTCCTTTTGGTTTCGGAAAATTGTACATCGTTTGCGCACCGGAACTCGGAATCCTAAATCCTGCGTTAATTAATTATATCCATTTTTGAACTAAATTAACGATGAAATAAAAAAAACTTAAGTTTTCGTTTCATAATAAAAGATTGATTTGTAATTCCACCGAAAGGTGACGTCAAGCTTATTACGTTTATGAAGACTTTTGTTAATTGCATAAGCTATTTCGAAATACGTCTAAATAAAGAAAGAGATTCAGTACACATTTTATTATGAACGATTATTATCAATAATGCTTTTTTTCATTTTGATGTTTTAAAGAAATACGATATTCATAATTTTATTATAACAGTCCAGCTGGAAGTTACAAGTTGTTTATGCATTAAATTACAGTAAATGTAAACATTACCTCATTATTTCGACCTTGTCCCCGACGTCGTCGACGACGTTTTCGCCGACGTCGTCGGGGAAGACCGTGTATGTCCTATTTAACATAAAAGAACCCAAGCAGGTAGCGGAATATAATTCTCCGAAAAGTAATCAACACCACAAAAGCAGTACGTGCTTTTAAAAAGTTTTAGCTTAATAAACAAGTCATTTTTACCATCTGTAAATAACTATTAATGACTCAGATCTTTGAGATTCGTAACTGCAGTTGCAGTTTGTCGTCAACTTTCTTTGTGTTAAGGTGGAGGTGTAAACTTGAGTTTCGATTAATACACCTTTTAAATCAATAACTTGCATTAGGTAGTGTTAAGTGTTTGTTTTAGCGATAAGTAGTTTATTTAAGTGTATTTAGTTACTGTTTAAATTATGGCAGAACCTTATACACCTGCTGAATGGACGGAACTTATTATTTTATACGGCGAATGTCATCGCAATGGTGCTGCCACCGCCAGAGAGTATGCCTTCGGTTTCCTAACCGCCGTCACCCAAATGCACGTACGATCGTACAAGCTATACAGAGAATGTTCGATACAGGATCGGTTATGCCAAGAGCTGGTGGGAGAGGACGCAATCCACACCATGGAGATGTAGCGGAGGAAGAAAACATTCTAGAGTTAGTTGCTTATAATGCTGATTCTGGCAAAATAAATGTTTTGTCACATCTATTAAATACGTCCGTTTACCTTCCAAGGTTATCAGGTTATGACCCATATTGTAAACATGATTTGTAAAATTAAGAATCCGTTTACATCAAATTCGGTTGAATTTATTAAACGGTCTCTACAAATGCAACAAAATATTTATTTTACTAGAATCAGCACATTCTTGATGAACAACACGAAAAAAATGATATTTGATACCTAATAATTTGTCCATTGACCTCTCCTATACCAAAATCAGCAGATTTTTACCCCAGTGTTTTTTTACGGAAAGTTCTTTATAGGAAATTATTGTACATCGTTTGCGCACCAGAACTCAGAATCCTAAATCCTGCGTTAATTATATCCATTTTTAAACTAAATTAAGAATGAAATAAACAAAAAACAAGAGTTTTCGTTTCCTAATAAAGAGTTGATTTGTAATTCTACCGATTAATATCAATATTATTCCGCTTATGAAAAGTTTTGTTAGTTGCATAAGCTATTTTGAAATACTTTAAAGAAAGAGATTCAGTACGCATTTTATTATGCTCAAAATTGCTTTCTTTCAGTTTGATGCATTAAAGAAATAGGATATTCATAATTTTATTATAACAGTCCAGCGTGGAAGTAGAAGTTGTTTATGCATTAAATTACAGTAAATGTAAACATTACCTCATTATTTCGACCTTGTCCCCGACGTCGTCGACGACGTCTTCGCCGACGTCGGGGAAGACCGCGTATGTCCTACATTTTAAAAAATCATCTTTTATTAATAGTAGTAAAAGCATTTCCTACATTTGATAAGTTGGCTAAATAATACCTACTGTAGTTTCAACATTTATAAAATATTGTACATAAATAAAATTAATCTTTCAAAAAGTATAAAATAAAATAGATGGCATCAAGTGTTCAGGTGACAATTAGTAGTACAGATTGTAATTATCTTCCAAGGTTATCAGGTTATGACCAATATTGTAAACATGATTTGTAAAATTAAGAATCAGTTTACATCAAATTCGGTTGAATTTATTAAACGGTCTCTACAAATGCAACAAAATATTTATTTTACTAGAATCAGCACATTCTTGATGAACAACGAAAAAAATGATATTTGATACCTATATAATAATTTGTCCATTGACCTCTCCTATACCAAAATCAGCAGATTTTTACCAGTGTTCTTTTACGGAAAGTCCTTTATAGGAAATTATTGTACATCGTTTGCGCACCAGAACTCAGAATCCTAAATCCTGTGTTAATTTTTAAACTAAATTAAGAATGAAATAAATAAAAAACAAAAGAGTTGATTTGTAATTCTACCGATGGATATCAATATTATTCCGCTTATGAAAAGTTTTGTTAATTGCATAAGCTATTTCGAAATACTTTAAAGAAATAGATTCAGTACGCATTTTATTATGCTCAAAAATGCTTTCTTTCAGTTTGATGCATTAAAGAAATACGATATTCATAATTTTATTATAGCAGTCCAGCTTGGAAGTAGAAGTTGTTTATGCATTAAATTACAGTAAATGTAAACATTACCTCATTATTTCGACCTTGTCCCCGACGTCGTCGACGACGTTTTCGTCGACGCCGTCGGGGAAGACAGTGTATGTCCATCATAAGTTTTACTCATTTTGTTAAAATGACATTCATAAAATGAAAAATAGGCCATGTTTCCATCACAATTAGGTCAACGAACGTATGTCACATTTTATTTACCGACCTTAATAAATGATCAAGTCATCAAGGTAGTGAGTCACTCGGCAACCGCTGTTGAGATTCAATTCTGTTGTTTCTGTAAATTGATACGTACGTAGCGCAGGTCAGTTATTAATTTAGTACTGCATATGTGAGATCATTGTTTGCTTTATCAGTAATTCAGGGTCAGAATCTTGCAAACAATCCATAGTCGACTCGTGACTTGTAAAAAATACGGAAAAATCCGAATTTTTTTTATTTTTTATTTTTATTTTATGAGTTTTGGGGTCTCTCTATGGTCACCTTTCACCCTCTTACAGCATTGCATATTTATCCGGAACACCCTGTATAAGTAAACCATGCACCCTTCGACGAAATTCATGATATTGAAAGAATGATATAGAAGAATAAAATCAAGCAAGAGCATGTTGTTTGCAAAATAGGAGATTATTATAACTCGTGCAAACATAGAAAATAGCTGATTTAGATAACAGCTCGGGTAAGTCCTTGCACATTATTTGTTTAATTTATTTTTGAGTTTTTACTAATATATTGATATTGTTCGCGTCAGGATTTATCTTTATTAAATTTAAATGTTTTACTTTTTTTAAGTACTTATAGTACTAATTAGCTTGTAGTTCCTTTATTTACAACTCATTTCTCTAAGCGTTTTATCTTCCAAGTTCTTCCAAGACTGTCTGTCTGATAGATCATGTAATAAACACATTGTTATTGTGCACGATGTTTCCAAATACTTCCTGTTAACTAAATAAAAAAAAACTTGAACTAAACCTGAAGTAGACTTTCGCAATAAACTATGTATGTCTTGGGGTCGTAAATAGGAAAAGTTAGCTTCTTGAACATAATAGTTTTAACATTCTTATGTAACGTATCAACGGTAACTTTTTCATGCAATTTCCTCCATTTACCGTCGTTGAATAATTTTGTGTAAATAAGTCATTGGTGATCTAATATTTTAATTATTTAAAGAAGTTAATACTATTTAAGATATACATAACTTATAGTATAGACTAATATTTTAAAGATTATGTGACTTAACTTACGGCATCCATTGATATCCACATAACCAAACGTAAAATCATTCAAAATCGCATAAACTTATTGATTTAAATGTAATTAAATTAATTAAACGCCAATAAATAAAATGGAAATAAATAAGACATTTTCCTATTGGGGGATGTTTTCCTATTGGGGCGAAATGTGTCATTTTGGTGCTTGATAGGGTGTTTATATATCTCCCTCTCTTAGTTTAAATAAGTATAGATAGTTTTGCATCCCCTAGTAGTCAGTCAGTAAAAAGCAGTCAAAGACAGGGGGAAAGAAAGTCGCTAACAACTCGTCTAGCGGAGCGTATACAATAGACGCACAGTAAGCCTTGGATAATTCGCCAAGCAGATGCGATGTTTTTTTTGATACGGGGGAAAAAGTTTGAGTTTTCTCGTTTCGTCTGCCGAAGAAAAATTTAAGGGCTTCAGATTAAAGTTTAGTACTTTGTTCTAGTAAAATTAATAACTAATCAAGTGTGCCGTTAGTTTCTGATTTGTGAAGTTAATTCAATGTTGAATTGAATTTTAAAAATAAATAAACTTCATTTCTTTGATCTCTATTGCAAAAATAATATTGTGAATTGAAATTTAAAGTTGAGCAATTCGTGTTAACGAATTTATAAATAATCTAGTGTGTCGTTAGTTGACGATTTGTGAAGGGAATCAATTCACACTTTGAAAGTTAAAGATATATAAACTTCATTTCGTTGTTTTCCGTTGCAATATTCAGATAATTAAATTTGTGTTAATGTGAAAGCTGCAAATCATTGACGTTATTATTAAAATTTTGAGTTAAAATTTTTAGTACGTGCCAAGTTATTAAAGTCATAATTCCAGTAAACTTCAGTTCATAAATCCAGTTACTATCGTCAGCATCTTTACCAGGCTTCACAAGTCTTCTTTCAACAAAAAGTGTTAAGGCACTTGGTGCCGCCTGTAGTTTAAAGTGAACAAAAAGGCAATAAAGTGTTGTGAAACTAGTGTGCTTAAATAGATTTTACAATCTATCTAGGATTAGCCGATGAACAATATTTCTTAAGTAAGTCGTCTTATGGTTAATAAGATTTTTATATGTACCTATTGTTACGACAGATTTGTTTTTATATTTAAAGGAATCCCTCGTATCATATTAAATAAAATATGGTTCCATTGTTTTACAAAAACAATAATCTTTGATCTACGAATAAATGAGAATTTAAACTAGGCCTTATTGTGATAATGTTGACTGCGCGATTACACAAGCAACGAGAAAGAATGAGCACCGAGCTCATGCGCGGAATAATGCTCCAAGAGCAATTAAATAGCTTTTCATTTCTATCTATGGAGCATGAAACAGCACAAGAATAGATTTCAGTGATGTTATAAAGGACTTTGCTGCATTAAGAGTAAGAAGGCTTATTTAAAGTTAAAAATGCTTTGTTTCTAGCAATAAATAATTTAAAAATGATTCATTCTTTTATTAAATACCCTAAAAACGTTTTTACTTTCCAGAACGTTTGCACTCAACCAATCACATTTTAAATCACTGATCGAAGTTTATTAATTTCTTTGTCGAAATACACCAACATAAGGAATATTATATCAGGAGGAATATTAAATTAGACGTGTGACTTAGTATGTCTGAAAATAATTATACTCTAATTCGTCATCGTATAATTTACAAATAAATGGTAGTAATAATTCGTATCTGGGTCTCTCAGCTGTTGCTGTGTTACAGAACAAATTAGAACCAATAATTCACCTGAGAGCGGCTGTGATAAACACGTCGACTTTTAGAAGATAATGAAAAATTGTGTTTCTTGACCTAATACAGCTTCCTGAAGCCTATAAAAGTTATCAAGCTAACATTTTTACTCGCTTTTACAAAATTGCCACTTGCGTTGCCACTTTGCAGCCTCACAACTAGAAGGTATAAAATATTAGCTGCGTTTAATTACTTTAAAGCAGGAATTTCCACTTTCGTGTAACTAAAACGAAAGCGTTCAACTGAGGTTGCCTGGTGATGGATTCTTCATTGAAGTTGATAGACAACGATAGCAATCGATAAATGAGGGGAAGTATTAGTTTACGTATTCTTATCAATCACTAAAAAGCTATTTACTTTAGTTCAGGCTTTCTCCCGGAAATAACGATGGCTAGACAAATATGTAACGTTGCAGTATTAATCATGTTCACAAATAGATTAAGTGGGTAGCTTTTTAAAAACTCCTTAAGTAGAGTGTAGCGTTACATTTTCGTTTCATTTTCGCCCAAAGCAGATAATAATTAAAAAAGGAATGCTTTAATTAGTTAATTACTAATACATAAGCAGAATGATCGATTTTTGTGGCAGATTTAAAAATGTGAAACTTTTAGCCAGTTTCATGGTGTCCCGTAGTCAGGAATCTTTATGTAATTCCTCAGTGAGCTTTGCTGTCTGCTGAGCGTCCCAAAAAGAAGCTTAAAGTGTCAAAATAAAGTATTCGTTGTAAAGTGGATGATGGTAATTTGCGCTTGACTGAGCAAAGTAATTAACAGTTCACAGTACTAAAATTTATCATGATAATAATTGAACCAATGCACTGTGACTGCAATAATTACATCACCCAACAGAAATCCGTCAGTTCTGACAGTTCAGAATTGACGTTTTCTACTCATTTAGGGGAACCTCTGAATTAATTGCAGTATTAGTATTAGGTATTAGGTTACTATCATGAAACAAGGACTCCTTACGGCTTTCTAAAAAAATCTTAATTTATATTTATATTAAATCTTAGTTTATCTTAATAACTATAGAGAAATCTGAGAACTTACGATGTTACGATTTCAAAAAGAAACTATTCGATCTTGAACAGTATTATATTAATTAATAAAGTGGCTTAGATGTTCTATGGGTAGCAAATCGTACGGTAAGAAACAAAAATACAGGTACAAAATAAATATTGTATCAAATAAAAAAAGCATTCGTATAATAATGGACAAAGACCTACCTGAGCTGCTACCATATCTTTGAGTTTTAACTGCAAACTGGAAGTATGCTTGTAGCAGCTCAGTTATGTATAAGCAAGTTTTATATAAATGCTAAAGGCGGCTACTTTCTTATTTTACATTTGAAATAACTCTCTATTTTGCTTCTGTATATCCGTTAAGGCTAACACGTCGGTTGCACACTAGTCCTGCATGTTATAGGATGTAGAGCTATTTGCAGAGTTATACCCTGAATGGATGCAAATCAAAGTCACTTCCACTCAAGTGTTCATAGTTTATTTATAAAGCTTTACATCAAAGCTTAATAAAGCTCTTTTACATTAGCTTTTTCTTTGGTATTAATCAGCACTCCATTCCAGTTTAAATAATTTTAATAGACGTTCTAATAGTTTCGAACATGTGTCCATAACTCATGTAGAAAGACAATAGCAGAAATTAATATTTTAGTTGGGTCTTTATTTTTTAACATAAATTTATCTTTGAAATTTAATTTCTAACATTAACATTTTTAATAAAAAATAACTTATTTAACGTTTATTATTGTAGCATCTTTAAAATTTCTTTATGGAAAATTTTAAAAACAATAATTATTTATTCTTAAGTTATGTACGTATATATGTATAAGAATGGGTTATAATCATGGAATATCGCGCAACAGAGAAGAAAGAAAAAATGAGTTGCAGCCGTCTACACGTGTTTCTCTACTTGTGTTGTTACATCTTTCTGAGTTAGTTGCTTTTATATTTATTCCATCTGCTATGCCGTCCTGATGATCACTAATAAGTGTGACACACGTGTAGACGGCTGCAACTCATTTTTTTTCTTCTCTGTTGCGCGATATCCCATGATTATAACCCTTTCTTGAATATCTCTACGCGCATTAATACTTCTAATCATTCGTATATATTGAGGTGATATAATATCACCGTTTTGAAAATTTTATCAAACAATGTTCGTGAACGTTAAAACGAATATTTTGTATTGGTTATAATTTAAAAGAGGGACATGGCATGTCATAAATATGATTAATAAGAATAATTAGAACCACAATTATGTTCATTAATATTTAAATCAAAAACTTAAAAATAAAGATTTCATGCAAACTTAACCTAGCTTTTTCATGCTCAATAAATAAAATTAGGTTTTAATTTCAGAAAAAGGATATAATCTAGTTAGATTGCTTAATTAGAATCATGTTTAGGCAACCCATATTACTTTGGAACGGTTTTCCACTTGTTAGGAAGAAGTTATTTCCATTTTTGAATTTAGACATTACGATGTTCTGCGTTAGACAGATTTTTTTCTATATTTCTCGACACCAGCTCAGTTTTACAGTGTTGATTTGCTAAAAATAGATTATTTAGGTCAACCTTATTATGACTAGCTTTATACAATTAATCTTTGAATTTGTTCACTAGATTTCTGACCATTACAATTACTGAAGGTATTTGAATCCTGTTGTTTCGTGCTAACAGACTTTTATTGGCTTTTATCCTGCTTTTCTCGCCATTGTTTTTCTGTAAGCATCTAGAGCAGTGTATGCTGGACATTTTATGCATAATTTTATTAACTTTGACTCAAATATTAAGCTGGTATTTGTATGAGTATCAATTCGTATTTATAGTAATTCGTATACTGTAAAAATCATGTTTATGGGAAGTTGTAAAGGTATTTTTATAGATAAATTGTTAATGTTACCGATATCATGTATTTCTATAGCCATTTTGAAACGGATGAACCTTGTTTTGTTAATTTGTACATGTAATTAGATCGTAATGAGTTTGTACGTTGTCAAATGGTTTTTTTGTGAATATCTTCTCTACCATTCATTTTGGGACTATACATGTATCATAGTTTTTTGATCAGCGTTTCAAGATCTACAACTTCATCATAACAGATTTGGGATCAGTGAAGATCTGTAACAGCTGTTCTGGATTAGTGACGTCACGAGCGTCGTTTGATCTTCTTTTATTTTATAAAAATGTCATAGATTTCAATTGTTATGGCAGTTCCTATATAAGCTGGTGCATTTTGGAACAAAATTAGTCGATGAAACGTTGGAAGCGAAACCACGCTCGGTTCCAGATAAAAATATCTGTAAAATTGAGGTTAGATTGGTTAACCATATGTTTGACAAGTGTCATTATAATAATTAAAGTTTGAAAATAAATACAAAACTGTTACCTGGATATATATCAGGAATTTAAAGAAGATTCTATAATTGTGTTATGATAAATAAAGTGAATCTGATTGTTTAAATAAATTCAAGTGAATTTATTTTGTTTTTCATCGATTGACGCATCGATTATTTTGTAAATAAGAAATCAGCTGTTTGGTTTCACAGCAGTGTTGCCACAAAAAGGATTACTTTAAGAGGGGAAAATATATCACTTTATACCAGGTTGGTTAATAAAATAAACGATCTTTATTGAGTTTATAAATAAATTTAATGTACAAAGTTCATACTGATAAATAATATAAGTCTATTTGATTTAATTTATTAAGTTCTTTTAAGAATTTACTTTATTTCAAGTAAAGAAAACAATTAAATTTCTTTTCATGAAAATTAATTTTTATTTTAATAAGATTTTTATTTATAAACAAAGTTTATTTATGTTGGTTTGTTCAAACGAATGACCGTAGTTATCCGATGTTAGATCTCTACAACTTTTTATTACGTTTGAGCAACCCTGAGAAGGCACTTCTCAATTTAATATTTGTATCTTCTTAAAAAACATTTTATTTTTTTTAAGTTTCATTTGATTTTATTTTGTGTGTTTAATAAAGCTCTTGTGTTTAAATTTCATACATGTGTTTAATTGATGTTGATACAAATATCCAGCATTCTTGTCTTTTAAATTCAGAGGTGAGTAGCAGTTGTCCAGCTTGCAGAAGTTTTAGAGCTTACGATAGTTTATTCTCTTCTTTCCAGGCATAAATGCAAATAAGAGTCTCAATTCAAATAATTTATGCTTGACTGAGCAAACCTGAGCTAGCTGAGAGAAATCAAAAATATCTGTGGTGTTCATCGCATAATTTAATTCACCGTATATGTAATTTTATTTTAGATATTTGGAACGGTGGATACTATATTTTATTTCATTCATAGATCACCGCAATATGTATATAATAATAATGAAATGCGAGGATGCATTAATATACAGAGGATTACTTTTCTGCTTGTGGTTTCTAATTCTATAAAAATTATTTCACTTCACTTAACTTCCTAGATTGTTAGTTAAAAATTTTATTAGTTAGAAATCTTTTATTTAGCAACTTATTCTGAAGTTGTCTGTACTCTACTATAAAGGATGTTGAATTATCAATGTTTTCGTCTAGATTCTTTTCTAGATTCGTATATTTTAAGAATTCAACACAAAATCTCTAAGACTATTAGATTTAATTGACAATTAATTAATTGTAGAACTATATGTTGCCAAATGTTGGTAATTAACGAAATGTCTCTAAATACCTGTAAACAAGAAAAATAAACAAAATATAAAAAGCTTTGTGTGTTTATATCACATTTTCTATGTCATAAAATGCATATTTATGCAATTTAATCCAAAATTAAAACGCATTCATAATTTCATTGTTATAATTATTCTCATCAAAATTTACATACTACATTTGCAGAAGCCGACAATTTTATAACCTTATTGATGATATCGTCCTATAAAATATAACCTCATATAGAAATCGTTAATACTAATTTACTCTCAAGAATAAACACTCAAACGGCATAATTTCTAACATGACATTCTTGGTAGAGGCACCGAAATATAACAACTAACTTGTCAACCTGTTTATTTATCTGTCGTCCTCCCTGTGACCACGATATCTATTAACGCCAGCGTACTAGGAATGGCTAATATTTCCAGATCCCATGTGCCCATCTTTGTTTATTGAACACTGTCATTAAGAAAACTAATTTTCTTAAACCATTTCAAAAGAATCTCTAATGTTTTAAGTTTAACTTAACGTCTGTTATTTAATATAAATATGTTATGTTCCTTTTCGTAATTTTATGTTTCCATTTTTAAACAAACCGTTCCATTT
Source organism: Agrypnus murinus (assembly GCA_929113105.1). Taxonomy (NCBI): domain Eukaryota; kingdom Metazoa; phylum Arthropoda; class Insecta; order Coleoptera; family Elateridae; genus Agrypnus; species Agrypnus murinus. Next base: position 17,837,252 of record OV816024.1, on the reverse strand, counting down.
CTACTTTGGTATTAACATTCTCCGTGAGAATTTCAAAGCAATAAATATTTATAAAATTTAAAATCTCAAGTCTTAAAAGACAATATTTTCTTGATTACTTTTTAAAAAAGCAGTAAAGGAAAATTTATTTTTAAATTAGTAGAGATGAATCTCTACTATTTTAATTCTTGGTTTTTCTTGATTCAATTCTCAGAATGTTACTTAGTCGATTAATAATCTTTTATCGGCAGCAAAAACAATAAGACTGTTAACATACCATGTATAATTCTATGTATAAGTCTTTTATCTGAGTTATAACTTCCACCCTCGGCAGACTAGACATTATTATCCCAGTAAAATAAGTGTAAGGTGAGACGCGCCTACTATGCTAATGACTAATAATTCCATACTGCCACAACTTTCTAATTCATAAATAAACATCTTTCACGACATTCTTTTACAATTCCGTGCAATATAAAATATTCGAATGCCATTGCTGTATTCTTTCAGCAAAAGTCTTTAAACTGTAATAATTTCGTGTGAAATTAAAATTTTGCTTTTATCAAAATTCGAAATGGAATGAATTTAATTTTACTTTTTTCCAGGTCACTTTATAATTAGGTTTACGAGTATTTTACAGCTAATTATTATTTAAATTAAAATTTAAACGAATTGAGATTTTCTGTTGTTGATCTTAAACACCAAGGTAAACCACATTAATTGCTTTAGAGTCTACAAAATTGTATGGAATTGTAGTGCTAAAATTTAAGTTATTTCAAAAATGTTTTTGTAATTGTCGATCTTTAACAGTATCAATAAAGTAAACCCATTAACGACTTCTTCAGTGGTAATTTAAATCCTAAGTTGTACAGAAATCATTCAAGTTTAAACAAAACCATTTCTATAATTGTAAGTCAGTGTTTGTCAAATTTTTATTTGCTAATAAAGCGATTAATTTAAAAAGGAGGAGTTCTTTGCCACCTTTAGTAAGGTACTTGCACGGTCAACTTGGTCCATAGATGTTAGTAAAACATTTGTTGTTAACTGGAATACTATTTATGTGAAGTAATTAACATACCTATTATTGATTTCGCCCGCGAAATTTGAAAACATCCTATACAAACTTCTTCATCATTCTTGACTTCATAGAATTTCAATCCTATGAACCATCGTGTTTTTTATTAATTACATACTGTAATAGCTTAATACACCCGCAATTTGAAAACATGCAAACACCATCATTTAAATGTTTAAATTTTTTATAAATTGAAAGGTTTTGTCAACTTTAAAAAATTAGCATGGTAAACACCGTTGCTTTAAAATGCATAAAATAATTAAGAAAAATGTTTTGCTTGTTTTTTCTAATGTAATGTGAGTGCAACAAGGGTACTTAAAATTTAAAATGCGATTTTCTCGAAAATTAGCAAGAAGCGACCATATGTTGATAAGGAAAATATGTTCTAAATCACTACAGCTATCCCCCATTACGAGGTTTGTGCTTATATTAGTTACACCCTGTATAATACAATTATAAGAAAAATAATAATTAAATAAAATATCTTAAATGCAAATGAAAAATGTAGACCGATAAAATCTAAAAGTTAAAAAATGCATTCTAATTCTGCTAAAAACAAATATTAAATTTCGCTTTAAATTATTTGTATTGAAAGACTTTTTGCTGTAAGAATACACCAATGGCGTTTGAATATTTTAAGTTTTGCGAGAATTCGAAAGAATGTTGTGAAAAACGTTTATTTATGATTTGGAAAGTTGTGACGTCATGGGATACCTCAGTCAAGGTGAAAACAGAAACTATTTTAAGAATTATTAATTTTGAAACTTTGCAATTATTTGTTATAAATTATAAGTAAGTACACCCCAATACAGAACAATTCAGAAATTTATTTATGTTAAGATAGCTAATGATTATTTATGGTCATCATAACCAATAAAATACAAACAGGTGAATGTAATATAAACAATATCAAGTAAGCAGTATATGTAGTTTTAAAAATGAAACATGATCTTTTTTAATTTAAAGTTGAAATTAAAACGCGTTGATCTGTTTATATGCTTATCATTAATTTACTACTTTGACGACATAATTTATTACAAATACGATCTTGAAGTTGAATTATCAACGCTTCTAATAAAAATAATACAATATACTATAATTATACTATATTAACAAGTTTATTAGATCTAGTGTTTGCCTTCGCATACATGCCTTAGTCAGATGTTAAGAATAGTAATTTTTCCAAAAAGTAATATGAAAAATATTGTAAATTAGAACTTTCGTGAATATTCGATAGATGCTCGCATACATCCAAAATAATTCGAGAATGCTAAAAAGTATTGGAATCACTGGTCAATAACAATTAATTTTCTATTAGTTGAGTAATAAAGCAGAAAGTTTGATATTTTCATTCTAGCTAATACTTAATTCTAACTTATTTCTTTATAATTTTACTGCAATTTCCAAATTCATTCAATAATAAAGTATCATTGCATTCATTGTATTACACACTATGAATTTCCATGCAACAGGCTAAAATCGCATTATAGTGCAATTTGTGCATAATATATAAGACATAACAAGTCTGGCTGTAACAAATTGATGTAATATATAACAACAGCAAGCATCTAATCTCGAAATACACTTTTTTATACACACTATGTCATTAAGATATGTAAATGCACAGATTTATATACCTACTAGTAAGATGAGGGTTTTATTACGTACTTGGACTTACTTGTGAGGGGAAAGTTCGTATTTTTCGGGTGTAAAAGTGATAAAGCTGGCAAACACCAGCGGCAGCAAGGAATCACACTAAACGCACGAATAAATCCTGCTCTGTATCTTGAATTCATATAGCAGTAGATGATGGGGTTGTAACAAGCATGTGACATCGCCAGCCAATGCAGTGCAAACCACAGATAAGGCTTCATGTCATCGGCTATATTCTCTTGAACGACCTGAAAGAAAACAGAACACCAAAAAATTAAAACGGCAGATTATAAATTGAAATGAAAAAACAGATTTCCGCGTTTAATAAAAGTTTCATTATTGAAAAAGTCGTATAAGAGGTTTATCATCTTTCCTCAAAGCAATCGCAGAAGTTTCTAGAACAGTTTAAACACTCGATGAAAGTGTCAATAGTGACGTCTTTGTCAAGACAAAATTTATTATTTGCATATCAACTGTAGTGAAATTGATCTTTAAATCCCTTAAGATTGGATTCTTATATTAATACCTACTGGGCATTATAAATTGCAAGACTATATTTAAAATGCGGACCTTTGAAACAATTTGATTTTTAATCCAGATTTAAGAATGGTTTTGTAAAAAATCATCCACAAATAGAAACATACAATCAGTTTATAAAACAATCTTTGTGAAAAATAAATACGTCTATAAATAGCTGTTTCATATTTTGAATCTTTTATGGCAGCACCGTTTCCTACTACACAATGAAACATTCATAACCTCCTAAAAAAAACGGAAACACCATTTTCGCAGAAGTTTTCTAAATTAGTTATTTAAGGATAACCCGCTTCTTCTGTGTATTATTTTATATAAAATATTTTTCACAAGGTTTTCTTTTGCAATTTTTAAGATTACAAGTCATTGACCTTTCTTTCCTCAATCTCCAATTACTTAAAAAGCATTTAAATTGTGTCATAAATGTTTCTATATACTATTTCTGCAGAATTTAGGTAAACTAACTATGTACATATCTAAGAATATTGCAATATATGGGGGTCGATATTAATGCATTGTTTGATTTGAGTTTCTGTTCAGCTTGATAAGAAGGGTTGGAGCTAGATTTATGATCATTCTGAACTTGGGTCAGCTGTTGGATATTATTATAAAGCATTAAAGCTGATTGATACTGTTTAGGACCATAAGCTACTAATTTTTTGGCGCTTAAACTTTAACTCTCTGTCAATGTCTGTTCATTTATATCGATCAGTCTTATTTTTAGATTAAATACTAATCATGAATGAGAATTGGGATATCTAATCTAAAGTTCCAACGTATTCCCTTTCATATAAGTTTGTTCAATATTATACTATACGCCAGAATGGTCATCATAATCGTGAGCGTTGAATTTTGATGGAGGTTTACGTAATCGTTTAATTTCCTTACATTAACAAAAGTTTGGAACGTAACTCTCTTCCGTCAAACTGTCAGATTACCATTACCTATTCGCATAAAATAACTTCCACCCCTTTCCAGAATATAAATTGAAATCAAATGTTTGCTACGGAACGCAGATGTGTTACATTGCAAATGTCTGTTTACCAAGTATCATAATCACTTTCCCTTTCACTCTAGATCACGACCTTGACCGACTTTAATTATTATTAAGCAGTTCTCTTAATCAGTTCGCTAATTATTATTGTTAGTAGAGATATATTTGAGCGAAAACCTAATGAAGTTATATAAAAATTCAGATTTACATACTAACTCCATAGTTATATCTCAAGGGCTTAATTTTATATTTTATTTACTATTGAGATGTCTAGAATTCATCTCATTGAAAATTTAATAGACGATATGATCGTAAACATAAAAATAATTATTTCATGCAATAAAATAAAATGAAGGATAGACATGCTAAGATGTTAGGTCTAATTAATCTAAAGGCTACATGTTAGGTCACAGATAGATTCATCAATTTTTAAAATAGAAATCAAGAAGGATAAAATAACCTCAATTTTTATATGTAAAAAGGCCTGATTTTTAAAAAGAATATCAATCATTTAGATAGTTTCTTGATAATACCCAAGTCACATATTAGGATGGTTTTTCCATTTGTCTGGAAGATTTAATTTCTCTGATTAAATTCTAGGTCTACGATTGATAACGTAGGAAGAATTTTTCTGTTTTCCATGACACTGACTCAGTTTCGGGCTGATATTTAACTAAAAATATGTAAATTAGGTCAATCTTGTAAACACTAATCTAGTACAATAAACTTACAAACTCTTATATAATAATACTGAGTATTTATTGTAATGAAGGTTTCGGCTTTGCTGATATGCTTTGAGTTTTACAAATATTGATTCTTATACAACATTTTTCACCATTGTTTTAATGCAAACACTTGGAGGACTGTATGCTGGACAAGTTGACTATAATACTTCATTTAAGTTGATTTAAAAATGGATTTTGTATAAAGCATCGTTGGGTTTATAAATATAGTAGAGAGGAATTTTAATTTGTGTTTTTCTTAAATTGTAATGATGTTCTTATGTAAATTTTATATGTATTAGTTACATAGTGTAATTATGTATTCATTTTGTAAAGGATGAAGCTGGGTTTATTGGGTTTTGTGTATAATAGGCCATAATGAGATTTGTTCATCGTCAATCGATTTTGCTAATTATCTTCGTTATAGTATACTTTGGAATATGAGTGTCCGATATTGTTTTAATCGTTATTTTGCCAGCTACAATCCTATCTTTGTAAAATTAAGATCTGTGCTAATTATTGTCAGCTGTGTTGGACTAGTGACGTCATATAAAACATTCGCGAGATGGTGGTTTGGAAAAATTGACAGAATTTTCATTTGTTTCGCCAAATCATATATAAACCCCAGCTAAAATTAACAAATTCAGTCGATAAAAAGCACTTGGTGAATCCACGCTCGACTCCGGATTGAAAATCTGTAAATTAAGTGAGGTTAATGTGTTGACCATATGGTTTATGTCAACTAAAGAAAAATTCAACAAAGTTTGAAGAATATTTACCTGAACAATTTAAATTAAAGAAGATTTATTTCTTATTCAACTATTATATAGAAGTGTGAATGAGTTATTTTAAAATAAATTCACGAAGATTTTATTTCCATTATTGATTTAAATAATTGACGTATTTATGTTTATAAAATCATCTGACAGATTTGAATGCAGTTGTACCAATTTAAATAACATTGGAGAAGATCCATTTACTTTATATACTAGGTTGGTCAAAATAAAAGGTTTTGATTTAATTTTTCAATTACAAAAATTGTAAAGACAATCTGAATAATTTCAGAATTCATTTTTCTAACTTTAAAGGTTTTTAAATAATTAAATTCTCATAAATAAAACAAATTAAATTTCTTTATTAAAATTTAATTATCATAAATTAAATTTATTTGAACATTTGTAAATATTATTATTTGATTACATTAATTCATGTTAGTTTGCTCAAGTGGAGAACTGTTATAGCCCTATGTCAGGTTATTAACGACAAATTAACACGCTTGAGCAAGCTCAGGAAAGAATTTCCTATTTTACTTTATTGTTCTGTTTTTAAATAATTTTCCTTTATTTTTCTTTGAATTTGATTTTCATTTATTTTCATTAATAAAATAAAGACTGTTTTTAACTTATCTATGTGTTTATTTGATGTGTATACAAGCATCCATTTCTTTTTCTTTACATATTTAGAGTTTAGCTTGCTGTTGTCCAGTTGTGGAAGCCCGAGCGTCTTCATTGTAAGGTTTTCTTTTCTTCCAGGTATAAGAAAAAATAAGATTTTATTATTTCAACTATTTCATGCTCTATCGATTTAAACCTCAGTTAGCCGATTGGAAAAAGGAAAAATATTGGGGTGTATTTTATTTTATTTTATTAGATTTCACCGCAGATATTTTATGGGTTACGCTGATTGTGGCGCAGGTTAAATATCACCTCAGTATATTTTATTTAAGTAAAGCTAAAATAATTATGCTAAGATAATATTGGAAATGTTACTTCTAGTATACCCACGGACATATAACCAACGAACTATAATCACTACGGGGTGAGCAGGAGAAGGATTGAAAGGAAGCAAAATAGTCATAGGGTATAAAAAAGTCATTAAGATTGTATTCAGGAAATTCGATTATTGCAGTTTTGTAAAATGTTGATATACAAAACAAAAATAATTTTTAGTGCCTTGAATATACTTTATATACAATTTTAGATAAAGGTTAATTTTTTGTTCTGTGAATTAATGTTTTACATTAAGTTAAAAATGTATCACCCCGGCTGGGAATCGAGCCTAGGACCTGCCGATGTAAAATACGAAATTAAACGAATTTAGAATCTGTCACTCGAAACAATATGGCCTCTTACACAAAGTTTGGCAAAGTAATCATTATAATATTTCACACGATAGTGAAAACTTATACGAGGATTATAAAGCATACCAGTGTCTATGAATAGTAAAGATTTTTTATAGAGAGGAAATTATGGTGGGTATACAACATACATTTTTTATAGTATCATTAGCTGATGTTCTAAAATTAATAAAAATGCTGTTAAACTATTGACATTTTCGTTTTACCTCTTGAAATTAAACAACATTGTAAAGAAAAACGCATACTATACTATACTGTAATTTTGCAGTTTATTTAATATTAGAATGCATGTCATAACTTATCAGACACCCTGATAAAGTGATAAATGTTTGTATTAATGTTGTAATAAACATCATTCCATTATGATCTTTAAATGAAACACAATCAACAATCCTCATTTAGTAATGATTGCAAATATGTAAATTGGTTTAAAGCTTCAAATCGCGACGTAAAGACGGTACGAGCTTGAACTTAACCCTACGCAAAAATTCTACTCGTTGAGTTTGGAAAGAAAAACAAATGTTTCGGATGAGAAAAAAACTGACAAAAATTCTCTGTTTAGACGCAGTCTAATTAACTTTTAAGACCACGACTTTTAAGCGAAGAATAAAACGAAAACTAGAAAAAAAGCTTCAAAACTCTTCTAATCCTTCAGTTATCCTATAAGACGTTTAATTTTAGTACCCATTCTATAGATATAATTAACTAAATAAAATCATAAATCCAAAAAAACAATACTATTTTTGTTTATTTAAAATATTGTTGTTTTGCTTATCGTCTTGTGTAACGACCATATTTTTAATAGAGTCCAAAAATCAAATAATTGAATTGTTTATTTTTATATAAAAACATGTCTTGTATCGGCTTCTGTTGCTCACAATAACTACTGCTATTCAAATTTCGTTAAAATTTAAACTTTAACGAAGTTTTAAAGTATACCATGCCTTTGCTTTACATGGCTGGTGTTGACTTTTGACTTATCTCGAAAATTCGTTTATAATTTTCAGTCTAAAATATCTGATGTTTTATGTTTGTATGGAATTTCGTTTTAACCTTAAAAGTGAAATGTCTTCATGATTTCAATCGTCTAGTGTTGTCATGTGTTTTAAGGTTATCATACAAGTTTTAATGAACTGTCTATTGTTCTGATTTACTGAGCAAATCGTTAAAAAAAACTCCTAGGTAGCATTAATTTCCAATGTTAAATAGTTAAGAAATTTAAACATTTAAAAGTGTAAAGGGAACACGTGAAATTGTAACGTAGAGATTTTTTCCCTATCCTCTCGCTAATTCAAATGTACCTTTTTAAAGAGAATTGTTGATACAGTATGATAAAAAAATATTGGCACGGGGTCAACCAAGAATAATTTTGGGTGATAAGCTCGGTTCATTTCAACGACTCAGAAATCTATTTCGATAGTTGGCGTTTTTCGAGGAGTTTTCCAATGATCTCAAACAAACAAGAATAGGTCAACGGTAAAAAAATGGACGTGAAGACATTTCTGCAACAGGTGCTTTATAGTCACGAGAATCTTTAACGAAAATGGCAGATTGTATCCACTTAGCTAGAACTGAACAACTGTCTTGCCATTACTTGAAAAAGAGCAAATCATGTTTTAGGGACTCGATGATCAAGTAAGGCATGAAAACTGCATGTTTCCGTAAAGGTTAATTTTACTAAAAAAGACACTTGCACTCTTTCTGCAATCAGCAATTTCATTTCATCCAGTTGTAAGACTGCTACTCTATTTTAATTTCTAATTTTAACTTCAATTATTGTTTAATTTAAAGAATACAATTAATGAGAGCTTAATTTAGATTACAAAGTTTTTTTAAATAGGTGATGATCTTAAATAAGATATATAGCTTTTCTTTAATAGTCTAATTTCTAAAGTCTTGTCGTCATTTTTGATGTTATTAACACTTTCTGTGGTCTAATTAACTCTGAACATTAAGTCTGAAATTAGTAAGCGGAAAAATATTTGTGATAATTTCTGTATCACTTTCTGTAACATGCAAGTAGCTGTAGAAAAAAATCTAAACAGTTGTATTTGACAATATTGTATGCATGCACAAATATATTATAACAATTACCAACAGTTACCTTTAATGATACCAAACCTACCCAAAAACTTCATAACTTGAAAGGAAATACTAACTTGCGTTATTATAAACTTCACCTTATTAATATGGATAACTATTGTGTACACTAGTTAAAATACGACCTCAGCAGGAGTAATTAAATTAGAAGTTCACTTAACTGTTACTGATTTTATAATTTATGCAAAGTAATGATAAATCCTATTTCAATTCAGCAGCATTAGTTTATTCATAAACCGTTTTAAAGCTTTTAATTTAGCATTTTATGATTGCACATTATTTTTATAACGTCCGCAATAACTCTAATAAATCAGTTTTATTACTTTTAAAAGCTTTATTTACAATAATGTAAAGGATATAGTTTGCTGATGCTAGGAAGCTTTTAAACTATGAAAGCTACAATACGTTAATACTGTTTCCTTCTTTCACCGTTTCATTCTGATTCGGAAACCTTTTTTTCGTTTACGTAATTCATTTGCTAAAACTTATTTTGAAACTTTAGTAATTTTATATTTTTTATGAAGACTGTTTTCTGAATCTTTTTCTATATATCTTTATTTCCTTTAAAAGTAGCTTACCTAATTTTATTTTCTGTTTGTTTCTTCTACTTTTATTTCTTCTTTCTCCTTATTTGTTTCATGTACATAATCTTTTCACGATTATGATTATAGATGTTAATAACTAATAAGTTATTTAACAAGTGAAAGTATGAGTTATAATTATTATCAGCCAATTAATTTTGATAATATTCAGAATATCTCCAGTAATTTTCTTAAATCTACAAAACACTTTCAGAAGTTGGCCATTTTACTGCATAGTTTTGAGACTTAATCATAAAACAAGTTATTTTGGGTAAAATATATTTATATTATATTACCGATACTATTTAACAACAAACGAAAAAATTAAAAGTACAATTTTTAAGCGACGAACCTTATTTTTATTTCCTTTGCTAAATAAGTATTATTGTGAAGAAGCGTGACTGCACCCCTTACCCTGAATCCATTAAGACAAGGAACAATTGTTTTTTTGTTTGGACCTCTTATAAGTGGGGATTGATTTAATTATTTTTATCGTATCGTATCATGCACAAAAATATGTAGAAATTTTCAAAAAAGACTGTATAACCAAATCCCCATGTAAGAATTGCCAATCTTGACAAAAGGCCCCAGCTTGGCTGAATATTGGATACTCAAATGCCGTTATTTCAACATTGGTCCAAGTCTAGGCCAACCTTCAGATCCCACTCCTCGGCTGCTTTGTCGTTGCCCAAGGGTCAATCAACGCCTCGGTACCAGTTCTGTGTTCTCTGCCAAAGCCAGAGCCAACCTTCAGCGCTCTAGTCTCGGTTTCTTACTGTTTGCCCAAGCTTCAACCAATTTTAGTGTTTTTAGACTTGATATCTGACCCTTAAAAGTATATAACGCGGCAGGTTGCAAGGAAAGCCTTTACCGGCTTAGAAAGTGTAAATCCGCCTAAAGGTTATGCTCCTGAAATATGTGTGTGCAGCCGTTTTGTAATATCTATATCTATAAAAGGGAAAGATTGTCTGTCTGTCTGTCTGTATATATGTATGTATGCGATTTTCTCCGCAACCACTGGACCGATTTGGATGAAATTGGTATCATTGGAAAGGTCTTGGTCCAGAATAGAAAATAAGACCAAATTGGACTCTGATCGGCCATCGTGGTCCGAAATAACAGCGAAAAACCCATATATGGAAGTTAAAAATGGGTACTGAGATTGATGTGAATAGATATGTTGTCAATTGTCAAATTTGGTAATTTGACAATTACAAAAAGTAAATACATGTAATTTCAATAAAGCGTAGCAAAGCGCGCCGGGTATTTGCTAGTTATTAATAAAATAATGTATATGAAATAAAAAGTGTTTATTTAAAAAAAGCTACGCTAATAAGAATAAATACAATTTTTAGTGGTAAAAATTATATAATTTTTTAAACCACTTTTCTTTAAAATTTATTTGTTTTAACAATATTATTAATTTGATATAAAATCAGTCTCATACTGGTTCTTGTGTCACAAGCTTTTTAAGTTACGTTGTTATGTTACTAATAATTAAATGAATTAAAATAATTGGTAATAATTTAGAATTTTCGTATTAATTCGTTTTCTTCATCAAAGTTATTTCAGGCAAGTCGTAATAAACTATAGTACTCTATTAAATGTAAGGTTGGTCTCATACTCAAAGGTCAGTAATAACCCGGGGCTACCGTTGGGTTCCGATCCTACATTATCACTGATTGTCACTGTTTAGCCCGATTTTTCCCAGCCATGGGCCAGTCTTGGATTTCAGGTTTGTAGCAGAGTTAATAAGCATCGTCCCAAGTCTGAGCCAACCGCGGGCCCTTTGTTATTTCCTACATGGGTCATCTGACTGTCAGATTACGACCAGGAAATAAAATATTTAGTAAGATCTTCCTAATTTTTTGTTCTAGTTATTGTTATATATGTCTAAACGGATTTGAGTTGATGAAAAAAAAATTATAATTTGCAGAAAAACATTGAAACAATTCTAATTTTGGCCTTAAACACTTTTTAATGCCGTATTTTCACATACGATCATAAACCGGGTTACAGTGTTGTTCGGAATGCATTCATGCATAAATGAAAAATTGCTCTTTTGTCCGGACAGAATAAATCTGTAAAATTTAAAAGTTACTGTTTCTTCCAAGGGTTTATGTTAAAGCAAAGTCAACTTTAGTATTGGGTATTTCGCGCTGAATTCGCACCAAAACTGCTTGCGCTGAATCATCTTCGCGGCGAATCGGTCGCGCCAAAACGTCACATCCCGCCCGCCGGTTGATCTTTTTCAATATTTTCATTTGGGTTTTCAACAAGAATGTTTCATATGGGATTTTTACGATAATTGTACAGTTACTTACGTCATCAACGATGCAACCAGTACTACAAATAAAATATTAAAATTGGTATCTTTTTGAACGGTGAAACATTTACCTTTATCATTTTCAAATTTTTGTCTTGTCAAATTTAAATTATTATCATTGTTCTGTATGTCTGTAATATTGTACTATTTTGTTATTTCGACTTATGGTTTCGTATTACGAGGATTGCGCTCAAAAATTGTTAGTTATAAAAAGACCGTTGCATTTCTTAACAAGAAATCTTTATTGTTTTTCAAAATAATCTCCATTCAGACTAATACACTTGTGCATTCTTTGAAACCACTTTTTAAAACATTCGGAAAATTTATTTTCTGAAAGGTCCTCAAAAATTCTTTGAAATTCTGTAACTGCTGCATCTGCGCTGGAAAATCTTTTACATCGCATCATTTTTTTAACAGTTGGAAACAAAAAAGTCGCACGGCGCCAGATCTGGGCTATACGGAGGATGAGTTACCAATTGAACTCTCGTATCTTTCAAAACATCCAATATTCTGACAGTAGTGTGGGAGGATGCGTTGTCATGATGGACTAAGATGTTACGCAAACTGGTCCTTTGGCGACCTGTCTGTAATTTTACAAACATCTGTGGTAAAGCCACTTCGCAGTACCATTCAGAATTAACAGTTCTGCGATCTTCAAGTGGAATAACAGCAACAGGACCACTTTGGCGGAAAAAACAGCAATAATTTTCTTATTGACGCTTCTGCCACGAATTACTTTTGTAGGCAAGTCCTCATCTTCGAATACCCAAAAACTAGACTGCTGTTTAGTTTCAGGGTCGTAACTGTATACTGAAACGTTATTTTTTCTGCACGAGAGAACAACAATAAAAATCATACTTACGTTAAACAAGAGATGCTCAAAAATTACCACGGCTTTAGATTTAGCTCTTTCTTACAAATTTTTAAGTTTTCAGGTGGCAGGTGCTAACTCTAAAAGCTTCTGATTTAATAATTCAGGAATAAATAATAATATGTTTGGGCGCCACCAAAGCGGAAGATGTTTTTTATAATAAAACATAAATTTAGAAAAGGCGAAGATTATCAGCTAAGGAACTAACCTCCTTGAATTTTGAAGTTAATTTAGTTAAAACATTAGTCAAACAATAAAAGGTCTTAATAAGCCAAAGAGAACAAAAAACATCAGCAGTCCGTTTAACCCAACCATGTCAAGTAATCAATTAAATTTGAAATCTGTATATTAAAACAAAAGAAACAATTGGCACATACATATAAGTCAAAATAATTACACTTTAAAAATTAGCAAATTCAAAATACAAAATACTTCAAAGAATATTACACATTAATAATGATTTAGAAATTCAAGATATAAAACCATCAAAATATAGTTACATTAATAAAACTATTTATAATATCAAAATATAAAACTATCAAATTTAAAATTATTGTTCAAAAAATGATTGAAAAATTTCGGGATCCCAATTAATTAAAAAATTTAATCTACCATTACAATATAAACAAAAAGTAAATACCTTAACCACATTTTATCATCCAACCAAAATTCCTTTCGTAAATAGAAGGATACGAACACTTGACAATCACACACCTTAAAAGCTTTTGAACAAAAGCTACAATTACAGACTGCTGGGCATAAAGTTGCTGGAGAGGTCTTCTTGGATTCTGAACTACATGTTTTCTATCGAAGTTCACCAAACATCAACTTAATTGCTTGCAATAACTGCCTTAGACAACACATTCTTAATTATTCTTCTGACGGGAACTATACTTAAAGTTACTTGAATGTTGCTCAAAATAATTACCAACATTATCATAATTCGGTACGAATGATACAACGGTAGGAAAATTCCCTCTTCTTGAACATGGGAATTAACACTGTATTCTAGCTAATAAATGTTCGGCAACTGAAGCATTCTTCGATAAATGAAGAATCACGAAATAACTATAATTAGACTGTACTGTAGAACTGTATTTATTTCGATCGATTCGAAAAACTAGACAGCACTTCAAATAATTAACTTGTTATTTCACAATAAACAAACGGTAAGAACACATACTTAAGCAAAAAGTATTAATTCACTTGAAACTCCTCAACGGGATGTATAATTTTTACCTTGCCGAGGCCCAAGGTACGACAAACGAAAACTTTAAACGGACTGTATTTTTAATTAACTAAAATAAGACGATAGTTCAATAATATCGACCGAAGTCGACCGTTTTCTCTAGAAGCTGGATCAGAAGTAAAGAGGTGTTTTTTTAACATTTTGGACCCCTATATTAGAGCGAAGTAACTATGTTTTTCTATGCAATAAGGAGGTTTCTACTAACATTCACGCATAATTCTCGACCTAACGGACAGAAGTAGGGATCGGAAAATAACGCGGGAACTACTGCATCACATGTGTTGGCTAGACTTGCTGATGGTGCGATTTTTTGAGACTAATACGCAAAAAGCCTAGCTAAATTTCGAACACGTGTAGAGGTTACCTTTTGAACAAAGAAGAAATTGATCCCTCACTAACGCATTCCCAGAATACAAACGAAAATGTTTTTATAAAGCCAGATAACTTGAGTACATTTTATGTTTTATCAAGGTTCTTTAGTTTTTTTTTGCAATGCCACCATTTCTACGGGTAAACAGACAAGGCACTAAAGGCATTATTTATTACTTCAACGTCCTCTAATGTTATAGAAATTCGAAAACAATCTTTTTAAAATGCTCGTTGTAAATATGTTAATACGACAAAATTTTAGCTACAAATAAAGTATAGTTTTACAGGACCGAACTTTTTTCAATGAAAATACATGCAAAATTCACATATTGGAACCCGATAGAAAATATACCGTTACAATACCCAAGATTCGTCACCAGTTATAATGTATGCTACTTGCTTGGAAGCTCCTTCGTCAAATTTTTGCAACATAAATTTACACCAGTCTACTCGAGCCTGATTTTGACTTTCTGAGAGCAAATGCGGCATCCAACTGCTTGTTAGCTTTCTTATCCCAAGATGTTTATGCAAAATGGTATTCACCGCCGAAGATCCAATCTTCACTTCCTCCTGAATCTTCCTATAAGTAATATTTCGATTGGACTGAATCAAGCTTGCCACACAATCAACATTTTTTGAATAGGCAACATCAGCAGGTCTTCCAGGTCTTGCTTCGTCTTCTAGCAGCTCTCGCCCTCGTCGAAATTCGCGGAGCCAATGACTAACACCGGACAATGAAGGGGCAGCATCGCCAAAAGCTGCTATCAAGTTTTCATGGCTTTGCTGGTATCCTAACTGTCTTCTATAGTCGTAGAAAATCATATCTCTAAAGGTAGTTCGCGGAATGCTCACCTTAACTGAATTAAAAATGCACAACTACTTATCTTACAAAATTAACTACGTTTCACAAGGAAATCGGAACGTTTGACAATTGTGGGTAACGAATGTCAACTAATGCGACATTCAATTGTTGCAATTGTTTCTAGCCAATTGAGCTTCCAGGGCCTGCTACTAACTATTAACAGAGCATCCCTCGTACTTTGATTTTTTGTTTGTTTTAATTAACATTTTCAAAAAGTTTTTATCAAAACCATTTTATGGAAAAATATCTTACAACTCATGTAATATTTTTAAGAATACAGATTTTCATATTTGTTTTTCAAATAATAAAAACATTAAACAATATATTGTGAAAACTAGAGATGTCATTGAAAAAACCAAACAAAATGGGATGTACAGGTTGAAATGTTCTTGTTGAGCAGAATACCTAGGTCAAACTGGGATGGTATCTTCTATTAACAAAAATAAACAGGATTCCATCTTCGCTACATGCATAAAGGAAACAGGTTATAATTACGATAAAAATAACTTTTTTACAAAAGGACCAAAATTAAATCTAGCTGAATTCTTAGAAATAACACAATCTATCAAATGCAATTAGAATTTAAATGATAAAATAAAATTTCTTTATTTTATCTTTTGAATACATACTTATCATGGACACATGAATATATTAATTAATTTTGTAAAATCTTTAATAATTCGTAAAACATTCCAATTTCAATTTGTAATTTTTAATAACAACTTTTTATTATTGTTTGTAGAACCTCTGAAGATGAGATTTCTAATAATTGTAACGCAAGCATAATCAGGTTAATAAATTAAACTATTAAAAATGTAACATTTGACATTTTTTTTATCGTTAGGTTTTACATTTGTGGATGAAAATAAATAACTTTTTTGTAATAATTTCTAAATATACAAAGTCATTATTTCTTTTTAGCATTTTGTGCATAAGTTTAACCGGTATTCGTATTTAGTATTAGATTTAGTCGTTTTAATAAAGAAAATCGTATCTTTTAAAGTAAGTGCGGCGAATTAACTTTTCTTAACGTTGAAAATGTTGTTAACATAATTCTTTTTTCAAAAACACGAAAGACGGAGTCCAGGTTACAAAATGAACACATGAACAGTTTATTGTTAAGTACTGTAATGATATTCAGTCATAAGGACAGTCATTACATAGATATTATCTCAAGAAGGCATTGGAATGCTAAGTGATTGCCATAGCTACAAGAATAAATAAGAAGTAATAAAAGATATCAAAAATAAACACGTTTTTTATTAACTCCAAGAATAATATAACTTCTGGTAAACAACCAACCGTTATACTGGTGACCTTCGACGAAAAGAACTCAACAATCAACAAGAAGAATCGACATCAGCAGATCTATATTACTCATAAAATTGACACATAAACTATTTCTACTGTTAGGACTAAGCCTAGAAAATTAAATCCTAATCAACTACTCTTTAGAAAAGACTAGAAAAACACTTGAACGAGCTCATGGAAGCAGGTGTTCTTGAACGATTGGTCCATACCGATCCACCTGGTGCCAAATAAGAAGAACGCACCATCAGCGGAACCTTATCGAATGGTCGGAGATTATAGACGGTTGAATTCAATAACAGTTCCTGACAGATATCCAACACCCTTTTTGAGTGACTTCACCCGGAAAATAGAAGGCGCTACCATTTTCTCCAAAATAGATCTGAAGAAGGCGTACTATGCAATCCCCATTCACCCTGATGATATTCACAAAACAGCAATTACCACATCACTAGGCCTCTTTCAATTCAAAAGGATGTGTTTTGGTTTAAGAAATGCAGCAAGTTCATGGAGCAGATTCATGGATACAATATTATCAGGCTTATCTTTTATATTTTTTTACGTAGACGATATTTTAATATTTAGTAAAGATGCTCTACAACATCTTGACCATCTGCAACAAGTCTCTTCACGATTGAGAGACAATAGGCTTAGAGTAAATGTGGATAAATGTAAATTTGGTGTCTCAGAAATTGACTGTTTGGGACACACTGTAAATATAAACGGGATTAAACCACAAACTACAAAAGTTGAAGCAATTGCAGAATGTCCATTGCCTACTAATCAAAAGAACCTTAGGAATTTTATTGGCCTTGTTTCGTATTATCATAAATTCATTCCAAACTGTGCTGAAATATTAGCACCACTAAATAATCTGGTTATACCAGGCAAAGCCTCTCAAAAACCTATCATATTAAATAGCAATCAAGTACAAGCATTTAACAATGCTACAAATGCTTTAATCAATGCTACACTACTAACACATCCTAAACTCGACGCTCCAATTAGTATTGCAGCTGATAGTTCATCTACCACAATTGCAGGAGTACTCCAGCAACTGGATAATGGCATATGGAAACCATTAGCATTTTGTTCACGTAAACTTACCCCTACGGAACAAAAATACAGTGTTTTTCACGCGAACTTTTAGCAATTTACTTCTCGCTAAAGAAATTCCGGTATTATGTTGAATGCAGAGACTTTCATATATATATATACTGACCATAAACCTTAATGTACGGCAATAAAGAACAACAGTGATGCATACTTGCCACGCGAATTTCGTCAACTTGAATATATTTCCCATTATACTAGTGACATTAGACATATTCAAGGACAACAAAATATTCCCGCTAACGCGTTAACAAGAGTACAACTTATTCATATGCAAAATTCTTCAATTATAAGTCCTTATTGACCATAATAGATCGCTTCAGCAGATGGATAGAAGCTATTCCTTTAAGGGATGATACGGCAACTACAGTAATAAATTCTATTGTCAACACAAGG
This sequence comes from Agrypnus murinus, assembly GCA_929113105.1. NCBI lineage: Eukaryota > Metazoa > Arthropoda > Insecta > Coleoptera > Elateridae > Agrypnus > Agrypnus murinus. The sequence goes on along the minus strand of OV816024.1, from coordinate 17,818,983 downwards.
ATAACACGCTTTGGAATCCCCCATTACATAACAACAGACAATGCTCAAATATTCCATTCTCATTTATGGAAGCATTTCACAAATACATTAGGGATAAAACACATTACTTGCACCGCGTATCATCCCATAAGCCAAGGGATAATTGAGAGATACAATCGTACACTCAAACAGGCCATACGCACCAGTGGTATATCTTCTTGGTTAAAGAACCTACCATGGGTATTGCTTAGTCTACGAGCTACGATAAAATCCGAGTTAGATGTTTCACCTGCAGAAATGTTGTACGGAACTGCACTTCGTTTACCCGGAGATTTCTTTGAAGAAAAGAAACCCGACGAAGATTTCCGCATACCTCAATTTCTTCGTAAATTGAAATATCAAATGCGCAATCAGAAATTTTTTTTACAAGGACATATAAGTCAAATTCTTTCGTTCCCAAAGAATTACATAACTGTACAGATGTTTATGTTAGAAATGATACACATGATTTAAACATTAAAGACACCTACGTCGGTCCCTATACAGTGCTAAACAGAACTGCAAAGTATTTTATGCTAGAAGGACTAGATCAACCTGTATCAATAGATAGACTTAAGCATGCTTATTTTACATGAATAAAATTTTCTTTCGCATTCTCTTTTCATTCTAGAAAGAATACCTTCAAGAGATGAACTGCACCTGATAATGAAAATTAGTGTTATGTGCTCAATTTAGTTATTCAATTTCAATTCAAGTGTTCATTTGTGTATTTGCCAGGTTTAATTTACTTAGGTTAAGTTTGTCATATTATTCTGCCTTCAGCAAAATTTTTTACTTTTAAAAGTAAAGACTTCCAATTCTTTGGTTATTAGCACCTAATCCTTAGCATAGGTTTTATTGTCATAGCATGTAAAAAATTATTGAAAAGATGCAAACGACCTCAATTTTTTGTAGCTAGTATACATTAAACATGCCAATACATACAAGTATGACATTAATGTATGTTACTTTTTTTGTTGAGGAATGCATTAAATGCCCTTTTGACTCATGACTTGATTCTTTTGGTACAGATTCAGCCTTTTTTTAACCGGAGTGTCATGTAATAATATTCAGTCATAAGGACAGTCATTACATAGATATTATCTCAAGAAGGCATTGGAATGCTAAGTGATTGCCATAGCTACAAGAATAAAAAAGAAGTAATAAAAGATATCAAAAATAAACAAGTTTTTTATTAACTCCAAGAATAATATGCAAGTTTTGTGGGCCCCTGGGGGTGGGGTGGGAGTAAGTTGTGAAAACTTAAATGTGAACACCTATTCTTTATTGCACTTTTGCATTCTCCATAAAAAATTTTTCTCAATTTGGAAATTTCGCCCCCCCACCACCGACCCCTTTTGGGGGTGGAAAGAGGGAAAATTGCACATGTCCGCAGAAAAACGCTCCTTTTTTACTTTTTTTCCTCCAAAATTTTTTTGTGATTTACAAATTGCCCGCCACCCTCCCCGCCCCCACCCCTTTGGGGGTGAGAATTTTGGAGGAAAAAAAAAGTACAAAAGATTGTTTTTCTGCATACATGTGCAATCTTTACTCTTTCCACCCCCAAAAGGGGTCGGGGGTGGGAGGGGGCGAGATTAGCAAATTGAGAACGGTTTTTTATGTACAATGCAAAAGTGCAATAAAAAATAGATGTTCCCATTTAAGTTTTCACAACTTACGGCGATGTTTGCATATCATGACTGAATTGGTTTCAAAAAATAAAGGAAAACGTGTTTTTTCTATTTATAATCGGATGTGTCGTTCTCGAGAAATTCAAGCGTTTCCACACTTTTTGGACACCTGGTATATAATCTTTAAGCTCATATACCTTTCGGTGTCGAGGCGTCAGACACACCGAGCCGCAGAGTGGATATGTGCATGTGAGACGAGGCAGCGGAGCCATATAGGCAAGTACACTGCGCTCGTGGTTTGCCCATCAGAGTCCTGACCGACGCAAACTCGACTAAACTATGTTAAGCGATAAAAACCCACTATAACCACTCTGCCGTACTGCCGACTTGAGAATAATACAAATTTAAATATTTTAAATATATTATCATTTTAAACAAACTATTATAATCAATTACATATATTTCGTGGCTATTTAAACCTATATTTCAACTTGAGTTTGGATCTTTATCAGAACATTAAAAACTAATAATATTTTCTACTATTATTATCAGACTGATTTAAATCTCACTTAATATATGTATTCAAAAACCTGTAGATGCATAATAATTGTGTTTATAAAATTATACAACGTGTAAAATGATTCAGTTAACAGTAGGTGGAAGTTCTTCATTAAATAAATTTATTGTATATTGTGAAAACTTTGCACTGTATTACTGACATATTTATTACACGTTTTACTGTAATATTATCATTATCAAATGAAGTGTATCCTTCTTTACTCCATCTTTGATACCCGTTTTTGTTGTTCGTAATTTTCTTTTTATACCGAAAAAGCCTATACATGGTGAATTAATTGTTCTTCTATCTCTTTTCGTTGCTCATTTACATTCATGAAATGTCTACACAGTAAAAAATAATTTTTGTTAAGTTACATTTTGTTACATTCACTACAATTTTATGCAACAATGTTTAAAATTCTGATATAATTCAACTAAATTCAAATATCACGTAATTTGCTACCGGGTGCTATTGCTAATAAAGGAAAACTTGTCAATACAGCAAGTATTTTTTGAAGTTCAAAATGTTTGTAGAAGTTACTAAATAGATGATTACTGTAAACAATAATCCTTGCGATTTATACACAACATTTTTGTTCTATGTTTTCAACAAAATATAGAATCAATTGTGCAGAAATAAATGAATTTTTAACAAAAATATTTCAAAGGACTAACAAAACTAGATGAGTTATTTGACAATAATCTAAGATAGTTAAAATATCGAACGCACTTGCTACAGAAATCAAAACCTAAATTAGTGAAAAGTTCAAATATGTTTTAGTGAAATAACAAATAGTTTTGTTATACTGAACAGTGCCATGTGTGCATGGATTTCAGTTTTAGTTATAATAGCAAGAATATTGTATTCTTTTCTTATCTTTATAAATGCACATGCAGCTACTCGCGTTTTTTCAGTTAAACATACTGCATTAACAACCTCAGTTTTTTCTATCCTGACGTCGGCGTCGCGATGATTTGAAACTGTGGATTTAGCCCATGATGTTATGAGGGCGCTCGCCACGACGTAAATGATTCGCGCAGAAAGAGTTGGGTACCATAGCCCGGTCTTTGTACTTGCATTTTGGTATAAAGGTGAAACACTATTATACCTATTTATTACATTATACCGCGTTTAAAGTTGGTGTTTGTGTTTACACTCTAATTTTAACCATGGATGATTCGCCTTCTACATAGTATAACTTAGATGAACCCCCAAGCAAAAAATGTACTTTAGAGTCAAGTCCAAAAAAAGGAGATAATTAGTGCATATATAAATATATTTCCTCCAGTCCATTCCTGACCACTTAGAGGTCCGAAAATGCATCATTGTTTGTAACTTTGACATTCTCATGGTCCGAAACGACCTATTTTCGCACCTCTACGTGTCTTTAAATTCAGCTACTAGGTGGCGCGCAGAAAATTACATCGCCAAATGCGGTGTATAAATGGCTGTATAAATCATGTTTGGTAATGTTGCGTACCTTGGCTGCTAAAGAACGAGTACCCAGGTATTATTATTAATTTATAAATACTCCTATTCAATAAAATTCTCGAAATATTATGCGATCGAATTTGATGATGTAAGTGGCGACATACGTTATGCCAATCCCAACCGATGACATTTTGCATCTGTCAAGAATTTTAGATAATTCGGTATTTAAAGGACGATTGCGAATAAAATAGTATACAAACCTCGGCAAAAGTACCATTCCTGTGTCTCGAGAACTAGTTCACCTCGAGGCTATCGCCTCTCGGTAAACTATATTGTTCTCTCGACAGGAATGGAGTACTTTCGGCCTCGGTATGTAATGTACTATTCTCTTTTAATACGTTTTTTTATGGGACAATTATGCATTCTATGTATCTGCAAGTAAAATTTTAAAATTAGGAAATTTAGCGAATTATTATTTTATAAAGGCATCCCGATATTTTCATATTGTTATTTGTTGCAACTGTTTCCTTGTTTCCTAATAGTTTTTTCATTTGTGTCTTGAAGCAGTTAGCTTTACAAATAATAAAATTCTTTGATCTATTAGAAATCAACCTTGCGTCTCTTTGTTTTATGTCTATGACACTATGACCTCCAGTCACTCTTTTCGGTACATATATGTACATACATTAATATTTACTAGTATAATTTTAAAAGATTATCAGATTTTTTCTCGAAGGATCATTTTTATTTACTAAATTTTATATTTAATAATATATATGGTATCATTGGAAACGCCAATGCACAAGTTGTTTTAAAGGAAAGGAATTTTTGAGCAAATACATCATGTTTGCAAATTTCCAAAAAGCATTGTTATTATAATACTATACCTATATCCAAGTTTTCATTCATAGTAAAGCAAGTGTTTCATGGTCTTGAATTGGTGGAGGTCACACTTCAAAACGAATTTGGAGCCAATCTGAGGAAGAATTTTGCAGAAGAGAATATTAAGATTTCCCCTAGAGGTGTATTATTTAAAATTCGTGAACGTAAGTAACTTCTATATTATTATAATGATTAAAGTGTTCTATCTGAAAATCTATTATCACAGAATTACTTTTGAATTACCATACTTTTGAATCTGCTGCTACAATCAGAATATTGTATATCCAAGAGATGATATTTCTCTAGATGATGATAGCGCATCTTCGTTATGGCAATTTTAATCATTCTGCAGAGGGCAAACGAGTTCTCACATCAAATTGTCAAAAATCTATTACACCTGAGGTATGTTATTGTTGATAGGTTTATTATTTATTGTTCTATTATAATATAAACTGTGGGGCGTTCGAGATGCATAGAAAAACCACCTGGAAGAGAAGGAGATTTTATTCACAATGCTAGCAATAATACAACTTCTGTTTTATGTCTTTTATTATAGCTTCCATTGCTAGAATGAAACAGTAATATTCCAATATATAATTATATTTTTTAGATTTTATTGTTAATATTAGTATTCTCTGATCTTGCAATCTTATATCTACATAAATAATATGAGAAGTTATTTAAAAAAAATCGGTAAACATGTAACCTCTTACTTGTTGATTTCAGAATAATTTTATGATTAAATGTTGTTATAATTTATTCTGAATTTACTAATCTTTTGTTTAGTATGTAATCATTATATTATATGTTTTTCTTTTTAATGGAGAATAAAAGTTTATATTGCCCTTGGTAATTGGTATTATTTTCTTCCCTTTTAAGTTTAGAGCAATGAACATCATTCATAATAATCAAATAAAAAAGCTAGCCTATAGGTTATTATATATGTTTGGATATCCCTGCCTGGAAGATGCGAAAAATAATTATAAACCCAATCTGTTTTTCATAAAAACAACTTTAACCATTTTAATTAAATCGAACACTCTGACCAAATAATTTGCACTTTTACAACATATTTACTTAATGTAAATCCTTTCTAATCTTTTTCTGAGAACTGGATCCTTCTGAATTGTTATAACATAGCTTAAAGTGCAGGTACAGATTCACAGTTCTTCCAAATTAGAAAGGATCTAAAAGCAAATATAATACAACTCTAAAATTACAATTGGTTTGAGTGTTTCATCTAATTTTATTTAAAATGTTTGAAGTTGTTTGTATGGATAAGGTTATTTCATAATGTTGACTGCTCTTTTAACATTACATCATGTCTAAAAAAGCACACCTGGACATACAACATGCCGACTCCCAGTTGCAAAATCTTAATCCCGAAGACAGTTATAGATATTTAGGCTTTCACCAATCCCTTATGAAAAATAATAAGGAAGCTAAACGACAACTAGAAGCTAAATTTAAACAACGTCTAAATAAAATCCTCAGAACAGAATTAACAGCAAAAAATAAAATAAAAGCTGTAAACACCTGGTCAATCCCGGCCCTAACGTATTCATTCGGTGTTGTAAACTGGTCTCAAACGGACTTGGACGCCCTCAACCGACTGCTTCGTACAAGTCTCACTAGACATAGAATGCATAATCCAAAATCGGCAATAGAGAGGCTATATCTTTCACGAAAAGATGGAGGAAGAGGATTACTCGATATAAAAGATTTATGTAATAAACAAATAACATCTTTGAAAAACTACTTTAGCCACAAAGCCCTGACCTCACCCTTACATAAAGCTATAACAGCATGCGATAATGCAATTACTCCTCTAAACCTGTCGGAAGAAAATGCAGTGCCGAATATAACCTCAGTCAAAGACAGGTTAACCAAATGGAAGTCTAAAGCAATCCACGGAAGATTTCCCCATTCTTTAGAAAACGCCGATAAGGACGCCTCAGTCCGATGGCTTATGGATGGGTTTCTTTTTGGTGAAACAGAGGGCTTCATACATGCCATACAAGATCAAGTTATAGCAACCAATAACTACAAGAAGTTTATTGAAAAACTAGATGTAGTCGATCAGTGCCGCATGTGCCATCGGTCATCAGAGACTATAGATCATCTAATTTCGGGATGCACGAACCTAGCAAACACTGAATATCTGCATAGGCACAACATAACTACAAACATTCTACACCAAGCAATAGCTATCAAATGTGGTCTATTACAAGACAAAGAGCAGTCTCCGTACTATCAATACGTAGCGAGACCAGTCTTAGAAAATGATAACTACAGGTTATACTATGATCTTCCAATACACACAGATAAGACAGTAACCGCGAACAGACCGGATATTCTGTTACACAATTTCAAGGATAAGACGGCATACCTCATAGATGTAACGCACCCAAACGACAACAACATAAATAAAGCAGAAATAGACAAAATATCAAAATACATACCACTTACAATAGAATACAAGGAAATCCATAAATTAAAATTTGTCGATATAATACCTATTGTAGTAACAGCAACGGGGCTCATAAACAAAAATCTCGCCAGAAATATAACAAAACTACAATTAGACGCCAATACTTTAATGCCGAAAATACAGCGATCTGTGATTGTAGAAACCTGCAGAATCGTCCGCACTGTACTAAATATACCTACCCATAGTAAAGAATAAAGTTTGCCATGTGGCCCTTTATTCTTGAAAACCAGTTGAATAATCACTGTGAAAATAAAACATAATAATAATAATATCAATTTATTACCCAACAGCAACGCCAATTACAGGGTAAATTACAAAATATATGTTCATAAACAGCATGAATACAAAGATAATAATGGTAAAAAATAAAATAAAAGTAAACATAACAAAAAAAGGATGTAGATACAGACAAAGTTTAAGTTTAATACATGTTTCAGTATATTATTTTTGCAGAACAGAACAGAAATGCTTAAAATGTGATTGTCGCATTGTGCACGTAAAGCTAATACATAAATTTGAATAAGGTTAATTATTGGCATAAACTTCATAATCTGGCTTCAAAATATTTTTCAAAGAGTTTACATTTAGATCTACAGTACTGCAAAGAATATTGTAACTATTGCACATTGAAAACACTGGAGATTTTAAGAGAAGGTTAGTACGAGTCGTTGACAAATAAGGTGCCGGCGGGTAATAAGGCCCATCGCAAAATAAGGCCCAACGCCAATATTTTGGTAGACAAGCACCCTCTAGCGGCAACTGCCACATCATGGACATCTAGAGAACTTCCCGATCTTTCCACGGTAACAGATTCCCGCTAAAAAAAATTTAGTGGATTCTAATCGCAGTTTACAGTGTTGAAAGGCGCTTTCTATAAAATTCCACCTCAAGATAATTTTGAAAGACAGAAAGTTGTGAAACTATAGAAACATTCTATTGTGCTAAACGTATTGATGGGGATATAAGGTAGGATTTGGCATAGTTTATAAGCTGTAAAGTAGTTTTGTTTATGTGAAATCTAACCTCAATCGGCAAATGTGCTATTCGCGAAATAAGGCCCACTAGTGGGCCTTATTTCCAGGCGATGTTTTCAAAACTATTCTGTTTTTTGCAGACACACAATGGGTAAAAAATGTAGGGGTATAAGAGCAAACTGGAATCCAGAAATGATGGAGGAGGCCTTGGATCTAATAGCTCAAGGAAAATCTCAGCGTTATGTTGAGACCTACTGTGGGATTCCCAGACGCACTCTCCGAAACCACATACAGTCTGGATCAACCAGAAGGAAACTCGGAAGGAAACCATTACTATCAGAGCAACAGGAGCATGATTTAGAAAAAAGACTAATAAGACTCGCTGAGATTGGGATGCCATTAACACCGAAAACATTGAGAAGACGAGTTTACAAGTTTGTGAAAGAGATTGCAGTGGAATCAAAATTTAACGCCGAAAAAGAGTTAGCTGGTAAGGATTGGTATTGCCGATTTTTGAAAAGACATCCTAATCTGTCAAAAAGAAAAGCTCAAAATATGAATCCGGCCAGAGCCCAGAAATTGAATCCGGTTATTGTTAATGATTACTTTAGCAAACTCAAATCAGTTATGGATGAAATGGGTGTACGTCACTCACCTCAAAGTATTTACAACTTAGATGAGAAAGGCTGCAGGCTTACGGTGCATCACGCTCAACAGGTATTAGCTAAGAAAGGTGCACGACGTGTACATTTAGTGGCAAATGAACACGCAGAAAACGTAACAGTTGTAGCATGCGTAAGTGCGATAGGAGTGGCAATACCTCCCATGATAATATTTAAAGGTCAACGCCTAAAACCAACATTTCAGGATAACCTTCCAGATGAAGCTATTGTCAAAATGGCTCCTAAGGGCAGTATGACAACAGAACTGTTTGTTGAGTGGTTTGACCATTTCGCCAAATTTAAATCGCCGGGAAAGGATTTGTTAATTATCGATGGTGCGTCTTGTCACCTGGACATAGCAGTGGTTCAGAAAGCGGAAGAGCATGATGTTGTAGTTTTTTGCCTTCCCAGTAACACCACGCATGAGCTGCAGCCTCTCGATAAAGCAGTGTTTAAGCCATTTGAGAATTACTGGGATCAAGAGGTACTGTGTTATTGGGAAAAATATCCTCAAAGAAATCTCACAAAGGACAGATTTGGTTTGGTTTTCACACCGGTATGGAATAAGAGTATGTCTATTGCAAATATCAAAAGCGGATTCAGGAGTACGGGAATTTATCCGTACGATCCTTCGGTCATCCCAGAGGTTGCATTTGCTCCTTCGTTACCAACATTTAAAGAAAATCCAGCACCACAAGTTCTTCATTCCGACTCCGACACCGCTCCTGAGAATTCTATACCATTATCTGTAATTTCAAGGAAACTGAGCACCCAAAGTATGGAAAGGACTTCCTCGCAACCAAATAAAACCACAGCTACGTCACACAATGAAGTGAAGTGTACTAAAACTTTACAGGAGCTTAATGTTGAAGCTGGAGGACACTCATCTCAACGCTCTTTATCTGCAGTCAAAGATACATCAGAGATTGGTTCATGTGTTGCAGTTGCAGGACCTTCATCTGAAAATAAGACTTTTTGTTCCACTCATCACCACCAATCACCAACGAGAAACTTATGTTCATCTTCTCCAATAGCTAGTACTTCTTTCCATTCTTTCTTACCTACACCTGAAGACATTTGCAAGAAGTCCAACACCTCCCAGAGAAAGAAATCTATCAATTACAAAGCCCAGAGATTGTGCCGAGACATATTTTCTGAAAATAAAACTGAGAAAAAAAAGGGGAAAACTCCACTGCAAAAACGAGGTGTAAAAGCAAAATCTACTCCGAAACCACCTAAGCAAATAGAGAAATCTTCAGAGGAATCATGGGAGTGTTGTGTCTGCCACGAAAACTTCGAAGCGGACATGAGATGTTGCTCAAGTTGCAAGTTGTGGGCACATGAAGAGTGTATTGGCTTTACAGAAGAAGACAAACAAGATTTTGTGTGTTGGGATTGTGAGCCATAAGGTCCGGCATTATTTTTATATAGTGATGCTTCATTTTTCTTCTGTCTGGAAATAAAGCCCTACGGCGGGCCTTATTTCGCTTCCGCCAGGAAATAAGGCCCACATGCAAGTTTAAAAAAAAATTTTTTTTCTGATTTCCTTTTAAAAAATGTGAAGTTTATTTTATGTTATTCTGTTATGTACTAATGATTATTCAATCTCAAATATATAGTTTCTTTATCACACCATTATTTTCCATTTCATCACCCAGTATTTCTTAGCTGGGCCTTATTAGCCGACCTTACCTTAGAAAGTATCAGTTTGTCTACTACCAGCTCTAGGAACACGAAAACATATTCTTTCTAGAATGTAGGAGCAATCAATTTCATTATGCAATAGTTTATACAGAAATATAAGATTTATGCAAGCTCGCCTAAATTCGCAAGGTACTAGTTCAAAAGTGTTCAGAAGAATGTCATGATCAAATCCCTGCATTGGATACACATTAAACATTTTAAACCATAGATACTTTAGCATCTTCCTCTGAACTCCTTCGAGTATAGTCTTATAACAGTCGTACAGTGGATTGCAGATCAGTGCACCATATTCCAATTTAGAGCGAACTAAACTAATGTACAGCATTTTCATAACATTAGTATTCTGAAACTCTCTGCAATTACGAATAATAAACCCAACTATTCTGTATGCCGAGGATACAATTTCGTTAATATGTTCGCTGAAAGTTAGCTCAACATCAAATAATATGCCTAATCTTTAATACTTTCGCAACGTGATAAAACTATTGCATTAATTGAGTAGGTATAATAATCTTAGAAACTTTACGTGTATATGAGACTGCTTTGCATTTATTAATATTCAAATCTAATTTATTTATTTGACACCACTTTGATATGGTATCCAAGTCTGATTGTAGAGTGATACAGTCGGCATATGAGTTTATAGATAAATATAGTTTTACATCATCTGCATACATTAGCGTATTTGACTTAATATTTTGACTAATATCATTAATAAACGTGACAAAAAGTAACGGCCCTAAATTGGAACCTTGGGGTACACCAGATGATGCTATAAATTCATTAGATCTGTATCTGTTATATGTAGCATACATGGATCTGTTATTTAAATAAGAACCAATTAGCATAGTATACGCTTGACTGAACCCAAGGTTCTTCAGTTTCTGTAAAAGTACAGGGTTATTATAAATCATGGACCCATTTTTAAAGATGAATATTTATTAAAGTACAAATCCAAAATGAACAATCTTTTTACCAATGGAAAGTGGAAGTTTCAAAGTTTTTTTGCAATACATTATAAATGTTCAATGTGTCCACCGTCTGCTGCACGGCAAACATCTATACGGTAGCCGAACTCGTCCCACACACGAGCAAGTGTATCTACTGTTACTGAGTGCACGGTAGCTGTGATACGGTTCCGCAGATTGTCCAGAGTTATTGGTAAAGGTGGGACGTAAACAGCTTCCTTAACATAACCCCATAAGAATTAGTCACATGGGGTGAGATCAGGAGATCTCGGTGGCCAGAAGTGTAGAGCCAGGTCTGTATTTCCCCTGCGACCTATCCAGTGCTGAGGAAGGGATGCATTCAAAACGCCTCATACATGAAGGTGCCAATGGGGAGGAGCTCCGTCCTGTTGAAAAATGAAGTCCTGTGAATCTTCCATAACTTGAGGGAACAGCCGTTGTTCCAACATGTCCAGATACGTTCTTCCAGTTACAGTTCCTTCCGCAAAGAAAAATGGTCCATAAACCTTTGTACGAGATACGGCACAGAACACGTTTACCTTACCCGCAGGGGGAGAGGATATTACTCAAAATAGCCTCTCCTGGTGAGTAGCGCCACCACGGGTCCTAGACCCCCACACACTAACACAAACACCCACTACACACACTTACACAACACATACACGGATGGAAGGTAAACTGCATTTGGTTTGTCGCGGTAGATCGAGGCGGGGCCCCAGTAGGGTTGATCCGGCAGTGTAGCTGGCTTAGAAACCGGGATAGCACACCGGGCCGACGGGTAGTACAGGGGCCCACCCTTGCCTAACCAGCGTAGGGGGCTGCCCTATCAACCGTCGAAAAATCCCGTGACATGTAGTGGTGCCAGGTGGTGCCTGGAATAGGGCCCTGCTGCGTGTCTCGGGGGGCTTCGTCAGCGGCGGCCCAGACCTCACAGCTGGGAACAGCTCTGCCATGATTCTCCTAGAGGAACGGATGCACAGAGGCTTCCAATCCAAAACAAACACACACTGCCACACGCACACTTGCACAGAACAAACACAAACAGAAACAAAATACACATCATCCCCCTTTTAAAAATAAATGATATGAGTGAAGAAATGGAAATAGATATTAACGTGCCAGAAAAGCTGCAGGAGCGCCCTAGCTCCGAGGAAGAAATTTTTGTCTTCCCATTCTTAGAGGATGAATCCGAAGTTAACTCGGCAAGGAAGAAGAGCTGCTTCTCCAGTCGCCCAGTAGCAAATCTGAGGGGGGAGCTGATGCTTCCACCATGGATAAAGCTGCTAAAGAGGCCCTTCGCAAAGAGAAGCGGAAAGAACATCGTCGAAAGACGAGAACTGCTAAAAGGCGAGAAGAGAGGGCGAGAAGGAGAGAACTGCGGGATGGTCAGGGCCAAACGGACCAGACAATCCAAGCAGGAGATCCATCTCAAGAGGCAGCCAAGGATCCAAAGGAAGCCAGACCAGGCGACTCTTCTAGTAGTAGCCAGGGCGATCAACCTAAGGATCCGCAAAAGCTGCAGAAACAACCCTCGAAAAAATTAAGGGGTCCAGCCGCGAGGAGAACGCAAAGGGTAGCCGAACGCAGACCCATTGTGCTCCCCACACAATCTACGGGAAGGATCAAGGTAACAGAAGGGCAAGCTCCTTCAGGTACCGAACCTCCTAAGAGCAGCAAACGATCCAGAACTGAGGGAACGCCCCCTGAGGCGCTAAAAAAGAAAACAAAGATGGCACCAAAGCAAGCAGGGCAGGCCAAGGTTTCTCCTTTACTGAGGAAAACAACAGCCACCACCCAGCAAGTAACGGAGCCGAAGCCACTAAAAAGGGAAAACCAAGTAGTCATCAAGTCTAATCGACAAGATGGCCAGGTTCGCTCAGAGGAGGCCGAGCTCATCAGAGGGAATATCGTGGCAGAGATGTTCCGAACTATGACGGGCCCTGAGGGAGGCCCCCAAGGACCAGAACTCAGGTTCCGAAATTCGGGAGTGGTGGAACCAAGGTGGTTTTTAGTGACCGCCCAGGACCACACTCGATGCGGTGTATGCTGGAAAGCTGGGTACCCCTCAGTGTTGAAGGCGTCACCTTTACACCAATTAGGGCATCAGAGGCGCCATGGCCAGAAAGAGTGGGATTCTGGCTGAGAAGTCAGGAGGTGGACCTAGACAGGCTGAGGAGGATGCTATCGTTGCAGAACCGCTTATTAGCAGTGTAGCAATGGAGGCATGTCCAGACGTCTGGGGGGCCAGGAGGGTGGTTCTTGACCTTTATGGTCAGCGGCGACACCGTAAGGTCCTTCGAGGAAGTCGGGTGGCAGCTCTATTTCGAGTTGGTTACTCTTGCCGTGCGCAGGGTGCCGACATGGAGTGGGGCAGTCCGCCGTGACCCTCCTGAGACCAGCGGGTCAAAGCAGGCCAAGGAGGACATATAAAACCACAGATCCCGCACCATTAACTCCCCATAATGGATCGTCTGCGGGTAAGTCAGATAAATCTTCAGCACAGTATGGGCGCTACAGCAGAGCTTATTAAAGCCCTTACTGGCAGGAGAGAAATAGTCTTAATTCAGGAACCCTATATTTACAGGAATATAATCATGAGACTAGGCGGGGCTAACTACAACATAGTAGTTAGTAATAAAGCAGAAGAACGACCCAGGACATGTCTCATGGCGTCCAAGGATCTTAGCCTGGTACCATTACCCCAGCTGGGAACCAAGGACCTTGCTGCAGCGATCCTGCAGTATCAGGTAGGCGGAATTAATTATAAGACAGTAGTAGGAAGCGCGTACTTTGCTTCGGACGAGGCGCGTATTCATACGGAGGAATTCGAACGTTTAGTTTCATTCGCGAAGGACGAAGGTCTTCCGATAATAATCGGGTGTGACGCCAATGCCCATCATCGTAGCACTGATATTAACCCTCGGGGCGAAACCTTACTAGAATACTTGGCGTCTACAGACCTTGAGATATTGAACAGAGGAACAGAACCCACTTTTGTTAACAGAATCCGAAAGGAGGTGCTTGACATTACAGTGGCATCTAGGAATCTTTTAGAAGATATCAAAAACCGGAGAGTGACGACGGACATCTTGACGTCTGATCATCGTATGATCAGACTGGAGATGAAGTCAGATAAATCTCCAAAAATCCTCCGCCGGAACCCCAAGGCAACGGACTGGGAATGTTATATTTCCGGTCTGATCCGCCAAGGAGGTCAACTAGAGGGGGAAATATCTACTAAAGAGCAATTACACAAAGAGGTAGATAAAATAAATAAAAGTCCAGTCCACTCAGGGCGGTGAGAGCTCGTAGGGTTCCATGGTGGAACGGCACTTTAGCCGATCTACGCAAGGAAACCAGACGAACCCTTAATAGAGCCGCTAGAGATAAGACGCAGGCCTCTTGGGACAATTTCAGAACGGCGAGGAAAAATTTTAAAAAAGAGTTAAGGCGTAGTAAAGGATCCAGCTGGCAGAAATACTGTAGGGAGCTAAGCTCCGTATCAGATTCAGCTGGACTGATGAAAATCTTAAGTTGAAAAACAAATCAAACAATAGGAGCACTAAAAAGGGACAATGGGACATGGACCACCACTAGAGAGGAGTCACTCCAACTCCTCCTAGAGGTTCATTTTCCCGGTGACGACACTATTCAAACGACACCCATGGCAGAACAAACACCAGTCCCAGTAGAGAACTGGCAGTTTGCCAAGGGTATTACAACGAAGGGTGCAATCACGTGGGCTGTGAATGAGTTCGAACCGTTTAAGTCACCAGGGCCAGATGGGATCTTCCCAGCGTTGCTGCAAAAAGGCCTGGATAACCTTCTTCCAAGTATTGAAAGGATATATAGGGCCAGTGTAGCAATGGAATGTGTCCCCAAACAATGGAAGGCAGCCAGAGTGGTCTTCATCCCCAAAGCGGGAAAGAAAGACTACACAAATGCCAAATCCTTTAGACCCATTAGTCTTACGTCTTTTCTTTTAAAAACCTTAGAAAAGATCATTGATAGGTATTTAATGGAAAGAGTAATAACAGTACACCCATTCCACAGGAATCAACATGCATATAGACGTGGAAGATCAAATGAAACAGCACTCCACGCAGTTGTGCACAAGGCAGAAAAGGCACTTCACTATAGAGAAGTGGCCCTTGCGGTACTTTTTGATATTGAAGGGGCTTTCGACAAGGCGAGAATAGCCACAATCGGTCAAGCTTTACAGGCCAGGGAGACCCCTCCCGTAATGGTCAGTTGGGTAAGATCAGCGCGGCGTTGGCGGAGAGAACCGTAACGGTGAACCTAGGGGGACTGTTCAGTTGAGGCTGGGGTAACTGGTGGCTGCCCGCAAGGCAGCTGCTTGTCGCCCCATCTATGGTGCCTTATAATGGACGGCCTGTTGGAACATCTAACGGTAGAGGGTTTCTATGCTCAGGCATATGCTGACGACGGACTGGTCCTAGTGACTGGGAAGTTTTTAGAGGTTGTCTGCAACAGAATACAAGTAGTCTGCAGGATTATAGAAAGATGGTGTGAAGAGAAAGGTTTGTCGGTAAATCCACTAAAGACGGAAATGATTCTTTTCACAAAAAGGAGAAAAATCGAGGATTTCAGGGCACCCATAATGTACGGAAGACCACTGGCACTAGCGCAAGAGGTTAAGGACTTATGGGCTACTCTCGATAGTAAGTTAAGTTGGAAGCCGCACGTCGAGAAAACTGTAAATAAGTCAATAGCGACTTTATGGCAGTTGCGCCGAGCGATGGGTAAGAACTGGGAAATCAATCCTCAAATTTTGTATTGGCTCTACACACTGGTAATAAGACCAAGAGTCCAGTACGGCTCAATAGTCTGGTGGCCTAGTGTAGAAAGATCAACTATTTCCGGAAGACTGGCGAAGGTCCAACGACTAGCCTGTCTGGGGATTACAGGAGCAATGAGGACAACCCCAACGGTCGCACTCGAGGTTATATTGGGTCTCCCGGGCCTTGACCTATGGATAAAGAGAGAAGCCATGGCAACCCACCTCAGAATGCGGGATGCTGGGCTTTGGAATAATCAAGGTGTATGCATGGGTCATGCAAAGATTGCCCAGGTGGCGGCAAAGGAGCTACCTTTGTCAACATACAGGGTAACCGAAGCAGAAGACCGGCTAAGGCTAGAGAAGGAGTACTCTCTAACTGTTCCAACTAGAGAACAGTGGGAGCAAAAGCAAGTTGAGTTTCAGCCAGATTCCTAAAGATATTTTTCTTGCCGACCCTGAGTTTTACAATTCTGAACCCATTATCTACTTGAAATCGTTAAATACTTGTGAAGAGTGAAAATATTATCGAGCACGATTTCTACGTTGCAAATGTTAACGCGAGCAAACAATGCCCAAGTTCTTAACCATATTAATTCCATTCATCAATACGTTAGTATACAGTTTGGTCCAAATGAAAGGGCAAAAACTTTAGGTTTGATGTGGGCTTATCAAGTCGGCAACTTTGCAGCATTGACATTGGTTCTTTTACGTCAGAGAGTCAAAGCGTGCGATTTTACTCTTAATTTTAAATTTTTTAATACTCTAGGTCTTTTGAAAACATGCGCAATATTTGCGCAAAAATGATATGAAACGTCTTTGGTTCAAAAGTTTGGTTGGGATGATGCAATATCTAATTGTATTTTCACTAAGTAGAAAAGATTCAAAAGTAAATTGTCCCAACTAAATGAGCTTATAGTTCCTAGAAATGTTCTTAACCATGGCATCAAAGATATTCCATTACATAAATTCTTAGATGCTAGCTAAAAGGCTTTTGCTGTGCAGGTGCAAAAGGTGCAGCTGTATATGCGAAGTGTCAATGAAAGCCATGAAGCTACAACAATGTAATGTACTATGTTACAAATCCAAAATTACTCAACAATTACAACAATAGTTTTTTTCTTCTCGGATAGGAAGAAAACTGTAGGTCCCGTGTCAATGCGATGTTTGGCACGATAAAAATCCCTACTGGGGGTGGAATTCCCCCAGATTCGACTAAATTCTAGTAGGGTCGGCCAAATGATAATAGCAATCGGTGCCATGAGGTACGAAGGATGCTCCGCCATCCTGATTCCTCGCCCAAAAACAAACAAACAAACAAACAACGCCTACGATAGATTTGTATGAAGATTTGCTGCTGACACGCTTGACAAATAAGGTCATTAATTCAATAGCGATCAACTTTAACAAAGTCATGCTTTGGTCTGACTCAAGTGTAGTTTTAGCTTTAACAAAAAGATTTAAGTGGCGATACATAACAACTAATGATAATCTAGTAGACCTCGTATCTTGTTGACCTTAGTTGACTTGTTGAGAAACTTCACACAGAGCGCTAATTTTCGCCTTGTATAACACAATGTTTTCTGTAACTAACTATTAACCGCTGTAAAATATTTTTAATAAACTTAATAAAATAGTGTAAAATGAGAAAGGAAATTGGGGTTTAGAATATTAGGCTAAAATATTTAATTTTTCTCATGGAGAACCATGAATAAATCCAAAATATTTTAGCCCCTAGACTCTAGAGGCAAAGGTGTGACGTTTTAGTAGTTGCCTTTTGTAATATATTATAGAAAAATAACCATTTATCTGAATTTATTCAGTAAACCTATAAAATGTAAAATTGTAACTACGGAACCGGAAAAGAAAGAATAAAATTAAAAGATGAACTAGTTTATGTCAATACTTGAATATTCAATTATCAAAAAAATAAAACTTTCGTTGCTAATTACGTAAGTTCTGAATCTTAACAATATAAGGCTCTATTTCAAATGCTGCGCTAAATAAAATAACAAATAAAATTAATGGTCCACGTAGTTCCTATGAATAATTAAATGTTAAAAAGGATTTTAAGCTGAATTGTCATAATTGAAAACAGAGCAAAATTTACAGCTATGATTCGGCTCACTGCATGGACTTTATGATTGTTTTGACGAGGAGAAAGCCTTCTTAGGTGTTTTAGTGTCAAAATTTAAGAAGTTCCACTTCTTTTATTTAATTCTAATTAGTATAGAATAAGTTTTAATGATGGCCGAAGTATAAAAGCCGAATCGAGATGTGTTAGGCCATCAGTTCGCACTTACTCTAGTAATCCTCTACTTACACACTCTACTAAGACATGTTTCAGGTATGTTATCAAAATAAACTAAAAGCGTTGTGGCTTATGTATATTTAATTTTGCTTTTCGATTTACAGATTGTTTTAGTCAGCAACCTTGTTATTGCCTGTTTAACAGGAACCATTTCCGCTGGTCATTTTAGAGCAGGAAATGGTCTTGGACAACTAGGAGGTAGCAATGATCTTGGAGGATTACAATTTACTAAAGCTAGCCCAGTAGATAACAAAAAAGAACTCGGTGAAAATTCTGGTTGGATCGGAATACCCCACAATGATGCCTCATTTGTCGAACCAAGTGGTGCCAGTCATGAAGAAAATGTAGAAAGTAGTGGATTTAGTGTTGGTAGTTCACAGCAACGATCTTTGTCCGATTGGTTGGCGAGTGCTGGAAATGGCTATTCAGTTTCTGAAGACAACATTGAATCTCTGAGAAGTTCATGGAATAGCGGATCTTCGTCTGGTGGGCTTCAAAGTGGATCCAAGGAAGGTAATGAAGCAACCGGAAATGATTATAATAATGCAGCAAGTGGTACACAGCAAGGACTTAATTTTGATTTTATTTCTGAGCAAAATAATCCAGCTCCTGTTGTAAACAATGCATCCCCTGGTGGTTTACCTAATAATGGAGGTTGGCTTGCAGGACAAGCTAGGGCTACTACTACAGGAAATGCAGTTGATAACAATCTTGGAGGTAGTACTCAGCCCAATGGAGTTACTGCTGTTGGCATCAGTGGATTAGAAGGAATTATGTTTGATATAACTGCTGCACAAGGATCGCCTCCTGGAGCCTCCGGTAGTGTATCTTCAATTGGTGCCAACAATCTAGGAAGTGCTAATCAACCCAATGCAGGTACTATTGGGGTCGTTGCTTCACAGCAAGCAACTACTTTCGATTTTACCGGTGGAAAAGCTGGTTTGGATAATGGTTTACCAAATAACGTAGGATTGTTTGGGAGATCTTTAAATCCATTCTCTGTAGGCAGTATAGGAGGTATTTTAAGTAACCCTGGACGTAGTACCCAACCCAGTGGACCTGCTATTATTATGGTTGGAGGTGCACAACCAGGATCGACTTTCGGTTTTGCTGGTGCACAGAATTATTTGGCATCGGCTGTAAGTGGCGCAGCCTCACCTCTTGGTGCATCTAACGGAGGTGTTATACAAACTACTGGAAATTTTGGAGCCGGTGGTTATCCTAATAGCGGTTTGCAACAAGGACCCAATTTTGATTTTACTAGTGGACAAGGTAACTCAGATCTTAGTACTAAAACTGCATCTGTTGGTGTGTTATCTAGTAGTGAAAGTGTACCATATTCTGGGGGTGGTGTTTCAACGAGAGAAGCTGCTAACAACCTTGGAGGTAGAAACCAACCTAATGGGGGTGCTGTTGTTAGTGCTGGTGGTTCACAGCAAGCACTTAATTTTGACTGTACTAATGTACAAGGATGTGTACGGATTAGCGGAAGTCAGCCTCCTGGCAGTATCCAAAACCCTGGAGTGACATCTGGGACGCCTACAAGTACATCATCAGTTGGCGGTGTCACATCATTAGTAAGCAGAGGTACAAGTAGCCAAGCAGCGAATGTCGTTAGCAATGGTGGCCCACAACAAGGACCTACTTTTGATTTCACAGGAGGCTCACAAAGGTCACAAGGTCAAACTTTTGGTGGAATTATCGATTCTAGTAAAGAAGGACGTTCTGTCAATATTGATCAAAACCAAGGATCTTTTGGTGGCACTATGATGGTCATAACGGGAAATCAAGCTGGATCCACTGGTATGCAAGACACCCATGGAGTTGGATTAAGATTACTTTCGTCTAGCGAACCCGAAGGTTTTATGGTATTAAAATCTAGTTTCGATGAAGCGCAATTCTTAGCAGCTCTGGCATCTGCTGCGACATCAAAGTCATCAATTGGTATGTCCGCTGGTTCATCATCTGAATGGTCGTCAACTGGAGGGTTATCGGGTTCTTCGTCTGGCTCATCATCTGGTTGGCCATCTGATTCGTCAATTGGTTCAGTAGCTAGTTGGCCTTCTAGTTTACCATCTGTTTCATCAACTGCCTCATTATCGAATTCGAAACCTAGCTCATCAGCCGGTTCATCGTCCGATTGGCCATCTACTTCGTCAATAACTTCATCACCTGGTTGGCCATCTGCTGCACCATCTGGTTCGTCCACTAGTTCATCATCTCATTGGTCATCTGATTCCCCTTCCCATGCGTCACCTGGTTCGGTCTCTGGGTTATCAACTCGTCGGCCATATACTGCTTCATCATATTCGATATCTGATTCAAAAGGTTCATCATACGGTTGGGCATCCGGTTCGGTAGGAAGCACATCATCTGGTTCATCTTCCGGTTGGACGTCGGAATCGCAATACGAAAAGCCCTCTGGTTCATCTTCCGGCTGGTTATCTGATTCACAAGGTGGGAAAACATCTGGTTCATCTTCCGGTTGGCCATCTGGTTCAACTCCCGGCTGGCCATCTGACGGACAACATGGGAAATCACTTTCCGGTTGGTCTTCTGGTCCGCAAGGTGGGAAATCATCTGGTTTATCTTCTGGTTGGTCGTCTGCTTCATCTTCCGGCTGGTCATCTGGTTCACAAGGTGTTGAGCCATCTAGTTTGCCTTTTAGTTGGCCTACTGGTTCATCTTCCGGCTGGTTATCTGGTTCACAACATGAAAAGCCATCAGGTTTATCCTCTTCGTGGCCATCTGGTTCAGAAAATGGCAAGTTATCCAATTCGCCTTCCGGTTGGCCATCTGGTTCACAACATGGGAAATCATACGGTTCATCCACTGCTTGGTCATCTGGTTCAGAAAGTGGAAAGTTATTCATTTCACCTTCCGGTTGGCCATCTGGTTCGCAAAATGGAAAACCATCTAGTTCACAACATAGAAAACCACACGGTTTACCCTCTGCTTGGCCATCTGATTCGTCTTCCGGTTGGCCATCGGGTCCACAACATGGAAAACCATCTGGTTTACGACATGGAAAATCATCTGCCCCATCTTCCGCTTGGGCAAAAGGATCACCACATGGAAAGCCATCTCATTCACCATCCGGTCGGCCATCTGATGCATCATCTGGTTGGTCACCTGTTCGTTCCAATGGATGGAAATAATTACCCATAGACACCGAGTTCTTTATATTTGTACAATATTTGTTATTATTTGTTTCGTGTTTTTGTTAACTTCTTTACTATAAATTTATTTTGTAATAAAATAAAAAGCAAACTGTCATTTCAAAGCTATTTTTAATTATTTGCAGTCGCATTTATTTCCCACATGTAGTTATAACCTCAAAGCATATGGAGTTTAGTATACAGGGTGTCCCACAATGCTGTTTACAAGCAATATCTCCCTATTTGAAAAGATAAAGAAATCAACCAAAAACTATTGTGAATGACTCAAAATGGACCTTCAGAAAACATCCTTAAACGCTGGTTGTATAGCAACGTTTAAGAGATCATGCCAACTTGATTAATTTTTCAAATTGCACTCTCTGTTTTTTTTCAAGGAAATGTATTCTTCAGTTATTAAAAAATATAATTAGAGCCGTGTCTACAAGGGAACTACTGAAGCACTCTAAAGACCGTGTAGAGTCCACAGGAGGGCATTTTGAGCATTTGCTTGAAGTTTAAGATGAATTCAGTTTATAAAAAATATTTGTTTCAACCCCTAAATGTACATTAGATAATTAAGTAAGGCATACTATCATATGCAGAATGAAGTGAAGAATACATTTCCGTAAAAAAACAGAGGGTGCAATTTGAAAAATTAATCAAGTTGGCATGATCTCTTAAACGTTGCTATGCAACCAGCGTTTAAGGATGTTTGCTGAAGAACCATTTTGAGTCATTCACAATAGTTTTTGGTTGATTTCTTTATCTTTTCAAATAAGGGAGATATTGCTTGTAAACAGCATTGTGTGACAACCTGTATAGAATTTTTCAGTTATAAGTAGCATATATTTATGTATCTTTATAATTGGACAAAAATGAGCTAGTAGTGGGATTAGTGGGATCATCACTACAATCCAAAATATGTAACATATCCAGCTATAAGAACCTAGGTGACTATAAAATGACTAACAAATTGAAAAATGCCTAGACTGAAGTGAAGGTTAAGCGATAGTTCTGGTAGGGTTTTGAATTGGTAGTCTATCCTGCTTGCTTTTTTGTTCAAATGTTCGATGAATTTGCTAAATCAAAGAAGTCCTTAAAACAAACTTTTGCTTAAACATATTAACAGAAAAACGTAATTTTTTACGACAAAAGTATCTGTAACAATTCCGGAAATGAAACCGATTTTTCATTTTTATTCGGACAATGCGCATGTGTCCAGAAAGAAATATGCAATAAATAAAAGACACAGACCTACTAAAAAGTAATTGCGCTCGATAGTTGCATATCAGCTCTAATAAAATCGATAAGAAAAACTGAGCCTCCTATAAAGCATAAAGGTTTAGACCAATCAGTACCCTACCAGTGCTTCGCATATTTCTGAAAAATTATAAATATGCAAGCTTTGTGAAAATCTAGACAGTACCGATCTGTTACCGTGGCCCCCGTTTGCGATCTGTATAAGTTGCACGACTACTATTCCATATAACGGACAACATATTAAAAACGTGCGATGAAGGGTAGAGTATTCTTTTAGCACTGCTAGATTTTAGTAATGCCTTTGACACAATAAATCATGACATGCGCCTCGGTATTACCTAGGCTTAAGTGAGAATGCGATTGGACTAATCCAAAGCTATTTATGTAACAGAACACAAAAAGTTAAAGTGGCTAATGACATTTTTGCATTTGGTGATGTTATCAGAGGGGTTGCCTAGGGATCCATATTAGTACCTCTGTTGTTTACCTTATATATCAAAGGTCTTTGTATTTGTGAGGAGGCCTGTAAATCCACATACAAGCTCCATCAATCCATTAATCCGAGCAAAATCAATAAAGCTGTTAATCCTTTAAATAATGATTTAAAAGCTATACTGGATTTTTTTAAATCATGCATTAATCTTAGTATTGTTTTCTTTTTCCCTTACAGTTCATCTGGTACTCAAATAGAAGTCGGATTAGTCACCAAGACATATAGTGTCCTCCAAGATTCTTTGTATTTTACTAATAAGAGTGATATCTGGCCTGTTATGCATCCGATTATTATTGATGTTTATTTCAGGTCCATAGGATCTTTGTTCTATAATAAATTTATAGTAAGGTTGTTCTTTTTTGTAATATTGCTTTATTTTTACAGAGCGCTTGACGTATA
This sequence comes from Agrypnus murinus, assembly GCA_929113105.1. Classification (NCBI taxonomy): domain Eukaryota; kingdom Metazoa; phylum Arthropoda; class Insecta; order Coleoptera; family Elateridae; genus Agrypnus; species Agrypnus murinus. The sequence continues at coordinate 17,795,244 of OV816024.1, read as the reverse complement.
ATTTTAGCGATGTTCCGATCTTATATGTTCAATCGATTCTGTACTATCATTACTTAGACGACAAATTTTAACTATATTAAATATAATGTAACAAGAGAGAAAAAGAAAGAACCTCTTCTTCACACAACAAATGGAATATTCTACAGCATTCGAGAGAATGACGCATCGCACCAAGCTTGTAAACCAGACGCGGTTTATCTAGCGCCTTCCAGAAATACATAGTAGGTTCCAGCGGCTTCTGGTACGATTATGTTGTATTAGAAATTCATAATAGTTTTAGAGGTTTATAATCATAGCGTTAATTTATAGTGTATTCATTAGTGTTTGTAAATAAATACTAATTATTAATAGACGATTTAAACAGCACTTTTGTTATTATTTTAAAAAGAACGCCACAGTGTTGTCAGGTGTGGAGTTTTAAAATAAATAAAATCGCGTAATAATTAAATAAAGTGCTGTGAGAATAAATTTTTAGTGTCAAAAATAATTTCAACAAACATTTAAAATGGTGATGAAATTGTTAAAAGATCTCAAAGTAATAAGACTTAAAACACGAACTTGAAGAACGAGATTTAGACACAACGGGCCTTAAAAACGTGTTAATAGATCGACTAAGAGAATGGCTTTTGGAACAGCAAGAAGACCCTGAAAGTTTCCTCTTCGAAATACCTGGACCCGCAATTGATACCAATTTGTTATTAAGTAAAATGGAAGAGAATTCTAGAAAGTCCGAAGAGAATGCTAGAAAGCTAATGGAAAATGCTAAAGTGCTGGAACAAAAAGTTTTTGAAAATTCTAAAATGCTTAAAGAAGAATTACTTGAAAATACTAAAGCACTGGAAGAAAATGTTAAAATGCTTAAAGAAGATTTACTGGAAAACTCTAGAGCGCTTAAAGAAGAATTATTAGAAAAGTCTGAAGAAAGTTCTAGAAGGCTTAAAGGAGAATTGCTGGAAAATGTCAAAGCGTTGGAAGATAAAGTTTTCGAAGAATTTTTTGAGAATGCCAGAGCGTTAGGACTGTTGGAAGGTAGATTGGCGGAACAAGATAGGGTAATAAAGATGGTAGAAGAGAAAATAGCCCAAATGCAATTACCACCAACAGCTAAGAAAGACGACGAAATGTTGGAAGATAGAATGAATCAACTACGGTTTCCCTCAACGTCTGAGTGGCCGTTTAATGAAGGAAAGAAACAATTTAAAGAAGAGAAGGTTCCTACCGGAGGGATAAAAGTAAAACCACCCACGTTCGATGGAAAGATACCTTGGTCCACCTACTACAAACAATTTGAGGCGGCCGCTGGGGCCAACGGATGGACACGCAAGGAAAAGGCCGTTTCTTTAACTGTGGCTTTGCGTGGAGACGCGTTGAACGTCCTGCAAACAATCCCAGCAGGACAGGAAAATGATTACCAGTTGTTAGTTTCTAGATTGGAGATGAGATATGGAGACGCGCATCTACAACAGGTTTATCACGCGCAAGTAAAGAATCGTGTCCAGAAGAATGGAGAAAGCCTTCAGGAGTTTGAAGCCGATGTTGCGCGGCTTGTCCGATTGGCGTACCCTACGGCACCCGATTCATTTCTGGGACAACTCGCTGTGCAGACCTTCATTGATGGGTTAAGAGACGGGGAAACACAACCATCATTGAGGCCAGTGGCGGATTTAGGCACAAGCGTTGGAAGCGGCCGCTTCAGGCCCCACAAGTCAGGGGGCCCCGCAGAGGCCTCCTGCCAAGAACAGCACTGGACACGCGACAAATAAAAATTATTGGCGTGGGAATTCACTTTCTCGAAAAAAGTGAAACAAGAAACAGATCATATCGTGTACAGGCGGGTAAAAAGGTGTACGGTCTACGCAATATAGAGTTTTGTGCGAAAAGGAAAGCATTCAGAGTGATAGGTAAAATTTTACAGTTACACAGCAGACCTGCAAGGAATTATCATCTCTGTCGCTCCAAATGGCTTGCCTTCAATGCCTTCTAGCAAACTCTGCGCGGTCGTCGGACTTACATTCGAGAAAGGGCAATTGTACCATGCTTTCGAATGGGTGAAATTCCTTAAGGTCATTTGTCAATTGTCAACATTTACCAATGTTGAAACAATTTTTAAAAAAACCTTAACATTACCGATATGTAATGCAACTGTAATGCAAAATTTATCAGTAATGTTTATTGAAAATGACGTTGCGCAAAATTTATATTTTGAGTGTTTTGAAAATATTGATAAATTTGATGCTTCTAAAAGCAGAAAAGTTTCATTTTAAATGAACTGGTTATGGAATAAAATGTTTTTCTGAAATAGTACATAAAGTAGAACTTTTACGGACTCATTTGTCATTTTTAATTGCATTGTTGCACATGTATTTGACATATGCCGCACACAGCCACGTTGACTTAGTTGCTTACTCTACTGTTATTAAATGAACATTTTGTAATTTAAATTCTTAATTTCACGATTTCAGAAAAAACGTAATGTACACCTCAGCACTAAAGCTGATTTTTTATCACTCGTTATGGCTGTTCAACAATCTCCATATTCGTCACAAAAAATTACAACTTTATTTGGTATACAAATAATTAGTTTGTCTACGACCACTATAGAAAATTACACATTTCACACAGTCTAGTAAATGATGAAAATGACTCATTGTTCATAATCTTTAAACTGTACGGAAATGACCTTGGGAAATGATTTCGCATTTTCGGTGGTTCTATTAAAATGCCATAGCTGTCAGCGCATGCAATATTTCTAATTATTTGAAATATACATAGTTACAACTTTTAGGTAAAGATTAATTTATTTTTAAAAGTTAAAATTGTTAATGGACGACTATTATACTCACAATTTTATAGTGATATGTGTATAAATCACAGACGGCATCCTAAGACAGCTGTTTCGAGCTTTTGGCTCTCCTCAGTTAGGGGCAGCCAGTCTGTGAATTCTACACACATCACCCGAGAGTTTATACTAGCTCGGAAATAACACTAACATCATCAAATAACTGTAGGTATCAAATCACACTACTAAGCAGCATAATTTGATTATCCAATACAGCAATATACAAAATAAAATCCGGTCGAGCGTCCGACCGAATAATTAATGTAAATAAAATACAAAATGAACACAAACGTGTTTCATAAAGTGAGTTTTTAATAAATTTAAAAGTTAAAAATTGTTAATGGACGACTATTATACTCACAATTTTATAGTGATATGTGTATAAATCACAGACGACACCTTAAGACAGCTGTTTCGAGCTTTTGGTTCGTCTCAGTCCTTAGTTAGGGGCAGCTCGACTGTGATTTATACACATATCACTATAAAATTGTTGGTATAAAAGTCGTTCATCAACATAAATCTCTTTATTAAAACACGTTTGTGTTTATTTTGTATTTTATTTATGTTAATTTATACTGTTTAATTAATGTTTTACTTTAAATTATATTTTGAATGCAAATCCATATAGAAAAAAATTATCACCCCCGCTGGAAATCGAACTCTGGGCCTTCGACTTTCTGAGCGACAACTCTACCTCTGAACTATTGCGTCGACTACCAGCATATGAAGTTATTATTACCATATAAAGTTATACAAAAATTGTTATTGAATTAACGTAAAATTGATTTAACGATATATCCTTCTGATGGCTTTAATCCATACATTTAGAATAACCGGTCTTTTAAATGGAAATCTAAAAATGTTTTGGGAATTTATTATTTCAAATTACATTCAAAAGAAGCATTAGATATTCAATGTATTTGTAAAATTAAGGTTATGATTTACTTACATTAACAAAAAAGCAGCGGGGGAACAACATGACGTCCAAAATACATTTAAAAATGTGTCTATGACATTAAAAAATTGAAGACAACAACAAAACTAATATTATTAATTTAAATAATTGTTCAAATTTCAATATTAATTTTAAATAAAAAATAAACGATTATTACATTGAGTTATACGCATTTTTTAATTTTTACAACTAACACCTGTTTTCCACTAATTGTGGGCATTGTCTACTTTTGACAATCCAGCATCTCAATCTCAAATCATATTCTAGGTTAAATATTTTTCCTAGCTTTTGGTGTTTTATTACGTTTTTGTGGCCGTAGATAAATTATAGTGTGTAACACTTACAAAAACGTCAATTTCACACTCGTGTGACTGGACTTGCAGATGCAATCTCCTCATCCCCCCAACGTGAATTCGCGCCTGATAATAATAATTATATGTACTTAATTTTTGATAAAAAATAAAAGGTATATAAATTGTAGTAATTGATTTATACTATGGGGCCCCAAAAATTTGTAACGCTTCAGGCCCCATAAGTGTTAAATCCGCCACTGATTGAGGCTGGCACGACCAAGAACAACTGATGATGCGCTTGCTCACGCCTTAGAATTTGAAGCTGCAAAACAAGCGTCCCGAGGTCACGGGCGTGTTCGGGCCGTTGTGGAAGAAGAAGAAGGTTCTAAAGATCACCTAGAGGAGTTAGTACTGAGAGTTCTTCGGAAAGAAGAAAGCCGTAAGAAGAATCATCAAGAAGTTCGAGGGCCTCGTTGTTGGAATTGCGGCGAACAAGGGCACATACGACGTCGTTGCCCTAAACCAAAACAAGTTCAGGTCGACGAAAGGGGGCGAACGTTGACCTTGAGTGGAGATGCCCCGGAGATCACCATCCATGCTGTAACATCGAAGAACAATACCAGCAGTTTGTTCGTAGATGGGAAGATTGCTAATCGAACTGTCCCCCTACTCATTGATACGGGGGTGACAAAATCGATTATACGCCCTGACGTTCTACGAAGAAGCATTAAGTTGTTACCGACAACTACTCAACTCCGTACAGCAACAGGTGAAGTGATACCAACACGCGGAGTGATGAAGATGAGGATTGGCATTGGAAGTGAAGAACGTGATCATGAGGTGCTGGTAGCCGACATCATTGACGAATTCATCTTGGGAATGGACCTCCTGAGAAAATTTGGCTTTACGTTGGACTTGAAGGAGGGTGTTTTGAAGATTGGTAATGAACAACTTCCGTTGCACCCACGAGAAGATCCTGTAGTAAGGGTTTTGCTGAAAAAAGATGTGATATTGGCGGGTCAAAGCGAGATGGTTGTCGAGGCATGTTTGGATGGAGATCTTCGGGTAGGATGTGATGATGAGATTCGGGGGTGGGTGTGTGCGAATAATGGAGCCTGTTTGTGATAAGAAGATCCATAGTGGCATACTAGTGGGAAAAGCGCTGATCAAGATTGGAAAGACAGTCCCGGTGAGGCTTATGAACGTTAATGTGGATCCGGTGACATTGAAGAAGAGTACCCTTGTGGGGCAGTGTGTGCCAGTATTCCGAGTAGCCAGGTGTATGGCTGATGTTCTAAAACCAGCGCCCAAAGACCATGGTGGAAAATTAGTGGGTATGGTTACTAGTTCGTGCGAAGACCTTAACAGAACGGAAGTGAAAGAGGTACAGGGTTTGGTTCACCGATACCAAGATATCTTCGCTCTTGACGATAGCCAGAAGGGACGAACAAATATAGTAAAACATAAAATCAATACAGGTAACTCTATGCCTGTCCGTCAGCAGCCGAGGCGTCTACCTCTAGCAAGGCGAGCAGAAGCCGAAAAGATTATTACCTATATGGAAGAACAAGGGGTCATCGAGCCATCCAGCAGTCCATGGGCATCACCGGTGGTCCTGGTCAGTAAGAAGGACGGGTCAACGAGATTTTGTGTAGACTATCGGCAGCTCAATAACGTGACCAAGAAAGACAGCTATCCCTTACCACGCATCGACGACACGTTAGATACCCTGTCTGGTTCACGATGGTTTTCGACTTTGGACTTGAAGAGTGGTTATTGGCAAGTTGAAATGGAACCTGAAGACCGGGAGAAGACCGCGTTCACTATTGGTTCCGGACTATGGCAGTTTACAGTTATGCCTTTCGGTCTATGTAACGCTCCGGCCACCTTTGAGCGTCTAATGGAGACCATCCTGAGAGGGCTGTCGTGGAAGACCTGCCTGGTATACCTAGATGATGTGATTGTAGTCGGAAAATCATTCAACGAACATTTGAAAAATCTACAGGAAGTGTTCCGAAGACTACGTGGAGCCAATCTGAAACTGAGTCCGAAAAAGTGCCACATATTCAGAAAGGAAGTGAAATATCTCGGGCACGTCGTATCACAAAATGGAGTGGCAGCCGACCCCGATAAGATTCGTGCAGTTCAAGAGTGGCCAACACCGAAAGATAAACACCAAGTTCGTAGTTTTCTTGGGTTATGTACCTACTACAGGCGTTTCGTTCCTGGGTTTGCCAATATAGCGAAGCCTCTGACAAGGTTAACTGAAGATGGGCGCGAGTATGTTTGGAGCGGAGAGTGTGAAACAGCTTTCCAACAGTTGAAGCGTGCCCTGACAACAGCACCAATATTGAGCTATCCACGGACAGAAGGAAAATTCATACTTGACACAGATGCAAGTAATCTGGCCATTGGGGGTGTACTTTCTCAGATACAGGATGGACAAGAAAAGGTCATCGGCTATTTTAGTAAGGTTTTGTCGAAAGCCGAAAGAAGTTATTGTGTGACCAGAAAACAACTATTGGCCGTCGTGAAGTCTGTTGAGCACTTCTACAAATACTTGTACGGACGGAAGTTTATATTGAGGACGGACCATGCAGCGTTGAAATGGCTTCTACAATTCCGTAATCCTGAAGGCCAGGTCGCAAGGTCGAGCGATTACAAGGATACGACTTTGACACAGAACATCGAGCGGGCACTAGTCATCGAAATGCCGATGCTCTTTCAAGAAGACCCTGTCCAACGGATTGCCGTCATTGCTCTCGCTTGGAAGAGAGGGTTTGCCAAGTATTAAGAACTACCATCGTCAACGACAATTGGTTGCCGGAAGAATTGCAACGACAGCAGAAGGCTGATCCCGAACTAAAAATGGTACTGGAATGGAAGCGCGTGGGAGAAAGGCCTGCCTGGGAGGCCGTCAGCCCTTTCAACAGAACGCTCAAAGCATATTGGGCCCAATGGGAGTCCTTGAAGGTGGAAGACGATTTCCTGAAGCGAGTACTGGAGAGTGAAGATTGCACCACCATTAGGTCTCAGTTCGTGGTTCCAAGAAGCCGAGTGGCTACAGTGTTGCGACATCTCCATGACGGTGCCTCAGGAGGACACTTCGGTGTGAAAAAGAATTTGGAGAAAGTTAGGGAGCGTTTTTATTGGGTCAATTGTAAAGAAGACGTGAAGGAGTGGTGCCGGAAATGTGAACTATGTGCCACTGGTAACGGACCCTTGGGGAAACGAAGAGCACATATGAGGCAGTACAATGTGGGTAGTCCTCTGGAAAGAATAGCTATAGATATTGCCGGACCATTTCCCGAAACCGACGATGGGAATAAATACATATTAGTGGCAATGGACTACTTTACCAAATGGCCAGAAGCATATGCCCTACCAAACCAGGAAGCTGCGACTGTTGCTGACGTACTAGTCAAAGAGTTTTTCAGTCGCTTCGGAGTTCCCATGGAGCTGCATTCGGATCAAGGCCGCAACTTTGAGTCTGTACTATTTGGAGAAGTCTGTCGATTGTTGGGCATTCGCAAGACTCGGACCACACCGTTACATCCGCAGTCCGATGGAATGCTAGAAAGCATGAATCGGACAATGTGCAAATATTTGACCAAGGTCGTCTCCGATCATCAACGAGACTGGGACCAATACCTGCATCTGTTCCTGATGGCTTATCGTGCATCGGTCCACGAAACAACCGTCTGTGATGTTTGGACGCGAGTTACGGTTACCGTGTGATCTGGAATTTGGGTCTCCACCTATAGAGCAGGAGGTAGCCGGGAATGATTATGTCATCAACTTAAAGAAGAAGTTGGAGGATATTCACGACCGAACCCGAAACAATAGTCGAATCGCGAGTGACCGGATGAAGGCTACGTACGATGTGAGAGCCCAAGAAGGAGGGTTTCAACCTGGAGAGCTTGTCTGGTTATACAACCCGCAAAAACGTCGTGGCTATTCTCCAAAGTTACAGCGGAATTGGGAGGGCCCATACCAGGTGAAGAAACGAATAAATGACTTGATTTATCGCATCCAGAAATTGCCAAGAGGGAAACCAAAGGTGGTACACTCCAATCGTCTGGCGCACTATGAGGGAAATAATGACGCAGTCCCGGATCGGGAAGATGAGGCTGAGGTGGCTATCAATACCGTAAGGCCTGGAGATGATCAGCCAACCTTCAGAGAATTTATGGGTGCGTTTTCTGGAACTAGAAAAGCGCGATTCGAAGTCACGACTGAGATGCAACAAGATCTCTTCCGGGTCCCTGGTGATTATTCCATTGCCCACTGTGTCTCCGAGGATCTCCGTATGTCCAGGGGGATCGCAGTAGTGTTTAGAAATAAATTTGGACGGCTGAATGAACTTCGAGAACAAAATCCCTCTGTTGGTAAATCCTTACGCTTGCCTGATCATGACCGATCCATTTACTACTTGGTAACCAAGCAGTTTTACTACCAGAAACCGAGTTACGCCGACTTGTGGAGGGCATTATGGAATTTGAGGATCTAGTTGATTACCAGGGGAATTAACAAATTGGCAGTTCCCAAACTCGGCTGTGGGCGGGACCAGCTGGATTGGAGAATCGTTAGAAACATGCTGGAAGTTGTCTTTAGAGGTACGGACGACAAGATCTTCGTCTGCAGTTTTGACCCACAGCCCGCATTAAGGCCAACGAAGAGTGTAGACTGTTACTTCTACCGTAATGGAACGTGTAGTCGAGGTGAAGACTGTCGATATCGTCATGACCCGTTCTACAGGAACCAGAGCATAAAACCTGTTCTGGGACAGAACAGACTTGAAGAGGGGGGCAGTGTAACAAGAGAGAAAAAGAAAGAACCTCTTCTTCACACAACAAATGGAATATTCTACAGCATTCGAGAGAATGACGCATCGCACCAAGCATGTAAAGCAGACGCGGTTTATTCTAGCGCCTTCTAGAAATACATAGTAGGTTCCAGCGGCTTCTGGTACGATTATATGAGGGTATAAAATCGACTTCCCGGAGAAAAGAGGATCAGTCAACAGCGAGTCATTAACTGTTTATCACGAAATAAATAGTAAATGTAAAGATGAATGTTGTATTAAAAATTCATAATAGTTTTAGTGGTTTATAATCATAGCGTTAATTTATAGTGTATTGATTAGTGTTTGCAAATAAATATTAATTATTAATAGACGATTTAAACAGCACTTTTGTTATTATTTTAAAAAGAACGTTACAATAATATAGTTAAAATTTGTCGTCCTTTGTATCCTTAAATTAAGTTAAAATTTGTATCCTAAATACATTATGCAGAATAATAACTCTGCATAATGTATTTAGGATATGATCTTGTTGGTACAACCTAGTTCTGTATAGCAGTTATCATCTCTTCGATCACCAAGCAAAGGTTTGCTGTTCTCAGATATAGTGTTGAAGAATACATGTCTGCTTCCTCACTGATTGAGGGCCGATCTATTCACCTCCCTGTAGCTTTATCTGCTAGTTAATTGTCATGGATACCATTGTGGAAAAAATCGTAACTATAGCAACTAACTTCCAGATAAATTTAAAAGGAGGTGAATAGATCGGCCATAAGTCAGATATAAGTCTACTGCGAAGAAACCTCTCCTTCCACTCATTTAAAAATAAAATAATTTGTTTTCCAGGCACAACATGATTAACAATTAAATGCCTTAGTTCGACATCAAAAGCGTATCCTAACAATTATGCATATTAACTCGTACTAATCTCACACACTCGAAGTCAGTTGAACCTTGAGTTCGCAATAATAAAATGTCTCTACTCTCTACTCCATTCTCTCTATATCATGCAATTTATATTTAAATTATTTTCTTCTAATAGAAAATAGATGGACTAACATTAACTTTTCTTACTGTATAATTATGTTTATTATAGGCGTTTTTGGTTTATGACATATTCTTAGCTTTTTAAATAGTCCTCATAAGTCCTCTAACTATCTGCATATGTTTTTGTCATCATTTTGCAAATGAAGATAGGTGGTAGGTCTAATAGATTTAATGATTCAAACAATGTCTTTAGATCAATGGCTGTAGTGGAGAGCACTACTGGTATAATGCTTGCTTTGCCCGTGTTTTCATTGTTGCTTCAGCTGTGTCGCCCCCCATATTTATTTTCTCAACTGCGATAGTGTCTAGGTTAGACTACTACAATCTATTAAATTAGATTATATACAACATTATAAGATTAATTATTTTCTTCGTTTGTGTACCACGGTTATATCAGGTCTATTGCGTGCCATTGTTAAATCTGTTTGAATAGACCTGTCTCAATATATTGATTACAGTTTCCGGAGAGTAATAGTAGAGTGTATAGAGCTGGATCTACACCTACTTTATGCTTCTGCCCTACTTTAATGTGAAGGATTTTGGAAATCTGATGGTGTCGCTTTTGTATTGTGCTTGCACAGGTGTCTTGCAACTATATGTAATATGTTGTATAGTTTTAGAAGCACTTTTACATTTTCGACATTTGTCATCGGTTTGCTGCAATTCCATAATGTAGTTTCTATTATTTCTTGTTCTGATTGACCGGTTCTATTTTGACATCATAAACCCCTGAGTCTCAGAGAATAGCTCACTTATGTGCATTGTCACGTTAGACATTTCTTTATCGAGATACAGCTGTATCAAATTATTCAAATGCTTTCCATAGAAGGCTTACTACAACAAGTAATGTATGTATTTTTTAATTTAGCTTAAATGACGTACTTATATCTATATTCAGCTTGGCAGATTACGTTATACTGTTGTAGATCTTGAGCTTTGGTGTAAAAATCTGCTCTTGGCGAGGAAATAGTTTGTAAGGGGAGATCCCGGCGGTTCCCCTTACTATTTATTTATATAACTAATTATGCATAGCTCAAGCTGAAATAAAGAAAAATTAAACAACATAATAGAGCATGGGGTGGATAAAACAAACTCAATTCACGCTTAATAATGTTTATATTGCAAAAGAGAAAAGATAAAGATATAATTTCACACAGTAATATGCAAAACATAAAAATCAACAGGATATAATTAAACCCCAAATAATATGACCCTAATAAAATAAAAGGTTAAATATTTCGGCAAGTAACTTCGACGATTAAATGAAAAACAAAAAAATTATTTCAGAGGAAAAAATCTAGATTTTGGCCTCTTTTGTTACAATAAACCCATTCGGTGATTTAATACAACTAGTATCCTTGCTGTACCCCTAACAATTGCATAAAATGAATAAACGTGATAATTATAAATCAAAACAGTTGCAGATATATATACAAAATTGAATTAATAACCCCCAAAAGGCAAAGAAAAAAATATGATAATATCTAATAGTTAATTCTACAAATAACAATTCATAAATATAGTAATAAACCTCAAATAATTAATTAGTTCATTAGTCTATAAACACTAATTTCACTAAGCATTGATTCTTTAAGTTAATAAACTATTTTAAGATAAATTTCCAAAAGATAATTTCTGTTGTAATTTTCAAAATATTTGCGTTCTCTATACAAAAATATTTCAACTTGAGTGATAACACGTGCAGATACGGCGGTAACTGACACGAGAATTCGTCGCCAAAACAAATTATACAAATTACACTAAATTAATATTTCAGATGTAATCATCAATATATCAACGGTAAATAATATGTAATAAGAAAAGATCTTACTTATTATAACAGCACTAATTGGATCAGCGAGTCTGCTATTACACCAAAAATTATGAACGGTGTTAATTGCTGCAGGATCCAGTACGGAAGAAAGAAGGGAACTAGTCCACTCGACAGTAGTTCGTAATGAATATTGTATTGTATCGTATTGTCTTGAATAAATATTGTATTGTATATAAAAAAAAGGAAAAGAAAAAGGCTGAAATAGAAAAACGAGTCTTAACTCAAACTACTCAGAAACTTGATTATCTAAATAATCTCACCTGAGATTGAGGACGCCTTTAAAAGAAAATCTCCGCAATCAAATCCGCCTAAAGCGGTTATTCAAAAGAATAAGTTACGAACGAGGTCCATACAGATTCCATAAGGAAGCTTCAAACTTGAAGATAGCGAAACCAAACGCACGCACGGAGAGCCAAAATATCAATCGTCCTTTGAACGTAAAGCAACAACAGGTACCTTGGAGAGGCCAGCATGATACGCACTCGCGAAATGGAATATTTCGTTTAAGAGTCCTTACACACGTAACAACTCCCCCATTACTCGGAAGAGGAAAAATTTCCAAAGAAATTTTGCCGAAATAGCTAAGCAAAGCCAAAAAGATAGAGCAAAATCTACTAGAATGGACTCAGAAGACTGAGTCAAAACCTAACTCACAGGATAAGGCCCCTGAAAGCCGAAAACCACAACCCAACCCAACAAAAAACACTGTACTCGATTTACTAAATGTCAAGACACGTAATAAATCCGCCAAGAGTGTTTATTAAGTAACAGCAATGAAAGCGTACATTCGATACTGGTCACGGTCGCAGAGCTGAATGGAATTGCCCGCGTCGTCCATTAATCCAAAATGATTCACACGGGCCAACGGTCATAGTCACATCACGGTTCAGAGGTCAGTAGAAGCACAATTAGAAATGATGAGTAGCACAGCCACCCTTGCTCCGAAGAGAACGCCCGAAAGCAATCCCCCCCTCGGCAAGGAGCTGAACCACCCCCCCAAACTAACGGCCAGTGGTCGTTCTAATACAAGAGCATTAGAACAACGAAATGAAAAAGAAGAATATAGGATAGAAGATAGTATAGCTGAAAAGTTATAGGCGAAAAGGACATTTACACACAATTACAACAGCAAGACACAAAAGCATACGAACACAGACAGGAAGATAAAGGACAGAGAAGGAACACAAGACCTAGATAGAAAGGTCGGACACTGTCTCGGAAAAGAGAGATGAGCCAGGTTCCACAGAGACCTACCGTCGCACCCAACCAACCACACAAAACGACGAAAGCCTAATCAAAAAAAAGAAAGAAAGCAAAAAACGTTCGTCAACAGAAGCTAACCAAAACTACTGATCATCATCAGGAGGAGTGCCTTTAGGTCCTTAATGTGCCAAATTGTGGCTTTACCAACATGATCAACTAATTCATAAGTCCAGAGTGAAACTATTCTAGAAACCCTAAAAGGACCTACATACTTGGGGGCTAATTTCGCAGTAAAGTGTTTTATTGCGTCAGACAGGACATAATTCTTTCATAATTCAAAGAAAATCTTTCAGGTCGACGACGAAGATTGTAATGATGGGCGCTCTTATCATGAGCTTTCTTAATTCGGGTTTGCACATCTTTATACAATTTCGCAAATGCTAACTTCCTACTGACAGAATCAATAATAGGAAATTTCAATTCTGAAGGAACAAAGTTTTCTCCATTACCCTTTAATGATACTTCCCTGCCAAAATTAATAAAATTGGGAGTTTGTCCACTAACATCATGTTGAGCAGAACGAATAGCAAAACATAATTTGGGTACATACTGAGCCCAAGATCTGTGATTATCCGTAACAAACGTTCTTAACATACCTTTCACCACACGATTCACTTTCTCCGTAGGATTGCTTTGAGGGTGATAATTCGCGGTATAAGAAATTTCTATGCCATAATTATTAGTCATATCTCGGAATTGTTTACCCTTAAACTGGACACCGTTGTCTACTATAAGGGTCGGAGGTGCACCAAACATAAGTACAACATGATCTTCAATCGTTGGCGCAACACTAGCAGCAGTAGCGGAACGTAGCGGAAACAATAAAGCAAATTTACTAAATGTATCACAAACGACCAGAATATAACAGTAACCCGTAGGCGAACGAGGTAAAAGACCAACTAAATCTGCACTAACTAGTTGCCAAGGCCGGATGGCAGTAACGACTTTACTTAACATCTGACCTGCCGGAGTTTTATTATCGAACTTGGTACTGAGACAAGTCCTACAGTGTCGAACATATCTAGCAACATTACATCTTAATTTTGGCCAATCAATCAATCAATCAATTCGAGGAAACACGGGCGATAGTTTTAGAAATACCCAAGTGACCACTGGTAGGTTCGTCATGACAGAGTTTGAGTATGTCAATACGTTGTTCCTTAGGAGGAACTAATCTCCACTCTTGAGCAGAGTCATCGATACCAGGATAACTAGAACGGCTGTATTTATATAATTTATCCCTATAAATTCGCCATAACGGAAATTTGCGTGGATTGGTACGAACATTACTCAACATTCTCAGGTACCACTTATCTAAAGTAGCAGATCTATCAGATATATCGACGGCATCGATTAGAATAGGCACAGAGCGCGAGAGAAAATCCGGAACAGCATTTTCGGAACCTCTCCGATGAATCATCTCTAAATCATAAGGTTGTAAACGGAGTGTCCACCGAGCTAAACGACTTTGAGGATCCTTGAGATTATGAAGCCATAATAAGGAATAACAATCTGTAATGACTTTGAAGTGACAACCTTCAAGATAGTGACGCAACTTCTCTATAGCCCAAATAACTGCGAGACATTCGCGTTCTGTCGCACTATACTTTCGTTCTTGATTGGTTAAAGCGCGTGAAAGATAACAGATCACCTTTTCTCCATCATCAAACTGTTGACTGAGCACAACCCCGATTCCAAAAGATGAAGCGGCGGTTTGTAACGTAAACGTTCGTTCAAAATCGTGCCAAGCAAGAACAGGAGCCGTAATAAGATGTTCTTTAAGATTTCGAAAAGCCTGATCACAATCGGAAGTCCAATTCCACTTGGAATTTTTCGTTGGTCGAACTTGTTAATGGCACAACAATAGAAGCAAATTGTGGTACAAACCGGCGGTACCAAGACGCAGTGTCAACGAAGCGTCTTGCTTCTTTGACATTCCTGGGAGGCAGTATGCTAAGGATTGCCTGAATCTTATCTGGATCTGGACGTAAACCAAGCTCATCAACCACAAACCCAAGATACTTCAGCTGTGGACGGCAAAACTGACATTTATCAAAACTAACAACAGGTCAAGCGGCATGAAGTCTATCAAACACTTTATTCAAAGTAGCCATATGAGACTCAAGATCGTTGGAAACTATGATCACGTCATCCAGATAAACAAATACAGTAGGCTGTAAATCAGCACCTAAAACTGAGTCCATTAACCTCTGCCAAGTAGCAGGAGCATTAGTCAAGCCAAAGGGCATGACCTTGAAACGGTACAGTCCACCAGGTACAGTAAAGGTTGTGTAATCACGCGAACCCTCAGCTAGAGGAACTTGCCAATAAGCACTTTTAATGTCCAAAGATGACAAGTATTTAGCATCGCATAACTGATCTGAAATAGTAGAAATTAACGGTAAGGGATAAGAATCTTTATGCGTAACACTATTCAATTTGCGATAGTCTATACAGAAGCGATACGATCCGTCCTTTTTAGGAACAAGAAAAATGGGCGAAGACCAAGGACTTTTGCTTGGCTCAATGATTCCACTGTCCAACATACGAGTGATTTCAGAATCGATAATTTTTTGCTTTGCTGGCGAAACAGGATAGCATCTCTGCTTAATAGGTTTAGTGTTGGGCAGAAGTTCGACTTCATGTTCTACAACTGAAGTCCTACCTAAACTACTACTCATTAGAGTTTTCTTATCGGAAATCAATAAGTCTAAACTCGCGTTCTGATAAGGCGTTAGGGCAGAAGCACTGGTGAGGATATTTATCGAGATAGTTGGAACGTCTGTAGAAAAATGCCAAATACTCGTAAATCGGGCATTATATCCATGGCCATCCAAAAATCTACACCGAGGATAAGTTTATGAGGCAATGCAGGAACAACCAAAACATCGATCATCTTAACTTTATCTTCTAAACAAAACGGAGTACTGACTTATCCTTCACTCATACACTTATCTCCATTCCATACATTACATTCGACAGAGGGTGGTGTTAAAGACAGTCCAAGCCGATTTAAAATTGAATACCCAGAAGAACCAACTAGTGTTCTAGACGAACCAGAATCTAACAAACCTACGATAGGAGCACCTAATATAGTTACTTCTAAATAAGGGCGTTGATCTCCTATCACTCGAGACATCACATAATCTGAAAAAATATTGGTCGGGTTAGTCGAATCAACAGAAGCAGTGGGAGAACTTATTCGACTACTCAGCATCTCCCCGTGAAGTTTTCCGAACACTTGGGACAGACCTTGTTTGTCGTTCCAGACTGACTACAACGAAAACAGAATGGCCTGCGAGGTTGAGGACACTGACTAAAACGATGACCTATTTGATCACAATTGAAACATCTAAGCTTTGGAGCTTTTGCAGAGTTCTCAACTGAGTTCTGGTGAGGAAACAACAGCAATCTTTGAAGTTGAAGGTTTTGGTCGGTCGGGTGTGTAAATAAACGCAAATTCAGGAGCTACGTAAGATTTCCTAACCCTAGATGGAGGATGATAATTATCTGCTCTATGCTTCTTGGTCTCTAATTTCAGACATTCATCTTCTAATTCAATCAACGAATTGACATGAGGTAATTGCATAGTATAGAAAGGAGCAAGATTTCGAGATATTATATCTAGTTGCACTTCTTCAGAAGCGGACCCATAACGTCGGAACATGGCTAACATGCAGGAAATATAGTCTATAAAATTTTCAGAAGGATCTTGTGTACGCGATATATATCTTGGAAAAGTCGTGATTTATAATCTGAAGTTTCATAATGTTTCACTAACAAAGTTTGTAACGATTTCCAATCCGTGACCCTAGAGCGATAAGACCTATAACGCAAGAGAGCTTTACCCTCGAAAAGGTCAATAGCCGACTCGAAAAGTTGACTTTCAGTAACGTTTCTGGCGATCATAAGTTCTTCAACTCGTTCTAGGAATTGATGAACCGAAATTCCATTAGAATCCCCACTAAACTTGATGTTCCATTTCCTAACTGGTAACAAAGATGCATGACCTTGTTCTAAAATACCATCAACTCGAGTAGAGTTATGAGCAGGAGGCTGACCTCTATCACGATAATCATTAGGAGAAACGGGCTTGTTCCAATAACGTTTCTAAACCAGCAGGGGTATTGTCTAACTTATCTAGAAGTTCTAAAAGACTACCCAATAATACTGACTTAACATTAGCTTCTTCTTTAGTAGTAGCGACGATTGGAATCCTATTTAACCTATTGATACAATGATGTATTCGTATTCGCAACGTATGTGACATGTGACGGGCGCTAGATAAGAATTCATCAACTAACGTACCTAACTCGTAAGCCTTCTGTTGAAGAATACCTAATTCTTTCGGTATATCTACTTCTAACTCTGGATAACTAAAGGAACTATTTACATTTTCAAGTTTAATTAATGGTCTTAATAAACTTCGCAATTCATCTACTGTTCTATGTTCATCTACTTGTGTACCTCTAAACTGCAATTCATAAATAAGCTCAGCTTTCCGAAGACAACCAGCTTCTATTTTCAACGAAGCCATAATGAACTAAGACTAAGAGCTAACTAAACTAAACTTTACTAAAGTTATGCTGCTATAAAGGCACAAAAAAATAAACCAATTCACACCTCACTACAAAAAAGGCGAAGCCTAGATAAGCATCGACGTATATACACCTATAGCAAATTATTAAATAAACAGTGTGAGCGTAGATTGAGTAAATAATTAGTGGCCGCCAATTTTAAGGGGAGATCCCGGCGGCTCCCTTACTATTTATTTATATAACTAATTATGCATAGCTCAAGCTGAAATAAAGAAAAATTAAACAACATAATAGAGCACGGGGTGGGTAAAACAAACTCAATTCACGCTTAACACTGTTTATATTGCAAAAGAGAAAAGATAAAGATATAATTTCATACAGTAATATACAAAACATAAAAATCAACAGGATATAATTAAACCCCAAATAATATGACTCTAATAAAATAAAAGGTTAAATATTTCGGAGTCGGCAAGTAATTTCGACGATTAAATGAAAAATAAAAAAATTATTTCAGAGGGAGAAAAATCTAGATTTTGGCCTTTTTTGTTACAATAAACCCATTAGGTGATATACAAAATTGAATTAATGACCCCAAAAGGCAAAGAAATAAGGCTGAAATAGAAAAACGAGTCTTAACTCAAACTACCCACAAATCTGATTATCTAAATAATCTCACCTGAGATTGAGGACGCCTTTAAAAGAAAATTTCCGCAATCAAATCCGCTTAAAGCGGTTATTCAAAAGAATAAGTTACAAACGAGATCCATACAAATTCCAAAAGGAAACTTCAAACTTGAAGATAGCGGAACCAAACGCACGCACGGAAAGCCAATATATCAATCGTCCGTTGATCGTAAAGCTACAGGTACCTTAGAGATGGCAGCATGATACGCACTTGCGAAATGGAATATTTCGTTTAAGAGTCCTTACACACGTAACAAGTTTGTTGGTTGTGTAAGTTGGTTATTTTAATTATTTCACACCTTCTAGATAGTCTAGAAGGTAGTCTTTTGCTGACGGATCATGAATGGTGATCTTTATACTACATGAGTATCTATCTGTTTTATATCCAGTCTAGTCAATACGTTGGGGTTAAACAGGTGACACCAAAGTTGATTGCCGCGAAAACATTCTCCATTCATCTTAGTTAATCATATCTTCGCTTTAATATCGTTTGAAGGATGTTCCGTTATTTCAATGTTATACAAAATACGTGTTTTAGTTGCAGCAATGTGTTTGATATCATCTACATATATTAGAAAGGACAATCTTGTTTTTTGTATTTGCCCCCACTTTTATTTCAAATTGGGGTTATTAAGTAGATTTGATAGAAAACGTGAGGCAAAACTAGAGGGGACTAATTGCCCTCCCCCCCTCTAGAATTATATTAGCAGTACAGTACTGTGCTGCTTTGTAGCTAGAATCTATTATAATACATCCATATGCAACGACAATGGTATCAATCTTTTTATTGGCCAATCAGCATACAGCTTCCAGCTCTTCTTTATAGCTTATTACCAAAAGCAATAAATCAATAAGCATTTTAAGACATTTTTCTAAATAGTTTTTGGTTTTCTTCATAAAGTTTAATATGTTTTTGACGTAAAATAAATTCTTATTTCGATTGATACCAAAATTTCTACTTACAAGGGTACTTGCAAGGGTACAAATTTAGAAGAAAAATGATAAAATTCCATTGGATTTCCTATATTATCGTTTACAAAAACACAGACTGTATTGCTCACCATGTACATCACTACATTTCCAACCTCCATCAGGAAGGCATTGAAGTATATGGATTGCCATAGCAACATAATAAATAAATAGTAAGAAATAAACATACAATAAGATACACGCCTTTTATTGCTTGTGCTGTTCTTATAGGAAATTTCTTGAAATAGCGTATCGATTGATAAATCAACACCCCCATATGCTATAGTACACGTTGCAGTTTTTCACAAAGCAGATGTTGGAAATCTCACTCACGGGCCTCAAAAGATACATGAACACGCTATGAAGATATTTCCAACATATATGGTAATCTACTGCACAGTAACTTGCAAGTTACAACTATAGTAACAGCACAGACAAGAAGTGTTGCTTTTTCGAGTTCATGGTCTGAACTGAATTTACTTTTGCTAGCAACTTTAAATATGGAAATAGTGTTGATACTGCTGCCACGGCATTGTACGTAACTATTGCTCTTTACGTATTTATATTGTACGCGCATTAACATTACGTTCTTGTAGTAGTGGTTTTGAGTTATTTTCGCATTTCGCGATGCGTTTTGTATACACGCGATGTGCATTCTATTTTCACATGATATCAAGGCAGATTTCAGACAAGCATTTATACATCAGGTTTATTTTTGGATCTTGCATCAACATTCCATTCAATTTAATGTAACTAATATTTTACTTACTAAATGAAAATACTAACAATAAAAAAATCTTAGGCAGGCGAACAATGATAAAAGATTTGTGTCACCATTTAATCCTTTTCTTCATGCTTATTAATAGCTGCTTAATTTCCGACGTTTGTTTTTTAATACTTTGACATCAAATTTTGAAAATCATAAGACAGTCTTTCTATTGTAATTTACAAGATGAATATAATATCACCCACTTAATTCAACTAATAGTAACATTACTCCAGACATGTTTCCTTTATTTAAGTGAACACGTGTAGTCCTAATTACAATTTATCCAGCAGTTGTCATGTGGAATTAAGATAAAACCCTGTAATGTTAATAAGAGGATATCAAAATGAGGAGTTCTGATATAAACAGATAAGAGAATTATTTGGTTTACCGAACCAAGGCCAATTGTTTTATGCCGTTTATCTAATTTCTAAGGGCATGTCTGTTTCAAACTCAAAAAGGAGTAATTACTAACACAAAATTATTATTATATCTTTTCTAATAAACTATAATTTACAAATAGGCCAAGACGAATACAAAGCACAAATTAAATCGTTCCAGACGTAGAATAATAATTCAGGCCCGTGCTACTGTTATAACTAAACTGCTACCAAACTACTCAGGACCCTAAATTTTGCTTTTGCTTTAAATTTATGTGGTATAATAGCCGAAACTACGCAACAAAAGTAAGGGATCACGGATCACTATTATAAGCAAACACACCTTGGGAACAAATGCAGTTCAAGTAAGTAAATTTGACAAGGGGTTGCTGATTATTTTACATTAAGCTGGATAAGGTTTAATTAAAAGGGTCTATACTGTAAAACCGTATAAATTATGATGTAACCTTAAAAGTTGTAGTAATTAATTTAAGACTAGTCTGTAAAACGAAAATAATTAAAGCAGAAAAGTTTTACAAGAAAATTATAGGAGGCATACTAGTTTGATAAGAACGTTTTCTTGCAGGCGAAATGAGTAACATTAAAAAAATGCAAAACTGTGCTAACAAAGTTTATTATTTTATCAGTACATCAGAGTTAGGCCAGACTGGAGTAAATTTGCTCAATTTTCAAGTAATTCTCTCTTAAGTAGGGGAGCAATTAGCAAACAGAAATTAGCAATGTTGTTGCCTACAAGCAGGGATAGGCTAATTCACAAATATTAGAATATAATCCATTTCATTACATCTAAAATAATATGAAAGTACCAGGACTAAATAATTAGCAGAATTGTACATCGCAGCTCAGAAAATACGCACTTAATAAGAAACTTTTAATTTATTATTGATTCTCAGCAAAAAAATAAATTTATAAAATGTAATACTTCTCGTAAAATAACAACTAACAAAGTAAGAAAGTACCATAAATATATAAAAATAAATGTAATAGAATCTTCTTGGTGTAGACAATTCTCTTTTTCTTCTTATCATACACTTTTATTGACAACGTAAAAAAATCGCCTTGCGATTCTGTGTAATTATGTACTTGTATATTTGTATGTTGGTATATTATTATTATGATTCAGAATAAATATTATAGTATTAGTATTACTTAGGACCATAAAATAACACATGTAAATTTTCAAGGCCAGTCTATAACAGAATGTAAAGATTACTCAATTTTGTTTTAAGTGATTAAACTAATAAGACGTTGTGAGTAGCCTTTCATGACTATTTTATTCAAGTTTTGTTTTATAATTGAATGTATTACACATAAAAGCTAAAAAGTATAGAAGCGGTTTTCTGTCTAACTTAAAGGGCTATAAGCAGCGAATATTTAAGGCATAGGTACCTAATAACCATTCTTATCATACACTTTTTTAACCTTTCATGTACAATAAACAAATATTTAAACCAACTCTTATATTTTAATATAATCACTTTTTTGTATTAATTTGTGTTTATTATACTCCTCGTTCTGGGTCTCGTAGAGTTCATATTAATATTAACATTTATGAAATTCATTAATATTCAATATCAACTTCAATTGCAGTTGTTTCAAACTCGACTAGTGACTCGTAGCTGAGGCATTGGCAACGAAGCAGGTCAATTTAGTCCTGACCGTTTGTAATGAGGTCCATCTTGATAATGTACTTTTTAATGTCATGAATGGCACTTTCTCGATTGATCTATTGATGCCGCACAGTCAATCAGACAATCTGATACTGAACTGAAGAATATACCCTTTTTTTTAAACATCATCGCCGAAAAACTTAAGGAATAACTTACTTTCTAATAAATTACTGCTTTATAATAACTAAATGGATAGCTGCCTCTTGGTAAAATTTTAGCAATTTGTTGTTCGTAGTCTCTTAATTATTCTTCGTTGTCACAAGTGATTATAATATTTTGTAAAGAATATATTCCGGCTTCCCTATTGCAATATAAACAATAGCAAGTAATTATAATTATACCTAGGTACATGTGCTCGTTCATCAACATCCTTGAATTCTAATTTGGCTTAGTGTATGTAATAATTATTTACATAAAATTATATACTCACCCAAAGAACATTAAATGGAAGCCAGCATAGGGTGAAGACGAATACGACCATTACCATCATTTTCACCATCTAGAAAAAGAAAACGTTTATTATTTAATTACTTTATAACTATTATTATATTAAGTACATGTTTGTATAAAATTTTTAAATTTTTTAATTGCTGCAAAATACACACAGCGAATAATTTAAATAAATAAATACACAAACGAAGAATGTATTAATAAATTGACAATTGGGATTTAGACTACTGAAGATGTAATTCAAGAGTTTAAAGTAATTCAAAGGGTGTCATTACGTACATTCGTTTTAGCTAGCTCATTGCATTGCAATATATGTTAGTTCAATCACAATATATGTAAGTGAAAGTAGTACAAGTATGAAAAGGGAAACTGTAATAAATGCTTGGTCAGCACTTATTCTGTATATAAACAATCATTCTCAGAGAACAGGTTAGGTTTATTCCACAAACACGAAGAAGCAGCACTTTCTGGTGACGTTAAAAAAATGTGTTTTTGAACATTGCCTAAGTGTGCATGCGTTTTTATTTAATATAATGCTTTCATAACTTTGTTTTATTCCCTTCTACTCGCTACGCTTTCCTTATTAATATGTAATTTATAACATGATATATGTTCATTCTAATCTGCAATTTGTAACCATAGGTTAAGTAACATGAACAGTTGCATCAACTTTTCAGTTATTCAATTCTATTATACAATTTTTAAGGAACAAGAGTAAAAGTAAGAGTAGAGAATTTCTTACAGTTTTACATTTGTGTGTATATACCAGTACCCTTTCTTACTTTATTACTAATTTTAAACATTTGACAGTTTGGAGCCAAGCTGCAAATTGGACTCTTTTGGGTATACTAACAGTGATCAGTAAAGCTTTTCTGGAATTACTTTTCGAAAGATGTGTTCGTCTTGCAGATTTCAAGAAGATTAGAATTTAGTTTAAACAATTTCAGTTTTTTAGTTACATGTTCTTTCTAAAGTAGGCACTCAAACCTTGTTTATCATGCTTCAGAAAGGCTGCTACATATAAACTGCATGCTGTTCATTATTATTCAATGTATTCAACTTTCTATTTAGTGTACATTTTAAAAAAAGAATGTGAAATGTAACTTTTTCTTATTGTTAAATAGTCTTCTTCTGACAGTTTGAATACAGAAATATAAGAACAAGGTACTCTTATAACCTTAGAAACTTCTTATTTTCATCACATACTAATGTAACTTGCCTAGTAGTCCTTGCTATCACGTCGCGTTGCGTAGTTGACAGCAACAGTGTCAAATTCATAATAGGCGCAAATGTAGTATCGTTGAATGCAACGTTTTAAATGCATATCAATAAAATTCAATACGGTAATAAATGGGAAATATAAAATATACAACTTAGATCAAATTTAATGTTACACCGTAGTAAAGAAAAAATACATGTCGTGATATTTGGAATATATTTGGGGTATATAATAGTTTAATTAGATTTATTAGGCAAATATCATACATAAATTTCAATTTTCCAATGTTAGGGTGTTACATAACCTCAATTTATAAAATAAATAAATTTTGAAAAGAGATTAGTAGTACAATAAAATACATTTAGGTTTAACAGGCACACAAATCCACTTAATAAAGATACTTAATGATACTGTAGTATTCAGATTTTCTTAGAAAAAGTTAATTTCTCATCGTTAGTGTAACGAGATGTGTTCCATATATCTATTTCTAAATGTAGAAATGTATTGGTTGATATTCTGGTAGAATTTGATCTAGAATAATTAAAGCGAGTTGTAATTAAAGTGTATGCATAAACCCACTTATCCGACGGAATTGTGTAAATTTTTAAATTTCATTGTAACGATATCAATATAAGATATATTTCAGGAGTTATTTTCAATTTTATAATTTATATGAAATAAATAAAGATTATTAAAAGTTTCACAGTTTTATTAAAATATACCTGACAATATTGTTTCGACAGCTATGCTGTCATTATCAAAGGTAATATGACAGCATAGCTGTCGAAACAATATTGTCAGGTATATTTTAATAAAACTGTGAAACTTTTAATAATCGTTATTTATTTCATGATTATGGAGTTCCACAAAATAAGGCTGGAAACAATAAACAAGATTATAATTTATAGATACAATATATTTCTGGAATTTCGTGTAACTACATCTTAATCACATGATTTGTCGAGATTCTACTGGAAAGGTTGTGTTTCTTTGTTAAAATTATTAAACATCAGCAACTTATCATCGTAAAATTGTTTTATGTAAATGGGGTT
The DNA here is from genome assembly GCA_929113105.1 of Agrypnus murinus. Classification (NCBI taxonomy): domain Eukaryota; kingdom Metazoa; phylum Arthropoda; class Insecta; order Coleoptera; family Elateridae; genus Agrypnus; species Agrypnus murinus. The sequence continues at coordinate 17,770,457 of OV816024.1, read as the reverse complement.
GCAGATCAGTTACAGATGCGGCTAAAAGTATTGCAATAAGTCGGTTATTATGTAATCAAAGTGTTTAAAGATATGGATTAGTTACAAAGAGTTAAAAGTAATTTAAATTAATTAGTGTAAGTGATTTGAAGTTTCTTCATCGACATTCCAAACGTTTGTTAATATACAAAATAAACCTTCTGTTGTATATTTTTGGAATCTGTAAAAGAAGGGCAACATTTCTGTTTTTTTAGTTTTGTGTTTGTTAATTTAAAACAAAAGAATTTGGTTACGTAAATTTTGAAAATTTAAAAATCTTTTGTTTTTGAAAAAAATTATAAATAAGACTCGACTGTTCTCAGAAAATAATTCAGTACTAAATATCACTGAAAGGGAAAATAGCCCGAGAGCTGGCGAACAAAAAGTGTAAGAGTTTTATAAAGGCTAATGTTTTAATATTATTTATTGTTTCCAGCCTTATTTTGTGGAACTCCATAATCATGAAATAAATAAAGATTATTAAAAGTTTCACAGTTTTATTAATTAAACAATATTGTCAGGTATATTTTAATAAAACATTACAAAAATAAACATCCTGAAAAATCGAATTACGCCAAACACCTTTTAGAACAAAATCACACAATGACTCCTCAAAATAATATTAAATTCCTACATTTTTGTAATAACAAACGCAAATTAGACATTTTAGAAGCCTTTGAGATATACAAACACAAACTCAGGGTACCTTTAATGAATGAACAACTTGAGCTCAGTAATTCTCCGTTACTGGAAGTATTAGATGTTTAATTATGATTTTTATTATTAATTTTATTATTATTATTATTATTTTATCTAGTTACCTATTTTGTATCTACCTTAGCGACGTGTTTGTTTATAATTATATTACCTTTGATAATGACAGCATAGCTGTCGAAACAATATTGTCAGGTATATTTTAATAAAACTGTGAAACTTTTAACAGTTTTAATATTAGCTTATATTTAAGGTGAAAATAAGTATCCTACACAAAAGAAGCTCGAATATAGGGACACTTGGCGTCTGCGCAGTTTGAAAGTTGTAATCTAAGTATTTTGTAAAAGCTAAAAATTGATCACTAAGCAGTTTATGTAATAAATAACTGGAAAATATTGAATTTTGACTATTTGTTTATTCAAATTTAAAGCGTTTAAATCAAAATGAATTTATCTTATTAAAAATCTTGACTGTAACATACACGCCGACGCTATTTAAAAATCAAGCGCGCGTGATATCGTTACTTCTAGCGACTGCTGACTAACTCGGTTCTATCAAAATGAAGTGTAACTGTTTTTTTGATAAACTATATTCAATATATTAACACTGCACCAAATTTCAGCTTTTTAAAATCAATTACACTGACCTCATTTTTCGTCGTACTTATAGAGAGATATAGGGTTACACACGTATTAGGTTACACGCTTGTGATCTCTCTATAAATACGGCTGTTAGATGGCACTACTTGTTGTTACAACTTTCAAACTGCGCTGACGCCGAGTGTCCCAATATCCGAGTTTCTTTTGTGTAGGATATATATTTACACCCAAAATATAAGCTAATATTAAAATATTAGCCTTTACAAAACTCTTACACTTTTTGGTCGCCAGCTCTCGGGCTAAAAGTTGTGCTCCCTCAGGCTACTCATATAACCTAAATTGTACAATTTATGTATTTAAAAAGTGAGATTAAAATCAACGTCTAAGTAAATATAAATAGGTTATTCTAACTATTCTAGTAAAAGAACAACATGTATTCCTGGCTACTACAAAAGTTGAAATTGTAAGGATAGCGTGCAGAATTAAAAATAAGGTTATAGTTAAACTTCAAAAATAAATCAAAGTAAGGTTATAATGAAGTGTCAATGCTAAAGATTTAAAACGTTAATTAAATAAAAGTGTATAATCAAAGTTATTTAAAACAATAAACATTTAAAAGTTCCAATATTAAAAGAAGAAAATTAACATCGTTAATAATTAAGAGAGATTTATTTGAATAATAAGTTAATAAAGATTTATGGACCAATTTTTGAAAAGAAGATATTATTTATTAAACTATAGCAAACTGGTTTACAATTGTATGGAAGTAATAATTTGATCGATACAAAAGCGCTGAATTCAAATACTACTTGGATAGAATTATTTTAATTTCTGATTTTGATTTGAGGGAGAAATTTATGATCATTTGTTTAGAAACTCGAGTATTAGCGATGGTAATATTGGGCGCTAATTTCAAAACAGTGAGTTTACAATAATAATAATTTATAATAATTGCTACAACCCCTAGCCTGGAAACCAGGCCCCAGAAGCTATAAGCTTGTGCGGGAGGGAAGGGGCGATTATTATTATTAAGTAGGCCCTAAGTGCGGCTGCAGCCGACTTACAGATGGAACAGCGCAAATCCCACATTTGTGTCACAGCTAAGGAAAACAAATAAGAATTTAATTATTAAATTTTGACACCAATGATTATTATTATTAATATAACTGAAAACATATAATTTATAGAAAAATTCCAAATAATAGAAAATAAAAAAGTTATAAATAAATATTTTTTTTACTTTTCTTTAAAGTTAATTGATTTATTTTTTGTGTAAGATTATAATTCTTTGCGTTAGGATTATTCAAGAAAGATTGACTAATATTTCTTAATTTTATTATTCTGATTCATAAAAAAAAACTAATTGGTGTCGCATATTTTGTTATTATTTTCGTTCTGTTTATTTAAAGTTAAATATATAAAACATTGTTATATATCTGTGTACAATTTATTTGTGTATATCATCTTCTGTTGCCCATGATAATTTGTTAACTACGATCATAATATTTTATGATAAATATAGCATAGCAAATATAGATTTTTTTATATAGGTAAGGAGGTTTATTTACCAAGTTGCTAAATTATTTTTCATTTTTTATTTTATTAGAGAATATTAAAATTAATACATTAATCTAAACAACTCGCATATTTTAATTCATAGTTAACCGAATAGCGTTCCTAGTTTTTCTCATCTTTAAAGACTATAAGTGTAATTCAATTAAAAATTATTACTTACTTTTGTTGACAGAAGCATTGAAATACTAGACATTAACATTTTATTGTTAAGACATTACATAACTAACGAAACGGTGGTTTTTAATATTTTTACTTCCATTACTGACTTCCGTAAAACAAAATTAATTTTTCCTTTTAAGTTTTCATTTGGCTTCTCTAACTTAATTACGTGTTTTATATACTTTTGCTTTTATTACTGCAAGGCTCAGTGAAATAAGTATTTTATGATATTTCTCCCCTCTTTGTTGTTTTGACAATAAAATAGTCGTATCTATAGCATCAATATTTATATAAGATCTAACCTATTTAACCTAACCGATTTTTAGTAATTAAATCAGTTTTAAAACTGCTAAAAATATTTTGCGAAAAACTTTGTTAAACTAATTACGCCTACCTGATCAAGCATCTCAATCAGTGCCCGTTCGGAAATTATCTACTGGATAAATAAAATTATTTCACTGCAAATTAATAGTACAACCTGTTGCACTGAAAGTGAATTTGGGAAACTGAAAGTGCGAGGAAAACTAATTAAAGATGTGGAAAGTTTCTAGGGGACAGGTATAACGTAATAATTTGGGGTAGAATAGAAATTCTGGTGATATGTTCAGTAGGGCAACATGAAATCTTTTAACAAATTTCAGGAATGTTAAACACATTTTCACTCGTTTTTCTCTTTCGTAATTTTCTATTTCATACACTGATATTTTGGCTTTTAATAAAATTTTATTTAACTGAATATTGATGGAAAATTAATAGCTGTGGAAGACGTACCGCCGTTCGTTATGCCCAACATTCCTCTTTTATTAGATTAATGACTTTTAAATTCCAGTTATTTATTATTCGTTAATTTAAGAAAACGTGATCCTGGGGAGACTTTATGCTGTAATAAATACACCATTTCTCAATTTTAAGGAAATGTGAGAATATATTTTCATGTCTAATCTTTTCTTATTTTGATATACTTTACAGCTATAGACATTTAAATGGTATAATTAATGATACTAAAAAGGCGAGAATCTATACAACATTAGGGAAGACAATGAGACAAGACAAATCAAAAGAAGACAAGATAATACTTATAAACGACTGGTTTATGAAGTAAAAATAGTATACAGGGTGCCGTTTAGGTTTAAAATTATTCGGAAACTAGAAAATCCCAATTTGTGTTACAGCTAAGGAAAACTGCAGAAAACCTTAAGCAGATGCCGGCACGGGGTTCGATCCCGATCCGCTTGGGTGATAACAGTTATTATTATTATTAACATTGGTTTGCTTTTTTATTGGCAGCATTAATATTTAAAAATTCTTCATTTAATATTTGTTTCTAAACTAAGTTTGCTAAACACCTTTTGAATATCATTTAATAGTCACATCTTTCATAATTAATTCGAAGTTTATAATTTTCTTATAAACAATTTTCGAAATTATTAAGTATTAAACATACTTTGTACCTTTTCTAGCTATATATGTATTATAACTAACTTTTAATTCTTAAAAGAATTTAATAATCTCGTTAATTTATTTGCATAATTGTTATTATATTAATTGATCATTTAGGTTTTGTTATTACTAATAGTACAAATATTCTTTTGTGTATAGTTACTGAGATGTTTCAAATTTCTTTAATCTTAAATTTATTTAAAATTTGGTTTTATGAATTTAAGAAATTTTACATTTAATTAAAAAAATGTATTTAAAACTTTTATTTAATTGTGCAATTTTAAGTAGATTTTAATTTTAATGATTTATTGAGTAATTTACTTGATTGATTCCTAGCATTTTATCAGAATATTTCATTAATGAGCTTCAAACTCAGCAGTATCGTAAAAGTTACAAACCTAACTCCACCTTTTATAACAGTTCACAATCAAAACATAGAATAATTTCTAATATAACAATTAGTAAGATATAATAAATATAACAAATGAAGGATATCTCGAACAGTTTCTTTAAACTTAAATGGCTAACGTTAGTTGTTCTATGATAAATTTTGTTTTTAATTTGATATAAACCCATTCCATAATTTAAGTGTGATAGATCAAATTGTCGAACCGATCGAAACTAAATCCGTATAAAAGATGATTTTTATAATTGTAAGATTAGTAATGAAGCAACATATTCCTAAGACCGGCTTGATTCTATCGGAGAATGTAATTAGCTCAAGTTGCTGGTACGTTAGTGGTAAGAAGTGGGTAGTTCGAAATGGATGAAGCGAGCCACAAACAGTATTTAAAATTCTCATAAAGGCTTCTAAACATGTTAATTGGCCTAGAAATTACAACATAACTAACGAGCCAATTATGTTTAATTAGCCACATGTTTTATGGGTCATTTTTATTTATATGAAAATAATATAATAGTAAAAAAGACATTTTTGATTGCGTTCACTGTCTCCAGCCTTACTTTGTGGAACTCCATAGTCATGAAATATAATATAAATACAAAGATTAGTTCAAGTTTCACAAGTTTTACAAACATAGGTTAAGATTGGTTAAGATAAAACTTGTGAAACTTTAACTAAACTTTGTATTGATATTATATTTCATGATTTTTATTGCAATCATTTTTATCATTGATGAGCTCTACAAAAGTAGTCGTCAGCGGAGAAAGATCAAAAGAAGTTCTATTAGAAAGCAAAGATATAACAGATCTTGTAACGAAGTTACTTACGCTAGGATTTAATTATTTATTTGTATATGTATTTGCTATTTAAAACTGCCATGCAAGTTTCGCCGCATGATCTCGCTCTTCTCCGAGAAGAGCAGGTCTTGCGTCCCCGCTTGACCTTACACGCGTAAGTGTGAGCCGTTTAAACCTGGACGAAGAGCCCTAGACACTGATTTTTCACTGAAGCTGCCCTGGGTCCTACCGCTGACTCTCGGTAAAAAGAACTGGCGTTCGAGACCGGACGGCATCAACGATACATTCTCCGTCCGAATGGCGTCGCAATCTGCATAAGTCGATAGTAGGTATATTATTGAGTACAATAATGACTGCACTGGAGGTGCCCTTAAAATGTATTACAACAATTTTGAAGCTCAAGAAAAAAAATAATTGTAGTGAATAATTCATGATTCATGCTTAACTTTGTTCGTGAGTAATAATAAGCAACTCTACAACTATTTAGACTGGCATCAGTAGTAATGCATGTGGTAAATAAGAAATATGAATAATGTTTTACTCAAAGAGTTTCGCAATAGTGAACCATTCATGTTATATTTTGGCCTCGGTTCTAATTCTTATATCTATTTCTAATTTTACTTTGTTTAATATATATTTTTCTTGTCATTTAATTAATTTTTTTAATTTTTTGTTCTTTAGCGATCGCAACTCAGACAGTCTAACGGCAGACCGCTAACTCATCGGCCAGGGATTAAATTCCCATATAGCGGATTTTTATAGGTACGTAACGCCAGCACCCCATTAACGTTAAGTACTAATTAAAGACTAATTTGTACCAACAAAGAAAGTTTGTACTTATCCTCGATTAGCCGTAATTTAAGCTATAAAAGTGGGGGCGCTGGCAGTAGTTGAAGCTAACACCCCTACTTCAATTAAATTTAACCACTTCAATTAAGTTAAAAATTTCTAGCCTACAATTAACCACTTCAATTAAGTTAAAAATTTCTAGCCTACAATTAAGTACTAATTAATGATTAATTTGTACCAACAAAAAAATTTTTACGTATCCCCGTATAATCGTAATTTAAGTTTTAAAAATGGGGTGCTGGCAGAAGCGGAAGCTAGGACCCCCACTTCAATTATATTTAAAAATTTCTAGCCTAAAATTAAGTACTAATTAAAGACTAACTTGTACCAACAAAAAAATTGTACCTATCTCCGTTTAACCTAATTTAAGTTTTAAAAATAGGGGTGCTGGGTGCTGGTTGGCAGAAGCTGCAGCTTTTAGATTTTATTTCCATCAGCATCTATATACTTTATCATATCACAAACGTTACAAAAGTACAATTTTTATTTAATTCTGTCAGATTTTCAGATGTTTCAGATAGTACTTGCCCAAAGACCTATAAATGTGGGTGGTAAAATAAAGTGTTTACTTCGGCAGATCGGTGCACACTTAAAACTGTAGAATCGCCCTATGTTTGTGTTTACTGTTAGAACACAATGTTTACTATATAGCGGTTTAGTTGCAAAAATTCTGTCAAAAATTAAAGATTTTCTTGCTAAATTTTAAACCGAAGAGGTGGAAGTAGGATTGCCTCTTAAAATGAGACATCTGAGATTGTTATTTTGGTTAATATTTGTTGTCACCTAATCAGTATCTTGAACTTGGTATTATGATCTATATTTTTGATCTAGGAGGAAGCCCACTAATTTGAAGTAAGCATTTAGAAATTCAGAAATATTATATAGCTACAATAGTACATTAAAGAACGAGTTTCATAAGGCAAGATTTATTACATAATTCTAAATTTAGAAAATTTGTATTTTGTGTCTTTCATTACTTTTTAAAATAAAGAAAATAGCAATTTCAAAGTTTAGGAAATTTTATGGTAGATGACAACACTGATGTGACATTTGAAAATTCAAATTATCAGAGTGAAGTTTATGTCAATTTTTGATTTCTTTCAATTTTTTTTCAATGCTACCAAAAAGTTGGGTTATTAGAGCACTCAAATGAGCTATAAACGCCATGATCGTAAGTTAATTTAATTAATTAATTTAAGATACACATATAAAAAGCTTTTTTATTGCACTCAAATCCTTTAAGACACTCGCTCGTGTGTTAAACCGTTTGCACAATAAAAATAGCTTTTTACACTTGTATTGTAAATATCTATTAAGTTTTCAAAATAAACATGTATTATGATTGATTGAATCCGTCGTAGGCGCCAGGTGCATCATTCTGACAAGTAAATAAAGACACTTAGCTCAGTTTCACAAATAAATAAATTTTATTAGCTTTCTCGAGATTTCGGTTTTTTCGCCAGCGCCAGAAGACTGAACATTTAGAAAAAATTACAAGATATTGCGATAGATATAGGCGATTTATGGTTGCATAATCTCACTTTTAAAGTAATAGATTTTGAAAAATATTTTCTTAATGAAAATAAAATTAGTTAATTAGACTAACAGCACACAAAAACTCTTTACGCAGATAAAGGATCTACGGGAATTCAAATTTTCATAGTAAAAAGGTAAATATTTCTCATAATTTAACGATTTGGGAGGTCGTTTATGCATTTTTTTTCAACTTATTTAAATTTAGTTCATTAAGTTTAGGAACAGACAAAATATGTTGTATTGAAGGTGTATGCAATGTATAGCAACTTACATGAGGCCAATGTCGAACATATATTAGACCAAACGAATTAGTGTATATTGGACCAATCGAAAGTGTGGACATTCTGCAATATTGACCCAATAACATATGCCCGTATTTTCTAATAACATATCTCAATATTTGCGCATTAAATACCAATATTGCACCAACAACTTATACCAATATTCTAGTCCAAATTTACGTTTATAATTGATCTTACACTGTACAACTACTTTACTTTTTCACCATGCTGTTAGTGTGTTTTCTGGAGATTTCTTTATAAATTATAACAGTAATAACCTTGGAAGAAGCTTGCCATTATATTTGATAGAGAAATAAATATCAATAAAATTAAAAACCATTTATGATCTTTAAGATTTGATTCGTTAATGTTGTTTATTATATTGTTAGGCAACCTTTTATTAGGTTGATTACCTTCTTTTATCAAAATAATGTAGGAATCACTACGGTACCAAGAGTACATCACAATATTTTAGATTAGCAATGCCTTGCGTCATTAATAATGTTTAATACCAAAATTACAGAAGTCGCAGTTCTCTTCTCAATGTTCACAGTTTGATAATTAATAACTGCAACAACAAGATTTGTCGTTTACGAACAAAACTTTTATGAAACCACCATGAAACATATTAACAAAACTCTAATATTCCCAATATTGAAAAATATATTTATGTTAAAATGTTGAACGTTGCTATTTTGTTAAAATAATTTAGTAATGATCCCATTGAGATCCCAAGTTGGAATTTGGCACACATATTTAAAAAATATGGAACTCGATGTACAATTTTTTTCAGAATTTCTAAGCAAATGTTTTCTGAAAGGTCTGATGTCAAAGGCTTCAGGGACCCAAAATAAATTTCTCATATTAAAGTATGCCATGTAAATTTTAAATCCCAAATGATAGACTTTGAAACAGTTTTTGTTTAATTTCTTTATCTTATTTCCATCAAAAGTTATAAAGGAATACGTAAACGCCAACATGCTCAAAATCACTTATTTCTGTACATTTTAAAAGGGCACAACTCAAGAACCACTTGAGTTAAAAATAGAATATTTTGGATTTTTACTTATCTTTAGGGGTATAGCAGGTGTGTCAGATTTGGAAATCTGACAAATCTGTCAAAACTTCAAAAAAATAGGATAATTGATGTGGAATTACCCTTATGTGAAATTGAAAATGTCACAACATTTTTGTTTTTCAAAAAATCATTATTTTCCAAAATAGTATATAAGTATATAAAGGGAATCCATTTTTAAATAATTAAGTAGCTTTATCTCGTCAAAGGATCAAGGTGAAAAATTTGAAATTCTTAGGTTAGAATCTAATTTTGTTTATAAAAAATAATGAGGTTTTATAAACCGTCAAAAATATTTAATTTTGTTTCAAGTGTTTTGAATAAAAATTGTTCTTCGAAAATAATATTTTATAAACTTTTGAAAATCATTATAAAAATAATAGCAATCATTAATTTGTATCCTCATCAATGTTAAATTATATATGAAAATACCGAAAGAATGTATCAAAGATAATTTTGACCTGTTTAATTAAAAAAAAACCATTTTAAATGACAAAATTGTTTGGATCATAGGTGGGAATGTATTAATGAGTTTGTCATGCAGTTTAAGCCTAAATAAAGATGAGATTTATTTAGGTACCTATATATAAGTTAGATATCTACAATTTATTAATAATATAAATTAGATTTGTGGTCTAGATAATTATCGTTAATAAATGAAAATATTATTTTATTTATTTAAATAATCTTTTTAATTGTTTTTAAATAATAAGTTTAGTTGAAATAAATAAAGATTAATAAAAAGTTTCACAGTATTTATTAAATTATAACCTGACAATATTGTTTTGACAGCTAAGCTGTCAAACCAATATTGTCAGGTTACAAGCTAAACTGTCAAACCAATATTGTCAGGTTATAATTTAATAAATACTGTGAAATTTTTTATTAATCTTTATTTATTTCATGATTATGTAGTTCCACAAAGTAAGGCTAGAAACAATAAACAATAAGGTTAGTTGACTTACTTTTTTTGTAATTAATAATTATTTTTGAATTTCTTCAAAATTCATTTGGGTATTCATTTGTCCTTTTTATTTCATTTATGTTTAATTAAGATTTTATAAATAAAAAAAACTTGTGTTCTTTATTGTGTATTTTTGTTTTATATTTGTGTAATTTTATTTGTTAACAACCAACATTTATTTAAATAATAAGAATAATCTACATCAGTGACCCAAACCTGAGAGAGCCTCAATGTAGTGGGAATATGTTAATAGGATACATTTGTAAAGCCGGAGCAATATATACAATTTTTACAAGGTGTGTGCCATCCATGTAATCTTTTTTTGCAAACATCTTTTTTGTCTGTCTGTTTTCTTGTGTTGTTCTTCATGTTGTTCAACCTCCACCCCCACAATCGTAGCAATATGTATTTATAGATTGGTTAAATATTCTGAAAATTTAGCTTATTGGTCTGGTTATATCGTATTAAAAGTACAATACTTGTCTATTGAAATGTTTTATTTATTTTATTTTTAACTTCGCCATGATAAGTGTTTTCTATTTAGTATAGCTTTTATTACGTAGACCTTGAGCTATTAATCCATCGAGAAAAATTAGTTACTGATTTTAAATTTGTTCGATTTGAGGTTGCATTTAACATTTAACAAAATATACTGAAAAGTGAAATATAATTTAATTAGAACACTTGCGTTAAATATTTCCGAACTAGTCAATGCAAACTGATCATATATTTCTCGATATTATTGTTATCTCCAACTTCTACTTTATGCTAATTAATCTGACAATATGGACACGTGTGATACTAATACTAACGATTAATGTTAATACGTAATGACTAATGGTACTAACAACGTGATGTTTCAAATAACATTTTAATTGGTTCTATATTTCTGAGCATTATCAGCATTTCACACAATTGTACCTACACGTTCAAAGCTGTGAAATTGAAAGGCATTGTAGTCAGCTAGTACAATTACCATTGTTTCCAAGATAAGCTTTAGGTTTTCGGATGGATTAGTTTGAAACATAAATGCTTATATGTAATAAACTGAGTGCAGCTTGCATTTGTAACTTCTATGTATATGAGGTTAATTGGTGTTACAAACTTATGTAATACGGAAGATTAAGTGCACAACCGCCTTGTTTAACTGTAACTTACACTAAATAGGTATTTTGACATACTCAAACAGCTTTATAGAACTTTAGCTTTTCTTGAATAAAGGATTAAGCGATGCATATTGAAACGAAAATAGAAAGGCGATTTTATATTTGTTATTAATAAAGATGATTTAAGATTAGACAAAACGTAACTTAAATCACATGTATTCGTTAAAGATACAATGAAGAAAAACTTCAAACAAAAATATTATTTTAAGTATTATTAGTTACTTAAGTTCTTCGATAATTAATTTGTAATTAATAGGTAATTAGCTTGTTACCTGTTTCTAATGTATCTTGCTTTATTAATTACCACGATAGTTTTTGTTTGCTTAATTGACGAGGTACACTATATGATTTGCTTTTAATTGTTCTGGTATATTCCAACCTAATTTTGGTATGTGTGCAAAATAAATTGGTTCGGTTGCTATGTCATATTTAATCTCTATTGGACGCTGGAATTTTACGTCATATATTCTCTTTCAGCATCCACTACACATCGCAGGAGCACATCTTTTTTCTCTTAATAACAAAAAGATGATCCTGTGTCTAGATGCTACGGTAGCCTTATGAAATTTAAACAAGCTTAATTTATGTACATATTTGAGACTCATCTACATATTTGTGTCTTACACCGATTTGACAATAAAACACATAATAGGCTTATAGAAGCTTATTAGTTTATGTTAACCGAATCGCTATATTTTCAAGGAACTGTACTATACTTCATAAACTAAACAATTAAGGTAACAAAATGCTATACGTAAGGTATCAAGATAGTTCGTTTTGAACTCAGCTCAATCTGGAATTGTTTCGTTATATTTTCTATGTTATGGGTTGCATATACCTTTTCAAAATTCTATATTTGCACAATCCTTGATTTATCATATTTTTGAGTAAGTATAATTTTCTCTTTTTATTCCAATATCATTTTTAATTATGACAAGATTACCATACCAAAAGAGATTAAATATATATATTACATTACATTATAAAAGATTATCATACCAACTGTAGTTATTATAACCATAAAACTCTTCTTATTATTATTATATAAGTATTGCGACAGGTATACCATAAAGTCTACACAAAACACGAAAACCTACTACAGTAACACGGAGAATAGATTTGAACGAAAACAATACCCTTGATAACATAGACACGTTACCGCTATCTTTTTTAAAGCAACGGCAAACTTGTAAACTCCGTTGACCTACAAAATAATAATAGCACTATCCCTTTCAGAATATTCTAGAAAAATAACTTCAGGCACTAGGAGGAGCCCAGCCGGCAAAGGGTTGTCGATTATTGTGTTAAAAGCGATCGTGTGGAAATCGTTCATCTAACGACTCCGTATAGTTGCGAGTTAATAATAGAAAACGTTTCAGAATAAAGAACGACCATAAAACTAAAAAAAAATAAATTTACAACACAAAAGAACATCTAAGTATGTTTTGCTTTTGAAAAATGCTCCAGATCTCAGAATAGAATGCTCTTGAAGTTTATCAAACATTTTATATTATTTTGGTTTACTTGTATAATAAAAATAAATACAAAAGTAAAATAGCACTATTTTTAGTTAGGCTCCTATTCTACAACCAAAATAGAATTTTGCACATTACACTATATGAGAATTACACGTTAAATTATTTAAAAAAAGTAGCGTTTATTTAATTTATTTATTTTTTTTGTAAACAATTTTATGGTGAACAGTTCCATAAAATTTTAATTAAATATGTTTTATGAAATATTAGTTTGTTAGTCTTGTAAAAGATATTGTATTAAATTTCGAATTTCAGAAAATTTAATAGAAGTTGCAAAGAGCTACATCTAAGATTAGAAAGGAAAAATGATATTGTTTTTTCAAGAATGTTATTAAAAAAATACAATCATTTTTAGTCATACCTTTATTGAGTTAGATGATAGTAAAGCTTTAAGAAAAAATGGGGATAAACCCTGAATATGGCAGTTCAATATGGAAACCCTCATTTTCTTGCCCTAAAGAAAGGCTTGAAAGCTGCCTTCATAATAAAAGATCATAGTTATAAATAACCTAGACAACTGACAGCTTTTTATAATCGGAAAACCCATTGTAGTGAAATAAGAAATTCCTTCTACATGTAACACGCTGGTTTCGATGTAGGGTTACACATTGTCAATTTATTTACTATTTATTAACAACTCATAAAATTTAGTATTTTCTGTATACCTGGAGCTTACAAAATCAAATTTAATTTTAATTTTTCTTCTTGCTACAAATTTGTATCTATCTAAAAATCAAAAGAATGAATAAATTCATGACAAGCCACATGCCAATTTGTTATTGTAAATATTTTGAAAAGTAAAGCTTAGTTCCAATTTATCTTTTATAAATGCTCATTTAGAGAATATTCTGATTATTATAAAAAATATAAACACATTAAAAACCCGTTAGAATTTTTAAAATAATATGTTGTTATATGTGTAGCGACCACTGTTTTTCGTTTGTATGCTTCTATAAACTATAGCTGTAGTAAAACAAATCTTTGAGGTACATATGTATATACATATTGTTATGATATAACATACTTGAGTAGTGCAGAAATGCATATATGCAAGATATGTTGCCTATCTGACAGGCGACTGAATTTTTAATTTAAAAAATAGATTTAACTTATTTAAATTTGGTTCAATTTATGAAGGATACACACTACAACGCTGTAAGATTGGAAGGAATAAATTTTAAACAGATTCTTCACTTAAATTTCACAAACTCAATTTCATGATGGACGATCCTATGCCGTTGGTTGATAGTCTTACATTTACATATTTTGAAGCCATTTTAAGGCCAGTTTTCACCTGGAAATTATAAAAGGCATGGTTAAGAAGGTATACACAAGTATTTATTAGTTTACTTACAGTTTTTATTATTGAATTTCAAGAAAATGTTCTATTTCCTTGACGATTCATGATTTTCCAAGTATATGGATGGTTATTAACCTTATTTGAATTTCTAACTAAAATGTTTTACTGTAATGTTATTAAGCAAGTTCTGGGGTGCTTTTGACACTAAAAGGTCAAAGTGGGCAACTTTTTTAAGAGAAGGTTTAGAGCTTTGAAATCCCGAAATTGTAACGTTTCAGCATGGTCTGCTAGAATGTTAAAATTTAGTTTATATTTATAATTTTGGCGTCAAAATTTATGTAATCCTTGTTTGATACGATCTTTGGATTAATTTTATGATAAGAAAAGGATGTAGCAAGATGTTAAAATGTTTTTATTTGAATTTTTGTCAGGTAATAATTGTGAGGAAATTCAAAATGATTGTTATTGAATCCTGGAGTTAATTTTGCATCAGGACATTAATTGGGTATTGTTAGAAAGTAGAAATTCTCCTCTTTCGTTATATTTGTTTAAACAATTACGTTAATTTATTATTAACAATGTGGTTATAAACATTTTAGTGTAAAAGATACTCTTTTGTTTTCTAGTAACTTACTAAATTAATCTAGTTCCCAACTAAGAAAATCACTAGCGATTCGCAATTGTTTCCAATTATTATAAAAACAGCACGAAAATTTTGTTACTTTCTCTTGAAATTCCATACAGAGCAGAAGTCATGTCAGGTTGTACGTTATTTTGATAAAATTTCGAGGTTATGTTGAATTATGGTGAATTTTACATAACTTAACTGTCAATAAAGTGAGGTTATGACAAATGTCATCTTGTTTTTTGTAAGTTCTTAATAATTTAATTAATAATAATCATAATAACCAATTAAAGTGAACTAGAAGTGAAATAAAACAAAACGTGAAGTGTTTAGATTTGGTGTTCAGACTGTTATTATTATTTGGAGAAATGTTTTGAACTTTATTTTGAATGGAACAAATTAAAGGAAGGTAATAGAATCTTGTTGCAAATAACCTAACTATTTTATGTACTCACGTCACGGAAGATACATGTTTCATCTTTAAGAATTATAATTATCTTCATAAATCACAAAACAATATCCATTTGAAGAATGGTATGGAAATATGCTCATCATGTCAACAAATAAGCATGTAATTTTACCGACTATAACAGAAATCTGCTAAGCTGTAAGTTAGGGTGATTATTTTTTTTGTGTGGCGCAAATAATTTTAAATTTTAAAATAATTTTAAATTTTTAGTTTTTTTAATAGTAATTTAAAATTGTTGGATTAATCAAATAAAAATTAAAAAAGATAAAGAGAATTAGAATGTCTCTTAATTCTTATTTTGTTAAATCCATTTGACACCAAGATTTAATTGATTTTGTTTCATGTTTGATTAATTAATTTAAATTTAAGATGTTAATGATTGTTTTCGTTTGTCTCCAATGAATTTTAAATTTTTATTGCTTTTGTGTGTTCATAAATAAAATTATACATTTAAATGTTTAAAAAGAAATTTATTTGTGTATTTATTTGTGTCTGGTCCATTAAAAATGTTTTACAGATTTAATTTAAATACCTTTCTAATTAATTAGCGACACGCCTGATTTCGTCTAATGCGTTTATGAACTTGTTTTCCAGTTTAGAAATTATAGCCGGAGAATCTTTTTTTATGCTAAAGGTAAATGATATTTAGTTGTGTATATTTTCAGACTGTTTAACCATGACTTTGTGTTTGTGAATTTCAACAATAAAATTTTGGAATTTATAACCTTTCATCTTTCACCAAGTGTTGGAGGGTTTATTATTCCTAACAATAAATATTAATCTAGAGCTCCATCTATATCATCTCATAATGTAGATATGTAGCTCACTTCTTCTAAAGCTTATTTTTTGTTCCATTCGCAAGCCATTGCTGAATACCTTTACGATCGTAAAATATTGATCTTTAGGTAATATATTTTGGTATTGTTTTTTTCGCAAGAAGCGTTAGAGGTTATGGCTATGTTTTATTAAATGTGTCCTGTTTGTGTAAATAGGAAGATTGTGTTTTCTTTCCCAAATTCAGCAATATGAACACCAATGCACACCAAGTGAACTATTCCTGTTTGCTTCTTGTTTATAATTCTCTTATTTAATTTGCAAAAAAGTGAGTTTTGATCTTTGTTTTAATCAAACCATTTAATTTATGTGAAATGTTTCTTGAAAAGTGTAAGGTTTTTCATTTCCTCTTTTATTACTTGCATTTTTTACAGCAAATAGCTGTTAAATAGCTGGAATATTAACAGCTGTAAATAAAAAATTAATCAAAAAGCTGGAATTATAACAAGTTCTCTTGTAGATTGATGTAGATATTAGAGAAAAATAAGTGGACGGTAAAGAAGATTAAGGGCGGATCTATTCACCTCCTTGTAACTTTATCTGCTAGTTAATTGTCATGGATACCATTGTGGGAACAATTGTAACTATAGCAACTAACTTCCAGATAAATTTAAAAGGAGGTGAATAGATCGGCCCTAACATTAACATTAGCATCAAAGCAGGACTTCCAGGTACCAAAGTTGGATTTTTGGGCTAATTAATACAGGCCGAAATTACTATGTAAACTTTGAAATTATAAAGTAATAAACTATGAATTAATTAATTTTACTTTGCAAACCGTAATTTATTGTAATATCAAGTATTTATTTTATAATCACTTTGTATTGCGTCAGAAAGTTAATCGAGTAATGGTTTTAAAAAAGTTTGCTAAAACCAAGGCTTTTCCGATTTTAGTCATAAATTAAATTAGTCTACGGCTAATTTTTCCAAATTTATATAATAAGTTTGTAACATTTCAATTTTCAATGTTTAAATTCGTTCCACTTATGTTAGTTAGGCAACCCATTTGTCGTCGGGTACTGACGTCACATGACAATTTCAAATTTTGTTTTTGATAATTCGGCCATTTTGGCGTTATACTCTTCGAGGAGAAGGACTGTCTCCACCTTCGAAGTTTTCTTCTTTAAATTTTCCAGTCATCCTGGTACGTTATGAGATTTTACAAAATATCTCAAATTTCTAATTTATTCTTCTTTTAGGAGATACATTTATTATGAATATTGTCCATTGAAATATGGCTAGGTGTTGTGGTTTGGTTAACCTCTGTCCTCGTGTCGAGGTTTTACCCGGGAGTCTGGGATTTGGTTGTGGATGTACACATTTCGTTAGTTGAATGTGATTAATGTTTTTTACTTGGAGCATATAAACAATACTTTAATTTCTTCATAAGATTTCATCTGGAGAATCTAGAGCTTCATAGTACCATGCAGTAACCCATGCTGATTTTGTTTAGAACATTTCAAGAAAAAATGGCCAAGCAGATAAATAAATTAAAAAAGGTCAGATAGATTAGATTTTTGTAATTTCAAGGTTTGGTAATAACAAGGTGTTTCGTTAAATTTAAATATTATAAATTTATAGTTTACTTGATTTTTTTTATATCGTATTAATTCGTACCTAATTTACATGTTAAATTTGTTAGTCAATTATCATTTAAATCATTGTCAGCCTGAGTGGCGAATAACTCGCATATTATCATGATATAGATGTTGAGAGTTTTGGAAATGCGAGTAACCTTTTTAAAGGTGCATATGTTTTTTTAGAAGCTAGTAGCCGTTCTGATATTTATATATAACTTAATATCTACATAATTTTTAATATTTCATATAGATAAAGTTTTTAATCGATCTTTGATTTTTTTGTTAATTCAAGTTAAAGTTTGTACAGGGTATTTCGCCGGTAACATAACTATGGTCACCTTGTTTTATGATTTTTATAAATGCGTCGTACCTAGTGAGCTCACGAAGTATCGTCACGTTTTTCTTAAATTTAATTTCGTGCATAGGCGTTTCAGTACATGCGCCTCGGCGAATTAGCCTATTTCAGGTCATTTAATTGTATTCAATTTCAAATAGCTTTCCATTTTAATCAACTAGTAATGACTCCAGTTTAATTATCATTTCAATTTTGGGAATTTTGACTTATATTTATAATTTTGATATATTTTATTCTTGATGTTATATTAACCAGTTACTCTACAATTATAATTATATGTTTCCAAGTAACAAGTTTGTGTTTTATTCATTTTCTCATCACTCAGTTGGAACTGTTTCACTGGGTTTGCTTAAAGTTTATTTTGTCGAGCTGGTCACTCAACAACTTTTCTAAATTTTTATGACCTGGCGTCCATTAATAACAAAAAAAAAAATTAAATATATAAATAACAACTGTGGACCCACCCCCACGCATTGAGCTAGCGGTGGATTTTTTTTACCAACTTTAAGCAAGCACTGTCACAGTGCCCAAAAGGGGTAATAAGTTAACTTTGTTACATATAAGACATAATTTAAAATGCTTTTCCAATGCCTATAGAGGTTAACAATGAAACGAGAAACGATAAAAACAGATAGACACTACTGTTTATGTAATTATGTCTATGACTACTAATACTGTTTAAAAAGCTCCAACAATATAAATGATCTCATTTTTACTAAAACATAAATGGCTTTTACAATTATTTTTTATTTGTTAAAGAGCTTCATTTCAAATGATACTTTAATTATATTAATGTTTTATATCATATATGTATGTACATAATACATGTAATGTATATCCATACTAAGTTATTAAAGTCGATTTTCTCATTATTCTTTATTCGACGTTCTTTATTCTTTTTTCTTAAATGAAATCCATAAATTGGATTTATGTAGATAATTTTAACAATAATCTATTTAAAGTAAATTGTGCATATAAATGTAATAAATATAAGGTAAAAGTAATCTGGATTCAATGGAAACAATAACAATATTGAAACAGTTTTAGTTCGGTACTAATAGAACACAGACAATAAGAATAACAATAGAAGCTATAAGTGTTTCCAATCGACCAATCCTACTATACCAAACATACATGAATATAGCAATAATGACAAACAAAGCGATTACTTTGAGTCCCTCATCAATACTAAAACTAAAATTCTGTTAAGTTGAATAAACCTAATGTAGGTATCTCATATTAAACTACAAAAGGATTAGATATTTACATATAAATATATACAGAAATACATGCAGATATCTTTTTACATTAGTAGAAATTGACTTTCAGTATTCTAGGAATGGATATAAGGAGTCTTATAGGATATTAGCTTAGTTATATCATGAATAGCATCATAGCATGAGCACACAAAGTATAAACCCTAAAGATATGTCTGTCTTTCTAATTATACATATATTAAAAAATTGGACAGCAAAATATTATTGATAATTCTGTTAAACAGACCTTTTAAAGAAGACTTGCTTCAAAGTGTCAACTATTTAACATTAAATTTAAGAAGGAAATCAAAATAAATCATGAAAAATCAAAGTAAGATAAATTTATTTAATCATGTGGCCTTGCAACCAAACACTTTTAGTATATTTTAGATTTTCTCGACATTTGTAAAAACACGTAATAACAGCATTTCCAAAACACATTGAAATGACATTCTTCTTTCTAAGCCAACAATTTCAGTTTATTGGCTATGGTTCCTGGTTTTTCAAAGAAACATTTAAAGAGTTGCAACTAAACATAAAACTAAAAAGAGGCAAAATTAATTTTAAAAAATAAAATAATGTATTTGAGTAATCAAACTGTGTCAAACTCAAATCAAAATGTGTGTTTTTAACACATTAAAACTAAAAATCAAATTATTGCCGGTAAGCTCAAATTAACTTCCTTACTAGGTGCAACTAATCAGATAACTTTAGATAAAAATCAGAATGTCATTCACTCTTTAACTGGTAAAAAATATGCCCAATTTACTTTTCACCACAATAACATGAGGCTTGGTCTATTAAACTTTATATAAATAAGTGTTGCTATTGTCTTTTAAAGCACTTAATAAAAAAGCAGGAACTGTGGCATATGATGTATGACCAACTTGGACTCAATAAAGTAACTGCCATCGATCAACATATCAAAAAACAGAGCCGGATCGGGTAGAGGGCATAAAACTAATAATAGTTGTAATAATCTTGTAAAAATAATAATTAGTAAGCAATACAATTTAAACAAAATACGAGAATGGGGCTTGCAACCTCAATTTCTGATTACGAATATGATGCGTTAACCTCTAAGCCAATAAGAGTACAGCTTCTAGCTTTTCTTTAGAGCTTATTACCAAAAGCAATAAATCTAAGTATTTTCTTTTATAGTTTTTGGTTTACTTCATAAAGTTTAATATTTTTTTGACGTAAAATGAATTCTTCTTTCGATTGATACCAAAAATTTCTACTTACAAGGGTACAAATTTAGGAAGAAAATGATAAAATTCCATTGGATTTCCTATATTATCGTTTACAAAAAAAACACACTATATGTAATGTTTTTGTAAATATTACGTAAATTCGATTCTTTTAGTAGGTTTAAAAGTTGAATTTGACATTTTCAAAAGATTTACGGAATTTTATCCGTGAAAATATATTACGAATGTAATTAGCCACAATACAGCAAATAACATTAACTTTAGAAACAGAATTTGAAAACTTTAAAGGCACAGAGAAAAACACAGACACCAAAACACAATATTTCGTATACAAATTATTCCAAGCGCTTGCAGCTCCAAACTAATCGAAAGCCATTATTCTTATCCCTTCTGTATTTGAAAGAAAGGAATTCTATGCTCTGAATATAAAAGCTATGAGTTCTGTTCAGTTTACAAAAAAAAATTAAGTTTTAATAATTGTATCTGTATCTCAAAAAGCAATTTATCAAATCGTGTTGTTTTTTTATTGAAACTGAAATCTGGAGTTTTGAAGTATATGAGAGTTTTGAGTTATGAATGTATATGTACGTTTATTACAAAAAAATGTAAGTAGTAAAGACAGCAATTCGAAAGTAATCATTTATGATTATGACTAACAAAGAAAAATGAATATGGTTTAAAAGAATGCCCAAGGTTTTAAAAGTGATAATTATATTGTCTGGTATACCGCTGGAATACTGCTTTAAAAAAAATCTTTAAATATTATACGATGTAGACAATTCTAGAATAGCAAGCTATAAATCACATCTTCCCGTCTAGGGTGGCTATAATAAAAATTGTAATCTAAAGAAAGGTAGGTTTTATATTCATTCATAGTATTAAATGTTAATTTTATTTCCATTAGTTTTATTGTAAAGTGTTTTAATCAGTTTGGGATTAACGTGATATAAATGGATCTATAAATTTGCATTGTTAACGTGGTTAGTGACAAAAAGTACTATTATCTTTATTTATTATTTACATAAGCATGAAACATTTTATAGTCCTCATATGTGCTTTACAATGCAATAGCGATAGACTATAACATTTTTATTAAATATATTCTTTAAAAATAAAAATTATGCTAAATCTGTGTGTGTGGATATTGCGTCTCAAGGAGTTTTTCAGTTTTTCAAGAAAATCCTACATGGTACCAAAAATTGTGGGATGCCAGAAAATATTCATATATTTAAATTTAAAAAGCTAATCTAAATAAATACAAGGATTCTCTTTAAAATGTACGTAACAAAAGATATTGTCGCGATTTTATTTACAAGTTTAAATTACTAAACTTATATATAATCTAAAGGATTAAAATAAAAGCTGTTTATACAGAGTACGTTAGTGAAATCGAATTTTACAAAATATTTAAGATATTTGTGATTGCTATACACTCTAAAAAATGAAGCCCCACGATGGACTGTCATTGAAACGCGACAGATACTCTACACAAAACACACTATACGCCGCGAAATGGACGTTACTGTAATCTTAATACAATCTCAAATCACTAAATACTTACTGTACTATATGCACCGGCTGAGATCTCTAATTATGCAAATACAAATACAGGTGTGGGAGTTAACCCCAAAAGCTTCTAATTAATTAATGGAGTCAGGAACAAATAAAAACATGTTGGGCACTGTTATGAATGGCTCACAACTTGCATTTATTGCGTAGATACGGAATGGTACTAGGCAACAAGAATAATAAACAAGTCATATAATATAAAAAATAAAATATCTCATAAAAGTTACTACTTGCGTTTTATTAACTCTTACAAGAGGTATATGTAGCACTAACACTACATTAGTGTTACACCATCGCTACAGCACCACCAAAACTGAGGATCTTGGATTTAGAAAAATTTGTGAAATCATCGGTTAAGGGAATAACTTCCCATTTAAATTTGACGTTAGGTTAATCAAACATTTATCAAACAATAAAAAAATCTTAATTGACAAAAAGCATCAACAGTTCGTTGAGCCTAACTATATCAATCAATAAATAAATTTGAAATCTCTATATTAAAACATAAAAAAAATAAAGAAAAGAAATACAAACCACATCAAAATAAAAAAGTTATCATTCCTAGAAGTTAATTAATTTCGGGATCACAAATAAATTTTACATATAAAAACTTAATAAAAATCAATACCTTAAAACATTTTCATTAGTGCAGCAAAGTTCAAAAATTCCTTGCACAAATGGAAAACTTCAAACACAATACACTATAGGAACAACAATGACCTTACATAAAAACACAATAACAAACTGCTGACCTGACGTTGCGGGAACACATTATTATTTTAAATTCTGAACTATTTTGTCTTAACGAGATTCATCGAACTTTAACATAATTATTTGCAATAAATTGCAAAACGGAACAAATCCTTCATGAAACATAATAGTAACGGTACTTTAACTCTGCATATTTGAAGGCTGCTTAACAAATCATTAATCGGTAATACGGAATTATACTTAATTTTCCGATATAACAATACGGTATTATTTTTCTTTACTAAACTAACTAAACTTCCGTAATAATCCTTGTATTACATTAATTTCCAAACAATGAAATAGGTACGATATAACACTAAACTTAAATTGAGGCATAAACGGTAGTACGTAATATTTTATAGAATTCACTAATTCTGAACTACATACTTAGTAATAAGGGCATATATTCACCGTAACGACCCTTTTAAAATATTCTCGGGGCGCCAGTCTCTTTGATGGTTGTCTTCGACCGTCTCTGTTAAAACTAAAACTAAACTAAGGGATCTGAATTTTATATCATCACAATTAAACTTAAGCGGGGACATTTTAAACCAACCTATAGCGAAATAGCGTGACTTTTATAAACCAATGAAAGACCCGATATTCAAAAAGCTTCGAGAAGTTTCTATTAATTTCAAGGGACTTCACCGCAACTAAAGTCTGCTTGCAGAAAAGAACTCGATATCCACACGTGGCTTCAATATTTCTTTTATACGTCTGCACTTGGGAGAATTTGTTTATGCACAATGTCGACAAGCATGAACAGGCAGCCATAAATAAAAGCTAAATGCATTTTAGGAACTGAAATGCTTTGTAAGAAAGGCTGCATTAGTTTAAAATATTTATAAATTAATTTTTATCAAGGTTCTTTTCTACGAAATAACTTTTATAACTATGGGAACGTCTTGAACTGAACTTCAATATTTACAAGTACGTTGCTGTTGCTTTTAGAAGTATTATTCTGGAAGGAATATCGTTTAGACGATAACATTTTAGGATAACCCCCGGCATTTTAAGAAAGCATCATTTGAAATAAACTAAAGTCTGCAGATTTTTAACTCAACTAAAATATATCGAAAAACGCAGGACCGGAATAAGACTATTTGTTATTTATGCGTATAAAATTACATTTATATAAAATTGAAAATTTGAATACGTTACAAGATTTACAATACGAATACAAGTTAACGGCAAGATACGAAATTAAACTAACCCTTTAATACACGGTCTTGCATTTGATATTTACAAAATAACCTCAACGGTAAAATAGTAAAATGCTAACAAATAAATGTAAACAAATAATAAATTATTTTATGGTATACTGACTCGTAAACCTCTGCTTATTGAGCTTTGTCTCTAGGGGTAAAGATTATTATTAGAGGTTAAATATTATTTATAGTCTGTAAAAATTAGTACGGGCTCTTTTTCATCAATACCATAGCAAGATACATATTTATTTAAAACATTCATATATTACTTATGTATTGTGCTGTACCGCTTCAGTAAATGAAATAATTATTTCTCAGAAATTTACGAGTCAGTTTATACCATAAATCACTAATCAGTAACTGGATTACTTTATTCAATAAATAAATTACACTACATTTTTTGGACTATAAATTACTTCACCTTCAACTATTAAGTGGGAAAAATCGAAATATGGTTAATGACGACGCATTAACGACTATAAAGGCAACGCAAAAACGGCATTTTCTATAGACTATAAATTTATGATATAAATAAACTATGCAAGACTTCTGATAAAGGTTTTTTAATTATTTGGGACTGAGTTTTTTACAAACTGACAATCTAGAGTTCGATAACTGATTAATCTAGAACTTCCTTAAAAATCCTTGCTGAAAAGTCTGTTTTTCTAGTGTAAAAGAGGAGAAGATTTGCCCTTTTCCATCAACGTTCCATTGCCTCGAAAAGAGTCCTACCATGTAGCCAGACTTATAGCATAGAATTCTAAATTCAAAACGTGATTGCTCAGTTTTTATATAATTTCTTTAATCTTTGTTAATTTTTTCTAAACCCTGTTTATATACGTATATACATGCAGTTTTCTATATTTATCTTTTAAGAATACCCCACCAGTATTTTTTGCAAAAAAATATATAACCATGGATTCGTGGTGTTTTGCAAATTCAGTATGATATAAAACAAACCACTGAATATACTTACAAATCGAATTTGTCTTAAAAGGTATTCTTTTCAGTAATTCTGGTTCTAGAAACTACTGCAACATGTGTTAGGCTTGTATGTACAATGTACATCTATATTTTTTAAACCATAAAATCTACATAGTGTAACTGCCGGACTAAAAAATTTAAATTGAATTATAGGTCGGAGTTTTTTAAATTTTTATTCAACACTAT
Organism: Agrypnus murinus; assembly: GCA_929113105.1. Taxonomy (NCBI): domain Eukaryota; kingdom Metazoa; phylum Arthropoda; class Insecta; order Coleoptera; family Elateridae; genus Agrypnus; species Agrypnus murinus. The sequence goes on along the minus strand of OV816024.1, from coordinate 17,745,019 downwards.
AAACGATTAAAACTACTTGAAGTAATCAAAATGGTTAGTCATTAGCTGGTACATACTCGAAGACAGATACTTGTATCAAAAAAGGCTTTTACCTCAAGCGTTAAGTATTTACGTGTTCCGTAGATTAATGGAAGATTTTAGCACAGATTTTAGAACAGCTAATGTCGCTCCCTAATTAGTTGACGCCTGAGGTAGTCGCTTTTTTGGTTCGTATTATCCTCCAGCTACAGCCTATACCTCCAAATACGTTCAATCGATAATGTTAAGTTGATGTCTAACAGTTACATACAATGTACCGCAAAAAATCTGGAACAAACTCTACAACTACGAATGTTTAGGTAGTTCTATCATAATTAGATTCTAGCCACTCTGAAAAAAGAAATCAAGATTAAGGAAAATGATAAACTCCAATTAAGGATAATTTTAAATGCTCTATTACAAAATATGATTTGCTAACTGCTTTTTAAATTGTTGTTTGTTGCTTCATTATGCTAATGCATAAACAAGTACCACCGGTAATTGTCGTACACGTATAATAAGCGTCCATTTGCTAAAACAGCTATACATATCTAAATAATCTAACCTAACAACGTGTGTAGTTATGTATGTTTTTAGCAGATTAAATTAATCTTTAATAAGTAAACAAGACGATAAATAAAACGGTTAGTAAGGTTTAGAATACATATATTCGATATAATTAGATTTAAAAAGTTTCTGCACTATACTCAGATGTAATTTATAATAACTTTGAATTTAATTTTAAAACCTTGTTTATACGAATTCGGATAGAATTTTTCTAAAAAACTAGCTACTCAACTAATTTCTTGAAGACTTTCAAAATTGATTTACGTCTAATAGTTAATATAAAGAAAAATATGTTTTATAAAAAGTTTTCAGATTAAGGGCATTCGAAAAACCATTTAAGCATTTATCTTTGTACGGAAATCATTCTTAGAAATTACAGTACATAAAGTTTTCTTAGTTAATCATATATCTACTCATACAAAACTAAATAGCAAGCAAAATAATAACAATATTCAATAACCTACCAACACTCTTGGAGACGTTTTCGAGACTTTATTCCTTTTTCAGAAGGGACTAATCTTACCCTTCACATTACTCTTATAATTCTCTTGCTCTTATAACAATTGAAATCGATCATAAATGTCGAAGATTACTGTCCATCTTCGTAGTATTGGTATCTTTTCTTGTTCTTACTCCTTTTTACTTCCTGTCGGTAGTGCATACCAAATTTAATTACTGGCAGTTTTCTGTCAAATATCCGAGTTATATCTCAATGTACCATTTGCAGAGGCTTGTGTCGATACTTTTATTTCAAGATTAAATTTAATAATTTTTAATGACTACAAAGATTTGTATGTGAATTAGATGATATATTAGAGTTTTACTAGTTGTCAAATTTATCTAAAATGCGGTCAAGGCTCATACTGCATCCCGTAGTACTATCGCTCTATATTTATGTACTACCTTCAGCACTACCTATTACTGAAAACCTCAAACTTTACAAGATTTAAGGTAGAAATCTTGGAGATCCGAAACAAATATTTAAATTCTAAGCTTATAACTGCTTTGGCATCAGTAACTATTTGTTAAGGCCAACAAGTCAGAATAGTCTTAAATTTCTAAGTATTCGCTTACAAAATAGTTTCATAAATTTACCTTTAGAACACGATTTGGATGTCAGAAATTGCTTATAACAGAAGTGTAAAAACTCAGTTTAGGTTATTTATAAAATTACCATAATAGTTAAAGCCCATAAAGGCCGAAAAAAAAGGTATATGTATTGTTATGATATAGGCATCCCGCATTACATGTATGCACGATGTGTTGCCTATCTCCCAGGCGAAAGAAGGATTTCACTATTTTTTTATTTTAAAACAAAATTTTGCATCAGATATGTTGAGGATCAACACTACAACACTGTGAGATAGAAGGGGATAAATTCTAAACGGATTCTTCACATGAATTTCACAGGCTCAATTTCATGATGGACGATCTTATGTCATTGGTTGACATTTAGACATTTAGATATTTTGAAGCCATTTTATGGCATGTTTTTACCTGAAAAATGGCATAGGTGAAAAGGTATACACACGTATTTATTACTTTACTTACAGTTTTTATTACTGAATTTCAAGAAAATGTTCTATTTCTTTAACGATTTATAATTTTCCATAATAGATGGATATTTTTCAATGTTATTTGAATTTTTAAGTAAAATATTTTAGTGCAATATTGTTAACCAAGTTCTAGGGTGCATTTGACACTAGAATGTTAAAGTCGGGAACTTTTTATAGAGAAGGTTTAGGCCTTTGAAGTCCCAAAATTGTAACATTTCAGCAGGGTCTGCTAGAATGTTAAAATTTTGTTTATATTTATAATTTTGGTGTCAAAAGTAATGTAATTTTTATGTGATAGGATCTTAGGATTAATTTTATGATACGAAAAGGATGTAACAAGATGTTAAAATGTTTTTATTTGAATATTTGTGAAGTAATTTGTGAGAAAATTCAAGATGGCTGTCAATGAATCCTAACTCTAAATTTGAATTTTTATAGCCATGCTAGGTACCAAAATTAAGGAAAGATTCTCATCTTTCGTTTTATAAAATTTATTTAAACAATTAATTTAATTTATTATTAACAATTTGGTTAGAGAATTTTAGTTTAAACGATGCTGTTTTGTTTTTAGTAAGAAACCAAATTAATCTAGTTCTTAACTAGTAAAATCACTAGCGATTCGCAATTGTTTTCCAATTATTATAAAAACGGTATGAAAATTTTTCTCTTGAATTTCCATACAGAGCAGAAGTCATGTCAATTTGTATGTTATTTTGATAAAATCTCGAGGTTATGTTGGTAAATTTTACGTCACTTTAACTGTCAACAAAGTGAGGTTATGACAAATGTCATCTTGTTTTGAACAAAATGAAATAAAACAAAAATGCAGTGTTTAAATTAGGTGATCAGACTGTTATTATTATTTAGATAAATTTTTGATATTTTATTTTAAATGGAACGAATTAAAGGAAGGTAATGGAATCTTGTTGCAAATAACCGAATTAATTTATGTACTCATGTCATGTAAGATACATGTTTCCTCTTTACTAATTATAATTATCTTCATAAATCACAAATAAAATCAATTTCAAGGATGATATGGAAATGTGTTCAGCATGTCAACAAATAAACAGGTAATTTTACCAACTATGACAGAAAACTGCTAACAAACTTAATGTGTTTACAATTTTGTGTGGCGGTAATTATTTTTAAATTTAAAATAATTTTTAATTTTTAATTTTTTTTAATAATTTAAGATTGATGGATTGATCAGATAAGAATTAAAAAGAATTAATTCTTATTTTGTTAAATCTATTGATTTTTTTCATATTTGTTTAATTAATGTTAATTTAGAATTTTAATAGTTGTTTTCGTTTATCTTCAATGAATTTTAAGTTTTTATTTTTTTTGTGTGTTCATAAATAAAATTTATCCATTTAAATATTTAAAAAGAAATTTATTTGTGTATTTATTTGTGTCTTGTCCATTAACAATGTTTTACAGATATAATTTAAATAGCTTCCTAATTAATTAGTGACCCGCCTGATTTCGTCTCATGCATTTATGGAACTTGTGTTCCAGGTTAGAAATTATAGTCGGAGATTTTTTTTAATGATAAAGGTAAGAGATATTTAGTTGTATATATTTTCAGACTGTTTTACCATGATTTTGTGTTTGTGAATTTTAAAAATAACAAATCTATTTTGCAATTTATAACCTTTCATATTTCATCAATTGTTGGAGGGTTTATTATTCTCTACACCAATTTTTTTTAATTGACATTATATAACAATATTAACACCATCCCCCCTATATCATAACAGTATGTATATTATATATAGTCAAGGAATATATGTACAAGTTACCGTAGCTTGAGTTGAATCAACTTGAGAAACTGGTTGATAACAAAATTATTAAGCCTACTTTCTCGTCTTACACTTTTCCCTCATGGATTGAACTAAAGATGCTTGATGCCAGCGGCAAGAAGAAATAGCGACTTGTAATAGACCAAAAACTTAATTAAAAAAATATAGGTGATAAATACCTCTCTAAAGGGTAAATAAAAAATAGGTATAAGTATTATTGAAATTCTTCTTTTCCTGCTTTAAGTTATGCCAGAATGAATTTCTTAACAATACTAATAATTTGAAACTAGACATATCTACAAGAATAAAATAACACAATTACAGTTATGTGGCAAAGTAGTTAGTTGATAACTGCATTACGTTAAGGGAACAGTTTAAAATTTGCCTCACACAAACAAAGATGATATGAAATTCTTAAATCAAACAGCAGCTCAAAGTAAAACAAAGTGGTAAACAAAATAATTTATATACTACTAGCCTACATACACACACACTCACACACATACAAGAAATTCTTCATCATTCTTAGATCATTCAGATTATCTATATACACATTTATTTATAGTTTTTAAATAAATAGTTTATATCCATTCACTTCAGTTTTGCAAACATTCTTTGTAGGTATGTGCATAGTATGTGCGTAGTACTATGTGTATTTCGGATTAATTACTTGACCTACGTGTAAGAAATTTCAGTATTCGCGGACAAGTTCGGTTCTCTTTGACTCTCACAAGGAAAGGTTTGGAAGTGACCCCCGAGAAAATCGACGAAAAGTATATCAAGAGATAGTAATAGTAACTAGTAGTCTATATATAAAAAATTAGCTGCCAAATCCATCAGGGACAAAATCTATGGCCATTTTGGCCATAATGGGAAAAAATTAAAAATGGTCTAAAAAAGTTGAAAGTTGGTATAGACGTAGATCGTATTATTCTAAAAAATGTTTAAATAGAGAAAAACATCTACACCCACTCGTTTCATCGCTACAGGCCAACAAAGTTTATACAAATAAATCTTTTAAGGTCCAAGTGTACCCAAAAAACGTGTGTTGCTGGTTTCATAAATAATATAATAATGTGATAACTTTGGTTTTAAGTTAATAGTCTAGGGATGTTAAAAACTTGCTTACCCAACTTATTTTGGAAAAAAAAATTTTTTCAGTTAAATTATTTCACATGTTATACGTGAAAAATTAATTTTACATTTCAGAATCTGTACATTCAAAATTAATCAAAATAATACCACTTAAGTTTCATAGTATTTGAACTATTTTCCCAAAATTCAAGAAAATTGTATGTCTAGGGACTAAACTATTACCACCTTTTTGCCAAAAAAGCAGTTTTTTTTTGTAAAAAGCAGGTTTTTTGGCAATAATTTAGTCGCTAGACATACGATTATCTTAGAATTTTTGGAAAATAGTTCAAATATTATGAAATATAAGTGGTATTATTTTGGTTAATTTTGAATGTACAGTTTCTCTAAAATTAATTTTTCACGTATAACGTGTGAAATAATTTAAATAAACAAAAATTTTCCAAAACAAGTTAGGTAAGCAACTTTTTAACATTCCTAGACTATTAACTTAAAACCAAAGTTATCACATTATTATATTATTTATGAAACAAACAAACCACGTTTTGTGGGTACACTTGGACCTTAATATCGATAAATTCTTTGATTTCCTTTTTTTAAATACATAATTAATTACTAATAAGCCATTTAAAAATTAATAAAAGTCATTTCGTTGATGACCAAACACCTCTGATGTTTGGATTTTTTATACAGGGTGTTTCACTTTATAGCTTGACACCCCTATATATTTGTTATTTATAGTGGAATCAATTCCAAATTTTTATCAGGTATAGAATCCCGTAAAAGAATTTTGCGTGTAATTATAATCCCCATTTATTGTAAATCACCAGCCTACTACAATCGAAGATAAATTCAAATAATAGAAAAAACATATAATGTAAAAGTCGCGACGGAAATTTGTTCTGGACCACCTGAAAATCATAAAACTAAATTTTGGTTAGAGAATCTTGAATAATAATAAATGTTTTACATGCGTTATTAGAACTGAATTAAAATTATCATATTTTTGCTTTAAAAGTTACATGGAGATTGACAACAAAATTTTGTTTGATCTTAAAAGTTTACTAAAAGAGCATATTCATTTAAACGTCTATACTCTATAGTATGCACGAGCATTCATCGTTTTGGACATACTCGAAATAATTTTCTGGAATTTGGGTGGATTATTATTTATAAAATTGCAGACCCACAAGAGTAGTGGGAATCATGCTTCTCTTTCCCACTGGTTTCCATTCTTTGTTATACAATTCCAACACAGCAACGCACGAAATTCTAGATTTCAGAACATATTTTACATGTTTAAATCAATTAATAATAATTGATGATTAATTAATACTAATCAAAAGATAAGTTAATGTACTGTTAATATTATAAAAAATAATTAAAAAGTAGAAGTAATTAATAATAACAAAGAAACAAACAGAAAAGTATGATAAATAGATATTCATTAAAAAAGAAATGTAGTACAGCAACCACCATGTCCGAGCGTAGGATGCGCTAAATTTCTAATTATTATAAAACGCAAATTTTGTTTATAATCACAGCTGTCTGGGTAAATTTCTTTTTATAAAATATTTATAAATTATATTTTATAAATAAACAATATTTTTATAATTATTGTTTTATAAAAAGGGATAATTACATAAAATTATCCCTTAATTTTATAGTCATTGTTTAAACTGTGTGTATTTATGTCAAGTAAAAATAATTTAAAAATTTAAAAACATTTAAAAATATAATTCAAATAACTAATTAACTAATAATTTTTATTTCTAAACTAACAAGTGCAAATAAAAAAAGTTACCAGAGCAGGAATCAATCCTGCACCCGACGCGATACAGTACAGCTGATTTCAAATAAATCTAGGACAAGTCTTGAGAGTGAATTTTGCGTTTTTAACGCGTTTTTTGTTTTTTGTGTGTGAATCAGGCTTTAAATTATTTTTTCATAGTTAACTACATAAAATTTATTAAATATCAAGGAAGATAAAAAAGAACATTTACACTATGGAGTACTGACTGTTCTAGATTTATTTGAAATCAGCTGTACTGGAAGCGATCTCAGAACAATTTTATTATTTTAGAAATATAAAAATGTAATTATATTTTTTTGCAAATTGATTATGAAAGTTGACTTTTTTTTAACGACAAATCGTAATGAAAATCGCAATGTTTTTAATTATTTTGTTTTGCATATTGATTACGAACTTTGAGTCTTTTTTTAACGAAAAATCGTAGTGAAAGTAGCACTTTTTTTAATTATGTTTGTAAAAAACAAACTTCAATCTCCTCGGAGATTATTGTTAAAGAATACTATGTGTCTCCGATTTTTTGAAAATTTTGCATAAATAATCCTTTTGGGACAAATTTCTCAACTTACAATATGCAAAAAATGTCGTGTACAACACGTTATAAAAGTCTCTTTTTTTCACTCATTTGTTTGATAATCTTGGGATTCACTCTCCTTAATCGAACTGCAAATTCGTGAAAAAAAGTATGACTTCTATAGCTAGTGGTACGATATACTGTTTATTGTATGCATCAAATGTATTTTACAGTTAGATAAGTAAATATGTATGCAAATTTATTGAATACTTAAAACATTTATGACATAGACTAATGATAAGGCTATACTACACAATTATCAACATTATTTAAATACATATAATCCAAAAACAATATACCAATACTGTATGCTATTATAGTTAATGTTATGTTTTATTTATGTTTTACTATTAATATCATATGTTGCATTGTTTAGTTTTATTTTCACTTAAATAATGACTATAAAATTAAGGAATAACTTTATGTAATTATTCCTCTTTATACGTAAATATGTCATAAAAAGAAATTTACCCAAACAACTGTGATTATAAAAAACTTGCGTTTTGAATTAGAAATCTAGGGCATCCTGCACTTGGGCATGGTGGCTGCTGTCATACGTTTTTTTAAAATGAATATCTATTTATCATACTTATTCGTTTGTTTCTTTTTCATTATTAATTACTTCTATTTCTTAATTCTTTTTTACAATATTACTTATTGCAGTACATTAACTTCTCAATTGATTAATATTATTTAATCAACAATTAATATTAATTCATTTACGCATGTAAAATATGCTTTGAAATCTAGAATTTCGTGCGTTGCGGTGTTGTAATTGCATAACAAAGAGGTAAAATCAGTGGGAAAGAGATTCCCACTACTCAATCGTGTAATTTTAGAAAACAAATTCACTCACATTATAGAAGATTATTTCGAGTATGTCCAAAAAGATTAATACTCCTGAATATTCCTGCATACTATAGATTATAGACCGTTGCTCTTTTAGTTAAGGTTTAAGAGTAAACAAAATTTTGTTGTTAATTTCTATGGCACTTTTAAAGCAAAAATAAGATAATTTTAATTCAATTCTATTAATACATTTAAAACAATTATTATTATTCAAGATTGTCTAATCAAATTTTGATTTTATGATTTTCAGGTGGTCCAGAACAAATTTCCGTCGCGACTTTTACAATATTAAACAAGGCCTATATGTTTTTTCAATTATTTGCATTTATCGGCAATTGTAGTAGGCTGGTGGTTTATAATAAACGGAGATTATGATTACACCCAAACGACTTTTAAGAAATTCTACACCTGATAAAAATTTGGAATTGATTCCGTTATAAATAACAAATATATAGGGGTGTCAAGCTGTAAAGTGAAACACCCTGTATAAAAAATTCAAATGTCAGAGTTGTCTGGTCTTCAACGAAATGACTTTTATCCATTATGAATTACGTATTAAAAATTAATTATGTAGTTAAGACAAGGTCAGACTCATCGAATTTATCGATATTGAAGATTTATTTGTATAAACTTTCTTGGTCTGTGGGGATGAAACGAGTGGGTGTAGATGTTTTTTCCCAATTTAAACATAGTTTAGAATAATACGATCTACGTCTATACCAACTTTCAACTTTTTTAGACTTTTTTAATTTTTTCCCATTATGGCCAAAATGGCCATTGATTTTTTCCCAGATGAATTTGGCAGCTAATTTTTTATATATATATTACTAGTTACTATTACTATCTCTTGATATCGATTTTTTTCGGGGGTCACTTCCAAACCTTTCCTTGTCAGTCTAAGCACCAACTACTATCCACTTTTTTCTAGAGTCCTCTGACTTTGAAAGCGTATGGCTCTGGAACTACTGAACCGAATTAAATATTTTAAAAACGAGCAAATATTAAATTCATTTCTACATGCTACAGTAAAATATTATATTTCTAATTGGTATATTTTTGTTTTTATCGGACGATACGCAATAAAAGGTACCCATTTTTAGGGACAATTTCATTGAAAGTAAGTTCACTAATTTCTTTCTCAGAAAGTATATGTCATATATCTATTAGATTTTTGTATGGGTTAGAAAGAAACCTTGTGGTTCTTATGCTATTAATTTTTAAACAAAAAACCGTTTTATTTAAAATTTATGTAAAAAAATAGGAAACTATGCGTTATTGTTTATTAATAGAGATAGCGTCAAATTTTTTTCGCTAAATCAACACTTTTCATGTGTAGACATTATTGTTTACAAAAAAATGTTCCTAATTTTAATTATAAAAATGCGGAAACAAAAAAAACGATTTTTGATGACCAGCGGTTTCGACAAAAAATGTTTTTTTTGTTATTGCACTTTTATTGTTAAAATTCGGAACATTTTTTTTTAAATAATGTCTACATATAAAGAGTGTTAATTTAGCGGAAAAAATTTGACGCTATCTCCATTAATAAACAAGAACGCATAGTTCGCTATTTTTTCATATATATCTTAAATAAAACACTTTTTTGCCTGAGAATTAATAGGATAACAACCGTAAGGCTTCTTTCTAACCCCTACAAAATCTCATAGATATATTATGAAATATACTTTCTGACAAAAAAATATTTAACTCACTCTCAATGAAAGTGTCCCTAAAATGGGTACTTTTTATTATGTATCGTCCGATAAAAATGAAAGTATACCAGTTAGAAATATGATATTTTACTGTTACATGTAGAAATAAATTTACTATTTGCTCGTTTTTAAAATATGTAATTTGGTTCAGTAGTTTTCGAGCAATACGGTATCAAAGTCAGAGGACTCTAGAAAAAAAATAGATAGTAGGCAAGTGAAACCTTTCTACAGAAACGTCAGAAATTCTAACATGTAACTAGCTACTTACCGTAAGGGATTCTAGTTTGCAAAGTGATTTTTAAACCTCATTTAAGACAAAACCTGGAATATTTATGTATTTACTTGAGTTTAAATTAAACTAAGAATTTAATTTGTATATTTTAATATAAAATTAATGCAGTGGAGATTTAAATTAATATACAGTTGTATTGAATTACCTAATGATGAAAAGTAAGGAGGAAAAGCGCTCGGGGGAAAACAGAAAAGTTGTCTAGTTTTATTTAAATAGGCTTGTTTGTTTGTTACTTTAGAACTTGGAAATGTATCAAGTTTAATCAAAAGCAGTATTATGTTCAGGTTTCTCTGCAAATAGTTGTTAACATACATAATACATAATCCATTCCCCTTTTACCGCATTTTTGCAGTGTCGGGGTTTCACACAAACTCTTATATGGGAGTGCAACGGCGGTAATGGAGCTATAAATAGTTGTTAAATGGTAACAAATTTTGTTTTCTAAAATCTAGCTTTTCACATTCGTAAAAGTTACAAAAATAGAGAGTGGTTACCAAGTATAACATCTGTAAATTATATTCAAAAGAGTTATTCTTAGAAATACAAAATATACATGAGGTAACTTTATATGTTTATGAAACAAATAAAGATTAATAAAAAGTTTTGCAGTTTTTATTAAATTATAACCAGACAAGTAATATAATTACTATAAACAAACACGTCGCTAAGGTAAATACAAAAAATAGGTAACTAAATAAAAAGATAAAAATAATCAGAATTAAATATCTAACACTTCCAGTGACGGAGAATTACTGAGCTCAAGCTGTTCATTTATTAAAGGTTCCCTGAATTTGTGTTTGTAGATCTCGAAAGCATCTAAAATGTCTAATTTGCGTTTGTTATTACAGAAATGTAGGAGTTTAATATTATTTTGAGGAGTCATTGTGTGACTTAGTTTTAAAAGTTGTTTGGCATAATTAGATTTTTCAGGATGTTTATTTCTGTAATAACGCACGCGTTCTTTCTATCTTTTGTCAAAATTTCGTGTGTTTTGTGTTTGTCCAAGTGTTGTTCCAAAGTGTTTGCCCAATATATACCAAACTAAAAAAAAACAATTTATATGGTAAATGCCCGATTTTATGATCATCATGTGTTTTACCTTTAGCATTAAATAAAAATCAAAAAGTGTTGGTGTTGGTTTTAGCGGGTATGGAGTTTCACAAAGTAAGGCTGGAAGCAATAAACAAGTTTATATTTATGTTTAAACAGATAAAAAGATGATTTCTGTGTAAGGCTCTTACAGAGCGTTAAAATATGCCGATCAATTAAGGATTACCTAATAAACTGTAAAAGCTCATTTAAAACAGCTTCCTAGAAGTTTTACGTAAATATTGCACGTCATATTTATTTCAAACAAAGCATAGTTGATTGGTACGTAAAATTATAATCGTTACTGAATTTTAGAACTGTATTGTTTCAATCTATAAAATCTCATAAGAACTAAATTTTCATGAAATGAATACAATATAAGATACGTTTGTTTGATGTTTTAGGAAATAGGAAGGAGGTTTTCTCTTCAACTATCTGAATTTTGTTGATCAACTGTTAAGTCCAGGAAATAGTCGGAATTACATCTATTTGCACTGTATCTAAATCCACAACAAAAACTAACATAATTGATTTATTTAGTTTTAAACAATTCGAAAAGCCAACAAATAGAGAACAAGCTTGTAAAAGTTAGTAATTATTCTAATAATTTAATTAAGTAAAAGACCTTTCTCTTAGATGCTGCTTATCTAAAAAGCTATTCAAGTAATTTCAGTTTAGTTATTTGAAGAAAATAATTAAAAGTTATTTTATAATTCTTTAATTAGGATGTTTACTAAACAATTCATTAAAATAATTACAGTAAAAGGTTTTTAAGTAATTCGATAGTCCTAAAAATAAATCTCTGACAATAATTTATCTTCAGAAATATCTTAAAATAAGATTTTAGTAAATTTTATTAATTCTATGAAAGAAACAATAAGTATTGAATTGATGACTTCGGCCTCGTTAGGTTAATTAAATTAAATGTTACTTTTTTAACCGTATAATTACCACAAAATCTTTCCCTTGTCACTTTTATAGTTTTACTAGTTACGCATATACGTATTCTTGATACCTTGATGGTCGAGTTTGTCTTTATTATATGAATTAATTTCCAGGTTTTTTAATCTTAATTATAAGTTTTTAGGTTTTCTAAGTTTCCGCTTTTACGATTTCTGCATTCTGCATCCAAACACGTCTCTAGATATTTTTTAATACAATTTGTAATAAAATCGGCAAAAAAATTTATAGAAATCAAAACGTCTATCTATCATAGCATCTATGCTAAACTGACAAAGATTAAGCAAGAAACAGCCAATCCGAAAAGGTAGAAACAACAACTAGTGCGGGATTATAAGATAAGAAGCGATTTAAATTTAAAAGATAGATTTAGAGAAGCTGTATCTCTAATGATACATCATTCCACATTGATGTTTAAATTGTGAACAATATCAATTTGAATGACTTTTGAGGAAAAAGCTTTTAACACGTCATTTTTTTGTTGAAGGGTTTGTTTCGTATAAAATGTATTATTCCTCACACTACCTTACCAGCTATGACGTCTTCTATTATTTTATTAAGTCCAATTTTTCATCAGAAATGAAAAGTTCTTTTCTTTCTGAGTTCTGCAATACCTCATAAATGAGGTCTTAAATATATAGTTTACAAAATATGGAAATCTACATATGCAAATCATGATTTTACTCATACTTCGTGGAACTTCATAATCATGAAATATAATATAAATACGATTAGTTAACATTTTTTTTATTAAATTCTTAACTTGACAATTGTTTCAACACTAAATCTCATTATTAAAAGCAAATGTAAAATAAGTTAGTATGAAAATTATCACATCCGTTGGTAATCACCTGAGTGGCGCAGATGGTAGCTTAACTATTATATATAAAAATATGATTTTCCTCAAGATTGCAATATCCGAAAGACATTTTAGAACAAATTTATCGACAAACGTCATCAAAGCTTTTTTTGGCATTATTTTGTTATAAAGCATATTTAAAAACTTGAAATTTAAAATTTGAATATCATAATTAACAAAAGTTAAGATTCAGTTTTTTATATTTGATAAAAATGTACATATCAGAATTTTGTGAAACTTTAAGATTTATGAATTTTAAGGTGAATTCTCTATTAATCATTGTTAAATAAAAACAATATATTGCAATGATATAAATAGGCCGGATTTGGTAGTGTACCCGTACGGCTACATTGATTTATTATAATTAGCTAACCTGATTAGTTCATTAATTCGTATTATTTATTTTTAAACCATTTTAGCTAAAGTTCATATTTACTTAGTTTTGCAAATCATAACTGCATTTAGAATAAAATATTTATTTAGGGTTGAATAAACTCAAAGATACAACTTATTAAAATTTAAAAATTTAGTTGAAGAAATTGCAAAATTTAGTTTCCCACGGGAAATGGAAATGCTAAAAATGTAAAACCTTTGTCTTTTGCTTAAAGCTTTGAAATTCTATATTTTTTTATTTCAAAAATGATGATTCTTTCATAGGCGATAAGACGGCTTCCTGCAAGGCGTGCATAATTGAATTTTTCTAATATTAATCAAAAGAAAGTAAGTTTTGTCTTGGAGTTTATCAAACACACGTACACTGTTAATTTAATTAAATTTGTTTTGTCATCTAAACTGTTTTAAATGTTTACATTTTTACATAGGGTTTTTCTTTAAGTTAGTTCTGATTAGGTCCTCAAGAAAGAAGGAACTCCCTTTCGGTTTTAAGTTTTTATAATTTTCAATTATTTAAATTCAATATATCACTTCTTCTACGTGAAAGTAATAAAACTTCAATAATTTATGTTTGGTGTGAAAAAATGTTATAAATTGACTTACTAATTTAATTAACAATAATAAATAAACTCGTCTTTAATTATTAACTATAAACTGTGTTTATATTATTTGGATTACCTCTCTCCCTTTCTATAAGGAAGCGAAATTAAGGTAAGTGCACTCTATTATTATCTAGCCCAGCACTTCAACCCGTTGGCCTCTGAGGAAGCTACCAAACATCATAAGTTCCAGCCGAAGGGTTACAACTAAGAAATCCCAAGGGTTACAAGGGTTACGTGCGGACAAGGGTTACAGTAGCAATTAGGGAATAAACCAAAATTGCTATTTAACGTAAAAAAATAAAATTGATTGAGTTCAGATTCTACAATAAAAAAAGAGTAGTTGCGAAGTAGCGAACCATACCAACAGATCAACCTAATTTTAGGCTTATAGATTCAATACATGCACTTGATAGTTAAGTAACAAAATATAGGATCAGCTGCTTATAGATATATTTTCAATTTCAAATATGTGGGGTACCGCAGTAGCAATTATGCAGTTTATAATTAATTAACTCAAGTTACGGGCTGCGTTCCATCCAATTGATTTTAAAAGTAGATTAATTTGAAGTTTTTCTCCTTTGTATAAACGGTCGTCAATCGGAATTATGTTTAATTAATTAATTTTTGTATAATTTTTTTTAAGTATCTTATGTCATTTTGTTTGTAAATTAATGTGTTACATTTATATGTATTTAGAATTAAGAATAAGAAATTCGATAATTTTCATTATTGTGAAAATATATAACGTGTTGGATATTGTTGTAATCTCGTTTATTTTTTGTTAAATTTTCTTTTGTTTTTCAAAAACGTATAAATAATCCCTCAACAAAAACGACATCGTGAAGATATTCTCGCAGACGTGAAAATACGTTCGTTAAATCAAGAATTATAATAAATAAAAGTAGGGTCATTATTGTTGTAAACAAAGAAGTTTAAATTGATTTTACGACGATTTACTTACCTGTAACAATTATTACTGGATTAAGAAGATATTATTATGGTTTATTTATGGAAATGATTGGAATTTCCATAAGTGTAAAATCAAGAAGAGTTTTAAATTTATGTCTATATCGCATATTTATTGTATGTGGTATATCTTTCCATCTTAAATCATGAACCAACGACTCACCGACTATCATCGCCGAAAAATTGCCGCTTAGAGTTGTGTATGTACTTGCCTCAAAGATAAGTCCCCCCCTTGGTATGCTATGCTATAAGTACGCTGAAGGTTAGACGCTAATAACATGAAAATGGTAAATAAAGTAAATTTTCCGAAAAATCCGGAAGTTGTTCTGACATACATATTTTCAGACACTCGAACTCTCGAAACAGGGTAGTGCATTCTAAAAGAAGTGTCATGACTATTAAAAATCAACCAAATTCAAAACTGCAAGATACCTATTGCACTATTATTATTAATTATTATTTTCAACTATATTATATGTGTACAATGTTGGTATACATCGTTATAGTTAATATAGCCATCGTGACGAAGAGATAGCAAATGGTAGAGCACGAAATAGAAACTAAGTTAGCAAATAGTCATTATATTGAATATAAAAGAGCATGCATATAAAATGTTCAACAACTCACCCGAGCTGCATGAAAATAAATTATTCTTTGGAACTAAAATAAAATATGCAGCAGTTCGGTTTAAAACACAAGTGGCGATTTCTTATGTGTTTTATGGTTACACTTATCATCCAACTTACTTATCATCTAGACAAAAATTAAATCCGCTTTTTTTCTCATCAGTTTATAACTTTAATTATCTGCAGTCTGTTTCATATTCACGCAGTATTTCTACAATCATTTATGCTTGCTTAAAAAGTGATTTAATAAAGTTGTACATGCTGTACGTGATTTGGAAAATTACATTGCAAAGATAAAGAATGTTTACAGCAGCTAGTTAATTTGAATTTTAAACAAGCGTACTATTTAACAAACCAATGTGGGTATTTAGAAACTTTCATAAAACCTGCTTTTGCTACGCTTAAAATAATCCCGGAAAATGTTTAAAAACTCACTTCATAAATTTTTATACATTTCGTATAAACGTTGCATTTTGCTCATTCTTTCAAAGTAAAAAGCAGAAATGCTTTTTTAACGAAAGTAAAAAGGGGTCGCATTTCTACATTTCCTAGAGATTTATATCACAAGTTCCTTAAAGTGGAGTGAGTGGAAATGCCACGAAGTTTTGCTTACATAACCTAAATTAATCCATCTAACCTCCTACTGTATGTATATCCCTATAATAATAATAATATTCTCCGTTATGTTAGAACCTAAATAAAGTTAATGATTATATGAATACGCGTAGTATACTCAAAAAGATTATGTTCAACTGTAAGTGGAACCGTAAAAATAGAGGATAGCACTAAAACAACAAAGCCCTCTAAAGGAGCATTAATAATAAGTCATAATTTGTTAATTTAGTATCTATATTGGAATTTAAAAATTTGTATTTTGTATATGTAAGAATATAGTTCTTTTTATTTAGTTATTTTAATTTTAGTTCTGTAATTAAAATTCCTTCAACAATACTAAGCCACCGTCTGCACCTAATTCAAGAAATTAGTAGCTAAGTCATTACTAATGTAAGAAGAAGGTCCGACAATTCCCATTCTTGAGTTTTATAGCAGTTAATTCCAGTAATAAAATAAAGTCGCCGCATTTCCCAATGGAATCACCTAATAAAATGTTCCTAGAAACTTCAAAATCCTGAAGTTTATTAATAAATAATTTTGGTTGTACTCCAGTCACTAAACTTGAACCAAGCCAAACTTGTGAATATCTTTACCAAAGATTTTTCGTTAAGAAATTATTACCAAACAAATTTAAAAGTTCAGCATCAACTTCATCAGAAAATATATGTTATGTTAATTAGCTTTAGCGTCCTTTTGAAATAATTAAGCTACTACATGATAATGATGAAAATTAAATTTTATGATCCGTAACTAAGTATTGTGAAGTCGATGAGTTTGCTTGTGTACAGTAAAAATTCCTAAGTGTTCTTATTTAATTTAATATCTTCGCTGTCTAGCATTTTTAAGCCGTTTGTGTACTTCACGAAATATTAACCCAGTTTTTCGCTATTATGGTTCTTTTAAGAACAAAAATATCGATAAATGCTTTCAAAAAGATGATTACGTAAATGCTGCGTTATTTTATTTGGCCCAAATTCAGAGTTCTCGTGAACAATTCTCCGTTTGCTTTATACTCCTTTTTCTAAAGCACAGATATGCAAAGGCGGACAAACTTTTGGAGTGGATTCTTAGAGCAAAAAGAAAGTAACACAAAAAAGAAGGGCTCACTTTTTCTGTTACCCTGAGTTCTATATTGAAATTCAAACTTGCATAGTAGGATTTAGTTTTCGATTATACGAGAAGAATGTTAGCGATCGTAGAAGCTTAATAGTTGTAAGGGATAGGTAAAGGGAAAGGTTTAAAAGATATAAATATTTTAAATAACTACATATGATGATGTTTAATTTCAACTCAACCTAATATGCTTAGAAGCTATTATCACTAATACTCGCCAAAGCATCAACCAAAATAAGTTTACTTTACAAAAGTGTAGACACTAATTATTTTCATTTATGTATAAGTAAGACAGCACAGAATCAATGTTTGGACCCTGTGGAACGTCTAGGGCGGTAGTCTAAGGAAGAAGATTTACCTTTTCGTACGCTGTAATTTAAAAACTTATGATAAGGTAACTTAATAAACATTCAATGTTTTATTTGATCTAATAAATCGGAATCACAAAAATCGTGTTGTGGTGGTGTTATGATGATTCTTTTACCACACACTCTTTTTGATGAAAATGCTAGAATAATTTAAAGAATAAGAAAATTAATTAAAATTAAAAAATTAATTATAATTTAATTAATAAGTTAAAACCATACAGAGATTACACAGCCCCACAAAAAAAATAAATGTTCTGTTCTGGTAACGTGACTATGGTATTCGGATGCACTTTTCGACGTTGAAACCGAATCCGACTTCAAAAAATCAAATACACCCTCAAAATCTTGCGCTAGAGCCAAAAACAACCCCCAAATGGAGTAAAACACTCCTGACATATGATGACAATAAATGCAAAGAATGGTTGAAAACCACAAATGTTTTGTTTTTGGAAATAGACCTTGGTATATGGCCATGAACCCTCCTCCCTGAGGGAGTTAAACCACCCCAAAATGGGTCAAAACCACCCCTTAGATCAAAATATAATAAATACATGCAATAGATGATTGAAGACCGCAAATATTTTGTTTTTGGAAATAGACCTCTGGTGTATGACCAATACCACCCCCCTTTAAAGGATACCCGTTTAAACCACCTTACTTAGGGTTACAATAAATAAACGCCCGGAAAATAAAATACATGCAAATAAATAGAGGCAAAGAAAATGGACGCAAATAAATACAGGCAAAAATAAATTCAATAAAACCCGTTAATCCTCTAGTCTCTCGATTTATGATATCTCTTCTTTTTGTTTTCAAACGATCTGCGTACTGGCTGCACAATACTACAAAGAAATCATTACAGGTTTGTTGGAGAATGAATTATAAAAAATTAGGTTGTAATATGAGTATGAAGTTACATTTCCTCCATTCTCACCTTGACTACTTTCCAGATAACTTAGGGGATTACAGCAAAGAACAAGGGGAAGGGTTCTACCAAGATATGAAAGAAATGGAACAGCATTATCAAGGAATATGGGATGCGCATATGATGGCGGATTACTGCTGGTCTATGAAAAGAAAAACGAAAGACTAATGAAGTACAAAGAGGCAGCCAGTACGCCGATCGTTTTAAAATAAAAGGAAGAGATATCATAAATCGAGAGACTAGAGGATTAACGGGGTTTTATTGAATTTTTTTAGCGTGCATTTATTTGCATGTATTTTATTTTGCGAGCATTTATTTATTGTAACTCTGATGTAAGGGGTGGTTACACTTGGGGTGACTTTATCGTTTAAAGGGGGGTGGTATTAGTCATATAGCCAGAGGTCTATTTCCAAAAAGAAAACATTTGCGGTTTTCAATCATCTTTTGCATGTATTTATTGTATTTTGATCTAAGGGGTGGTCTTGACCCATTCTGGGGTGGTTTAACCCCTCAGGGTGGAGGGTTCACGGCCATATCCAGAGGTATATTTCCAAATACAAAACATTTGCGGTTTTCAACCATTTTTTGCATGTATTTATTTTATTTTAATCTAAGGAAGGGCTTTGACCTATTTTGGGGAGGTTTAACCCCCTCAGGAAATAGGGTTCTTGGCCATATACCAATGGTCTATTTCCAAAAACAAAACATTTGCGGTTTTCAATCATTTTTTGCATGTATTTATTGTATTTGGATCTAAGGGGTGGTTTTGACTCATTTTGAAGTGGTTTAACCCAATCAGGGAGGAGGGTTCACGGCCATATACCAGAGGTCTATTTCCAAATACAAAACATTTGCGGTTTTCAACCATTTTTTGCATGCATTTATTGTCATCATATGTCAGGAGTGTTTTACTCCATTTGGGGGTTGTTTTTGGATCTAGCGCAAGATTTTGAGGGTATACGTGCTTTTCTGAGGTCGGATTCGGTTTCAGCGTCGAAAAGTGCATCCGAATACCATAGTCACGTTCCCAGAACATTTATTTCTTTGTTGGGCTGTATTATTATTACAGAGAGGCTAGTAGTATAGATTATCATAGCAAAAAAGAATGAATTTGTTTCCACTTTTAAAGAATGCTTTATAGGATTGTTTTAATCAAATACTTTCTTTTAACCTTTATTACCAAGAACAGAATTGGGCGACCTAATAAATAATTAAAATAAGCCGCCTAAGTGTTATGGTAATATTATACCTAATATTATGATTTAATGTGATCAGTCCAAGTTGAAACTATGTTTATTTCCTAAATTACACAAACAGGCTGGTTGTGTGCTATTTCAAAAACACCGTTATTTGATCTCTGTTAACATGGATGATTAATGTTTTCTGTTTCTAGCATACCACGCTTTTTCTGTTTTTCGTATAACATATCCCATACAGCATTTTAGTCATCGCTACGTACCAGCAACTGCCAGTGGAATTATTAAGTGTTTGTTAATAGTCACAAGTACGTAATTGCTACGGTTTCATTACCTTCCTGGAACCAAAATGGGGAACAATTTTTGGGTAGCAGATACGTGGCAGCGTAGTAATTGCTACTTCTTACTCGTGGAACTTCTTTTCTCTTCTCTATAATATTCTATCATTTCCTATACTAATGCTGCGATCGTGTCACAAAATGGATTACTATTTTATTTGTAATACGTACTTAATAATACAAAGAGCGATGAATTGTTTGATTATTTTGTCATTCCAGTAAACCAAAGTTATAAACCATTGCAACAGTTCCATTGAATTTGACGATGATATGTCGAAAAATAACATTTTTAATAAAAAATGTCTTTAAAATATGACAAAAATACTGATAAGTTGATACGCATGATAGAAACCATTTTTTATTATACTTGTTATGTTCTTTTATGTGTTTAAATAAAAGATACTCAATTAATACTTAATTAATTTTATTAATACTGAGTGAGCAGGGAGCATTACATACTCAATGCATTCACTGTACAAGATATGTGTCCTCCAAGCCGACTGAAGTGGTACTGACGGACGGTCCAGGATTGGCTAGTTACATCACTACAAATAAATGTTGCCAACTGCAAGTTACATACATAACAGTTCCTAAGGCATAATTTGCCACCAATTTGTTATTTTTATTGAAGGTTATGTAGTAAAATATTTAATAACAACCATACCAAATTGCAAATTGATTAATGGCCTCCAACATTTTACAAGTAAATATGGAGATGGAGTAGTTTACGAAAGATTACTTTAAAGTGATTCTCCTGGGTAGCAAAAACGTAGGTTTTACTTTCAATACTACTATTAGGTTCCGTTACTTTAAAGGGTTAAACAATGGTTCCAGGCAGGTGGCAGAAACTTTCAGTACTACTTTATAGTTTTAAAAACTACTTTAACTAACCTACTTAAAACTACTTAACTACTACTTTAAAGTTTTAAGAACTTTAAAGAAGCTTCGGGCAAGTTACTGCTACAATCATTATACCTCTTTGAAGTTGCAACCAATTTTTAAGTAATTATACTAAGACAATACCGTTCCATATACTTTAAAAGTTTCTTAGAAGTAATGGAACTACATAGTTCCAATAAATAGTATAAACAACTACAGAATTACTAAAATATTCCGAATTGAAGTAGTTAAACCTATGAAGTCATAAATTTAGTTATAGTTACGTAACAACTACTCAAACAAAGTTCCGATCTCAGTTACTGCTACTTAGATGCTGCTTGGGATCATGAACGATTCTATAAAACAACAACGTAATTTAACTACAGAAGAATCAGCAATGGCTCTCGCATTGTTTTGTGAAGCTGTAATATACTGCTAATAATAATTTGAACATACAAATTAAGAAAGGACTGGAATATTTCTAGAAATGAGTACGACTAAATTTGGTGCACATAATTTAGATGATAGTTTCGACAGACAGGCATAAGATTGTTTTGTTCAAACAATCAAAACAAATTTAAAAAAAATATAATACATATATATTGTGAGTTCTCATACCAACTTATTTAAATATTTAAACTTCTACAAATTTAATTTATATATTTTTTAATTTGGTAATTAAGTTAACAATAATGATTTATTAAAAAAAAAACTAGTCAAAAACTTACACTTATAGTAGTTTCCTGTTTAAATTGAGATTAATTAAACAAAAATCAAATACTTTTATTAACAGATTAATAAGGAGGGAGGAGAATGAACAAAGAGGAGAAGGAACAATGGTCGGTCATTGTGACAAAGTAATTTTTTTATTGGTTAAAATATTTTTTTAATTCTATCCTGTATAGAATTTGATTGAATCATTAATGAACCTAGTTATATTATTGGGCATGTATAAAATACTCTAGTCGTTCGAGTGCATACAAATCCGGGCTCGTATTTCTGTACGTCAAAGCATTATTTCTAATCAATCCTTTATATGATGCTTTATTATATAGGAAGCCTACCCCGTATTTTGGTAAATATATATTTGGATAGTTTAGAATTCCCTCTTTTAATTTATATTATTCTTATTACGTATCATACTTTTTTCCTGATAAAATATAAAAATCTATTCGCATAAGCCACCAATACCAGTTGGTATTGCTTATTTTTTGCGGCTGGTATCAACATTTTCAAATAATATAAAATATTAGTTTGATTAACTCTTCTGCTATTTTGAAGTTTTTAAATTCCCTGAAGTGCGACTCTGAACTGTTTTAATCACTCTAAAACAGTATCCAATTATATAGATTTCTTTTCGTCAAATAAAAGATAAAAAGTTGGATATAAACTTACAACAATGTGTATGAAGTGTTTATGCTTTTTCTTATTTACAGTTCATAACTAATATAAATGTAAATATCTACAATCTGCTGCAGAGCAATAAGTAAATATTTTACATGTATATATGGTAGGAATGAAAGTTGACGTTCATTAACGTTACTTCTGCTGTGACTCATATATAAATACTAATTATGCAACTTAAGTTCTACTGGATCTTAAGGAAGTTGTGGCGGTAGAGAAAAATGATGAAAATGTAAAAGAAATTAGTGCAGTTGATAGATTTTAATGGACAAAATTACTTTCTGAATAATGTTGAAAATAACACGCGATCTTATGCAAAATGGTACGTTGTTGATACATATATTATAATAACTTCATAAAGAATGATAAGAAAAAATTGACACCAAAACATTTCAGGTAAAAACGTTGTAAGATTGTGCCGTTAAAGTTTCAAATTTGTTAGAAAGATGCTTTTGGCAAAAAAATAATGATACAGCACGCAAAGTAAAAACGTTGCATTGCGACAAACCAGCGGGAAACTTAAATGTTTTATATAGCTACATGCAGCATCACTGAATCTGCATCTCGAAAATAAAATCAGTTGTATTAAATAAAAAGATACCTCGGAATTTTTTTACTGCTACGTTTTAAATGAATCTAAATAAATAAGATCAAACCTGTAATATGTCAAACACGTAAAACGTGGTTTTAATTTGTCCATTGTTAAAAATCACCCTTCTCTGCGCTAGTATGGCGGCGGTTTGCGTTACTCTGATCGACCAGCTGGCCTAGGTGACTAGATGCGGTGACTCTAAACACTACTAGAGTTCCTATATAATAATAATAGGTTATATAAGATAAGAGTTAGGACATGTGGATCCAATGTCAACGACTTGATTTCTCATAAAGTATTTTTACCTATCAACTTTCAGTTGTTTGATTTGACAAATTGTTTCTTGACAAAATATGTAGATCGATGTCAATAAATTCTTTGAATAAACATTATTAAAATACTCTTAATATTTATTTACTAATAAAAAATACATATTATTATTAAGATAATTTAATACTATAATATATATTATGCAATTAGGAGATCAAGCGATACTTTAAATCCAAGAAGATGTATAACGGCGAGGCGCCAGCCGAGGCGTTATAACATCTTCGAGGATTTAAAGAAGCTTGATCTCCGAATTGCATAAGTTGTTTTATTGTATTTCGTATTTCAATCCTAATTTTTCCCTTTTAAAATGCATCCGAATTTATTGCATAAAAAAGAAAGTTGCCTTGTCTGTGTCATCGTACGCGTAACTAAGGAGATAAAAAGCAGCATGCATGCATGCATATGGCTATAATGCAACATCAAATTATTTACGTTGCCAACAACAAGGCAGATCAAGAACGTCTTGAACTCCGGTGTCATTGACAACGGAGATCAAGATATACTTTATATTACTAATTGTGGTATATAAACAATTGTTTGAAATACGAAATGAAATAAAGAAAAATGTGTATTAGGATGTAAAGTAATGTAAATTTTGTTATACAATCTAAAAAATAAAGTGTCAGACTATTAAGATCATTTACTCCTTGACATTGGATCCAGCCAACTAAAATCGGGCATCGTACATGTCCCAACTCTTCTTATTATTTAATATTATTATAGAGGAACTCTAAACACTACTCCCGTCAACTGCCATCTATGAATAGACTACTGTAAAATTCTGAGAAGGCTGCGCCATTTAGTTTGTGTTTGACAGCCGTTGAAAGCAAACAACCACGTGAATTTTAACAAAAATGGAAAGAAGTGAATTTCGTGTGCTGATTTAGCATTATTTTTTGCATAATAAAACCATCACCGAAACCAAGGAAAGGCTTGATAAATACCATGGGGATTCTGCACCAATTTCAATGGTTAAAAAGTGGTTTGGAACTGAGTTCCGTTGTGGTCGTACCAGCACAAGTGACGCCGAACGTTCAGGTCTCCCAAAAGAGGTCGTCACGCCAGAAATTGTCGATAAAATCCATGGAATGATACTGGATGATCCCAGAATGAAAGTGCGTGAGGTGGCTGAGGCTGTAGGCATCTCAACTGAGCGGGTACATCACATTTTACATGAATATTTGGACAAAGAATACATAACGTCACAGCACACCACAGACGGTACAAAACAGGTTTAACAGGAATTAATTCCTAGAAAACCAGCATGAAACCAGAACATGCTGCAGCTCACCGTAAGGCGAGATTACAGTTTGCTCAAGAACATGCTGATTGGACTATTGATGGGGTTCTACTATTACTACTGTATTTAAACTGGTGTGTTAGAGTATGCAGACATTCTGCAAAGTGCTACATCATTACACGATAATACATTTTGCCAATGGCTTGTGCCGATATAGGTTTAGACGACAGTTCTGATGTTAGTTGACAGGGGTGCGCTTCAATTGCAAAAAAGTACATTCAATACATTCTATAGCCATATGCGATCCTACCACACACAAAGTTTTCAGAATATTAGAACTATTGGTTCGCCTGCAGTAAATTTCATAGCTCTAGAACTTACAAATAACGACTAAGATCTTTTCCCCGACCCATAAAGACATATAACATACATATTGTACCCGCTTTTATCAGATACTACCAAGCCAAACTGTTGTAATCATTTTCATTAATTAATTACAATAATTAAACATCTGAAATAATGTTACTTAATCTCCGCTGTGTGTATAACCTTTTCATTTTTACGATACTTTGCTATTGTAAGTTGTTTTTGTGTGAATCTCATTTCAAAGGCAATTTTCCCAAAAATTCTTATACTTCCGATATACTATTGAACAAAACTTTAAATATTAACCCTTAATTTAAACAGCTTAGGTAAGATTACCTAAATTTTAAAAAACATAACAGATTCTCTAGCAGGTGTGGAGCGTTGTCATGCAACATGAAAATACCGGAAGATAGTAGGCTTTCCCTTTTATTTTACAAATTCCAAGGTGGTTTCACATATGCTTTCACATCCAAGCATTGCTAACGGAATAAATATCAACAGTAACTAGAACGTAGAAGCCACACTCGGGAAATGAAGAAAGACGCTGACGGCTGAATTCTTAAGGAAAGAACACAAAAGCTTCCATCGCGGCGTAAAAAGTGTTTTTCTTGCATAATTGGTTATTGTTCTGACTTTTTGACGCAGTAGCGTAAATATTATTTCGATTTCTTTAATAGAGTAGATCGGGCTGGGCCACCGGAGGGGCCCCTTACGCGTGTTTAACTTCCACTACTGCATCATATTGAGTCATTTGGGTTGTCCTTAACCCTCACTATTCCCCTACGCGGCTCCCACCTCTAGTTAAATTCCTTGTAGTAGCGTTTAAATAAATATTTAGATAAATGATAAATATAAATTGAAAATTAATGTTTGGTTTGGGATTATGAAAATACATATTTTAAAAAATTATAACAATATAACTGAAGGAGTAGCTAATAAATCCTACATTTAATATAAGCAGATAAAAAAGTAACTTATAAAAATTGCAAGATATAAAATAAAATTATAAATTCATCATTTTTTTAAGATTAGACTAATTTAGACCGGCAGTGATTGCTCTGAGTAGGGGTACGAGTGGAACGTTGCATGGGCACGGGCACGGGTGTGATCGTCGCAGTATTAGCAGAGTAGGGGAATGTCTCGAGCTCGCGGGCTTGAGCCACTCTGGACTAGATCCTTATAAAAAGTAGACGATGACGAAAAGTCAAATAGTAAGTATGCTAGTGATTTTTCAATCAACAGCGCGAGTTACATATAGCTCTAAATTCTATTACATTAAGTCACTTTTTACTTAAACTACCTATACATATTTTATGCAGTCGAATATGCTGCAATTTATACTCACAATATTTCATTTAATGTAACTGTTAAGTCGGTTCTGGAGTGCCAAGGTCTTCCTACCCTGAGCACAATCTATAGCCACGTTTATCAAGTCGCTCACTATGCATTTCTACTTGCGCCCACGGACATTGCTGGAATCGTATGGAAGTCAAAGCAAGGGCAGCAGCAAACACACAAATCTACACTCAGAAAGCACCAGCTATAAAGGCAGGTTCCAGCGGTAACCTTGTTAGAAATAATCCGTCAGCGAGCAGCAACGCACAAGACCACCGACCCGCAATAGTGAAGTGTTGTAAGACGTAGTCAAATTTGTCGACTTAGACTTATTTGTGTATTTATCAATAAATACTGTTATTAAATTCTGGCCCCCAAATTATTTAATTATCATTTGCGTGATTGGTTTTCTAATCAATCACGCTTCTATTCAGTTACAAAAAGTAACCCTAATACAAAAATAAACAGTGAGAACAGATGAAACGAGAAAATGAAGGTTACGTAATCAATATGGTCCTATTAACTGTAAATCGCACTTCCATCTTGCTTTACTATTCATATGTATCCAGAATTAATAAATGTCGTTTTTTAGTTTATTATTGTAGAAAGGACTTTATGATGGTAATAATGCCAGAAAGGGTATACAAAATTTTATTTTTTAGGAGAATATATCCAAGTAGAAAATTGCAAAGGTAACGCTGAGCGAACGTTATAAATCATAATGCCCGCTTATAATGCCCTGGTTTTTATGGACTTGTTCGTAATATGACCCTCGATTGCGTACAAAACTATCGTAGCACTCATTTGAGTTTGTTTTTATCAGAAGTTGATTTTCTCTGGATTCCGTTGTTATATTAACAACATTTTCACTGTATTCCTCTAAATACTTTCCTATTCTTAATTATACTAAACAAATTCATGTAAATTAATCGAATTTTTCTCTTTGTTGCTAAATAAAATTAGTAAGGTGTGTAATCCTTATATTATTTTTGCAATGTTATTCAACAAGGAACTCACTTTTTTGGTAAAGCGCTGTTTACTGGTTAATACTGAATTTATTCATTTAGCGTATTTGCATTTTTCTAAAACTCTATCGTTATTATACTGTTAAATATAATTTTGTATGTAGTAACATATGTTTTAAAGCCCTAATGATTCAGATTCTGATTTAATTTTAAATAAGTTAATAAGCAACTATATAAAAATACCCTTTCTTCTAAATTTTTCAATTAGTTTATAGAAAGCTTTTAATAATTTTTTTACAATACAACTTTCAACCTAATTAGGTTTGTACAGTAAATTAAAAAGGTTATTTAATATATTCTACTATGAATACAGGTTGATAACAGATAATATTTTTAACTCTCTGCAACAAATCACGAAACTCACTGCCATTTGTCTGAAAGAAAATATACTTTTTTTTCTGGAAAAGCCAGGGACTATATAAATTTAGGTTTTAAAACTAAAAAACAGTTCATAAATAAAACAGATATAGAAAAAGGTAGTTTCCCACTCAGTTATCTGTTTTGGATAGTCAAAATGAAACTATTATCAGAACCGGAGGTATTTGAGGGACATTTTCAATTTGAAAAATACGACGTTGAATGCTTCTTGGACACTTATTAACCATTTCAGCTCCTCCCCCAAAATTGACTCTAATGAAAAAAACCATATTCAAATCGATCTCTGCGAAGATGTGGTCACGAAAAAAAATGTGTAAATTACGATTTATACTAATTAACACAAACTGAAACAAAATGAAAAATAAAACGAATGCTAATATTATGTAAACGGATTTAACCTAACCAAAATATTCAGGACACTAAAGCGTAATTTTTATGAAAAAGCGATACAGACGGAAAGCCAGTCACGTGCGTTTCACATATAATTCTCTGACATTTCCGGAAATTGTGGGTTGTTAAAGTTTTATGGCCCACTCATGCTGATGCTGTGTTTATTTAATGGAAACATTGTGAAAACTGTTGTAGTTGAAAATTGACGATTCTTAGCTCAGATTTAGTATAACCAGTTAAGATTAAGGTCGTGTCAATACTTTCTTGTTTTTTTTTTGTTATTCTTTTTATTATTGTTTTAAGTTAGTGTATCTGCATTAAAATGCAAGCCACATATATTATTGAAAATGCACTAAAATTATCTTTTTAGTTAGTTAATAGGGCGGCTTCAATTAGATAAAGTCTCACATCGTCTCAGCATAGGTCTATGATAATATCCGCCGCACTATTTATTGAAAAATCAATTTGTTGCTACAAACTCATATTTCAACATGAAAGCAAACATTAAAAGCAGCATATAAAATCTGAATAGTTAGTAAATGTTTTACTATATTTTATTTTCATTGGGAAAACGTTGAAGTTCTAAATATTTCTGAAACCGAAATAAGAAAATAAAAATAATCATTTATTCTTCTAATCAACAAAATACAAGATTTTTAAACATCATTTTATGACAGTAGAGAAATAATATTTAATTATGTCAGTCTATATTCATAAACTAACTCAAAAAATTGTAAGAAGTGTACAAAATTTACACACAAACTCTAATAAGACATAAACATTTTATAGCCGCCAGTAAACGCGCCGAATATTGGTTTCAATACCAGCGCCAAATTAACATCAATCGCAAGATGTGACATTGTTAAGGAGCTGGAGTAGATTGTTGTGAGTTGTCACAATAAGAAAATAACATCGAAGACGTAAACACTAAATTAACTTCATTTAATCCTTAAAACATTATTTTAAATTTTGTAATACTGAGTTATGACTTATTCTGAATGAAGAATAATTATAAAAATATCTAATTTTCTGAATGCCAACTTCCTTCTGTACTATACTAATTATATTACAATACTGACCTTTACAATAGATGATTTTGGTTTATATAAGTTCGGTGGTATGACGTAACTTTGAATTTGATAATAGTATTCTAAAAAGTTCCTAAAAACAAACTAATAAAAATGTTAAAAGTTACATACTCTAATTAAAAGATTAAGTGAATTAGAAATAAACAAAACTGTTAAAAGTTCAGAAGGGTTTTTTCAGTAGACACATATATAACTATAAAAATGGTAGCAAGTTACATATTCTAATTAAAAGATTAAATGAATTTAGAATAAACAAAACTATTAAAAGTTCAGAAGGGTTGTTTAAATAGACACATATATAACTATAAAAATGATAGCCTAAGAGCTAACAGGAAGCATAAAGCAATGAAAAGATAATGTAATAATTAGAAGTCTAACGTACACATTTAGAATACAATTTTAGAAATACATATTTAGAAAATAAAGTTTATATTAACATAACACATACACTGAACTTAACAACATGTATACAATGTCAAATAGCACGCAGTAAACTGGTTATATTGTTCAATGCAATTGCATTGAACAATATAACCAGACAATTGTCTGATTTGCAACTGATTTTTACCTATAAAACACGAAAAATTCATATCACACGACAAAGTAAAAGTTCATTACATTATTGATTTAGCATGACAAAGATTTTTGTTAAATTGAATAGCTTTCCTTATCAGGAAATATTTAATCAAATAGTTCATTTTATTTAACAATTCGATTCTTCTCCTTCACAATTTTTTTTAAAGCAAGAAATCAGCATAATGAAAACAGAATACTTTTGTAAAGCCAATAACAATATTTTTATTTATATTTTTCAAGTTCCTACCGTATAAAAAAATATCACTTCACCTAAATTAAACTTCACCTATAAGAAAAAGTTATTCTCTTAGGCGAGTGGAATCTGAAAATGTATAATACGTTATGCTTAACCTTAGGATTAAGCATTATTGCAATTTGACCTTTACCGCCCTGGTATGCTCAACATAAATGATGCCCTCTTCGCGTAATATGGCCTGTATGAACAAAAGCACCATCCCTCAAAATTTTTCTGCTTCCATTCAAGGCAAAATTTATTTCAGTTTCCTGGCTTTTAAACCTTAATATTCTAAACCTATTTAATAAATTAAATAATATTTTTATTTATTTTCAATACCGATGCAAGAATGAGACAGGCAATCCAGCACTAGATTTCACTCCGACCCAATATTATTTATCTCGTTAGACCTGTTCTTATCTATTTTATTAAATAAAAGTAATTTAGAACAAATACGATTTTTAATTGAAATAGTAGTGAAACATTATATAAAATTATAATATCAAGTAAGAAAAGTTATTTCTATAATAAAAATTAAATACATAAGTATAATTAATTACATTCTTTAGAACTTGTTTGTAACTCTGTTATTCCCTCTTTGTCAATGCGTAAAATAATATAGTTGATCTTCCTGCATGTTCTTAAAATAAAAATAGTGTAAAGAATAAAGCTGTGCATAATAATTCAGTACACTAAACGTAGAACAGAATTTTAAGAAAGTTGATGAATCTAAATGATTAATTAACAAGTTCTTCCAGTTAAACAAGTGTTAAATTTATTCTTTGGTGAAATTTTATTAATTGCTAATAAAGAAAAATTATGAAAAATTTGACTGGAAATAAATGGATTAGGACTTTAATAAAGATTAATTTACTAACCACTATTGTACATTAAATGGATTTAGAATTCCAATAAGTAAAGCCTACAAGGTCGTTGACACAGTTTATTGAAGTCTTTGTCAAGATTATGAAAGCAGATAGTTGGTATTTGACCATTTTTTATTTATAATTTTATTTAATTCGTTTTAGGATTAATTAAAATTTATAAACAATAATTTGGTTGTTATAAATCAAATGTCAGTACTCATTTTTTCACGAGAATTTAGTATAGAGTTCATTTGTTTACTAAAAACATATAAAATCACGGCCATTTTTGTAACAAATTCTCTTCTAATTTCTTTTTTCAAAAAGTGCACATTTGTTGGACAGCATAAAATAAATTTAAGGTTATGTTTATAAAAAGTATAAATAAGTCGATGTCATTTATTTTGAGGTTAATCATAATTTTGAAATAACGTCAAAGTATACATAATTTAAAAATAATTTATAATTCTAAGTAATTACCCAAGCAGCATCTAAGTAGCGGTAACTGAGATCGGAACTTTGATTGAGTAGCTTTTACGTAACTACAACTAAATTTATGACTTTATAGGTTTAATTACTTCAATTTGGAATATTTTAGTAATTATGTAGTTACTTCTACTATTTATTAGAACTATGTAGTTCCATTACTTCTAAGTAGCTTTTTAAAGTATGTGGAACGGCATTGCTACTTAGTATAATTACTTTAATGTTGTTGCAACTTCAAGTGATATTATGATTGTAGCAGTAACTTGCCCGAAGGAACTTTCGGTGCTACTTTAAAGTTTTAAAAACTTTAAAGTAGCACCGAAAGTTTCTGCCACCGGTCTGAAACCTTGGCTTAACCTTTAAAGTAACTGAACTATACAGTAATATTGAAATTAAAACTTACGTTTATGCTACCCAGGAGAATCAGTTGAAAGTAATTTTCACTACATAGTTTGCATCAGAATTACTAGAAAGTTCCAGTTACTATTAAAAAATTACAATGAAGTCACAGTAAGTTCTCAAGAGGCTTATCTCCTGTAGGTTAGTTTGGAATTTGGAGGTTAATTGTGTTTTTGCAGTGGTAGTAGTTTTGCAAGTTTTTAATAAAAATGTCAAAGGCAAATGCTATAAGAAAAAAGAAGAATTTTAGATATACATCCACCTTTTATAGAAAATTAAAACAGCAGTTAGGTGAAATCAGTGAAAACAAAAGCAACTGTTTACAATATAAAATAGAAAAAAATAGGGATGAGATCACTGGTAAACCATCATGTAGTAAACAAGGGTGGAATATATTCCCCTTTCGTCGCTACAACTTTAAAATAAGCCATAATTAAATAATAATTGTTATTAAGTAGCAATCAGTATAAAAATATTGGTTGTTTGTTTACGATTGCTGTTTAAATTTGAGATTAAGTTCCAATGGGAATTTTGAAGTGACATTAGGAGCTAGAAAGTGGCTACGGAAACGTTGACGTCGTTTTATAGTAAGAGTCACTTGAAAGTTCCAGAATTTTTTAACTTATTTTATACTTCGTGGTAACAACAACCTAGAAGTAGAATTTGTTTAGTTCCCGTTACTGTTTATGAAGTGGCACAAACTTTGGACACACATTTTTCAGTTAATACTACTTTAAGGTGACTTTTTCAAAGCTACTCCATATTTACTTGTAAAATGTTGAAGGCTATTAATCAATTTGCAATTTGTTGCAATTGTTAAAAAGTGTTTTACTATAACTCTCAATAAAGATAACAAATCGATGCCAAACTGTGCCTTAGGAATAAAATAAAATGGTTTCTATCATGTTTATCAATTTATAAGTATTTTTGTCATATTTTATTCAAGACATTTTTTATTAAAAAATATATTTAAAAAAGCCGCGTTGTTATTTTTCGATTTATCATCATCGCATTTAACAGAAAAGTTGCGATGGTTTATAATTTTTGTATGCTAGATTGACAAAATAACGAAACATTTCATCTCTTTATGTATTATATACGTAGTACAAATAAAAGAGTAATCCATTTTGTGACACGACCGCAGCATTAGTAGAGAAAGTGAAAGAATATTTGTTAACTTACAAGAGTAAGAGAGAGCAACTACGCGACACGATGTGTCAAAGAGAAAAAAAGTTCCACGAAAGTAGCAATTACTACGCCGCCACGTTCCCTCAACGTAGCCTAAAGATAGCTGGACAAGTTCCGGAGAGGTTACTGCAACGTATCTGCTACCCGAGAATTGTTCCCCATTTTGGTTCCAGGCACGTAACAATACCGTAGCAATTACGTTCTTGTGACTAACGGCAAAGACTTTATAGTTCCACGGTTGCTGGTACGTAGCGGTGACTAAAAATGCTACTTGGGTAATTAACAAGCGCTTCCAATTAAATTTGTGTTTAATTTATTCTTTGCTGGTAATTTTATTAACTGCTAATATAGAAATACTTGAAAAATTTGACTGGATTATAAATTTGGACTTAATAAAAATTAACTTACTTACCATGATTGTACCATTAAATAGATTTGGAATTTCAATTAGTAAAGCCATTTTTTAATATTTATAAAAGGTCGTTGACACAATTTATTGAAATCTTTGTCAAGATTATGAATGCAGACAGCTGGTATTTGTGAATTGATAAAAATATAATCGGAAATCTTGTGAGGTGAAATATTTCAAAAGGAACTAAGATATAAACGTGAGTTTTCAATAGTCGTTAGTTTATTCTTTAGTAATAAATAGGATGATACCAATGGTATTAATCTCCAAATAAAAAAAAACTGAAGCCACTGTTACGAATGATACTATGAATGTTAATTGGCGATTAAAAAATAAATTGCGGCTTTAATTTTACTAGATTATTCAAAAACTTTTGATACTGTTAACCACGAACTCGCATGTGCAAAATTAAAATACAACGGTTTTGAAAAGTCAACTGTAGACTTAAGCAGTTCTTATTTATCTGATAGAACCTTAATGAATAAAAATAATAATGTGTTTTCTAATTATTTCATAATTAAATCTGGTGTTCTGCAAGGTTCTGTGTTAGGTCCCCTAACATGTATTATTTACTCTTCTAATATTCTGAATTCTTTAAATTATTGTAAACTGCAAGCGTATGCAGATGACACACCAATTTATAAAACCTTTAGTTTCTCAGAAAGAGCTCAAGCCTATCAAGCCATCAACAAAGATTTGGAAGTAATCAATCGACTTTATTCTGAACATAACCTAAAGCTTAACAGCATCAAATCATATGTATTATTTTTTGGTAATAAAAATCAGGTTGCAATTGTCGAGAACCGGCATACAATATGCAAATTACTAATGAGACCTTACACGTAGTTGATTCGGCAAAGAACTTGGAAATTATTATAGATACTAATTTACGATTTAAACAGCACATGTCAAAATTATTACAAAATGCATATTCTTCCTTAAAAGTATTGTATGCAAATCGTCATATTTTAAATCGTAATCAAAGAAAAATGCTATCTGAGTCTTTACTACTTTCACACTTTAATTATTGCAACTTTATCTATCATCCCTGCTGTGATGCACAAGATAAATCTCGAATTCAAAAAGTACAAAACTGCTGTTGTCGAATTATTTTTAAACTACGTCGGTATGATCACGTTTCGCATAAAATTAAAGAGCTGGCTGGTTGAGAATGGAAAACCGTTGTAGGTTACAGTTGGGATCATACACACATACTCTGTTAACATTAAAAAATCTTGCTACATCTCTTCGTTCTCAGCTGGTACCTAGGTCGAGTGTACACTCTGTGAACACACGGTATACTGTATCTACTTACGATACCTCAACACACAACTGTTTTATTTCACAAAAGTTTCATTTATAACGCTGTGAAGTTTTATAATTCAATTACTGGCCACCTTAAAGCTTTAGTATGAAACAATTTAAATATTACTTAATACATCATTTACTGCAATTACAGTAACCACTAAGTTAAGATTCGACGTCACATCAGTCTACCTAGCTCATAAAGAAGATTTTAGTTTTTAACTCGTTACTTAAGTGCTATTATTTTGCTTATCAGGACCCATTAACAAAAAATTATTTTGTTATTGACAACTTAAACTGTTAAGTATTAAGTTCTACCACATATTAATGTAACCCCGACGAAGATCCAAAATGGATCGAAATATAGGTTTTAAATAAACTGAGTACCTAACCTAATTGCATACCAAAAGTGAAAAACACATAAACAATAACATTAAAAATCGAGAATAAGTTTTTAAAATGTATTACTTGTGCATGCGGTAGCTGGACACTGGACGCCTACTGGCGGCTTTGGACACTTTGCCGACCATGGACACTACGCCGACCGCAAGCGGTGGACACTTGCGATCACAGTAGCAAAATTTATTTTGCTTACTTTTGAGGGTTTATTCTCGTTTTTTCTCATTTGTGCTTGGGGAATATTCTCCAGAAATAAATGCTTGAGCATTTTCCAACACTATATATAATTAAGTTTTTTATTTTCAGCTTACCATACTGATACTCACTAAAGAATAGTTTAATGCTATTAGAAAACACGTCAGACACAATTAAAAATGTGGAAATTTATAAGCTAAAAGAAAACATTAATTTAATGTTAACGTACACATATTTATTTAAACAAGACTTATTAATAATTGTAAATAATTATTTATTTAAATGTATACAACTGGGTTGATTTCATATTTTGTTGCGTTCTACTTCGTTAATAAATGTTTATTCTTATTTATATTACCTCTTCAGCAATTTATCCACGGATTAATCTTCTTAAATAAAATCGGAACTAATTTAATAACAAAACTAGCTGTACGTGGGCTGATGTTTGCAACAAGTTGAAAGCAGGTGATGCAAATAGTTCAAATCAAGTGAACTAGATAAGGTTCTGTTTGTTATTTGGTTTTGGGTCACTAATTGCTGGAGCTGTAGAATGATTTGTTTCCTGTCAAAGCTTTACTTTGTACTGTGCAAATACCTGAAAATCGTTTGATAATGAATAAATTACATAACAATCGGCAGCTAGAAGCTACTATTATTTCGATAATTAATATTTACATATTAAGATATCAATCACTGGATGTGGTAATGTTGTCTATATTGATTATAATAATATTTATAAGAAAACTGTTAAATTATTCCTCATAATATTCATATAGATGTATTATATTCTCATAATTGTTTCATGTAAAGATTTGTAGCAAGGGAATTATTTTAATACAAATTTAAAACAATTTATTGTGTCCAACCTTACTTTCACGATACTAAATAGCAGTGGCGTGCTTAGAAAGTGCGTAAAAGGTGCAGTAAAAATAGTATCACTGGCTTATAAAAGATTTTTAAATAAGAACTTTTCGCTTTATATGTTACTTTATGAAATTTGTGATAAGAGATTATAATCTTTATTAAAAAAAAGTATTTATAATGCACCTGAAATATGTGAATAAATTGGAAAATTCAGACTTATTTCAAGCACATTGTAATAATATTTAAATATCAGTGAAGATCCTTTTGAAATATAAATATTTATTTATGTTGAGTAGTTGTAACGGGCTCATTATTAGGAATATTTCATTCGTTTCTTTTTAATGTTAATTTTGATTACTGCATAACAAAGAAAAGATTTCCGCATTGGTACGTGCAGCCAAGTTTAAATTTTAGATAATTTTAGTTTGTTAAGTCTGTTAGTCGATACTAAAATAGCGAAATAAAATGTTTTTTTCAAACTACACTCTTTAAATTGGGTTATTCCTTGAGTAAAAATAAATTCGTTTCACACATATATACTAAATATGTATCAAGTTACTTTCCCGATCCAGTATTAAAATCGTTTCGTTTATTGTAATAGCCAACAGAATTATTTTAAACAAGGATTATTTCCTTCAAGAACGCTAATAAGTTTTTTGTCAAAAATATACAAGAATTTATGCTCCTTTTTCAAGCAGATAATGTGTTGACCTAAACATTTTAAATAATAGATGTTTACAGAAGAATATATTGCCTTCGCAATAATATTTTTCATTTTATGCAGCATAATTACACTCGATCTTTCCCATAAGAACCCGTACCTGCTTGTATTTAAAAAAATGAGAGCAGTAATTTGGAAATGCAACATACAAGGCTCGTTTCGTTTCGGACGTTTGCCCTAGCAAGAGGCTACGCCACGTAGCTCTTTGTGAAGGCGACTATTACGTCCGTGAAGTGTAAATTCAGAAAGGTGAAACTTTGAAGTAGATTTCAGTTTTGTACTCCGATGGTTTTGTAACCTTACTGTATCGTTGTGTTTATGCCTTAAACCCTTACGTGGAAATTGAGCGTTCCTGTACTATTTTGGTTAGTTTAATGTCGATGTGGTCAAGCGATTTAAAGAAATTAGTGGAAAGATCGGGTCCATTGGAATATGAGATATTCTTGAATCGATTATGTATAAAATTAACTTTACTGTTAAGATTAAGTCAACCTGGGCGTAGTTGTTTAGAAATTTGCGTAAAGAGTTTAAAATAAAAGCTGCATTTGAAATACCTCCGGTCCTAAGTAGAACATAAATAAATATTTCTTTTCTTTCGAAAAACTAATAACTATTTAATAGGTGATTATTTGAGTTCGTTCTAGCAATAAGTCAATCAATCAAGTAATAAAAAAACCTAATAACTTAAAATGTGGAAATGATTGTGAAGTTTGAAGATTTGTTTAATGAAGAAAATTCACAGTCTAATATTAACATTACTAAGTAAGTAGTCTCCTCCGGTGCTTTGAGCTTTATTGCGTGTGTAAAAGTTTTTTGTGTTTTGTATTTTAATGCTACAAATTGACGCGCAATCGTTTAAACAAGAACTTCGCCTTCTCACATAAAATACTCTTAATTTGCCGTGGTCACAGTAGTAACTAAATCCAGCATTCCTCTATCTAATTTAATTTTCTCCGTATTCACCGTTGTCGCACAAAATTTGTTGGTAGCCCAAGACAGTACACATGATAGATAAAATGCTTTTCCCCAATTTACCTTAACCAGAAATGTCGTTGACACTATTAAACTTGAATTATTAAAATTTTAGTTTTCAAACTTACAACCTCTTTTAATTTTATGAACCACCATAATTTTATGAATTTTACAACCACTGCTATATTGGATAATAAAATTTATTGATGCGATAGGAAAATCTGCTTTTAACTTGAAGTTGCTTAGATTCAACCGCTATTTAAACTGAAAAAATCTTTAAATAATCACATCTGACTTGAGTTAAATTAATAACTTAAGATTACTCAAGATTTAACCCTTCGAAAGATTCTGCCGTAAGTTAAAGCTTTTTCCCCCGATCGAGCAACCAAAAAGAAAGAAAAAATATATCTCCTAGCATGGATTAAACCAAAAAAGAAACATTCTTCATTCCCTCGTTTAAGAGACATTGAAGTCAGTTTCATCCAATAATAAATATACAAAGTTTGCCTCTATAATTATATATTTTTTGTACCTAATCTTCTTGACTTTTATTTACTTGTTCTATCTCGTCTCTAATATCTTCTTGAACTTCATTTATTTCTTCTGTTTTTTGTCTGTTAAGGCAAATAGTTAATGAATTTATTAATTCATCTGTGTGTCCTAACGGTTAAAACCAGTCTTCGTCGCTGGAATCGTCATCTGTATCTGGATGTAGTTCGGGAAGACAACTATAAACAAAACGTCTAGCTTCTCACTTAAACCTTATTGAAATCATCATGTCCCAAGCAGCATTTTTAGTCATCGCTACGTACCAGCAACTACCGGTAGAACTATTAAGTTTTTGCCAGTAGTCACAAGCACGTAATTGCTACGGTTTTGTTACGTGCCTGGAACCAAAATGGGGAACAATTTTTGGGTAGCAGGTACGTAGCGACGTAGCAATTGCTACTTTCGTGGAACTTCTTTTCTCTTTGACACATCGTGTCGCGTGGTTGCTCTTCCTTGCTCTTGCAACTTAACAAATATTCTATCATTTTCTATACTATATAATGCTGGATCGTGTCACAAAATGAATTACCAGTTTATTTGTAATACGTACTTAATACAAAGAGCGATGAAATGTTTGATTATTTTGTCATCCCAGTACACCAAAATTATAAACCATTGCAACTTTTCTGTTAAATATGATGATGATAGATCGAAAAATAACAACGCGCCTTCTTTAAATATATTTTTTAGTAAAAAAATGTCTTTAATAAAATGTGTTAAATATACACGAAATACTTATAATTTGATACACATGATAGAAACCATTTTTATATTATTCCTGTTATAACAATCCCTAAGGCACAATTTGGCACCAATTTGTTATTTTTATTGAAGGTTATATAGTAAAACATCTATTAACAATCATAACAATTGCAAATTGATTAATGATTATTGATTAATCCAACATTTTACAAGTAAATATGGAGATGGAGTAGTTTACGAAAAATTACTTTAATGTGATTCTCCTGGGTGGCAAAAACGTAAGTTTTACATTCAATACTACTGTAAGGTTTTAAAAACTTTAAAGTAGCTTCGGGCAAGTTACTGCTACATTCATATTACCACTTTGAAGTTGCAACGACTTTAAAGTAAGTATACTAAGTGGCAATACCGTTCCACATACTTTAATAGTTACTCAGAAGTAATGAAACTACATAGTTCCAATAAATAGTAGAAACAACTAGACAATTACTAAAATATTCCGAATTGAAGAAATTAAACCTATAAAGTCATAGATTTAGTTGTAGTTACGTAACAACTACTCAATCAAAGTTCCGATCTCAGTTACTGCTACTTAAATGCTGCTTGGGGTATAATATTATACCAAGTGCTTCTTGTAAAAAATCCAACTCTGAAACAAAATTAAAGAAAAAAGTTAAATGTACGCCCAAAATTTTTTACAGATATGTCCACATTACCAAAAAAAAGAAGATGAATCAGAAATAAAATCATCTACAGTTAGATGTATTATTCTACACGACAGTTATCTAAAGTTATTTATTAATAGTGTTATGATAAGTATTTCTCAAAAGGTACTTACTCAAATTTAATGTCGACACTTCTCCATCACTTTTATTTTAAATTTTTTGCAAATATATTTCTGGAATACAAATATCTACAGAAACTGCCAAGGAAAACTTTTCGCTTAAATGTTATAGACATCTTGTGATTGATACCTTAATTACATATCTTAGCAATGATTCGCAACTATATAATAGATGTTACCTATACACACTCCGTCATTACTCATGTCCATATATGGTTGCACGGGGCAAAAATGGGTTAATGTGTATCAAATTAGGTTTTAATGATTTTGTTTTAGTCTTTTTAATCTCACTACATTTTTTCCATAATATAGTCACAGAAACATAATTCATTCATATTCAACCAATAAATACAGTATGAAAACACAGACTATGATATTCATATTTCCATATATAACACAATGCTTATTGTGCCCTATTATTGATATAAATCCCTTTTTAATTTCACACGAACCGCATAACCCATAATAAATAAGTTTTTAATTGCTTCACACCACTGGTGTATACAAGTTTAATTTGGGTATATGTAATTAGATTTTGTAATATAAAGGAAGAATAGCCACACTCTATCATACAGAGTATCATCAACAGATATCACGTGTGGGTGTTTTAGTTCAAATAAAATAAAAAACCAAATGGGTTCTATTAAAATTATTTCGAGTGAAATAAAAATCTTATTTGGAGTCCGATTTTTAAAAGTGTATGTTTGATTTTTAACAAGAACTAGTAATAACAATCGTCAATTTTAGCTTAAAATATACACCACAGTTGAAACAAGAAGTATTTAGATAGTCCTCCAATAT
Source organism: Agrypnus murinus (assembly GCA_929113105.1). Taxonomy (NCBI): domain Eukaryota; kingdom Metazoa; phylum Arthropoda; class Insecta; order Coleoptera; family Elateridae; genus Agrypnus; species Agrypnus murinus. The sequence goes on along the minus strand of OV816024.1, from coordinate 17,704,159 downwards.
TTAATTACTTAGAGATAATAACAAAAGTTTTGACTCACTTTATCTCGCAAAGACATTTTTCAAGATGATAAATGTTTTCTATATACTCACTCTTTTAAAGTGCCTTTTGATAACTTCTTCCAATTAAAATCTACTTACTTTTCTTTCATAATTTGATAAATAAGGTAGCCTGCTTTATCGTCTAATTCCGTTTTCTTCGTAATGGTCTAATTATTTTTTGTCCATTGTTTCATTGAGAAATTACGTGCTTTATCTATTACGCTTTGTTAAATACTGTAATATTATTTATTTCATACTGTCCGGTAAAAGGGTATTTACCGGACTCATTTGAGTCCGGTAAATGAATTATTACGTTACAAGGCCGGTAAAAAATTTTACCGGACTGAAAATCCAATTTGAGTCCGGTAAAAAATTTTACCGGACTGAAAATCTAATTTGAGTCCGGTAAAAAATTTTACTGGACTGAAAATTTTAAATGCATTTTTTTAAAAAATGAACAATCTGAGGCAGTATGAAATAAAACGCCTTACGTCATACTTCCGGTAAACCATTACAGTAGCTCGTTTCAACATTCGAGACTCGGCTCCTTCGTCGCCTCGTCCCGAAACGTTTTCAACTCGCTACTGTAAACTTGGGTTTACCGGACTTATAACGTAATATACTATTAAGAGTTTTAAATTTATTTAAACGATATGATTTTGTATATAAACACAAGTTTGATTTTTGTTGTTCTACTGTTAGTATTTGAGCTACTAATGTAAACTGTTTGGAGTTTATTAAATCAAATTAGAATTATACGTATATATTATTTTGAATTCAAATCCCGTCTGTTCAAATAAAACTTAATACAACCTTGTATTATAATTTTTTCCAACTTCAGTAATCGACAGTTATAATAAACTAAATACAAATATTGTATTGTAATATTTCGAATTTATTCCACGCTTGCTAAAACAAATTTGAGGTTTAAGTTGACTTTTAAATTTATTTAGGACCTCACTTGACAAATAAAGAACAAAGAAAAAACTCGGTTTGCCATAGCTATAGTAATTTCAAGTTATAGGAAAAAACAGTTTAAGCAATATTCGCCTTTTTATTATTGTTTTATCGTCACATATAGGCACTCTAGGAAAATCTTTTAGGCATCTGTACCTGCATTGAATCCATACTAAGGGACTTTTTCTTTTTTTTTGTTCTGGGAGAACGCTACGTAAAGTAGGAAAAACTCTTTCGTAGCGTACAGTACGCATCAAACTAATAGATGCGCTTTGAATTTATAGTTCCAGATTGTTTTGGTGGAACAAACTATTCCCATACCGTTTAAGTTATGTAATTCAAACAAGTTGGTTTTTTAAAATATCTATGAACCTATGAATTTCAAGTGTGGTGAGAGTTAAATATATTCGAGTTACAGCAGGCATTTACCGCATCGTCTGAGTGTTATTAATTTAGTTAATTTGTTATAATTTAAAGATTCTTAAAGTTTAAATAACAGTAAAATTAAAAGTTTGAAATCTGTTAAAATTTAACAAATTCAAGTTTAATAGTGTCACTGACGTTCCTATTACGGAAAATTTAGAAAATCGTTTTAGCATTCGTTTGTCTAGTATTGAGTAACAATTAATCAAGTTTCTGTGACGACGGGTAATATGAAGAAGATTTAGTCCTCAAGAGGAGCGTTTGTATCTGGATGCTTGTTTTTTTAATACTTTAACCACCTAAAAAGACCCCACTACTGGTTAGATCTTGGTGATATATGAGCTGAATTTACATTACATACCAACTTAATTTCGTTTTTCTGGCAAACTGAAACTTTTAACATGACCACCATCCCTCTTCCGTCAAAGAGGAGGAAAGTGTCACAGACGAAATAATTTATAACTAAATTATTCATTATTTATCAAGTTGCATTTTCAACTGGCATAGAATATTCTCCAAGGTTGCTTACACATCTCTTAGCTCGCGCGAGCTTGGTGCTAATAACAATTTATGCTGCCACCTGCATCCGATGTTAAACCAAATTTTAGATAGAGACCTACGAGCACACATGTGACCTTAAAGACATGTATTCGCAATTCCCCTACATTGCAATCGACCAGATTGCATTTCCTTGGTGTTAGTTTGTAGTCATTTTGTTATTTATTATATTGTTAAGTTGAACTGTGTACTTCATTCTAACTTTACTCGTAACAGCGTAACTCAATTCGTTGACTCCTAAGAGAGGTCATTAAGCTTAACGCAGGTGGGTCACGTTAAACAAAACTTCGGATTCATGTACAGTCGTCTCACAACTCCAGAGATTATAAGAAGCGGATGTAAAATTGACTAAACATCTTTATAGAGTTTTCAAAATAATCTAATAATTACGTTTAACAATTTGCTTTATAAATTTTCTAAAATGTGGGAAACATATTTGTGGGACTACATTTATCACATCTGCTAGTAATACTCTCGGAACCGAAATAACAGTAGCTGCTTTCCACTTCCGTAGAAATTTGGAAGTTCAAATGATGTATAAATTATGTTTAGCAACACGTCTGCTATATAAGTTCTCCTATAATAAGATCTATTAAATATATTTAGTATTATAACTTCCGTAGCACTTCTATTTTCTGCAAAATTACTTTATGCAAATTGAAGTATTAAATAGAAACTATGGCTATTGATGCTCCTATTAATTTCTTCAACACTGCTACTAAATTAAACATTAGAATTCTTAGAAATTTGTTTTGGGTATCAATTTGTTTCCCACTAAGTTAATGTAATTAGAATTGAAAGTATTTTTATTTTTTATTAAGAGGTTTTTTAACATGCCACATAGCTTGCTGGTATCACATTTAAGTCTATCGATTTCGCGTTCGTAATAATAACATTTTCTCGATCTAATAATTTTATTTAATGTTTGTTTGCGATTCTGTTATTATCCCAATAATGTAGTTTATGGCGTGGTAATCTAGCTGCCTGACAGATAATTTTGCTGATTTTTCGGAAATGAGTTTCTGGGTTTCATTACTATTGTTTGGTACGACATTAAACTAGTGACAAAATTTTGTAAATGTGTTTGCTAATCGGCGATCATTTAATTAACATTGTTGGTGTTTCTAAATTCACATTGACTTAATAGTTTGCATTTTAGTTGTCAGTTTCGGGAATTATTGCCTCGCAGTTTTGATTTTGATAGTAATCACATAATCTATTAAAGATTTGTTATCCGGCCTTTCTCGTTGCTGATGTTTACAATTTGGTTAATTCTAAAGAATTGAACAATATTTTTCGCTTGTTACTACTAGATGTTGTTTTAAATTAATAATATAATTAGTTAATCAATTAATAATAGTCACCAATTTTTAAATATCTTTCTTTATCGAAGAAATTCCGTTGGCACCATTTTTAAAGAATTTGATCACTGCTATGGGGGGAGTGATACAAGTTCTTAAATACAAACAAAGTTGAAAACAAAGTACACTGCTAATTATTATCGTTAGCAAATATTTCTTGTGCGTAAATAGTGAATTTCTGATTGGCTGTGGACATCCATAATAACTCTGAAATATAAAAATATTAACATATTTTACAATTTTTACATTGTAATTTAAGTAAACACAGCAGTTTGAAACACTTTTTATTTTAACACAAAAAAACACAGGACCGCGATTGGGCGGCAGTGAAACATTCGTTATTTTTCCGGAACAAAACAAAACAGATTACTTTAACTGCAATATATCTTACGCAAACTGTACAACACAAAATATTTAATACTTACTGAACAACCCAAGATTGCCTCGGCTTGAGATATCTACACTACAAATTTAAATTCAGATCGCAGGTATTGTTTCTACAGCTCACAAATTATAAAAGAAATGGGTTATAGGTTTAAAGACACTAGAGACCCTTTAATTAGAGTCTGGCCAAGGCAGCCATTTTATATCACAACACGTGGCGCCAAATTTGAAAAGTACAGAAATGGCTATACGGTCAAATATTGGCACGCTTATGAACGGTATTTGATTCAATTAAAAAAACACGAAATAATGGGTTGTGTATATAAAACATTATTTAACTTAAAAATCAGGATGTCTAAATCAAAATATTATATCAGAAATATAGTGATATAAAATGGTGGGCACCGTGGTAACACATTGGCCAGACTCTAATTGAAGGGTCTCTAAAAGACACAAAAAATGCGCGCCATCTGTTTAGGAAAGTCCAGGAATTTTATAAAGATAATGACCCGATGCTAGCAAACAGAAATCGACATCAGATCTATTAAATTTAATAAATGAATACAAATATTTAAAGACTCTCATAAATATATGGTCCTATAATATTCAGTTTAGTTAATTTTAATTATAGGTTTATTGATAAATGAATATAAAAAATAGGAAGTTTCCAATTAAGACATTATTACAAATTTAAATATAAAAAGATGATACCCAACCCCATCAAAAAATTGGTCAAAAAAATTCTATACATAAATAATGGTTCAACTTACATTAACATTAACCAAAAATAAAATCCATTAAGTTACAATGCCTTATTCAAATAGTTCAATTCAACTTCACCTTACAAAGCAATTGAAACAATACGGCATTTTCTATCAGAACAAACACTTATCACCAAACTCGACCGCTTGATGAAACTGAAGGAATCTTGAAATCACCTTACTGAATGTGAATTAAGTAATTAAAGTTCACAATAACTGTCTCTTTTTAGAACTATTGTTTAATAAAGTTCTCCTTTTCTTATAAAAATATAGCCGGAACGACCATATAAATTCAATTATTAATTATTTATTAAAAATATTCTTCTTTAATAGAGGTAACACGACACTTACATGTATCATTTTAAGAATTATTCAGTTTTAAAACTTCCGATTTTTTATTATTTTGAAACGGATTCCCTTAAAAACTTGCTTCATGATAAATAAAATTCGATGAATATAACTGTTCATTACAATAACTGTATTTCGATCAAACAAAATCATTCAACCAACTGAAATGTAGCAGCCAAATATTAACTGCACTTTTATTATAATCGATAATGTACAACTCGAAATTTTTGTTAAAGCCAATATTAGATTTTAGCCCTTATAAGCTCGGTATTAAAAACAATTTTTATCCTGGAACATTCTATTTCTGGGAAAATAAGCATTTGTTTAGTGTGGGAAAGCCTTAAAATAAACACTCGCATCTATAAAAATTCTGCTAAAATATAAAATATTGGTTACGAATATGTTTCGAGGTGACTCTTTTGTACTTGAAGGAAACATTATTTAGTTCAATGTAATATTTGCAGTTCCAACACAATTGAATTTTACTAAACTGCCAGGACCGTACTCAGTGCAGGATTTACGTATAAGCTAAACAAGCTATAGCTTAGGGCCCCCACTTTCTAGGGGGGCTCCAAGGATACCCTCTAGGTATCCGAAAATCATATTTGGCACTGATATATAAGATCCGGTCTAATAAAGGGCCCCATATCTCAAATAGCTTAGGGCCTTATCAAGTCTAAATCCGGCCCTGACCGTACTGACATACCTTTAATATTTGTTAGTTTCAAAAAACGTAACGTTACAAGTTTTGGGAGATTGAATATTATATTATACAAAAAACATTCTAATCCATTAGCAAAAACATTTACAGACTTCTATCGTCGAGACACCCGAAATATCAACAAATTTGATCTAATTATTACTGTGTATGCAAATAGTAATAATTATGAATATAACAAAAAAATCGCGTAAAATAATTCACCTTTTAAGAAAAAAAGGCTAACATAGAAACATGCAGGTATTTATTTAAATGCTTTTCATCAGTGTAAACTCATATACATAAAATAAATTTGCATCCACGTCGCAAATAATATTATGTTCCATGCAGCCTCATAATATTACACAATTTCAGATGATAAGGCACATCTAATATAATATTTCAGCAAAACTGGTTGGCTTAACTTTAAATCAGCTCAGTTCTGTTTGTGCATAAATATAATGGAAAAAGACGGGTCGTTAACTTTAACAACCCATAGATTATTCTTTATTGTTCTAGAGCAGCATTTTTGTAAATTACTAAGTTGTATACATCTTAATGTAAGGATTCTAAATGTACGTAGGATAAATAGTTCATTCTTTATTATTAACTTTTGAATTTTTTTCATTTTATGATATATAAAGTATCGATAGATTCATGATAAATAGTCAGCTAGATATTTAATCATCTAAAAAAAAATACTTGCAGTTATATTGATAGGTTAAAGTTTCTTCATTTCTGCGTGATATTTTTCTTAATCTTCTCTGATATACCAAATGAAAGCCTGGATTAGATGGATCTTGTAATCTCCCAAGGACTAAATAGATCCGTGTGTCACCTCGAATTAAACCCAATCTATTTCAAAAGCATCTCGTGTAGTGAAAACTAAGTCTAAATCTGTATTCACAGTTACACTGGATTTACGTCGGCTTTTCTTTTACGTTTATATACTGAAGCGCAGACCATTTAAACAAAAACAAAGAAAAATGGATAATCAAATATTATATTGAAAGCTACCTATTTGTTAATAAGACTTAATGAATCTCGAATGATCGATTATACTAGTTTTCTTAACTGCCGAATTAATAAAGCAATTTCGTTGCTCTGCTGAAACTGAAATTCATTGTGATTAAGCACAGTTTAGTGTTAACAAGCATCACTTCTTATGGTAATTCGGCGTTTATATTCTCTTTAACTCAAGGGAAGCAGTGGCGCAAATCGTCGTAAATCCCTTTTGTTACGATCGATTTTGTTATTTTAACATAAGCAAGTTGAATTTTTACCAAACTAAAGATTTTTTCTGATAGTTCTACGAAATTCATACATATTAATGCAGAAATAATATACTTTGTAGCAATGCGATCGCATTTGCATAGTGCTACTGAAAAAGCACTGATATCCGGTTTTTTAATAAAAACTTTCCGAATAGTGGTGTGGTCTGCGCTGCACATGCATATTCAAATGTATTTTATAGATTTTATAGATAGCGCCGATAGCGGAACCAACATTATCACAATTAAAACTAATGTAAAATTACGAATGTTTTGGGAAGTAATGAGCCTTCTTTTCTCTTTCAGTGATGAAGAAACATTCGGTCTGTTTGTAGCGTTCAGTGCGTATTAAATAAGAAAGAAGTCATTATGTTGAAGTTCAATCAATTCTTTAAAACACGAAAAAATATAGTTTGTATTTTGATAAACGATGATTACTGATATAGTGTTCCATTGTGACTATAAAATAATTATTAAATAATTATTTGATAATTTCCACATTCATTGATTAAGGGCAGACAATTTATTCAACCAATAAATCGTTAGATACTTACGTATATACACAGTCCTGCCATTTTCTACCTTTCGGTGTCGAGGGTTGCATTATCAGGGTTTTTGGAGGATTCGTGTGGTTTGTGTCTCGCAGATCTTCTTCCAGGCTTTCCTATCATTTGCAATTGTTTTTGTTCTTCAGCATGCAACTCCTTTTCCTTCAAGTACTTTGGGAATTATTTTGTACCATGTTTGTTTTATCCGACCTCTTCTTCTCTTTTCATTTGTACCCATTTCCCAAATCTTCTTTATAATCCGATAACCTTGCATCCCTGCTAAATGACCAAACCATCGTAGCTGATTCTTCCCTATGTATTTATGTAATGGTTCTGCATTCAATCTTCTCCTTCTTCGATTCTTAGCATATCTTTTCTGGCAACTCTTTTGATTATTCGTAAAACACGCATTTCGCAAGCTGGTAGTATGGATTTTTGTCTTTTGCTCAATAGTCAAGTTTCACTTCCATGCATTATGACTGGGATAATACATTTTTTAAAGCGTTGTGTTGCTTAATTTTTTTTAGGAAGACTTTACTTAGCGCATTATAGTTTAATAGCTACCCCAAACCTATTGTTTAATCAGTTTCCATATCGCCTTTACTGTTTATGATTGAACCTAAATACGTAATACTATATTACATGTTGAGTTGGTAAAGGATATCTTTACAAGCCATGCGATATGCACGACGTCGACGTACCATCTCGGTCAAACAAATGTCGCGAGGCTTGGAAACTTTACCAACCAAACAATATGTATACTATTTTATTTTTTATTCACAATCATTAGTCTTAAATAATCAAAATAAAAAGTAATTATAAATGATTATTTTAAAATAAATATGCTGTAAAGTGTCAATAGATATTGTAATGTTTTGGGTAAAAATGATAATTATAATAATTCGTTGTATGTTATTAGTTGTTTCACCACTCACATAAATTAAAAGAGCAAAAATAATGTTCTTAGATAAAAATACGCAATCACGATTGTTTTATTAGAAATAATAACTGTTTACATCTTTTGAAATAATATCAAATTTGAAGTTAATTAATTAATGTAACAAAAATGTTTCTATGGCAATATAATATAATCACCACACTACTTATAAAAAAATTAAATTTAAATCGGAACAATTGTCTTGTTTTAAATTATTTAAAAATAAAAGCTAGCCAAGACAGTTTTTTTACAGCCATTCAGACATAAATTGTTAACCACTTTACTGTTGCTACAGCAATAGCTTACTTTTTAAGTTTTTTACAATGACAGAAATATACATATGACAGTACGATCACTATTTTCCAGTCTTTTGGTATTCTTTGTGTTTACCAGATTTTATACAGTAGTTGGTAAGTGCTATTGTTTTAAGTGGAAACTGCTAGAACATTAATATCACATAAAAGAGCCTAAACTGAGAGTACTATAAGAGTTTCTAACACTTTTATTTTGGTAATCTTATAGGATCAAAGGTTCTATAAGAAGATTCTATACAACCAAACTTCTCAAGACTGTGTAAATGTTTCGGTTACTCCTATAACACCAATTTTTTTAACTTGAATCAAATCAGCTCAGCAAATATATATGCTATACATGACTTTGTTATACACGAATACTTAGAACTAGTACCAACAGAGTGAGGTCATGATTGAGTCCCTGTTAATGCAACTGCATTTAAATATATAAGATTGCTACACAGCTAGCTAATTGACTTCACAGTTTAGTTCTAATTGTTAATACTATCATAATAAATCTTTGGGGTTTTCTTTTTAGTCTTTGATATTGATTTCTCTGGGCGAGGAAAACAATGCACTAGAGCAATCGTTTATATTATCCGGAAAATTTAGTAAACAGTTTATTTATATACTCTGTCACACTTGGTAAGTTGAATTCTCTGTGAATCTGCTCATTTCTTATAAACTAAGATGCATTCACTGGAATCTTGGTAATTTTATTTTGTAGCGCTGGAAGTCTTCTTAGGTGGGTCTTGGATATATTACCCCAAACCAGACATGCATATGTAATGATTGGTCGAACTATTGATTTGTAGATTAACATAGTGTACTCAATACGCAAGCAAGAGTTTCAGCTTATCACCAGGTTTAGCAATGAGAGTTTCGCACACAACACTCGCTTATTTTTTATTAATATGGATAGGAATCCACTTAGATGAGGACATCTAAGTCTGGTGTCCAGATATACCCCTAGGTATTTGACTGCTGCATCCCTTGCGATCCATTAAATTGTATTTTGATTTATTCCTACGCTTAGGTCTTGGTTCTCAATTTGCTTCAGGGTGAATACTTGAACATGGCTTTATGTTGCATTTATTTTAATTTTCCGATTGTCGTACCACATACATATGGTATTTAGTGCATTTTGTAAGCAGTTTACTACTATCATGAAATTTTCAGTTTGGGTAATCATTATAGTATCATCTGCAAACATTGCCAGGCTAGAATGATTTAGGGTTTGTAGATCATCGACATAGAGATTAAAACAAAGTTGGTCCTAGTATACTTCCCTGTCATACTCCCGCTTTTATTACTCTTCTGATGGACAGAGTTGCGCACACCCAACCAGCAAATGTTCTACCTGTAATAAATTAAGTTATGACGTTAATGAGCCAGTCTGGGAGTCCTAGTTTAATCATTTTATTTCGAAGTCCATCCTTCCATAGCTTATCAAAGGCATTTTGAAGGTTTATGAAGCAAACAATTGTATATACATGGTTATCGAAACCTCTTTTGAGTGTTTCCATAGTCTTAACAGCTGAACATCGATTTTAAAAATTAAATAATAAAAGTTTGTAAGATTGAGTTTTTTTGTAAGGTGCTATTATAATTAGGACTTTTTGAAACCTTCATTTAAGCTAGATGTTGAAAACATACTGGAAACCATTATAACCGTTCTATAGAAATTTATCGACAACTAAAGTTTATAAAATTTTCATTGGGATTGCCACACTCTTTGTATAGTATTTTATTTATCTACTTAAAATTATTTTAGTGTTCCGTACAACACCTTAACAGTTCCCTTACCACGTTTTTACATATTTTTTACTTACTTGACTGTGTTCCCTTTTTGGCGCCTATAACTAATTCTTTTACTATTCGTCTTTCTGTTTAGCATTTTTCAAAACACTCTTTACCCTTCTTGTCTAAGTATTTTCTCCACAGTTTCTTATTCTTATTTACTTCTCTTTTCACATTTTCATCCCACCAAGCAGTTTGTTTATTTATTTGATTGCCCCTTTATTATATTCCACTTACTTCCTTGGTGGATAAAATTATTAATTCTTTCACATTATTTCACATTGACTCAACCGTCTCTCCTTTTAATAAATTCATAGCATGTCGAATCATTTTTCTATTTTCCTTTTGTATCTATTTCTCACCTCCACTTTTTGTAACTTATAGGACTCCATAAAAAATGGTCTGATTTTTCCTTGCCTGCTTTTTTGTTATACAGTATTCTTTCTTTCATTTTTACCACTACTAAGTGGTGAATCACTGTTTATTTCTTGTCCTGTGTTCACTCTTACGTCGTAATGATTTTTCTATAATCCTTCTCTATTAGCACTAAATATATTAGAGATTTCTCATTTCTACTCTGTTCTGTTCTTCTATATTTATTATGTCTTTATGCATAAAGAAGGTGTTTGATACAATAATCATTTTGGATGCAGCAATCTATTACTCGCTGTCCATCTAATTGTCCATTATTGTTTTTTACTTCCCCGGATTTTCCTCTAATACCTACCTTCTGCATCTAAGTGTTGTTTCCCAACTGTTCCATTTAGGTAACCTAATACGATTAGCTTTTTCTTCTATTTGCTGTTCTAGTTCTTTCCAAATATAATCCTTACCTTTTTTGTTGTTCTCTTAAGCAATTATTTGTGTGTATTTTGTCTTGTCGTCGTCTTCTCATTCATTATATCGTATATTAACCTAACACATTATTCTTTCATTAAAATAGTCTACTGTTTTATTTTATCGCTATCCTTTCTTGGTATCAGAGAACTCGACCCTGCCTTTGATTTTTCATTGATCGGTAGCTCACTGTAAAAAATAGCATAGCATGCTTCCTTCTGTCCAAATGGAAAATACTGTTAAAACTCAAGACGTTTATCAAATTATCGATGTCCTTTCTTTTAATATTATCTGTAGACAAATAACACATGTTTTTCTTCGTCTTGTCCTGAAGACATTAAAATTGGTGTCGAAACGTTGTCAAAAGAAAAATAAATGTGTTTTATTCCATGACCTAATTCCAAACTAAATCAATTTAATAAATAAAACTGTACTTCACGCTTACTACACACACTTTTTATTCACTCTGTTAATCTAACTATACTATAATCAATTATATAACGCACTATTCAAATTTAAGAAGAACTTTCGCCCATTATTATAAGAAAGCAGTTTCTATTTAGTCAATTCAGTATAAAGAAAAACAAAACAGATTCTTTTCAAAATTTGGAAGTAACTGAATGAGAACACATACATGAATTGAATACAAATTCAATTTAACTCTTTCTAAATATCCTCTGGGAAAGCAATTTGAATATGGTAACGGATTCTTGCTCTTATAAATTTATCTCTATCAGTTTAATTTATTTGCATTATTTGCAAATGTAACAAATGAACAGTACAATTTATTACTCAATCTGTATTCTTTATTCTTTCTAAATGAGTTATTTTAAATGAAAATAAAATAGTAAAAGTAAATCGGCATTTATACTAAAACTACCAATTATATCCGCTATTTATGTGTTAGACACGTTGACAATACGTTGTTTATAAGTAAATAAGTTTATAACAAATTGCTTTCTGTTTATTTATTTTGTAAGATAAAGCTTTTTTCTACCAATTCGTACTCTACCTTCAATTCAATTTAAAAACTGTCTCAACTATATTTATTTTATAGTTCTTAATTATAAATGTTATTGAACATTAATATAACTTTGTTGTTTATGCATTTTTAACTAAAATTTATTCATTTAAAGTTTTCCTATTTTCATTCTGAATTTTATTTACATTTAATCTGCGAGTTTTATTAATACTCTATACAGCTTGATAAAGAATAGTCATTATTTAGCATGCGGTTTTCTATTATTTCTATAAATTAATCTTTGTGTAATCATATTTTTAGTATCTGTATAATTATATCTTCCTATTCAAGTTACTAGTTAAAAACACACATTCGCTTCAGTTGTGTTTGTAGTTGACTAATTGAGGAATGTTTCAATTGCGTTGTAAAAGATTCTTCACACTAGAGGCTCATAATTTAGTACGGTATTGTGAAAAAATTTGGATTTAGAAGTCTATCGAGAAGGTCGATGTCACACAAAAAATTGCAATTATAATTAAATTGAATTTACAGATACTCAACATAGTTGAAGCGTTTTGAACAATGCTTGAGGGTAGAAGTCGGTTTTCTATTTGAATAATACTCCTAGCATACAAACCCTTTATAGCACCAGACGAGGAGCAGCGCCGCGCAGTGTTTCCAGCGTGATTAAAAAGCGCAACTAGGATGATTTTTATATGAATTGATATCGACAACTATTACTCGGAATATTTTTTATTTATTTATTTATTTAAATCCAAACAGGCAAATCTGCCTAATTACATGAATTCAGTACAATGTGTTAGGATACATATATACAGATCAATTCAATACATTATTATTATATAATATGTTATAGACACACCAAGGGCTCAACCAGATTAAGATGATTCATTCATTCATTTTATAATAGTCGATCACACTGCATCTAAATTTAACATATGTAATATGAAAAATGTCAATTCTTAAATGCAAATGTACATAGTTAAGTAATTTTAACATTTTAATCAACGGTTTACTATGGGTTATTACTTTAAAAGGTATATGAAATAAGCTAGTTGTTCTGACACTTCTTCTGGGTACTTTCAAAGGACACATTGCTAAAAGTTCGTTACAGTCGATGGCATTATTGACAATCTAAAATCCAAAGGACAGCATAGAATACTCGCGTCTGTCATGTAGTGACGGTAAATTGAAATTATTCCGTAAGTCCACTGTTCTTATTGTTCTGTAGTCAGGGTAATAACCAAACTTTTTAAAGTATAGGAAGCGTAGGAATCTATTTTGAATTTTTTCTATTATCAGATTTTGATTTATACTAGTTGGATTCCAGATTATAGACCCGTATTCTAGTTTTGCACGTACAAATGAATTATAAAGTTTAATTATGGTAGCAGATTGTTTAAAGTAAACAGAGTTTCTAATAACAAATCCAAGAACTCTACGTGATTCTCTTACAATGTTGTCAATATGCTTTTTGAAACTAAGTGTTTGATCGAGTAAAATCCCCAGATCCGAGGTAGACGATACCCTTTCTAAACACAAACTTTGCATTTTATATTTGAATTTTAGAAACTCTGTTCTTCGTACAAAAGTTAGAACATGGCATTTTTTTAAATTAAAGAATAGTTTATTATCCAGACTCCATTGAATTATTCTATCTATATCATTTTGAAGATCAAGTGCATCTTTGACAGTGTGAACTTCACGGAATAGTCTCAAGTCGTCTGCAAACAACAGACATTTCGAATTTTGTACGACATCATGTAAGTCATTAATAAACAAAAGAAAGAGCAAAGGCCCCAGATTTGATCCTTGCGGGACTCCTGAATTAATTTTACAAGATTTAGAACTTGTGCCTTGAAATTTTACATAGTATGATCTGTTTTGAAGATATGAAGTTAATAATTTTAATGTTAAACCGCAAATACCATATTTTGACATTTTTAATAACAATATGTTATGATCCACTTTATCGAAGGCTTTTTGGAAATCAGTATAGATAACATCCAGTTGAGAACCTTCCTCAAACGCATTGTAAATATCATTTGTAAATATAAATAAATTGGTAACTGTAGATCTTTTAGGCATAAACCCATGTTGGTTATTACTGATGTATTTACTTAGAAAAGCAAATAGTTTTTTATAGATTATATGCTCAAAAAGTTTAGCAAATGCTGAGATAACTGAGATAGGTCGATAATTTTCCACTTTTCGTTTATCATCATTTTTAAAAATCGGGCATACACATGCTTCCTTCCATCTATCTGGAAATACGCCTGTAGATACAGAGAGAGATTATATATATGAAGTAAAGGTAGTTGTAATAGATGGGCACATGCTTTTAGAATATACGGAGGGACCCTATCTGGACCTGCTGATCTCTTTGATTTTAATTTCTTTATGGCATTATGGAAATCCTCAACTGATATGTCATCTATGATAAAGGTATCATTTGTCAGTATAGATTGATACAAAGTGTCATCAACTTCACCCATGTCATATGATGGAGGATCACTCGCATAAACAGATTGGAAGTAGTCTGCAAAAGCATCAGCAGCAAAATCATTGTTAAGTAATTCATTTTTAACATTCTAAAATATGTATTGTACTGTTGCAGACTTTTAATTGGACCATGTTTAACAGTAAGGGGCCAAGCTACATTTTTATGAAAATGAGTGTAAAGTGCCAAACGCTACTTATAAAAAGATATGTAGAATGCTATTTAAGAAAAATCCAGACGCGATTTTTTTCTTGTTACATTGAAATATACTAATAAACTAACCGCCAGTCATTAGACGTATGCAAACGTGAAACTTAATTTAGTGCCTTTCGGTTTAGCATGGTCCAATTGTTAAAACGAAATTTTATTTTTGATTTTCTAATCTGTCAACCTACACAAATAGTACTACGTATAGCTCAAGTGGACTTGTTGTTTATGAATTATCCTATAACCTTTTAATTATTTTACTCTTTAATGAGACTTTAATAATGTCCAATAAACCTTAATTGTTTTTTTAATTAATGGATTTATAAAAAAGATCCTGTTTATTGTTTCCAGCCTTACTTTGTGGAACTCCATAATCATGAAATAAATAAAGATTAGTAAAAGTTTCACAGTTTTATTAAAATACAACCTGACAATATTGTTTCGACAGCTATGCTGTCATTATCAAAGGTAATATAATTATAAACAAACACGTCGATAAGGTAGATACAAAAATAGGTAACTAGATAAAATAATAATAATAATCAGAATTAAATATATAATACTTCCAGTAACGGAGAATTACTGAGCTCAAGTTGTGCATTCATTAAAGATACCCTGAGTTTGTGTTTGTATATCTCAAAGGCTTCTAAAATGTCTAATTTGCGTTTGTTATTACAAAAATGTAGGAATTTAATATTATTTTGAGAAGTCATTGTGTGATTTTGTTCTAAAAGGTGTTTGGCGTAATTAGATTTTTCAGGATGTTTATTTTTGTAATGACGTACGTGTTCTTTATATCTTATGTCAAAATTTCGAAGTGTTTGTCCAATATATACCGAACTACAAAAAGAACAATTTAAATGGTAAATGCCCGATTTCATGATATCATGTGTTCTGTCTTTAGCATTAAATAAAAATGAAAGAGTGTTACCTATTTTTGTATCTACCTTAGCGACGTGTTTCTTGATAATTATATTACCTTTGATAATGACAGCATAGCTGTCGAAACAATATTGTCAGATTGTATTTTAATAAAACTATGAAACTTTTACTAATCTTTATTTATTTCATGATTATGGAGTTCCACAAGTAAGGCTGGAAACAATAAACAAGATTATTTTGTCTTCGTTAGAAGAACAAGCCAAGTTATACAAGAAACTTATGATCAAACATGGAATCGCAAGTCAGAATGTTTGGTTTAACCAAGAATGTCTGAAACGTCAGGTTATTCCTAACTACGTAAACATTACTACCAGAACCAATAATTCGATTACCGAAAAAGTGATTAGGAATGCCAAAAGAAGATGGCTCAAAGAAGAATCGAAGAAATGGTTTAGTATAAGGTACTTATAAATGGTACTCAATACAGAAATTACTCATAAATTACACAATATCCAATTTGACATCTTAGATTTTGACATTAGAGAAACCGTCAGTCACATTAAATTCAAAAAATACATCACACAGAAAAATAAACTTCATCGACTTGTACAACAAAAACGTACACTACAAAATAACCTTTAATGTCAGAACACTGCAAACTTTTATCCTCGTTTCATAAACTTGTCGAATATAACATTCAATGACAGAGAAACACAATTTCTTAACAAAGGTTTCAAGTTTTGTCCTTTTCCAAAATTTACCAACAAAATTAAAGAAATTTTGGCCGTTGAATGCGAAACTATACTTAAGAAAGGTCATAATAACTATGCAAAATTTCAAATTTCGAATTTGTTAAAAGAGATGTCTTTGAAACAGGACAAAATATACAACACATCTAACATATCACTTCTTCAATCTATAAAACACAAAATCACAGAGAACAATCTTAATTTCTGTTAAAGCAGATAAGGGTTTGGTAATTCATTCAAAAGATATTTACTTACAAAAAGTTAATGAATTTATTAATAAAGAAAATTTAGAAACTTTAAACAAAAACCCAACCACAAAATTGCAAAAACAAATAAAACAAGGATTAGAAAACTGCAATATCTGCTTTTCAGAATTAGAAAAGCAACAAATCATTAATAAAAACTCACAACCACCTAAACTATATGGACTTGTCAAAACACATAAACAGAATATGCCAATAAGACCAGTTGTATCATACATCAATGCACCTAATCACATTTTATCCAAAAAACTGAACCAGATTATTAACAAGATAGGTTACAAATCGAAATACTCTGTTAGAAATTCATTAGAATTAGTAGATAAGCTGCAAAACATACATCTTCCACCACATTCAAAACTTGTTAGTTTTGATATTTGCAACATGTTCTCCAGAATACCCCCACAAGAATGTATTCCTTTATTAGATAGTTTCTTGATCAATACTAATATAGAATTAGTTAAAAGGTTAGAGCTTATTCAATTATTTGACCTTTGTATAAGTCAAAATTATTTCACTTTTAATAACATAATTTATTTACAAAAGGATGGTTTACCTATGGGTAATTCTCTAAGTCCTCTATTAGCTAACATATTTATGGACAAGTTTGAAGATCGAATATTTGAATTAAACCTCTCTAAACACATTATCTTCTGGTTTCGTTATGTTGATGACATTTTAGCTTGTTTTGACAGTTCTTTTGAGGTTATCAATGAATTTCTAATTCTTATTAACAGTATCCACCCTAATATAAAATTTACACTAGAAACAGAACAAAACAGGGCTATAAACTTTCTAGACTTAAATATCAAGATTAACGCAGACAATCTAATTGAATTTTCCATATACAGAAAACCAACACAATCATACATAACAATACCAAATGAATCTTGTCACCATAATACACATAAAATAGCAGCCTACAGATCATTAGTACACAGAGCTTTAACTATTCCACTAACAAAATCAGATTTTAGCAAAGAAATATCAACCATTAAACAACTAGCACATGCAAATTATTACAATCCGAACATGATTGACACTTTAATTAAACAAAAAGATTATAGGTTAGCTATCAAAAGAATATATCCCATTGACAATCAAACAGAAGACACAAATTACATATCTATACCATATTTTGGCAAAATATCAGAAAAAATTGCACACATACTAAGAAAAACCAACAATTATAAAATAACCTTTAAAACCAACACTAACACTTTTTCATTTTTATTTAATGCTAAAGACAGAACACATGATATCATGAAATCGGGCATTTACCGTTTAAATTGTTCTTTTTGTAGTTCGGCATATATTGGACAAACACTTCGAAATTTTGACATAAGATATAAAGAACACGTACGTCATTACAAAAATAAATATCCTGAAAAATCTAATTACGCCAAACACCTTTTAGAACAAAATCACACAATGACTCCTCAAAATAATATTAAATTCCTACATTTTTGTAATAACAAACGCAAATTAGACATTTTAGAAGCCTTTGAGATATACAAACACAAACTCAGGGTACCTTTAATGAATGAACAACTTGAGCTCAGTAATTCTCCGTTACTGGAAGTATTAGATAGTTAATTCTTATTATTATTATTATTTTATCTAGTAACCTAATTTTGTATCTACCTTAGCGACGTGTTTGTTTATAATTATATTACCTTTGATAATGACAGCATAGCTGTCGAAACAATATTGTCAGGTTGTATTTTAATAAAACTGTGAAACTTTTACTAATCTTTATTTATTTCATTAGAAAAAAGAATTTATCTAATGGTATACCTTTTATCTTTTACGATATTTCAATAAATAAGAATCCGATACCCTGAAGGGTACTAGGATAAAAGAAGAAGAAGAATAAATAAGAATCTCTATTTACATTAAAACATCAAGTTTGAAATTTGGTTTTAACCTAACCTAACAATCTGAATAGCCGAAGTGAAGCTGTTAAATTCAAGTAAGTTTTGATTATAATATTGAGAAATATTTATATTAAACTTTTTTTATTTTAGATTAATAAAATGACTACTTACTGTTTTAATCTTACATCTTTAAGAATTTATGGTAGTTATCTTGTTCAAAATTGTTTTTATAAAACTGATTTCACTTTTGATTCTTTTTAGAACAACACTAGCTTTGCTTTTATTATCACTTTTTCATTTGTAACTATAGAGCAAATTTTTATACAACCTTTTTGTTTTAAAAACCTTTTATTCCCCTTTTTTATTTACTTAACTACCTCTTAGTAACAAAACATTCTTTTATATTGCTATTATTTCTCATATCTTACTGTTGTTTATATTTCGATTTAAGTTAGCCTGCCTTTGGTTATTATTTTAATATCATGATTATTGTAAACTATGTAATTGCATTTCATAACAGATATTGGTTTGTTAATTACCCTAGTCAAACTATTTTTGTACTGTTATATTAAACCTAAATTATGTTATATCATTGTCAATGACAAATGTAATGTTTTGTAATTAATACCAATATGATTATTAATAATACTAGACTTTGAATTTTTTCATTAGTAACTGTAAGTGAAACTCGCATCAACCCAAAATAATTCGCTTAACCAAATTATTATTATGTACATGTACCGAATCAATAAAATCAACTCAAACTTGAATCGTTTCATGGTAAATTCTTTAGAAACATTCAATTGACAATTATAACTAACGGTAATAGTCAACGCTTAACGTATCGAATCATCGAACAAACTCTTTTTTAACTTCAACGGCTGAGGTAATTATTTTCATTAATATATTAGGATAGAAAGATATTACAGTATAAATTACGATATATTTCCGATCTTTGGGTTAATTTGCTATTGTACTTCAATTACATTTCGAGTATATTATAAGGTTACTTGCACTTAACTGAAACATCTATATTTGAAATGATATTTTTTTTAATTAATTATAATAATTGCAATTTTTAAAGTTTTCTTTTACGATAGTTATTCTATAACTATATAGAATGTACTTTAGAGAAATTATACGGCTGTATTCAATTGATCTGCAGAAATAACATAAATCTGAAAAAATACAGCCTAAAAAATGCATATATCCGGCAGATGCTTGTTTGCCGATACCATAGATTACTATTCTTTGCCTATGGGTTTATACTCCATTCTACAAACATACGGCGGTTTTATTTTGTTTTACTGATGGTTTGAAAGCGCTTCTTGTGGCTTTTAATAAAATACTTTCAATAATAAGTAATGGATATGACGTTATTTTAATTAAAGATAACACTACATTTTAAATAGCCATTTTTTAAACAGTTTAAAGATAAGAATTGTTATATTAAAAAAAGCAATGTGTAGAATGAATTTAAATCAAACCATTTGACGTTGAAACACTTGCTACTTGGTTACTTGGATGTTGAAGCAGATACAGCATCCGCAGTACCAGCGGAGACTGACAATCCAGATTAACTCGCAGTTAACTATGGTTAATAATTGGCAATAAGAACAGAAAAATATAGATTCATTTTTTAATTTTATATTTAATTCAGCAAAAAATTCGTTTATTATAAACGTATTAATAAACGTTTAATTCTTTTAAATTGATTCATAAAAAGTTATTAAAGTCAGAAGGAAAACATCTAGCTAATTTTAGAGTACCACATTAAAACTTTTAAGTACCACATAGTTTAAATTGTTTTAGAGGCAGCTTTCTCTATCGTTCTCAAAACAAGTATTCAAATTACAATAAAACGCGAAATCCATTTTATATTATCTTCCATCACCGAAGAACTCAGGTTTACTTTACGCCTTTCGAAGGATCTGTGCAAATAGTATCCGTTCTCTTGAATTCTATACTCGAGGAAAGAAAGTGTAAGCTATCAAAAAATGAACAAAGAATTTCAAAATAGGCCGATATGTAAATACTTTAAAAGAAAATAAACATCAAGTTTTATCCTGTTTTTCCTTTTACTGAAAAAGCAAACTTAAAAGAGCATTAAAACGCTTAAATTGGATCAATGAATGATATTAAATTATAATTACTATTGATTCCTTCATATTTAAATGAAGAAAAGAGAAGCTTAATATAAAGAGATTAGTCTTTTATAAAGAAATGAAATTTCTGAAAAGGGCTTTTTTGTTAGCATTGCTTTATTTATATGATGATTTATGAAATGACATTGTATTTACGAAAAAGCTAAAAATAAAACATTCTTTATGAAATAATAAACGTCAGACTTTCGTTCTTAAATATTAAACAAAAATTCGCCAATTAAAAATCATTCAGATAAATTCTTTATTCTACTATCTTTTATTATGTATGCTCTTGTTGATAGTCTAAAATAACATTATTATTTAGGACAATCGATATCCTGATTTGAGCTTTAATATGCATATTAAAATAATTTTGTTGAACTTTATTAAAATAAATTTAAATTTCCTTCAAATATTGTAATTATTAACGTGTCAGATGTGAAACTGCTAAATTGCGTATAATACATGACACACGAAAAGGGTCGCACAGTCAGAAAACTTTATAACTTTTGCTGTATAGTTATAAAAGCAGTTTTGGTCTTTCAGATTTACATGACATATATGCTTTTTGGAATATTTTAAAACAAAAATACCTCTTATTTATGCATTTAAATCCATATAAGGAAGTCTAACAATAAGTGTTAGGTTTAAAAAAATACTGAAAAACTCATCTACAAATAAAATTTCCTGAAAAAACATGTCTGGACTTCTAAAAAATACATCCAGCGATGTTGAATTTCAGTAAAAAGTTGCTAATCCTACAATGAGATACTTAAGACTCAAAATTTGAGATATCAAAAACGTCCGGAGCAAAAAAAGTCGTAAACATTTTACTCTATAAGAAACTTCTTTGTGCCAGTCTGGTGTATGATAATTTTCTTTGTTAACAACTATAAAAATATAGTGATGCATAGTGCTTATAGATCCTCGCTTTAGGATGAAAAAATTATAACGAATTTAACTTTTTGTCTGAAATTACCTTTTGTAAAGATCAAAAGTATGTAAGATTAGTTTAAATATTTAGATAAATGTAATGGAATTTAGAAAGAATCTATAGTTTATTGATTATTTACCTGACAAGAAGCTTTAATAATTTTAAATATTTAAAAGTATTTACATTTCTGGTAAAAAGAACTAATATTATCTAAAGATCAAACTTGAATACATAAAAGAATTTTAGTGACTAGGTTTAGCAGAATTGTAATTTGTAGAAAATTTCTGCAAATATTAACATTTAATTTATTAATACGAGTAATTACTTCACTATTTCAAAATAAATACCTATGTGAGATATCTATATATTAGATAAACATGAATTATGTGAGATCAATATAGAAAAAAGAAGAATACTTGCCTAATAAGACGAGTAATACTATTTTATTACTATAATGAATTATTATCAATGCTTAAAAAGGTCTTCAATGCTAGTATTATAGATACAAAACAACATAATTATATAAATATTATGTTATATGTATGTTCTAACGTATTTAAGTTCTCGACTTAATAAAAATGCAATTTTAAATGCATTAATGGTAAGAAAAACCTTAGTATGGCCCTGTATATTCCAATACATTTTCGTTGATTAAAAGTGCAGCCTTCATATTAAAGCCAATGCTGTTTTCTCTAATATCAAATGTCATTTCCAAAGCGTAATCACGGTTACGAATTGTTTGAAATTAATGAAATTAAGTTTAGAAAATATCCAGAAATAATATCGTTTTTTTATATTTAGCTCAAATTTATAGTTCCTGTACATGCTTATCTGCAATTTGTATGAATAGATTTTTCTGAACCCTGAGAAATAAAAAACGGTCTGACACCACATTTTTAAATATCAAGTATCACCCTTCAAACAGACTTTGAGGCGTTAAAGTTCCGCGAAATTAAATAGAATGTTCTAGAAGGATTTTATGTGTTTGTTTCCTATTGGTTTAGGAAATGCTAGTCTCATTTGGATAGGCTGGTTTAAATTTCCCTTTTTTAAAAATTCATAGTTAGAATAATATTTTTCGCACCCCACAGAGTCAGTCGAAGAAGGTCAAGTGAGATACGGGCCTCGAACCCAGCTGCAGCTTCTAGCCGTAATGAGCGGTTGCCCTCTAGTTACTTTTGGGTTAATTGCATTTTCGTTATTACAGTTTTAAAGCCAAGTCGCTAAGTGACGCGCCGTGAAAGTTAATTAGAGTCTGTACACGGCAGTTGAATACAGTAGAGGGGTCTGTTAACGTTAATTCAGTACAGTACATTAGTCTAACTAAACGATAAGAAACGTGGTTAGCAAAAGTTTGAATTCGTTGAGTGAACCGAACGCGAGGTTTAAAATAAGTTTTACCAAGTAAATAGTACAAGGACGCCCGAGAATTCACCATTAAGTATAACAAGTGGTTGTTATTGCAGTTTAATTTGTCAAGTAAATGAATTTAACTAATAAACTAAAGTATTTCTAATACAATATCTAAAGTTAAGAAGTTTAAAATTAAAACGCGTAACGAGATGTTTTAATAACAAATAAGATTATTCCGTTGAGTTATAAGTTAAACTTTATAAAGAAAATTCAAGGGTTAATTAATTTTGAAACTAAAGAATTAATCTTTCCGATTTTGTCCTGCCGCAGTAATTTCAGACACTGTATAATTGGGTGTCGTGTTAATATCAATAATGAAACAATATTACCATATCCTAGGACATAACCTCGTGTTTTTTGGTAATTTTTATAACTGACGGCAGTGTTGTTTTTGAACTTACATGAATTCAATTCTTTATTAATGGATTGTTCGTGAAATTACAAGTATGAAACAATGATTGTGGACTTCAGTTGGTGAATCTTGGGTGTACCAGTTGCATCAACAATCCTACGTTCCAAGTTCTTCAGGTTTATAATGTGAGGCATTGTTTATCTAATGCTAAGTGAATTTTAGAGCCTTTTAGTGAACGTGAGGTTATTTGTGAATTATCAAGAATTAACAAAAAAAATTGTAATATAGATATAAGTGAACATTTAAATGGTATCTGCATTTTTTATGAATATTTTTGTAAATCTATACTCATATTTTCGTTTAATAAAAATTCTTATTAGGACATTACTAACAAAACTATTATTATTGTCAGTTGAGGCAAACGATTGCTTTATTTACAAATAAATGAATATTTAAATTTAATTATATTATGATCATAATGAACCTAGGATTAATTGCAGTTATTCAATATACCTAACTTGCTTTAACGTAAATTAAACTAATGGTGATTAGTTTGTTTAATTACTTATTGTTAACCTATATTCTCTGGGTTGGTTTTTGCTTGTAAAAGAATGACTTCGAGTAAATAGTGGCCATATCCTTTTATTATGTCTACAAAACCTTATTTTTATTTACAATTAGTAAGCTATGGAAATCGAACCTACGCCTGTGAGATAATTTGTTAATGAGAGATCTTAAAAGCCGGAGCATTATAAAGTACCGTAAGTATCGCGTTTATTAGTTTTGCAGTAAGTATTCAGTATTTGAATTTTTTATAGAGGTTACAGTGACGTCCATAGCGCGGCGTATCTTATGTATTCAGAATAATTTAGAGTTACGAACGGTTGATTGCTACATTTCAATGTGGAGTTAATCATATGATATTTGTATGATTATTTTTATTTAAGAGTTTTCGTTTGTTTCTATGTGTGCATGTTTTGCTGTGTTCATAAATATGTTTAGTTACACGTTAAATAATACTATTCATAAACATAATAATAAATAAATAGTTTAAAAAGAATTAACCTTTGATGTAATAAAATGCAAAACGCTATTTACAGTAACATGCATAAAGATGCAATAGTTTAATAGAGCGGTAAAATAAAAAACAGTATTGTGTGCTAAAGAAGAAAGTTAACGAACAGAAGAAAGAAAACAGTGTACTGTAACACAAAATAAAAGAAAATACTAGTGTTGGTGTTTATAATAAAGGTATAGGTAATGAGTGGTTTGTATAATAACATATACAATTAATCGTGTAGAGATAATTAGTTTATAAGTCAAAATGTCGTTAGTTATACTTGGTAACTAGTAAATAAAAGATGGTAAAAATTAATTATAGAAAATAAATGATACATTTTGTTAATGCTTGCTAAAAGTTAACAACTGTATTTAAAATGGATAAAACATAAAATAAAATAATCCTGCTGATTATATGGTTTGTGTCTTATTACAAAATATAAATACTGTCTGCAAGACTAGCTATATGTACAAAGTGCAAGGTGTTCTCTGGTAGCTATTCTTAAACCGCGAGGCAATTAACTAAATGTGCAAAAAATTGTATGTCTTGTATTTTTAAACTATTATAAATGCAAAGGTCTGTTACATGCTTAAAGTGTTTTACTAGTCCATAAAAACAAAACCATTTCCTTATTGCATCTTCTCGCATAATCCCTGCTTAAACTTTGTGAGGTATTTACAAGTAATAACTTAAGCTAGAATAAAATGAAATTGCATTATTGAAACCAAGTCGGTTTATTATAATTATAAAAATAAAATGTAACTGACTTCTTTATACATTACAGAACTTAGAAAATTTAAAGCTTGCATTATAAAAAATTCATACAGCAAGATGTAGAGGTTATGTCATTTTTTGGTGGCAGATAAGACAGATTTCTGTTATAACAGAGGTGTGCTAAGGGTATTTGTGACATTTCTAAATTAAGAGGTCAAGTTTACAGTTTACCACAAGAGATTGTAGAACTGCTTGAAAATAATAATATCAGGTACAGATAACGAAGCAATTATGGTTACTAGAACTTCAAAATAAAATACTAGCAAGGCGAATTCTATTGGATCACGTCAGGAGTAATAGCAGTTTATTGCTTTCTGTCGAAGTTAAAAACCACGCCTACCAGATTTGAATCCTACGAAATCGGATAAACTTAAATTTCGGAACATAAATAATTCAAAAAAAAGTTTAATTTGCATTTTCAAAATCATCATGTTATTAGATAACACTTGACATATTTTCAAAACAAATCTTCTTTATTGTTGCTTCTTGAAAACTAAAGAGACTTACGTCTTGAAAATAAAAGTTCGAGAAAATGTTCTCATGTGTTGTTAAAGAAAAATATGGCATTGTAGGTTAAGCTGAATTCGAAAGTTTACATGGTCTAGCATAGGCTGACGGTACTCTTAAGGGTTACGTGCGAACCTAATGGCCGATTAAAAAAACACCATTTATTTCGTGTTTTCCTACTAATTTAATTACGTTATGGTCGATATGTAAATCATGAGACTTATCTTAATTAAATAATTCTTAAATCTGCAAAGTAATCATCATAAATAATTTGTTATCGTACACCTCATAAAGTTGACAGCGGTAAAATTCTCATGCGTATGCAGCTTTCTAAGAATAACTTTCTGCTGCAGATACTGATGATTTTTTAGTGTTAAACTTAGTACTAAATTATTCATACAAAAATATGGTGATAAGTGCTTTCCCAATACATTATATTTACTGCGCTATAATGTACATATGTACGTACTAATTTATTAAATCAGCAATAACGTAATTGCCTTAGTGTTAAATTTGTTAATTAATCTGTTCTTACCAACGAGGATTGTATAGCTGTAATAAAATCGGATAAAATCGTTGCTGTAAACAGAAAGGGTGATCCACTTAACCCTAATAATTATACCCCCATAACTACGTGTGGTACTTTCTAGAAAATCTTCAAATGTGATTTATATCGCTTGATATAAATGAACGCATGGTTGGAGTAAGCTCTTATAACCCACAAAATTTACACAAATTAGTTTTTGGTACAGAGAATTTGAAATATATTTTGAGTGTGTGTCTACAAATAAAGGCAAGCTTATCGTACTAAATGTAGAGGATGGTATAATGTATAGTATATCCAACTCGTTACAAGAAAAATTATGGTAATCTTTAAATATTTAAATACTGTCTTTTTATAGTAAAGAAATTTGAGTAGATTTTATTATCAGAAATATCTAAGATACAATTTTAACATGTTATTCGGATTGTAATAATAATAATTAATATAAAATTTATAGATACTAAATGGTGATGCAATATTCATTTAATGGATATTACTAAACTTCTTACATAAAACTTACGGTAAAATACTCAGACAATTTAATCTAGAAGTAGCTAATCTCTTCTTTAGAAAAAGGACAACAAAATAATGTATGGTTCGGCAAAGTTAGGCCCACGAAAGTCCACCCCGTACTAGTATAAATCATTCTTACTTATTTTGTCACTACTCCTGGGAACAATATACAGAGCAAACGTTTAATAGATACTTTTATGTTTAGGTTTCCGGAAAAGGATTCAGGGAGCGACTCATCGGGAAGAAAAACGGTGCATCCCAGGTTGGATTTGAATATCTGTGACCCAGATCCGATTCTATGGAACTGTCGCAAGAGGCTTGTTTGTTAAGGGCTATTTTGGGGTTATAACGGCAACGTTCAGGCCTATACAAAATGCTCAGGACAATGCTCAGGATACTTCAAATAAACCTCCTAGGGCTCTTTGTAAGATGAAGGAGGGCTGCGATATTGCCCTCATTCAAGAACCCTGAATTTCCACCGGTAAATCCAAGGACTTGGGGAAGTTGAAGAAAAAGCTAGTTTATTGCAGATGCTCCAATACACCCAGAACCTGCATATTAGTCAAAAAGAACTTTTAATGCATGTCACTAGTTAATCTTTGTTCGCGTATTTAGCGATAGCCAGAATTACATCAGGGGAAGAAAGGCTCAGAGGGGCCCTTCTGCCTTTCGATGATCCAGAACCACCATCAGAATGCGTGGAAGAGCTACTCAGACATTCCAGAGATCTGGGAGCGCAATGAATCATCGGCGGTGATGCTAACGCACACCACCTACCATAACGAATAGAGGTAATAAAGCTAACTTTGTGACTGCAAGCAGGATATAAGTTATATAGAAATAATAATTAGCACGTCATTTATTAATTTGTTAGAGATTGGCAAGTATCGGACGAGCCAAGGTGCTCAGACCACAGATTCATAAGGTATAATATCACATGAGAAGGTTATCGTAGTCCTAGAAAACGGATTGGGAGACCTGTACAAGTCCACCCGGACTTGACCCGTAATCTGGCAAATACGATGTCTAAGACCAAAAATAATATTCAGCTAAAAATGTCTATTAATCTTAAGAGATTCTAATTTCAAAGGTTCCATGATGGAATGATAACCTTAAGAGGAGGAAGGGGAAGGAAAAGAGTCTCATGGAGGAAAAAATTGAAACAACTCCAGTATGCGCTAGTCTCCAAAATTTACTCTCCAAGGACTCTGTGCAACTGCAATCTGGCATTAAACTATCTGCCAAGGGTGTTGAGATTAACCAGGGTGGTATTTATAGCCAAGACTGATAGACCCAATTACTCACAGGCAAAATGTTATAAACCAATCAGTCTAATTCATTGAAGATATAGGACATTTAGTGTACCTACTAAAGACTATAAAGAAAGTACTTGATATGCATATTAGGACTGGTGCAAACTAGGGTGCAAACCAACTATGTCAAGGCCTACCAAGCGTGTTTATCAACAGAAAAAGCACTCAACCAACTTAACAGACGGGTGGTCGAAAACTGTGGAACATATAGAGTGTTCCTTCTGGGAGCTTCCATAGATATAAAAGGGACCTTTTATAACACATTACAATACATTACGTTATCTACAAACTTTAATAAAAGTATTTTTTTTAAATCTAATTTTGAATAACATCTCTGCAAATTATGTGTGTTCATCGTTTAAAATTTTTTTGCTAATCTTGAAATTTTGTTAACATTTTTTGTTTAAATATTTCAAATAAAAACTAACATAAGTATTTTGAAATTCAGTATACAGTCATTGTTTAGAAAGTAAAACTAAAAACAAAATAAATTTAGTACCTCTCTTGGCATTTCAGCACAATTAATAAATATTTATAAAACACAAAGTAATGTTACATTAAATTTTAATATGTTTTAGAATGTAATAATAACATAAGAATTGTTAGAGATGAGGCTTGAAGTAAACAAAAAGGAAACAGAAAAAGGACATTTCAGTTTCTCTTGTTGTAGTATAAGGTAAACTACGGCTCCTTACTTAATATTAAATACGAAATTTAACAATGAAGCTTAAAATTGAACATTAGTTAACTGACTTTTTGTTTTATTTGTGTGCATATTCTCTGGAGAAATTCTTGCAAAACTACCTTTGGGGTGCGATGCTAGTAATTTTACAAAGAAGAGAACAAGTGTAGAAGTGTAGGGGACTAGGGGAGGGAATAAATTACTACTTACATACTTTCAGACGACATGTAATGTCAGTGCAAGCTGGAAAGAAATGAGAACTTCCCGAAAACTTGCAAGTGAAGAACATTTGAAAGTGTAATAAGTCTGTTATGATAAATTGAGTCTATTTTATTGCAGTTATAAAAATATACGCTTCATGTCATAAAACTAGTAACTTTTTAAATAAATATTAGGAAGAACCTAATTTTCTCAATCACGTTAAATTGTAAGATATTCAAGATATTAGAAATATGATGATAATGTAGATATTAGCAACTAACCTTTACGTGACCACATGTTGCGTGGACTGTACGATGAAGCTTTGAAAATGGTGGACTTTTCATTCTATTCAAACCATTTAATTTAGACGGTTTTTAGAGGAGATGCTGGTTATCGGTCACTTGCAAATATGAAGGTATGTTTTTCAACTCATGCCTATACTGAATTTTTAAATAGAACTGAAAAATAAATTTGTTACAATACCTAAACTAAATATTTGTGCTCTACAAAGCGTTAATACAAACATCAAAGTTCCAGCATAAAACTCAATTCGTAGGAAAGGAGCAATATTTGAGAAAGAACTTTCCATTCATACTTTTCTAAGGAAGAATTTTCTCGTCGTTCTCCTATAACACTTTCTACATATCGTATTTATAGTCACACGGCTTCCTTTGAAGTTATTGTATTCTCATATACGATACATTACCATTCTCAAATATTAAAACAGACATGATATTTTCCACTTCAACGACACGGTTGCACTTCAGTTATTGAAAATCTTATCTGAAAATTTAACTAGAAATAAGCTGGTCGGAGTACTTTACTGATCGATCGATCATACTTCAAATTGTCTATACGTCTCACCAAACTTTCCTTAATTGCCGTTTCTTAAAAGTCTTAAAAGTTTTCCTTATATTTTTTAACTTTACAAACAATTATTGTTCACTCTCATTGATATTGTCTTTAGTTTAATTAATTATTCTTCGTTATTCCTTCATTACAAAGTATAAATAATATTAGAAACTTGATCGTAAAATTGTTGATTAATTTCAAATTAACATCATCACTACGTATGTTGACAATTATTGGTAAATCAGTATTTGATATAGAAGCCGTAAAGAGGACGAGTGCTGGAATTTCCGACTAATTTAGAAAAAAATATCAAATAAATAAATGTTGATTGTATTTTTGTTTACAGACAACAAAATAAAAATAAAATAAATCCTTCTCCAGGGAAATCTAATCGAACACGCAACAAGAGGCTTCGAAATCCTTTTGTAAAATATAAATCTTTAGTATTAGAAGCGTTATTTTTGAAACCTAAATAAAATTTAACTCTACAGGTAAACAATAGTAATATAGTTTTCATTTTTACAAATCATTTTTTAATTTACGTACAACACTATGAACGAATACTTAGTTTGCATAAATGCAAATAAATTCTTGTTAGGTAGAATTCGTAATTTGCAAATTAGATATTATTTATTTAAGATATATTTATTAGTTATTATCTTATAACTATAAATTTATTTTTCAAATTAAATATTAACATACTTAACTGATGCTTTTAAAGAAAGGTTGTAGTTTTTGAAATGAAATTAGAGAACTAATGTTCAAAAGTATCTACATCTGATAACCACTTCATTTGTAAATGAAACACCTTATAACCTAATATAAAATTTAGCATGATTAGAAGTATTTACTTAATTTTTATTTTGAATAAATAGCTTACATTTAAATCTTCATACTTTATAAATATTTAATGTACATTTTAAAAATATTTTCAGTTTAGGATATATTATGTAGATTATAATATGAAATCATGTAAAACGTGTGTTTGTAGTATAAAAGCATCTCAAAACTTTTTTCCTTTCAATATTTTTATGCATATTTCAGTCAGATATTTCCATAAATATTCACTCAATATTTATGAGATATATTCATATTACATCAAATACATCATATTAAAAATATATGCAATAAAATATATTTAATTCTATTAAGTTTATATTAAGTTTATAGTGCATATTAAGTTTAGATTTATATACCTAATATTAAGAATCTCTGTCGTTTTCTCTGATTGACAAATATTATGGATTAAATTCATATGCCACTTGTACATTATGCTACCGAGATTGTTAAAAAATTGAATAAAATTAGACTCCAGTAGTGTAGGCTTCAAATGAGCAAAAAGCACAATTTTCCCAAATAAATATGTAAATATCAAAAAAGATGCACGTTTACCTATCCAAAATATTATAGAGTCCCTTTCAAACTTGCTGTATTAAATCACGCTATTATAACATATACACCGTTTAGTCTAAGTTTACGTTCACGTGATAGATATAAAAGTAGTGATGTAAGAGTACAACCAACTGTGCAAATAATAACTTTCAATATTTAATTTTATGAAGAAAGATTATTTGCTTTATCGAAAATAATAAAATTTAATTTTCGTATATTTAGTAATACATTTATTTATAGAATAAATACAAATAGGTTTTTAAACCAAAACGTAATTTGTTAATTTAATGAAAAAATACACATTTATTTCAACAGAAAAACAGGTTGGTGCACCTGTGTAAGCGACACGCTGTATTGTCAAATTTATTTCTTGTGTTTTCTAACTTTGGTTTACAATAGTTTGTTACTTATTTTGTATTTACAATTGCATTAACTGAATAGAATTCTAGAGAGTTTCTCAAGCACTAAGAATATATCTTAAGACTGTTTCCAACATTTCATCTGTGGAAGAAGTTTCCAGTCCAAAGAGGAAACGAAATCGAAAACAAACTACAGAGATTGATCCTCTGTAGAGGCAAATATTAGCAAAGAAATTTATGAAATACATATATAAGAACAGTAAGTAGTACCTGACGTTATGTGTGTGGCTGTGATCTTCAATTGATATACCACATTTGGATACAGGAGAACATGTATCACTTAATATTTTGTCAAAAAAATTGAAATCCAAGTTCATGTATGAAGGAAGTAGAAGTTATTTATCCATTGCCTTACGACAAATTAGATTCGTATACTATAAGAATGACCATCCAAGACAAGGGATGATGGGGAATGAATGGGGATGAGCAAAGTCATGTTGTTCATAAGAGAATAATTCTTTTAAAAACGTACACTGAAAATATGCAGCAAAGGTGTTGGATCAAACAAGGAATATCCAATTCCATATGGCAACAGAGCATAGTCTGACGTCATAATTTAAACTTACACTAAATAATGTATAGTTTATTATTTGATTAAAAGAAATCAAGACGGAAAACTAATTAAGTGCTTACCAACCAAACTAAAAGGTAATGTAATTATCGGTAATAGGCAAACCTTTCCGCGATTTGAATCATGTTAGAAGAGCCTACCAGATTGCTTTACGAAAGAGAAAGTAGCAAAATTAGTTGACCATGCGGCCATAGTTCTTCCTTAATCTTCCACAGTAGTAAAGTCGATCCATTCTATTCGAACAATAATACATTCTAAGACAATATTATTTGCTGCAAGTTAACTATGTAATTATAATTCTATTGCACTAATAGTAATTGAATGATAGTGGATAGATTAGTACCGATAATGATGTGTCCATCTACCATTTTAATTCGTTTATTTATATCCATTTATGATTATGATCCATGAATTTAAATTCATTGTAGTAGTTAATATTTTTTAGAATATAATGCACATATCATCTTGAGGATTATCGACAATTAAGGATTCTCTTTGTTAGTACCTGTCATTAAGTGAATTGTAGATTAATTCATTAATAGTATGTGTAGGTGAGGTATTTATTTAATTGTTCATCTGTTTTTCATATTAGATGGTTTGTCGGTCAATCATTGGTACTTAATTAAAGGTTTCCCCACTAGGTTTTCTTTCGAGTTAAACCTAACTGGATATCCTCAGAATCATATTAACCTGGTTTTCACCATGGATCTGACTCGAACGGAAGAGATAAGCGACTCAAAAATTTGGAAACTGTTAAAACGGCGTGTGTGACCTAATAAATAAAAACTGCTTCCAGTAACCACTCAAGATTCTATAATTTTGTTGAAGAAAAACTGTGACAATTTTGGGAGTGGATAACTGGACATTTATAAAGGCATTTAACATTAATTAAAACATGTTGTAAAACAGAACATTACGAACAAGATACGTACGTTATTTGCAAGAATTAAAGTTTACAAGAAAGTGATTAAGAAGACAAATTAATCACATTAATCTAGTTTCATAACATTCCACATATTATTGTAGTTGATTTAAAGGTAAATGTTACATGTAAGTTTGTTCCAATCAGAATAAACTTTAACTTTAAGTATTTTTGCTTATACCTTCCCTGTAACGTTACCTATTTCGATTCATTGAATAACTAATTTAGACCAGTAGTCATTATATACATAGTAGAGCAAAATAAAGTTGATTAAATTTGTTTTAATCTTGAAACTGGTAGTAATTTAGAATAAGCTAAGTAAAAAAAATTAATTCTTGAAAAAATAAAAGAAAATAAATATCTAGTGTTTTTAATATAATGCGAGTACAACGGGCGTACTGCAAATTTAAAGTGCGATTTTCTCGAAAACTGTTTAGTAGGTAGCGACCACATGTTGATAAGGAAAATATGTTTAAAATGTGAATTGTATACCTTTGGAACATAATTTTTCAGTAATGAAATTTATTCATTATTGTTCAAAGGAAAACTACAATACTATTAGATTTAGCTTAATCCATATTGTTTAGAAATCCCCACTAACAGT
The DNA here is from genome assembly GCA_929113105.1 of Agrypnus murinus. Classification (NCBI taxonomy): domain Eukaryota; kingdom Metazoa; phylum Arthropoda; class Insecta; order Coleoptera; family Elateridae; genus Agrypnus; species Agrypnus murinus. The sequence continues at coordinate 17,670,291 of OV816024.1, read as the reverse complement.
AGTACTTGAATCGATTGGAAATGGTTATCTGTATATCTGTATATTATTGAGGCGAATAATTGGTATTATCTTCATTAAAAACACATTCAATTCAGCATTGCAAGGGATTTAGAGATTTTAGGATTTTATTTTGCGAAAATGTTGAGCGGTGTTACGTGTTGGTTTTATTGGTTTATACGCAAGATTTAGACACTGTTGTGTTAGCTAAAATTAATATGAACGCATATGAAAAAAGTACAACACATTTGATGGTGTATAAAACAAAAGGGATTTATTATTTAACGAATAGGTTTAAAAGAATATTGGAAAATATTTCTACAACACTAAGTTTCAGTTTTTCCAGGCGTAAACTTAGAAAGAAATAGAACAACCTATTGGATCTTAAATGGTCTATAGCACAATAGCCCTGAGTTATTTCTAATTCATAAATGTGTCCACGAACTATAGACTGGTATGCAATAAACAATTATGATAATACAAGGGCTTTACTAAGTAAGATTTTTGCGTTTTTACCTAAGTAGTATTTGTGCGGGTTAAAAAACTTTGAATTATAATAAGCTTTTTGAACATCTTTATTAATTTGTTTTTGACTAAATGTTTTGTCAAGAGTTAACCCCAAAGTTGCTATTTGAATTTCGCTGAGTAAAGACGTGTCGTCGTGCTCCGTATCAAATAACAACAGTGTAAACGGAAATAAACATTGTAATAATAATTATAAAGTAAGTAGGTCAAAATATGACCTGCATACCAAGTGTATTAATGTGCAATAATTGTGTTATTTTAACATAAAATGTTTAAAATAAATAAATCTCCACTTAAAATTAAAACAAAAGAAAGTGATTCAAATAAAAATCCTTTTAAAGGAAATCAAAAAATACAAAGATCTCCTTTAAAACAGAGATCGATATCTATTACATCTCTATATAATGAAGAAATACAAAGGGAAATAACCATGCCGCAAGTTAATTTATCCTTACCGAGCACCGTAGCAGAGACCGCATTAATAGAACAACTGCGTCTTCAACTCAAACAGGCCTTGGATGAGATTAAAGCACTTAAAGACCAAGTTGCATTGTTGCAAGGTGAGAAAAAACGTTATAGTCCGACCAATTCCGATGAGGAAGAAGAATTAGTTTCCCGGGAAACAGAATGGCTGCTTCCAAAAAATAAGAACAAGAAAAGGAAAGCAGCTGAGTCACCGGAGAAGAACCTTAGCTCCACCCAGAGTAAGCCAACGCTGGCTAAAGAACAAAAACCTCCTCCAGTTGTGGTAAGTAATTTAGAAAATTATATGGAGCTCAAACAGAAACTTCAGACAAGTAATCTGAAGTTTAATGCAACCCTAATGAATAATAATCAACTAAAAATCAATGTTGACACAGCAACAGATTATAGAGGGTTAACTCAATATCTAAATAATTCTGATCAGGAATGGCATTCTTACGAAAACAAGCAGGAGAGACCGATCAGAGTTATGGTTAGGCACCTGCACCCTACTTGCGATTTAAAAGAAATCGTTAATGAACTGCAGCAGAACGGTTTCAAAATAAAAAATGCAGAAAATAAATTAAAGAAAACGAAAGATGGCTATATCAAGCTCCCTCTCTTCGTGCTAACTTTCGATAAAACAGAGGATATCAAGAAGATCTTCGAAATTCAGCATTTGTGCCACATGAAAGTTAAAATTGAGGCACTAAGAACTAGTAAATTAATACCGCAGTGCAAAAGATGCCAGAGATATGGGCACACGCAAAAATACTGCCAACGAACCCCCACCTGCGTTAAATGTGCAGGGAATCATCTAACAGCAGAATGTACCAAGACTGGGAATGGTCCAGCCAAGTGTTCTAACTGCTCTGAGGCACATCCCGCCAACTATAGAGGGTGTGTAATCGCCAAAGAGTTGCAAAAGCGGAGAGATAACGTTACTAAAACTAGAAAATCAACTCCTATAGCAAGGACATTCGCGCCTGCTAAATTGAAGGAAGGTGTCTCATATGCAGAAGCAAGTAAGTCGAAACAGGAAGAACCTAACTCTACCAATCCTAAAACCGAACCATCTATGATGCAAATGATGCAGAATATGATGAAGATGCTGGACAGAGTCAATGTGAGACTCGACAGGTTAGAAGCCAGGAGTACTGGTGCTATTCCCAAAAAGAAGTAATCCATGGACCAACAAGACTTAAGAATAGCTACATGGAATGCCAATGGCATCCTAAAGAGAAAACAGGAACTTGAAGTCTTCCTTCATACCCAGTACATAGATGTGTGTCTGATTTCAGAAACGCATTTGACTGCTCAATCCTACCTAAAAATAAGAGGATATAGATTATACCACACTATTCACCCCGACAATCAAGCTAAAGGCGGTAGTGCTGTATTAGTCAAAGAATCAATTAACCACTACGAAGAATGTCATCTACAAAGGATAGAATTCCAGCTTACTATGGTATGTATTAAGTCCACGAAACAAAATTTAAAAATAGGTGCAATTTACTGTCCTCCAAGGCACAATTTAAAAAATGCTGACTATAAAACGATCCTACAACATCTTGGCGAACGTTTCATTTTGGGTGGTGATTACAACGCCAAACATGTGGAATGGGGATCGAGATTAACCACAACAAAAGGCAGTGAACTGAGAAAAGCCACGAGGAAACTTGGATGCAACCTCCACTCCTCAGGTAAGCCCACGTACTGGCCTACAGATCCCAACAAAATCCCTGATTTGCTAGATTTCTTTATTACCAAGAAGGTTTCACCCAATTTCATAGATGTTGAAGAAAATCTGGACTTAGATTCCGACCATTCAGCAGTTATATTAACACTGAGTGAAAGGATAATTAAAAAAGAAGCCCGCCCCACGCTCGTAAATAAAACTACTGACTGGGAGAGGTTCAGAATCGACCTTCAAGAAAATATTCACCTTAACATTAGTTTGAAAACAATTCAGGAACTGGAACAAGAAGCTGAAAATTTTGTTAAAATAATTCAGACAGCTGCTTTTAACAATACCAAGGAAATTACCCATATATTTAGCCTTGGTAGTGTAATGTCTGGCGTGCCGGACTTTCACCCAAGCGGCCCGGGTTCGACTCCCGGCGCTGGCAGATCTGGTTAAGGTTTTCTGCAGTTTCCCTTAGCTGTAACACAAATGTGGGATTTGCGCTGTTCCATCTATAAGTCGGCTGCAGCCGCACATTGGGCCTACATAATAATAATAATCGCCCCCTCCCTCCCGCACAAGCTTATAGCTTCTGGGGCCTTGGTTAAGGTTATGGGTTGTAGTAATTATTATTATATTATTATTATCTAAAGGGGTTAATTATCCGATCGAAATCAGAATACTGGTAACAGAAAAAAGAAAAGCTAGAAGAAGATGGCAGCAGTCAAGAGATCCGTCGGACAAAACCATCTTGAATAACAAATCACAAAAACTCAAGAGAGAAATTCAAAAACTCAAAGAAGATTCAATCAGCTCCTATCTACAAAATTTAACTGCGGACGAGGAAACAGAGTACTCTCTATGGAAAGCAACCAATAAGATCAAGAGGTCTGTAACATCAATTCCCCCTATAAGGAAGGATGCTGGGCCTTGGGCAAGAGATAATAAGCAAAAAGCAGAATTATTTGCTGATCATTTAACTGAAATCTTCAAACCCAATGAATTTAAAGCTAACACTGCCTTGGAAGAGGTTAATAATCTACTGTACGAAGAAATCCCTCCTGTTACTCCGAAGGAAGTAGCTAATGAGATTAAGACTAATCTAAACGCTAGAAAAGCACCAGGATTTGATCTCATCACTGGCCAAGTTATGAAACAACTGCCTAGAAGAGGTATTGTGATGCTTACGTACCTCTTCAACGCATCATTCCGACTAAAGCACGTGCCTACAATTTGGAAAGTCGCAGAAGTGATTATGCTGCCTAAACCGGGTAAGCCACCCAACGATGTGAAGTCTTACAGGCCTATTTCTCTGCTTCCTATTATTTCAAAGCTCTTCGAAAAATTACTTCTTAAAAGACTGAGACCTTTAATAGAGAACAATAGGCTGATTCCAGATTACCAGTTTGGCTTCAGACAGAAACATTCCACCATAGATCAAGTGCATCGAATTTCAGATGTCATCGAAAAAGCTCTCGAAGAAAAGCAAGTCTGCTCAGCAGTCTTCCTTGATGTGGCCCAGGCTTTTGATAAAGTCTGGCATGAAGGGCTCATTCACAAACTGAACAGAATGCTTCCAAAACAATTTGTGGAAGTTCTCTCCTCGTACATATCGGATAGAAACTTCAGAATTAAACAAGAAGATGAATACTCGGAACTAAAAAAAATTAACGCAGGTGTACCTCAAGGTAGTGTCCTAGGGCCTATCCTCTACCTGCTATACACCAGTGATATTCCGCATTTGGGCGATGTTAAAATTGCAACTTTTGCTGATGATACGGCACTACTCGCAATAGGTCAGGAACAGGATGTGTCCGCCAGTAAACTACAAACAGCTAGTGATACAGTACTAGAGTGGACAAAACAATGGAAGATCAAGCTGAACGAGCTCAAGTCTATCCATGTAATCTTTACGAACAACAGACTAGTTGATATACAGCCACTAGATATAAATGGTACTTTAGTACCATACTCGAACATTGCCAAGTACCTTGGCATGACACTAGACGCTAAGCTCCGATGGAAAGAGCATGTAAAGAAGAAAAGAACTGAACTTGGTCTAAAATATAAACAATATTATTGGCTCCTTGGAAAAAATTCAAAGTTGGCACTAAATAACAAAATCCTAATCTATAACCAGATCTTGAAGCCGATATGGTTATATGGTATACAGCTTTGGGGTTGTACCAAAGCTAGTAACATTAAGCCCATTCAGTCCTTCCAAAACAAGGTTCTGCGTAATATGGTCAAGGCTCCATGGTACGTCCGTAATAGTGACCTTCATCGGGACCTTGGCATTCCAACTGTTCAAGACGACATTAAAAGGTTTGCTAGCAGGCATGAAGCCAGGCTACATAATCATATCAATGCAGAAGCTCTTCAGCTGCTGGACAATCAAGATCTCGTCCGAAGATTGAAGAGGACAAAACCATTTGAGCTTGTGTAGTGTTTTGGGTAAAAGCAGAGCATTGTGCGCGAGTGAGAATGTTTAGTATAGTTTCAACCAGAACAAACTACAGAACATTAATGGATGAACTCTAGCTTATAAGTATTTAGTTTAAGATTTATTAGATAAAAATTAATGGTTGATCAGCTTTGATCAGTTTTAATGCAAAGCACCACACAGGTGTTATTTAATCAAAAAAAAAAAAAAAAAAGAGTTAACCCCAAATTCTTGGCACTTTCGACTACAGGAATACATAATATCTTCTATTTTTATATATGGCAATTAATTACTAACAGTCCAATATTAACTTATAGCTTTTAGGTCATTATTCAATATATTAACAGCATCTTCAATGGGTCATTCCATGCGAAATCGATCACTAAAATGGGTCGATCTCACGGATTTCAATGAAAATCACTTATGAGGTAGCAATCAACTAAAGAACATAACTTTCATTCATCAATTTGCTAAATTACGTAGAACTTCGGAAATATTCAAACTGAAAAAATTATTAAAACTGCTTGCACGCCTTTAAAGAAATATAAATATCTCGAAAAGTATTTACCCTAGAACAAATATTTTTTTGTATATTGCTCACTAGAAGACGGGTTTCTTGGACAGCCTAATAATCTTTTGTTATCAAACGTATTTGAATTTTTTTCTAAACGAAATATTTTAAAAATGCAGAAAAATCGGTGTGGTCACATTTTTAAAAATCTGAAAAAAATTCTACAGATTCTTTGAACATTTCTGTATTTAAATGCAAAATGGCAAGCTGGACGTTTTAATAGTCTTGGCAGGGCAAATTTTTAAAGATCGCGTTGCAGACAGCCGGCGCACCATATATCACGGTCAACCGGCACAAACCGCATTTGCTACCTTCTAGTTAGTACTAATACGGTCCATATTACCAGCTTAACTCTTAACCTTAACCACTCAACTAATGTACATAAGATAAATGTATATTTGTGTGGATATGATTATACCTACTAATTAGTTAATTACTTAAGTATTTAAATCGATTACTTTGGGTGTGTTACATAAAGTACTTTTCTTGCGGCTGTCCAAGACCATAAATTATAATGCAACAGCTTTTTTAATTTCAGTTTTAAGGTCAGTTGGGGTAATTGGTCCATAGATATACAATTCTTTTGCTTCAAACTCTTTATCTCATATTTTATCGTGAAGTATAAGTTTAGGACCTTGTTTTATAGTAACTTTAACATATTTCCAAAAGAAAATGTAAAAATAAAGCAGCTCTAATGCCAACTATTGCATTTAAAAATATTTTTTTAAAAACATGTCCGGTGGTTCCAGTTACCCAATAGATTGGGGTAAATGGAATCATCGTCTATATTTTATATCCACATTACTTTATAATATGTTCTGGGTAACTGGGACGCCCTAAGGATATTAATTAAAATGTCTCCAAAAAATTAGGGCTGCAGTAGGAATAGTTCAGGAATTATCGCAGTCGGAAGAGTGTATAGGTAAAGTCGATAAAACTAAAAATTCACGTAATTCTCATAGACGTTTAACGATAGTTTTAGTTTTTATTAAGCATACTTTCAGTTACCCCATCGCTCCAATTACCGCAGCTGACCTTATTAAACATCAGAACCTACAATAGAGATCGGTAATAGTTATTTATGGTACAAGTGAGTTAAGTAAGTTATTATGATAATTTTTGCAGTGGATAATATCATTAACTCACCTGTGCCACAAGTTCAAATATTGAATTTGCAATGGTCCTATAGCTTAGTCTATAGTTTTTAACGTTAATAAATTTGACACTCTAGCTCGATGACTGGGTTTTAATAATATAATACAACGTAAGCTGGTGATTGGTTGCTACCTACAATAGTACCCAATCTAACCCAGTGAACATCTATTTTTTAAATTAAGGATCAAAAACAACCCATCTTCTGTAAACAAAAATGGTATCTAAGCTATTGCATTATAATATTTTAGGGTCTTTGATGGCCGCAAGAAAAATGCTTTATGTAACACACCCGAAGAAATCGATTTAAATACATACGTAATTAACTAATCAGGAGGTATAATCATATCCACACATATATACATTTATCTTATGTACATTATTTAAGACCGACCGCTGGAAATATAGACGGTATTATTACTAACTAGAAGGTAGCGAATGCGGGTTGACCGTGATCTATGGTGCGCCGGCTGTCTGCAGCGCGGTCTTTGAAAATTTACCCTGCCAAAACTATTAAAACGTCCAGCTTGCCATTTTGCATTTAAATACAGAAATGTTCAAAGAATCTGTACAATTTTTTTCAGATTTTTAAAAATGTGACCACACCGATTTTTCTGCATTTTTAAAATATTTCGTTTAGAAAAAAATAAAAATACGTTTGACAACAAAAAATTATGAGGCTGTCCGAAAAGCCCGTCTTCTAGTGAGCAATATACAAAAAATATTTGTTCTAGGGTAAATACTTTTCGAGATATTTATATTTCTTTAAAGGCGTGCAAGCAGTTTTGATAATTTTTTCAGTTTGAATATTTCCGAAGTTCTGCATAATTTAGCAAATTGATGAATGAAAGTTATGTTCTTTAGTTGATTGCTACCTCATAAGGGATTTTCATTGAAATCCGTGAGATCGACCCATTTTAGTGATCGATTTCGCATGGAATGACCCCAATATAACTCGGACTGAATTAATAATACAGTTGTGCGTCATCAACATACATGTGAACCTCGCAGCCCCCCCACGCAATCACAAAGACCTTTGGTATACACAGTGAACAGTAACGGACCTAATATGGATCCCTGCGTAACCCCTCTTGAACATCAACAGGCCTAGAGTCACTATGAGATGTCTTAAATCATTATGTCCTGTTATAGAGATCATTTTATAAATAAAACCGATATAATGCAATATATTAAGCAATAAATTATGATTTATGTCATCGTGAATGATTATGTCATGTCATATCAAATGTCATAGATTATTATCTTTAGCAATGCAGTTGCGCAGATCTAAATACTAACAGACAAGATAGTAGGAAATTACTAGTCTAAATATTCTTGAATTTGTGAGTTAATAATTAGTTTTCCATTATTTTTGAAAGCGCTGGTTGTTATGGTTGCTCAATTTCTGCTATTGGAAGAGGCGACTTCCAGCTGTCGGGAAATTTATTTTCTAAAATACACGAGTTAACAATATGTATTAAATACAGTCAAAATAAAAGGGGAACATTATTTTATCATTGTAGTATTTAACCTGACTGGTCCTGTTGAATTACTTTTTATGTGCTGTCTACGATCTTAAAATGTAACTTTAAATGTGAAATCTCTCTTATTATATGATTTATTGATTTGATAGACGTTTGAAATATGTTCGGTAACTGAAATACGTGAAATACTATTACCAAAATAAGCATTTATTTCATTCATTGATTGTTTCTAGAAGTATTTGTGAAATTGCGCACCGTCCTGTAATATTTCCATGCAAGCTTCAGTTTTTAGGTTTTTATGTTTAGTTTTTTGCCTTACCCTTAAACTCATTAATAATAATCAAATATTAGCAGTTAACCATGGCGTATGAGTTTTTGTTATTTCCATGGTTTTCTAGAGTGTATATTTATCAAACAGTAGTCTGTATTTTCAAATTTTCTATTGCACCAGCTCTGTAGATTATTAATTTGTCTTTATTTAATCAGTTCTCACAGTTCTACTATTTCATCTTTGGTTACGTATTTTAAATAATTCCATTTTGATCTATTTTTTCCGTTCTTTGTTTACGCTGTATGTATCAGCTCTTTCCTTTACCATTAGAGCTATAGGTAGCACTGCGGAAATTACTCGTAAAGCTTTGCTTGGTACTGTTCTATATGCGCAATTAGAGCTTATCAATGTTTTTCTTTGTATTTTCGGAAGATTGTATTTATATTTCTTTGTACTTATTTATAACATGCGACCATATTCAAAGGTATCACTCCAAGGTTTTTTATTTGGTTTTTTTTTTGTTTGTTTATCGAGGTCTAATTCAAGGATCTTCAGCTTACATACCCGGTTCAGGATAACCATTTCTGTTTTCCCAATGCAATTTCCAATTGCCTTCCTTTTATGGTTTCTCTGATTTTATGGAGTGCGATAGCCGTCCTAATTCTCAGTAGCTCATCTGACTTTGCGCATACTAATATGGTAGTGTCGTTTGCATAGCAAAGAGCTTCTGTCTCTACCGGTAATACTGTTCGGATTATTTAGTCAAAATAAATGTTTCATATTAAAGGTCCCAATACTGAGCCCTGTGGAACTCCAGGGCTAATTTCATATTGCAGTCCCTCTTCTGTCACTATTTTCTTCTAGCTTGTAGGTTCTAGTAGCTTGATATGATAATCAGTTTATATTTTGTTTTTTTAATTCTTCAATGATATACGCCCGATCTTGTGCTATTGAAATCATTTTTGATATATATCGTTATTACGTAATAGACATATATCTCTGTGCTGACATGTTTTTTTTTCTTATGTGTTCTATTTTTTATTTCCTATATGGGATATATGGTAGATTTTCCGATTCTAAAGCCGAATTGTCTCTATAATATATCACATTTTTCCTTCTATTCCACTACTAGTATCTTGTGTATCATTATTTCCAGTACTTTGTTTATATTATCAAGGCGGCAGATATGTCTATATTTCTTTTTGTTACTATCCATAGCTTTTTCTATTAGACATAGTCTTGCTTTTTACCAGGTTACTGGAAATATTCCCCGCTCTAGTCCATAATTCATATTTGATAGCATTATGAGCTCATTTATCTTTCAGGGTATGTTTTTCACAGCACAGTTGTAATACTGTAACATACGTTTCTAGAGTGATCTATCCTGCGCTTTTGCTTAGTTCTTTTTTAAGTTCTTTTTCAAATTTGTAGATACTTAGTTCATTTAGGATCTATCTTTTATTTCTAATGTTCGTATTCATTATATTTATGGTATTGTCGTTGATTTTAATAGACTGAAGTACTCTTCGTCCTCTACTCTCTACTTTACACATTTACTCGCAATTTTCTTACTGGCGATAGTGGCATGAATGTTTGACCGTTGGCCGCCCCGTTCAAAAGTCGATTTATTTATGTTATTTAGTATTATGAAATCTTTTTCGAACAACCATTCTTTTACAATTTTCCTCTGGGGCTAAAAATTTAAAATTCTTATAGCCGCATCTTTATTGTTATCCGTCAGCAGGAATGCGTTATTTACAAACGGTTTGTTTGGTTTACAGATTATTAATATTTCAATACCACATTTTTTGCCGTGGCATATATCGAGTCATGTAATGCCGGCTCCTCCCCAGATTTACTTCTAAGACCTTAATTATCATGCATAGTATCTTGTACCAGGTCATTATACATTGGACATTTGATCCCATCTGCTCGATAGTCTTCTTTCTGGCAACTATAGCAATGCAGTGTATGTGTAGTGATGGACTCGAGCTGAGTCGAGCCGAGCTTTCCTACAAAGCTCGACTCGACTCGAAAAGAAATATTCAAGCTCGACTCGAAATAATCTGTTTCAACTCGACTCGAAACTCGGCTCGAAATCTAGTCGAGTTTCGCCCAAGCCTCTCTTAATTGCTGATTCTTTTTCGCCGACGTCTGTCCCTTCGTCTAAATCTTTGATAATTATTGATTTGTTTGCTCGCTTGAGTTCAATCTGTTGATTTTTATTTGTTTCATCTTCTTTAGCAGTTCATATGTATATTCTACCACTTTGCGCAGGTAGTTATTCGATTCATTGTTTGTAGTATATGTGAAGCCTATATCTACTTTTCTCCTTCTGTTTGCTTTTGTCAGGTTATGATTTAGGATGCAGATTAGAGTGAAGTTTAGGTTACATGTAAGATTACGCTTTAGGGTAGGTTGTAGATTAAGTTAGAGGTTAGGTTTTAGGTTAAATCGTATGAGTGAGAAAATGTTTTTGACGGTAAACTCTTACTGTAATATTACGTTAAAGACACTAAAATCATGGGCAAACATCAAAACATTAGTGGAAAAATATTAATATAAGCTCCCAAAAAATGCAACCTTACACATGAATTTTTCAAGATTTTATGAAAATTCCAAAATATTATTTGAAAAAAGCAGTTTCTGCTAGATGTAAATTAACCATTTCAGTCATTGTCATTCGGATCCGAGTGTTAATTTTCCGCACCGGACTCACATATTCCATTAGCTAGGCTTTATCGTCTCACGTAGGTAAATGTAGGTATTGTATTGCAGTATAAATTCATTTTTATTGGGATTTATCCATTACTTCATTTAAAGAAAATCCATTGTTTAAATTCAGAATGCGAAATGGCGCCGTTTCTAGAAAACCTTTGATTATAGTAAGCCAAAGATGAACTGCCTGACATTTTCCCCCCTGGACTTTTGGCCTTTTCCCGTTGAAAACAACGACCATAACATCTAAAGCGGCACTCTTTTTAACAAGTTTAAGCTAACAACAGAAGAAGGACAGACAACATCTTTAGCTTCTCATTGCTATAACCCTTTGCTTAATAATACTGTAAAGTTTGTAAATCTTTTCCTGACAAATTTTAGGTTATTTGATTAATTAACCTAAGAACATTAAACAGAATACATAAATGTTAACATTGTTGCACGATCTAATCAAATGCTACTATCTTTTTGCGAAAAGAGTATTTTCGTAACTACAATTGAATTTGCTATCCTCTATTTGCTTTAAAAGTAAGATACAGTTTCATTTTGGTAATTTATAAACTAATTGACTACTGTTTATTATTTATTATTTTTATTAAAAATATACCTATAATAGTTACAACATTTGATTTCTGATTATATATTGTTGTATTTGTTATTATTTGATTTATTAATCGATTATTTTACCTCTTTTTTACATTGTTTTTGTGTTTATACAAACAAAAATCTTGCATTTCTGTTTCTTTTGTGAACTATTGTGTTCTATAATTTTATTTCGTTTATGTTCAGTTGAACGGCGGCTGTTTCTTTTGTAACAGACGTTTGCCGGACCCTAAATAAATTTTATTTTCAGATTATTGTTTTTGTATTATAAAAAATATAGCGAGACTCCCTATTAAAACAGCGGTCTATCCGCTCAGGAAGTTCTCGTTAAACAATCACTATTTATAGTCCAAACCTTCGGGACCTGACTTTTCACACATTCTGAATTTATGGACTGGAAAAGTTTCGGCCTGATATAGGCATTGCAGCAGTAGACGCGCAATTATTTTTTGTGCGGTTAAAGTGCTATTAGAGTCTTTGCAAGTTTACTTAATATTCTAACTAGAGGTCTTTCTGGATTCTTTCAAGTTACAAAAAATTGATAATCGTGCAAAAGGTAAATACCGATTCAAAATAGATTTAACAGTAAAGCAAATTCATCACAAGGCAAACATTTTAAGGGATATCTTGCCGTCTATACACAGTGCTTGAAATGTAGGCCTTAAATGTAAATTTAAAGATGGGAGAGAGCATTGAAGATGACCATCGCAATGGAAAGCAGACAGCGGCTACCGCTGAAGAAACATTGAATTTTTTCCCCATATGGTAAATCGAAGAATCAAGTTTTCATAAATCGCAGAGACTGCAGGTATCTCTCCTACGAAGGGGCTCAAAAGAATCAGTTGACATAATGAGATATGGGTTCACGTCAGCCTGCGTAAGACAGCAGAGTGGAAGAGTAGGAGTTCACCACCATCAAAGAAGCATTAGACATCCATTCCACAGGTAAAGTGATAGCTTTCGTTTTTTGCTCTTTTCATCAAAATAATGCTCCAGTCCACACGCAGCAGTTTCAAATGCCCAAATTCGCCAGTACTGATTTTCAGTTGGCACCTCATCCATTCTATTTGTCGGATCTAACTCCATTAGACTTCCACTTATTTCACTATGTAGGGCTCCAAATAGAATAGATTAAAGTAGCATTTTTATAATAATCTAAAATGTATATTTAAAAATACTTAAATAAAATATATTTTACAAAACAATGCCTCTTCGATTTTTTTACTTCTAATCAAATCTGCTAATAAAAAGTTTTAATTTAATTCAGTTTATCGGGGAGTTTATCGAACTCACATACACATATACATTAATAACTCTCCCGCCCTTTAATAAAAATAGCAGGCAAACAAAATTAGTTAAGCAAATAGAGATTAATAAATTATACTAATCCCTTTGCATAGAAATGATAATACACTGGCTTGAGAGGTATAAAGCTCAATCTGCTGCGGATTAATTTAAATAAATGCCTAATAAAATTGAAATATCGTTCTGTAAACGCCCACAATTTGTGTGTTGTGTTTGTAAATTTTTTCTTCTGCTTAGCACAAGAAAATCTAAGAAAGTCATTTTCTAAATCAATACTTTTTTGCTAGGTTACTCTTAATAAAGTTTTATAGCAAAGTTGGCAATGTTCCTAGAAAGCAGCCACTTTTCCCTTTCGAATGTTCCTTAAGTAATTTTGAATTATTGATATTCCTGTGTTTGCGGGTTTGTTTTCTGTTTCCCAGTTTAAGATTGTATAAGAGTTGTAACGTTGATTTTAAAAGGTCTGTCTTATATTATGAAAATATTTTTTTATTATAAAGTATAAGAAATACTTTATAATAATGAATTTTATAAATTAAATACTGGCTATTAATGATTAATCGTAAACAATAAAGGCTTCCCGAGAAATCTAACAGCAATGGAATCTACACTGTGATATCAGAAGTATTTCATCTACAAAATATTTGGACCACAAAATGGAAAATTTATTGAAGCAATTATACTCCGTTATTTAGAATCTTTATTCCTAATGACCGATACTTGTGCTTGTTATCATGATAATTACCAATACTTTGGAAAAATTATGTTCTCTAATAAAACAACCCATAAAAATTTTATGATCATTGTTCGATGTAAGTACTAGCGACAATTCTTTCTAATGGTTGATAATAGCGTTAGATGTCCAACAGAATTATCAAGATCAATCATATTAAATTTCAAATAAAATTTGTATACTATAGCTTATTTTGCTCACAAGGATTTGTAAAACATGATAATTGCATATCCACTTATTTTTATCAACTTGATGAATCCATAAATGACATTCTCAGAAAATATTCGGCATGTTCAAGCCTCTTGGTGTAATTAAATTATAATGAGTATTATAATAACTCCGTATTACCCTGGGAATGATTTTATTTCATTAAATTTCACTCAGTTGGTAAAATTGTTAAAACCGAGCTAATTTTAAACACAACTTTTTTTTGTACCTAGCCTCTTGTATTTGAAGAAATGAACGAAGTTGAACTGCGAAAAAACCGTTGCTGTGTAAACCTACCTGGTTTCTTCCACTTGCGAAATACTTCACCACCGTATCGCGGTTTCTAATGGTTCAAGAAAACTCTGGATGGAAGAAACTTAATAGTTAAACCGGTGAAGCACACGAGAATTTTCCTCAAATTAGATTTGATAACCAGGTGGGTTCTATATTATTCTCATTTCATTAATTAATTAATTGAGAATGAATGCAGATTTCGAGTTATACATTATAAAGACTAAATTTAAACATTAACTAAAGTATTTAGCTTAACTACAGGCAACAGCAAATATGTTATAATTAGGGCTTGGTATACGACAGGGTCGGTTGTAATTGATGTTGTGTTACTTTTATTTAAATGTAATGAGTTTAAACCTCGGGCATCTACGATTCATAAACACATCATTTACTCTTGTATCAACTATTGCGTCACTAATAAACCGAAATTCTTCTTTCTCCTTTTGCCTTTCGACGTCAGAGGTGAGGTCTAAGTCCTGTAGCCATTTTTTCCAAGCTTTTCCGATCCTTGCTAGCGTTTGCATTTCCTCAGAAGTTTTTCCCTTCTGTGTACCTATTTCTTGGATTTGATTTATCCATTTTCTTCAGGATCTTTCCCTTCGTTTCTTAGTTGGTTCTGCCGCTTCCATTATTTTTTTGTAAGTCTATCTGATGGCATCCTTACTATATGTCCGTATCAGTTTAGAAAGTTTCTTCTTTATTTTCTCGTTTCTTGGTTTTTGTTTTGTTGTAGCTCTTTACATATTCATTTCTTATGCTGTACCATTTCGTTTTTCCCGCGATTTATCTTATATGCTTCATTTCCATGGTGTTTACTTTTGGTTCGTCCTTTTTCCGTAAGATCCAGTTCTAACATGCATATGTGATTATTGGGATAGTATGCTTTTCCATTTTCACTTCCATGTCTATGTCTTTGTGTTTCAGTACTGGTTTATTTATCAAGTAATGTAGTTTAGTTCATTAATTCACTCTAATTGTCAACTCCGCGTCTATTTTCCCATCTTCTGTTGTTGTGCTTTCTAGATATTTGTAAGTTGATACTCCTTCCAGAGTAATTTTTACATTTAATTCCTCTGTTATTTTGTTTTTTTTTTCGTTAATGATGGTTGTTTTTGTTTGAGTTAATTTACTTCCATTTTCATGTTCTCAATCTCGTTAGTAAGGGTAATAAGGATTATAAATAATAAGGAGCTCAAACTGTCCTCCTGCTGTATCCCTTTTTGTATTAATTCCTCTGATATATGACCTATATATTGTACGGTCGCTTTAACTGTCTCCTATGTGTTTCTTATTGAAGTTTTAAAATTATTTGGTACCTCCATTTCCCTCAGAATCTTGCACATCTCACTTCTATGTACTGTGTCGAAAGCAGCTTTTAGGTCTATGAAGGCTAGGAACAATAGGATAAATATGTTGTCACTCATTCTTCTTTCTGGTATAAACACTGCTTGTTCTTCAATTAGATTCAATGTTCTCTTAGTCTTTTTTCCAGTATTTTTGTATATAATTTATACCCGGTTTGTACTAACCATGTTGGTCTGTAATTCTCACATGTTGTATGGTCACCTGTTTTATTTTTTCGCCTTTTGTAATGGTTTCTTTCACTGTATTCTTTTCCTATCCTAACTGTTTCCTTCTTTCTTACTGAGTTTTTTATGTCGTTATTCCACCATTTTGTTCTCTTTAGTTGACTTTGCTATTGTTAGCACAGTTCTTTTGAGGGTTATCCTTCTTTCCTCTAAAATCTAATTCGTTGTTTTTCTTTCTAATCTTAGGAATTCCTTGCCTCCCTGGCTTAAATTATCCTGTAGCAACTTCCCGTGTGCATCAGGAGTTGATTCCAAGTAGATACGCGCAAAAACGACTTGATTGTTTCCATAAGACCCTGAAACGCAACGAAAACCAGGTAACTAGTGAGAGGTCGTGGGTCTCACTAAAGGTCTTCTGTAATGGGCGTCAAGAATCGTCTAAAATAGCTACAGTATTGGCCGACAAAACCTGAAAAGAACAACACATTTGCGACTACTACCAATGTGGTCGACTTTTCCCAATATTGGCTCCTCGATAGCTGAAAATATAGACCACAAATACCAAACATACAAATAATAAGTCTTCAAGTAAGAGATTTACAGTGCTTTACTATTAATTAAACAAATTATCAATTAAAACAAATCAACCAATGTGAAATAGCCTTGGCAAAAATTAAATGTCAGTTATTGATTTCTATTTACAAATTTGATCTGGGTGAGGATTAATGCGAGCAATTTATTTACTCTAAATTTTGACTTGACTTCAAGTCTCAAAGACGCAGCAAGCAAAGGGCACGGTAAAATTTAACGCGACTACAGGTACCAATCAGATTGCGTAACCTTTTCCTACTCCAGTAGTGAGCTATTCAACTATTACGGAGCAAAGCTTATACGAATTCACCCGCAAATATTCCTAACAAAGTAATAAAATAAGTAAGATGTGATAAAATTATATATATAAAACAGATACTATTTATAAGTGCTACACGCACACTTGGGAAAAACCATTTAACACAAAAAATGGTAATATACAAATATACAGAAATGTTTTATATACAATAAGGGTTGTCAAACGTTATTGTTGTTGTAAATAGTTGCTACAATATAACTGACTCACGATACAGATTTACGTTCTTCGAACTGAAGAGGAACGTCACCAACCAGGTCGAACGTAGCGTGATCCAACAGACAACAGCAACCAAGTCTGCGTAATGGTCTCTTAACAACCCAAATATACAACGTAGTGTATGTAATTATTGTAAGACAATCACGAAGTTATAAAATGAGTAAAGATAAACCCAAAATAAAAAGGTATGTAACAAATAGAATCAAATTACCAGAATGCACAAACACTTTATAAATACCTTCGGCGTAATGTCACCTTAAGAGATAATTATATCGCCTCCATATAACGACGATTATGCATCGAAACCTATCAAAAGAATTATAGTATAAGAGACTGAATGATAAAAAAGTTAACCAAAAAACACTTACGAGCACGTGAGCTTCTTAAAACCTCTAAAAAGAACAAGTGGAAAATATCCCATTAAGGTTCCAATCTAAATTGGGAAATCAGCGTCTCAAACTAATCACAAATCTGCACCAATGCAATTCTCATAACACAACATAAAGGAAGAGATTAAGTAAACGGCGATGTCCACTAAAAATATTCTTTAAAAAGGACTAACTTGACAAAGGTACGAAATCGTAGTGAGTGTTCTGCTAACAACCGGAAGTTAGTTCCAAAACAAAATGGCAACTAAAAGGAGATAGATTACAAAAATCCCTAAACGCTATACAACTGAACACAAAAGCATAGCTATACAGGGTGCTAAGAAATTAGTACGTAACAATCACTAAAGATATATAGCAAAATGTTATAAAAATGCATTTAAATATGGCCTTTACTGTCAACTTTGATTCTAAGAGATTTAATTGAATACATTGTCTCGTGCCTGGGATTGTTTTTTCATTAATTCACTAAACGAAGATAAACCTATAGGACGGGTAAAACGAATTTGCTTGCCTTTTATACTTATTTATTCACTACCAAGAAAATCTAGCTTGCTCATCACGTTCAATAACATGAAGTTTGCTCACCAAACCCAAACATCAATTATGTGCTTTGATGGTGGGACCTACATGGACCAAGTGTATAAAGAGACAGACGTACTGACAAACAAATTTACTACGCTACCATTACTTACATAAAAAGAATCTATAAAAGGACAAACATACTAACAATATGCACTAACAGTGGGCAAACGAATGACACAGAAATGTTTAAAAGGTTTTTTTTGGGATCCAATTTCACGGGGCTTACTCCTAAAGTCCTAACATTAAAATAAAACAAAAAGAAATGCATACGATGAGCTAAAATGTGGGCTAACTTAATATTTTATTTATCTATACATATCTAAGCAGGATTAAATATGTTAACTCACATTAAGCAATTCATAGATTCATAATAAAAAAAAAACTAAAAAATAAATGCATTTAAAAGGTAATAAAGAGGTAGCAAAGTCAATTTTCTAGTAAACCTTATTTTATTAAAATCAGAGCAACAGGATCCAATTTAATTTAAAAATATCTTTTAAAAACAAAACCTGGTTTTTAATATGAAAAGATAAATTTAAATGAAAAGGGTTGACCCAAAACACACGTAACTTAAAAAGTGTAATTAACCGCACTTTTGTGTTTTGTGTGCTACAGCTTTGCGCACACGTTGTAGCTCTCATTCTCACAATCGGTTAGTAATTGAGTTCGCCATACGTGCTCTACACTACTCCAATTAACAACACACCAGCAATCTTTTGCTAGATTTCCAACATTTCAGCAAAAAGGAGGTTGCTGCGTTGTTTTGAAACTAAACATAACACAATCTGACCGCTTATGAAGTAGCAATAAAAGAATATTGAGGCGCTGTCAACGCCTGAAGTACTACAAGGAAGCTCACTCGAGTTCAAATCTGGAATTGGGATAACCGGATAACTTTTTGACCTTCAGGCCTAAAATCAGTTTTATTCCTTTTTAGTTTTTCTTTTGTTAAACAATGTAAGTCTTTGAGAATAAAGACGCTGGTTGTGAAAAAGTGGACCATTAATTTTATTTTTGTTTAATGGATGGGAAATAAAAGAAGTTGAAGTGCCTGATTTCTTATTATGATTACAGAATGGACTTTTATAACTGCCAAGTCTAATAACGAATAAAATTAATGAATAATTCCAATTTGAAATATCTTGAAAATATTTCTGCATTTCAGTATATATTGTTACTATTAATGAGGTTATTAAAATGATTAGATAACTCTAATAACGCTTGTAAGTTTTGTAAAAGATACAATTGCTACTGCTATTTAGATAAACGACTTGCTACTTCTCGCAAGTATTTAATTCGAACATACTAATTTGCGGTGACCCTTTTTCAGCGTCCCAGCTGAACTGGAATTACTTTGGTTGCAAATTCAAGTTCAAATTAAATTGCCCTAAATGATGAAACCTTGTTTGCAGCTTTTTTATTCAGATCACAATGATCAAGTCTGTACCAACAGAGAGGAAGGATTTCAGTTGATCTGCTTAAAATGGGGTTAATAGCGGTAATCTAGTTATCTAGGAGTGCAGAATGTGTACGTGATGCCTAAAATGAGTTCTTATAATGTATTATAAACTGTTATGGCATAATATTGCATTAGCAACCGGGTTAGTGTTGCTTGAACATCTTTAATTTAATAAGGAAGAGCACACATGTCCAACATTTCAGAGATATTTTAGTCTTTAAGTATGTCACAAGAATCTTGAAGCTTTTTTCGTTGTTTTGATGAATCCATGGTTATTCTATAAATGAATTATGTTTATGTGTTCTTTTGTTGAAATAGTACTCTATTTCTGCTGTAAAAGCAATTCTATTGCCCTTTTGGAAAATTTGTTTATGTGTTTTCCGGGATTTTCTATCGTGCTTTTGCTTTACTAGGAAGGAAAAGTGGACGGTGTGGGTTTGACGTAACAATCTCTTTATATCCTTTTATACAATTTCAACAAGAAAGGGTGACATTTGTTTCTTTTTTAATAAACGAAAACAATTTCTTTGTAGTGTTGATACTTTATTGCTTTATCCTCTATGTGCGATAAAATAATTAGCAAGCGTACGTTGTCCTATTTTGAAAATACCATGTGAATCAATTTTAGTAAAAATTAAGTTAGTAAAGACTACATTTATGAGTTTGAATTTATGGATTGTTGTATTATGAAGTGAGAAGTTTTCCCAGTGCGATTAGCTAGCTAAAGCTTCCAAGAGACTATGCTACGAACACCTAAAAACTACCTTACAACTGCCACAAGTTACATAAACAATAATTAGTTTCCAGACTTATTATGTAGATTAAGTAGTAATTAGCACTAATGTAAGGGGAAGTCCTTGCAAGTGCCGAGAAAACTGCACTATATTTGTAGGATTGTTTGACCTTTGAAGTCAATGCAGGTTTGAAGATCTACAAATTATCTTGTGCATAGACTTACCAATATATTAAAGAAACATGTAACTTGGTTGTAAATTCAATTACCTCAGAAACTAGCTACTTCAAACAGGAGCTTACGCTTGTTAAGATTTAAATTAACTATTTAATTTTCACCATAAATATTTCAGTCGTAGTTATTGTTGTTAGTAACTTAATGAAATACAGCTTTTCTAACGACGATATACCAAAACAAATTTTACTTTATTAATTGTTTTATTGCTAACGTTTCATACGTTGTATTTTTTATTCTTAAACTATCTTATAGAAAGAGTTTTTTCTTTATTTTGCGGTTTATTTGTCGTTTATTTAACCGGTTACAAAAATCTAATATTAATATTGTCACAAACGGAAATTACTTCGAATTAAATAATTCATAATATAATATATATTATTCCGTTAGTGCAAATGTTACGCCAAGGTTATGTTCCTATCTACAAGAGCGGCCCACGTTCTTCACCCGTCTGCAGCAACGACCCACGTTGTTCGACCATCTGTGCGGCCAGCTGCGATCACGCAACCCACGACTTGGAGCCAGTTGTGCATTCTTTCCTAGAAGCGCTCCCGCTTCGACCACGTCGGATCTCAACTGCATTAGTTGGCATGCAACATATCTGCTTACGTTATTCCGTATATGCTGGGCAACCTACGCGATTACAAACAGCTGCACATTCCTTAAGAAGAAACCAGCACACTTCCGCTCTACCCACAGATTTGGTGACTGGTACGATTAGCTCAAATGCAAACTACCCAGAAACCTGCACCCAGGAAGCGCGAGCTTCCTTAGTTTAATACGTGGAATACCAACCTACTGATTCCCACTACGACGCTAATATCTTTTTTAATAGCGTTCAGCAGTATATAAACCCGCTTGTTTGGCTTGAAAGTTACTCTGTGCCAAGACTCAGAAGAAGCCTCATCAAGAAACAAGCGGGTAAGTGATCTTTCATTAATTAATAGTAGAGCGTCTAGATTCTGGCATCCATGGATCCTGAATACCTGATTCTGTACTGCTTAGTCTGCTTAGTTATGAGGAGGTTGCGCGAAAACCCTCTCTGCTTAAGTTATGGGGAAATTGTGACCAGGTTTCCTCTCGCTTAGTTGTAAATCACCAGGAGTTCAACTCCTACGCTTAGTTGTAGATTTTGGTCTAGAGCAGGGTGGTTCCGACCTCCCTCATGATTGTGTTAGTTGTAGGAGGACATGTACGTCCTCACGATGTATAACCATTATGTATGTGAATCTTTGTACTTTCTTTATTGTTGTTAGTATATAGTTGTTTTTTACGTCTTGTGTTTATTTTCCTTCTACCTCTGACTACGTCCTCCATTCACGAAAACCCCACGTTATATAATTTACATTTAAATCTTCATATATTATAAATACTTAACGTACATTTTTTAAACAATTTTCAATTTACAATATATTATATAGATTAAATTAGTATTATATAGTTTATCAATTTTTAACTTCCCCAGTAGCATATTATATTTAATAGATATTTGTTAAGCATTTCATATGCGTATAAATAATTATATAGATATATATTCACTGAATGTTTCATTTTGATCATATATTTATTTGATATATTTTAAATATTAAATGTTCTTTTTTACAGAAAAGAATATTTATTAAATTTACATTTTACATCGAAAAATTTATATTTGAATCTTTATATTTCATATATATTTAATGAAGATTTGAATAAATATTGTTATGATGTAGTGTTACACCTAGAATATTTTATAAATAAATAAAATTTAACACCACAGCTGCTCATTTATTGTAACAAAAAAAATTTAATAAACATGAACACAAACAAATAACACAACTAAACTCAGGGTATGTGGGAATAAGATTAAATTTTACTAACAATTCCTATAAAATTACCCTTTACTCACAGTTTTGTTAAAATTCTCACAGTTTATCATTTGGGTTATAAAAAGGTCTTATTTAAATATCTTATGTTCCAATATCTGCATCTAGAATTGTTAACTTCATCAAAGGTCGTATTCCTATCCTTTCCAATTCATATTTTGGGGCTAAATAAGTTCTTCGTTCCTTGTAATTAAATGTTGCAGTTTGTTCTATGTCAAACTTTTTATTTTGATCTTTTATTCTTCTTTCTTTTTTCTTCTGTTTGTACTCTTCTTCTTCCACAACTACCTTTTCTTTTCTATTCTTTCTTCTTCTATAGTTTTTGCATTCAAAAAAACCATTTTATCATATTATTTCCATCTTTTCCCTAAAAATTCCAAATTCTCCTTTTCTTTATTATCTTTTGACATTTCTCCTATTTCGTTTTCCTAGATTACTTGGTCTTTCTTATCTTTTTATTTAGTTTGTCCCCTACTACATTCTTACACTGTATTTCCGCACTACCTATCCAGCTATTCGTTTTAACAATTTTTCTAACTATAAATCTTAATCTTCTTTTTCCCCAGTTAAATTTTTAGTAAAATTAATTAACTTAACGAACACAAACTCAATTAATACATAAAAATTATGTATTGACCAATAAAAACCAAACTTGACAATACCAATAAATGAATCACTGTTGGAATAACACAGCAATATATATAATCTTAACATTAAAAGTATCAAGCGTCTCGTCTTAAGCAGATGAATAAAATTCCAAATATATATTTTATATCACAATGATGGTTATACTATTTAAGTCGTAAGTTTATATACCATTAGAAACTACAACCTCTTGTATTATAAAATACCCAGGTTCAAGCTTAAACATAAGTGATATATTTTTATTTTTTTAAAAGGACGTGGTTCTGTTTTCCTTTTAAAAATTTCAATTTTTCTAACCAAACAGTATCTGCCATAAAGTTGGATCCATACGGGAATTTCTTTTTTAATATTTTTATTGGAAAAAACTTTGTTGGGCAATCACCTCTGCTTCCAAAAATACTTTAAATACGCCATGTCAAAGTTGACAGGTGACATTAGGTATCTGTCAAATTCGCCATTCTTATTAAAATGGGAGAAAGATGAACTTATTTTAAAACTACCTTTACACCCCAAATACCTAATGTCAACTGTCAACATTGACATAGCGTATTTTAAGAATTTTAGGAAGCATAGGTGATTACCATTAAAATAATTTCCAATATGTATCCAACTTTATGGCATACACTGTATAAATGATAATTAGAAATAATTTTTACTGTCAAAAAATTGCCCTCTATTGAGTTAATCAAGAAAGAATTATCAAGCTCTCAACAAAATTATAATCTCACTTTGTTAAATAAATATTGGATTTTGTAATTGATTTTATAATGGATTAATTAAATTTTAATTTTACTTTAAGGTAATAATTTCTGTTATTAAACAGGTTTGCAACTTACTTTACAAAACCTGGCCTTGGCTAATTATATATAAAACTTACAGCGATATACAGGTAAGTACTATCTATCAATTCTCCTTTACTTTACTTTGTTTCGCCACTAAAAACAACACCGGCTTTCCAATGGGATCAGATATTATGGAGGAAGCTTCCAATCCTTTTCTCTCTTCGAAACTAGTTGATTATGTTTTGCCCATCGATACAAGATCAATCATTAAGAAAAACATATAACTTCGTTTAGTATTGGTTTTTGCAAGCTCTAAATAAGAAATATAATCTGATATCCAAAACAGTTCAGTAAAATGTGACAAACCCACAAAATACTGGTGCTGGCCGTCAGGGGCGTATTATCGTAGAAGCCCAGGAAGGGTAGAAAGAATACGTCAAAAGAAAACGTATAAATGAAAATACTATCTCTAATACTCATTTTATCTACAAAAAAAACTGCTGAAGAGTAGAATTATATCTGTATGACTATTTTCAAAATGCATCAAGAATCATATTTTTACTAATAAAATTTCATATTAAACTACGTATTATTATTAAACGAATACCATTATTAAAAGTGTCCTTAAAAAAGTTTATTTTTTCAGTTAAAAGGTAAGAATTCAACAGGCTTATTCGTTTTTAGGTGACTAAAGGCACATCCACAGATCCATTAACTGGCACATTGACGATACTTTGCGGGATAGATTTGTAGCTAAGGAATGATTAATAAGGGATAAAGAATAATCAGGAAGGAATAAAAAAGAATCTCGACAAAGATTTTCCGATTTCATTAACAAAATATTCTGACAAAAATAGTTTCTGCTAAAAGTTTATTTTTTCGGAAACTTGGAAATGAAGACTAAACCGCTTATTATGCGTTGTCTGTAAAATCTTTGGTGTGACTACGTAGTTAGCAACTTCCAAATTTAGTGACTGGCGAAACAATAAACGAATTGAGGAACATGAGGGAAACCTTGAACATAGAGAATGCTTAAGTGATCTTATCAGAAGGTCACGTCAGCCTGAGAGAATCGATTGTAAGCTAATGAAAGCAATGAACGAAGAAACTCTTTATTGGAAAAACGTACTTCTTAGAGTAGTTGAAACAATAAAGTTGCTGTGTTCTCGGAGTCTATCAATACGAGGACATACTGACACATTTGGTTATCTATCAAATGGAAATTTGTTGGCAATATTGGAGCTTATAACAAAATTCGACCCATTGTTAACTGATCACATAGCTAGTAGATTTGAAAAAAGCTGGTAAAGGAATTCCGTCATATCTGTCTCACACAACTGTCGATGAATTGATTATCCACATTGAAAAATAGCTAGAACAAAAAATCGTAAATGAAATACTAAATGCGAAATACTACTCTACTATTGTTGATTCCACTCAAGATATAAGTCATGTGGATCAATTGACTTTTGTAAATTAGATATGTTCTTCAAAATGACGTACTTGTAAAGCGTTTTATATGCTGTATTCCTATTGCTGGCCACAAATCCGAACGATGTCGAATAATTTTCGAAAAATTAAAAGAGCTAACAGCTAAGAGATTGATATTATAGACTTACGACAATGCAGCAAATATGTCTAAATGCTATTCAGGTTTGCAAGTATTAAAAGCCATCAATCCGCTAGCGCCTTATATTCCATGGGCAACCCATTCGCTATACATTTTTGAACATCCGCAGTTGGTTTTTGTGAATTTTCAACTTCCTTTTTTTGTATAGAACAACAACTATACAACTTTTTTGCCTCGACTCAGAGATGGTCGCAACTACAGCCCAAATTAAAGTTTCACCAGACGAATAAAAAGACGGATTCGAATTTAGTGACGGCAAGACGAATTTCGAATGACAGTTTTTCTTTCTTTGATAAATTAATGGCAAAATTGCCAAAGTGGAGTTGAGGGAAGCGTATTTAGAGTTTAACAGTCTTTGGATTCTTTACAAAACTGAAAACATTAAATCGAGCAGAACTTCACCGAAGCTGTTTTAACTCGGTCAGAACACATAATAAACACCTTGTGGAAGACCAATTGGAAGACGTCATCTTTCTGATAAAAGCTCTACCTGATATTTTATCAGAAGCGCACTAGAGCTTACTTAAAACAATAAAAACGAATACGATCACTGGAATGTTCCTAAATGTGAAGATAGTATTAAGAATCTTCACTTGCAAAGCCGTGGCAAATCGGGTGAGCAATTATTTTCAAGTTTCAAGACAGTTAAATAGGTATTTAAGTATTAAGGGCGGTAGGTACACTTTACCAGTTGAGGCTAATAGTGTGGAGACCTCCGCTACGCGTCGGTCTCCACACTATTAGCCTTGACTGGTAAAGCGTACCTAACACCCGTAATGCTTACACTATTTTTTCCCCGATCGGAGCTATGAGTGAATCTTAAATATATAGAGTAAACATTAAACACATCACACTGAAAATGTGAATTTTATCAAGTCGGTTAATGTGTCTGGTTGTTATGGAGTTGAATAAACAAAAACAATTTCTGTCTCAAACCGGACGAATTTTAGAATGATAGTGAGTGGTTTTCGACTTAAATGGCGAGGTACTTTATTACCGAGCCTTGGGCGGTAAGTTGAACTTACCGCCCTGAGAGCCAAATGAACCAAAACGCCCGATCGGGCAAAAGATTATTTTAAGGTCGAAATTATCCAAATGTAAATGAAGCAGTTTAGCTATAATGGCCATAGAATCAGAATTTGTGAAAAATCTCGACTTTACAGAGATTATTGAAACTTTTGCTGCCAATAAATCTCGAAGAAAAACCTTCCGCTAAAATATACATATTTTCGTTTGGTGCCTTTTTAGTGACTATCACTACGTTCGTAAGTATTCACTTTCTTCAATAAAGTGTGCATCTACTTGTAATTATACTACGTGCAGTGTGTACATAAGAACAAAAAATTCATAACCGAACGAGGCGCAAAATGTTGTGGGCTTTGGTCGCCTGTTTTGCTTAGTACGCCTCTGCTGGCCGTGACTTCGACACTTGACTAAATGTGAGTGTAAAATCTTATGCAGGAACAGGAATAATGGATGTTATTATATATACAGAGTGCAAAAAGCAGTTGTGCCATTTTTGAAGTGGTAG
Organism: Agrypnus murinus; assembly: GCA_929113105.1. Classification (NCBI taxonomy): domain Eukaryota; kingdom Metazoa; phylum Arthropoda; class Insecta; order Coleoptera; family Elateridae; genus Agrypnus; species Agrypnus murinus. The sequence continues at coordinate 17,643,337 of OV816024.1, read as the reverse complement.
CAGCTAATAATAAGTAACTGAAGTTCAGAATTAGCAGTTAGTGTTAGTAATAATAATAAAAATAAGAATACGAAAAAGCTTTCTGGATATTTTGACAAAATAGACTGCACTGTTGAAATTTCGCTTCTAGAATTAACTTTTCAACGTTATACACGACTTTACTATAATAACATTTACTGAAGAAATGATCTCACTTTTTCTTTTATTTCAGTCCTTTCTCAAAAAAGTAGCACTATAAAAATATTAAACCACAAAATTTAACTCAATCTTATAATGAAATGGCCAATCAATCATGGCTTGATTTTTGAAATCTGGCTAAAGTTTCTAATGAAATAAATAAAGATTATTAAAAGTTTCACAGTTTTATTAAAATACAACATGACAATATTGTTTAGATAGCTATGCTGTCATTATCAAATATATAGTAGGTAATATAATTATAAACAAACACTTCGCTAAGGTAGATACAAAATAGGTAACTAGATAAAATAATAATAATAATAATAATAATTAAATATCTAATACTTCCAGTAACGGAGAATTACTGAGCTCAAGTTGTTCATTCATTAAAGGTACCCTGAGTTTGTGTTTGTATATCTCAAAGGCTTCTAAAATGTCTAATTTGCGTTTGTTATTACAAAAATGTAGGAATTTAATATTATTTTGAGGAGTCATTGTGTGATTTTGTTCTAAAAGGTGTTTGGCGTAATTAGATTTTTCAGGATATTTATTTTTGTAATGACGTACGTGTTCTTTATATCTTATGTCAAAATTTCGAAGTGTTTGTCCAATATATGCCGAACTACAAAAAGAACAATTTAAACGGTAAATGCCCGATTTCATGATATCATGTGTTCTGTCTTTAGCATTAAATAAAAATGAAAAAGTGTTAGTGTTGGTTTTAAAGGTTATTTTATAATTGTTGGTTTTTCTTAGTATGTGTGCAATTTTTTCTGATATTTTGCCAAAATATGGTATAGATATGTAATTTGTGTCTTCTGTTTGATTGTCAATGGGATATATTCTTTTGATAGCTAACCTATAATCTTTTCGTTTAATTAAAGTGTCAATCATGTTCGGATTATAATGATTTGCATGTGCTAGTTGTTTAATGGTTGATATCTCTTTGCTAAAATCTGATTTTGTTAGTGGAATAGTTAAAGCTCTGTGTACTAATGATCTGTAGGCTGCTATTTTATGTGTATTATGGTGACAAGATTCATTTGGTATTGTTATGTCTGATTGTGTTGGTTTTCTGTATATGGAACATTCAATTAGATTGTCTGCGTTAATCTTGATATTTAAGTCTAGAAAGTTTATAGCCCTGTTTTGTTCTGTTGCTAGTGTAAATTTTATATTAGGGTGAATACTGTTAATAAGAATTAGAAATTCATTGATAACCTCAAAAGAACTGTCAAAACAAGCTAAAATGTCATCAACATAACGAAACCAGAAGATGATGTGTTTAGAGAGGTTTAATTCAAATATTCGATCTTCAAACTTGTCCATAAATATGTTAGCTAATAGAGGGCTCAGAGAATTACCCATAGGTAAACCATCCTTTTGTAAATAAATTATGTTATTAAAAGTGAAATAATTTTGACTTATACAAAGGTCATATAATTGAATTAACTCTAACCTTTTAACTAATTCTATATTACTATTGATCAAGAAACTATCTAATAAAGGAATACATTCTTGTGGGGGTATTCTGGAGAACATGTTGCAAATATCAAAACTAAGAAGTTTTGAATGTAGTGGAAGATGTACGTTTTGCAGCTTATCTACTAATTCTAATGAATTTCTAACAGAGTATTTCGATTTGTAACCTATCGTGTTAATAATCTGGGTCAGTTTTTTGGATAAAATGCGATTAGGTGCATTGATGTATGATACAACTGGTCTTATTGGCATATTCTGTTTGTGGATTTTTACTAATCCATATAGTTTAGGTATTTGTGGGTTTTTATTAATGATGGCATCCAGCTTTTGTATTAAAGTGGTTTAATTATACATTCCAATTTTATAAAGCTGACCGCTTTATACATAAGAGAAACCGCCACATGTTCAAATATAATACCCAAGATATTCTCATTTGTTAGTTTAACAGAACAAACAAAGAGTTTGTAACCCTTCTCAAATAAGTTTTTGCTTGCTTACCGGAATCAGATAAAAACGTATATTCGAAATGTTATATTGAATAACTGTCTTTCTATCAATTTCGTCCCCTAATATACTTCATTCTGTATCTATTCAACATTTATTAAATTTAGCACATTGGTTTTTACGGCGTTAGCAGAAATGGCGTTACTGCCAGAATCGAAAAAAAAGTATAAACTCAGCATTACTCTAAAGTGAATATTTACTAATGTTCGCTTATACAAATCTTTTAAACATAAAATATTATCTTTGTTGGTTATCGTAGACTTACATACATAAAACATTTACTCATTAATTAGCTATAGAAGAACAAGACAATCATAAACTTTTCAAAGATTTATTAAGGATTGAAGACTGAAGAAGGTATGGAGATTATTAAGGTTTAAGTATTACAGCAATATTTTCTTACAAAATATTACTATTGTCTATAATTATATTAATTATCTTTGTTTTTAAGATTTCTTAAATTAAGATTTTTGGATTCTTGAGGATAGAAACATTACAGTATGGTTTTTATTTATTTTTTTCTACTTGATGCGTCGTACTTCGTAGTTAGTGCATAAGTAGCCAATTCCTTTTTTTAAATATACTGACCCGACGTTTCATTTGTACACATAAGTATTATAGAGTGCTATACGTGCTAATACAGTACCAATTCAGGTAGAATTTCATTGTTTTGGGTAGGTGTATACTCAGTTTGCCAACAGGTGCATTTAGTGGAGTTTTAGTTCTGCTTTTATTTATACTTATTCAAGACCAAAGTAACCAAATCCTGGTTGGAGTTTTAAAACTGTTCACCTTATTATTATGATAAAAAACTGTATTTAAAGCTTACGACCAGCATTGGGTCACTTAAACCTAGGTTGAGGCCTAGCCTACGAATGAAGTTATGTCATAGCATAAAGTTCGATATATAGAGCTCGAAGCAAACGTTATGCGTTATCGCAGTATCTAAAAATAATTTAAAATCGCTATTTGTGCATTTATATCGTAACCTATCGATGATGATAATATTCGCGACAGTACTGAATGCATTTTTAGAAGAGCTACGGTCAACTGTATAATGTTTCTGAATAAATAATTAGCAATAACCGCAGTTTTCCTGTTAATAATAGTAAGTAGATTCATTATTCTAATAATTCTCCGACCTAAAAGTTATGTACTGGTTTACCACTAGCAGTATTGCGGATTTACGTGCGTTAAACATATAACCACGATTCCTTATTGAACAAGGAATTAAAGTACGCCCAATTAGCGCGTCACGCTCTTAAGTGAGTACTACTAATTCTAACTAGTCATCAGAGAACCATAGAGGACCTTTGATAGGCCGATCGATTCCCAAACAGCTACAGAATAGCTGATGCACAATATTTACTACATTATGAAAACACCTTACGAAACGGTTCCCCATAGGCCAGTAATCAGGCGGTTCCTGACTTTGCTGCTTACCTTCCGTACTAGAATCCAGCCTTGTTCTGAGACCATTACCAAACTAAGCGATAGGATCCTTAAGACTAGTCGTCATATAAAATGATATATCGCCAGGTACTGGATGGAAGAAGTTTTTCAACTACTATAATATTTACTAAAATATTTTAACAGCTTTTAATGGTAACCTGCAATAGGTATTAAAGTCTTCAGGTTCAGTTTCACTCATAAATAAGAATTGCACTCAGTTTTGAAGATAGTTTGGTAGCAAGATTTCAGACTTCTTTTGCCACTAGTGCCCACGATATGTCAAATTAATTTTAACAACATCCCGCACGCTGAACAGGTTTTAGTAGCCAACCAAATCAAATCTGATTTGAAAAATACATTAATACAAGACTAACCAAAAACTGTTGTTTTTGACCACCTGAGTTTTAATTGATTCTTCGGACAAATATCAAATAATTAAAGTATAAGTTGTTGTGACATTTTTGTTTAAATAATTCATATTTGAATAATCACAGATTTTTAAGTAGTAGTAGTAGTATTAAATACAAGTTTCATTTTTAAATTCTTATTAAAACATTTTCATTATCGACTTTTGACGTCTTAATTGTTTTACTATTAAGCTATCGCTCTGTTAAGAATTAGAATTAAATTTTTGAAGAGAAGAAAGCGGTAGAATGTATACTGGACCTATGTCCAGTTATTGTTGTTGTTGGTCAGTTTCGTTAGTACTTATAAAGGAGGTCGTTTAGTTATCCATTTTGATAAAAATATATTATTAGCGGTTTGTTGCATGATTATAGTAAATAGATTAAAACCAGTTGACTCCATTTAAAAAAAAAAAAAATGTTTCCTGTTTATATCAAAAAAGAAAATTTTGCAAAGCACTAACTAAACAGAAATGTTGAGAAATGATAAGAATTTGTCTTACATGCATTAGGATGCATTAATAAATTATAACATATTGTTAAGTCCCTGAGGGGCTCACACCTTGTGAGTACAGGGGCTGGCAACCCGAGGTACCCTAGCTGGGCCTGTCTATACTTCAACTAGCCTTACGGACAGGTCCCTTTCTGTCTTTCTTTTCTATCTGGTCTCCCTTGACCAACTCTTGTTCCTTCCTTGACTACATTTTCCTTTTCTCTTTCTTCTTGATGGAATTTCTTCGACGACGACTTGCAATGGAAAGGCTTACGAAACGATATACGATTTGATTTAGACGCAAGAGCTGGCGCTGCGGGGTGTAGCTTCACTTCTTGAAGTGGAGTCAAGCTTCCGTAGGCCCCCGGCCTGGCAAGCACTTAGGGGGGTGCCCACGTCGTCGGAGGCGTGGGATCCCCGAAAGTTTTCAATCAGTAAGGGACTGGAGCTCTAGGGAGATGTTTTTCCTCCCAACAGGGCATATTCCCGGTGCAGCAGGGGAACTTGCTGGTGTCGGTGGTGATCCCACTGACATGGGTATACCCCACCGGGGCAGCTCCCCTAAGTTAGGGATTCATTTATATGACAAGTATAATTGAAAATATTTTAAATCCGGAGTTTTCCGGCTCTACCCCATTAACCACTCCTTTAGCTTCCCCTTTACCCTCTCCCAACCATTCCACTTCCCTAATCCCTGTAAATCCTGTATCAGGTAATTCTGATACGCGAAAAAATAAAAGAAAAAAGTCTGGTGAATCATCACCGGAAATTGAGATTGTGGAGCCATTAACAGGAACGGTAGCGATGAGCTACTCCAAGATTAATTATTTAGTAGTAGAACGCGAAGACGGTGAAGACTTTTCGAATGTTAGTCCGTTCATTATTAGTAGAACTCTAAAACAGTTAGTTGGAGATGTAAGGAACGTTAGAAAAATCAAGGAAGGCCTTTTAGTAGAATTAGAAAATATAGAACAAACAAAACGTCTTTTTAAAGTTACAGTGTTTGATAAATTTAAGGTCAAAGTTTACGCTCACAGAACCCTAAATTTCGTCAAGGGTATAATAACATGCAAAGATCTGAATAATTGTTCGATCGATGAAATTAAAGATGAACTGAAATCTCAGAAAGTCGCCGAGGTAAAACGTATGACAGTTAGGCGACAAGGTGAAGTGCAAAACACAGCGTCATATCTCCTCACGTTTATTGGTACTCGTCTACCAGAGAGAATAAAGGTCGCTTTTTACTCCTTGACGGTGCGAGCATACATCCCCGCTCCCCTGCGATGTTTCCGGTGTCAAAGATTCGGACATACAGCGGTAAATTGCCGTAGGGAACAGATCTGTGTATGTGGTAAAGCTGAACATCAAGGGAGACCTTGCGAAATCCCTTTCAAATGCATTCACTGCGACGGGCCGCACTCGGACCGATCTTTTAATTGTCCTGTCTATAAACAGGAAGTTGCGATCCAAAAGATTAAAACTCTTAAGAGACTTAGTTACTTTGAAGCGAAACAGGAATACTTGAGGATATCTCCACCAGTACAACAGGTCACTTACGCCAGAGTAGCTCAGCAACAGCAACAACCTTCCGTCTCCGTATTGTTACCGGAGATCAAAAGAATGATTGAAGAAGCGGTGAAAAGCACAATCGAGGGCTACAAAGTTGTTCAGTCCAAACAACCTACCATCCTACAGTTTACACCCCAAACTTCAACCCAAATCAACCATCCTTTTCTCCCTCCCCCAGCCGTCACTCAGATGTCTCAACCTACAACCGACACTGAGAACCCATCCCTAATTGAAAAGTCTTCTTTCCCCTTTTCCCAAAGTTCCCAAAAATCCCAAAAATCGGATACTACATCCCACACCGATTCGGAGTCTTCAGTTGGAAAACTCGCCAAAGCGAAGAAGAAAGGATGGAATAAAGGCAAACCGAGAAGTCGGCCGTCTTCTTCATGTTCGGGTGAATAATAATTCTTTTTAAAGCACGCTTTAATTTTCCTCCTATTTTTTTTTTATATACTCGTATTAATTTAATAGTTCTCCTTCTTGTTCTACAATGATCGTAGATAAATATACACTTGTAAATAAATATAATTTTATTTGATGGATAATTACAACAATTTTCTAATCCAAGCTAATTGTAATGGCCTTGCTTTCCATTATCCAGAAATTAAAAAGATCATTGTGGACAAAAAACCTTTTTGCTTTTGTCTTCAGGAAACAAGGTTGAAAGCCAATCAGAATTTTAATCTCCGAGGTTATAAATGTTTTCGATGCGATGGAATAGATGGTGCAAGAGCAAATGGCGGCGTGGCTGTCTTCGTTCGAATAGACATTGCTGCTGAGGAGGTTGTCCTCAATTCTGCCGTTCAAGTCGTAACAGTAACCTTATCCCATCCGATTAAGATGACTGTTTGCAATGTTTACTTACCTAGCGGACCGAGAAACCGTGCTGACATGGACAACATAATCAATCAGTTGCCCACACCATATCTCCTCGTTGGTGACTTTAACTCCCATAATCGGATGTGGGGATCCGAAAGCACGGACATGAACGGCAGAATTATGGAAGATGTTATCTCCGACAATGACCTCTTTCTCTTAAACACTGGACAGCCCACGTACGTTAACTCTAGATCTAACATCCTCTCTTGTCTTGACCTATCAATATGTTCTCCAACCATTGCAACACACATTGAATGGACCACTATGGAAGGAGAAATCTTTTCAGATCACATTCCGATCTGCATGACATTTCCTCTGCAGTTTGGAATATCGTCATTACCACCACGCTGGATTGTAGAAAAAGCCAATTGGGAGAAGTATGCAGAGGCCATACCACAAATCCTTTTCCCAAACAATATTTCGGAATGTGTGGATAACATAACCTCTGTTATTCTAGAGGCAGCTACATCCAGCATCCCGAAATCGTCGGGCCGTTTGCCAAAACGAGTCGTTCCGTGGTGGAATGACGAAATTGCTAGCGCCGTTAGGAGGAAAAAGCAAGCATTTAAACGATTTAAATCTAATCCAACACCCGAAAATTGTATTACTTTTAAACGATACCGGGCGAAAGCACGGAAACTAATATTAATTTATAAGCGTAGGAGCTGGCAAGAATATGTGTCTTCTCTCACACCTGCCTCATCGACTGGTGAAATCTGGAGTAAAATCAAGAAGATCTCTGGCAAGCAGACAAATAATCTTCCGTCACGACTTGTCACTGCTGATAGGACGGCGTCTGATCCAATGATTATGGCCGAAATCATGGCAGAGCACTTTAGAAATGTTAGCAGTTCTGTTAATTACTCGCCAGAGTTTCAACGTATCATAGCTGATACAGAAGTACGCCTAGATTTCGCAACAGACGTTTGTTTTGAGTACAACCAAGATTTCACTATGGCAGAGTTGGAGCATGCATTCATGTCTTGCAATGATACAGCTCCAGGCCCGGACGGAATTCCATACTCTATGCTAAAAAATTTACCCTTCTCGGGAAAGAACTCCCTATTGCATCTATATAACAAGATCTGGCAGTCTGGCGAATATCCAGAACAGTGGAAAACAGCAGTAGTTGTTCCTATTTTAAAGCCAGGAAGAAACCCAGAAATGCCCTAGAATTACAGACCCATCTCCCTCACGTGTTGCATTGGCAAACTATTTGAAAAAATGGTCAATAACCGGTTGGTATGGCATATCGAGAGGCAAAATTTACTGTCTCCATACCAACATGGCTTCAGGCGCAACAGGTCTACAACCGATAATCTTGTTTTTTTAGAGAACGCCATCCAAAATAGTTTTGCCTTGCGCCAACATACCATTGCCGTTTTCTTCGACGTAGAGAAGGCATATGATATGACTTGGCGCCATAATATTCTTAGAACCCTCTACGATTGGGGGATTAGGGGAAAGATGGGTCTGTTAATAGGGAGTTTTCTATCAGACCGAAAAATAAGTGTGAGAATGGGTAATGCAGCATCATCTTCGGTAGCATTAGAGAATGGCATTCCTCAAGGATCTATGTTAAGTGTTACTTTATTTATTATTGCTGTGAACAATCTTCTAAACGCAGTCGGCGAGTCAGTTGAGAAAATGTTGTATGTTGACGATTTATGCATTTATAAATCTGCCGTCTCCATGGAAGAGGTATCTAGAGATATGCAAGTAGCAATAGACCGACTCTCCGTTGCTGCCAACAACATTGGGTTCAAATTCTCAACCCAAAAAACGGTATGCATGCATTTCTGCCGGTTGCGATCATGCCAGGGCGACCCTGTCCTTAATTTGTACAATTCTCCTATCCAGTGTGTGGAATCCACTCGGTACTTGGGGCTCACATTCGATCCCAAGCTGAACTGGAAGGAGCACGTCATTAATTTACGTGGTAGGTGCCAGCAGTCACTTAATATTATGAGGTGTCTATCAAACATAAATTGGGGAAGTGACAGGGATACCCTGCTTAATATATACCGTGCGACAGTGCTTTCGAAACTGGATTACGCCTGTTTTGTTTACGCATCTGCACGGAAGTCGGTTTTACGATTATTGGAACCTGTTCAAAATATGGGGCTAAGGTTAGCTACCGGTTCTTTCCGCACTAGCCCTTCCATGTCGCTATGCTGCGAATCAGGTTTCCTTCCTCTAGAGCAGAGACGTGTATATCTAATGTGTCAGTATGCAGCAAGAACATGGGGACAACCTCATCATCCTAATTATAAAAGTTTATTCTCTGACGAGCTTGAAGACGTTTATTTCTCTCGCCGTACAATAACGCGACCATGCGGAATCAGATTTCGGGAACTTTTAGACAATGTCCAAACTAATCTACCTCCGGTATACCAGTTAGGTCCATGTGAAGAACCTCCATGGAACTTACGAAAACCGATCTGTCATATGGAATGTGCCGCAATTAGAAAAGGGGAAATCAGTAATCAGTTTTATATAGCAACACTCGGTTCTATATTAAGCAAGTATCCTCAAAGCCTGATCATATACACAGACGGGTCAAAAACGAACACGGGAGTGGGGTCTGTCATGTATGTGCAGGACAATGCTTACTCCTGGTCGTTAACCCCCGCCGCTAGCATTTACACCGCGGAGTTGTATTCCATCTGGCAGGCTTTGAGATACTTTGAAATGTCTGCGTACACCGAAACATTAATATGTACTGATTCAAAAAGCTCTATCGAAAGCCTAAATAATATATTTACCGACGACCCCTTAGTACAGAACATATTAACCCTATTACGGTGGCTAGAATCCATTGCAAAGAAGGTAGTGTTTATTTGGATCCCGAGCCATATAGGCATTCCGGGCAACGAGAAGGCAGATGAGGCAGCCCGTCAGGCTGCATATAATGGTTCAGTAGATCAGAACATCGCCATTCGTCACAAGGACGTTTCATGCCACCTAAAGCAAAAAATCGTCTCCACGTGGCAAAACATCTGGTCCTCCATTGAATCCAAACTAAAAACGATCAAACCAAATGTGACAAAATGGCGATATCCATCTGAGCTGAACAGGAGAGAGCAAGTAACTATCTGCAGATTAAGAATTGGACATACCCGGCTAACGAACACGTACTTGCTGGTAGGGAGACAACCTCCAGTATGCGAAGATTGTGGAGGCATACTTGGAGTAAACCACATGCTTCTAGACTGTCCTCAATATACAATACATAGAGCAAACCTACAACTGCCGGATAATATCGCTGAATGTTTGGGAAATAACCCAATCATGATTAAAAAGCTGGTAATGTTTTTAAAAATAACGCGATTGATGTACAAGCTATAGCAAAATACTTTAGAGTAGTTTCTTATACTGTGATATACTGACTGTGATATAGTATTTACACCGAGTTATTTACAATTTATTTATTTATTTTTTATACATATACCTGCATATATTTATACATATTTTATTTATACATATTTTATTTATACATATTTTATTTATACATATTTTATTTATACAAACTATATTTTATTATTACTGTTATTTTATTACGTACATGTTTTGGCGTCCTTCTTTTTCGTACTTTTTCTCATACCTTGTCTCTGTCTTATCAGTTTACCACTGATCTCTGATTAGTCTTTTCTAAGATATATTTTATTATATATATATTTTATTTTAATTAGTTACTTGTTTTTTTTCCTCTCTCTCTCCTTACATTGGTTATTATAAACCAACATAGACAGATTAATATCAAAGAAGAGTCTGAATTGTTGTTTTTTTTTTAAAAAACAACTTGAGAAAAGCGGCTAATAACCATAGAAGTTGATGCCGCTATGCTTAAGAAAAAAAAAAAAACATATTGTTAAGATAAATAATATAATGTTCATAAATATTGTAACTAGACGATTTGTGATACAATGGGAAAAATAGGGAAAATAATGGTAACTAATATAAACAAAATTATTCTTGAATAATAGCTATTTATTTAACAAGTACATAATGTAGGACTTTATAGATGAGCGCAGTATATGGCCGAGCGAGCGAAGCGTGCAATGCCTACAAAATAAGCGAGTCTATAAAGTTAGATTATGTAATAGTTGCATACAAAGCTTTATGTTCGACTACTAAAATTGGCTCATTATCAAAAAAAAAATCGGTTTATAAATTTGACATATATTCTTGACAGAAGAAAATTGGACGTGTAATATACAGTTGCCATTGGAAAACTGGCTGTTATAATGTGCGTTTGGTATTGCTATACCTTATTTTACTACTATCACTTTATTTTGCAAGTACAATAATAAGCCAGTTTACTACCGCAAAGCAATACAATAAACAGAACTTTACAATGCAATCGGACATAAAATATGTTTTGATAAAATGATGTTAAAAGTTTAATAAAACCTAATTTATTGAAAAAGTCTGGACAATTTATTTATAAATAGTATTCAGAAGAGAATATTGGTTCGTTTTTCTATCCACAAAAGTGGGCAAAGTGATATTTTACCAAACGTACAGAATGCAGGTTCCATGCTGCTGACTGCTCATGCGTCATATTCTAAAAAGTAAAATTGGAGAAACATAAAACAGGCAGTTATGATTATTATACCAAGGTTAATACCAACAGAACATAGCAGCAATAATTACTGGAGGTTTTTCACCAATTGGAAAAACAGGTTCAAATAATTACAAACCTTGTACAGCATTATTACAAGAAAGTCAATACTTGTGAGTGGTTTCTGTTTAAGCTATTGATCTGAAAGAAACACATTAAGTTCTTGTAAGAAAATAAAAGTGCATCTATTTTAAATTTACTTTACTTGTAAAGTACTTTGCAAGAAAACGGTGAATATCAATAAATATCACAACAGGTAATTAAAACAAGAAACTTATTTAGTAAATATTATCATTTTAAAAATCATATAGTTTTTTTTATAACTTAAAAATCAAATACAATAAACAGATTATAATTAGTTGTCAACAAGTAAAAAGTGAGGTTATATAAATGATGTTGCATTAACCCTGATACCAACATAACAGGATTTACTATCATAGATAGGCGGGCAATTTGAATGCATGAATACGAATCCATTTATGTAGTCAATCACTAAGATCAAATTATTAACTACAACTAATGAATATTGACAATTAGAGAATAGACCTGACATACTTTATCTAAATACCACTTATAGAGTCAATTAGAAACAGCGGTGGTACAAATACATATAAGAATTTATATCAAACATTAAAAACATTGCAATATATTCTGATATGCAAAATAATTATAAAGTAATTTATTTCTATGTTTACGTTTAGATTTTGTATAAAAAACTACTTTACTGAATCACAGCGGTTATTATTTTAAATTCCAGTTTGTCAAAGCCTAAAACAGTTAGTTAATTGGTTTAATTGTTGCAGATCAAGCTGTTCTATAGAGGGTGCAAGAACTGGATGTTACTTGACTAGATCTACCTCCTCTCCCTGCTATATTGAATTTATCAAACTCTCCCTAAGGCTTAATTAAAAAAATAAATAGTAAAGAGCTTGCAGTCTTTTTTAAACAATACCTCTTCCGTCGATCCTATTAATGAAACACACAAAATAAATACCTACCTTAATTCATTTGACAGCAAAATAAACACATGTTAAATGAACGTCCAATAAATGAACACCCTAAATAAAATCTACAATTGACTTTGAATTAACAAAATATTTTTTGAATGCAAAATATTATCAGGTACTAAAATTGACAAACGGTCAGTAAATAACGGTAAGTAAAGTAATTCTATAAACATTAGATAAAACTAAGTGATTCAATTATCACAAAAGACAAAATAAACCAGTTTTTTTCTAATTCAGTATTTTATATAAACTCAAATTAATTTTGCATACTACCGACGATAAAAGAATGTCTAATTGCATAATTCTTAATATGCAATTTGTATTAACAAAGCTTAGGAAAAACACAGAGTTTAGAAGGTTGGTTTTCAGCTGACGGCTAATTATTTTTTGATTACCTTAATATCAATAAGTTTTAAATGTATTTTTAATTTTTCTCCAGTTCTAACATTTTCAAAGTCCAAAGATTTACGTTGTGCAGCTGTTGTCATAGTTAATCCCCACTTACCTTCCAAGAAGAAGTGATTGAGATACGACCAATCAGCGAGCGTTTGCATAGCAAATGCTACCAATAACTCACTGGTTGGAGCGAGTTGGAGCGTTGGAACTCACGACCCACTCTAAAAGATAATTAATTAGAGTGATAAAACGTTAAGATTGATTATCTAAGTAATTTTCTCTTACCAATGAGTAGAAACCGTGGAAGCTAAATTAATTCTTCCGATCGGTAACACTCAATGCAGAATAACTAAACAACTACATAACGGAAGCATCTACGAGTTAATTAATCCCAAAACATGGAACAAGATTAGCCTGTAATACCTCAAGGACTCAAAGCGCTTACTTTCAACCGAGAACCGTAAATGCCATAGACGCTTTCGAAGAAACCACTTGTAGCAAGTGGGATTCGCAGGTTCACAAATTTTATTTATTATTGTATACAGGGTGTCTCATAACAAGGACATTAAACGCGGCAGGTAGTTAAGCATCGATTATTAACAAAAAATCCCTATAACATGTTTTTTCTCAGAAGCGTAGTTTTCGGAAAAAGTGCAAATAAAGACGGGTATAATGTTTTTAGCACATACAGTAGTGTTTGTTATGTTCTTCAAACAAGATGTTTTATGGTTTGTTATGTTTACATTGCTGATTCTGCAACATGATCGTTTCTACAATACAATTTTATGAGGTCAGTCACTTAAACGATAATTCCGCGAACGCAGATAATTAAGAAAAGGATATTGGTGTATGTCAAGTCATTGTAAACGATGATGATTCGCAAAATTCGCCGGAAGTTATATTTGGAGTTCACTTTAGTAAAATATTCAGTAATTTAATAAATGTAGTCAAAATAAAGCATCATTTGTTCAGGAAAATCCCCATTGAATCACGGATATTATAACCTAATAAACAAGTAAATGGAGAATCTGAGTCAACATGTGATCAACACTTGTGTAAACAGATAAAATAAGATCAGATTTTAAGCAACACTGATATTTTATATAAGCTGTTAAAAATGTAGGCGAAGTACGATATGACTAAATATGAATAGGGGAAATAAATGTTCATTTTAAAAACTCTTACCCAATTTTTTACTATTGAAAGTTGAAACTAGATATAACCAATTTTACAGTAAAAGATATGCAAGGTCACGGTTAAATAAAATTAAAATCCCGTTATAGACAAATGTCTCGTAAAAATTAAAAGCTAAATATACAATTAATTACTTAATTCAATAATTCATCATTTGAGACGTGCATTTTAATAAAGCAAAAACCCTATGTCATCTAAGCGAAGCAATTTATTCTGCAACAGTACAATGTAACACAACAGGGCGCTTGAAAACGGTGGGTTTGGAGTAGAAAATACACAGCGAAATGTGATCTCATAATGTTTGTCTGGCTTTAAAATTTCAAAGCTTGCACTTGTACAGTTAACTTTATTTTTTATTCATGATATCAATATCATCAGCGTGTTATAATTTTATACTTACTTTTCTAAAAAAGACGGTCAAAATTACTAAAAATTTTGTCTCTAATCAACAAATTTTATTAAAATTTTTTGTTCCGAATGCCATCAGAAATGCGCTGGTCAAGTCTGGTGCAGGGGCTATGAAACACCATGTACATTAGTTCTCTATAATTAGATCTTATTTAAAGAAAGCAACAAAAAAGAGTTCGATAACTACATCCAATTAAATAATGCTTTTTATTTATTTCTTTTAGGAATATGTATTAAAAATACATATAATTCGAGAGAGATAAAATTAGTTGTATTTGGCGTTATAACGTAATCAGAGAAACTCGATAAAACCATCTTATAAATTTATAAATCCGTTTAGGAATTCGTATAAAAAAGAAATATTTCAGGATAAAATGACGGACCAAAGGACATTTATTGAATATTTCGATCCCCTTGAGAGTTCAGAAAACATTTATTTGCAAATACACCAAATTCCGTGTACCCCAATAAACGATTCACTGGAACAACGCATTTACCGCTCTGGCAAATACAATACTAACAGCGGGACGTGTCTCTAGAATTATACCATGTATCTGCTGTTTCTCTACCAAATCGAAATTTAAACTTCTTTTTTAGTTGAGTAATCTTTTACGGAAGTTAACGTGCGTATAAAAAAAGTAATTTATTGTAAAATAAGTTTGTTAAAAGGTTTTAGTAAATAAATATCATCCCTAGTCGAACTAAATGAACCCCACAATAAATTTTCAGGCGGTTTTCAGCTGGATCTTACTATAAGATACAGGTCAGCCATATCGCGTTTCACCCAATTTGCTTTTCGTAAAATATTTTTTCAGTTTAAGCTACGAGTTCTGAGCTTTTATGTTACATTCCGTTGTGATTTTAATAAAATTTTATTAAAATGTTCCTATTCACATAATAAAGTTGTCCGTATGAATTATTTAAACCTCTTTTTATGTTTAGGAGCTGAATATGGAAATGCCACTTACTGACAAATAAAATGGTATGTATCATAATGTTGATATAGTCATTCTGTCCTAATATGTCTGTTTTTTATTTTTTAGAAAAGAAAAATATTCTGCTCTTACTTTCTCATATTCTTTTATATACATTTAATAGTTATTATTCGTCTTTTGCCTTTTTAGATATAGACAAAAAATGTCCATTGTTTTCTAGTCTTGTATTTATAATAATAATAGATAATAATATACATTTATTCCATACATCCATCATTGTAAATACAGCAATCAACAAGCGAGTAATGTTAAAGATTATGTTTATTTGTTAGTTGTTTATTTTTTCTAGCCATATATGATAAAACCCCATAATCATGAAATAAATAAAAGTTTCACTAGTTTATTGTAATATACCTGACAATATTGTTTCGGCAGCTAAACTGTTATTATTAAAGGTAATATAAATATAAACAAACACGTCGCTAAGGTAAATACAAAAAATATCTAACACTTTCAGTAACGAAGAATTACTGAGATCAATCTGTTCATTCATTAAGGGTACCCTGAGTTTGTGTTTGTAAAGTTTCTGAAATGTTTAATCTGTGTTTGTTATTACAAAAATGTAGGAATTTAATATTAATTTGAGAAGTCATTGTGTGATTTTGTTCTAAAAGGTGTTTTACATAATTAGATTTTTCAGGATGTTTATTTCTGTAACCACGTACGTGTTTTTTATATCTTATGTTAAAATTCCGAAGTGTTTGCCCAATATATACCGAACTACAAAAAGAACAATTTAAACAGTAAATGTCCAATTTCATGATATCATGTGTTCTGACTTTAGCATTAAATAAAAATGAAAAAGTGTTAGTGTTGGTTTTAAATGTTATTTTATAATTGTTGTGTACAACCGGACTGCATGTCAGATAGAAGACTTTCATCACTTGTTCGTAAATTTTACCTTTTCCGCTAACTTCTCTCCAACGCTAAATGGACGTTTCTGGTTAAATGGATGTATTCCTCGAGGTATAAAAAAATTAGTTTTGTTTACAGATATTGTGAAAAATGGGGAAAACATTGTGGAAAAAACCAAAGTCGAGGGGAATAAAAATTGATTCATAAATTTAAAGTTTTTCAGTTAGCAAAAGTTAATTATTTTAATAACAAATTTGTTTATGAATTAGAAAATCGTGACGTCATAGAAAAACAAATTCATTAAAACGTAATCAAGGATTTATTTAAGTTTTTAGATCTTGCTGGAGAAATAACCAATGTTAATTAAAAAATTTTTAAATCTCGCGGTATTATTAGAATTTTAAATTTTGCGATAGAAATACACCAATGGCGTTTGAATACTTTAAATGTTACGGGTTATACCACAGAATGTTTCCAAGAAATTATACCAACAAAATACCTAAAGTATGCCGTAACGTTATGCAATTCCTGGAAACCAAGAACAGAACATGATGTCTCATAGGAATGCCATGTGTGACGTCATTGTCGTACACAAAAACTCATTAACATGTCAATAAGAAGTCAACAGCAACTAAATAAGAGTGTGAATCTTGAAAGGTGCCCGGGTTCTACTATCGTGTTGTTCGCCATTGAGTATCGACTTTCTTACAATTTTTATTTGGTTTTTCCCCAGTTCAATTTCACATTAGTGGTTAACCTAAAATTCTTCTTCTTAAAAGGCTTTTCCCCAGTGTGATAATATCAGTTTTGTCACTCCAAATATGGCCGTGTTTGTGGGTATACCTTTTTATTTGTTATTCCTTATTTGGCTACTGTTTTTGTTCAGGCTTCCTCATTGTTAAATTCGGCTTTTGGAAAAATTACTGTCTTCTAGAAACTTTCTCTAAGATAACCATTTTTCTCTTTTTGTGAAGTTAGTTGTAAGTTATCTTGCAAGTAATGTGTATACTTTATTCTTGTATTAGGAATTTTTGTTAATTTTGGTGTTAGTTTAGTGTCACAGCAACCTAACTTGTTGGTCTTTAATCGCTACCAACGTATACTTCTTTATTAATAATTATTATTGATTTATTCATTATAGTTATCTCTAACAATTACTTGTTTTGTAGAAATACATTTTAACTATATATTTGCAAGAGGTAATAATCTTCCCTCTGTGCCTATACTGATTTTAAGCCACTGAAAACATCTTATTCAGGTAGGCCATAGTTTACGTTGTTAAACTGTTAATTAATCCAGAATTCCTTGATAGCCTCTTTCTTGTCTTTAGCTACGTTTTTACCTTATTGGCAAAATACTTCCCAAAACGTCAAACCGCAACTAAAAATATTAGTGTATTACCAACAATCAAAATACAGAACGAAGATAAAAATCATAAAGTTTTGTAACACAGAATTACCATCCATCTGTAACTGTATCTATACACATTTTCTCTCTTCATTCTTTTTAGGTTATGTAACAAGTAACGTTATTATTCTTTCGTTGTTTCAAATATATTAGTGGCACAGTTGCCAGTTGTAATATAAATTACCTTTTCTGCAGAGATCGTAAATAATATTCTAATATTCTTTCTGTTAAAATCTTTAATCAATTTGTTTCTTTGATTATGTGTAATTATAGTATTTTAAGAACTGTATAAAAATCATTGATTATTTATATTGATAGGAATTATTTGCAAATTAATTTTTGTGTGATTTATAATTCCTCTTTTGTTTTTATCTTGAATATTTATTTTGATATTAATCTTTACTGTTCAACATTTATGTTCTTTGCACGAGTCTCTTTCTGTTTTGTATCATGCGTCTTTTATTTCTGTTATTGCCTGTGCTGAGTGCAAACGGCGGCTGTTATCATAAAGCAGACGTTTGGCGAACCCAAACGTTAAGTACATAAGGTCCAGGTTTATGTTTTGTGTTATACATTTTAATATAGATAGATTTCTTATTAAAACTGCGAGCTAACCGGTTAGGAAATTCCCGTTATAACTTCTTTAGTCTAGTTCTAGATCATGAAATTACATACAAAAAACCTAATAACGAGACTATTATTTACTAATAGGTATTTAAATACACATTTAATTAGAATTGACATTGAGATACTTAAAGAAAACCCAATATAAACTTGAAGGTAAGTAACTTTGAAACGTTCGAAGGTGTAAAATCCAATTGTCTAATCAATAAATAGCAGTAAAAGGCGCAGCAGTAGGAAATTAATACCCCAAGCATCATTTATAGTCATCGCTACGTACCAGCAACTACCGATGGAACTATTAAGTTTTTGCCACTAGTCACAAGCACGTAATTGCTACGGTTTTGTTACGTGCCTGGAACCAAAATGGGGAACAATTTTTGGGTAGCAGGTACGTGGCGGCGTAGTAATTGCTGCTTTCGTGGAACTTCTTTTCTCTTTGACACATCGTGTCGCGTGGTTGCTCTCTCTTGCTCTTGCAACTTAACAAATATTCTATCATTTTCTATACTATATAATGCTGGATCGTGTCACAAAATGAATTACCAGTTTATTTGTAATACGTACTTTGTTTGTGCATACGCTCCCATACGTTAATTTACCCCCGCTTAACCCTCAAGGAAGCGGGATGCAGGCTAGATTTTAGTTTCTGTATATATTTTGTATGCTAGTAGAGTTCCAACCTCTGGTTGCAAACGTGTGTGTATATATTTAGTTGAATAGAGGCAGTCAGAAAAATAGTTCTTTTTTTTTCACCCCTGTTCAACCAATACATCAGGTCCTTCGAACACACCCACACATGCTAGGGCATTCGAGCCACAAGCGGTAATTCGAGCCCAAGCATAAACATTTTGGTCCTTCGAGCCGGATATTCGAAAAAACCAGTGCAAGCATACATGCAGTGTAGTGCAACACATATTCATCATAATTATACACATTCTTGAGGACCAGAGGGCCCAAAGGATTGGAACTTGAACGATCTCGGTGACAAGAGACAACATATACGAGGAGGTGGCCACTTCCTAACCGGTGACTAGGGCAAAGGTAAGTGAGTCTTTTCGCATGATTAGGGGTTCATTTCCTCATATTTCGAAATTTAATTAATAAAAAATCGTAACATGGCAACTACCGAAGTAGAACAAAAAGAAAAATTAAAAACGCTCATTCAAGATAGGGGAATTGTCAAGGCGTCTGTTACACGAATAAAAAATTTTGCGGTTAGTTTTCCAGACAATGGCAATGCTCATCAGTTGAAAGCTCGATTATCGCGTTTACTTGATCTATTTAAAGACTTTCAAGTAATTCAAACGCAAATTTACAAACTCGATAAATTATCAAGTCACGAAGTGGCAAAACAAACGACAGAAGAAGTAGAATTTGAAAACAATTATTTCGATATTCAGGCGGAAATAACAAATAAGTTAGAAATTCTAGAATTAGAAAAAAACCAATCGCATACACGACGACAATCAAATTCTTCTTCCGAGACTCAACAGTCTTGTCAAAAACGATCGCATGTTACATTACCACCCTTGAACCTTCCGAGATTTAACGGCAATTATTCAAACTGGACCGCGTTCCACGATACATTTAAGGCCTTAGTTCATGGTAGTGAGATCTTCACAGATATCGAGAAATTTCACCATCTCAGGTCTTCCCTTCAAGGGGATGCATTAAAAACGATAGAAACAGTTTCAGTTTCGGATGTTAATTATGCCACCGCGTGGCAAATATTGAAAAAACGGTATGAAAATAAAAGGCTAATTGCTCAGGAGCATGTTTTCGCTATTATGAATTCTCCACAATTAGTCAAAAATTCGTATGAGTCATTAAGAAAACTCCTTGATGATGTCACAATAAATATCGAAGCATTAAAAAATCTAAAACAACCTACCAACCAGTGGGATACCCTACTTGTTGCCATTATTACGACAAAATTCGATTTCTTCACAAAGACAAGTTGGGAAGAAACTTTAAATTCAGATATTCCAAAATACGACGATCTTATTGTATTTATCGAGAAAAAATGCATGCATTTAGAATCAATGAACGCATCCAAGAAATTGCAAAGCACTAAAACCATTTTACTTAATAGTAATAAATGTACTGGGAATCAATCAAACCATCACAAGAACAATAGCCTGGCACATGTTTCGGTAAACAATAATTGTTTTATGTGTCAAAAATCCCATTTCTTGTATCAGTGTCCTGATTTCAATAAACTGTCAATTCCCGAGAGAATCGATAAGGTTAATTCGCAAAAATTATGTTTAAATTGTTTCAAAAATCATAAGGTCAAGGACTGCAGATCTTCGAACTGTAGAAAATGCGACAAAAAACATAACTCTTTATTACATGTTGATCCAATTTTAAATCAATCACCATCAAATTCAGAAGTCACACTATCCCATCATTCTAAATTTCTGCAAGACAATAATTATTCTCAAATTTTATTATCAACCGCTGTCGTATTTATAAAAGACAAATTTGGAAATTATCAAAAAATTAGAGTACTGTTAGATGTTGGTAGTCAATCAAACTTTATAACGAGGGAAACGGCTTCTCGTTTAAATTTACCGATAAAAACGACCAGCATTCCCGTCTCAGGCATAAACAACGCCGAAACACATGTTAACCATATAGTTAAAATTGCATTCAAATCTTTGTATAATAACATTCAGGTCGACACACAATGTTTGGTTCTTGGAAAAATAACCGAAAGTCTTCCGTTACATCCCTTTGACCCAAAACAGGCACACATTCCTTCAAATTTAAGTTTAGCTGACCCTAATTTTCACACTCCAGGAGCTATTCATGCGCTTTTTGGTGCTGAAATATTTTGGTCAATCTTGCGGTCAGGGGCCATAAAGCCCATTACGATCGGCACACCTCATTTACAAGAAACAAGTCTCGGCTGGGTCATAGGGGGTAGACTTGAAAGCAAAAGGGAGGTTGACAACGCCAGCATCTGTTATCATTCTATCACCGCCCTTGGAAACCAAATGGCCAAGTTTTGGGAAATAGAAGGTTTCGATAATGACGATTGCAGAGACTCGACTCGCGAGTCCGCGTGTGAAAGGGATTACAAACAAAACTTTAAACGCGACGACGATGGGCGTTTTATAGTTGCACTTCCGTTTAAAACATACCCACCGAATTTGGGTAATTCCAGGGAAAAAACTCTTCAACAGTTTTTTTCTTTAGAACGAAAACTTGATAAAAACCGCGAACTCAAAGAAATTTATTCGAATTTCATGACTGAGTACGAGTCGTTAGGGCATATGTCAAGAATTTCAGATGAAGTAGAAAACGCATGTTATTTACCACATCATGGCGTTATCAAGGAAAGCAGTAAGACGACAAAATTACGCGTAGTATTTAATGCAAGTGCTAAAACAACCTCCGGAGAAAGCTTAAATGACAACCTTCTTGTGGGTCCTGTAATCCAACAACCCTTATTCACGATTTTAGTACGTTTTAGGACTTACAAATACGCAATCACGGCGGATATTGTGAAGATGTATCGCCAAATTTTAGTCAAACCGGAACATCGCAACTTTCAATTAATTTTTTGGCGAAACCATCCGCGTGAATCCATCAAAACGTATGCTTTGAATACGGTCACGTACGGTACGAGTCCGGCAAGTTTTTTAGCAATTCGCAGTTTACAACAGTTAACTTATGATATATCAGAAAGTTCACCACTCGTAAGTAGAACAATTATTCAGGATTTTTATGTTGATGACGTGTTGACCGGAGCAATGACTTTGTCGGAGGCATTTACACTCAAGCATCAATTAATCAATACGTTAGATAAGGGACAGTTTAAATTGCAAAAATGGGCATCAAATGAAAATCGAATAGTTCAATCCGATGATTCAAACGTTGATAACGAAATCAGCCTTGATAACGGCGAGGGAACGCGAATTTTAGGTTTATTATGGAGCACAAACGACGACGTTCTGAAATACTCAGTTAATATTAAGAACAACCCGATGTATAGAAAACGCAAGGTTTTATCTGTAATAGCACAATTATTTGACCCACTCGGGCTTTTGGGTCCAATCATAATGACCGCGAAGATAATTCTCCAAGAACTCTGGGAATTAAAAATATCGTGGGATGAACCAATTCCCGAGGAATTAAGCAAAAGGTGGTTAGAATTCGTTCATCATCTTTCGGCAATTAGTGAATTAAAAATTGACCGTAAAATCATTAATACTGCAGGGGATATTAATCAAAATATTTACGAACTTCACGGATTTTCCGATGCTTCCATAGCGGGTTATGGGGCTTGCATTTATTTACGCACTATTAATGAAACGGGATGTTACGTAAAATTGATTTGTGCAAAATCGAGAGTTGCACCTTTAAAAACTCTCACAATTCCTCGTCTTGAATTGTGTGGAGCTTTATTGTTAGCGGAATTAATGGATGCGGTAGGAAAATCATTAAATTTGAAAATCAGTCAATCTTACTGTTTTACGGATAGTACGATTGTTTTATCGTGGATTATTAGTGGAGAACCAAGCAGGTGGAAAATATTTGTTAGTCATCGTGTTGCCAAAATTCAAAATTTAACGCTAGTTGATCAATGGCGTCATGTTGCGTCGGTGGATAACCCCGCTGATATATTATCTAGAGGTATCATGCCTAATAAGTTATGCAGTTCAAATCTTTGGTGGACTGGTCCTGGTTTCTTGGTAAACAACGAAGAGTTGCCAGGTAAATACACAGTCGTCAGATCAACTCAATTACCTGAACAGAAAATTATCGCGCTAACATTTATTCCGCCAGAACTACCTGTTTTCAACAAATTCTCATCCGTCGCCAAGCTACGACGTGTAATAGCCTATTGTTTGAGATTTTATAATAATTGTCGATCCAAATCTCGAAATCTAGGGAGCATCTCATGCGATGAATTACAAACGGCCAATACGGTTATAATTCGTTACATTCAAGGCCGCGAATTTTCAAGAGAGATTGAGCATTTACGAAAGGGAGAATCTGTTCAAAGCAGTAGTCGAATAAAATGCTTAAATCCTTTCATAGACCAAAATTGTCTAATTAGGGTAGGTGGTCGATTAAGAAACGCTCCTATTGAATACGCGCAAAAATTTCCAGTAGTTTTACCTAAGCACTACATTACGGAATTAATAGTAAAACGAGAACATCTGAAACAAATGCATGCGGGTCCATGCGCAACCGTTGCATCATTAAGACTAACTTATTGGCCATTATCTGCAAGAAATCTAATTCGTAAGGTCATTCGGCAATGCATACCATGTGCCCGGGCAAAACCGTTAACTCTTAGTCCTATTATGGGTGACCTCCCAGTAAGTCGATTTGATACTGATCGGGCATTTAACAATTGTGGGATCGACTATCTAGGACCTGTTATCATAAAGGATGGTTCAAGGCGTTCTAAACGAACTATTAAAGCGTATGTTGCAGTATTCGTGTGTTTTGCCACCAAGGCGGTTCATACAGAACTTGTAACTGAGCTTTCGACTGCGAGCTTTCTGGGAGCCTTAAAACGATTTACTTCCAGGCGAGGCATTGTAAAAAACATTTATTCCGACAACGGCACTAATTTTGTAGGAGCCAACCGCGAGCTTCTGTCATTGTCTGAAATGTTTAAATCACAACATTTCCAAAGCGAAATAATAGACGTTTTGGCATCAAATCACATTCAATGGCATTTTATACCGGCCCGTGCGCCGCATTTTGGTGGAATTTGGGAAGCGAGCGTTAAGTCAGTCAAATTTCATTTAAAAAGAGTTTTGGGGAATTTTTTGGCTTCATATGAGGAAATGATAACTTTTTTGTCATGCATTGAGGCTTGCTTAAACTCGCGCCCTCTCTGCCCATTATCAACCGACCCAGGTGAGGTTGATGTCCTAACACCCGGTCACTTCTTAATTGGAGGACCACTGACTTCACCCCACGAGCCATCTATTATGAGTCTTAATCAAAATCGGCTTTCGAGATGGCAACATATTGAATATATGAGACAACATTTTTGGAAGAGATGGTCAAGCGATTATCTGAATCAGATGCAACAAAGAGCAAAATGGCAAAGGACTACTTCGTCAACCATGTTAAGGGAAGGTGACGTCGTGCTCTTAAAAGAAGACAACCTTCCACCATTAGTATGGAAAATGGGGATCATACACGAAGTCCATCCAGGCGTCGACAACGTCATCAGAGTTGTTACGGTAAAGACTAAAAACGGACTAACGCGGCGTGCTGTGAGAAATGTTTGCCCACTTCCAGTGAATTGATATTCGGACTGTTGTGGTGAATTTCGTTTAGTTATCTTGCGTTCAAGTGTTTAGTTCATTTTATGACATTTTAATTATGGACATATTTAGTGTTAGTATTAGTCTCATAATCAAGTCTACATTCGTCACTTTTTCACTTAGCATTTAATTATTCTTACATATACATATTAACATATACTTATTTGTATTGATTGTATTGCGTTAATTAAGTGTGATCATATCATTTTTATTGAAACTATTTTTGTTTCAATGGGGGCCGGTATGTATGTGCATACGCTCCCATACGTTAATTTACCCCCGCTTAACCCTCAAGGAAGCGGGATGCAGGCTAGATTTTAGTTTCTGTATATATTTTGTATGCTAGTAGAGTTCCAACCTCTGGTTGCAAACGTGTGTGTATATATTTAGTTGAATAGAGGCAGTCAGAAAAATAGTTCTTTTTTTTCACCCCTGTTCAACCAATACATCAGGTCCTTCGAACACACCCACACATGCTAGGGCATTCGAGCCACAAGCGGTAATTCGAGCCCAAGCATAAACATACTTAATACAAAGAACGATGAAATGTTTGATTATTTTGTCATTCCAGTACACCAAAATTACCTTTTCTGTTAAATATGATGATGATAGATCGAAAAATAACAACGCGCCTTCTTTAAATATATTTTTTAGTAAAAAAATGTCTTTAATAAAATATGATAAATATACACGAAATACTTATAAGTTGATACACATGATAGAAACCATTTTTATATTATTCCTGTTATGTTCTTTTATGTGTTGAAATGAAAGATACTCAATTATTGTCATTAATTAACTTTATTAATATTGAGTGAGCAGGGCGAATTACATACACAATGCATAGACTGCAGAAGACGTGTATCCTCCAAGCCGGCTCAAGTGTTACTGACGCTCGCCCAGGGGACGGGCCAGGATTGGTTAGTTACATCACTACACATAAATGTTGCCAACTTCAAGCTACATACATAACAATCCCTAAGGCACAATTTCGCACCAATTGTTATTTTTATTGAAGGTTATATAGTAAAACATCTATTAACAATCATAACAAATTGCAAATTGATTAATGATTATTGATTAATCTAACATTTTACAAGCAAATATGGAGATGGAGTAGTTTACGAAAAATTACTTTAATGTGATTCTCCTGGGTAGCAAAAACGTAAGTTTTACATTCAATACTACTGTAAGGTTTTAAAAACTTTAAAGTAGCTTCGGGCAAGTTACTGCTACAATCATAATACCACTTTGAAGTTACAACGACTTTAAAGTAAGTATACTAAGTGGCAATACCGTTCCACATACTTTAATAGTTACTCAGAAGTAATGAAACTACATAGTTCCAATAAATAGTAGAAACAACTACACAATTACTAAAATATTCCGAATTGAAGAAATTAAACCTATAAAGTCATAAATTTAGTTGCAGTTACGTAACAACTACTCAATCAAAGTTCCGATCTCAGTTACCGCTACTTAAATGCTGCTTGGGACGTTTTAGGATATTATTAGTAAAAATGGGTGTATTCCGACTTAAATTAAGCAACACACAAAACTCTGAAAACCACAATTCACCAAAAGACCCACAGAACGAGAAAGCAGCAAATAGAGGATTCTTAACTGCGAAAGTCTTATTAGCAAGGAATTATTGTTTTAAATAAATGTCGAGCAATCAGAATGAAGTGTTGTGGATGATTTGTTTTATTTATATATTAATTAAATTTTTACATGGTACTTATTTTTTACTTATATATGCATACCGTTTTGTACTCTTTCCTAGTTATTATTTACTTTTAGATGCGCCGACTGATGTGTTTTACCTCATATATAATTTTATAAAGACTTATTATAAACGAGCAATATCAAACCAGACCACAATTCCCACTTCAAAAGCTACCGTAGTCTATGAGGCAAACAAAATTCATTTTCAACGTCACAGTGTTAATATTCTGATATAACTTATTTCCTACTTTATTATTTTTTATATTTTGCTCGTAAAACAATTTTTTAAATTATTGAAAGTACTTGAGAAATATTTAAAATCTGAAGTGAATAATAATGAATTCTGAATAAAAGAGTCTATGTAATCCTATTTAGAATTTTTAATTTAGAATTTCAGAAACTTTCTCATTTTTGACATTACCAAGCTCAAGACTTGACTATTCAGTAGATTTCAACCATTTGAAGATTTTAAACTTATCATTTTTTAAATAGTTTAATAACCGTTTAATTTACTTAAAAACGGGTTTTATTAGTGATTCAAACTATTGACTAAATAGTAAGAAAATAAGTACATCTAAATTTTTAAATTGCAATATTTCAATTGACGATTTCGCACTATGCTAAAATTTTCCACATCAACGTGTGCAATTCCACCGTCTTCACGGATTAGACCTCCAGTGCTACATTACCGAAAAAATTTAATTATTCCCTCCAACACAACTGTGCTAATTTGCAAATTTAGTTACCCTAAAAAAGCGGGTGGGTTATAATTTAATGAATTTAACCCCATCTATAGGTCTTTGTTTCATTAAGGAATTTGAGCTTAAAAATTAATTAGAATCAAAGGTATTTTAAGTAATTAGCCACATTGCTTTTTTCCTTTTGAATTCTTCTTTGCCTCATTTTATTCTTATTAAAAAGACTTTTTTAAACACATAAGAACAAACTCGTTTTAATAAATTTTTATTGTTACTGCCGAAATATTAAAATGTACATATCTTTGAATTACAAATCGAGTAAAGTAACTCTAACGATTTATCTTGTTCAAAATAAAAAGGTTAATGTTGAATGATTTTGCTAAATATGCAAAGTTTTTGCAATTCAGTTTAGTGTGGGTAAACAACGTACTTTATATATTCAGAATAGAATTCCTGATGAGTTTTTTTTTAGAATAAGGAAGAACTCAAGAAAAAAATGTAAGCGCTTTTCCATGGCGTTTTAGAGAGTGCGTTCACAGAAACGGATATTATTTTTTAGCGAGATTTTAAATGAATATTTTTAAAGAAATCCGACTGTTCTTTTTTAGAAGAAATAAATTTTGAATTAACAATTTCTCAAAAAACCGAATTAATTAATATACTATAGAGTATACTATTACGATGTCAATAGGTACTATTATTGGTTAATTGGTTGTCAATATGTATTTGAAGAAGATATAGATATACTATTATAATATCATCGCCTTATATTGCGGAACTGCAAATGATAGAATAAGAATTAAAATCAAAGTAACACAATAAACATTTTATTAAATACAAATATGATAATTTACTACAATAATTTACTCGAGCTGCTGCTGCGAGATGATATATCTTTGAGCCTCACTTAGAAACTGAATATATGCTTGCAGTCACTCGGTTTAAATACAAGTTTAAGCAAGGTGCTGACTAAGCATTTGTACGTGCTAATATTGTACCCTTTATTTTGCACACAGCATCACATAGCTTGTAGCATAATGAATAAATCAACTTAAAACAAGCTCCACGTTGGGCGCCAATTTGTAACAACTTAAAGACAAGAGGCCCCATGACAGGCGCTTGTAACTCCTTAGAAACACAAGGCCCACGTTCGACCGCCTATTGTAACATACTGAAAGTACCATACTGCCAATTGTAACTTATTTATTTCAACACAAAATGTTGACTTACTGTATAGCTCATAATGCACCAGCTAATTGAGAAATTTCTTTCAATAAATTTGAATTCAGGACGCGGGTATTGTTTCCATAGCCTACTAATTGTAAAAGTAGGATTCAGGTTTAATTAGACACAATAAAAGTTATTTTTGGGCGCCATCTGTTCTAGAAAGTCCGAGATGTCTTTTAATTATTAAAATTACTGAATAAACATTCGTGAACAGAAATATCAGAATATCAGATTTATTAAAGTTAATTCAGTTAGTCATAATTAGTTAGGTCAAAATCAAGTAATAGAAAAATGATCATGAACTTTCGTAACGACGTGGTCCAATAATATTATCAAAGCATTACTATCAATGATCGCAGTTCACTTAAATATCTCGCTAATTCAGATGTCAATCTTCGACTTCTTGTGAAAAACTACCTGTTTTAGTAGTCGCATGAACTTGGCAGAGGGTGAATTTTTAAATGATCCAATGAAACAACGGCGGGAAGTTACGTATCCAATAAGAAATATATCCATGTCATTTGTTCGAGAACCTTCCTAACTAAACTTAAGGGAATTCCCGTTTGAATTTATACGTACAAAAACTGAAGCCTCCACACGGTGGTCTAGAGATCCTGTCGGTATTTGTTTACAAGGGAATTTTCAACCCAATATGCTTTAAAGCTATGAATTAGAATTTTCATACGTTTTAACCATAAGGAGATTTTTGTTAACGCTAATATTAGATTTTACCCCTTATAAGCTCGGAATTAAAGACAATTTTGTTTTTCTAGAACCTTCTATTTTTCGGAAAATAAACTTTTAACACTGTAAAAGCGGTGCTTTTAAAGGGAATCTGCAGATTTTTCTAGAAGCAAATTTTATCGATCTGGGAATGTTTCTTTTAGATGAGCCTTGATATTTTAGAGGACTTATTTGATGTAGTATACTAACGTATTTTTAAATCAAGACAAAATATACAATATTATGCAGGACTGCACTAAGGGTTTTTATTAATTATGCAAATAAAATTGCATTTTTCGGCATTTTTTGCAAGTTCAAAAAAATGAACCGTTACAAGCTCTATTTAAGTCTTCTGCTTGGGAACGGCAGCAAAATATCTCGTTGAAAACCAACACGCCGTGTACACGCTTGCTAGGGCTTACGAAACTATTTTCAGTTGTTTGATGTTTCAAAAGCATGAGCATAGTACATATTTTCTGAATCACTGTGAAAGCACATGACATTGCAGCAGGAAAGCAGCTGCGAGTGTAATTAGATTTATTTATAAAGTAGCTGCTTTTCTCGTTTGTAGTCTATTACTCGTACGTTCTAGATTAAATGACTTTAATAAATGTTTCGAATAATGAAAATATACATTCCTGGCTGTTCTTTTTGGCAAAAGTTAATATATTTTTTCTAAATTTTGTTTTCATGAAGATAAATATCTAAACATCAATATTACACAAGTATAATTAGAGATACAATAACAAACCGAGAGAACAAAAGGCTATTCCTTATCACACTACAATTTTTTTAAGTTATTCATTTAATGACCAGTCTAGTTGCAATCGATTTTGCATACAAAGCAGAACCAGTTGAGCATATCAGATCTTGGATGGTACTTCATGCTAGCTAATTCTCTTCTATTGCCATAATTCTTTGATGAGATATTAAAAAAAATCGAAACTGATTTAATCTTTGGAATACTCCAATTTGGGAAGTAGAGTATCATAAACTAGTTCAAACAAGTACAATAAGTCTTCAACGGTGACAACTCTATTGCTAATGGTAACAGTCATTGCTGTCTTCAGCAATTTCACAAGCTTGTACGTCAAAATGCGACTAGCTCGGTGGAATAAAAGTCGAACTTATCCACCACCAATTAGCTTTTTGTTGGTTTTATCGGGGTCTATTGCTTACTTAACTCACTTATCAGCTTTTTTGATATTTGTTCCATTGTCTAACCAAATCTTAGTCGATTCACCACGTCTGATGACAAAACGTTCAACTGACAGTACGCGTGCAGTGACGAGGGAGTGTGGAATCTCTAGATTCATTTCTTTTTTATACACTTAGGTGAATAAAGAGAAGATAAGGAGCAGTCAATAAAGAAGATCGAATAAGTATACTTAATTAATTTGAGCATTTGAGATTGTATTTTATTTTCTGTCACGATCACTTCTTTTACAGTTAGAAGTTTCAATTCACTTTACAGTGAAAGGTATCAGATATTCTTCTACGTACCGTGCTCTGTTGCAGAGCGTTGACATTTCCCTCCTATACTTGTGTTGTGCGTGTTCAGTGATCACAAGTATAGGAGACCTACAGCTTAAGGTGGACTCCGAACCACCCCAAGTACATAGCACTTGAATTTTTCATGAATTTCAGGGGACTTTCCTGGGCAAAGTATACCTCGGTGGTTTGCCATTGCCTTCCGAGGAAGATGCGATTTTTAAAAATCCGATGATATATGGGCCGGAGTTCGAACCCGGGTCCCTTGGTCGGTAGTCTCGCACGCAACTAACCGAACCACAATCGCTCTTTCGCTCGTATCAGATATAGGATTCCAGTTATATCTTAAACAGCGCTTCATCTTAGTTGGATCTTGCAGCAGTAATCATTCTTTTTCGACCGCTTCCTTTGCGGAACTCATCCAATGTCTTATTTCAAACCCTCCAAGACGGTAAATTTCGGATTCTTTCACATCCTGTATCTGTTTAATGGCGCCATTCTTGCTTTGTAACAATACTGTCCAGATAGTCATCCACATAGTGATTATCTACTCTAGCATGCACAAAATCTTCTTTAAATTGCTGGCGTAACTCTTCAGCGTTGCTTCACAGGATGAGTTCTCTCCACCAACACCATTACATCTATTATACAATACGTTCAGAGCTCTTATCTCTTCCCTTTCACAAAATTGCAGAAATGGCAAATCTTGCCTTATTCAATCTTGTCAAATCTTTACCAATGTAAAACATGTCGTGTATGTTATTTATTTACTTTTGGGCGAGTAGTCGGGGTGGCCTGACTCATGGTTCATGGTGACACTCGGTCCTCATGACACTAATTTATATGATTATTTAACCGACGCTACGAGAATTTAGCTGAATCTAGAAAAATTGCACTTTAGTCGGGATTTTTATCATGCCAACCGTAGCATTGACACTGGGGCCACGATTTACTTTCTCATCCGAGAAAAAGGTTTGTTTCAATTTTGATCAAGAATTATCAGGTCGGCCTGGCAACCCTTGGATTATGCAGCAAACATGCTAACCAGTAATCCACCGAAGCTGGTCACATGTCTGATCACTAAAACGTCAGACTCTTCTCATTGGAGCTAAAATAAGTAAGTAAAAGTAAAATATCTTATCCTATTAACTATTCTAAAATTCATTTTGCTCAATCTTATTAAGTTCTTTTTAATA
Source organism: Agrypnus murinus (assembly GCA_929113105.1). Lineage (NCBI taxonomy): Eukaryota > Metazoa > Arthropoda > Insecta > Coleoptera > Elateridae > Agrypnus > Agrypnus murinus. Next base: position 17,611,505 of record OV816024.1, on the reverse strand, counting down.
TTTCAAAGCAATTATTATTAGGTTATAACCTAGCAAAAATATTACATTAGAGACGGGAGAATTTTAGATTTTATCGCTCTGTGCGATCGTCTCGACAAATCACACCTTGCGCAAAAATATATAATTTTTGACCCTTATAAAATAATTATTTATTAATAATCAGTTAAAAAGTTACATCACCGTCGTCAAGTCTGATTTCTGTAGTAATGCATTAGTGATCACATTCCGTTAGATTCAATTGCATAGTCGAATACGAGTCAGATTCGGGCTTGTTTAGGTTTCTAGTCCCAAAGTGTGGCAGATACAACACTTTTCCATTGTCGATCGCTTTTTTTATGCCATGACTTATGACAAAAACCTTAACTTAGTACTCATCGATATTCTTGCAATATAAATCTTTGAACTCTAAATCGTTGTCCATTTGATCTTACAAATTTCAAAGTCCTTTTCATCAGAGGTAGCACACGAGCACCGCATCTGTTTTCCCGCCCATGCGCATCTTTTAGCAGAATCCACCCTAACTTGGCAAGCGTGGCGTTCGATGCATATTTTAAACCTTCCATAACAAAGCGTGGTAAAATACTAAGTATTCCATCTATTGTAGCAAATTTCATTCACTTAAAATCATAAGGGTATCATAAAGACGTCCTCCCACAGTTGTGGTTATTAGTTAATAATGCGTACTCAGTAATCCTCACACTACTTTTTAATTTACTCATCTCATACGAGTTCTGTATCTTCTATCTTCTGACCAATAACAGTATCAATATCTTCTGATCCAATTACTGTTTCTCCTAATCCCATACCCTGTCTTGATAGACAGTTTCCAGATTCTTGTATTCACTCTGCGATGACTGTTCATGTAGAAGCTTATGGAGGATTTTCTGACAACAATTCAATCCCCATGCCCCATGTACTTCACATTTAGTCAGTCGATGTATTCTGTCTATGCAACTAAAACATAGTGTATTCCATTCTGAGCAACCCTCCATTTATCAGCTACTAAAAAATTCTTGAATCAATTGCATGCAGCTAAATTGTCTTCGTGAGTAACGAAAAATGTTTCACTTTTCTTCTCCTATGGATTTCGGTTTCTTCTCCCTTTATTTTTATCCTTGATCAAAGTGTGCGATAAATTAACGGGAAATGTTCAAGAAAAGAGTAGAAATCTTCAGCTATTTAAGTATCTTCACTTCATCCTCCTTTGACAGCTATATCATAACAGCAGACGTGATGAGTGCTTGACTAGTGCTTTGAATGAAAATTAATGTCCCATTATTTTCGACCCCCACGTGAACTCGAATTTAATTAAATACTTCTGATAGTGAGCACATTTCGTACTGGTTTTATTTGTCAAATTCATTCTTTATATAGTACATTCAAGTCAATAACAAATATTTAACAAGGAACTAAAATTGCTTATGAATAAGGCATTATACAGGTCAGTGTTTAAGTACATACATTGCTATTTGAATAGTATTTGAATATAATTAAAACATGACACTATTATATCCAATAAATTGTTATGCATTTTGATATATCTGCGTTTTTCCTTTTCAGATTAATTAAAAAAAACAACAGTAGCACCCACGACACTAGTTAAAAATAACTATTTAGGCCACAATGACTACAAGGATCTTACATTCAAGAAAATTTTGTATAGAAAACCAAGGTTTATAATTTCTTTGGAGAATGTTTATCCGTTACATTCCCTGTAAAAGTTGGTTATAACATTTTTTGGCTACCGGCCGTTTATATTAGTCCGTTTATGATCAAAGAATTCAGTTTTTTTTTACATTTTATTGGATAATTCTTTTAGATGTCAATTCAAATTGTTGAAAATAACATAAATTAAAGTGTTATTATTTTCCTAGAAATATAATTAGCCACTGACCTATGTCGTAGCTTATAACGTACACTTTTTGCCGGTAACTTATTTAGTAAATCCAAAAACAATCATCAATAATAAATCAGACACTTAAACACATAATGCTTTTGCAACGGTAAACTTATGCCACGGCAGAGTCAATTCTCTTCTTCAAATTGAGTTCAGGATCGTGGGTGCTAGTTTCTAAAGCTATTAAATTAGCAGGAAGATGCAAGAAACAAATAGTATTAAAGGCGCCACTCATTGCGGTGTTCCTGGATTAAATGGAGAAATTCACAAAATGGGAACGAATTTCCATTAAACTGATATGATATAATTCTTTAAAAAATTTGTTTTATAAAAACGTGTACTGTGCTTAAAAGGCTGTAAACAGAACGCTAACAATTGGTTGTGCCGATAGAGCTTTATAAGAATTGATTTTAATTGTATTTATTTGGTAAATAAAAACTGCAAAGAAATGTTTTAAATCCTTGTAGACTTAACATGGTTGGCTTGGTTAGGGCTACCTGTTAAAGTATATTCGACAAGATAATTCATTAATACAAAGTTTAAAATTTTAATTACATGCAAAAGTAACTTACAAAGTTTAATTGAAGTAATAATATTATTATTTTTTATTCTCTCTTTAGCAGATTTTTCTGAATTAGTTCCTTGCCACTAACACAACAATTTTAATTTTGTACTAGAGCACGGAAACACATAATTCTCCACAAGACAAAAACCATAAGAATATCGGCAAGAGATATCACATTAACCCTTTCACGTTACTTTAAATATTCTGTAAATTCGGTTGATATAACTACTGATATTAGCCGGAACACTAACTATAAATTCTCTTCGGGACCCACTACAATAAAACATTTACATTCGGGCGCCGAGATGCCTAAGCTTACTTGAAAAGAGCTGCCTTCTCATGATTTTTCTAAACTTAAAAAGTGGGGTCATTAACAAACAACCAGAGAGATGGGATCATGACGATATTTCATCCAATCCGGAAGTTGCAGAACTTCCTACTAATATTAATTTAAAAAGTGCATATGGCAAATGAAACTGAAATAACAAGTAATAAAACCTGACAACTTAAAAAAATTATTAGCTTTTTCAGCACTTAAATACGTTTTATTATATAATTTAGTATTTAATTCGCAACTAAAAACACAAGAGATAAAATGGCAATATTTGCTCACATTTGAGTCACAAATTAGATTACACTCTCTCGCACGTGCCTTATTCAGCAAAAAGGGAACATTAAATTGTTTTTATCGGGACTATTTCGGAGTTTTATTTTTGATGCATTATTTTATTATTAGGCCAACTGTTTAAATATTTTCAAATGTATATCTGAATACAGCTGCCTTTTATATCCAACGAGAAAACATTTTAACGTTTAAATTCACATTTAATTTCAACCAGGACAAAATGTTTTTTTTATAAATACTGGTATCATAATTATTTTTATAAAAAGAACACCCAAATTTTTAGCACGATACAAGCTATATATGTTCCTACACTGTCGGTGGTAGAAGAAATATTTCACGATAATTAACTTTTACACTATTATGTGACATTACAAATGAATGCTACCGGAATATATACCTATACTTACCGTCAGTTTAATTATAAAGTTATTTTCATTAAAGAAATTGAAAATATTTGCCGTTATAAGTAGTTTTGATTGATTTTATCAGCGTTTTTCTTCTAATGTTCAATATTTTATAAAATTTTCTTAGAAAAGTGCGGATACGGTCAATGAAAGTATTCGAATATAATAGTGTATATATGGCATACGCCTTCCATTAAAGCATTTGCGTAGTAGTGACGTTGCTAGCGGGTTTTAATCCTTTGAAGCTATTTTCGACCTTCCACCCTCTAACGTTCGAATGTTGGCCACTATGTGGGGTGTAAAATTTGTTAGGTGCCATTTGCTTACAAATTAGTGTTTGTAAATTCCAAGTGCTGCTTGGTTTAATTTCACCTTTTAAAACAGAATTGAGGGAAATTCTAAGTGTTTGTTAATTAATTCGTGTTTATTATGTTGAAAAGCGGATTGAAAGTATCTAAACCATTTTTTTATCAACTTATGAATACTTGCTATATAAAACCACTTAAGTAAGAACCGTGTTCATTCAATCGTTCCTTTTCGAATCTTTCAATTCTAGAATTGCATGACAAAATGTAATATAGAAGATATACATTTAAAGTTATTGGAAGAAAGAGAAATGTAGAAAAGCTTATATAATTTCAATGTTTGCGAAGGTGAAGTCTTATATATTATTTGATTTGTATACGAAGTATTTTCCGAATATAACATGCAGAATATCTTATTTAAATTTAAATTAGAATAAAAACCAGATTGCGAAGATGCTATTTAAATAACTTCAAATAAGAATATTCCACAGGCAAATACAAATTTTAAACAAGACTTAATGCTTAATTATAAAATGTTAAACGTACAACAGAAACAAAGAAGAAATATATCGAAACAGTAATCAGGTGTTGTTCGTGCATCTGTGGCTATTTACAATTTATTAGAGCTGATGACCACTGAATATTTGAGGGTGAAACGTGAGGGTTTCAAATTAAAATACAGAAGTTATCATTTATATACGAATGGGTCTACTAAACGTACATGTAAAAAAGACTCATGTCTTATCTTCATTTCGAAATCACAAGGAGCAGCTTTCACGTCAAGTTTGCATATAGAACTTGAAATGGTACTTTGCTTGAAGCACTCTTTTCACATTTCATCTACCTCACTGCATGGCTTTAACACACAAGCTTTTCTACAAGATTTTGTGAAAACACGTAAGATCATGAAAACATTCTCCTTTTATTTACTACACGTTTGTCGGCAACAGTGAAGACGTTTGTTAGCACAGAGTATATCACTATTAAGACTTCAAAAGCAGCTGCACAGACCAACTCATGAGAAAATTTGCCCTTTTCTATTCAATAGCTTATTTACATAATTGATAGAATCGGATTGTATGCGACCTCTGGAAAAATTTTATAGTGACAGTTAGTGGAGCTGAAGTGATCTAGTGGATTGATCAAAGTGATAAACAATATAAGTGTTTCAAAAAATCTAAAGGATTTCTAATTTCAGGATTAATTTGGTTTAATTTCAAACGATTTCAATGGAAGTGTGTGTGTATCTCTTTGTTCGATAGAACTTTATTTGAAGGTAAGGAAGTGTTACCGTTTTAATTGTATATTTTTTAATTAATAACAAAACGTATTGCTACGCTAAAGAGGATAAAAAATTATACAGACGGCGGTAGCAATAATGACGATGCGCACAAAATATAACCCACTTACCATTGCTTTTAAAATATATGATTGTTCCAGAAAATTAAGATTTTTTGTGAAGCATCAAAATCTTCACCAAAACTGAGACTCTCAGGAGGATCGCTTCAATAGGGCACTAAATAATTATAGATAATAATTATATAGATCTAGGAACAATAGTAATATGTAACAAATATAAAACAATTTTTCTAATTTAAAACGACTACTAAATTACGTTTTGCGGTCGATCTCGTCATTGACCCAATCTCCATGACAAACTTTTCAAACGCTTTAACAGCCACTTCTTTAGATCTTTTTTGTATTTGGAACGATCCTTTAGAACACGCACACTGTTTTCATGTAATATGTCGACCTTCATGGCAATTTCGCACATTTCTTTATCGTGCTTAGATTCCTGCCACTGATTTGGAGTAATCATTGGTACTGCAGTTGTCTGCTACCTCTTTTCAGTTGTTACTTGCTCTGTAATAAGTACTTCCGTTCTTATAAATTCCTATTAATTAATTAAATTAATTAAATTTAGTTTCGTTATTTTTCTGTTCTCCAGCCCGCGGGTAACCCCGATCAGTGAGAAACTGTGTGCCACCCTACGAGCAAATAGAAACAGGAGAGAACATTTCAATGGTCGGGGGTAAGGAACCGACGCGACGGAAGTCGGCCATTATATAAACCACGTTGAGCAGGTCGGGGTTGTTGACGTACGACGTTCGATATTGTCCGTGTCAGGTCGGGGTTGTTGACGTATACAATCGATCGATATTCATCGGGTGCCGGTACCCTCTCTCACTCACTCGTACCCTCTCTCACTCACTCTTATAAACCACTTTTTCTAGCAGTTCCGTCGCGTGGAATATAATGCAATGTTCTCTCCTGTTTCTATTTGCTCGTAGGTGCCACCAGGTAGATGTGTTTGGAGACGAAAGTATAGGGGATCATGCTATGACTTTGCAATTCCAGTCATATGAGCCACAGAAACCGCCGAGAACCACTACACTTAAGAGGTGTAATGCAAATATACAGCCTCTCACGCTCAATTCAACTTTACCTTAACGGATACATACCGGGATTTTGCTGCGGTGAAATTAAAAGAAGTACTGACATGAGCACACCCGGCCACATAACACATTCAGGTTGGATTCGGTCGAGCAGTGGTCCGACTACGTGTAGCGAAAGTCCGAATATAAACTTCGGTTCTTATAAGAAAAAGATTACGGCGCAAGCCGATTGTATATCCGTGTGTTCACGGAGACCCACGAGGCGTTTGAAGCTCCAAGTACAGACCACGCTGAAAATATCCGGGCGAAGTACGCATTATATTTTATAAGTAATTATATTTTGTAATTATAATTTAAGATACATCGAACGCATTAAAAATTTCGATTAGTTATATATAAAATCTAACTGAACAATGCATCCGATGTAGCTCTAGAACCGTTTACGTGGCGAAGAGCTGTAAGCAAATTAAAATATAAAAATTAAGACGCTTTGTAAATAATTTGAATATCGATGTATTGTTTATTATAATCATTACAAATTACATTTTCGTTAAATTTTCTTTTTTGGGGAACTAAACGGTGTATTTCTCGGCTTTTCAGAAGCTACGAGGGTCGTTTTTTTCCAACCTCCGATAGGTTGTAAATAAAAGACAAATGTACATAAAAAAGTCATTTTATTACTAAAAGTTCTGTATACTTGGTTATTTTTCGACATACTCACCATAAAGATTGAGGCATTTGTTGTATCTGTGAACAAGCTTTCCAATACTGTCTTCTTAAAATGTTGCCGCCAACGCATTTAAATGAGTCTTGACGTTGTCTTGAAGATCCTCGGTAGTTTGGTACTGTCCTACTGTCTAAATACTGTTCTCCTAGTCACGTCTTCAGTACAGAGAAAACATAAAAGTCACTCGGTGCTAGGTCGGGACTGTATGTCGGGTGATTGAAAATGTTCCATTGAAATTGCTCAACAAGCCGTTAGTGTTGCAATAGCACTGTGTGGACGGGCTTGTCATGGATCAGAACAAATTCCAGAAGTCAGCATTCCTCTTTTCTTGTTTTGAACGTCTCCCCGCAAAGTTTCGCCGTAAAATTTCACAATAAACTACCGAGAATCTTCAAGACAACGTCAAGACTCATTTAAATGCGTTGGCGGCAACATTGTATGAAGACGGTGTTGGAAAGCTTGTTCACAGATACGACAAATGCCTCAATCTTTATGGCGAGTATGTCGAAAAGTAACCATAAGTATACTGAACTTTTAGTAATAAAATGATTTTTCTATATACATTTGTCTTTTATTTATAGCCTATCGGAGGTTGAGAAAAAAACGACTCTCGTACTTTTAAAATTTTATTTACTGAACTGAGCGATATCCCTGTTGCAGTTCGTGCCCCCGAAAGGGGGGCCGTGATGATTGTCTTGTAAGATGCGCTACATTAAAATAACTATCCAAACTGCTGATTCAGTTCACTAGTTATAGTTTGTATTTAACAAGTTTATATTTAATTCAGGTAAATACTTAATATTGTTCGTGATTCATTTACTAATTTGAGCTTCACAGTTACATCGCTGATTCACTTGATAAAAAGTTATTCATTATTTGGCACTCTAACCTCCATACTGATTGTTTTTTAAAAACTTTAAAATCAATCACTCCCCTTTGTTATTAAGTGTTGTACCATTGATCATTATTTTTACTTGCTGCTGATGCAATAACGATTCCAATTAGAAAAATTCCGTTGTCCCAAGTGGGACTCGAACCCATGACTCTTGGAACACGAGTGAGGCACTGACATTCGTCCACCGCCGGCCCAATTTAAATTTATTGTAAGTATTTCAACGTTAGTCAATAACTTACTGAATAATTTTAAGCGAAAAAAAGCGAATTTCTTTTATTAAAATTTTTACAAATTGCCACTTCTGTCACTTTTTCTATTAGTTATTACGAAAATACTTTAAAAAGTTAAACATCTCTAAAATCTGTTGTAATTATCCAACTTATTATTTCCAATAGGATTACTTCAAAACATTACATTAACATTTCTTGGTTGAAGTCTTATAACACAGGAAGCCTAATTATCTGTTAACCTTAACATATCATCTATTAGAATTTCACCGAAATTATACTTCATTATAAAACGCCTATTGAGATTACTACTGATTACATCAAATTGTATTCTGCAATCAATTTATACCTAATGAAAGGATGACGTTAAACCTTTTGTTCTGTAAAATTACCAAGCAAACAACTTCTGTTTATAAGGGTTATTTTGGTGACCTCTCATATTTCACAGTTACTCGCACAATTTCTTTTGCTTTTAATTTACAAAAGCATAAAGTCAACTAATTTTTCTACGTTCCTCGATAACGTTAACTTAGTTCGCCTTATACTACATACAATGATAATTCATCCGTTCCAGTAATGTGATTTTCCGGTTTGTTTGCTTTTCTATTTTAAAGTTTCTACCGATTTATGTTCATTCATGCTTTTCGAAAACCTCCAAAACATAAACATACTACAGCATTTGCTTGTGACACGTACTCTTCGAACACTTTTGTTCTCAACTTTGGCACGTTTCGTTGACATATTTAAATTTACGAAAAGTACCATTTGTTTACTGATGGTTGGCACAATACTTTCTTTAGTGTATTCAGATTTGTATTTTCAAAGAAATTTATTTTTACTTTATATACTTAGACATATCGCAGCAATTTATCATTCTTCTTTTAGTATTTCTAAAGAATGCCTTCATTGCTGTAATATAATTCGTAGTTTCAATTCTTTAAGTTTAAGCAATCTGATTATGCAACTTTATCTTTGATTAACAGAATGAGCACAAAAGCTAGCAACTATCGAAATTCGATCAAAACACCCTCTAACAATAATCCATGCAAAATTGATTAAAGGATTTACTACGTGTTAATCTTAAGAGGCGAGACATGAAAAGGAACAAAAACTTCTGAATAGTTTTTGTTCTATCTTACTTATCTTTCAAATTATTTAGAGAAAACCATTGTTATATCTGGCAACCATGCTTACGAAAATAATAGCATTTCACAGCTGACGCCCCTGAATTCATTGTTTCTGAATTTAAATCGTAGTCTAAACAAACCGATCAGCTTTGGTTATCGTTTTGCACACTTGTTGAATGCTACAGCCCTAGTTTTGCTGTACAAGCAATTATAAGCACGTTTATTACACAAGGTTCATGGTCTGTCTCCCGTAATTTTAGTGGGAATTGCCAATTGTATTTCTAATAATTTTAAAACATTTCGTTTCGAAGTGCGTGCCAAGGATAATGAAATAATAAAACTGTGCTCTTTTGTCAACTATTAAATTATAAAACAAACTAAAGCATTAAATAATAAAATATAATAAAAAAAGTCTTTGCGATCGTCCTTGTCAAACAATTTCTTACGCAGGTACAAACTGTTTAGAGCGCCGTATTGTATTAAAGACGTTTCTTAATTGAGTAAAACGAATTTTTAAATGTAAAAAGAATCCGGTTTTACGCATAAACGATTGGTCGTACGAAAAATGTTATTAGGATAACTAAAAGGTAATTACTACATACATACATATTGTAACGAATTGGGGAAATTCCCTATAGGCCGCGAAAAACATACTAGAACGTTCGAGAAATATATGACACATCGGCTGGCGGCTAGACGAACTACAATACTAGAAGATTCCCGGCCCGTCTACGATGTTCGAGATATATGACACATCGACGAGCTAATACACGAGTATGTTCCAACGTCTTCTAGAACGTTTACATGCGGGATATAAATCGCATAAATCGCGCATAGAAGAGAATCAATTAGTGTTCAACCGGTGAATTAAAATGTGCTTTGTGTAATTAGTAATAAATAAATGTTTAATAAATGTTGTAGTAATAAATAAATAGTCCTTATATAATCTACTTTAAGTTTGTAAATATCTAGCATTTAAGTTCGTTAAACAGTTTATTATTATAGTGTTAAATAATTAGTTAAGATTGGATTGGTGTATGTAAATAACATTTCTCTTGTTAATAGACGATTAAACAGCATTTTTGTTATTATTTTAAAAAGAACGTTACAATATATAACTACGTACTATTATTAACGGGACAAAACGAATTAAAGTTTACAACCTTATTATTATTTTTTTCTGAAAAAGTGGAAATTCTAAAACAAACTTCTACAAGACGTTTTTATTCCCTTTGTTGTCTTCTATCACCCCTTAAGATTAACTCCTAGTAACTCCTTACAGCCTATACAATTTCAGAGCCAATCAACATTGCAGATCAACATTTCGCTACCGTCGATTTTATATATTTTTTAACAGTAAAAATGATTCTAATATAAGATGATACAATATATTACATTATATTAAATTATATTAAAACGACATTCATAACGTATCAGATAAAATTCATTCGCCTTCAGAAGTACCTAAATCAAAATGGAAGACATTTCGAAGAATTTCTTTCAAATAAGTTCATTTTATTTCTCTTTTTGTAAAATAACCTAGAATTACTGGAACGGGTTTATTTTCGCCAATGTAACACGTAATAATCGAATTAAACAAATAATGATTTGACAAAACCGCATCTGACAAGCACATATTTTAGGATTGGATAAGGTACTAATCAAAGTTTTAATTTTTGGTGAAACATACAGGATGCATTTGAGGAAACTGAGTAAATTTGATTTATTATCAAAAGTTAAAGGGAAATTTGGACATCCTGTACATAAACAAAACTTGGTAACATTGTAATAGTGTTTGTAGCACTGATGATACTGTCTGCAAAGAATGTTTTTAAAATTCAAATAGACAAATACACACATTTATTTATAACGACTTTACAAATCTCAATAATTTAAGAAATTTATTTAAAAATTGGCAACGTCACAACAACGGATTCAAAACAGAATCTATCGTTGAATGAACAACAGATATCGGAGTCGAATTCGAGTAAAATATATAGAGAGCGTCTTATGTAAAAAAGCGTAGTTTAATTTGTCCCACTTTTGTGAAACACTCTTTATTACCGTAAATATTTTTAATGTAGGCATTTTTGTCAACCAAGAAACTATTTTGTATTAAAAGTTTTTCTTGATATTTAATAGTTAATGGACACCCTGGATATCTAAAGGTGTGCCACACTAGTTAATTAATTAATTAATTCCATTCTATTGTTACATACTACATAATATTCTGATGTGAAACGTGACCTCAAAATTATTTTGCAATATAATACACTAAAACTACCGGATCATCAAATAAGATTGTGATTTTCTTACTCTATTAGCAATTAATAGTATTTTGTGTCTCAAGGGAAGAAAGTTAACATTTGCAATCCGCAGTTGTTTGGAAGGCGAAGAGAGGAGCGAGGGCAGCAGACAACTAAGGGCTGCAAATGCTTTTTTGTCCGACTGACATACAAAGGCTTATGCTTACCTACTCTTATACTTTAAAACAGAACTCCAAATTTTAAACAGTAACGCAATTTATCTTAAATTAAAATAAACTTATATTCGAGGGATGTGATGGAGTGAATGAAAACGAGAAGAACGCGAGCTTTTTTTTAATATTATTACTTTAACATAATCATCATAAGACCATAAATATAAGATGCGTAGTCCTCTACTGTTTGAGCAGTACTCTCCACACTCTAAAAAATTACCGGTGAATTATACCCTAAAAAATGGAGGCAACTATGTTACCTCCATTTTTTGGGGTAAATTTACTTCAAAGTGTAATTTTCATAGGAAGTGGGGAAATTTCAACATTAGGTTAAATTTGCATTGTAATGTTTCCTTTTTAAGTAAATTTACAGATTAAAATTACAATCTCAATGTAATTTTACATTTTAACATTAAAACACCTGTGTAAAGTTACATGACAAAGTTAATATTTCATGGCAATAGTACTTTTCAGGGTTAAAATACAAATGTGAAAATACTTCTTGAATGTAACGATGACTTGCGAAAGTACTTGCAAATTCAATCGTTCCTCTGAATATTACTTACATAGGTAAAGGAATTGTATGAAACAAAATAAAATCAAAGTAATTTTTATTGAACGTATGTACTTATATAAAATATAAGACATTAACAGAACTTCTTTTCAGGGGCTTTCGGAAATATTTGGTCTCTCAAAGACATTCAGATAAAGTTTCGATTCCACCTAGAAAATTAAAAAATTATAAATTATATAAACAATTATACACGAGTACCTTTCTCAATTACAGTTATGCTAGTTTATTTCGAATTCTTCAATTTTTGATTCATCCTAGAAAAACATTAAATTAAATATTTTTATTTTATTGGTTTAAATTTGTAATTTTAACATATAGGTACTTACCGATTATTATTTTTTAACTTCTACTATAAAATAAAATTCTTCCCATCTTCGGTCATACGTGTAAATATTTGCCTTTAATAAATGCGCACTACACTACAACGAAAAACAAAATATTAATGAGCAACAGAATGAACACTTCGTTCGATATCGATAGAGTACGCCTCGCCGAAATCATAAAAGAATGGTACACACCATTCCGACCATTCCCCAAAAAGCCTATTTGGACTGTTCATAATGGATTCCTGAATTCTTTCACGAAACGAAGGTCACAAACAAGTGCGATCAGCGAAATATTAATTAAGGGTAAATATTAAGGGTAAAATTACACTATTCTTGTTCAAGTTCATCTTATCTTTAATATTACACTAAAAATGAATTAAGTTATTGAGCAATTATACATTTGTAAGGAAAAAATTGTCTGAGTTATGTAAATTTATATTATGGATAGTGATTTTAACCAGTTCAATGTAGTAGAATTACTTATATTTGTATAATTTTACATAATTATAGGGCATTTTACCACAAATAGTAAAACTACTAAATGTATAGGTAAAATTAATTTTAGGGTAAAAATACCGCAAATAATAGCGAAAAGTTACCTCTTTCCCAAGGTAATTTTACCTCATTTTTTACAGTGCAGTTTAGATTTCTGGAGTACATGATTATGTGCGGTAACACAAGACGCCCATGGTCGAGTTCAAGTTTTTTAAAGGAGGAATGGATGCTGGGTTCGTATGTCATGTGCGTGTTTTACTGTTCTAACTTTAAACCATAATAATACAATAATCCTATTAATTCCAATTCCTGTTAACGAGGTTCCACAGTTGTATAAGTTTCTGGTACTTCAAAAAGCTCTTTTACATCTCTTGGACAAATTATTTTGGTGGACATTGTTAATTGGTTTGAATATTTCCAAGTTGTTGATGCCTGAAATTATTCAAATAATGTTTTAAAGGATATAATGTTTAAATTTGTGAAGATAGGAAGATGTAAAAACGTATTTTTAATTAATAAGGTTATTCTTTAGTTTTTAAGGAGATGGTATTTTTCGACATTCATTTATATAGTTAATGTTGTTTATTCATAAGAGTGTTATATACAATTAGACTGGGAATTCTTTTATCTATAAGATTATCTAATTACTTTTGGGATTAATTAAAATTTATAAACAATAATTTGGTTATGTTAAAATGACTTGCCAAAGTTTTAATGGTTTTATGCAGAGATTGCATTGCATTCAATTGTTTCAAAAAATCATCTAAAATGGACATACATTTTTCTCATAAATCTCTCTTCCAATTTCATGTTTCAAGAAATGCATAACCTTTTGGAGATGATAAAATAATTAGTTGTTACAAGTTAAAATGTAAACAAATGAATATCAAGATTTTGAGGTTATTCATATTCTTTTGAGTCGTCAAAGTGATTAAAATTTAAGAAAGTTATAAATCTAAGTGAATGATTAACAAGTGTTTCGAGAGAATTATGTGATTAATTTATTCTTCGATGAAAATTTTATTATCTGCTAACAAGAAAAATCATACCAATCATTTAAAAGAATTAAATGCGTTTGAAATTTCTATTAGTAAAACCTTTTAATTGGACATATTTAAAAGAAGTCGTTGACATCTATTTCTTGAATTTTTGGCAAAAACAAATGCCGGAAAGCAGCCAAGCAGACACAAGGGTATTTAATAAAAATAAAGTTGATATTCTTGTGGCGACAATTTATTTAAAAGAATAGAATTGCAATCGCAATAATTAGAAAGGTGAGCTTTTCATAGCAGCTAGTTTTATTTTGAGTAATTAAGAAATATCATGATATCAAAAGTCAATAAAAAATATAAACAAAGATAATCCTTCAATAATTTTTTTTATTTAAAGAAAATTAAATATGTATTTAATAGCAAATTAATAATCCCCAAATAAAGAAACTGGACTATTTTGTGATTAATAAAAAATTTAGATAGAATTAGAAAGATAGAATTTAGTAATCAGAATTTTTTATGCATTTAAATAATTATAAAAATAAATTCATAATTAAGAAAGAAATGTTTCTATCTTTTTCCTTCACATAAAAGAAAAACTATTTTTCTGTCTATTTTCACTTTTTATTTTGTTTTGTTTGTTGTTCTTTGGTATAATGTTAATTACATAAAAATACAGTTGTGTTGTTATTATTTTGAAAATTACTTTGTGTATGTGTTCTTATTATTGTTTGCCTATAATAATTATAATAATATAATAAAGCAGTAAAGCGACCCGCCTGAGAGTGCCTCTGTGGAAAGGAAGGCTTTTCACAAGTACAACATATTTAGCCAGAGCATTTATTCAATTAAAGGTAAGCAAATAGTGAGTTGTGTAATTCATCTTTGTTACAATTGCATCTATGTTCTGTGTCTAGTATTTAAATAAATTATCCTTTATTTTTTAATATCATGGTCTCTTAAATCGAAGGGTAGTTTTTTTTATAGAAACCTTACAAATATTTATTATATCATTTTGTTTAGAGCAAAATGTATCCCACTTTGAGCTTTTGCTTGAAAGGCCATATGTACTTTTTTCAAATAAGCTTAAAGTTAGTTTTTCTTAACTATAAGAACGCAAAACTATTATAACCTACACAAAGAATTTCCACATTAATTTACATGACAAATTCGAACTATTTTATTTTATATTTAGTTGCCAGGGGTACCAAAACCATTTAAAATAACAATCTTATTTTTGATGACCCGACATTTAAACGTCTTTTAAAAACTAATAACACAAAAGCTCAAAGTCATAGAAAATACACAACATAGAGGTAGGTAAATAAGACCTACTTTTAAAATTGATAGGTCTCTATTGAATAAATTAAAAGACAATTAATGAACTACATTAAATTGGTTCGGATAAATAAGCTTAAATATTAATGAAAAATATAAACAGTAGATGTGCAAAGATATTTAAAAATGAGACACAATTTTTTTGTCTCAAGCAATTTATTTAAATTCTAAAGCCATTTTGGTTTGTAATGAACAAATAATTTTTTAACGAGAACCGATTCTGTAAATTGCTGAAGAAGTTATATCTATTGCTCTCGTTATTTTCGTCGGGAGGTTATTATCCAGTTAATGATTTTATAATATAATGAAAGCTATTAAAAAAGTATAACCAACAATAATTTTATAAAATAATGTTCTAGACATAGAATTTTTTCTAAAGAAGTTTGCTTGTATCCCAGTGTGAATTTATAAGTACTCAATTTTATTCGCATTTTCAAGGTCAGTTTGAACTTGATTCGTCAAGCTCAGGACTAAATTAACCCTTTTTTTAATTAAGAAGATTGTTATAACTGCTGCAATGAAATAAAATGTGATCTAGTAAAATCTACATAAATTCGCTGCCGATGGGTTTTAAAATACCAGCCTAGATCGTAGTTTCGCACAGTAAAAGCAAGGGCAGATCTAACCTTGATATACCTTTGTTTATTAGTCTGATGAATTATTATCGTTAAATGCGGAGTCTTCGGAAACCTGCGTCTTCTCGTCCTAACGATGATATCTGCCCCAGAGTGTCCGGTAGGTAATAATATCAAGACCTTAAGATGGCCTGTTTGACATAGTGTGAATAGGTGAATACGGACATTTTTATTTTTGCTCGTTATTGTTTTATTGCGACATGCTGTGAGACTCTTAATAAGGTTATCACGTATCGTATCTGAAAAGATATTTACTATGAGGGATATTTCTATGTATTTTCTAGGTGATATTGCAGTAATCGTTCCAGATCATTGTATATACGGTCGTTCGCGCGAAAAGGCGCTAGGTTTCTACAGATTTCGCATTCGGTTCTGCTCCTTAACGATAGACTACAAGCAAATCTCGTTGTTTTGAAACGTCGGCTACATGATTTTTGCAAATTATAGTGAATGAATAGAGTAAGAAAACACACAGCTGCAATATTTTTCATTTTCCAAATTTTAGATTAGCTCCTGAGGGAAGGCAACCGGCATATCACGACTGCCAAAGAACACTGTCTACAAAACATGTGGGCCGGGTTTCATGCTTTGATTACAAAACGTAAGGTGAAATCTGCCTACATCCGATCTATAAGGGCTAGTGTTCAGATGCGCAATACTGTTTCCTTTCTTCTAGATATTCGTCTCAACTTGGCCGCGGGTATCTTTCGCTAGCCAATTTAGTGGATCTTTGGTTCATTTCTTGACGACGATCCATTCCTAATTCTGTAGTTTTAGACTTTTTTTCCCTTTGGGACTATACAGACCCTGTCTCTTCTCATGAAGGCTTTTTCTTCTTCATCTTGCCAATAAAGACCCTCCTCAGACGTTGTGCGGCATGCTCGTTTTTGAAGTTTTCGTAATTTGTCTGCAGACCATTCAGTCAGTGCTTGAAGAATTTTCTTGGCTCTTTCTTTCAGACAAAGTTAACAACTATTGTAGAACGCTTTGATTGGCCGTATTTCTAAAGATAAGTTATATTATTAGAATTATAATTTTTCTCGTTTTATTGAACGCACTTTGACATACACCCTGGGTTCCAATCAAGTTGTTGCTCAGTGTTGCTTCCGAGTAATTATTAAAGAGGTTTGGTATTTTTTCCAAAGTATTTGACAAATTCTCTGTTATATGTGCAGAGACTAAGAAATTGTTTGGTTTAGGCTGATTCTTTTTGGTGTAAAATATGGCGGCGCGTGTTTTGTATAAATATTTCTTAATCTAATTCAAGTGAGCATTTTTTTATCTGTGAAATACAAACCACTCCAAATTTTAGGTATTTAGTTTTCCATGCTATTTTCGCGTTAGCATTTCGTGTTGGATTTCGTGATAGACTTTGCGTGTCTAATGTCACAATTTTAAATTAAATTTGACTATTTGATATATTAATTTTATTTTAAGTATTTAATATAATCTCAATTTTACTAAATTCCTTTTTTTACAGCTTACTTATTTAGCCTTATTAGTAAGTTTCATTTTCTGCTTACTGTTTATTCATATGATAACAATATTTCGCGTTGGTTCTTTTCGTACAATATATACATACAACATAGATAAATGTTCATGTGAACTATTTCGGTTTAATTTCATTATGTTTAAGCAGGTTATTTAAAACTTAAACAAGTCAATCAAAATAAAATATCTTAATTTTCTATTTCTGTGTAATTCTACTACGTTTCTTGGTTCAAACGCCCAGCCTTGAATCGGAAAAGGTTAATGGCTTAAGTTCTTCTCTAAACTTATACCCAAGTGTTTAGCTCCGGATGCCGCCATACCGCAAAACCAGCAAACAACTTAGTTTGTAGCTATACCTAAATCTGAATTTAATACTATTGGTAAAACCCTTATCAATGTCTTAGTATTAATGCAATTTTAAGTGTTCATATTATGTAATCAAAAATGTGCATGATAATTTAATTTAGGTATTATACATTTCATTCCAGTGTCACAGTAATAATAAGATTTCATTTAAACTAAGCTCAAAGAATATAATTTTAAACAAGCTGAAAATGTTACGGGCAAACTAGTCCTTTTTTTGTATGTGTGCCAATGCAGGTCAAAATTCCCAAATTCTAACGCCCGAACATGTGTTAGTAATAATCAATCACCCTTAGTCTTTGTAAAATACCGTCATTTCTTTTCGTTGTATATTAAGTATATTAGTCAGTAGATTTCGAGCTTCAGTGTAACACACACGGAGTTATACAAATGTAGCTAGTGCTACTCAAGTCATAATTTAATTCATGTATTCAAATTGTATATAGAAGTTTTCAATAGTGCAATTAATATAATATAAACACAGTTAAAATACAGTCCACTAGTTTTATTTACATTCGGACCAGCATTGATTACAAGGGAATCAAGGAGTACCTTGTAAGACCACAACGACCGTACAACATTCTGGTCCTTCGAGCCGGATATCAAAGGAAAAACGCATCAAGAAAACAAGAATAATTAACGGGCACTCATCGGCCACAGTGAAACAATTCAATTGAAATTTTACGGACGCATTCTAGGATATTCCTTTGTACACATGGTAAACAAGGGAGTCGATTGGCGAATTCACAGTAAGTCCGTTCCTTTATTCATATAACATCCACTGTATCATCTTCATATTTACCATATTATCTGCGCAGTTCATTGAGATATTAATTTTTATCAAAATTATCAATTAATTAACTTTAAATTTAAAATTATTTAAATAAATTCTCATAAATCAAAAACTATTTCTTTACATTGATATTTTAAGTAAATAATTACTATAATGGCTCCCAACGATGAAAGATTAAAAAATCTCAAAACTCAGCGTGGGCAAATAAAGTCTCAAGTGACACGTTTTAGTACATATTTAGATACCACGTTCCCAATTTCTAAAAACATAACACAGTTAGCAAAACGTTTAGAAAAAATCGAACTTTTGTGGGATGAGTTTGGAAATTGTCAGTTAGACATAGAAAGATTAGATGATAGTTCTCAGGAACAAAGGGATCGCGAGTCATTTGAAAACGCATATTTTGAAATTGTTACACGGGCACAAGAAATGATTGACGAACACAAACAAAACCGATCCATTGTCAGCGACAGTAGCGTAGTTGCTGCGGGGGGTTCTGGTAGCTCTAATAACAAATCGGAGCAAGTTAAATTACCATTACTAAACTTACCCGAATTTTCAGGTTCTTCTAGCGAATACATGCACTTTCGTGATACATTTGAATCGTTGATTAATAAAAATGATACGTTGTCAAAGGTCCAGAAATTTCACTATTTAATATCATGTTTACAAGGTGATGCACTCAAGGTTGTTCAATCATTGGACATCACTGATAATAATTATGCAATCGCGTGGAATTTACTTAAAGAAACGTACGATAATAAAAGAGCTATCATTAACAGTCATTTGGAATCATTGTGCGGACTACCTACGTTGCACAAAGAAAGTTCAGCCCAATTAAGAAACTTTCTGAATTCGTATTTGAAGGATATTCGTTCATTAAAAAATTTAGGTGAACCAGTTGACACCTGGGACTCTATATTACTTTTTCTACTTACCTCAAAGTTAGATTTTGCAACTAAACTAGAATGGGAAAGCTCCATTCGCACGGAAAAGCTTCCGACACAAGAAGATTTTTCTAAGTTTTTAAATTTCAGATGCCAATTATTAGAAAATTTATATAGGCGTTCGGCAAATTCATCAAATGACTCATGTCATTCAAAAAAGGGTTCAAGTCATATCCAGAGAGGTTTTGCAATAAAATCCTTTAATCATGTGTCAATGGAAAAAATGTTAAAATGTTACTTTTGTCAAGGCGGTCATTGCATGTATTATTGCACTGATTTTCTAAAATTAACCGGTCAAGAGAGGTTTAATGCTGTCAAGAGACTTAATCTGTGTAAAAATTGTTTAAAACCCAAATCACAAGGCCACAAATGTACAGGGTCTTGCAAAATATGCAAGGGCAAGGGTCATAACACTTTGTTGCATATTGATAATAGTTCAAACGATAGTACAACGTCTAATTTTCCAATACAAGGTCAGAATTCACAAAGGAATTCACGGGGAAATTCACTGCATGGTTCAGAATCACAGAATATTGTTGGAAATACAAATAACGTTAGTATAAGTACTCATTGTAGTAATTCTGAAAATTTATTGATTATTTTATCAACGGCAAATATTTTTATTGAGGATAATGATAAAAACCTTATTCAGTGTAGGTGCTTACTAGATGGAGGTTCACAAAGCAACTTCATAACAAGGGATTTAGCCAAAAGGCTTAATTTGAAGATTGACAATATTAATCTTCCAATCATGGGTATAGGTGAATCTATGACCAGTATTTCTCATAGAGTTCATACAAATATAAAATCAATGCATAATAGTTATTCAAGGAAACAATCATTTTTAATATTAGAAAATATCACAGGCAACATACCTTATCAATCCTTCGATACAACATTATTAAGCATTCCAGAAGGTATTGTTCTTGCAGACAAGGATTTCAATGAATCAAAGAGAATAGATGTTTTGCTAGGTGCATCTATATTTTATGAATTATTAACAATAGGTCAAATAAATTTAGGTAAAAATCTACCTTTATTACAAAATTCGAAATTAGGTTGGTTAGTCGCAGGTCCATTACAATTAAATTTAATTCGAAATAGTTCTCAAACCTGTTTACTATCAATTCACACTAGTCAAATTCAATCACAGCTTGAGAAATTTTGGGTTATTGAGGACGTTCAGCATTCTGCGTCCATTAAATATTCAAAGGATCAACAATTTTGTGAAGATCATTTTATACAAAATTATAAGCGGGATACTACCGGACGTTTTACTGTGTCATTACCATTAAAGGAAAATTACAAAGACATCGGGAACACCTTTGAATTAGCAATGAAACGTTTTATCAGTTTAGAACGAAAATTAAAGGGAAATCAAACTTTTGCAGATCTTTATACCAACTTCATTCGCGAATATGAGAGTCTCGGGCACATGACAAAGTTAACAGATGAAGAAATAAAAACAAACGACACAACTTATTATTTACCACATCATGGCGTGTTAAAGGAAAGTAGTGTCACAACAAAGTTGCGAGTAGTCTTTGATGGTAGTGCTAAGAGCTCCACGGGTATATCTTTGAATGATGTTTCATATGTAGGACCGACTATACAAGATGATATCTTTTCGATTTTATTAAGGTTTCGAAAACACAATTACGTAATCCAAGGTGATATCACCAAGATGTATAGGCAAGTTAACGTCAATCCGGAACAAAGAAATTTACAGAGAATTTTATGGCGCGATAGCCCGGATCAGGAACTGTCCCATTATGCATTAAATACCGTTACTTACGGCACAGCACCGGCAGCATTTTTATCAATTAGATCTTTACACCAGGTAGCGATAGATAACAAAAATAATTTCCCAAAGGCAAGCAACACAATTTTATCAGATTTCTATGTTGATGATCTAATCACGGGAGATAATTCAATCATAGGTTTAAGAATGTTAAAATCGGAAATATCTGAAATACTACAATCGGCGGGTTTTATTCTGACTCAATGGATGTCAAACAGTACTGAGATACTAGATTCCGATGAACAGCAAACCAAATTTCACTTTTCTGATGACAAAACAGTAAAGACGCTCGGTATAGCGTGGAATCCGAATTCAGATACATTTCAGTTCAGTGTTAATATAAGAATCAATTCTCAAAATTTAACTAAGCGCATTATTTTGTCCATAATAAGTCAAGTTTTTGATCCACTTGGCATTATTGGTCCAGTAATAACCAAAGCGAAAGTTATTTTACAACATTTATGGAAACTAAAGGTTGGATGGGATGAACCTATTCCTCCAGTTTATAATTCGGAATTTTTGCAATTTTTCCAAGATTTAAAATACATAGATAGAATAACGGTTCCTAGGCATGTATTACTATCAACGTACATTCGAATACAATTACACGGTTTTACAGATGCTTCACAAGTTGCCTATGGGGTATGCATATACTTGCGAAGTACGGATTCTTTTAATAAACATAGCACTCAATTACTGTGTTCAAAATCGCGAGTTGCTCCTCTAAAGGTAATTTCAATACCTAGATTAGAATTGTGCGGGGCATTACTTTTATCTAGATTAGTTGACAAATGTTTAAGGGTAATAAAGTTAAATATCGCCGAAACTTTTCTATGGACTGATTCTACGATAGTCTTAACGTGGTTAGCACAAGAATCAGTACGATGGAAAACTTTTGTTTCTAACAGGGTGTCAGAGATACAAGATTTAACTAACAATGCTCGATGGTGTCACGTATGCACTTCTGACAACCCTGCAGACTTGATTTCACGGGGATGTAATCCAAATCAGTTATTAGAATCAGATATTTGGTGGACAGGCCCGGACTGGCTACAAAGAGACATTCAGTTTTGGCCAAGGCCAGTAAATCAAAGTGATATAATAATTCAAGACATTCCAGAACAACGAATAGTTCAAAATATAGTTTTATTATCAACTAATGGTAGTTTTGACTTATTTAACAAATTTTCGAGGTTTCAAAGGTTAAGAAATGTTACAGCTTGGTGCATAAGATTCTTAAACAATCTGAAATTATCAAAGCAAGGTAAACAAAGGTTCAGTGGTAATTTAACGACAGGAGAAACTGAGCAAGCCGTGAATGTTTTAGTCAAATTAGTACAAAAATCAGAGTTTTCAAAGGAATTAGTTTGTCTTAGAAATTCAAAGGTCGTTCCCAGAAAAGGTAAAATCCTAAGTTTGAATCCATTCTTGGATAACAATGCAATCATACGAGTAGGAGGCAGATTAGTAATGTCAAATTTGAACTATAACCAAAAATTCCCTATACTTTTACCTAGTAAGCACATCTTCACGAAATTAATTATTAATTATGAACATGAAAGAACTTTACATGGTGGGGTTCAAACAATCTTATCAACAGTACGTGGGAATTTTTGGCCTATTAACGCCAAAAATGTAATTAAGGGAGTAATAAGGGAGTGCATGGTTTGTTTCAAGGTAAAACCTGTAGGTGTAACTCCCATCATGGGACAATTACCAGCATCACGAGTTAATCCAGCGCGTCCATTCCTAACATGTGGAATAGATTTAGCAGGACCTTTTACAATCAAAGAGGGTACGTTAAGAAACCGTAAATTAGTAAAGGTTTATGTTTGCGTCTTTATTTGCTTTGCAATTAAAGCGATACACTTAGAGCTAGCAGGTGACCTTTCTGCTCCGGTTTTCTTAAATGCATTGAAAAGATTCTTTGCACGTCGCGGTATAAGCAGAGAGATCTGGACTGACAATGGATTAAATTTTGTGGGTGCTTCCAATCAAATTCAAAATTCATATGATACTTTATTCAAAATCAATCAAGATCCAAGTGTTAAAAATTATTTGTTAGATAATAAGGTTACGTGGCACTTTATTCCGCCCAGGGCACCACATTTTGGTGGACTGTGGGAATCAGCCGTTAAGCTCACTAAGCATCATTTGACCAGAACAATTGGTATTGCTTACTTTACATATGAAAATTTTCACACTATTTTAACGCAGATAGAGTCCATATTAAATTCCAGACCTTTATGTCCAATCTCCAATGACCCTAATGACCTAGCTCCGCTTACAACAGGACATTTTTTAATTGGTTCAGCGTTAAATGCCTTACCTGAAGAAAACGTAGAAGATATTTCCTTAAACAGATTAAGTAAATATCAACAGGTACAACATGTAGTCCAGTCATTTTGGCGCAGGTGGACAAACGAGTACCTGCACAATTTGCAGCAAAGAAACAAATGGATGACAAACGATCCAAACATTCTGAAGTCAGGACTTATGGTTGTTCTACGGGAAGACAACGTACATCCATTAAATTGGAAAATGGGACGTATTATCGAAGTGTACCGTGGTAAGGACGATATTGCGCGAGTGGCTAGTGTTAAAACCTCTAGTGGCGTAGTGAAACGCAGTTTTTCAAAACTTTGTATATTACCAATTGACACTTAAAATTGTGGACATTTTTAATTTTTTTATTTTTGTGTTGAAAGCTGGTGCTTTCAAGAGGGGCGGTATGGTAAAACCCTTATCAATGTCTTAGTATTAATGCAATTTTAAGTGTTCATATTATGTAATCAAAAATGTGCATGATAATTTAATTTAGGTATTATACATTTCATTCCAGTGTCACAGTAATAATAAGATTTCATTTAAACTAAGCTCAAAGAATATAATTTTAAACAAGCTGAAAATGTTACGGGCAAACTAGTCCTTTTTTTGTATGTGTGCCAATGCAGGTCAAAATTCCCAAATTCTAACGCCCGAACATGTGTTAGTAATAATCAATCACCCTTAGTCTTTGTAAAATACCGTCATTTCTTTTCGTTGTATATTAAGTATATTAGTCAGTAGATTTCGAGCTTCAGTGTAACACACACGGAGTTATACAAATGTAGCTAGTGCTACTCAAGTCATAATTTAATTCATGTATTCAAATTGTATATAGAAGTTTTCAATAGTGCAATTAATATAATATAAACACAGTTAAAATACAGTCCACTAGTTTTATTTACATTCGGACCAGCATTGATTACAAGGGAATCAAGGAGTACCTTGTAAGACCACAACGACCGTACAACAACTATCCTAATATAAAATGCAACCTTCTATAACATAAAAAGTATGAAAACAAAAAAAAGGAACTTTTCAATCCTATACATTACTATCCTTTCTCTTTAGGGCGATATTCGCAGTAATATTGTATATTGAATATTTTCATATCTTTCGCTGTCGTAAAATCCCTTATCAAATTCATAAAAAATCTTTTTATGTTTATTTAAAACCTGATATATTTTATTGTGCGGTAGGCAAGCTTTTTAAAACAACAATTTTATTTCGTTGTGGGAATTTGTAATTGATTAATAAATTTGCAAACAATTACGATCAGTGTAACTGTGTAACACAAAAAGCTTACTAATTCATCGCTTTAAGAACTTGATTTAACACAATTTAACAAGTTTTTCTATTGGTACACGTGTCGACTCATTACTTTAACTTCCTGGCGCTGGTGTAGACCTAGTTTTATTACTAGCAAATTCGGCCGATATTTTTATAAATTGCAACATATCATTCGTATACTTTTGTAGAGATATTTTTATTTCAAATCAGCATTATGTATAACTTTAAAAAGTTAAGCTCTAAAACGTTTCAGTTCAATGTGAAAATACAGGGGTCAAATTCGAAAAGCTGTATGAACGGACTGCAAAGGCAGGTAAATTAATTATGTTATTCAGATTAATTAATTATTTGCCCACTCAGTCGTACTAACAATGATTTAAAGCTCTTTACATATGAAGTCATTTTCTTAATTTAAACTTTTCCAAAAAATGTTTTTATAATGAATTCAATTCGTGAATATTACAAAGAACTGGGGATAATTAGATGCTGAAGGAGATTATTATAGAAGGATTATGTTGAAATAAAGATGGTTTTAAAATGGAATGATGTAACGATAATCAATACGACAGTCAAATAAAACATAAAAAAATTATCACGCAAGATGTATAGATGCTAGAATTTCATTGGAGAAACATATATTAATCAAAGTGTTTAACACTAAAAGTAAAGTACCGTTTCAAAAATAATATTATGAAAAGATAATTTTAACTTTAGAAAATCTAAAAACTAATCCTATTCTGGAATTCGAGTAAACTACAATTAATATAATTAAATATAACTACTACTGAATACAAATATTCTGACCACTGAGTTTGACCACGAAGAGCAAAAAAACTAACCGCTCAAATTAATTCAAACAAAAACAGTTATATAAAATAATTTATTTTTGTATAAAATAGTAAACTTGTAAAAGTATCTGATTTTAGGTTTTTGAATTTTCGCGAATTATGTTACAAAAAGTCAGGTTTTTAGAACTTTTGATGTAAAGCGTGTCTGTAATAATTAATATTTCAATAATTACTTGATGCGTTTATCGAGTGGAGTGTAAACAATAGTATTTGGCGACAGATTTATAATTTATTATTTACGTATAAATTGACCCGACTCAATTACAGGGCCTACCTGTACATTTTTAATTATTGAGGAGATCTTGTAACTTTTATTCGTCTTGGTCGGAGCCAGAAGCGAGACGAATCAGCGGTAACGATTGACAGTAGTTTTTACATGTGTTTTTTACACAATTTAAAAAACTTGACACGTACACACAATACAGTCCTTGCTTGGCGATAGGGCCCAAGAAATACAGTGGTCAAGTCAATGATTTAATAGCAAACAATATCAAACAAGATGCATGAAAACACAACACTACTCGACATAAATGAATGTAGTTTTATATGCATAATAGTGTTTATGTATGTGGAAAGTCTTGTAATTTAATATCTGTATTATTTCTTAAGTTCTATAAAATAGTAGGTAATTCATTCTCGTGTTCTGGTGCCTTAATCAAAACCTTTTTACGAAAGATAATATTTTTTAATAAAACATCAAACACGTCAAGAAATTTCGAAACTATTCATGAATTAATTAATAAATAATTCTTCAAAAAGTTATTTTGAAAATATTCACGAATTAAGTAATTAAATAATTCTTTAAAGAATTATTTATTTATTTATTAATTCGTGGGTATTTTAAAAATTTCTTAACGTCTTTGTTGTTTTATTAAAAAATGCTATATTTTGTAAAAACAGATTTTCATCAGAACACAGAATGCATTGCCCAATATTTCATAGAATAACTTGAGAAATAACAGAGATATCAAATTACAATAATTTCCACTTACATACAACAGTATTAGCTACTTGCATATAAAATTACATTCAATTCTGTCAAGTAATTATGTAAATATTAATTATTAAGGACACACGCTTTACGTCAAAACTCCCAAAAAACCGGACTTTTTGTAACATAATTCGCGAGAATTCAAAAACATAAAACTAGATGATTTTACAAATTTACTATTTTATACAAAAATAAATTGTGTATCTAAATGTTTTTGCTTGAATTACTTTGAACTGTTAGCTTTTTTGTTATACGCATTCAAACTCAGGGTTCAGAACTTTTGCATTCGACACACAGTAAAAAATAATTTTTATTAAATTACATTTTGTCACATTTACTACAATTTTATGCAACAATGTTTAAAATTCTGATATAATTTAACTAAATTCAAATATCACGTAATTTCTTACCGGGCGCTGTAGCTAATAAAGGTAAACTTGTTGTCAATACCGCAAGTATTTTGTTGAAGTTCAACATGTTTGTAGAAGTTACTAAATAGATGATTACTGAAACAATAATCCTTGCGATTTATGCATAACATTTTTGTTCTAAGTTTTCAACAAAATTTAGAATCAATTGGACAGAAATAAATGAATTTTTAACAAAAATATTTCAAAGGAATAACCAAACTAGATGAGTTATTTGACAATAGTTAAGATTATCTAGTTAAGATACCAAACGCACTTGCTACATAAATCAAAACCTAAATTAGTTTAAATTAAAAAATGTAGTCCGAAATGTGAGCAATACAATCATGTTTACCGCAGGTCTCTAGGATCAACCGTTCTTGAGATATCAAGATTTACTTTTACATCAAAAAACTGCAAGCAACGTCGTGCACCACGAAACAAATATGGCTGCCATATTTCAATCAAATGGAATAAAAATAAAATAACAATGGTTTTGAGCTACCAATACTTAGGGGTGATAAGACACAAAAAATTGTCTTATTTTGAAATGATCGAGCGACCAGTACTGCATCACTTCATATGGATTGATCCTAATTGCTATTGATGACAAAAAATGGCCACTAATTTAATCCGGCAACCTCTATAATATCAAAGCTTAGGTATTTCTCGACTTATATTAACAATCAGATTGAGTCCAACGGGTTTTTTTATACGGAAAGCCTCCAGGCGCGTGCTGGGTCAATTCTAGGGCCCGGGAAACTATTACCTAAGAGGGCCCCACCACCCCACTTTGGTTATTTTTTTGATAATTTATTTAATATATTATATGGCATTCATTAGTAACTGTCAATACAATTTTCCTCTTGCAGAAAAAACTTGCGGAGAATGAAAGTTGCCACGAGTCTGGGAGACAAGAAAGCCATGGAGGTCCCATCCACCGCAAACTATGATTTAACAATTGCGAAAGTAAAAGTCTGCGTGAGGCACTATCAGCCGGATTATATGCTGATGGAACGTAATACGAATGAAAAATACTCGGTTAACCGCAAATGTGTTGGAGTCTGTGAGTCTCCCAAGTGATCGTATCTTCAAACGTAATCTGCTTCTTCAAAGCATCAATGAGACTTTTCACCAATTTTGCTGTCAATACAGAACGCACAATTCCAAATGTGTGATGGGGATAGTTTTGAGAGGTACAGCTCTAGTTTTCCCGCACATCAAAAAACTCTCATATAACCGTCAGAATATTGAACTCTTAAATACGCTACAGCAGCGGACCGGAACCATAGGGTCGCGACCCAATTTTGGGTCGGAAAAGTTTAAAAATGGGTCGCATAAATATTTATTTTTATTATATCATTTAGGTTCAGTTATATGCTATAAAGTCCTGTAAATTTAAATAACCCCCATTCTCCCTCTCGTATGAGTCGCCTTACCATTTTATTGATATTTTTGGGTAGCTAGATAAAAAAAGCTGCGGAACGCTGCGCTACAGCACTGTAGCCAAACTCAGACGCATCCGAGATTGCATGATGTTTTTTTTGACGGCCGAGTCTAAATTTGGACAGGCAAATTAGTAGTGGTACTCAATCGACGTAGAATTTAATGCCCTACATTTTTGGTTAGAACGGACTTTTTGATTAAACGCTGAGAAAATCCGAAAATTTCGAGGTTTTTTAACATTACGGTTGAAGCCCCACTCGGAAATCGGGACAAACTCAGATTATTCATAATAGAAACCTGCTTGAGTGTTTCAAACAGTTTCCAGAACTCCACCCGTTTCTGTAAGGCAGCCCTTTTTGGACCTAATTTTACTAGTATATAATACATCTAGACCATTTTAAATATGAAAGTTTAGGAAGTTCCAACTTGAATAAATTGCAGTTATTGATCACTGCCTCAGGAACATAGTAATCCCAATCTATTTTCACCTTCTATAATTGCTGCATCAACCTTTTTGCAAAGTGAACCACTGGGATTCAAAATCTTAAAGGATCGTAAATTCTACTTCCGATTAGATATTTCTTTTTGTACAAGGGCGATCTATAGGGTGACACAAGCAGATAAAACGTCGGCTATGGGGTCCCAATAAAGAACTAAAATCTTAATAAAGACAGAATTGAAGTTTCTGGGCAGAACCTACAAAATCATATCCCCAAATTACGTTATCAATGTAAATATGATCACGTAACGTATCCGCAACATCAGGATACTTCGATTCTTCTAAATTAGCATCTTGAATGGTTCGCAAGGCTAAAAAGGGGAAAGAAGATTAGATTAAATCGTCGCTATTCGTCAAGTGTGGCCGAGTTGAACAGCGGCAAGGGATAGAGCATTCAACCCTATAGGGCCCTCCGAGGCAACTTTATAAGGCCCCCCCGGGAAACTCCCGGTATCCCGGTGGGCCAGCACGCGCCTGAAAGCCTATTGGCGTCCGGTCTGACGGAAAATAGAAAATGTGTAAAATTGTCGTTTCTCGACCGTCGATTTCGACCATACCACTGCACCGAATTTAAAGTGTTGATACTCATCCGACGCAGAATTTAATGCTCTTTAATTTTTATAAAAATGAAGTTTTCGTTGTAAAGCATCCCTTTGGAGTTATAAGCGAAAAACTAAAAAAGGTCCAAAGATTTCGTGGTTTTTTTGATGCCCTCAGGTAAGCTCGAGTCAATGAACCGTGCAAACCTAGGATACTTATATTTAACGTCAAACGAAGCGATCAAAACGCTTTCCCACTTTCGAACATTTATTTCCACGAACGGTCCCCATCGGGTCTAATTTTACTGTCCTATTCTATGTATCTGCAAGTAAAATTTTAAAATTAGGAAATTTAGCGAATTATTATTTTATAAAGGCATCCCGATATTTTCATACTGTTATTTGTTGCAATTGTTTCTTTTAATAGTTTTTTCATTTGTGTCTTTAAGCAGTTAGCTTTACAAATAATAAAATTCTTTGATCTATTAGAAATTAACATTGCGTGTCTTTGTTGAGAATTTATGTCTATGACACTATGACCTCTAGTCACTCTTTTCGGTACATAGATTATATGTACAATGTACATACATTATATTTACTAGTATAAATTTTAAAAGATTATCAAATTTTTTCTCGAATGAACATTTTTATTTACTAAATATTATATTTAATAATATACAGTGTGGGATTAAAGTATGGAATATTAAAAAAAAGCGAACTCAACAGGTTTTTTTAAAAACGCTGAAACACGTCGATTTTGTCTTATAAATCAGATTAATATGTGCAATTCACCATCCGACTTTAATTAGTTTCTAAGTTATGAGTCATCACAAAAAAATTTAAATGACAATATAGATTTTTAATAGTGAATCCGATAATGATTTCTCTTCCCTTTATGATGATGTAAATAAATCATAAGGTTGCATAACAAAAATTCTGAGAAAAATCGATCTGATATATTGATTATATTGATACCATAATATCAATAACATTAAATGTTCAGATCGATTTTTCTTAAAATTTTTGTTATGCAACCTTATGATTTATTTTCATGATTATAAAGGGAAAAAAATTACGAATTTGGAGCCAATCTGAGGGAGAATTTTGCATATTTTAGAGAATATTAAGATTTCCCCTAGAGGTGTATTATTTAAAATTTTTGAAAGTAAGTAACTACTACATTATTTTAATTATTAAAGTGTTCTATTTGAAAATATATTATCACAGAATTCCATACTTTTGAATCTGCTGCTACAATCAGCATATAAAGCTTCACTCCAAGAGATGATATTTCTCTAGATGATGATAGCGCATCTTCGTTATGGTAAGTTTAACCATCCTGCAGAGGGCAAACGAGTTCTACATCAAATTGTGAAAAATCTATTACACCTGAGGTATATTATTGTTGATAAGTTTATTATTTATTGTTCTATTATAATATAAATTTTAGGGCCTTCGAGATGCATAGAAAAATCACCTGGAAAGAAGGAGATTTTATACACAATGCTAGTAATAATACAACTTTTGTTTTATGTCTTTTATTATAGCTTCCACTGCTAGAATTAAACAGTAATATTTCAAGAGATAATTATATTTTTTAGATTTTTTGGTTAATATTAGTATTCTCTGATCTTGCAATCTTATATCTACATAAATAATATGAGAAGTTATTTAAAAGAAAATCAGTAAACATGTAACCTCTTACTTGTTGATTTCAGAATAATTTTATAATTAAATGTTGTTATAATTCGTTCTAAATGTACTAATCTTTTGTCTAGTATGTAATCATTATATTATATTTTTTCTTTTTAATAAAGAATAAATGTTTATATTGCCCTTTTAATTGGTATTATTTTCTTCCCTATTAAGTTCCTTCATTAGAGCAATAAGCATCATTAATAATAATAGAATAGAATAGAATAGAACAGACTTTATTGAAATTGAAATTATTGAAATTAACATTAACATTAATTAACATAATAAGTACATGAGATTTTACATAGACAATAAAATTAAACAAGAAAGCAAAAAATCAAATAAAAAAGTTAGCCTATAGGTTATTATATATTATATATTCCCTGTCTGGAAGATGCGAAGAATAATTATCAACCCAATAGCTTTTTCATACAAACAACCAAAGAATTTGCAGTTTTACAACATATTTGTATGTAAATCATTTCTAATTTTTTTCTGAGGACTGGATCCTTCTGAATTGTTATAACTTTGCTTAAAGTGCAGGTAAAGATTCAGAGTTCTTCCAAATTAGAAAGGATTTAATAGCAGATATATTACAAATCTAAAATTACAGTTGGTTCGAGTGTTTCATTCAATTTTATTTAAAATGTTTGAAGTTGTTTGTATGGATAAGGTTGTTTAAAAATGTTGATTGCCCTTTTAACACTACATCATATCTAAAAAAGCACACAGTTGTTGTTAAAGTAACAACATACTTTTAGTTGTAGTAACAAACAGTGTTGGCAAATAAATAAAGACGAATGTTAAAATTACGACACCTATAATAAAACTACAAAAGAAATACTAGGAGTTAAGTAATTTTTGTGTTAAATTACTATAGATCTTTGCTACAGTAACTGACCGAGATAGTAAATAAAACTACAACAATGCTAAATGAGATCATAATTAATATTTTGAATTAAACAAACCCTTGTTGTTATACTGATAACATATAATTGTGTAATATATGTTATAATTTGTGTATTTCTACAACTAATTTCGTACGTCTCATAAATTTTGTTGAACTGCCAACAATTAGGAATTGTCAATTTAATACATAACGGGTTGTTGTGACAATATTTTTTTGCAGTTCTCTTTGTTCAGGAATATGATTTGACAAATAGCTTTTGTAAATTTTAACAAGGTATTTATATTAGAGCTAACAAAGTCCAGTATTTTTAAGTGCACAACACTTTGTAGTGGATCGTCTGGGACTAAACATTTAGTTAAATTTAACTACATATTTTTTACTGTGTAGTAATCGTGCTTATTTTATTTTAGTAATGATCTTAAGGAAGAAAATCGATATTACTATTTAGAATTTTAAACAAATTAAATTAAACAATACATTTTGACGAGATAAATTAAAATTTACTTTATTGAAAAATAATTTTTAGATACTTGTTTATTAAACAAATATTAGTTATTGAAGAATTAATAATATGATTGAAGATTTTCTTATAAAATCACATTATAACAGAAATTCTATTATCATGCATAATACAATAAAAAATAATAATGTCTATTAATCTATGATAATTCATATAATAATGTCAATTATAAAACTATGATTGAAATTTGTATCTGAAATTAAAATTTTAAATTTTAGGTAGAGCGCATCGTATTTTTTTAAC
Source organism: Agrypnus murinus (assembly GCA_929113105.1). Classification (NCBI taxonomy): domain Eukaryota; kingdom Metazoa; phylum Arthropoda; class Insecta; order Coleoptera; family Elateridae; genus Agrypnus; species Agrypnus murinus. The sequence goes on along the minus strand of OV816024.1, from coordinate 17,578,390 downwards.
TGTTAAGTTAAATATAGGGTTAATTAAGTAATTGTAATTTATACAAAGAGATAGGTTTAGTTATTTTACTCATTTCAGCACAAGCATTACCTTAAAAATATTTTTTCAAGTATTTTCTACTTCACAAAGAAAAATTTTTCTTAAATAAAGTTCGTAGTATTGTTTTAAAATAAATAAAGCATAAAATAAATCAGTACACCCTTGAAATGTATCGAAGAAATTGGAATTGAATTTATGCCTTATTTCTATTCTCTTAGTAAACAATATACGTATTGTAAACTTAAAATCAATGCCTCGTTCTCCCCATTATTACATTTGAAGAATTCTAAACTGAATTTATCCTACATACCGCTCCAACTTCTAAACTTATCAAACTTTCTTGTTCCGATATCAATAAACGCAATTTTCTCATGCATACAAAAGTACTTTACTTACCTTTCTTTTAGACTTGGCAATCCGTTGATCCCTTGAGTTCTCTGCTTCTCCAGGTATTCTGTGACACCAAATAACTATTGCAATACTTGTATACGTAAAGAGAAGAACGGAGAACGGTATAATGTATTGTAAAAACATTATAACCACAGTGTAGATATTTTCATATTCTGGGCCCACTTTTGACCAGTCTTCGTGACATAAATATCTGAAACAGGACAAAGGAAATCTCAAAAATAAATGAAAATCTCTCAATAGTCAGTATATAAAAATAAGTTAGTATATAAACTGATGTTAGTATATAGACACTGGTATCTTAAGTAAACCCAAAATATCAAAAAAAAATACCAGATGTGTGAAAAATATTGTTCCGCAGTAAGTAAACTCTCGAAGTGTAAGCACCCTAAAGTGTACTTCCGGCGTCACCTTGACATTTTTTCTCAGGAATTGTTAAAATCGGAGGTTTATTGGTATATAAAGTGAGAAAAGTACTCGAGAGGGATATCGATGTGGAATTCAAATTTAAAGCTAATAAATCTTCATTTGTCAGTATGTTAATGTGTCCAGAACAGTCGCTTTTATACTGAAGAGTTGAAATCGGACTAATCGCCATTTTCATTAAAATATAGCGTTTTGAAACGCCCTTTTGTTAAAAATCGTTAAATCGGTTTTTTTATCGAATTATTTTTGGGTTTTAATTATTTTCAGATTTAATTATTCATCTGAACTTTATAGGCCTTTATCTTATTTAGGAGATCCCTTTAGAATTTCTAATAAACCCGTAAATAACCTTACAAAAAAGTTCTGTAGTACAAAAATGATTAATTACTTACAAAAAGTGTGGATGATAAATTACTGATAAATATAGGTCGGCAGTTTCTGAAAAATGTATGTATTAATTTTAATATTTGATGAACTATGAAACTGCACTATTGTGATGAATTAAAAAAAGCATATGTTACTGCAAAGTATATTCAATTGTGTTAAATTAATCAATAAATCAGTAAATAAATGTCAGTATATTTAATCATAACATCAAATAGTCAATAATATTTATACCAAAAAGTATCTACTAATCTATACCAGCTTGAATATTTACAAAATGAAAATCGAATACAAACTAGGATTAAATTCTAACTTTACTAATAATTATCTTGATACAAATTAACTATTGCCACAAAAATCTTAACAGTGAAATTAATTAATCTGAAACTTCTAAAACGTGTGAAGCATTAGGCATAAGTTGTGCATGGATATCGCTGACTTCTTTCATGAAATATGTTTAACCAGTAGCTAACACCGTTAATACTGAAAGTTACTTCTTGCGAGTTGTTTTGTCAAAAGCAGGCGTTCAGCATACACAGAGCGCTAATAAAAACTCTTTGGTGATACTGGTTGACTGTTTCATATACAGCAGCCGTTAAAATAGCCAATTATGTACTTTAAAAAAATGTATTTTGTCACCAATTGTTCTATATTTTGTTGTATAATAAATGATTTTATATATTTTCTAAATATTCTGGTACAGCGTTTCCCAACCGCCAGTCCGCGGACCGGTGCCGGTCCGTCAGGAATTTTTGCCGGTCCGCAGAAAAATAACAGTGTTTTTCAAAATTTCAGTAAAAGAATTTTTTAATTCGTGTTATCCTGGAGCTGACGTATAGTCAAATGGTTTATCGAGGTTGACGGTATTGATAGGTAGTAGTAGATAATCTCGCATTTTAGAATTTTTAATCTAGTTCGGCTCGCACGGGTCTAGGCATACCGGAACCGAAGGAATTTTTGTCTTGCGTCCCGATTAACGCGAACGATCAAAAGTCGGTTTCCGCAAGGCCGCAAAACTTGCTTCTATCCGGACCGTTTTTGTGTATCGATGCTTTGGGTAGTTTTCGTCTCGGATTTGTAGTCTCGACTGTCTCCGGTAAATTGGGTTATTGGGTGTTCGGGAGACCACACGACGTTCACCCATAAAACTGGCTGTCTTCTACCCTATCCTGCTAGATGGGCAACGGATGAAGCTGTCAGAATAAGTGTGTGGTAGAGAAATTCGTGAGAATTCTCGACGGTAACTCATACCGATCAGGGGGAGCCCTGATAGATGAGACCGGTGTGGGCGGATTCGAATCTCGCCTGGGATAAAGTCATTTATGGTCACCAACGGAACCCGCTGTTTGACCGAGGTCATTTATGGTCACCAAGGAACCCGCTGCATGACCAAGGTCATGTATGGTCACCAAGGAACCCGCTGCTGGACCGAGGTCATTTATGGTCACCAAGGAACCCGCTGCATGACCGAGGTCATGTATGGTCACCAAGGAACCCGCTGCTTGACCCAGGTCATTTATGGTCACCAAAGGAACCCGCTGTTTGACTGAATCTCAAGTGCGGAGAATAGAAGTGAGGTTATCCCGCTATTGGGCAATGGGAAACTGCAGGCCGCCAGGTAAATGTGCTTAGGAGCTAACCCGACCACCCTATGATCCGGACTGCAGCCGGGTACAGTGATTGGGAGAAGCTCTGATAGCCATTACACTTAAGGATAGTTGAAGCGAATAGATAGCCTCTCACTATCAAGACAACTTCACCAAATACGGGTACGCACCGGGAGTCTATAACGTGTAGACTTAAACGAAGCTCTGTCGAGGGCCCACCAAGTCTAAAATTGGTAGATTGGAGTGGCAAAACCATTAAAAAACCAAGTTCCGCCACAATTGAGGTTGGATTCGATCGGGCAGTGGTCCCACTTAATAACAGCGTTAAGTTGGGGAATAGTCCTATTGCTGGACGAGGTACCTTAGGCCCGTATGAAAGAGGACGGGGGCGTGCCGGTGGGTGAGCAACGCGCAATGAGCAATTGCTCCGGCACTATGCCCGAGTTAGCTAGTAGGGGGTGGATAGGCAACCTCGCTCCGACCAGTGAGCTGATCTGGTAGCAATTGCTGTACTGCCGGTTATGCAACTTACGCGCTGATGGGGCGTATCTCAATCACTTCCTTCTGGAAGGGAACGTGGGGGTATGTTTATACGGGTACCCCACGTAAAACAATTACAAATTCTTGTCTCCGGTAAACCATTTAAGCGGAGACGGCAAAAAACTGCCCTCGCCTTACGGTAGGTCAGAGCGAAAATCTGACCCCGGAATCTTTCTACCGGAAAAGTTTTTTGGCTATACTTTTCCGGAAGCTAGGGGTGACGTGGGGGTTTTTGGGAACAATCAAACATGTATTGGTAGCATTCGCTGTCATGCGGCCGGTTATGAGCGGTGCATCTATTGGTTTTCCGTATCTACAGTCCTCTCCACTCTAGGGAACTCCTCCCGCTTTCCTCGAGTGGCGGTATCTCGGAAACCATAGCAGCCAAAACGACTATCTTGGGCATCAAACAATGGCTAATCCCAAAATGTTTCCTCTTCAAATGCCATGTAAAACCATATGAAAATTTTTTTATTTGTTTTTCACCCCAGAATCGTGTTAAAGTAATATTGCCGCCACCAGCTTAATCGAGCTCCTAAGTAGAAACCAGTTTTGGAGATCTAATATGATTGCCTCTTGGGTCGTTTAAGCCTATTCTCGACGTTTTTGATCGCCGCTCCCGAAACCCACTCGTCAGCGTATTCGGTTATATCTCCGCTCCCTGTCGAGATATCTCGTTCTGGTTTTGAACGACGGACCGCCCTATGTGTGTCGCACCCATTTATGGTCTTCGGCGGCGCACCCTACCCTGCCATCGCTTCTCGACGTCCGTTTGGCGACAAGAAAAAACCCTGGCCTCTCGATACCCGTCGATTTCGGGTCGGTCCCCGTTTTGGTCGTTCGAGGTTTGGTATGCGGGAAGTGGTACAAAAACCGACTTTTGTTATTATAAAAAATAGATATTTATTTATTTTAGATTGTTCTTGCACAATGTAAAAGTAAATTTATTATTATAAGATTTATTTTGCGAAATGTTTTCTTTAATTTTTTGCCTTACCAGTCCGCAAGCAAATGCTAAGTCGTTTAGCGGTCCGCGAACGAAAAAGGTTGGGAACCGCTGTCTAGTATATTATAGCAAACAAAAAATGTATGAATATTTGAGGCTTTTTACGAAAAACAGGAAAAACTAAAAATATGTCATTAATTTTTAATAATATCAATAACTTCAGTTAATAACGCCTCAGGGGGACTGCTTAGTGCTTAATTTATTTTAGATTGTTCTTGCACAATGTAAAAGTAAATTTATTATTATAAGATTTATTTTGCGAAATGTTTTCTTTAATTTCTTGCCTTACCAGTCCGCAAGCAAATGCTAAGTCGTTTAGCGGTCCGCGAACGAAAAAGGTTGGGAACCGCTGTCTAGTATATTATAGCAAACAAAAAATGTATTAATATTTGAGGCTTTTTACGAAAAACAGGAAAAACTAAAAATATGTCATTAATTTTTAATAATATCAATAACTTCAGTTAATAGGCCTCAGGGGGACTGCTTAGTGCTTAATAAATATAGTTAAGCGCTGTCGTTATAAAAAAGCTTGTAATCGAGTAAAGTATGTATGCTTTGAGTTTAAAATTTCAGTGCCGCTAGAAAAAATATATTTCGGCAAAAACATTCCCTCAAAATAATGTAGATTATAAACTCGGTTCACACCTGTTCATATTTATGTCGGATATCAGTAACGTCAGCATCGCATTGCTTCAAATGGGGACGGAAATAAATTTAAAATGTAGCAGTGGTGTTATGCAGAGTGGTAACTTAAAAATAAGAAAGCAATCAGCACGAAACAAACCATTTGGGAACTACCCACCTATAACATACAAAAGCTTAATCTAGGACACTGGGGAATGATAAAAACTAGTTGAAAGTTGCAAGTAATTTATATCGTAGGTTGAATTTATGAGTAACATACGTGTTTGATAATTTAGCTTTAGGTTTATAAAAATGAATTTGCTTGGGGCATTTGCAAAATAATGAGTTAATTATATATTTTATTATAATAATTAAATTTATTTGAAATATCATACCTTAATTATTAGGAATTTTTTAATATTTTTTATTTAATTGCTTACTCTAAGACACCTCTTGTTTCAAAGTTAATTCAATCTCCAAAATCTAGCTTGCCCTAAATGGAGCAGTAAATGGTTTTCTATTAAAATTTGATATTATTTGCATACCTATAAATCAACGGAAGTATTTAAAGATATACAAACATTTACTAGAAACAGAAAACACATGGTCAATTAACCCTAATCGATTCAGTTCTAGGAAAATTGTTACGACTACATTTATAAATTATTTACTTTTGTTGTAAATAATTCTTTCTAATATATTTGAATAGAAAAGACGCGAGAATGGTGCATTTTGTTCAATAAAATTCAATTTCTGAAATGCTTTCAAGAATTGGTAATTATGGATACATCTTAAAGTACTTTTAAGAAACTGCTAAATAGTTATGTGTTATGTAATTAATAATTCGAAATAATGATTTACAACATAACTATGAAGGAAATTCCACCATTTTCTATATACATCTTTCACTTTACGACAATTAAAGTTTTTATGTCCCTCTCTACTTCCTCCTACTACTTCTTCCGCTCCTTCCAATACAACCTTTGAAAAAACTATCTTCGGTTCTTTAAACCGATTCTTTTCACTCTCGGATTGTTCTCTTCTCGATTGGTAGATATAGTCCCCATGCATTTACCGTCAGATTTTTTTCTCTGTTTTATCTAAAACGCACTTGCATATATCACCAGTGTTCTAATAACTACCTTGTAAATATGCACATTTAACCTTTTGACGTATTTTTATTTTTTAAGAGTTTATTTAGTGTATGCTTATTTTCTTACATCGATCTTGCTTGTACATCTTTAGTTTTATTAATATACCTCATGAGCACCGTTAAATGAATGAAAGAGGAATAATAATAATATAATATAATAACAATTGCTACCCATTACCCAGAAAACCAGACCCCAGAAAGTATCAAGCTTGTGCGGGAGGGAGGAGCGATTATTACTGTTACGCAGGGCCAACGTGTTTTACAGATGATATAGCACAAACCTCACATTTGTGTTACAGCTAAGGAAAACTGCAGAAAACTTTAATCAGATCTGCCGGTGCCGAGAATATGTATAGATTTTACATGGTAACCCAAAACGGATTTCAAATTCAAAACGATCAACTTATCTATATTCTAAAAGTTCATATTAATATGTACTAAGCAAAACATTATGAAACTACTGATTATTTTATAGTTTTGATGGTAGTAATCGATTTAAAATCAAGGTATTAAAAACATTTTAAACAGTTTTATTATTTTATTTATTAAATTTGTAACGAAGTTTCTTTATTTTTGATTATTTATTTTGAGTATACGAGTGAATATGCTTATCATCTGTGCAATCTCAGACCGCTCAGATAAGCGGCCGACTTAAGCGGGAGCACGTGTCCCTTCTACAACCGATATTTGGCGCGCGCCGCTCTGTTTGACTCTTACCATTTTCCCTACGCTCCGAGAGCACTTATATAAAGACGTGTGTCGGTGGATTTATTGAGTCCGTGTCCAGCAACCCTTTTATCATTACCCTTTTCCGAGACCTCGCTGAGCGTAGCCTGGGGGTCTCTTCATTGTGCTCCTTACCCTTTTGCGAGACCTCGCTGTTCCTTTCTCCTTACCATTTTCCGAGACGCGTAACCTGGGGTCTCTTCCCTTGCACTCCTTACCCTTTTCCGAGACCTCGCTGTGCGTAGCCTGGGGGTCTCCTCCCGTTCACCTTATTCCAGTCCGTCCACCCTTACCCGACATCCCGTTTCACGACCCTGTATCCCGACTCCATTCCTTATGCTTGCTTGTATTGCACTCCGCTTGTTGTGGCTACCGTAGATAACCGAGAAATTCTAGGGTTAGAGATTAAAGCTTGCTGGAGTGTTGAAGCTTTCGGGAAAATAAATATTATTGGTTTTAATAATTGTGTTTTTTATTTACTAGCATTAACTCCCTTCCATTTTGTGAAAGCTTAAGAGACAGGTAAAGTGATCCAGACTGGGCTGACTTCAGTAACCCCAGCAGTTTCCTGGATTATCTTTTCTTCACTAGCAGTTACCCGGGTCCGTGCAGCATACCACGTTAAAATAAGTGGCTCCCACGAGCCACTAGCCAGCAAACCCACCCCCTTACAAATTATTATTTCTAAATGTGACTGTACTTTTCCTTGTGTGCATTTCGCAGCCAGACTAGTTGTGGCCGTACGTTTGTCTACACTTTCCGAGTCTAAGCTGCTCATTTAGTATTTGAAATATTTTAAGTACGCCTTGAGACACTCTGTTTGGCTGTATACTTCTTCTCGCAACTCCTTTTGCCGCTTTAGGCGTCAGAGATATGCCTGTATGCAAAATGTATACATATTAAATATAAAATAAATTATATAAAATTGTAATAAATTTTAAGATAAAAATATTATTTGGAAAAACCTTAAAAATTAATATTTTATTTTTAAATATTTTTGTTGGGTTGAGGGTGCAAAGTGTACGGGCGCATTTTTTCTTTATTATTTTTCTATTGTCTTTAGCTAGCTTTGTCTTCGCTCTATTTTAAATATTAAGCAAAGTATAATTCCACAGAATTCCCTTTTTCGTACCCGTTAAAATAAATTTATCTTTTGTGTAAAAGCATCGTATTCGTTTTTAGTCGTGTACAAAAAACATTTCTGCTCATGGTATTGTAAAAATACAAACGAAGTAAAACGAAATATTATGATCTCTTTATGGCAATCTATACCTAGACAGTAGTCTGACGCAAAATATCTTCAACATTAAATGTTCACAAAGAAACAAACTACTTTTAGAACTATAAATTTATGGGTATAAGACATTGTATGATTTGAATTCTGATAACAAGCTTAGGTCTTAAAGTTTTATAGTGCCTGCATTTTTTTAATAAACACCCTAATTAAACGGACGGTCGGTTTTGTTACGGAACTCTTAAGGAATAGATTAAATCTTAGAAAAATACATATATTTTTCGCTCAGTCACAGACGACGTGCAGAAGACTCTAGTTAATGAATTTGTTTCGTGTTGACTAATAAAATGCGAGCGGGTATTACATATTAGGTTGCAATCTTGCGTTTGGTTTTAAAAAAGTTCTGGTTTAGTCGGGTCCAAAAGTTTTGTATAAAAAATGCATAACTAATATAAGTTATGTATTCTATTTTTAATGCCTTTTATTGTTTTTTTTTGTAAGCTGGTTTTTGTGTTTAAAGTCTACAAAAGTAGTTTGAAATCGGAATTTTATTAAAATTTATGTTTATGCTTTATCTGTTGGTCATAATGGAAACATCTATTTGCATTTGAATTTCTATCACTGGATGAGAATACTTAATATCTCCAAATCAACTCTCTAAACTACTTTATTCCAAGATTATTCGTCTCTTCAATGTAAGTATTTAGGAAAAGAAATGTTTGCAAAAACGTTATTTTTTTAAATAAAAAATTTCTGCTATAGCATTTAATGCTATGTACAGCGATAATAATGCTCTTTGTTTTAATGAAACTAAAAGAACAATAAATTGTACATTTTACATTATAAATTACAAAGCTTATTTTCAGAAAATCCTGAAAATCCTGTTTAAAAATTATAACGCTCAAACGAGGAGCGCTTTATTAACTTTATTAAAAAATCAAATTTTTAAAGAAATAACAAATTGAATATGTTATGTATGTAATATGAAACTTATACCGGTATTTCTCTTTTCATAAAAATTCATTATTTATACTAAAAATTTTTGTTTTATTGGAACGTTTGGCTTTATTCATCATTTAAAGAAAATAGTTAACCCCCGATGGGAAATAAATGTAAATACACACTGAAGGCAGAAAGCTTTTTCCTTCAAGATTGTACATATATCATAAAGTTTAGAAACATGATAATAATAGTAATGTCAGATATTCAAGCTAATTGTTTTCTCTACTACAATACCCGACTATCTCTTTCAATAAAATAACCTATTTTCTAATATGAGTTAGTTGAATAGATTGCTACGAAGCCATTTGAAACTTACCTATTCAGAGTTAATCTTTGTATTTGCTGTAGAATGTAATATAATATATTGCTTTAATTACTGAATACCCTTATTTACAAGAACTCTGTATAAAGTTTCCCTATTATAAATAACTTACGGCAAGATTTAATTTCTGAACTTAAGTTAGTAGTAGTGCTCACGGTAGTTTCCGTTTATATAGGTATATCTACCTTTTGATCTACAAAAACTGCTTTTAAATTAAAGATAACAACTTTAATCTCCCTGGTGTTTCAATTCTGACTGGTTTAAAAAATTTTATTTTTGTGGCTTGTAGGTGATAACGGGTGTTAATATTGCGCACCAAATTTATTTACCCCCATAGTTAATCCTATGCACGTTTACCGCACGGTCCTAACGACTAGAGGATGAGTAACCGAGTAGGTAAGGCAATACTGGAGTAATGTTTTTTATAATAGTAATAATAATTTTATTTCCCCAAAAGAATCAAACCTTATAATATGAAAAGTATGTAAAAAGAGTTACCTTACTGTAACTATAATATTACTTGTAGCTTACTAGGTACTTTGAGCATGTTAATAAGCAAAATTATGTAACAAGCTCAATTTTGAGGACATTTATTTCTCTTCGCTTTAAGTTTAAAAAGGTATCAGTCTACAATATTTCCGTCTTTGTATCTGTTAAAATAAAATTATCATTTTAAAAACAAAACTCTCTTTTTCCGAGATCACATTCCTGTTTAGTCACGCATGTAAAACATTTCTGCTTATTCTATCGTAAAAAAGGTACGAAATAAAAGTTAATCCTTTTAATGTATTGTAATAAATTGTGTGGCCAAACAGGCTGTTTAAAGAAACATTTCTTCAACATTAAAATGTTCACAAAGGAACAAAGCGCTTTTAAAACTGTTTAAAAATGTTTTACGACACATCATTATATAGCGAAGTTTAATAATAATAATAATAATAATTCTTTATTTCCCAACAGATTACATATACCCAATAAACGGGAAAAAATAAGTATACAAAAAAAAGTTACAAGCAAAGAAACAATAATACTTACAAACTAAATATATTTTACATAAGATTCTCCTGGTAATTAAAAATTGTAACATGTAATATTGTTGATAAGTTATCATTCATTATATCACAATTTGTACATATAGAATTAAAATTATGGCACATTATTGTTATCGGACTGCTTACCATAACATTGGTTCTCGCAAATGGAACATAAAAAAATAAAGTCTTTCTGGCATTTGCTCTTGGTACTTTAAACCTAATCTTTTCTAAGAGGTATGAACAGTTTAAGCTGTTATGGAGTAAATTATACAGAAATTTTATGCTACCTTGAATTCTCCTTATTTCTAAAGTATCCATTTTAAACATACTCAGAGAATTGGAATAATCAAAATCATGAGTAGGATATACATCAGTCATAACATAAGTAGCAAATTTTAAAAATCGACGTTGAACTTATTCCACATGTTTAACATGGGTATTGTAAATGGGGTACCAAATAATAGAGCAATATTCTAATTGAGATCGTACAAAGGTAATGTATAACGTTCTTAAACAGAGCGGTTCTGAGAAGTATCGACAATTCGATAAATAAAGCCAAAAGCTTTACTGGCTTTAAGCACCATTTGAATTAAGGAGTCAGGTAAACCTATATATTTTAATTTATTAAGAAGTAGATATAAATTAATTTGATCGAACGCTTTTGAGATGTCTGTGTATATAACATCAATTTGCCCCTTCAAATCTAACGCTTCAGAGACATACTGCGTAAAGCAAGCCAGTTTAGTTGTAGTAGATCTTTGTGACATAAAGCCATGTTGGTAAGGCGAGATATAAGGTTTAACACTTGTGTAAATGGTATTATAAATGATTGTTTCAAATACCTTTGCAAAATTACACAGAATAGATATTGGACGATAGTTGCTAATAAGCTTTGGATCGCCGCTTTTCAATACTGGACAAATACGTGCTTGCTTCCAAATTTCTCCAAACACTTTTGTACTTAACATAAGATTAAACAGCTTGTGCAAAGGTTTAGCAAAAATGGGACAACAATCACGTATTAGAAAACTAGGGATCAGATCAACTCCGGCAGTTTGTTTGCTTTTTAATTTTTTAATAGCAGCAATGACGCTACATTCCGAAATATTATCAGTGCTTATTATTGGCAAGTTAGTATTTATTATCGGAGAATTCGAAGCAAGAGCAGGATCTGATTGAACATATACACTTGAGAAGTACTCAGAAAAAGCATTGACAATGGCGTCGGGTGTGTCCAATTGTTGGCCATCAGATGCAACCATTGAGCCAGGGATTCTAGTTTGTCCTTTTTTATTTCTAATAAAAGACCAGGAATTTTTAGGATCCTTATGGATATCATTTTGTACATTTTCAATGTAATACTTATATGCAACTGATAACTCTTGTTTAATGATGGCACGCAAGCTTCGAAATTGTAAATAATGGAATGTTAGATTAAACTTTTTGTATAAGCGATGAACATTATTCTTTTTTCGTATTAATGAAATAATTCGATTTGTATACCATGGTGGAAAGCGACGTCTACTTGCATGTTGTAATGGAACGAACTCGTCCATAATTTTGTATAGGTGGCGATAAAATTCGGAGCAGGCATTGTTAACATCATTATAACTATCCAAGAAAGACCAGTCATAATTAAGTAAGGCAGTGTATAATTTAGGAGAGTCAGCTTTTTTAATATTATAAACTTTCGTATTTACATTACAAACAAATTTTTGTAAGGGCTTGGGTACTTCTATAGAAATGCAAAGAGCAGGATGATATTTATCTTCTTCAGTCAATGGAGATATATCTCTGTTAATGAACGTTATAACATTAGATAGGACTAGATCTAGGGTTCGATTAAGTATATTTGTAATATTATTATACTGATTAAGTCCTAAAATGAGTTCATAGTTTCTGAGTATCAGATAAGATCTATCTGAGGTATCACGTCCATAAGATGGTATATTAAAATCACCTAAAATAATTATGTTACCTTCGTGCGATACGTTCATTGCAGATAAGGTTTCGGTATTAATGGCACTTTGATACGTTGGTTTTAGTTATTAAAATTTTGTAGTGTCTGAATTTTTTAAACACACAAGAAAGATTTTTATCTAACCCAAGTAGCACAACCATATTGTTCCAATATTAGGCCAATGCCGAAGATATATTGGGCCAATGAAAAATATGGACATTCTGCAATATTGGCCCAACAACATAATCCCAATATTTGCCCAACATCATATGCCAATGGTAATGTTAGCCCAATAACTTATATCAATATTGTCGTCCAAAATAAATAAGTGCTAGTTAAAGTACCTTTATAATTGACCTTACATTATACAAATTCCATTTATCCACTATGCTGTTACTGTATTTTCTGGAAAAAATAATTAATTTTAACTAAGAGAACATTTTAGATTTTCGAACTTAACACATGCATAGTACCTAGAGTACATCACAGTACTTTAGATTCGTAATGTAAGTAATACCTAAAGTCATTGATAATGTTGAATATCAAAATTACAAGCCACAGTTCTCTGCTCAATGTTCACAACTTGGTAATTGACAACAGTAACCTCAAGAAAAAACAAGATTTGTCGTTTACGAACAACGCTTTCATTAAACGACCATGAAACTTAGCGAATCGCCAGCCACCTACAGGAAGAGTCAGTAACTACAAAACAAATGCTACGGAATCACATGATGCGCAGATGCCACGTTTTATTTTCTCCACATCCAACTGCTCAATCAAGTTATCCGAATTATTATGTTAATTCTGATATTGTCAATTAAAACTACTTTTGAGATAAATTACGTCATAATTATAAGCAATGTCATTGTTAAAGTAACTATTTTTATGTCTCTGAATCAATACTGGATTCTTGGCATAAATGACTACTTAAATATTGCACATAACATAGTAAATCACATCTAGGGCCAACATTGATAAACCCAAATACCGACTGAAACAAGTAAATCAATGCTGAGGTAATGTTGGTCTACATTTCCAAAACAATATTGCGTCAGTATTGGCAGGATATTGTAATAACAAAAAAACTGAATCAATATGAGGCTAATATGAAAACAATGTCTAGCCAATGTTATGTGCTACTTGGGAAATTTGTTATTTTAGAAAGAACGTCACGTTTTACACGTGATTGAGTAAATAATTCTCCCTTCTTAAATTTTAGAATGTTAGGTATGCACATTTTTCATTTCGAGAAAACATTCTCAAAAGGTGTATGTGGATCTTCGGTTTGGTTTTAGGAAAGTTCTGGTTACGGTATCGTTTACTAGGGTTTATTGTTTAAATCCATGGGTGTGTGGAAATCGAGGGTTGCCGGAATTCGTTTAATAATTTGAAGTAATAAAACGTACAAGAACTAACGTATAACCAAACCTTCTTACAAAAATTAGAGAATTTATTTCGGAGTGGTTATCACTTTCTTTTCTACTTGTTAAAGAGAATCCTTTGTGGCATTGTTGAAATTAATAAATAATATTAAATTTTGAAAGTTTTGTGTTTTAGTTAACTTGCATACTTTTCCTGGAAAAGTTATTAATAACTATGTAGTCAGTTTTGTTTTTGTATCATTTTAGGTCTGCGTACAGTACGTAATAACTAAATTATTAAAACATAAATTAAAATTAAGTCAATAGGTCCAAAAGTAAAATGATTGCAACGTCCAAAGATTTAGTTTTTATAACAGGAGTTCAGCGTTCAACTACAACTGTTACGTCCAAGCATCTTTAATTTGGACAGTGTTTGTTTTTTGATTATTATTAGTATTAGGCGTGCCAATGTGGATTAAAGTATCAAAAATAACAGAATTGCACAATTTTGTATTCAACTACCAATTCTCTATATTCTGAGCGAAATATTTAATTAATATCGTTGGAAAACAAAATGATCACTTCAGAAAACATGAGAATGGTACGTCCTCTATTGTTTAGCGGAGGTAAATATAGAATATTAGAAAAAATAAAAAACAAGCAAATTTTGATGAATGATAATGATGGAGGTAAATTATAATAAAAATAACAAGAATAACAATAATAAATGTTTGCTATCCAATAAAATAATATAGGAATTTCTAGTCAGTTGTGTAAAGGGCACAACTCACTGTCACCTGAACTGACGAACCGTCCATGACGCTAAGTCTATATTTACTGTGATATATTACAGTAAAATAACGTATGCCTTGAAATTATTTGAATTGTGTTTATTAAGATGAAAGAATATTAATAAGTTAATAATTACAAAAGTCTGTTTATTTATTTAGTATTCTAAAATAATAAACAAAAATTCTATGATTTTAAGCAGGTCCGTCTTTTATTTACTGTAATAAATTAGAGAAAATGTAAACCGTGCATCACTATTAGATGGTGTTCCAATCTCAAGGTTCTGGAAGATATTAATACGTCACCTTTATCATTTTTTGTATTAATTAAGTACCTTAATACTCTTTACTGTTATGCACTATTATGAATGTAAATAAATACAAACAAGCCAAAAATAATTAAGCACCAGTCATTAACAAACATACATTTGTTTAGACCTACTGATTTAAAAGGAATTATATTTATGCAAAAAACATGTTAATTTTTATTTATTGCATAACTATTTTGTTACTGTTTAAGAATACTTTGAATTAAACAAGTAGATTTGTGTAGACATTATGATGCTAGTACCACGCCATCTCTTATTTGGTGTAATAATTCCAGTTGCAAAAATAAACCGTACGTCATTACGGTTCATGAGCTGACACCAAGGTCGACATTCGGGTTAATAGTGAGTAGAGCCTTGAAGGTTAATACACCGAATTTGATCAACAAGTTTAGTTATTGAAAAAAATATTTTGTATATTAAGTAAATAAAATAAGTAAATTCAGAAAGTTTTGATAATAATAAAAATGGATCTGCTTGATGTGTATATCGCAGATAATCATAACACTAAATTAATCTCCATACAAAGAAGATAAAATTTGTGAAATCTCCAGCAATATAATATAAATACAAAGATTAGTTAAAGTTTCACAAGTTTTATTAATATCTTAACCTGACAATATTGTTTCGACACTGTGTCATTATCAAAGGTAGATAAGATTGATAAACAAACACGTTGCTAAGGATAAATACATACAGAAAATAGGTAACTAGATACAATACATAACAAAAACTAAATATCTAACACTTCTAATAAAGGAGAATTAATAAGCTCAGTTTTTCCATTCATTAAAGGTACTGTGCGTTTATGTCTGTATATTTCAAAAGCTTCTAAAATGTCTAATTTGTGTTGTTGCAAAAATGTAAGAATTTAATGTTGTTTTTAGGTGTCATTGGGTGGTTCTGTTCCAAAATGTGTTTGGCATAATTCGAATTTTCTGGATGTTTAAGTCTATAAGAGCGTACGTGTTCTTTGTATCTTATGTCGAAATTTCTAAGTGTTTGGCCAATATAAACCGAGTTAGTAGGTATTCCACCCATTGAGATGCCTCCCACTCCTTTTTTTTTGGCCACGCCTACTGCTCTCTGATTGGCTATCCCTACTCCTGTAGCTCCTCCCCTTGCTTCTGATTGGTCGACGCCATTTTGAATCGCCATTTTGAATCGCTATTTTGAATAGCCATTTTGAATCACCATTTTGAATAGCCATTTTGAATCGCCATTTTGAATCGCCATTTTGAATAGCCATTTTGAATAGCCATTTTGAATCGCCATCTTGGATCGCCATTTTAAATAGCCATTTTGAATCGCCATTTTGAATAGCCATTTTGAATCTGTCAATTTTGAATGTCATTTACCTATCCGCCATTTGTATCTATCATTTTCAATTTGTCATCTTAGATTTCCCGCCCTTGGATTTGAATTTTTAGTAATTTAATTCGCGGGGTCATTAGCGGATCATTTTTTTTATCTCGCGGGATCATCTGCATATCTCATCTCTCATCTCCCTCTCTCTCCTCATTTCCAACTTGTCATCATTTCCCGCTGAAAGATTTGAATTCCTAGCGCTGCTAATGCCATCTATCGGTGACGTCATATGATCGGTATAGTAGATTTCTATACGCCTGTAGATAGGCAACCCGCTATACTTTTTTACAAAACCAATGGAGCCGGCAGGGTTTGAACGCTCGACCGTCTGGTTATAAGCTTAGGACTTAACCATTACACCATGAAGGTAATCTATTAAAGCACTGTAAACGGGTTATAAAAAAAATTGTTGACTAGCGACCACGTACTCATAACATAATACATGTTAGTAATTTCATATTATCAGATATGATATCCATTATCTCAACAAAATTATTAGCAAAGACGTGTTTCAGTTATAAGTTTAAGCGATAACAAAATGTCCATAGCTTAACCCCGAGACCACGGAGCTTGTCTTTTAAATTACTGCATACGAGTTATTTCTAAAAATGCTTTCACGTATATTTGATTAAATCCAATTTATTTAAAAATAATTCCCGGAAAATATTTATAAATATTGTACATTAATAATATTAAATCTTTAGGATTCAAAAATTATAAGCCAATTATGATTATTATCATGAGTCATTGAGATGAGACAATTATTAACCTTATATGAGCCAATCGTGAAGAAACTCAAGAAATTTTTCTTGATACATCTTAAATATAACAATTTGAAAACTATATACAGATATTATTACTACATGAGGCCCGTAACATCAGTCGACCCGCGGCTTTTTATATCAGTACAAAATAATTACATATAGTTATATTTACTATCTATTCTTTTAAACAGCTGTTATACTTTCCATGATTACTTTATAGTCGGGTATGTAGTACCATTATTATCCTACATTAACTTATATGAAAAATGAGATCGGTAAGGTAAAAACATGACGTCTTGATTGTAAACGATGATTTCACCATTGCTAATGAATTTCCAATTAGCGGGTGTAGAAAGTTAAAATTCAAACATGAAAAACTATTGGTTTAATCGAAATATTTTAAAAGTTGCCGACGGCTAATTATTATTTAATAGCAACCGTAAATTCTGAGTAAATCTGTTTGGATATTTCCTGAAGCCTAAATCAATTTTGTTTGTATTAAAATCTAGAAATTTCAGAAAAACGGTTTTAAAATAAATTGTATATAGTTATACATTGTGAAATAAAAAAAATGCAAGAATAAAATACGTACACGGATTAAACTAAACTATATATATTAAGAAATATTAATTACGGCTTTTATAGCATCTTACAGGAAAAAGATTAGAGTCAATCAAGATCACAACACATATCATTAACAAGATATCATAAATAAATATATTATATATTGAAGGTAAAGACATGAGGATATCCATCGTTTGACTAATGTCTATTTATTAAAACAAATAAGTTATGAAATGAAGCAGGGAGTCTATTCAATGAACATTGCCTAATACTTTTATGATTTTTCTAGCCTATAGATCAGCAGTTAGAAACACGGGCCTGCTAAA
The DNA here is from genome assembly GCA_929113105.1 of Agrypnus murinus. Classification (NCBI taxonomy): domain Eukaryota; kingdom Metazoa; phylum Arthropoda; class Insecta; order Coleoptera; family Elateridae; genus Agrypnus; species Agrypnus murinus. Next base: position 17,560,428 of record OV816024.1, on the reverse strand, counting down.
TGCCTGCAATTCACCTACCCCATCAATATGTTGTACAATTTTAGATATGTAATGTATACGTTTTGTTTCTTACTTAAGTCTATTTTGTTTGTATGTTTGTAATATTTAGACATTTACGAAAATTAAATCAAGCTGAACAGCAGATTACTATTTTAAATTTAATAGATCATACGAATTATCTTACCCTGTTCTGAATTACTGCTTTGTATAAATTGTACATTGTTTGTAAATGCTCTCTGAACTAAAATATTCATATATGAGAGAAATGTTATATAAGTCAATACAGCCCTATAACTATCATTTATTGAGCTATACAAAGAGATTTATATCTACGCTAAACTAAAGATTAATAGAAGTATTGCATTCCTGATATCATAAGATAACGATAAAACACATGATTATTCTTAGACTAAGGTCTAATTTAGGTAGTCAAAATGTAGGTAATCGAATTGTAGGTACATATCATGATGTGATATCATAAAATTATATTCTAGTAAGAATTGTAATAAAGTCACTGCTATAAATAACATCATTCTTTATCACGATCATCTATCATTATCAAAATCATCTAATGTCATGCAGAGTCAGCAGCTAGCTCCTAAGTTCGTATATGCGAGAAACTCTCTACCCGCTCTGAACAATCAATTACAAAAACTGGATGAGTTTCGGACGTATAGGTAGATAATTCCAAATTTTAATCCGTTTTCATTAATGAGTAGACCTAACATAACATTAGTTTTACCGTAGGAAGAAGGACCGCTCAGAATTGCTCTACAGGAAACAGTCTGACACTAGGTTATTCAGATCAAATATTACTTACAAATCGGAAAGGATATCTATGAAACTCGTGCTGAATTAAATGTAGGAACCTGAATGCGTGGCAGCATCCGTCGCTATTGCATCAACCGTTTCTTCGCATAGCTTTTAGTTTATCTGTGAGAAATTCTATTTTATTTAGTACATAAGGCGTAGATTAGATTATTAATCTACCCAAAAGATTCACCAAACATGGACCTGCTAAATGCCTGCAATTCACCTACCCTATCAGTATGTCGTACAATGCAAACATTTAATATTATTATTAAAATTTTATAAATAAAAACGATAAAAGAAGTTTATAGTTTTCATTTATTTTTATGTTAAACATATACGGTAGCAGGATCTAGATCGATGTATACAAATTCATATATGACAGAAATGTTATGTATCTCAATACATACCTAAAACGTATTCTTCGTATATTCAGTAAGAGCTACCCATTTTTTCTAGACATTCGAATTTTGAACAGCTTAATAATATGATTTCTCATTTAATCATAATTAGGTTGACTTTATATAGCATTTTTCAGGAAAACCTTCTTCAGAAAAACCCTAATGATTATTTAATTTACATAAAAAAAAAATTTAAAACATTTGATTACACAATAATCCCATTTTCGATACCTTCGAAATATAAGTCTATAACATATGTTTAGGTCTTTATAACTTTCAAACACAGGGTAGTTACCTCTTGCAAAATTTACAGTTATGAGAACCCTGAAAACTTAACCTGGAGAAATAAATCAGATAAATATTTTTCTTTTATTGAAACGATAAATTTGCATACTAATATATGAAAATAATATAATGTATAATGCCTGATAAATAAAATTGAAATTATTCTTATTCTTTTACAATGAAATTATTCTTTTACAATGAAATTTGTTTTGAAAAAACACGATGAAACGTTATGTATATTAATGCAGGAGTTCTGTTAACGCATTCGTTATTTAGAGATTCACTTATAAGTACACTATCTATTTAGCTGATTCAATAAAAATTTCGTTATTTTAAAATTCCTAACAAGGGACCTACTGATAAGCGTTATATTATACCAGGTACGTATGATACTCTACTACTGATTGCATACCTGATGAACGCAGTTGTACAAAGTAATATAGGATATACGTTACAGAGAAGTTTAATTTTCCGTGCAACAAATGACCTATATATATATATATATATATATATATATATATATATATATATATATATTTTATGTACTACAATGCTGACATTAACATATTTAGCGCATACCTGTTGAACATAGCTCTACAAAGTAATATTTAAAAGACTTAAAAGGCTTATATTTTAGAGATCGGATACAGTCGCATATATTCCTGTATATTACCTCTAAATTTTACTTTAACAATACATGTAGTCAGGTTTGGCGTAAATAACAATTAGGGATATCAAAGCCATACTAACTGAACGCTAACATAATATGCTCTACAGGTCAAACTCAATTAATTAACCCTGGGGCTATACATCCTTAGACTAGAAACAGTCTTGAAACAAAAATGGCTGAGTCCACCCTGTTAGACAAGAAATCAGAGTATGGGCGTGATAAATAAAACATATAAAGTTATTTTACAAACATTTATTTAGTATACATAACATAATACAAGAATATAGATCATAAGTTGTTTTCTATGACGACTGTTGTAGTTCTACGGGTCTCTGAGTCGTCGTATGCCCTCGCAGCAATACTAATACGTATAAAGTCCGACGACTGACTCATTGGAACTGTACCGGTAGCCCTTTCCTTGTTCAACTCTTCGTTACTATCATAGTTGGTAAACGAGGAACCACATTCATCAATACCCCAAATGCATGGCTGAAGTCATATCTTCTTCTTCTTCTTCTTCTGCCTCATCGATATCAATAGGTCCATTTGCTTCCTTTACCAGAGCCGTCTTTACAACATCTGCGTTATTATGTACGTTTTTAAATGCCTTTTATAGCTGTCGATGCGTGAAAGGTATTTGAAGCAATTAGAACACCGGACTTTGATTGATTCGTGAACGCTTTTCGTATGTCTTTTAAGCTGTCAGAGCTTGAAAAAGTTTTGACACAGCTAGAACAGCAGATTCTGTTTGAATCGTGTATGGTTTTAACGTGTCTCTTGCAGGTGAATGGCCTCGCGAAAGACTTGAAGCAAACCGGACACTGTATTTTGCAATCCTGTCGACCAGAGCCATTGTTCTTCTTACGCTGCTCCATCTCGACTAATGAAGGAACAGGAACACTATCCGTCTATTTATACTGATCGACCAGAGCAATCGGTTGTTCTATCCTAAGTTGAGAAAATAATTATACTATGTAAGCTTAGATACGCTACATATGATTGCGAGCCTGAGTATAAGCATAAACCCTATACTACAGATTTTTATCCTTTTTTCATTATATCTACTACAGCCGAGGTGAAGAATAGGTACATTTAACATGCGTATGCTACAATTATCTAATTTCTAGTTTTCTAGACGTAATGTAATTTTGAACAGATTTTAACCCTTTTCGTTATATCTACTACCCTTGTAAGCGATTTCTACATATACGTTCTTATTGTTTATACACCATATAGATATTCGTAGCATCTAAAGTAAACTCTTATTTAAACGTTATTTTACAATATATCATACATTTCAGCAGCTCGTATGATTATCCGTCTCTATCGTAACCCAGTATGTAAGGACATTATGTTAAATACTATCTCATACATGTAAATAAACATTTCTTTAAAGAGTTTGTTAGGTCACCTAATCTGTTATAATATTACTATGATATTAGATCTCGTCGATTACAGTTTTACCATTAGGACATACTTAGTAGGTTATATGTGCTAAGTAAAATAATAAACAGATATTTCGAAAATTTTATGCATTCTTGAGAGAACGGGGTATAATATTTAAAAACACACTGTAGAAAACATATCAACAGAGAAAGGGAATACATAAATACAGTATGTTTTGTATGATGAGTTGTCGTCAGTTTAAAAGAAATAAGTTCGTCGCCATATTTAAACGTTATTTTACAATACATCATACATTTTCAATAGCTTCGAAATACGCAGATATGTAATAATATACTATATACTCTTGTAGGTTATTCAACGTATCTATAGTAAACTCTTATGATTAATAATAATCTGTAACCTTATTGTTTTTTATTACATCACAGGTTAGAGCATACGAATATAATTTAGGTTAGATTAGGTTAGAGCCTACGAATACATTTTTAGGGCAGAACGTAGGGAGCAGAGTAAGTACAAAACAACATACTTTCATACAAGAACGTTTATTGATACGAGTAGTTTGACGCTACTTAAAACATAATACATAACTTATATATATAATATCTATTAAAATAGTACATTTCGTATACACTAATAATGGTACTACATACCCGACTATAAAGTAAACATGGTAAGTATAACAGCAGTTTAAAAGAATAGATAGTAAATATAACTATATCTAATTATTTTATAAAATACTATGTTAACTAAGAGGTTATATACAGAATATATACGCCTGTATTCGACCTCTAGAGGGTTCATAAGACCAGACTAGACCAGACCAGACCACACCAGACCAGACTAGAGCAGACCAGACCAGACCATACTAGACCAGACCAGACCAGACCAGACCAGACCAGACCATACCAGACCAGACCAGACCAGACCAGACCATACCAGACCAGACCAGACCAGACTATAGATGATAGATAGTAAAATCATGAACAATTATACCACCTGTAATATAATAGAGCTTACTTGATATTTTAAAATTAGTGGCTGAATCTAATTATTACAGAAATTCAATTGTAGAAACTGAAGATGTAATCTTTAAAACATCTAAAGTTAGAAGTTTTTAGTAGTCAGGTCAGATTAATAGAGGGTGTTATAATCAAATCGTTTTTTTTAGAAACTATTTGTTTTGTAAGATTGGCGCCGTAAAGAAAAACAACATAGCTGTAAAGACTAGACCAGACCAGACCAGACCAGACCAGACCAGACCAGACGAGACCAGACCAGACCAGACCAGACCAGACCAGACCAGACCAGACCAGACCAGACCAGACCAGACCAGACCAGACCAGACCAGACCAGACCAGACCAGACCAGACCATACCAGACCAGACCAGACCAGACCAGACCAGACCAGACCAGACCAGACCATACCAGACCAGACTAGACTAGACTATAGATGATAGACAGTAAAATCATGAACAATTATACCACCTGTAATATAATAGAGCTTACTTGATATTTTAAAATTAGTGGCTGAATCTAATTATTACAGAAATTCAATTGTAGACTCTGAAGATGTAATCTTTAAAACATCTAAAGTTAGAAGTTTTTAGTAGTCAGGTCAGATTAATAGAGGGTGTTATAACCAAATCGTTTTTAGAAACTATTTGTTTTGTAAGATTGGCGCCGTAAAGAAAAACAACATAGCTGTAGTCTTGATTTTGAAATTGAGATAGCTCGGAACAAAACGATGAATACAAAGTTTAGAAGTTTATTTCAAAATTCTGTGATAAAAACATTAATTCTTCTTTACTTTACTTTAAAACCCAAGATTGCATGATAAATCAATATAATATTAATATAAATGATTAAATTAAATGAAGCAATCTAGGTTAGACTCCCAAAAATTATATTAAGGTTATAGATTTTAGACCCCGGTTGTTGCAAAGATTCAAGAATCTCTATTAAGATTAGTTCATAAAACATTTATTAGGTTAGAGCATGTAGCTACTTACAAAAAATCTCTATTAAGATTAGTTCATAAAATATTTATTAGGTTAGACCAATGTAGTTACTTACAAAATCGTCATTAACATTCGAAAAACTTACATATAATATTAGTTGGGTTACAGTCTACGAATATATTTTAGGTTAGATTTAGGTCGCGCGCGCGACTACGTTGCTTCATTTAATTTAATCATTTATATTAATATTATATTGATTTATCATGCAATCTTGGGTTTTAGCTCTATTATATTACAGGTGGTATAATTGTTCATGATTTTACTGTCTATCATCTATAGTCTAGTCTAGTCTGGTCTGGTATGGTCTGGTCTGGTCTGGTCTGGTCTGGTCTGGTCTGGTCTGGTATGGTCTGGTCTGGTCTGGTCTGGTCTGGTCTGGTCTGGTCTGGTCTGGTCTGGTCTGGTCTGGTCTGGTCTGGTCTGGTCTGGTCTGGTCTGGTCTGGTCTTGTCTGGTCTGGTCTGGTCTCGTCTGGTCTGGTCTGGTCTGGTCTGGTCTGGTCTGGTCTGGTCTAGTCTTTACAGCTATGTTGTTTTTCTTTACGGATCCAATCTTACAAAACAAATAGTTTCTAAAAAAAACGATTTGATTATAACACCCTCTATTAATCTGACCTGACTACTAAAAACTTCTAACTTTAGATGTTTTAAAGATTACATCTTCAGTTTCTACAATTGAATTTCTGTAATAATTAGATTCAGCCACTAATTTTAAAATATCAAGTAAGCTCTATTATATTACAGGTGGTATAATTGTTCATGATTTTACTATCTATCATCTATAGTCTGGTCTGGTCTGGTCTGGTCTGGTCTGGTCTGGTCTGGTATGGTCTGGTCTGGTCTGGTCTGGTCTGGTCTGGTCTGGTCTGGTCTGGTCTGGTCTGGTCTGGTCTGGTCTGGTCTGGTCTAGTCTGGTCTGGTCTGGTCTCGTCTGGTCTGGTCTGGTCTGGTCTGGTCTGGTCTGGTCTGGTCTAGTCTTTACAGCTATGTTGTTTTTCTTTACGGCGCCAATCTTACAAAACAAATAGTTTCTAAAAAAAACGATTTGATTATAACACCCTCTATTAATCTGACCTGACTACTAAAAACTTCTAACTTTAGATGTTTTAAAGATTACATCTTCAGTTTCTACAATTGAATTTCTGTAATAATTAGATTCAGCCACTAATTTTAAAATATCAAGTAAGCTCTATTATATTACAGGTGGTATAATTGTTCATGATTTTACTATCTATCATCTATAGTCTGGTCTGGTCTGGTATGGTCTGGTCTGGTCTGGTCTGGTATGGTCTGGTCTGGTCTGGTCTGGTCTGGTCTGGTCTAGTATGGTCTGGTCTGGTCTGCTCTAGTCTGGTCTGGTGTGGTCTGGTCTGGTCTAGTCTGGTCTTATGAACCCTCTAGAGGTCGAATACAGGCGTATATATTCTGTATATAACCTCTTAGTTAACATAGTATTTTATAAAATAATTAGATATAGTTATATTTACTATCTATTCTTTTAAACTGCTGTTATACTTACCATGTTTACTTTATAGTCGGGTATGTAGTACCATTATTAGTGTATACGAAATGTACTATTTTAATAGATATTATATATATAAGTTATGTATTATGTTTTAAGTAGCGTCAAACTACTCGTATCAATAAACGTTCTTGTATGAAAGTATGTTGTTTTGTACTTACTCTGCTCCCTACGTTCTGCCCTAAAAATGTATTCGTAGGCTCTAACCTAATCTAACCTAAATTATATTCGTATGCTCTAACCTGTGATGTAATAAAAAACAATAAGGTTACAGATTATTATTAATCATAAGAGTTTACTATAGATACGTTGAATAACCTACAAGAGTATATAGTATATTATTACATATCTGCGTATTTCGAAGCTATTGAAAATGTATGATGTATTGTAAAATAACGTTTAAATATGGCGACGAACTTATTTCTTTTAAACTGACGACAACTCATCATACAAAACATACTGTATTTATGTATTCCCTTTCTCTGTTGATATGTTTTCTACAGTGTGTTTTTAAATATTATACCCCGTTCTCTCAAGAATGCATAAAATTTTCGAAATATCTGTTTATTATTTTACTTAGCACATATAACCTACTAAGTATGTCCTAATGGTAAAACTGTAATCGACGAGATCTAATATCATAGTAATATTATAACAGATTAGGTGACCTAACAAACTCTTTAAAGAAATGTTTATTTACATGTATGAGATAGTATTTAACATAATGTCCTTACATACTGGGTTACGATAGAGACGGATAATCATACGAGCTGCTGAAATGTATGATATATTGTAAAATAACGTTTAAATAAGAGTTTACTTTAGATGCTACGAATATCTATATGGTGTATAAACAATAAGAACGTATATGTAGAAATCGCTTACAAGGGTAGTAGATATAACGAAAAGGGTTAAAATCTGTTCAAAATTACATTACGTCTAGAAAACTAGAAATTAGATAATTGTAGCATACGCATGTTAAATGTACCTATTCTTCACCTCGGCTGTAGTAGATATAATGAAAAAAGGATAAAAATCTGTAGTATAGGGTTTATGCTTATACTCAGGCTCGCAATCATATGTAGCGTATCTAAGCTTACATAGTATAATTATTTTCTCAACTTAGGATAGAACAACCGATTGCTCTGGTCGATCAGTATAAATAGACGGATAGTGTTCCTGTTCCTTCATTAGTCGAGATGGAGCAGCGTAAGAAGAAGAATGGCTCTGGTCGACAGGATTGCAAAATACAGTGTCCGGTTTGCTTCAAGTCTTTCGCGAGGCCATTCACCTGCAAGAGACACGTTAAAACCATACACGATTCAAACAGAATCTGCTGTTCTAGCTGTGTCAAAACTTTTTCAAGCTCTGACAGCTTAAAAGACATACGAAAAGCGTTCACGAATCAATCAAAGTCCGGTGTTCTAATTGCTTCAAATACCTTTCACGCATCGACAGCTATAAAAGGCATTTAAAAACGTACATAATAACGCAGATGTTGTAAAGACGGCTCTGGTAAAGGAAGCAAATGGACCTATTGATATCGATGAGGCAGAAGAAGAAGAAGAAGAAGATATGACTTCAGCCATGCATTTGGGGTATTGATGAATGTGGTTCCTCGTTTACCAACTATGATAGTAACGAAGAGTTGAACAAGGAAAGGGCTACCGGTACAGTTCCAATGAGTCAGTCGTCGGACTTTATACGTATTAGTATTGCTGCGAGGGCATACGACGACTCAGAGACCCGTAGAACTACAACAGTCGTCATAGAAAACAACTTATGATCTATATTCTTGTATTATGTTATGTATACTAAATAAATGTTTGTAAAATAACTTTATATGTTTTATTTATCACGCCCATACTCTGATTTCTTGTCTAACAGGGTGGACTCAGCCATTTTTGTTTCAAGACTGTTTCTAGTCTAAGGATGTATAGCCCCAGGGTTAATTAATTGAGTTTGACCTGTAGAGCATATTATGTTAGCGTTCAGTTAGTATGGCTTTGATATCCCTAATTGTTATTTACGCCAAACCTGACTACATGTATTGTTAAAGTAAAATTTAGAGGTAATATACAGGAATATATGCGACTGTATCCGATCTCTAAAATATAAGCCTTTTAAGTCTTTTAAATATTACTTTGTAGAGCTATGTTCAACAGGTATGCGCTAAATATGTTAATGTCAGCATTGTAGTACATAAAATATATATATATATATATATATATATATATATATATATATATATATATATATATATATATAGGTCATTTGTTGCACGGAAAATTAAACTTCTCTGTAACGTATATCCTATATTACTTTGTACAACTGCGTTCATCAGGTATGCAATCAGTAGTAGAGTATCATACGTACCTGGTATAATATAACGCTTATCAGTAGGTCCCTTGTTAGGAATTTTAAAATAACGAAATTTTTATTGAATCAGCTAAATAGATAGTGTACTTATAAGTGAATCTCTAAATAACGAATGCGTTAACAGAACTCCTGCATTAATATACATAACGTTTCATCGTGTTTTTTCAAAACAAATTTCATTGTAAAAGAATAATTTCATTGTAAAAGAATAAGAATAATTTCAATTTTATTTATCAGGCATTATACATTATATTATTTTCATATATTAGTATGCAAATTTATCGTTTCAATAAAAGAAAAATATTTATCTGATTTATTTCTCCAGGTTAAGTTTTCAGGGTTCTCATAACTGTAAATTTTGCAAGAGGTAACTACCCTGTGTTTGAAAGTTATAAAGACCTAAACATATGTTATAGACTTATATTTCGAAGGTATCGAAAATGGGATTATTGTGTAATCAAATGTTTTAAATTTTTTTTTTATGTAAATTAAATAATCATTAGGGTTTTTCTGAAGAAGGTTTTCCTGAAAAATGCTATATAAAGTCAACCTAATTATGATTAAATGAGAAATCATATTATTAAGCTGTTCAAAATTCGAATGTCTAGAAAAAATGGGTAGCTCTTACTGAATATACGAAGAATACGTTTTAGGTATGTATTGAGATACATAACATTTCTGTCATATATGAATTTGTATACATCGATCTAGATCCTGCTACCGTATATGTTTAACATAAAAATAAATGAAAACTATAAACTTCTTTTATCGTTTTTATTTATAAAATTTTAATAATAATATTAAATGTTTGCATTGTACGACATACTGATAGGGTAGGTGAATTGCAGGCATTTAGCAGGTCCATGTTTGGTGAATCTTTTGGGTAGATTAATAATCTAATCTACGCCTTATGTACTAAATAAAATAGAATTTCTCACAGATAAACTAAAAGCTATGCGAAGAAACGGTTGATGCAATAGCGACGGATGCTGCCACGCATTCAGGTTCCTACATTTAATTCAGCACGAGTTTCATAGATATCCTTTCCGATTTGTAAGTAATATTTGATCTGAATAACCTAGTGTCAGACTGTTTCCTGTAGAGCAATTCTGAGCGGTCCTTCTTCCTACGGTAAAACTAATGTTATGTTAGGTCTACTCATTAATGAAAACGGATTAAAATTTGGAATTATCTACCTATACGTCCGAAACTCATCCAGTTTTTGTAATTGATTGTTCAGAGCGGGTAGAGAGTTTCTCGCATATACGAACTTAGGAGCTAGCTGCTGACTCTGCATGACATTAGATGATTTTGATAATGATAGATGATCGTGATAAAGAATGATGTTATTTATAGCAGTGACTTTATTACAATTCTTACTAGAATATAATTTTATGATATCACATCATGATATGTACCTACAATTCGATTACCTACATTTTGACTACCTAAATTAGACCTTAGTCTAAGAATAATCATGTGTTTTATCGTTATCTTATGATATCAGGAATGCAATACTTCTATTAATCTTTAGTTTAGCGTAGATATAAATCTCTTTCTCTCTCTAACATTTCTCTCATATATGAATATTTTAGTTCAGAGAGCATTTACAAACAATGTACAATTTATACAAAGCAGTAATTCAGAACAGGGTAAGATAATTCGTATGATCTATTAAATTTAAAATAGTAATCTGCTGTTCAGCTTGATTTAATTTTCGTAAATGTCTAAATATTACAAACATACAAACAAAATAGACTTAAGTAAGAAACAAAACGTATACATTACATATCTAAAATTGTACAACATATTGATGGGGTAGGTGAATTGCAGGCATTTAGCAGGCCCGTGTTTCTAACTGCTGATCTATAGGCTAGAAAAATCATAAAAGTATTAGGCAATGTTCATTGAATAGACTCCCTGCTTCATTTCCTAACTTATTTGTTTTAATAAATAGACATTAGTCAAACGATGGATATCCTCATGTCTTTACCTTCAATATATAATATATTTATTTATGATATCTTGTTAATGATATGTGTTGTGATCTTGATTGACTGTAATCTTTTTCCTGTAAGATGCTATAAAAGCCGTAATTAATATTTCTTAATATATATAGTTTAGTTTAATCCGTGTACGTATTTTATTCTTGCATTTTTTTTATTTCACAATGTATAACTATATACAATTTATTTTAAAACCGTTTTTCTGAAATTTCTAGATTTTAATACAAACAAAATTGATTTAGGCTTCAGGAAATATCCAAACAGATTTACTCAGAATTTACGGTTGCTATTAAATAATAATTAGCCGTCGGCAACTTTTAAAATATTTCGATTAAACCAATAGTTTTTCATGTTTGAATTTTAACTTTCTACACCCGCTAATTGGAAATTCATTAGCAATGGTGAAATCATCGTTTACAATCAAGACGTCATGTTTTTACCTTACCGATCTCATTTTTCATATAAGTTAATGTAGGATAATAATGGTACTACATACCCGACTATAAAGTAATCATGGAAAGTATAACAGCTGTTTAAAAGAATAGATAGTAAATATAACTATATGTAATTATTTTGTACTGATATAAAAAGCCGCGGGTCGACTGATGTTACGGGCCTCATGTAGTAATAATATCTGTATATAGTTTTCAAATTGTTATATTTAAGATGTATCAAGAAAAATTTCTTGAGTTTCTTCACGATTGGCTCATATAAGGTTAATAATTGTCTCATCTCAATGACTCATGATAATAATCATAATTGGCTTATAATTTTTGAATCCTAAAGATTTAATATTATTAATGTACAATATTTATAAATATTTTCCGGGAATTATTTTTAAATAAATTGGATTTAATCAAATATACGTGAAAGCATTTTTAGAAATAACTCGTATGCAGTAATTTAAAAGACAAGCTCCGTGGTCTCGGGGTTAAGCTATGGACATTTTGTTATCGCTTAAACTTATAACTAAAACACGTCTTTGCTAATGATTTTGTTGAGATAATGGATATCATATCTGATAATATGAAATTACTAACATGTATTATGTTATGAGTACGTGGTCGCTAGTCAACAATTTTTTTTATAACCCGTTTACAGTGCTTTAATAGATTACCTTCATGGTGTAATGGTTAAGTCCTAAGCTTATAACCAGACGGTCGAGCGTTCAAACCCTGCCGGCTCCATTGGTTTTGTAAAAAAGTATAGCGGGTTGCCTATCTACAGGCGTATAGAAATCTACTATACCGATCATATGACGTCACCGATAGATGGCATTAGCAGCGCTAGGAATTCAAATCTTTCAGCGGGAAATGATGACAAGTTGGAAATGAGGAGAGAGAGGGAGATGAGAGATGAGATATGCAGATGATCCCGCGAGATAAAAAAAATGATCCGCTAATGACCCCGCGAATTAAATTACTAAAAATTCAAATCCAAGGGCGGGAAATCTAAGATGACAAATTGAAAATGATAGATACAAATGGCGGATAGGTAAATGACATTCAAAATTGACAGATTCAAAATGGCTATTCAAAATGGCGATTCAAAATGGCTATTTAAAATGGCGATCCAAGATGGCGATTCAAAATGGCTATTCAAAATGGCTATTCAAAATGGCGATTCAAAATGGCGATTCAAAATGGCTATTCAAAATGGCGATTCAAAATGGCTATTCAAAATGGCGATTCAAAATGGCGATTCAAAATGGCGTCGACCAATCAGAAGCAAGGGGAGGAGCTACAGGAGTAGGGATAGCCAATCAGAGAGCAGTAGGCGTGGCCAAAAAAAAGGAGTGGGAGGCATCTCAATGGGTGGAATACCTACTCGAGTTACAAAAAGAACAATTCAAACGGTAAATGCCGGATTTCATGATATCTTGTGTTTTGTCTTTAGCATTGAATAAAAATGAAAAGGTGTTGGTGTTAGTTTTATAGGTTATTTTGTAACTGGTGGTTTTTCTTAGTATAGTTGCAATTTGTTCTGATATCTTGCCAAAGTATGGTATTGATATGTAGTTTGTGTCTTGTATTTGAGTGTCAATTGGAAATATTCTATATTATTAACATCATAGGATACAAATCGAAATACTCTGTCAAAAATTCATTAAAATTAGTAGAAAAACTACAGAACATACATCTTCCAGCACATTCAAAACTTGTAAGCTTTGACATTTGTAACATGTTTTCAAAGATTCCACCACAAGACTGTATTCCTTTGTTAGATAATTTCCTAGTTAATAGTAATGTAGAGTTAGTAAAAAGATTAGAGTTAATTCAATTATTCGATCTTTGTATCAGTCAAAATTATTTCACTTTTAATAATATAATTTATTTACAGAAAGATGGTTTACCTATGGGTAATTCTCTAAGTCCTCTATTAGCTAACATATTTATGGATAATTTGAAAGATCGAATATTTGAATTAGATCTTTCTAAACACATTATTTTTTGGTTTCGTTACGTTGATGACATTTTAGCTTGTTTTGACAGTTCTTTTGAGGTTATCAATGAGTTTTTAATTCTTATTAACAGTCTTTACTCAAACATTACGTTTACACTAGAAACAGAACAAAATAGAGCTATTAATTTTTTGGATTTAACTATTACAATTAATACAAACAATGAATTTGATTTTTCCATATACAGAAAACCACAGCCGTCACTATACCTAACGATTCATGTCATCATAAAATGCATAAACTAGCGGCTTATAGATCTTTAGTACACCGAGCTTTAACTACTCCAATGAAACGATCACATTTTGATAAAGAAATTTCAATCATCAAACAATTAGCATATGCAAACCATTATAACCATAACATGATGGACACTTTAATTCAACAAAAAGATTATAGGTTAGCTATCAAAAGAATATTTCCAATTGACACTCAAATACAAGACACAAACTACATATCAATACCATACTTTGGCAAGATATCAGAACAAATTGCAACTATACTAAGAAAAACCACCAGTTACAAAATAACCTATAAAACTAACACCAACACCTTTTCATTTTTATTCAATGCTAAAGACAAAACACAAGAAATCATGAAATCCGGCATTTACCGTTTGAATTGTTCTTTTTGTAACTCGGTTTATATTGGCCAAACACTTAGAAATTTCGACATAAGATACAAAGAACACGTACGCTCTTATAGACTTAAACATCCAGAAAAATCGAATTATGCCAAACACATTTTGGAACAGAACCACCCAATGACACCTCAAAACAACATTAAATTCTTACATTTTTGCAACAACAAACACAAATTAGACATTTTAGAAGCTTTTGAAATATACAGACATAAACGCACAGTACCTTTAATGAATGAACAAACTGAGCTTATTAATTCTCCTTTATTAGAAGTGTTAGATATTTAGTTTTTGTTATGTATTGTATCTAGTTACCTATTTTCTGTATGTATTTATCCTTAGCAACGTGTTTGTTTATCAATCTTATCTACCTTTGATAATGACACATAGTGTCGAAACGATATTGTCAGGTTAAGATATTAATAACACTTGTGAAACTTTAACTAATCTTTGTATTTATATTATATTTCATGATTATGGAGTTCCACAAAGTAAGGCTAGAGACAGTAAACTCCAGCAATAGGTTTAATGAATAATTGTACTGTGAGAAATTAAAAAGAAAAACTATTGTCAAGTCACACTTTTTCCATTACCCAAAAGGGTTTTTAAACCTTCCATTCATTAGTATGGACACATTAGTAACCATTTTTATCCTTGCCTGTAATGGTCTGGGTTTTTACATTTCCACTGAGATCCTCGTCGTTGTATAAAATCTTTTCTGTTTAGTTTAAGTTTTGCCAATTGATTATGATACTAATTAAATACTATGAACATACGTAAAAATAGCAAGTTTTGTCTAGCCAAGTACTAAAGCTTATAATAGTTATAAAACATTTTAACGGATATCCATATGGCGTTCTTTTTTAAAAAGTTTTACGATAGGCATTTATATTTTTAAGTAAGTAAATTCTTCTAAAGCACTTTTAAACTATCGCACATACATAATATAGAATTGTTTTTACTTATGTGATAAAGGGATAAGTTAGTATTCCTTCTATATACAGACCACACTGGTAGTAGGGTGTTATTGTTCTTTTTAATTATCGTATACAAATATAAAAATTGTTATAAAATTAAGATAAAATCTGCAAACGCATATAAATTAAAATAGTTTCGTTTACGATTACTAAACGATTCCATGGCCAACATATTTAAAATGGTTACTTTCTATCGTAATTCAATCCAACAACAAGATTTTCCGTTACTATTTTGGTTAGATCATTTAAACAAGATTTGTAGATCCTCAAGCCTGCATGGATTTCCCGTAAAGTTACCACTAAACAATTGACCAATTCCTCAGTGGTTATTCCCAACATCATCAGTTAAAACCTTGCAATTTAGTATGATTTCTTTATCCACGCAATTCTGAGAACCCATAAAAATTCTTAATAGTTATATGAATTTAATCTCCATAGATTTTAGTCCCGATAAAGTCAAAAGATAACATGCCATGTTTAACAAAATGCGAATGAAGATAACGCCAATTTAACACTTAATTTTGTTTTACTATTTCCTGTTATTTTTTTAAATCTTGCAATGCAGCAAAATTAACAGTTAAATAAACTCATTTAAATTAACCAATTTTACACGTTTCAGGATTTATAGGTACATCAAGGATTAGCCATGCGAGTTCCGACGTCTAGGTTGCGGTGGATTACTTTTAGCAGATGTAAGTATTTATAATTACACTGCAAATATAATTATACCAAAAATAAAAGAAAAACGTATTTTGTCATACTTTGTTAATTATTTATTAGCATAGTACATCAATCACTGTTTCCTTTACTACGTTTAGATTAAATATTGTTAATTTGGAAATTTCAAACGCATGCTAATGCAGTTTTAATGACCAACCGATAGAAACGTACTTTAATTTACCAAACTGAATAACAAAAAAGTACTTTCTCCAATTTAATCACAATACTGTAGCGTGATTTTCATATTACACTTAAATACATCAAAAATTCTTCTTGCACACATACATTAACTTATTCGATTTGCTAGATGTATTTTATACATAGAACCCGCTACAAAAGAAAATTTATTTATTTATTTTATTTTGGTTTCTTGTATTAATATTTTTTTTTATTTTTAGTATTTGGAAGTACTATGGCATGTTTTTATAGTTCGGATAGTTTTTTCCAGAGCTAGCCATATTTTTGTTGTTGGATTTGAATATATATGTGAATACAGGAAAGATGTTACTTTAATTTTCAGTCGGATGTACATATCTATTTTGAGGAGCTCTCGAAAGCTTCTTTACAAATTCAACTACTTGAAACCACATCTACACTTCGGTAGGTGTTTGTCAAATCTGAATTTGACTTATAGTAGAAGTAGAAGTACCTTGTAGAAGAGAACGAGATATAACGTGCGGGCAATGTACAATTGTTTACAACTTTTGTAAACCAATTGTTACGTTTAAAAAATTGAGTCTTTAAGTAGTGGTAGTTGGCTATTAATTCCCTTGATGGTTGTCATGGAGATTGTGAAAAAAAGAATGGACTTTGCTTGACATGAGTTTCCTGTAGTAGAGATCTCAATAATATTGTTGATGCAATACTTCTAAAGAAGGATTTTTTGAGTCTTTAAAAAGGTTCTTATTGGTTCTTAGTAATTGTACTCGAGGAACCTTTACGCCTTTGGCGGATTTACATATGCAGGATTTCTTATATGCATGTAAGTTCTGAAAGTATTGACAAGTCAGCCTACTGTCATTATTTATTTATAGGAAACTTATTTTAAAGAATAACGAAATATATATTCTATTTGGATTTCTCTTGGATTAAACCCTCAATCAGAGGTGAGTAATTTAGTATAATTGAAATCTAAGATTCCGATGATACTTTTACTTCAGGGTTTACGTAACTGGCTAATCACGTATGTATACCTAGTGGACATTTGGTTTCTACATTCCTGGTTATCTCACCTGCCTGATTTAATTAAATATTTACCTGGTCCATACGCTTTGAAGTCTTGGGTTAGTCGTCTCTTACTGTTCCCGATACTGCACCATTACAGATAAGTGGGAAATACTGGTGACCAAGCTAGGTGGACATTCTAAAAACCTTATGATCAATCTTCCCTCTCTCTTTAAGAGAAACTCAACCTAACTATAGTAAACATTGTTATTTTGATCAAGTTCGTTCTGTTATAACTTATAACATTAATATTCATTTTATATTTATTAACCATATTTGAGTTTAAGTCAAGTTCTGGAAGCATCTACTATTTAAAGTTAATCATTTACCAAAGAGCCTGTAATCGTAATGCCTTCTTTTTGATATCAGTACATGATTTAGAATGTTTACCCGTCTGATTGTGTGAGCTCACAGGATTCTATTAATTTTACAGAAATCTAAATTATTTAGTGCAGAATTAGTCAGGAAAGTATTACGATCCATTTAGTTTGGGTATATACCTCAGTTCCAGCTAAGCCTTAAACAACAATACTGCCTTGTTTTTCTTTGTACAATTAAAAGTATAATAAATAGTGGTACATCCAACGGCATTTCAAGATTACATTATTTTCTTTTATGGTTTTAATTGTTTAATATATTGTTATGTTGCATCGTAATATCTTTAGTTTCTTGAGCAAGGGTGTCTAGTATACCAGGAGGTTCTGCTGTTCGAGCCGCTTAGGACAGCTGGCGCCTTAGAAATTAAATATTTAGAATCCACGTCCCTGCCGGGACTTTTGTCACCTTATTGCGATCCTTGCTCAGGAGGTTACTGAATTTACCCGCGATTGGTAAATCAATACCACATCTGCTTTTAAGAAAGGTGACAAATTTGGCGCCCAACGTTTTATTGGGATTGCCTCAGATTTGGCACTAATCCGCATTTGGATCTACCATTATTTATTTGTTTACTTTACTCAAAAGGAGAGGAGAGGACGATATTGAATTATAAATTTTACCTTAACTATTTTAAGTACCTATATTAATTGGCACATTATTTTGTTCTTTTCGTTTATTGTTGTAAACTGTAGAATAGGGGATATTAGGTTCTGGTCACTTTACTGTTATCCTCTAATTTATTATTCTTTTAAGTAGGAGGGGGAATTCCTTCGGTAGCTTATAATATTTGACTTGCTTGATTAGGCAATTCATTAATTGCTTGACTTGAATTATTTTTTTTTCTGTTGTTTTTTTATTTGCATAAGCATGACTTCGAAAATGGATATCAATCGCCTTGATAAGGAAGAGTTAGCTTACGAGCTTAATTATCGCGGCATTTCGGAAGCTCTTACGGTTGCAGAAATGCGCAAATCGCTAAGATCACTTTTAAAACTAGAACGCTCAGGTACACTTAAGACCGAAACTCAACTTACTTTTGAGTATGAGTTTACGTATCTCGAACGCAAACATCAAGAGTTGAAAAAATTAATTTCTGAGTTTGAAGAAGGGAGTTCTAGCGGTATTTTTCTTAAGTTATCTTCTAAGCTTCTGCATCTATTGGGAATAACTAACAGGTTATCACCTTTAAGTGATATGGAAATTAAACAAAAGTCAAAAATAATGCTCAATTTGGTCATCGCCCAAGGCTCTTTAAAACGAAAAGCCAAACGAGCGGATAAAATGGCTAGTTCACCTAAACTAGCGGACCTCTTTATTCTGCCGTCTGATAGTGATTCTAGCGAAGAATCTAGTAGTGAACCGGAAGCAATAGCTGACAATTCGGTTGCTACAATTCATCGAGCCATTCCTAACCGAAAATCAGTTCCCGTGTCACAATGGAACTTGAAATTTAACGGGGATAAAACCCTTACTTCATTGGCAGCGTTCCTCGAACGAGTCGAAGAGCTACGTATAGCCCGCAATGTGACAAAAGATCAGTTATATTTGTCGGCTGTTGATCTGTTTATCGGTAAGGCATTAATATGGTACAGGGCGGTGAGAAGGGAAATTCATAACTGGGATGATTTGGTGGTTCGCCTGAAGAGTGAATTTCAACCAGCAAACTATGAAGACAAGCTATTTGACGAAATTAAAAATAGAACTCAGGGTCCCAAGGAGTCTATGAGTATGTATATCTCTATCATGACCAACCTATTCCATCGTTTAAGCTGTCCCCTCACTGACGCCATCAAGTTAAAAATTCTTTTGAAAAATATTTCACCCTTTTATCAATCTCAATTAGGATTACATGATATTACTACTGTAGTACAACTCCTCGAAATTGGCAAAAAGATTGAAGTTAGGAAAGAATCTATCGACGCATTCGCACTACCTCCACGACCTAGCTCACGTTTACTGGAACCTGATCTAGCTTATGTGGATCGGGAAGTGACTTCTACTAGTTCTTTGGATGTTGCCGTAGCTCAAGCTACAAATAGAAGTGTTATTTGTTTCAATTGTCAGACTAAAGGACATACCAGACGGGAATGTTCTCAACCCCAAATGGGTAAGTACTGCTACCGTTGCGGTCACCCGGATGTGACAGCAAGATCGTGCCCTAAATGTAATTTAAACGTACACCAGAGGCATTAAATGACCGGTTAATGCCCTCCCGTCCAACTAACTCGGTCAATACTCTATCAGAACAACATAAGGTATTACTGGATTTTATTCTTGCGCACTCCGAAGGTGATGAGCGTCCCTATTTGGTAATAATTGTTTTAGGTATTAGAATTATGGGTCTTCTTGATAGCGGAGCTTCGCGAACTGTCATTGGTTATCCAGGTTGGAAAATTCTTGAGCATTTAGGCTTCCATCTCGAAAGTGACGATGCTACTTCTTGTACTATGGCTGACGGAAACAAATGTGCTGTCATGGGCAGTATAACGATACCCATGAGTCTCCAAGGCCGCACCTGTGTTATTAGAGTAATGGTCGTACCAGCTCTACCGCATGTTCTAATCTTAGGTGCTGATTTCTGGAAATCGATGGGCATAGTACCCAATTTGAAACAGGATGTATGGTATTTTGCGAATCCCACCTCCAACACCTCCATTGATACGGTGGAAACCTTGACTTCTCATGACGCTTTAGATCCTGAACAGCGAGAATCTCTGGAACAACTCCTTGATGACGCCTTCAGTCACATGGGAGACAAACTGGGTTGTACCAACATGGTGGAACATAGTATAAAGACTAAATCGCCTCCAATCAAACTCAGATACTATCCGGTATCACCGATAATGCAGCATCATGTAGATCGCGAATTGGATAAACTACTGGAACAGGATGTGGTGGAAAGATCTGATAGCCCTTGGTCTGCCCCTATCCTTTTGGTCAGAAAGAAAGATTCCACTTATCGATTCGTAGTCGACTACCGTAAATTGAATTCAGTGACAATAACAGATGCCTATCCGTTACCTCGAATAACGTCTATTCTTGATAAACTTAAAGACGCGCGTTATTTATCATCCATGGACATCAAGTCTGCGTATTTTCAAGTTCCCCTTGCAAAAGATTCGCGACCTTTAACAGCCTTTGCGGTCCCTAATAGAGGATTATATCAATTTAAACGCTTGCCTATGGGTTTGTCAAATTCACCCGCTACTTGGCAAAGATTAATTGATAGAATTCTTGGTCCAGAACTAGAACCCTACGTTTTTGTATACCTGGACGATATTATAATTATAACACAGACCTTCGAAAAACACCTTGCAATCCTGAAAGAGGTTTTCAGCCGTTTAATTAAAGCTGGTCTTACAGTTAGTAAGGGAAAATGTCAATTTTGCCGTTCTGAACTGAAATATCTAGGATATGTGGTAAATCATAATGGTCTCCATGTCGATCCTGACAAGATAGAGTCTATTTTACGTCTTCCGACTCCTAAGAATGTCTCAGAGGTACGTCGAATACTAGGACTAGCCTCGTGGTATAGGCGTTTTATACCAAACTTCTCTACTATTGTTGCCCCTATGACGGCCTTGTTAAAGAAGAATCAGAAATTCACCTGGAATGAAACTTGTGAAAATGCTTTATTGACAATTAAAAATCAACTTGTCTCAGCTCCGGTTCTAGCATGCCCCAATTACGAATTGCCATTTTATGTCACGACAGATGCCAGTAATTTTGGTCTTGGAGGAGTATTATCGCAGCCCTATCCAGAAGGTGAAAGAGTTATTGCCTACATCAGTAGGTCCTTAACCAAACAAGAACAAAAATATAGTACAGTCGAGAAAGAATGTCTTGGAGTTATATTTGCGGTTGAGAAATTTCGACCCTACCTAGAAGGCCTACCTTCATTCAACGTCATTACTGACTGTCACAGTCTCCAATGGCTACATAGCATCAAAGATCCAATTGGACGCATAGCCCGTTGGGCCGTTCGGCTACAACAATATACTTTTAACATAATTCATCGTAAGGGAAGCGAAAATGTTGTAGCGGACGCTCTAAGCAGAGCGGTCCCTCGACTTGATATGTTAAATGAAACCTTGGCCAGTCAACCCCTATCTGACGATCCCTGGATTACAAAAATGTTAGACAAAGTCCAGAAAACCCCTCAACGATTCCCTTCCTGGCGCATCGAAAATTCTCACCTTTATAAATTGGTAACGCCTACTTATCCTCAACTATCCGATTTCCCGTCGAACAATTGGAAGCTGGTTCCTCCTAAAACTGAACGTAAAGAAATTATCAGATCCCATCACGATATTCCTACTTGTGGTCATACAGGTGTTTATAAAACATTATCTCGTATTCAGGAGAATTATTACTGGCCGAAAATGAGAACTGACGTTGCTCGCTATATACGTAGTTGTATTATATGCATCAAAATTAAACCCAATCAGCAGGCCCCGGCAGGATTCATGCTTAGTAAGGTTCCATCCGTCAGCAAGCCCTTTCAACTTCTTTGCGCAGATTTAGTGGGTCCTCTACCTCGATCATCAAAAGGCTATTGTTACATCCTCGCTGTGGCGGACGGTTTTAGTAAATTCGTTTTATTGTTTCCTCTTAGAGCCGCTACTGCTGCCAACGTTGTGAAATGCATGGAGGATCATGTTATTCTTATTTTTGGTGCTCCTAGCACTATTATTGTTGACAATGGAGTTCAATTCAAAAGCAAACTGTTCCAAGACATGGCTAGCTCTTACAACATCAATATGGCTTATACCGCTCTTTATCACCCACAAGCGAATCCTACAGAGCGAATCAATCGTGTAGTGAAGACGATGTTAACTGCATACACATCCCAGAATCATAAAAATTGGGAAACATTTTTACCAAAGATAGGCTTTGCTATTAGATCCTCAAAACATGAGGTTACTAAGTTGACTCCTAATTTTATAATTTTCGGCAAGGAACTATGTCTCGACGGAAAAGCCGATACAGATCCCACTATCGATGACAATGTAGACTTTAACCGAAATACAAATTTTGAAACTCGACATCAGGCCTTTATTAAACTATACAAAGACGTGCAATTTCGACTTCAAAAGTTTTATAATAGGAGCTGTGGTTATTACAATTTGCGTCGACGTCCTGAGAAGTATCAACTGCGACAGCAGGTTTATCGCAGGAATCACGTTTTATCTGATAAGTCAAAGCAAATTACCGCCAAATTAGCTGATAAGTTCGATGGGCCATTTTGGATCTCTAAAATCGTGTCTCCTTGGACATACCAGTTAGTTGACATAAATAACAAACCTCGTGGCATTTGGCATATAAAAGATCTTAAAGCTCATCCACCTGATTAATCTTTCTTAAGTCTTAAGTTTTTTTGTTTTGTTCAATTTTTGTTTGGAAAATCTTTCCCTGGTCGATTTTCTCTTGGGTAAGTAGGGAGTTTGTTACGTTTAAAAAATTGAGTCTTTAAGTAGTGGTAGTTGGCTATTAATTCCCTTGATGGTTGTCATGGAGATTGTGAAAAAAAGAATGGACTTTGCTTGACATGAGTTTCCTGTAGTAGAGATCTCAATAATATTGTTGATGCAATACTTCTAAAGAAGGATTTTTTGAGTCTTTAAAAAGGTTCTTATTGGTTCTTAGTAATTGTTCTCGAGGAACCTTTACGCCTTTGGCGGATTTACATATGCAGGATTTCTTATATGCATGTAAGTTCTGAAAGTATTGACAAGTCAGCCTACTGTCATTATTTATTTATAGGAAACTTATTTTAAAGAATAACGAAATATATATTCTATTTGGATTTCTCTTGGATTAAACCCTCAATCAGAGGTGAGTAATTTAGTATAATTGAAATCTAAGATTCCGATGATACTTTTACTTCAGGGTTTACGTAACTGGCTAATCACGTATGTATACCTAGTGGACATTTGGTTTCTACATTCCTGGTTATCTCACCTGCCTGATTTAATTAAATATTTACCTGGTCCATACGCTTTGAAGTCTTGGGTTAGTCGTCTCTTACTGTTCCCGATACTGCACCATTACAGATAAGTGGGAAATACTGGTGACCAAGCTAGGTGGACATTCTAAAAACCTTATGATCAATCTTCCCTCTCTCTTTAAGAGAAACTCAACCTAACTATAGTAAACATTGTTATTTTGATCAAGTTCGTTCTGTTATAACTTATAACATTAATATTCATTTTATATTTATTAACCATATTTGAGTTTAAGTCAAGTTCTGGAAGCATCTACTATTTAAAGTTAATCATTTACCAAAGAGCCTGTAATCGTAATGCCTTCTTTTTGATATCAGTACATGATTTAGAATGTTTACCCGTCTGATTGTGTGAGCTCACAGGATTCTATTAATTTTACAGAAATCTAAATTATTTAGTGCAGAATTAGTCAGGAAAGTATTACGATCCATTTAGTTTGGGTATATACCTCAGTTCCAGCTAAGCCTTAAACAACAATACTGCCTTGTTTTTCTTTGTACAATTAAAAGTATAATAAATAGTGGTACATCCAACGGCATTTCAAGATTACATTATTTTCTTTTATGGTTTTAATTGTTTAATATATTGTTATGTTGCATCGTAATATCTTTAGTTTCTTGAGCAAGGGTGTCTAGTATACCAGGAGGTTCTGCTGTTCGAGCCGCTTAGGACAGCTGGCGCCTTAGAAATTAAATATTTAGAATCCACGTCCCTGCCGGGACTTTTGTCACCTTATTGCGATCCTTGCTCAGGAGGTTACTGAATTTACCCGCGATTGGTAAATCAATACCACATCTGCTTTTAAGAAAGGTGACAAATAACCAAATAAATAATAATAGTACAAATTTTAAGATCGAGTACGTAACATTAAACGTTGGGAAATTTTGTGTTTTGTTTAAAGCGCTGACAAGTGGCTTATAATATGTTTTAATTATTACTTTACAACCAGATAAATATTGATAGAATGTTGTACAGGCAAAAACTAGTACAACTAGAAGCTCTTTTCCAGTTTGAGTGTAGCTACACTCGTTACGTGTTGAACTTGAATGAAGAATAGGCAATGGGGTTATTTCTATGAAAAATGACAGCGTTCATTGTAAACTGTCGATCGTTGTAGGATCGCAGGATTATATAAGTTATATGGAGGCGACGAATATGTTAGGACAGGAGAATTATTAATGGACCCAGTGTCCCAGTGGTAAATATTTCTTTAAATAAATTTCTTAGTTCTGCTGTTACTTGGGCTATATTCTGGATAAATAAGTGTTTCTATTTCAGCCTGCTTTGATTACTTATTACATATTACAGTCGTTTTTATAGTTAAGCTAACTGTATTTTATAAGCAGACTGATTTGTAGAGTTTACTTTAATTAATTTAATTTAAGAATTTAATAAAGCTTTTAACTAATCATTGTATTTATATTATATTTCATGATTATGGAGTTTAACAAAGTAAGGCTGGAGACTGTATCGGTTCCAAATCTCAAGATTCAATTTCATACCGTTAAATGCGAATTTATAGAAATAATCTTAGTACGGCCCTGTATATTATGAAAATATTTCGTCGCGTCTAGATATTAAATGTTTTCTCCTTGCATTTTTTAATAAGCAAATGAAATTCCCACGATTAGAAATCATTTTGGGTGCAGATTTTAGTTGAAATGGCAGTCTACAGTTTCGTACCTTGGTAATAAAAATCTAAAAAATATTTAGTTTATCAAGTTCCTTCAGATAATTCACGTACTAAATAGATAAAAGATGAATTCTGGACAGGCTGCAATTTAATATTACTATTTTCCTTTGTCATAAATGATATTTGGATCTTGTTAGGCATTTTATTCTGAGAATTTTGTACTTTATTGTAACTAGATAAAGTAGTTAATGTGTCTATGCTTCAAATTTATTGCGTGCCATTTCCGGTAACCCTTGATAAAGTAGGTCTTAAATGTAAAATTAATATTAAAAATTCAGTATGTTTCTTATTGGTTTAAATTATCGTCAGCTCTTATATTAGTGGTGGTTTTAAAATATCCCTCTCTTGATTTTATTCAAAGTTGGGATAGTCGTCGAATTCCCTAGTTAGCCTGACAGCGGCTCTTGAAGACCTAAGGTAAGGGTACACTAACGTATGCTTCGGCTACGGCCGCGGTGAACAAGTGATATTACCGTCACATATGTACAGTACAGTTTAGAACGTAGCAAATTTTAGTGTTATACCGTACAGATCTTGTTGTTAGGAAATTAATCCAGTGAAGTAGATTATTCAGAAATTTTAGATTGGTTAATTTTCATTCACGTAAGAATAATTCCGTGGCCGCATATTTGCTATTAAAGATCAGTGTTAATTCCCGCTTATTTAAACGTTGTATTGGCTTAAAAGAATTTGTTTAAAGCTAATCAACAGTGAACTTTTAAATTAACACATTGATGCATTTATTAATAGTAGTAAATTAATAATTGTAGCACGTTTTGCAAGAATTTTATAACACGTATTCTCAACCAACATTCAAGTTAATCTAAGTACCGTTCCAGTTATCGTTATAATAATAAAGAATGTATTATTTAATGGAGATTATTAATATCAATTATTTGTAATTTTACTAAGATCTGTGAGTCATTGCTGAATAAAAAAATTTTCATGCAAATAAAAAACTTCATAGAACCAACTCAACATGGCTTAATGCAGAAATGAAGCACTTTATCCAATCTAACAGTTTTTACACAATATGTTGCCAGTTCGATAGATCAGAAACTTCAGGTTGATGTAGTATGCACCGACTTTCAGAAAGCTTTTGATCAAATCGATTATTTTGTATTATTGAGAAAATTATCTATGTACGGTTTTAGTCAGGATTTAATATTACTCTTTAAATCTTATCTTTTGAACCGTCAACAAATTGTACAATATAAGAGGTTTAGCTCTAATACAATTGTTCCTACTTCTGGTGTTCCGCAGGGATCCAATTTGGGCAACCTACTATTTCTGTTATATATTAATGATCTTCTGTTATTAATTTGTTGTTTGCAGATGATTTAAAGATTTATTCAGTTGTAAAAGATCTCTCTGACTGTAACTATTTGCAGCAGCAAATTAATATAATTGTTGAATAGTGTACAAACAATAGATTAAACCTGAATATTGATAAATGTAAGTATGTGTCATTTACAACAAAGCTGAATCCTATAGTATTCAATTACCATATTCAAAATAGTCGTATTAGCAGATGTTATAAAACTAAAGATCTTGGGATAATATATGATCTAGCTTTGTCATTTTCCTTCCGCAAGGAAGAGTTATGTAATACAGCGAATAAATTTTTTGGATTTATAATCAGAAACACTAGACATTTCGATGCTATCCATTGTTTACAATTGCTGTTCAATTCCCTTGTTCGTCCTAAACTGGAGTACTGTTCGTTAATATGGCCACCCTTATATATATTGCTGTGGATTATAGTGTCAAGATTTTGGTAATTTTGGAAATTATTGTAAAATTTTAAAATCTTCGTTGAAAACTAACACTTTGGGTATATTTTATTAACTTTTCCTGTTAAAAATATTTTTAAGTTATTTACTGGTGTGTCATTGATTATACAATCAATGTGTATACTTTTTAATAAGGTTAAATAATACATGTGTCTTTATTCATTATCAAATAGTTTACTCACCAAATACTTAAGGATACGTAACATGCAGTTGTGCGCAAGTTATTGTTATTAGGTAATTCAGTGATGATTAGTTTCAAATGATTAATATCGACGGGTTATGTGATTCTCATAAGGTTTTTGTTCATGTAAATAGTTCATTATTAGTGCAAATGTTATGTAATACACTGTAACAGTTGAGTCAACTATTATGATAATGTTTTAATCTGCTATTATGTTTGTAAATAGTATAGTCATTCTATTAGATGGTAAGGTGACGTCAAATTGTGTAGTATAATTATGTAAATAGTAAATAGCATATAAGCTTAGAAAATCATATTTTTAAGGTCACTTCACTTCCTGACATAAAGCGACACAGTAAAGTCGTGTAAGAAAAATAGTAAAAATGTAAATAGACACTTCCTGACATAAAGCGACGCAGTAAAGTCGTGTTAGATACAATAGTAAAAATGCAAATAGACTTCCTGATATACGACGAACGAGAACGTATGTAAATTTGAGTTCACTAAATAAGGCGACAGTGTAAAGTCGTAAATGATAATACAGTACAAATGTAAATAGATAGTTAAGTTGATTGGTGAATTGAATACGGCGAAAGTGTATAGTTGTTATAAAGTGTAAGAGTGTTTATAAGGTTTAAAGGAACCACCTGCAATTCTCAATTTAAAAGTTCTAGCTAAAGTTATTGCTAGTCAATAAATCTACGTCAAAACCATAAATCGGTGTTTTATTTATTTAAACACATAAACAAAGATCCTTCGAACAAGGGAAATAGTACCCGCAATAAATTAAGACAAAAGTGTATCACCAAAAGTGTGTAATCAATAATCAAGTGTGTGGATGGTGTTATGTGGGAAATCCATGCAAAAGGAAGGAAGCCAACCGGAATTGGAAACCAGCACTGGGACAACATAAAGTGACCTGCTCTGCCAATTGGAATTGGGAAAGGATATAGTAGAAAGGAAGAAGCATCGCTATATAAAAGGTAGGAAGCTATTTCCTTCTGTATTGGTATCTTGTGAAAGAAAAGACAATTTGTGATGTGCAATTAAGTGATTTGAACAATTTAATAATAGTTAAATTTAATTAAGATTTCAAGTATAAAAGTGATTTCAATTTCAATTTGTATATTTTTAAAACTACAGGAATCCACATTCGCCCTGAGATGAGTTTTTCTTATTAATTTTAATTCAGTTATTTTAAGTTATTTAATTGGCGCCCAACTTATTATTACGTAAACTTGATTTAGTCAAGAACTCACGTAACATTGTTATGTAACTAGTGCATTATTTAAAACTATTAAAAAGTATTTTTGAACTATATAAGAATTTATAAAAAAGGGAAGTTGAAAAGCATTTCCAAAGTACACAGTCTTTTTAAAAATCAATTTATTTATAAATCAATTATCTACAATCTAACAGCAATTATTCGTTATTTGAAAGTATTGATGAAATTGAATATACAAACAATATTTTATTTTTAATTAGCCAAATTCATCGCATATATTTTTATTTTGCTAGCCAATGAGGGAAAAGATCAAATTTTTCCTTTTATGCGAATTCACCGCATATAAATATGGTTTGTCCCAACGTGGGGCAAAAGAAAATCACATTTTTCCTTTTATGCGAATTCACCGCAATATATTAAACAAAAATCAACTGGAAACAATTCAACGAAAATTCCTAAAATATTTAAGTTTTAAACAAACTGGTATTTGTCCTAATAGAGGTTGTGATCATATGGAATTACTCAATAGATTTGACACATTATATCTCTGAAAACAAGGAGAATAAATGCCAGCTTGTGTTCTTATAATATATAAAATGCTTCACAATCAAATTGATTGTGAACTATTGTTATAACAAATATCTTTCAATGTACCCACGTTAGAATCTAGATATGTAAGTACTTTTAAGAGTATCACCAGTCGTACAAACATTGGGTTGAAATCACCTATCAACACAATGTGGAAGAATTTCAATAATTTAACTTCTGAGTTACATATAAATAATACCTTATTAAAATCGATACTGTACAAGACAAACATTGAAACCATGGCTGTATAATTTAATAAATGTAGTAAATATTTACTTACTTATAAGCTACATATGTACACTATTCATTTGTCAGTTTGTATTCGTATTTTTGTCCTGTAAATGGTTTAATACCGTTGGACAAAAAAGGATTATTATTATTATTATTATTTATTATTATTGCAAATAATCGTGTTGAAGTTCGCCGTTAAAATAAAAATCTAGATAGTTCAAGATTCAGAAGATTTGCTTCCCGTATTGGTTTTCAAGGTCAGCTGTTTTGCAATGAAATTTATGTGTATGGTCATTATTGTGTTTTAGTGTAATATGTTTGATGCCTTCCGTTTGTGCAAGCATGTTATGAAAATTATTTTGGATTAAGGGTAACTGTTTCAACATATTGATAGTTTAGATGAGTTGTTTATGTAAAATCTGGTTAACTGGAATCCTCGAATTAATTAACCTTTAGAAATGATAATTTTTATGTAACTTTATTAAGTATTGTATTTTTAATTTCCCATCTTTATTCAATATACAGATTTCAAATTTATTTATCGTTTGATACAGTTAGGCTCAAGGAACTGCTGATGTTTCTGTCAATTAAGATTTTTATGAAAAATTAATGTGTTTGATTAATTTAACATCAATTTTAAATGGAAAGTCATTCCCAAACTGATGACTTCCCGCTTTCAAAAAACATCACTAATTTAGTGGCGCCGATTGTTTTTATTTGTTCCTGACTCTATTAATTAATCAGAAGCTTTTGGGGTTAACACCCACACCTGTATTTGAATCTGCATAGTTAAAGATCTCAGCCGGTGCATAAAGTACAGTAAGTATCATCGTTCTTTTTCAGTGAATTATTATTGATGTTATAGTTGGCGTCCATTGATTTGTATTTAGTTTAATTAGAGGTAACAATTTAATATCGTTATAAATTAATATCGTTATAAGACAGTACACTCCAGAAAAACCAAATTATGCCAAACACCGTTTCTGAACAGAACTACCCAATGACACCTCAAAACAACATCAAATTCTTACATATTTGCAACAACAAACACAAATTAGACATTTTAGAAGCTATTGAAATATACAAACAAAAACGCACAGTACCTTTAATGAATGAACAAACCGAGCTTAGTAACTACCCTTTATTAGTAATTTTATTATGTGTTAACTAAATTATCCTTTATTATGTGTTACTTATTTTCTGTATTTATCATTAGCAACGTGTTTGTTTATCAATCTTATCTGCCTTTGATAGTGACATTTAATGTTGAAACAGTAAATTGTCAGGTTAAGAATTTAATAAAACTTGTGAAACTTTTAACTAATCTTTGTATTTATAAATTATATTTCAAGACTAATTTATAAGTTCGGTTACTTTTCTACAGCTTCTAAGAATCTCGGATGTTAATTTCCGATTTTCAACATTAATTAAATTTGCATAAAATTTGCACTACTAACGTTAATATACTAAGATTACCAAGACCTGCAATCTCCAGGGAAGATTTATTTGTTAAAAAGAGTAGGATATCCAATAAGTAGGACAGCTCAAAGAAAAACGGGTTAACCGCAAGCAAGATGTTAAGGAAACCGCCTACAATTAAATTAAGGTTACATCGAAATAAGTAATAAAGCAACAGAGGATTGAGTTTTATCTTTATTTTTATTAGAAATCGTGATTTCTACGAAATGAGACTGACCTAAAGCTAATTCTGGAAGTAAATAGTATAATTAAACAAGAAAATTATTGGTGTGCAACTAGAAAAGAGGCATTTGAACAAACAAGATATTAATTTGTTAGCTTTTTCAACCCACATTTTTTCAATTGCGTTTTCTTAGAAAAGACTCTCACTGCTAAAGCGGAAAGCTTCTTCCTAAGACAGTTTGTAGTCGTTTTATTATATTTTTTTAATTGTGGGTAATAACGAATTGGAGATAATATTGATATCAATAACGAATTTATTTAAAATCTTATTTACAAATAAAATGATAGTACGTAACTGTTTATAAGGCCAAAGACACTAAAAAGACTCTTATCTTCCTCTGATGGAATTGCAAACTGATGAAGCCAACCAATGTACCATAATAAAAGAAGTTATGACTTTTATGAAACAATTTATCAGTGCTTGCGTAGCAGAATAAATTACAAGAGATCGATAAAGTCAAACGCGTTTCTTCAGAAGTCGTTTTATTGTAGTAATAGCTTTACAATTACTTTTGTAGATTTGGTCTCAACATCTAGTGCTTGCAGTTCAATACCATATTTTTTACAAAAAACTTTGTTAATTGGGAATTTCAAGATATTTCAAAACTATACATATCATTTCACCTTTTATGCATAGAATGCAAAACAAAACACTTATCCGTTCTATTAAGTTATTTTCTGAAATTAAGGCTGTTTCTGAGTGAGAAGAAAAAATAAGTTGAGTGTTACTGTGTTTCGATTACAATTAACTGACTCAGAGTTAATAAAATACAATTATTTAGTTGACATTGATTTTGCCGTCAGAATCTGATCAATAGAAATTGATAAATGGAATAAATGGACTTCATATAACTTATTCATTGGATACATGCATTGGATATTCCATTTTACAACATTTAAATTTATATAAAATTTGCACTTATTGAGAAAAATTTAGAAACCAACACCCCATGTAGGAACTGCCAGTCTTGACCATAGATCCCAGCTTATCTGAATATTGGATAACCAAATGAAGTTATTTCAACATTGGTCCAAGCCTAGGCCAACCTTCAGATCCCCCACGCCTCGGCTGCTTGTCGTCGATGCTCTAATCTTCGCCCAAGTCAGAGTCAATATTCAGCGCCCTAGTCTCGGTTCTTTACTGTGTCACAAACGGAAATATTTACAATTAAATATTTTATACAAAACTCAACTTCTCTTCCGTTTGTACAATATAGCGTGCAAGGCCACACTCAGTTGCCCACGCTAGTTAAGCAGCTGCTGTCTCGCCACCGACAACTTGGAGCCATGTGCACGGCCAGCTGCTAGGTCTTCTAAGAAGCGCGCTCGCTTCGCCCACAACTGCATTAGTTGGCATGCAACTTATCCGCCTACTTACTCCGTATATGAGAGGCAACCTACACGATTTGCAAGCAGGTGCACATTTCTTCAAGAGAATCTACCAACACTTCCGCACAGCTGTAGATTCGTGCCAGGCACCAGCAGCGCGAATGCAATCTACCCACAAGCCTGCAACCAGGAAGCAAGAACTTCCTTAGTTTCTTACTAAGAACTCCAGCCTACTGATTCCCACTACGATGCTAATTACTTCCTCGTTCAGCAGTATATAACCAGCTTGCTTGAGCTATTCAAACCAGTCAGTGAATTGACTCAACACTACATCTACAAGCAAGCTGGTGAGTACTCTTTAAATTATGTAATGCTTAGTGCTTAGTTGAGTGGGTAGCGCTTAAACGCCCACTCTCTGCGGAATTATGGGTAGTTGTGACCAGGCTACCCAAGCTTAGTTGTAATTCACCAGGAGGTTATATCCTACGCTTAGTTGTAGACCTAGTGCTAGAAGAGAGTTGGTTCCGACCTCCCTCTTGATTGTATTAGTTTAGGAGGACATGTACGTCCTCACAATATGTACTCAACATGTATGTTAACCTTTTGTACTCTCTTTATTGTCTTTAGTATATAGTTGTTTTCTACGACTTGTGTTTGATCTCTCTCTCCCTCTGACTACGTCCTCCAGTCACGTAAACCCCACGTGACAACTGTTTGCCCAAGCTTCAACCAATTTTATTGTTTCTAGACTTGGTTTCTTACCCTTGAACAAAGTTTGGGGCAATCTTCACATATTCTATAAAATCAAGCTTGTGAAGTTTTCTGTCTTTATTATGTCGACTAGTAATTAATTAAGAGAAAGAAGTTAAACTAAAATTTGCAGACACCTAACACGAGTGATGTTACGTTTAAGGTTATGTTCCTAAGATATCTCTGTGTGTGTGTAACTGTTTTGTCATATTATTAAGAAAATAATGATTATAAAATAAAAAGTGTTTATTTTTAAAAAATAATAAGCTAATAAGAATAAATACAATTTTTAGTGGTAAAAATTAAACTTGTATACTGAAAAAAATTGTTAGCATTAATAATTTTTTAAACCACTTTTATTTAAGATTTATTTGCTTAGCACTTAAAATATTACTAATTTCATATGCAATCAGTCTCATACTTGTTCTTGTGTCACAAATTTGTTCTTCACTATTGGGCCAAGATGTATCACTAACTTAAGGCCGTGACTGATTAACAAGCTTGACACGAAGTTATCATCCCGATTTTACCCCAGTCATGGGCCAGTCTTGGATTTCAGGCTTATACCAGAGTTGATAAGCATCTTCCCAAGTTTGAGCCAACCGCGGGCCCTTTGTTATTTCCTACATGGGACACTGTAATTATTAAAATATTCTGTGTTTAATAATCTGTAATAAGGTAATCTAAACATGTTCATATGGAAATCTGAAAGCGTATTTGTAAAAATCAATCCGCAATATCCACAATCAACACTCGCTCTATTACTTAAATACAATCAGGACTTTGGTTGTTATAACTATTATTTAATATACGTTATTAAGTTATATTATTATAACTTAAGTTATTTTATTTTTTTATAGTTATATGTATTTTTTACTAATTCATTTACAATTGAAATAGTTTAATCAACTATAATGATTTCATGTATAACTTATGTCGCATAACTACTGTGAATAAACGCAACTTTATAAGGGAAAAATACCACATTTTTGTTTAGCAAGCTGATTTAGTGCGTCTCGACGATATATCATTTAATATTCAAAAGACGTGGATTACCCTATTTTGAAGCCTGGTGTAAATTTTCGATGTGTGGAAAGTTTGGAATTATTCATTTCAAATAAAGGGAGAATTTGAAGTTAAGTCCTAAATTAGCTAGAATACTACAACATACTACGTGCTTGCGTTTATTTTATCGTTTCAAATTGAATGTTGGCGATGTAACACGTTGTTCACATTTCACAATATGCTTGTTTAAAGTCTAAATAAAGGTTAGCACAGGAGAATAAAAATAGTATATTATTTGATTGCTTCATACAACAGTAATTTATACTACTTGTAACATTTGTTCAATTGATGTTGGTAATAGTAGCATAGAGTTACAAAAGATGTGATTTTTACCCAAGAATACAAGATGTTTACAGATAAATTATATCCCATTAATTAATTAAATAAAATTAAAATTAGTTTATTTTTGTTGGAACATTTTTGCAGTATTGCGCAGAAGAGCGCATTGTAAAAATTATAAGTAGGGAATACTGAGTTAGGTAGGTCTAATGGAGTTCGCTTACGCCCACTAATGTCATGATTGCCCATTCGAATCCTTCTTTTTTTAAATTTCTTTGAATAAAATTATATAAAAATTGATTAATTAGGAATTTTTATTTAATTTTTAAACGTTGTTAACAAGACGTATACAGGTAAACATAAAATTTAAAAATGAATAATTTTACAAATTTTGTGGTTACTTGTTACTTAATTACTTTAATGTTCTAACTACATAAATAAGTTACTATAATGATTTCCTGCAAACATCTCACATTTGATTTTTGTTTTATTTAATGCATTTCGTTTAAATTTTCTAAAAGATTATATCCCCCCCCCCAACACATTTATCATATTTTCTCAGCATCACGTTTCGAATTAGAATTTACAAAGTAAGAAATACATCGTTGAAATTCCACAGAAAGTACTTAACAGCTAACAGCTAACATGATGTTAGCAATTTCACAATAAATTATGGAAAACCAATATCCTTTATCTGCCTAAGAATTGGGGTAATTGCAATTTATAGCCTGCAATCTTTCCTCATGTTTCATTTTGTTGACACAGCGGCGGTGCACAGAGATAATTAGTTTGTTGCGAATAAGGTTGTAGTTAATTAAATTGTTTCCATAACATCAGTGTTTTCGATCGAATAGACTTGTTATACGCTGGCATACCCTTTTTGCAATTCAAAACTAGTCAAGTCATTATCTCTAAATGTCAAATTTTGATTTTAAAACAAGAGAGCAATAATTTAGTTGGAAATAACAGTTAAATATTTGATAATTTCTTTAAATTTCAAAATACACATACAAATTATTTAATAAAATAAGAGCTTGTTTTAGTTTAAAGGCCTTTAAAGAGTGTTATATTACTTTCATTCAACTTAAGATCACCAACTAAACAAAATTACAAATACATATTTTATGAATTTGTCACATAAAAGAAATTTATTTTTCTTTAAATACGGATTTCCCTAGCATATCCTATTCTTTATGTACAACTTCAAAGGCATGCCCTACTTCAAAGTTACAGTTCCGAGCTTTCCACTTATGCAAAATTTATACCCGGCTATAACAAAATAGGATAATCCAGGTCTTTTGCATAATAAATAGTATGTTGCCAAGACACCTCAAATCAGTTTGTTCAAAAAAAATGTAGCAGTTTTTGCCATAGACCTGTTTTTATTTAATATTTCTTAAAATTCATAACTAAAATTGTAAAACAATATAAAAGAAGCTTTGATTAGACATAAAATAAACTGAATAAACAGCAAGAAACTGTATGCCAAGTGCAGCATTACAATAGTAATGATGAACGCTCTTACTCATAGCGCTATATTTCATATAGCATTATGAATCAAAATCCAAAACATCGAATCCAAAAGGTATTCAGTAGTGATGGGAACTTGGGTGTCGAGTGTCGTGATACTGTTCGTGGTCGTGACACTTGAAGTGTCGCGACACTTCGTGTCGAACAGTATCGCTCTTATTAGAGTGTAATTCGAAGTTGCTTGATCATTCTTACAAAGAAATTAAAGGCAGATTTGTTGAACTGGCCAACAATCATTGAATAAGACGTACATATAAAACTATTTTGTTGTAGATTTTTTAGTTAAAATTATAAATTCATGAATTATTTGCAAAACATTAATTTAAAAGCCGAAACCTGAAAAGTTGACGCAACGCCTCCGTGGTTCGATGGCAAACCGGGGCTTGCTAAACTGCACGGGCTGGTGGAATGCAGATCGAACCCCGTTAAAAGCATAACTTTTTTTTTTAATTTTATTTGTTATTATTCTTTTACATTCTTCTTTATTAATTCTTTATTATTCTTTTATACATTACAAATAAAAAATAAAGATACCCAATTAATAAGGCAATGTCTTATTAATTGGGTATCTTTATTTTTTATTTGTAATGTATTATTTCTTGTACGTTTTTCGAATAAAAGAATAATAACAAATTATTTAAATTGTTTTGCAACTATTAATCTCACCGACTTTTATTCGAGAACGAACTATTTGGCATATTTCAGATTTCCCATACTAATTTTCTATAGCAAATGTTAGAACGAATGCGGTGTATAAATAATTTAATGTCTTTTAATGTACTTAATGCATAAATATATAACCATAACAGAATTTACTCATAAACCTAATTGTTTTTTAATCCCTAGTTTATGATTTACGTATTAGCTATGAATCTTGACTGCTCGTTTCAATTATATTATATGAACTAGCGCATGCATGATGTGTAAATGCGAAGTATCGTTAAAGAGTCGTGAAGGAGTCGACACTTCACACGGCTAATGGTTTCGATTCGCAAGTGTCGTGATACGCGGGCGGTATCGCGAACCCAACACTAGTATTCAGATCTTAGAGATAGTATTTAATATAAAGATATGTTGGCTAGAAAGTAAGTGTGGCGCATTTTGTCATTTTATAGATATTTATTCCATAGACCTTTTGGCACAGCCAAAAATCATATAATTCACTTCATTTATCTAAAGATTATATCAATTAACATTCGTGATAAAAATAAAATCTATCAGATTCGCTAAGGCCTTGGAATGAATCGAATAGCATAACTCAATAGTGCCAATAAACGTATCCAAGTAACCTTCAGTAACCATCTGCAGTCCTTCGCTAATAATTATAAAAAATACTTAAGTTAATTATAAGATTTTTAACCAATTCAATATATTAAACACCACCTACGTATTACACGATCCAGTTTGAAATGTAACCCTACAAGCAAATGAAAAATATACCAGTAAACAAATTATTGTTGTTTATCTCACAGAAAGTTAACCCAATTTCAAGTCTTTTAAGAAGATTAAACCCAAGACTACAAAATTCACCTTTCTTTTTGAAAAACAACAACTGATAAAGAT
Organism: Agrypnus murinus; assembly: GCA_929113105.1. Taxonomy (NCBI): domain Eukaryota; kingdom Metazoa; phylum Arthropoda; class Insecta; order Coleoptera; family Elateridae; genus Agrypnus; species Agrypnus murinus. The sequence continues at coordinate 17,522,602 of OV816024.1, read as the reverse complement.
GAAACATTTTCAACCATAACGACCACGTAATAAACAAAGTAATCACTCGGTTGTCAAAATGCTGAATGACCCATTTACATACGATCAGATGAACTCATGTGAGGTGTTGAATTTAATGTGTCAGCTTTACAAAGTGTACTGGAGTTACTAGGCAAATTCGTAAACAACCACAACCAAGGCTTTATCTTCATATCCGAGATTCCACCGTTATAGTGCCAAATTTGTAAAGTCTGAAGATGCATCTCGGCTGAGAAAGGAGCTAGGAGTTAAACTTCAAATGCCCATTTGAAATAGCTGGGATTAGTTTTGCAGGACCGCTTTACTCGGTTTATTGTGTACGTAACATGTTGTATACAATAACCTACTAAAGTTGATTTGTAGGGTCATTCCTAAACTAGGTTTTTAAAATCTCTTACAATTGATATTCCCAAGCAATAGTAAATCATAGTTCTGTAAATTATTTTAGTTTATTTCCAGCCTAATGAGAAAGGGGTTATTAGATCTAAGTCAACATGAAATAATTCGAAAATAACATTTGAGAAGGTATATGCAACCCAACATGTATAAGGAAAAAATAAAAGCACTAAAAATATCTTCCAATAATTACAATTAAGCTATTCTAAATGATAAATGTCAAGAATGCAAAACATTATAAAATCAGGGATAATAAAATCAAAGTGCTATTAAACATCAAGTATTAGTGTGTTTTGAAGAAGATGCTATTACATTGAAAACGATATACAACAATTAGATTTTTTAAACATTACATATATAATAGCAATCAATCCGATGTTTCAGGCTAGCATTAAACATTTTACTCTATATCACTTTCAGCAATTTGACAGGTTTTCAATGCAAATCGATACGACAACTCATCAGCGTGAACTTCTGGATAAACTGCGGATTTTCGACATTGAACTGAAACACATGTCTATTATATTTGTGCAAATTCTACTATATAGAAATTGTTTAGTTCCAAAGAGGCCTTCACAGAGGTGTTTAGAGCAACTTATGGCCAATGTCACAATCAATTTTATCACATTCTAAAAACTGTAAGTTTGATTATTGAATTGAAGCAATACAATATAAACATTGATTTTGTTAACGGGATTATTCATACAAAACCTTAACGCTTGATATGGAATTCCGAGTACAGAACTTTTTCAAACAATTCGTCAATTCCCTTTGGGTTGTATTTCCGCAGCATTTCAGCGCTGTGGATGGTAAATATGTGATGACATACTTTCGAAATTTCTGAAAATTCAGTAATTAATACAAAACTTCATGTTCATGTTTGCATGCTCTGTAATGTGGCAAAACCAATCCTAAGATTGTAAATTTTTATTTGAGTAATAAAAGCAAGTAATAAGAACAAGTCTAGTTGCCCTGTCATTCGAATTGTGTAAAATTTGTGAACCTGAAGGTTTCTTTATAATAAATACACCAATAATTAAAATTGTTGAATTATTTGCATCCTGGTCACTCTTTCAGGTAAGTAAATGATGTAAAGATACCTCATTTACTAACTATATTCTTTGTCATGTGAAACAAATAGTTCATAAACCTTTTGCAAGATTTTGATTGTTAGGGTAGCACATACATTGTTGTAATATTATTTGATTTATGTTAACTCTTTTAGACAATTTGAAACAACCCTGTGTACGGCATCCAGACTAGCCCCCAATAAAGCATTTCCTCAAGATCCTGCGTTCATTTCCTACATACAGCTAACCTACAATATCAGAACTGCAAAACAAACTTTGTTTTGCCACAGTAATAAACTAATTATTATTTTACCTGGTAAAGATGTTTAAAGGCTTATTAAATAATTATAACATTAAACCTTTTTTATTATCCATCAAGAATATAAAACTGATGGCGACGATAACCCAAGTTGATTAATTTAATATGAATTAACTGATTTAATTTAATTTAGATAAGTAGTTCAATAAGGATGAATGCGGGTAGCAAAATGATTTTAACTAATAGATAAAAGGTTAATTTAATTCCAGCGTAACTGTAGATTTCATTCAATATTACGAAAATTAACAAAGATCAAGATAGCTCTGAATTAATAGTTGCCAACGTTTAATTTGTAGCGCTGATTATGAATAGACAAAAAAACAGAGCTGTTAGGTACCTGGAAGAAAATTATTAATTTCAAGATATGTGAGTGACTAGAATGCATTAAAACCTCAAATAGTTATTTATTCTGGCAAAAATTTACTTGTTCTCGAATGTTTATATAGTAATTGTATGGCTATCTCTTCTTGAGTAAGTAAACTTCCCAAACTATCTTTTAAAATGAGAAATTTCATCAACCGTATGCTCATCGAACCTATTTCTGCTATTTTCAGCTTAGAAAGAAAATATGAAGTGTTCATAGTTATTTATGTGCCAAGCTTTGTAAATTAATCTTTACGGGCGAGCTGGAAAGTTTGTGGGGTGAGCGACGAAGGAGCGAGCATCCTGTAACGGTATATTTTCTATCGATTTTCAATATGTGAATTTTGCATGTATTTTTATTGAAAAAACTTAAAGTTCGGTCCTGTAAAACTATACTTTATTTGCAGCGAAAATTTTGTCGTATAAACATATTTACAACGAACATTTTAAAAAGATCGTTTTCGAATTTCTATAACATTAGAGGACGTTGAAGTAATAAATAATGTCTTTAGTGCCTCGTCTGTTTACCCGTAGAAATGGTGGCATTGCTAAAAAACTAAAGAACCTGGATAAAACATAAAATGTACTTAAGTTATCTCGCTTTGTAAAAACATTTTCGTTTGTATTCTGGGAATGTGTTAGTGAGGGACCAATTTCTTCTTTGTCCAAAAAGGTGACACCTACACGTGTTTGAACACGTGTTGTTCAGCTTGGCTTAAGGGTCGCAAGTGTTAAAATCTTTCGCGCGGCGACAGGGTAGCGTCACTTGATTCCCGCTTGAGCTTCGAGTCACACCATTTTTCCGTTTGATCTTCCAGTAATGAAGGTCGATATTATTGAATTTTCGTTTTAGTTTAAATAATTAAAAAGACAGTTCGGCTAAAGTTTTTGTGCAATTGTGTGCCCTGACTTCGGCAGGGTACAGCCTTTATAAATTTCGTTATGTGAATCAATCAATTAATGTTTAAAAACTCTTCCGTTAGAACTTTATGAAAAACCAGTCGACTTGGGTCGATATTATCGGTTTACCGTTTGTTAGTGAGTGTTTGAAAATGATGCAATTTCTAAATACAGTTCCGTACCGTTTAGTCCATCTTCGTTGTGAAGTGAAATTTTTGGAAGTCGTTTATGATCTGATAAATCTTGTTCGAAAGATTTGTTATTACCGTATTGCTAATAAACAATTGTAGTTTTGTTTAATCTTTACGGGCGAGCTGGAAAGTTTGTGGGGTGAGCGACGAAGGAGCGAGCATCCTGTAACGGTATATTTTCTATCGATTTTCAATATGTGAATTTTGCATGTATTTTTATTGAAAAAACTTAAAGTTCGGTCCTGTAAAACTATACTTTATTTGCAGCGAAAATTTTGTCGTATAAACATATTTACAACGAACATTTTAAAAAGATCGTTTTCGAATTTCTATAACATTAGAGGACGTTGAAGTAATAAATAATGTCTTTAGTGCCTCGTCTGTTTACCCGTAGAAATGGTGGCATTGCTAAAAAACTAAAGAACCTGGATAAAACATAAAATGTACTTAAGTTATCTCGCTTTGTAAAAACATTTTCGTTTGTATTCTGGGAATGTGTTAGTGAGGGACCAATTTCTTCTTTGTCCAAAAAGGTGACACCTACACGTGTTTGAACACGTGTTGTTCAGCTTGGCTTAAGGGTCGCAAGTGTTAAAATCTTTCGCGCGGCGACAGGGTAGCGTCACTTGATTCCCGCTTGAGCTTCGAGTCACACCATTTTTCCGTTTGATCTTCCAGTAATGAAGGTCGATATTATTGAATTTTCGTTTTAGTTTAAATAATTAAAAAGACAGTTCGGCTAAAGTTTTTGTGCAATTGTGTGCCCTGACTTCGGCAGGGTACAGCCTTTATAAATTTCGTTATGTGAATCAATCAATTAATGTTTAAAAACTCTTCCGTTAGAACTTTATGAAAAACCAGTCGACTTGGGTCGATATTATCGGTTTACCGTTTGTTAGTGAGTGTTTGAAAATGATGCAATTTCTAAATACAGTTCCGTACCGTTTAGTCCATCTTCGTTGTGAAGTGAAATTTTTGGAAGTCGTTTATGATCTGATAAATCTTGTTCGAAAGATTTGTTATTACCGTATTGCTAATAAACAATTGTAGTTTTGTTTTATCGTGAACAACTATTAAAAACAATTACCTCTCTCTGTTTGTGCTCCGAATTAGTGCAGTTTTGGGTAATAAGAATTTTATAAATTGATCTATAATTTAAAGACAGATTCCCGTTTTTCGGTTATTAAAGACAAATAATTAGTGCTTTACGGGAAGAATCTAAAAGTAGCAAGCGCTACCTATGAATAAAATCAATTAAGTTTTTGAAAGACTTCATTACTATACTTCGATTGTTTAATTTGTGCTTAATGAAGACTGTTCGTGAATTTATATGGGCAATTGACTGTATTTAAAATGCATCTCTTCCTTGGGACCTGCTACCGTAATGCAACAATTCCAGACCAGTTAGAGTCAATTACTGTTTTCCAGAATAGAGGCAATTTTCCAATTTCTAATGGATTAGTTCCGTTTGTTTCCGTCAGGTTTAGTTGGATAAAATTTAAGGTACTGTACTTTATAGAAAACTATTTATTATTGTAATTTTGTTTACGAATCCTTTATGCAAGGAACTTTGTAATTTTCTTTAGGAAGAGAGCTCTCATTAGCATTTAAAATTTAAATCATTATGGGTAGTGAATTTCAAAACTATTAATCTTGATAATATTTTGATAGATTTAATTTGTGTAATACCCTTCAGATATTTGTTTGTTGAATTTTCATCGGAGTTATGTTTCCATAATTTTGATCAATTAAGAAAATTTTGCTGAATAATTTTGGTTTGTTAAAAATTAGTAAATCTTTTCTTTTTTTTGCTAATTAAATTATTTTATGCTAACTTTTTGAATTATACTGATTCAATTATTTCAATGTGGTTTGATAACTATTTACGAAGGTTGATTTCATGTGTAATAAACTTATGTTGTCTGTGTTATTATAATTTATTTGTTTTGTTATTTCATTTTATCTCATTTTCTTATTATTTAATAAATGTTTTCGGTTTATATTGAGGATCTAAACGGAACCATATAATTATGAACGTTTTATTTTTTATTTCAAAATTTTTGATTTCAATCTTAATTATTTAATTCATTTGCTGATTAGTGAATTTAATATCTTTTAAAGCTTATTCATTTAACATCTTTAAGCTTCATAATCAGATGGCGCCCTTTTAGTGTTTTTATTTGAGTTCTGAAACCCTTATCTACTCCTTTTCATAATTTATACAACTGTGGAACCAATACCTGCGACCTGAATAATAAATTTGTAAGATAGAGCTAAATCTCAAGCTGTGGCAACTATTTTGAGCATCTATGATAATGTAAGTATGATAAGTTTTATTGTTGATTTTGTGTGACAAAACTTAAACGTTTCAATCCATAATCCAGTGAGCCCAGTAAAGATTAATTGCAAAGCTTGCTGCGTACAAAATTTTATTTCCACTTTCGCCAGCGTTTTTTTATTAATTTATTGTAAGAATTTTGTAATTAAAGGCGGTAGGACAACGGTGCCTAGAGGTTGTCATGGTGTTGAGGTTAAGCAACAATGTAGTTTCTATTACAGGTCTCTTTTAGGAACCCGTAAAGTTTTACAGGGCTATAGTTGTAATTCCTCATTTACTTAGTTACCATAAATGCCTATAAAGTGTCATTCACATAGAAAGTGGAAATAAAAGTCTTTTACAGTCGTTAAACGATCTCATTCTGACACAAACTGTATGTAGAAAATTTTAATTTTTCTTAATTTAAATTATAATTTTTCTTTCATTTAAATTCATTTCTCTCATTCATCATTCCATTTTGATTCATTGATGTCTGCCTTAAAAAATATTTTGATTGGTGACTTTTTGTATTTATTTATTCCGTGCAAAAATATTTAAAAGGCTTTACCAATTTTTCCTGTGTACCAGAAATTTCAAAAATCATTTAGATAATATTTTAATATTAGAAAAATATGTTACCAGTTTGCGTGTGATTATTTCAGATAAATCTACAATAACTCTATATTAATATAAATGAAAATTTTAAGTGTTTGTACACTCGTACTAAAAAGATAAAGATAAATACAATATGCCTAATCGTGACGTAATTCGGTTATCATTTCGTATATCTCGATTTTAAGATTACAAGCGCATCTGAAACAGTCCCCAAAATACTTAAGTATACGTAATAGTAAGATAAATACGTATTTAGTTCTCTAGTCCACATTAAATTCTGATTTAGTTGTAAATGATTAAACATGGATTTAAATAGGATTAGGTTTCATTAGACTCGAAAGCAATTTAAGTTTACTATTTATCAGTAGCGATTTGAAATTATACTAGGAAACATCAAGGAGATAAAAATACATTTTAATTTAGTATGATATTTATTTTACGGGTAGGTATTTAAAATCTGGTTTCGTAGATATTGATGCAGCTTTTATCTTTTTACATTTCCATGACAATTCTGGTAAATTATAAATAGATAAGTAATAATAATGGAAAACAGAATAAACAACTTAAAACAGTTTTTATTCAAATTTATTTCCGCAAGATGTAGAAATAACATCGCGTTTATGAGAAATATAAATTGAAGCCAACTAAACAACAAGTTTTTGTTATATATTTAATTCTATTATCTTTCAATTTTTTTATTCTGTAAGTTTTAAATGTGCAATCAAATATGCACCACACTACACATTAATACATAGAATGTGTTTACAAATCTATATTTTTAATAATAATACGAACAAAGTTTTTTTAGGAGTAGATTGAAGATCTTTTGACCCATCTCAGCTTTTGCACCGACTAAAAAATATATTTAACGTATATCTTTCAACCGTATGTTGGAACATAAGTCGGCAAATATTACTATGTGTTTAAAATACATTTACATTCTTATCAGAATTGTTAAAAAATATTGTTGTTATTATTAGAATTTTAAGAACGAACTACAAAAAAATTAGGTAGTTAATCTAGTTTAGCAAATTCACGATCACATATCTAGACGAAAAATCACAAACATAATGAGAAATGAAATGGAGTGGTTTCCGTAATAATTGAATATAAAAACAATGAGAGAGTTACAATATTTGAGATGGTATATGCCACCCACTATACATATGCAAGAATAACTCTTAAATGTATTTAATTCTAAATGGACCTATTGACGAATAATAAATACTACTAATAACAGGTCAATTATGAAGATGCGGATTAATATAACCACTGCATTAAAATATACGAGATACCATGTATACATATAAGATTACAACTGCCAATTAATTCAAAATGGGAAGAACACGTCTATATTGTAAGGTGCAGAACTGAACACAAGAATAATAGTAATTATAAATAATTATGTATTCAGTTCCGTTAGAAATGTAAAATATAGTATTAAAATACTCAAATAAAATGTAACAGCTAATTTCGATCAGAATCTGTGAGATTTTTATTTCTAAATAAATTTTGATTATGTAAGCTATAAGCAAAATATAATAAAATACATATAGAATAATAACAAATACTGGTTCATGCTTTTCGCTAGATGTGGTCAAATGCTAAAGAGAAGAGATCTTGCTAGATCCGTATATTAAAAATTTAAGGATTCTTATAAAAATATTTTTTCCTACGACCACCTACGAAAGTCTGTTTTTTATAAATATTTAATTATTTGCTCAAACTTTTCTTCTAAATATATACATTAATCCTTTATCTAGATGATGTTTCTTTAGTATTAAGTAAATAGTAATAATAATAATAGTACTTTTTGTAAAATCTTTTATTGTAAAAGGTAGTAGTAATACTTTATTTAGTTAGTAATATAATAATTGTAATCAACATTATAACTTGTCTACGTTTATTTAAATGAATGTAATATTGTCTTGCCCTTACTACGTTATGAAAAAAAACTGTTTTACCAAGTTTAGAAATGAATTCTCAGACCAGATGTTAGACGGACTAGACACATTATTTTAAAAAATTTATCTATTATGAAGTCAAAAAAGCGTTTATGTTAATTAACATGCACACTAGCACACAGTTTGCAGTAAAAGGATATTGTAAAGTGATTTACCATAGAATTTAAATAATTTTTTATTGTTCAGCTAACGATATGAGACGTTGACCTGATAAAACATTTAAATTAAGTTAAGGTCATATTTAAGGCAAGATTTAACCTAAAACAGACGAGGTGTGTTGTAATGCAGGTGTATGCAAGTATTTACTACCTTACCTGTGTTAATTATAAGAATGAATTATGTTTCAAGTTAACGAAATTTTGATATCGTTAAATTTTATTCTTTTGCAAGAGTTTACAACTCTTGGCTAAATAATTTTGATGAGTGGAGTGGTTTCTTTAACACAGAATTGAAACTATCTCGAATGTAGGGACTGCGTTTTGCAGATGATATCAGTGGGATAAAATACAAGTCTGTGCGATTTAGCATCGTAGATTGAAATAATGTAATTTAGCTTGAAGTTTCATTTTGTTGATATTTGAAAGTGTTTAATTAATGTTTTTTAGTATATAAGGTTTAGTTTTGTCAAGATAAGAATGCGTAAAGAGAAAATTTTAAGTATTTAAGTTAATTTTGATTATGCAAGAATTGTGTAAAGGTTGAGTTTGATCGACATTCAGTGGTGACCTTCCTACCAAAATTCCCGGTAGATTTCAATTGTTTCTTAGAGGGGTATAAAAATTCGACCATTTTAGCAAAAACTCTCTGTTATTTTACTACTTTCAAACAGTGCACACTTGTTGAAAGCAAAAATTTAAATTTTAAGTTTATGTTGTGAGCAAAAATATGTTTCAACAAACCAAATGTCCTTATGTTTAGGTTATAATTTTAGTTAAAACGTAAAAGTGTTTATTAATGATCAGAATTCAGTGAATGCATGTGTTTTTATTTATTACAACATACAATTAGAATAATTAACAGGTGCATTAAATTTATTTATGTGACATGGGAAAAAGAAAAGATTTTTTTTTAATTTGATAATAAATTTTATAAATCTTTGTTACAATTGGAGACTTACCACGATTGAAATCAACTGGAATTGGAATTCGTTTTATTAAAGCTATTTATTTAGAAATAATTAAAAGGAATGTTTTCTCCATCAATTTTTATTTTATAACCATATTGCAGCAGAAAATTAAAGGTTTAAAACAATACAGTTGGCAAACTGTTGGCGCTAATTACTGGAATATTTTAAAAACTGAAGTATCTAAATTAGATTAAAAATTTTAGTAACAAAAAATTCTTTTAATGCCAAAAATATTACTCCTTAAATAAAAAGCACCCTACTCTTTTGGGATTGATATTTTAGTTAATGCCCAAGTAGCACAAAATATTGTACAAGCGCTGTGCCAACATATTATAAACATGATATGTTGGCTAAAGGTTTTCTCAAGCTGTGGCAGATATTTTTTGAGCTTTTCAGTTACAGTAAGTATAAAGCATTTTTGTATAGCTTTTATAGTTATTTTTTCGGGAGACAAAAGCGTAGTTTCATTGGCGTCCAATCGAGGGGCCATTTTATAGTTCTGTTCTCGTGCAGATTATGTGTTGTTTCAAATATAAACCTAACATTTAGCTAATAAAAGTTGTCCTAGGTTCTGCCCACATATTAATAGAACAATATTGTGCGAATGTAGATATAGAAGCGCTGTCGCTTACCCAAAAGTACACACCATACGGGACATTTTTTTTATTAATTAACTTAGGAAAAAATTAAGTAATAAGAGAAAAACCTTGACAAAGTATTTAAAAATATATTGGAATTTATCTATAATGTATATTCTTATTATATTCCTTTTCAGGAGCTTTTTCTTATTATAGCTAATAGTAATGTTGGAATTAATATTTTTTACACAGTCTTTAGGATATGTTGTCGACGTGAGGACATAGTACTTAACGTATGCATAATAAAACGATACGAATAAAACAGTTGTTTATTATTTTTCTTCCCTTAACCGCTAATAAAATAAAATATGTACATTCTTTGATTGTTTATATTGTCGTGAGCAGCGACGACAAAAATTAGGAGATAAGATGTGTCTAAAATTAATTTACTTTTATAGCTATACTAATAGATACATATATTGTTACGTTGCATTTTAACGAATCTATAAATAGAAGATCCGTTTTGTAAGCAATTCGTTATGCCCTAACAGTCCAACCCCTGCCAAGAAAGGCAAATTTCTAAGAAATCTGTTGTTGAGGGTACATATTTGTTTGTGCGTCAAAAATTCCCAGTTGTTAAAGAGTGGAAGTGAGCTTGTGACTTCGTTATTTTGTTTAATAAATAATTGCGTAAGTGTTGACTTTGTTAGCTTTGATTTGTAATTGTGCATGACTTTGTAAGTCAGTAGGGCAGGTTAACTGAATGATGCAGGTGGTGGTCTCGAAAGGTCTCCAGAAGCAGAAGGTCGCTCAGCTACCTTATTTTAATCAACACTTTTTTATTTACTGGGGGCCCTACTCGATATTTGTACCCGGTGCCTCAAAATCTAAGGGCGGCACTGGTGGTCTCATGCTGTTTATCTTTTATTGCAGGAACGGACCAGTCAACGACCCGTGCGATTAACCATTATGCTTTTATTAAAAATATCTTAAGATTATTGTTCTTTTAGGTTAGATATTTTATATGCTTTATAATCTTATTTAAATAAGTTTATATATAAAACATATAATATATGACATAATTAATACATATACAAACTATAATATTTTATATTAAAACATGTACATATGTATATTTTAAATATATGGTCATTTTCTGTCACGCTTTTTTAAGATTTCTTTAGTAGTTATCCTACCTTCAAGTTATGGCTACTAGTCTAATGTATAACAAGTTTGCATCTTTCAAATATTTTTGGAGGGATTTTGAAAACTATAATAAGTAAGTTAAGTACATATATGCAGCGCCAAATACGTGGTGACGATGCGATGGTTCTAGTTCCTCTGGCGTTGAATATATTTCTATATATATTTCACAGCTAAAATTTAAACATTAAACATACTTTTGAGTTAGCCTCTCTTATGTACACATGATACAAAGTATTTTTTAAATTTTTTATTGAACTTTGACATAAAAATCTCGTGCATTCTAAGGTTATTATCAGTAATTATCAGAAATAGTGTTATCAACTGCTGTAATTTTATAGAAGATTTCTAATAATAGCCTAACATACATATAGGTGTACAACACCGTCATTGATCGCTAATACCTATCTGTGGGACGTTTTTCGTATTAGCTAAAGGTTGGCAGCTAATGTAAGGCAAACATCATTAAAGCAACATTTCGCCAGTGTACTAAGCTAGCGTAGCACCAACATCCTTAAACAAACATAGAGCCAACATTCTTAAACCAACATAGTGTGCTCATATTTAAACTAATGTTGGACCAATGCGTAGGTTTCATGTTCGCTAAATGTTTGGCAGCCAATGCATGAACAACATAGTCAAGCGTTAACACTTTGAATGTTATGTCTACGTATTTATGCCAACGTTGGCCTAATATAAGTGTGCTACTTGGGTGGTACCCAAAGTTTGCTTTTTTATATTTAAATTTTTGTTTGTGTTCATAATTAAATAGATTTCTATCATTTCTAGTTAGAAAAAAATATATTTTTTTTGCATATTCTTATGTTCCTAAATCTATATAACGATTAGTGCCCTATTGAAGCGAACCGCCAGAGAATCTCGATCTTGTGAACAGTTTGAAGCTTCACAACAATTTTAAATATCCGGAGCATTTATTTTAAAAGCGAAAGCAGTGAGTTCTATTTTGTATGCTTCACCGTGTTGCCACCGCTGCAGTCTGTTTCTTGTTCCCCGAATATATACATAAACACATTCGTAGGATCATATAATTAACAAATTGTAATCTTAATAAACAAAAAATGTATGTATGATATGGAAAATTTTTAAATTTAATAGAAAAAGATTGAAGTTAACAAATGTGATGCGTTAAAGCAATAACTGATTTACCGACGCTATAATAGTATATTAAATTATCTTAATTATTAAATTATTATAATGCTTGATATTGTTTTCTTCTTGTGTTTTTATGAAATAAAATTGTATGAAACTAAAAATTTATTTTAAATTAGCTAATTTCTTAGAAATTTTTGTGGTCGTGGAATAAATAGTGTACAAAATACGTTGGAAAGTGTTTTTCATCTACTCGTGAAATGTTTCACACTCGCCTTCGGCTCGTTCATAAACACTTTTCACACATGTTATGTAATTCTACCCACTAAACTATTATCTTTTATAATTTTAATATATATTTATGGTTTCAGATTATACGATGTTTATTTAATTAAAAGAACACATAAAAGTAGTGGTTTTAGTTTTTGGACCATTATTACTTGCTTTTCAAATTTAGTATATCGATTTTTAAATAGAAAACAATATTTAATCCTGCTCGATGAGTGGATGATCCAACATACTATACCATACAATATTGAAAACTCATTATAAACAAGTAAATTAACATTTAGTAATTCTGCTAAAAATATATTCCAAATAATGATTTTAAGATTGCATAGACGCTATTAAATTAAGTGTCAAAGGAATGGAGAAGTTATTTGCTCACTTCAACAATTCGTCATTAAATAATGCCTTTGAAATCTAATTGACAATGAAATTAATTACATTATGGAATCAAAAGCTTTTTTATTGAAAGATGAATTCAGTTTGAAAAACGGGATTAGCTGTTTAATTAAGATTTTACGCCTATAATCTACAGGTGAAGCGACGGAAGAAACGAAAAGTAAGAGATGGTTATTTTAACATCGATTTATAAAATTTTAATCTACCTTCATTTAAATTTCATGAAAGTTAATAAAATTGAATAATTAATTGGCTATAATTAATTAAGTAAATCTGGCTGGCATTAACTTTATAGATTCTTTATCGCCTTTATTAATCATTGTTTTTTTATCATTATTATCATTAAATATTAATTAATTCACAACCTAAATATACCAACTAAATATAACTAATGAATTTAAATGTTATATTTAATTTTAAAATTAAATAAAGTTTAATTAACTGTTCTTAATTTTTTAAATGATACTGGAAAATCTAGATACGTTTATTTAAAAGTAAAGCTTTTCCTTCTTACATATTATGCAACAAGTAAAGCTTTCTTAAATATCATTCATGTTTTCTTTGTCAATAGATCAGAGAATTTAAAATGAAGCTTTTATAATTCAAGAGAATTTTATTACTTAAAGATTCCCGAAAAAGTCCCTTTTTCTCTTATTTAAAAGAGATCAAGTGTTTTCTCTTTTCGAATTGTACGTATCAATTCGACATTGAGTAATTTTGGAAACGATAAAGGTTTTGCCGACTTCTAAATTAATTTTATGCTCTCATTGATCTTCCTGCTTTTCTTTGAAAAGGAAAAAGAGGCAAACGTTAAGTTGAAGACGAGATATCCGTTAGGAAGGAGCATTTGGTGATGGTTTTAAACCTCAAAGCAAACCCCAAAGCGACAAGATAACAAAGTAGATTGCGATTTTAATTCTGAGGTATGAAAGAAAAATTCACAAAAGGCAGTACACTTTCTGGTGTCGTAATAAGTCAACAAACTCATGTTTGTGATGTATCCTGATATAACAAGAGGATTTAATGTGATGCTGTTAAATTAAATTTCTAATATATGAAATGCCAGCTAACTTTTTCAAGTTCAATGCTCGTTGATGTAAATATTGCCAGTCGGTAAATTAAACAATAATTTATTGACTTTATTATTATTACTTCCTAAATGTTATATTTTATATTCGGCGAAATAGATGGAAACACTGCAAGTGAAAGCTCAATACTTTTATTACACCCTCGAGTTAATTAAAACGGTACGAGAAGGCGTTTTCTTTTGATTTACGGTAACAGAGTTTCTTTTCAACAAGACCATTTTCTTGATATTGTTTGAGGAAAACATGTACAAAACAAATAAAATGCAGTTAAACACAGAACTTTTCTAAGGGCTTCATTCCGTTAACTAAAGAAGAATAGTTATATTGTGTTTACTGCTTTTGATGAGACTTGGAGCAATTTAACGATTAAAAATGCCTGTAGAAGCCAAACTAGTAAATTGAAAACGTTAATTACGTGATAAATCAACGGAATCAAATACTAATTAAATCTTTCCGTGTATACTCAGAATAGAAAATTAAGGAGCCTGATTACAGTAGCTCATTTAATATGATATCCTCTTTAAGCAAGATTACGTTTACTCTAAAGATTATAAATGTTAAAGCTCGTTTAGTTACTTGTGCTCCTTTTACTTTTTTATTTAGATTAAATATGAGCCCATTTACCAGATATTTTGAAGTTCATACTGGAAATTATAAATATGCATTAAGCTGACATAAAGCAGCAGAAATTGCATGTTAGGATTTAATGATACGATTTAATTTGTGGATGCAAATCTACAATTATAATAGTTCTCGAAATTTTTTAATTAAAATAAATTTTAATATAGTAATTTTAAATAAATCTATATAAAATTTTAAATTTTATTTATTTAAAGTATTAACACATGTATGCAAATGCCTACAAATCCTTATTTAAAAGCTTTTTCCATTTTACCTGTCACAAACTTTGTACCATTCCGTAGGTTGTGCCAAAGTGGAGAAAACTGGAATCGGTAACGCCGTCAGTCCCGCAAAGATCCACACCGCAAGGATAATCAAGATAGCGAACTTTTTCGAAAGTCTCGGTTTTAGTGGCCACATGATAGCGATATATCGGTCCAAGCTGATTGCGAGCATAGTGTACGCACTTACGAACACAGATACCGCCTGAGAATAGTTCACAACAGGACAAAGGAAAGCACCGAAGGACCAATATTGTTGCAGATACGATACTGATGTAAATGGTACACAGAATATTGTAATTAATATATCACCTATGGCTAGATTCATTATAAAATAGTTTGTCACTGTCCTCATCCTTGGCGATGACAACACTATGTAGCAAACTATCCCGTTACCGACAACGGCAACCAAGAATATTATAGTGTACATAACATAAACAGTGCCTTGAAATTCCGTAGTTTCCACAGGATTTGAGGATGTTTGTGCGTCGCAAATGAATTCCGTGAAATTGGTCTCATTCCAGAAGCTGTACCAAGTTATGTTTGGCTCTTCAGTTGAGTTGACTAAAAATTCCATTTTTTTGTTACAATTTTTTCTCAAAAATTCAAATTTTTACAATTGGGTATTAAAATCATCTTTATTAAATTTAAAATCAAAACCGCTACTTTTTAAATTTTAATAAGTTTAAATTGCACACTGCTTTTTAAAGATTCATAAATAATGTAATAAAGCTGCTGTATCTTGATATTAAAAAACTTTTTAAAAGTTTCAAATTTGTAAAATGCGTATCAGTTCCTTCCTTGAGTGTGACAAATGTGTTTAAAGTTAAATAATATTATATACAATATTTTTTCTTTAAAGATCTGACGGATATAAATAATAGACTCATATTAACTTCTAATTTATCAAGAACAGCGACAGGTGGTTGTGAGATATTTGTAGGAAAGCGCGCGCGAGACTAAGCTTTACCAAAGCTTTTCGACTAGGAGCTTTCATAGTCCTGCAATGAAACTGCGCCGGCGCTTCTTTCTACTTTTCGAGTTTTTTTTATCTTTTGATAATTATCATAATTATTTAAACAGTTTTAATTATTTTTTGACAAAAATTTAACTATACTAATTTATTTGCATTGAAATGTTTGCAAAAATGAAAGTTTCAGATAATTATTGCTAACAGCAAAAAGTTATTTTCAATTACTATTTATAGCTATGCAGTTAAACAATTAGGCTTATCTTAATCCTATAATAATATTCTTCATCCTTTTATCAAATTTTATGAATTGCAGAACCAAATTTTATTTTTGTTTGTTTGTTGCGTAATACACTTATAAATATGTTTTGATGTGTAAACATCAAATAATTACACGTGTTTTAACATGTTTTCCAGTCGATCGACTACGTGGAATCAATTTGTTGCAGGTTCAAATTTTCTTAACGTAACTGAAAAGGCTGACGAAATATGAAGGACCAATGAATTTGAAAAAGTTATTAATTTTCTCTTCTCACACCGATAACAAGTGAGCATCGTTAACTAGCAGTATCGTTTTTTTTTCGTAATATAGTGGTTGGAACTTCGCATTCAAATACGTGTAGTAACACATAGGACTGAAGAACATAATCTAATACGAGAGCAGGTGATGCACCACATCGGTCGCATCTTATTTAAACAAAAAGAAAAATTATTAGGAAAAGTTTTCTTGATATTTCCTTTTGATTGGTTTTCGTTAAATTAATTTAAACTTACTTGCTAATTTTTTCGCAGGATTATGCTCCACGCACTTCATACACTAAAATATAGTTCTACACGCCCATTTGGTCGGCATAACATTTGTATTCATTACAATTGTTCCTCATCATCAGAACAAGATTAGGAACAGAGGTAGGAATTATTATTTCAGAACATCTTACTATTTGTCATTGTACATTTCAACAAAGCAGCTTTAATAAAACTTATTGACAAGTCCCTAAACCTCTGCATCACTCAGGTTCACGCCCTAACCGCCGATTCAGCCAAGCAGGAGATTGTAATTTTTAAAGTGAAGTAAACTTAAGGCTGGGATATTTTGCAAAAAAAATCGGGTTAGCAAGTTTAGGCTCAAGAGGTAACGGATCGAAAGCTTGAATTAAGCTTGCTGATTTAGCTGCTTCTTAGTTTTCTGATTTTTAGCTAATTCTAACTTGACTTGATTTTATCTCAATAATACCATCACTTCCTACGAAACCATACGATGACGCAGCAAATGTTCCCTTCTATAATGAAACAAATAATCTACAGCATTCCACCTCAATATTTGCGGTTTCTTCATACTTCTTTGCGCTAGCGACTCTAAGCGTCGTGCTACTTCCCAAGGATCGTTATAATTTCATTCCTTCCAAATAAATCCAGCTTTACTAGCAGTGTTGTAATGTTTGCAAGCTGAAAACCAGACAGTATTTTCTGCCTGATCTCGGGTATACTATTCTATAATATTTCATCGTGACTCGAAATCCTGTAACTGAGCTCCAATCCAGGCAAATTTTGTTGAGCTCTCAATTAATACATCTATTACTGTATTGGAGTTGTATGTGTAAGTGTATCCATATGACCTTTTTGACCATCAAATATCGATAACTGTGTTTTTGAAACCTTAGTACCATCATTCAACACAAGAAAATTTCCAGCCTCAAGAATCAACTTGGCTTCCAATTTTTTATTTTCCGATTAAATGGGCTCCTTGGCTTTTAAAGATTCATGGTAGATCGATTTTACAATGTCTTGGTAGTTTGTAAAACTCATGGACATGTCAAACCGGACAAATACAATTCCCAGACAAAAGTATCAACAGTTCTCAAAGACTTGGTAGAACTATCGGAGTTATACCGAATATTTTTCGCAGCTTTGATCCACTTTTAAATATTTCAACAAGTTCAAGTTGGAATCTTCATACGCTGATAATTCCATTAGATGCTTTATCTCTTCTTTTGGAATAATAACGCTGCTTATGAATATGAATTAAGATGTTCTGAAAATAATAACAGGTTGGACTGTTATACGTTCAAGTACTTCCTTTGCTTGCGCTTTTCTCCATCAAGTTTAGAGGGCCCTTTTAATTCAGTGTGTGACTGTATGTAAAAGCATTATACGAGCGAGGTTTACTTTTGCCCATTTCTCATGCTGAGTTTAGGTTCCACGCTGAGTTTACAAAACAGTTTTTTACAGACTTCGAAATAACTTATATACTCTTAGTAAAAGTCCTCGACTAAATGAAGGTCCTGCACTACACTAACGACCTGCATTGAGTGGATCATCACGGCATTGATTTTATCTTAATTGCACCATTCTGTTCATAAAGCGAAAACCATTGCAACTCTATTAGAGCGAAGTACATATTCTGTCAAACCTCACAAAACTCGACAAAATTCCTCCACTTCTTGGCTACAAACAACGAAGAAAAAGAGTATATTGAAATACTGGCTATATCCTTCAAGAAATCACCTTCCTGTAATTTCTTTGAAATTTGTCTTGAGAATCCAATGGCGTCATAGCATGATTTGTAACTTTTCACGTCAATACACTCAAGAACATGCGGACATTTTTGAATATTTTTCAGTAATTATAGTAATCGATAATAATAATTAGTACATACCCGCAAGGTTTAAAGAAAGGAAGATAGGAAGATGCGGTTCAGTAACTATAGATTCATTAAGAAGACGACCTGATGCAAGAGAATTGTTAGTTTAACAACAGAAGAGTATTGCGGAATAAATAACATGCTTGCTGCTGTTTGGATACAAAGATGCGTCCATGAATAGTCATACACACATAAAAATCATGGGAGATGCTCTCGACATAGTATCATCAAGAAGCCGACTTGATGCTATTGTCTTATACGAGCCTTGCAGTAAGAGTAAACTAAAATAAGGTGCATGTTACTCACTTCCTTGGATGATGCGAAAATGGAATTCTATCTTTCATCACCTCCAAATCCTACATAGGTCTTGTGGGGTATGAAACAGTTATAATAAGATTATATACGTTTTGTATCTACCATTTAATGGATACTGTTTATATCTGACTGACCCTGACCCTATACGACCTTTAATAAACCAACCCGGACGAGTTTGAGCATGGATTCAATAAAGATTTAGTCATTGGGTTGTCTAGGGTTAGATGTTAGCACACAGAATGATATTTAAAAGAAAATGTCCAACATACAGAGTTACGTACTATTCCGGCAGGAAAATCTCGCACGGTTTTTATCAAGGAGGCTGATTTTTCTTAAATTTTGGGTGCGTAAGTAATTTCGGTGGGGCAGTATAGAAGACCACCCGTAGTAAATGCTGTCCGTTTCTACTGTATATACAGATACACTTATACAGCTACTGACAGCATTCACATTTAAGTAACTGATACGTTAATTGAACGTATCTTAACGCCTTGCCCAATATGGCGCCGTGACTACAGGTTTAACGCAGATGAGCTACATAAATCCGCAATCAGATTAAATGTATTTACAACTAAAATCTGTTTATAAAATGTACCAAATAATACGTATGTATAAAGTAAAATGAGTAAACATTATTGTTCTTATTATACAAATATGCGGTATGTATAACGGGCTCGTTATTACGAATATTTACTTCGCTCCGTTTTAATGTTAAATTCGAGTATTATATAAAAAAAGAAAATATTTTCGTATTGGTACATTCAGTCAATTTTCAATTATAAATAATTTTAGTCTACTTGCAACCCTAAAATAGCTAAATAAAATGTTTTATTTCAAATACGTTTGCAACAAAACCAGGTTTATTTATTATTTTAAACTAAGATTATTTCCTTGAAGCACGCTTATAATTTTTTCGTATCAAGAATATACAGCAATTTATGACCCCCAAGCAGATGTTGTGTTTCTCTTGATCCAAATCTTTTAGAATTAAAATGACCACAGAAAAATATATTGCTTTCGGAGCTATATTTAATATTTTACATGGAATAATTACACTAGGGATTGGGTTTTATTTGGTTAATTTGGCTTGGCTTGAAGTTCAGGTTTCTGCATATGGTTGCATTTTTCAAAGAATATGAGAAGTAATTCACTTTTTGTTATTGATTACAATGATGTCAGTCTTAAAACGCGGTTGACTAGGATCTACTGAAACATATAATCATTCCTCTTTAAATTTTAAAATATGAGACTCCAGTCCGTTGTAGGCGTTCGGACCTAACAAGTGACTATGCCGCGTAACTAGTTCTTCACGAAGACGGATTAACCCATTGTCCGTTTTAGTATAAATTCAGAAATGAGAAACTTTATCGAGGTTTCAGTGTTGTGCTCCGATGGCATTGTATACTTAGCACGTTTCTGCATTCCGTCTAATAAACTTCAAATTATTTTAAATAATTAATTTAACGTCGATGTGATAAGAAATCAGCAAATTCGTAGTGGAATTTGGCCCTTTGGATTTTTAAAGACCCTTGAATCCATTATCAGGGACGGATCCAGAGGATTACTTGGGGGGGGATTTTTGAAAAAATAATTGTTTTAAATAAATGAACTAAACAAAAATTATTCGTTTTTATCCTACGTATATTTATTTATAAATGTTATATATTGCACAATATTTAATAAGCATTAACTACTTTTACATTCAAAATTATTTAATTATAACTCTGAGGTATATAATATCAAAGATTTGGGGTGGAAATTCCCCCTCCCCAACCGTTGATCCGCGCCTGCCTTTATGTATAGAATTATTTCCTCTATTAATATTCAGTAAACCTGAGTGTTGTACTGTAGAAGTTCAGTGTCAGAAATAAAAGTTAATAAACAATAAATGTTCAATTCAGTGATCTCCAACCCTAATAAGAACGCCAATATTTAAGTAAATAAACGTAATTTCTTTTTAAAACCAGACCAACTTGTTATCAAAATATTAACTCAATTGATAAAATTAGAAAAAAATTAACATTACTAATTCAAAAGGTGAACCTTAACAATTTATTTAATGAAAAAAGTTCAGAGTTTAACGTTAATTGTATGTTGTTCTTCCAGTATCAAGGTTTAAGTATGAAAATATTTTAATGACGTGAAAACAAATAAGGACAATTGTGTTTTGTGTTGCTTTGGATAATTTTGGATAACAAATGTACTGTAAGCATTTCTGTTGATGTGTATTATCGAATTCCAAAAAGCATTAATGTCTTGATCCATGTAAAATACAAAAATTTAAAACACATAGTGTTTTATTAATGTGAGTATTCACATATATAAAATAATAAAAGTTTGAAAAATATTTTCAAACGGTGGACGACTTGTTCTTGTTCCATGTTCTTTATTAACAATAGTAACAAAACTTTGTAATTTAGGAGAGGATCCCTAATTAAAGTTACTGTGTAATCCTTTGTGGATTTTTGTGTTTAAGCAAAAAGAAGACGATCATGCTTGTCGTACATTATGTCTGGAACTATGCCAGGAACTTCTTATTTAATAAACGAGAATTAAACATTATTAAACACCTACTAGAAATAACCTCAACAAATTGTTTGTAGCCAATCTTTCAAAAGCATAAACGATTTCTCTTTTGAGCAAAACGGATTTCTCTTTTCAAATTATAGATTCCCGTCGCAATTTTTTAAGACAATAATAACAAAAAATTTGTGTGGCGCCCTCTATAATGTTGTTCATTTGTACCAGTGTTGGACAATATACAAATTGGGAATAAAAGCCAACCTACATACGCATATAACCTAATTTAAAACTAAACAGAACATAAGATAGCAATTGCTTTAAAAGCAGCAGACAAATACCAAATGTTTCTATTTATTTTTAACATTTTAATTCCATTTCCTTTTAAAATGTATTAGCAATTTATTGAATACTGAATTATTTAATTGTTGCAAAATAACGGAAACATTGTTAGAATTTCAAAAAAAAATAAAACTCTAGAATACATTGAAATTCAATTTGATAAGAACTCGTAACCGTACGGAATTAAATTAACGGTAAAGTCAGTTAAGAGAGCTGAAGCTGTTTACGTATTTCAAAATAAAATTGGATTAAAAAGGAAGACATCCACTTTGCAATTTTATTGGATAGTAAATACTTACAATAAAGTTGTAGAGATTCATGATATTGACATGGCTGGTGTTTTATTATAAAAGTTTTATTTTTAACATGTTTACGTAACTGTAAAAGTAATAACTAATAACAGTCACGATTTAGTATCGAAAATGTAGAATTTTAAGTTTCATGGATTTAAGATTGTGATTTGAGATTGTAATTTAGATCATTTAAATTTTGAACTTCAATAACAACTTCACATACTCGGATAGTTTTATTAACGAATATTTCAAAATATTAAAAACTTTTAACTTCAAAAGTTTTAAACGTACTTCGTAGTAATCATAAATTCTCGAAAGTCCGAGATGCATAAAAAATGAGAAAAACTGTATTTCTCGAACTCTACGAATATGACACTATGTGATCAAATTAATTTGTATAAAAAGTACACCAATTAGGAACTGTTACTGGTTGCCATAGCAACTGTACAAAAAAAGTATTCGTTTTTTGTACTAGTACAACAAGTATTTTTCTCGGTACTCTAAATTTTATTTTATACCAATGCAAAAATAAATAAAAATATCTGTATTTCATTAAGTTTTATATTTTTAAATAAATAACTTTAAAACATTTATTTTGATACGCAAGAGCATCCAGTTTATTGCGATATTTTGTTTTTTATTTCACATAAATATGTGGTAGCAAAAGGCACCAACAAATAAAATAGTTATTAAGCCGTTATTGTAGGAAAGTTTAAAGCTTTGCAAGTGGTATCCTTTTGTTATATTACAGGACTTACAACTGGTCCCGCGGAACTCCAAAATATTTCCACGAAACCCCAGGGTTGCACGGAACAAACTTTGGGAATCAACTTTTTTTTTTAATTTGCCATTTCAATAAGTTTCCGGAAATATTTCCATAGAAAGTTACCGAAAAATAAATTTCCGGAAATTTGCCCACACTATTTTTATATCGTTTTTGAAATATGTACTAATAGACGTTTTCAAGAATTTCTTAAACAAGATCGATTTTTGATTTATTCTTATCATGTCGTAAGATAGAATTTCCGTATATATGTATGTAGAATAAACCGGTGGGAAGGGGTAAGCCAGAGAGCAAGATATGTGAGTAGAGAGGAGGATAAGCTGGGAGAGAGGAGTGCCAGGCTTAGAATTTTCAACTGGTTATGTTTGCTTTTGTTTATTTAAGTAATAAAGGATTGTAATCACACAACGAGTTGTATATAGAGAAATCCTTCAATCCTTTTGACCGTCATGTCTTGACGAGGTTTCCCTAGTATAATATAATATATCTTATTTGCTGATTCGCAACTACGTCCCAAAAACCTATCCTAACCTCTTTTTATTTAACCCAAATCGCCCAAAGTTTCACAATTGGCCTTACTTGTGGGACATTAGGAGGGTTAAGATGGTAAGGAACAAATTCGTTACCGGTAACTCCTAACTATTGCAAAACTGTTTCTGCATAGTGCACCTTTGCTCAATCAAGCTAAAGCACAACTGAAGAAATCACGTGATGTTTTTGTATAATGGATTTTTATACTAATTAAACAAATAACTACAATCATCCATAACACCTAAGACACGAAATATTTTCCTGAATGTAGATTTTTTGGGAATTCCCATCACCACCCAGTAAGCAGAGTGTAGTCTTATTTACGTGATTTTTTAGACATGGTTGGTCGCTGATGACGAATGCCCAATTATAACGTTATAATGACGTCATATCAGTATGTAGACTATATGTAGAGTTATGACGACTCAATGACGTCGCAAAATTTCCTTAAGAATGTAAGTAAGACCCGTTTTATATGTACGAGAATTGTGGAAATTTTAACATAACTTTTGCTGGAAAAGTTCTTACAATAAATTTACAATTAATAGGTACACTCATTGAATTTGAATAAATAAAATAAACTTAAAAATATCTTGCACACTGAAAACAACAGGCGTTTTATTACCGCCTTATAAGTATAATAATATAATAATAGTATTATATTTATATTTCAGAATTTTAAATAATAAATCTTTTTTTTCAAATAAGGTGTTATTTGTAGAACTAAAAATAAATAGGTCCTTAAGACATGAATAACACGTCATTTAAATCATTATAAGACGTTTTCTTTACGCCATAAAACAACGTCTTTTTTACGTCGTAAAATGACGTCATTGGGCTGTGACATTTGCCCGTCTTATTAACATCATTATAATGTCACTTCAAAGGTGAAAATGACGTAACGACTGACCAATAATCGACGTTAAAATGACGCCAGTCTGCTTACTGGGCAATCTCGAACCTTCAGGTTCCTAAATATTAAAATCTTTAATACTCTCTTTTTAAGAAACCAAGTCTGAGACTTTGTAGTTAGTTTCAAATATTTTGTGTAAGATTTTGTTAAAAGTAAGATCGTTTAGTCTCTAAGTGATTTATTCTGATGCATCTTCCTAAGCAATGAAATCTCGATAGGACTATAAGATTGGATACCGCTAGTCGCGCTTGACTTTTTGAAATTATAAAATCCAAACCCAATTTTGCCCCCCTTAAACTCAAGCTGTCAAATTCCTTAATCATACCATATATATACATATTTAACTCACCGTGAATAATAACCTTCATGTCAAGAAAATTCCTTTATGTTTGTCTTCCGATTAAAGGAAGGTGTAAATATTGGTATCTCTTCAACTCCAATCCAGGCGATTTTTAATTTTCACCGACTGATATTTTCGTTTCTTAGCTTCATCTTTGACTTCGAAAACAAGAAAATGGTCTTAGAAAGCGAGATCGGCATGGAAGGCAGAAAGCTTTTTCAACCATGTGGTTAACGTCTAAAAACCACTTAGTCCATTGACAGCGTTGGCATAAGTGTTGTCACAGAAGTTGTTGTGCAGCAGTTAACAGGTCGCTTCATCCTCGCATTGCCCCATAGAAGAATTTATATGTTAAGCTGATATTAAAATTAAAACGTATTTTATTAAATTAAAAGAACTTGTATACTAATGTCAAAGACTTGTGTGAGTTGCAACATTTTTGATCGTCAGACTGAAACTAAACGTATGCTGATAACAGCTTGGTGCTGAATTAGCTTTTTACTTTACACGTGACAATACAGAGCTCTATTTCACTCTTTGTTAAGCGTTCGGGCGTACGACAGCACGTTTTTCAAAACTATTTTCAGTATCATGCTCCAAGCGTATAACCGAGCACTAGAGTATATGTTCTTGAATTTGTCTAAATGCACGTAATATTGCAATGGCAATTATTTATATATTTTCTATTCTTGAGTTCACTGTCTCCAGCCTTACTTTGTGGAACTCCATAATAACTTCATATTTTAACTAATCTTTTGATTTTTATTATATTTTATTTTCTATTCTTGTTTGAAGTCCGTTCCATTCCAGTTTAAATAAACCCCTTATCATCTATTCGTGACAATTTGTAGCAATATGCAGGTGTGTATTTTTTACTTTTATAGTTAAACCAGGAAAAATATTGACTGTCTGTATTGTAATGTTGCAGACTTTTAACTATGAATAATAATATGTTCTTTTAACCATATCTAAATTGATTTTAAAATGGATTCACTTTTTTGTTCCTTCAGAAGAGCACTAGTTATGCTTTTATTAACATATTTTATATTTGTCACAAACCTTGTATTTTAATTCACTTATATTTCCTCATTTTCAGCCGTCTGTCTGGAACATCATCACACAGGAATCGGCCTACCGCTTCTGGACTCTAGAACTCCTTTAAGGATTGGATGCTCAGCCGCAGCTAAATCGTTGAGGTATATCTCACCTAATTAAAAATTACCTTTTTGACGCTACGTTTCGAATCACGATCAAGAATAAATTTTATTTCTTTTTCCTTTTCTCGAGTTTCGGTCTCGAATCCCTTGACTACTGTTAAGTTTTATTTTTCTTCGTTTAAATTTTCTTTTCTTATAGTAGAAATAAATATATGCCCTTTTACTCTTGATAACTATTAAACTGCTATTATTTTTGCTTTATAAACATTTATTTACAGGAAAAAGATCAATTTTACAACCATTTTTTTAAATTATATTTTTCATCTCTCTATTTACATAACTATCCCTCTTGGTAACTCAACATTGTTTTTGATTGCAATTATTTTGCATATTTTACTGTTGTTGTTTGTCTTTCAATTAAAAAATAGCTTGTCTTTGGTCATTATTTTGATATTATGATTATTGTCAACGACACAACTGCATTTCACGATAGATATTGTTGTTTTTAATAACCGTCTTCAAGACTACTTTTGTATTATTATATTGTTGTCAATGAGATATGTAATGTTTCATAATTATATTAAACTAATACATTTTGTTTCTTTCAGGTGGTCAATAACGAACCGTCTTCAAGACTACTTTTGTATTATTATATTGTTGTCAATGAGATATGTAATGTTTCATAATTATACTAAACTAATACATTTTGTTTCTTTCAGGTGTAATTGCAAGTGAAAATCCTATCAATTCAAAATAATTTCCCTAACCAAATTTTGTTATTATGTACATGTGCCAAATCAATAAAATCAACTCAAACTTGAATCGTTTTATAGTAAATTCTTTATAAATGTTCAATTAGCAGTTAATTATTAATGATAAACGCAAACAGTCAACATTTAACATTTCCTTATTGAGTAAAAATAAGAATTCATAATCTTAAGGCGGTTAATTCTTATTAATATTATGATGGAAAAACATTACAGTATATACTCGTATACTTATTATAAAATACATTTTTTAAATTTACAACCCTTCAATAAATGTTGATGCAGGTACATTAAATATAGCCAGTAAATAAGAATACGGTTAACGTGCAACTCCCTCTCTTAAAGTGGTGCTATATGGAACACAAACAAATGTCTTCAGTTAAGAAAATGCATGACTAGACTAAGAATGCAAGATGGCAGTAAATCAAGAAAAGCTTATCTTGAAGGTCTCCATTCTTTTTTGAAGTTTTGCAAACTGCAGTTTGCAGAGAAAATAGAAACCTACACATTCATTGTTCGGTCAATGCTTCGTTGCTTTGTTTATTAAAGGATAAAAACGGAAAAAGTAAGAAATATAAAAATATAGCACCGACAATGAGACGCATTTATTGCCAACGGTACAAAATTATTTATCCCGCAAGTGTAATTGTCTGGTGTGGATTTCAACATCTGCAGCTGTACTTATCTTAGTTTAATTTAGAAAAGACTTTGAATTACTAGAGTATAATTAAAGCCTTTTGTTGGTGTATAATTTGTTATTATTTAAGTTACACCTCTTATACACAACTTTAACTTTTTTGATCCTTTAAAAAAACGGTGTTTAATGTTTTAATTGTTTGTTACAAAATAATTGATTTAGTTAGTTAAAGAAGTTAGACTTGATCGTTATATAATTATTATTATTACAAGAACGATGGTTATTATGGAACTACTTAATTAGTTTTCTGTCCTGATTTCTGTTTGAGATTTTGTATAATACTGTCCTATATTCACAATTAAATCTCTTCTATTAAAGCTAAGTAAACATCTATAATCTAACAAAACAAGACTCGATGGAAATATAAGTTTATATATTATGTTGAAATACAACAAAGTCTGCCGATAAAGACATTAGCAATTCTAAATTCAATTGTCCAATAGTTACTTAGTTACTTAATAAATATAACAATCGTAATCTAAAGTTTTACTCTAATATGAAAATGTTCTTATCCTTATGAAATGAATAAATCTCTTGTTATTTTGTAAAGATTGGTTAATTTACAAGATTTTATTGAAGTTTATTACACTAGTGCTAAAAAAATACTAGATATAAAATAATTTGTAAAGGTAACTATTGGTAGATTTCAAGAAACCTTTTGATTTGATAAAAGTATATGCTATGAAATGTTTCATATGTACGATACGATATGATAAGAAACAACTTTTCAAGCAAAAATACTACTTGATAGGCTGTTTACATTAGGTATTAGTATAAAAGTTGAAAGGATTTAAAAATTAATCCATTAGGAAGCTTTCTTACAGCAACCACACAAATAGCGCAAAGAAAACCAACAAACCCAACATTCTTTAAAAAACGAAAGTTATTATAATATAGTGTAATTAATTAACAACTAGAGTCTGATTAATAAATAAAATATTAACTTTTGACCAGGCTTGGTAGATAATTTTAATAATTAATAATGAAGTGTTAATAATGTAAGTACGAAGTTTATCGAAGAGACAGGGATTGCAGTAGATCAAACAAAGGCCGAAATAAAATTAAAGCTGACTAAAGTAAACAACTTTTACCTGAATTGTATAAAATGAAAAATAACAATAAAATTTGAAAATAATCAAAGGAAATATTTTGTAAATTTTATAGCTTTGCAATTTTACATATATAGCCATAAAAGCTTTAATTTGTAAATTAATTTTAGCGAACTTAAGTTACAGGATTTAATATTATTAAGTGCTTAGTGTAACGCAGTATAAAATAATAGAATTACCACATATTTAGAAGCTAGAAAAAGCCTCAATTGGTCAAACTCACTTTGACAGAATTTTTTAAATTGTATTAAAAAGTTTTATACAATTAAACGAGATTCCACCACAAACCAAACTACGTTACTAACCAATTAAACAATTGAACCACATGGAGTCTAACAAAAAAACAACAATAACTGTCGCTACTATCTACTTTTGAAATAAGGATAAGTAAAGACAACTGGAATACAAGCATGTAATATAAATAAAATAAATTAGCACCTTAATTATTACGAATTAAAGCATTTTGCTGATTTACTTAATTGTACATATAACGGGTGTCCACTCTCAAAGTCGATCAAAGGCCATTAAATTTTAATATTTTAAACCGTCATTATTAACTTCATAATAAGAATGATCAAGGTAAACAAGTGTTTATACGCTAGAGTGAAAGATTTAATAAACTTTAATTCACGCCTTGCAATAATTAATAAACATTTGCAACTGGTTACAATATTTATTTTGAATGAAAATGAAAATTACAATTACTCAAACCACTGAGCCAAAGTTTACTTCCATCATCTTCTCTACGGTGAACTATTTGTCGATTTCCTGCAGTATAATTATTCGATTTTTAAATGTTATGTTTTAACAATAAACAATATTATTACTTACCACCCTAGCTTCTGATTCTACAGAAATATTTGCATATCGTGCAAAATCTTGTACTAAGCTTATCATCAGTTGAGATCTATAACCACTTGGATAAGCCGCCGACTCAAGCCAACGTACGCGTCCCTTCTCCTGACGTTTATTTTACGTACAAACTATGTGTGTATGTAAATTAGACCTATCACAAATATCCTTTTCTTTTGACCAAAATCAAAACTTAAGAGTCTAGAAGGTATCATATCATTCATTCAATCTTTTTCGAAATTTGTAACGTCACACTTTACTTGTTTTACAATTTACAATTTTGTAGTGATTACTTATATTAAATGTTTTTGAAGACATTTTACGACATCATTAAACAACTTTTATTTTGCAACGAACGTACCAAAACGACCTTGCGCCAAAACCTACTTTACCGAAACGGCGGCAAACAATTTCCATGCCGCATTAACTAGTGTGTAAAGCTTTAGTGGTGCTAAGACGCTACAATTTTGAAATTTTTTCTAAATTAGTGAAATGATTTCAAAGAATGGCATGGAGCCCTAAAGAGACACAAGTTTTACCATTTTTACTGTAATGCTGCGTTTGTTTAATCAAAGGTGTAGAAATCACATTCAACAACAAGAAACGGTACAGAGTCGTACAGAAGCCCAGAAATGTAACTTGTGCATATATATGGAAGAATCTTATTTAGCGATTTAGCGCATAGTTACTCCAAACCCGACATCTGTGTGTTGTTAGGAGATTAAGTAAGGAAGACATGACTGCGAACTAAAAGTCGATTCATCTAGTCCTCTTCAGCCCGTCACAACGGCTGTGTCTGGCGAATCGCAACAAAGCAGAGCAGTTGATGCCTAGTTTAGTGCGTTGTTTCTGTTTACAGTTCACTGAAACTAAGAATGAATACGTACCCTTAGTCAAATTTAACCGCAACTAAGTACCTCCAACTAAACGTTTTTAGAACTCCGACACCTTTGCATGGTCAAGTCAATCTTGCTAATTGCTTTATATACCGCGGGGATGACGTACACATGCCATTCCAAGTCATCGTGTTTTTCTACTTTTTCACTTTTTTTTAAATAGTATTGTTGCAACATTCCTTAGAATTGCCCGCAAAGCAAAATTTAAAGTATTCAAACGCCATTCATGTATTCTTACCACAAGATTTTAATATGGTAATATCGCGAAATTTTAGAAATATTTAATAATGACTGGTTATTGTGTTAAAATTAAAAAAATTAAATAAAACTGCAGGTCTAGTTGCCGATGTCGTTTAGTTACTTGCTTTTTACTTTGACTTGATTTTAGATTTTTGATGACACAACTTTCGTCACAAATTCCGCTCAAAATTTAAAATTTGTTTTAATTGAAATTTATCGAAATAAGTTTGCTCAATTTTTATTGTTTTTCCCAGGTTAGTCTTGATTAGGTTTTCCGTGAAGTCAAGTTGTTTTATTTATTTCTGAGATAAACAGAAAAATTACGACGTATTTTGGTGACATAATTGTAAATATCCCGAAAAGTTTAAATCGCATCAAAGAAATCGTGATTTGATCTAGCTAAACTTAGTGTCATCTAACTGCCATCTATCGGATACCGCTGCAATTGTAACCAGTAATTAAAAAATTTAAATAATTTAAAATCTTTTGTTGACGACTTTAAAAATTTTTTAATTGCTAGTTACAATGAGAACGGTATTCGATAGATGTTAATTAATATTAATTAACATTTAATGTACATTAAAATTATGTTATCAGAATATATCATTAATTATCTTGTTTATCTCAGAAATAAACAAAACACGTTTACGTCACGGAAGACCTAGTTAAAAGAACCTAGAAAAAACATGTGGAAAAAGGGTAAAAATTAGAAAATTGAATTTTTGATCGGGAGAAAAATGAGTCACGGAAAAGGTTTAATGTGTGTTTAGTTTCAATTTCAACTGTATGGGTTAAATGGGTTAAACTTTGATTTTTATTGTTTTTTTTTTATATTCATGTCCGATGCAGAGAGAATCCGGGGCATACAGCATGTCTATGCTTCTAAACTACTTTGCTGATTATTATTTTTTCCTCAACGATTATTATATTGTGTTTATATTTTTACCACCTTTCTATATTATTCTGCCAATAACATTCGTTAATAATTAGATTATCAATTCATACTATATTAAGATGTATAAATAAGCTTTCATTGAACAATTTTGAAAAGCATTTCCATTGTAAAGCAGTCATCGTATTTCGTTGGAGTCCAAGGTACTTTTATTCAAATGGTGTTTTTGCGTGTACAAACACAAATATCTGATACGCAACTTGTAAGATTTAAGATCATTTAAGCTGCTTGAAGCCTTGGTGATTTACTTCAATTTTAAGCTCGATTTACCACCAAATATAGATTACGTTTATAATACAATGCGAGATAGAACCGCTAATGAAAAACCCGGGTGTAGGACGGGGGCGTAATTCAATAATTTAAATTTTATTAAAAAGTATTTTCGGCATATTTATTTTAAAGATTTCTAATTCTTACAAATCAAAGTTAATCCTAACTATAAATATGACATTTAATAGGTCCTTCTAGGTCGTGTGACTGCTTGCTCCCTTGTGGGCGTGTCGGTCGTTAATATGCTTCACTTGCGGTAACTTATTTCAGTGGTGAGACCCAAACATAAAATACCACAGGGCCGGATTTAGGGAAACATGAAAAGATAATTTCATATTAGTGGCTTACCTTTTAAATGAGAATAGGAGTACTTACGGAGGGATTGTGGGTCCCCCGTGTATTCCACGTTGCTTCTGGAGGATTGGAGCCTTGGAGAGTGAAAATCTTCAGTGCACTGTCACGATCATAGCGACCTGAAACAAATGCTTGCCGCATCGGGCGCCCTCCAGCGGAATGCTAGAGGACCAGGTGTACACCGTTATGTACACCGTCATGCACCATAATACATGGTTGTAGGAGGGAACGGGCACCCTCCCAGTGCCGCCCGGTGATATCGGCCGGGGCCACTGGTGTGACTTTATCTGTCACCCAGGTCGAGGGTCAACTGAAAGCTTCGCCGAGCCTCCAGTCTCCCAAGTACACAGCTAGCTGTTTAAGCTCCTTTCAGCTTATTAAATAGCAAATATTATTGCTAATAACATACAGTAACTACCATTATTGCTAATAACCATAATGCAACCATATCCATCATCAACAACAACCACAAACAATTATTACTTCATAACCAAAACACACAATAACAAATATTACAAATTCCAAATCTGCATCTTTTGGTCTTTACACCACTTTTTACCCGACTGTTAACTGTACCTTTCGCATTACCACCGACCGACCGACTGCCTTCTTTTCTATACATTTGGATATTCGTTTCTTGAGTGAGGGGTGTAATAGTGTCAAAGGGACTAATAATTTATCGCCCTGCATTCCTTTAGTTCTGTTATAATACATTTGAGGTTTTTACAGAGAATTCAAAGCTTTAATGATTTAAGTTAAACACAATAATCTGTTCTCACTTGCTATTTAATCAATACCTAATACTAATCTACGTAAGGAAAATACGACATCCCACATTCGGCCATCCTGGATAATTCTCGTCCCCGAGAATGGTAAGTTGCATTGCTATGGTAACTACGTTGTGTAGGAACCGATGGGAATGCCATCTCCATCGCTTTTCTCTACCTTATCATCTACAATTCCAACATGGAACTTGGAACATGCAATCCAATTTCTCTTACTATCAACAGATTTAACATTTTCATGTTTCCATTTAGCACTTTTGGTCTGACTAAGCATGCCATGTTTGGAAGTACCTGAGATACAACAATGGGTCCCATGATCCTTGGGACAAGTTTCTTACTAGTACTGTCGACAGTTAAGTACTTTAGAACAAGTACCAAGTCACTCATGTGGTAAACTGGAGGTGGTTTTCGATGTCGATCAAAACCATCCTCCTGCACTGGCTGTTTAGCCTTAATTCTTTCTGAGTCCGATTTCCGTAATATCAGTCACCTACCTATGTCTTTAACCCATTACAAACCCACTAGAGGTTTTACTCTATTAAGCACTTGTTAATTGCAAATTGTATTTTTGAGACCGCCTCAACCCAATTTGTTTCTATTAGACCAACAGCCAAAGTAGTGTAATGGTAGCACTATAACGTTCTACTACTACCCTATGTCACGGTACTTTTCCAAAGGATTCCGTCATGTTAATGCGGTATCACGATTGAATATAAGTCTATTTGAGTAGAATATGTCTACCATCACCAACACGTAACTTAGACGACGTTTAGTTTTTGTGAACGGGATCAAATCGTTCATATGTATAGTATGAAAGGAGATAGGTTTCTTGGGAATAGGATGGAAATACCCTGGTTACTTATCGGAAGGATTTTAGGTATATAAGTAAGGAGGGCAATACGCATTGTACCGCTTCACATAATTCCGCATACAGGAATTTTCGATCAACTTTTTGATGTCATTTCCAACGACAAGCGACCCATATCATCGGGGGTACTTACTTACTTACCACGCATTGTAGCATTCCCCGTGTACAACCCATTGTATGCCTATAAGCGTGATGCGATACATACGATTATTGTGTAACAAAAATCTTGAAAGATTATTTTGTCGTACTCGATGTTTAGAAACTTCTCCAGTGTCTTTTATTTTATCATCTGTTAGTAGTTTAGATAATACTCAATCAGCTGGCTAGATATGCAGTACCTCAAAAACGAGTGGTTGCTATTGTTCAATTGGGTCTATGCCCAGGAAATCTACATTGTTTCATGTCCCTATTTCACCTGTATTCTACATTGAAATCATATTACTGAACTAAGAGCCACCACTTAACAATCCTAGGTAACCACCTTTATACAAGTTGTCCTGCGAGTAATACAATCGATAATGACTATGAACCTACGGCCAACGACATATACACGAAAGTGTATCTACGACATCTAAAGTCTCCAGCTCAAAAGAGTTATTTTCATGACTTGGTTGATGGTTATAATACGCTATTAGTCGTAACTTACTTTGCTATCTCTGTATAAAAATACCAGCTATACCTACCGCACTCGCATCTCTATGTACCTTAATCTAAATGTAGGGATCGAATACGTTGCAAAATTCTTAAAGGCGCTCTTGTTCAGCTTCCCACACCTACTTGATCCCTTTTATTCGTGAGCTTTGTGAGAAGATGATCAATTATAACATAACCCGGAACGAAGTGTCTGAAGATCTAATTAAACCCTAAAATCGGCAACCTGGAACGAAGTGTCCGAAGATCTACTAAAATCGACGCACCTGTCTAATCATTTACTTTTCTTCCAGGTTTAACACTGTTTGCAGACTCTTCCAAATTTAGGTGGGTCACACTTTGTTGAAGGAATAGACATCTCCATAAGGTAAGTGCTTGCACTGGAGAACTAGTAGCACCGTATCTAACCTACAGAAATTATTATCTTTCAAAGTGACTGATGGGGTTAATACTCATCGGGAAAAGCGCCCGCTTATCTTCACGCAGTCCATAACAGTGTTCATCAATTTCAAGAAAACTCCAGATACATTTTCGAGACCAAATGGGACTTTCTTAAATTCATAGTGTCCATCCGGTGCCGCAGATGCTGTAAAATATTTCGTGCGCAATGTCTTTTATGAAAATCTAACGATAACCCGAGGCGGAACCTAATGCTGTGAAACATTATCTGAAATCTGTGCAATCTAGCACCTGCATATATCTAGCTACCTATATATACATGTATAACCTGTCTTTTATTTTTGGTTACTAATAAAATAGAAGATGCAAATGGAGGTTGGAATACGGCTTACAGGTATAAACAGTTTATCCGTCTGTAATCCTAATGTCGATCTCTACACTTGTAACAGTATGTTTTTATCAGTTCTGAATAATTGTGGTTTCGTCCATATATTTACAAAAATCTTAAGTTCAGTTCTGCAAATTTACGTTCTTTTCATAATGTAAACTTGTGTTAGCATTCGATATAAACAACCCTATAAAATTATTTTAAAAAAGGTTGGTTTCAAATTTTAGAATTATAAAAAAATCCTACATGCCTACATGCCTAGTCATTTATATAGTCCTACAAAGGAAAAATTTGTAAGTTTTAAGGAAAAGCAATCGCAACACGATGAAGTAAATTTTTAATTGCTTGTACCACTACTCAACACAATCAGGTAGAACCACATGAATATTTTCATTTTTCTAAGAGTGGTGGTACGGAACCAAAAGACAAAGCACTAATAATAAATTCAATAAAATTAGGAATGATGGATGCAATAAATAATACCGATAAGGGAATTTTAAAGAAGGAAATAGTAATTGACGAATTAGAATGTAGTGAAAAATTTAAAAACGAGGCTGTTGTAGTTAAACATATTAATGATAAAGAAGTGAAATTAACAAGCAAAAAAAAGTGAAAAATTTAAGGGAATTAGGAAAGGTAGATTATAATAGAAAAGGTAAGAAAAAGGTTGTTATAGGTAAACTAATTAGGAGTAAAAAGGTAAAGTTAAAATACAAAGAAAATAAAAACAAACGTAATAAAATCATGATTAATAATTTAAAAATTGAAAAGAAAAATAAAAAGTTTGATAGAGGAAAGGGGAAAAATATTAGAATTGTAAATAAACCCTGGAATAGACAAATTTTACCAATTAGTAATTTTCATCTAACGAACTATAAAAGCAGAAGAAAGAAATAAAGATCTTTGTAGAATATTATTTTAATTAGAATTTACATAACCATTTGTGACAAGAAACCCAGATATGACGTAATTTAAAATGATTCAGACTTAATATAACTGATTTGACTTTATATAATAAACAGGCTTATGGAATTTTATACTCAATTAGGACTTATGTATTATGTTATTAAAAATGAAAGAGGGAAATATATGAATAAATTGAAAATTAAAGTTTAGATGAAAAATGAAATGTTTATAGGGGAAAATGGAGATTAGAAAATGATATTAAAATAAAATTATGAATGAAAGATAAAAATGATGATAGGAATAGAAGTATATTAAATAATGATTTTAGAAAAATGAAAGATTAAGGAATAATGAGAAGATGAAGGATTATGAAGTAAATGAGGATGAATTTGATTATGATAAATGTATTATTGAAAATGAAATTAAAATAGAATTGTGGTTAGAAGAAGTTAGAAGGTTAGACGTATTTTAGAAATAAATAATATTGAAAATTATTTTTGAACCATGTTATTGATGAGGAAAAGATTAGTAAATTTATTAAGAGTGCATTTATTAATAAAAATGAATTAGGAGATTTAATAATTATGTCTACAAAGCAAAAGGATTATGAAATAATTAGATGAATAGGATGAAGATAAGGATTGATAAGATGTAATTGTTGTAAATATTGTAGATAGCTTACTAGGATAGAATAGACTAGGGAAATTTATTGGGGATAAAATATGAAACTAAAAACATATTGGTGTTTAGAAATATAGAATTATTTTATTTATTTAACCTATTTGTGTTTAAAACTAAAATTGCATTTTTCAATTTTATTTGAAACAGGAGGGGATAAATGCTGTGGATGGTAGTTTCAAAATTTTGGAAAATTTTGAAAATTTTGTGAAAATCTAAAATCTTTGTTAAATACTAACTAACACTTTTGAAATATTTTTATCAACTTTTCCAGTTAAAAGTAAATTTAAGTTATTTAATGGTGTGTCATTGATTATACAATCAATGTGTATACTTTTTAATAAGGTTAAATAATCCATATTTCTTTATTTATTATCAAATAGCTTACTCACCAAATATTTAAGAATACGTAATATCCAGTTGTTCGCAAGTTATTGTTATTAGGTAATTCATTTATGACTAATTTTCAAATAAGTATATCGACGGGTTATGTGATTCTTTTAAGGTTTTTTGTTTATGTATAGATTATTATTATGGCGTAAAAGTATTGTGTAATTAATCTGTAATAGATTGAGTCAAATTTCATAAGTATGTTTTAATCTGCTATTATGTTTGTAAATAGTGTAATCATTCTATTAGAACGTAAGGTGACGTCAAATGGTGTAATATAATTATGTAAATAGGAAATAGTATATAAGCTTAGAAAATCATATTTTTAGGACACTTCAATAAATAAAGCGACAGAGTAAAGTCGGATCACTTACTGTTATACAACGAACGAGAACGTATGTAAACTTCACTTCTGAAAGTAAAGCGACAAAATAAAGTCGTGAATGATAATATTGTAAAAATTTAATTCTTAAATAGACAGTTAAATTGGTTGGTGATTTGTATACGGCAAAAGTGTATATTTGTTATAAATGGTAAAAGTGTATATAAGTTTAAAGAACCACCTTTAAGTTAAATTACTTGCTAAAGTTAAGCAAGATAATAAATCTACGTTAAAACCATAAACTGGTGTTTTATTTAATTAAACACATAAAAAAACACAAAATATTCTTTGATGAAGGGAAAAAGTACCCGCTATTAAAATAAACAAAAGTGAGTTACCAAAACCAAGAGTGTGGATTGTGTTATATGGGAAATCCATTCAAAAGAAGCCAGCCGGAATTGGAAACCAGCACTGATACATCAAGTGACCTACTCTGCCAATTGGAATTGGAAGAGGACTATACTAAAAGGAAAAAAGCAATATTATAAAAAGGTAGGAAGTTATTTCCTTTTGTATTGGCATTTGCTGAAGAAAAGACTATCGTTTGTGAAGTGTAGTAAAGTGATTTGAACCATTTAGTAATAGTTAAAAATTAAATAAGATTTCAATTTTAAAAGTGATTTCAAATTTCAATTTGTATATTTTTTAATACCACAAGAATCCACATTCACCCTGAGATGAGTCTTTATAAAATTTAATTCTGTTATTTTAAGTTATTTAACTGGCGCCCAACTATCTTACGTAAACTTGAGTTAGTCAAGAACTAACGTAACATTAATTTTATATAACCATTGCATTATTAAATCTATTAAAAGGTATTTTCAAAACATATTAGAATTTATAAAAGAGGGAAGTTGAAAAGCATTTCCAAAGTTTAGTCATTTTTTTATAGAATATTATCTACGATTAAACGGCAATTATTCACAATTTTAAAATATATAAATTTTTTTAAAATAATTTTTATTTTTAATTAACCAATATTACAGCATTTAGTTATGTCGCTGTCAACGTGGGACATTTGTTAATGTGGGGCAAAATAAAATACTATTATATCTACATAGTTTTGTATATTTCTTTTCTTTTATAAGTTATCGTCATAATCGTTATCGTTTATAAGTCAATACTTACCTGTATATAGTAAATGCGTGTACTATATTTGTATATATTCTTTCTCATCTTTTTATAAGAACTTTTTTTAACATAGATGTTTGAATTAATTTTTATCTATAACAAAAAAAATATTTTGTGTTTTCATTCACGACTTTTATGTGAAATCTTGATATAAAAAGATTGTATATATATTTGTATATATTTTTTCTTACATGTTTTATATGAAAATAAAACTCGATAAAATGATTTTGTTTTTAATTTTTTTTGTAAGTTTATACATTAGTATCCTATACTACAATCGTTAATCAACTTATACTGATACTAGGTAAGTATAGTTCATTTACTTAATATAAATTACATATGCATGAAACTATATAAGTATATTATTTTAGTATAAATTAACTTCTAACATTTTAAACTTATATCAACTTATATGTTAACGTTTTTTTCTTTTACTTACTATGTGAGTACAAGCATGAGCTTATTTATGAATAAACTATCTAGCAATTTATCTTAGATTAATCATTCTAACACTTTAACTTAATATAAACTGTATAATGTCATTTAACATCTTCAGCCTTTATCCAGGATTTTTAATTCAAGCCGAGCCATTTTACATAAATGTCACCATTACTGCGGCGTTTAAGTACTTTTTCAACTAAGTAAATATCTGGTTGTTTGGTTTTCTGCAACTCGAACTCGTAGAAAGCTCCTCGAACAGCAACCCCATGAAGATCTTCCAGCAGATATGTGATAGGTTTTGTATATTGAACTTTAACTATTTTGAATTCAGTTGACCAGTTGGGCGTGTATCCCTTAGAAAAGACCCCTTTGAACTTACTAATACGTACGAGGTCATTCAAGTCTAGTTTACGCTTACTTCCTGCAGCGACATCCACTTTTACATTAGTGTCATAAACAGCTAGTTGGGTCGTAGGTGTAACAGTAGCAGCAGCTCGGCCTATCGTTTTATGTCTGGTGTTGTTATAGCTGTCAACTACCCGCTGTAATATATCTATCCATTTAAATGATCCGTAGCTAAACTCTTTATACAACTTTTGCTTAATTGTACGGATAACGCGTTCAACCATTGAAGCCTTAATTACGGAATATGTAGAGTAATGATTTATACTGTGCTCTTTCATTAATCGTTTAAAATGTTTATTGTAAAACTCTTTCCCGAGATCCGTCTGAAGATTCTTAGGTATGACTGCATTAGCACTTTTAAAGATGATGCGGACCTGCTTTGTCAACTCTTCTCCGGATTTAGTTTTCAACGGGCGTGCATACAGATATTTCTAATAACAGTTTTTCATCAGCAGTATGTAACGATACCCCTTATTTACTTTAGCATAGGGCATAAACTCGGCTAAGTAAGCCTGAAACAAATACTGGAAATTTTTCATTATAGTGAGGCGTCTTTGAAAGTTTTTTCTAGCAGCCCAATGTATTTCATCAACAACGGTTTGTTTAGCACTCATCATAGAGTAATACAATTAATCTCAACGACACTGAGAGAGCAACGTCTCAAATAATTATATTAGCAGCAGCCGTGTTTGATGAATACTGAATAATGTTAAAAGCAATATATCGTTATATACCCCGAAATATTTTATTCTATGATACCTTCCTTCTTAAGTTCACTTATAATTGATATTATTTCGTTTTCATTCGGCGGACTGCTTTATTATGTACGTCTGTGCGTGTATATACTTCAAATTGCGCGTGTATATACTTATAATGAACGTCTGTGCGTGTATCTGTTTGAAATTGCGCGTGTTTATGCTTTTTTATGTACGTCTGTGCGTGTATATTGTAATGATATTTTGACCAAGTTCAAGTTAATAAAAGTTCATTATTGTTTTAAAATTGCTTGATGAACAGAGATGAGGTAGTTTTGATGTTGAACATTCATAACATTGACTTTCATATAAAATCATTAATGAAAACAGAGTTCAAGTTTAAATTTATCTATTTAGTTTATTGTTGTTACATAAAAGAAGTATTTGGGTTGATAGGTTATCACATCTGAAGCTCAAACCTGAAAAGAAAATTGTTAATTAGAATTAAGGAAAAGTTGTAAAATAGCTTTTAGTACATTTAAAAATAGTCAAAACATAGCATTCCATTTTAAATATCAATCAAAATTTATCCATAACAACCATTCTTCAATAATAATGCATGGTTGCAATGGAAATATATAAATAATGAGATACTAAATAATCATCTAAGAAAAGTTAATTTTGTATTTTAAATTATGAAACAAAGAAAGAAAAATATGAAGGTAATAAGAATGGTGGTTTCTAGGGAGGTTGTTAGAAAAAACATTTGGTTAAAAAAAGATATAATAATTCTTGTAAAGGGAAGATGTAATAATTTTTGTTATTGAAAAATAAAGATTAAAAACCAGTTTAAAAATATAGTAAAGGTGTTATTTATTTAACCAACAAATACCAGAAGCAGTTTACAGAAGAAGAAGTTTTAAAACATGGAAAAATACTTACTACCAAAAGATGTCCGAACTGAATACAGGCGCAAGACCTTCAAAGTTTTACTTTGATCCTAGAAGAAGAGAATAGTTATTTCAATTATAAAGGTAACGACAAACAGGTACTCTTGACCTACAACATTTTTAGCTGTCTGGAAATTCGACGTATCCTGAGTTACGCAAGTTCCCGAATCCAGGGCAGTTCGAGAGAGCGAGCGGCGTGCCGGTTCCTGAGAAAGGGCTACAAGAAGGGAGAAGCATTATTAACTACTTAACAAAAAAAGGTTTGTGAAAGTGTGATTAAAAAGCAGAGCATTAGTGTCATACAAGAAGGTTAATAAAGTGCGATTTTATGATTTAATTCGGAGGTTAAATCAACGTACCATTATTATTGTAAAAAGGCTTCAAGCAAAGGATGCCCATAACCTATCAAGTAATAAAGAATTTAATTATATTATTTAACTAAGATATTGATCAAACTTACCTCATTTCATAAAGTTGCAGTTCATAATAAGTGTGGTTATGACGAAACGTCAGAATATTAATTTTTCAAGGTTAAGGAAAGTTTCCCATTAAATAAAATTTTCAATAGTTAAAGATTACTTAAAATTCCATTGTTATATAATATTTTTAGTTAAAGTTTTAAAGATTCTCAAGGAAATGAACCCATACTTGAAAATTCAATTATAAGTATTTTAGTCTCATTGTGTAGAGAAAACATAGTAAAGGCAAATAAAAATTAGTAAAGGCGACCCTGAGAGATAACAATCTAGCGAGTGCAGTTCATAATTAAACTAAAACATAAAGGCATTCTATTTGCATAGCTGCATAACATCGCAATATACTTCAAATTGAGCTTGTATATGCTTTATTATGTACATCTGTGCGTGTATATACTTCAAATTGCGCGTGTATATACTTATAATGTATGTCTGTGCATGTATCTGTCTGAAATTGCGCGTGTTTATGCTTTATTATGTACGTCTGTGCGTGTATATAATTCGAATTGAGCGTGTATATGCTTTATTATGTACATCTGTGCGTGTATATACTTCAAATTGCGCGTATATATACTTATAATGTATGTCTGTGCGTGTATCTGTTTGAAATTGCTCGTGTTGATGCTTTATTATGTACGTCTGTGCGTGTATATACTTCAAATTGAGCGTGTATATGCTTTATTATGTACGTCTGTGCGTGTATATACTTCAAATTGCGCGTGTATATACTTATAATGTACGTCTGTGCGTGTATCTGTTTGGAATTGCGCGTGTATGTACATGTAACTGGACTATATAAACAGGAACTTTGTTCCTGATCATTCATTAGACGGTATGGAACGACTCTTGTGTGATGTATGCGGTCTGAACATTCGACGCTCCGGGTATGCAAGCCATATGAATATACACCGTGGACGCAAAAGTCCCGTGTACTAAATGTTTCAAATCTTTTTCACGTAATAGTAATTATAAAAGGCACTTGAAAACAATCCATTGTACCATAGGTGTGAATAATAATGATAATAAGACAAAGCCTAGAAATGATGTAATAATTAAAGGCGTGGGTCTGAAACATATGCATACCAATGAACCCCTTGACACAAATAAAGAAATAAGGCTCGATGATGATAAAATAATAAACGCTCGTAATGCTATACGTAATAAATTAGCCTACCTTCACAGTGATAAAACTAAACCTCGACCGGGGACCGTTTATCTCTCACCGAAACTTGAACAAGCATCTTCAGTTACATCTGTTGAAGATGATGATGATGAGGAAGAAAAAGAAGAAGAATGCGATTCTGACTTAAAGATTTATCAGGAATTCTCTAACTATTATAGAGCATTATTAGCTAACGGAGAAAACAAAAACGTAGATAAAACTAGGTACGGTCTATATAATGACATCGATGAGTGGCGATTTGCTTGTTCACGAGTACAGTTTCAGAGAAAAGATATTTTAATTAAAAACAAACTTTTCAATGGAACACCCGGTCTGTTTACTTTACTAACGCTTAAACGATTAAGCTCTCCTAGTCCAACAGAGGAAGATATCGACAACTATATGAAAATAATCTCACTTACTAATGCTCATAAGAAAGACTATAGGCGCAACGGTCGACTAATAAGTGTTAAACATTGGAAATACGAAAATGTAATCAGGCCAAATTTATACAGAATAACAGACTTTGAGGTTAGTCTTCCCAAAAAGTTAAACAAGATGATGAAACCGGATTGGATACGTCACAGTACGCCTGATCAACTAGTGGATCGACTACAATTGTTGTACGCCGCAAAGAAAGCTCTTAGCTGCAATATCGAAAACGAAAACGAAATAATTTCAGTCATCACTGAGCTTATAGCGAGAAAAATCATAGAATAAGTAAATATTTAATTTCTAGTTGTACTATGTAATATAGTCGTATTGTAATAGTATTTTGATAAATAAATGAAAATACATTCTATAATGACTTCTTATTTCTCAACCTCTCTCTGTCTCAGTAAACGTTCTGGTATAAATCTGTTTCTAGACTTATTTAATAAGATTGAATAATTCTCTATGGATTTTATAAAGCGATTGATTAATTTAAATATTTTTAGAAGAGGTGAACCTGCAAAGTTTTGGGTAGAATACCCTTCCGCGCGCGTATTATAACAAGCAATACATTTCTTAATTTTTAATAATAATATTTTAGAGTGATTTATGTATCCAATAACCGCGTTGTTTTATAGAGAGAATAGAATTTGAAAAATATGTCGCGATCTTTAAATTTATAATAATAAGTTTTAATTTATTATATACACCATATAATTTTAGTATATTCAGAATGTTAACTGATGTATGTTCGATATCTGTTTATCGTATGTGTTTTAATATTATTCGAAGAAATCTTAATACCTCTGGTATAAATCTTCCACTTGAGGGTTAGCTTGCGAAATACGTTGCATTGTCTGCAAGAATGTATTAGTAACTGTCAAGCATTAGTAACTTGTTCTTCGATCAGCCGATTGAATGTCTTGTAAGGTTTGTTTTCCCAAATATTCTATTCAACACTGTAAAATTGTATAATACATAATCGCAATATTTACTTTCACGCTAGGTACTCACGTAATTGCATTACTCGAATTAAATCGTATAATAAATAAATCTGTTAATAATGTTGTGTATAAGGGCAAAGCGACCTATAATTTTAGCTAAAACATTACGTCAAATTTTAAAAATGCTTGTACCAAGATCGGTTCTATATTTTATATTATTCAGATGTAATGAGAAACACTAAACTTCTCGAATCAAAATTTTTCCATATATAACTGGCTCGTTGGTCTAAAGGTATGATTATCGCTTAGGGTGTAAGAGGTCCCGGTTTCGAATCCTGGACGAGCCCTATTGTTTTTATATTACGGATGGAATTTCATCAGATTAATTTGTAGTACTAGGTCATCGAATGCAACGCATAAGTTGATTAACCGTAGACTTGTAGTAACTTACAAAATAAAACATAAAAATAAAATAAAAGACAATACAACATTTATTGGGTTTTATTAACACAGGATAAATATAAGAACAATTATCTAAATTATATACATTTTAAGCACTTTTAAACAAGTTTTGTATCTCTTCGTCAATCTCTTCGGACGCTTGTAGAGGACCTCAAGTACACTCGCTGTATTATGTGATTTATGTTGACCTTCAGATTTAATAGGATGAGCATAGCTGCTGGGCATACTTATTGATATTGAGCTGGAGGTTAACGATTGATTTAAGCGTCCACCAGCTATCTTTTTGCTAGATAAAGAAATATGTGCGTGTTAGTTTATTTCTAACTTTCTACAATTTCTATACTTACTTGAAACTCTTCGAGATCCTTAAGGATAGGATCTTGAATATTTATCTTGAACTATTGGGCTAAATTACTGTTTTGAAATATGACTGCATTTTTGGTGTTGATATACTTTACTTCTTCTATAATAGTATCCCCTTTTTTGACTTCAAACATGCCTGTTAAAGCCGTGTTCACCTTTAACGTCGCATCTTTCTTCAACACATTCAGCATACGTCTCTGAAAAATGACTAAACAGTCTTCCATGAATG
Source organism: Agrypnus murinus (assembly GCA_929113105.1). Taxonomy (NCBI): domain Eukaryota; kingdom Metazoa; phylum Arthropoda; class Insecta; order Coleoptera; family Elateridae; genus Agrypnus; species Agrypnus murinus. Next base: position 17,477,678 of record OV816024.1, on the reverse strand, counting down.
CCTTCGGATGCATATGCCGGATGTTAGTGATTACAGCAGTTCGCAAGCGTCTTTTAAATGCTGATTTCATATCAGCCCACTTCACGCAATCGCGAGCTGTATCTTTTCGCTGACTGTTGCTTCCACCTACAGTTTTTAAGGTTTTAATAATCTCCCTATATGACCTCGCTTGGGCCAGGCGGGTTGATAGATGATTCTTAACACCTATGGATGTTACTTTTTCCAGTGCTCTATTGATTCTCCATATAGCTGAGGTACATTGTTTTAAAGCACTCGAGATGGCTCGAGCATTACCTTGTAGCTGCGGGTTGTATGCAAGATTCCTTAGGTTATCAATAAGCTGAATTGCGAATGACATCTATTTTTTCTTGTAGACGTTTAAATATGGATGCGACGAGAGGTACGTGTTACGCGTTCAGTTGCTGCACTGAGACTGAAATCTAGAGTTAGAACTTCGTTCTATATCCCGTTTACACGTACCGCCGAGAAAACAGCTGAAAGCTGTGTTTCCGTTGAACGGCTCGTAGTTATTCAGAGTTACCAAATAAAACTATTAAGAGGAAAGAAAGGTTAACGCAATAATACGGCAGTATTATAACACAAAATAAAGTCATATATTCATCCGAATATATACAATAACAAAATATGATAGTAGTTATGGCAAAAATCGGAAAAATAATAAAACAGAGTGTCCCGCGAGAAGCGCTTATATGTTAGGATGTCGGTTCCTCCTCCAGGCTGGTACTGCATCGTGGTTGGTCGGCCGGATTCTGTCGGTTCTGGGTACCGCGGCAATGCTCCAGGTCGAAGTCTAATTCCTGTAAAAACAAAGCCCATATGAGTAGTTTTGCCTTTTCCTCTTTGAACGATTGTAACCAGGTAAGGGCTTTACTGTCCGTCCGGACTTTAAAGCGTTTCCCCTCTAGTAGCGGTCGGTAGCGTCGGAGGGCCCATGTCAGGGCCAGGCACTCTTGCTCGTTGATGTGGTACCGCTGCTCCGTTGGTTTAAGGCGCGCGCTGTCGAAGCAGATGATCCTCTTGGTCCCGTCGTCGTTCTCCTGGTAGACTATGGCCCCGATGCCGATGGAGCTAGCGTCGGTCTGGACCACCATGGGCTCGTTGGGGCGAGGATGGTGTAGCTGGAGCGGTTGGCTGCATGCGGTCTTCAGTCGGTTGAATGCCCCCATGACTTCCGGTGTGATCTCCCACGTTTTTCTTTGCCTGTAACAAATCGGTTAGTGGTGCCGCGATGGTCGCGAAGTCCGGTATGTGTTGGCGGATCCATCCACAAACGCCAAGGAAACTCCGGAGTTTGTCCTTGTTGGTCGGTACGGGCAGCTGCCGGATCTGCTCTACGTGCTTCCGCTGGGGCGTGATGATTCCCGGGTGGATGGTGTGGCCGAGGAAGTCGAGGGACGCCTTTCCAAAAGCGCACTTCTTGATGGACAACCGGAGGCGGTGTTGCGATAGTCTCTCCAAGACTAAAGCGAGATGTCGGAGGTGGGTCTCGTAGTCGGAGCTGCAAACGATTATGTCGTCGAAGCATACCATGCAGAACTTACGGAGGTATCCTGCGAGTACTTCCTGGCTCATCAGGCGTTGAAACGTCGCCGGGGCGTTGCGGAGTCCGAAGGGCATGACCTTGAAGTGGTAGTGGCCTCCATCCGGGGTGCTGAAGGCGGTGAGCTGCTTGGATGCCTCGTCCATAGGGATTTGCCAGTAGCCGCTCTTCAAGTCCAGACGGGTGAACACTGCTGCATCCCCCAGGTCACGCAGGGTCTCTTGTATGATGGGCATCGGTGATGGCTCGCTGGTGGTGATCGCGTTCAGCTTGCGGTAGTCCACGCAGAACCGGGGTGTGCCGTCGGATTTCTTCACCAGGACCACCGGGCTGGAGTACGGCGATGTGGAAGCCTCGATGATGCCTTGGGCCAGCATTTCTTCCACCTGTTCTTGGATGATCCGCTTCTTTTCATCCGACACGCGATAGGGTCGTTGGCAGACTGGCTTCCGTTCAGTCACGTCGATCTTATTCCTGGTGCTGCTCGTTGTCGTCATCCCCTGGGTGGTGTTGAATGGCGCGGGGAAATCTGAAATTAAATTTTTAAACCAGGTTTGCGCGTCCGTTGGGAAACTGTGATCAATTTCCCCAATACTTATGGATTCCGTCTTAGGGGGTGGTTTGGTCCAGAAGACGGTCTTCCGTTCCCCGATTCCCAGGTACAGGCAGCCTCTGACGATGTCCACCGTCGCTTGCTGCTCTTGTAACCATGGCATCCCCAGAATGCAGTCCTCTCGGAGGTCGCGGCTGACGATGAATTTGGCGGCGTGTTCGTAACCGGAGATGATGATGGCGAGTTCCGCTTCCCCGCTGCAGGACATCTTCAGGCTACCGCTAGCCTGTGGGAGTTTGGTGGCGACTTTCCGGGCTCCCGGGGCGAACTTCGCGTTGATGACATTGATGGAGGCGCCGGTGTCCACTAGCGCTCTGAAACAAATGCCATTATTCATACTCACCTGAATCCTGGGTACTTGTATGCCGGGCATGGCTGTTAAGGAGGGAATATGCCGGCCTAATCCCCCCTGGCGTCGTTTCCCGAATTCCGTACGGGGCAGTCGCGGTGGAAGTGTCTTTCCGGACAGAAGCGGCATTTCGGAAGTTGATCCGCGCTGATGAAGGGGTTGGTCGCCTTCTTGGTAGACTGGAGGGTGTCCGCGGTGGCGATGGCTGCGTCCGCTAGGTCTCGCACGCTGTTGAAGTGGCCGCTAAGGTAGACCGCTACCTCGGGACGGAGCAGCTTCCGTAGAAGGTGGATCTTGTCGGCTTCCCGCATACCTGGTGCTAGCTTCTGCAACAAAGACATCATCCGGGTTAAGAAATCCGCGGTTACCTGACGGTCGGCCTGGGTCTTCGCGTATAACTCCTGGTACAGCTGGACGCGCTGCACGGGGGAGTCGTAGGTCCTACGTAGAAGCTCGAACAGCTGCTCCGGAGTCCTTGGCGGCTGCTTCTGGGCCAGGGCGCGTGCTGGTTCCTGCAGTTGGACCATGATGAGCCTCAGCTGGTCCGGGGATGTCGCGATGTTGGCAGTCATCTGGGAGATGAAGTCCTCCAGGTTTTCATCGTCGTGGCCGCCGTAGGTCGGTAGGGCCGGGTTGACTGCCGTCGGTGTCAGGGCGGTGAGCCGGTCCAGAAGGGCCGCGAAGAACGCCGAAGACGGGTCCATAGATGCGGCTGTCGTTTGTTGTCCTTTGCCATCTCTCGCGTTGTCGATCGGGTGTTCACCATAGGCTGGGTCGTCGGTTGTTGTGTTTATCCAAACACACACTGTAGTTGGGCGCCAATTGTTACCGTTGAACGCCTCGTAGTTATTCAGAGTTACCAAATAAAGCTATTAAGAGGAAAGAAAGGTTAACGCAATAATACGGCAGTATTATAATACAAAATAAAGTCATATATTCATCCAAATATATACAATAACAAAATATGATAGTGGTTATGGCAAAAATCGGAAAAATAATGAGACAGAGTGTCCCGCGAGAAGCGCTTATATGTTAGGATGTCGGTTCCTCCTCCAGGCTGGTGCTGCATCGTGGTTGGTCGGCCGGATTCTGCAATTGCAGGCTGCTGGCGTTCTGGAGCTTGTGGCTGGTGGTGACAGCTGAGAAAAATTACTGAGTTACTGGATGTAATAAGGTGGAATTTAAATAATACGATACATAAATCAGTTCAGTTCATATATTAAAATGCTTTGCGGAAACCTTATTTTAACACCTTTTTATGAATTTAAAAGATAGGGAAAAAATAAAGGTTCGAAGGGGATATAGTCTAGCGCTACCTGAATGCAAGAGGCTTTTATACCTGTTAAATATATAAATTAATCAGATTGTTTTAATAGAAAGAGAACATATTTTGTCCGCAATATAGATTCCTTCATGGCTGCATCTTTTAGACCTATTTCATTTCATCGATCGGCTGTGAAAGAGAAAAATGTACCTAATTAATATGTCAACTATATGTGAATGATCATATTACTGTGTTGACATAAATATTTATTATTCCTGTAAAGTTGCCATTTTTAAGACGGTCAATTCGTTTGTCAATTCGTCAATTGTTTTTCAAGCCGAGTGTATCAAATCTTGTTAGAACTCAACGGTTAAAATGAGTTTTTAAATAAAAAAATGCTATAAATTATAAAGAATGTTCATTTATTAACTAGTAGATTGAAAAAAAATATAGAACACCCGTAACAACAATTTTAATTTTATAGGAGAGTAATTTGGAAATGTTCATAGTAGTAGTAAATGTTCAACGTTAGAACAAAAGGTATAAACATTAATATTCCGTAATTCTTGCATATGAGATATCTTTCATGTGTTGTAAATATGAATAAAGGAAGGAATTCACATTAAGTTATTTTTAGTACTAACATGATTATAATTTAACTGTGGTGGAATTTCAATTTATCCCTAGCTCTTTCAAAAATATACAGGTATATTCGTTGAGGGATAATTAATTAATATAGAAGATGTTAGACATCTGCTGGGGTGGTTTATTTTAAAATGTATTTAGGTATCCTTCAAACACCTTTTACTATGTTAATGAAATAATAAAAAGTTATTTTATTTGATTAATCATATTATCTGAAACATTTTAAGACATATTTCTATGGTTTTAGAAACAATATACACGCTTTTCACTTTGTTAATAATATAACCAATTTGAATACAATTTAAACACATTCGAAGTTTAAGATAACACTGCTTCAAATCCCTCTACCTTGCTGTAATATTATTTCATTCATAAATAGTCTCCATTTTACTATAAGGTTTCAATGATGCTGTTTGTTATGATGCTTTCAGCTTCGTTAAATTTTTATTACAGTTATTAGAAAACCCCATGTCTGCGTAGGTAGGGTCACGGTAAAACTAAAAAAGTCAACTTCTTAAGGGATGGTATTTAGTTGTTTTTAACAGTTGAGATAAACAGATTATGATATACGGGTTAATATTTCGTAGAAATATGAAAAATGCGTTTCGTTTTAAAACTATAAAATATGTATAGTATGAATTGTTCCATTATGATTTTTCATGTTTGATGATTTCGTTGGATTATATGATATGAGGTTAATGTATTTTTCTAGACAAAACCGCGATAAACAGGATAGATCTTACTGGTAGACGGTAATGACGTAATACATACAAGTTCAATCTTGATTATTTTTTTGTAGGCTGTGTCGGAACAAGAGGTATACAATTTATAATGATAAGCTGCTAGATACACAAATGCGTTAATAACTTACCTAATGATATCTTGTTCTGATAGGCAGATGCCTACTATTAAAAGTACTTTAGTGTCTTTATTTTATGTTAACATCATATATAATAATCTAATTAGTAAGCGATAAAGTATATTTTCTAATTACATTCAGCCTGATAAATTTGCAAAGGAGTCCTAATCAGTTTAGTACCTTATTAGATTAGATTAGATTAGATTAGATTAGATTAGATATTTATTCGTGCTTACATCCATATCGATTTACACAAGTCAACAATAAAAAGTGTAAGGTATAACTATTAATTACAAAAAAATAACAAACAGTACTATTACAGAAAAAATATTACACTTTAAAAATTTACACAATTTAAAAACTCTTCAAAAGAGTAGTACGCCTCTGCTAATAATTTGTTTTTTATTACATTTTTAAACTGCTTTTCAGGAAGGTTTTTTATGTGAATTGGCAAACTATTGTAAAATTTTGGTCCGTAATAACTTATAGCATTTTTACTTTTCTCTAGTCTTAGAAAGTCAATTTTTAAATTTTTATTTTCTTTACACCTAGTAGAATGATTATGAATCTCGTGAACACCAGTATACTTTTGTATGTTTTGCTTAACATACATAAGTGTTGATAGAATATAAAGAGATGGTATTGTTAATATAGACATTTCTTTAAATTTATTTTTGACATTATCTCGGTAACCTAGTCCAGTCATTATGCGTAGAGCCCTTCTTTGTATAGCAAAAATGCCATTTGCATGTGTGGAGTGCCCCCATGCTACGATATTATATGAACACATCGAATGAAACAAAGAAAAGTAAACAAGTTTAACCAAATCTAAAGACACTTCATTCATTAAGTTCCTAATAAGAAAGATTGATTTTGATAGGCTTTTTGAAATTCGTATGCAGTGTGTCTCCCATGTCAAAGTTGGATCTAGCCAAACCCCTAAGAATTTAACAGATTCTTCATTTGTAAAATCCTCATTTAAGGACCTCATAGAGAAAATCATTTTAGTTGTTTTATCCTGATTTATGTTAAGTTTATTAGCTGAGAACCAGTTTGATGCCCTCGACTGTGTGGTATCCATATTAACTAGAATATCATTACTATTGTTTTTTAATGAAACCAATGTCGTGTCATCAGCAAATAATACACAACGGGCATCAGAAATATAATTTGGCAAATCATTTATGTAGATTAGAAACAGTAAAGGACCAAGAACAGATCCCTGAGGTACACCCATTTTTATTTTTCCTTCAGATGACGTCATGTTATTTAAGTAAGTTATTTGAGTTCTTTCTGCAAGATATGACTGCATCAATTCCAGGGATTTGTTCTTGATCCCATACATTTCAAGTTTTTCCAGTAATATTTGATGATGCACACAATCGAAAGCCTTCGATAAATCGCAAAATGTGCATCCGGCAAATAATTTATTTTCAAACGCCTCGATTATATAATCGACCAGGTTGTTAATAGCTAAGGATGTCGATTTATTTGGCCGAAAACCGTACTGACTTTCAGAGAAAAGTTTATTTTTCTCGAAATAATTTAATAATTGCTCATAAAGTATTTTTTCAAAGATTTTTGCAATTGACGGAATTAGAGATATCCCCTTTTTTTAAAATAGGGATAACTTTAGATATTTTCAGAGAGGTGGGAAAATTACCGCTCCTTATTATTTGATTAATGATTTTATTCACAGGAGATATTAGAGGATCCTTAATATATTTTAACATTTTAATACTTATGCCATAGCAGTCTTTACTGTTTTTATTTTTAATGTTATTTATCACCTCCCTCACCTTTATGCTAGACACTTCAGTAAAGTTAAAGATAAATTTATCATCTATGGGTTGAAATAAACTCAAAGGATTCAGATTTGAAGTTATTTTTTCAGTTATACTTTCGGCAATTTCTGTAAAATATTTATTAAAATCCTCAGCATTTAAAGTTTCTATATTAATGGTTTTTTTAGTTTTGTTTCTTTTTGAGTTTATTACATCCCACACTGCTGTAGATGTATTATCGCTTTTTTTGATGTAACTTTCATTTGCCACCCTCCTACTTTCCTTTATTTTTCTTTTATATTTGCCTCTGTAATTTTTTACAGCGTCTACATAAACCAGATTATGTGGATATTGATTTTTTAACTCGATCAAGAAAGAAAGATAGTCACGCATATATTTTAATTCTTCATTGAACCAGGGTACTTTATTCTGTTTATTAGGTTTTATTTTTTTTTAAAGGAAAAGCAGCTGATATTTTATTTGAAATTATATCAAGAAATATTTTACACTTTTGTTCAATATCAAGCGAGTGATTATCTAGAAAGTTCCATGTTTGTAATGTAATATCCTGATAAAGATTGTGTAAACCTCTATCGGTAATTGGCCTATAAAAAATGTCTGTATTATTTTTTGGCATTTCTGAAATTTGTAATGAAATAGAAATACCTTTATGATCTGCAATATGTATATCTACAACACTCGATTTATAGTTACAGTCAAAGTTTAATAATATATTATCGAGACAATTTTGTCCTCTTGTATTTTCAGTTATAGCGCATGTAAAGCCAAAAGAGTCCACGAAATTCATGAACATTCGCGTATCAGATTCGTTTTTATTAAAATGAATATTGAAATCACCGATAAGTAACATGATGTTGTTAGTAGTTTTTGATTGCTTCAGTAAGTCAATCAGTCTTCAGTATTAGATCAAAATTATTAAAATGTTATCTGCTTGCCTATTATTATTTCTTTTCGATAAGCGTAGGTATAAGGTATCCTTAAAGTAAACTCTATTACGAACTGTTTTTCATAAAAAGAATTGACTTGAGAAAAATATAATGCTTTCTATTAAATTTATAATGAAGCTGATTAATTATATCTAGTATTTATTGAAAACGTGATATTATGAAGGCTTCAACTAATATAATTCTCTAGTTTGATATTTCGGATCTATGTTTCTAATAATGTTTATAATATTTATAATAGTTATGCAACGGTATTTAAAAGAAAGTTATAAAACTAATGATAAAGGTTACCTTGATTTGTTGTTAACACTTAGAAAGAATATATACACTTTTGTTAATAATATAATTAATTTCAATACAATTTAAACACGTTTGAAGTTTAAAATAATATGTATTTATAATAGCTCTACAAGCTTGTCTTAACATGAAATCGTGTAGATATCAAGATCTTACACAGGTGTGCGCTGTCGCGCGCCGGACCGAGTCGCGGATGACCTCGAGTCGCGAGCCGACGCCATCTTGGATTTGTGATCTTTTCGCTAACTTTGAGGCCCCTTTAAAATAACATGGGATTTTGAGCTAGAATCGGTGTTGCCTAACTACTCATATGCTAATGTTTTTATAGCTACAGTTTATTCCCATTTTTCACGTTTAAGTTCTAGCCTGATGCTCGTGAAAGTATCTTCAGACAGATTTATCAACTCTCTTCTCGCGTATACTAGTCTAATGGTAATGTTGTCGATCTCGGTGACAGTGATGAGAAAGTAAATCACATGCGATGGCTCCTTTTCAATCAGATAGCCGGCTGGTACGCAAACACCGAATTCGAAGATTGTATGACCCGATTGATTGTTTCTATATGAACCGCTTGTAATATTCGTGTCTACAAAGATGTTTGGAGTTGAAAGTATATCGACAATTCGATCTGATACGTGTCTACTACCTAGTTCTAGCACGCGCTTCTTAAACCCTAGTAGGGATCCTATGTTATCGGGTTTGGTAAAATCGATCAACTCGATAGCTGATTCAATCTCACACTTTCCCGTATTAATGTTACCTTTGATTTGTAGTAGCAGATCTTCCTCTTCCGGATCACCACTAATTTGATTTTTTATATAGTTAACGATTTCAGCCAATTCGTAGCTACCCGGTTCAATAGTTATTACCTTTTCTCCATAATAAAATTTATTTTTGCCTGGGTATATATTCCGTATCGTATGACTTGTATATAAACCGACTAATCCTAGTGAGTATTCGTAACGCACGTGATCTAGTGTTATAGGTGGATAAATACAATCCGTAGAAAGCCTGTTCCCTGTACCGTACACCGTGATGGTCCTAGCCATACTTAACCGATTTACACTTTCACCTCTCTTTTATACAAAAATCGTAGACACAGATGTCCGCAGATGTATGTACACCCGAAGCGCCTTCTATAATTGCTCCGAGAGCCGAGAGGCCAGCAAGAATTGGTATGAGTGGTAAAATAGTAGCTGTAGGCACTGGAATAATTCGGGGTACTTTAACGTTTTTTGACCGCCCACGTTTTGAATGATTCTTCTGGCAGCGCTCAGGGCATGATGTATTAAGTCTTTACCCGTGAGTCTCTTGCTTGCACGATTCACTATATCAACAAGCTTCTTTAAAACGCCACCTTTGAAAGTGACAGTTTTTTTCTTCATCTTTCTAGCGAGACCCTTTTTCGCTGACGGTTTCTTTGTCTTTACGCCCATTCCCAACTTTCTTTTAGCCTTTATTATACCGGTTACAAACAGAGCAGATGTTTTTTCCCCTAATTTAGAGTCTTTAGCCTTAACACGCTTCCAAGCAGCTTCTTCTAATACACGATCTGCCTGGTGTCTACTGTTCAAATCGGAACTTTGAGCGTACGAGATTTCGTGCTGCATACACGCCTGGTCCAAAGAATTTATACCTTTATCGCCACGTTGTAAACTTTTAGATAATTTAGTACCTGGTCCACAGTACTGATAGGAAGAAAGATGTAGTACAATAGGCAGCTTGTCTATGAGCTTGTTAATAACACCCTTACCCTCATGAACTAACATCTGGTACTGAGAGAAGAGACTGCTTGTACCTGTATTTACACTCGGCAGCCGTCGCGACTAATCTACATTTTGAAATCTCTGCATATAAATAAAGGCTCTATGATCAGTTTGTAGAATTTTACACATCAGCTTCTCAACATTATGTATTCTTCTTTGAAAACGGTATCTGCCTAGTGCTATTGTTTGCCAGTCACCCTTTCGCGCCTGTCTGTATGCATACCCCCATACTATCATATGATGTATATTATTCATGCTTACGTCGGCGAAACTTACTTTCTTTACCATATCGATGTGTTGCTGCTACTACTACTACTACATATCGCTATGTTTGGAGAGTTATTGATATTAGTAAAACTAAAACTTTGTTTAAATACATTTTTTATTTCTTCAACGATACATTTAGACTAAGATAGAAAAAAAATAACTGATTAGCGTAGATATAAGCAAGCTAAGCATCTGCGCAGCATTCCCGTAAGGCTCACCACATTTCCTATCTGCGCTAATCAGGCATTTGATATAATACACTTAAAACTAGAATAAAAATGGTGTCCATATCAATATGATTAGGTCAACCGATAGTAGTAGTAAATTCCGTTATTAGTCGGCATTGTACACTCTCTTTATGTTGTAAGAGTTCGTACGTGTTGCAGATTCGGCTATTAGGGCATCAAACGATGATCCCGTAACTTTTTGAGTATCCTCGAGCGCTTGTACTTTATCTAATAATTTTTTATAATTACTATCTAGGGTATTATTCGTTTAATTATTAATAAAATAATGTAAACGCTTTAACAGTAAAAATGACGACACTTCACTAACAAGAGCTGTTTTAGTAATGATTAAAACATGGGCGACCGCTGTTATATATATGCCTCTCGTTCCCATCTGATATTACATCACCTGCCCTCATAAACATGTCCAAACTTAAGGAAAATGAAATGGATACCTTGGAGCGATGCAGGTGTACCGACCCTTTTTAACTTAATATATGGGATAGCTCTTAGGAACAGATCATCTATTGAACACCTTGCAGCTGTAACGACCCTTTTCTTTTTCTTTAGTTATAATTTATAGGTGTCTTTGTTAAGTTGAGAATTTGAATTCTTTAAATATTTTTAATGTATTTAAATATTTGTATTGAGATGGGAAAAAATGTAGTTAGTGGTTAGATAGTACCTGTTAATTTATTGACTATAGATGTTTTTTTCTTGTGTTGGAGCTCGAAATTCTTTTGTATTATTAATGATATCTAATGATTTATTACAGACAGTGGTTTTTTTTTGTGAGTTGCGATTCTAAATGATATATATATACGGGCCGAATACATGCAGCTGTGACGAACCTTTTCTTCTTTAGTTATAATTTATACGTAGGTGTTTTTGTTAAGTTGAGAATTGGAATTGTTTTGTTGCGATTGTTCGAAAGATAGCATAAAAAGCGAGTCAACCTTTTCTAAAAACGTAAATCATGCCTTTGTTTTGTGACATTTATTAGCTGATGAGGATAGAATTAATGAACTTCTCACATGAAAATGACTCAAAGCATTATATTTTGCTGTCGAGGCTACCTGGTTTCTCTAGTTTAATCTTTTTTAAAAATCGAAATATTTACTCTTAAGGTTATTGAAAGAGAAAATGCAGCTAATGTGTAAAGCGTTTCTGAAAACATGGGAGGCAGGTAATTTCTCTTTTAAATGTATTTTAAAATTTAATAATTTTATATGAGACACCTACTAAGAGAGGGGAACTAATTATTTTGGGGATTTTGTTAAAATGTTAAATGTTTTATTATTATTATTAATATAATAGATAATTATTAAAAAGATAATATGAAATTACTGTCGCGTGACTCGACGAACCGCGGAATATGTAAAGCGATGACCTTGATCGCGAGTCGGCGCACTATCATTTGTCACGTTTTCGGCGTTTTTGGATCTTCATAAGAAATAACATGGGATTTTGCGCTCGAACTCACATAACCTATCTTCTAATGATTTAAGTTAAATATAATAAGCTGTTCTCACTTGCTATTTAATCAATACCTAATACTAATCTACGTAAGGAGAATACGACATCCCACACGGGGGTTCTTCTTTTTTCGGGTAACTTTTAAAATGACTGGTAAATCAAATGAAATTTTATATAATTTATAAAATATAAATTATATATGAGAAATGAAAGGTCACGCAACATAAAAATGATATTTTTAAAATTTAATAAAACACGAAATGCCATTATATTTATTAGAACTGTAACGATAGAAACAAAAGCACGGAAACAAGTAAATATTCGTTAATTTATTACCATTGTCGAGTAGAAATTGTGAATTCCAATTATTTAGTATGTTACGAACAAGGGATACCATTAAACTGTTTAATTTTTCAGTAAAGCTGTGTGAAATATGACACTTCTCCATAACAATGTCGAATATTTATTAAATTTTGTTGTACTATTCCCCAGTTCTCATATTCCTCATTTTAAAACTATATATTTCCCGGAATTTTTTCATACTGACACTTGTATAAATGCAATATTATACGCTAAAGTATTACAATACAAAAAAATCTGAACACTGACATTTGCCCATATTTAATTTCAAAGTTAATTGAAGCGATCCCGCTAAACCCACCCTTTGAACAAACATTTTAATAAAACTATTCGTCCTAACATTTGAGGAATATTAAAAGTTTTTGGGAATGTTGACATTTTTTACGTAAATCAAGAGATCAAAGAGATTCCAACTTAAAAATGTACATATTACATATGAGATAAATTTGACGATATCAGAATTAGAAATGATGAGTAATTCTAATCGATTATAATTGTTTTATTATCTTTTAGAACTGGTCACATATTTAGTACACATTAAGTTTGATATAGATTTAATCAATATTTACCATAAATCAATGTTTCAAAAGTAAGGAAAATAACCACATACTGAATAGGTAATAAATCAACAAATAGCACGGCTACCATTACATCCCAGCAAAGCAAATGGTATTAATCAAATTCCTGCAGGGAGCAGGAATTATAGGACTGCTAAGATTAGCACGATTTAGAATGTTTGTTGAACAGATCTGCATGCTCAGTCATGAAAGCGCAGTAGGCTTTGCCGTGCATGAGAGAGCGGGTGATATCGTTCTTTGAGCCAGATGTCAAAACGACAAAGGTGTCTTCATTTCTTCAGAAAGTGCTTGTGAACAAACTTCCGCGTGCTTCTCCTTCTTCTGATAGCGTTCGTTTCATGCTCACATCTTTCATCTTCCAGAATTGTCGCAACTGATCACTGGTGGACCATCCATAAGTGACTTGTGGCCAGTATCACAAGTACCGAGCAATGTCGTAATCCTAGATGATAACCCAGCCCAGGAACGTCTAGCACGTCCAGTCCACAGAATGACTTCCAGACGTGCAAACGACTGCGCACCGTTTTTGAGCACCAACGCTTGGATCGGTGAGCGCTGAGTATTTGAGCAGTAAGGATCGGCTCCCATCTATGCCATCCAAGCACAGGAAAACACAGCTGCTGGACGACTTACACCGAGATAAAGCTTGCTTCGGCCCCCAGGATCCAGCCACGGTTTGACCACAATTCAGAGGCCTTGGTAGCTTGGAAGTCTTGTAGCTACTGTCGTATAACACCGTATTATGTTCTGTGCCACAAGTCATGTAACGTCGTTCGTTCGTACATTCAGATAAGTGGTGTTTTCCCAAGAAATCAAAGCATATGCCCATTTTTTTCACATACTTTTTTCTCTGTTGTAACGTGTTAAAATTCTCTATCTAATTTTAATATAATTTTAAATGCGTTTATAGTAAATAAACTTAGTACGGCCCTGTATATTTCAATATATTTTTGTTAGTTTAAAAATTGCAGACGGTATTGTCACGTGGGGTTTTCATGCCTTGAGGACGTAGTCAGAGGTAAAAAGGAAAATAAACACAAGTCATAAAAACGACTATATACTAACAATAGAACAACAGAATACAAATGGTTACACACATAGGTTATACAGTGCGAGGACGTACATGTCCCCCTAAATCTAACATAATCATGAGGGTGGGGTGGTTGGAACCACCCTGCTCTAGCACTAAATCTACAAACTAAGCGTAGGAGACGAACTCCTGGTGATCTACAAACTAAGCGAGAGAGAGCCTGGGCACAACTCCCCCATAACTAAGCGAGAGAGGGCCTTGCACAACCCACTCATAACTAAGCAGAACTAAGCATTAGATAAATTAAAAGGTACTCACCAGCATTTTTGGAGATGTAGTGTTGGAGTCAATATCACTGACTGAATTGCAAACTCAAAGCGAGCTGTTTATATACCGTATCCTCATGAATATTGTGGAAGCCTTATTGTATAATTGAATAAATTACAGATAATGAGATGAATAATAAGATGCAAATATAAATGCATACTGTATATATTATTTCCAATGCGATGCAGACTGCATACATTATTTCCAAAGATATGCAGACTGTATAAATTACTTCTAATGAGATGCAAGCGCTTGCATGTATGTGGGTAGTTATTGCAGTAACCATGATAACATTTGTACTAAATGAATACAACTTGAAAAATTACAAAAAGGACTTCATTTGAAATAATTCCGTTTGTGACAGTATTTTAAATCAAATGTCGTTTTCGTTAATGTGAAAGGTCACCTCAAAGCGTTCTCATGCTGATGAAATAAAAATTTTTAGAATAAAATACAGAGATAAAATTGAGTTTATAAAGATTCAAAAATAAAATTGCTTTTTTAACAAAGGAATAATATGTTAAAAAAGGAATTTAGCATAAATTTATATTTCCTGTACGTGTTTATCTTTGCTTTCTCTGAATAGAATCTCTGAACACAGACACATAAGAAATAGGTGCAACCAGATGTAAAAGGTCCAGTTTCTCGCTACGAAACAGATTTTAGTCGTCGTGAATTCCCGATAGAACTCTCTAGAATAAGAATTCTGATTGGGTTAAAAACACGTCATTGCAGTCTTGATAGCACATTTAGGTTTTCCCTCTCTTAAAAAAGTCATAGCGCAAACATGAATTTGCATCCCCAAGTGGATAGTCTAATACAGCCTACCAGGGTCGAGAGACGGACAGGCCAGTCTCCGCGTCGAACTGGGGCTTCGCCCCGGGAAGCTCCTGGTGGAGTTTCATGTTAGTTGGCGTTTCTAAAATCACAGTTTTTATGTATAAAACCAAGTTACGGTTTCAAAAGTCCGAATTAGTTGTGCTAATACCGTTTTATTTTTAGTTCCGTTTACAGTATAGGAAGCTTACTTGCATTATTTTACCGTCGAATTTTCTGTGTTAATAAGATTAACACAAATAATCCAGTTTACCGTTCATTGAAAATTTGTGAAAGAAATTCAATCTTGAATTGAATTTTAACATTTGTCGTTTTGGTTAACGAACTCAAGATTAATTCAGTGTTATTAGTTACCGATTTAAGAAGAGAATTTATAGCAATTGTGTTTGCAATTCTTCACCTAGGGAAAATTGTTATGGAATTGAGGTCTATAGCTAGTGGTGATTTGAAGTGCAAATTAAAAGGCAATATTGTGAAGTGGAGTTGTAAATGAGTGAATAGATATTGACATCTATTTAGGATTACCGGTTTAACATTATTACTTAAATAAGTTGTTTTAGCTTTTAAGATTGTTTACATCCATGATATTCATACTGTTATTATGAATAATTACCGTTTATATTTAAAAAGGGTTCTCTCTTCACTTGGTAATAAATTATAGCTCCATTGTTTTTTAAACAATATTATTTTATGACTTATGAATAAATTTATTTAAAATTAAATATTATTATGATGATGTTAGACCGTTCTCTTCCATAATTTATTGAAATACAGTAACCTGTTTAATATTACTTTAACTAATTACAATTAGTTACTGAATTCAATCAATCATATAATCAGAACCCATTTTTGCTTGCGGATACTGAGAGATATAAAGACTTCCAAGCAAATGGCGCCCATTTCCTTTTTTATGTCTATAAACCTTACCTTATTTACAATCTATAAGCTATGGAGACCAGTACCTACGCTCTGAGTTATAATTTGTTGTTGAGAGATCTTAAGCCGGGGAGCATTTAAGTACAGTAAGTATCGTTGTATTGCGAAGTAAGCAATTTGAGTAAGTATTTAGAATTTTATGGTGTTACAGTGACGTCCATCGCGCGGCGTATGTTTAGTATTTTGAGTAGAGTAATTTCAGTTAGAGAAGTAAACGTGGAAGTTACACTGTTCACAGGTCATGTTTCAGAAATCAGAGCAAGGGAGCGTTGGCAGGTTGTCCTAAATTCTCAAATGCGCGGCGACCCTTTGTCATGGTGTAGGAACTCTCTTTAATTCTTGAGCTGATTATTGAATAATTGAAGACATATTAATAACGTGGTTCAAGTATGTAGACATTAGCGTTCCTTTGATATTTTGTCATTGGATCGTTCAACTAAACTTTTTCACGCTGTAGTAAGTAATAATCGCTTCTGTGACTTAAACATTTGCAAGTATTTATGCTGGCTCCCCTTTAAGAGAAGTTTTCAAATAAATGTAGTTTGGTAACATGTGACAGCTCAGAATTGTCAATGACTAAGCTACTAAACAAGTCGCGATATGAGTTCTAATTCAATTTAGTTGGGCACTAACTTTGGAAAACTTGCCCCTACCCTCGGCTCTAGATGCCTATCATCAGGGTGATTGGTTTCCTTATTCTTGTAAAATTGATTTCTTATAAAAGAGCTTCTAATGGGCTCATTAGTGAATTGGTGAGTTCTTCTTCAATATTTGAAAAATAATCGTTCACATTGTACCCTAAATTATGAATATTAAAAATTTCATTTCATATTTGCAATATTGTTCGATATTAAAGAGCCCAACTATATTTGCTTCTTGAGGCTGGGAGCCACCATTATTCACACACGTTTCATTCAATACTCACTTTTCTTTTTCTTAATTATTAATTACATTTAATTACAGTTAGACAAATTAGATATCTTTACACTTTTTTTACTTGCCTTTATTGCATACGCACTCGAACCTTTGAACACATTGTCTAAACTAATTATTTTGTACTTTCACTAAGAAATATGTTACAGCCCATAACCTTAGTTTTCTTATTGATAGTATAGTGTCTATAATGGCGTGATAATAATTATATGTACGTATCATCTTTGTTGCCTAGTAAAACATGTATTCAATTAAAAGAGTTACTGACGTTATTCGTTACGATATATGCAATGAAAGTCTTTTTTGCAGAATTAAACAGTAAAGTTGTTTGATAAAAGCTAACGTTATCGAGTAGAACGGTATCTGCGCACGGTACATGTTCGTTGTTTCATCAATGGCTATAGTTGATCAGTTTTAGTGTGTGCCAGCAAGCATAATTTCCATTTTTTTCCATAAATAATCTTTATTTGAAAATACAAAACTATTTCTGTCCCATATAGTCTATAAAATGTGTATTGAAGTTGGATTTTTGTAGCGATAATTATTTTCTTTGTGGAATTGGATTTTTCATCTACGTTTCTGCCGCCTTATAAATTCAAGATGGTGGCTCCCGTTTATTTGTTACATTATTCATAATTCTTTTACTGGACTTGTTTAAATAAGAGGTAGGCTTTCATTTTTCCTATGTAAACTCAGAAACTATGTGAGGCAAATTGAATTTTTCTCTTTTGATTTTCGTTTATTTTCAATTAGGATTAATCAGATGTGTAGTTTTTATCTATTCTTATAATGTAATTAAACATTATTTTATTTTTTAACATTAGCACTGCTTTCATTGTAATATAAATTACAATAGTACTTATGATATAAGTTATTTAGATTAGCAACAGTCGTTTATGTTTTATCGTTGTGTGAAAACGTTGGCAGTGTTAACTATCAAACAATTTTTATGCAACATTATTGTTATTAGATTTTATTTTATTTGCACGAAATAACGTAAACATATACAGGAATAATAATTACCTAACAAGAAATATTATTAAAAAAATGTTTATATAAAAACGATATATTTTGATGAGTTTTTTTAATTAATAATAAAAGCTTTATAAAATCAATTTAAAGCAATAAGCATATTGCTTATTTTAAATCTTAAATAAATAGAAAACTATGAACTAAACATTACAATTCAATTATTATTCTATTTTCAAATTATACAGCACTATTAAATTAAATTGCAGTATGTAGAATTTCCCTATGTTTCATTTCGAGTCAAAGCATTATGCATACATAGGCAACCAATTATACAACGTTCTTTTGTACTATTGCATGGTAAATAAATTGCACTGTATGTATAATTTTAATACTTAATTTGGTATGACACTTACTGATTTAATACATTACATTATCTTATCAAAATGCATAGGTGGGAATTTAATAAATATTTCGTTATTATAAGTTAAATCCTTACGTCCATACATTTAACGTGTATATCGTGTGTCAATTTGAAAACTTCCCACCCCTAGTATCGCTAAGCTGGCAAATTATTTCAAAAATCGCTGAGACACGTCAAATTTATTTTCAAGGGGAAAGAATTTTGACGTATAAATTATATCGCACCCTTCACCCCCCTGCCCCCAGAGATCTTAAATGGGAAAAGCGGTCGAGTGAGACATCATTTCGAAGGGCTTTTTATTCTCTACATTTTGGTGTGCCATTTTTTAAATTTGAGTGCTGCTTTGCCAAGTTAGGCGTCTTTGAATATTGCAAAATTGAATTTTTGTAATTATTTGTGTGATACATTAAACTCATAAATTCTCATTGAAACAGGTTTTGACGGCGCTACGTTGTTTTAATAAATCAATTTTTACAGATAAAGTACCATTATACCTACTAGATTAACGTAAACTACAAACAAATTAGAATGGGTTTTTATTCTTGTACATTTATTTTGCAAATGATTAACAAAACAATTGAAAAGTACAGAAACAAAAAAAACTGAAGTGAACTGATAACTGATTAGTTGGTGAGGTATTTAAAGTTTGATAATTACTGCGATAGTTTTAATACGTTTAAAAATGGTGTACACAGTTCAGCAGAAAACTGAAATGATTTTTATTTATGGGGAGCAAGGGAGATGCGCAAGACGAACGGCAGAAGTTTCCAACGAAAGAAATCTCAATGTTAATGTGAGTCACAGTTTCATTTTGGATTCAGTATCAAAATTTACCGAAACGGGTTCAGTTGCAAATAAAAAAAGAGATAATCGACAAGTTTTAAATGAAGACGCTCAAATGGAGGTTGTAGAAATGTTCGTCGCGGAGCCTACTACTTCACTTCGCAAAGTAGCACGCTAAACTGGACTGTCACATGAAACTGTAAGAACAGCGTTAAAACTTAATAAATTCCACCCGTACAAAATGCACATTCTACAGAAACTTCATGAGGATGATTTCGACAGGAGAATAGAGTTTTGCGAATTTATGTCCAATTTCATTAATACCAATCCCAACGTTTTGTCAAACATCTGCTTCAGTGATAAAGCCACACTTTTTACTAATGGTCGTGTCAATAAACAAAATTGTAGGTATTGGAGCGATGAGAATCCTCACGTTTTTAGAGAGGGCAATACCAGTTTCTCGAAAAAATTAATGTTTGTCTCTTTATATCTCTATTTATACTTACTTGAAAACGTAATAGATCCGTTGATAACAAATGAATTGGAACATCAAATGGGTGAAAATATCTTACAAGAAAACCAACTTCATTTTCAACAAGATGGAGCTCCACCGCATTATTTTCGCCCAGTCCGAGAGTGGTTAAATGATAGATTCCCTGACAAATGGATTGGAAGAAGGGGACCGATTGAATGGCCACCAAGAGTAGTAAAACTAAACCGTACCGGCGGCATTTTCTTATGGGATTTAACATGGGCCCAAGAAACCTACTTTTACTTCCGGTCTGAGACCGACCGATGACGTCATGACTTTGTAACGAACTTTTGCATCCGCTCCAAAATTTGAAACAGGATGCAGCATTCGGTCTCAAGCATCCGGCTCGAAACATTTTCAGAGGCACCCGGTCCAGAAACAGGACACGATATCCGCTCCGAAATTTAACGGACTTTTACATCCGGCCCAAGCATTTTCAGAAGCATCCGGTCCAGCGGTGAAACAGGATGCGACATCCGCATCACTTTTAGTAAGTACTGCCAAGAGAACTATAAGAACCAAGAGAAGAATAAAAAGACGAGACATTCTCAGGAAATACATCAGTTCATCACCAAGAATCATTGAAGCAACATCTCAAAGTTCAGTGAAGCACCATAATAAGTAAGTATGATTTTTAATATGTTTTTATTTTTATTATAATATTAATCGTTATTTATTTCGATTCTAATATGTTTAAAATTTCTAATAGTATATGTTTTAATATTTTTTTTATTTCGATTTTCAGTGAGTCGACTTGATATGAGAGAGTTCCTGACACAAAGAGCCAAGGATCAATACAGCGACAACGCTGTAGATAAATTCCCAACAGCGAAAAAGCGTAAATACGAGGAGTCGAAAGAAGTTAAAGAGGATCTGCAACTGATTTCCCAAAGAAGTTTTTGGCTAAATAAATCGAGGTCTAAGTACATCGCTACAGGATATTGCCCAAACATCCAATTTGCTCCTATCGTTAAAATTGGGGGTGATAGGCAATCCATAACCTTCCTACCTGAAGAGTTTGGAGGATTGATCGCATACAAACGTGCGATATCAGAATATTTCACGAAGCCTGAAGATACAGCGCCTGAATACTTTAAAGGGTGCGAGATACTATTTACATCATTCAATTCAACGCCAGTAATTAAAATTACTAAAGGTGAGAGAAGCGTTACATTAAGCGAACGCTCTTTCGAATATTTTTGGGAGGTCCAGGGTATAATCTCGGGTCATTTAGAACTGTTGAAAGCATCAGGATTTTCAACCTACTACAAGAATACGCTGATAGCTGCAGTCCAAATTCCAGGAGAATTCCTTAACAACATCCGGATCTTGATTGCTTATACAGTAAGATCCCATAATACTGTTAGTTTGCTTGAGGTATTGCATTTTTATCCTGAACAGATTGTTGAAGAGCTTCAAAACTATTTTAAACATGTGTAATTTAGGAATATGCATTCAATGCACTTAATTAAACGCTTTTTTAATTGAATTAGAACGTTTAAAGTATGATATCAGGATTTATAAAGATAAACGGAATATGATAAATTTATTCAAACGTATTAGTATTAAGAAATAATGTATGCTAATCTTTTATATCAATAAAAAAATAATCTAAACACATTTTATTATTATTATATCACTGAGGTTATCAACATGTCTTAGAAGATTTTTATTAAAAAATCATCATTATCTTAAACTTTTAAAATTGAAAGATAATTATACTGGGGCCGCCGAATAGATATAGTACAAACAAAATCAAGGCAGCACAAATTGTACTGATTCGCTTTATGTGAAAGTGAAATTTACAATAAAACATTTTTGCATATGAATTGTTAATTCATTATAAATAATGTCTCTTCGAGAGATGCTAATATAAATAATAACCATACATTTTAAAAATTGCAGTTTTTGTAATTTAACAAAAATGTTATTAAAATTTCGTGAGTAAGACAGTTTGACAGTAAACTAATTGATATCTTTTTGGTACAAGTAAACATGCCTTTCAATTTGAGCGGTATATTTGAACGCTACCAATAAAAAGGTTTTGTTAAAAAGAGGGGGTAATTGTAGGCGGTTTTAATTACTATATCTGTTCTGCGTCCCGAGTATAGCTTTTGACTAAAAAGGAAGTTTGCGGTTTTTATTTGAGTAGGCTTATCAAGTTAAGAGAGAGTTACACGAAATTCTAAAATTTTTCCCTGATGACGTAATATTACAAACATATTACTTAAAATACAGTTTCATTCTAAAAAATGTTTGCAAAAAAGCCAAAAAAATGCATGTAAATTCTATAATTTCGCACTCAAACAACATTATTAAATCAACTTGGCAAGTAATTAATCAAGAAATAAATAAATCTCCACCTGTACATAGCAATATAACATTAAAAATTAATGATGCCGACACTTATTTCACTAATATACCTGATAATTTAATAATAAAAAATACAATGTCTAATATTAATAACAATAGCGCTATTGAAAAACTCCGTTTATTAAAAATCAACAATAATAATTCTGCGTTCTTTTCTCCAACCACTTCGCAAGAAGTTTTACAAGTGATTAGTCAATTAAAAAATACAACCGCTGTTGGTGTCGACGGTATTCCTGTTCAAACCATTAAACTATGTGCCACAAGTATATCTGTAGTACTATCTTATTTAATTAATTGCTGTTTCAACTCTGACTACACTTACGAGCAAATAAATCGGCCCACCTGGCACTTTCATCTTTGAGTGCATTTTTGTCAGCCCTTAGACAGCATTTAAAAAATATATTTATGTCATTTGAAAGGCTATTTATTAAGCTTTAAAATGAGCCTACATTTTTTGTGGATGTCTGTTTTTTAACCTGTGTAGAATTTTAAAACCAAAGTTACCTGCATTTTTTTGGTATTGGAGGTGTGCTTACTTTGGCTTCCATTAGATTTTGTGCTTAAAAAATCACGTGTCAGTAGAAAATTTAAACCACATTTGTTATGATTTGTCAATTTTTGATATTATCTGTTGATAAAATGGATACTGCACCAGAAGTTTCCGCTCAAGTTGTTGCTTTAATTCAACTTGGCCATAGTCAGCGATTTGTTGCTCAAGAACTGAATGTAAGCCGGGCAGCAGTTAGAAGAGTATACCAGCGATTTGTGGAAACTGGGTCCTTCAAACGTCGACCAGGAACAGGCAGATCCCGGTGTACAACAGAGAGGGATGATCACTTCATTATGTTAACCTCGTTGCGAAACCGACGCCTAACTGCAGTTGAGATACAGCAGCAACTTCGTGATGCCCGAAGAGTGACTGCAAGCGAGTGGACAGTAAGGCGAAGATTACGGGAGAGGAACTTGACACCTCGTCGACCTGTAAAATGTCCGAAATTGACTGCAGCTCATCGCCAAGCACGGCTTCGTTTTGCAAGGGAACATTTGAATTGGACCCTGGATCAATGGAGCTCTGTTCTGTTTTCCGATGAGACCAAGATATGTTTGTATAGCAACGATGGAAGAGGACGAGTATACCGGCGACTCGGAGAACGATTTGCGGAATGCTGCATTGTTGAACGCGTTAGCTACGGAGGTGGTTCTTGCATGATCTGGGGTGGAATTTCTCTGGAAGCACGCACGGATCTTGTGTTCATCACCGGGGAAGTGCGTGGTCGCAATAGAAGGGGTTTAACGGCTATAAGGTATGTCGAAGAGATTTTGGATGAACATGTGGTGCCCTACGCCGGCTTTGTTGGAGACCATTTCATGTTTATGCATGATAATGCAAAGCCACACACGGCGTTAATTGTGCGAAACTACCTTGCAGAAGTCGAACTTCGAGTTTTAGAATGGCCAGCGTGCAGCCCTGACCTAAATCCTATAGAGAATCTATGGGATCGCCTTAAAAGAAAAGTTCGGGCCAGAGTTCCTGCTGTAATGTCTATACCACAGCTAATGGTAGCCGTTACAGAAGAATGGCACAACATTCCGCAAGAAGCCATTGCTACTTTGATTAGGTCCATGCCAAATCGTATGGAAGCCGTTATCAGAGCTAGAGGAGGTAACACACGATATTAATAATAGAAAATTCTTGCTCAAATTTTGTTTCAATTTATTGAAAACCAAATGTTTTCCTTTGTACTTTTGTTTGGAAATGTTACCTTTAGGTTCTACACTCGAGAAAAGGAAAAAAACTCAAAAAATGTAGGCTCATTTTAAAGCTTAATAAATAGCCTTTCAAATGACATAAATATTTTTTTTTAATGCTGTCTAAGGGCTGACAAAAATGCACTCAAAGATGAAAGTGCCAGGTGGGCCGATTTATTTGCTCGTAAGTGTATTTTCCTGAACAGTTTAAAGTATCAAAAATTATTCCACTTCACAAGAAAAACGACAAGAAAGATGTACAAAATTATAGACCGATATCCATATTGCCTGCATTATTAAAGATTTTGAAACGATAATAAAAATTAGAGTAACTGACTTTTTCCAAACAAGAAATTTTTTGCGAAAATAAGCATGGATTTATGCACGGAAGATCTACATCTACTGCATTACATAGTATTTTAAGCAACGTACTTCACTGTTTAAACAGTAATAAATTTATAGTTAGTCTAAATTGCGATTTGTCGAAAACCTTCGATTTAGTAGATCATAATATTTTATTAGAAAAATTAGAATACTACGGAATACGTGGCATTGCTCTATCTTTTCTCAAATCATATTTAACCGGACGTCAACAAAAAAGTAGTTAGGCAACACCGATCGAGCCCAAAATTCCATGTTATTTTAAAGAGGCCTCAAAGTTAGAGAAAAACACCACAAATCCAAGATGGCGACCGCGCCTACTGCGCTCTGATTGGCTATCCCCACTCCTGTAGACACGCCTACTGCTCTCTGATTGGCTATCCCCACTCCTGTAGACACCCCTGCTGCTCTCTGATTGATTACCCCCCACTCCTGTAGCTCCTCCCCTTGTTTCTGATTGGTCGATGCTGGCCATTTTGGAACTCGTCGCCATTTTACCACGCCCTATGACGCCACGCGACCCGCGCACTCGAGATATTTTTGCATAGCGTAATTTCATCTTATCCATTATCGAATATCATTGTAATACATATCCTTTCTGTTAATAACAATAATAGTTAATAGTAATAAAATATTTTAACGTTTCTAATAAAATAAATTTCCTCTCTTTCCCTCTCTATATACTTCTTATTAAGTATTTTTTTATATTAGTTGTATACATTTTAAAATTTATAAAAGAGGAATCCATCTACCTGCGTTCTCGGAGACCCTAAAAGAAAAAATATATCACATTTCGAAAATTCAGATAGCATCAAGGGGATGCAATTATAACTAAAGAAAATAATCAATACACACAATAGATAAACTGTTCCGCCGGCAGATCAGCCGATAAATATTATAAAAAAGAAGACATGATTTACCTTTTTTAAAAAAAGGGTCGACAAAGAATTTCAACCCTAATAAACGAAACTGTTTCCAATGAAGGGGAGTTAGGTATAAATACGCGGTATTCTGATTACACGTGTCAGTTATCCATAACCGGCCATCATGAACACAATAGATATCTTCGGCAGAGCTATGATGAGCATGACGGATGATGCAGCAGCAGAACGTGGACCGAGAGGTTATGGTTTCAAATTAACACCAGAGGGCAAATTCTATGTTGAGAACCGACGTATAACTAATGTAGGCGCTCCTATCAACAATAACGATCTTGTCACGAAGCGTTCTGTACTAATGTTATCAGATAGCGATGAAGGTGTAATTGATGTTAAGAAGAGAAGACTAGTACATGTTAAAGGACCGATTGACGACCACGATGTTTACACGAAAAAGTATACCAACGAGCTGGTGGACGATGTTGAAAGAAAATTGCTCTCTAAATGTTTGAGACGAGAGGATAAAGGACGGGGATCGTACTATAATGCTAAAGATGGAAGAATTTGTAATATAGGGGAACCTCTAGAGGATAAAGATGTAATCTCTAAGCAGTACTTTAACAAGCGAGCTATGCATACTAACGATTAAATGCAGTTTAATGCAGATGGTAAACGCATTGCTTCAGTAAGTTATCCCATAGATAGCACTGATGCTGCGTCTAAAGCCTATGTAGATACTCAATTCGACTCTGCTGTACAATGACTACCGACACTCAGAACACTATTAAAGATCTAAAGCAAAAGGTAACAGAGGTTGCTATTGAAACTAATGAACTTAACAGTTTGCTAACAACGTTGGAAAAAAACAAAGAGAAATCTCCTAATAACAAATGATGAGATGGATACTAATCATTCGAGTGTGTTGACAAAGATAGAAGAAACGAATAATACCCTAGATGATAATTATAAAACATTATTAGATAAAGTACAAGCGCTCGAGGATACTCAAAAAGTTATGCGATCATCGTTTGATGCCCTAATAGCCTAATCTGCAACACGTACGAACTCTTACAACATAAAGAGAGTGTACAATGCCGACTAATAACGGAATTTACTACTACTATCGGTTGACCTAATCATATTGATATGGACACCATTTTTATTCTAGTTTTAAGTGTATTATATCAAATGCCTGATTAGCGCAGATAGGAAATGTGGTGAGCCTTACGGGAATGCTGCGCAGATGCTTAGCTTGCTTATATCTACGCTAATCAGTTATTTTTAACCTAATCTTAACCTAAATGTATCGTTGAAGAAATAAAAAATGTATTTAAACAAAGTTTTAGTTTTACTAATATCAATAACTTTCCAAACATAGCGATATATAGTAGTAGTAGTAGCAGCAACACATCGATATGGTAAAGAAAGTAAGTTTCGCCGACGCACGCATAAATAATATACATCATATGATAGTATGGGAGTATGCATACAGACAGGCGAGAAAGGGAGGCTGGCAAACATTAGCTCAGGACAGATACCGTTTTCAAAGAAGAATAAATAATGTTGAATAGCATCTGTGTAAAATTCTACAAGCTGATCATAGAGACTTTATGTATACGCATAGATTTCAGAACGCAGATTAGTCCGGCGGCGACCGAGTATAAATACAGGTACAAGCAGTCCCTTCTCTCAGTACCAGATGTTAGTTCACGAGGGTAAAGGCTTTGTTAACAAGCTCATAGACAAGCTGCCTATTGAACTACATCTTCCTTCCTATCAGTACTGTGGACCAGGTACTAAATTATCTAAAAGATTACAACGTGGCGATAAATCCTTTGGACTAGGCGTGTATGCAGCACGACATTTCGTACGCTCAAAGCTCCGATTTGAACAGTAGACACCAGGCAGATCGTGTATTAGAAGAAGCTGCTTGGAGGCGTGTTAAGGCTAAAGAAAAGGAGCCATCGCATGCGATTTACTTTCCCATCACTGTCACCGAGATCGACAACATTACCATTAGACTAGTAGACGCGAGAGGAGAGTTGATAAATCTGTCTGAAGATACTTTCACGAGCATCAGGCTAGAACTTAAACGTGAAAAATGGGAATAAACTTTAGCTATAAAAACATCAGCATATGTCCATCAAAGGTCATTCACCGTCGAACGTCGACCAGTGCAGACCTTCGATTAAAACTAACTAAAGCTTGTCGCTTATTTCTTGAATCTTTAGGCTTTAAAGTACGATAACAGCAGCAGCAGCATGTCAAAACGAAGTAAAATGCATAACACCGACACCTTTACCATTGATAAATTAAACATATTTGGGAAGCCTCGCGTCGATACAGATATAATAAAAGAGGATTTTTATACCTATCTGCCGTTTACGTTAAACGCCAAACATTCCGACACCATTAGAATCAGCATACAAAATTCCGATAACATTTTAGCTTTGTATGACAGCTACGTACTTGTTAAAGGTAGCATGACGCGTGCAGCAAACAAGCAATTCCTTCCGGTAAACAATTTCGCCTACTTTCTGTTTGATGAAATTCAACTAATATTAGGTACAAATCAACTCATAGATGTGTGTAAACAGCCTGGCATTACAAGCACTATAAAAGGTCTCGTTTCACACGGCGCCGAGGATAGAGCTTTAACCTGTAACGCGTGGAACATTGGGATTGCTAACGATAATGCTTTGCTACATAACCAGGGGAATAACGTTTTTCATTTCACGTGTAGAATACCATTAAAAGATATCTTTGGATTTGGAAACGATTATAAAAAAGTAATACCTCATATGAGCTGTCAGCTAGTTTTAATTCGAGCCAAGAACGATTTTAATTGCTATAAAAGCGACGCAGGTGATGCAGGTACTGATGTAGATATCAAGATTGATAAGCTCTCGTGGGAAGTTCCGCATATACTGTTATCAGATGAAAGCAAAGTGAACCTGGTGGAGAGTTTAAGAGATAATTCTTCTATTATCGCTCCGTTCAGACGTTGGGAATTATACGAGTTACCCTCGTTGGGAACTACTAAAAATCAGGTTTGGCGCGTAAAGAACTCCAATGATCTAGAGAAACCGCGCTGGGTCTTTGTAGTTTTACAAAACGAGCATCAGCTGGGTATAATAGCGGGTAACCCGACTACATTTACTCATTCGGACTTAGTCGACGTTAAGCTGTACTTAAATTCGCAAGTGTTCCCACATCAGCGTTTAAATCTCGATTTCGACCGTAAGGACTACATTCCTGCATATTTGAATTATATTCGTTTTCGTGAGAACTACTATGACGGTATAGGTAGAGGTGCGGCTGAGAGTTGTTTACTCACCTACAAGTCGTTTGAAACGTGCCCGATTTTTGTTATTGACTGTTCAAGACAGGTAGAGAGTTTTAAGGATTCCACTGTCGATATTAGACTAGAACTCGAGTCTTCAGCCGCATTTACGAACACAACTAAGGCGTACTGTTTGATCCTTCACGACGCATTAATCGAGTATAATCCGTTTAACGAGACCGTGACTAGACACGTACGCATACCATAATGAAGATTGTTAAACAAAATAAGTCACTAAACATATGTAACCTAGACGACTGCGATGATACATCTTTACAACGATCAGGCGAGGATGTTAGGAAACATGGCGACCTGTTACCGATATCATGTCGAGCAATATTGAGCGGTCCATTTTCCTGCGGTAAAACTAATGCTATGTTAGGTTTACTGATTAATGAAAACGGATTAAAATTTTAAAATATCTACCTATATGCCAAGTCTTTATTTCAACCTAAATATGAATTCTTAAGACGTGGTATGAAACCGCTTACAGATTTAGCGAAAACGATGACGTAATAAGCCCCGGTGATGTTAAACCTAATTCTGTGTTCATTTTTGATGATATAATTTGCAGCAAGCATGAAAAGATTAGAGAATATTTTAGCATGGGTAGTCATAAGGGCGTCGACTGTTTTTATCTAGGTCAAACGTACGCCAAGATACCGAAACATCTGATTAGGGACAATGCAAACCTAATTATTATCTTTAGACAAGATGAGTTGAACTTAAAACACGTGTTTAGCGATCATGTTGTAGGAGACGGTATTAGCAATGATCAGTTCAAAAACATTTGCTCTCTGTGTTGGAAGGAGCCGCATGATTCCCTGGTAATTAATAAAGACTGTTCTCTAGAACGGGGCAGATATCGGAAGGGTTTTGATTCATATATAAGTTTATAATTAGAGTCGATTCGTTTAGTAGTCTCTGCATTGCCGACATGTCCAACACGTATGATCTGAGTTTAAAGCGTAAAATAATACAAGCTCGTAATGCTATACGTAAGAAATTTGCATACTTTCGTAGTGATAGAGCAGAAGCAGAACGTATGTATCGCGTCACGCACAATCCAGTTATATCACCGCTGGAAACCCTTGCTAAATCAGTTAACACCTCTAACGTACCCCTATTGAAAGTTAAAACACAACCATCTGCTGCTACTACTACTACTACTACTACTACTAGTTACATTCCCCTGTTGAAAGTTAAAAAACAGCCTGCTGCATCAGCATCATCATCATCGGAAGCAGATGAAGAAGAAGAATAAGAATCTAACAAAACTCATGATCTCCCTACTCATTACGGTATGTTAATAGCTAACGCTGTCGGAAACAAAAATATAGATAGAACTAGATTCGGTATTAGATATAAAATTGATCCAGACGCGTGGACATTTGCATCTTCCCCTGTGACTATGCGTGATGCAAACATCATAATTAAAAACAACGTTTTCAAAGCAACACCCGGTCTGTTTGACTTACTCACGTTTAGAGAATTAGAGTCTACACCATCGCAAGATGATATCAATAATTATATGCAGATAATAGCCCTTACTAATGCGCATAAGAAATCCTATAGACCACATGGTAAACTAACAGCTGTTAAACATTAGAAGTATGATTATATAATTAAACCGAACTTACCCAGAATCAAAGGTTTAGGCATTAGACTATCATCACCATCGTCAAATTTTAAAAAATTAAGCGATTGCAAAGTCGAGTACGTCTACTGGAATAAGGCTAACGAGCTAGTCGACAGGCTGCGTTTGTTATATGCTGTAAAGAGTGCCGAAAACAGTAGTCCACAGAATGAAAACGAAATAATATCAATTATAAGTGAACTTAAGGAGGAAGGCATCATAGAATAAAATATTTCGGGTATATAATGATATATTGCTTTGAACATTATTCAGTATTCATCAAACACGGCTGCTGCTAATATAATTATTTGAGACGTTGCTCTCTCAGTGTCGTTGAGATTAATTGTATTACTCTATGATGAGTGCTAAACAAACCGTTGTTGATGAAATACATTGGGCTGCTAGAAAAAACTTTTAAAAACGCCGCACTATAATAAAAAATTTCCAGGACTTGTTCCAGGCTGACTTAGCCGAGTTTATGCCCTTTGCTAAAGTAAATAAGGGGTATCGTTACATACTGCTGATGATAAACTGTTATTCGAAATATCTGTATGCACGACCGTTGAAAACTAAATCCGGAGAAGAGGTGACAAAGCAGGTCCGCAGTATCTTTAAGAGTGCTAATGCCTACCATACCTAAGAATCTTCAGACGGATCTCGGGAAAGAGTTTTACAATAAACATTTTAAACGATTAATGAAAGAGCACAGTATAAATCATTACTCTACATATTCCGTAATTAAGGCTTCAATGGTTAAACGCGTTATCCGTACAATTAAGCAAAAGTTGTATAAAGAGTTTAGCTACCGAGGATCATTTAAACGGATAGATATATTACAGCGGGTAGTTGACAGCTATAACAACACCAGACATAGAACGCTAGGTCGAGCTCCTGCTACTGTTACACCTACGACCCAACTAACCGTTTATGACACTAATGTAAAAGCTGATGTCGCTGCAGGAAGTAAGCGTAAACTAGACTTGAATGACCTCGTACGTATTAGTAAGTTCAAAGGGGCTTTTCTAAGGGATACACGCCCAACTGGTCAACTGAATTCAAAATAGTTAAAGTTCAATATACAAAACCTATCACATATCTGCTGGAAGATCTTCATGGGGTTGCTGTTCGAGGAGCTTTCTACGAGTTCGAGTTGCAGAAAACCAAACAACCAGTTATTTACTTAGTTGAAAAAGTACTTAAATGCCGCAGTAATGGTGACATTTATGTAAAATGGCTCGGCTTGAATGAAAAGTCCTGGATAAAGGCTGAAGATGTTGTTAAATGACATTATACAGTTTATATTAAGTTAAAGTGTTAGAATAATTAATCTAAGATAAATTGCTAGGTAGTTTATTCATAAATAAGCTCATGCTTGTATTCATATAGTAAGTAAAAGAAAAATATGTTAGCATATAAGTTGATCTAAGTTTAAAATGTTAGAAGTTAATTTATACTAAAATAATATACTTATATAGTTTCATGCATATGTAATTTATATTAAGTAAATGAACTATACTTACCTAGTATCAGTATAAGTTGCTTTACGATTGTAGTATAGAATACTAATGTATAAACTTACAAACAAAAATAAAAAACAAAATCATTTTATAGTTTTATTTTCATATAAAACATGTAAGAAAAAATATATACAAATATATATACAATCTTTTTATATCAAGATTTCACATAACAATCGTGAAAGAAAACATATAAAATATTTTTTTTGTTATATATAAAAATTAATTCAAACATCTATGTTAAAAAAAGTTCTTATAAAAAGATGAGAAAGAATATATACAAATATAGTACACGCATTTACTATATACAGGTAAGTATTGACTTACAACGATAACTTATAAAAGAAAAGAAATATACAAAACTACGTAGATATATACAATAACTAACAAGGTAAGACTTATGAGGATGACTTATTAAAGAAAAAATATATATATACATTAGAAAATATGATAACACTAGTATTTATATCATTTGTTGGCGGAAGAATAAAAAAAAACTAAACATTAACTTATATCCTAACCTAAATATTACATTGTACAACTATTGGCAGGTATGGTATAGCGCCCCTACGGTAGAGTAGCGATTTTCGTCTGAGAGATGGTTGAAACTCGATGTTTATCAGATCTGAATAGTTTTTGTTGCACAGATGTTTCCTTGCCTTCGTTTAAACAGTTAACATAGTCATCGAATGTGATAGTGTTTTTCAATATGTGTTTTTTAACACCCTTTGCCTTCTTAACTGTTCGTTTATTTGCCAGAACCAGCTGAATTTCCGTCTCGCTTTTGCCCGCCTGCATCATTTTCTGCAGATCTAACATCTCTTCATCTTCATCTCTAAAAACCTTCGTCGAGTACATCTTAAAGCGAAGGCCGGCGAAATGTGTCATCACCTTACCGGCGTTCTCGTCCTTCATCATACCCAATACTTTTTTATTAACGCGCGGGATGTCATATATATTAATCTCGGGGTAGTCACTGGTGTCGAAATGTTCATGAGCGTCTTGTTTGATTACTTCATACAGATTCGGCGTTTCTACAACGTATACTAGGGAATCCGTATCACTATAACAAATTCGTGCCTTGTCGCCGAAACCCCTTCTCATGTATGAGCAATGGAAGTCATATAGTTTCAATTTTGATATGTCCAATATACACATGCCTACATATATGGGCTTGTTGAAGTAAACTTCCGTTTTATTCAACTCGATAGCCACTAAATCTTCGGTAAAAATCGTGCTGGATTTAAAAGTTGGCCTTGAGATGAGCTCTTCAGCACGGTAACGCCCATCCCATTTGTTTACTAATTTGACTATCGAGTGTTTTCTAATGTCTTCCATCGTCTTTCCGAAAACCGCGTTGTTCATAAGTTTGAAAAGGTTCTTCTCGAACTCGTTTTTAGCCTGCTTACAAAGTTCCGTGTTTAAGTCTATATATGATTTTAACCACGCTCATTGTTTAAATTTCAAAACGCGATGAATTTTGGTTAACTTCAACCCATTTTCTAA
Organism: Agrypnus murinus; assembly: GCA_929113105.1. NCBI lineage: Eukaryota > Metazoa > Arthropoda > Insecta > Coleoptera > Elateridae > Agrypnus > Agrypnus murinus. The sequence continues at coordinate 17,444,513 of OV816024.1, read as the reverse complement.
ACATTGCTGTAAATTCCGATATGATGTATTGCTTCTTATCAGCAAGCGTTGACATTAATTTTGTCTCTTTTGAATTTGGCGGCGTGAGCTTCTCAAATTTTTTGACTTGATCGACTGTCATGGGGAACCTGAGGCCTTCGACATAAGAACCTCAGAATAGTGTGACTCTTTTGGGTATGTCCCCAGGTGCTGGGCGGAGAGCGGAGACAACCGCCCACGAAAAACATGCATCATCATCATTCCTGACGTTGATGCATGCCTGCTTCCTCTCTATACTGGGCGGCAGGGGTACGTAAGATAAACCCCGAATGGGTTCGTATCTGTAAACATTTGAAATTAATTTTTGAATTCAGAATAATGAGAAAGTATGTTACCTGTTTACATTGACAGCGATATTAATGATGGACTTGAGTGCCCATCCGGATTCCCGCTCTTGGAAATCCTCAAGCTGTACAATGATGCTGTCCTGAACGTGCTCACTCCACCACTCTTTCAAGTCCGTCTCCGCATCAATTACAATATTTTTAGATTGACGTGCTCACTCCACCACTCTTTCAAGTCCGTCTCCGCATCAATTACAATATTTTTAGATTGAAAATGTTTAACATCCTCTATGGAGCCCTCTGGAGAATCTTTCTCAAAAACGCCGCAGAAGACTGTATTAGCCTTCATCTGGGGCATCTTTGTGAGGGCATGTTTGATGCGGATAGCAAACATGAAGTATGCGTCTTTATAAAAACGTGAGGGGATCGGTATGTTTCAGGTTCACGATAACCCCTGTCCTGATCCTCCCTTGTAACGCTGAATTAACTTCCTCCCAACGCAGTCTATCACTTCTTTTTTTAGCTTGATAGCCTGCCCCTTGAACGTGGCGGGCTTTCATGATTGTGCGGCATCCTAAGAAGTAGTAATTAGAAAACTCTGAAAATTTACAAATAATATGCTTACCCTTCATCCGTCCTATAGCGGCTTCTACATGGCGCTTGTGTCCTATGTTTAAATCCCCCTTTTTGAGGGCGGTATTCAGTAGGCGGATGTTGGCCCCTGCCTGCTTAATCCATGCCTCAAGCTCGGTAGGATTCTCTACAATTAACTGCATTGCCCGTTCAATGGTGTTCAGCATTTGAGTTGAAGTCTCAATAATGGAGGCCATTTTTTCTTTAAAATAAAAAATATGAAGCCGTTTAATAAAATTAAAATAAATTAATAAAAATTTAACAAAATTAAAACACATTAATAAAAATTTAACAAAATTAAAATAAATTATAAAAATTTAACATACCTATCTCACTTAAAAATTCACAACACTAAAAAATTCACAAAGCACTGGCAAGAGCAGAGCACAAGATACTTCTACGATAACTGAAGAAGAACTGATAAGCTTTCTGTAGGTGTGGTGCCTTTTTATACTAAATCTACCGCGAGTTCTCTCGGCGGCATGTGTGTTAAAATGGAGCGGAAGTCACATCCTGTTTCAAATTTTGGGACCCGATGTAAAATTTTGGAGCGGATGTAAAAGACCGTTACAAATGGCAGGATGTAAAGGTCCGTTAAATTTTGGAGCGGATGTCGTGTCCTGTTTCTGGACCGGATGCATCTGAAAATAATTCGGGCCGAATGCTTGGGACCGGATGCTGCATCCTGTTTCAAATTTTGGAGCGGATGCAAAGGTTTGTTACAAAGTTCATGACGTCATCGGTCGGACTCAGACCGGAAGTAAAAGTAGATTTTTTGGGCCCATGTTAAATCCCATAAGAAAATGCCGCCGGAACGGTTTAGTTTTACTACTACCAAGGTCACCCGACTTAACACCGCTGGATTTTTTCGTATGGGGGCATGTAAAGTCAGTTGTATACAAAACCCAACCCCATAACATTGATGATTTAAAACAAATAATCACAGAGGCATGCAGAGCTATTCCAGCAGATGTATTTCAAAATGTTAGAGAAGGGTTGAGAATAGACTCTGTTTGGAAAATAATGGACAACATTTCGAATATCTCATAAAATAATGTTTTTTTTGTATTTTACATGCCCTAATTATTATTTTTCATGTTTACTTTAGTTTTGGTGTTTTCAGTTTTGATTTTGTTGTTTCCAATTTTTTTTTAATAATCAATTGTAATTATTGTTTTTTATGTTTACTTTAGTTTTGGTGTTTTCAATTTTGTTTTGTTAATCATTTGCAAAATAAATGTACAAGAATAAAAACCCATTCTAATTTGTTTGTGGTTTACGTTAATCTAGTAGGTATAATGGTACGTTATCTGTAAAAATTGATTTATTAAAACAACGTAGCACCGTCAAAACCTGTTTTAATGAGAATTTATGAGTTTAATGTATCACACAAATAATTACAAAAATTCAATTTTGCAATATTCAAAGACGCCTAACTTGGCAACGCAGCACTCAAGTTTAAAAAATGGCACACAAATGTAGAGAATAAAAAGCCCTTCAAAATGATGTCTCACTCGACAGCCTTTCCCATTTAATATCTTTGGTGGGTGGCTCTGGGGGGCAGGGGGTGAAGGGGGCGATATAATTTATACGTCAAAATTCTTCCCCCTTGAAAACACATTTGACGTGTCTCGGCGATTTTTGAAATAATTTGCCAGTTTAGCGATACTAGGGGTGTGAAGTTTTAAAATTGACACACGGTATATATGTAACATTGTTACAATGTATAAACAATGAGTTTACTTAAAAATGAGATTTAAATCTTATTGAGTTATAATAACATTTCGGCAATGTGATATAGGTAATATAATGAATGAGTTGATCAATAATAATATCCAATAGTTCGTAAAGTTGCTTTAGAAAATAATTTCTGTTTCAGTTAACGTTTTTTTATGTGGATAATTGCTATTTTTATTAAAGGTTGTGATGTTTTAATAGAACTGACATTTAATGGAGAATAGGTCACAAAATATTCTAATTGACTACATTTCAATTAACAATTAATATACACTTGACGAAATTGAATTTCATATTAGCATCTATACTATATATTACGCATCTGCTTGTTAATAAATACAAAGGCAGGGTGATAAATTTCTATGCTAGTAGGTATTACAGCTTCGACAAGGGTAGCATAGAAGATCCCTGAACATAGGTACTGTTTGCGTATTGGAATCAATTAATCAAGACATTGCCATGCAATAAGTAATGGATTTATAGATTATCAGAAATTACAGCAAGGTGATGACAGATAGCAGATATTGCCTGTTTCAACATCGCAATTTATAACAATTATAATATAACTTGTATATTCCGGTTTTTGCTTCTGGTAAAGCACACTACCCAACTTAACTAAAGACAATACGATACTATTTTGCACCAGAAATTGAAACAAAAAATGACATTTGACATATAGAACCTGTAAAAGTAAAAATTAAACTAATTAAGCTTCAGAATTCCAGAGTTCAACTATTTCAACTTTTAGTTTTTTAATTTCGCGCATACCGTGGTTCCGTAGCAAGACGCGTTCCGACGCATTTTTATGATTAGCGAATCCCCAGAAATGATTTTTAAGCAACTAAACTTTTTTAATGTGATGCATTTTTTTGCTCTTAATAAATTTTTTTTTATATCTGGTGCCGTTTACCAGCATATCAAGCTAAAACGTGCGTTACGTACAAGTGACAAAATGGATACATAAAATATTAGGTAATTCTAAGTTTTGCAATAGTTCTGCGAACTATTCATAAAAAACTTACGAGTTGATTGATTATACAATTCTAGAGAAAAGACCAAAAATAATACCTACATACGGTTTTGTTTTAAAATGTCCTTAATGGTCAATTTAGATCTTGAAGGCGTTACGTATATTGTAACATTTGTTACGTACTGTGACCTGCCAAAAACTGCAGATTTCATTCAATATTATTATTAAAGTTTAGACACAATTTCTTTTAATTTAATCGATTTTTAGTTGTCTTGCACATTTTTTTAATATTCAATAACCTTGAACTGAAATTTAAAGCTAAACTCACTGACATTATTGTCTTTAACCACCACCGTAATCACAGGGACCGAATGACGATTTTATATTATTTTACACATTTTTGCATAACAGTATAACAAATAAGCCATTATCATCTCAGTTTGGCTGCGGCAATTGTAATTTGTGTTATAACATGAATTTGACACCTGCTAAAATGCATTGGGGTTTAAGTCTTTTTAAGCATTATTGAACATTTAATTTTATCAGTGGAGGTTGACCTTTTCGCGAAATACGCGATTTATTAGTTTAGAACGATACAATTGAATGATTAGTACGGACCCGATAATTGATATATAAAATAACATTTATTAATTTTCGACCCTCGGCAGCACGGATGTAAGATATCCGAAATTATAATCTGTTCGAAGTTCGAACCCTAAAGCGGTAAAGTATAAGCAATTTAAGGATAGGTAATAAAAAATTAACAAGTATAATTGCAAATATATGCCTGAAGATAAGAGCAGCAGCAAAAAACTGGTAATTTAAAACCTTCCAATACAAGGAGATTTGAGACTAAATAATTTTAAAATATTATAAGAACTTTTGCTGTGAAGCTTCAGAGACTGATTGCTCCAACACATTTCAATAAGTATTATATATTTTAGATATTTTTCAAAATACTAATAACCTTGATCCTATTATAGAAAGAAATATAATTTTTTTAAATATGTTGAATGCATGGTTATTTTTTTTAAATTAATTAAGTATTTATTTCTAAATATATTTATGAATGCTAGATAACCTGATATGTTATTGTATATTCTTTTGTGTTAATTCGCCATAACATATTTACAGAAAAAAACACAAAAACCTATTTAAAAAATAATATATCTCCCAGTCTACCCATCAATTGTAATAATAAATGCTCAGATAAAAGCAATACAATATTTTATTTCATAGGTATTATGTTGCCACTTGGATTAAGCGATTATCCTATCAGTCAGTTCAAGTGTTTGTGAAAATTAACATGACCACGTTTTTACCACTTGTAACGAATATAATTAAAACGGTTCATTGTGCTGGAATTATGTAGAAAAAATCAAATAATACACTAAAGACTTCTCTATAAATTTGTTTTGTTTGACAAGTACTCGGTTCTACATATTTAATTTCTGGATTTCTATTGATTAACAGACAGTCAGAATGTATCAGACAGCTTTGAATTTCTCTATTGACCTTTATATGCTAATTTCTCTGCATTCTAGGGAGGATAAAACCTGATATAAAAGGAGCTTTCTTTTGCTACTAAAACAGCGTACTTTAATATTACGGAATCTTGTTCTTGAACATTTTAAATATATAATAAAAATGAATAAGATGTAAAATTCTTAGTTATAAAGTTCTAAAAATATATTACTAAAGATTAAGGATTTCAAACACAATTACAATTAGACAATAGTGTTTCGTCTTCAACTAGGCTCTTCAGTATGTGAGGCCATGTTTGTCAATGCACTAGTACTTCGTAATAGTAGCAAGAATTAAATCCGCAACTTTTAAACATCTTATAATATACGATACATATAGATGGCACCACAGCCACTAGTCGCTATCAATGTTAATTCCACGAACGAATATATAGTGGATTGATACGAGATGCACGCATTCAAATATGGCCTCCCCTATTGACGAGTCTGGGTGATGACGAAACAATATTGAACAATAGGAGTAATTGTTTTTGAGATCCTGCATCTCTAGTAGTATATTTTTGGAACCTTATACTCAAGAATCTTACATCTTATGTATTTCTATTATAATTAACTTTTTAGTTTAAACGTGTTTTTTTATCTTGAGCGCATCTTTTTTTAAGCGTAGTTTGCTAGATCTTTCTCCAGTCATTATCGGAGTGTTTTAATACTTAAAAGTAGTTAAGTGCATTTCTAGCGAGGAAAACTTGAAAACAGATTATTAATGAGCAGAAGCAGATCAATAAATATAAGTCAGCGTTAATGAATAGGGTTTGTATCCTAACTTTATTTGCTTTGTTTCAGTGATATAGTCACTGATAGGACCCAGACTTTTCAGAAAGTTTTTTTACCCTATTGCTTTAGTCCTTTCTAATTTTCCTTTATCTTACTTAGTGTTGTTTTAAAAAAGTGGTTAAGAAATCCCACTTTAGTTTTAAGCAGTGATTGATGATGTCTTCCATAACACCTGAAGGCGTTAATTGCGGGGTCACCGAACGCCAGCGCGGGCACGCGCCAAAGAGCAACCCAAAACCGTACACGGCGGGCATCTGTTTAAACCGAATTTCCTCACGGATTAAATAAGTTTGTGAGGGCTTAAATAATCAACTCCATTTTAAAGCTTTTAGCAAGTTCAAGACAGACTAGCAAATAAGGCCGGTTTTTCGAACCTTGACCAAGCAAGTTCACCAATTCAAAAACCATACCAGGAAAACTCACAAAGCCCGAAACCAGAACCAGCAGTACAAGTAAATTTACCAGATGAGGAACAAGAACCCTGACCCCAGCAAACACACTGATCTCGTAACTCCAGTACCAGTTAAACAGAAAACTGATCCCACAACTGCACTGTTGATTAAACGGAAATGCTAGATGCGACTACAATTTTTTTATGGAGTGCAGGGTTGCTTGGTCAAGTTTCTAACAACCGCCTTATTCGTCGTATTAGTGTATCTATATCATTTTATTATTAGTGTATCTATATCAAGCACGTCGGATCTAAATAATATTCCAGTTTTCTAAAGCGTTTCCATCGTTTCAATGACTTGGAAATGGTATTTTTTACCTCACCGAGGACACAAATAAATCAACACATAACTTACCATCATAGCCAAACCGCTTTTGTCAACTTTGCTTTTCATTGCACATCTTGGTGCGAAGAAGCTGTTTGCAGCATGGTTTGAAATAAATGGCGTCACGATGTGAGCATAATAAAAAGGAGTTTAGTAGTACTCAAAACCAAGGCTGCAAAAGAGCCAAGTTCTTGTGTCTCACCGCAGACTCAAACCAATACTAACTCTGGTAAGATACCGATTAGCATGTTTTAGTACATGCGATGGTGGCAAATTGAGCTATACTCTAAATACTAGAAATATACTCTAAAGATTATCATTATCAAGAAGGAGTTTTTCTTTTAATTGACAGTTATCACTAATTCGTCAGGGATCACATGATCTGGGTGATACTCCTAATTTTCTTCATATTTTGCTCTGACGACTGATTCGGCTATTCATCGTGCACTAAGGTTATCATGGTTCAATTCCTCAGAGAGCGGGAGCAGTAGCTGTTTAATTCTGACGGTATTATTTGTACTATTTGCATGCTATTTGTGCTATTTCAGCATGTGTAAGAAATCATTATTCCCCTCAGTCTAATCCCTAGTAGCTTCTTCAATCTCTACTCGCCTTTCAGGTGTTACGATCAACTTTTGAATATGATCCTCATTATATCATTATCGTCACCACTTGTGACTTTTCCCCCACCGTATTTGTCTGGTCTAGTTGACTTTTGTTTTATTTCACTTTTACCTACAGCTTTTTCCTTCTGTTGTATGCTACGATTACAAATGGTTTTTTCGGTTACTGTTTTTTCTCGTAACTGGGGGGATGAACGCATGTGGATGGACAAGTCGGTGCACGTTGCTAACCAGAAGAAACCCAAATGGAAAGGAAATAAAGCGCTGTGTATACTAGTAATTACTGTAGGTAGCCATATTTCTGTGTATTCAAATTCGTTTTGCCTGTAGACACTTTTGATAGAATATTCTTGGCGATGTTCTATCAAGAAAACTTCTATCAATTTACTTTTCTAATGCTTAAGTCTTGATAGAAATATTCTCTACTTAGCCAACACTTTTAAAGAAAAACTTTATAGTAAGAATATTTCCTAGGTCATCAACCGAGTCGTATCTTTTTCGACTACAATGAGTAATACCTTGTTTAAATTGTTTACACACACTCAATTTTGATGAAAACTACTTTTTGATTCTTGGCACAGCTTAGCATATACATACATTAGCATAGACTGCAACATCTGATATTAAAAAAATGCTTTTCTGAACCCCCTCAACTGGACTATCAGATGTAACGTAATACGGTCCTGTAGATCTGCGCTTTTCTTGTATTTTAAATTAGATCGGCATACGGTATAAATAAACTTCATAAAAATATATTAAAGGTCATCTGTTAAAAATCCTTTCATTTCGTATAAAAAAAATTGATAACGAATTGGATTTCTGTTGAAAACAAGAATATTGTTTAGACAGGTGCCAGTATAGCCAAATAATTCCGTCGTTAAAATGTAAAACATTGATATTTTAGCTTGTGTGAAACCAGGCTTTCAACCTTTCTCATAAACATCTTAATATTTTATTCTCCGAAATTATTGTCAAAATCTATTTTGCTGAGAGGAATTATAGTTTGTACGTGCTGGATGGTATTTTTTTAAAGAGGCCACGTGTGTTTTGGAACGTACCCTGTTTGTTATAAAAAAATATTGCGTTCTAGACTTCCTTTGTGTGGAGGCACTAGTTTTGATTCGTCAATCCGAGGTCATGCGACTCTTTTATAGGTTTATGCAGAATTGCATCCTGCTAAGAAATACCCCTCAGATAGAAAATAACACTGCCCGAGCGTCAGTCAGTCAGTCAACGTCAAGTTTCCAGACAGTACAGTTGACGTCGAGTCAGGTTATAGAATTGACGTTTCGCCTTTAGTTATTTTTCAGTTTTTAATTAGAATTTACAGTTTACAGTCAGTAAAATCAGTACAGACAAAGCCGGGTCGGATCCCGAGCTAACAATTAATAATCATGAAGTTAAAAAGTCAAAGGACGAAATTAATAATAAAGCAAGTCTCCACGAGAGCTTCAATTTAGATAGCGTGCCTCGCATCCTAAAATGGCGTTTTTTCGGACTATGGGTATGCACCTCGATTCACCGGGCTTGTTTCAGCATTCTAGTTCCCGCGTTATTATCGAATAACGTTAATTAAGTTGTGCGATTATCGTTTGGCGTTTCTTCGTTAAATACCGGAAGCTTATTGGCTTCAATCTATAGTTTTAGTTTTGTGTTAATAAAAATTAACCAAATACCGTTCCCGTCGTTAAAGTTCCAGTGAAAATTCAATCTATTATTGAATTTTAAAGTTTGTTTTTCGGTTAACGCATTAAAGAATAATTCAGAAGATTATTAGTTAATACTTGAAGAAAAGAATTTAAAGTATTTGAAAGTATAGCCATCTAATAATGAATTTCAGTTATCAATAAAACTCAAAATTAATAATTAAATTTTTGGAATTACTGAAGTTTAAGAATTTTATTATGGTGTTTTAGTGCCGAATTATCATAGACATAATTTTAGTAACTCCATTCAAGAAATTTCAGTTCATCGTTGCAGCATCTTTATCAGAATTCAAAGTTCTAAAGTTTAGTGAATAAGGTCTTTTAATGTGAGGTGTTTTGTGACATTTTGAAGAATTGTAAAATTCTATTTCTACATCAAAGATATTAAGGATTTTTTTTGTTTGCTAAGAGTAAGTTTATGTAACTATGAAATTTATTTGTATTATTTTTGTTTCAGCAATGTTTTTGTAATCTAAAGTATGTTGGTCCTTTGAATAAGAATTCTTATCAAGATTTTCTATTTTATTATTAAAATTATAACCATCAAAACTTATTTACTGTCACCGGAGATAATCCGATATTTTTTATCTTTTATTTTGGAATAAATAAATTTACAAATTAAACTCTACCGTACTGAAAATGGACCTAGCATTAATTGAAATTATTTGATAATGTAATTTGTGTTAACGTCAATCAAACTAATGTTAATTAGTTTCTTTTTTTAATTTTGAATCAATTTAGCCCATCAAATCTAGCCCTTTGTTATTTGGGGGCGTGTAGAATAATTTCGAATAACTGGCGCCCATTCTTTTTGTGATTTTTGAAAAACCTTATTTTTCCTTATAATCTGTGTGTCATGGAAATTAATACCTACATCCTGAGCTAAAAATTTGAGAAAAGACGTCTTAATGAAAGTCAGAGCATTCTATACACAGTAAGTATCATATTTTGTGTTCTAAATTTAGTTTATGTAAAGTGAACTTTTCTTTTGAAAGTTAAAGCTTTGTTTATCTAGTCCGGTTGAAAAACCTTTGTTTCACTGTTGCCCAATCGTTAGATCTTGTATTGTTGTTTTATCGTGTAGAAAAAAGATTTGTTTCACAGTCTTGGTTGTTGGACTATGAGACAAGATTTTCTGACAGTCATACTTCCTTTTTAACTTTTGCATGGACACAAGTTTGGAACTTCTTAATGCGGATATCAATGCAAATCCCCTTTCTTGGCCCCATGTCTATAATTACAGTCCTTTCGTTGGCGTTATAACTGTGGCCGTAGGCCCTCTTACTCCCCCATCAACAAAACCACGTAAATAAAATTCTCTTCGTTTTCCTCAACAAAGTCGCATGCCTCTGATGCCAGCCTTCGCCATTCTTCTAAATTCATTTTTACCAAAATATCTTTTGCTGGGCAGAATTCCTTTCACAACTCATTTTCGAGTGGCTGAAACTTCCAGAACGATAGGACTGATACCCAAGTTGTCAATATTATTATGATCTACAAAATACCGTGCATAAGGTGTGGATCATAGCGAGATCTGGTGTTGATGGTACTATCTGCACTTACGATTTGGAGATATACTATCTTCGAGCAAATGCTGGATATTGCAATGTTATTCATTAAGCACTATGTTGCGATAGAATTAGAAAAGACTATTTTAAAACATATTTCAACCTAAAAAGGTTTATTTTTTAATTCAATGATTACATTTGAGGCAAGCTAAAGACAAGTAGTATAAATTCATGCTATATGCTTAATTGGATTGTTTAAATTATATTTTATGCAAGATTATTTCACTTTCCGATCTATTCATTACATCACCTCAAACTTTGAAAATAACTTTCGAAACTGGTTTCCCTACAGTAACAATTTTATTCATTTTATGTTAACATGCATCTAAATTTAAATATTTCAATCACAGGATACCGTTGAAATTTGTTTTTAATTTTATTGATACAAATGCTTGTACGTAGGTAGGAGATATAGGATTCTTCTTTATTATATCGGTCAATAGCTCAGATCCTAGTAAACTGCATCTATAATTAACCAAAACAGGCTACTATAAGTAGGTTTGCATAAGCAAAAGTTACTTACCTTACATAATTTACAAGTAGGATGATTTTCATTTTACGGCTTATGGTATTGTTCGTTATTCAATGCAGTTTCAATTTATTTCAATGCAGTTGTTGGAAGTTTTGTTTTAATTTTGTTAAACACCATCCTGGCTGTGCAAACTGTAAGGAGTTTTCTTAGTTTAGCAAGAGTTTATTATTTGAATTCTATTCAAAAATGTGAACATACCTGCGTTGCCATTGAAGTCTTATGGCTTGTTGCTCGATATATAGCTAACACAAATCCGAAGGGGTAAGGCTAAATCGGAGATCTTTCCTACTTAAAATTTATGACCTATTAGCTTCTTTCTGATTCGTGCAGTAATTTGACAGGCAAATCTCAGAGCAACGTGGACTCGAGACGAACACGTGTGAAATATAATATTTTGTAATGTTCTTCGAATATCCTTCTCTACAGTGACAAACCACGATCAGCTAGCGATAGTTACTCGGTAATAATCGTTATTGCATGTTGATATTAAGTGTACTAACGAACACATCGCATCATAACTCTTTTTCTGTAGCCGGTTAACAGCCAGAGAATACAAAGTTACACACGGCGGAATTCAATATTTGCAAAGAGTAGGTTATTATAAGACGGAAACTTTGCCCGGCGTCTTTGATGTTTTAATTAACGCTAGGCCCTTTAAATTAAATGTGCAGAAATGCGCGCTAAATTCAAATATTTACCACTCCTGAACTCAACCAGCTAACGTCCAGGGTTGTTAATTTCATACGTATACTAGTTGAGCAGTATATGAGGAATGATTTTAATAAAACTATAAACCTATTGTTGTCATTATTCAATTCAACTCAGTTCTTTATTTAATATCTAAAAATCAATAAATGATAACATTTCGCATTAATTTTCGGGCTAGTCATACCCTAACGGGATAGACCGTAAGGGTCGCGATAAGCGTCCTACGATAAAATAACCATATAAAATCTTGTTCTGCGAAGTATGGAGATTATATTGGAAATTTGAAAATTAAAGATAATGCACTGATCCATGTCGAAAAACATGGAACATCATTTTCGGGGTGTGCCGACAATCAATTATATCAAACAGTTGATAAGAGAAGTATAGATAGTCTCTCTACCATAAAATCTAGATGTCAATCTCAACAAAGAATTGTACACCAAATTAGAAAAAAACACAGGAGTATACTGATTTCACAGCAGAGTACATATTTTACAACATTGATGTATCATCACATCACAATGATTACACAGAATACACAAATATTTTACAGGGAATACACTGATTTCACGATGATTACACAAATTTTGTAATGACTACCGAGAATTTACATTGATTGCACGGAATTCGCAGATTTCTCGGTGAATTTTACAGATTGCACGAGATTTCGCACAACTTGTAATCAAATCGTCGATACAGTTTATACCGAAGAGTACATTACACGGATTTCACATTAGAACGATTACTTAAGATTACACAAAGTACCCGCAAATTTCACCGATTTCACATTGATTACATGGAAATCACAGGAATTCACAGATAACCACTGTAGCGTGTGCACTAGATTGTGGGTCTAGCTTCCTCCTCGGATAAAATTGCGAGGTCCCCGTTCTAACCTCATTCTGAAGCATAGAAGGATCGAGAAATTCAGAATTTAGAATCCTTAATTTATTTTAGCGTACTTGTAAAAAATTACAATTTTCGTAGTTTTAAGTTTCAAATCTTAAATTTTAAAGTTTTGAAGGTTTTTATCGTCCGAGACTTTAAAGCTCGGAATAGCAAAACTACAAAGTCTCCAATTCCCTTAGTTTAATTATTCACTATTCCAAACTTACAATTCACAAAGTATTCTCACGATCAAAGTGTCAGAATTTATACAACTTCGACATTTTAACCGTTCAAACATTAACATTTTTAAATATTAAAGATTCAACGATTCGGTGCCTTTAAAGTAAAGCCTTCATTCAGAATTCCAGTGTTTCAGTTTCTAAAATTTAAAATCCTCAGAAGTTGAGATGTTCAATTTCTCGATATAGCAGTTGTCGGCTCAAGATGTCGGTTTCTACATTTCCCCGCATTTTAACTTTTACAGCTTGAGAATTTTACATTCCACATTAAAAAACTTTAAATACTGCACGTAGTAAAAGTACAGAATATGTAATTTAAAAACATTTCAAAATTCGTATATCGACCTATCGACTAACCAGGTTCACAAGCATCAAAATTTGATTATCTCTAAGATTCTAAAGATCAGTAGACCAAGAGCCAGCAACGTATTTCGAGTTGTCATTTCAACAGTCGTGAAAATTTGGGTACTAAATCTTATATACCTGCTGAACACTAAAAGTCAATTCTGGCAGCCCCCTGCGGCCGGGTTATACTACCCCAAAATTATTAAGAGGGTGAGAAATAAGATTCAATTTATTTAAAGTAACAGTCATGAAATTTCAGGAAGGAAATGTTCTGGCAATATTTATAAATAATAAATAAATAAAGAATACTATCGAAAATAACCTCCTGAAATTTCATGACTGTTACTTTAAATAAATTGAATCTTATTTCTCACCCTCTTAATAATTTTGGGGTAGTATAACCCGGCCGCAGGGGGCTGCCAGAATCGACTTTTAGTGTTCAGCAGGTATATAAGATTTAGTACCCAAATTTTCACGACTGTTGAAATGACAACTCGAAATACGTTGCTGGCTACAGTCTTTTAGTTTAAAATATTCATGTAAAGTTTTAAATATCAGGAACTAAGACATCCAAACGTTCAGATTTTTTAGTTTCTGAACGTTTCTAAATCTAAATCGACAATCTTGATTTTCAGAGTTTCAGTTTCCCAGTTTTATTTTAAACAATAAAACGTTTGTAAATTTTCAATTTAATGACGCCCAGATTGTATCAATCTAAACAACTAAACAACATTTGTGACTTTGAAGTTTCGAATTTTAAATTTTTGAATTTTCTAATTTTTTAGAATTTTAGAACGGTTAGACTGAGACTTTATAATTTAAACTTCTTAAACTATATTTTAAAACTCTAATGGTTTCAGACTTCAAAATTTCATTTTTAAACTTATATTAGTACATCTCTCAAATTTTTAAATTTTTTGAAATTTTAAAACGTAGACGTTCTATAATTGAAGCTTTAACAGGGTTCAAAGATGCATCTCTGGACTTTGAAGCTCTTTATTTTGAAAATTCTACAGTATTAAAAATAGAAATTTCCAATTCTTGATACTTTAAAACATTGAACTTGAGGCTTCAAACTTCTAAAACAGTATTTTGAAAGTATCGAGTAGTTTGACTTTAAGTTCACAGCAGAATTTTTAGACTTTTAAACTCACAATCTTCAAATTACATGACTTTGCAGGTATGATTCAGCTCGGTTATTTTCAGTCTAAACAAAACTTTGCATCCTTGTTATCTCATAAATTATTATGGAATGCGGAATAATAGAATTAGTTATACCAGTTAGTCATATTAGTTATATTAGTTAGCCACGTCCTATTCAATATTGGACAATGAAAACGCCAATGGTTTCTCAAAGAATGCAAAGTAGATAGTAATTAATGATCGCCTCAAAAATTCAAAAAACACTACAGTTTCTCAAACACCTGTGTTGGAGAAAGATATAATGTCAAGGTGCACTCTCATATTAACGAGCTACATATTCTGTTGCAAGCCTTGGACTTTTTGATTGTCTACAACCGTACATCTGGCATAAATGTTAGGAAGGACACTGTAGGTGCTCTGTTTTCCAAAAAGAATATTTGATGTTTACATCTTTGTAAATTTTGATTATGTAACTTGTAAATTCAAACTATGAATTAAGTTTAAACAAACGGCGTAAAATTTCGAAGAAAATCTATAATCTTTTATATGCTGTCGGAACATTATCCAGTAGAGAAAAGAGCCCTAACAATGAGACGACTCTGACCCAAGACGCTTTATTAATTGACAAAGAACTAATTTTACTCTTGGTAATTTTTAGATAAATATTTACTTGTTTATGCAAACAATATATTGTAATAAAAGCAACTACAAAACTTACTTTTTCGGAAGATTCATTTATGATTAACTGATGATATAAATCTAAATGGCATTGTATCTATTTCAAGGATTTTGCAACTTTACACTATAAGTGCATCAATAATCTACAGGTGGCTATTATATTATGATTTAAGCTTTGCTTTAAATTTAAGATTTACCTTTTTATCTAGTTTTGCCATCAATTAATAAAAACCCATATATCATTAAATAAATACCAATTAGTATATATTGAGGATTATTAGTTTAATAAGTGGGTTCGTCAAATAAATTAATTCTTCCAATAAAATTAATAAAATATTTCAAATAAATAGTTAATACAAGAAGCATTGTGTTAGTTATAAATTATAATTATAACTTATAATTATAATATAATCTAATTTCTGTGATGTTATGTGGTTTCATATTCCCTTATGTTTTATTATTTAGAAGAGATAATTTTACCTGTCAAACTGGACGATAAGAATTAATTTATTATGCATTACTTCATCCCACCACCATTCTAATAGGCGGAGACTAGCAGATTTCGGGCCACACACCACACTGATCAAAAATAACCAACTTTGGGAAAAAGATTGTCAATTTGTGTTTTAATATTTTAGAATAGATTTTTCAGTTATGAAAACTAGAGGACAGTAAAATTCCCGGTACAGGTTAAAATTGAAAGAATCTTATATAGATATTTTTTTTATGAATATATTAAGCCCACATACATCGCGCTCCGATAAGAACTAAGCTCATAATTCATTCCCAAAGTTGGCCGTACCGGGCATTCCGCCTTATTTTGTTATATTTTTTACCGTAAGTATTTATTTTTAATGTCAAGCTAATGGAGAAAGCTGACTAACATGCAATGTAGAAATTCTACGGATTAGATTGGTATGGAGACAGGATTGAATAGGATTATTACGATTTTAGTAGTCGTGACATTTATTTGTCGGACTTAAAACGTACGTTAATTATTGTGTTAAATACCTAGGTATTGTATGTTGTTAGATTCAGTGCTGGGCTTTATTTTTATGTAATTAAATGTAGAATTTTGTATAGTTCTTGTAAATTGTAAATGTCAAATCCAATCCTTTGGTTGCTTTGATATTTACAATATTCCTTTGTTTCCATATGTTTGAATTAGAATCTACAATAAATAAGAAACAATCAGCACTTTAGCACTCTCTAAAACGTAAAGAGGGAAGGTTGTGTTCCTTCTGGACTACAAATCAATGTTATAAAAATAGTTCACAAGAAAAAGTGAGGTTATATAAAAATATAAAATTCAAGAATTTTAAATATTATACTTGTGGTCCTTATTGGAGTCCTTAATAAGACGTTTTTCCAAAAAGGTTGGATTTGAATTTATTTAATAGATGAATATTGATTTTGATCAATATAGATTTTATCGACGAACATAAACAAACACCAGCAACTAGTAAAAATAGATTTTGGCGGTGGTTATTGCAGTGGCTCGCGGCAACAGTGAACGGTAGGTGTCTGATTGTGTGGCAAATCGTAAGTGATAGTAAATTCTTTATATTGGCCAGTCAAAACCTATTGAAAATTTTAAACGCTTCATATTTGAGATTGTTAAAAATATAAAAAGGGTAGAACTTCAACATTAATAAAAGAAAATACAATTTATGAATTTGATAAATTCGAAGAGTTTTTGATTTATTTTAATTTAATGTTGTTTCGGATGATAAACCGAAGTAGATATTTCTGAAGAGTCCTAATCAGTACCCTAACAGTTAATAGTAGCTTGAATTTGAGCCGTAGTCAAAGTTCGATTTTTTACGACCTTGGCTTGTTTGGCAAATCACTCCCTTTGTATTTGATAAAATAACTGTTAATCTGTACAAACTGCATTCTTTCATCAAGTTTTAGTGATGCGTTATCGCACCAAGCTGTCGCAGCATAGTTGTCAAAAAAGGTTTGACTATTATGTGAAATTTTAATGACGTACATTTATTTGTGTTCTTAACGAGATAAAGAATGCCAGTGCCAAGCTATCTGCGATTTTGATGTAGTCGGTAATAGCAGCGATTCGTCATTAGCAAAAACCCCAAATCTTTTTAAGCTTCTTGTTACTGTAATAAATAGGTTGTCCATGGGTAGTAGGGTAAAAACTGTTTGGATGACGGTAGGAGAATGTGCCTTTAATTTGAGGTTTATTGCAAGCTGGAATCTATACCAGATTGTTTTTTGAGGGACTCGATTTAGTGTTACCGTCATAAGCTGACGTGTTCCGTTTAATAATTAAGGTTAATTTAATACCAATGGAATTAATGATATAACCTAGTTTTCTACGAAAAACTTGAGAATTTGTTTCGTTATGGTTATTGCTTATTATAGTTTGAGTGTCCTTTAGTGGTTGAGTAGTTTATTAACCACGGAATACTTTTCTTAGAAAAGCTGCTAATAAATAGGATTAAAAAGTGCTTTGACATCATTTCCGGTCATTATGCAGTAATAAATAATAGATAAATAATAGAAGAATAAGTAGAAATAACTACATTATTTGCAGATTCATTTTATATAAAAGGTTAAGGGTTCAACAACAGCTGTTCATGTTCCAGCATCTTTAAAGAGTGAAAGTGATTGTTGTATTATTTTGGAATGATGGCCATTACCTGCGTTAGTGTCAATGTAGATTAATTATGCTATCGTTTCAAAAGAAAGCTTTGTGCATTATATTTAGTGCGCAAAGTAAGATTTTATCGTACTTTGTGGTAATTTTAAGCATGATATGCCACAATGATAATAATTATGCTTAATTTGGACATCAGTGGAGTGGAGACGCATACGTATTCTACACATGAATCCCTCTTTTTTAGTAATCTCCTTTTGGTGGGAGTAGGCGAATATAATAAAGGAATGACCATTCTAACGTATAATGCAAAAGATACAATTACTATGCCGTAAAACATACTAACTGAGTTCGCGCTGATAAATAATAATATGTGAATAAGCCTCGCGAAAATAACATGGCGGTCTGTAGAAAAATTTGCTTTTGTTTTTGAAATTATAATAGTTTTTGTAGTTAAACAGTCAACAACCGTTGTGTTTAAATATTCCTTAGTAGTACAGTCCAATGTTCTACATGTTTTGGTTTTTGAAACCTTTGTCGAGAGCTTGCGAGAAGCTGCTCAAAGTACTAATCGAAAACTAAAATCAAAAGCAAAAGTGCTAAATTAAAAGATGTAAAATTTTACAAATTGCCTTGTTTTGACGCTTCTTACTTTTGATTTTACTGATTGTGATTAATTTATTTATCTCACTATTCGATGATGTCACCGAAATTGGTTTGTATTAAAATAAAATGGAAAAGTATGAAATAAAAATTATAAATAACCAATAGATCCCACAGCCCACATACATCTGCCACATGCAGCCAAGCAAAAGATAATGCAAGTGATCACTTGCACGATATAAAATTCCATATCCGAGAGTAAGTTCTGCCAAGGTTCAGCAATAGCATGCGCCGCCCGCTCGCATTACTTGCGTAGTCACAAAGTGCTCCATGCATGGCATTTATTCTGCATACAAGAACGAGATAGAGACCATCACTAATTGTAAATCATCAACGGACCTTTCCACGTGACTAGTTTCTCTAACCACGGAGATTCCCGAGAATTGCACAATTTTTGTTGTCTTGAGTCCCGGATAGCACTGTGCGTAATAATCGATTGATCGATTAATCGAACCTTTGATTATTTTTTTAATTGATTAATCTATCATTTGATTTAATCAAAAAGCTCTTTAATCTATATTCGATTATTGATTTCCATAATCGCACAGCCGTAGTCCAGGAAAAAATAATCTGAGACACGAGACTTTTGTAGGCACGATTCTTATCATAC
Organism: Agrypnus murinus; assembly: GCA_929113105.1. Classification (NCBI taxonomy): domain Eukaryota; kingdom Metazoa; phylum Arthropoda; class Insecta; order Coleoptera; family Elateridae; genus Agrypnus; species Agrypnus murinus. The sequence goes on along the minus strand of OV816024.1, from coordinate 17,425,436 downwards.
TACAAATTTCTATTTACGAATTATGGTTTTGTTTGTTTTAATTTATTGAGCAAACTATTAGTTAAAAAGGACACATTTAAACAAAAGTGTTGCCTTACATAGAATACATACTAATTACTTACAACTTGTCTACTTATAAACAATCAATGAAAGGAAATTGATTCAACTATATTTAAAAGAGATTTTCATTAGAAATTTTTTTACTTTATCTATAAACAGGTACTACTATTTTTTTAAATACGCAGAATGTTATAAATAGAATGTTTTTACTTAAAGTATGGTCTTGATCACGTTAAGAAATAGTCGATTTCAAGAGGTGATAGATTCTAAGAAAATTTTGACAGTTCTTGTAAAGACTAGAATAGTGTGCGTTTATAATTGTTTATAGTGTATTTTTACTACATTTCTAAGTTTGTTTGACTTGATTTTTAAATAAACCAGAAATAATAAAAAGTTGTGGGTGCAATACCAGGTATTCTAAGAAATAACAAAAGTGGTTTACAAGAATGAATGTATTTAAAACTTTATTTAGTTTAAAACTTTAAACGAATTTTTGAAATAATACTTGGTTAATACTAACAAAAATATCCCCAAAAGTCCACCCAAACAAATTTGACTTTTAGCTCTTTTTCTTAGTATCAACAAGAACCGAACTAAGAAAATGGACCAATTCAATTTTAATACTTGCTTGGCTGAATCATCCTTATATTTAGGAAAAATGTTTTGTAAAACCTATGAATGACTTAAAACTTGCCGACAAACAATAGAAACTAGACAGGGAAAGTTTTACTATAAAACTAAGAAAAAAGAAAGTTTCTGATAGGCGAATTTATGTATCTAGTGCTGTACCTATCAAAATTTTATTCGATAACAGATTTTTATCTAATATCCGAATTTTTTTGACATCAAAGTTTTTATTAGACGTACAAAGATTAGTAACGTGTGCCTATTCTTCTATTATTCTTCTTCTGGTGCTCTCTGAGTTGGAAATACCAACAATCTCTTTATCGACTTCAAATCCTTTTTGTAGTAAGTAGGAAAGATTATTTTTCTACATTTTTCGAAAACATGAAATATTAGGTTTTGATTTCTACAATAGTAGTAGAATTGACTATTTTTTATAAATTTTGACTGTATTTGTTGTTGCTATTGTTTATAAATAATATATTACGCAAAAGAAAATATCACTTTCTCAATCTACAAGTTAAAATGCTAAAAGTTTCTTAATATGTAAGTTATGAGCATCAATCAAAACAAGCTTTAAACTGGAACACGAATCTCATTCGAAAGTTTTCTCATACATCTAATTCTTCACTTAAAAGAATTTCAAACTTGACGATTTAGGCAAACGCATTCTGTAGCATACGTACGACAATTAAAACAACTTTCTATACTCATACTATAAAGTTTTCAATAAATTACAATTTAACCTATAGATCTTTGCTTAGTCAGTATACAAAGTTTCGATTATTCTGCTTGAAAGTACTTTTATTACACTAAAAGCTTGGAAGTTAACAACTATTATAAGAAACGTGCTTGCTTTCCTTAATTCATTTTATAAAAGAGTAATAACATCTAGCAATTAATTTGATTTTCCGTTTTTATATCTTAGGCAGTTTTCGCATTTAATTTTGTAGACTTAATTGAAATGACGTTTTGGTTGTTTATTATTTTTTGAATGAAGTTATAGAAATTTTTTAATAACTTGAAAATTTAAATGTGTTTACTGTATCAATTATTTAGAATTTGTTCCGCAGCATTCCCGCGTGAATGTTTTACTGGCTTGGACAGAATGCTAATTTCAAATCTAGAACAGAAATGTGACAAAAATATAAACTAAGATAGCGACAGCTATTTTCAGTTTGCTGATTTTTTAAAGTTGTAATAGTAGACTTGGAATCTATAGAAAAAGTATTTTTTTGTACTTGTTAAAGAGTAGTCGGTATTTGTAAAGTATTGGGAATTTCAAGAAAAATTCATCTTTAAGTTGCAGCCTATAATTGACTCCATGGGATAACAATATTTCATTAATCTTAAAGAAAAGAAGCCAATATTCACTCGCACAATCACATGCAATAAATGAAGCTTTAATTTTACAGTTTAATGGACCAATAAGTGACCAATTAATTGGAAACATATTGTACAAAAATATATGGAACGTACTGACTAAATTTAAATAATTATCTTGATTCAGTAAGAACTTTTTTCTAACATTTAAACAAATAGTTCTTTTTTCAATAAATGCTTACTGAAGCTGCTTATGAGACCAAGAAAAATTGTTAGTACAAGCACGCTTATAGAAGTTATTACATTACCATAATAATGCCCAACGGAGAGCGTACTTTTACACAGGAAACTTCTGTTGCCTCTAACTTAGGTATGAAGTACCTACTAATATTCACACTTCAATGTACAACGCTTTTAGCAGCATTTATCAACCTTTGCTTTGTGTTTACAACTTTTTTCCTTTCTATTGTTTTTTAAGACGATTATGCCATCATGCCATCACACTAAAGCACTTTAAACATAAAAAAAATATAGTGAAATCATGTATTTATAGGTGAAATTAGTTTCCACTAATAGATTTAACGATGTGGGTATCGTTACCACTTATTAAGACTTAATGAAGTTTTGGTGCTTTTTCAAAGTCAATAATTATCAACAGTAAGATCATAAGTGCTCAACTCTTGTCAGCAAGATTTTTATTTTGTATGAGCATTGGTTGCTTGGCAATTAAACGAGATCAAATCGACGAAAAGACCCGATCGCGGAGCGCGAGGGTTCTTTTCCCAAGAATTTGATCGAGTTTAATTGCCTTTTAGCAATCAATACGAATAAAAAAAATAAAAATCTTGCCTGACAAGAGTTGAGAACGAATGATCTTCGGTTGGAGAATTAACTGAATGAAGCGTTAAATACGTCAAATGTTGCCGAAGCGCGACATTTTTACTTTTGTCAAAATGACATTTGATTTTTTAAATATTAATGGTTGCTAAAATAATGCTAAAACAATGAGGTAGCGGCAAGAAAAGTAGCATACATTCTTTTCAGTTAAAGAAATCATTTCTAACTTGTGATTGGTGCATGTGACACTGTTTTTAATGTCTCATTGGTCTACAACACTATGAAGTTAATTATCTAAAAAAGACACAACAGTTGTATTTAAGATGTATGCAAGGATATAACTACTTATCTGTAGTATTTATTATTGAATTTTGTGTTTCATTTTAAGGAGGTTTGTGTTTGTGTAGTACCTTTGTGTAACATTCAATTTGATATTTTTAAAACTTTTTGATAAGATGTTTTGTTGGAATTAAATAGAATAGCATCTTAACCACATAACTGATACTAATTGTCATACAAAGATTGGTTCGTTTTAAAATAATATGTGAAAAACATGTTTGTCAGGTTATGCTTTTGTAACGTGCAGTTACAAAAGCACAGTAGTTTTACGTAATAGTAGTTTTATGTAATTTGGGCTGCATAGTGTTTTGTAGCATCTAGGAAAATAGTTAATTTAAGATTATAAAAGGTGTAATGCATATATTTATAAACCAGGAGCATTGGGAAATTGTATTACTATAAATTTGTTATTATTTTAGTTGAATACAATGTTATTTCGTACACAACAAAATTTAGATAAATAATTTATTATTTATGCCAAATGTTATATATCGGAAGATTAATCATTTTGTGATCTACAAGATGGTATGGTTTTTCTTTAAATGAAAATTTGTGAAATACTTTAGTATTAGAGGAAAATTGGAACAGACATTTTCTTTTGTTTAATGTTAAAAATTCAACTGTTTTATGAAAAGGTATACAAAGGAAGCCATGTTTTTAATCTAGGTAGCTATAAATCATCGTCAGATGAAAGAATTTACGGTTATAAATATTGTCAAAGAAAAAGTAATTAAATCAAAATAAAAAAAGTGTTAAAGTTAATAGTTTAAAAGTGAAAACAAAACTAATAGTATCATCGAACGTTTAATTCCTTAAAGGGAAAATTATTAATTAATAAAAATTCATGGAAATAAATGGAAATTATTGGAAGTTTGGACATATCGATTGTTAACAAATAATATATGGAATTGGAATACAATTATATAATAATATTTTGTATGTATTTGGATCATTGCGAATATCGATTTAGACTCTTAGTTTTGACATTTTATGTTGATGTAAATGGGAGAAAGCAGCTGACTGGAAAGGGTGTAGAGATGGTAACCATTGGCTTAGGTCGCCTTTAAAATAAAAAAGAAAATTATAAACAAATTTTAAATCCCCAAATATAGAACTATTTCGGAATTTTGGAACTGATAAATTTAAACGAAATTAAATTAATTACATTTAATTAATTAATAAAATTAAGTTAAATTCAAAAGAAGAAGCAAAAAGACAGATTCATGTTAATGTCAATAAAAAGAAAATTAGCAAATTTAATAATTTAATTTTTAATTGTGGTAAAGATTAGTCTTTTTAAGTCAAACTAAAAGATTCTTCAGATTGGTATCAATTATTGTATTTAATTGTGTTAAACAAAAATAAACAATTTGGTTATTATTACACTATAAATATTTAACGGTGTTTCCTAATAACACATTGTATATGACTAATTGCCAATATGTATTTCGGTAACAATGTTACCTTTTTCGCGACATAAAACCGTCTTATGACGGACTTGCGGTTATGAGACACCATTAAATATAGTGTTGAGATAAACCACAGTTGTTACAATCCATTATTTTGTAACATTTCAATTTTCAATGTTTAAATTCGTTCCTCTTATGTTAGTTAGGCAACCCATTTGTCGTCGGGTACTGACGTCACATGACAATTTCAAATTTTGTTTTTGATAATTCGGCATTTTGGCGTTATACTCTTCGAGGAGAAGGACTGTCTCCACCTTCGAAGTTTTCTTCTTTAAATTTTCCAGTCATCCTGGTACGTTACGAGATTTTACAAAATATCTCAAATTTCTAATTTATTCTTCTTTTAGGAGATACATTTATTATGAATATTGTCCATTGAAATATGGCTAGGTGTTGTGGTTTGGTTAACCTCTGTCCTCGTGTCGAGGGTAAGTTATTTAATGGTTCATTATACTTTCAAGGGTGCTAATATATTTTTCTCCTTGTAGTTTTACCCGGGAGTCTGGGATTTGGTTGTGGATGCACACATTTCGTTAGTTGAATGTGATTAATGTTTTTTACTTGGAGCATATAAACAATACTTTAATTTCTTCATAAGATTTCATCTGGAGAATCTAGAGCTTCATACTACCATGCAGTAACCCATGCTGATTTTGTTTAGAACAATTCAAGAAAAATGGCCAAGCAGATAAATAAATTAAAAAAGGTCAGATAGATTAGATTTTTGTAATTTCAAGGTTTGGTAATAACAAGATGTTTCGTTAAATTTAAATATTATAAATTTATAGTTTACTTGATTTTTTTCATATCGTAGTAATTCGTACCTAATTTACATGTTAAATTTGTTAGTCAATTATCATTTAAATAATTGTCAGCCTGAGTGGCGAATAACTCGAACATTATCATGATTTTGATTTTGAGAGTTTTGGAAATGCGAGTAACCTTTTTAAAGGTGCATATGTTTTTTTGAAGCTAGTAGCCGTTCTGATATTTATATATAACTTAATATCTACATAATTTTTAATATTTCATATAGATAAAGTTTTTAATCGATCTTTGATTTTTTTGTTAATTCAAGTTAAAGTTTGTACAGGGTATTTCGCCGGTAACATAACTATTGTCACCTTGTTTTATGATTTTTATAAATGCGTCGTACCTAGTGAGCTCACGAAGTATCGTCACGTTTTTCTTAAATTTAATTTCGTGCATAGGCGTTTCAGTACATGCGCCTCGGCGAATTAGCCTATTTCAGGTCATTTAATTGTATTCAATTTCAAATAGCTTTCCATTTTAATCAACTAGTAATAACTCCAGTTTAATTATCATTTCAATTTTGGGAATTTTGACTTATATTAATAATTTTGATATATTTTATTGTTGATGTTATATTAACCAATTACGCTACAATTATAATTATATGTTTCCAAGTAACAAGTTTGTGTTTTATTCATTTTCTCATCACTCAGTTGGAACTGTTTCACTGGGTTTGCTTAAAGTTTATTTTGTTGAGCTGGTCACTCAGCAACTTTTCTAAATTTTTATGACCTGGCGTCCATTAATAACAAAAAAAATATTAAATATATAAATAACAACTGTGGACCCACCCCCACGCATTGAGCTAGCGGTGGATTTTTTTACCAACTTTAAGCAAACACTGTCACAGTGCCCAAAAGGGGTAATAATTTGGTTATTATTATATGAAAGATTATTTGTGTGTTGGTAGTTTAATTATTTGTACACTAAAATAGGAACTTAAAGATCTTCAAAGCGACCCGACCTGAGAGTGTCTTAATTTTGTGGAATATTAAAGTTTATCTTAACAATAAAAAATTAAGCCGGTGCAAGAACCAATACAAGATAAGTGGTATATTTGTGCGTGGTTTAATTACAATTTGTTCGTTTGTCTGTAGGTATGTCGTTTATTATTACTAAAATCCCCAATAGTCGTGATAATATGTAACTTTATTCGAGCAAAATTTAGCAAAACTCCACCTAATCACCAGAAAATAGAAATAATATCGCATTACATATTGATAATATTCACCACCTTGTTTAACTAAACAGCCACTTATGTTCATGATGTTCGTGTTGACAATTTTATTCCCACTCTTACACTTACGGAGGCGCTTTCAATAATCTAGGTACATTTTTTTATTATCTTCTTCCCTCTTTGCAATAGTTAGAAAATATTCTGTTGAAGCTTTTATACAAATCCAAGGTCGTGCAACTATTCCGATGCAACAATTCTGCATTTAAATAGAATAAGACCGTATTGCATTTTTATTTCGACTGCTCCTCGATCAATGTAATTCATCAATTTCACATATTACTTATTAATCACTGGTAATGTTAACAGAACCATCTACCCTAAATTTTAACATACCCTAATCTAGTCTCTCACTTGATCTTGAGCTTAACTTTTATTTTAATTTGATTCTATTCTACACGTACCTCTATCTCAACGTAACCTATAATCCAACTTGTTTCTAATCTAATTTATCTTCAATCTTTAACTTGACTTTTAATCTAGGGGCTAGAAATGGGCTTAGTGTTGAACCTGAATTCCAGTTCACCTGGAGCACCATCCTCCGGGCAGTTGTTGGAGGCGGCATTAAAACATTCAGTTTATTCTATTAAAACACTCACAAGTGGTTTCTTTATTTGGTGTAAAACCTTTTTATAACTTTATTTCAAACTCACAAGGAAGGCTGAACTTTTTGAATATAAAACCAAAATTTAATGAAAACGTTTGTTAATATTGTTTGAAAAGTCTGATCGTAAAGCAATTATCCTGAAATTTGATAAATCTGTTTGTTATAAAATAAATCAGATTTGAATATGGTAATATTAAAATTCAAAATCAATAAATTAAATATTAATTTCACACGGTTTATTACGATTCTTAGTAATTTATTTTGGTTTATTGTATTGAAATATTGAATGTATTTTAGTGTACTGTAGTGTACTTCCAGTACTTGATCGTTCATTTGTGAAGGAATTCGGTCCTTGCATAATTGAGACTGATTCACTTTAAGATCTATAACTCCGCTATTGTGGAGCATTACTGCTAATATTTTATTTGTTTAAATCAATCATGCTGGCGCCCTTCTTCATAGCTCTATGGATTTACTGATGCTCAAATTCACCTATGACCTGCATTAATTTTAAAAGAGAGAGATAGAGCTTATTCACTTTGTTTAAGCTAAGCTAGGCATACATAGGTATTATAACGTAAGTATCTTTTTGTCTTTTGTTTATAAATTTTGATTGATACAAATTGACGGTCCATCATGTGGCCTCTGTTTATTTAAAAGTGATGTTAAAAGCATATTCCTACAAATTAGCGCCCAACAAAAGGGCCCTTTTGTAACTTTCAACTACACATAAGCTGGCATGTAGTCTAAATCTTTTATTGCTAATGTTCAACACTTTTGTATTTAAACATAGATTAAAAATAATTTATAAAAGTTAACAATTTATTTCTTTAGTACAGTAATTTTAACATAAGTATCAATCAGTCTTATATAGTTATATAACTTTCTTTACATTCGATTGTGTTTCGATTTTTATTACACGCCATTTGTGTTTTTGTTACATCTTCGTAGAGGAAGCTTAACAATATTTCAAATGTGACCTGCGTGTAAATATTAGAAGTCCTTGTGAAATATGTACAATTAAACAATCAATCTGTAACTATACATGTAAATTGAATTTTGTGTAAAAGGAACCCTGGAATTTACAAGAGAATGAATGCTTTATTATGACAGAATTGATTTCTCTTTGCTCCCTTATAGAGGTTTCTAGTCTTTTAGTTAGGTTTCCGTTTTTTATTTGGGCTGGTTTCACAGGGAACCTTCGCGCGAGTGAGAGCTTGAATTTGGGTTGATCTTTAAAGCTTAATTTAATTTGTGATTGACGTTTTCCTCGTCTTGCAATAAAAAAAAACCTGCTTAATCTGCATTAGTTTTGTGCTTGTTTTTAACATTTTATTTAACTTTAATTTTGCAGTAATTAATTTTTTAGAAAATTATAGTACATGGAGATTTAATCTATGCATACCTCTCATTTGCGGTGACTTGCAAGGCAATAACATAACATTAAAGGTTAAGCGAGCACATTAAAGTCTAGACAATGGTGTTCTAGTTATTGTTAACTTCCTCAAGGAACTGTAGTATTAATGGAAACGACATCGACATAAGAATTTATAGCAACTATATATCAAATCTGAAAATGACATTTTAATGGTGTATTAAAGGCCAATTGGAGCACGATACGCCCTCGATAAACAAAAATAACCTATCAAGAAATCGATATAGATTGAAATTTATACCTATCAGACTTTTATTGTGTTGCTGAAAAAGAAACTAAATTTAAAGGCGTCATTTTTTAAATTTTTAAAACACAACACACACATCTTGTTTTATAACACAAAACAAGACCAGTTACTATAACGTATAACGTAATATTGTGGGCATGATTCCAGCACGATTTCTTAAATAAATTTATTTCTTATTCTACAAGTTAAACTCCGTAAAGAAAATATAAAAAAGATAGTAAAATATATTCTTGGTGTAAACTAATATCATTAAAACTGATAAAGTTAATAAATGCTCTATAAACATTAGATAGAAGTAAGTGATAGTGCAAGCGTTTAGTTTTCACAAAATATTGATATAACATTAACTATTTTTTACACGTAATAACACCCTCTTTATAGAAAATTTTTCTTCTTGTAATACTTTATCTAAATTGACTATATTGCGGTGTCTTTGAAAGAATAAAGTATAATATAATATCCACCGTTCCAAATATAAACATAAATTATATACGGTGGATTGAAATTGAGAATACACCACAGATATTCTTCTTTATTTCTCTCAGCTAGCTCAGGTTTGCTCAGTAAAGCATAAATTATTTGAATTACGAGACTCTAATATACTTTTATGCCTGGAAAGAAAGAAAAGCTTATATCGTAAGCACTAAAGCTCCTGCAGGCTGGACAACTACTGCTGAACTCTGAATTTAAAAGAAAAGAACGCTGGATGCTTGTATTAACATCAATTAAACACATACGTAAAATTGAAAACACAAAAACTTTATTAAACAAACAAAAATAAAATCAAATAGAACGTCAAAATAAAAATAAAAATGTTATTCAAGATAATACAATTGGTACATGAGCAATAAATTCTCAGGTTTGCTCAAACGTTAGAAATAATTGTATTGATCTGACATAGGATCAGTACTGTCATTCGTTTGAACAAACCAACACAAATGAAATTTTATTTATAAATAAAAATGTTTATCAAAATAAAATAAAATTTTTATTAAAAGAAATTTGATTGTTTTATTTATTTGAGATTGAATAAATTCTCAAAATAATCTAGTAAACTAAACCAAATAGATTTTTATTATTTAGGATGAACTTTACAAGTTAATTATTACTCATGAATTTAATAAGAATCATTTATTTTAATCAACCTGGTATATTACGATATAAATTCCCTTTTTAAAATAATCCTACTATTGGTAACACTGCGACGAAACCAAACAGCTGACTTCTTGTTTATAAAATAATCGATACAAAATCGATGTGAAAAATAAATTAACTTGGATTTATTTAAACAATCACGGTCACTTTATTTATTGTTGCACAATAATTGAATCTTCCTTGAATCCTTGAAGATTGTTCAGGTAACACTTTTAATTTTATTTTTAAAACTTAATTTGTACTGTGACATTTATGTCAAAACATATGGTTAACTATCTAACTTCAAATTACAGATATATATTATCCGGAGCCGGGCATAGCTTCTGCCTTCAATGTTTTTTCGACTGACTTTGTTCGAATTTGCCCCAGCTTATATAGTTTCTGCCACAACAAACGAAATCTATGACACATTTTCAAAACAGCGGAAGATCGAGTACGCTCGTGACGTCATTAATCCCAACAGCTGATATTTAATTGTCACTAATCCTAAATTATAGGATTGTAGGTCCTACTACAAGGATCAAAAAACTATTATACATCTATGGTCCTAAAATGTATCGTAACGAAGATATTCGAGAAAAACGTTTAACAATGTACAAAACTCATTACGATCTAATTACATATAAAATTCTACAACTCAAGGTTCATCCTTTACAAGCTAGTTACAGGAATACATGATATAGGTAACACAAACAATTTCTCCATAAAACATCTTTACAATTTACTATAAACATAATTTTTTTACAGTACGAACTGCAATAAATACCAATTGATGCATATACAAATATCAGCTTGAATATTAAGTCAATGTTAATCAAATTATGCACAAAATGTCCAGCATACAATGCTCCATGTACTAACATAAAGACAATGGTGAGGAAAAACAGTATAAAAGTCTATAAGAGTCATATCGACGCGAACAACAGGATTCAAAACCTTCATTAAATGTAGTGACCAGAAATCTTTTAAACAAATTCAAAGATTAATTGTATTGTATCAGTCATAATAAGATTGACCTAATTAATCTATTTTCAGCTAATTAGCAACATAAACTTGAGCTGGTATCGTGGAATATAGAAAAATTTGTCTAACGTTAAATATCGTAATCTGAAAATTTCAATGAGGAAGTTGCTTCTTCCTAACAAGTGGAAAACCGTCCCATATGTAACATGTGTTGCATAAACATGATTATAATCAAACAATCTAACTAATTTATATCCTTTTTCTGAAAATGAAACCTATTTATTATTATGCATGAGAAAACTAGGTTATGTTTGCATGAAATCTTTATTTTTAAGTTTTTAGTTTAAACATTAATGAACCTAACTATGGTCCTATCTATACCCTTTATATTAATTATGCCCATGACATAAGATGTCCCTCTTTTAATTTTAAATCCGATATACAATATTTGTATTAACGTTTCTGTTCGATCGTTACTAAAATTTTCAATTCGGTGAAATGATTACAACGCAATATATATATTTTTTTCTTTATTGCTTTCCTTCATTTTCGCTTTATAATGCATAAACCTAATAAATATATGTAGTAACCAAATGGGATTGTTTTATTTGCACATGTGTTCGAAGTTTATAAGAACTTTTTTGCTTTCTCGAAATGAGGGTGTGGATTTCTTTAAACTATTGGGAATCTTAATGAAGCGTAACTTTCAGTATTGAAGTGTCTTCTGTACGTGATTGTCGTGTAAAAGGACGGCCAAAACTAAGATGGAAAGAACAAGTAGAGGAAGATATTAAGAAAATGAAAATAAAGGCAAGCACAAGCTTATTTTAGCTTCTTTGTCCAGCACACTGTATAATTATTAAAGATATCAAAGATATTAAAGATGAAGAATTGGAAGAAAATAATACATAACAGAATAGAATGGCGGAAAGTAGTTCTGAAAGCAAAAACTTACCAGGACATATAAAAACAAAAATAAAGTAAAAGAATAAGAAGAAGAAAGAAGACGATGTGGAATGATGCATTACGACAAATTCATCCATGAGTTCTTACGAACAGCTTTTATTTTTACGGAAATATATAGCTTCAATCAATCAAAGATAGTTTACGCCTTTCTCTCAATTTTTGTGTTAGATGACTAGAAACAAGGGATGATTGTATTTCAAGTGGTCACTCTGCTAAAAGCCGGAGAGGCCATATAACGAACTGAATCCGTGGACTATTTGAAGATAAAAAACTAACTGTATTTAACCATACACAAGGAAGCAAGCCGAAAGAATATCATGCAAATCCGAATTATCCAAATGATATCGTTACTAACACAGACCTTTCCAAAAAAATAAAATTCGCGTCAGAGTAATTAGAACTCATCAAACAGAGAGAACTTAAAGATGGCTTGCGGCTAACGGTTGTACATATCTAAGTTTATACGCCTAGAGAAAGTATTAACCAATCAAACCAATTATTATTACCATAGGCGGGGAATAGGAGACTATTATTTTACTCTAACTAAGCAATAAATTCCCGTGCAAATGCCTTTTAAAGCATGAATGTGGAAATCAGAAATTACTAACTACTCAAGAGAGCAAATCAGAACTAAAAGTATTGACAGCAAATGTAATTAAATTTAATAATCCAATTCAATGCACGAGTCGCTTTGAATAAAATGATAAAATGATATCTAACACAGTTGATTTTAGTCAGTTTTAATTAAATATTTTAATCGATTGCATACCTTTAGAATAAATGGTTAAGTAGTACAATAGTAACACTTCCCAAGTAAATAGCATATGGTAGTATGTAGATGCTTTAATTAATCAGCGTCATACAAATACACCTACAAGTCTTTATACGAATTTCATATTGTACTTCTTTGCATAACGTTGTATTCGGAACCACATCTCAGCGGATATTCTCGTTGAGGATATAATATAAGAAATTTCATGTTTACCGAAAGATACTTTATTTGACACAAATCTGATGAAATTCCGTTTCGGATTACAATTCTCTGACTGATAAAAGGTGTTTTCTAATGTCAATATCGTAAACTGAACGTACAATCACCAGAACGAGTTTTAGTACTCAATACTAAAAAAATAAATTAAACTCGACAATATTGTTCCAAATATATAGGTTCGAACGCGTAATACTATATATACAATAAAACACACTGTCAAAGAATTGTTCTACAAGACTGCACACTGCAAAAAATGCTGTCTTTTTCTCTATTAGTCGCATCGGGGATAAGTACGTATATCTATTTATGAAATCTTTTCGTTAAATGTGCTAGTACAACGGAAAATGGGTTTTTTGTGAGAAAGGGTAGTATAGAAGAAGAAAATCTGTTATAAAAGTCGTTAACGTAATGAAAGTTGTCTGTAGATAAAAATCTAATCATTTTTCCTTTAAAAGTTAGAATATAGTATAAAAACGAAAGATGAGCTCTGCAATATATATTTATGTCAGTTCAGATAAAGTTGTGGGGTAGATACTTCACAAAAAGTTAAAAAAGGAAATCTTTCATAATTACACAAATGCATTCAAAACTTCTTAATTAGGACTATTTTTCTCAATCCTAAAAAACTCTGAAATTAAAAATTTCATAATTCTAAAAGTTGTGTGGAATACGAATCCTTAACGAATATGCTTGTTCACGTAAAAACTTGTAAACTTTGAACTCCGTTAGTAGCTATGCTGTAACAATTTTTTAGGATTACAGACACCTGTATGTACTTCAAAAAGAATGCCTCACATGCAAAGATTTTTCTGAAAAAAGTTTCATTTCTCGTCTATATAAAATATACGTTTTTAAAATTTTTTCATAATGAAAAACTAAACTAACTTAAGTTAAAAATCTACTTGTTCGGTTAGGGAAGTTTTACAGGTATACCTAATACAAGAAGTTGGAAAATTATACCACAAACAGCAACTTTTAATATCGGTATGTCTTGATAACTTAATTTGGTTAACGATCTTAGTTGTGACGTTGGAAAGTTGTTCTTTTGTAAAATAATTAGCCAGACGATGTTAATTCAAGACATATCTCTCGTAGGGTTTATTTTGTAAACCCTATGTGAAAGACCTCCTGATATTGATTAGCTTAGCTTTCTAAATTGCATATTAATTATCGCAATCCCTGTGAAAAACTGCTTATGTAGTATAGATTATTTTACTTAAATCGGGGAGACCTTTATCAGCTTGTGTTTTTTTTTTTGGCACGCATTATGAAACTTTCAAAACCAGTTGCAAATCACTTTGTAAACAAAACTCTGCTAACACTTGTTTTGAATTTTCCAATACACTACATTTGTTTACTCAAAAGTCTTTTGAAAGTGATCTGAAGAGTTTTAGTCTTCTCCCATCAAATTTTCATCAGAATTTCTGAAGTAAAGATCAAGGCATTTCTTGCGCTAAATTGAATGAAACATTTTTATAAATATTATAGAAGTTTATCAAACATTAAAGACTACAGAGTGACCATGTCAATTTGAAGCAAAGACTTGAAATTGTTTTTCATTTTTATTTAATGCTAAAGAAAGAACACACAATATCATGAAATCGAGCATTTACCGTTTGAATTATTCTATAATTTTAATTCGGTATATATAGGACAAACACTCGAAATTTTTATATAACATATAAACAGCACGTGCATTTTTACAGAAATAACATCCAGGAAAATCCAATTACGCCAAACATCTTTTAGAACAGAATCACGCAATGACTTCCCAAAGTTATATTAAATTCCTACATTTTTGTAATAACAAACGCAAATTAGACATTTTAGAAGTGTTAGATATTTATTTTCTATTATTTTATCTAATTATTTAGCTTTAGCTGCCGAAACAATTGTCAGGTAGAATAAAATAAATTTTTGAAACTATATTTACTAATTAATTTAATTTATTATTCTTATTTTTCATAATCTCATAAATTGTGTAAATATTTAACACTTTTTGGCTTAATTTATTTTGATAACAGAAAATTTATTTTAGAACCACATCTCGTCGGTGTTAGAAATTGTGAAACATCAATTGATCGGAATTAAAAGCATATTGTATAAAACAAAATCTGGAATGAAATTCCTCAAGAAATGGTGGAAATTTTTCTTTGCACAAATAAATATTGTCATAAACAATAGAGTTAGAAGAATGGAGTTGTAATTAATTGTGATAATTTGTATTGTTCCTTCAATAATGTATAATAAACAAAATTTGAATATGCATAATTCACATTGATGTGGTTACCCTGTATATTGTGCATACATATTCAGATGATATAACATCATCAAATTGAAAATCTAACTATTTAATGATAAAGACAGAACTTTTAAAGTTCCAATGGTTTTGGGAAGCATAGGAATAATTAATATTATGTTTATATACAGTATGTAAGCAATAAAGATAATTATAGACATGCTAGGAAACTAGTTATATTTATTTAACGGATTACATACCAGATTACAAATAGAATTATTAATGTAAAACAGAATAAAAGTAATACGATCTTTTCATGCATACATAACCTTACTTTAGTAAAAGTTTATAAATTTTAAAGGAAGAATATGAATCAATTTTTTAGTTATATACTAAAACGTGATTTAAGCAACTTAGGTTACAAGATTAGAATAGCATTTCAACTTTTCCTGAATGTTTTATCTTTATGTTAGATTTGCGCTTTATGTCGTTAGGTAACGTAGATGATACATTTCCGCAGGGAGCTAAGACAGTTTCGTGTGGATGTTTCACTAAAAATAGTTTAACTAAGTCATTATCTTGAAATCTATCCTATTTTCCTATCTTTGTATCAGGATAGTTTTGTGTTTCATGTATGAAGAAACCAGCTTAGATCTCATTTCTTCATTGATTGAAATTATTGATGTTTAGTTAATGTTTTTCATCATTGTGTTGATTCAGTCACCTAAAAGGTGTATTCTGGTTTTGAATGGTTGGAGTTAGTTTATGATTTAAATCAGAACTTGCATATGCATCATATGTTTCCATTAGGTCAATGTGACCGATTTTAATTTAAATTTTCTGTTAACATTTAGTGATAACCGCTGTAATTGTATGCGAGAAAGTTATTATGCCTTATAATGTAACAGTTCTATTCTAAAGTAGCTGGGAATTGTATAGTTTAGATGTAATTAAGTTTTAATTAGTTTTGTGACAGCTGATTGTTTTTGGTAATTTTCTCCGTAAATATTTATTTTGGGCCATGAGTGTCTGATATTGTTTTATTCGCCTTTTTACCAGCTATCTTTTCATCTAATTAGATTTAAGAATTTTGTTAATTGCAATCATATGATTATTTTTGTGACGTCAAAAACAAAGGCGATCTGTAAAATTTGCATGTTTTTTCGAATGTTTTATCCAAACGTATAAAACCACCTGCGAAAGAAACAAGGGCAGTTAGCTCAAATAGACACATCAATCTACGTCAGAGTAATTCAAAAATTTACATTAAAAGTTCTTACTTAAAAGGCTTACCTCAACGTATTTCAAATAAAAGTGTTTAATTAAATTCATTTATAATTATTTTAATAAAACATCTCAATATTAATGTTTTACTTTTGTAGTTTTTCCTATGTTTTGCATTAAAAGATAATAATTTTCATAAAAAGATATTCGTTTTAATATTTAATGAATGACATTAATAATACAAAATTATTGTAAATATTTATTTAAATGTAAAATAAATGGATTTAAATTATGGATCCTTTTTGTAGCCTTATTTAATAATTAAGTCCAAGTTTACTTTGGCCACCATAATTTAATAAAGTGTTTAAAAATGATCAAGTGGTAAAGAACAATTTTGCTTTATTATTATGGTTGTTAATAAATAAACATTTCATGTTTGTTTTTGAAATGAATAAAGATAAATTATCTTACTAGTGTACTAAAAATTGAATTATTTTAATAAAGATTCTAATACTTATTGTGATATTTCTTCGGAAGAAGCGTGTAAACATTGACAAAACTGAACATTTGCAATAATTTCAGTTGTGATCACAAACGTATACAAATAATAATTTCTATAAAATATACATATATTAGTCAAAAAGATAGATCCTGTCGATACATCTGAATTTGGTATCTGACGCCATTTTGCCTGTTTGTTTCATTATAGATATCGTTTGGAACAACAAGTAGAAACAGTTCTATGTACTCTACGAAGTAGAATTTCACAGTAGGGATAAAACTACATACAAACTAAATACAACAGGAGTAAAACTAAAACTAAGCAAGTATTCCGATAATTTTTTTTAACTTTAAAAGAAAAATTAGTATAAATTTTAGTTTGATCTATCTATTGAGAGTTTGGTACTAAATTTAATAATTATGATTACTTATCTTGTACATGGATAATATTTCTCGTTACCATAAACTAATAATGACACATATCATAAATTACATTTTTATAAAAATATTTTAACAAAAAAATATGTAGAACCTATTAATCTCCGAGAAGAGAGTCAAATTTTTATTTGACAAAATTGTCTTTCAGGCACTCGGCACTTTAAATATTTATTTTCTTTCTTCATAACAACAAATAAATGTCTATTCTAAATAAAAGAGGAAGTAGTTAAACTGTTACAATATACCTACTACATAATGTACATAACATTGAAGGCATCACTTTGGTTTGTCAAGCATTAAGGGCGTGATTTAAAAGTTTATTTCGCTAGAGAAAAGATTTAATTAAGTTTCTTTGCTTCAGAAAGTACAAAAGATTGAGCTAAATGTGAAATGACAGAAAAATCAATAAAGTAGATTAATGACACAATTAGAAAAAGGACGAGGAACATTATTATTGTATTATAAATCATGTAATTGAATTAAAAACTTATTTAATTGAACAAAAGACATGTAGTAACCTTACAACTTTGATTAATTTTAGTTTACTTACCACCTTAAAAACCCAAATTTGATGTTTTTATTTTGCAGTCATTGTGAATCGTTGCGACACCTTTCAGTCGAAAACGTAAACTTTTAGTAAGCTAATATTATTATTTATTTATAATGTTATTTCTCTTACTTGCGTAAATCAAAAATTTGCCTGTAATAACAGATTGTTTACAATTATTTATAAAATCGACATGCAAGTCAAGTTACAGGTTCATGCTTTAATTTAATTTAATCTAGACTTACGTTCTCTCTTAATAACTCCTAGTGTTATTTGTTATTTACTCAAACTCCATATTTCACTTGTCAAAAAACTAGTAGGTACACTCACTTGACTAAAATTTATAATAATTGCTTAACTACATTAATTTATTCATTTTACAATTTGTTTTCTACTGCTTCGATAATGTCAATACCTTTACAGTGGTGTCAGATTCTGAAAAGGTTTGTGAGATTGTTGGGCGGAAATGGGTGGTAGTATTTTAAGCAAAAGTGCACAGATCTTATTAATACAAAAATAATAGGGAGCGCATTAACTCGGCATGTCAACCATAGTAGAAGTGAAACTCACTTACATACAAATAAAATATTATAGACACTTGCCTAGGCTGGCCCTGTGATCTTTGTCGGATAAACTCCTAAAGAAAACTAGACTCGGCTTGGAACGAGCCTATTTAAATACAATTTTTATATTTATACTATGCACACTTAAGAAATCTTGTCGACATATGATCAATTGCGGATTACAGCGTTACAGCGACAGCAATTCGGCTTACATGTGCATAAGTCACGTGTGTTAAGAGTAGCTTTTTCTTGCATGTGGACTAAATGCAATGCATAAGCAGAAAATGTCTGGTCAGTGGCTATGAAATCACAGCAAAACATTAGGACTTAAAATTAATCAGAACAAATCAGAATATAGCTATGATTACTTAAAAAAGATTATGACCCCAAAATCCGCGTACATGTCAAAATGTGTGTTATCTACTAATTCATTAGAATTAGTAGATAAGCTGCAAAACATACATCTTCCACCACATTCAAAACTTGTTAGTTTTGATATTTGCAACATGTTCTCCAAAATACCCCCACAAGAATGTATTCCTTTATTAGATAGTTTCTTGATCAATAATAATATAGAATTAGTTAAGAGATAAGTCAAAATTATTTCACTTTTAATAACATAATTTATTTACAAAAGGATGGTTTACCTATGGGTAATTCTCTAAGTCCTCTATTAGCTAACATATTTATGGACAAGTTTGAAGATCGAATATTTGAATTAAACCTCTCTAAACACATTATTTTCTGGTTTCGTTATGTTGATGACATTTTAGCTTGTTTTGACAGTTCTTTTGAGGTTATCAATGAATTTTTAAATCTTATAAACAATATCCACCCTAATATAAAATTTACACTAGAAACAGAACAAAACAGGGCTATAAACTTTCTAGACTTAAATATCAAGATTAACGCAGACAATCTATTTGAATTTTCCATATACAGAAAACCAACACAAACAGACATAACAATATCAAATGAATCTTGTCACCATAATACACATAAAATAGCAGCCTACAGATCATTAGTACACAGAGCTTTAACTATTCCACTAACAAAATCAGATTTTAGCAAAGAGATATCAACCATTAAACAACTAGCACATGCAAATCATTATAATCCGAACATGATTGACACTTGAATTAAACAAAAGGATTATAGGTTAGCTATCAAAAGAATATATCCCATTGACAATCAAACAGAAGACACAAATTACATATCTATACCATATTTTGGCAAAATATCAGAAAAAATTGCACATATACTAAGAAAAACCAACAATTATAAAATAACATTTAAAACCAACACTAACACTTTTTCATTTTTATTTAATGCTAAAGACAGAACACATGATATCATGAAATCGGGCAATTACCGTTTAAATTGTTCTTTTTGTAGTTCGGCATATATTGGACAAACACTTCGAAATTTTGACATAAGATATAAAGAACATGTACGTCATTACAAAAATAAACATCCTGAAAAATCGAATTACGCCAAACACCTTTTAGAACAAAATCACACAATGACTCCTCAAAATAATATTAAATTCCTACATTTTTTGTAATAACAAACGCAAATTAGACATTTTAGAAGCCTTTGAGATATACAAACACAAACTCAGGGTACCTTTAATGAATGAACAACTTGAGCTCAGTAATTCTTCGTTACTGGAAGTATTAGATATTTAATTATGGTTATTATTATTATTTTATCTAGTTACCTATTTTGTATCTACCTTAGCGACGTGTTTGATTATATTTATATTACCTTTGATAATGACAGCATAGCTGTCGAAACAATATTGTCAGGTTGTATTTTAATAAAACTGTGAAACTTTTAATAATCTTTATTTATTTCATGATTATGGAGTTCCACAAAATAAGGCTGGAAACAATAAACAAAAAAATTTATTTCTAATTCAAATTCCATTTTAATATATATTTAAAGCTGGTTTATGTATGTAAAACAATTATTATGTCTATAGTTGAGTAAGCATGACCACCCAATGATAAAGACATATTTCGCACAAGAAAAGAATTATATTGGAAATTAAGGATTTTGAGGAAAGTTTTGGCCCAGTAAATAAAAATGGACAATGTAGTACACACTACAAATAAGAAAAAATGTATAAAAAAGCACTTGCTTCCTTACTTATAGTAGTTGAAATAAAGAATAACAGGATTGGCTGGTTAAGGCAACAGAAAGCACATAAAAAGGGAAAACGGGAAGAATTTAGATCAGATCACGGAACACTGAATGCACTGTAAAAAATGTTTGGGTAATTTTACCCTAATTATTGGAGGCAACTAAGTTTCCTCCAATTTTTAGTGGAAAATTACTGCCCAATGTACTTTTACCTTAGTAAGAGTATAATTACATTTTGGGGTAATTTTCAGTTACCCAAGTTAGGTAAATTTACTCTTGCTGGGAAAATTACCCAAACTCCTTTCCCCCTCAGTGTAAAATAGGTTTTCGCCTAGCATGTAATTTTACCCCTTAAGAAACAATTTCACCCAATTAGGTGTAAAATTAATGGTTGCTAAAAACATTAGAATTGAAAGAAAAAAATGTTTAAATAAATATATGTTTATTCTGCAATTGTGTAATTTACAAAAAAATAAAAAATTAAGACAATGATTAAGTAACAAAACTTATTAGTTCTTACATATAACTATAACGAAAGAGAAAAAAAAATTACAATAATCACAATAACCAGCTGCAAGAAAACTATAAATATAATAACAACAAACAGTTTCTTATTTATAAGATTATATGTTAGGGTTCAGTTTACTACTGGTCTTCCACCCACACCTTGCATTACAATAAAAAAGAATTTTTTGTTTGTTGTTGTAGAATTATATTAATAGAAATACGAATATCTAGGTATTCATACATCGCATGAAGACTCAAAGATTAAAAAATATATATACATAGTAAACAGGAACTCAGTAATAAAAGGAAATCGAAGAAGAGCGTTAGAGTCGCAAGATTGTTAACTAGTTAGTTGTTAGCTGTATATAATACATGCAATACTCAACTTATTGCTGTTTTTGCAGTAAATACAAAAAAAGTCTCCTTTTGAAAGAATTAACTGAAAGGGATTTTAGAGATGGCGGCATGCCATTATAAATCTTTGAAATGTTATAAGTAAAAGACCTTTCAAAAATAGTCGTTCTATGGTTTGGTATAGTCAGTAAACCTCAATGACGAAGGTTTAGGCTATGGTCCTGAATCTAATCTTGTTATATAAATAGGGTGGTTGCTTTTCGACAATTACTTTATGAAAGAATGTGGCAGTTTGTAGATAGCGTCTATTTTTCATATAAAGCCATTTAGCATCTGATAACTTATGTGAAATATAATCATATTTTGGAATACCATAAATAAATCTCAAACAAGCATTTTGGATTCTTTGTATTCGTTCAGATGTTTCATAATCTAGGCAAAAGTGTTAAATACTGACTGTGAGGATATAATAATTTTAGATTAACAAAAGCTTTTTGGGCACATTTAACAATATGATCTTTGAATCTTAGGGTTTTATCAAAAACTAAGCCTAAATTTTTTCCTTTATCAACGACAGGTATAAGGACATTATTTATTTTAATTTCTGGTACTTGAGATATATCTACATTATTATTAATAAAAAACAGCACACAAGACTTTGAAGGATTTAATTGCAAGGCATGATTTGTAGATAAGCGAAATAAACTATTCAAATCACTGTTTATATCCTCTACGGCCTGATCAATATTATTCCATTTGAAACTGTGGTAGATTTGCGTATCATCTGCGTACATATGCATCTTGCATGTTTTAATTTCTGTACAGAACTTACTCGTATATATAGTAAACAGCAGGGGGCCTAGTGTGGAACCTTAAGGAACCCCTCTTGTTATATTCGCCGCCGTGGACACCTTGTTCCTAACTTTAACACTCTGAAACCTTCAAGTCAAATAACTTTCGACCAACCCGACTGCAAACTCATCCAAACCTACATAGTGCAGTATAGCAAGTAGCAGACTATGATCGAGAGTGTCAAAAGCCTTACTGAAATCCAGAAGCGTTAAAGCAGTACATCCACCCATGTCTGATGCTCTTAAAATATCATCAGATATATGTAGCAGCGCGGTTGCACAGCTATGTAACGGTCGAAATCCAGATTGAACCTCCGGCAATAGGTTGTTATTTAGCAGATGAGTTCTGACTTGAGAATTAATAGCTTTCTCCAATATCTTCGATAGCGTAGGAAGTATACTTATCGGTCTAAAATCTTTTAAGTTACGTGGCTGAGCAACTTTTGGCAACGGTAGCACAAGAGAGTGTTTCAAATTATCTGGGAATTTTCCCTCCAAGAGACAGCTATTAACTATATGTACGATAAACGATATTAAATAAGGACAACATAGTTTTATCATTCTAGCGTTTAATCCATCCATTCCGATAGCGTTTGTTTTAAAGGATTTAACTATCTTAAGAATGTCGTTATGTTCAATCAATTTAAAACTAAATTTGTTATCTACTGAAGTGTTAGTTTGATAATAATTTAATGTTGTATCATCAATAAGAATATTTGGAACGCTATTAACAAAATAGTTGTTAATTTCGTCAACATTATTTATAAAATCATTATTCAATGGTGATTGAGCTTGATATGTTTAATCGTTTTAATTCTGACCACATTTGTCTACCTTTTGTGTTATATAATTTAAATTCTAAGTATGCCTTTTTTTCACGTGCAACAGCACTGTTTGTGAAATTACGTAATAATTTATAATATTCCCAATGACCTACTGTACCTACTGTTTATTTCTTGTAAAATGTATTTTCTTTACATAAAAGTAATAATCAAAATAATAAAACAGTAATAAGTAAACACAAGCATAATAAATGAACACAATAAGTAATAAGTAAACCACAAAACAAAAAGTAAAAGCAAGATTTATGGTACAGTATATCGCAAACATCTGCTCGGACACCTCTAACATTTCTATGTTAATACTGATGACTGTTGTAATTCTTAATAGTAGTTACTCGTTTTTTTACAAAGGTTCAAGTCGTACATTGTTATTTATACCTGCATAATCAAAATAAGGAATACAGACAACCTATAACTACATACTAAATTGTTACATATTTAATGAAAATGATACTTACCCAAATATATACTAAAGATAAAATTATAATAAATGCAAAATCAACTGTTATTAGCAAACTTATTAACAACCAATACAAACCTCGAACATAATCAAAGACGCCATGGAGAAACCTGTTGCTGATGTCTAATAATGCGCAGAATTGTCAACAGTCAAGTACGGGTCACGTGGTTACGCGGGCAAGCGTGTTTGTGGTAAAAATACCTTCAACGGGTATTTTTACACTGTATTAAAGAAAATTGAACATAACTAGTGGAAAGATACACTAGATGCTGAAAATTTACCGTACTATTGCGGGTAATAAAACTCAAGCAGGGAAAAATACATGACAAAGTGCAATCTTACTCTTAATAATAGTGTAAGTTTTCTTTTACCTGAATTTAAGAGTAAAGTTACATTATTAATTCAGGTAATACTTACATTAGTTTTGGGCAGTGTGGACAGGTGGAAAATTTGAAGATGACAGGTGTTAAGAACTGCACAGTAAGTAAGCGCAGAGTAAAGAAAGGGTAAAGGTGAAGAAGAAAATAAAACAATTGTAAGACCAGACACAAGATAATCTAACTTGCTCTAACTTAAAAGAAGGAATAAGCTATATTAGCTGAGAAACTCAACTACGTGAGTCGGTAGCAGTTGTAACGGTATATTTTCTATCGGCCTTAAATATGTGTAATTTTGCATGTATATTTACTGAAAAATCTAAAGTTAGGTCCTGTAAATCTATATTCTATTTGAAGCTAAAATCTTGTTCGTATAAACATATTTACAAAGAATACTTTAAAAGATTGTTTTTGAACTTCTATAAAATTAGAGGACGTTGTAAGTAATAAATTATGTCTTTAGTGCTTTGCTTGTCTACGTGTACCCGCTGAAACGGTTGCGTTGTCAAAAAACCTTGATAAAATTTAGGGCGCATTTAAGTTCATACTGCTTTATATAAATATTCCAGTCTGCGTTCTGAAAAAGCATGGTAAAAAGTAAACTTCCCCTTTTGTTTGGAAGGTGACATTTAACACGTGTTAACGAATTCAGTTTGGCCTCTCTGCGTTTTAACTTAGAAATTGCATGGCCCGCAAGTCTGGCGTCTGCAGATGTTAGTGTGCTTGATTCCGTTTCCGCGCCCCTACAAAATCTTAGGGTTCATTAGGACGAGAATCTGGCATAAAAGCTAATAAAATCCGCCCTAAGGAGTCCACGTGGACTAAGTTTGCCATAGTTTTGATTTGCTCCTACAAAATGATATAGGCTTTTGATTGGTCTGGTTCGATCTACATCTTCAGCGAAAAAACATAGTTCCTCCGCGTAAAACAGGGGTCCAAAATGTTAAAACATTTTCGATTCAACTTTCAGAGAAGACAGTTGACTTCGGTCGACATTACAGAATTACCGTTTCATTTTAGTTGATTAGAATTAAAGAAAATTCTAAATCTAGTTTTCGTACAGTTTAATCAACTGCCGGTTTCGGGTGCCGTGCAAAGTTATTTAAGAAAATTAACAGTTAATAATCATACCGTTTAATTAAGTGTCCGGAAATTAATCAAGAATTTGCGGTTAATAAAAAGTACCGTTATATCTCTAAATACTTTTCCGGATGTTTGTGCTTTTGAAGAATGGGAAATCTAGCTTTTCCTATTAATACGGTTACCGTATCGTACTCTCGTTTAAACAATTACCGTACCGAAATAAATAAATAATTACTGACATTCTCTTCAGTGATCAAAATTTCGATTAATAAATAAATTTGAGTTATGTGCCTTCTAAATCCAGTTCAGATTTAATTAATAAGTGGGTTGTTTTAATAAAAACAACGAACCTTTATGATGGTTATCAAAATTAATTAATAACCAAATCTTATGGAACTTTTATGGTTGTATTCAGTTATTGTGTTTTGGGGGTGAATTCGTAAATAATGGTTCACCACATACAGATATTACGAGGGTTAATCCATTGCATCTTTGATTAATGGAAAGCAAAAATCTACGGACCTTCCAGTTTCCGCCTGCGGAGATTGCTTGATGTATGGAGGAGTCATATTTGTGCAGTTTAGCGTAAATTTTGGTTTGTGAATTATTGACAACTAAAGGTATAGTGATTTATGTATTTTCTTGAGTGTTGAACATTTATGTAAATTCTTTGAATCCTGGTAATAATTTTACAGTTTGTTTTTCATTTATATGTACTTTAATACAATTTTTATTCATTAAAATTTCATTAGTAAAAGAGCTCTTAGGTAGGGACTTATTATTTGAATGTATTTGATTTCAGATTTGTAATCTTTTTTATTTTTTTATATTTTTTCTGGTGTTTTCTCAAATAAACATGATTTTAAAGTTAATTAAAACCAGTAAGACTGAACCATATAATTATGAAAGTTTTTATTTTTATTTTCATTTACTTAAATTTTAACTTTGTTGAAATTAACTAATATTTTGCATTAAATTTTTATCGGTCCGATTTCATTTTCTAATTAGTGATTTCAGACAGATGTATTAGCTTCATTTAATCTATTCGATCTATTTAATTATCATTATTAAGGTTTATAATCAGATGGCGCCCTTCTTGTGTATGTTTATGTGTTTTTTGAAACCTTTATCCATTACTTTATAAATTAGAAAACTGCAGAACCAATACCTACAACCTGACTTAAAAATTTGTAAGATAAAGCTAAATCTCAAGCCGTGGTAATCTTGAGCATCTTTTTAAAGTAAGTATAATGTTTATTGTATTTTATCGTTTATTTTAGTCCGGCAAAAAACCTTTGTTTCACACCCAATCGCCCAATCGCTTCAACCAAGTACAAATATAACGACCCCACGTCTCGGAGATTAGACACAGTTAATACGTTAATACCTTACGTAAATACCCGGTAGTTTCGTTTCGAAGAAAAAATAGTTTATTAAGTAATTCTTTCTTTTTCTGGAAGTAGATAGTAAGCTTATACACAAACACATAAATACAAAAATTAATAAATCAATAAGCAAACACAATGAATAATTTCGATTAATAACGATGCAAAGCTTTTTTCTACTACAATAAACACTGATATATAATGTAACAGAAGCAATAACTTGCGACAAAGTCGCACCAGATCCAATGTAATCAACAGTGTCGCTAAAACATTGTTACTAATAGAAACCTTTTTGAATGCCTTAAAAGCTGATAAATGCAATTAGAATCGGTCAAATTGGAAAGATTCAAGAATGGTTTGCAAAAAATGATTTCAAATAACACGTACAACGTACAAGAGTCCGAAAGTCAAAAACTTGTTTTACAAAAATTATATCAGAAATCAATGAATGTTCCAACCAAACACAATTCCTTATCGTAGGGGTGAAATACCATGCTTTTATTACTTATTATTAAAATAACTGAATAATAGAAGCTCGTAAATATCTTTAAGATAATTATGAAAACGAGAACTGATGGAAAGGTAATACATTCTCATGCGTCTAAAGCGTTATTTTGTGTTAAACTACCAAATTCAAAAACTATTCACTATCATAAACTTCTCAAGAAAAGAACCCATCTGTGAAAAGTCTTTTCGATGAAAGGTATAAAACTTGCACAAAAGGTTTAGCTAATTATTACTCCCTCATAATAACGTAAACATAAACCAAAATAAAAGTCAAGAGAAGTGACTCTGCTAAAGGTTTCTTATCTAAAAACACTCCCCCGCAATCCTTTTAGTAAAGTAATAATAAAGTGCAAAGCGGGTGAACTACTGCATAGACAAAATCCCTACTTATTCATTTAAACTAAAATAGGAAACTAAACTGTAACACAATTTTCTGTTTTAGATAATTATTTTATAAAGTAAAATATTTTAAATAAAAATTATACAAATACTGTCAGATAAATAATCTTTATTTGTGCATGTACAATTAAGCACTCACCATCTCAATCCGTATTTAGATACATCTACTGGAATATATCGCAATTATGCCGTTTATATAAACGGCAATATTACCGTGTGATAAAACCGACCACACCAATTATTATTCATGTCCTTGGCTAGCTTTGCAATAAATCTGGACACAAATTTAATATCGCTACAGAATGATTATCTTGACTGCATAACTGTGAGTTGTTGACCACAAACAAACCATCTGAAGCCCCTGTGTTTTCATTATAAATGAAAGCTTTAAAACATGTTCACTGATAGTTTTGCTTTCGGCTACTTGTTTAAAAATTAGTTTTCGCAATGAGAATGAAATCTGTTATTTCCTTTTCAATGTCAGTTTTAATAATATTAATTATTAATTTAAAAGGAAACGAAATAAAAGGACTAGATACTTGTTTACTAAGATAGCGAAGATAAAAAACATTAGTAAATCTCACTTCTAATTTTCTTAATCAACATTATGTACAATCTTGACATTCAGTTAATAGGAATATTGACTACAAACTTTAAGAGATCTTTAATGCCGCTTTCCACCATCTTAGAAGTTTGTAATTCATTGATATAAGTTTCTCTCTACTATACATTTCTGTTTTTCATGTTTATAAAGAATTTCTGTGAATGGTTAATAATAATCTTCCTGTTCCGTCTCCGTTTCTCCTTCTCCTTCTCTCCTTCTCTCCTTCTCTCCTTCTCTCCTTCTCTCCTTCTCTCCTTCTCTCCTTCTCTCCTT
The DNA here is from genome assembly GCA_929113105.1 of Agrypnus murinus. Classification (NCBI taxonomy): domain Eukaryota; kingdom Metazoa; phylum Arthropoda; class Insecta; order Coleoptera; family Elateridae; genus Agrypnus; species Agrypnus murinus. The sequence goes on along the minus strand of OV816024.1, from coordinate 17,397,074 downwards.
CTCTCCTTCTCTCCTTCTCTCCTTCTCTCCATCTCTCCTTCTCTCCTTCTCTTCTTCACTCTTTCTCTCCTTCTCTCCTCTCCTTTTCTCCTTCTCTCCTCTCCTTCTCTCTTTCTCTCCTTCTCTCCTTCTCTCCTTCTCTCCTTCTCTCCTTCTCTCTTTCTCTCCTTCTCTCCTTCTCTCCTTCTCTCCTTCTCTCCTTCTCTCCTTCTCTCCTTCTCTCCTTCTCTCCTTCTCTCCTTCTCTCCTTCTCTCCTTCTCTCCATCTCTCCGCTCCGTCTCTCCTTCTCTCCTTCCTCGTAAATACCAACTAAATTTTGTAATTCCCATATATCAACTGTCTGCTTTCATTAGACTCGACAAAAAAATGAAGAAACGTGCGTCAGCAATCCATTCATAAATATTTTCGAATAAAAAAGCTTTACAAAATGGAATTCCAAATCTATACTAATCTTATACATCAATATTGGGCCTACATAATAATAATAATCGCCCCCTCCCTCCCGCACAAGCTTATAGCTGGGGCCTTGGTTAAGGTTATGGGTTGTAGTAATTATTATTATTATTATTATTATATTAAATAAATACATTTTATTAATATCCAAATCAACTCAATTAACTTGTTATAATTAAACACATAATGTTAAATTTCGTTATGCTCTACAGGCGTGCACTCTTTGCTGGTAATGAAATTATAAAAGAATTTGTTATAAAAATGGCTGGCTTCCATTTATACGTTTTGGCCAAAACAAAAGACTACTATGCTAAAACTTCATGAAAACAAATGAATCCTGACATATCATTTTTAACGTAACCAGATTATTATACAAAAATTTTCAATAATGCAAAAACTAGTTAATCAGTCTGGTAGAATTTAAAATTGCTATTTTAATGGTATACAACACTTGCACGAAGATACAAAATTAATCTTACATTACAATGTCGATAAAACACAATTTGTTTAAAAACTATTTATTACCTTGAATATCAAAAAACACCCTTTTTACAACTTTCCTTCTTCACAAAATTGAACAATATTTTAGATATCTGCAACATTGGATTCAAGCCTATTTACAATATTTCACTGAACGTTCTAAAGGCGCAATTACATGTTTTTATACAATTACAATAACAAAAATGCAATCCTTCCATCTAAGCATGTTTCAATTTTGTTGTAAAAAAGCTGTTCTTGAGCTTTCCACAAAAAAACTTCAGCCAAAAACTTTGAAATTCTGAACTATACATCAATGCAAAATGAAAGAATCTAGTTAATAGAATCTATCTAGTTACATCTTCCTATCTTTACAAAATCCATCCTTACAACTTATTTAACATTATTTAGATATTTTTAAGATATCCAACCATGAAAGACAACTAAATTACATTAATTTAGATTGCTATGGCAAAACCGCAAAAACTTGTATCTTATTTTAAAGATATCTTCTATAAAAGATAATCCCCACATTTACAGTTATGTCAAAAGTGTGCCCAAGGAACTGCTTGATAACAAATCGATGAAATATTTTAGCCACAAGCTAAATAATCTTACTACAGAAGAAGTTTTTAACGAGTTCACCAAATCGTTAACTTGAAACATTTTTTTAAACATGCAGGTAAGGTAGCTAACATTTGCAAACATCATTACAACCATGTACGTTGCCTATTGTAGGCCTTGAAATAGCTTTAAATTCATTTTCATGTACAAAAATAGGTAACGATAGTTTATCGTTAGCTGAACAATGACAATTTATCAGGATTAGTAAGAAAAGTCAACTCTAAACTTTATCCTTTTACTGCCTAGTGTGTTTCAAGGTGCATATTTATTAAATTAAAACATTTTCCTTGGCTTTATATAATAAAAGAATTATTTAAATATTTAACCCATATATTTTATATTTTAACCCATCAAACATGTTTGTAAATATGGGTGCATACTTTTCAACACATAGCAACATATCATGGCAATATCTTGAAAATCAATCAAACTTATATAAATTGAAAAAAATACATTAACGACACCTAATCGTCAATTGTGTATTTTGTATAGAAAAACAAAATTTTCGTTTATCCTTTATCTATTTGCAGTGTTTTAGTGTGCATGTTTGTTGTAATTACCTAGAATTATTTTCATTTTAGGAAAATATTATCAAACATTTTCATTTTGAAAATGCGGCTATACAACCCAAAAATCGTTTAATATTTAAATTGTATAAAACTGGCTAATAATATAATACAAGAAAATTCTCTATGTTGCATGATCAAATACCCCGACAATAAAAACGCATTTATTTTATTTCTGTAACATGCAAATTTCCAATCAAATGACTTGATATTTTTGAGTTACGTAACCTATCTTCCCTATTTCGTCCAACCTGAACGAAATGGATAAAAAACAAATAATAATTTGAGAACAATATAGTTAATGGTCAGCCCACAATAAACACCTACCAGACAAAACCATAGATAACTGACGTCTCTAAATGATGGAATATAGAAAACTCTTGAAAACTTAAGATAAGTATTACAAACTTCATAAACAGATGTAGAAGAAAATTACAGAAGCCGAGGAGATAAAGCTAGAAATAAAGAAGAAGATTGCAGAGAGATTGAAGACCTGCAAGAGATGTATTCCAATTTTAATGTTTACAACAAAACAAACAAAAACTACGGATATTCATAAAACTAGAACCACGTGTAACTAGTTGTATTTAACATAAAATATAGATAAGAACAAGAAAACGTAATTCTGAAAAAATGATATCAAAATGTTTAATGGAAACCAAGTCCTCCACAACTGACACACGAATCAGCTCCCTATTACTTTAAATGAAGCCCGTGCAGCAGCAAGATAGACAGGAAAAGCCCCTGAGGAACCAAACGATTTCCGTTCTGAATTCCTGAGATTTGTTGGTAATTTTGGACTCAAATGACTAATTATAGTTTTCAACCGCATATATCAAATCGCATATTCAAAAATTGAAATTTATTACAATACCCTAGAAACCTTGAACAGAAAATTGAGAAGAATATAGAACAATTACTCTCATAGCTGTGTATTTGTTAGAATCATTCTTCGCAAGATATGCGAGAAATATATATCGAAGACAGTTGGGATTCGGTTCCTCAGTAGAAATAACGAGGTTCTTTTCTATATTAATGTGCTGTTGTAGAGGTGGATGTAAACTGTAACATAAGTATATGTTTGTTTTATGTGTTGTTTTATCGACTACCGCAAGGTTTTTGTTAGTTTTCGACACTACAAATTGATGAAGTTTTAAAAGACATTGATATATTGCGCCGATAGATAAGATAAGAATTTACACTGTGGCCAATGCTGTTCAATATAATTTAAAAAAGCCCACGAGTACCTTATGGGTATGGAATATTCGTCAATGGAGACGAGTGAGTAATGTCAGATACGCGGATTATGGTTTGATCTCAATGTGAGCAAAACCAAGCACTTGGACATATTGATCAGCGAAAATGCTGTTCCAAACGTCCACCTATTGATGAATCAATGGCGGATCCAGAAAGTCAGTCAATAGTCGAGGGGATCATTCACTAAATATCCGTTATCACATTGAAAAAATAAGAACTTTTTTAAGATGGCCTCAGTCATCTTATACTAGTATTAGTATTAGAGTACATCAGTATTCTAATCTAGTTAAGTAAGTATTTAACACAACCGGCAATGATATTTTTAGAGAAATAAACCCTAAATACTCTACGGCTTACAAATTGGCAAATTCTATTCATTGGTTGCTAAATGAACTAATTAAATAAGTATTATGTAGATAAATATTTAGATCAGTTAATTAATATGTGATGAAAGCTTAATATACTAGCAATAGTTACGATTTAACGCAAATCCACTCTTAATATTTATTACTCTAACTAAACGATTATCTGGGTTCATCCCAGCTACAATTAAAATGAGCTCTGATTTATGGAAACAATTTACAATCAAACTCTTGCTGGAAATATAGTCAAGCGATGCTCTTGAAAATTAAAATTGCTTCTTTCCCCTTTCTCTTTCTCCATCGTATTTCTAAACTACAACGAGGTAGCCATTTAAATTGTCTACCGAAATTTAAATTCGCTCTGGGAAATATCATTAACGTTTCTTTTTCTGCTAAAATTGTTGCGTGTTCTCTTAATAGATTTTTTTTATTCGTATAATTTGCCTGGAGTTAATATTTTGTTTTATTTCGAGTTAAAAAAACGTGCTTATTTCATTTAGTGATATTAGATTTTGCATGTCAACTTTTATGGAGACAACATGGCATTAAAGCTGCATGTATAATCAATTTCATGCATCAAATAAATTGCATATTATTATTATTTCTTTTTTATTTGACGCCTACACTACGGGGGAACCAACATCTAAGGTCATCTGTCCCCCATCTAACATGCAACACGAATACACACATCCATAGTTGAGATGACGGAATTTTCCAATTAGAAAAATCCCGTCGCCCCAAGTGAGATTCGAACCCACGACCCTTGGAACACGAGTGATGCACTAACACCACTCGTCCACCGCCGGCCCTATTGCATATTATTATCTAGGGTTTAATATCATGGGCTATAATTTAGAAACGAAATATGAAAATTTTGCAATCTCTGTTGTAAGCTTAATTTAATGAGCACCAATTTTAATTATGATTAATGTATGTATGTGTATGTACATACTAAATGCGTGTTAATACTCGTAAGTCGGAAAAATAAAAAGTGTGTTCCTTTGTTTTCATTCCCTTGTGTCAAAGCTTACAGTTTTGATATGATTTTCGGTCAGCGTTTTTTTTAATTCTCTTTGGAAATTTTAAACAAGATTACAAGAAGCTTATTACTGCATTTAGTTTGGTTAGTCACATTTACACATATAAAATATAATAAAGTAAAATGGATAAGCTTAGCTTCTTCATTCATACCTAAAATATTCAGTATTTGGTTTTTGTTCTTTCCTTTTAGATTCTCTATAATGGTGCTTCTTAACTCACAACAGAATATTAAGAGCATTGATACTTGAATGATGTACTATACCATGAGTAAAACGAGAAGTACGTACAGCGAGGAGCGACTAGTTTAAGCCGCTCCCCAGGTTGGCCAAGTATCTAGGCGGAAAGCTTCGTCGGTAATATGTAGTACTACGGAGTTACATACACTGACGGGAATGATAAATCTGAGAGCGTGGCAAAAAAAGACTTTGACTCGGCGAATACTAGTTAGTATTGCAAATAATCTACGTTTGTCTGAACTCAATGTTTGTTTTCTGGAATTCGGGTGTCCTGCATTATTACATAGTGACAACGGGCATGAACTTACAGCGTCGCTCATCAAAGAATTAGTTAACATGGGGCACGTATGCAAAATAATAAGCAATGTGCATACGCTACATCTTGTTAGTGAAAATAGTGAAAAAAAGGTACCTTCCGTGTATTTTAAACGCAAGGTAAGTTTGCACTCGAAGTCTTCGTCGTGGAAGGAAGAGTGAACATTTAGACGTTGGTTGGAATTAGGGTCTCTGACCCGAGAAATTCCCGAGACACAAGTTCCGGGAATTCCCCGATTTTTTGTTGCCTTGAGAAAAATAATTCCAGAACACAGGACTTTTGTATGTAAGATTGTCAATTAAAATTCTTACTTTAGAATTAAGGATGTATTTGTCTCAATTTCTTGAGCAAATTATTAGTTAAAAATGCAGTTCTGAACAAGTGTCGCCTTACACAAGTGATTTTCTTAACCAGTAAAAGAAACTAGTAAACAACCATTTCAAAGACATACAAATTATTCATAACTTGTCTATAAACAGTCAACTATTAAAGGGTTTTGCCATAGAAGAGAAAAAAAGAATTTTATAACAGAAGAATTTATTTCTGTATTACTGTGCAATGCAATAGTGAAAAGTAATCCATTTGCATAGTTTCAGTGGATTTTACATCATTAACAATAATGATGAGATAAAATGACCTAAGGCAGGCGGTTTGTAATGTAAAAAGAAATAACAGTGCACAAATAAAAAAAATGCACTCTAAAATAATACAAAAGAAGTTTCTAGGGGTAGTAAAGGCTGTAACTCTGTAAAACTTAATAAAATACAAATAAAACAAATGTTTAACAGTATTTAACAAGTATTTAAAAAGGCCTACATTATTTATAACTAAAAATAAAAAAGAGAATATAAAAAGAAATTTTAAATAATAACTTACCTAAAGACGAGAGACCATCCAAAAGAGATATCCCGTACAAGAAAGCTTCCCCAAACAAAGAGATGAATAAGACGTTCAATTAAAGAACAATTAAAGAGAATAAATTGAAATTTTATCTTAAACATAAGTAAGAGTTTTAGAATCCCATACAAGGCCGGTTCGACTAAAACCCCGAGTGCCCAAAAGCAGGCTGTGCAGAAAGAAAACATCAATAGTTCAAGACATCAGGTTTGTGCATAATCAAAGTGTGTAAATAAAATCAGAGCTTGTGTTTTGTGTTACAAGAAGTTAAATCATTTCTCTAAGACTGGATATGTTTAAGGTTAAATAACTCACCTTAAGTTCACCAAGTATTTTATTATAAACTTGCAAGTGAAGACATAACCTTATATAATTAAATTCAATAATAGTTATCCGTCAAGTCATCAAAACTCACTTGAATCATATAAGTCACTGCTACACGATTTTTTAGATTATAATTACAAATGTCAAAGTTTGACGTTTAATAATAATAATTTCTCATTGAGTCAAAGTATGCATAAACTGAAATATAAGAAAGTATACCATCAGTTCAAATTTCTTTGTGTACTTGTGAATTTTCAAAGAAGAACCCAATTGGAGATTTATTAGTTATCTTTTAAGTCTAATCAAAGGTTAAATTATAAACAGAAAGTTATAACACATATGACCGTTTATTATTTGACCAGAGAAATATTTTTCTTGTCATACATAGGTGTACAGTTATTAAAAACATATTTTCTCTTTAAAAATAAAGATCTGCAACACTACAAACAATTAACATTAACAGTTAACAATAACAATTAATAATAACAATTAATGTTAAATATAAACGATAATAATTAAAGACAACAATTATCGATCTACGATTAACAAAATCAATTAAGTATAAGAATTAACACTAACGACTAACGATATCAATCCTTTTAAAAATAATGTTGTGTCTAACAAGAGAGAAAAGCACTTTTCACTCCGCTCGAGACGCGCACTTTGAGATCAAATGAAAAGAACCGCTTTCCGGTTGTTGGACAAATAACTATGTTCTCGCTAACCAAGGCATTGTTACAGTTCGCCCCGTGTTGTACTCCTCAGCTAAGGAGCACAAAGTTGACTAGCGATCATATCTCTTGCCGCCCAGTAACTTCTAAACCGTTAATCGTATGAAGTTAGAATAATAATAATGAATAAGTTAAATAGACAGAGTGACGTGTTTGTCAGACAGCCCAAGTATCACCAATATAACCGAAATTAGAATAAAACCCAATTTAAATTTAGAAGAAAAATAATATAATAAGTTTATTTTATTCATTTAGCATGCGGTATATTACTGAAAAAGATCTACCAAAATATTTTTATTCAGAAACTCTCAACGCATGAGTTGGACTCCTATTTTTACATATAATCTCATATGCTTAGAAAACATGCCGAAGGGACCGAATGCAAGGATCGACGTTTTAGTATGGTTCATTAGTTTTTTCCAGGATAAACCATTGTGCGATTTAGACAACAAGACGTTATATGGAAACAACGTCGAGAATCAGCACAGAGGCATAGAAAGGCAACAAAACAGGTTAGAAATATCATCAAACGATTTAACGAAATTAACTTAGAATTGAGTGCGATCGCTTGAACATAAAAATTTGCTAGCTCCAAACCCTTTACCCGCTATATTAAATTTGGAGAAATCTACCGAAAATTACTCTTACATTAAATTAACATATTATCAATCTCAGGTCCCTTTTTACCGGTGTTCCTCTTATCTGAATTGTCGATGGACTTATCAGCAATTGTTTGCTTCCAAGGTTGCAAATAACGACTAAATCTCGATCAAGTAATAAAACCCTAAATAAGATATAAAATAGTCTCACAAAAAGAATCTTAAGCAAAACCGAAACTTAGCAAAATACTTTGGGATTAATTCCTTATAAAAGAAATCAATGAAACACACTGATTTGACAAGCCAAATTTCCCTAAAAGGTAATAAATCGTAATACGCCTGATGAAAATTAACTATCAAAGCATTCATCCTGCTCAGTTATTGAAGCTAGCAAATTAAATTTTCCTCTCAAGAAAAAGCCTATAAAGTGCCAAATAACACCAGCAAACACCTGGGAATGCCTTTAGGGCTCTTCGTGCACAAATTCCTATAGAGCTGCAAAAAAAAACTTGTCACGGCACGAAGGCTAAGTTAGCTTTACGAGAGATTATAACGTGTGAGCAACGGAATTTTGATTCAGAGTTGGGCTTGAAAGAAAGAGATAGACATATCGGTAATGTGCAATTTTGAATCATATGAATTAGTTTATTTAAACATTTTAAACTGTCACTTTTTGAAAAGAGCTGTGTTAGTGAAACAGTTTTTGAAAAAAAAATTAAAAAATCAGTTTTTAATAATGACATTCATATTTAATGAAGTACAAAAGAGAAATATAGTAGAAATGTATCTAACACAGAATTAGCAACAAAATTGAAGACATTAATAACACACCTTGTATCCTTCATAATGTTATAGATTCCGTTAAAAGGGGAGTTGCATTGTGTAGAGATGTAGGTGGGGGCCATATAACTCATCTTCTTTAGTAAATCTTTAATTTAATTGTATTAAATATTAAAAATTTCTTGATTAGAGATTGTTGAGAGCTCCGAAATCAGAACCAAAATACTAAAATGCATTTAAAGTAGGTCTGTCAGATAATGACTGAGAGTAGTTCTCAATGATCTGTAGTAGTTCTAAATGATCTGTAGTAGTTCTACTACCTACTTAAAATTAATATCAGATGTAACCTAAAGTTTCCAAGGCCTTCTCTGAATCAAAATTCCGTTGCTCACACCTTATTCAAGTGAATGAGAACGCGGAATCTTTTTGCGTAAAAATTCAAACTGACAGAGAATTGTATGAAACTTGTATACCAAATATTGAGTTAACAAAATGGAAAATGCATGCCAGGCACGATAAGAATAAAAGTGTAACATAGGGCACTGGTTCATATAAAAATTACCATTGAGATTTCATCTTGGACTGAATTTTCGGGAGAAATGTCAGACATTTACTGTTAGAGAAATTGTAAGATAATATTGTAAATTCAAAGCATAAGGCTTTTATCGATGCTTCTGCAAATTCGCAGATTTAGTGCCACGCACAAAATTGCATAAATATGGACATCCATCTATCTCAAACTGACAATCCCTTAACTTCTAATAAATATGCACTTCTTAACTATAAAACACTTTTTTTATACTCCGCATGATGTTTCATTGGAGTTGTAACTGTCCGAGCTTCTATTCCGAGCTTGCCACTATCTTAGACGTATTCCTTAGTATATATGCATGCTCTTGTAAGAACTTATTTAAAAAATTTAAAAATACTTTTAAATAAAATTTGTTAGGGATACTTTGGTAGTAGCATGACAGTTGGCAACACTAGAAATTATGCAATTGTTTTGTATATAGAATTTCATAGAATAAATACCTTATTTGTTGAAGAAATTAATGAGATGTAAATACGATTGTATTTTCAGCAAAGAATGATTTTTGTTAACAAAAATAATTATTTATTGGATCTTTTGGATATTATAAGGTAAAGATATAAAGTATTATGAAACTGAATTTTATTACGTTAAGTTTATCGTGATCATATTGCACTTAATACACAACACAATGCATCCCATGCATCCGGGGCTACGGCCGACGGCGCTCGGCGCCTTTGAATGCTATTTAGTTTAGTGAGCGTTGCAATGCAGTTACAAGAGTTCACTGCGTAATTAAGATAAGTTTGACATTCTAAGAACAGTTGTCTAACAGTGATATCAACTTTAACAATTAAATGTTACTGTTTTCAGTATTCTAATAAATTTCTTTAGGACACGCAAAATGCGTGCCCCAACGACTTCATTAGGACACGCAAATATAAAAATGTTATTATAACTTTTAAAATATTTTTTGTACGACCATGCTATTTCAGATTGTTTACCATACTTGGTTTTAGAACAGTAGGTTATGTTTACTGGTTGCTAAGCAAAAACGCGTCGGTAAGTAATTACTTACCGTTCAGTTCTGTCAAAAACAGAACGGTAAGTAAATTATATGTAATTTATAAAATAAATGCATGATCTTTAGATGTCTCTTTCGCGAGAAATCATTATTTTCTAAATACTTAATTTGACTATTTAAAAAAATGTATGTTTTTTATTTAAATTTGCTGTGAAAAATATCCAATAAATAATAGTAATTACAAACGTATCCATGGTAACGACAAAAATAACGTGACATTCAAAAATAAAATTGCAAACGTATCCATGGTAACGACAAAACCTGCTTAATGTTTGGTGGATATACAGGGCAAAAATAAATTATTTTAAATCTATTTTTTATCATCTTCGGGATATTTCCTTAGTTAATACCTTTGTATTCATAATGGCCGTACAAAAAATAGTATAAGCATCTCAAACAGTAAGGAGTTTACCGATCTCCTCCAATATTGGCGACTTCGCTTCTCTCAGTCGCCAAACATTGTCGTCGATCGGTAAACTGTCCTTACTGTTCTTGATACTTAATATACTATAGCTTGAGAAAATCTAACCAGGAAACTAACAATCAAAAAAACATACCTGGAAAAGATCACAGCTTCTTAACTGGAATGTACTAAAAGCTATCAACCCCAGCAATAAAATTTCAACATTAATTTCGGCTGCAAGTTTGTTACTTCTCTTTATTCAATTATTTTCTAATTTATGTTTTTATCCTCAATTTTATTAAAATAATACAAAGTGTAATAGGAACAGAAAACTCATTTTAAAAGTACACTCCTTTTTCAACCTTTTACCTTATTTCTAAATCATTTACGAGTACATCGCCTCCATTTTATATGCTATTCTCACTGGTATTAGTATTCGGTACGTATGCTGATGTGTCATTACTTTTTCGTTATTAAAAGTTATCAACCCCATCTCAACCACATATTGGTTTTTTGAATTCGTCTGCAGTATTTCATTTTTACAAGTAATTGAAGGATGGATTACTTTTTTCAATTTTTCAATAAGTACGAAATATTACGAAGACTGTAGAAATTATTAAAAGCTGCATTCAATCTTCTCGAACTGATTAAAATCAAGATAGGAAATACTTAAGATTGAGTACGCTGTAGTTTCAAAATATCTTTTTAACGAGTTTTCAGAATTGAAACATCATCCATTTACTTTGTGCATGTTTATTTCATTTGGAAATTTATTCATAACTAAGTAGTTGTGCTAGACTGGAGAAAATTAAATGTTGGTTTAACTAGTTCTGTAACTAATTTTGGTTACACATTGATGTTTCAAATACAAGATAATGCATTAAATTCTGCAGTGTTCCAAATTATATTACAACTACAATTCAATTTCGTGTTTAAGAGATACCACCCTAATGAGGTAGAACTGTTTGAATGGGATTTTGATTCGATTTTTGCTTTAATTTTAATTTGCTTTGATTTTACCAAATGGTATGCTTACTTCTCTTTGATTTTATGATGGTTTGGTTAAATCGAAATCCCTAATCATCTCGAAACGTCAATTTGTTCGTTTGGTTCAGAACATAACCCCAAAAAGGTGAATACCATGATTGATGAGTCGATCAAGTAACTTTTGCTTTCCTTTTTAATATTTGAAAATTATAATTAACTTTTATTACTTTTAGGTTATATGACTTATCACTTACAGCTTTACAAACAATTATAATAAGTATGGTGAGTTCGTTTAACCTTAACTAAACCGATCTTAAAATGACATCACTTTTTCTCTTTCTTTAGAATAGCACTAGCTATGCTTTTATTAATATCTTTTTTTCACTTGTCACAAATCTTTGTATTTTGATTCACTTATGTTTCCCCTTTTTCAGCCTACTATCTGGAAAATCACCACGCAGGTCTACTGCTTATAGACTCTGGCACTCCCCTCAGGATTGGATGTTCAGCCGCAGCTAAAACGTTGAGGTAAATCCCACCTAATTAAATTATCTTTTTTGAACAACGTTCAAGAATAAATATTATTTCTTTCTTGCTTTTTTGGGTCTAGGTTTCTTCGGGTCTAGCTGGTCTCGTCGAATAAAACTTCATGTTTACAGCGCTCTAGTCCACTGTTAGGTTTTATTTTTTTTTCGTTTAAAATCAGTGATTCCCAAAGTGGTCTATATCGACCCCCAGCGGCCGACGACGACCTGCAAGAGGTCCGTGTCAGCGAAAAAAAATTGGGGGTCCATGAAACGAAAATGGGGGTCAACAATAGTGGATCTCATATAAGCAGGTCATGGCATTAATTTTGGCATTCCATGAATAGAATAATCCACATAGTACCTAAAGCATAGCACAGATAGTACCTATTTACTTACATAATACTACCTTAATTTGACAGACTAGAATCTAGTGGTTAGCCACGAAAACAACATATGTGGCTATGTATGTTCGAGGCCTGAGGAGGAAAGGATTTTTCATTTCTGTTGAAAATGGGTTAAAATCGGTTTGCGAGCCGTAAATTAAAGTCAGTAGCACTATACCAGCTGTCAAAAATACATTTGAAGTTGATGAATTGCAAAAAATGAATATCAGGTAAGCAGGGGGTCTACCCAAAACCGAAAAACATCGCATGTGGTCCACGACACAAAAAAGTTTGGGAACCTCTGGTTTAAATCTTCCTTTTCTTTATTGATGAAATGAATATACGCTTTTACACTTAAACTATTAAACATTTATTTTTCTTGCTTTTAAAACATTTCTTTTATAAGAAATGAAAAAGAAATTTTATGAAAGAAATTTCATAAATTTTACATACATTCTATTTTAATACTTTTTAATAATCATTTATTTACCGTACTACCTTCTTAGTACCAAAGATTTATTTTAGATTGCAATTATTTCTCATCTTTTACTGTTGTTTACATTTTAATTCAAAATAGCTTGTCTTTGGCCATTATCCTTCTAACAACCGTAGTCAAGACAACCTTTGTATTGTTATATTATTGTCAGTGAGATATGTAATGTTTTATAATTTTACTAAAATAATACATTTTCTTTCGTATAGATGTCACTGCAAGTGAAAATCCTATCAAGGTCCGTAGATACAAAGCAAGCTTTGAAATATAGGTCATCACAATGCCGCCATTTTCGCGCTCAGTAAAAGTTGCAATACGGCTGCTATCGAAGCCGACACGATCGTCATATTGTCACGTGGGGTTTTCGTGACTGGGGAACGTAGTCAGAGGTAGAGAGAAATTAAACACAAGTTGTAAAAAACAACTATATACTAAAGACAATAAAGAGGGTACAAAAGGTTAACATACACATTGACATATTGATACATATTGTGAGGACGTATATGTCCTCCTAAACTAATACAATACAGGGGAGGTCGGAACCAACCCTGTTCTAGCACTAAATCTACTAACTAAGCGTAGGAGCTAGACTCCTGGTAATTATAACTAAGCCGGGTAGCCTGGTCACAACTACCCATAATTTCGCATAGAGTAGGCGATTTAAGCGCCGCCTACTCAACTAAGCAAACTAAGCCATAATTAATCAAAAGACACTTACCCGCTTGTTCTTGATGAGGCTTCTAGTGAGTCTTGGCACAGACTGATTTGAAGCTAAAACAAGCGGGTTTATATATTGCTGCTGCTTATATAAGGCGGAAACGTTACTGAATTAATTGAATACATTAAGTGGAATACGAAGAACACATGAATACTTAATAAGATCCAAACTGCATAAATTATTCTAATGAGATACAAATTGTATAAATTATTCTGCAGACTGAATAATTTAGTCTAATGAGATTCAATCTGTATATTTTATTCTAATGAGATTCGAACTGTATATTTTATTCTCAAGGCTTATGCAGATTGTGTACCGCGCGTGGCGGCGTGTGGGCGAGTATCGCACTACTCTTGATACTAAATGAATGCAAGTTGAAATGTTACAAAAAGGATTTCATTTAAAATAATTCCGTTTGTGACAATATGAGGCGCATGACGTTCGAAAACGTTGAATTAAGGCTTAGTACCCAACTACAAACAAGTCGAGGTGTCGATTATTCCTGTTTTCATGTTAATTATCGTGTTCCGCCATTTTCGCGCTACTGCATAGTGGAAGTGTATGAGATGATCTATATTTCAAAGCTTGCTTTGCATCTACGGACCTTGAAATCCTATTAACCCAAAATAATTTTCTTAATCAAAACTTGTTATGTGCATGTACCAAATCAATAGAATCAAATCAAACTTTGTTGAATCCAATCCATTTATGACAAATTAGTTTTAAATGTTCAATTAACAATTATTAATGATAAACGCAAATAGTCAACATTTAACTTTCTTTATTGGTATCAATAAGAATTCATGATGTTAACTTTAACAGCTGAGGCAAATATTTTTTATTAATATTATGCTGGAAAATTATTGCAACATAGTGGTCTGTAAATATCTTTACACAACAACAAATGCAACTTCATTTGGACGAAAATAAAGAATTTTAACAAACGCATTAAACATCACAACTATTAGTATTAGATATAAGAAAAAGTGTAATTCCTGCGCATCCTGGGAGTGGGAGTATCAGAACTGATTATGTTATTTAGGTGCCACTCATCTTATTATTAATCTAAAATGCTGCTAATATTTTTTTCATCAAAGTAGTTTTCTCCAATAAACTTAATACTAATTGAATGAAATAGGTATAAGCAAAGTAAATTACGCATTGAATATTAGAAACATTATTACAAGTTTTAAATTAAATTTGTGGACTTACATAATTTAATTTAATTGTAAGAATAAGTAATTCAAGAAGAATTTTAATTAAAGCTTTTAAAGAACTTTTTTTTTAAGTTTCAACTAACGTGGTTTTAAGTTTATTAAAGACACATCTTTGATGCAGAAAACATCACTGTTTTAAATTGAAACGAGTGTACCTATATAACATAATAACTTCATCAAGGACAGCTTCTGTACTGCAATTAACTGCGTGGAGGCCGGGTAACTGAAAACTAGAACTACCGAGCATTTGTATATGTGTAACTGTGTACTCCCAAAATGCACAGAAATTACACTCGTTCATATGTCTAATACTTATAATAGTTGTGTTGTATGTTGTGTTTATTGTAGAGTGGTCTAGTCCGTTTTTACACCACACTTATGGCGCAAGAAATTGTATATACTCCTCTTTCAAAACCATTCAACACAAAACCCTAAGCACTCACTCTGTGGAAATGAATAATTCTTCGTAATTGCTTGTTTGTACTGCCCACTTGAAATCTTTACTGTAACTGCACACACAGTATTGTCATCTCCAGAGTGGCTTTGCGAAATTCTGTTCAGAAATTATTTCCACGGCAACAGAGTATCGTGTTCGAATAACTCTTTGCCTGCTCCCACAAAATTAGCATAGAACAAATTCCGTTTGCGACAATAAGACACAGAGAAAGGAAACGCTATCAATCCCTTGACTAGTAATGAATCAGATAGCCGACTTTAGGGTGTTCTTAATGTTTTTATAACTGAAATCTCGACTTACCTGCTTGATTAATGAAAGACAGCTTTCTTCATCATAAATGGAGTCATATTGTTAGTGTCTCACTTGTTTGGGGCGTAACAATCATCTGTGAAATAATCGACGGTTATTCAAGCTTTCATTATTGACTTTCAACTCAAATGGATACATACATTGGGGGAGCAAAGAGACCTAAGTAAAGTGACTTTTTGTAGTTTATAAAAACAGATGTTGACAACAGCGCTAACCTTTAAACAATTGTTGCTGAAAAATATATGAAGGAGAGTCCATGGTAGTCTTTTGATGCTTTTTCACTCCTACATTCTAACAAAAATCTTTTTAATATTATTTCAGATTTAATTAATGTAGGGGAAAGCATCATTTGTTTTACGTATACTATTTATTTATTTAATTTCCTACAGGGTTAACCCAATGTCCAAACCACAAGTTGTTTTTCATCGACTCGCAAGGGACTAATACTATTATATTTTATGTACAAAACCTAATCGAGTCTGTATAATTTTTCATTCTTTATAGGGCGAAGTTCGTATTTCCAAACGGAAAACAAGCGACCGTAAAATATTTTTATGACATATGTAGAAGCGCTTACATACATTCACATGAGGACAAATATTTTCAAGATTCGTTTAAATCAATGCCAATTGTGTACAAGTATTTATTTGATTTTTACACTGATCGAAAGGGGATAAAATAAAGGAGATAAGGAGGTTGAAGATAGTGGCAGAAATTTTACTAAAATAAAACACACAAATATGTTCTTGGTGGATATTAGAACATCAGTTAATATAAAAACGTTATACATAACTTTACCACTAGAAGTGTGTCTTCGAATCCAAACTGTAGAAATAGCTTTTTCCCAGATTTATTGAACATCTGTCCAGCAGTTTTCACCGAATGGTTCTTGAGTCCATTTGTGACAATTCTTATACTACGCTGTTTTGTATTCAGCCCTACGAAGCACCCCAAAGCGTTTAATTGGTAAACATTGAGGCAAATTTGGCAAATTTTGGTTCTTCGTCACATACTAAAGTTCACCCAAGCACTGAAAATCGCTGAACCGTTCATTTGTTGAATTTGGATATGGCATCATCAAATCTTAACGTTACCCTTAAAAAGTTCCCACATAACCAAAATTACCTAAAAGGTAACTAGAAGTTAATCTCTCAAAAATACAAACTTACCGTTTGTCAACCAAAAGTTGGTCTGTAGGTTAACTATGTCACAAATTATCTAACCATAGAGCAACCCTAAGCCATTTTCAAAGTTGTTAAAAGTTAGTCAGAAAAGATATCCAAAAGCTAACCTTGAAAGTAATCTTTTGGGCACCCCCTCGAAATACCCGAAAGTTAACCTTGAAAGTCATCTTTTAGACACCTCCCCAACAAACCAAAAAGTTAAGTACTGTGGTTAACTTTTATATCATTCCAAGTGAGTATCTTTAAGTTATCTTATGATGTGCAAATGATAACCATATTGACTGTACAAAAATTGACCCGAGAAACATAACTAAAAGTTAACTGCTCATTCTAACAAAAAAATAACCTTTGGGGTGTATAACTATAAAGCTTCTATCTATCCAAATCCAATAATCCATCTATTAAGACTTCAATTAAGATCGATCATTTTATTTCTTTGAGAATGGAAAATAATAGTAATAATACTAATAATAATAAATTGTCTATATTTTAGAAATGTATTAAACATTTATAAAAAAAATACATATACAAGTAATTGCTATTTACAAATATTTTACATGCGGCTTCTTTTACAGCGACTTCTTAATTCTTTCTGCAGACTTCCGGATCCATACTTTCGTGGATGACAAAATTTCCAGTTCAGTTGCACCGGGTATGATTTTTCGAAATGTAACTGAAAGTAAACATTAAAACCCTACCTAAAAATAAGGATTATCAACTTACCTTAATAATTATTGGAAATGATGCACACACACTAAATGGACACTGACTAATTGAACTAACACTCAATACTACTTGAGAACTGATGCTACTTCTTTGAAGACACGATATAGAATGACCAACCATCTTTTCAAATGCCAATGACTTAAGTAAGTCCGAGAGATACAGCGCATCACTGATGATGCACAACCCTCCACCCTTTTAATAATTTACTTTGTGTAAATCTTTTACGACCGATATTTTAAACTTTATGTAGCAATACCAGCAACAAATTTACTTTTGGTCACAAACTGAATAACTGAATACTTATTTATAACTATATTTATAACTATAACCGTGTTTCAATAACGTTAGAAAAAGGTCTTCTAGCACTAAAATATATAGAAAAATATGAATCGCTACGAAAATGACGTATCAGAAGCGTTAATCCTATGGATTAACTTTTAGATAACCCCAAGGAAAAACCAGAAGGTTGTCAAAAACTTAACTAAGAAAGATAACAAACGAATAGCAAAAATTATCTTGGCCGAGAACTTAAATAAACACATAATTGATTTATTGTGTTATGGGCTAACAAACAACTTTTGTTACTTTTTTGTTACTAATTACAACAGAGCAATAAAAAATTTGCTCACCAGCTAAAGTGACTTAAATATTTTTATATATGTATAATTATTTTTAACTGTTTATAATGGTTAATTTTAGCTAGACTTTATAAGTATCTTTTTGTTAACCTTTAAAACCTGTTATTGGGTATGTAACTAAGACTATGTAAATTTCCGTTTAAAGAACTTACTTCGGTTTTTGAAATTAAAAATAAAATTAAAAGTTGGAATCCAACTACATAACTTGTGTTCTAGATTATGTTTATATAATATTATATTGTGAGTGGGTTGCATGGAGGTGGATGGGTTTAGACTGGGGTCATAGTTCCTAGACGGCTTTGATTACTGTTGATCGCTGCCGGGAAATGATCCTTGTTGACATAGTCCACCTGTATGCGATCTACCGCATGTTAAATGTTCTAATAGCTTTCCGTTAGAAATTAGTTATAAATCAAACTTTTCCACAAATAAGTCTTCATGGCTTCGTAGGATGGGCGTATGGAGGTAAGGGAAAGGCTCGAGCAACTGGTCAGTGCTATTCTCTGACGAGGTGCTCGGAGGGGAGATGGGCGGCCTTATATGTAAAAAAAACTGAAAACTAACCACTATAAGTTTTAAAGATATGACGCTATTAGGATGCACTTGAATGTTTGTCAAAAGTCAACCTTCAAGTGGATAAGAAGTTATTTTTATACATTTTCGATATAATTATAACAAATTGGTTAAATTATACATGGTAGTGGGTATTAAGTCTTGACAAAGTAAGTAAGACCTGCGCTGCTGGACTTTTGAATCTAGAAAAGAGCCAAAAATCATATCCATTAATATATTTAAATCAATAGAAATAAGAATGTACATATGTTCTGTTAGTTTATTTAAGAACAATTTGAATAGAAAAATAAAAGTAATAACGATTGGTTTATATACTAATATAAAATGCAACATCCTTTCTTATCTGCTAAAACATTGCTTCACTATAAATATTAATTCAAATATAATTAAATCTTATTCTAGTAAGAAGGCATTTGTTAAATTATCCTTCAA
Organism: Agrypnus murinus; assembly: GCA_929113105.1. Classification (NCBI taxonomy): domain Eukaryota; kingdom Metazoa; phylum Arthropoda; class Insecta; order Coleoptera; family Elateridae; genus Agrypnus; species Agrypnus murinus. Next base: position 17,377,750 of record OV816024.1, on the reverse strand, counting down.
AAGAATTACAACGGTGTTAAACTAAATAGAATGCTCTTTCAAATCAGAAAATAACTAACAGTAACTATAAATAAATCTCTCAAGGCCGTCCCGTCTGAAAACCCATAGACACATTGCACTGAAAATAGTTAATGTCTGTGAAGAATGTTTCTAGAAGAATGCGGTACGCTGGCACAGCTTTATTGCAATTTGCAACTTCACGTGCTGAAAATGTAACATTGGAATTAGTACCATGTATAGGAGCGAGACAGAGAGTAACCATATGCTAAAGGGAGTTTCATCACAAAATGCACCCATTTATACAGTACTTATTTACACTGAGCTGCCGCACGCAACAAGCAGTTCAAATCCAGAAATCGCAAAGATGCCACTACGTCGGTCCGGGTAAATTTGACCTTGAAAATTATCTTACATTAAGATTTCAACAAATTCTTTTATGCCATTCAAAAATTACTCAAAAGTCCAAAACAATTTTTTTTAAATAAATGTTTCGGCCTTAACTAGCAATACCTGTAAAATTGATGGTGTTGACTACTAATTCACACAAAATTGTGTTCTTATAGCATCAATGCTTGGAAATTGAAGTCTTTCCGGAATCTCATTTTTAACACTCTTTCTTTGAATAACGCTCTAAGATTTAATTAATATTTATCAATTTACGAGGGTTACGCTGAAAATTGTTAGTTATAAAAAGACCGTTGCATTTTTTAACAAAAAATCTTTATTGTTTTTCAAAATAATCTCCATTCAGACTTGTGCATTCTTTGAAACCAATTTTAAAACATTCGGAAAATTCATTTTCTGAAAGGTCCTCAAAAATTCTTTGAAATTCTGTAACTGCTGCATCTGCGCTGGAAAATCTTTTAACACGCGTCATTTTTTTAACAGTTGGAAACAAAAAAAAGTCGCACGGCGCCAGATCTTGGCTATACGGAGGATGAGTTACCAATTGAACTCCCGTATCTTTCAAAAAATCCAATGTTCTGGCAGCAGTGTGGGAGGATGCGTTGTCATGATGGACTAAGATGTTACGCAAACCGGTCCTTTGGCGACCTGTCTGTAATTTTGCAAACATCTGTGGTATAGCCACTTCGCAGTACCGTTCAGAATTAACAGTTCTGCGATCTTCAAGTGGAATAACAGCACAGGACCACTTTAGCGGAAAAAAACAGCAATCATTTTCTTATTGACGCTTCTGCCACAAATTACTTTTGTGGGCAAGTCTTAATGTTCGAATACCCAAACACTAGACTGCTGTTTAGTTTCAAGTCGTAACTTATACCCAAGATTCGTCACCAGTTACAATGTATGCCACTTGCTTGGAAGCTTGAAGCAGGAGCTTCAAATATTTGCAACATAAATTTACACCAGCCTACTCGAGCCTATTTTTGACTTTCTGAGAGCAACTGCGGTATCCAACGGCTTGCTAGCTTTCTTACCCCAAGATGTTTATGCAAAATGGTATTCACCGTCGAGGATTCAATCTTCACTTCCTCCTGAATCTCCCTATAAGTAATATTTCGATTGGACTGAATCAAGCTTGCTACACGATCAACATTTTCTGAACAGACAGCTTCTGCGGGTCTTCCAGGTCTTGCTTCGTCTTCTAGCAGCTCTCGCCCTCGTCGAAATTCGCGGAACCAATGACTAACAGCGGATAATGAAGGGGCAGCATCGCCAAAAGCTGCTATCAAATTTTCATGGCTTTGCTGGTATTCTAACTGTCTTTCTAAAATCATAGCTCTAAAGGCAGTTCGCGATATGCTCATCTTAACTGAATTAAAAATGCACAACTACTTATCTTACAAAATTAACTACGTTTCACAAGGAAATCGGAACGTTTGACAATTGTGGGTAACGAATGTCAACTAATGCGACATTCAATTGTTTCTAGCCAATTGAGCTTCCATGGCCTGCTACTAACTATTAACAGAGCATCCCTCGTATGTTAATATCGATTATCAACTTCGATCACGTTTTTCAGATTCTTTTTTAAAACATAACATCAATAACTAATCAATATAATTAAACGGCTTATAAAAAAGAAAGAAAAGTTTATATTAACATATCATAGCTTTATAAACCTACAAAGGGAGATCTCAGTTTATATTAAATATGTTTAATAAGAAAAATATCAACACACCTTAACTATAAATTAAGGATTTAAACGACCATTTAAAGTCGCCGTCAATAAATATTATGTTGTATAAAAGCAGTGAAATATGGGTTACTGATGGAACCTAACACTACATCGATGAATCAATCACAGTATCTTTACAGATAAAAATTATTGTCGATTTAACCATGAAATTGAAGAAAACCAAAAATATTGTTAATAGTTAAGAAATGAATGTCAATATTAAGACAAATAGTTCACAAAATAGTGTTCTGTAGCGGGGCGAACTATTTATAAAAGCTTTTAGAAAAGTACACTATCCGCATAACCACAATCTTCATCGCCTACCACATCTTTCTGGAATTCTACAGACGTAAATCTGCAATTTTCAAATTTTTAATCTTGTCCCTTAACATAGACACTCCTAATTAAGTACAAGAGATTTACTAACGTACGTACTTACTAACTAAATTTTTAAATTCTACAATTATTGTAAAACTATAGGAACATTCTAGACTATTAGTGTTTCTGAAATTTCACAACTTAATTGTAAAGATTTTGAAATGATCTTAATAAACCTCTAAATCCATGTTAAATACTTCCCAATCGTTTAAATTATAAAAAGATTTCGATAAACTTCTGATACTTTAAATCTCGCTTCTGGAAGATAACTAATTCTGGAATTCTCAAGAAATGAAAGTTTAAATACTGAAATGGGTCCGCGGTGTGAATCCGTTAAAAGCCTCTTTGTTTAGTGGTTGAGCCAGTGGCACTTCATATATTTTTTTGGCGATACCAAAACAATTTGGAGCTCTCTGGTAGGTTACAAAACATACAACTATCACTTCGTGGGAGCATTTCACACCTTAGTTAGATAATTCCACAGATTATCGAAACAAATTAAACTATTCTTTTTGTTTAAAAAGGACGTTACATTACCATAATTAATTTTCAAAAAAGGTTTCTAATAATGACTTAAGTTACTCTGACTGTACAACATTTAAAACTAGTTTTGAAAAGATTTTTTAATTTGACAAAAAATTTTTTAATAAAAAATAAATAATAACCTTCTATAAATTAGAATAAGTAGATGCAGAGTTATACAAATATTTTTAATGTGTGCAAAGACAACATCTTTGACGTAAACGTACAAAAAGAAGAGGAGGATTTGTATGAATCGGAATAGGCAGATTGTTATGAAGAATATCAAAGTCGATGATAGATTTTAAATACAGCCTGATTAAAGTTTTATTCAATGAACCAGAATAATTTAAGTACTTAATTGAATATGCTGTTACAAGACGACACATTTTAGTTTCATAATCTCCACGAAATCCAAAACACATAAACAAGGTGTTCATACAGGGTGTACCATTTAAAATTTTAAAGCTAATGTAATTTTTCGGACAATCCTATAATTTTTTGGATTGTTACTAAAGGCATTGTACCCATTTAGCTACTTGTCTCGTCAAAATCTTTTCATAAACAAAAATTGTCTTAGAATTACCTACATATAGTCGCTATGGGTCACCACTCACCAGGTATATGGCGAATAATTATTATTATTATTTGCTTTATCTTCATGTTAGGTTAGTGGTGTAATAATAACAAGCAGATTGGTAACAACTTTTAAAGTTAGATACTATGGTTTTCAATTCATGTTTTCATAAAACTTTTTTGCGCTATCCAATATTTGGAATATACTGAAATTTACAACTTTCAATTGATGCACCAGAATAAGTTACATCAAATTAAGAAAAAAAGGTGAATATGTGTATTATGTAAACGTAGAATATCTTACGTACATTTAAGTTTTCATGCAGAAAGTGCTGAAAACTAAAAATTTATTGAATAATTTAACCCACTTATACTGTCTATACGTTTTTTGTTTGCAAACACGAAGCAATACCAATTGAAAAGCAGTACGTTCGTTTATTTAAAGAAGAGAGCTAACTATACCACTATAAATCAGCGTTCGCATCCTCTGAACTATCGTCTATTAAATCGACAATGTAGTAGTTTCAACAAAGCAATTCCGTTTAAGTAAAGAAAAACAATGTAAAAAGAGTTCTTTAGAGTAAATTCAATCAGCGTCTGGTGGCTTGTTAAACAAAATTCTTCAGCTGTATGTGGTGGGTAGCAATAAGCTTTTTAAGCTCTTTATTCTTATTTCAAAAACCTCATTATTTTTTGTGGATAAATCTGTTTATTTTTACGTATTAATCGCATAGTCTTTATAAAATATAGGTAATTACGAGGCTTATTCAAGGATTTCTGGGGATATCTTCTAGGTCGAGTTGTTTCTGTTCGAATTACGCTTAAGGTGTATTTCAGTTAGTTTGGCAGACATAGCGATTCTTAATAATAGCATTTCTTCTATCAGTTCTTACGCTTTCTACGATGAAATTGAAAACGGCGTGCAGTTTTTCTCTCCATCCTGACTGAAATTCATCACGAATCCTGTTTAGTGGCGTCTGTCAGTCGGGTTTGACCTCGAAAATGTGTCAGTTTTTTAAGCGCTCCTGAGATTACTCCCCCCGTTTTCGAGGATGCTGAGCACGATGGCGTAGGGCAAAATTCTTTTTGACCGGTCCCACCCCCTCAAATGGCTAAAAACACCCCCATTGGGGGTGAAACGCAAAGGAGCGCGATTGCGGCAATTTGCTCGCGTCTACCTCCATTTTCGAGGATGCTGGGAACGATGCCGGCCCTCCCAAGCATCCTCGATCGCAAACCACCCCCTCAAATGGCTAAAAACACCCCCATTGGGGGTGAAACGCAAAGGAGCGCAACAAAACAAAGAGTTTTCCCATGAGTATTTGTGCACGTGTGCAAGCGATATAGCGTCGAGAGCGTGACTAACGAATGGAGGCTGCAGTTGGCGGCTCTGGCGCATGCTCGGATGCTGTAGGCGAGATTACTCTTTCCACCGGTCCAGGCGCTGCTGCAGTTGGCGGCTCTGACAGATGCATGGAAGCTGCGCGTCGAGATGATTATTCTCCAGCGGTATAGGCGCGGCATTTTTTGAATAAAATTTTTGTTTGAATGCACGGTTTGGTGTATAATTATTTAATCATTCCCAGCCCCCCTCTCAGCGGAGTTTAACTAAAAATGACTCGGCACGATCTCTTATAAATATAACTGACCCCGAAATCCACATATATATGAGTTTAGGAGAATAAAAATTCTCCTAAAGAATCTCTCGCGAGAGATTGTGCAAAAACGGGCTCCATCGCGTTGCACCCCCGTAGGGGGTGGTTTTAGCCATTTGAGGGGGTGGTTTGCGATCGAGGATGCTTGGGAGGACCGGCATCGTTCCCAGCATCCTCGAAAATGGAGGTAGACGCGAGCAAATTGCCGCAATCGCGCTCCTTTGCGTTTCACCCCCAATGGCGGTGTTTTTAGCCATTTGAGGGGGTGGTTTGCGATCGAGGATGCTTGGGAGGGCCGGCATCGTTCCCAGCATCCTCGAAAATGGAGGTAGACGCGAGCAAATTGCCGCAATCGCGCTCCTTTGCGTTTCACCCCTAATGGGGGTGTTTTTAGCCATTTGAAGGGGTGGGGCCGGTCAAAAAGAATTTTGCCCTAGGCCATCGTGCTCAGCATCACCGAAAACGGGGGGGGGAGTAATCTCAGGAGCGCTTAAAAAACTGACACCACTGCCCGACTGACAGACGCCACTATGTTGACATAGAAGTAGATTCTCGCGACCACAAGATTTAATTCGATGCTCCATTTAATATGCCGGGTCATCGCCGTCGTATTCATACTTCACCATTATTAGTAGTCGCCAATTTTATGTAATTGTGTCATATTCTGGTATGCCACCGACGTTTTGGCGTCTCTAACCCATCTAAGAGGTATCCAAGCCTCGGAGCCGCTAGTACCGCTTCTTCCGTTCTTATTTTAACCTTAAATTATTCTTAGAGAAAGATTCCTTATAGAGGATTTCCTTTCTATTGTTTTTAATTTCCGGGAGAGTACGGAATAGGTTCTCCTTATAGAAGTTAGCGAAGATCATCTCGATTAAGGTGGGCTGTATCGTCTACCACGCCAGTTATTTTTTTAATATACACATTTTAGAATAACCTACAGTTTATAATCTAGTCCATAACCATAAGGCAAATAGTAATTTTGAGGTGGACAAGATTTCGCTTTGGATCCTGTTAGAGTCTACCCAAAGTAAGGATGAAACACTGTAAACAAATTTCAGTTATTATTTCATTATTTTGGTTTAAGTTTGTATTTTCACGAAATCTGCAGTTGAGTGGCCTGCGCAACATCCACTGTGGAGTTGATAACAGAACACTTCGAATCAAACGCTCGCTGAAATTGAAGGTGATAGAGTAGCAAATATAAAATGCTTCGATTCATTGCTTCGCTTTTGAGTTATGTATTTTTGCATAACTGTTTTGTTAAATTTTATCTGCTAGTTTGGATTCAAATCTGGAACGGTCAATGGTGCCGAAATAGTCTAGATGGGAGCGTGCCACTAAATCGAACGGACCATAGAGTACGATGAAGACCGGACGATCTTCTAAACTCTTTAAGATATATTTTATAGATATATTATCCTTAGATAAATTCTTTTAAGATATCGGGAGCTAAATCGTGCTTTAATTGCTGAATTTTAAAGCTCCAAACTTCAGGATTACCAGCAAACTGAGAATAAATCAATTTTCCTTCCAAAACCACAATAAAACAACCAACACAACAGTCTTAATCAGCTTATTTTCCCCAAGTGCAAAGCCTTCCTAGGCAACCCAACATACACATTCCAATATCAATTCTTATATAATATTAATAACAATATTCCCAGCAACAACAACAACATCCAAACTAACAAACTAAAAATCGAAGTACTTCATTGAACTATAGAAGTTAAATAAACTATTTCTTGTTAAATTGTGAAAATGGATATAAAACCCAGCTTTGCATCGGCTAGTTACGGTAGTAATTGAACCAACAAACAAAATTAATTCGTACGGAGTTAATCGAAGGCGGTTCCTTCAAGGACTCTTAATAAATTTATTCACTTATCAATGTTAATCTCATGCAAGAAAGCTTTTTTGCAAAGGTGTCACAGTCCCCCAATCTAATTCCTACCTGTCTAACTAGCCCCTGTCAATGTGACTCGTATGATTTAATGTTAATACTAATAATGCGATATCAACCAGTGTGTCCGAAGCTGCAATAAAAACGATTGAAAAGAAACTTTCCGGTCTAGGAAATAATGTAAATTGACTTGAAGAAAAATTGAACTAAGTGGAAGCAAATTAAGGTAGCAAAATAGAAAAGCATGAACAACAAATGAAGAAAATTAGTTTAGATAAAAATAAACTGGAACGCACGATTGATTTTCTGGATCAAGAAAGTAGCAAAATAACCTAAGAGTATTGAATATAAAAGAAGTGAAAAATGAAAATACTAGAGAAAAAATTTTAAAATCCAAAATGAACATTAATGCTTTAAACAACGATATAGAACTATGCTACAGAGTGGGACGAAAACATGAAAATAAAAACAGAAGTATCTTTAGAATAATTTAGGAGACATTAATATAGATTTGTTAAATCAAAAATCATCTGATTTGGTTGAGTATTTAAATGTGTTAAATATGTACGGTTTTGATTCCTACATTAACAAACCAACAAGAGTAGCAAGCAACTCTTTAACTGCCTTAGACCACATCTTTATCAGAGAGAATAAAACAGTTTTCAATTCACCAAAAGTTGATCCCATTATTTTTACTACAGATATGACAGATTATTACACCCCATTTGTTTGGGAAACCTACACCTGGAAAACATTTCACTTGTTAATGAACAGGGAAATGCGATAATTGACAATACTTACAAGGCTAATTTATTTAATATTACTTTACTAATATTGGACAAAAATGGCTGATGATATTATAAAAACTGAATTACCCCACCCCAAGGGTTTTTGAGAAAGATGTTGAAATAAATTCAATATTTTTTCTTTAACCTGTTAATGTAAACGAAATCATAATATTAATTACAAAACTAAAAAGTAGTAGTGTTCCAGGGTCAGATGGACTAACTTCAAAATTTAAAGCAGGTAACAAAAGTCAGGTATGTATACCGCCCAATATCGGTCATCAACACTTTTGCGAAAATTTATGGGCACTCATTTAAAAGTAGACTAATCTCATTTCTCGATAAGAATAACATAACATTATAACAGAGAGACAATTTGGGCTTATAAAAAACTCTACACACTAAAAACACAGACGGTGCAAGCTTTAGATGAGTCGTCAAAATGCTTAGCTGTCTTTTTGTACTTAGCTAAGGTTTTTGACACTGTCTCACATAAAATATTACTGAACAAAATGCAAAAATATAGAATTAGGAGAAAATCTTTAGATCTCGTAACTTTTTATTTGTCTCAAAGAAAACAAAAAGTTAAATTAAGAGACTGCTTAAGCTTAACTAAAGAAGTTGCTGTTGGTGTGCCTCGGGGGTACGGCATTAGGGCCAATATTTTTTAAATTTACATTAACAGTATTACAAAAATTGCAAATATATCAGGACAAGCTTTATGTTACGCTGATGACACGGTTATGATATTAAAGAATTAACTGGAAATATATGTCTATAAAAGCTGTATCTGATTTGAGTAAAATTCAGTTATAGCTGAACAGCAACCTACCAAGTTTAAATGTAAACAAAACTAAATTTATTACTTTTCCCCTGCTGCAGACAAGACTTCTGATATTACAATAAAAATTCATAATTTACATTGCACCAAAGCATTACAATGCACATGTCCGCAAATTGAAAAAAATAGTTCAACTAAATAATTAAGTGTAATAATTGATCAACATTTAAGGTGGCATGAACATATAGCGCATGTTACAAATCAGAATCAGAGCTTTCATGCCTAGATTTTATACAATGAGAGACATACTACCCAAAAAAACTCTAACTGTGTTATATAATTCGTGGGCGGAGTCAATAATAAGATATTGCATAGTTGCATGGGTGGAACATTCAGCAGTACATTATATACATTGCAAACTGTCCAAAATACTTTGCTAAAGATTATATTTAACAAGAGGAAACTCTTCTCTACTTCTCTTTTATATAAAAGATGCAAATTATTCAGTGTCCGATCCATGTACATAATGCATTCTTTGCTCTGGAGTTATTAAAATTTACAACACTTAAAAGCTAAACAACCACAAAAATCTACCGGAACAAACTCTCAGTTGCAAGTCAAAATACCTTTTTTCAATAAAACTCTAACTCAGAGAAGCTTATTTTACTATGGACCAACACTATTTAATTCCTTACCGCTTAACCTAAAAACTATAATAACACCTAAACGTTTCAAAGCTCATATACGATATATGGGTCATTCTTTCTGAACTCAACCACCGGCTGGGTCCAAAAATTGGCGCAACTTATAAAGGCCGGCGGGGACTCATTTTAAAGCTTGAAACCTCTACTTTCGAATGCCACCTGTCCCCTATATAAAAAAATTTATATTTGACACCTAAAACAGGGTAAACACGTATCCAGTTCCAAAAAAATTTTAAAAGTTGCAAAAATTAGAAAAAGAAGTATTCTTTTAATTTTTTTAACGGCATCGCATTCTTCATCAAAGAATACATAAATTTTAAATGTGCGGTTTGAAATAATTTTCTGGTACATACTTGTATGTATTAATTAATATTAATAATTTGTAGTACAATATTGGAAAAATATCGTCTAGGGATTGGATTTTGTGAGCAAAGGAAGAATAGTGAATAGCAATACATCTGAAAAAGACAGATTTTATGGCATACTCGCCAAGTCTCAAAATATAGTAATTTAGGGACCTATTCTTTTAACTAACCTTTTTAATTCCGCAGACAGAAATTTTTATTCTCGAAAAATTTAATAGTTTAGATTTTATATTTCATTACAGTTTAAAAACTGGAATCGCCGTAATTTTATACCTATACATTCGACTACACGAAATTGTGCACCAACTACCCATTCGGCAACCTGGTGATTGGCCCTGTTAATTATTATTATGAAAATTTTAATAATTATTTTCTTTCATGATTATGTAATTAAGTAAACTCTATTTCACATAATTGTCTTTTTCATTCTTTGAAGGTAATTATAGTTGAATTATAAAATTTTAAATGGTCTTTAATAAATCCTTAAATTCTTCTCGAGTTATTTCCGTTTATCTTGAAATGAGATACAATAAAATTATAGAAACAATAATTTGCGTTTTGCGGAGCTCTTTTACAAAATAAAGGAAGGTGTCAGAAAAATAGCTGCATATAATTTAAGTTGTACATTAAAGTATTATTTTGACGTTTTCGGTCAATAGACTTATTCGATGTATGAAATAATTAATAAACGAAATAATTCTGGTTTTGTATGAAACAAATAAAATAAAAACTCAGAAATGAAATTACAGAACTCATGTGTCAACTAGAATTATCTTCAAGCATTTTGCTGTTATATCGATGATGATACTTCTCATCATTTTGACTGCTATAAATGAGAGGGGATTTGACGTATCTTTCATTAGTTTTTACAAAACGTTCATTTTTCATAATTACTAACTGAAACTGGTGATGGCGATTGAGTTTAATTTCAAAACTGGAATACTTCCCTATATATTATTAATTAAAATAGCTATTTCAAAAGCTACTGGTGCAAAATAATGCACATGTATAAAAATACACAAAATTCATTAAAGGTTATGGGATTTGTTTAAAAATTCCACAGTGGTTAAAGTTACTCAATTAAATTTTCGTATTATATTAATTCACTAAAAGAGAATCCGGTAACTACAAAGTTAAATTTGCTTTGCATAATAGGCAGTGGTAAAGAAGAATAGAATTCCCTTATATGAAAGGAAACAAAACCACCACGGGAGAATGATGGGTTGTCGTACACAAGGCGTCACGTTTAACTCGATAAATTCAATTCCTTCTAATATAAGTAACGACGTCGCAAATTACTACTACTCTAGAAAATTGGGATTTTGCCAAAAAGCATTTAGTTTGGGTTTTCTCTAGTGTTTTTTATACAAAATCTTAATAGTATGTAATTATGTAAATTACTTTTTCTATTCTTTTAACAATGGAATTTTTTCGTGCCAACTAACGTAGTTTGCAAAAAGAAATATGTAACTAACACCTAAAGAAAAATGTAGATTTTCGAATAATAACCGTGTTATTATGTCTATGTAAATATTTTGACAGTAACAGTTAACAAACTAAAATATTTTACGCGGTATCACTGAAGGAAATACTTGTTATATTGTTTTTTTTGTGTTTTACAAGAAGATAGGACGAGTTAGAAAATACATTTTCTGGCTAGGTAAGTCAATATGTACAGTCTTTAGCAGATTTCATGATTCGAGTAGACAACACATTTAACAAATCAGGTAGAAGTAAGTTCTGAGCATAGTTTCTTTTTCCAGTGTTTACAAACAACACATCAGATATAACTAGTTTTAAAGGTAAATGCTACCATACCTATAGTCGCTTTGTATAATAACAATAGAGTAATAAAAACTTCTATTTTTAAGTTAGTTTCTTATTTTACTGAAGTACAAAATATTATTAAACAGCCGTTTTACTTCTACTATCGTTTCTTCTATTTTAAGAAATAAATATCTTAAGCTTTTTTCTACTTTATTATAAAATCTATTAATTTATTTAAAGTGAATCTGATTTGTTTATATACAAATTATTTTGTTAACACTAAAAAAGTAAATTATTAGTAATAAGTTTTTATTTGAAAAATATTAAATAATTAACAATTATGAAGAGTCAGATAGAATGATTTATCATTTATTTTTTGCAGAGATGAAAACAAATAAATTAATATAAAACTAATACAATACTAAATAAAAACTGATAGATTGGTGGTTTTTGTATAAGTATGCATTTTTATATAAAAACCATTTTGATTTATTTCAAGTTTGAGTTTTTCTCTGAAGAATATGAATTTACGTTGCAGGACTTGCAGGTAAAAAATAACAGTTATTTTGAAGGTTCAAATAAAATGAGTAACAATAGATTTAAAGCACGTTGTCAAAGCAAGTTTTAAAGCTTTTATCTTGACCTGGTAACTACCAGAACAACTGTTCATCTCTATCTAATTCGATCTCTTTCGTACACAGTATAAGGGGTATTTCGATTCTTAAAGCAGCAGTGCAACTTTACCTTTACTTACTTACTTTACGTACTGCTTAGAAATGCGACTAACGGAATCCCAGCTTATAGGGTCCACCGTTATCTATCGAGCAACAACAACTTGAGACGTTTGTGTCAATGAGACACAGCAATAGTCTTCTATCGCACTGATTAGCGAATTTAGATGATCCGCAAGCAAGTCGTAGAACCACCATGCTGACTGACTCTTTAAAATATTCCTTCAGGGTGGCGATCTTGGCACCCTCGTGCAACGCGGAGTTGCGGACGAACCAAGAAGCGTCGAAATCCACCAGAAGCGCTTTGTCGTGGACCGCCTTCCTTACAACTTCCCTATAAACTTCCCTTACATGCGGTTTAGTGGCATAGCTCCACACGGCTGCTGCATACGTTATCGCCGACCGCACGATCACTTTGTCACATTGTATATCCTCAACTTGTTCTCAGAACTAAGTTTTGCCCTTCGGTTACAAAGAGGATACAGCTGGGTAGATATCACATTGACACGACTTCACACGTGTAGTGCGTAATTTACAGATGCTAAAGTCAAAGCCGATAGCATTGCAGCAGTTCAAGGTACTTGGCCTTGCAGTTGCCCTCGGAACGGTGTCTCCGTTAGGTCATAAAGATCGTGGAGCTCAGCATTGTTGAACGTTATGTAATACGCCAGGCACGAAACTATTTCTCGAGCTCATCCATTATAATTTGCAGCGACTGCTCGATGAACGCTGGAAATAACTATCTGGCTAATATTGCCGTTTCATTTACCCGGAATCTTGGAAAGGTTCTTCATGTAAATGCTGTATGGTGCTGAGAAAGTAAGAAAATCTTCGGGACACCCGCAGTAATCTCCCTCCCCGTCGATCTGGAACCATTCAGCATTATGCAGAATTTTCTTCCTCGGATGTAAAAACCCAGTAACTGAACGAGCACGAGAAAGATTGCAGTTTCCAGTATTTTATAAAGTTTCTCGTACCAAATTTTGTCGACGGGTTTCAGCACGTCTAAAAGGATTGCGTCGATTGACTGGCATTTGTTAAATCTCCCCATAACCTGTTCTCCTCGCAGAACCTGGTAAATGCAGCGGTTCTGGATCCAAACTGCTGGTCCAGAATGACCAGAGTTTAAATTATCTAACTCCTGCTTAATCTACCGCAACACAACGCCTTTAGCTAGCTCCTCAACCCCAGACGCAAGCTAGATATTGGCCTAGTTCGGTGGAAAGGTCCCCTTTTGGTGGAACAACCACATCGGCACAGCGCCACTTGAGAAAAGGTGGAGTCACTAGCTAGAAATGTCGTAGCCACAATAGCCTTATCCGGCAAAGCCTTGAGAGCACCATTGTTTGTACCGTAGACCACAAGCTTTCCTGATCTAACATGCCTTGATAGGCTCACGGATTTCCTTGCTGAAGGCAGGAGTCAAAAATGAGCGTTGATCCTTCCAATTAACTAAACATCCACATTCATGACTGAATGTTTTATTATTTATGGTTACTTTTAGGTAGAATCGGACCGAAGGTTCACTAAAACTTTATTATGATAGGCCGGGGTGGCAAAGTCTTAGATGATCTTGGACCAACCTAAAACCAAGCCCTGTCACACTTCAGACTGAACTCTGTCGGAAGTGGAAGTCCGCATGTTGCACTAGTGGAGAAGGGACTTCCTCGTAAGACGAACCCCGACGGATGAGAATGTTAATAGCACTAGTCTGAAGAGAGCTAATAGATGGTGGATAGCAAACCTTACTCACACCAGTGGAAACTGGTAGCAGAAACATAAAAGAGTTATCCCGATTTCTTGCTCAATAGGGAGCCGTGACCTAGTATACCTCCACGATAGGTATACCACGTAAATCGCGTATTGGTTACGTACCATGACAGGTTCCGACGCATTTTTATGATTAGCGAATCCCTAGAGATTATTTTTAAGCAACTAAAAATTTGGTGCATTTTTTTGTTAATAAAAATACATTTGATTTTGATCTGATGTTTACAAACAGATCAGGCTAAAACGTGCGTTACGTGTTACAAGTGGCAAAATGGAGACAAGAAATACTAAATAATTATAATTTTTCCAATCGTTCTGCGAACTATTCATAAACAAGTTAGAAGTTGATTATTTGTACAATATTAAGAAAACGCCAAAAATAATGCCAATAACTCTGTAATGCTCGGTGGTGGGCGACCCCTCATCGGTACGAGTATCGCATGCTAAAAGTCTAATGTGCATATATACTATAAGTAATTACCATTTATTATCGGAATATAATATTAATGTGTAAATTCGATTCTGGAACGCCCCCAAAATTTGTAAACATACTCATATGTAGTAGGTATGGAAAATATAATTTGAAATCAAACACACTTTTAGAAGAAAATTTATCTAGTATAACATGGTTTTTAAAATTAGCTTGACTTCGAAAATTGAAATCAACAAAAGAGATTGGTAAAAGTTTCACAAGTTTGTCGTACTCTAACTGACAATTGTTTCGACAGCTCGGCTGTCATTATCAAAGGTAATATAAATATAAACAAACAACTAACTAACGTAAATGTAAAAATAGATAACTAGATAAAGCGAAAAAAGTAATGAACATTAAATATCTAACACTTCCAGTAACGAATAATTACTGAGCTCAATCTGTTCATTCAGTACAGGTACTCTTTATATATCTCAAAAGCTTAGAAAATGTCTAATTTGCGTTTGTTATTACAGAATTTAATATTATTTTGAGCAGTCATTGTATGATGCTGTTCCAAAAGGTGTTTGGCATAATTAGATTTTTTGAGGATATTTATTTCTGCAACAACGCACGAGTTCTGTATATTTATGTCAAAATTTCGAAGTGTTTGTCCAATGTATACCGAAGTACAAAAAAAACAATAAAAACGGTAAATGCCAGATTTCATGATACCGTGTTTTCTGTCTTTAGCATTAAATAAAAATAAAAAAAAATAGTGTTGGTTTTATTATAATTGTTGGCTTTTCTTAGTATACGTATGTGCAATTTTTTTAATATTTTGCCAAAATATAGTATATTTATTGTTACGATACCGATATTAATCAGAATTTAAAAACAAAAACGGCGGTGGTGATAATACAGATGCATACACCATACAATTTACCACTCTCTTACTTTTATTTATAATAATTGCACTGGCTAAATAAAATTGTTGGGAACAGTTTAACTCTCCACAAATTGAGACTCTCAGGCGGGTCGCTTCAATAGGGCACTGAATAATTATATAAATCTGGGAATGCAGTAAGATTTAACAAGTATACAACAATTTTTCTTTTTTTTATACAACACATTTAATAAACTTAACACAAACAAAAAATAAATAAAATGAAAAGGAAAAAGAAAAAGGGTATTTTTATAAAATCTGCAAGTCTTGTCTCTGAAGAAAGTCATTCCACTTCTTTCAAATATTTCCAAATTAATGGTTTTAATAAATTGAATTCCAAATTCAGTTGCTTGGCTAGTCGTGGTAAGTCAATTAACTTTATAATTATAGTTCATACCCATTTACAAAATCCAATCCTAACGAAAATTTGATAAATCTATTATCAAACAAAAGCATTCCACTGCTAGTCTAAGTGCTAAGTAAATTGTCACTTGAATAGATTTAACGCGTTTTTATTAAAAGAAAATCACTTGGTATTCACAGAACTTTGTTATATATTTAAATACTTCAACGTTTTTCAAACACGATAACCTAAAAATTCTGACATCTTTGTTTACATGTTTTTTAACTCAAAATTTAACCTTAAAATTAATTTTTGCTGTTCAATATGTGTGCGCTTTTCTAAAGATATAAATTGAAAGAGAATCTGTTACAAAAATGGTCAGGTTTTTATACTTTTCTGGGAAACAATTGAACTGTATTGGAAATTTTGAACGAAACAAAAGAACTCTGACATTTGATTTATAACATAACCAAATTATTGTTTATAAATAAAGATAACCTAGATAAACTGGTAGCTTATTTAATTCCCTATCTAATGGCATATAACATTCATGTTTTCGTTTCACAACAAAGCATCCATTAGATGTCTCCATTTATTAACTTATTTACATAAAAATACATTTTTACACCTTCCTATCTTCACAAATTTAAACTTTATATGGTAACAAACATTATTAACATAATCTTAGATATCAATAAAATGAAAATTCAAGCCAATTACATTTTTCTAGGGTACGATGCATAACGCACATACTTGTATGTTGTTTTACTGATATCATTTGTAAAAAGCAACCCCTACATTTAAGATAGTTTCAATTATGCGATAAAACAACAACTTCACAGTCCTCCATCAAGATTGTTTACCCGAAAACTGTAAAATTTTGAAATAGAAGAAATTTAATGAAATCAATAATCCCGTTACCTTGGAAACATATTTCTTTCTTATAAAATGCTCAGGTAAGGTAGTAAATACTTGTATACCTCCCTATTAGAACTCACCTTGTTTGTTTTATATTAAATGTTGCATTAACTATGGCCTCAACTTAATTCAAATGCCATATTAGATCATCGTCTCTTACATCGTTAGTTGAATAAGGAAAATTACCTAAATTCTATGGAAAAATCAGTTTTACAAATATTCTTTTTCTGACAATAACTACTAGTGTGTTAATAAACTAATCTTCATAAAAGATAAATTTTTCAAAATACTAATTTAAAAAGTGCGGTTATAGTCCAGTCAAATTAGAAAAAATAACGGAAAGTTGAGGAAAGTCTTTCGATTTTTTCGTAGAGATTCCTTGTGAGTTGTTAAATGACCCCCTAAAAGTGAACATCTGTAGGTGGTGAGTTTTGAAAAATAATGAGGGTAAGTCACGGCCCCTGACGGTTTTTGTCGTTTTTCTCGGAAACTATTAAGTTAATCAAGATGAAGTTGGTTAGGTAAAATAAAGTTTATTTAATTCTCTACCAAAACTGCCCGAATGCTTTTTCGTACCTCGCCTTCCTTTTGTGTTATCGAAGAAAGAAAATATGTCATACATAGATCAACAATTTGCACCGGTAAATTTGCTCAAGGAACTTTTGGTCGTAACTTTTTGTAGTCTCATATTAGTCATGAAGTAACTAAGGAACATTCGTTGAGAGCCGGACACGATCGTGGTTCAGTCATCTGTTACCTTAGCATATCTTCGGCAAAATCCATCAGGCGATATGATCGATATTCTTGGTGCCAGTCGGCTAAAGATTTCTTATTGATAAGTTAATTCTCAGGAGAGTACCTTCACTACTAAATTTCTTTATCCAACCCAATACGTACAGGATGTTTCACGAAATATTTTTAGGATGTTTGTAGAAATCCTAACTTCCGTTACCTATAAGATCTTGGTATCGAGTAAATTTTTTTCTTGAATGATTTTTGATGTAATATTGAAATACACGATTTAATTCCTGACTTGCTTTATGTAGGGGAACGACAAGGCAACAGTTTTGTTTTAAATCGTATATTTCAATTTAACAGCAAAAATCATTCAAGAAAAGCATTTACTCACTACCAAGGTTTATAAATAAAGGAAATTAGGATTTAAAAAAAGCAAAACACTCTGTACGTAGTTATTGGGTTGGTTAATAAAATTGACTACTATCCATTTTTTTTCTAGAGTCCTCTAACTTTGAAAGCGTAGTACTCGGGAAGTACTGAACCAAATTAAATATTTTAAAAACGAGCAAATAGTAAATTTATTTCTACGTACAACAGTAAAATATTATATTTCTAACTGCTATACTTTTGTTTTTATCGGACGATACGAAATAAAAGGTACCTATGTTTAGGGACAATTTCATTGTAAGTAAGTTAACTAATTTTTTTCTCAGAAAGTATACATCATATATGTATGAAATTTTTGTAGGGGTTAGAAAGAAACCTTGTGGTTCTTATGTTATTAATTTTCAGACAAAAAAGTGATTTATTTAAGATTTATGCGAAAAAATAGCGAACTATGCGTTCTTATTTATTAATAAAGATAGCGTCAAGATTTTCTCGCTAAATCAACACTTTTCATGTGTAGACATTATGTTTTTCAGAAAAATGTTCCTAATTTTAATAATAAAAATGCGGAAACAAAAAAACGATTTCGACAAAAAACGGTTTTTTTGTTATTGCACTTTTATTCTTAAAATTCGGAATATTTTTTAAAGAAAATAGTGTCTACATACAAAAAGTGTTAATTTAGCGAAAGAAATTTGACGCTATTTCCATTAATAAACAAGAACGCATAGATCGCTATTTTTTCATATAAATAATAATAATAATAATAAATCGTCTTTATTTAACAAATGTACCTATTACAGACATTTGTCCTGAAAAGGCGAAGATTAGCTACATAGCTATTCTTTATCTCTTAACCTTTAAATCTTAAATAAAACACTTTTTCGTTTTAAAAATTAATAGGATAACAACCGCAAGGTTTCTTTCTAACCCCTACAAAGATCTCATAGATATATGACATAGTATACTATTCCGGTGCCGGCAGATCTGGTTAAGTTCTTCTGCAGTTTTCCTTAGCTGTGTTACAAATGTGGGATTTGCGATGTTCCATCTGTAAGTCGTCTGCAGCCCGCACTTAGGGTCTACGTAATAATAATAATCGCCCCCTCCCTCCCGCACAAGCTTATAGCTTCTGGGGCCTGGTTTCCAGGCTATGGGTTGTAGCAATTATTATTATTATTATTATTAAAATGACAAAAACCATTACGGGGCGTGGTTTATCCTCATTATCTCTTCGAGCTCACCTCCGACAGGTGTTGTCTTTTAGGTGGTTATTTAACAACCCGTAAGGAAGCCCTGTACAAAATCCACAGACTTACCTTCCGCTATTCATGAAAAGTTCTAAATTGATTGGACTATTAGGCAACTCATCTAACGTGTCGCTTTAATTTTCATGTTTAAGCTTGCTTAAAACTATTGAGCGGGTGAATTCCTTATTCTGTAGGTCCAAATAGCATGACAATATGTAATTATTTGTTGTAATTTTCAAGTGATATATTTTATACATAAAATTAAAATAAAAAGTGTTTTTGTCAGTTTTGTTCATATATTTTGATTAATTAGCGTTTGATGAATTACTTTCAATAAAAGACTGTTTGGCCAAATGTGTTCGACCAACTAATCTAGATTCTCATACGTATTATGTAGATGATAATAATAAGGGTAGTTTTAATTAAAGCAGTGACTCTTATTCAGACACTCATTTGATTCTAATTTGTTTATTCAGATAAATTGGATTAATTTATGAAACCTTTGCATCTTGCATGCATTCATTACACCACAGAGCGTTACCTGCATGCACAGAAATCGTATGCAAATTCTAACTGAAACAAATAAATTGAATCCTTTTCTTTATAACCCTGGAGCACGGTTAAACGATTGCATATTTTGAATTTAAATAAGCTTTGGTAAAATCTGTATATGAAATAGCAAGAGATTTGGTATTTTAATTTATTAAAACAAGTGATAATATTAAATGATTTAGTAACTTTGCAACTGACTTCGAAGAGGAGCAAAATTATTTATTATTTGGGAGACAAAAAAGATAGTCATTCTTGAAATTCAAGTTTTATCCAAAAAAAACACCGGATAGTTGATGAAGTGATTTTCAAAATTATACAGTGTATTCTACAACGCCACGTTAAAAGCAAAAGAGAGAAAATTGAAATAAAATCAGAATTTATGTCTGTTCTCAAATGTTATAAAAAACATAGAGCATGGTAAATTGTGCTATTTGAATTTATTAGGTAGTAACCGAGTATTGTTTATTTTAGTAACTAAGAGATCAATTTATATTCACCACACATCTAGCAATTGCGGCCCTTGAATAAAATCGCATACATAATCCTATTCTAAAAATAGAGTCCTACTTTATGCAGACATATTAAAGGCCATTCCGTGCAATCTTTGGATATCCAATTTCTGAACTTTCTTAATTTTAACATTAAATAAATGTAGAGATACTATAACGTAAATATGACTTGAATAACAACGGTAATATGAACGGTAATAGCAAAACCTACTCAAAAGATTACAAGCATATGAAGCTTTCTCTACAGAAAGGCTTATATTTTATGAAGACTTTCACTTTCTACATACAAAAGAACGTGTCTAGAAAAGAAAAAATTATATATCTCATTTATTACGAAGCTAACTGTACTACTTCATAAGATATATTGAGTTTTCATGTAATGCTGAAACACTTTTCATATATTTCAATAGAGCAAAATAGGGTTTCTATTTGCTTTTATAAAATAAATATTGTCCACTTTGATATATCGAAGGGAAGTATGGTAGTAAGTTTCTGCTGAAAATGTCCAGAAAAGAAAATTTCAAAAATTAAGTTATTTTGTTTTAGAAATACACTGAAATACACAAGCTTCTAAACTTTTAAACGATTAAATAAACGCAATCAAAATCTCATTTTACACATAACAAGAAAACTATTGTCAATAAAACAAGCTCTTTCCCTCTTTATTCTTCCAACGAAGTAAAATGAAGTAAAAGTTTATTGGGTTTTGATATTTCCTCGAGATTAACGAAGTTTTTATAGTAACCCTTTGTTTTCAAGAAGGGAGATTCTGAAGTTACAGCAATTTTATATTTGCATTTTGAATTATATATGAACGTGTGAATGATGACGTGTTGATGTATGACTCAGCAACACGTCATCGAACATTCTAGATGTATGAGTCATCGTATGAAAGATATAAATTGAGTCGCGAGTAGAAGGGGGCAGTTAATGTTTGACCGACATAGTGAAATGTACTCTGAATAAATAAATGTTAATAATTATTGTAATACATAAATAGTTTTATATAAATAGTCCTCATATAAATTTGTAAATACCTAGCATTTAAATAGTTTGTTAAATAGTTTATAGTTATAGTATTTTTAATTAAGTGTATGTAAATTAATATTTCTCTTATGAATAGACGATTTAAACAGCATTTTTGATATTATTCTAAAAAGAACGTTACAATACTTATCAGTATAAAGGGTAAAAATATGCAGAACACAAAATTGCTTATATCGTATAACGTGACATTTAGGCGATACAGGAAATTAAGTTAAATAAACGAACTGTTAAGAAATTTGGCTGGAAAGTTCCTCAAAATACTAAAATAGTATTAAAGCCTTTAACCGCAAGTCTGGTTATTAAGCAGAATTTATGGTGCAGAACTAATCCAGTGGTTTGGATGCGTAAAAGAAATACATTAAAACACTGCAACGTTCGCAAGCATTATACACAAACAATAAACTTTAAAAAATCCCGATCCCGATAAAGGACATTAACGACAGAAACAGGATATTTATATGATTCTCGGCATTTCAGCCATACATAAGAAAACTCCACTTCACCATTCCCGCTAAAAAACTGCAGTTAGTAAGATAAATTGCCGGATGTGCACTAGAATCTACATAGTAACCTAATTTCGGGCGGTTTTGCAGATTATTGATAATGGGAACGAGTATTTTTTGCAAGACTTTTGCAAAGTATGCAATTAAATTAAAATGCTATAATTAATTAGAAAACTTTGTAATACATTCGCAATGCAGCGTTTCATGTTGACATTTATCTAGATTTATGTTGCTTTGTGTAATCTAGTATACAAACATTTATTATTATTTTTGGATTAAAAGGGTTAGAACCTTTAGTTAATCAGATTTAATGGCCCTCCTTGAGTAGACTTGTTCAGTTCAAAACTTTAACCGGATGTTAATTATAATGTCCCGGCCTCTTGCCTTATAGTTAAAGTGAAGTGAATTTCTGTAATGGAGCGAATTCGCTTTATACTATTTATTATTGTAGCGGAAACATCTCGGACAGTAGAGTGCTTAGTGTGCAACCTATGGGAATCATTGAAGTTCCCTTAGGATAATCACCAATATGTGGGCATATGAAGTGGTTAGGGATCAATGTTCAGTAAACTAACGAACGCTTTTTAACTATTCAATAAACATCTTAACATCGGAATATTAATTATACAGAATATGCTAGCAACCTATTCTAAATGTATCTGCCCTTAATATCTCGAAAAGCGTGCATATATTGAACACTTAAAATGAAGATGGATATTTATGTATACAATGAACTCCAGGGTAAACGTTACCATCTTCGCCGTGACAGCCTGGAATTATACTACAACTACCACACCACTTGTTAAAAGAAGTTAATAGAATCTTATGTTACATACTCTACATTTTTAAAACCTGCTGGTCTAATACAAAGTTAAAGTATAAAACATTTATTAGTTTTAGTAATAAAACGAAATCACATTAACCATGTAAATATAAATATTCCGTTTTGAAACAATCATAGTAATAAGATAGTAATAAGATAGTAATAAGACCCAGTAATAAGATAATAAAAACTTTCGAAAATTCATCAAAATAATATCAAAGTAGTAAATGGAATAGCAAGCAAAACAATATGAAATCGATCAAATGAATATTAAAAGAATTGAAAATCTACTTACCATCGGAAAACAAAGGTTTTTCAAAACAGTGATCTTTTGGGCCAATCACCGTCTGCAATGACATAAATTAAAGGATTTTCGTCTTTATCGATATCTTCTACTTGATGAGCCAGTTCAGCTTCTTCATTTCACGCCGTCATCTTCTAGATTCTAATGTACCATCTGAAGTTCCAATCCATTTCATTTGCTGAAAAAAATTCTGTCAACTATCTCCGTTTCTATCTAGTACAGCATAAATAATTTTGAAATTGAAATAAAATGGAAATTTGTGATTTGAGTGCTATGTTAATAATGTAATATAAACTACCTTTTCAAAATAAAAAGATTTACTTATAGAATTCATTTAGGAAAAATTTTTTAAAAATCATTATTCATAAAGATAAAAATAAATAATTATTATTTTGTATAACATTTAGAAAACAAAATAACATCTAATATTAGATGCTTGTTTTCCTCATATCGATATGGAGGTAATATCAGAAGATAACTTTTAACCTTCTGTAAAATAAGAGTAATGATAATAAGATTTATTTGTCATTAACACTACTTCCAAAACTTTAAAAGTTCTTTTTTTCTGAAATAAAATAAAATAATAAAAGTTTTACCATATTTATTAAGGGTCTATTTATATTTATTGTAGGAATTTATTATTATTAGGAATATTTATTATCCATATTTATTGTAGGAATTTATGATCGCTAAAATGCTTTTCACGCTATACTTCTCATTCAGTTATTTCTTAGAATCTCCACACCAATAACAAAATAAACACGAAAGTCTATTCTTTCCGCGTATTGTTTTGGAATCTGAGGAAAAAGTATATTTCATGAGAAAAAAAAACAAAAAAAATTACAAAAACAGAAAAATCCATTGATTTTAAAAAAATTCTAAAGTATTAACTAAGTATAATTCTGAAAAATGGCAAAAACGCCCGAGTAGTTTATTAATCTCCCTTCATTTTGTTTTTGTTTCATTTTTATAAATGAATTAATAAAATCGGTAGACAAATAATAGGAAATCAATTTTCTTTGAATTTTTAGTTATTATTGGCGTCAAAAGACGCCACTGCGACTACCACATTTGTAGAGTCACTACATCTAGTCACCTAGGCAGCGCTGGTCGATCAGAGTACCGCAAAGCGCCATATTGGAGCAAAAAAGCACGCAATTTTCATTATTTTAATCTGTATTGAATTTAATCAAATCCACGTTTACTCTAAAAGATTTCTTATTCTAAAAGTTCAAACTCTAATATGTCAAATACATAAAATGTGATTTTAATTTAGTTTAAGTTTGAATCCATTATTAAAGATCACCCGTTTCTGTTCCAATATGGCAGCGTTTTGCGGTGCTCTGATCGACCAGCGCAACTTAAGTGACTAGCTGTAGTGACTCTACTCTAGTATAGTGGCGCCATCTGCGAGCCCTGTATATAGTAATTGATATAATAAGTAATAAATTTAATAAATTAAAAAATTTCGTTTGGCACTGTTTAATTTAATTTTTATAATTTCTAAGTAATGATGCATGATTATAGATACATTCCAGCTCTATTGTCCAAACTTCATCTAGCTTGTTAGGAAAAACCTCTTTTCAAAGCTTCAATTTTTTATAAAAAACAACAGAATTCTCTTAACCGGTCGGCTAACGGGGTTTGATATATTTTAACCTTTCCTCTCACGTCTTATTAAATTGAAATAGTAAGTTTTTATTTTAACTTAAGACGTCTACATTTTACAGATAGCTTTGTTTGTTCTGTTCTGGTGAATCTCCTTTCGTTTTTTGGTTTTTAAGAGTTTGCGTGCAACCCCGACACTGCAAAATGCGGTAATAAGGGAACGGATTATGTATGTATGTATGTATGTATAGTTAGATAAATAACACCATATAAAAAGACGTATTTTATGAGATGTTATGATTTCTTAGCAACTTTGAGAATTCGCAACCGGGTAGCAATGTAGTATTTATAAAGAGATATTAATTATACACAACCTGAATGTTTTGTATTGGCTCCCCCTTCAAAACGGAAATAATGCCTGGAACTACAAACGCGAACGGCCATATAGAGGCGTTCACGTTTGTCTCTCAAATCGAGAAGGCCATGCTGATGCCAAACTTAGTTCCGCCCAATGATACGAGAAACAAACCGCAAGGTCCCAGCGTCTTTTTCCACTTATTTTCCCTCTTTGTTACACAATTCCACACCGCAATGAATGAAATTTCAGATTTTAGTGTATATTTTACATGCGTAAATAAATTAATATTACTTGTTGATTAATTATTAATCTTAATCAATTAATAAGTTAATGTACGTAATTAGTAATTGTAAAAATGATTAAAAAGTAATTAATAATAAAAAAAGAAACAAACAAATGACATGATAAATGAGATAATTCATTATAGAAGCAAAACAACAGCAAAAATGACCGAATGGAAGGCGCACTTGGTTCCAAATATAAACCGTCCAGAACTTTAATTGAATATTATATTTTATAAATATACAATTTTATTATAATTTTATTTATAAATATATTTCTAAAAAGGAATAATTTACAATTAAATGCTAATAGGTATGTATAATACTTAATTTTACATAGTTTAAATTTAAACAATGACTGTGATGTGAATTAAGGAAGAGTTTTATGTAATTATTCTTTTTTATAGATATTATATTTATAAAAAATTATAAATTATTTTTTAAACTGTCGATATTGAGTACTGGCATGATCATCGTTTTTTAAATGGCATCTACAACGTTTGTGGCGCGATTCTGACACACCTTCTAATCGTCTAAATGATCCTACAAATATTTTACACCTTAGGTAAGAAGATTTAAAAAAAAAGATTTCAAATGTTCTAAATCACCAATTTTAATTTTATCAAAAATACAACGGAGAGCCATATATTTTAAACCACTCATAATACTGTCGATATGCCCAACGGTGGTTTATTTAACGCAGCAGCAAATGTGTGATTTATTTAACCAAGTTTACCGGAACCGTGAACCAATTTCTCTATGGTTTATAAAACATTAAGGCGTTTTCGAGGAACGTCGTCTACAAGATCTTCCTAAACCAGTACAGAAAAAGACAATCAATGAAGATAAAATTCCTGACGTCCTATTAGAATAAAGAGACAATACACATACGTCAACGCGTCAGTTAGCGTTGAGCTACGCATAAATAAAAACTTGATTCATAATATTAAAGAAAACGAAAAGTTTAATCCTTATAAAGTTTGTATTAGGTATTATAAAAATTATTTATTAGGTGATTTTGACACCGGTCGCAATTTGCCCATAAATGATGGACCGCATCTACAACTTCGTCAATAATATTTTATTTTTAGATTTAGCCACTTTTTGCTTAAATGTAATGGTCGACAGGTATAATTGTTGTTACTGGGTTTCAGAAAATCCACACTAAATGATACAATGTCACATACAAAGACCACGAAAAGCAAGCAGCTCGGTCGGAGTTTGTGTAGACAAAATTACTGACCGTTTTTCATTGACGGGGCGCTGACCGGAGAACAATATCTCAGTTATTACTAGAACACCTTGTTTCTGCATGTGTTGATCTACAACCAAATGTTGTAGCTTCCAGCAAGATGGTGCACCACTACACTATCAAGTTAACATTCATGCATATTTTGATGAAACTTCCAGAAGCATTGGATAGGTAGTAAAGGGACCATAGAATGACTTCCACAGTCACCGGATCTCATACCGTACGCCAGTTTTTGTGGGGTCATTTAAAATCTATGGCAAACAGAAATGTCGACGTCTGACATGGAGGACACATGTAAATAAAAAATGCAAAGAAATGGACCTACGTTGTAAAAAACTATATTGGCTCATTGGCAAAAACTCAGCCCTTACGCTAGATAACAAGCTAATAATTTACAAGTGCATAATCCGTCCTATATGGTCCTATGGATGTGAACGTTTCCAATCCAAAACACTTAGAATGCTATCTAATGCCCCGTGGTATGTGTCAAACATAACCTTACATAATGACCTCAACATTCCATATGTAAAGGATGTAATAGAAGCAAGAGCAATAAAACATCATCATACTCTGGAAAACCATCCAAACGTAACAGTAACCCCATTAGCTGACGATCCTCAAACCAGAAGATTAAAAAGAAAGTGGCCAATAGATTTAACGGATTAAAATAGGGGCGACATCACTGGATGTCTTCCCCTCATGACTGTATCAATTTACATAAAAGTAGCTCATAGAATATCATGTAAATATTCAGAAATAGACAACAATTTAAAAGATTTAAAAAATAGAATAATAGGAGTACATAAGGTACCGCATCAATGATTGCAAAATTCATTTCAAAGTTTTTGTGATAGACTTGGTCATTATCTTGCAATGCTCGGTGAACAACACTGAACATTTAATTTAATAATTTTAAAATTTTTTTATCTTCAAAAATTTATTTACAATACGAAAATAAAAGTTAATGAAATAAAACATAAAAAACAACTAGTAAATGTATTTTTGTAAACGACTTTGTAGTTGACTATAACATGGATGTTGGGAATGTGCTTTAAATTACTACAGGTAACATTAATGCTGTAGTTGCTGGTTGTGTGAATTGACTTTTTGTGTTTTAACCTGTGTGTAGTGTAGATAGCCCATTAGTGGTGACGTCAATTTAAAAGAAAATGTTGAATCGGTTCTTTTAGTAAAACAGTGCAGTGTATTAAGCTCTTGTATGGGTATCTAGAGTTATACTAAATCTTCTGTCGAACTAGTGTTTTTTTTCTAACTACTATAAATAGATAGCAGTTACTCCTAGTTAAGTCGAATTAATTTTCCATTTTGCAACTGGAATTTCCATCTTTTAACTTTTTATAATGCTTCTTACGGAATACGTCATTGTTTACAAATACTTATCCCAATGATTATACGACTGTATCTCTAATTAATGTTCTTTCTTTATTTATTATATTATTATATATGATATGTGCTACTGTTATGATGTCCTTGATAAACCTTCTGTAATATAAATAGTTGCTGCCTGCTAACCTAAGTATTGTTGTGGTCATTCGTCAATTAGTAGCACATTTGGTGAATAACAGTAGTAGTGTTTTGGCTTATTTTAAGTGAAAAGATGGGTTATTACAAAACACTTTTATTCAGCATCCTATTCAGTTTGGTAAGTTACCAACATAATTAATATTATTATTTGGATCTAGTAAAACATTGTGTTAAATACGTTTAAGGAAAACTATTGTATGTAAATTCTTCCAAATATTAAAGTAGAAGTAAGTCAAGCAACTAGTTATTAGCACTACTAGTTACTTTTATGAAAGCTCTCGATAAAGGCTTCCAAACCGAAACAAGTACAATGGCACAGGAAGTGTAAAATGACTGGTATTGCTGAATCCTACATATATAGTATATATACAAAAAAAGAAAAAGTGAATTGCAGCGTTTACACGTGTTTCGCACTTATTAGTGCTCATCCGGACGGCATAGTAGATATAATGCAATAAAAGCAACGAATTCAAGAAGATGCACAACACAAGTTTTGACATATTTGCACATTTGCAGAATCGGCTCGAAGACACTTAATTTTCAGTGCTACAACAAACGTAGTGCCTTTGTTGTGGTTAGCTGCTATCTGTGAAACCTTGCGTTGTACACTTCTTGAATTCGTTGCTTTTATTTTATTCTATCTGCTGTACCGTTCTGATGAGCACTAATAAGTGCGAAACACGTGTAGACGGCTGCAACTCACTTTTTCAAAAGCGTGTACTCGAAGCTATGTCCTATGACTAAATTTATTTCAATAGGACTTTTATTCAGAAAACGTTTCATAGATGCAGTCTGTGAAATAATACAATAACTTTCTTGTCAAAAGATTTTTCGTAATTTCGTAAAAAATATAACATAAAATACAGAAATAAATATAGGTAGAATTGAATGAAATGGTATTGCTGAGCAATATCAAAAATACGATTGGTATTGCTTTGACAACATCAGCACATAGGTTCCTGCGCCACTGAACAGATGTAGAGCATTCTACTTTAATATTTGGAAGTATTTAAATACCTACAACAGTTTTTCTTAAAACTATTTGGATATAAATACTTGACTCAAACATTCGAAATAATATAAAGATTTGTTAGTCAGACACAACACAACAGTACTTACAAACAGAAAAAGTGTTATTTTTTATATTTGTTATATATATATAAAACAATCATTCCTTTAGACCATAATGTATTTAATATAAAAAATGTAATTAATTATACCTACTCCAGAAAAGAAAGTCTCTTACTGAGGTGTATAGGGTTTCTATGGAACTAGGACAAAACTTATATCAAGATTTTCGTAATTCAATATTTCAGTTTTTCCTGATTAAAAAATTACGAAATATTTGGATTTGTCTGTTGTTCCTCATTATTGGTTAAGGCCTTGGTTGCGACCTTCATAGTTTAATTCTCAGGTGAGGTTAAATTTTTGGTGTTAGTACAACATATATTTCATATGTCTATAACAATTTATCCGCTTTAAGTTTCGTAGTAGTGTGTAAATATCGAGAATATTGGCGTAGAAACCCTGATCTTTAAAATGTATTTGTTAGACCTCGTAACCTAAGAATTTGTGTTAGAATTCTAATTATGTGCAAGTTTTTAAAGTTATGATTTCGAAGTTACATATAACTTTATGATACAACTACATGCAATAATTAATCTGTGTATATCATGTTTAATGCTTTATGTATAATATAACATAATACGAGATTAAATAAGAGATGATTGTATATAGAGAGATTGAATATAAGATGTATTGAAATAATTATAAAAAAATTGGTGCTTACAATTACTCAAATAACAGAATTTATGCAGAGATACATAGTAATTAGACTATTATTGCTAGACTCATCTAAACATAAACGTCTCTTTATTATTATAATAAATTATCTATATATTTAAAACACAAGGCTTATTTTTGTTCCAATTCGTTTGAGAGTTCCACCGGGCCAATCTGAGCGATTCTTTTTTTTTATATTAAAGCTTTCGCTGTGTAGATTAGTCAACACTACTTAGTTTTTATATTTTTTAATGTTTATATTTTTAATTTGAAAAACTCTAAAATGTTTAATTTGAGACGGACGAATCGGACATTCACTTGGGACGCCCTCTCACTTTCTCCGTTGGTGAGTTTCGTAAGTACTCCCGCTCTCCCGCTTATAAATATAAAAGGGTGATGCCATTCATCATTAATAAGCGGTTAATGTTTAAAAAATTGTTAGATTGCGTAGACAAAACTAGTAAAGGAGAATTATGGACAACAGACGAATTAAAATAATAGCTGATGGCCATTGCTTATTCAGAGCAGTTTCATATTGTTTGTATAAAATGCAGGGAATTTGTCAACACTAGGTTTATGTCATCTTTTTGGAATATGTACTAATAGACGTTTTCAAGAATGTTTTAAACATCGATTTTTGGTTTTATTCTTATCATTTCGTAAGGTAGAATTTCCGTATGTATGTAGAATAAACCGGCGGGGAGGGGTAAGCCAGAGAGGAATATATGTCGGAAGAGAGAAAGGTAAGCTGGGAGAGAGGAGTGCTAGGCTTAGAATTTTCAACTGGTTATGTTTGGTTGCGTTTATTTAAATAATCACTCACGAAAATCCAAAGGATTGTAATCACACATCAAATGTTGTATATATAGGGAAATCCTTTAATGCTTTTGACCGTCATGTCTTGACGAGGTTTCCCTAGTTATTATAATTTATTATAA
Organism: Agrypnus murinus; assembly: GCA_929113105.1. NCBI lineage: Eukaryota > Metazoa > Arthropoda > Insecta > Coleoptera > Elateridae > Agrypnus > Agrypnus murinus. Next base: position 17,347,180 of record OV816024.1, on the reverse strand, counting down.
TAATTCATACAATTATTACACTTTTACTTCTATTGATTTGAAACAATTAGTTTATAAAAAGATTAAATTCTTAAATTTGATTTCCCGCTTGCAATATCAAATTTTACTTTTTTTTCCGCTCGATACGCTGAGCTGTGTATCAGTAACGATATTTTAGTCTAAAGTTTTTAAACATATATAAAATATATATTGTTCAAATCAATACACTGAACAATTAAGTCAAACAAATTACCATTTACTTTCCAAGTAATTTAAAGTTCAAGTTTTCATTTTAAGCAGGATTTTGTCTATGCCGCTGAATACTAAGAATGACTTGGCGAAATGATCTGTTGATCTTGAAATACATTCGTAACTAAAACACATTTTCTTTTTACTTAGGTTGCAGTTTGTTCATATTAAAATAATTCAAAGTCCAATAACAGTTTTAAAATAACAATATCTGATTTTTAAAGAGAACGTTTGCTTTCTTAATAAGGTAAGTTAATTAGACTAAAGGACAATTTTTATTAGTGTGGGCGGCTTTGATTTTAAGTTAAAAAACTTAAAAGCTGTTCGGTTTAATAAGCAAATTACATTACGAATTCTAATCTGCGATGTTAATAATTGTTTACGACCTGAATAATTACTTGATTCCAGTAATCCATTTCAGTAAAACTGAAACTATCATGGAATAAATTAACATTAAACACTAAACACTGATTATAATCTGATAACGGCAATTTGTATTAAAAAATCTTTCGTACTCTATGATTGTAAATAAAGTACCTCTTTGTGGCTTATGAGTTATAATTGTTATGAAAAATACCTAATTCTCATTAGTGTAAATAGTTAACTGCGGTTTAAATTAGTTATTATAATAAAATCGGAGTGCACAAGACAATTGTATATACACAACAATTTTACGTTCTGTAATGGTATTCGAAAATAAACAGAAGATTGCAGAAGAATAAATTGTACTTTTAATCTTAAATTAAAGAGCGATTTTAAATTATAGTACGTGTTTAAGTAAAGTGCGAGATAAAGTGCGGAGAATGCTTACGTTGATGTCATAGTTTACAGAGACTTGCCCTTGACCAATATTCCTCCTTGGAACTTCGTGTCAACTCGGCAGGCTAAAATATTCATCGCATAGGTATCACTTTACATTGTTTTGGTTATCTCCACCACTTTTATTTACTATTTAAATTGAAGCAAAATACATATAACAGGACCGCATTAGCAACAAGTGTTTTTTGCTCGTATCAAGTGCTCGATTCATTTTTCTTCAGTTTTAGATTCTATCTCTGACGCTCTTTAACCCTCTGTCACAGTATATATAACATACAGTAGATTCACTTGCACGCGACACCATTCATTTTATTAATCCACCTTCGAATATCACGCCCATAAACGAAGTAGTTGACCGACGTTTATCGGTCGGGATCGCCGGTAAATAAAACGCAGAGCCGCATTCAATAAAATGTCTCGAACAAATATGTAAACAAAATCTCTTGTTATATAATAGTATAGTAAAATTATGTGTAGTGAACCATTTGATTGAAGTTGTTTTACTTATAGAATCTAATAAATAAAACGATAATCAATTTAGATATTTAAAACATTTATTAAACTAAGTTAGAAGAGTTGTTTCTTGTTACATCGTTAATTACCAACTAAAGTTACATTATTCTTTCAAGCCATTAACCATATTCTTGCGCTGCAATAGTCATTTCATTTTATTTAGAAATAATTACGAACAAATGCATAGCTGTATACAATTTGAATACCTGTTCAACAAACAAATGGAGAATCTAGGTCACCGAAATCACATACGTACAAAATAGGGGAGATGAAATCAATTTACACTATAATAATAATAATTAATAATAATAAAATTTATTTTCATTCATATTAAATTAAAGACACAATGACAAACGAAATGCTAAAAAGTACAATCCTAACGCACGCTTTGACTTTTTTAACAGTTGAGAGTAACATAAGACGCTATAGTTCACACCTGTTGATAAGGCGTTGACCTAGATTGTTGAACTCTTTTAATAAATCAGCATAAAAAATTTTATTATGTAGGATTTCGTAATCGCTTATTTGTTCTATTACGTGTTAGTAATTCAATTTTAAGCAATTGGTAAATATATACAAAAGTGAATTCTTAAATACGGCACTGTTTTTACTAGCGTATTTATTAAAAAATAATAGTATGTAGGAAAAAATAACCTGAAATCGGAAACCTGAAAAAACTAATTGTAGTTCTTTCCGAGGTATTTTTACAGCCTTTGGTGGCACAACGACTAACACTATGCATTGTTTACTGGCACTAATACTGCACGATTCTGGGTTTATCCGGCTCTGGTAAGTTCGATACGTTCTGTTGCGTGTTTGAAACAGAACTGCTGTCTGCATACTGCGGACTCGCGCCAGCATGTGGTGTGGTGGATAGAAATTATTTGCGACAGTCACATTACTGTATGTTATATATATATGCCTCTGTGTTATTGCTAGAGTTGATTTTGAGACACCCTGACTCCCTGTATAGTGATAAAGTCCCCCACCAAACTTCAGCCCTGGGGGCTCCCAGTAAATGAAATCCGGCTCTGGAACCAGTTTAAGAAAACTAAATAGTAATTTAATTTTATAAATAAGCATATGTGTCTTTTCCTGCATCGAATTCAAAGAAATAAGGAACTATATATTATATATTTTTCAGTTACCTTATCATTAAGCATAGAAAGTTAATTTCCAATTTTCTATGTTCTATGCAAGATAGTAATTGCGTCCAAACTATTGTGCTATGTTAGAATGTATTGTTTAAAAAATAGATTTGCTTGAACGATAATTAATTTTTAACGTAAAAATAATTAAATGTTAATTATTTCTATTTCTTAAGTCTAGATTTTAATAATTTTTATTCAAAAGAGTTGTTTCTATTACTAATATTTCATAATTTTTTTAAATACTCGCATTTATAAAAGAATTGCCATCGAAACAAATATTACTTACTTAAAAGTAATATAAGTAAATTCTATTTCTATATTTTTATCGTTTTATAAAACTATTTTAAATTTTTAATGTAGTATGTAAATTGAAATCAGAAAACTTAATTTTTGTAATAACTATTTTCAAACTTTCAAATCTTTAATAAACAATATTTTTAATTTTTTGTACGTTATTGTATCTTATCTTAGAGTGTATATTATATCAGAATTTATTGGAAGAAATTTATATTTTTCGAAAGTGAAAATGCTCAGAAACATTTATTTTATTCATGCTTAAAACTATTTTGTCTGAACAGAATGTTATGAAAATTATTCTTTAGTGCATTTTTATAAATTACAGATCTAATCTCATAATCTAGATATCAAGTTTTTTAAAAGTACAAAATTCAAATTAATTCAAAGAACCACAGAAAACTATTCTATTCTAGAAAAAGATGTTTAAAAAAGTCCCCTCTTACGGAAAACCAAGGAGAGTCCAAAATTATGGTATAACCCATTATTTCTTTGTAGTTCATCGAATGTGTTAAAAATACCATATTCAATATGTTATTTCTAATGGTTTTTAAGATATCTGACATATTAATTTTTTAAGTAACTAGTCATCCAATGTAATTCAAAAGGATCCAAATCTCAGGAAAACTTTAGAATGAAGTTAGTAGATTTCAGAAAGTAATAAAGTTTTAGATATTGTTCTTTAAAGATTTTGTTTCCAATATTACCGTAGGTAATTTCTTATTTCTTCAGCAGCTTTATCAATTATCAGATTTTATTTTGCTTTGTTTCTCTTTAGTACTGATGGTTACATAATGCAAATAATGTACATTGATTAATGCTGAACAAGAACTTTACATGACCTACATAATTATTTACGTTTATTTACTCAAAGTAATGTTAAAATGTGCAAAATGCAATTTACAAGAAATAGTCACTTTTTAATTTTAACAAAAACCATAAATTAATTATAAAATTCTAGAATAACAATAAAACTTATATTTAACTAACTTACTACTTCTTATACAGGGGCGGATCCAGAGAATTCTTTTGGGAGGGGAGGAATTTTTGAAAAAAAATTGTTTTAAATAAATAATAATTAAACAAACATTGTTTGTTTTTATCCTATGTATATTTATTTATAAATGTTATATATTGCACAATATTTAAAAAACATTAACTACTTTTACATTCGAAATTTATTTAACTATAATACTAAAGTATATAAGATGAAAAATTTGGGGGTGAAATTTCCCCCATATCCCCCCCTGGATCCGCGCCTGTCTTATATGAATATAATTTATTGAAATGATAGCTTTAATAATACCATAATGGTAATTGTCAATGCAGTGTGCCTTTTCATATACTTTAAAAACCTACAAGGAAAAAATGTATATCAATTTTGGAATTTTAAAATCAATTAATCAGAATAATTAAATTTTGTATTTAAATAAATAGGGTTGACAGTGATTCCTTATTTAAACATAAGTAAAGGGCTTACAATATGTAAAAGTTCCATGAAAATGGTAATAATTTAAAATATTTAATTTAAAAGGGCTAAATTTTAAATTGAAATCTTAAATTTTCCATTACAAAACATATTTTCAAATTTATTTATTTTTTCGGGCGTGTTGTCCCAGCAGTATGTGTTTCTACATTTTAATTTAAAAACGTTTATGCTTTTACAGTTTTTTGGATTTCTCATATTGATTATTATCTAAACCAAATCAGTTATAGTTCGTGAGTACTTTGCAGTATTTTTTGTTTACTTGTAATTTATTATGTTGTAGGTTGGGTTGCATATACCTTCTTAACTAACTTTCTAAATTTTATCTCTTGAAAGAATAAGTATTCAAATTGATTGCAAAGACTTTCTGTTCGCACGATTTCTCGTCTGAAAACGTTTTGGTGAAATTTATTTCATTCCAGTATATCTTCTTGGTGTTCTCATATGAAAACTATGGTGGTAAAGCATTATCTAAATTTTATGATTTCAAATAATATAATTTATCATCTAATAACCGAAAGAAAGAACAGTATTCAAAGTTATAAATATTTATGTAACCTATATTCATAAACTTTATTCTTAAAAATATTAGGTCCTTCGTCCTTCATTTCCACTTTTCTTACTCCAGTATAAGGCAACTAAATAAAATTAAGAATGTACTAAAACAAGTATCTTACAAACTTTTCGTTAGATATGTATATAACTAAGAAATAACAATAGGTTTCTCGTCGCTTATGACACAATAGAATGTTAAAATGAGGAGAAAACTTCATGACATTAACTTCCTCATTATAAATACAGATTACTGCAAAATATTACTATAATACTCAATTTAATACATTTTGGACAGTTTTATTAAATGTGAGCTTTGTATTTGTTAGTGTTTATAATGATTCAATTCGATTAAGTTTTTTAGTTGTGAACATTTATAGATATATCTTCAAAAAAGATTAAACTGTTAAAAAAGATAAAAATTTCTCATTTTACTCATTAGTAGCATCATCCTCTAGGTACATCTAAATCGGATATTATCTAAAAGCTCATTCATTAAATTATTGAGATTGCAATCTATGTTAATTTCGTTAATTTGACATTGGGTTTATAAACCTTTGCACTCCTAAGTAGTATTATTCTTACAAATTATTTCTTACGGGATTTGTGCATTTTCTTCAAATATATTTATTTAACTCACCACAGTTGGAAATCTTGGGAATAACCTTAAGTTTCCAAATTGGCAAAGTCAAATCTAAGATTCTAAGGATTTCTCCCTATCAACGACTAACTATTCTGACAAAAGTGACTATGAAGATACTTTAAAGTTAAAGACCCTCCTACATCTTTAAACTACTAAATAAATTATATATAAATATCAAAAATTAAAACAACACGCCTAACCAAAGCATTTTGTTTCAGGTATTAATATGTAAATCTTGGCAGCACAGTTCGCAAGAAAATGAACATAGCAAATATTCTGATGAGCAGAAAAGAGACGATTCGGAAGCAAATTCAAATGGTATGTGATAACTCTAATATAGTTAGAGGTTCAGATATTGCAAGTCAGACACTAGAAAGACCAAGACAAATTAAATTCAGTGAAACAATAAAAATACTGTAATATTGTATTACTGAATACAAAACCATTTTCTAAAGTGACTACACATTCGGGATACAAATATGTTCATACATATTGCATTTTGATTTTAAGCACAAGGAGTATCACGGCCTGGTCAATAAATAAAGAGCGCCATCTAGGTTTGGACTCCGGTATGGGGTTTCACCAAGAGAGTTATTAAGACACCTAAACATATTTGTGTTCATCTCATACAATTGCGAGTAAAACGTTGAATGACTTTTCGTTGCGTGCATTAAACTTCAGTCTTTTGAAAAAGTTTCGTTTCATAACTAGTTATATAATATATCATATCTATATCCCAAATTAAAGTATTTTTTACGCTTTTTGTTTAAATCTTGTCATCAATAAAACAAACTATAATAGTTTTCTTTCTTTTTAGCAAATACTGACGATATATTACCTATATATGTTCCCGAAGACTCATTAGAAAGGACTAGAAACGATTTCTCAGCAGTAGGTAAAGGTTTAAATTGTATTGAAAACGTATGTGAAGATGCTAAGGATTATCCGTACCAACACATACTATGTATGCTTAAAAGACATAACTACCATAATAGATTTGTTAGTAACGTCGATGATACGCTCGATAGACAAAAAAGAAATATAGAAGATGGCGATGAGGAAGGGCTTTGCGAAACAACAATTACAACGAGCTATCCAAAAACATTACTGAATCAAAATCGGACAGAAAAATATATTGTTAATGTTGATGGACATAAACAAGGAGTCGTGTTTGAAACATGCGTGTAAGTAAATACGTATAGGATTTTTACGATAAGTGACGTTACGTAATCAACCATGCAGATGGAATTGCCACTACAGTACATAAAAACCATAAAAGATTATAATCTTACATGCATGAATTATAAAAGATTAGGTTGGTACCTTTTTCAACGTTAAAACATTTACTCCTGTCATCTTCAAATCCACCGTTAGCCCCCCCCCCCACCTAAATACGCCTCTGGGTATATATTTTGCTGCCCCTATGTAATTAACTATTCTAAAAGGACAGTATCTTCTGTAATGACGACGTTCAACTGGCTTTTAAGTACGTTAAAATGTGCTGCCTTAAAATTTTAAATCTTTAAATTACAAGGTTTTGAAACCTTTATATTCATTATTTTTTTCCGTAGATTTCTAGCTTGCAATAAGTTTTAATATTTCATAGAAAAGGAAATTCAAGGTTTCTAAAGCATCAGCAGTTCATAGCTTCAATGTTTCGAATTTTAGAAACTCTAAAACCTAGGATACTCCAACTACCTTCTCTAGTTCTAATCTTTCTCAAGTTTCAGTTTTAGATTCGGAAAGATTTTGTTAGTTTCAACGTTTTTAGATTAGAAGTTATTAAGCTATTGGGTTAGTTTCAATGTTCGGGGTTTAGAGATTAGTATACCGTAGCTTAAAGTTCCAAAATCTAAGCTTTAAGAAAGCAAAAACGATTTAGAATTACTGGATTTGTCAATTCCAGCTGCAGAGATTTGATTCCAATTAACTACGATTCTAACTAATTACCAGGTTTAGAGATCCAGATTTGCAGCATTTTTGAGTTCTAGAATCTAAAGTGCGAAATTTTCAGAGATTTATTTTCAAATGTTGAATTTTTAGAACTTTTAACGACCATGGCTTTCAAATTTGTGAGTGTATTATAAGTGTTAATTTGATTAAATTAATCAAAACTCTACAATGCACGGTTAATGATTGTTTTTGTTTTTTTATAGAAAAAATGCTTACTGCCGAATAGTCACTTTTCCAACTGGATATGTCGGCAAATGCGTTCAAAAGTATTCCACGGTACGTCTTCTGGCAATAGAAAATGAAGGAAATGGAGAAGTTGTTTCTGATAGTTTCATTGTACCATCCGCCTGTGTCTGTAACGTAAAAAAGGATGTTGTAGATTAAAAAACAGAAACAAAGAAATTTTAGACATTATTTCGGATTTTTGCTGTGGTGCTTGAAAACTGATTGTTGTATTTTCGATGTTATGTTACAGTTTTTCTTTTAGTTACTAACATATACCACTTAGGACCGGTGGTAGACTAGTAGTGTGAGAGCAGTGTAAGTGCTCTCACACTATTGGTGTTCCAAAGGTCGTTCGTTCAAATCCCACTTGGTGCACCAGGATCTTTCTAAATTGGAAAATCCGGTCACCTGAACTATAGCATCCTAGATGTTGTTTCCCCGTAGTACAAATGTAATTAAAAAAATAAATAAATACCACTTACTGAATATATGTCTATTTTTCCTATTTTAGTAAATTATTATTGATGTACCTTCATAAAACAATTACAAAAGTTAAATATTGATGGCATATAAGGTTTTATTTGGGCTGCCCTTAAAACAAATTCATGTGATCATGGTTGATAAAGTTAAAAATTACATTTCGATTAGTATCTTTTTGGGTAAAATTTAAGGGCGATTTAAGTGTTTTGAGTATTAACACGATTAACTTGCGCATTAAAATATTGCATAAGGACAATAAATAAAAATATATCATTAAATAGGTAGATTAAACGCGCACTATAATACCACCCATCCGAGTACTTTCCGGAGAAAACTCGACTTAACTCCGTTAAGCGGTATAAATTCACCATAACCACCCTGCCGTACTGCCGGCTTAATTATTAGTATTTACACAACATGCTCAAATAATAAAAGGCAGGCATTTCCCACGCTTTATTGCACATTTATTCGTTTTAAACTTAGGACTACAATATTTTTCAATTGCTCATAAAAATATACTCGTACTAATCATAAACAAAATTGTAACGTGTTAAAATTTGAAATCCATTTTAATACATTTCGACACCGAAAGGAATGGCAATAGAAAGTATCCAAAGTAACCAGATAAATTTTGGGTGAGCGCACGAAACGAGAAGCCATTAGTACCCAACTTGATTGTCCATCTGGTTGACGCATGAAACGCTCACAAATCGCCCCAAGGCGATAGGGTTCTGCGTTTGTTTGCGTTTTCAAAATTACAGTTTCAAAAAGAATATGATACGGTCTGATAAGTGCAAATTAGTTATTTCCTATATCGTTTTATGGTTTTCGTTCCGTTTACAGTACAGGAAAGCTTAAGTGCTTTATATTACCGTTCAGTATTTCGTGTTAATAAAATTAACAAATAATCCAGGGTGCTGTTAGTTAAAGATTAGTGAAGGAAATTCAATTGTGAATTGACATTTAAAGTTTAGCACTGTGGTTAACGAATTTATAATTAAACCAGTGTGTCGTTAGTTGACAATTTTTCATGGGAATTTTAATAATAATTTGAACATTAAAATTAATAACCTTCATCTTCTGTTTTCCATCGCAACACTTATATTGTGGGAATACCGATTTAAAGAAATGCAGCCTTCTGGTAATTAAATTTGCGTGAACAATGAAAATTAGTAAATAACGGACGCTTTTATGGGAATTACGAGGGTCGTTTTTTTTTCAACCTCCGATAGGCTATAAATAAAAGACAAATGTATATAAAAAAATCATGTTATTACTAAAAGTTCAGTATACTTATAGTTACTATTCGACATACTCACCAAAAAGATTGAGGCATTGGTCGTATCTGTGGACAAGCTTTCCAATACCGTCTTCATAAAATGTTGCCGCCAACGCATTTAAATGAGTCTTGGCGTTGTCTTGAAGATCCTCGGTAGTTTGGTACTGTCCTACTGTCTAAATACTGTCCTCCTAGCCACGTCTTCAGTTCAGGGAAAAGATGAAAGTCACTCGGTGCTAGGTCGGGACTGTATGTCGGGTGATCGAAAATGTCCCATTGAAATTGCTCAAGGAGCCGTTGTGTTGCAACAGCACTGTGTGGACGGGCTTGTCATGGATCAGAACAAATTCCAGAAGTCAGCATTCCTCTTCTCCATCGGTGTTTTCCTTCGAAACACTTATATTGTGGGATTACCGATTTAAAGAAATGCAGCCTTCTGGTAATTAAATTTGCGTGAACAATGAAAATTAGTAAATAACGGACGCTTTTACGGGAATTACGAGGGTCGTTTTTTTTTCAACCTCCGATAGGCTATAAATAAAAGACAAATGTATATAAAAAAATCATTTTATTACTAAAAGTTCAGTATACTTATAGTTACTATTCGACACACTCACCAAAAAGATTGAGGCATTGGTCGTATCTGTGGACAAGCTTTCCAATACCGTCTTCATAAAATGTTGCCGCCAACGCATTTAAATGAATCTTGACGTTGTCTTGAAGATTTTCGGTAGTTTATTGTGAAACTTTACGACGAAACTTTGCGGAGAGACGGAGAGAAAACAAGAGAAGAGGAATGCTGACTTCTGGAATTTGTTCTGATCCATAACAAGCCCGTCCACACAGTGCTGTTGCAACACAACGGCTCCTTGAGCAATTTCAATGGGATATTTTCGATCACCCGACATATAGTCCCGACCTAGCACCGAGTGACTTTCATCTTTTCCCTGAACTGAAGACGTGGCTAGGAGGACAGTACTTAGACAGTAGGACAGTACCAAACTACCGAGGATCTTCAAGACAACGCCAAGACTCATTTAAATGCGTTGGCGGCAACATTTTAAGAAGACAGTATTGGAAAGCTTGTTCACAGATACAACAAATGCCTCAATCTTTATGGTGAGTATGTCGAAAAGTAACCATAAGTATACAGAACTTTTAGTAATAAAATGACTTTTTTATATACATTTTTCTTTTATTTATAGCCTATCGGAGGTTGAAAAAAAACAACCCTCGTATATGAGTTTATAAAAGTTATATAAAAGTTTTTAGTATTGAGTGGCAAGTGCCAAGTTATTACAGACATAATTCCAGCAAACTCTCGTTCTTAGATTCAGTTACTATCTTCAGTATCTTTACCAGGATTCATAGTTCTTCCTGCTCTACATGTTAAAGCACTTGGTGCCAAATTTTTTAAGTTAACAAAAAGTCAATTTAGTGTTGTGAGATTTTGTGTGTTTATACAGATTTTACAATCTATTAAGGATTAACTGATGAACATTATTTCTTAAGTAAGTCGTCTTGTAGTTAATAAGATTTGTATATGTAATTATGTACCTATTGTTATGGCAGATTGATTTTATATTTAAGAAATCCCTCGTATTATATTAAATAAAATATGGTTCCATTGTTTTACAAAAACAATAAATTTTGATCTAGGAATAAATGAGAACTAGATGCCAACTGCTTACCCTAATGGGTAAGCTTTAGTAACTAACGCACTCTTAAAACACTGCTGTTCTTACGTATTTCTTGTAAATTGTTGAAAGAAATTCGTTACTGTGAGTTTCTTTCCTCCAAAGGTCAAAGTGGAGTAAGCAAAGCGTGGTGATTGCACGCCACTTGTTGCTTTTGTTGAAATACGAAAAAAGAATTCAAGCTCGGATCCTCACCTCTCTCTCTTACATCGCGCAGTTCAATAGGGTTTGGGTAATCCAGCGCTAGGTAGCGCTGGCTGTCTCCACAGAAAAAATGTACCGAGACACATGAATGAATGAATGAAAACACAATGCATGTACTTCAAGAGTAAGAAATGATTTAAACTAGACCTTATTGTGCTAATGTTGACTCAATCATTTGTTGAAGTTTAATTATTCAATTACATTAACCTGCTTTAACGCCATCTTGACTAATTACGATTAGTTTATTTAATGCAATCAATTTAATTGGAATCTTTATTAACTTGTGGATCCCGATCATGCATTGTAATGACTTTCAAGTGAATGGCGTCCATATTTCTTATTATTTCTAAAACCTTATTTTTTTCTTTAAAATCAATGAGCTTAAGAAACCAGTACTTACCCCTGAATGATAATTTGGCAATAGAAAGAGATCTCCGTCGGTGCATAAGTAAGTACAGTAAGTATCGTTCTTGGTTTTCAGTAAGATTTAGTGTATGTTACAGTTGAAGTCCAATTGTGGGACGTTTAGTATTTTGTTTTAGACTGAGAAAAAGCTTATGTAACAATTGACAGTCCATCGTGGGGCTTTAAATTTTTAAATTTTTTAGTACATTACAAAATAAAGTATTGTTTTAAATATAATAATTGCAATGCAATTTTATGTAAAATTATGGTAAAATATTTTTAAAACCGCATAGAATGCTAAAAGAAGAGTTACTGGAAAGTTCTAGAAAGTCCGAAGATAATGTTAGAATGCTTAAAGAAGAATTACTGGAAAAGTCGGAAGAGAATTCTAGAATGTTAAAAGAGGAATTACTGGAAAGTTCTAGAAAGTCCGAAGAGAATTCTAGAAAACTAATGGAAAACACTAAAGCATTGGAAGAAAAAGTTTTGGAAAATTCTAGAAAGTCCGAAGAAATTGTTAGAATGCTAAAGGAAGAAATACTGGAGAATTCCAGGAAATCTGAAGAAAATTCCAGAAGGCTTTCTTGAAGAATTGCAGGACAATGTCAAAGCGTTAGAAGATAAAGTTTTCGAAGAATTCGAAGATAGGGTAATAAAGATGGTCGAAGAGAAAATAGCCCACATGCAATTACCACCAACAACTAAGACGACACAACCGAAATGCTGGAAGATAAAATGAGGCAACTACGGTTTCCCTCAACTTCTGAGTGGCCGTTTAATGAAGTAAAGAAACAGTTTAAAGAAGAAAAGGGTCCTGTCGTAGGGATAAAAGTAAAACCACCCACGTTCGATGGAAAGATACCTTGGTCCACCTACTACAAACAGTTTGAGGCGGCTGCTGGGGCCAACGGATGGACAGGCAAGGAAAATGCCGTTTCTTTAACTGTGGCTTTGCGTGGAAACGCACTGAACGTCCTGCAAACAATCCCAACAGGACAAGAAAATGATTACCAGTTGTTAGTGTCTGGATTGGAGATGAGATATGGAGACGCGCATCTTCAACAAGTGTATCACGCGCAAGTGAAGAATCGTATCCAGAAGAATAGAGAAAGCCTGCAGGAGTTTGAAGCTGATGTTGCGCGGCTTGTCCGATTGGCGTACCCTACGGCACCCGATTCATTTCTGGGACAACTGGCTGTGCAGACCTTCATTGATGGGTTAAGAGACGGAGAAACACAGCAGTCCTTAAGGCTGGCACGACCAAGAACAACTGATGATGCGCTTGCTCACGCCTTAGAATTTGAAGCTGCAAAACAAGCGTCCCGAGGTCACGGGCGTGTTCGGGCCGTTGTGGAAGAAGAAGAAGGTTCTAAAGATCATCTAGAGGAGTTAGTACTGAGAGTTCTTCGGAAGGAAGAAAGCCGTAAGAAGAATCATCAAGAAGTTCGAGGGCCTCGTTGTTGGAACTGCGGCGAACAAGGACATGTAGAACGCCGTTGTCCCAAAATAAGAAAAGTACAACCGTCGGAAAAGTTAAAAGGGGTTGGCAAGAGGGGGCGAACGTTGACTGCGAGTGAAGATGCCCCGGAGATCACGATCCATACCGTAACATCAAAGAATAGTAACGGCAGTTTGTTTGTAGATGGAAAGATTGCTAACCGAACTGTTCCACTACTTATTGATACGGGGGCGACAAAATCCATCGTACGCCCTGATGTTCTACAATCAAGTATTAAATTGTTACCGACAACTACTCAACTCCGTACAGCAACAGGTGAAGTGATACCAACACGCGGAGTGGTGAAGATGAAGATTGGCATTGGAAGTGAAGAAAGTGAACATGAGGGGCTGGTAGTCGATATCACTGATGACTTCATCTTGGGAATGGACCTTCTGAGAAAATTTGGTTTTACGTTGGATTTGAAAGAGGGTGTTTTGAAGGTCGGTAACGAAGAACTTCCGTTGCACCCACGAGAAGATCCGGTTGTAAGGGTTTTGCTGACTGAAGATGTGATATTGCCGGGTCAAAGCGAGATGGTTGTTGAGGCAGGTTTGGATGGAGATCTTCGGGTAGGATGTGTGCGAATGATGGAGCCTGTCTGTGATAAGAAGATCCATAGTGGTATACTGGTGGGAAAAGCGCTGATCAAGGTTGGAAAGATAGTACCGGTGAGAATTATGAACGTTAATGTGGATCCGGTGACATTGAAGAAGAGTACCCTTGTGGGACAGTGTGTGCCAGTATTCCGAGTAGCCAGGTGTATGGCTGATGTTCCAAAACCAGCGCCCAAAGACCATGGTGGTAAATTAGTGGGTATGGTTACTAGTTCGTGCGAAGACCTTAACAGAACGGAAGTGAAAGAGGTACAGGGTTTGGTTCACCGATACCAAGATATCTTCGCTCTTGACGATAGCCAGAAGGGACGAACAGATATAGTAAAACATAAAATCAATACAGGCAACTCTATGCTTGTCCGTCAGCAGCCGAGGCGTCTACCTCTAGCAAGGCGAGCAGAAGCCGAGAAGATTATTACCGATATGGAAGAACAAGGGGTCATCGAGCCATCCAGCAGTCGTCCATGGGCATCACCGGTGGTCCTCGTCAGTAAGAAGGACGGGTCAACGAGATTTTGTGTGGACTATCGGCAGCTCAATAACGTGACCAAGAAAGACAGCTATCCCTTACCACGCATCGACGACACGTTAGATACCCTGTCTGGTTCACGATGGTTTTCGACTTTGGACTTAAAGAGTGGTTATTGGCAAGTTGAAATGGAACCTGAACACCGAGAGAAGACTGCGTTCACTATTGGTTCCGGACTATGGCAGTTTACAGTTATGCCATTCGGTCTATGTAACGCTCCGGCCACCTTTGAGCGTCTAATGGAGACCATCCTGAGGGGGCTGTCGTGGAAGACTTGCCTGGTCTATCTGGATGACGTGATCGTAGTTGGAAGATCATTCAGTGACATCTGAAAAATCTGGAGGAAGTGTTCCGGAGACTGCGTACAGCTAATCTGAAATTGAGTCCGAAAAAGTGCCACATATTCCGGAGGGAGGTGAAATATCTCGGGCATGTCGTATCACAAAATGGAGTGGCAGCCGACCCCGATAAAATCCGTGCAGTCCAAGAGTGGCCAACCCCAAAAGATAAACACCAAGTTCGTAGTTTTCTTGGATTGTGTACCGACTACAGGCGTTTCGTTCCTGGGTTTGCCAATATAGCGAAGCCTCTAACAAGGTTAACTGAAGATGGGCGCGAGTATGTTTGGAGCGGAGAGTGCGAAACGGCTTTCCAACAGTTGAAGCGTGCCTTGACAACAGCACCAATATTGAGCTATCCACGGACAGAAGGGAAATTCATACTTGATACAGATGCAAGTAATCTGGCCATTGGGGGTGTACTTTCTCAGGTACAGGATGGACAAGAAAAGGTCATCGGCTATTTTAGTAAGGTTTTGTCGAAAGCCGAAAGGAATTATTGTGTGACCAGAAAAGAACTATTGGCCGTCGTGAAGTCCGTTGAGCATTTCTACAAATACTTGTACGGACGGAAGTTTTTATTGAGGACGGACCATGCAGCGTTGAAATGGCTTCTACAATTCCGTAATCCTGAAGGCCAGGTCGCAAGGTGGATCGAGCGACCACAAGGATACGACTTTGACACAGAACATCGAGCGGGCACTAGTCATCGAAATGCCGATGCTCTTTCAAGAAGACCCTGTCCAACGGATTGCCGTCATTACTCTCGCTTGGAAGAGAGGGTTTGCCAAGTATTAAGAACTACCATCGTCAACGACAATTGGTTGCCGGAAGAATTGCAACGACAGCAGAAGGCTGATCGCGAACTAAAAATGGTACTGGAATGGAAGCGCGTGGGAGAAAGGCCTGCCTGGGAGGCCGTCAGCCCTCCTCCTTCAACAGAACGCTTAAAGCATATTGGGCCCAATGGGAGTCCTTGAAGGTGGAAGACGATCTCCTGAAGAGAGTACTGGAGAGTGAAGATGGCACCACCATTAGGACTCAGTTCGTGGTTCCAAGAAGCCGAGTGGCTACAGTATTGCGACATCTCCATGACGGTGCCTCAGGAGGACACTTCGGTGTGAAGAAGACTTTGGAGAAAGTTAGAGAGCGTTTTTACTGGGTCAATTGTAAAGAAGACGTGAAAGAGTGGTGCCGTAAATGCGAACTATGTGCCACGGGTAACGGACCCTTGGGGAAGCGAAGAGCACCTATGAGGCAGTACAATGTGGGTAGTCCTCTGGAAAGAATAGCTATAGATATTGCCGGACCATTTCCCGAAACCGACAATGGGAATAAATACATCTTAGTGGCAATGGACTATTTTACCAAATGGCCAGAAGCATATGCCCTACCAAACCAGGAAGCTGCGACTGTTGCTGACGTACTAGTCAAAGAGTTCTTCAGTCGCTTCGGAGTGCCAATGGAGCTGCATTCGGATCAAGGCCGCAATTTTGAGTCTGTACTCTTTGGAGAAGTCTGTCGATTGTTGGCCATTCGCAAGACTCGGACCACACCGTTACATCCGCAGTCCGATGGAATGGTAGAACGCATGAATGGACAATGGGCAAATATTTGGCCAAGGTTGTCTCCGATCATCAACGAGACTGGGACCAATACCTGCATTTATTCCTAATGGCTTATCGTGCATCGGTCCACGAAACAACCGGTCAGTCACCAGCGTCTGTGATGTTTGGACGCGAGTTACGGTTACCGTGTGATTTGGAATTTGGGTCTCCACCTATAGAGCAGTAGGTAGCCGGCAATGATTATGTCATCAACTTAAAGAAGAAGTTGGAGGATATTCACGATCGAACCCGAAACAATAGTCGAATCGCGAGTGACCGGATGAAGGCTACGTACGATGTGAGAGCCCAAGAAGGAGGGTTTCAACCTGGAGAGCTTGTCTGGTTATACAACCCGCAAAGACGTCGTGGCTATTCTCCAAAGTTACAGCGGAATTGGGAGGGCCCATACCAGGTGAAGAAACGAATAAATGACTTGATTTATCGCATCCAGAAATTGCCAAGAGGGAAACCAAAGGTGATACACTCCAATCGTCTGGCGCACTATGAGGGAAATAATGACGCAGTCCCGGATCGGGAAGATGAGGCTGAGGTGGCTATCAATACCGTAAGGCCTGGAGATGATCAGCCAACCTTCAGAGAATTTATGGCTGCGTTTTCTGGAACTAGAAAAGCGCGATTCGGAGTCACGACTGAGATGCAACAAGATCTCTTCCGGGTCCCTGGTGATTATTCCATTGCCCACTGTGTCTCCGAGGATCTCCGTATGTCCAGGGGGATCGCAGTAGTGTTTAGAAATAAATTTGGACGGCTGAATGAACTTCGAGAACAAAATCCCTCTGTTGGGAAATCCTTACGCTTGCCTGATCATGACCGATCCATTTACTACTTGGTAACCAAGCAGTTTTACTACCAGAAACCGAGTTGTGCCGACTTGTGGAGGGCATTATGGAACTTGAGGATCGAGTTGCTTACCAGGGGTATTAACAAATTGGCAGTTCCCAAACTCGGCTGTGGGCGGGACCAGCTGGATTGGAGAATCGTTAGAAACATGTTGGAAGTTGTCTTTAGAGGTACGGACGTCAAGATCTTCGTCTGCAGTTTTGATCCACAGCCCGCATTAAGGCCAACGAAGAGTGTAGACTGTTACTTCTACCGTAATGGAACGTGTAGTCGAGGTGAAGACTGTCGATATCGTCATGGCCCGTTCTACAGGAACCAGAGCATAAAACCTGTTCTGGGACAGAACAGACTTGAAGAGGGGGGCAGTGTAACAAGAGAGAAAAAGAAAGAACCTCTTCTCGAACAACAAATGGAATATTCTACGGCATTCGAGAGAATGACTCATCGCACCAAGCATGTGAACGAGACGCGTTTATTCTAGAAATATATAGTAGTTTCTAGCGGCTTCTAGTACGTTTGTAGGAGGGTATATAACCGACTTCGCCGATAAAAAGAGGCAGTCAACAGCAAGTCATGAACTGTGTATCGCGAAATAAATAGTGAATGTAAAGATAAATGTTGTATTAGAAATTCATAGTCTGTAAATAATAGTTTTAATGGTTTATAATCATAGCGTTAATTTATAGTGTATTCATTAGTGTTTATAAATAAATATTTCTTATTAATAGACGATTTAACCAGCACTTTTGTTATTATTTGAAAAAGAACGTTACAGTAAGAACAAAATTAAATGAGGCTTTTGAACAATTAGTTTTTATTAACTTAAATAGCTACATACACAATTCACCATGTATAAAAAAAGTTACAAAACGAAAACTTTCTTGTTAGAAAATTCTTTATTATAATAATTTTGTATTTTGAGGACTTTGCTGGTAATAAAACATGTTTAAAATATTACTAAGTTTCGCCTATCAATCTAGACTTTTTCCAGTAGATTTTTTATTAGTAAGAAGTTATTAGTTAAAAGTTATTGATCTGAAAATAACACAGAGCACATTTAGATTTGTGAACGTGTACAAGTTTATTTTTATTTTATCGTTATAGAGTTTCTTATTTTATTATTTGAAAATTTAAAAGTTCATTAGTTAGAATTTTTTATATATAATATAAAAGGTTCAGATTTGCCATTTACATAACCAAAACAACTTGAATTATTCTTTCCGTTATTTATATCCAGTCTCTATTAAATGCTCTACAACTGAAAAATATTTAACATTAGTTTAATGTTGCAGCAAAATTGGTTGATTTCATACAATGTAATCTGATTTTCTATCCACCTTAGTACTACATTAGTATAAATTATAATTGTTTTTATGGTTCAAGTATCAATCTTAAAAAGTCATTTTCCAAAAGAGATTTGAAAAATACTTAATCATTATATTGTCTATACTTTCTCATATTATAATTTATAGTTTTAATACTTAAAATAATATACCTTTCAAATGGAAACTGATCATTTTTTATTGTTTTTTTATTATACTACAGCAAATTTACAATCTACTTTTAACAAAAGTAATAAGTAAATGAGTTGATAAGGATGGTTTGACATGAGTAGGGCACCATCCAATGATGGGTCTCCACGATTTATTCAATAAGATCTTCTCTCTTCATTGTCTCTTCAATCTTCTGCCCTTGGCTGCATAATTCCTGATGACTTCCGAGATGAATGGAATATTGAGGTCGTGGTGGAAGATTAGATTGCTAACATACCAAGGTGCATCGGTTAGAATAAGCAAAGTCTTCGATTGGAAGGTCTGCAATACTTTCGTATTGGATGGTTTACTGCATCCTCACAGCTCGGTCCCGTAGGACCCTACAGGTATGAGAATGGTCTTACATAATAATAGCTTGTTTTCAAATGACAGTTGAGATGTACGTTCAAGTGAGCCAGAGCATGCTTTTAACTTTTAGATTAAGTTGCTGTCTTTGGGCTTTCCAAGTTAGCTTTTGATCAAGATGGAGTCCCAAGTACTTCACCTCTGTTTTTATTGGGATGGGTTGGTTGTAAATGGTGACTTGGGGACAAGTAGAGCGTCTCATAGTAAAAGTTATTTGGCTAGATTTGGAGCTGTTTACTTTGATCTGGCAACGGTCAAGCCAGTTTTGCAAAAGCTTTAGGTGAGACTGGAGGTTGTGAGATGCCAAGTCGGCACTGGTGTTAGATGTCATTATAGCAGTGTCGTCCGCGAAGGTAGCAATTAAGGTGTTGTTTGTGGTGGGAATGTCTTCAGTGTAGAGGAGATAGAGAAAGGGACCGAGGACACTTCCCTGGGGAACACCGGAGTTAATCGAATGATAGAGTGCGAATCTTCAAATTGGACTTGAAAGTGTCTTTGGTTTAGATAGGATTTTAGGTGTAGGAAGATTTGGTGGGGTAGCTTTATTTTGATTTTGTACAAAAGTCCGCAGTGCCATACCTTGTCGAAGGCCTGTTGTGTATCTAAGAATACCGAGGCACACACTTTTTTATCTTCGAAGGTTTCCTTGATGTGGTTGACTATTCTATGGCATTGCTGGATGGTTGAATGTCCTTCGCGAAAGTCAAACTGGTGGGTGGGAAGTAACTCCTCTGGAGGGGTTATTTCTTTGATTCTATACAACAGTAAACGCTCAAAAATTTTAAAAAGCAAAGGAAATAGGCTGATTGGCCGGTAAGAGGCTGCTTCTTGCGAAGGCTTCTCAGGTTTCGCGATCATGATTATTAATGCGAATTTCCATTGAGTAGGAAAGTGGGAAATGGCAAGCATACGATCATCTATTGTTGTCATGAGTACAATAGCTTTTTTTGGGGAGATGCTTTAGTATATCACAATGAGATCATATTCGGGAGCTTTATACGAGCTAGTTTGTTTTATTTCTCTGTGCACTTCTGCAGGCAAAATTGGTCTCATAGGTAAGAATAGTTGTCCGGGGGAATTTAGGAATTCCTCTATCTCGGTGTTAATGGATGGGTATGGATGAACACTTATGCAAGATGTTCTCCGAATGTATTTGCCTTTTCTGCATTTGAGCGAACTTCCATCTGGTTTACGTAGTGGTGGTATTTGAGTAACAAGCCTTTTCAGCTTTTTTGTCGCTTTCCATATAGTATGGTCATCTGACGATAGGGTATGGAGGTAGTACTAAAAAGTTGCATTTTTGTTTTCTTGTATGGCATTCTGAAGACGGTGAGTTAAATTAGTAAGAATAGTCTTGTTCCGAGGATTTTGGATCTCTGCCATTTAGCACGGGCTCTGCGGTTTTTCGCTACAAGCTGTCTTATATGTAGTGGTATATTGTAGATTTCAGGTACACGTTTATCATCATTTGGAGTGGCGTGCCAGGCAGCCTATTGGATAACTTTGTGAAATATTCTACAGTTACATCGATTTCGCTGGGTGTGGATATTTTATGTGATAGACTAACATTGTCGTTTATGTACAATTGAAATTGCTCCCAGTCAGTTTTAGCAGTACAAAGTTTTGATGATGTGGGTTTCCATATAAAATTTGTACTCAAGGTTATTATTATTGGGGAATGATCTGAATCGAAGTCGAAGTTGCTTTCTGTTTTAGTATAGATCTCGGAAATTCCTTTAGTGACGGCGTAATCCAATAGGCCCGGGATTTTGCGTAGGTTGGCCAGTCGGCCAGTAGGTTGGCTTGCCGGTAGATAAGTAATTAAGGCTGTGCTGTTGTATGGTATGGAAGAGTGCTATCCCTTCGGGTGAAATTAATCTGGCATCCCAGTGCGTGTGCTTGGCGTTCCAGTCTCCTGCAACTAAAAAGCGAGGTCCAAGTGGGAGGAGGAAACCCCTGGAATTCATCGACTGTAATGGAATGTCAAGGTGGACAGTAGACAGTAGAGAGAAAGAAATAAGTTAACTTTCACTAATGCAGTTTGGATTTTATTAGTTGTATAGGACGACAACTGATAGTGGTCTATTGCAGTTCTAATTATAATTGCCAAACCTGCAGGTGCTGTTCCATCCGAATGATTTGTGCAGTATGTATTATAATGTGGTATTTTTGTTACTGAGTAAGAAGTAGAATGACTTTCCCAGATAAGTACTACATCTATTTTATTGTAGTTTAGGAATAAGGTTATTTCTGACGCTATTCTTATTGAGGTAGCCATTAATTTGTTAATTTATTAATAACAGTGGTGAGCATGGTTAGGATCATGCTGTTCTGGTTTAATAATTGGAAAAACATATTTTTAAATTCACTCAGAAACGTAGTAAGTTTGTCTGTTATTTCGTCTTTATTCTTGCTGCAATTTATGAGTAGCTAGGAGAGGTCTGAGAGAAGTCATACCTAGTCTGAAGATTAGATGTTACTAATGGGTGAGTTATTCTGACAGCTAAATGTTTCGGTGCGTTCCTAGCTTTTAGGTCTCTGTATACAGAACACCCTTTATAGTTGGCGGAGTGGTCACCATTGCACAAGGCACATTTGGCCGGAGTGTCCCTGGTTTTCTTACAGGTGTGGCTGCTGTGGGGCCCTTCACATCTAACGCATTTATAGGACTTCGTGCAGTAGGCCTTGGAGTGGCTATAGGCTTGGCATCGTGCACACTGAATTATGTTGTTTTTAATTCGTGGTGGTTCTATTCTGATTTTAGTATTTTGTAAAGATTCCACGTTATAGACATCCTTATTGCTGGGTTGCGGCTCGAAGTCAACAAAAAACATTGGCAAAGGGATTCTGCTCACTCTGTGTTGGATATTTATTAGGTTTCTTACTGTTCTAGTTCCAGTAGTTCCGTAGTTCTAAACTGTGTAATTCATCCTTGATTGCTTGGAGGGGGGTTGAATGATGTAGAACCCGTATAACAATTCTGTAAGCTCGTTCTTGTGTAATTTGATATGTATGATATACAATTTTTTCCTGATTCAAGTGAGGTATTAGCTTCCTGTACGTATTCCTTTTCGTATTGATCTTTACCGTATTATCAGATAGTGACTTGGAGTAAAATCGTTCTTCCTCAACGACCTTGGTTAGGTTGTCAATCATGGCTTTAAAATCAGTAACACCGTAGATGTAAATAGGTGGAGGGTTAAAATCTGAGGATTTCGTTAGTTTCATTAGAATTATTGTAATTAGGGTTGTTTTCAGATTGAGTTTCAATGAGTACATGCTATCGGTTATTTGTGTTAATTGGAGATAATTTAATTCATGTATAAAAAATCCCATAAGCCGCGATACATTTGTCACTTTGACATCGGATAAAGTTAGCCCTAACTTTGCATCTGGATAAAATGTGTTTAAACTTCCATGGCTAACTTTCTCGAACCTGATTATTGTTTTTAATAATTGTCATTTTCAAGTTAATAAATGTGTTCTTGACTTCTTCATAATTACCTAGTTATTCCTTTTTATTATTCATTAAATTATCTCATCGAATTACGCTCGAGGTTTTTTTCTCCGGGATAAAAAAAGACCTCTCGTGTAATTACAGTCGACAAATTTTCAGTTGGTTTAATTTGTGACATACGTTTTTTTAGTGATAGTTTGCCAAGAGTGTTTAATGTCATTATGTTCTTGTTCTACTTCCATACCTTCATCGTCTTTGCTTTCGATATTATGGCTAACTTGTACAGGTTGAGAGAAAGCTGTCGAAGGAATATTATTATAGGTGGGTGTGCTTGTAGATGGAGTTTGAGTGAGATACTGTAGATTAAGTTGAGGTATTGGAAATTGATTTTGGAACATTGGTAGTAGGTTGGCGTTTAGTTGAGTTTGACTTATCTGATATGTGCAGTTTGGCATTGGCGGTAGCTGGTTTTGCATTAGGGTAGCGGTTTAAGATTATTCTAGTTGTATGGAGAATTATTGAGTGAACCGGGTATATTCCCGGTTGGGAACATTTCACTACATTAATATTACTAACTAACTAACTATTTAACAGTTGGATTAAACGAGAGTAGTTTATTGGTTTAAATATAAATTTAAAATGATCTCTAAAATTTTAAATGTTAAAAGCAAATTAACTTAATTAGCAAAATTAACTTAAAAAATTAACTCTGTGACCGCGATATTAGTTGCGTGCACACAGCTATTATCACTCGGCCGGCCGTTCAGAGTCGATAGCGGCAATAGACACGTCTTTATTCCATGAAAGTCAACTCGGACTTAACCGATCATTTAAGTTCGAAAATGCAGTAGTATAAATCTATTTTTTTTCTTTTCCAAGTTTTGAAAAAGGACTTTTTAAAACAATTACAAAAAACAAGTCTAGAAAAATAGTTGAAAACTTAGTTTGATGTTTTAAACACAATGTTTTAAACATGATAACCCTGCCCAATATTATAAATAAATAGATATACCAATTAGCAGTGACCCATGTTAATTCTAACTAATTTTCCATTTTACAGCTGGAATTTCCACTTTTTACCATTTCATAATTTTTCTTGCGGAATACGTCATTGTTTACAAGTACTTATCCCAATAATGATGCGATTGCTGTATCTAGAATTCATGTTTTCTCTTGATTTATTATATATCCTACTGTTACGATGTCCTTGTTAAATCTTCTGTAATATAAACAGTTGCTGTCTGCTAACTTCAGTGTTGTTGTAGTCAGTCGTCGACAAATAACACATTTCGCATACAGTGAGTAGTGATTTAGCTTATTTTAAGTGAAAAGATGGGTTGTTCCAATACACTCTTATTTATTGTCATATTCAATATGGTAAGTTGCCACTGGCCAACATTAATATGATCATTTGGATTGTGAAACATTTTCTTAAACATATAGTATTAAGAAAAACTGTTACGGACGTTCGAAACTGTTCGAAAATTACGAAATATTTAGATTTATTTGTTGTTTTTTGTCATTGTTTAACACCTTGGTTGAGACTTCATAGTTAAATCCTTAAGTACGATCAAAATGTTTTGTTTGGATTTGAAGATAATAAGTACTTGTCGACAGCTTTCAGACGTAGTGCAAATATCGTGTCAAGTTTTAGCTCAATTGAGTAGACAGTAACGTGAGAATAAGCTGCTACAAAATATATTTCATGTGTCTATATAACAATTTATTATCCGTGTTACGTTTCGTAAGGTGTGTTGAGCATATCTCGAAATTTTGGTATTTTAAAATCAACTAATCAGAATAATTAAATTTTGTAATTAAATAAATTGATTTACAGCAGGGTTCTTTAATTAAACATAAGTAAAGGGCTTGCGCTATGTAAAGTTCCATGATAGTAATAATTTAAAAAATTTAATTTAAAGTTTAAATTTTAAATTTTAAATTAAAATTTTCCATTATCAATAAACATATTTCTAAAAACACTTCCACATTCAATCTTTTTTTTGGAAGTGCAGTATGCTTTTCTATATTTTAATTAAAAATGTTATTGTTATGCAATTCTAGCTCTGTACAGTTTCCTAAATTTCTCTTATTGACTATTGCTTCAAACAAATTAGTTATATATTGTGAGTACTTTGCAATATTTTTTGTTTACTTGCAATTTATTATGTTGTAGGTTCTGTTGTACCTTCTCAACTAACTTCACAGATTTTCCCCTCTTAAAAGAATAAATATTCAAATTGATTGGAAAGACTTTCTGGTTGGGCCATTTTACAGTTGAATACGTTCTGGACATTCTGGTGAATGTTATTTCATTTCAGTGTATTTTCTGAGTACTCTCATATAAATAGTACGATGGTAAATCATTATCGACATATTATGATTACGTTTTTTTAAATAATATATTTTATCATCTAATAACCGAAAGAGGAAAAAACCATATTCAAAGTTCAAAGTAAAAGCACTATTATTAGCCTTGCCGTTCTTCTAACTTGTATAGCTTATTACAGACCTGTTTTAAAAAGTTCTTCATTTCCACATTTTCACTCAGGTAGAAGTCAACTAAATAAAATTAAGGATTCGAGCATCTTACAGACGTTTCATTAGATATGTATGTAACTAAAGGGAATAGCAATAGGTTGCTTATCTCTCATGACACAACAGAATGTTAAAAAATGAGAAGAAAACTTTATGACATTAACCTCCTAATTATAAATACAGATTACTGCAAAGATTACTATAAATCTCAATTTAATGCATTTTGGAAAGTTTTATTAAATGTGAACTTTGAATTTGTTAGTATTTATAAAGATTCAATTCGATTTAGTTTTTATTTATGCACATATTTTTAGTTCTGTCTTAAAAAAAAGATAAACTGGTTATTTTTAATTGTTCTTAACGTGATAAGTGATTTTTAGTTTTGTCACCTTATATCTTTATATTTTCGTTTCGTATTAAAACACTTTTTTCCCAACTAACGAGTTTTTCTCATTTTACACAGAATTAATAAGAGTCGCAGTATTTGTGAAAACTACGATATTTACCTTGAAGTGTTTTGATAATTAACGCGTTTTTGATGATATCGAACACGAAGAATAAGAATATGGCCATTAGAAATTTGCATCTCACTCGCGTTGCAGTTTAAAATCTTTCGGGTGGTCTGGCATCCACGCGCGACTTTCCAATGTTTCTGGCAACCATGGTTTAGTATCCCTTATGATGCAAAGAGTTATTAGAAAAAAGAATCAAGTGGTAAAAAGTATGTCACGTGAACTTTCCACTAATGCAATGCATTAATACATATCAATAATTTCCTATTGCGACTCTCTATCCATTAGCGGAATTCTAAAATAAGTTTTTTTTAATAGGCCTCGTCATTTATGACAAAATCTAAGTATTTTGATTTAGAATTTTTATAGAGTACCCTCCCCCACCTCGAGAAAGATTTGTAAATACGCCACTGGAACAACTAAAGTTACGTTATTTACCTAAGTTTGCTAGATATTTCTGTTTTATTAATTGGAGAACCAGAAATCAAAGTCTACTAGTCGTAAATCATTTTTTACGTTTTTCTTGAAAATTTTCTTATGTAAGAGTACAAATATTTATTATGGTTGAAAAGCGAATACAATACTCTATCGATTTCAGTAAAAAAATACCTATCACGTAATTTAAAAACGTTTGATGACGTCATCACGCTCACGCCGATTTAGTAAATACAAACTTTTCAGAACCAGATTATTGAGAATTTTATACCATTTAATAATATATATATATGGTTTATACCATTTCTGACTGAAAATAAAGTTGCCACAAAGCGGGGCGGTTTAAGTCAAACAGACTGTATAAACACCTCATTTTGGTCAGATACTTCAGTTCGAGTTGCAACAACATTCGGAGCTTAGAAACTTGTATTCAGGGAGGTTGTTTACTTAGCTTAACGAACTCAACTTCAACACTCAGAAAGTCTTAGAAACTGGCATCCAGGGATGTTGTTTACCTACGTTTTCTGACCATTATTTGCTATAATGGTCAGAAAACGTAGGTAAATAACGTCAACATTAAACTGCTGTTTAATGTTGAAATGCTGTATAGTGTTTAAGTTATTATGCAAGTGCATATTGTATAATTAACAACAAATAAATGCTTATTGTATTTAACAGTAAACTGTACATTTTGTCTTTTGTATTTTTGTATAAAGAATTATTTTAAAAAACTTTTCAACGTTAAGAAAAGTTAATTCGCAGGTAAAAGTTTGTGTATTTTGTTAGCATAAAATCAAAAACTTAAGCGAGAGATTAACTTGAGAGATATAGCAGTTTATCGCGGCAGAGATTGGCAATTCGCTGACGAGATGGGGGATTTACCGACAACATGTCCCCATGACAGAAACGACACATCGCATGTGGTTGTCAGGTCATTCACTCAATCAATATAGCCAGTTGAATGTTAAATAGTTATTCTATTGTCGTTTGTAGCTGTGCTGTTAATTATTTTTTAAACCACGAGATCATTTGAATTTATAATTAAAGTTGGCTGTGATTTTTAAATTAGATTGGCAACACTAACTGTTCACTTCACAGTTTGATTTGAATTGTAAAAGTGACGCTCCAAAATGTTTAATCTAGAACATAAAATTGCATAACCTCTAATTTACACAGCGAGTCAATTGGCAGGATCGCCAAACGTATAAAAAAATTCCCGCCTACTTTAATTTTAAATTTAAATGATCTCACGGTATTTAGCCAATACATACATACATAATCCATTCCCATTTTACCGCATCTTGCAGTGTAGGGGTTCTACACAAACTCTTATGGGAGTGCAACGGAGGTAATAGAGCTATTGTAGCAAGTATATTACGCTCCTCCATACTTTATCACTCATCCAACCTTCACCTTGTACTAAATTTTTTAAATTCAGCCGCAACCGAGTTTTGAACCCCTGTCCCTCTGATGAGAGGTAGGGTCTCTACCACATAGAACATAAATTAAATTAAGAATTAAACACTATTATTTTAAGGTAACTTACCGAGTAACTATTAACTTTCTTATATTATTAGGGTTACTTTACGAAAATAGAACTGTCTCAAATAGATGTTTATCCAGGTAAGATATATTTCTACAGGGTGAGTCTATGTAAGGTGGTCCCCATAAAAAATTAAATGGTTGCTCAACTATTAAAAAGTGTTTTATGGTAATAATCCTACATGGTGGTAGTTCAAAATGAACAGTATTTTAATTTTATTACATTTTATTTTTGCTTGGCGGCCATTTTTGTTTTGGCAAACGCAGCGACTTTTGCCTTTTCAAGGGTGTTTGCAAAAACGCGGATATGTCATCTTCTTTTTGTTCTATTGCAATGCAGTAACAAGCAGTTTTCTAAGAAAATTAAGGTCTACAAAATAGATCAGGTAACATGCTTACCTAATCTTAAGCCTTATGGACGAAAATACAAATACAAAAGTTCCAGGAATTCTTGAGGAAATTATTAGTTAGAAATGTTTCCTTGATCAGTTTTTTTGAAAATAGCAGTAAACAACCATTTCAAATGCATACAAATTATTTAGCACCTGCCTATAAACAACCAATAAGGTGAAAGTGGTAAATTTAAATAAGAATCTACCGTTAGATATTATGCCTGACCAGGCCATTCATTAAGTAAATTTGTAGTTTCTATTCAAATATATTCAAAAGGGGTTTCCATCCGGAATTATCTTACCCATACGGTATTAATATTTATTTAAATAGTAGTCTTCCCAAAGACCTAAACATAATGTTTTTACATAAAAAATTATATTGAAGTACGGTCTTGAACTTACTGTCTTATGTATTGTTTTGATTAGTCAGCAGTCGTATTCAAGAAGTAAAGAGTTCCAATACTGTGCTTTTATAATTGTTTATAGCGTGTTTTTACTACATTTCTGAATTTGTTTCATTTGACTTAAGTTATCGGTCCAAAATCCCAAAGTTCCAAAATCAAGTCTAAAAGTTATAAGTCCAAAACCAATTTTATTTATTTATTACATTTATAAATAAATGCTTTCTGTTTAGCTTCATGTTCAAGATATACCAAAGCGTAGTTTGAAATCGTGTAATCAATGTAATTAATTATGTATTGTTCAAAACAAATTTCCAAAAAAGTATTGAAAAAGATATCGTGGTACGATATGTCGTACGTTGTTCCTCAAAGAAATTGCAATAAACAATAGCAATAAAAAATAAACAACCAATTTTAAAAAATCAATATTAAGCAAAAAAAAAATTAATTAAAATGTCCCTTTTCAAACGTTAATATTTGAAAATCAATTAAATTTAGAAGTAAAGTGTATTAGAGAAAAATGTTAAGAATTATGAGCAGATTTCGAAAACGGAATAATATACAGGGTGTTCTATTTAAAAAAGTAATTCAAGAGGGTGCTCAGCCGCCATTTTGAAACTTTTAGCTGTCATTTTTTCATAAAAAATTAGGTTCTTATCTCCTGTTTAAGCCCTCCAAATTAGTAGGGGGGGAACGGACTTTAGACGCGCACTGTATATTTACTGAATTATATCCGTCATATTACCATAGAGACATTACAACTTAATGTTAATGTTTGGCATTTTTGCTTTGTATTTTTTAAATATTTTTTACAAATAGGAATAACATCCCAAGGTCCAAAACGTGGCGGATGAAAACAACTAGTTTATACCTGTTAGTATAAATAATTGTGACTTGTAGACCTAGTTCTTCTTTTGAAAAATCATCCCTGAAAATGGAAATTTATTTGAAATAAACCTAAAGGTTTGACTTGCATCTTCACACTTAAGGCTTAGGAATAGATAAAAATGTTATTGAACCTCTATTGTGTAGACCTTAATTTTCTTAAAAACTGCTTTTTACTGCGATAGAACAAATAGAAGGTAAACTTCTTGCCTTAGAAAAAATCATCATTTTTTGAATTTATCAAGCAACTAGTGCTGTACCACTTGATATGGATTGACCCTGCATTGAATTTTTGATAGTTAAAAACAAATAATTGGTAGGCTCCCTCAGCTGTTTGCCCGGTAGGCCCTATTGGCGCCAGTTCGACACTGCACACAGCTCGCAAGAAAATAAACCTAGCAAGTCTTTTGATGAGCAGGAAGGAAAGGTTTCCGTGAAACCTACAATAGGGGACGGTAAGCAAACTCTAATGACATGTGACGGCTCTAATGCAGAGACTAGAAATTAAAGCCAGTAGAACAATAAAAATACTGCAATATTGTATTGTCTTACCTTGGACAAAATTATTCTATAAAGTGACTAGAAATTCGGAATAAATACATACTTAGAAATCTTTTATACAACAGCAGTATGCAAAAATGATTCATCAGCGAATTTTATTCGCATTTTAGACTTCAAACATGACTTTTTGCTTTATAACAAACACTTTCACGGCCTGAACCCATTGACAAGGAACGACTTCCGGATATGAACTTCGGTATGGGGCTCTTCAGGAGAATAATTAAGACATTTAAAGGAATATCTGTATTTATCTCAGAATACAATTGCGAGTGAAACGTTGAGTGACATCGTTGTTTTGAATATGATATGATCCAAACCTAGAAGTCGTTCCTTGTTTATTCACTTATAACATTAATAAGAAGCAAAATCTCTTGTTATCAATTATAAAAAGTGACTTTTTCCCGGTAACGTAAAAATGAAAAAATACATTGTGCATAGCACATAATGACGAATTTTTCTTCGTTATATAATTTTTTCTCGTATAATATCTTTCTTTTTTATAGCAAA
Source organism: Agrypnus murinus (assembly GCA_929113105.1). Classification (NCBI taxonomy): domain Eukaryota; kingdom Metazoa; phylum Arthropoda; class Insecta; order Coleoptera; family Elateridae; genus Agrypnus; species Agrypnus murinus. Next base: position 17,316,673 of record OV816024.1, on the reverse strand, counting down.
TACTGACGATATGCTACCTATAAGTTTTCCCGAAGACTCAACAGAACCGGCTAGAAAAGATTTCTCAGCAGTAGGTAAAGGTTTAAATTGCATTGACAGCGTGTGTGAAGATGCTAAGGATTATCCGTACCAACACGTACGTAGTATGCTTGAAAGACAGAACTACCATAACAGATTTGTTCGTAATGTCGGTGGTACGCTCATTAGGCAAAAAAGATATACAGAGGATGAAGATGGTGAAGGGCTTTGTGGAACAAAAATCACATTGAGCTATCCAAAAACATTACTTAATCAAGACCGAACAGAAAAATATATTGTTAATGTTGATGGACATAAACAAGGAGTCGTGTTGGAAACTTGTATGTAAGTAAAGAAAGAACTTTTACGATAACAGTGCCTTTACGTAATCAACAATTTTTTTAGTTTAGTTTTATTTCCCCATTACTGTAATAAATACATAAAATATAATTATAATGTAATATAATAGGCACATAACCAAACAATGCAGACAGAATTGCCCACTACCAGTTACAAACGTTGCAAAACTAAAGATTTCTTGTAAAAAAAACCTTTATTATATATTAATAAATTAAACATTATGTATAAAGTATTACTACGTTTTGCCTATCAATAGAGGGTTTTTCAAGCAATTTTTTATTAGTGAGAAGTTATTAGTTAAAAGTTATTGATCTGAAAATAAATCAAGGTACATTTAGATTTGTGAACGAGTACAATTTTTTTTATTTTATCATTATAGAGTGATTTTCTTAGTTTATTTATTGAAAATTTAAATTTTCATTAGTTAGAATTTTTTATGTAATATGCAACGAAAACTGTTTTAGTGTAAACACCTAAACGTGCCGTCTCACGAGCGATTTTAAAATAGCCGAAGTGTACGGGGGACATTTAAAGATTAAATACTTTTCAAAGCACCAACAGTTCGTAGTTTCAATAATGTGAGACGGCAGGATTTGAGCTTAAATTGCAGTAAAAATGAGTTGATTTTGAGATTTCATTGAAGAGGAATAGTGAATTCAAAATCAGGGAAATTGAAGAAAATTTGGTAATAACGAAGAGAATTTGTCACGACATCATCGGAAATTGCAGGAAAATGAGATATAAAGGGAAATTTGTGGTGACAGATGATGTTAAAGAAGAAGAACGAAGTTAACTATTTTGTGGTTAAGCGGAAATCGAGAGAAATTGAGATAAGTTTAAACAAAACTCTAGAAACAAAGTTTTAACAATTTGTTATTTTAAAGCCCTAAAGATGATCTTTCTGCAACATTCAAAGAAGTTATTAACCTCTTGAGTTAGTTTCAATATTCAAGGTATAGAGATTAGAATTCCGTAGTTAAAGTTTCAAAATTTAACTAAATGTGTCAATTTAGGAGCATTTCAGGGCACTGGGGTCTAAGAAATCTATTTTCAAATGTTGAAGTTTTAGAATTTTTAAACAAGAGCCAGCTTTCATTTTCATTGTCAACAATTAAAACCAGTAATCAGTAATTGATAAGTTGAAGTATGATAAATATTGGGCCTGTTTCGGTAAAAGTGCACTAATAAGACTATCAATTTATTAATTTGATGAAATTAACAAAACTTCACAGATACATGGTTAATACTTGTATTTTTTGTTTTAGAACAAATGCTTCCTGTCGAACAGTCAGTTTCCCAATTGGATACGTCGACAAATGCGTTCAAAAATATTCCACAGTATGTCTTCTAGCAATAGGAAATGAAGAAAATGGAGAACCTGTTTTTGATACTTTTATTATACCATCAGCCTGTGTTTGCAACATAAAGTTGGATCGTTTTTCTAATAAGAAATAATAATAAATAAATGATTTATTTATCACAAGGATATTTAATAGTAATTAATAGTAATACTAATAATAAACGCAGTAAGCTGCACATAATGAACAAACATAGTAGTAAAAATAACGTATTAAAAGCTAATAACAATTATGTAGATATAAATAAAAATCACAAACTTGAACTATAATATCTGATCATCTTTAATTGGTTTTTAAATTTCGATTTAAAAACAGTAAGACGAGGGCCTGCATTTTATCTCCTGAGAAGAAAATTAAGTTCAGAAAAATAAGTTCCACGAACACAGACTCGATTTTTCTACAATTATTACAGAAAATGATGGCACATTTGCCCAAGTTAAATGTAATCACGGTGGAAAGTATTTTCGCTCACGAAAAGGAATTGACGTTCCTATTAGTAAGTACAGCCATGCATTGGACCTTGGAACTTTCTTCCCACCAAATCCCAGGAAGCTAGCAAAAATATATTACATTATTATTATATAATTATAATCGTTATAATTAAGTATATCGCATTTATATTATATTATTTTTAGGTGAAATATAGTAGTGGCTCTTATTCTGTTGAAAATATGAAAAATACAAATTCTGTACATTACAATGTCGTCGTAACTAATAACCTTTGAAAAATAAATGCTCTGTATTTAGATATTACTATGGAGATTTCTTTCCCACATGAACTGTATGAGATTCTGTTTAGGATAGGTTTCTTTGAGATTTTTTTAATACATAAATGTTAAATTGGTTAAAGAAGAGTAGACACATAGAAATAAATACACAAATAAAAAAAATAGAAAATAAAGAACACAGTATTTTATTTATTAAATCTGTTAAAGTAGCATCATATGAAAAGAAAAACAAGATAATATGAAATAAGATACGTAGTTTCCCAAAAAAGCTTCAGAAAGATTGACTGGTTTAACTTTAACTGAATATTAAATTACTGAAAATAAAAAATAAATCAATCTATCTGATTTTTATTTTAAATAAAATAATAAATTTTTAAATTAAAAGGAACAATTAAATCAACTCTAATATAAAAAGAAGAATTATTACAACAAATCTTTATAATTGTAAATTTTTAAATTCAGTCTATTACTTTCAGTCTTACTTTTAAATTTGGCGCAAATCAAAAATACATCTCTAAATTGACAGCTGCTTGGAAAGCTGATAGAATAACTACATCTTTCTTAAATTGTAATCTTAAATTGCAGATGACAGCTAACTTTGATTGATAAAGAAAATTTAAGGATCAACTTAAATTGTTTTTAAAAAATTAATTAAGTTTATTTTACTCGTATAAATTCTTTTGTAAGGTAAAAATATAGAAAAATATTCTTTAAGGTAAGAAAAAAGCTTGTATAGGCTCTTTCAAATATTATTTAAATTTCTTATACTACTTTTATCACTGCAATGTCAATTAACCTCATCTTTTTATTAACTTTATTTAAATCTAAAATTTGAGTAGCTTTTACAAAAACTTTTATCGCCTTCAAGATTTTATATATCTTTCCCTTCTGTGCGTTAGAGCTACTCAATTGTTTTTTTATCTTAGGTTATATTCATACTAATACAGAAAACACAAGAAAATGGTTAAATAAGGGCATCCATGACTCTCAATTGACACTTAAATTATTATTTGCAATTACAATAATCATACTAAAATCCAAAATTGATCAAAAGATAGAAAGGAAGCCCTAATTTCCCTGATTACAAAAATATAAAGCACTTTAGGTCTAAAGACAAATTGACACTACAATACATCTCCAATAATAAATATCATTAACAAAATATGCAATTATTTACTACAAATATGATTAGATACACAAATATGATTTATTAGCTGCTTTATCCCAATATACACCTGCATTACAGGTTTAACTAACATTTTATAATAATTTTAGATCATTTAGAACTGATTATCCACATAAAATAACATGAATACAATCTCCAACGATTATCGCACATATGAAAGCAAGTTCGTAGCACTTTCAAAGAACCATGGAGTTAAAAAATGAAAGAGAATTAACAAAAATAATAAACAAAACCAATTAACATAACAGTGAAAAACTATAACTACCAGCAATTCCTGGTAGTTATTATTTTTCTTTTGTTTATAGTTATGTAAACATCTTCATAATAACACGTTTTATTATTTGATAGATAAATTTAAACAAGTATGCCAGCTAATACAAAATAAACTCAAGAAATTCATGTACGAACTTCCAACGTACCAAAAAAGGCAATAATTAACTTTATCAAAGTAGCAGGAGCAGGAGATAATTTAAGTGTTCGGGAAATACTATGAATTTTTTCAATTCCAATTGTAAAAGTTGTAGGGTTAAGTTGTTTTAGTATAAGCAACCAGAAATCATTCTTAAAAAGAGCATCTTGAAAATTCTGTTTCTGAAGCCTCAATCGAAATTGTTCGATTAAATTCAATGATTGTATTATTAGGACGAACAGATGCCTATATTTCCTTGTAATGAGAATAGATTAGGCTTCCCATTTAAAAATTTGATTGTAAGTTGGTTAGCTTCAGCTGGCGGTGTTAATATAAATAAAATTATCCATTTATAATGTTTTGAAACGCATAGCGTGAATGCATGCATAACTTAATTGCTTCATGAAAATGCATAATACCTATTATCCTTGCTCTACTTGATGATCATCTGATCATAAAGTGCATACTTTGATAATACTATGCGATAAGTATTGCTCACTTAACCATGTACTTAGCATTTATTTATCTTTTCATATATTCATAATTGCAGAATGTCGCGCCGTCCGTTGTTTGTTTTGAATAATTGCATTTAACAGACACTTTTATCCCATTTTGTTATCGACATACTATACTCAAATTGGTTCGTGTAACTTTATTGATTACTGTTATGCTATAATAACTAGCAAAATCTTCAATCTTGAATAAATATATAAATAATAAAGAACTGTATTGATGGCGCTTTAAAAGCGTACTAATATTTAGGTACAATTATAAAAATTTATTATTCAGTACAAAATTTCCCTTTACAGCAACACTCACGTTCCCTTTAGGCAACACAAAGTGTGTTGGATATAATTTTTCATGGTAGTCTGTACGAGTTGTGCATTTACTTCGCTTTAATTACCTTTGCGATCAAGTATTTTAGCGTTTACTATCTCCAGCTTTACTTTGTGGCATTAAATAATCAAAAAATAAAATAATTATAGGTTGGGTATCAAAAATATATCCAATTGACGTAAAAATATGAAAGCAGTTTATATAAAATTACGTTGGTAGTCTAAAGTGGTAAACACTGCGTTTCATTTTTATCCTGGATGTGGGGTAAATAAGAAACGTAAACGGAAGAAAGTGAAACATTTACACAAACAAATTTAAGTAAACAAAATCAATATTCTTACATATTGTCATGATATTTGACATACAATATAAAGAAAACACCCACTCAATAGGTTTTATCAAGTTTAAATGGGATTTTTCAACTGAGACGTTAGATGGATTGCCTAACCTCAAGGAGAAAAATAATTATTTGAGTAGATTTTTTTATGACGCCAAAAAAGGTTTTATTTTAATAAACATGCACACTAGAACACACTAGACAGTAAAAGGATATTTTTAAAGTTGATTTTCCTTAGAATTTAGGTAGTTTTTCATTTTTCAGCTTGCGATGTGAGACAATGTCATAAATGGGCAGTTAAAAGAAAGTAAAAGCCATAGTAAGGCAAGTATTAACCTAGAATAGACAAAGTGTGTTGTAATGGAGGTGTATACAAGTATTAACTACTTTACCTGAGTTATTTATAAGAAAGAATTATGTTTCAAGTTAACGAGATATTAATATCGTTAATTTTTTTCCTTAATATTGAGAATTTTACAGCTCGTGGATAAGATATTTTGATGCAGAATTGTGAATCAATTTCTTAATCACAAATTTGAAACTCGAATGTTGGGGCTGCTTTTTGTAGATGATATCAGTGGAATAAGATGCAAGTTTTTGCGACTTTGCATTGTAATCTGAAAGAATGTGATTTAACATAGATTTTCATTTTATTAGCATCACTAAAAGTATGTAAAGAATGTTTCTTAGGATGTAAGGTTTAATTTTCTCAAGATAGAAATGTGTAATAGGTATTTTAATGTAATTAATTTAATTTTTAGTTATCTAATAGTTGTGAAAAAAATGTAGTTTGGTCGACATTCAATAGTGGTCTTATTTTGCATTGGGAACAGGACTATTATATACCATTACGTAGGGAAATTTTTAAGCTACCCGATTATCTAATTTTTTTAGAGAATCACTGTAGTTGTCAATTGTTTCGAAAAGGGTATAAAAAGATCAGGCATTTTATTAACAAACTCTCCTAAAATGATTTTTGAACGACAATAATTTCTACTATTTTAGTAAACTATACTTTTTGCTTTTTTTCTGGGCATTTTCCTTTTAGTCCTCTTAGCAAGAATAAACTTTTCTTCTTGTCTTCACAACTGGAGTAGGTTTCGTAAATTTCTTGCCGCTTCTACTTTTTCACCTGAATACTTACTACCTTTCTTTTTATAATTCCGTGACATAGTTACTGTTTTCAACAATAAGTAACATAAAATGTTAAAAAGAAATGAGAAGTAAATCCAATACAATCCACATAAAAATGAAAGATAACTGCTCTAAAAAAGTGTAGATTTTTTGTAGCCACGATTTCACATCCTAAGAAGTTATGTATCCAGATAGAATGCAACCAAGTTTCATCGCATTCTGTAGGGAATCATTTGTAGTAAACATGTTAAGAAATTACTGACAGTACCCTGATCTTACAGGCATATTCGAATGTAAAAATCTGCTTTGACGGTTTTTCAAGCAGTCTCGTGGCACAGAGGCGCAATTTATTTTGCAAGTCGTCTAATGATGTAGAAGGTTTGGGAGTTACTATGTATCTGGTATTAGAAATAACATTTTCAGCACGTTTACTGCTCCCTGGAGAAAAGAGAAAAACAACGATCCAGTTGTAATTTATCGATGCAGATGAGAATTTACTGGAGACTAAAAAGCATTTTACAGCGTTTTATCCAGTTCTAAATTAAAATTCAATGATGAACCTATTTATATTGATAGATACGAGTATTATTTTTAATAAAATCTTTATGTGAGGCTGTATTAGACAGGAAATTTACCTTGTATTTTAATAAATAAATATTTAAATAGTTTCGCAGTTCTTCTTCTAATGTAAAGAAGCTAAATATTAACATATTATTATAGATTTTTCTTCGTAAAATGTAAAAGTCTATTTTTAACACCGTCTAAGCCCTTATAAAGTACTAAATAGTATTAAATCTCACATAGCCATGAAAGGTAATTTTTAGACACATTAGATGTGTCTAGAAAACACAGTTTCTTCAAGAATTGTTTTGATTACAGTGCGCCTCCATTTTGTGAATTGTAAAAACGTTGTCTTGTAGTTGTTCGTTAAACGTAACAATTTAGTTGAAATTTAATACATTGTGGTTATTAAGAATTGTTTTGTATTTAACTATCGCTGTGGTTGGAAAATCTAGCGAATTGATAGAATTTCTATTGTTTGCACATGTCCTTGTGTAAATGGAGAAAAGTAAATGCTTAAGTAAACCTTCTACAATTTAGAAGATAAGATATTTCTCTAGTTATTCTTGTTCGTTTTCTAACTCTGGATTGCTGGAAGTACAATTTTCCTCATCGTTTTCGCAATCATTTATATCGCTGGCAATTTCTTCATACCATTGATAATTTAAGAACCTGGGGTTTCATAGACTGCTTGACGCTCATAACTGAAAAATAAAAATCTAACTAATTGATGCATATATAATTATAAATAAATATAGTAAAGATCAGGTTCTGAAACCAAAATGTAATAATTACATCTAAGAAGCTGTTGACTGATCTACGGTAGCCAATTATGTATCCTTGGATTTATTATTTACTAGGATCTAACTGCCCCATTTTTAAATACTTTTATTAATTTCAGAATTAGTTAAATCATAGTGTAATGTTAAAAGCCAATATCGCTTCTGGTGAAAGACCATTGGTTAAGCTTAAGTTTACAGAAACACACTTGATCTGAAGACATCAATGACACAAGAAAGACTATCAAATTATACTAGTACAATTAAGGTTATAGCTTGATAAAATAATAAAGCTACCTTTATTTAAGACCTATCGATACATGTACAGCCATGGATTTAAATATCGTCACGTTATTAAAATAGGTTCTGGTGCAACGATGGGTCGGATTACGCTTCTAACCTGACTTAGGCCTCCTAAGACTTACTGTACATTTAAAAGTACAAATCTTAAATTTGTAAATTACATAATAATAATACGTTATTTCAAAATAATAACTTTAAGCCAAATTCTTATAATCTATGTGTGATCTCCACTCTCCAGTAGATAATTACTTTGTACAATTCCATCCTTTTCAAGCGTTTATTTTTTACTTAGTCGTTTTAAGATTTGTTTGCAAAAGGGGTAAACATCCTATTGTAACTAACCACATATCCACCTTATTTTCATTTCCATACTTGTTTCAACATGTGTAAATATTGTCATAAGAATTTAAATACGCTTTTAAAGGTAATTGAGGAAGATCCCGCTTAACTAATTGACGTCATTCAAGATGTGATTGAACCTAAGTCTATAGACAAGTCTGTTTAAATTGCTGCAGTGCAACAACTTTGATAAGAATTTACGAACCTATAAATTTTTAAGATAATAATAAATTAATTTTGATATTCCATTTACAAGAATATCAATAATATTTGTTTTCCTAATTTATATTGAATATTCCTAAAACTAACATAAACACGTTTATTAATTCTAGATCAATTATTTCTAATATAATAGAATACTATACATTACATCTATACCCATATAAAACAGAAACCACCGTATGCCTCTATGAGTTTTTAACAATACCAACGATTTCTATTCAACATCTGTACCGTAAGATTAACGCACAGACGAGTAGTTATAATAGTAAAATACCTCATGTAAAATAATATACAGCGCTATTAAATTAAATTGCAAAATGTGCATTTCCCTATGTTGCATTTGAAAATAATCGAAACAAACTGTTATGCACACATGGAACTCTAAAGGAACAATTATAAACGTGATAAATCTTTACTTTAATTATGGCTCTTATTAAATAGGGTAGTGGAAATTTAATAGTTCATAGATGAATGTAATGTCTGATTTTATCTTTTTGTAAGATTTAACAGCTTACAGTACAAAGAAATAAGTGAATTTGCAATATTTATTATCTTATTTAACAATAGTGCTGCTAAAATATTTAGAACCTTTAGTTAGAATTTTATTTCATTCGAAATAACATTAAAAACAATTTTAAAAAACAAAAATATTGTTCTCCTTAAAGTAAACAGTAAATTAGTTATCAGTAAGTTATTATAATAGCTAATTTTTTGGCTTGTACATCTGCCTAAAAATAATTTTACAATTGTATAAATAATTGTATAAAATTAAAAAACTATTTTTATGAAACCACATCTAAAACATATTTTTAACATCTTCATTCACAGTGTTTCTACTAAATTAATTCTTAAAAATTAAAAGAATATCTACCAGAATCATGCTTATACGCACAATAACAATTTGAAGGAACATTAAATTGATCGACAACAGTTTGCCCACTTTTCGATAACGCTAGTAATTTCCGAACGCTGTATGCTTGCTTGCAAATTGTGGTATATCCAAGCGGAGCAGCGCACCCTAATTTGCATGGTCCATTGGGCCTAAAAATCAAAATATTGTGTTAGGCAAATGTAGCATTTGGCTATATCGTAACTGTATATTATGTTATGTAAAATGCCTATGACATCCTTCAAAAGTTTCAAGAAAATATCAAACTTCGATTTAACAAAAGCTACGAAACTTTAAAAAGTTCTTTTGTAAATCTTGTTAAGCTACACAAGTCAATATGAAGGGTTAAGGAATCTTTTATCCTGGTAGGAATATTTACTGAAAATATATCCAACATACCTGACACATTTTTCTATCAGTATTCCTTGAACATAATCATCACTACCTTGATTTATGATGTACCGCCATTCGTTATTTCTATTTCGTGCAAGTTTCAGGAACTTTGTCATTTTAATCGACTTACATAAATTTCCATCATCCTCTCCATTTCTATATCCTACTGGAATTTCATCTATTCCGTATAAGAGATTTTTATATTTATCGTCTTTATTTAGAACACACTTCAAATATTCATATGGATAATCATCGAATTCCTCGCAAAAGCCATCTGAACATTTAGGTTCGTTTTTTATTTCGGGTATAGATCCACAGTCATCATCGCTTGGAAAGATAATTATGCGATCGCTTTTGGTATTTTGAAATTCTAAAATAAAACAATCTTATTAAAATTATAAAACATTTCGTAAAGTAGTAGGTGGTAGTACCAGCAGAAATTGTTTCCAATTATTCACAATTTGTACAATGACGACTATTTTTATATACAAGGGTAACTGATCAAAGTATAAATCTGTAATGATTTAGAACATATTTTCCTTATCACCATGTATAGTCGCCCCTTGCACTCACATTACATTAAAAATACTAAATTTTGTTATATTTTAGAGTAATTTTGTATTTCGCCTTTGGAATCTTGTTATTTTGAGGAATTAACCCAAACAATTTTTGAAAGCCCCTTCTTATTTTATTCAGGGTGTGATTACCTAGCTTTAATTTTGTTCGTTCGACGTTTTCAATCTTGGGAAGTGATTTATTGCCTGCCGTATTCGACCACGCAGTACCATTAAAGTTCATAGAAAAGAAATACAGAGAAAGGGATATACTCTTAAGGTTTGTTGAGCTGTTGATTTAATATTAATTAGATTTAACATTGTAAAGTTGATTTATTCATTAGCCTTCAGCTACTCAGATTAGCTCGGAAGTCTTTTTTTTAATCGTATTGATTAAATTATTTTTTTATATTATAAACAATTCTAGTACAATTAGGTAATTGAATTTATATTTAACTAGGCTTTATTTGGAAGCATAGGCGCCCGCAGAAATTGGCCAGGGGGGGCAAGCCTAGAATGAACGGCATGCTAGGGGGGGGGGCAAGCCTAGAATAAACGACATGTTAGGGGAGGCAAGCCTAGAAAAAAAGGGCATATTACACAAAATTCTCAATAAAATTCAAATTGTTTAACTTCCAGGGGGGGGGCAATTGCCCCTCCTTGCCCCCTCTTCCGGGCGCCTATGTTTGGAAGATCAGCGTTATTTTTCTAAATAGAAAAAACAGTTTTCATTTTATTTATGTATTTCTTTTAATGATCATTTGATAACTTGAAGGCCAATAAAATTTGAAATAAAGAACGATTAATAAAAAGTTTCACAATATTTATTAAACTATTTCCTGTCAATTTTTTCGACAGCTAAGCTGTCATTATCAGAGGTAAAATGAATATAAACAAACAATCTGTTTATTTATTAAAGATACCCTGAGTTTGTGTTTGTATATGTCGAAAGTTTCTAAAATATCTAATTTGTGTTTATTACAAAAAATGTAGGAAGTTGATATTATCTTTGGGGAATCATTGTATGATACTGTTCTAAAAGGCATTTGGCGTAATTTTAAAACAGAATCAAACAATAACTTCCCAAAATAATATCAAGTTCCTACATTTTTGTAATAACAAACGCAAATTAGATATTTTAGAAGCTTTCGATATATACAAACACAAACTCAGGCTACCTTTAATAAATGAACAGATTGAGCTCAGTAATTCTCCGTTACTGGAAGTGATAGATATTTAATTTTTATTCTTTTTATCTTTTTTATCTAGTCATCCATTTTTTGTATTACCTTAGCGACATGTTTGTTTATATTCATATTACCTTTGACAATGACAGCTTAGCTGTCGAAACAATTGCCAGGTTATATTTTAATAAATATTGTGAAACTTTTATTAATCTTTATTTATTTCATGATTATGGATTTCCACAAAGTAAGGCTCGAGACAGTTAAAGCCAATAAAATAAGTTAAAACTATCTCTCATGTTTATTACCTTGCCTTTACAGTTTATTGCACACTGCTAAGCCACACATATTACAGTTATTAACACACTAACATCGAAGAATAAAAGAAAAGTGAAATAACCACAAAAGTATTATCACAGAATAAAGGCAAACCAAGCTGAACCAACAAAGAAGCATAAAGTAACAGCCCAAGACTAAAATAGAGTGGCGATCAACAAACATTTCTATTTTTCTAATTATGGTATACAGTAACGAACTGACATATTAAAAAAATAAACTCTTCTAACTCATTATAACCAATTCAAGAAAATAGTTTATTGCTTGTCAAAATTTAAATTACTTGTATGACTTGCCATGTCCTATAAATATTCAAGGGCAGACAATAACTGGGTAATAGAGTGACTACATTTTGTTTTATGTCTATGAATTAGAGGCCTCTACTTGGTCTGGTTTTTTAAATTTACTAAAGAAAGTCTCAGTTAGTAGTATAGGTACCAATTTATCAATGAACCATTTAAATGTAACCGTTTTTAACATTACGTTTTTTAGTTTATGTACATTTAGCATACACAAAAAAAGATTATTCTTTAATTTTATTACATTAATAAGTGTTAATATTCTATGTTGATTAGTGTTTGTTTAACTCCACGTACTGGGTTTCCTAAGCATAAATAAACAGTTAATTTTTGGAATCAAATCATGTTTGATTTGAATATAATTTCGAACCTAGTGACGATGCAAACACTTTTATTTGCGCTACCTTTTAATTCTTGCAATTTTTCTGGGATCTGATCTTACGACCAATTGCACTGGTTGAATTAAATATTAGCATTTCATCGACCTCTTTAAAATATTTCCACATAAAGGGCTTTACTAATTGTAATTCCAAATCCATTTATTTGTATAATAGTGGTAAGTTTTTCTTTATTAGCAATTAATAAAATTTCCATCGCAGAATAAATTAACACTTGATTAATTTGAAGTACTTGTTAAATAATAACTTAGATTTATTGAACTGTCTTAAAACTTTAAACACTATGACCTTTCACAAAAATAGCATTAACCTAAAAATTTTAACATCGCTTTGTTCACATTTCTAACTTAAAACATAACCTTAAATTACATTATGCTCTCCAAAAAGTTGTGCACTTCTTGAAAGATTAACTAGAAGAGAGTTTGTTACAAAAATGGCTGTGTGTATATATGATTTTGGCGAATCAAATCAATATGATACAATTTTTGCATATTAGAAAAGAAACTTGACAAGTCAATATACATAACCAAATTATTGTTTATAAATTTTAATTAACACAAAATATAAATAGATGATCTTATAGATAAAATAATTCCAATCTAATGGTATATTACACTTATGTTTTCATTACAAAATCAACCCTCTTTTGAATTTCGAAGACATCCATATCTCCTTAAGACTTTTATTAACTTAATTACTTAAAATTACATTTTCACACCTTCCTATCTTCACAAATTCAAACATTATATCCAAACAAACATTATTTGCATGTTTTTAGGCATCAACAATATGAAAATTCAAGCCAATTACAGTATTTCAATGTACGTTCCAAAACTGCAACATTTAGTTATATGTTGTTTAACTGATATCATTAATAAAAAGCAGCCCCTACATTTAAGATAGTTACAATTATGTGTTACTGAAGCAGATTTACAATCCTCGACCAAAATTACTTAACCAAGAGCTGTAGAATTCTGAAATACTTATGCAGAAGCATTATTATAAGAATTATTAAAAGAAACTTATGCGACTGAAGAATCTCGTTAACATGAAAATACATTTTTTACTATTAAATGCTCAGGTAAGGTAGTAAATACTTGCATACCTCCCCATTACAATGCATCTTGTCTGTTTCAAGTTATATCTTACATTTACTTTGACCTAAATTTAATTTAAATACAAAATTAGATAATCATCTCCCACATCGTTAATGAACAAGGAAAATTAACTAAATTCCATCGAAAAATCAGTTTTCTAGATATCCTTTATCTGACTATAGTGTACTAGTGTGCATGTTAATTATAATTAGCCATATTCAACTTCATAAAAGACAAATAACTCAAAATTATCATTTTGAAATTCGTTCTCTCGTTTACAGGAATAAACGGTGTTCGATAGGCTTGTTGTAATACCCAATTGTAATAATTAGATTCAATATTTTATAAATCACTTTTTCTGTCTTTTTATCAAAACGAATTTTAAAGTCATATCATATATTTTCATAATGTAAAATCATTACTTTGTATTTTTTTATGCACTGGCATTCTTAACTCCACGTGTATCCTGTGGAATTTGATATAATGCGATTCCATGGGAATCGCAATCTTGCATTTATAATAGCAAGCAACTCTTGAAAGAACAATGTAACTCTTTTAAACTTTTAGTTTAATAAATGTTTTGAATTTCTAATTGGTTATCGTTTTATTTATTCAGTTCTGTAAGTAAAACCTCAATCAAGTGGTTCACAACAGGTTATTGGGACGCGCTAAAGATTGATCTGCACTATTGCGGGATTTTGTTAAAACAAATTCTGCGGTAACTCTGTTGCAATATATATAATCACAGTACAGTAAAAATAATATTGAGCGCAATCTATGAATGTTAATTCCATTTTACTGATGTTTCAAAAAATATAAAATCTAATATTCTACCTAAAATTATCAGAAATATATTAACACGAATATTAAACCTAATTCGTCAAAATTACAGTCACCTTTAAAATATGACACTGCAATAACAACCGCTAAAAACTACGTCATCAACTACCAGTAGGTATTGGGCCACCTGGGCCAGACATTTTTGCGGGGATGCAGTCGTCGTTAAGTACGGAATCTGCATTACCGACATTCTGTATTACCGGCATTTGGTTCGTCACTCGGCTAAATGGCAACGCTGTTGCTAGGGGAAAACAGGTGGCGCCGGTGTCGTTTTTGTACCGACATTCTGTATTATCGGCATTTGGTTCGTCACTCGGCTAAATGGTAGCGTCGTTGCTAGGGGAAAGCAGATGGCGCCGGTGTCGTTTTACGTGATTTTTGTACCGACATTCTGTATTATCGGCATTTGGTTCGTCACATGGCTAAATGGAGTTAGTGTTACTAGGGGAAAACAAAGGGCGCCAGTGTCGTTTTACGTGATTTTTGTACCGACATTCTGTATTATCGGCATTTGGTTCGTCATCATGAAGAAAGCTGTATTACCGATTACGGGCGTTCTACTGATTGTTAATAGGGGGAGCCAAGGTTTATCATTTTATATTAATAAATTTTACCGATTTCTTAAAATAATTATCGTCGTCAT
Organism: Agrypnus murinus; assembly: GCA_929113105.1. Classification (NCBI taxonomy): domain Eukaryota; kingdom Metazoa; phylum Arthropoda; class Insecta; order Coleoptera; family Elateridae; genus Agrypnus; species Agrypnus murinus. The sequence goes on along the minus strand of OV816024.1, from coordinate 17,301,469 downwards.
TAATACTTTAATTACATATAATAATTTAAGATAATTAATTCAGCATTACAAATGTTTTCATCGTTTATGCTATTCTCCTGTAATATCTCATGGGTAATGTGTAAAGAGCGGAAAATATGCAATGTGCATTTTATGATGTTGATGAAATAAGAATTATTTGTAGATTCAATTAAAATGCCTAAAACCTAAAATTTAAGGCTTTAATATTATTGTTTATTGTATATTTTATATCAATAAATGCGTTACATATAATAATAGTAATTTAAGATAACTGATCCAGCATTAAAAGATTTTAAATTCAGCTTTAAACACAAACCGCGGACCTGCGCGATATAAACGAATTTATCCCAACTACTACTCGGCGCTCATCTTGAAACCCCTACCCCTAGCGTTTAATGTCTTATTAAATTACGTTAATAAATACACAGGCTCTTGAATCACGTTCAGGGATCGGACTGGTTTCTAACACTAATATGTGTTAGTATCAAGGGCTGAATTAACTACATAAAAAGAGAAAAACTAGTTCTAATGCGGAAAATGTATAGACTTACCCCTCCCAGGCGTATCACATTTAAATTAAAAACGGAAAAACAATAAATATTTACACTTTTAACCACCTCACCTCACCAAGAAGAAGAAGATTGAATATCCAGTATAAACAGACACTTTTTAAATTTAAAACCAGTTATTATTAATCTTTCAAGCCATTGTTATATACCACACGCATACAGCGTATAGAAATGGACTGACGTGAAAAATCGTATTTCAAATAGGGGAGAAGGGGGTACCTTTGAACGCGGGGGACATTTGAACATCTTCAATTTTCCCGCCAGATAAGCTGTTACGAAGTTCAAACCGCATATGCTAGATGTCCCCACTTAGGCTAAATACTGACAAAAGTCTTTTAGCCATTTAGTGCGCATTGAAAAAGTTTATTCAGCACCAGTGTGTTTTCAAACGTGGTATGTAATAACGCGAAATCTACTTCGTAAGGATTTTGGACGGTTAAAGAGATTCTGGTAAGTAGTCTGGTGTTTGTCACATTAAAAGTGATTGTTGTACAGTAGTTGACAGTATATAACCTTAAAAACAAACTAACGAAAAAAAACTTATTGGCCTAAACATGCACGGATGTCCTTTGGGGCAGCTTTGAACATCAACAAAGGGGCACTATTGAACTGTTCAAAAGTGCCCCTTTTCTTGTAAACTTTCTTTGAACAAGTTAATAAAATTCTTGTTCTTATTGCCCTAGATTAAAATATTATGGTGCGAACATATAAGAAGAAAAAAGCAAAACCAGATGTCATAGAGGACGACATGAAAGCGGCCATAACGGCCGTCAAAGAACAGAGAATGTCTTTACGAAAAGCAGCAGCAATCTATGGTGTGACTCACACGGCCTTGTATTATAGATTGAAAAAGGATAAAGAAGGTAAACAGGAAAATAAAAATTATGGATCGAAGTTTACAGCAAAACAAGTTTTCACGGGTCAGCAGGAAGCCATGTTAGAAACATATATTCTGCAATCTTCAAAAATGAATTACGGCTTAACCTACGTTGAGATAAGAAAGTTGGCATTCAGCTACGCAAAATCACTTGGATGTGCCTATCCAAACAATTGGAACAAATCAAAGATGGCTGGAGTTGATTGGTTACAAGGATACATGAAGCGTCATAATGGACTTTCCTTACGAAAACCGGAAAACACTAGTTTGTCACGAGCTACCAGCTTTAATAAAGCCAATGTCACTGAGTTCCAAGAAAACTACGAGAGAGCTTTACAAACCTATCCTTTCACAGCCGAGAAAATCTACAACTTGGACGAAACAGGACTAACCACTGTCGTTCAAGCTCCTAACGTAGTGGCAAAAAAAGGAACAAAACAGGTAGCACAGATAGTGTCGGCTGAAAGGGGACAACTAGTTACAATGTGTGCAATTGTGAACGCATGTGGAAATTCTGTACCGCCAGTTTTTATTTTTCCCAGGGCAAGGTACCACGACACCATGTTAAATGGAGCACCTCCTGGAAGCTTGGGGTTGGTCAATAATCCAACAAGTGGCTGGATGACAGGGCCGTTGTTTTTGAGAGTGCTAGAGCACATTCAGAAACACACAAAATGTTGTAAACTTGACCCTATTCTCATATTGATGGATAACCATGAAAGCCATTGTACATTGGAAGCTGTTCTTTACGCTAAAGAACATGGAATGATTCTAGTCACATTTCCACCCCATTGCACACATCGATTGCAGCCACTGGATGTTGCAGTGATGGGACCGTTTAAAGGAAAACTAGCTGTTGCCCAAAATGACTGGTTAACAAGCAATCCGGGGAAGACTTTGACCATCCATAACTTAGCCAGTTTGGCTAATACGGCTTACTGCAATGCATTCTCTGTCAAGAACATAATAGCTGGATTTTCTAAACCAGGGATTTGGCCATTTTCCAGAAATGCGTTTACAGATGAAGATTTTGAAGCGGCGTTTGTAACTGATCGTGACCAAGAACCAATAACTGATGCTACTCCACCAACGTTGCAAGAAGTCATTCCATCACCTTCGCAAGAGGCCACTCCATCACCATCGGAACTTGCTACTCAATCAACATCACATGACAATTTATCAAATTCAAAAGTAGGTGGCATTTTGACGCCGGAAATGATAAGACCGTTCCCTAAAGCAGGGCCAAGGTTGTCAACCGCAAGAAAGATCAGAAAAAAGAAATCAAGGATTCTAACGGAGACTCCAGAAAAGAACAAGATTGAAGAGGAAACGTTAGCACGCTTATCCAAAAAACGAACAGTGCCTATAACCTGGGATACGAAGCCAAAGAAGAGGTCTAATGTGTGTTCAAATAAAAAGCAAAAAAGTGCTGAAGCAGAGGTGAGCGACAGTAGTGTTGATGAAGAATATTCGGTTCACGATGATTCAGATAACTTGGATTTGGAAGAGGCTTACGACGAAGCCGAAAGAAATCCCACGAACCTAGTTGCAGGCGACTTCGTCGTAATTAAATTTGCAACTAAGAAAACTCTCAGACACTTTGTTGCTCAAATTGATGAAAGAATCACCACAAATGAGAACGAATATTCAGTCAAGTATTTGAAAAGAAGAATGATAAAAAATGAAGATTCGTTCAAGTTTTTTGTACCAGATGATCCGGAAACTAGTGACGTTAGCGGAGAAGACATCATTTTAAAGCTTCCTCAGCCAGCAACATCAGGAGGCACCTCAAGAACAATGGCTGTCCTATCATTCAATATTGACTTCAATGGATTGAACGTATTTTGATTTTTTTTCTTTTTTATTATTTTCAACTGATACAATATTTGACTGTCTCTTGTTCATTTAACAAATATACTTTATATTTTTGATATTATACTATCCATATTATTGTCTTAAACCATGTATCAAACCCTTGTTCAAAGGTTCCCCCGACCTGTTCACAACTACCCCAGACATGGGGCACATTTGTACAATTGCAAGAGCTCAATATTCTTGTGTTAATTATTTTTCATGTTGCAATATTAGATTCATATTTATACTGGAGCTTACTTAAATGTGCCTACGAGGATTGAAATTGCTTACATCTTTTTATCACCAATAATTTTTGTGACAATTTTTTTTTTCTAAAAAGCGTTCAAAGGTACCCCCCTCTCCCCTATTTAGCTCTCTACGAGACAAAAGGGAAACATTTCATTGGTCGTTTAAAATATATAATATGCCTTAGGCTATATACATTCCTTTAGACATTTCAAGGGGTGAAAACAAGATTCTAACTGACCCGTTGCCGACATCGCTAGAAATATGTGTTTTTATCAGCTGAGGGATCTCTCTAACAGGTCCTGAACCCAAAACCAGGTATAATTGTTTTACCCTTTTTCTTAATTTGGTTCTTTTCTGTAAAAATATTATCTTTTTTATAAAGATAAAAATATTACATTTAATTTATATTAAAATCATCATCAAAGACCGTCAAAATGCTGCAATTTGCAAAACTACCTGCCGACATCAGCGCTAGAAATATGCAGCAGTAAGGGAGATCGAAATCTGTGCGTTTTTACCCTGCTACACACCCCCTAACGAATTTATAAAACAGAGAGAATTGAATTTTTTATCATTGAAGTCAGGTATATATATTTTTAAAAAGCTATTAATATTATACATGCAGATTTTACTGTAATACGCTATAAATATTATCTTTTGAAAGAAATAAAACGCCTTATATATATTTTTACGGCTTTTATTATCCCTCAATATTTTACCTAAAACGGATGATTCCAGGTAAAAAAAACACCCTTTTCTAAAGACCAAACCAAACCCTTGCAAATTTCAGAGTTCGTAAATAAAATCGATATATTTATTCTTAAGGTTATATCGTTTAAAGCTGTAAATAATAAATATAATATTTACATGTGTTTATTCCATTTTATAAATAAATCGTTGCTTTGGACACCACCCCTCTGCATTATTTTACATTTATTTCTTTATCAGTCCTATATTGCCGGAATTCAAATTTAATATTATTCACTTTGCTTTCATCTAATAACCGTATATGAGGAACTTCCCACGAGAGCTTATCAATCTTGATATATCCTTTCTGTTAATAACAATAATAGTTAATAATAATAAAATATTTTAGAATTTCATCAATGGAAAGACCAAATCCAGGAAAGCAATCTGTCCCTGTATGTTCTCCGTATTTTATTTGAATTATTAACCAATGGCATTAAGAAAGATATTCACAAATGTCATAGCTCCTAATATGATTACATCACAAGGGGAAAGGTGTAAGACATTTTAAAAACAAACGAACAAATAAAAATTGGGAAAGCTTGTCCTTCAAGGATGGAGGTAACTAAAGACGGACGGACGGTGTTATGCATTGAGCGTAATACAATTTAACTTAACTCAATGTTTTGTCTTATTATTATTCCTGTGTAGGCAGTTTAATAAATATTCAAGTAAATATATAGATCGTGACAGATATATACATATAATTATATATATAATATTAAATGTTAACATATACTATGTCGCTAGACTAGAAACAGTCTTGAAAATTTAATAATCAGTATATGTAGACTAAAGACGAACGGTGTTATGCATTGAGCGTAATACAATTTAACCTAACTCTATGTTTTATCTTATTATTATTCCTGTGTAGGCAGTTTAATAAATATTCAAGTAAATATATAGATCGTGACAGATATATACATATAATTATATATAATATTAAATGTTAACATATACTATGTCGCTAGGCTAGAAATAGTCTTGAAACAAAAAAAAAAGGCCTAATCAGCCCTGTTGGACAAGAAATCAGAGTATGGGCGTGATAAAAATAAAACATATAAACATATTTTACAAACATTTATTTAGTATACACACAGCATAATACAAGTATATAGATCATAAGCTGCTTTCTATGACTATTGTAGTTCTACGGATCTCTGCGTCGACGTTGTATGCCCTCGCAGAAATACTAGTCCGTGGAATAACTTGTTGACCCTGTAACCTTTCCTAATTCTTCGTTACTTTCATAGTTGGCACGATAATCAGCCGGCAGCATAGTTGCGGTCATATCCTCTGTCTCAACGACGTCAGTGTTTGCTCCCCGTTTCTGTCTTCACAACAGATGAGCTATGGTGTACGTTCTTCACATGCCTTTTTAAGCTGTCAACGTGTGAAAAAGTTTTGACACAACTAGAACACCTGACTCTGACTGATTCATGGACGCTTTTAATATGCTTTTTTAAGTTGTCTGTGCGTGAAAAACATTTGAAGCAGTTAGAACACCGGACTTTGATTGATTCGTGGACACCATTCATATGTCGTTTTAAGTGGTCACGACGTGAAAAAGTTTTGAAACAGCTAGAGCACTGGATTCTGTTTATTTCGTGGACGGCTCTCTTGTGTATCTTTTAGGCATCGGCGTTTAAAAAAGTTTTGACACAACTAGAACATTGGATTCTGTCTGATTCGTGCATGATTTTTACGTGTCTCTTGCAAGTGAATGGCTTCGCGAAAGACTTGAAGCAAACCGGACACTGTATGTTGCAGCCCCTTTGACCAGAGTCATTCTTCGGCTGCTGCGACAGGAACGCTAAAACAATAATACAATAATCGGTTAATATAAGCATAAACATACAAAAGTTTTAAACACCTTACCTAGTTCTTCATTGTTCGATGCTTGACCGTTCTCGCTGTACTTGTCGGTACTTGCTGTTGATGATGATGCATGATCTGCAACATCCAGGCCTTCATCTAAACAAGCAGCAGCAAAATAGACACAAATTAGCATACAAACTTGAAGTTTTATAAACAACAATAACTTACCTATTTCCAGAGGTTCGCTCTCACAGTTATCATAACAATAATAATTAGGACTGCTAGCCATCATCGTAATTGCTGCTGCTGCTGCTGCACACGTACTGACTACTGCTACACGCTAACAACGGTCGACTTTATATAGTCACTTGTACTTACCTAGATCCAGCGCATGCTCAGTAACATGCATACGGTAAACAAGCAGTCATCGCTGGCAGACAAGTTTCATCCTGTTTAATGACACGTCATCATCACAGGCAGGTGTGCGTAGGTAATTACCTCATTCTTGCTTCTCTCTCAGTTATAGCTATCACCTTTTTTCATGTCATGGTACATATGGGGAGAAATATAGCTTATATACACGCTCAATTTACAATCATCGTGTTATATTCTATACCAATAGCTCCTATTGTCATACAAAATTTATATATTTCATCTATTTAAAAGACTTACTGTCTATATACCTTAAATTCATTTCCTATCACATACATACATTATCAAGCATATTCACATACAATTTCAAACAGATACACGTGCAATTTGAAGCATATACACGCACATACACGCACAATATAGCTTATATACACGTGCAATTTACAATCATCGTGTTATATTCTATACCAATAGCTCCTATTGTCATACAAAATTTATATATTTCATCTATTTAAAAGACTTACTCTCTATATACCTTAAATTCATTTCCTAACAAGCATACATTATCAAGCATATTCACATACAATTTCAAACAGATACACGTGCAATTTGAAGCATATACACACACATACAGGCCCAATCTAGCTTATATACACGCACAATATAGCTTATATACACGCGCAATTTACAATCATCGTGTTATATTCTATACCAATAGCTCCCATACATACAGGCACAATCTAGTTTATATACACGCACATACACGCACAATATAGCTTATATACACGTCAAGATATATTATTATTTAATTTCAATCTTTGGCATGATATCCTCATTTCGTCTAATTAACATATGCCTGCAGGCTATTAACCCTTTTTTACAAATAGGTTTACCAGTGCGTCATTTTAAAAAATGTATATACAAACTAAAGACGGATGGTGTTATGCATTGAGCGTAATACACGTTACTTATTCCAGGGGTAGGTTGATTGTATACATATGTAAGACTAAACTAAAATCGTGTGTCTTAAGAATGAAGGGTGAGCGACAGGTGCGGCTACCGCCTAAGCTATTGTCATGCAAGAGTTATTAACAAAATGATACATTCAGAAACAGTCGTGATCTAAGGTATTAAGTTCCTCGAGTACTTTCGTTCACTATATTTAGACGCAGATATGTCATATTGTTTACGGTAGGTAGTTAGGTAGGGAGCAAGAATTAAAGCAGGTGTAGTAAATATTCATGTTTATATGGTTAGTTTGATAATTTAGATTGTATGGACATCGGTTCCGGGTTACATACACTTAGGATAGAACCTACGATTCATCCTCACGCATACATATTGCCCGAGCGCTTACGATTATAACCGAGAACAACCGATTGCGCAGGTCGATCAGTATAAATAGGCGGGGTAGTGTTCCTGTTCCTTCATTAGTCGAAATGAATCAGCACGTGAACGACGCATGTAAGAAGAAGAAGAAGAATGACTCTGGTCAAAGGGGTTGCAACATACAGTGTCCGGTTTGCTTCAAGTCTTTCGCGAGGCCATTCACCTGCAAGAGACACGTAAAAACCACGCACGAATCAGGTAGAATCCAGTGTTCTAGCTGTGTCAAAACTTTTTTAAACTCTGATGCCTACAAGATACACAAGAGAGCCGTCCATGAAATAAACAGAATCCAATGCTCTAGCTGTTTCAAAACTTTTTCACGTCGTGACCACTTGAAAAGGCATATTAAAAGCGTCCACGAATCAATCAAAGTCCGGTGTTCTAACTGCTTCAAATGTTTTTCACGCACAGACAGCTTAAAAAGGCATGCGGAAAACGTACACCATAGCGCATCTGTTGTGAAGACAGGAACAGGGGCAAATACTGACATCGTTGGGTCAGAAGATGCAACTACGCAGCCGGTTGATTATCGGGCCAACTATGAAAGTAACGAAGAATTAAGAAAGGTTACAGGGCCAACGAGTCATCCCGCTGACTTTATACGTATTAGTATTTCTGCGAGGGCATACAACGTCGACTCAGAGAGCTGTAGAACTACAATAGTCATAGAAAACAACATATGATCTATATACTTGTATTATGCAATAAATGTTTGTAAAATATCTTTATATGTTTTATTTTTATCACATCCAGATTTCTTGTCCGACAGGGCTAACTAGGCCACTTTTGTTTCAAGACTTTGTCAATTTAATTTGCATGGCCTAGTAAGTCTTACTTATGCATACAATCAACATACCCCTGGAATAAGTAACGAGAGTAAATCAAAAGTGAGGTTATGTCAATAATAATAATAATAAAGAAAGGAATGAATATGGTTCATGGTATAACGTAGAAGTAGGATGAGTATTAAGAGATATTTACAACTCTATCACTTTATATAAGAATAAACTTAACTAATGTGATGCAGCTCACTCCTAAACGTATATTTATTGTTTCAACCTCCCGTAAAAGTTGATTACATGCACTGATCATATGTTCTTCATATAGGTAAGAAAGTCAAGTCAAGTTACGTTCAACGAAGCCAATCTCGACGAGTTTTCAAGGTCACCCGAGTTTAGCCGAACATTCTCGAACAATTATTACACAATTCTAAACATAGACAACCAATATTATTATAAGCAGTCGATATTAACAGCTGTCTAATACCTGTTTAACACCAGTTAGACCCTTGGAATGTTCTAGAATGATTAGAATTGTGTAATAATTGTTCGAGAATGTTCGGCTAAACTCGGGTGATCTTGAAAACTCGTCGAGATTAGCTTCGTTGAACGTAACGTGACTTGACTTTCTTACCTATATGAAATTGTATGTGAATATGCTTGATAATGTATGCTTGTTAGGAAATGAATTTAAGGTATATAGATAGTAAGTCTTTTAAATAGATGAAATATATAAATTTTGTATGACAATAGGAGCTATTGGTATAGAATATAACACGATGATTGTAAATTGCACGTGTATATAAGCTATATTGTGCGTGTATGTGCGTGTATATAAGCTAGATTATGCCTGTATGTATAGGAGCTATTGGTATAGAATATAACACAATGATTGTAAATTGCGCGTGTATATAAGCTATATTGTGCGTGTATGTGCGTGTATATAAGCTAGATTGGGCCTGTATGTGCGTGTATATGCTTCAAATTGCACGTGTATCTGTTTGAAATTGTATGTGAATATGCTTGATAATGTATGTATGTGATAGGAAATGAATTTAAGGTATATAGAGAGTAAGTCTTTTAAATAGATGAAATATATAAATTTTGTATGACAATAGGAGCTATTGGTATAGAATATAACACGCTGATTGTAAATTGCGCGTGATAGTTAATAATAAGTGAAGCTGACAAGAGACGCGGGCCCATCGTGCGGCAACAGCCGACATACAGATATTATAGCACAAATCCCACACCTCTTTAACACCGAGGCGAATGCCCATTACGTGGGTCCTCTTCCGGACATCAATTTGAAGTTGAGCGTGTTTATGCTTTATTATGTACGTCTGTGCGTGTATCTGTTTGAAATTGCGCGTGTTTATGCTTTATTATGTACGTCTGTACGTGTCTGAGAGAGAAGCAAGAATGAGGTAATTACCTACGCACACCTGCCTGTGATGATGACGTGTCATTAAACAGGATGAAACTTGTCTGCCAGCGATGACTGCTTGTTTACCGTATGCATGTTACTGAGCATGCGCTGGATCTAGGTAAGTACAAGTGACTATATAAAGTCGACCGTTGTTAGCGTGTAGCAGTAGTCAGTACGTGTGCAGCAGCAGCAGCAGCAATTACGATGATGGCTAGCAGTCCTAATTATTATTGTTATGATAACTGTGAGAGCGAACCTCTGGAAATAGGTAAGTTATTGTTGTTTATAAAACTTCAAGTTTGTATGCTAATTTGTGTCTATTTTGCTGCTGCTTGTTTAGATGAAGGCCTGGATGTTGCAGATCATGCATCATCATCAACAGCAAGTACCGACAAGTACAGCGAGAACGGTCAAGCATCGAACAATGAAGAACTAGGTAAGGTGTTTAAAACTTTTGTATGTTTATGCTTATATTAACCGATTATTGTATTATTGTTTTAGCGTTCCTGTCGCAGCAGCCGAAGAATGACTCTGGTCAAAGGGGCTGCAACATACAGTGTCCGGTTTGCTTCAAGTCTTTCGCGAAGCCATTCACTTGCAAGAGACACGTAAAAATCATGCACGAATCAGACAGAATCCAATGTTCTAGTTGTGTCAAAACTTTTTTAAACGCCGATGCCTAAAAGATACACAAGAGAGCCGTCCACGAAATAAACAGAATCCAGTGCTCTAGCTGTTTCAAAACTTTTTCACGTCGTGACCACTTAAAACGACATATGAATGGTGTCCACGAATCAATCAAAGTCCGGTGTTCTAACTGCTTCAAATGTTTTTCACGCACAGACAACTTAAAAAAGCATATTAAAAGCGTCCATGAATCAGTCAGAGTCAGGTGTTCTAGTTGTGTCAAAACTTTTTCACACGTTGACAGCTTAAAAAGGCATGTGAAGAACGTACACCATAGCTCATCTGTTGTGAAGACAGAAACGGGGAGCAAACACTGACGTCGTTGAGACAGAGGATATGACCGCAACTATGCTGCCGGCTGATTATCGTGCCAACTATGAAAGTAACGAAGAATTAGGAAAGGTTACAGGGTCAACAAGTTATTCCACGGACTAGTATTTCTGCGAGGGCATACAACGTCGACGCAGAGATCCGTAGAACTACAATAGTCATAGAAAGCAGCTTATGATCTATATACTTGTATTATGCTGTGTGTATACTAAATAAATGTTTGTAAAATATGTTTATATGTTTTATTTTTATCACGCCCATACTCTGATTTCTTGTCCAACAGGGCTGATTAGGCCTTTTTTTTTTGTTTCAAGACTATTTCTAGCCTAGCGACATAGTATATGTTAACATTTAATATTATATATAATTATATGTATATATCTGTCACGATCTATATATTTACTTGAATATTTATTAAACTGCCTACACAGGAATAATAATAAGATAAAACATAGAGTTAGGTTAAATTGTATTACGCTCAATGCATAACACCGTTCGTCTTTAGTCTACATATACTGATTATTAAATTTTCAAGACTGTTTCTAGTCTAGCGACATAGTATATGTTAACATTTAATATTATATATATAATTATATGTATATATCTGTCACGATCTATATATTTACTTGAATATTTATTAAACTGCCTACACAGGAATAATAATAAGACAAAACATTGAGTTAAGTTAAATTGTATTACGCTCAATGCATAACACCGTCCGTCCGTCTTTAGTTACCTCCATCCTTGAAGGACAAGCTTTCCCAATTTTTATTTGTTCGTTTGTTTTTAAAATGTCTTACACCTTTCCCCTTGTGATGTAATCATATTAGGAGCTATGACATTTGTGAATATCTTTCTTAATGCCATTGGTTAATAATTCAAATAAAATACGGAGAACATACAGGGACAGATTGCTTTCCTGGATTTGGTCTTTCCATTGATGAAATTCTAAAATATTTTATTATTATTAACTATTATTGTTATTAACAGAAAGGATATATCAAGATTGATAAGCTCTCGTGGGAAGTTCCTCATATACGGTTATTAGATGAAAGCAAAGTGAATAATATTAAATTTGAATTCCGGCAATATAGGACTGATAAAGAAATAAATGTAAAATAATGCAGAGGGGTGGTGTCCAAAGCAACGATTTATTTATAAAATGGAATAAACACATGTAAATATTATATTTATTATTTACAGCTTTAAACGGTATAACCTTAAGAATAAATATATCGATTTTATTTACGAACTCTGAAATTTGCAAGGGTTTGGTTTGGTCTTTAGAAAAGGGTGTTTTTTTTACCTGGAATCATCCGTTTTAGGTAAAATATTGAGGGATAATAAAAGCCGTAAAAATATATATAAGGCGTTTTATTTCTTTCAAAAGATAATATTTATAGCGTATTACAGTAAAATCTGCATGTATAATATTAATAGCTTTTTAAAAATATATATACCTGACTTCAATGATAAAAAATTCAATTCTCTCTGTTTTATAAATTCGTTAGGGGGTGTGTAGCAGGGTAAAAACGCACAGATTTCGATCTCCCTTACTGCTGCATATTTCTAGCGCTGATGTCGGCAGGTAGTTTTGCAAATTGCAGCATTTTGACGGTCTTTGATGATGATTTTAATATAAATTAAATGTAATATTTTTATCTTTATAAAAAAGATAATATTTTTACAGAAAAGAACCAAATTAAGAAAAAGGGTAAAACAATTATACCTGGTTTTGGGTTCAGGACCTGTTAGAGAGATCCCTCAGCTGATAAAAACACATATTTCTAGCGATGTCGGCAACGGGTCAGTTAGAATCTTGTTTTCACCCCTTGAAATGTCTAAAGGAATGTATATAGCCTAAGGCATATTATATATTTTAAACGACCAATGAAATGTTTCCCTTTTGTCTCGTAGAGAGCTAAATAGGGGAGAGGGGGGTACCTTTGAACGCTTTTTAGAAAAAAAAAATTGTCACAAAAATTATTGGTGATAAAAAGATGTAAGCAATTTCAATCCTCGTAGGCACATTTAAGTAAGCTCCAGTATAAATATGAATCTAATATTGCAACATGAAAAATAATTAACACAAGAATATTGAGCTCTTGCAATTGTACAAATGTGCCCCATGTCTGGGGTAGTTGTGAACAGGTCGGGGGAACCTTTGAACAAGGGTTTGATACATGGTTTAAGACAATAATATGGATAGTATAATATCAAAAATATAAAGTATATTTGTTAAATGAACAAGAGACAGTCAAATATTGTATCAGTTGAAAATAATAAAAAAGAAAAAAAATCAAAATACGTTCAATCCATTGAAGTCAATATTGAATGATAGGACAGCCATTGTTCTTGAGGTGCCTCCTGATGTTGCTGGCTGAGGAAGCTTTAAAATGATGTCTTCTCCGCTAACGTCACTAGTTTCCGGATCATCTGGTACAAAAAACTTGAACGAATCTTCATTTTTTATCATTCTTCTTTTCAAATACTTGACTGAATATTCGTTCTCATTTGTGGTGATTCTTTCATCAATTTGAGCAACAAAGTGTCTGAGAGTTTTCTTAGTTGCAAATTTAATTACGACGAAGTCGCCTGCAACTAGGTTCGTGGGATTTCTTTCGGCTTCGTCGTAAGCCTCTTCCAAATCCAAGTTATCTGAATCATCGTGAACCGAATATTCTTCATCAACACTACTGTCGCTCACCTCTGCTTCAGCACTTTTTTGCTTTTTATTTGAACACACATTAGACCTCTTCTTTGGCTTCGTATCCCAGGTTATAGGCACTGTTCGTTTTTTGGATAAGCGTGCTAACGTTTCCTCTTCAATCTTGTTCTTTTCTGGAGTCTCCGTTAGAATCCTTGATTTCTTTTTTCTGATCTTTCTTGCGGTTGACAACCTTGGCCCTGCTTTAGGGAACGGTCTTATCATTTCCGGCGTCAAAATGCCACCTACTTTTGAATTTGATAAATTGTCATGTGATGTTGATTGAGTAGCAAGTTCCGATGGTGATGGAGTGGCCTCTTGCGAAGGTGATGGAATGACTTCTTGCAACGTTGGTGGAGTAGCATCAGTTATTGGTTCTTGGTCACGATCAGTTACAAACGCCGCTTCAAAATCTTCATCTGTAAACGCATTTCTGGAAAATGGCCAAATCCCTGGTTTAGAAAATCCAGCTATTATGTTCTTGACAGAGAATGCATTGCAGTAAGCCGTATTAGCCAAACTGGCTAAGTTATGGATGGTCAAAGTCTTCCCCGGATTGCTTGTTAACCAGTCATTTTGGGCAACAGCTAGTTTTCCTTTAAACGGTCCCATCACTGCAACATCCAGTGGCTGCAATCGATGTGTGCAATGGGGTGGAAATGTGACTAGAATCATTCCATGTTCTTTAGCGTAAAGAACAGCTTCCAATGTACAATGGCTTTCATGGTTATCCATCAATATGAGAATAGGGTCAAGTTTACAACATTTTGTGTGTTTCTGAATGTGCTCTAGCACTCTCAAAAACAACGGCCCTGTCATCCAGCCACTTGTTGGATTATTGACCAACCCCAAGCTTCCAGGAGGTGCTCCATTTAACATGGTGTCGTGGTACCTTGCCCTGGGAAAAATAAAAACTGGCGGTACAGAATTTCCACATGCGTTCACAATTGCACACATTGTAACTAGTTGTCCCCTTTCAGCCGACACTATCTGTGCTACCTGTTTTGTTCCTTTTTTTGCCACTACGTTAGGAGCTTGAACGACAGTGGTTAGTCCTGTTTCGTCCAAGTTGTAGATTTTCTCGGCTGTGAAAGGATAGGTTTGTAAAGCTCTCTCGTAGTTTTCTTGGAACTCAGTGACATTGGCTTTATTAAAGCTGGTAGCTCGTGACAAACTAGTGTTTTCCGGTTTTCGTAAGGAAAGTCCATTATGACGCTTCATGTATCCTTGTAACCAATCAACTCCAGCCATCTTTGATTTGTTCCAATTGTTTGGATAGGCACATCCAAGTGATTTTGCGTAGCTGAATGCCAACTTTCTTATCTCAACGTAGGTTAAGCCGTAATTCATTTTTGAAGATTGCAGAATATATGTTTCTAACATGGCTTCCTGCTGACCCGTGAAAACTTGTTTTGCTGTAAACTTCGATCCATAATTTTTATTTTCCTGTTTACCTTCTTTATCCTTTTTCAATCTATAATACAAGGCCGTGTGAGTCACACCATAGATTGCTGCTGCTTTTCGTAAAGACATTCTCTGTTCTTTGACGGCCGTTATGGCCGCTTTCATGTCGTCCTCTATGACATCTGGTTTTGCTTTTTTCTTCTTATATGTTCGCACCATAATATTTTAATCTAGGGCAATAAGAACAAGAATTTTATTAACTTGTTCAAAGAAAGTTTACAAGAAAAGGGGCACTTTTGAACAGTTCAATAGTGCCCCTTTGTTGATGTTCAAAGCTGCCCCAAAGGACATCCGTGCATGTTTAGGCCAATAAGTTTTTTTTCGTTAGTTTGTTTTTAAGGTTATATACTGTCAACTACTGTACAACAATCACTTTTAATGTGACAAACACCAGACTACTTACCAGAATCTCTTTAACCGTCCAAAATCCTTACGAAGTAGATTTCGCGTTATTACATACCACGTTTGAAAACACACTGGTGCTGAATAAACTTTTTCAATGCGCACTAAATGGCTAAAAGACTTTTGTCAGTATTTAGCCTAAGTGGGGACATCTAGCATATGCGGTTTGAACTTCGTAACAGCTTATCTGGCGGGAAAATTGAAGATGTTCAAATGTCCCCCGCGTTCAAAGGTACCCCCTTCTCCCCTATTTGAAATACGATTTTTCACGTCAGTCCATTTCTATACGCTGTATGCGTGTGGTATATAACAATGGCTTGAAAGATTAATAATAACTGGTTTTAAATTTAAAAAGTGTCTGTTTATACTGGATATTCAATCTTCTTCTTCTTGGTGAGGTGAGGTGGTTAAAAGTGTAAATATTTATTGTTTTTCCGTTTTTAATTTAAATGTGATACGCCTGGGAGGGGTAAGTCTATACATTTTCCGCATTAGAACTAGTTTTTCTCTTTTTATGTAGTTAATTCAGCCCTTGATACTAACACATATTAGTGTTAGAAACCAGTCCGATCCCTGAACGTGATTCAAGAGCCTGTGTATTTATTAACGTAATTTAATAAGACATTAAACGCTAGGGGTAGGGGTTTCAAGATGAGCGCCGAGTAGTAGTTGGGATAAATTCGTTTATATCGCGCAGGTCCGCGGTTTGTGTTTAAAGCTGAATTTAAAATCTTTTAATGCTGGATCAGTTATCTTAAATTACTATTATTATATGTAACGCATTTATTGATATAAAATATACAATAAACAATAATATTAAAGCCTTAAATTTTAGGTTTTAGGCATTTTAATTGAATCTACAAATAATTCTTATTTCATCAACATCATAAAATGCACATTGCATATTTTCCGCTCTTTACACATTACCCATGAGATATTACAGGAGAATAGCATAAACGATGAAAACATTTGTAATGCTGAATTAATTATCTTAAATTATTATATGTAATTAAAGTATTAATGACGACGATAATTATTTTAAGAAATCGGTAAAATTTATTAATATAAAATGATAAACCTTGGCTCCCCCTATTAACAATCAGTAGAACGCCCGTAATCGGTAATACAGCTTTCTTCATGATGACGAACCAAATGCCGATAATACAGAATGTCGGTACAAAAATCACGTAAAACGACACTGGCGCCCTTTGTTTTCCCCTAGTAACACTAACTCCATTTAGCCATGTGACGAACCAAATGCCGATAATACAGAATGTCGGTACAAAAATCACGTAAAACGACACCGGCTCCATCTGCTTTCCCCTAGCAACGACGCTACCATTTAGCCGAGTGACGAACCAAATGCCGATAATACAGAATGTCGGTACAAAAACGACACCGGCGCCACCTGTTTTCCCCTAGCAACAGCGTTGCCATTTAGCCGAGTGACGAACCAAATGCCGGTAATACAGAATGTCGGTAATGCAGATTCCGTACTTAACGACGACTGCATCCCCGCAAAAATGTCTGGCCCAGGTGGCCCAATACCTACTACTACCGCATATTGAAGACATTTTGATGCTGTACAACGTAATTATTTATTTTTGTATTTATTTAATTGTCAATAAAATTTTGTTAGGGGTACTTTGTTAAGTTGTTTGACAGTTGGCGACATTGAAAATTCTGATTCCGCATTTGTGTTTCAAATTAACAGCGTTTAAGAGCAGCGTAAATAAGTTCGACATTTTAAGAACAGCTGTTCAACAGTGATAACTTTAAAAAATAAAATGTTGCGTGGCCAAATGAGGTAAATAGAAAACAATATTTTATGTAACTCTAAAGTAACTATAATATTTGATACAGAAAAGATGCAGAATTTTTAAAAAGAACTTTTATCATTTAGGTCAGGTCACAACGTCAAAAGTCAATCAAAAGTATCGAAAATCGTGGCGTATTCTTGCTTCTCTTCTTTTTCATAACATCTATACATACCCTGCAGAAATTTCAAAGTCTTTTATTAAGTAACAACGAATGATTCCGTACTGAACTAATCAAACTTTTTCTACATGAAGCTTTGATTTGTTCAATATAATCTGAAGCTCGAATAACCCCGTTCATGATTATCCTTTAGTTATTTACACGATTTTATTTTCGCATTATTTCGCAATAGATTGATACCTAGTACCCTTTTCTATTGTTTATACGGTAGGCGTTAGCGACAGTTACAGAAAAAAATGATTGCATTTTTTCATCTACAAAAATAGCAGTACATAACAACTACTACTATTATATTAGATGGTTCACTTTCTCATTGCTATAATAAAAAACGATACAAGGGCATCGCGATGAGATAGAAATGTGAGACATATCTACTATCGTATGAACAGTCATTGTTTTCTTGTCTAGAGATATACAATTACCTTTTTGGAAAAGCTTTTTAAGATTCCATACCTGCCTGGCACTCGACGAATGATAATAATTACGGTAAGATATGCAGACGACTAATTTCTGAAACAAAATAGGAAATATTATTACTCAACTCAGTTAATTATTATTATTAGTTGGGTAAGTATATTATTATTAGTTGGGTCAGTATAACAAACACAATGCTACCTGGCAAATTAAATGAAGTTGAAAACAATAAATTAAATTGGCATTTCTATACTTATTTTGGTTCAATAAAAGTTCTACTGAAGAGTATGGTGTGTTGCATACCCTTATTTATTTATCTTTGTAATTGTTTAAATTCTAGCATTATAATAGTTGTATTTAGTAAGTGAACAACTATTGGAGCTAATGTACACTAAGTTTGAATTGAAACAAAATTAATTTAGAAAGTTTAACGTCTTTAATAATTTCAGTTTGCGGGAATTTCGAATTTCTTAACGAATAATGTTATCCTTTTCAAATATACTGAAACGACCGTTTAAACCCTCACGAAAAGACACTACTAGGTGCCCGAAGTAAACTATTTGTTCACATATAAAAATATATATTCACATAATATGTGAATATATACAAGTATAATATTATTAAATAAACATTTTAAAAATAAAATGTAAAATTCTATAATAAATACTTGAAATTTCTTTACACTTGTGTATTTTACAGCTTTTGAATTACTAAAGAAAAATATTATATAAATCATGTACAACGTGATCAAGTTCAAAAGCAGGTGGGTTTATGGGGCGAAACACAAAGGTGGATGACCCCGTAAAAGTAAACACATAATTTTCCTTCTAGTGTCATGTAACCATGAAATAACAATAACAAAGACGGATTTTATTCATCTTAGTTGAAGACAAAGTCATGTCACATTTTTGTTTTCAATACCAAGGTTATCTTCCGCAATCAGGTCAGTTAGAAATAACAGGACCGAGTCCAAAATTGATTTTCAAATTCATTTTCTGGAAAACTATTTGTTTTTGATCTGTACTTCACCGGGTAAATCTGCTCTACTAGCACCTCTCTGTCTAGTCTTAAGACTATTACCGTCATATAAGAATCACCCTGTATAAAGGAAATATTTATTTCTCAATGTTGGTTAAATATACAGGATAACAGTTTTTTTTTATTTAAAAAACTTTTCAGATTTATTATTATATATCTAAAGACAGAACACATGATATCATGAAATCGGGCATTTACCGTTTAAATTGTTCTTTTTGTAGTTCGGTATATATTGGACAAACACTTCGAAATTTTGACATAAGATATAAAGAACACGTACGTCATTACAAAAATAAACATCCTGAAAAAATCGAATTACGCCAAACACCTTTTAGAACAAAATCACACAATGACTCCTCAAAATAATATTAAATTCCTACATTTTTGTAATAACAAACGCAAATTAGACATTTTAGAAGCCTTTGAGATATACAAACACAAACTCAGGGTACCTTTAATGAATGAACAACTTGAACTCAGTAATTCTCCGTTACTGGAAGTATTAGATGTTTAATTATGATTTTTATTATTAATTTTTATTATTATTATTATTATTTTATCTAGTTACCTATTTTGTATCTACCTTAGCGACGTGTTTGTTTATAATTATATTACCTTTGATAATCACAGCATAGCTGTCGAAACAATATTGTCAGGTATATTTTAATAAAACTGTGAAACTTTTAATAATCTTTATTTATTTCAATATTATTATATAGATACTTTACATATAATTATATCGTTTAAATAAATTTTATTATATGTAGTTTATTATATGATGTACATGTGATACAATCTGAATATAAAGGGTGTTTTAAAATAACATAGAAAACAGAATTTTTAACATTGGCTGTATCGATAAGCTTACCTAAAGCAAAAAACAAAAATTTTAAAAATTATCAATTTACCAAACGCACTATTTGATTTAATTTTATACAATCCAAGAATTAATTTCCGCAACCAAACAGGTAAATGTTATCCTCATCGCCATTGCAGATTGCCGAGATCAGTCGAAACTACTTTTACAGAGGGAACGGACATTACCGATTTGAAACCCTCAAAATAAGAAATATCCTATTTTCACAATAAAACGCTTGAAAATATTTTAAAAAATGAAATGATTTTATTTTGAAGTTTTTAGCGATTATCGCACATTTTGCATTAGTTTACAGTATAAGTCCAGCATTAATGAACAGTGTAATACTTACATAATCTATATGATACACCTATCCTAAATTAGGAATATTTTCAAAAAATGTATGTTAAACATTTATAAAAGATTAAGATTTAAATGTAAGTTTTGTGCTCAAAATGGAACATTTAGTGAATATTTCTAATTATGCTAAATTTTATGTTGTTCTATTTGTTCAAATTTGTATTAAATATGTATGAAAACAATATAAACAAACGGTGTTGTATTTACTGTATTTGAAAAGATGCATCCCTTCGTCAAAATTTCCATAAAGCTTGCTTTCCATCTCTTTATTATTAACTTTTATTGCTCGCAAATCTCTTTGACTTTATTATTATTTTAAATTTAATTTCATTAAGGGCGATGGCTACATAAGATCTATTCGATATTGTAAAACATCTTTGTAATATTAAAGAATTACTCATATAAATCAGGCAGAAAGCTTTTTCGAGATAATTTACTGTGACAGTGAAATCTGTATGTATGTAGAATGAACTGAAAAGTATGGGAAGTCAATCTAAAATTGCAGGAAAAGCTTTAAAAGGTTTATCAATTAATTTTATACTGTGACTCGCAAAACAGTTTGAAAATTCTGTTGACCTAAGCTAAAAATATAATATCGTAAAAAAATAAATATTGTTTCAGCAATTTTTATTCTCAAAAGCTGAATGTATTATGATTTATGCTTTGCAGTTACATCTGACAATAGACATTCATTTCTATCAATCATTCTCTTAAATTAATGAGTACTTAATTATCACAATTAATTTTCAATAATTTCCCGTTTACATAAAATACGATATCAAATAATGCTTTTAGAAAATTGTAACAACAGAAATCCAATTCAATAAATGCAAAATGTTAGTTTTCAATGCATTTTTTTATTGTTTCTTGATTAAAACTGCACCAACAATTATTTTGTTGGCATAGTCATGGATCACAGTATAGATCTACTGTAGGGTTAACAAGTTGCGAGTGAAACCTGTTTCTATTTGAATAAGACTCTTTACATAAAAAAACCATAAAGTCAAAATTTTTCTCTCTTTTCGTCAAACAAACGTCAAGGAGCGTTTTTAAACCCCAAACTCGCAGAAACGTCGGCACAAAGTGAAGGAACTGACGGTGTAGGAAAGCGGGCCGCGTCTACCTAGAACAATCCAACGCTAAAAATCGAAAAAAATATCTTCACCGGGAACAGCGAAGAGATCGAGACAGTCCGGTGAACTCTAGGTGGCGGAGGTCGGAAATGGAGGCAGCAATGAAGTCGAAAACTGACTGTCATACTGCCTTACTGTACTCCAACGCCGAAAGTCCGAACAGAATATCTCCGCCAGGAGCAGATATATTGTAAGTGGGAGCGGCGATGAGATCGAGAACTGGTTCAAGATGCCTAAGACCGTCCAACGTCAAAAATCCAAACTGCATAGCTCTACCGGGGGCAAAGACGTGACCGAGATCATACACGAGTGACGATGAGATCGACGACGAGCTTAAACGACTCGGGGGACTATATATGTAAGACATTTCAGATTTTGAGTTTCACGAATAATTGGACTGCACATTTTTCGGGTTAAGACACGCAAACATTTTCATATGGTTATAGTTTTTTCTGCTATGGATTTGCGAGAATTGTTATGGGAATTAAGATTCTGCATCTTTAGATGTCCAGTTCATCGTTTTGGGTGGTCCGTGATATTGGACCCGTAAAACGTCGAGATTTCGACACTCGACGCTTTCTAGAGAAGAGACAGATGGTCATATAAAAAACAGGTTGGTCATTCGTTTTTAGGTTGCCATCGAAATAGGGTACCGCGTGAAATTCAAAATACCAAATACAAAAGCATGCTGAGTCTTTCGACTCCTAGATCGTGGATGACACCGGCAAGGGAGACCAGTTTTTCTCAATTGAATTATTTGCACAATAAAATTATGTATTCTTAAAAAATAGCTAAAGTAATAATAATGTAATAAGCTTTCTAAAGTGTATCTCTATCCTAGCGGTGAAGGTACCCATCACTCTACTTTTTACCACATAATTCAATGACGCTTACTGATCAAAGCCATCAGAATGGACATGAGATAAAGTCCTATTTCGAAAACCATAAAAGCTAAAATTTAAAATATAAAGATATTACAATAATCAATATCATAAACCGGACAAAGAAAAGCAAATCCTCACGTAAGATAAAATTAAAACCATGAAAAAAATTGAAAATGAATAAAAAGGTCAGAAGAAATAGAAAAATCAAAAATATACCTTTATGAAACGCTGACACGGAATTCTAAGCCACTTCTCGCAATGAAGAAATTGCCGTAATTATAAACATTTGCCAGTTAAAATTAAAAATTCGAAAGTACTACTTCCAATGATTTTGATCTTCAAATCAATTAAATAATTAAGGCCTATACGCATTGCTGGCATCATAACAGTGGTATAGAGAACAACACGCAAGCCCATCCTAAGATTACCTCACCCACTCTGAAATAATTTAATCATTATATTATTTGTTTAAAACAAAAACAGATTAAAAAAAATAAAGAAACGAAAGAAAAAATAGATCAAATAAATAAATTAGCACGAAAAAACCACAACGAAGAATACAGACGAATATCTAAAGAAGTGAGACAGTCTATTAGAAAAGACACAAAAATACCATGAAAATGAAATCGATAAAATAATAGAACAAAATAAAAACCTAAAATGTCTGAGGAAAAGAAATGGCAGAAGACAAATTATAACCTTAAAAGATCATGAAAAAAAGAAACAAATTACACCCAAAAAATAATAAAAATAGCAGAAGACTTCTACAAAGCTATATATACCTCGCAAACTGACGAAAACGTGGAATATCAAACTCCTGGAAAAAAGTTCTAAACATTGGATCAGAGGAACTGCCAAATATTGAAAAAGAAGAAGTGAAGCTAGTTTTAGACAGTATGAGAAACAACAAAGCACCCGGAGATGAAGAAATAGAAATACAACTTCTGAAGGTAGGAGGGGAAAAGGTTATAAATGGGTTATGTGAAATATTTAATGAATGTCTGAAAGAAGAAAAGATAGGCTGTGTTTAGAAAAGACTATAGTACATGTGACCACCTACTGACAGTGCCAATACTGATTGAAAAAGTAGTTGAATATAACCTGAACATCAGCATGGCTTTCGTAGACTTTTACAAGGCATTCGACTACGTAAAACATTGGATAATTCTTAACGAATTGAAAAACCGAATCGACCACAGATACATCGAAATAATAAAATATACGAAAAAGCAACATCCGAAGTTAAACTACATCAGAACACATATAGGATTAACATCGACAGAGGAAATATTTTATAATGTTACTTTCAATCATATATTGATTCCAAGTTAAGAAATCTTAATCCACCGTGTGTCCTTTTATTTATTTTACCTATTTTGTTATGTGAAAATATTTCTAAACTCATTATTATACTATATACACATATAGTATAACTTAACATAAAATTTAACATCATTAGAAATAGGGATTCACTAAATGTTTCATTTTGAGCAAAATATTTATATTTAAATCTTCATATTTTATAAATATTAAACGTGCATTTTCAAAAAATAATTCTAGTTTAGAATATATTATATAAATTAGGTTTAACTTATACTGTAAAATATGTAAAACGTGTATTGAAGTGTGAAAATCTAAAGTTTCTAAAGTTTAAATTAGGTTTTGTTTTATTTTTTAACCAACATAAAAAATTAGTAATAATGTGAAAACTTTAAGACTTCCTTTTTTCCCAGATATTATAATTTATGGCTTGGTTCCTAATGTACCCGAACGGCTACATTGATTTATTATAATTAGCTTATTATTATAATACCATTTATTCTTAAACTATTTTGGCTAAATTTCATATTTACTTAGTTTTACAAATCGTAACTGCATTTATAATAATATATTTATTTAGGGTTGAATAAACTCAAAGATACAACTTATTAAAATTTAGTTTTTGCATACCTAATATGAAGAAATTGCAAATTTAGTTTCCCACGGGAAATAGAAATTCTATTTCCTTTTTGCGAAAACTTTGAAATTCTATATTTTATTCAAAATGATAATTTTCATATGTGATAAGGCTACTTCCTGCAAGGCGTGCAGAGTTGCATTTTTCTAATATCAAAATCAAAGAAAATAAGTTTTGTCTTGGAGTTTATCAAACACACGTACACTGTTAATTTAATTAAGTTTGTTTAGTCATCTAAACTGTTTTCCAAATGTTTACATTTTTACATAGGGTTTTTCTTTAAGTTAGTTCTGATTAGGTCCTCAAAAAAGAAGGAACTCACTTTCGGTTTTAAGTTTTTATAATTTTTCAATTTTCAATTATTTAAATTTAATATATTACTTCTTTCTACGTGAAAGTAATAAAACTTCAATAATTTATGTTTGGTGTGAAAAAATGTTATTGACTTACTAATTTAATTAACAATAATAAATAAACTCGTCTTTAATTATTAACTATAAACTGTGTTTATATTATTGGATTACCTCTCTCCCTTTCTATAAGGAAGCGAAATTATAAGGTAAGTGCAGTCTATTATTATCTAGCCCAGCACTTCACCCCTGGCCTCTGACGACGACGCTATCATCTGTAATTTATACTTAAGTCAGCTTAGGGGTACGCACGCACAGTAGGGTTACACTAAATTTTGATACCACATTTTTTCAAAACCCTGTATAAGACGCTATCGAGAAAAGTACAATAAGTGAGAATATTATAACAAATTTTAAAGTGATTTTGTTAATTTCATTTATAATATATATATGTGATAATGATTTTATTATAAAAATTTGTAGATGAAAAGTGCAGATTAGTTTGTGAGTGCTTAGAGCATGTTGAATATTGTTTTTTCGCGTACCTAAACTTAATTATTAATGTCTTGCTTTGAGGGCAGTTATGGCTTCTTTTCTGCCCTCTTATGTGAAACTTTTGTTTTGCCTTCTTATGTCAAATGACATGACTTCTACACTGCTAGTAGATATAGGTATAATTAGGGTCACGCCATCTCCGTGTGCGAAGTGGGCGGCGTACACAGGTGCCAGGAGTCCTCTTATTACCTGTTCTTTTTAAAGCCATGTTGTCATAAGACAGATGGTAATTATAAGTGAGGTGCTTTTAAATATTTTTATCTACGACGACTATAGAAAGTTACACATTCCTCACAATCTAGTAACCGTGAAAACGATCAATTGCAAACAATCTCCAAACTGAACGATAAAGACTGTGAGGAAGGAGTTCTCAACAATCAGTAGTTTCATTAAAACTCCATAGATGTCACCACTTGCAATATTTATAATATTATTAATTATTTGAAATATTAATAAATTTATAAGTTTTAGATATAGGTTAATATATTTTATCTACGACCACCATAGAAAGGTACACATTCCGCGCAATCTAGTAACCGTGAAAACGACCAATTGCAAACAATCTCCAAACTCAACGGTAAAGACTGTGAGGAATGATTTCTCACGATCAGTAGTTCTATTAAAACGCTATAGATGCAACCAGGCCGATTTACGCGTTTCTTTTTTTAAATTAAAGCTTTCGCTGTGTAGATTAGTCAACACTACTTATTTTTACTTTATATTTTTAATGTTTATATTTTTAATTTGAAAAACTCTAAAATGTTTAATTTGAGACGGCCAAATCGGACATTCGCTAGGGGCGCCCTCTCACCTTCCACGGTAGTGAGTTTGGTAAGTACTCTTCGCTTATAAATATAAAGGGTGATGCAGCCTTCCACTTCCATCATTAATAAGCGTAAACAAAACCCGCATAGTTGAAAATTATGAACAGACGAATTATATAAATAATAGCTGATGGCAATTGCTTATTCAGAGTAGTTTCATATTGTTTGTATAAAAGGCAGAAAATTTGCCAACACTATGTTTATGTCATGTTTTTGAAATATGTACTAATAGACGTTTTCAAGAATGTTTTAAACAAGATCGATTTTTGATTTTATTCTTATCATTTCGTAAGGTAGAATTTCCGTAAGTATGTTTTTATGTAGAATAAACCGGCAGGGAGGGGTAAGCCAGAGAGGAATATATGTCGGAAGAAAGGAGGGTAAGCTGGAAGAGAGAAGTGCTAGGCTTAGAATTTTCAACTGGTTATGTTTGGTTGCGTTTATTTAAATAATCATTCACGAAAATCCAGTGGCGTGCGGTCCATGGAAGCAATGAAAGCAATGCTTGCCTTGAGAATTTATTAAAAATAAAAACGATGCTAACAAAAATACTTTTGTAAAATTATGGTTATTGTTTATTTAAATTGAAATATTTATCAAATTAAAGCTCAATATCAACTCTGTACAGCAAAAAGTATAATTATTTAGAGTACTATTTTAAATTAGGCTCATTAAACTTGCACAGAAAGGTAATACCGATTCAAATGTGATACATACACTTCATATAAGCACTGCTTACAAATGCTCTTCTCTTAACCTTGGCGTGAATCAGCGAGCGCGGGGTGTTATAATAGACGGATGGGCGTGAATCAGCGAGCGCGGGGTGTTATAATAGACGGATGCTGTTTAGCTGGTTAACATTGTTTGGTCGTAATTTTTATTGTGCTTCGTTCCCAAATGTTTATTTATTATAACCGGTGGCGTGCGGTGAGAATTTAGGCTAGGGAAGCAATCACGATTTTAATTTTAGGTACAATTAGTAGGTACAATATAAAAACAGTGCTATAATAGTTATTAAACTTAAAAGTTTTTCAAAGAAGAACTTTTACACTTTATATTTATTTATTTTAAAAAAGTACTACTATTTATTCCGGAGTGGATCCAGATAATTATTTTGGCGAGAGGGAAGAGAATTTTTGGATTTTTTTAAATAAATAATAATTAAACAAACATTATTTGTTTTTATTATATGTATTTATATTTATTCTATGTATTTATATTTATTTATAAATGTTATATTGCACAATATTTAATAAACATCAACTACTTTTACATTCAAAATTTATTTAACTGTAATACTGAAGTATATAACATCAAAAATTGGAGGGCGGGAATTTCCCCTATTTCCGCCCCCATGTATCAGCGCTTGATTTATTTATAATGCAATTCGATTTTTCGGTATTTTTTAGCAAAATACCTGGTACAGGTTTTAATCTTTGCTAATAATTTGGAAGTTCTGGTTTTGATCTGCCTTTCTCAACAATTTGTAATTTCTCTCCAAAACTATATGCAGAAAATTCTTTATCTGATAATTTACAAACCGAACAACAAAATAGTCGCGATTCGGATGTATCGAAAGTACTCGAACCTTCCACTAAAGCAGCTGAAATTGCAGTCATGACGATACAGCAATTTTAAATTTGAATACAGAGCAAACTAAATATAATTTTTTGTCTTTAAAAACACTTTAACTTATATAAATTGAAGTAATAAAATGTTCCAAAATACAGTCGCATTCGCAAATTTACATTACTTAAGTAACATTTAACAAACACTAAATCGAACAAATATAATAAAACAATTATAACAATTAAACATTTAGGCACGACACCTTATACGATGTCAATCGTATCGCCAGAACGCACCCGACCGCTAACGAAGGCGAGGAGAAAAGCAGTAAGCAACGAAATCAGTGCTTATAACACATTTGAATCGGTATTACCTTTCCGCGCGAGTTTAATGGGCTTAATTTAAAATAGCACTCTAATTAAGTTGATTAAATATTACAAATTAAATGATAACCATAATTTTATAAAAATATTTTTGTTAGCATTGGTTTTTATTTTTAATAAATTCTCAAGGGAAGCATTGCTTCTATTGCTTCCATGGACCGCACGCCACTGATTATAATTTGGTTATTTGTTCGATTTAGTGTTACTTAAGTAATGTAAATCTGCGAATGAGACTGTATTTTGTCGCATTTTATTATTTTAATTTATAAGTTGTATTTTTTTAAAGACAAATAGTTCTATTGAGTTTGCCTGCATGTAAATTTAAAATTGCATTATCGTCACGACTGCAAATTCAACTGCTTCGGTGAAAGGTTCGAGTACCTTCGATATAGCCGAATCGAGACGATTTTTTGTTCAGTTTGTATATTATTAATAAGGAATTTTTCGCATACAGTTTTGGAGATAAATTACAAATTATTAAGAAAGACAGATCAAAACCAGATCTTTCAAATTTAACAACAAAGATTAAAACCTGTACCGGTATTTTGCTAAGAAAGACCGGAAAATTGATACGCAGTAGTATAAGTATAAAGTGTAAAAGTGCTTCTTTGAAAAACTTTTAAGCTTAATAATTATAACACTGTTTTTTATTGTACCTAGCAGGGGCGGATCCAGAGAAGTATTTTGAGGGGGAAATCTTTGGAAAAATAATTGTTTTAATAAATAATAATTAAACAAACATTATTTGTTTCTATTCTATGTAAACTTATTTCTAAATTGGGGGGGGGGGTTATTCCCTCCCCGTTAATCCGCGCCTGTACCTAGGTGTATTATAATTAAAATCGTGGTTGCTTCCCTAGCCTAAATTCTCACCGCACGCCACTGCGAAAATCCGAAGGATTGTAATCACACATCGAATGTTGTATATAGGGAAATCCTTCAATGCTTTTGACCACCATGTCTTGACGAGGTTTCCATAGTAAGAATAATAATACTAACGTATAAGCGTAAACTGCATAATTTTCGTTGAATCATACTCAGCATTAATCATAAAATGTATACGCATAGTTTTGATAACAAAAAATTATTTTAAAGAATACTATACAAATTGTCACATTAAAAAATATGTGTAAGACTAATTAATTGTATTGTATTGTATAAATGCTAATTGATATGATATTAACATTGCCAAAAAGCCTTGTCTAGTGAATTGTATAGCGTGCTGGCATTTCACCCAAGCGGCCCAGGTTCGACTTCTGGTACCAACAGCTCTGGTTAAGGTTTTCTGCAGTTTTCCTTAGCTGTGACACAAACGTGGGATTTATGCTGTTCCATCTGTCCATCACTCCGCTGCAGTCGCACGTTGGGCCTGTGTAATGATAATAATCGCCCCCTCCCTCCCGCACAAACTTCATAGCTTCTGGAGCCTGACTCACAGGTGATGGGTTGTAGAATTTATTATTATAATCCACTGAGGTAAACACATACTTGTGCGTCGCATAGGTCAGTTTTATTTTAACGACAGCCACCGAAAGATGGTTATGTGGTTGTCTATACCGACTGCTTAACGTGCTCTTCTGACAGCACGGCAAAGTGTACTGAGGCTTTATCAACGAGAAAAATCTTCTCACCTGTTCCGGGGATCCGACAAATTAAGACTTGAGCTCTACCGCGTGGTAGAGTGTAATTCGGACGAAAGAATAGTCATCCCCACACAAATGATTGGAATATGAGGGCTGCGATGCCAATTAGAAGGAAAGTTTTCCTTCAGTGTATTTTTTCTTTTAAGTAGATAATAACAATCTGCTTTTAACAAATGATTTTAGCAATTATTTTCATCTGTTAAAAAAATTA
This sequence comes from Agrypnus murinus, assembly GCA_929113105.1. Taxonomy (NCBI): domain Eukaryota; kingdom Metazoa; phylum Arthropoda; class Insecta; order Coleoptera; family Elateridae; genus Agrypnus; species Agrypnus murinus. The sequence goes on along the minus strand of OV816024.1, from coordinate 17,271,621 downwards.
AAAAGTAAACAACAAAATAACGTAAAATAACAACAAACAACTATTACAAATAGTGAATACACAAATTGTTAAATTAAAAATTGCAATATGACTAATTAATCAGACTGTAAATTAGAATCAGATAAAGAAGAATCGTCCCCCACACTAAAGACCAATGGTTCCACTATTAGGTCCATGGCAATGTCAATCTGCCACAGTTTTTCTTCTTCGCCTTGAGCATGACAAATAGCATTCTTCCAATTTTCGGCAGATACATTTTTGACTGCTTCTTTCATTTCTTTGTCTTTCATTTTGAAAGTAGTATTGTTTCGCGCTACTTCCCCTTTTATTTGACGCCATATCAATTTAATAGGATTTAATTCGCAATGATATGGGGGCAATCGGAAAACTATAACATTCTGTTCATTTGCCATCTCATCGAGCACATAATTTGGCGTAACGGCAACCTGTCGTACAAGATGCAGGAGTTCGGCTTTTACCATGTCTGGTTCATAAGTAATTGACTTACTTGTCAACTTGTCTACTTTTTTGTGCTAGTATTTGGGAATTTTTCCGTTTTTCGGTTGTGAAAGAAAGCGTTGTCTATAACTACAGAATGCTTTTCCAAGCGTCCCAGAACTTTTGTAAACCAGTTTTCGAAAATTTCACCTGTCATTTCTTCGTGGTAATCTCCGGTTTTCTGAGATTCGAAACATAATATACCATCTTCAACAAAACCGTCCTCGGATCTTATATGGAGGACTATAAGACAACTTCCCTTGCCAGATGGATATTTTAAGCCAGTCGTTAGTCCTTGTAAGAAAGCTTGCCGCGGAGTCAGGATTGTCGAGTCCTTCCATACTTTATGTAGAGTATGACTAGCATTCACCCGCGTCTCATCTAAGAAGTACAAGCAAGAAGTACAGGCAAGAAGTATCTTGCCTTCTTCCCGGTACTTTCTGATCTGTCGCAGAAAACGTTGTGTCCAGGCGATAATCTCATCTTTTTCTCGTAGGACACTATTGCGCGATCTTTTCGAAAACCTATATAGCCAAATCCAATTCGATTACAACATGTAGAAATAAAAAGTTTATTTTCTCACCGAAAGCCAATTTCTTTTCGCATTTTCCATGAAGTACTCCGTTTGAGTTGCGGTAAACCAACGTTGTCGTGAACAGTCGTTAATATTTGTTTAGAGTAGGTGGTTCATTTCTTTCAAAAAAGGAATGAACTAAACGTCTAAGAGCACTTTTAGTTCCCTCATCAATGTTTTCTAAAATTAGTCTTTGTCTGTAGTATGTAACGGTATATTTTTACAAGCTCTGAATAATTGTGGTTTCGTCCCCATATTTACAAACATCTTAAGTCCGGTTCTGAAAATTTGAATTCTTTTCATAATGTAAACTTGCGTTAGCATTCGATATAAACATCCCTATAAAATTATTTAAAAAAAAGGTTGGTTTTAAATCTTAGAATTATAAAAAATCTCTTTGGTTACTCATATAAGCGTTTGCAGTTTTAGAGGAAAAATCAATACTAGCTGTTGAGTTGCTGTGCTCTGATTGGTTAAGCCAAAATACGCGATTCGTTGATTGGGTACTAAGAAAAATCAATACTTGTTCTTGAAGTGAGACTTCGATATTGGTTATATTCGATTTGCATCTGGTAATGTATTTCTACGCGAAAAAAGAACCTTGAGTTTTTTAAAGTGGATTTCCGTTGAGTGGCTGGTCCGAGATACTTGCTTTTAGTTGGTGGTCCGAGACACACTTGACTTCAGTTTCGATCTCTTTAGAATACAGTCCGGCTAAAGTTTTTGTGCGATAGCGTGCCCCGACCTCGGCGGGGTACAATTATAAATATACATCCCGTTAAGTGAATTTAACAATTTTCAATCGTTTTCAGTACGTACCTTAATATACACAAATGTACACTAAATCTTAGAAATCTTCAAGCAAATTTGAAAAAGTTAAGTGACATTAAAGGTACTCACAGCAGCGGATCCGGAGGCGGATGTCATACGATACGGTCGGTTTAAGAGCGAAACAACGACTAAATATAACTAATACGAACTGTAACCACCACAACAAAATCATGTTGCAGACGCGCAATCTTAGTGCTGCGATGCTAATTCAGAGAAAAATTTCCTATATATTTTTTCTTTTTAAATAAATGATGTTCATCTTCTTTTAATACATGATTATTAAAATAATTTAAATATGTTGCTATAAAAAGTAAAAATTAATTAAAAAGTTATAAAATAAAAAGTAATTACTCCTATTAGATAATGTAATTAGGCAACTTCTTTTACACATGGGTATCACTCGGAGATCTCGAAACAGTAACGTATTCGCATGCTTGTGATACGGGTTTTAGAAAACCGACCAATAACAAAGTTCTATTCAAATATACCGCACTTTTGTAGGGCGTGGCTTAACTATTTCTGTGGGCTGAACAGGGTATAGAAAAATTATCGCTTTCACGGGGAATCGAACTCTGGACCGACTGATTGTTAAGCCAGGCCTCTACCGTTAAGCAACGGTGCCGAGTTGACATGAGTTCATTCATGTTCATGACAATTCTTTACATTATTATATAATTTTTAATATAATATTATTCATTATTATTGCTAAATTACAATAAAAATAATGAATGCTTTTATAATTTGCTACATAATTATTCACAAAGTGCAAGCGCGATATAACTTTTAAAGTTACGTAGCTTTTCATCACAATACCTGGGAATGCGAGAATATGTTGACAGTTCGTTTACAGGGGTTACTAACCTTGACAATTGAATTGTGATTGTTTATATAAAATTACTTTTTGAAAAGGAGTACATACCCATGATTATTTAGCTGTAAGTACTAAATAGTGGATTGACTGAAATTATATAGATTGTAAACGTATTATTACTACCGTCTTTAAAAATTCAATATTTACTTCTGCCGTTTTCGAGATTTTAGATGTATCATTGGTGAATCCTAGATGGGAAAATGGGGTGTACACTTGAACACCTCCGAACATCGTGGAAGCGGCTCGCATTACCCGGGTGCTGTAAGAGTAACACAAACGCCTGGGACCGGTCACGGTGACCGCTGATCTCTAAAGCGCTATAAAATTTAAAAAAAATGCAAAATAAGTCATTTAAATTTGTTGTTATAGTCCTTGAATAGTGTGAATTCCAATTTAAAGATTTTTTTTAAATTTTTATAATCAGAAATTAATATAACTAAAAAAAATGATTTAACGGTGGAAATTACGAAAAAAACAGCCTAGTTGATTCTAACATCAAAAAATTTATTACAGACAGAAAATAAAACAACTTTCTTACAAAATAGACTAAACTAAGTTACAATAGATATATCTAGCAATGATTTTTCAAAATCCTTAACACCAAAGCGAACCTTCAGTGAAGAGCTAGCCATAACTTAAATACCCGGGTCCGGTCACCATGACCGCACGAAATATTTAAATTTAAATAATAACGCAACGCGTGAACACAGATCGATGTGCAGCGGGCTACGAACTGAAAATGATGCTATTTAGGAATACCTAAAGGCACAAATTTTAATTCTTCCTAGAAATAGGAAAAACCATAAGTCACACAGATACCTGCGATCACAGAGACCGCACCTGGGTAGTTAAGGGTTAATTTATCGTCAGAGAATTCAACGTAAAAAATATGAATGCGAATATATATATATTCTAGGTTCAATATTTTTCTTAGCTTTTGGTATTTTATTATTTTTTTTTTGTTGTCGTAAATAAAGTATAGTGTGTAACGCCTGCGAAAACGCCAATTTCACACTCATGAGAAATTGGCACTTTTCTGCTCTTGTAACACAATATACTATTGTTTAATTAATATTTTACATTAAATTATATTTTGAACGGAAATCCATCTAGAAAAAATACCAACGTAAGAGCCGGGGAATTGAACTCCGGATCGCCCGTCTAGTAGCGAGAGTGTAATCATTGAGCTACGGAGACGCTTTTAAATGGCTAGGTTATTTTCCATTATATAAAGTTACAAGGATTGTTATTCAATTAAAACGTAAAATTGATTAATATTTTACATTATTATATAATTGTTAACGTAATATTATTTTTAAAAGATTAATTTAAAGTTTCACAAGTTTTATTAGTTTATCTTAACCTGATAATATTGTTTCGACATTAAAATGTCATTATCAAAGGTAGATAAGATTGATAAACAAACACGTTGCTAAGGATAAATACATACAGAAAATAGGTAACTAGATATAATACATACAAAAACTAAACATCTAACACTTCTAATAAAGGAGAATTACTAAGCTCAGTTTGTTCATTCATTAAAGGTACTGTGCGTTTATGTCTGTATATTTCAAAAGCTTCTAAAATGTCTAATTTGTGTTTGTTGTTGCAAAAATGTAAGAATTTAATGTTGTTTTGAGGTGTCATTGGATGGTTCTGTTCCAAAATGTGTTTGGCATAATTACATAATTACATAATTACATAATTACAGTAAGGCTGGAGACAGTAAAAGGTAATATTATTTATTATTATCACTTAAAAATTAAAAAATTATTTTGACAAGTTACGATTTGCATATCGTTAGGTCGTTGGACTTGGTTTTTCATAATTGAAGCCATTGTAATGTGTAGTTTCACCTGCAAATTATAAAAGGCAGAGATGGAAAGGTGTATGCAAGCAATCACCACTATACTCACAATTTTTGTTGTTAAATTTAAGCATATCCCATGCTGGTTTAACGATTCACCTAAATCCATGATAAATGTATAATTTCATTAACCTATGCATTTGCAGCCAAAATGTTTAGCTACAATATTCTTAATTAGGTTCTAAAGCACCTTTAGCAATAGAATTTTCAAGTGGGCAGCTCTATATAGAGAAGGTTTAGCCTGTTGAAGTCTATAATTTGTATCGTTTCAACCTTACCTGGTAATATGGTGAAATTTTGTAAATATTTAAAGTTTTGGTGCCAAAATTGTTATAAATATTGTGTGATGGAATATGTGGATTCAGTTAATTATTAAAAAAGGAGGAAATAAGGTGTGAAAATGTAATTATCTATAATTTTATAAAACCTATGATTTAAAAAAAAAGTAAAGTGAAGTGTTAATTTGGTGTTTGGACTATTTATTTATCAGAGGAAAATTTTTTTGAAAACGTTTTATAACTTTCTTTTTGGATGAAAGCAAATTATAACTGGATGTAATAAGAATCTTTGGAAAATAGACAATTAATGTATGTACTCACGTATTGGAGGTAAATTGTTCAATATTTAATAGTTGTAATAAATTACAAAAGAAGACCTACAAGAACAATTATGGAAATGCGTGTTCACCAATGCTACAAATAAGCAGGTAAATTTCAGAATGGCGCAAAATTCTTGAATTTAACAATTTATTTTCAAAATCTAACTTTGTTTTTATTTCGTTTCCTTTTTTTTTAAATTATAATTTAAGATTATTGATTGATCAAATAAAAATCAAGCAAGACAAACAACATTAATAGACGGAGAGTCAGCGACAAAAATAGTTACAATATAGTTACAATATAGTTACAATGGCAGACAGTTTGGTTAATGGGGGGATGGGGATAGACAGCGAGGAAGGTTGAGAAGATATGTGGCCTATTACGTCATATCAGTTTGTACTTACTAGTAAACATATCCAATGAGAGACCCTCAAAATGCGTCATATTATATATCATTTGAAAGGTAATTTTAAGTACTTTCCAATGATATATGATTCATCGGCAGACATTGACTATGAAAAGGACAAATACCAAAAGTATAGTAAAATTTTATCAAAATTAAACAAATAACGAAAAAAATTAATAGGAAGCTAAAAATTGGCGTAGATGTTGGCGAATACATACTGTTTAAGAAATCGATAAGTCCCGAATTGACTAAGGAGTGTCTGAGACGCCATGTTGGAAGAAATGGCGGTTTAAATGAACTATTCTGCAATATCTATACCATTTTCAGCTTTCTATTAATTTTGTCCGATATTTTCCATTTAAACCGCCATATTTTCCAAGATGGCGGACTGATCACACCTTCTTCAACACGGGACTCGATTTCTTAAACAGTATGTTTACAGAGTGTTTTTTAATTATTTTTACTGCTATAAATTAATCATTGCAGCAATTCATTTAAATTACCGCCGCTCTGTGTCGTTGCGTCTGTCAAGGTGTTCGACTCAAAAATTTTGTCTGCCTTTGTGAATACAGAATTATAATGACATTTTGAAAATTTTAACAGTTGTCCCATTCTTAATGATATGGCGTAATAGGCCACATATCTTCTCGACCTTCCTCGCTGTCTGTCCCCATCCCCCCACTAACCAAATTGTCTGCCATTGTAATATATTACATAAAATATTATTTACCGTTACATCAAAAATCAGCTTTACTTATATCACGTTTTTGTATTAATATTTTTTAACCATTTCACTCACTCCCGCTACTCTCTCCACCACTGATATGTGGCACTGATAACTTTCAATTAAAGTTTACCTATGTTAAGGCAGTACAATGGCATCAAAAATTTTCTTAATGAAATGACGAAATAAACTATTTTTGTCGCTGGCTCTTAGACTATAACACTGACTCTCGATTCTTATTTTGTTAAATCAAATTGGCACCATTAATTAAATGAATCATTTTATGAACATGAACATGAACATTATTTAGATAATAAGGATTTTTTTGTTTTCGTTTATCTTTTCATTTTTTTTTTCATGTGTTTATTAATAAAATATTTAAATGTTTAAAAGCAGATTCATTTGTGCATTTTTTTTGTTCTGTGTCCTTTAATAAAATTTAGCAGGTAAAAGTTGAACAATATTTTATTTTTTGTCAAAGAGCGACCCGCCTGAAATTTTCTCATATAATTTTCATGAGCTTGTCTTTGGATTTTCTTTTCATCACAAAGGTGAGTGGTGTTTGTTTCTGTACAACTTTTCAGTTTGCCTTGCTACACTAAACATAAGTGAAGTAAATTGTTGGTCAAGTGTTGTAAGGTGTATACTAGTACAGCGCATATCACCATAAAATTTAATGTGATGTTTATTTAAACATTAAAATATATACCATAGCAATATGTATGATTATTTAACTGTAAGTACTAAATAGTAGATTGACTGAAATTATATAGATTGCAAACGTATTATTACTATTGTCTTTACAAATTTAATGTTTAACTTTTGTCGTTTTCGAAATTCTAGATGTATCATGAGTGAATCCGATGATGGGAAAATGGGGTGTACACTTGTACACCTTCAAACATCGTGGAAGCGGCTCACATTACATCTCTTAATTTATTGCCAGAGATTTCACGTAAAAAATATGAATGCGAGTATAAATTCTAGGTTAAGAAATTTTCTTAGCTGTTGGTGGTTTATTACTTTTTTTGTTGTCGTAGAAAAAGTATAGTGTGTAACGCGTGCAAAAACGTTGACTCGACTTCGACATCATCTTCACACTCGTGAGAAATTGGCACTTTTCTGCACTTGTAACACAATATACTATTTTTTATTTTGCTAAACAGTGCGTTTATAGCTCATCTGGGCGCTTTAATAGCCCAACAATTTCAAAGTTAGTAGAATTGAAATAAAATTTAAAAAAAGAAGAAAATTGACAAAAACTTTACTCTAAAAATTTGAATTTTCAAATGTTACATCAGTTTGCCAACCACCACAAAATTTCCTAAATTTTGAAAATGCAATTTTTTTTTATTTAACAAGGGAATTAAATGCTCAAAATAGAAAAAAATGCATAAAATACTCGTTTCGTAAGCCATTATTGCACTCATCTTTTAAAAAATCTCGCCGCAAGCGGCTTGTTTTCTAAATTTGAGCTGGTGCAATAAATCTTGCCTTATAAAACTCGTTTTTAATATACTATTAAAAATATGTTTTTATAAAGGTATTACCTAAAATTTTGTAGAGAAGATAAATGTGATCAAGTGGTCTCATATTTCAATTAAAGGGTAAACAATGATATAACTTATTAAACAACAATACTGTTAATATTTTATTGATTGATGCAACAGGCCGAATGAAACTCGCGGGATCTGTCGCTACCTACAGTGACATTCGTGTGCACATACTATTCATATCATACCCAAATGTCATTTAAGTATCAATTGTTTTTAGAGAATGATTGATATTGCCAACTTTCAAGCCTACTTTATTGTGTGATATTGTTAGGTCTCCTATGTTGTTGCAGAGAAATGTCATTTTTACGTTTGCCGTTGAAAAAAATATTTTTTACGTGTGTAAAAATAATAGCTACTTTAAGTCTTATAATCTCATAATACAAAAGGCAAACGTCACATATCTAATAACACGTCAATATCTAATAACGATGCTTCAATGTCGCCTTTTGGACGGTTGAGAATAGCAATAATTAGGTTATTTGATGATAGAATGCGCAGATAACAGCCTCCCCATTTAAATAAGGTTTTGTCCATTCTCTTACAGGCTTTTACAGAATAAAAATCCCCCATGACCCGATTTCAGTTTGTTGCATCAAAAATTTTCTTTTTTATACCCTTTAAGTTTAAAATAAATTGTCACAAAGGTGGGGTTGAAGGAGCAACGATGCGAAATTTCTGCGATACTAAAATTTAATATGCCATTGAAAAATCAATTGACACGCTTTTGTCGAAATTGATATGTTTAGTATATAGTTTAAGAGATATTTGAGGTGGGAAGCCTTCAACCGAACACCCAGTATGTTTTTAGAGTTATTCAAGATTCAAATAATCAAACAAATGTATTTATATGAGTGAGTCAGCAGTTTTGTTATTTAGACAATATTTGGAGAAAGTTACAGCAAAAGAATTGAAAGTGTCTCATTTTAGCTCTGACAAAGTAAAAAAAAATTTACTAACCGTTATTATGTAAGTCAGAAAAATGATTGCACAAATTCTATATAACCACATCACTGTTATTGCATCACTGACAATCACTATGCATAATTAACCAATAATTATGCACTTTTATTATTGAATAAGATTTACGTAAATAGATTAAAATAATAAATTTGTCAATAATTTAATAACTTTACAGTATTGATCATGTTTTGTATTGAACTACATTTTACTACTCTTCCTTCAAAAATACGTCCCTACATTCCAATTCTTATCATTCTCTTTAAATTCAATAAGAATTTACAATCGTGCAAAATATGAGTTATTGATTTATTATTAATTTATTTATCTTATTAAACGGTTATGACAAGAATAAGTACTCGTTAATTATCAAAAATTCCCCCAAAAGATAATTCATTATTTTAGTCAGTTTTTTAAAAGCAAATTATAAGTTGATAATCACGATCATACTCTTAACAATTTTGCTTAAGATTTTACGTAAAACAGATTTTAATGAATGAATTTTACTCTAGTCTAAAAAAAATGTATTTCCCCATTTGTACGTAGGCGTTAGTCATAGTTGTTTTGACTTAAAAACAGACACCTCTGACATATATTTTTTACACATTTTCGTAGATTATTATCTTAGTAAGCATTCATTATTATAATAATTATATTTACAAAGTTGAGTAAAGCCTTGAACGTAATCTTGAACAGCGGAAGTAATTACAACTTGACAATTTATAGCATATGAAAGCGGATGTACTAAGCCAGGTCATCCAATTTTAGTACAAACTTTATAAAATTTTAACTTTTTTCTTAGGTACGTAAGAACTTTTCGGAAAAGCGGCTTTGTTCGTTTAAAGGACATTTACCTTTCATGTAAGCGCTTTGATATTTATTTTATCTTAAATTTTTTAAGAACATTTTAATATGAATTCTTAACAGATCAAACAATAAAAAGAAAAAGGTAAAAAGAATATAAACTTTTACTTTCTCCTACTGACGTAGGAACAACTCTGATGGTAATTATTGTACTATACATACGGATCCATTGCAAAAATTATACAGAGTGGCTATTTAAAAATTAAATTGGAGTAAGCCCCTACTAGATTTACAATTTGTCTGTACTGAACGCAGTACCAAATTTCCCTATAAAGTCCCTGACCTCAATATTAGAGTACTCAGCAAAAATCGCAGTTATCCGTTTATGCAAATATTTACACTCAAATGCAAAAACGGGGCATCTATTTTTTAAATTTGTTGACAGCATCATTGTTCTCATATCTAGAATAAAAACTACAATTTGTTTAACGATGTTTAAAGATACAATAGGAGACTGAAATCTTGATAATCAAGTGCTCTCTAATAACTATTAAATGTGACAACACTGTCGGTTTTCATAACTGGGTAGCTGTACTAACGTATCTAACGTGTCGTCGATGCGTGGTAAGGGATAGCTATTTCTAGGTCTATAGTATTTCTTGGTCACATTATTGAGCTGCCGATAGTCCACACAGAATCTCGTTGACCCGTCCTTCTTGATAACCAGGACCACCGGTGATGCCCATGGGCTGCTCGAAGGCTCGATGACCCCTTGTTCTTCCATATCGGTAATAATCTTCTAGGCTTCTGCTAGCCTTGCTAAAGGTAAACGTCTCCGTTGCTGTTGGATTGACCAAGAGTTTCCTGTATCAATTTTATGTCACACTAGATCAGTTCGTCTCTCTGACTGTCATCAAGGGGAAGATATCTTCGCATCCGTGAACCAAACCCTGTACCTCTTTCACTTCTACTCGAACTAGTAACCATACCCACTAATTTTCCTCGTGGTCTTTGGACACTTGTTTTGGAACGTCAGCCATACACCTAGCTATTCGTAATACTGACACACACTATCCCACAAGGGTGCTCTTCTTCAATGTCACCGGCTCCACATTAACGTTAATAACCCTAACCGGTGCTATCTTCCCAACCTTGATCAGCGCTTTTCCCACCAGTATACCACTATGGATCTTCTTATTCCAGACAGGCTCCAACATTCGCACGAACCCTCCACGAAGATCGCCATCCAAACCTGCCTCGATCATTTTCTTGCTCCGACCTGGCAAAATCACGTCTTTTGTCAGCAAGACCCTTACGAGAGGGTCTTCTCGTGGGTGCAAAGGAAGTTCTTCGTTACCGACCTTCAAGACACCTTCCTTCAAGTTCAACGCAAAACCAGATTTTCTCAAGAGGTCCATTCCAAGCTGAAATCGCCAGTGATATCCACTACCAGCACCTCATGATCACGCGCTTCACTTCCAATGACAATCTTCATCTTCATCACTCCGCATGTTGGTATTACTTCACCTGTCGCTGTACGGAGTTGAGTAGTTGTCGGTAACAACTTCATAGTTGTTCGTAGATCGTCAGGGCGTATGATAGATTTTGCCTTCTACGTATAAATAAGTAATGGAACAGTTGGGCTAGCAATTTTTCCATCTACGAGCAAATTGCTGGTGCAATTCTTCGATGTTACAGCATGGATGGTGATCTTTGAGGCATCTCCACTCAAGGTCAACGTTCGCCTTCTCTCGTCGACCCCCTTTAGTTTTCCGACGGCTGAACTTCTCAGGCATATTATACATTGCATACTATTGTATATCTCTTATTTTTTGTTTGTAGAACTGTCCAGCCAAACGTTAAATAGCATTTTATAAACGAAACTTAAGAGAACTTTAAAATGAGAAGAGGAAAATGTTTGATCTATTCTTCACTTGAATGGAATGGAATAGTTCCTCTCTTTGAACAAATCAATCCATTAATTTATTGTATACATACTTAAGTACTGACAAATGTTTCTACAATATTTTCTGAGCACCCCCATTCGTCTAAACTTTTTCTTGTCATTTTATCATAATAGAAACTTAAAACTAGGTGTGCAAATGCAACTTTCTGCTGCAAGCTTGATCATCTGCGTCTGATCAATAAAAACACTGTTGAACTCTAACTATTCTTTGATGATAATTAGTTCATATGCTCAATTTGAACTTATCATGATTTTTAAAATATACTATCGTGTAGTTGTTTTGATGATTTATATTTATTTTTATTTATTTATATTTTATTTCCCAATTACATATACAAATTTTTACATTTACAAAATATGCATTATTACTATTTAAATTATAATAAATTGTACATGAATGAAGCCTATATGGCGTCGGGAAAGTTCAGACAACCGTAAGTTAATAAAGAAAGCTGGATTACCTTTTGTATGAACAAGACTACGTAACTAACTTAAACTGGAAATATTTTTCAAAAATAAAATTGACGGAAACAAAAAAAGGAATTAAGACATGCTAATTTATAAGAAAAACGTGTACTGTAACTTAAAAGAAATAAGTTGAAACCATCAAGAGGAAAGACAAAAAGTTATGTCAGATCAACTGAATAATATTCATTTAAATTATAAAATACTTTATCTGTTAAGATCTGCTTAAGTTTAGTTTTAAATTTAGACTCATTAAGAGTTCTGATATCATATGGAAGTTTATTAAATATCCTTAACCCTTCACTTAAAAAACTTTTCCTATTAATATTTAATCTATAGTAAGGCAGACGTAGATTATTTGCATGTCTTGTCTGGTACTCATGAATGTCTGAGTTTGTTGTTAATTCTGCTGAATTTTTGTGAATATACATACAAATCTTATAAATAAACAAGTTTGACACAGTCATAATTTTAAGTAAATAAAACCAGTCTCTACAACTCTCAGTGCGTCTCAATTTACAAATTGCTCTCACGCCCTCTTCTGAAGTCGAAAAACTTCCCGCACACCTCCCAAATTTGAGTTACCCCAGAACTGAATCCCAGAGCTCAAAATGCTATGGAAGTGCGAGAAGTAGAGCATCCTTAGTGTTTCAAGGTTCATGATTTTGGAAGATTGCCTTAGTAAGTAAATGGCCGAACTTAATTTACCCTTTATGTAATCAATGTGCGATTTCCAATTCAAGTTCTGGTCAATTATAACACCAAGAAATTTGACCTTATCGGCGGGTCGTATTGAGCCATCAATTGTGTGAATTGTTGGTGGAATAACGCTGTTTTGGTGAGTATAAAATTGTAATACATTGGTCTTATTACAGTTCATTTTCAATTTGTTTGCTTTACACCAGGTGAGTATATTATTTGTATAATTCGTTGAATTTATTATTAATGTCTCTTGATTTTTTGATTTCAGCAGGATACTGGTGTCATCCGCGAAGAGGATAGTTTTTGCATCATATTCGTTAGGTTCAAAATAGTTCGTTAGACAAAATACAACGTCATTGATATAGATTAAAAATAATAAGGGACCTAGAACAGACCCTTGCGCGACACCACATCTGGTGTATTCATTTTATTGCTCAGATAAGAACGAAGCATTCAAATAAGAATACTACTAATTCATCACTACCATTATTTCTTAAAATTGAGTATAATATATTATCGAATTATCCGTGAGTTGAATATATTCATTTTGAGTACAAAATCAATAAGATAATCAAAATGAATTTAACATTTTTTTTGGATAGATTACATTTCAATGATCATTCGAAAATACTTATTTTATTTCTGAGTTGCGTTATGCTCAAGCTAACAAGAATTGTACTTATTTCAAATGATTCTGGCAAGTAATTGTTATTACTGAATTGATTATCTTTATTTAATCATATTAAGAATGTTTAATCAAATGGACAAGAGCATACTATTGTTCCTAGTTTATATTTTGATCAGTTAAATGTAATCAAATAAAGTATAGATTTTTCTGTGTGTACTAACCTTACTTTTGCTTTTTTTAACTTAAATGGCATTAAGTCAAACGTTTCAATGAAATTACAATACAATATATATTATGTAATTAGGAGATCAAGCGATACTTTAAATCCGAGAAGATGTATTATAACGCCGAGGCGTTATAACTAGTGATGGGAACTTGGGTGTCGAGTGTCGTGATACTGTTCGTGGTCGTGACACTTGAAGTGTCGCGACACTTCGTGTCGAACAGTATCGCTCTTATTAGAGTGTAATTCGAAGTTGCTTGATCATTCTTACAAAGAAATTAAAGGCAGATTTGTTGAACTGGCCAACAATCATTGAATAAGACGTACATATAAAACTATTTTGTTGTAGATTTTTTAGTTAAAATTATAAATTCATAAATTATTTGCAAAACATTAATTTAAAAGCCGAAACCTGAAAAGTTGACGCAACGCCTCCGTGGTTCGATGGCAAACCGTGGCTTGCTAAACTATACGGGCTGGTGGAATGCACGATCGAACCCCGTTACAAGCATAACTTTTTTTTAAATTTTATTTGTTATTATTCTTATAAAAGAATAATAACAAATTATTTAAATTGTTTTGCAACTATTAATCTCACCGACTTTTATTCGAGAACGAACTATTTGGCATATTTCAGATTTCCCATACTAATTTTCTATAGCAAATGTTAGAACGAATGCGGTGTATAAATAATTTAATGTCTTTTAATGTACTTAATGCATAAATATATAACCATAACAGAATTTACTCATAAACCTAATTGTTTTTTAATCCCTAGTTTATGATTTACGTATTAGCTATGAATCTTGACTGCTCGTTTCAATTATATTATATGAACTAGCGCATGCATGATGTGTAAATGCGAAGTATCGTTAAAGAGTCGTGAAGGAGTCGACACTTCACACGGCTAATGGTTTCGATTCGCAAGTGTCGTGATACGCGGGTGGTATCGCGAACCCAACACTAGTTATAACATCTTCGAGGATTTAAAGAAGCTTGATCTCCGTATTGCATAAGTTGTTTTATTTTATTTCGTCATCATACGCGTAACCAAGGGGATTTATAAAGCATGTAACCATGTCACGTGTGGCTGTTATGCAACCTCAAATGATTTACGTATTACGTTGCCAACAACAACGGAGATAGGAACGTCTTGAACTCCGGTGTAATTGACAACGGAGATAAAGATATACTTTATTTTACTAATTGTGGTATATAAGCAATTGTTTGAAATACGAAATGAAATAAAAGTCTTTAATATCATCTTAAAATAGGGTGGATATCTGCAAAGCTGACAACGGTATTGTTTACTTGTTTCTCTATATGAAGTAGCTGAGATAGATCTTAATTTTCGTATTCACAACAGCCAACCTCGCGTGAAATTGCGTTTACAGCGTTGCTGTACTTCCACAACTGATCGCTTGGTAATTGGAGGAAAAGTTTTAAATGTTTGTAAATTGTAAATTGAAATAAGTTCACTAATGAAAACTCACCATTTATTAAACATTAAATTATCAAAACCATAAAAGATCATTGAATTAATAATCAGTAGCACCACCATTATGGTTAATGATTTGAAAAATTCAATTTCTTCCGCTGGCACGGGAAAATCTGCCGGCACCGGGAATTGACCTCGGGCCTCTTGGGTGAAAGTCCAGCACTCTAGACATTACACTACCAAGGCTGTAAATGTTTCTACAATATCAAGAATATCAATATTAAGCAACTGCGGTACAAAAGTCACTCTAGGAGAAATGTATACTTTCAAGAGAAAATCACGGTATAACTTCTCTTAGATGTTTCTATAGACTATGATAACCGTTCCTGAGTTATTACTGACGTGAGATTTGGAGAAGTAAGTCTTTTAGTCAATAAGATATTAATACGCGTGAACGCAATAGTCAAAACCAAAGGACAAAGCAAGTTCGACAAAGAAAATTTGCTCATTTTTCAATTAACCAATGCATTTTTAACTTCCAAGCAAACAATGCGTCTCAAATGCCATTGTGCCTTTACGAAATGACTAAAACTCCCGAATATCAAAACGACGACGATGAGCCTCAAAATCAGAAGCCAATTATAAAAGATTCCATCAAAATTCATATGTTCAAGTAGCCATATTTAAAAATAGGTTACCACCTTTGATTTTCAAGAACAGTTTCAGTATAACAAGGACCAATAGCAAGAGAATTTTGAATTTGTCCATACCAGAAGAATTTGGTAGACATTTTTGAAAGTTTGAGACATTGCAGGAATTTAGAGGAATTACAAGGAACTAATAACAGTCTCCATAATTAAAAAGAAACTTTAATAGGTTAAGAAGTTAGCAAAAATGATACCTTTAAAAGTGATCTTTCTGGTCACGCCTCGTCGTATTTTCGACATTTCTTACATTTGGTTTCTATCATTTCTTCATCTTTTTTGTGCTGTTGATGTTACTCAGGAAGATATAAAAGCATAAAAATCTAAAATTTAATTGGTTCCGTTGATTATCGAGACAGCACGAAAGCTATTAGGTCTAACTAATTATAGAAATTAAAAATCTTTAATAGCAAGCAAATCTTACAAAAACACAACTAATTAAAGTCAACTAATTAAAGTCAAAAACGTCAGTCTTTCATGATTAGGGCAATTTTTAAACTTCAGAATGTGTCCAGTGAAAATCGGCTCAAAAATATTGCAAATCGCATGATCTGAATCTCATAGCTTATAACTGAAAAGACTTTGCCTAACGAGTAAATGTTTTCAGTATTTGAATATTCACTCACCTATTTGCATATTTAGGTATGGAATAATGTGCGTCAATGTTATTTCCTATATCTAGGGTAAGTTCTTGTGATGACTTTTTTTTTATTAATCTTTGTTAATTATTTAAATGCATTGTTATATAAACTGGTTATATAAGCTAATATCAGGATCCTCTTAAATGACTTTTCATGATGATGAATTATGTTCTGAATTAATTTATAAAGTTAATAGAGTAACAATTCGATTCTATTAGTTTTTTAACGGGTTTATGTTTTTTTATTAATTATTAATTAATGAGTTTTTTATAACATCTATGTTTTTAATTAATTATTAATTAAAAAACATAGGCCTGTTAAAAAGGTTTTAGCTTACGTCATTAACTCTAATAGAATCGGGGGGAAAGTATTTTATTATGCAACTACTGTTATCTCCGGCATAAAGTTACAGAATGATTACATTAGTCGCTGTCGTTGCTCAACTGTCATACCAGAAGATACATACAGAAACAAATAAGGTAATACTATCTCTGTAGTTTTCAATTAATCTTCTAGAATTGAGCAAATTTAAATGAAAAATTGACTCTTTCAGCAACAAACAGACTACAAACAATAGTTCAACCAAAGTTGCAAGAAATGAGTCATCACAAACACGTGGTCGAAAATGTAAAATGCATCTAGAATTACGCCAAGGCCACGCTCTAATCTAAATGATAAAATAAACAATAAATGAGCTAGAAAGATTCATTAGCGGAACAAACAACTTTTTAATTAAAAATAGATGTGAACGAAGCAATGAAAATCTGTTGGTTCTAGCGTACGTCACTGAATTCTTAGCAACGTGAAATTTGCACTCTTATCTTCTCTCACCTCGGGTAGTATTTCTTTATTCCGGTGTGATTACGAAAATGACTCATTTCATGTATTTATGGTTGAAGTATAATCAAACTCGAGAACCTGGAGATTAATACACGTGCAATACTTTTGTCGGCAGATGACAGTTCTACCTCAACTTAAAAGAAGTGAATTTCATCGAAACGAAGAATATTAAAGAATAATTTTAAAAAGAAAGCTTACTATAAATATACTTTTTCTAATTTGCGTTTGTAATACGTTTATTAACGTCTATCAGTAGGAGTCGTTTATGGCTATCTACAAAAGTACACTGTACTTTAATCAATTATAGGGTTATTTAGTTTTTAAGGGTTGGATGGGTAATGCGTGGAATGTGACAACTTCAACCTGCAAGTATCAGTCAAAATTGTCAACCTCCGATAAATTTTTAATTAATATCGTTGAATTGGTTCGCTGTTTGTTGATTGTTACTTACATGAAATTTCACTTGAAGTTATGGTCTATTTTTAGTTGGAAAGAAGGTTAGGTTTTGGATATTCCTAATTAGTAATATAAACAAGTCTCGTACCTACATCAAATCTGCTTGGACAAATCAGTAAGTCCAATTCATGTTTGTAATTTTATGGTACTATAAACAAGACACGTATCATCGATTTAATCATCAGCTTTTTTTCGCGAATTTCGGGCGAGATGCAAATTAAGTTGTCTTCGCTCATATTTTATTTATTTGTAACATTAATAAAGTAACAAAAGTAATAACTAATTTATTTAAAGTGACGGATGATGACAAATGATTCAAAAACTCAAGTGGGCGCCGAGTGTTACCAACTGTTACCAACTTACACAAAATTCTCTATACGACCAAAATATTTATTTTTGTATTAAAATAAGAAAAAAGGGGGCGCAAATTAGAAAAAATAGCATAAACTACTCGTTTTATAAGGGCATTGGCGCACTCATCCCAAAAATATTCCAAAAACTTCTTTAAAATGGAAATGACAACATTTATTTTATAAAGAACAGGAAATAAGCCAACTAATAATTAAAACAGAACAATAAAAAAATAAATGAAAATAATAATAATGAATAAAATGAAATTTTGAAACCCTGAATAAAAGAAAAATCAGTCCTAAGATAGTTTCATGCCTTTTACCTTTAGGAGTAATATCTCTATCATCATCATTATCTTGATCACTAGATTATAAATAAATAAATACCTTAAAATATTTAAAAACATTAAAATTTTGGCGCCTTTTTAAATTATCAACTGATGTAGTAATAAAATAGAAATCCTCTTTCTTCCATATGGATTATAATTAAAATGGTTGAAAAACAAACAATTCATCTCTCTTTCAAATAATGTCCAAATTAAATGGTAATAAAATAATTAAAAACCAGCTGCTTTCTTGAGATAAGTCCCTGCAATAAATTAATTTATAAATTCCCTTCCATTATCCAATTTATAACTAAGGTTGACAGTCTCATGAACTAAAAAAATGTTTTTTACGAAAAAGAAAATTATTTCACTAATAAAATTCACCGCACTGAATAATGATTTAATTAAAAATTATTATTAATATATATAGTAAAATTAAAAGAACTTCAACAATTATTAATCGCTTTGACATTTCACCAAAGTATAACCTAACATTTTGACGTTTTAGGAATTGTTTACATTTTTAAATCACAACATAACATTGAAATTTTAAAATTTTGCTCTGAACACAAGGCACTGCTTAAAATGTTGAAATTAACAGAGAGTTTGTCACCAAAACGGCTGCTGTTTTTATATCCTTTTGAAAACAAAACATTGCTATGGTAATTTTTTGGTTATAAACAAAAGCCAACTTGCAACTAATACTACATAACCACATATTTGTTTATAACTATTAACTATTTTTTAAACAATTTCAATAAATAGAGAAAAAAAATTCTTTTTAGCGATATATAATTCTTGTACTATCATATTATTTTAGATTGCTATGACAAAACCGCAGAAATTTGTATCTTATTTTAAATATATCTTCTATAAAAACAATCCCCACATTTACATTTATGTCGAAATTGTGCCCAAGGAACTGCTTGACAACAACTCAATGAAATATTTTAGCCACAAACTAAATAATCTTACTACAGAAGAAGTTTTTAACGAATTCGCCAAATCGTTAACTTAAAACATTTTTTTTTAAATTAAAGATGCAGGTAAGGTAGCAAACATTTGCATACATCACCACAACCATGTACTTTGTCTGTTTTAGGTCACAAATGCTTTGTATTAGCTTCAATTTCATTCTTATGTACACAAATAAATAATGAAACCGCATCGTTAGCTGAACAATAACAATTTATTAACATAGTAAGAAAATCAACTCTAAACTTTATCCTTTTACTGCCTAGTGTGTTCCAAATTGCATATTTATTAATTAAAACCTCTTCTTTGGCTTTATATAAAAAAATGTATTTAACTATTTTCCCCTTGAGATTATGCAACTCATCTATCATGTTTGTAAATAAAGATGCATACTTTTCTTAAGGTGCAAGTGTACCCAAAAAACGTGTTGTTTGTTTTCTAAATAACAAAATAATGTGATAACTTTTGTTTGAAATTAATAATCTAGGAATGTTAAAAACTTACTTACCTAACTTGTTTTGGAAAAATTTTTTTAATTAAATTATTTCACATGTTTTACGTGAAAAATTAATTTTAGAGAAACTGTACATTTAAAGTTAACCAAAATAATACCACTTAAGTTTCCTAGTATTTGAACTATTTTCCCGAAATTTTAAGAAAATCGTATGTCTAGGGACTAAATTATTATCTGTTCGTTTTTTAAAGCAGGTTTTTTGGCAATAAGTCAGTCGCTAGACATATGATTTTTTTTAAATTTTGGAAAAATAGTTTAAATACTATGAAACTTAAGTGGTATTTTTTTGGTTAACTTTGAATGTACAGTTTCTCAAAAATTAATTTTTCACGTATAACATGTGAAATAATTTAATTAATAAATATCGATTTCCAAAACAAGGTAAGCAAGGTTTTAACAATTCCTAAAGTATTAATTTAAAACCAAAGTTATCACATTATTATATTATTTATGAAACAAGCAACACACGTTTTTTGGGTACACTAACTTGGACCTTAAATATGTCAAAAGTCATGACAGTACATAAACTAAATTATCAATTTATGGGTAGTCTTACTCCTCCGTTACAAAAATGATTACATTTGATCGCTCATTTTTGCAGAGTATAATTAAACGTTAGCAAAATATGCAGTTGAAGTTAATTATGCCAACCGTTTAAAATATCCTTTTTAAATTTACCATTTTTCATAATACGAATTTTCTTTTGATTGCATTAATTATCTAACGATTTCATTGTTGTTGCGCTTACTTGTTTCCATAACATTTTAACTGAGCTGAAAAAGGTAGATTTACACTACATGCTACATCTTGAGCAAAGAATTTTAGAAGATATCCCTAATTTATGATATATTATATAGAGTATAGCGTAAAATAATGTAAAACGTGTGGACGTTGCTGAAAACTTTAAAATAAACTAATTTCATGTTTTCAAGCAGTTTACTGAAGAAATATCTTTTTAGTTTGAGGCGCTTAAATTCGTTTATGTATTGTGGTTTATTATCAAATATAGTTTAACCTTTGCAAACATAGTTTCGACTAGTTTCGGCAATATGCAATCCCAATCAGCATTTTTAGTCGTCGCTACGTACCAGCAACTACCGGTGGAACTATTAAGTTTTAGCCACTAGTCACAAGCACGTAATTGCTACGATTTTGTTACGTGCCTGGAACCAAAATGGGGAACAATTTTTGGGTAGCAGGTACGTGGCGGCGTAGTAATTGCTCCTTTCGTGGAACTTCTTTTATCTTTGACACATCATGTCGCGTGGTTGCTCTCTCTTACTCTTGCAACTTAACAAATATTCTATCATTTTCTATACTATATAATGCTGGATCGTGTCACAAAATGAATTACCAGTTTATTTGTAATACGTACTTAATACCAAGAGCGATGAAATGTTTGATTATTTTGTCATTCCAGTACACCAAAATTATAAACCATTGCAACTTTTTTCTTAAATATGATGATGATAGATCGAAAAATAACAAAAAATAAAAATAAAAATAAATATATTTTTTAGTAAAAAAATGTCTTTAATAAAACATGATAAATATACACGAAATACTTATAAGTTGATACACATGATAGAAACCATTTTTATATTATTCCTGTTATGTCCTTTTATGTGTTTAAATAAAAGATACTCAATTATTGTCATTAATTAACTTTATTAATATTGAGTGAGCAGGCCGAATTACATACACAATGCATAGACTGTAGAAGACGTGTATCCTCCAAGCCGGCTCGAGTGTTACTGACGCTCGCGCAGGGAACGGGCCAGGATGCCAGGATTGGTTAGTTACATCCAAGATATATAGGTTACATCACTACAAATAAATGTTGCCAACTTCAAGCTACATACATAACAATCCCTAAGGCACAATTTGGCACCAATTTGTTATTTTTATTGAAGGTTATATAGTAAAACATCTATTAACAATCATAACAAATTGCAAAATTGATTAATGATTATTGATTAATCCAACATTTTACAAGTAAATATGGAGATGGAGTAGTTTACGAAAAATTACTATAATGTGATTCTCTTGGGTAGCAAAAACGTAAGTGTGACATTCAATACTACTGTAAGGTTTTAAAAACTTTAAAGTAGCTTCGAGCAAGTTACTGCTACAATCATAATACCACTTTGAAGTTTGCAACGACTTTAAAGTAAGTATACTAAGTGGCAATACCGTTCCACATACTTTAATAGTTACTCAGAAGTAATGAAACTACATAGTTCCAATAAATAGTAGAAACAACTACACAATTACTAAAATATTCCGAATTGAAGAAATTAAACCTATAAAGTCATAAATTTAGTTGCAGTTACGTAACAACTACTCAATCAAAGTTCCGATCTCAGTTACTGCTACTCAAATGCTGCTTGGGATGGGTTGGCTTCTCACCACGCATGTTGCAGTGATTACATATCTGTTTCTTTGCGGTAATTAATTTTTGGGTGGTATAAAATGAAATACAATAGTGTATTTGGTGAATTGGTAGTTATTTTTTAAATTTTTGTCGTACGTATATTTTAGCTAACCCTGTCGATACAACTTCATCATATATAAATAAAATATGTCATTAACAGAGCCAACCACGACCTTGCTGAATGGGTAGATAAGTGCACAATTTCGTGTAGTCTAATGTATAGGGATCAAATTATGGCAATTCTAGGTTTTTAAACTGTAATAAAATATAAAAAGTAAACTAGCTGTTCAACAATTCTTTATCATAAAATAAATTACGCAAAAAAGACAATTGTCTATTGAAAGATTGGCGAGATTCAAATGTATGCATTTTGTTACAATTTATAATAGTATATCAAATAGAATTCTTCAAACCAGTTACTTTGTTATGCGTTCTTCCGATTATGTAAATGAATTACGGAATGCTTATTCTAGAGCAATAGTTAGAAAAATATAAATTATTGATTGGATTAATTTTTAAAACATACTGAATTCATCTAGTATGCATTTCACATGCGTAAACGATACGGTCCAGACCGGCTGATAATGCAACTTATTCTTTGTTCTACATTGTTTTACATTAATCGACGAGACGACGACGTCAATTTACGTAGTTTAAATTATTGCGTCTCTCTTAAAACAAAATATGGAACTTGCTATTATGGAAGAATGCTGTTTAAATATATTTTATTGTATATACTTTTAATATGATACAACTTATGGAACAGACTGAAATCTTAAAGAAAGAAGAAGAAGAAGAAAGAAATATTACGGAAAAGATTATTTTTCTTGAGTCTTACTACTCTACTAACTCTTACTCAGGAGGCCCGGGTTCGATTCCTGGAACCGGCGAGAAGGTTTTTCTCGTCTATAAAGCCTCAGTACACTTCGTCCTGCTGTTAGATGGGCACGTTAAGCAGTTTGTCTCGACAACCACATAAACATCGTTCTGTGGTTGTCGTTAATAATAACACCATCCTATACCACGCACAAGTATGTATTTACTTCAATGGTTTGGCAGTGTTAATTACAATTAACGTTTATACAATGATGTAATATTATGAAATATTATTAAAATTCTAGAACACAAGGTTGGATTAATAAAGTTACATAAGACATAATAAAAATTAATAAAATAAAAACCACCATAAATTCATTAAACCACTATGCTATTTGATTTTGCACCACCCAAACGTTCATTAGCAAACAAACACCATCATGTACACTTTATTACGTGATGTAATTCCAACGGACTAACGTCGACTGCGACCAGGGACCCAACATTGCCGCTTATGGACATCAAGTTTAAAAATTAATTATATTTTCACAATAAACCCCACTAAGATATTAACGGGGATTTTCAGTTGCCCAAGTTTTTGGAAACTGCTTACTTATTTTAAAAGTTTTCATTTTATTATTTCTCAATATTTGCCAAACATGATTTAAAATCATAACTGCATTTTGATTCATAACTTACTGATGGTAATCAGTAAACAACGGTATGCTTGTTACAGCAATTTATAAATTGATCAAATCAAGACAATTTATTTTTTATTTGTTTTTCGAAGGCATGCTTAAAAAAGCAAGCATATTTTCAATTTTCTAAAATTAATTCAGTTTGTTATCAATAAAATATGTAGTGCAATACATGATTGAATTCAGAAAAACGAATGCTATCAAAATATATAAATATGCGCTCATATAAGTAATAAAAAGATAATGCGTAATATGTCAAAGCCGAAAAGTTGTAGTAAATATCTATGTATATCATCAGATGCGTAAAGAGTAAAGAATATTTTTGCAAAAATGTTATATTATTGAATTTAAGAAACTTAATAGCCGTAAAAGAAACAATATTTTTAGTTTTTTGGAAATAACTCAAAAACGAGAAAAGATAAAAAGTGTTGCTTTGCGATTTACTATTGGAACCAATTTTACACAACTTTTTTGATATCTCTTCCAATAAGCGAGATCCCCATAGATCCTCCGTATCGTAAAACGGACACCCTGTATATGAAGCTACCGGGGATACGTCAAATAGACAATTTATCAGAATCAATCGATTAAATGATTAAAAGTAGAATTTATAGGGGAAGGATTATTGAACACTATTTTTGTTATATTTTTATTTTAAATTTATACAATAAATAAATAGATGAATAATATAAACCGTAGCTAAATAGGTAAATAATCCGAATATGTAAGCAGAAAAAAGCTGATAAAACACTTTTTTTATTTTAATTTTATTTATAATAATAAATTTACCATTTATAATTTATATATAAATAAATTATTTAAATCGTATATAAATCGTGTCTAAAAATAGGATAATACAAAATAATCAAAAAAATAGTTAAACTAAAATACGTTTTTCGTTGATTTCATATAGTTGTAGGTACTACGTATAATGATCCTAGGGCAGCAAGGCTAACATGATGCTATTATTCTTACCTTATGCATTTACACTGAAAACAAGAATAAAATAGCATCATATTAGCCTTGCTGTCCTAGATCATTATGAAATCGAAAGTACCTTTTACACTTGAGTAATTTCATTATTATATTCTTTATAAATGTGTGTGGTTGATTGATAACATGTTGTTTTATTTGGCCAATTGTAATATTTGATGCATTTTATTGTTCCCATTAATACTATCTTTTTGATCAGTTTTACCTATTTGATTAAATATTCTATTGGTCCGAATTCCCAAACTTAAAGACTAATAGATTCAATAAGAGCAAAAAGCCTATGGCATTTTGAATGGAATATTATTGTATGGAGTTTTACAAAGCATTATTATGCCCGTAGCGGAAATACGGCGGTTGTCAAAAAACCTGAGCCACAACTAAAGTTCCTGGAAATTAATTGGATGAGAAGAGCAGCAAGAATATCTAAAATTGAGAGAATAAACAAATACTATGACAAATTGTAATTCTACAGAGGAACACGGTAAAAAATGAGGAAAGAAGTTACTGCGGTAAAGCGATGTCGAAGGAGTGGAAGTTGAAAGACTACCAAGAAAATGATGTATTCTAGAGAAACAAGAAAATGGGAACGGCTGTGGAAAAGTTGGAAAGAAGAAATACATCTTATAGTATAAAGTAATATATAGTTAATCATCAGAAATAGGAAAACGGTCAAAAGCATTTAACGAAGTCAGTATCCTTAACGGAGTTCATTATTCTTAAACCTAACTTAAAGTACTTCATAGAATCATCAAAATTTTTTGACCAGAAAGCTTTGGTTTTCCTTAAAGAAGTTAGTAAACGGGATTTAAATTCACAAAAAAAGTGAATCACAAGTATTTTTGTATAATATATTCTTATTTATTATTTATTTATTCAAACAATATAAACTTACTATTTTTTAAATTTTATTCAAAAATATGTACGGTGTATACAATATCGTATCTTTCCTAGCAATTATACCCATCTTATATTGTTGAACTTATAGAAAAACATCTTGAATTTGAAAATATGTTTCAGAATGTGTTCTAGCTGGTACCTGCCCATTTCATGTACCGCTAAAAAACATAAGGTTTCATTAGGTTTATAATGATTAAATGCAACACGATAATACCTGTTTAAGCATTCAAGACAACGCTTAAAAAATTACACAGATTTTATTATTTATACAAAGGAATTAAATTTAATTAAAATATTGTTTACCTTGTAGTGTGTGTGGTTATTCCCCTGCGTGTTCAAGCCAATGTAATTTTCCTTCCTGTGTAGAAATGAAACATTCGTTGTTGTTAATGTTGATACTATATAAATATAAGAATTCTCAGAAAACAAACTCTAATAATACACCGTACAACTAATATAGTACTTATTTATGTAACATCATATCTATGTATATATATAATTCTGTGTATAAATAATAATGGAAATAATAAGATATTTTATAGTATTTATAACACTAATAGACAGTTTTTATTGGGAATAAATTTTAAGAGGAAGTAACCTATAATTGAGTTCCTATGTTTCATTCAACTCGAGATTTTTTGTTAGGTTCCAACAATAGGCATTCAATTATAAAAGCGTAATATCCACCTACGTTCCACTTTCAATTATCTCAAAATTCCGTATGAAAACCGCAATCTTGTACGCTCATAGAAGTAGATTGTCTGGTGGTCAACAATGCGGCAAGAAAAGTATCTTGCACGCATAACTTTGAAAAGTACACCCACGTCAATTGAGATTGGAAATTCTAAAAGAATAATGACTCGTTATATCGTCAAACTTCCGATTCATTTGCAAGAAAACGTAATGAACTTGTAAGAAATCCATAAAATAAATATTATTAATAGTAACATAATAATTACATAAAATAATGATGCTATAAAAATAGGTTACTGAAATAATTCAATTACTTGTTACCCACCTGCTTATAAACTTATTCAAAAATAAGACACTGCCTTGTCATTATTAGAATGACAATGAAATTCGAAGAGTGAAAGGATCGCGGTTAGCAAAATTTGCATTATCTTGGCTATTAAGCATAAATTATCTAAAATATTAAACGAAAAAAAATGTTAATTCCCTTTTCGTTTGTCGTTGCTCCAAACAATATTCATAAAAAAGTAATCAAGCAAAACGGTATCCGACACCAGATAGATGACCGACACGTTTTATTTCTTTACCAATACCGATTTTATAGAAATTTTTTATTGCTAAAGTTTGTAACCGCAGGTGAAATTATTGCAAATATTCAACTTTGTAAGTCACTTCTTTCAAATAAATATCATCAAAAGTATTAAAATTTTTATTAAACTAATTCAATATTTGAATATATATATATATATATATATATATATATATATATATATATATATATATATATATATATATATATATATGTTACATTTTAAGTTTCCGCGGATATTATATGATACTTCACTACTTTTCCGGGTTTCACTCGGCGTATTCACTATTCGGCTCCTAGAGGAACCAGACAATGGTTGACGACGTTTCGGCAAGATCACACTTGCCATCTTCAGGTCACTTCTAACTTCCTTCTGCTTCGCGTGGTTACACGATGTAGACTGTAGATGTAGATGTAGTATATATATATATATATATATATATATATATATATATATATATATATATATATATATATATATATATATATTTTAATCTATTCAAATCAATGGAATAAGCCTATACTTTATTTTTTATATCTCGTTTATTTTATTTGCCAATATTTCGAAGAATCTAAATTTTTTTCTTCATTTTCAAGGCGCTACAAAAACAAAATGGAAATGAGCAAATATATACAATTAACTTATCTAGAAATACTTACAAAAATTAATAAGATATTAACCGAAAACTAGTCCTAATAATTATACAAAATAAAAATTTTTTAAATTACAATATGTCTAATTCAAATTTTTTTGTGGGAAAATTTTTGTTTTAAAAATAAAGATAATTACTACTAGATAACTAGATAATATAATTTCTTTATGAACTGTGTGTGTGTGTGCGTGTGCGTGCGTGCGTGTGTGTGTGTGTGTGTCAGAGAGAGAGAGAGTGAGTGAAAGGTTGATGTGTTTGTGCGAATGCAATAATAAAAGCCATTAATTAAAAGTCTACTATATATATATATATATATATATATATATATATATATATATATATATATATATATATATATATATCTATATATATAATTCAATATATACTGATTATTTATTAACAGACACCATTAAAATTGTTTTTCACTACTTGCTCCTTTTTATATATAGTTTATTTATTTTTTAAATGAGACTACAAAAGAGTCTGTGGCTTTAAACTATTTTTTTACATTTAAATAATTATTTACAATTGTTTTACATTATTATTATCATCATCAATTAGTTTTTATAAAAGACATCTTTTTATGAAAATTATTATGTTTTAATAATAAAAATACAAAAAACTACAATTACGTAATAGCTAGAAATGATATCAATCAAAGCTATTTTAGCAAAGATTTAAATTTAACTTACTTTAGTACTTATATTTAAAAGACTATTTAATAATCGAATACTTGGCCGGTGTTTGGATAAATTAACATCAATATTAAAAAAGTACGATAACTCGTAACACAAAATCTTATTTATAGTTCAAACGGTTACTTTCTATTAGTGATTAATCGTATCAAATTTTTTTTGTAAGTTCTGTTAGGATTTCTTTAAAATAAATTCATGTTTAGCCAGAAAGCCAGAGGTATCTACAAAATCTTCTAGAAGCTTACAATAGACACCAGAACTATTCGAGAGCAAAATCAACTAGTTAATTATTTAATTCACTTAGGGAGAGGAAAACAAAATGGAAATTTAATTAAACATTAACTAAGAGAACAAAAACAAATTAATTTAACTATAATAGCATTTTTTACCTTTTAGTAATTTAGACATTTTATTTCGTTTAACAATAAAGAATCTCAGATAAGACAGAAAATTACACAAGTAGGTTATTATTAACAACATTAGTTAGTGGCCAAGAACTTCTGATTTATTTATTAAACGTATTACTTCAATCTTAAACTTATTCAAATCAAAACAATCAAAGGTGAATGCAGTTGCTTTACAGCAACATCAGTATATCCAAGTGGAAGAATAACTAAAAAAAGACAGAGATCGAAAAAAAATCCCTAAATTGTACCATGTACCATTACGTCTTAATAACCAAGAATTCATTGAGTACACGGATCCACAATATAGCACTATTCAGAATGAATATTTTTTGTTTTAGTGGCATCAACAACTATTTAAAGTAACTTTCGCTTTTTTATACTGCTGTTTTTGAAATAAGACTAACCACAACTTGATTGGTATTATAAGAACAGAACAAAAACACTGGTAAACAAACAAATGCAGTGATTTAGTAACAATAACAAAATAATTTTATACGTCATCAATAACGATCAACACGGGCTTACTAAAAGAAATCTAAAGTAGTGTTTCAATTTTCAACTATTAATATTAGATGTATATACGAGTGGTTATTATATGCCGGCCATACGAAGAATATGTGCGACGGTCAGGCATGCTTGTTGTACAACTACAACCCCAAAAACTTGTTTGTGCCTCTGTTACCCCTTCTTTATCTATATATAAATAAATAAAGTTGTTGATAAAAAAAGATGCAGTGTAAAATAAGAGATTTAGCAAAAGAATGTACTAACTACGGTATCATACCAAAGTTTAGTTATTAAACCTAACTGTCTTACAAAATCAATTACATTATTTTCGTTATAAGGTGATATGCTTTCGGTGACACTATTCGGAAGAAAAGCTCTCCGACGGACTTCGTTGTAAGTACGACAATCCATTAAGACATGCTCTACTTTAATGCTGTTGAATTGGACAGTCATGACAAATAAAGGAATCGATGCCCTGTAGAAAAAAAAATTAATCTTGTGTGGTCTATTCGCAAACGAGTAATAACAACTTGCTTCGGTCTTATTGGGCGATTTTTGTGTTTCCATGGAATTGCAGAATGTTTAATTACCTTAAGATGATTATCCATTGCATTACATCGTATTTGTACTTAGTTTAGAATTGTCCCTTTCAAATGATCCTTAAGGTCATAGCACCGAATACGGATAATTTGCTTGATCTGCTTTTTAATTCTCTAGATTCGTACGTGTCCAGGTGTTCAGACTAGAGTTATTTTCTAATCGTTGCGAGAAAACTAAACGAACAGAGCCTGAATTTGAACTAGAAAATCTAACCAGAATGTATTTAATATAGATTCTAAAGAACTCAATGAATCTGTACTGATTAAAAGAGTTGATTTATTGAGGAATTCTATGCTATTCTCCGATTATAAGAGTTATTAACTACTACGAATGCACTGTCAACTCCCAGCTCGGTCTTCGACCCGTCTATATAGGTTATTTCAGAACCAGATTATTCTAAGATATTATTCTAGTTCATATGGAAAATTTATCATTCCGCTGGTAGTCACCTTTGGATAGTTCAGTGGTAGAATTACAGCCCGGAAAGCATGAAGTGCTGGTTCGAGTCCCAGTCGAGGTGATAAATTTTTCTATATGAACTTGCATACAAATTGTGATTTAAAGTAAATCTTTAATTATTAAATTTAAAATTTATCTTAAATTATAACTAATATATTTCTAAAACTGTTGTAAAAGGGTGTAGAGTGGAATAATCGCTGTTGGATAGTTGAATTTACTAAGGTGGGGGCTTTGTAAACTCTAATAAACGAATTGCAGTGTTTCGTTGAGTTTTCGTAATGTATAATGTAAAAGGGTTCCGGTTGAAGTTCTAGTAGGTCTATTCGCGTATTGTCAAACTTGCTTGTCGTTGAATAATAAAACGTGGTAGGGCCCATATGGTTATCCCATAGTTATTGAGAAAGTGATTTCTTCTATATTTTAGAAATGCGGTATCTGATTCGTAATACAATGCTTTCGAGAACTAATTCGAAAAGCCTCGAGGTAAGCCTTATACCGTCATATGAATTTAGCCATGCGCTTTTAGATATGTGACTGGCTGCAGTACGACCCATAGTCCAATTTTGATAACACAATGCTTTTGCAAATGTTTAAAAAGATACTTTATATTCACTCCACTTGATGCTTGACAAACATTTAGTAATATTCAACCTCTTTTTTGACTGGTAGGCTTTCTTCAGCAGATGGAAGTATAGTCTCTGCACAAGAATTTACTGAGGAAGTAATATTGTCACGCAGATTTACGGCAGTGGTGAAATTGAAAAAAAATGAAATAAATAAAGATTATTAAAATTTTTCACAGTTTTATTAAAATATACCTGACAATATTGTTTCGACAGCTATGCTGTCATTATCAAAGGTAATATAATTATAAACAAACACGTCGCTAAGGTAGATACAAAATAGGTAACTAGATAAAATAATAATAATAAAAATTAATAATAAAAATCATAATTAAACATCTAATACTTCCAGTAACGGAGAATTACTGAGCTCAAGTTGTTCATTCATTAAAGGTACCCTGAGTTTGTGTTTGTATATCTCAAAGGCTTCTAAAATGTCTAATTTGCGTTTGTTATTACAAAAATGTAGGAATTTAATATTATTTTGAGGAGTCATTGTGTGATTTTGTTCTAAAAGGTGTTTGGCGTAATTCGAATTATCTAAGAATATAAGAATATAAGAATATAAGAGTAATCTAAGAATTATTTATTTGACTCAAATAAATAATTCTTAGATATAAAACTGTGTTTTATTCCGTCTAAAAGAATTAATAATAAGTGTAACATTAACACCGCCCAAGTGTTAACCCGTTACAAATGATAATAAACTAGTAGAGTCAAATAAATAATTCTTAGATATAAAACTGTGTTTTATTCCGTCTAAAAGAATTAATAATAAGTGTAACATTAACACCGCCCAAGTGTTAACCCGTTACAAATAAATTGTTTAATAAATAAAATTTATAAATTGTTTGTTAAATAAATTGTTCTTTTTGTAGTTCGGTATATATTGGACAAACACTTCGAAATTTTGACATAAGATATAAAGAACACGTACGTCATTACAAAAATAAACATCCTGAAAAATCGAATTACGCCAAACACCTTTTAGAACAAAATCACACAATGACTCCTCAAAATAATATTAAATTCCTACATTTTTGTAATAACAAACGCAAATTAGACATTTTAGAAGCCTTTGAGATATACAAACACAAACTCAGGGTACCTTTAATGAATGAACAACTTGAGCTCAGTAATTCTCCGTTACTGGAAGTATTAGATGTTTAATTATGATTTTTATTATTAATTTTTATTATTATTATTTTATCTAGTTACCTATTTTGTATCTACCTTAGCGACGTGTTTGTTTATAATTATATTACCTTTGATAATGACAGCATAGCTGTCGAAACAATATTGTCAGGTATATTTTAATAAAACTGTGAAACTTTTAATAATCTTTATTTATTTCATGATTATGGAGTTCCACAAAATAAGGCTGGAAACAATAAACATGAAAAAAAATGGTTTTGAAATTTTGTCAATTAGCATTAGGGAAAAGTGGTTAGCAAAAAAATGTAGATCGTCCAGTACATTGGAACGTTACGTTTTTGTCGACTTTTTAATAATGCAATTTAGTATGCATATTTAACAAAGAATTCTAAATGCGGTCCTGCATATTCATATACTTTCTCTTTCAATATAAAATCATCGTTGGTATACTGCATAAAATGAACCCCATAAAATGTTAAAGGTCATCTCAAAAGAAACATTTCCAGAACGATAAAATTTGTTTCTAGAAAAACAAAATTGTTTATTTCCGAGCTTATAAGGGTTAAAATCTAATATTGGAGTTAACAAAAATCTCCTTATAGTAAAAACATTTTACTAGTAAACAATTTACCGCCAAAAGGAACTTTCTCAAACAGGCTGTATAACACCACGTGTGCGTGTTATCGATCTTAATTTTGTAAATACAAATTCAAAAGGGATTCCCCTTAAGTTCAGTTGGTTGGCTTAAAAAAGTCACGTCATTCCCTTATTGGTCTATTTGAAAGAGCACCCCTCTTAAAATCCCGTCTACCGTCAAAATACTTTAGTTTTTGCAACAGTCTACAGTCAGGGCTGAATAAAGCAAGTAAATAGATACACAGGGCGAGACGCTTTTACGTGTTAGGCCGGGCTTCAGATCCCGTGCCACAAACTATTATTTTTAAAGTTAATTGCCTAGGGCATCTCCAGTATATTATTGAGGCGTTTTAGTTAATGTTAATGTACAGTAATTATAGTGATTGTGGAGAATCAATTTTTATCGAAATCTAAAGTTTAATACCGTACAGTTTCCCGATAAAAATAATGGAGTATAATCGGTGTTTTGGTGGTTGCAATTTAGTTTTGCAATATTGGCTCCTAGTTGAATTCTTAATGAATTAAGTTTTATAAAATCTTGTCCGGATATAATTTGAAATCGGAGAACGATAAAATTAAATAAGATTTAAATCATATGTTTCAGCGGACGTGATTGTTAATAATGACAGTCTTTTCTTCCTACAAAATTATTCAAACAATACAGTATTGGAATTTTAATTATCGTAGTTTTGGATAGTTAGTGATTGCGGAATTTTATAAAGTTTTTCCAGTTTCTACAGACCAGTGACAATTGTTTATACTTGTGTTGATAAAGGGCAATATTGTGTAAGTTTGTTTTGATCCAGTTTTGCGAATTTAACAATTTGAACGAGATATTGCGAATTAAGGGGTTAAGTTAATGTGACCAGGTCATTGTTCTAATTACCATCATTATCAAAACTTTCATAATCAGATGGCGCCCAATTATATGCATTTTATTGTGACTTAAAAAGCTTTTATGCATTCTTTTACAATTTGAAGCTATTGGAAACAATGCCTACATCCTGAAATTAAATTTGTAAAGATAAGATCTCAAGCTGGGGCAATTTTGAGCATTATCGTAACGTAAGTATAATAATTTGAAGATTATAAATGTAAATTTAGTTCGCAAAAATAACCTTTATTTCATTGTCGGTCCAACGTAGGCCTGAAGAATAAGCGTTGTTTCAACATAGATAAATCAATGGAATGCTCCAGTAGGAGAAATGAGAGGTCAGTGGCTGAAGAATTATTAGAGCTGCAGTTAAGGTAAGTACCTTTACCTGTGTTAAAGTATGACTAAGTTTAATTCCTCGAAAAGGTTCTCCAGATTACCACCACGGGTATCCAGAGTTGAAGTCTCCAAGAAGTACAAAAGTAGAGGGTAACTGAAGATCGGATTCCGGAGGACTTCTACTGACCAATTAATGTCTGGCAGATCTATATTGCAGATAGTTAACGCAAAAGGATAAAAGACTTTAACTGCAACTATCTACTTCTACTGAGATCCGTATTTACATTTACGGTTTGTACCGATATTGATTCTTTTACGAGAGCAGCTATTCGTTCCCTTGCCTGATTGTCAGGTATGACATCTATACCAAAGACAGATAACCTTTAATGTTGTATCGAGATTCGAGTCTTAAGTAAAGTTATGTTAAGGCTTTCCTGTAATGCTACTTATACAGAGGAAGTTTTTCAGCAAGTAATAATTTCAGTTCGGCAATATGAATTCGATGGTCCCTAATGTTCTTTTGAATTACTGTCTGTATCCATTAAGTAACGTTATAGTTTATGTTTAGTTTATATGCTATAGTTAAGATAGATCAGATTGTTTGCTGCATGCAATTTTAAAATTTCATTATCCAAAATTTCATCCATCATCATTTATTTTTAATTTGTGTAAAAAGGAGTGTATGTATAATGTAAGTTTGCTTTATTTTTTGCAGTATAGGTAGCTAGCAAAAACCAAAGGATCGAAGCCCTAGTGGCCTTGGAAGAACCCTCCGCACCGGCTGATAGGGCAGTCAGGTCATGTTGGCTCAATCACCCGAGCCCTTGTACTATTTGGCGGCACAAGAATGCACACCCGCAAACCCAGCTTAATTTACGAGGTAAGCGCCATAAATTCTCGGCCCGGCAGGCTTCTACAGGTGCCAACATGTTCAAACTCGGTTGAGTCATAGTTGGACATGTAAGAGGCCTACACTATATATATTACGGCTAAAAGCGTAATAGATTTTAGTAGCCACTCAAGCATCGTGATGAGTGCATGAAAATGTCGCAGATAACGAAAATTGACTATCGCGCGGTCATTAAATTTTTAACAAAAGAAGGTCACACGCCTAATCAAATCAAACAACGTTTAGACGTCTTTATGGTGATTTATCGCCTTCATATTCCACTGTAAAAAAGTAGTCAAAATGCTTCCGTTTGGGGGAATCTCTTGAAGATGATGAGAGTACCGGTAGGCCAATTGAAGCGGTAACGCCTCAAAAAGTTGCAATCATTGGAGAAATGGTATTAGAAGATCGCCGTTAAGGAGTTAGCAGTGATATCTGACATTTCGGAAACAAGTGTTCGCCGAATTCTTCATGACCATTTGGTTATGAATAAAATTAGTGCAAGATGGGTACCGCGTCTTCTTTCTGCTGTTCAACGTCAACGTCGCGTCGAATGTGCGCGCTCGTCTTTAAACTTGTGTGGAGACGATCCAAAGCCGATTTTGGAGTCCATTGTCACTGGAGATGAAACAATGTTTCTGTATTATGATCCTCTATCCAAAACGAAATCGATGGAATGGCGGCGACCCGATGAACCTCGTCCCAAAAAGGCGAAAGTCGTTCAATCGACAAAGAAAGTTATGGCAACAATATTCTGGGATTGTGACGGTATTTTATTGATTGATTTTAAAGAACGCAGTACAACTGTTAACAGTACATATTATGCGTCTTTATTGCATAAATTGAGTAACAATATTCGTGAAAAACGTCTAGGAAATTTCACAAGAGGTGTTCGATTATTACACGACAATGCACCCGTTCATACTGCCGCAATTTCACAAGCTGTCATTCGCGAATGCGGCTTTCAAGCATTGAATCATCCACCGTACAGTCTGGATATGGCTCCTAGTGACTATTATTTATTTTCCAATTTAAAGAAAGGCCTTAGGGGACGTCGTTTTAAGGACAAGAACGAGTTGCAAGCAGCTGTAATTGAACATTCTGAAGGAAAGACTTCAGATTATTTTTACAAGGGCATTGAATTATTAATTCCACGTTGTAATAAGTGTATTGACATTAGGGGAGATTGAGAATAATTGATATTGAATAATATATTTCAATATATGGGATATTGAAAAATAAAAATTATTATATTTTACCAAGTTTATTTTTTCTATATCAGGCCGAGAATTTATTTTGCTTACCTCGTATGTACCCTCTAGTAAGCAATCCCTAGAATCTCTGGCCGTTACTAGCACCCTCTGTCAAATTGAAATAAGTGTGCGTGTTGATGATCTGCCCGTATGCAGTGTAAGTGTGAAAGTGTGATTACGTTGGCTTTAAGAAACTGTATATTTGTGGTTGTGTTTACGCAGAGGTATGTGCGTTGGAAAAGACTGTACTAAGCTGGTGCCCGTGGGGAGTGCTAGTTTTTTAGCCACCCCGCAGAAAGAATTAATAATAACTATTGCAGAACATTTTATTTTATAGACAATTTTAAAGAGGGGGCATTGTTACTGTTATTATGGACATGAAATCAGGATTCATTGCTTGAAATGTATTACATAATTATGTATTATAAAGTTGCTTATTTTATAACCTAGATAAAATATTCGTTGAGCGCCAGTGGGTTTGAGAATACTTTATATACAGCTAGATTTTTCATCGGAAAGACATTAAGATAAACGTAAAATAAAACACAAGAAATACATTATTTATGTATTCCGTACATAAAACAGAGGGAAGATAAGAAAATAAATATGTTGTAT
The DNA here is from genome assembly GCA_929113105.1 of Agrypnus murinus. Lineage (NCBI taxonomy): Eukaryota > Metazoa > Arthropoda > Insecta > Coleoptera > Elateridae > Agrypnus > Agrypnus murinus. Next base: position 17,234,881 of record OV816024.1, on the reverse strand, counting down.
AGTAATCACTAATCAGTGATGAATAAACATAAATAATACATATTAATACTTGTCTCTTATTTAGCTTAAGATTAGTATATCTTATTTGCTAGCTTAACAAATAAAATAACATAATTATCAGTTAGTGAATAAAACCAATTTAGTAACAATTTAACGTATATGTAAAATCTGACTTGGTACATGTACTCCTAATTCCTAAAGACTATCTGAACAATTAAATAATTGATTGATTTTAAAACATTCACAAGAATATTAAGATAAGTATGTTCAACCGTACTATAGAAATTATACTTCATTGCGGTTGTTTCTTACTAAAGGTGATTCGAGATCAAAATTAAATACTTTTTACGTTAGTAGTAAAAATATACTCATTAAAACTAAAAATATAATTTAAAAAATAAATATATTTACCGTGTTCAGCTCGTTGATTATGTTATTAAAAATTGTGTCAACTCCAAACGAGCAAGTTATTGGCCATTATTATACTCAAAATCTCATTCCTAATTTTTCAAATTCTGCCAGATTCTCAAAAATATTTTAAAATATATTCATAACACAAAAATGTCACAGAATTCTTCACAATATCTTTCAAAACATTTATCCCAAAAATCCCTATTAATAATCAAAAAAATTTTAAAACAAAATTAATTATTTAACAATAGAAACATAGACATATATTTAGTAGTGCTAGTATAAACTTTAATTGGAGTAAATAATAATTATTACTGAATAATTTTAACTGGAAAACAGCATTACGGTTATTTAGAAAAGAGACCACTCTCTGTACAGTTAGTTATAAGTTAATAAGAAAATATTAGTTTATTAGTACATAGTATATAAATCTTAAATGCTATTTTACCATTTAATAAGAAATAAGAGGAATGAACGAGTCTTCTAATAGTACTAATTATTACAGAAAACTTTATGTAAAACCATTTTAATTTCTACCGACCATTATGCTCACACGTTACCTAATCACTTTTTGATCAACTTAAAAAATAAAATATTAAAACGAAATCGATTGTAGCATCCAGTCATGTTTTCAAAAAAGTCGTTCGTTAATTAATATCAGCACTAGTTTTATAGGTCTTCTTTTCAATGTAGAAGTAGCAGACGCGACATTATATACAAGTGGTCACCTTGAAATTAATTGAAAGTCCTAGTAGTACAGGATTCTTTTGTTTAAAATATAAAATTGAATTTCTCTTTGTTGAAGTTAATAATAATTGATACCAGACATATATCGGGAAGTGTTGCATAAGATATAGAAGATTATTAACCTTTTTTAATTAGAAAAAGAAATACATGGTAGTTTATCCGTATAATACTTTATATTAAATTTAGATTAAATTTTGACTTGAATTTGATAATTAATTTTAATTTTTTAAATATTTTTTTAGTTTATAATAAATATGTATGTATTTATACTTGTTCTTGCATTTTAGTAAATAGTACTATATATCGAATAAGTACAAATGACTATGATAAAGTTTTTTCTCTTGTGAACCACATACTATTACTGTTTGGAATGTCCTTCATATTCGGGTAATGACAGCCAACACATAATGGAACCAAAAACTGATCGTCAGACAGTTTGACGCTGATTCTGTTGAGTTCTAGTTTCTCTAAATCTCTGTTTCTGATTATTTGTAACCTTTACTGTTATTAAAAAATCTTCAGATATACCAGGTACGCTACGCATTACAGATACAATAATAAATTTGTCAACAATACTATTTGCTGGTTATATTTTTAAAGTAAACAAAAGATGGATATCCATGCATATTTGTTATATATTTTTTAACCGTACATCTTCGGTTTATATATTTGCTAAATATTACATATTATCTTCGCAAGCATGCATAGATGATTCATAGGCTGTTATACACAAGGCCAAGCAAAATACATTTTTGATGTTAATCACAGTACACTAACTATAATTAAAGCATCATCACAAGCAAGGTGTACTCTTAATATAGAAAACAAATTAAAATAAATTAAATTATTTCAAGTCTTTCCTCATGTTTAATATAAATAAACTATATTGATATGATTTTAGCAACATAAAAATTATCAAATTTATTTGAATCTATTTCGACTCATTCAATACAGCATTGGCAGTTTCATAATTTATTTTATAGAAGAAATTAGCATGAAAACCCATTGCAAAGCATTAAATTTATTTTACCTAATCAATAAATCACAATATACTTATACACTATAAATAATTATCTTATATACCACTTTGTCTTCTAATCAACATAAATTAATTAGTCCGTTAAATATGATACAATCTTTTTTATTATCTAACCATATCCTCTGACTTCAAAGTCATTTTAAAGTTATATATTTGCATATTTACTTTAAAAACAATAATGAATAGCTGTTTCGGTGTTGTATCTGAATGCAGCTAGAAATGTACAGATAAGCAAAAAATATTAAATATTCACATTTCGTTATCATTAAATATTTCCTAATAAAACGTATCTGACTGCTTGCGGTTGAAACCATGCGGAAACAAAACCATTAGAGGTTTTAATTAAAATCAACCTCACTAATCTACTTCCAAAAGCTTCCGTGTCTGTCTAGTATAACATTAATAATTTTGAAATTGAAGTATAATGAGAATTTATAATTTAGCAAAAGAGCAGAAACGTTTTAAAATGCATTAAGTGGTACTAATATTTCATCATTTTAATGCAATATTACATTATGAAATTCACTTATAGCACATAGAATTATCATTTATGTATCAAACAATTCTTTAGAGGTTATTATTAAATATTAATTTTTATACTTTTTAAGATGTGTTTGCATTTTATTGTTTTTCTTAGAATTGGATAATAATGTATTGTTTTAATTTTTTTTAATAAATTTAAATATTTAATACCTACCTATTACAATTTCATAATAAAACATTTACTGGTAAATTTAAACACCTAACCGGTAGGGAATCGTCATGTTCACTATTATAAATTTAGATCTTTGATTATTATGTGTTAATATTATTAGTTAATTAGCCTAAATTTTGTTTTAACAATTGTATGTAATTTAATGATATTTTTAATCAATTTATTTAATAAGGTAACAATGATAATAACGTTGTTCTCAAAATAAAACTCAAAATTGTTTTGTGTTTCATTACTTATTTGTATTTACAAAATTACGCTACACCCTTTAGTTTTGATAAATTGTGTCACTCGGATCATTTCTTTCTTTACCCACAAAATGGGGACTGATTATTGGGAAACGGTAACAACCTTTAACCGCAGTTAAATCTGTCGGCTGCCAGCTAACTAGTGGGAGGTCGTGGGTCTCATTAAAGGTCTTCTGTAATGGACGCCAAGAATCGTCTAAAATAGCTACAATAGCTGCAGTATTGGCAGACAAAATCTGAAAAGAACACCATATTTGCGACTACTACCAATGTGGTCGAAAATATAAACCCCAAATACCAAACATATAAATAATAAGTCTTCAAGTAAGGGATGTACAGTGCTTTATTATTAATTAAACAAATTATCAGGTAGATCAATTAAAATAAATCAGGCAAGTATGGTTATATTTTAATCAAGGCCAAATAGCTTTGGCAAAAATTAAACGCAAGTTATTGATTTCTATTTGCAAATTTGATCTGGGTGAGGATTGATGCGAGCGATTTGTTTACTCTAAATTTGACTTGACTTGAGTCTCGAAAATGTAGCAGCCACGGTAAATTAACGCGAATACCTGTGATGTAGATTGCGCAATCATTAATCGTCAGATTCTTAATTGTTTACCAATTCATTACGGAGCAAAGTCATACGTATTCACTCGCAAATATTCCTAACAAAGTAAGGTGATAAAATAGTATATATCAAATAGATACGTAAATATAAGTGCTATACGCACACTAGAGAAAAACCATTTAACACATAAAATTATAATATACAAATATACAGTAATGTTTTATATACAATAAGGGTTGTCAAACGTTATTGCTGTTGTAAATAGTTGCTACAATATAACTAACTTACGATACAGATGTGTGTTATTCGAACTGAAGAGGAACGTCACCAACCAGGTCGAACGTAGCGTGATCCAACGAGACAACAGCAACCAAGTCTGCGCAATGGTCTTTTAACATCCCAAATATACCCCGTAGTATATGTAATTATTGTAAGACAACCAGGAAGTTATAAAATGAATAAAGGTAAACCCAAGAGAAAAAAAGTCTTCGGTGTAATGTGACCTTAAGAGAAAATTATATCGCCTTCAATATGCGGCTAACGACGATTATATATCAAAACGAAAACGTGCTCCTAAATAACCTCTAATAAAGAACTGTGAGAAAATCCCTTAAAAGGTTCCAGTCTAACAATTGGAAAACACTGCCAAAAATCAACCAAAGATTTGCACCAAAGCAATTCCCAATTCACAACATAAGGGAAAAGATTAATTAAACGGCGATGTCCACTAAAATATTTTTCAAAGAAGTTGACTTACGAACGGATCGAACAAAGTGACAGTCTCTTATCAAGACAGGAAATTAGTTCCAAAACAAAATGGCAACTACAAGGAGAGAGAATGCAAAAATCCCTTAACGCTATAGAACTTAACACAAAAGGTGCTAACGAAATTAGCACGTAACAAAGCTTTTTTATATTCTACTATAATTCTTTAAACAAAATTATTTATTAGTTATTATTCTTGATTTTTATTTACAAAGCTACGTTTTGCATTTTAATTTTTTATTGCATATTTGTTTAATAACTTTTCTAATTTCATAGTTACGTGGAAAACTATTTTAATTAATAAGTAAAATTAAATTGTTTGTATGAAATGTTTGGTTGCTATTTTTTGGAGTTTCTACAAGTTTAGAATTCTTTTTTCTTCATAACCAATGCAGTTTTTTCAAGAAAAAGCAGACTTCTAAGTATTTTATGACATTGATTGAATATAAAAGCATATGCATATAGAAATATAGACACTAGTAGTGTCAATTTTATGCAACGCATGCCTTTTTTTAATAAAGTGTTCGAATAAGTTCAGAATTTTAAAACAATAGTTCAGAAATAAAGTGGCAGGTATTTTTCCTTTCCTTTCTTGTAATATTTATAAAAATAGAACAATTCAATTATTCCACTTTTTTACTATGGAAGTCAAACTCAGTGCATTTTGTTTATTTGAACACAGTTGCCTTTTTCTGATGCATTTACATATACAACAAATTCACAAAGTTGACTAACATTGAGTAAAATAGGCAATTCTAAAATTTAAACTTAATGATGATGTTAACAATTCAAATGCTGTACCAAGAAAAGCCATATCAACATTACGGCTTTCTATTATTATCAAATTGCGGAACTATTTACTCCTACGCTACGGTACGAGTTAAATGATGAAGCAGTAAATGAATAATAGTAATACACTTTTCCTGTGAGATAATTTCTATATTTCCCTAAGTGTATTCTCGAATTGCAATTTAAAATTATGATCTCACAAAGGTTGGGGAATTTGGAAATTCTGGGAATAACAAAGTTCAAGATTAAAAGTCACAAGAAATGACAAAAGAAAATAAAGGAAGTTGCCCTAACTTGCAACAGGAAAAATAATAGTATCTAGGTACAAAGAAATCGTCATGAAACAGGAAACTTCTGCTTTTCTAATTTGAGCTGATATGCACTAACGAGCTTTGATGGTAACTTCTCTTCTAGTATTCTTTGCTACTAAAAATAAAATTCAAAATAATTGCTTTTAGAGTTTTATGCAGTTTACTCCAGTAAGGATTATTAATAATGATAGTTTCGATTATAAAACTTTTTATTTTTACTTTTGCTCGTTTAAAAATTTTGTATAGGTAAGCGTAAATGTAAAATATGTGTTTTATTTGCATTTATTGTTTATCATGTACTGATCTAAATTCGTGATGAAAATCTGTAAATCTCAAATTCTTATGATAAGACTTAGAAGATTGAAACTCTAAACATATGAAAACTTAAAACGTCCATTCTTCCCGTCCGTCGAAACTCCAAAACTGTAAATTCTAATCACCTTTCCATCTCTGGACCTATGAAACACATCTACGTAACTTTCCTTCTCTGGTCTCTACAAGATTTTTATCTAGCACTAAGTTAGTAGCTGCAGTTGTTTAAATCTCGGCATCTCTCGAACGTCGAATCTGAAACTATAATTGCCGTGTCTTCCCACTTCCCCCAATTCCTACTTCTCCCAATATCACTTTTCGCAAAAAAGATCCCATTTTTCCCAAAGAAATAATGCTTTTCCGCCAATCCCATTTCTCCCAAAAACAGTTTTTTGTCCTATTTCTCCCAAAAAATATTGTTTGTTCCCATTTCTTCTAAACTAAAGGATTTCCAAAGAGAAAAGCATTTTTTCAAGAAAGAAAAAATATTCCAAATTTTCAGTCTGTGTTCAACAGAGACAGAGGAGAATATAAAGGGAGGGAAAATAGAGAGAAAGACCAACGGTGTAGAAGACTCGCTATGCAACGGAGGTTTGGTTATAAGTTAGTAAGTTTGATAGATCTAAAACAGAGACAGATTCCAGCAGTTAAATTGGCGACGGAGAGAGATTAAAGCTACCGGTGTACAGGGCACGTTATGCTGAGGATGTTAAGTCACAGGTTAGTAGGTATGATACACGCTATGCAGAGACACTCTCGAATAGTGGCGATGGAGAAAGAGATACACCAACGGCGTACAGACAGCTATGCTGCAAATGTTAGGTTATAGTTTATTGTTTCCAGCCTTACTTTGTGAAACTCCATAATCATGAAATAAATAAAGATTAGTAAAAAGTTTCACAGTATTTATTAAAATATAACCTGACAATATTGTTTCGACAGCTACGTCATTATCAAAGGTAATATAAATATAAACAAACACATCGCTAAGGTGTTTGGCATAATTAGATTTTTCAGGATGTTTATCTTTGTAATGACGTACGTGTTTTTTATATCTTATGTCAAAATTTCGAAATGTTTGCCCAATATATACCGAACTACAAAAAGAACAATTTAAACGGTAAATGCCCGATTTCATGATATCATGTGTTCTGTCTTTAGCATTAAATAAAAATTAAAAAGTGTTAGTTTTGGTTTTAAATGTTATTTTATAATTGTTGGTTTTTCGTAGTATATGTGCAATTTTTTCTGATATTTTGCCAAAATATGGCATAGATATGTAATTTGTGTCTTCTGTTTGATTGTCAATGGGATATATTCTTTTGATATCTAACCTATAATATTTTTGTTTAATTAAAGTGTCAATCATGTTCGGATTGTAATGATTTACATGTGCTATTTGCATCTTTTTGCTAAAATGATCTGTAGGCTGCTATATGAAATAGGATTGGGAGAAGCGGGAATTAGGAGAAGTGGAGTAGAATCATAATTGCGATATTTATAGCAACACAAACGGACATAACAATACCAAATGAATCTTGTCACTATAAAGCACACTAAATAGCAGCCTACAGATCATTAGTACACAGAGCTTTAACTATTCTACTAACAAAGCCTGATTTTAGCAAAGAGATATCAACCATTAAACAACTAGCACATACAAATCATTACAATCCGAACATGATTGACACTTCAATTAAACAAAAAGATTATAGGTTAGCCATCAAGAGAATATCCCATTGACAATCAAACAGAAGACAAAAATTACATATCTATACCATATTTTGCCAAAATATCAGAAAAAATTGAACATATACTAAGAAAAACCAACAATTATAAAATAACATTTAAAACCAACACTAACACTTTTTCATTTTTATTTAATGCTAAAGACAGAACACATGATATCATAAAATCGGGCATTTACCGTTTAAATTGTTCTTTTTGTAGTTCGGTATATATTGGACAAACACTTCGAAATTTTAACATAAGATATAAAGAAGACGTACTTCATTACAAAAATAAACATCCTGAAAAATCTATTTATGCAAACACCTTTTAGAACAAAATCATACAATGACTCCTCAAAATAATATTAAATTCCTACATTTTTGTAATAACAAACGCAAATTAGACATTTTAGAAGCCTTTGAGATATACAAACACAAACTTAGGGTACCTTTAATGAATGAACAACTTGAGCTCAGTAATTCTCCGTTACTGGAAGTGTTAGATATTTAATTCTGATTATTATTTTATCTAGTTACCTATTTTTGTATCTACCTTAGCGACGTGTTTGTTTATATTTATATTTATATTATATTGATAATGACAGCGTAGCTGTCGAAATAATATTGTCAGGTTATATTTTAATAAATACTGTGAAACTTTTTAATAATCTTTATTTATTTCATGTTAAGTTATAGGTTAGTAACTTTGATTGATTTAACAAAAACAGAGGAGGTATCTATAGGGCGATGAAAGAGACAGAAAGTTCAACGGTGTAAATGACACTGATGCAGTCATTAGCATTTAGGCTGTCTACGTTTAAAAATACAATATCCGGGATTTTTTATATTGACGCCCATCATAAAAAACTAGCAACAATGTGGTGACTTCATTTGTTCATTTGCTTTGGTTTGGGTGAAAAGAAATTGGGAGAAGCGGGAATTGGGGGAAATGGGATTGGGAGAAGCGGGAATTAGGAGAAGTAGAGTAGAATCATAATTGCGATATTTATAGTAGGAAAATTATTATTTTAAACTTTTTTATTTTATATTTCTAGAAAAAAATCTATTCTTGATAAAAGTTTCTGCTTCTAGTAAACGTGAAATCATTTGATTTCCCGAATCTGATATACGAGATTTAAACAGCTGAAATCGCTTCAAGAGTAAACTACCCTTAAATTTAAAAATAGCGAAAAATGTTACTAAGAATACTTACTTATAATGATGTTTTATGTTTAAATTCGAATTATTAAGAATTCAAGATCCGGCCCTGAAACGGATTTTTAATATTTGAATTTAACTGCTGTTCAGATTCAGTCACTTGATCCAAAACAATTGAATTAAATATTGTTGAACTATTTTAGCTGGAAAAATAAATTAAAATGATGTATTCAAACTCAAAGAAAATTTGCGAAATAAAAATTTATCATTTATAAAGCGTTTCAAAAATTACAAACCGTATGCCCCAAAATTTAGAGAAACTTATTAGGAAAAATAAATGCCATATATTGCTTTCGCGCATTTATTTTAGTGTCTGATTATACATTTTGTAAAATTTGAATACTGTATACTACAGTTCGCTTAATACAGCAGTTAAGGCTCTCCATACAGCGTCATGCGTCGACTATCTTAGGATTTTTACAATGTTGAATTTATTATTATTTTTCATCAGACTGGCACAATTTTTTTGCAAATTTACAAAACGAATATCTTCTTGGGGATGTGTTTCTGGTTTTTAAAAACTTTTAAATTTTCGAGAAAAAAATTTAAAAATCCTCGTTAGTTTTTACAAAATAATTAGTACACTATTTTTAAAAATGCCCAGAGCAGCAAATATGGTGTTAAGTTTTCGAATTTATAAAATCGCAAAGTTTTTATTTGTGTCTAAATCTTTCTTGATTTTTTCTCAAAAATTCAGAAGTTTTTTTTTAAAAACCAGAGACACAATTTCAAGTAGATATTCGTTCTGCAAATTTGCAAAGAAATTATCCCCGTTTGATGAAAAACAATAATTTGACATTGTAAAAACCTTGACATGGTCCTGCATGCAGAGTAGTCCAACAAAAAAGCAAAGTCGGAAATCTTATGCTCTTACCCCCTAGGATTATTGTATATCGAAAAAAAGAGTACCCCTATTTTTTATTTTGAAATCGGACGATGTTTAAGTGTGCCTCAAAGCCCTTAAAGTATCCTATGTATTTTAGATGGGAAAAACACGTTTTCGTAGATTTGGTATAGAATCCTAGAAAATCAATATTTTTCAACCAGACTACTTTTTCTCTTTGTTCCTCTTCTTTGTTAAATTTCTTCTATGTATTAACTATTTTTTACAGACTTGCAAAAAATTCCATAAATGGAAGAAACACAGAAAATCGTTAAAAAATAATTATTAGTATTATTTTAATATAAAATATTTTGATAAATGAATTATTGGATCTCATTCTCTGAACATTTCTGAAGAGAAACAGAGTAGTCCGGTTGAAAAATATTGATTTTCTAAAATTCTATACCAAATCTATGAAAAAGTGTTTTTTTCCCGTATAAAATACATGAGAAACTTTAAGGGCTTTGAGGCACCCCTAAACATCGTCCGACTTCAAAACAAAAAATAGGGGTACTTCGATATACAATAATTCTAGGGGGTGAGAGCATAAGATTCCCGACTTTGCTTTTTTGTTGGACCACCCTAATGCAGAGCATTAAGTTTAAAAAAATTAAAAATCGTAAAGAAAATCTTTGTTAAGGTCGGATCTTGGTAATCTAGATTTGAGGATAATATATTATAATAATAAGCTTTCTTAATAACTTAACAACTCTTAACAATTTTCCGCTATTTTTGAATTTAAAGGCAAATTACTCATGGTACGATTTTAGTTTTTTGAACTTACCTCGTATACCATAATAGTAGGAATCAGATTTCTTAAAATTTTCTAATGTTATAGAAGAAGCAGACATTTTTACCATTAGTTTTTTTTTTAAATCGAAAACAACAATGTTTCCCATTCGGTGCATACTCTGCCGGTTACTGTACAACGACATATACTATATAGTTTACGGGAAGTTCAAAGGCAACAACATATCAATAACAGACAGAAAAAGTACTTGATAAGATAAAAATAAAATTAATTATATTGAAGCACAGTGGCGACCGTGAAAGTTCAATGTAGAGAGATACTAATTTATGTTGCAGCGATAAATCGGTCTTTTTATCGCTAAAGGCGGGTTCTGACGAGGCGAATTTAGTTGATTAACTAGTTCACACAGTTCAGTTGTTCACACATATTTCGTTCATAGTTGTTCGTGTAGATATAGTTACTATCTGTGAATAATTAAATGAAGAACCAAGGAAAATTTTATTAGAATGTTAGAGACAAAACGTCGTATGTGGACTAGAAGCTGGATTTGTGATTCCACAAACAATAATACTTTTGATAAATCTAATTGTAGCATAATACTTTCTGGGCATTTCAAGCCATTCTTATTAGTTTTAGTGATTTGCAATCACCCATAGGTATTGAACGATTCAGATTGACTCAGAACTGTTCACATGATTCAATCACGTTTCGACTTGACTGAAAACCAATTATGACTCGCCACTTGAACGATAAAGTTTGAATAGGCCAAACTTTTATGTGGAATCAATTTTGTTGATCAATAAAAATTGAAATATAGGTTCACACGATGATTTTTATTCGATTTTAGTTGATTAACCAAAATTGATCAAGTAAATTCGTTTCGTGAGATCCCGCCTTAAGGGATTATATTTGTCGATTGATGATATGATTCATACTTACTAAAAAAAGGGGTTTTTGTAAATCAATTTAAAAAATAATTGAGAAATATTAAAGATAACGAATAGCAAATACATTTAACATTAATAAATAGAAATACGCCTGTATTCAATAAGTTTAAATAACTATAATGAATACAATATAAGAATTGATAAAAATATTTCCTTTCAACAAAACGAATTTTTACTGCAGAAATAATACTGCTTTACTGGCATTTTTAACGTAAAAGTTATTAAAAAAAATGTTCACGTTTAAGAACGTAAAATAGCTGTTCTCTGCAATTGGAAATTACGGGTAATTGGAAAGGTTTTTCAGCGAGCGTATGTTTATAAATTAAATGTCAAAAGAGAAATTCCAACTGTTCTAAAGAAAATAAAAAAATTCTGAAAAAGGTTACTTCATTTTTTAAATATCGATGCGCAAAATACATATAACAAGTTTAAACATGTACTTCATGTTAATCAAGTCAACAGTAGCTCTTATATATACTGCATTACAGTTATTAGAGAAGAGAAAATTTTATATGTAAATCCTGATACGAATGTTAATTCGAATCAATTTCCCATCTAACAACTGGAATTTCTAGTTTTTATACATTTCATAATTCTCGGTCCCACGGAATACGTCATTACTTACATTACTTACCCCGTTGATAATAAGATTGCAGTATCTCTTAACGTTCCTTCTTTATTTATTATATGTGCTACTGTTAGGATGTCCTTGTTGAAACTTCTGTAATATAACGAGCAGCCGTGTGCTAACCTCAGTATTGTTGCGGTCGGTCGTGGATAGTGTATATAAACTATTCCTTACACTATTACTGGTGCGATGGTACCAGAAAAGATCCGTTAATGATATATTTTGTGTTTAGTGCAGTATAGTGTTTTAGTTTACTTTATAAGGAAAAAATGGGTTTTTACAATATACTTTTATTCGTCGTACTATTCAATATGGTAAGTTACCTATATAAAAATATTATTATTTGGATCTACATAATCCAAACATTCGAAATAATATAAAAAAGTCGCTACTAGTCGGACACAACAGTGTTTATAAACAGGAAAACTGTTATTTTTATATCAGGGACGTAGAGATTAACCTTTAGACCTTAATGTATATTTAAGTGTATAAAAAGTAATTAATTATCTTAAAAGGAATGAAAACAATTTTCTAATATCTAATATCCAAAAGAACAAGTCTATTGAGATGCATTACAATAAAACCTCTTTAAAAATTGTGCCAAACAAAATTCGACCAAACAATGAAACTGGTTTTGTGTTAAAATAAAGTTTTTAAATTTCTGAATTCAAGGTTGGATTTATGTAGTGCTTCTATATATGTACATAGCACTAATTAACAGGTTATGCTTACTACATGCAATAATTTACCTGCATATGTCATGTTTAATAATTTATATATAATACTAGATTATAATAAGAGATACATTGAAATAATTACAAAAGGATGATGCTTACAACTACTTCAACAACACACACACGGCATTGTTTGTTTTCTTTTGTTGTTTATTTTTATTGTATACATTTATTAATTTTTTGTTCAGTCAACAATATAATTTATTTTGTTATACTAATTATATACATACTTATTAGTAGCTATTGCTATGAAAAACACTAAAAAAAAGGACAATAATTAGATTAAGTTTTTTTACTTCTCTATTCTTCCATCTATTCTTCATATTATCATTTTTAAACTTTATTTCGATTTAATTCTGTAAACTAGTTTCTTAAATCGAATACCATACTTAATCGTTTGTTAATGATCCTACTAATATGTACTTAAACTCCAAAGTGATTAGAAACTTTCAAAAATAAGAGAAAATAGAAATATATTTATTATATTGATATATGTTATTCTTGCAAATTTTTGGTTTAAATATTAAACTTACCTGACCCATTTTTAAAAAGCACATGAGTAAATCATTTTATAAAGTAATTTTTAAAATACAGTTGCATAAAAGGATGATTCATATATCTATTATTATATCTCGAACTAAATATAAATCCGAACTAACTGCAATGCACTTTTTAAATCACTTATCTGCTATATATTCTTTTCAAATATACTATTTACTATTTCATATATTACAATTTTTCACTTCAAATCTAAAATATAATTTGGAATTACAATAATAATTATTACAAGAACAGATCAAAACAATATACAATAATAAGAATATTATATTAGAAGTATAATTTGGAAAAATATAATTTGGAAAACTTTTTGTAATTAATATTTTTTAATACATAAAATTTGTTGAATTTTAACGTTTAATTTATTAGATACACTCCAAGAGTCAGATTCACTGGAATAAATTTATCTTTCCCAGAATGACTATAATTACGTACTTTTGTAAATTCAAAATGCACAGAAACATTGAATTTGTTTTAATTTTGTTTATATTCTTAAACCCTATTTTGTAACAACAAATTCAACTCTATAAATATATACAATCGTAATCGCATGGTAGACATTTTGGCGATATTCAGTGTAAACAAAATTGGTTATATTATTAATCTGACTAATAAAGTAAATATTGATTAATGTTTTACCGTGTTTTACATTATATCAAATTATAAATGCAAATTCGCATAGAACGAGTATTAACCTGACTAGGGATCGAACCCAGGTATCGGGCTCTCCGTGCCAATGCTCTATCCAAGAAAGCTATCAGGGCCAACCTGCAGGAGGATGACAATTTTTCCATACGGACTAGATAATCCTAATCATGCAAGGTGTATTTTACTCCATCAAGTTCAATGAACCGGTAGTTCGTCGACGACACCTTAGCTATCAAAGCTAATCTGGATTTTAATCTTATAAGAACATTTACTTTTTAAATTTAAGCGATTTAAGATAAATTTTAATCATTCATTAATGTTTTACATTATGAATATTACGATAATATTTATAATATGATTGAATATTCCTCTAAATTCATATCTGAACTTTATTTTTTTGTTTTTTAAGACAAATACTCATATCGATAATATAGCCAATTTTGTTTTACACTGCATATCGCCAAAATGTCCACCCTGCGATTACTTCCAGATTGGAACGCTACGATTACTTCTTGAATATTCGTTGGTGATGACAGCAATCTTATATGCAGAATTATAAGTGATGCTGACCTATATTGTTGTAAGCCTTGCTTGTGTCAAGAAATAAGGCTGTGATATATTTTTAAGTGTTCAGCCCCTCTTACACCTCCATTAAGAATAGAAGTATTATCGGTACTATCGGTTTAGATTGATGTATTCATTTTGATTTCAACGATTATTTATCCAAAGCATTTATTTAGTAAAAATAACATAATTTATTATTAAATAACAAAAATATGAATAGAAAATGGAGAAGGGTGTACCCGGGTATGTTCTTTATTTTTGTCATAAAATCGATTAAATTGTACCTTACGTTACAAATTTTTATTTTTAGTTTTATCGAAAAATGTTATTTTTGATAAAAAGTTTTGCTTGTTGTAAAATCCCAAAAAACTAAAACAAATTCACGTTTTGTTGTACCTGCTTCATAGTTTGCTTTATAGTCAATTTTCTATGAAACCAAATGAAATTTTGGACATGGACCACAACATTGAAAATCTTAAACAAGCAAATGCCATAAATGAAATCAACCCGGACATGCTACGAAATGTATATAAAACATTTCGAATTAAACTGAAGAAATGTTTTAAAGTTGGTGGAGGCTACGTCGAATAGTTGGTGTTGATTTTTACTTAATGTTAGTTTTTCATTATTATTTTTGTTATTGATTAGAAATAAACGATCACTGTTGCATGACAATTTGAAATAATTGATGTTTAATAATGACATAACTACACCCACTAAATTATTGTTAAAATTTTGAACTTGCAAAATGTGAATGCAAAAAGAAGGGCAAAGTTTCATATGGTTTCACAGAAAACTGACTATAAAATAAAGCAGGTAAGATAAAACGTAAATTCGTTTTAGTTTCCCTTCTTGTGAACTCAAGCCGTGGACACACTGTATATCGTGTCTGAACGTACAGATCATTCGCTAAGGAACGATCGAAAAATCATATCCGCCGATTTTTCAGTTTTTTGTACAATGTAAATGTAAGTTTATTATATGGTGCTCAAGAACTTTTTTTTTTTTTGAATATTATAATTGCCCAGTTCATAAATTAGGTCGAATTAGAGCGCACATTGTACAAAAAACTGAAAAACCGGCGATCACAATTTTTTCATCGTTCCTTAGCGAATGATCGCAACTGTACAAGTAGTACGTACGTATTATTGCGGCCGCGAGCGCGAAGTAACCGGTCGAGATGCTAGAACGGTCGAGAGTCGCTTGCTGTATGTATATACAGGGTGTATTATCGATTTTGTAACATAAGGGAATAGCATGTAAAAACACAATTTTTCAAATATTGGCTCCCCTAATTATTTTAGAGGAAAAGTCACTATAGCAAAGTTGTAGACCTTATTGAATAGTATTCAAAACACCTCCACTTTAGCATCTATGTTAAATAGTTTCCAAGATATAAGTGATTTTCTGGTATAGGAAATTAACATTTTAAATCGGAAATTCACTAATAGCAATTACCGCGTTAGATTTAGACATTAGGTGTAAATACAAGAATTATTTAGCACAGTTTAATGGGGCAAAATTACTCATCAGAATGTTACAATTGCTACCGGTGTGGAAGAAATAGATAAGATTTCTCAAAAGAATTTATTTTTATAAAATCTTATTAGCCATGACGATAGTTGTCATATTAATCTCAAGAATCACTGATAGGTTATGTCATGCTTGTGTATTATAAATTTAAAACATATAAGAATGATACTAATATAAGAATAGTATATTAAAGTATTAGTTTCATAAGATGCGTTTTTAGCGCACGCGTCCGAGTTTAGAAAACGACCCGCGAAGTGGGGACTTTTCTAACGGACAAGTGCGCTAAAACGCCTTATGAAACGAATACTTTATACTATTTTTTATACTTGCGTCGTTATTTCGTTAATTATTAAAAAATAGATTAGTTTTAAATAAGATTTGTTAGTGAAATTTTGTTAAGTACTTTTGACAGTTGGCTACACTGAAAATTCAACTTCAGCATTTGTTATTTAAATTGTTTTGTTTTTATAAAATTAATTTAGTTTCTGTGACAAGAAGGTAAAATGGTCAGATATTCTCTCCCTCCATCTTATTAAAAAGAATTAACTTCTCTTAATTAATCTTAATCTTATTAAAATATTGGAATTTAACCATATTGATAGATTTATAACAACTGCAGAAAATAACCAACATTTAGCTATGAAAGTAAGTAAAATTTTGTGCTAAATACTTTCAATTTTTAATATATTTCAATTATTTAAGGTTGCGTTAATAAATAACCCACAGGCGGTTTTTTATAGCCTACCACAATGGAAAATGTATTTCTACTCCTATCAGTATAAACACCATGGGAAAAGTTCCTTTTATTATTGCCACTTATTTGCATTTAGCCAACCCGAAGCTTTTTACAGGTACCTAATTGCTTTCGACGTTCAAGTGCTTCCCAATTGGCAAACAAAGGTGGTGATTTAATAACTATAAAACGGCATGGACGTTAGAAGTCTTCAGCTGTGGCTGAGGGCTGTATTGATGCTTCAGTTAAAAAAAATGGAGGTAGCTGAATTGCTATCTAATAAGCCATGTACTTCCACTTCAACGGCTCAATTGACCAGTCTTCCACTGCTTCATTTTTACATGAAGAATCACACACTTTCAGCAGCAAACCAATAACGAGTCAACAAAACATTGTTGAGGGGCAAAATTTACCTTCATTAAGATTAATGCCCAGGACACTTCTGCTGTTACAATCAAAGTGTATAATAACTGTACTTTTAATACAAAAGATGTATAAAGAATAATTTGTGAATTTATTAAATAATTTTTAATTTAATTAATTTATTTTGTGTATCTTTATTTTATATTGTAAAAGTTTGGCATTTTATCACATAACATAACCGCACTTTTAAATATAGTAAGTTTGACATTTAAGAACAGCTGTTAGGTGCTACCAACTTTAAAAAACAAAATTTTACGGTTTCCAGTACTCTAATAAATCTCATTAGGACACGCAAGTATAAAAAAAACATTTTTTCTATTTTGGATCTATAATAAAGCTGTTAAAGCACCCAAAACAGTGCGTTAATAGCTCATTTAAGTGCTTTAATAGCCCAACTTTTTCAAAGTTGATGGTATTGAAAAAATAATTGAAAAAAACAGAAAATTGACAAAAACTTCACTCAATTTTCTGTGTCAATCAATGAATTTTCAAATGTCACATCAGTGTTGTCAACTACCACAAAAATCCCTAAATTTTGAAATTGCGATTTCTTTATTTAAAAAGGGAATAAAAGACTCAAAATATAAAAAATTCGTTTCATAAGTCATTATTGCACTCGTCCAAACTTGGACTGGGGCAATAAATTTTGCCTTATGAAACTCGTTCTTTAATATATTATTAATCTTATTATGGGGTTACCTCATTTATATATATTATTTAATGATTATAGTAATTTAACAAAATTAAACAACAAACAATAAAAAAATCAAAAACGAGAATCAATTTATAAAATATGTTCATAATACAAAATCATAACATAACCTCTATGTGATTTTTGAGATTAATCTGACAGTTATTGTCATGGCTAATAAGATTTTATAAAAATAGATTTCTTAGAGAATTCTCATGTATTTCTTCCACACCGGTAGCAATTGTAACATTCTGATGAGTGATTTTGCTCCATGAAACTCTGCTTAATAATTCTTGCATGTACACTTAAGGTCTACATATAACATGGCAATTGCTATTAGCGGATTTCCCATTTACAATGTTAATTTCCTATACCAGAAAATCACTTATATCTTGGAAAGTATTTAACACAGATGATAAAATGACGGTGTTTTGAACAGTATTCAATAAGGTCTACAACTTTGCTACAGTAACTTTTTTTCCAAAATAATTAGGGGAGCCAATATTTGAGAAATTGTGCTTTACATGCTATTTCCCTATGTTACAAAACCGATAATACACTCTGTATATACTTTTCAGGATATACGGAATGCAGCAAATTATAAAATCTCTTATTGTTTTTATTGTAATTTAGCAATAATCATGAATAATATTATTAGATATTAACAATTATATAATAATGTTAAAACTAATCAACTTTACGTTAATTCCATAACAATTTTATAATAACTTTATATAGTAATAATAACTTCATTATATTGGTTGTCACCTCAGTAGCTCAGAGGTAGAGAGTGGTCACCTTGGCCTCGAGCCACAAGATCACTCGTTGCAAATCGCTAGTTTTCGCCCTAGTGGCGTAACACACTGTTCTCTTACCAGTCCGAAATTGACCGCTATGATGATGTGTTATTGACTAGGGAATATGTCTATTTTTGAGCACATATGACTCTGTTAACGATAAAGCCAGCAGAACCTTATATTTAAAAAAATTATTGCAGGAGAAAAATTAAATTTTGGGCATTTAAATAGCCGATAATAAATTATATTATTTGAGTGTCTACCACAAAATTTAAATTATCTTACTCCTATTCCATTATTAGATTTTTTATACATTTGTTTACACTTGATTAAATTTATTTATGAATTCTTTTATACACTTTGATAATTCATACCAAATAACGATTAATTTAAATGCAAAATAGACGGATCTAATGTAATGTAATAAATCATCGTAAGAATTGGTTATACACTTTTAAACGTTCTTTTTCTTTAATGTTGATATTGCAACCTGTGGTTTGAATAAAGGTCATTTTTCCAATTAAATAATTAGCTATATAGTACACAAATGATTCATCCGAATGAACGATTGATGAGGAATTCTCTTGGCATTAGTAATAATTTAGTAAGATATCAACATTGACTAGAAAGCAAACCTGATGCACTGTTATTATAATTTTTTAATAATGCACTCCTAATTAACATGGTGAGTAACAGCAAATAAATAAAACTTAATTGTAAGACTAGTAACCTATTCATCACTTTTTTTAAAACTTCCAGATTTCTTTTGGACCTCTTTAATTCCCACGTAATAAATCCAGATATATTAAAAAAGGTCTTGTGCTTTAAAGAAAAATCTCTAAAGCATATTGATATTTCTCAGGAACATCTCAGTCATTTATGAGCTGAGACTGGCTTTCGTGACCGCATAGGTCTAAACTTGTCTAAACTAACAAGTGAGCTCCATGTGAAAAAGGTTTTAATTATATGTTATTAACTACATTTCAGTAGTTTTCTACATTTTCAAAATTACAAATATTTTAAGGGCCTCTTTGGAAGCCCAGTCTCCATTTTCAGTATCACATGAAACGCTGATGCTCTATAATGAATGCGTTAGCTAGTCATCAACGTTAATTTGCCTAAGTGGCTGTTATAGGCTCATTGTGCCTTTTTAACCTTGTGAAATGGTGATTTGGTATGCATTGAGCGATACTTTCGTCGTCCGTGCCCTCTACCTGGGCAGCTCCCGCCGAACCTCCAAACGTGAGGGAAACAGCCAAGCGGAGGTAGGCAAAAGTGATGTTAGTTCTTCTTCTGGGTAGGTTTATGGTGGCGGCATTCTTGTCTAAATCTTGAACGGCTGGTTAGCTGGATACGGACAAATAGGAGACAGCGAGCGGTGACCATCGCCCACAGAGGCGGCCGCCAAGGAAACCCAAAAAAACAGCCGTCTCAAAACCGCACCCCCACGGCTCGACGCCACTCGGGGGGAGAAAGGTAGATAGCGCTAGAGAATATAAACCTATAACTATATAGGGTAAAATTAAAACTCTTAAATTAAAAATGTTATGTCATGTTATGACACTTTTAATTTGGTTTTATCTTTCTACATGAAACTACTATCTGTAGTAAAATAGGGACATAAATTCTTAAGATCATTCAGATGTCATGTTGTTGAAATAGGTTTACAGGTTAGAAGATTACAACTTCATATTTTGACCTCTGTACCGAAACTATTTGCACTAACGTTCGAAGTTTGTTAGTTTTATTGTATACTCTTTTTTTCTTATTTTCATTGGTTGTTTTTGATATAAAATAGCATTGTCCAAACAATACCATTTAAAAGCATTCTTGGGACGTGTTTATTTATTATTCTAATATTATATATCTATATTATTATTTTATAATAATATGTTATGACATATTATTCTATTTATATTCATGTTCCAAGAAACTTTAAAACGGATATTTTGAACGTTAGATTCAGACAGGTAGGTGTTAATTAGCTTATGGCAGGTCGAGATCATGATTTAATATCTTCCTTTTGTTGTTCTTGGAATTTGTAGCGTGACAAGTTATTATTAGTATTGTTTTGATAAATATACATATACAGGGTGGAAGGTGTTTGACTGCAACTATACCAGTATCAAATTCTCAAATGAATCAGCTGTAGTTACGAAGTCTTGTAGCTGGGAGATCCCGGCGATTCCCTGTACTATTTATTTATACAACTAATTACAACTAGCTCAGCTGAAATAAAAGAATTAAAATCAACATAATAGAACATGGGGTGGGTAAAACAAACTCAATTTACGCTTAACACTGATTTATAGTTTTATATTAAACCAAAATTTAAATAATAATAATTACATACAGTAATATATCCAGAACCTATACAAATAAAATATTAAGTTTAATTGAACCCCAATGAAATAACCCTAGTACAAAGTAAATACCCAAGGAACACAGTGTCATCTAATAAACATTTACTTAACATCTAGCATATATGTCTATCGACTGTATTTTCTAGATGCATTGTAGACCACTAAATGTCCGCAACTTAGATTGTATATACGACGTCTAAGTTATACTATTTTTAGATGTTCTAATAAGACTGCCAATCTGCAACTGCTTAGGACCTATATCTGATGTCTAAGCTATACTACTTTTAGATATTGTAATAGACTACAAATTTGCATTTGCGTAGACGGAATATCTGACGTCTAAGTTATACTATTTTTTGATGTTCTAATAGACTACAAATTTGCATTTGCGTAGACGGAATATCCGACGTCTAACTTATACTATTTTTAGATGTTCTAATAGACTACAAATTTGCATTTGCGTAGACGGAATATCCGACGTCTAACTTATAGGTTTTTTAGATGTTCTAATAGACTACAAAGAACAATGGTAAAAATCTGCTGATTTTGGTAGCGGAGAGGCCAACGGACAAATTATACATCATTTTGTTCGTCTTGATGTGTGGATTCTAATGGTACCAAAATCAAGAACAGGCTCCCGAGGGAACGGAAGCTATTAAAACGTTTGTGGGTTTACACAAAAAGGGACCTTACGGAAGTAAGCCATAGGATTCCTTTTCCCATCACATCTTTTAAATGGCCGATATCCAGTATCAAGTTAATCAAAATAATACGTCATGTGTATAAAATATAGCATATAAATGCTTTTACTATGCATCTTTCTTATTCTTATTAATTAAAAATCATATCTGTTATCTTTTATTAACAGTAGTAAAAGCACAAAAGTATTTGCTACATTTTATTCATATGGCTCATTATGCTGATTCTGGTAAAATAAACAATTTGTAAACTTTTATTTTACTAGAATCAGCATATTATTTTAATTAATTTAATACATTTGATACTTAATATTGCACCATTTAAAAGATGTGATGGGAAAAGAAGTCCTATGGATTACTTCCGTGAGGTTCCTTTTCGTGTAAACCTACAAATGTGTTAATAACTTTTGTTCCCTCGGGAGTCTGTCCTTGATACCATTAGAATCCTCACATCAAGACAAACAAAATGATGTATAATTTGTGCGTTGACCTCTCTGTTACCAAAATCAAGAGCTTTTTACCATTGTTCTTTGCATTTGCATAGACGGTATATCAGACATCATGTTAAAGATAATACGTACAATAATCTGTATAATTTTTATTAAAAAAGTCAAATGGAATCTTAACAGTACTCAATACTTATAAAATACAGCAAATTGTTTGATTTTTTTGGTGTCGTTGGGTTGTCGTCTCACGGTTCCACCTCCTATTATAGCCAGTCTGTTTTTCTGTAAATTAAATATTTCTTATTAGAGTATAAAATAAGAATTTTTTACAATCTCAAATATACAAGCAAGTTTAGAACAATAACTTTTTGCTGTTATATTATAAATGCAAAAACCAGATACCCAAAGCAGCAGAGATACTTCTTCTGGTAGTTCTACAAACGAACTGAGTACCGAACAATAACGGTAATTCAACAATAACTACCCCCTGCCAACATCCAAAGTTCACGAACAGGCCGCATGGCCATCACGTGGGTGCAGGGTTGCAATATTGGGGGTTTATTGAGAAAGGAGATGTCCTTTCTGATTATGTTTATTATTAGAATGTTATTGTTATTTCAATATGAATACAAGTAAAAATACAAACAGGTACCGATAGGCAAATGCCGAGGAGCCGGGGTCGGAAAACCCTGATCTTTTCCAGGAAAAATACTAATCTCCAAACGTCCCTCAGGCAAAGTTAATTGAAAATGTTTGGTGCATGTATGATAATTAAAGTTTGAAAAGACTTCCGCTCACAGAAATATTATTTCTGTTATTTTTACTGGAGGCGATTGGAGTGTCAAAATTCTTACTTTAGATAACAATAAAAAAATAAAATTGAAAAATAAAGATTATCATTATTTATGGAACCATTTTTAAGCAAGGGTAGACTTTTTATCAGGTTAATTTTAAGCATAATTAACAAATTTTTGAAAATTCTAGATAATGTCTAATACATGTTTAAAATATATAGCTTTATAGACCAATAAAGTAGCATGTTTAAACTACATCTATTAAATGTAAGACAATAAATGGTATAATATATAGATGGTATAGATATACAAATAGATGGTATATATTTTAGCATGTGTTTTCGGTCAAAAAGTTACATCAATTAGACGCATTTCAGATAACATTAAAAAATTTTTTTTATGAAAAATGAACATTATTATCCCTAACAAACTATTTTTAAGCATGCAGGTAAACTTTTTACCAGGTTATTTTTAAGCATAATAAAACATTTTTAAAAATTTTAGATAATGTCTAATACATGTCTAAAATATATAGCCTTATAGACACAATTAAATAGTATGTTTAAACTACATCTATTAAATGTAAGACAATAGACTCAGTTCCGATTCATCTAAGTTAGATTGTGAATAGATGGTATATATTTTAGTATGTGTTTTCGGTC
This sequence comes from Agrypnus murinus, assembly GCA_929113105.1. NCBI lineage: Eukaryota > Metazoa > Arthropoda > Insecta > Coleoptera > Elateridae > Agrypnus > Agrypnus murinus. The sequence continues at coordinate 17,211,175 of OV816024.1, read as the reverse complement.
AAAAAGTTACATCAATTAGACGCATTTCAGATAACATTAAACAAAATTTTTTTTATTGAAAATTAACATTATTTTCCCTAACAAACTATTTTTAAGCAAGAGGCTAAACTTTTATCAGGTTAATTTAAAGCATAATAATACCTTTTTTAAAATTATAGATAATGTCTATTACATGTCTAAAAGATATAGCGTTATAGACAGAATAAATTACTGTGTCTAAACTACATCTATTAGATGTACGATAGTAGATGTAGATGGAATTTAGATGAGGTAGATGGTAGATAGATGGTCTATAGATCACTATGTGTTTCTTGGGTAATTAAATATTTCGGTAACCATATATGTACTTACTTGGAATGAACACAATAAGTTTAAAGAGGGAGGTAAATCTAGATTTGTTCCTCTAGTGTAACAATTTACCCATTCGTGCTGTACCCCTAACAAATTGCCTATGTAAATAAAACAAATGATAAAACAAGTGATAATAATAAAATATTAAACCCGTAAACAGATTGAAATATATTGTCGCTGTGTATTATTGACCCCGAAAGATGAAGAAAATGATAATAATATTTAATAACTATTTATACAACTAATACTTTGAAATTGACAATAAATCCCAAGTAATTAATCAGATCAATTAATTAATCTATATACTTTAACAAAATAAAGGATTAACTCCTAATTAAATGGATTATTATAAAAATACATTTCCATCAAATTATTCCCAAAATTAAAATTCAAAATGTTCGGATTTACTATATAAAATATTTCACCATGAGTGATAACAAATGTAGATACGGATAGGATGTAGATAGTGGATTGAAGGCGCCTTTACAGGGATCACTCCATGATAAATCCGCACAGGGCGATAACTCAGAAGAATTAATCTCGAACGAGGTTCGTAAAATATTCAAAAATAAAGCTTCTTACACGAAGATAACGAAACCAAACGTTCGCATGGAGACTGAATATTCTAGTCGTCCATCAGACGTAAGGCAAAAGCATGTATGTATTCGGGAGAGGGTAACTTGATACGCACTCGCGAAATGGAATACTTCGCTTAAGGCTAGTATTTAGTGGAAAATAATTTTCTTTGTAACCAAATCTAGGGATATTTTAAACCGCCTAAAGGTATGCAACTTGTTTAACACAATATTGCTTACGTCCAAACAGATGTAGTTTTAATTGCAATTTTGAAGTTTATGAATTGGTGAAATTTTGACAATTGTAAAAAGTGAGAAGTAGCTAAAAGTTTACAATGGGTTTTTGTTTGTTAATTTATAAAAAGTAAGGATTGAAGAAAGTTGCTTTTTAGAAAAACCGTTCATTATATACCCTGCAATATTTCATTTTAGAAAAATAAATGTATATCAGAAATAGCATAATTTGTTTTTTAGTTAGTGACATCAACATTGCAGTATCTACTGACTACTGTATAACTATGTTCTGCCAGTTTTTCGCATCTGAATAAAATAAGTGTATTTTGGAATAGGTATTTACTGACGAGGTGTATATTAATTTGTGGACAATCAATATTAAATAGTATTAAATAATTTTACAGAAATTATGTACTTACCAATTTGCTAAGATGCATAAAAATCAACAAACATTAAAAATAGTTAAAAACTTAAAGGTAAAACCGTAAAAAGTAAACCAATAATCTATTTTTGTAGATTTAATAAACCCTTACAGGAAGCAATGACAATTTTCTAAAGTAAACGTAATTTTGTGTACATTTCTAAATTACAACAAAGCACATTTATAATCCTCTTATAATATTTAAAAGACGGGTCGGGTCTATTTATACCTGAAGCCGACTAAGTAAATTTGCTTGTACCTGCCCGTGGAATGATGTGTTGCCTAACTTTAAAAAAGTTGATAAATAAAAGCGTATCAAGTTTATTCATTATTATAACATTTTCGTCGACTATTAACAATCATCAAATTTTTGGGTAATTGAATTGGCGTGGAGTAGACACTTTATGGCTTGGACGATCTTAAAATTGCGAAATTGTAATTAGTAGACCTTAATTTTATAATTATAATTATAAACAAATATATTAATAACTCAAATTTTATTAACCTTTTTTTCAATTGGCAACCGTGGAAGTGGTTACACGTAATATATCTAAATGTGCAATAGTTGAACTTTCCTCCATTTCTAATAGACAACTTATAATATTATAATAAAATCCTTTTTGCTATCAATAAATACTGTCGTCCACGGCCGCACAGTAGTTAAATACTAGCCTTAAGGGAGTTGTGGTGGGATAGTCTGATCCAAGAGTTATGAAGCTTTGCTATTTTGACAAATAGAAATAATTAAATAGTTTTGCTTCAAATAAAGGCTCAAACGATACTAGTTTTATCAGAATGCATGTGAAAGCAGTTTAGTTATTATTTATATATGTTTTTAATTAATTATTAGTCTTTTTCAGCACTGTAAGAAATATGTTCCACTTCTTGAACTTCTAGGGGTATTGGATTGTGGTAGCTGTTGTATAGCAAAGTTTGTTTGTTCTTGGTACTCATAAGGATCTAGGTTGCTGTGTTATTAGTCTCAGTTTGGTAACATCCGTATACAGGGTGGAACGAGCTTGAGTGCGATTGAGCGATACGATTATCAGGATTCCAAATGAAATTTATATAGCTGTCTTATATCGAAACATTAACATCACACGATTGACGATAGTCGGTAGGCGCAACAGGTTATATTTCTAACGATTGCTTTTTTTAGGTCGCAAACCATAGATTTGTATGAAAAGGCATATTTGTATCACCTGGCTCTATAATGAACCATTGTAATGACAAATAAGAATTTTACGAGATATAAGGAGGTCCTATACAAAACGTCTATACGGCAAAGGGACAATTGCGAAATTGAATTAAATATTTCAAAGCCTCTGCGTGCTTCAAGCCATAAGCGACAGTCTGAAGATGCTGACAAATAATCCGTCGATAAAGAATTTGAGAAATCAATGACATAATTAAATTATCGTAAACATCCCAGAATACTCGATTAAAATTTGAAATGTTCTACCAAATTCAAGCATTTACCACAATAAGGAACGTGACAAAAAAAATCTTAGATTATCTAAATGGCACAGTTAGTAAAAAGCAGTTAAATTTTGAAAACCACAACTATATTTGCTTCTACGTCCTAGAATACATTTATTATCAACCCATACTGCTTACATAATTTCCATATTTAGTTTCGGATTACTAAATAAGTTCAAAAGCGAAATGAAAGTGATTTCAATAGTCAAACTTAAAGATAATTTTATGCATCTAAACAGCATAAAACTGGGAAATAAATGCAAATATATGTACAGACAACACACCCTACTTGCTTTGAACCTGATGCAGGACATAAAATTGTCTTAGAAATAAACATAAAGAATTAGACGTTGAACAGGAAAAACATAATTAAACAAAAAAGAAAAACATATGTTTGGCAAAATACACTAATTAAGTGTTAATATTGATTGATTTGTTTTCTCTGAAGAGTTTTTAGCAGCTTAAAAACTAGTTTATTTTTAGCAATACATATCGTATGGAAAAGTTATGTTATTAGTATCTACAAAACTGTGACGTATAACTAATGAGCATTTAGTTTTTATATCAAATGCAAGAAGTACAGAGTGGAGATGAAATTTCGCTTAGAATTCATAAAGTTACTGAATGTTTTTTATTCTGAGGCGGATATATATATATATATATATATATATATATATATATATATATATATATATATATATATATATATTTATTCATTTATTTATTCAACTTAACAAAAATTAATTTCAACTAAAATTTATATATATATATATATATATATATATATATATATATATATATATATATATATATATATATATATATAAATCATATTTTTTAAAAAGACACTTTTGTTTATGCGGATTTGTTTTTGTGCTATCACGCTTTTATTAATTTTTAAAATGACAACAAACTGAGATTCTGATAAATTAAATCACCAAATGTTAATGAAAAAGAATTCGTATCTTGCATAGCATTTTGTTTGAGAAAATACACATTAATTTGAAAAATACAATTTTTTAATGAAAATAATACTGAAATTATAAACTTATAAGTAACATAAAATCAGTAGTTAAAGCAATTTTAATAGCAAAACCTAACGAAATCTAACTAGTTTTGACCAACACACAATTGCTTACGAAATTACTGCCAATTACTTTGTAATTGCGCAATTATCTCCGGTCTAATATTTTTTATTTATACACGAATCTAATGCTTTTAATAATTTACTCGTTCTTTGTCGCTCTATGCATGTTTTTTCTTATAAGAAGGATGGGGAAATATTCTGGAGAAGACACTCCAAAATAGAGTGCTGTGTAGGTGCATTTAAAATCGGTAAATAAGGGCTGACGTGTTATCAACACTTATTTCAACCCAGCTCATGCATTTAAGTATCGGTGTGTTTGTGTTACCACAATGTACACATATATCGTTATTGCTACGCTTTATCCTATATAGATACGTCTAGAAGCAGCCATGTCCGATAGGTATTTAGTCAAGTGATATCCTACTTCTCCATGTTTCCTTAACATCCATTAGTTGATGGGCGGTACAAGTTGTTTTGACCACCTAACTCTTTTCCCTTCTTGGCTCCACTCTTCCTGCTATTTTTGCAACGACAGTTTTTTGTACTTTTCTTGTTAGCCTCACTCACGCCGGTACGTTCTAGTGCCAATACTTATCAGTATGGCTCCTGCTATGACTTGGATATCTTTCGCTGATACCGTTCTGTATGCACTCACAATCCTGATCGCCAACTCTCTCTGTGCGCCCTCCAGTAATCTGTTTATATTTTTCCTGTCACATGCAGCGTTTCCATATTAAAACTTCACTTAGAAAAATTGATTTTACTACAGAAGTTGTTGCCCTCCTGCTCCCCACTCTTGATCAGCCCAAATTTGGCATCAATCGACCCTGATGTTACTGCTTTGTTCGCTTCTCCTGCTACCTTACTAAAGTGAAAACCTATGTTCATATTTCTTCCCAGCGTAATCCTCAGTTATTTAAAACAATTCGGATTCCTCACCTGTACACTTCCGATCCTTACTGTGATGAACCTCAATGTGTTTCTCCCCGTCAGTATAACGACATCTGTCTTGTGTCTAGCCAGTTGTAGTTTCTTCTGTATCCACCGTTTAATTATTTCCATTGCCCATTCTATGTCTGGTTGTCATCTGAGAACCACCAATGTTAGGTCATCCGTCTACCATCCAAACTCCGCACTTTCTTTTCTTTCAGTACATCTTTATATATTCTACATGATTGGCGCTAATATGGATCCCTGTGGTATCCTAAAATGGGATGGATTTCCATCTTGTTGAAACTCAATGCTTTGGTGGGACACATCATCATCATCTTGACGCTGACTGTGAAATTCTTAAGCTCAATGAAGATTTTCTTGTTACCAACATCTGCATTAATGGAGATTTATTGAACCATTCAGGATAGAAGTGGCCTCATTAGTATTTTTTGAACAACAGTATTTAAAAAGATTTTAAAAGGATTACAAGTGGATCATCCTCATTAAAACTGGTGTCTCAAGTGCGGTTTATAAGAGTGACATTTTTCTTTTCTAATTATACTTTACAGCAAACGAATGGCCGGTATCATTATTTATGAATATGTATGAGGATTCTCCTGTTTTAAGCAAGACATTTAATTGACATTTGATTTCTGCACTTTGTACTTTAGAGTCATCTTGTCGAGGCCATTTTTTATACTTCCAATTTCTATAAATTTTTCATTCATTTTTTGAATTCCAAAAAGAATTTTGACATTCATCTTTAACCTAGTTTTTGCAGAATTTGTTTTTCTGTGTTAGTATTAGTTTTATTACACACTATTAGGAACTAATTACCTTGAAAATGAATCAAACTGGTTTCAAGTCTACTACAAGTAACGACAGTATGAAATGTGATGTGAATTGAATTTAAAACATTTTGGAACATTTCCTAAATCCGTACCAATATGTAAAATTGTATAATTTCCATCAAAAATTGCTTAAAGGAAGTTAAGGTTCAATATCAACAGGAAAACAGTGGCAAATTCCATTCTATGCAAATATTTTCGTTGGATCCGTATTCTTTACAAAATTAGTTCTACGGAATAGATAATATAATTTTTTCTTGGTATTTTCTTTATTTTTAGTAAATACTCATATGATTATTAATTAATGTAAACAGAAAACTACTCTAAAGTAACAATTCAAGGAGAATTAATAATAAACTGTTTAAAACAATAGAAACAGAATGAAAGTTAAGCTTAATAAAAGTTAAGTAATTCTGGTTTTAAATTCCTAAAATATGTTCTATTTAACAGTAAAAATTAAAAAAAAAATACATTTCTTTGTTCTATTTTAAAGATGTATATTAAAATGAACACCAGCTGAAGGTCAGCTACATTTTTAATCCTATGGGTTTGCATTATACTGTTTATAACAACAAATTAATGTAAATCTACATCGGTAGCAATTTAAAAGGAATCCATTAAACGATTCCAATAACTGCTACTGATAATTGAATATCTTATTTTTTCCAAAAGCGGCTAAATCCATTGTACTTTTAGGGATTTAGTCGCTTTTGGAAATAAGCAACTGAATTGTTTGGACAAGTATGATTTATTCCTTGTATTATACAGAACAGGGTGTTTCAGAATTCATTAGTTTTAGGGAGTTATACGTTATTAAATTATATATTATATTAAATTACTACAGCAAATACTGAGAGTATGTACTTCAAAAGCCATTAAATTTGTTTTCATTTAGAAAAACTTTAATGCAGTTGAATGATAAACATATACAAAGTATACAAATATTTATTTTTAGATAGGAGCATTTAATAAAGTTTCGTAATAAGAAAGTCTTAGTTGTCTTTGAAACTTCCAAGAATAATTTTTCCTTGTTTATTACTTGTTTAAAAGATTTTTATTCATTTTCAATGATTAATTTACTTTAATTTATTTAAAAGAAATTGAAAACAGTAGGATGTTAAATATATTTATATGGTCTTATGGAGATTACAAACCTATGAGTTACCAAAGGTTTTTATATACGAGGTGTTCGAAAACCACGCCTGTTTAATTTTTTAATTTTAGACCTGAATAATTTAAAAACATTAATAAATTGGATTAATTTAATATAGAAAACTAACTAAAATACAAAAATCTAATATTTAATTTTTTGTATTTAATAAATAATTATGTTGATGTAAGGTATGTAAATTATAGATTCTTATTAAGCCAAAAAAATAAAACTTTTATGTAATAGCTAGTATAACGGGAACTTCCTGACCGGCTAGCCCACGGTGTTAAAAGAAGTCCCAGCTATATTAAAATTTATTACACAAAGCATTAACCTTAATCTGACTGAATCTTTGGGTCCGGCAAACGTCTGTTCTAAGATAGCAGCCTCCGTTTGAACTCAGCACAAGCGTTGATAGAAATAAAAGGCACAGATACCAAAGAAGCAGAAGGTTATTTATTCTAAAACATAAAAAGAAATTGCGTGGTTCACACCAAATGCAATAATTATACAGAACACAAAATTATTTGGAAATAATCCCCTAATAATAATAAAGAAATAATATTATGAAATCAGAAATCTTAAACAATACTACAATCAATAAATTTACAAAATCAAAATAACCATAATTTAATTACACATCTTAACTAAATTGAATATCTGAATCAGACTTACGCTTTCTGCAGAAAAGTAATACAAGTGGCAACTGCGCTTTTAATATAATCTGTTAGAATGAATTTATGAATTACTTTGTTTACATAACCTAAAAGTGAAGAAGGAGAAAATGTTTATCTTGTTTAGGTGTTGAGTTCTGTGTTGGTATTGGTTTGTCTTCTTTTTACTCTTGTTAATAGCTGGTAGAAATACTTTGATTATTGGTAGCATTCAGCTATAACCAGGTCGTGAAGAAGCAGGTAAAGTAGATGCCGGAAAAGAAAAGAACCGGAACAAAGAAGCCTAGAAAGAAATTTCGTATAAATTAACTATCTATCAACATAACGACAGGCCTACCGGAAAAGATGTTTTCATCGGTTTTAAAATATAGACACGAGTGGTTTATCACCACTTGTTATATTTGGTTGAAAAGGTATTCCTACAAAACAAGGAATTGTTAGAGATAACCATAATGATTAGAGTAAATAAAAGGTGTACCTTGCAGCAGAGCTTAAAAGACCAATAAATTGGATTCCTGTGGCCCAAGCAATCACCACGGTGAAAAACTGATCACCAGGACTAAACTACATTCCACAATAAACTCATAAAGAGAGAAATTATCAAAAATTTCTTAAAACTGGAATGAAGTAAATACTCTATTTGCAAGTCAAATTTCAACTGCCTTTTTTAAATGGACAAAAGTGATTATCTTATCAACAAGTTCAAGAAAACCGAGATAAAGCTGAATTCACCAATGAGGTAGCCTGAACAGAACTATTACCAAATAAGGGAAAGCCAATAGAGCGGTGTTTCCATAAACACTACCATATTTGGAATGACAGAAATATGATAAACACACTAGAGAAAAGCCTTTTAAGAAAGAAAAATTTTAGGTTAAACATTAAGTGAGATTTAACTGGGGAAAAGCTTTTAAAGAAAAATTATAACACTAGAACTATCATACCAAGCTTAAAGAAACTTTATTACCATTATTGATCAAAAAGAAACTAGCTTCACAAATGATTTTGGGTATTTACTACCCTATAAATATCTTTCACACAAGATTTACAAGATACGCTCAACTGCAAGTAATTATACAAGTTTCCGCCACGAGATCTTTCACTTGAGACTATAAGATAAGTCTATTCTAACTATTCATAGAAATTAAATTTATGCTTCCGTTTGTTTAACTACTAAAGTAGATTTTGTTTAATATCCGTTTTTTCCAATATTCCAAGATTCCAAACCGTTTCAGTGTAACTGTTGTTAACATATTCCATCAGTCGCTTCATCCGTTCTGTGACTGTGAATGCCTACATTACTAAAAAAATACCCAAAATTAATATAAAATATTGTTAATAAATCTGAAAATGTTACTAATACGTACTCACAATTATAAATCACATGTATAAATTACAATTTACAAGAGACACTCCAGGATATAGATAACCAAAAATAACATTAATACCCAGAAAAGATAGATACATCTGTAGAGTAGTATAGCGCATTAAGGAGTCTTCGCTATCGTATTTCTATAAAAATGGTTTCTCTATTATCTGAAATATTTAACAAAATATAATATAAAAATATTTAAATTATTAAAATTAAAGTGGGAAATATTTACAATTAAATCTAAAAGTGACGTTATTATTGTGTAATTCGCTCCAGCTGAAGAGAGCCAAAAGCTCGAAACAGCTGTCCTGGAGTATGTCTTGTTAATTACACACATCTAATTTATAATTGTGGATATTCATAACATTTTTAGATTTATTACAAGAATAGGCTTGACAAATATTTTTCTCAAATCAAAATAGCAACTTTTAATTGTCTTTGTTGTTTACATATTATTATTAATTTTATGATCGATCTACAATAGTTTTTAGTACTTCTTGAATAATACAAAATATTATATATATATATATATATATATATATATATATATATATATATATATATATACATATATATATATATATATATATATATATATATATATATATATATATATATATATATATATATATAGTAGACTTTTAATTAATGGCTTTTATAATTATATTAATCTATTAACATCAATGGAATAAGCCTATATAGTTATTTTTATATCTGGTTTATTTTATTTGCCAATATTTCGAAGAATGTTATTTTCTCTTCATTTTCAAGGCGCTACGAAAAACAATAAATAAATATATATATATATATATATATATATATATATATATATATATATATATATATATATATATATATTTATATTTATATATATATATATATATATATATATATATATATTTATATATATATATATATATATATATATATATATATATATATATACAAGAAAGAGTTATAATAATGGGATATCGCGCAACAGAGAAGAAAGAAAACATAAGTTGCAGCCGTCTACACGTACGTACGTACGTGTACGTGTGTACGTGTAGACGGCTGCAACTTATGTTTTCTTTCTTCTCTGTTGCGCGATATCCCATTATTATAACTCTTTCTTGTATATCTCTACGCGCATTATTACTTCTAATCATTTATATATATATATATATATATATATATATATATATATATATATATATATATATATATGATTAGAAGTAGTAATGCGCGTAGAGATATACAAGAAAGAGTTATAATAATGGGATATCGCGCAACAGAGAAGAAAGAAAAAATAAGTTGCAGCCGTCTACACGTGTTTCACACTAATTAGTGATCATCAGGACGGCATAGCAGATGGAATAAATATAAAAGCAACTAACTCAGAAAGATGTAACAACACAAGGTTTCACTGATAGCAGCCAACCGCACATTTGCAGTATCAGCCTGAAGACACTGAGTTTTCAGTGCAACAACAAACGTCACTACGGAGGCAGCTAAAGCCACTACCGTGAGACAACCAATCCCAAAGTATAATATCAATGATTAGAAGTAGTAATGCGCGTAGAGATATACAAGAAAGAGTTATAATAATGGGATATCGCGCAACAGAGAAGAAAGAAACAATAAGTTGCAGCCGTCTACACGTGTTTCACACTATTTAGTGATCATCAGGACGGCATAGCAGATGGAATAAATATAAAAGCAACTAACTCAGAAAGATGTAACAACACAAGGTTTCACTGATAGCAGCCAACCGCACATTTGCAGTATCAGCCTGAAGATATTATACTTTGGGATTGGTTGTCTCACGGTAGTGGCTTTAGCTGCCTCCGTAGTGACGTTTGTTGTTGCACTGAAAACTCAGTGTCTTCAGGCTGATACTGCAAATGTGCGGTTGGCTGCTATCAGTGAAACCTTGTGTTGTTACATCTTTCTGAGTTAGTTGCTTTTATATTTATTCCATCTGCTATGCCGTCCTGATGATCACTAAATAGTGTGAAACACGTGTAGACGGCTGCAACTTATTTTTTCTTTCTTCTCTGTTGCGCGATATCCCATTATTATAACTCTTTCTTGTATATCTCTACGCGCATTACTACTTCTAATCATTGATATTATACTTTGGGATTGGTTGTCTCACGGTAGTGGCTTTAGCTGCCTCCGTAGTGACGTTTGTTGTTGCACTGAAAACTCAGTGTCTTCAGGCTGATATTGCAAATGTGCGGTTGGCTGCTATCAGTGAAATCTTGTGTTGTTACATCTTTCTGAGTTAGTTGCTTTTATATTTATTCCATCTGCTATGCCGTCCTGATGATCACTAATATAGTGTGAAACACGTGTAGACGGCTGCAACTTATTTTTTCTTTCTTCTCTGTTGCGCGATATCCCATTATTATAACTCTTTCTTGTATATATATACAGTATGTCCCCGGATTGAGTTCACAATAGGTAAGATGGACCAAAAATTTTCGAATTGGAATTTCATATTTTGGGATTCCGCCCTGCTCGGTCTGAAACTTATTTTTAGTTTACTTTCCATTTGTTAAAATCAAGTAGGCCTTTACAGTTGAGCAAAAATCCGTTATTTGTCAATTTCGTTTCAGGTAAAGTACCTTCTTCGTTCATAGTATGCCAAAGTGCCACTAAGAAAAGTTGTTCAGAATTAAAAGTTATGGCGCTATGCAAATTTTCAGAATGATCGGCCTACTTTGATAAAATAAAGAAAATAAAATTCTACCATTTAAACCCACGTTCTTTCATAATACAACTCAAAAGCGAATTTTATCAAATTAGGCCGATCATTCTGAATTTGCATAGCGCCATAACTTTTAATTCTGAACAACTTTTCTTAGTGGCACTTTGGCATACTATGAACGAATAAGGTACTTTACCTGAAACGAAATTGGCAAATAACGGATTTTTGCTCAACTGTAAAGGCCTACTTGATTTTAACAAATGGAAAGTAAACTAAAAATAAGTTTCAGACCGAGCAGGGCGGAATCCCAAAATATGAAATTCCAATTCGAAAATTTTTGGTCCATCTCACCTATTGTGAACTCAATCCGGGGACATACTGTATATATATATAAATATATATATATATATATATATATATATATATATATATATATATATATACCTCTCATACAGTTAAGTGTAGAGGGTATGTTAATCCTTTCGATGCATAATTTTTTTTCTTCGTTTACAGTAACTGAACTTATTCTATCCGTATAAACTTATAAAAGTATATGTAGTATTACATTAAACAGTTGTATTCTATACTTATTCTATCCAATTAAATAGCTTAATAGTCTCTATTTAAAGATGCCTCTATTATTTATGACTTCTAATTAACTTCACTCTGACTTTACATAAACTTTCCGCATTTTATCTTTTCAACTCTGTTTTATCACTATTTTATTAGTCTCACTTCGCACCCATTCACTTATTCACCTCTTTCAAACACTATTTAACTTCTTTTATCATTGCTCTCCATCTGACTCTGTCTCGCGCTATAATCTCTGCCTGATTCCATGAGATTCCTTTTGACTTCATTATCTTTGCAACTTCTCCATCCCACGTCTTACTTGGTCTTCCTTTCTTTCTCCTTCCGATAGTTTTCGCCTCCCATACTTTTCTAACTTGGCTGTCTGAATTGAGTCTTTTCATGTGTCCCCACCACCTTAACTTAGCCTTCTCTATAAACTTCCTAACACACTCTATGTCCAGTCTTTTCCTTATTTCTTCTTTCCTTATCTTGTCCATTATCGTCACCTTTGCTACTTTCCTGAGATACTTCATCTCTATAGCCTGTACCTTTTTTTGTTGTTTTTCGGTCAGTACCCATGTCTCACATCCATATAATAACGTCGGCAAATATATGGTTTTATAAATTGTCATTTTTGTTTTATCACTAATTTCTGATTTACTTATTCATGCTGTGGAATGTTTTTACCGTTGTCGCTATTCTGTTGTTGATTTCCTCTTCCTGCTTTCCCCTTTCCTCTATGTGTATTCCTAGATACTTTAAACTCTTTACTTGCTTCACTGCCTTGTTGCTTATTGTTATGTTTACTCTTCTCTCATTATTATTTGTTATCACAACTACTTTTGTCTTACTTATATTTATTTTCATTCCTTTTTTTTGTAGTTCTTTTGTCCATAGGTCTACATTGTATTGTAAGCTTTTTTCCGTATTTGCTATTATTGCGACGTCATCTGCAAATACATCATCATCTGCAAATGTTATTATTTATTGTTATTTATACAAAAAAAAACTGGAATGCACATTGAGACATCTAATTATTCGGTGCCACTGTGTTGTCAATATAAATAATATGTAATAAATAATTATAAATATATAATTCATATTTAAATACACATTTTTTAGTATTATTTGGCAAAGGCAGGTGTATAAGACTTTAACTCGAACTTTTCGTAACTTCCTTTAACAAAATAATTGTAGTATGATAAGAATTTTATATCTAGCGTTATTATTAAATATGCATTACGTAGTAGATAGATAATTCTTTGCAAAAGCATGTACACCACATCCTTGTAGTTATTCGGAAAATGAAATACCAGGAAATGTATATCTTATTATGCATTTATCTGTTGTGCTGAAGTATTTATTATTGAATGATTTTCATAACTTAATAAATTGATAACTAAAAAAATTAAGATTAAAACAAATGCTATTATAGTAAAAGAGATTTGGCATTTCTTAATTTTATATAGGTAGTATATTTTATTTCATAAGTTAGTTAGATTCTTTATTTCCGTCATATGATGTTATTTTTAGATAATAGATAAGTAGGGCTCAACATTAAAATAATTATAATTTAAAAACATATTTATAAAACTTTAAAACCGCCAATGAATTCGTTCTACATCGAAGCGTTATTCTTTTTATTTTTAAGGATAATTTGTATAATCTTGAATTCAAAATGCAAAACATTTCTAATTTTCATTAGTACCTGTTTTAGTATGTGCAATCGATTTATTTCTTGGACTGCATAGTAAATTTTGTGTTATTCATCACACGTAAGTGGATTATGAATTAGTTAAATATTCCATAAACAATATCAAGATATAGGTATCTCAGAGAAGAGATACACAGAGATAGAGATGTACAGGCGAAATAAAGAATACAAACCTATAGGGAACGGAAAGTAAATTTCTATTACTCAAGCAGGAAAGGTAGATTTACAGAAGGCGTTCCACAAAATCGACCATTAAGTTTGAATATATGCCTATACTTTACAGATACCTTATATATATATATATATATATATATATATATATATATATATATATATATATATATATATATATATATATATATATATATATATATATAGACAGTGGAGTGTCCTGGGTTCGAGTCCCAGCAGAGTCGATAAATTTTTCTATATGAATTTGCATTCAAAATATTATTTAATGTAAAATCATTATGCAACTTGATAAAAATTAACTCTATCTAAAAATATATATATATATATATATATATATATATATATATATATATATATATATATATATATATATATATATATATATATATATATATATATATATATATATATATATATATATACACACACACAAGCGACAATTACAAGTGGTGACATATATAAGATGCCATCCATAAACTTTACGAAACACAATAATTAGTAGCAAGCAGTTTGAACACTGGTTTCTGATTTCATTCAAACAAAATATTGTATTTTTCTAAACATTTTTTACAATTATACTTCAACATAATATGCTAGCTTATCCTCTACAACATTGTTCCAAAGAATGCAGAACTAAATCTGACTGTGTTAAATAATTGTCGTACGTTCCTGTTAGACAATTCAGTAACGAAAACCTACACAACGCTGGACAATACGATTCTACAATTATAATATAAATTTCTCCAACACCATTTTGAACAATATTGTGCAAAGCTCTTATGAAGTATTTCTCTCTGTGTGTGCATAAGAGTTTACCACAATTTACAAGTCACGACAAAGTAGTCTTCCCTTTTGAATATATATCGAAATGTAAAACAGCTAGCTAGCATTAAATATATAATAACCTGAATAACAATAAAAATGGAATACTTAGAAGTAATCTAGGTATTCTACGAGTTTGAATGTAAATGTATGCACATTGAATCAATTTTATGCAACCCGTGGTTTTTTCTTTAATAAACTGTTGAAATACGTACAGAATCTTAATGCAATGCGGGGCAGGGGGTACTTCTTTCCCTTCTTGTAACATAAAAATATAACTAATGAATTTGTATTATATTTTCTGGAAGTCCTGTATTAGAAGTAAAAACCCGATACTCAACACACATTTTGTTTATTTAACACATTGTTTTATCTTTATTTATCTTTTTCTGGTATAATATTCACAGTCCAACAATTTGATAGATTTGAACAACAATAAATAAGATATGTGGTTATAACACTTATAGTTCGTGATCCCGATTACAATTCGATAACTGTACCAAGAAAGACTTATCAACAATACGTATATAGTTCAATTATTATCCAATTATTGATAATTGATTCCTAGGTTACGTGTCAAATGGTAAAACAGTGAAGGAATAATAATAATAAACATTTTCCGATAATTTCTATATTTTCTTGGCTTAAATTCTGGTAAATTTATGTATGGTGGAATTTACCATTTAGGAATGACAAATTCTTGGCTTACCAGAAAATTTCCTTATATAAATGCGCCCGAGCAGCCAAAGCCAATTCTGTGCAACATCAATCCATGAGACACCCCACAGAGCGCAGAGCTATTCGGAGTGTATGGTTGGTTTAGTCCAATATGTTATCTGCAACTTTTCGCACCTAATTTTTTAAATCTCAGTTGTACATATACGAATCTTTATCGAATTCGATAGTTAGGTTCGAGCTATTAAGAACCACAGGTCCTTTAACAGATTTTTGACACAAGAGAAATGAAGCACAAAATAATGGAAGTTTGCAAATGCTAAGCTGACAGAGGCGTTTGTTTGTTACTAAACTACGAGATTTTACGTTTGCCATTCTTCTATGGGGAAACGTTTCTTCATTTCTACGAGAAACGATTCCCTTATATTAACATGTAGCTCAAACGGGCCATCATCATTATCATCAAGGTTTACTAATATATCGATCGAGTTTGGCATAGAGAGCCAATCTTTGCATTGTGAACTTTAACTATTTTTCCATTCTCAGCAGGACGAAGATGTGGTGCCTAGAACTACCTAACAGCACAGAAGCCACCATGACTTTAATAAGGGGGGAGAATGATTAATTAAATGATTTAATCAAGTAGAGGATTCAGATTCTGTACACCAATGAGCTTGCTCTACGTCACTCCTGGCGTAGTGCTTGAACATGAACCACAAAATTAGAAATTTTGTTGATGATATACTACAGTATAGGCAATTCCGATCTACTCGTCCACAGATCGTAAATGCCGTTAGTAAATGCTCTCATGAATGTTGAGATTTTCTTGGGAGAAGAAAGCGTTTGTAACAAAATATCATGCATGAGATATCTTAAATTAAAAGACTTTTGAAGACTTCACAGTTAAACACAGCGTCAACACATGAAAAGACTAGCGGTCTTTATCTACACCTTTGTCGCCACTGGGGGATAAGATGCAACCTAGCCTACTGTGCACGAACAGTTATTTCTTTCATGTCGCTGTTCTCTCTAATATACCATGATATCCAAGGCAACAGTGAGTCTGATTTCAACCCACTCCGCATAATCAATCTTAGTCTACATTGAGATGTTAGAATTAATTTATAGAAAGATGGAAATGAATTTAAAGAGGGGCATTAAACGGACATAGTCAACATGGTCTGTCAAGTGTGCGCGGAATAGTCATTCTGCAGGCATTCCAATTGGTTTTTTAATGGTAACCTTTAAATCTCCTCCGCTGCAGCGAACTGATCTCATTCACCGATAAGTGCAAGGTACTGACAGATTAATAAATAATATTATTTTTTGAATACGTTTAAACGCCTATCACTATTTTCAATTTCAAAATTTAATTATCATCGGGATATTTAGTAATATTTAGCATATAGACACACTCGAATCAATGGATAATGTGTTTTTAATTTTATTTGCAATAGTATAATAATAGTAAACGAATCCATTACTTCGATCATGAATTAATTAGCATAAAATTAACAAACGCAAAACAAGTTATGCATTTGTGTGTTTTACCTTTGCATTCATTACCTTTATTTTGTAAGCATGAATCTGAAAAAATAAATAAAATTAATAATCATAATAGTAAACCTACACTTTTTAATAAATGATTTAACATAATTTAACACTTAACAGCTACGACAACTGGGAACAATCAAAGCTCATAAAATTGTTAATGTAATTTTTGAAGAAACAGGTTTAGAAAGTGATGGTATTAATTTTACATAATCTATATAAACACAATATGTCTTTATATATGTTTTTTATTGCCTGCAAGGTAGAAATACTGAGATTGTTATTTTATTTACTAAATAACAATTGACTGCGTCTTGAAAAATGAAGATTAAAGAAATACTTATCGTTAGCTTTATTTTCAGCAAAGATTAACAGTAACTTCTAACCACAAACTTTCTTTCATATACCTAAAAACTCCACCAAAGGCAATATTTTAGATTAACTTTTGATAATGATGTATTAGTGTCTATGGGAGAAATGTTTAGCACTTTCTCACATTTAAAAGTAGTGAGACGAGACGAGATTTTTTAAAATATCGTCTCGTATCTCGCGCGAGAAATCTCGCGTTATGGAAATTACTTCAAGTTTAACAAACTAAAAATCATTTTGTTTTATTAGAAATCCGAGTACCTATACAATACAATAATTTACCGTTCAGCCATAAATTTTATAATTTACTTTGTTGCGGTCTACGTTGCAGTTTTATTATATAAAATCAAAGACCAAATAATAAAGTATAACATATTCTAATTCACAATAAACAGATAATCACCTATATTCGTTATGAAGAAAACATTTTGTATGTGCGTTTATGGCTTTTGCTCTTTAGCTGTTTCCGTATCGTATAATAAAATAAAGGATTAATCAATGTTTACATGTATAAGCAGCCAAAAACTGGCACCGAATTGTTTTTTCTGCGATCTGTTTAAAGAAATGTTTGATACTAAAAGAAGAGTTATGAGATGTTAAGAAAGGAAACTAAATACCTAGATTAAATGAGCTAAATAAAAAATCATTAAATTATGATTTAAAGTTTTCTTGGCTCTGTGGTTTTAGTGTAATATAAAGTTTTGTCTTTGGACATTCCCGTTTTGTTGTTCGCTCACGGTAAACATTTAATTTTTAAGACGCATGCTTTAAAATACTGGCAGGTTTTTTAATCTAATAATTTTAAAATTACTTTTGCTCTGATTTGGAAATATTAATATTAGTACTACTTTCTTAAATTTAAAACAGTTTATAAATTTTGAGTTTAATGTAGGTAATATGTGATTATTAATATTACGTTTGTTTAAAATGAGTCATAGTTTTTCTAAACGAAAAAACATTGAAGAACAAGAGAAAATTTCAACATCTAGTGGTGATTATTCCAGTGGCGGTGACGAATTATTTACTCCTGAATATGAAAATGAGAGTGAAGTTTCAACTGGGAGTTCGACAACAACTATCAAGACAAATTTATCAAAGAGACAGAGTAAATTTCCAAACTATTTTTCAATAACAAACTGCGAAGAAGGTTGTACTATAAAACATTTAAAAGATTTAACGTTTATAAATAAACACAATAATTTAGACTCTTATTTAATTATTAATTAGGCATTCCATTCCTTTTTGATTTTTTGTTTAAGTTCTGATATATCTTCCAAAGAAGATCTTCTTAAAATTAAGATCCATCTCAAAATGGAGTAGCCATCAATACAACTGGTAATAAATGGTAATAAATAGACTGTGAGTTATTATTTACTACCAGTTGTATTCCAAAGAAATGCGAGATTTTTGGATGCGAGACGAGATTCGAGATGAGATTCGTTTTATTTTGTGCGAGACGAGACGAGAGTTAACAAAAGTCTCGTCACGCGAGTCTCGTGCGTAACACTATTTAAAAGTAACCTAGGCATCTAAATATGCCTTAGTTTAGCATATAAGAGCTTAAGACTTATAATAAGAATAATATAATATAAGAATAATAATATAATAATAATTGCTACAACCCATAGCCTGCAAACCAGGCCCCAGAAGCTATAAGCTTGTGCGGGAGGCAGGGGGCGATTATTATTATTACGTAGGCCCTATAGCAGTGATGGCGAACCTTTTTGAGAAGTGGATCAAATTTTGTTCATTATTTGTTTTAATACCAGCCCGTGGGTCACTAAGTCAATGGCGTTACTTGGAGGGGGGGGTAAAAAGGGTACCAATAATTTGAAAAAACCGAAAATTTGTTGCGTTTCCTTTTTGTTTTACAACTTTTACTTTTGCAAGTGAAGAGCAAAATATAAAGGTCGACGTCAAAAAATTGATATTAATGGGATGATACCATGAATTACCGCACCAGGTGACACGATGGCCAGTGGCGCCTCTCCACTGAGTATTTGAATGAACAAGGAATAAAGAAAAGCACATATATTATGAAATATTCTTTATTAATAAACATAGTTACAGATATGTGTATGTACGAGTATAATAAAGTTGATAAAAGTATATTTAATGTGAAATCTGTTGTTACGTATTTTTAGATAGTTTTTTAATATTAGAAATGATAGAAAATCAGTTAGCCAACGTCCACTTGGAAATATATTTTTTATAAATTCGACATTAGATATTTATACCTTAATTTTTTAATATTTTCGATTGTCTGTTCTCCTTTTTATGATATAAAAAATAAGTTTATAAAAATACACGCGTGGGTCATTTAAAAAGCCTTCGTGGGTCAGTGTCTGACCCGCGGGTCATAGGTTCGCCACCACTGCCCTATAGAATACTTGTAGGTATATATAGAATTGTGTACAAGATCAATCCAAACTTGCTATAAAAAGTATTATAGAATAAACACCATACTATAATATCGCTTTGCCTATTATATGTTTAAATTAATATGTGTAATATGCTATAATATGTATTGCCAGTTACAAGAGGACCTTATGGACACCACTCACGGTCTTCTGCGTTCACGTCGCCGAGGACGTCGTCAACGACGTCGGGGACGCTGTCGGGATAATGATGTAATGTTTAATTTATTGCATAAACATGTTTGCCTTCGAGATGGTTTGTAAATAAAATTATAAGTATCGTATTTCGTTAAAACGTTTTTATCACAATGAAACACATTATTGACTGCATAATACTAAATACTTCAAATTAAAGAAAGAAATTTCAGTCGACCTTTTATTATGAACTCGATAATCATTTCTTTCTTTTGATACACACGTTTTAAAGAAATACGATACTTATAATTTTATTATATACACTAGCTCGAGCTCAACTTGTTGATGCAATAAATTTCAACAGATGTGAACATTGCCTCATTATGTGGACCACCTCCCCGACGTCGTCAGCGACCTAGTCGCGAAAGATCGCGTGTGCTCTACATTACAGTTGATGTGTCGTCAATCTCCAAATATAAATTCGCAGGTTTATAGTTTTTGATTCATCTTTTATGAACAATTTAAAGAGCAATAAATACTAAACTTTATGTCAATTATTCGAATATATATGGGTCATTCTTTCTAAACTCAACCACCGGCTAGAGCCAAATGTTTTAGTGGATAAGATTCATCCTTATAAAAGAACGCTTGGTTTAACTGAATGAAAAATATATTATAGTTATATATGGGTCACTCTTTCTGAACTCAGCCACGGGTTAGATCCAAAAATTGGCGCAACTTAGAAAGGCCAGCGGGGGGGCTTATTTTGAAGCTTGAAATCTCTACTTTCGAATGTTACAGGTCTCATATATGAAAAAAATTATATTGGACCCCTAAAACAGGGTAAACACGTATCCATTCTTCGCCGAAGAATACATAAATCTTGTACACTGCGTTTTTAATCCTAGAGTGCTTCAATTTCGAGCAAAATTGAAAACAACAATTTGCCATTTTTGAAAGTACATATATCATTTTTTTCATCAAAAATGGTGTCAGATAGAAAAGAAATGATATAGTAAACGTAATTACATGAATGAATTACAGACCAAATTAAAGCGATTTTGAAAATTACGGTTATAGGTGTTGCCTATATATGGGCATGAATAACAGATTTAAAACCTTCTAAAATGATGAAAATTTTCAAAATCGCTTTAAATCGGTCTGAAAAATCTTTTTCGTATTCGTCGAGTAAAAATGAGAATTTTTTACTCTTATTTGGCTCGAAATTGAAACACTCTAGGAAAAAACACAGTGGACAAAATTTATGTATTCTTTGACGAAGAATGCGATGCCGTTAAAAAAAGTTTAAAAAATATTTATTTTTCTAATTTTTTCAACTTGAATTTTTTTTTTATTTCAGTGGTCAAATATAAATTTTTTCATATAGTTGACATGTGACATTCGAAAGTAGAGGTTTTAAACTTTAAAATAAGCCGTCGCTGGCCTTTCTAAGTTGCGCTAATTTTTGGATCTAGTCGGTGGTTGAGTTCAGAAAGAATGACCCATATAAATAAATCATTTTATTAAAATGGTAATTCTTAACTATATATTATTGGTATGTTCTTGTTCTAATTTTCTGCATAATAACTAGATAGAGGTAAAATTACGATCTAGGCAATACCCCAAGCAGCATTTTTAGTCACCGCTACGTACCAGCAACCACCGGTGGAACTATAAAGTTTTTGGCGTTAGTCACAAGAACGTAATTGCTACGGTATTGGTACGTGCCGGGAACCAAAATGGGGAACAGTTCTCGGGTAGCAGATACGTTGCAGTAACCTCTCCGGAACTTGTCCAACTACCTTTAGGCTACGTTGCGGGAACGAGCCGGGCGTAGTAATTGCTACTTTCGTGGAACTTTTTTTCTCTTTGACACATCGTGTCGCGTAGTTGCTCTCTCTGTTGACTGATGCGAGTAACGTTTTTATTCCAAGTAAATACGTTGCATCTTGTTTGTATTAATTTGTTATTTTTTTAAATAAGCTGTTTGAAATTAAATGCAGAAACACGTATTTTCTTATTTTTTTACTTTTGATTAACTATTGATTTACTTGTGATTTGCTTTTATTTAAAAAAAGAATTTTTGAAATAAGGGACACGTCAGCTGTAAGCTTCCATTGTTTAAAGTTGTACTGAAAGTTCCTGTCACCAGTCTGAAACCATTGCTTAGTTACGCAACCTTGCAGTAGTCTTGAAAGTAAAACTTACGTTTTTGCTACCCTGAAGAATCACTTTAAAGTGATTTTTCGTCAACTATTCTACCTTCATAATTACTTGTAAAATGTAGGAGGCCATTAATCAATTTGCAAGTTGTTATGATTGTTAATATATGTTTTACTATATAACCTTCAATAAAAATAACAAATTGGTGCTAAATTATGCCTTAGGAATAATATAAAAATGGTTTCTATCATGTGTATCAACTTATAAGTATCTTTGTCATATTTTATTAAAGACATTTTTTATTAAAAATATATTTAAAGAAGGCGCCTTGTTATGTTTCGATCCTATGCGTATACCTTTTCAAGCAATATTGTAAATTTTCTTTCTTAAAACTTTAATTACATTAATTAGGTTGTGTTCACATTGTTAATTGCAAATTTGTTGTTTACTGAAATTTTCTCCATTTCTGACCTACGTTTAGTTTATTCTTTACGTGTTTACGTAATAGTAGTTGTTGTGGTCTTACAATGTACTCCTTGCTTCCCTTTTAATCAATGCTGGTCCGATTGTAAATAAAACTAGTGGACTGTATTTTAACTGTGTTTATATTATATTAATTGCACTATTGAAAACTTCTATATACAATTTCAATACATGTATTAAATTATGACTTGAGTAGCACTAGCTACATTTGTATAACTCGGTGTGTGTTACACTGAAGCTCGAAATCTACTAACTAATATACTTAATATACAACGAAAAGAAATGACGGTATTTTACAAAGACTAAGGGTGATTGATTATTACTAACACATGTTCGGGCGTTAGAATTTGGAAATTTTGACCTGCATTGACACACATACAAAAAAAGGACTAGTTTGCCCCTAACATTTTCAGCTTGTTTAAAATTATATTCTTTGAGCTTAGTTTAAATGAATTCTCATTATTACTATGACAATGAAATGAAATGTATAATATCTAAATTAAATTAACATGCACATTTTGATTACATAATATGAATTCTTAAAATTACATTAATACTAAAACATTGATAGGGTTTTACCAGTAGTTTTCTCTTTGTTCGAATTTCCAGTAGGTAAACTTTTAAGTTTGTTATTTACATAAAAAGGAGCTTTCTTTAAGATTTAAATTAATTTTCTTTAATTTTTATAAAGCATACTATGTACTATATATTTTTATATCAAAAACAGTTCTAACCAAAATTCTTCTTTTTGTTTCAGATATTAATATGTAAAACTTGGCCTCACAGACCGCAAGAAAATGACCGTAGCAAGTATTTTGATGAGTTCACGCAGAAACGAGATATTTCTGTAAAACCTTCAACAGTACGAAGTAAGCATTTATATAAATTCTACTGATTTGAAATGACTTCAACGATTTTTATTCAGACTTAAGAATACTACTTCAGTTTCCTTATAAAATTAATCCTACATAATATTATTCAACCTTTCGTTGATGATCAATAGTAATTCTAGCAGTTTGTAAGCTCAAGGAAGCCAGGAGAATACACACTGTAATATTTTATTGTCCTATAAAAATCCATCTTCCACATTCTGGAAAAATAACTCTTTCAAATCTTTCATACCTACTGTATTTATCTGGAATTTATCTGTATTTCTGATTACAGTCAGTTTCCAGATTAGTCCAGTAAACGGAGGTCGAAAAAGGGTGGTTACCCTACAAAAGGTCGGGTAGTTCTAAATTTTTGATATGTTGTATAGATTGGTGGGTTAGTGAAAAATCCAAGTTTTCCAATTCCATCCTCCTCCGCGCCCTCCGCCATCTTGAAAAAACCGTCGAAAATCGGCACTTTTTTAGTGTTTTGTCTATAACATCGTTCCGGTGCATCATAGCGCAAAAAAGTTATTTAGTTGTTTAGTATGATAAATAGCAACGGAGCTGTGAAGCTCGCAAAAAAGGCTAAAATTGCGCACTATGCAAATTTTTTAGTTTCTTGTCCCTTAACATCGCGGTAACTCCTTAACACTTCATTTTAGCGTAAAAGACTTTAGAATCAATCATGTAGACAATTTAATTAGCTATAAATTCTATTATCAATTTTTTTATTACGGTGTATACAACGGAGTGGGGTAAATTTAGAAAAATAACGAAAAAGTGGCTTTTTTAATAGTTTAGTGCAGCAAACCTCTTCAGTTCATTATTTTTAAAGTTATTTTTAATTATTAAAGTATTGCCTTTGAGTTCAGACGGAATAATCTTTATAGATGCAAAATGAAAGTAATTGTGTGTATAGGTATTGTATACAAAGTAAGTCGGAATCAACACGACGGAAACCCGTCGCAGGTATGGAGCGAGCAGGTCAATTGTCACAAGGCTCAAGAAGTTGGAATGACAGGAGTTTCAAGAATCATTGGTGAAACCTTTGGAGATGTGTCATTTAAAAAGAAGGACAAAGTGGTTACACTAGCTTTTGATAAAAACGCCTTGAAGGTAGGGGAAAAGAAGGTTGCTGTCGACCCACTTACACTATTTGAAAGGATGTGCATAGCAAAGCAATCACAAAAAGATCTACAAGAGTACCTGTCATACGAACTTGCGCCATTTCCTATGTACCTGTTCAATGAGGACGGTATGCGTAAGAGCACCAAATCAGCTTTGTATGCGGCATTGTCACCACTTCCAATTGACTTCCAACTCCCTAAACATCAAATGGTTGTAGTTGATGGTGGGTATCTTCTCCACAAAGTTGTTTGGAATCGTAATTTGACCTTTGGAGGTGTTTGTGCAGATTATGTCAAGTACATTCATCAACATTGTGGCACTACTGTGAGCCCCACCGCTATTGATTTCACAAAAGACATAATATGCCCAAGTTTTACAAAAATGAGTCTTAGAATACTCCACAAATCACTCATTCAGCGCTAAAGTGCAGTAGAGAGAAGTCGCAGGCAAATAAAAGAAGGAAGTGCAGTTTTTTTTAAGTTTTTTCTAGTAGTCGCACGAAACATCACTGACGTTCACCAACGTCAGTAATTACGTTCATTTTGCATCTATAAAGATTATTCTGCCTGAAATCAAAGGCAATACTTTCATAATTAGAAATAATGGACCAAAGAGATTTGCTGCAGTAAACATTAAAAAAGCCACTTTTTCGTCTTTTTCTAAATTTACCCCCACTCCGTTGTATTGAGCGTAAAAATCGATACATAGAATTTGTAGCTAATTAAATTCTCTGCAAGATTGATTCGGAAGACTTGTATGCTAAAATGAAGTGTTACGAAGTTATCGCGATGTTAAGTGGCAAGAAACTCAAAATTTTGCAAAGTAGGCAATTTTAGCCTTTTTTGCGAGCTTTACAGCTCCGTTGTTATTCATCGTGCAAAACAACTTCATATACCAAAGTTTTAGAAAATTTTGTCCTCTACAAGTCGGCAAATAACTTTTTTTGCGCTAAGATTTACCAGAACGAAGTTATAGGCGAGAAACTAAAAAAAGTGCCGATTTTCGACGGTTTTGTCAAGATGGCGGAGGGCGCGGAGGGGGATGGAATTGGAAAACTTGGATTTTCCACTAACCCACCAATCTATATAACATATCAGAAATTTAGAATTACCCGACTTTTTGCAGGGTAGAATCCCTCCATTCACTGGACTAGATGGTCTTTATTGAAATTTAGCATAAATAGATGAAGCATAACACAATCATAATAATATTTTTTTTTCTTCAGCAAATACTGACGATATACCTATATATTTTCCGGGAGATCCGATTAGAGCCAATTTCTCAGCAGAGGGTAAAGGTTTTAATTGCATTGAAGCTGTATGTGATGATGCTAAAGATTACCCATATGAACACATACAAAGCCTGCTTCAAAAGCATGATTACTACAGCAAATTTTTTGGTAATGTCGATGGTGCACTCGTTAACCAAGGGAGTAGGATAGGCGAAGGTGAAGAACCAGAGGACGTTAAGGGACTTTGTGAGACAACAACCATAACGAAATATCCAAAAACATTACTGAATGTGAATAGAATCGAAAAATATATTATTAATCTTAATGATGATAATAAGCAAGGAGTCGTATTTGAAACATGTGTGTAAGTAAATAACTGCATATTACTGAAATAATAATTGGTAATTTAAAAGTTGTTGCCCTTTCACATTTTTCTTTCGGATCATTCGTCCAATGTAAACCTAATGTGGTATACCTTTCATTTTTAGCTCAATCGTTACATTTCGTTGTTGTACTGAATGTATTTAAGATAATGGGTGACTCTGGGGTAATGAGGAGACTCTGCTGGTATTGACATAGAAAATTTGAAAATAGGCAAATTATTTATATAAAATAAATCATTTATTTAAATAAAAATAGTAAAAAGGGAGTAAAACGCTAAACTCTATGATTTTCAACCGATTTTAATTATTCTTTTTTAATTTAAAGCTGTTTGAACATTCAGTGAAAAAATAGTACTCAGATTTACACAATAACAAAAAATTTTGTTTATTTATTAATAAATTATGTATTTCAAATAGGGCCATTTTCAAATGTTTTAGTGGATAAGATTCATCCTTATCAAAGAACGCTTGGTTTAACTGAATGAAAAATATATTATAGTTATATATGGGTCACTCTTTCTGAACTCAGCCACGGGTTAGATCCAAAAATTGGCGCAACTTAGAAACGCCAGCAGGGGCTCATTTTAAAGCTTGAAACCTCTACTTTCGAATGTCACATGTCTCCTATATGAGAAAATTTATATTTGACCCTTAAAAGAGGGCAAACACGTATGCAGTTCCAAAAAAAAATTTTAAAGTTGAAAAAATTAGAAAAAGAAATATTTTTTAAACTCGCATAGCATTCTTCGTCAAAGAATACTTAAATTTTGTCCACTGCGTTTTTTTCCTAGAGTGCTTCAATTTCGAGCAAAATTGAGAACAACAATTTGCCATTTTTTTCATTGAAAATGATGTCGGATAGAAAAAAATGATAAGAGTAAAAATGCTTATTTTTACTCGATAAATATGAAAAAAAATTACAGACCGATTTAAAGCGATTTTGAAGATTTTCATCATTTTAGGTTTTAATATTATATTATCGAAGCTCATAGATAGGCCGTAATTTTCAGAATCGCTTTAAATCGGTCTGTAATTCATTCATGTAATTTTTTTCGTATTCATTGAGTAAAAATAAGCATTTTTTACTTTATCATTTTTTTCTATCTGACACCGTTTTCGATGAAAAAAATGATAACTTTCAAAAATGGCAAATTGTTCTCAATTTTGCTTGAAATTGAAGCACTCTAGGAAAAAAGGCAGTGGACAAAATTTATGTATTCTTTGACGAAGAATGCGATGCCGTTAAAGAAATTTAAAAAATATTTCTTTTTCTAGGTTTTTCAACTTTTAAAAATTTTTAGTTCTGTAGATAAGTTCGGAATAAGTGTAGGTGCAGTACTTCACTAAAATACAAAAAGCAAGGAACAGTCATCTGGTAGACCAGAAAGACTATTAATTTGTTAATTAGTTGCATTTATTAAAATTTTCAAAACACATGGCTAACAATTGTCTTTTCATTTTAGGAAAACTGCTCATTGTAAACAAGCCACTTTTCCAGCTGGATATGTCAGCAAATGCGTTCAAAAATATTCCACAGTACGTCTTCTAGCACTAGAAAGTGAACGAACTAAGGAACCTGCTACTGATAGTTTTATTATACCATCGTGCTGTGTTTGTAGCTTAGAAAAGAAAAAAGAAGAAGGAAAGAATTAAGAAAAAAGAATAATTAGTATAGGCATTTATGTAATATAAAACTTTAGTCATTATTATTTTGATTGTTAATTTTTGTAATTAGCCTTAGGATTTTTTTTATTATGATGCTAGTGAATTGATTATTATTATTATTTATCATGCGTTTATCCATTTTTTGATATTATTTATAGTTGTGACAGTTTTTCTTTTAGTTAATACATGGACGAATATATAAATTATTTAATATTGTCATAACTATACTGTATAAACAATTTTTCATTTTTATATGACAAAATTATATAAAAATATGGATGAATGGATAATAAAAGGTATAAAAATAAACATGAATACCTTTAATTTTCTTTGTAGAAACTGCTTTGTCTTCCTATTTATATAGTTTATATTATGTAAAAGTTCATTCATGCACTTTATGATCTGTTTAACTAAATGTGGGGTCAAATATAATACCACTTATCTTTAAAAATATATTTTTTTATTAGTGAACTATCGATGAACATAAATCAATTGTAAAACTTAAATATTACTTTTACAAGAGCCCAGATAGAAAATCTGATTCTCAAGTTGATTAAGAAACGATAATCCACCCTTATCTATACAATAAGTCCCTAAATTAATGGCTCATATCCTCATATCCTTAAATAAGTTTCCATATTTCTTCTTACACTAGGCAAAAATTAGATTTAAAGATTGTTTTTTCCTTCTTTAGCTATTCCTTGAAAATTTTTGTCTCACTTTCAGCATTAATCCTTGTTATTAATTTTTATTTACTAAAGTTGATCCTTATCGATTGTTAGCTGTCTTATTACATAAATCGGGGTTGGTTTTATAAATGTTTCTTAATTGACTCAAGAAGTTATGAAGCTCTATCAAATGGTATAGATATATTGTTCGCACCAACAAATCATACTCTCTATGAGTAGTTCTATTTAATAAATCTTTTATCTAAAAAAGATTGTGACTAGTAGAATGTGATTTGTATTCAGCATACTTATGTAAAATTAAACATACTATGCGCTTTTATTTTTTAAATTAATAGTACAAAATATATGTAAGAACAAACTGAAATAAATATCATTGTTCTATTTAAATATAGCAAGCTCATTTTTGTCATGTAAAATTATCGTCCCCAATAAATTAAAATACAAACATATATTCATCACGTTTTTCATTTGTCTATTGGAATATATTTATTTTACCATCAGCAATAACTACAAAAAAATATTTTTAAAGATATTGTCTAGGAATAGAGGAGTCGCGATTTATGGGCAAAGAAAGTCAACGGAGAGACTTGGTACCCCAATGAAAAGTCTAGACTATCTGAACGGCATTTTACAGATTGCATGTGAAAATATGAGTTGCCACGGCAAAAAAGATTACCATTATATATGAAATAACATGAGTAATAGCCCGAGAGCTGGTAACCAAAAAGTGTAAGAGTTTTGTAAAGGCTTACATTTGGTGTAAATAAATATCCCACACAAAAGAAACTCGGATATGGGGACACTCGGCATCAGCGCAGTGTGAAAGTTGTAACAAGAAGTAGTGTCATCAAGTATTTTCTAAAAGCTGAAAATCGATCACTAAGCAGTTTATGTAATAAAAAACTGGAAAACAGTCGTCAGACAGCGTAATGATCGAACGCGTTGCATCAGCACCAATGTGATGGTCGCATGTCATGAAAATGAGGTCAATGTAAAGAAGTGATTTGAAAAAGCTGAGATTTGGTACAGTGTTAATTAATTGAATATAGTTTCTCAAAAAAACAGTCTGACTTCATTTTGATAGAACCGAGCTAGTCAGTAATCGCTAGAAGTGACGACTGCTTGATAGTGAAGGCCTATAGTAAATTCCACCCTCTCTCGCAAGTTACCATTGTTATTGTTGTTAGATGTAGAGTGACCGGAGAGCCGTCTTCTTTTTTGAGATGACGGATGAACGAAAAGATAGGGCAACACCATGTCTACACTGTGCTTAACTTCTAACCCATTCATTTTAACTGGTAGAGAGCAATGATTCTAACCCGAGGTAGACATATGGCAATTCAAGATTTACTCCAGAGTCCTTTGGACACATATCATCTTTTTAACAATTTATGTGCTGGTTGGATGTTTTTGAAAGTAATAATAATGGACGGCCAGATGTTTCAAAACTTTCTTTTCAGTCTTTTCCCAAGTCAGACTCCTTTGCATTCAAAAGTAGAATCCTTTCGCGTTCCAATAAGTAAGTTATATTTCTTCAAGTTTTGTATTCAATTATGTAGGATGTGGGTTTTTTAGTCGCCATTTTTCTTAGTCACTTATTACTTTTAGTTTTGGACCACAGCACAGTGTTAAGCACAGCACAAAATTAAAGCATGACAAAACATTTCTTGCAGTTAATGCTTGGCAATATTTATACCATTTTACCAATTACTATGAAGTACCATGTTACAATTCTTTAAGCATGCCCAAAGATGTGCTCAGGCTCTTGAGGAACACTTGTGTGTCAATTATTTTAAATTAAAAAAGTCAAGGCTTCTCGTGGTTTATACCGAATAGATAATAGCCTAGGAGATTTATAGGTTTTTGTTGCTCAGGTTGGCATTGTTTGACGGATTTCTTTTTAAATATTCGCCGCGTCTCTTTGTCCGTTGGGTCACAAAGACATCTGAATGGCTGCGCTTAATTCTTCTAGCATATGCTCTTCCACAGGAGATGTCATATAAGCTTTCATCTTGTACGGGCACCACTCTCTTCATAACTTTGTCCATGTTTTCCAACACCTGACACGGAAGAGGTCAGCACTTCTTTTTCTTTCATGATTGTAAAGATATTTCCAGGAGAAGTAAATTATTTCTCCAACCACATACATTTCAAGAAATCTAGATTTCACACACTCATTAATAATATAATAATAATAATTAATAATAGGCAGCAGTTATGGATTATTTTTGCAAATACAAGGTGTAATAAGTAGATATGCAGCAAGAGTTCTGGAACAATCCTTATGGAAATTAACATGGGAAATCGCTAAGGTCCAACGTAGTAATTTTTGGACAATTTCAAGGTCATCCGCGACCGGACTCAACGCGCGCCATCGTAACGTATACGCATTAACTCTACATATTACGCAGTGATTGATGCAGTCGTCTGAGATCATAAGGATTTTATAATGACATCACGGCATTCTAGATCAAGATCGTGTTTAAGGATTTTCTAGCCGATGAGATCATGAAATTTAAAGAAACCGACAGTCCTTGACACAACTGCGAGGTTTGCAAGCTCGACTAACGGATATATCTATGTCAGTAGCTACCCTTCGTGAAGGGCTTTCGGATCTCAAGCTTAAGAAAAATATTATTATTGTAATATTATATAATTACTACGTTAATAAATACTAATCATGTGCTGCAGGTATCAACTACACGACAGAGCTCACTATCTATTCTCACTCGGCATGTAATACTCATATGACTATACATATATTATTTAATAAAGAGCTGTAAATAAAACATATATGGTTTATACACTTTTATTTTATTTAGCTATTATACATTTCAAGCTAAATATATACTCAACTAACCATAATTAAAATGTTATAGTAGAAGATCATCATTTGTTTAAACTAATCTACCTATTAAGAAATACTAATTATCAAGCCTGAGTAAGGACTTTTAGTAATATCTCACAGGAAAAAAAATATTATAGACATTCATTAATGTAGAAACATCAAACTAATCAAATATAGTAAATATACAATAGTAAGTAAATATACTTAATTATAATTAAAATACTGGATGATATGATTAACATTATCTTATGCTAAACTACTTATTAGGAAACAATAATTACGGAGCACAATGCTTTTATAATATCTTACATGAAAAGAAGATATCATTCGATCTATTAGCTCAAATTGAAACATATAACATTAACATAGAAGTCAGATATCATAATGAATATATTACATATTAAAACATACATACAATATACAACAAACATACACAGATTACATTCATATTTAACCTTACAGAATTTCGGTGAGGACATACATCAGTCTACATTCATTTGTTCTAATATCGAATAATGACCCAAAGGCAGGGTATCATAGGTGCCAGGTATGAGGTAACGTTTATCATCATACGGACTAAGAGCAATCTTTTGCTGGGTAATTGAATGAACATTATGCTTATCGGATCGGATTATATTTTGATGTACACGTTTTTCTATATAATTTTCAAGACATTCTACGTAGTCTTCGAAGGTAATTTTTGTGTGAACAACAGATTTTTTAACTCCTTTAGCCTTTTTGGTTAAATTATAATTAGATATAATATCGGAGATTTCATCATCATATTCTTCTTCATGTAAACGATTTATTAACGCTTCTACGTCATCTTTTGAAACGCTAGTTTTTATAGTGTATAATTTTGATTGGAGCCCTACGTAATGAGTCATTGGTACCCCATTACACTCATCCTTCATCATACCCAATACTTTTTTATTAACATGTGGAATGCCGTATACATTATTCACAGAGTAATCGCTCGTATCAAAATACTGAAGGCAATCACGCTTCATATCTTTATAGGGATCCTGATTACGAATCTCATATATGAGAGAATCTGTATCAGAATATAAGACAGAACACCTATCGCCAAATGTTCTCTTCATATAGCCATAATGGAAGTCGTAGATGGTAGTTTTAGCGAGATCCAGAATGCTCATACCAACATAAATCGGTTTGTTCAGGTAGATTTCAGATTTTCTTAACTCGATTGCTATTAAATTCTCATTAAATATACTACAATTTTTAAATTCTGGCTTGGAGATGTAAGACTCCGCTCCATATCTACCCGCCCATTTAGTTAAAAGACGTATATTTACACGCTTAGGCAAATTTTCCATCGTCTTACCAAAGACTGCGTTATTCATAAGCTTAAATAAGTTTTTCTCAAACTCGTTTCTTGAGTTCTGGCGTAGCTTAGTGTTTAACTCGATATATGACTTTAGCCATGCTGATTGTTTAAATTTAAGTACTCTATGAATCCGATTAATCTTCAAGCCATGCTGCAACACCTGTTTTAGAGCTCTATAATGGATAATATACTTTTCTTTGTGATGGAGAGTAGCCATCAACTTAGCTACCTGAGAAGAAGATGCGCAGGGTTTTCCAGTCTTCGGATTAACATGCTGTGGGCAGAAAGGTAGTCCTTATGAGCATCATGTAGTTCCCTAGGGTATTCCAGATCAATCTCAAATATATAACCCTCAGGAGCATTATCAGGGATGGATAGTACATCAATACTATCAGATTTGACCCATTCGAAACCTCCATATGGAAGGTACTGTGACATCGCCCATCCATACTGATTATTGACATCATAGTACATTAAATAACTTTCAGGACTAGTCGGATCATATGTTGGAAGGTATTTATTGTTAGCTGTAGATCTCCTTTTAGAGCAAACTTGACTAAGACCACCTCGAATTCCGCGTTCAACAAAGAGAAATTGATCGAGATCGGTTAGGAGCTCTAACTCTTGTTTTGAATGTTTTAACATACAATCCCAGGTGAAACCAGGAAGTGTAAAGTAATGAGCGGGGTCTAACTCATAGGTTTTCTAACAACTATTTCTAAATTGTTCAAAAACGTCTGCTAGTAACAGTATATCCGTTTTCATATATAGATCGATGTACTCACCCAAGCTGCTACAATCAAATTTAGACCATACACCCTTAGCTCTTCTATACAATTTTCTTGAACACTTTTTATTTTCCAACTTATTATAAAAAGCTTCAATAGGTGGTAAGCAAGTTTCACTAAACTTATCAATGCAATCGATATAATCGTACGGCATTATTCCCTTTTTTGTTAACATACTGAAGAGATCCTGAGATATATCAGAAAATTGAGATTCCAAATTCGGAAAACTATGTAGGTATGAAGCTAACTTTTCTAAGGAGGACGCCATAAATCGGAATGAATCGATAAACCGGAACTGAATCAGAGAATCGTTTATATGTTTAGTAAAGGAGATATACTTTTCTTTAGTAATTGGTAGTAAATCAACAGCACCCTGTATCCTAGACGCTATATCGGCAATTATAGAATGAGCATCATAACCGCTTAGATTATGAAAGACAACAGGAATAACCCTTGCATCTTTGTAGTTAATATTGGATTCTTCATGGGCAGGCCCCCTGTAATTATTTTCTGAAATCAGATGCGTATGATCACGTACTTTTTTATCACCCAGTCCAAAAGGTTTTTCACAAATATGACAATGAGTAGATTTTCTAAATTCTGCTTCCTGTTCAGGTGTTATAACAATATTGTATGGACAAAGAAATACTGTTTCCAAATCCTCGGTCAACTGCTGTAGCTTATCGGCAAACCATTCCATACAATCCAAACCTCGATGGGAACGGTAAAAAAATAATGAGTCATCATATGAACATTTGACATAATAACCTACAGCAGCGGGGATATGTTCTTGATACTGATTTTTATTATTACACGGTTTCAGAATGCTCTCCAAATCAGCATATACTACGAAAGGAGCCTTCTCTTTATTTTTAAAATTCTTAAATTTTAATAGATTCTCGCCTACTTGAGGCATTTTGATAGCACACTCGTTGAGCTGCTGACAGTCTTCAATATGTATATTTAACTTTTCTCGCGATCTGTTCATTACTAAGTTGCGAGGACAACAGTCGGCTTAGATTTTTTATCCAATCGAAATGATAACGAATTGGTGTAGTGTAGTTTTCTGTATCTTCATCATCATCAAAGTACGTATCTTGAACGAGTAGTAAATTCACATGTCGTTCTACTTTATTTTTAGTAAGAAATGTCGGTAATGTTACATAATCTAGGTTTTTCTTCTTCAGAGAATAAACATTAATGGATATGTCATTCTGTTTTTCAAAATTAGGTATCTGCCTGATTGTCATTGGAAATTGTATACCCTTAAGTTTTAAAACCTTAGAGTAGTGAAGGTAGCTACTCGCCCTTTTAGCTATTTTAGGCGCAGGATACAGGGCCGAGACCACGGACCATACAAAACAAGCGGCATCTTGGTTCTGTACATTGACGCAGGCTTTCTTCATTTTTATTTGCTTCGGTAGTTTGATGTACGACGATCCTAGCTGAGGCGTGTACTTATTAATATTAACCTGAAGGTTAATAATAAATTTAAGCGACCACCCACTCTCTCGCTCTTGGAATTCCTCCAGCTCAGTTAATATCGGCTTTGTTACTTTATCATCAAACCATGAATCTAGATCTGTATCTCTATATATCGGAGAGTTCGAGGTTGTAAAATGTTTGCTTTCATTTAGAAGCAGGTCTCCCCTCTTACGGTCAAATTCTCCCATGAAAATGACATTAACTTTCGCTGCTTCATACTCTCTCAGGATATTAGGAATTCTTCGTTTAAAAAGAGTCTTACAATCCGTGAAGAACTCTTGAGGAACCTTATGTTTAAGGTTACTGATTACACCACTTCGAATTCTATTATCAAAAGCTGATAAGGAATCATCCCAGCGAATTCGATGTTTAGCGGTTTCTTTAGTTTCCTTCATAGATCCAGCACCACTTCTCTGAAGCGATTTGAACTGACATTTAAAAGTTTTTACTTGGGCCAATTGAGTCATGAGATGCTGCTTTTCACCAACAGACTTAACACACTTCAGTTCACGATGGATTTTTCTAATAGTTCGCGTACATTCCTTAACCCTTTCTCCGATGCGATTATTAGCCGGAGCGATGGATAGATGACCCACCAAATCTCCAATACTGCAGACTGCAGCATCAATTAAAGACATCTTTGCTATTATGATGATAAGAGAACTAATACCTGTTAATGAACGTAACAACTGATGTTGTCAACACGAAGGTTGCATTAACAATGAGCTAGCGCAGATGACAACGCTTCTTAGATACTCTCTACACGTACCGCTGAGAAAACGATGCAAAGATGTGTTACCGTTGAACGGCTCGTAGTATTCAGAGTTACCAAATAATGCTATTAAAAGGAAAGAAAGGTTAAAGAAATAATACGGCAGTATTATAACACAAAATAAAATCATATATTAATCCAAATATATATTTAACAAAGTATGATAGCAGTTAAGCAAAAGTTGGAAAAATAATGAGACCGAGTGTCCCGCGTGAAGCGCTTATATGTTAGGATGTCGGTTCCTCCTCCAGGCTGGTGCTGCGTCGTGGTTGGTCGGCCGGATTCTCCAATTGCAGGCTGCGGACGTCGTGGCGCACGTGGTAGTCGGTGACAGATGTGTTACCGTTGAACGGCTCGTAGTTATTCAGAGTTACCAAATAAAGCTAGTAAAAGGAAAGAAAGGTTAACGCAATAATACGGCAGTATTATAACACAAAATAAAGTCATATATTCATCCAAATATATACAATAACAAAATATGATAGTGGTTATGGCAAAAATCGGAAAAATAATGAGAGCGAGCATCTCGCGTGAAGCGCTTAAATGTTACGATGTCGGTCCCTCCATCAGGCTGGTGCTGCATCGTGGTTGGCTGGCCGGATTCTCCAATTGCAGGCTGCTGGCGTTGTGGAGCACGTGGTTGTCGGTGTCAATCCGCCCCCCCTCGGAGACGACGGCATGGCCTGCAAAGCGTCTTCTTCGTCTTCTTCCGGGTGCGGTGGTGGTGATGCCGGAGGCGATGTGCGAAGCGCTGGGCGTCGTGGTGCTGACCGGATGTGGTCTGCGTGGTACTTCACCTGCTGTCCCCCTTTGTCGACCGTGTAGACCCTCCCGTCGAAGATGTTCCGGATGTTGTAGGGTCCCAACCATTTCGGCGCGAAACCGGCGTGGATCTTCCGCTGCTCGTTGGATTGGATGTGGGCGCGTACCATGACATCCTCTCCTACCCGGGCGACTGGTGCAGCCGGCTGCCCCTGGTATCTCCGGTGATACCGAAGTTGGTTGGCGTTGGCTTCCTTCTGTCGGTCCTCGGTGGATGGCGGTTCCTGTTGTTCCGGAAGCTGTTGGTCCCCTGGCTGAAGTGGCTCGTACCCGAACAGCAGCTTGGCAGGGCTCGATCGCGTGGCGGCGTTGGTCCGGAGGCGGAGGTCGTGGAGGACTCGGGGTAGGTGGCGGACCCATTCGTCGTGGGGTTGTCCCTGAAGTCGCGTGCGGAGGGCCTTCTTGATCTCTTGGTTGCGTCGTTCGACCGGGTTCGCTCGGGGGTGGTAGATCGCCGTCGTGTGGTGGGTCGCGCCCCATCTTCTGCACGTTGTTCTCCAGAGGTCGCTGGTGAACTGGGTACCGTTGTCCGTGAGGATGACTTTCGGGTAGCCGAACCGATGATCATGACACATGAACTGGCTGGTGGCGTCCCGCATCGCGAATGCCTCGACCCATCTCGTGAAGGCGTCTTCGATCACCAGGATGAATCTTCTTCCAGAAGCTGTTGGTGGATAGGGCACCATGATGTCGATGTTGACGGTTCTGGGTACCGCGGCAATGCTCCAGGTCGAAGTCGAATTCCTGTAAAAACAAAGCCCATCTGAGTAGTTTTGCCTTTTCCTCTTTGAACGATTGTAACCAGGTAAGGGCTTTACTGTCCGTCCGGACTTTAAAGCGTTTCCCCTCTAGTAGAGGTCGGTAGCGTCGGAGGACCCATGTCAGGGCCAGGCACTCTTGCTCGTTGATGTGGTACCGCTGCTCCGTTGGTTTAAGGCGCGCGGTGTCGAAGCAGATGATCCTCTTGGTCCCGTCGTCGTTCTCCTGGTAGACTATGGCCCCGATGCCGATGGAGCTCGCGTCGGTCTGGACCACCAGGGGCTCGTTGGGGCGAGGATGGTGTAGCTGGAGCGGTTGGCTGCATGCGGTCTTCAGTCGATTGAATGCCCCCATGACTTCCGGTGTGATCTCCCACGTTTTCTTTGCCTGTAACAAATCGGTTAGTGGTGCCGCGATGGTCGCGAAGTCCGGGATGTATTGGCGGATCCATCCACAAACGCCAAGGAAACTCCGGAGTTTGTCCTTGTTGGTCGGTACGGGCAGCTGCCGGATCTGCTCTACGTGCTTCCGCTGGGGCGTGATGATTCCCGGGTGGATGGTGTGGCCGAGGAAGTCGAGGGACGCCTTTCCAAAGGCGCACTTCTTGATGGACAACCGGAGGCGGTGTTGCGATAGTCTCTCTAAGACTAAAGCGAGATGTCGGAGGTGGGTCTCGTAGTCGGAGCTGTAAACGATTATGTCGTCGAGGTATACCATGCAGAACTTACGGAGGTATCCTGCGAGTACTTCCTGGCTCATCAGGCGTTGAAACGTCGCCGGGGCGTTGCGGAGTCCGAAGGGCATGACCTTGAAGTGGTAGTGGCCTCCATCCGGGGTGCTGAAGGCGGTGAGCTGCTTGGATCCCTCGTCCATAGGGATTTGCCAGTAGCCGCTCTTCAAGTCCAGACGGGTGAACACTGCTGCATCCCCCAGGTCACGCAGGGTCTCTTGGATGATGGGCATCGGTGATGGCTCGCTGGTGGTGATCGCGTTCAGCTTGCGGTAGTCCACGCAGAACCGGGGTGTGCCGTCGGATTTCTTCACCAGGACCACCGGGCTGGAGTACGGCGATGTGGAAGCCTCGATGATGCCTTGGGACCGCATTTCTTCCACCTGTTCTTGGATGATCCGCTTCTTTTCATCCGATACGCGATAGGAGCGTTGGCAGACTGGCTTCCGTTCCGTCACGTCGATCTTATGCCTGGTGCTACTGGTGCCTACTGCTCGTTGTCGTCATCCCCTGGGTGGTGTTGAATGGCGCGGGGAAATCTGAAATTAAATTTTTAAACCGGATTTGCGCGTCCGTTGGGAAACTGTGATCAATTTCCCCGATACTTATTGATTCCGTCTTAGGGGGTGGTTTGGTCCAGAAGACGATCTTCCGTTCCCCGATTCCCAGGTACAGGCAGCCTCTGACGATGTCCACCGTCGCTTGCTGCTCTTGTAACCATGGCATCCCCAGAATGCAGTCCTCTCGGAGGTCGCGACTAACGATGAACTTGGCGGCGTGTTCGTATCCGGAGATGATGATGTCGAGTTCCGCTTCCCCGCTGCAGGACATCTTCTGGCTACTGCTAGCCAGTGGGAGTTTGGTGGCGATTTTACGGGCTCCCGGGGCGAACTTCGCGTTGATGACATTGATGGAGGCGCCGGTGTCCACTAGCGCTCTGAAACAAATGCCATTATTCATACGCACCTGAATCCTGGGTACTTGTATGCCGGGCATGGCGGTTAAGGAGGGAATATGCCGGTCTAATCCCCCCTGGCGTCGTTTCCCGAACTCCGTACGGGGCAGTCGCGGTGGAAGTGTCTTTCCGGACAGAAGCGGCATTTCGGAAGTTGATCCGCGCTGATGAAGGGGTTGGTCGCCTTCCTGGTAGACTGGAGGGTGTCCGCGGTGGCGATGGCTGCGTCCGCTAGGTCTCGCACGCTGTTGAAGTGGCCGCTAAGGTAGACCGCTACCTCGGGACGGAGCAGCTTCCGTAGAAGGTGGATCTTGTCGGCTTCCCGCATACCTGGTGCTAGCTTCTGCAACAAAGACATCTTCCGGGTTAGGAAATCCGCGGTTACCTGACGGTCGGCCTGGGTCTTCGCGTATAACTCCTGGTACAGCTGGACGCGCTGCACGGGGCAGTCGTAGGTCCTACGTAGAAGCTCGAACAGCTGCTCCGGAGTCCTTGGCGGCTGTTTCTGGGCCAGGGCGCGTGCTGGTTCCCGCAGTTGGACCATGATGAGCCTCAGCTGGTCCGGGGATGTCGCGATGCTGGCAGTCATCTGGGAGATGAAGTCCTCCAGGTCTTCATCGTCGTAGCCGCCGTAGGTCGGTAGGGCCGGGTTGACTGCCGTCGGTGTCAGGGCGGTGAGCCGGTCCAGAAGGGCCGCGAAGAACGCCGAAGACGGGTCCATGGATGCTGTTGTCGGTTTGTTGTCCTCTGCCATCTCTCGCGTTGTCGATCGGGTGTTCACCATAGGCTGGGTCGTCGGTTGTTGTGTTCATCCAAACACACACTGTAGTTGGGCGCCAATTGTTACCGTTGAACGGCTCGTAGTTATTCAGAGTTACCAAATAAAGCTAGTAAAAGGAAAGAAAGGTTAACGCAATAATACGGCAGTATTATAACACAAAATAAAGTCATATATTCATCCAAATATATACAATAACAAAATATGATAGTGGTTATGGCAAAAATCGGAAAAATAATGAGAGCGAGCGTCTCGCGTGAAGCGCTTAAATGTTACGATGTCGGTCCCTCCTCTAGGCTGGTGCTGCATCGTGGTTGGCTGGCCGGATTCTCCAATTGCAGGCTGCTGGCGTCGCGGAGCACGTGGTTCTCGGTGTCAGATGTGACACCGTTTCAGAGCGCTAGTGGACACCGGCGCCTCCATCAATGTCATCAACGCGAAGTTCGCCCCGGGAGCCCGTAAAATCGCCACCAAACTCCCACTGGCTAGCGGTAGCCAGAAGATGTCCTGCAGCGGGGAAGCGGAACTCGACATCATCATCTCCGGATACGAACACGCCGCCAAGTTCATCGTTAGTCGCGACCTCCGAGAGGACTGCATTCTGGGGATGCCATGGTTACAAGAGCAGCAAGCGACGGTGGACATCGTCAGAGGCTGCCTGTACCTGGGAATCGGGGAACGGAAGACCGTCTTCTGGACCAAACCACCCCCTAAGACGGAATCAATAAGTATCGGGGAAATTGATCACAGTTTCCCAACGGACGCGCAAACCCGGTTTAAAAATTTAATTTCAGATTTCCCCGCGCCATTCAACACCACCTAGGGGATGACGACAACGAGCAGCACCAGGCATAAGATCGACGTGACGGAACGGAAGCCAGTCTGCCAACGTCCCTATCGCGTATCGGATGAAAAGAAGCGGATCATCCAAGAACAGGTGGAAGAAATGCGGTCCCAAGGCATCATCGAGGCTTCCACATCGCCGTACTCCAGCCCGGTGGTCCTGGTGAAGAAATCCGACGGCACACCCCGGTTCTGCGTGGACTATCGCAAGCTGAACGCGATCACCACCAGCGAGCCATCACCGATGCCCATCATACAAGAGACCCTGCGTGACCTGGGGGATGCAGCAGTGTTCACCCGTCTGGACTTGAAGAGCGGCCACCGCGGACACCCTCAAGTCTACCAGGAAGGCGACCAACCCCTTCATCAGCGCGGATCAACTTCCGAAATGCCGCTTCTGTCCGGAAAGACACTTCCACCGCGACTGCCCTATACGGAGTTCGGGAAACGACGCCAGGGGGGATTAGACCGGCATATTCCCTCCTTAACCGCCATGCCCGGCATACAAGTACCCAGGATTCAGGTGCGTATGAATAATGGCATTTGTTTCAGAGCGCTAGTGGACACCGGCGCCTCCATCAATGTCATCAACGCGAAGTTCGCCCCGGGAGCCCGTAAAATCGCCACCAAACTCCCACTGGCTAGCGGTAGCCAGAAGATGTCCTGCAGCGGGGAAGCGGAACTCGACATCATCATCTCCGGATACGAGCACGCCGCCAAGTTCATCGTTAGTCGCGACCTCCGAGAGGACTGCATTCTGGGGATGCCATGGTTACAAGAGCAGCAAGCGACGGTGGACATCGTCAGAGGCTGCCTGTACCTGGGAATCGGGGAACGGAAGATCGTCTTCTGGACCAAACCACCCCCTAAGACGGAATCAATAAGTATCGGGGAAATTGATCACAGTTTCCCAACGGACGCGCAAATCCGGTTTAAAAATTTAATTTCAGATTTCCCCGCGCCATTCAACACCACCCAGGGGATGCCGACAACGAGCAGCACCAGGCATAAGATCGACGTGACGGAACGGAAGCCAGTCTGCCAACGCCCCTATCGCATATCGGATGAAAAGAAGCGGATCATCCAAGAACAGGTGGAAGAAATGCGGTCCCAAGGCATCATCGAGGCTTCCACATCGCCGTACTCCAGCCCGGTGGTCCTGGTGAAGAAATCCGACGGCACACCCCGGTTCTGCGTGGACTACCGCAAGCTGAACGCGATCACCACCAGCGAGCCATCACCGATGCCCATCATCCAAGAGACCCTGCGTGACCTGGGGGATGCAGCAGTGTTCACCCGTCTGGACTTGAAGAGCGGCTACTGGCAAATCCCTATGGACGAGGGATCCAAGCAGCTCACCGCCTTCAGCACCCCGGATGGAGGCCACTACCACTTCAAGGTCATGCCCTTCGGACTCCGCAACGCCCCGGCGACGTTTCAACGCCTGATGAGCCAGGAAGTACTCGCAGGATACCTCCGTAAGTTCTGCATGGTATACCTCGACGACATAATCGTTTACAGCTCCGACTACGAGACCCACCTCCGACATCTCGCTTTAGTCTTAGAGAGACTATCGCAACACCGCCTCCGGTTGTCCATCAAGAAGTGCGCCTTTGGAAAGGCGTCCCTCGACTTCCTCGGCCACACCATCCACCCGGGAATCATCACGCCCCAGCGGAAGCACGTAGAGCAGATCCGGCAGCTGCCCGTACCGACCAACAAGGACAAACTCCGGAGTTTCCTTGGCGTTTGTGGATGGATCCGCCAATACATCCCGGACTTCGCGACCATCGCGGCACCACTAACCGATTTGTTACAGGCAAAGAAAACGTGGGAGATCACACCGGAAGTCATGGGGGCATTCAATCGACTGAAGACCGCATGCAGCCAACCGCTCCAGCTACACCATCCTCGCCCCAACGAGCCCCTGGTGGTCCAGACCGACGCGAGCTCCATCGGCATCGGGGCCATAGTCTACCAGGAGAACGACGACGGGACCAAGAGGATCATCTGCTTCGACAGCGCGCGCCTTAAACCAACGGAGCAGCGGTACCACATCAACGAGCAAGAGTGCCTGGCCCTGACATGGGCCCTCCGACGCTACCGACCGCTACTAGAGGGGATACGCTTTAAAGTCCGGACGGACAGTAAAGCCCTTACCTGGTTACAATCGTTCAAAGAGGAAAAGGCAAAACTACTCAGATGGGCTTTGTTTTTACAGGAATTCGACTTCGACCTGGAGCATTGCCGCGGTACCCAGAACGAATTCGCTGACGTTCTATCGCGAGGCCCCGAGGACGAGACCACCCACGACGCCCTAATCGACGCGCGACCAGCCTCACCGGAGCTCCAGGCCCTAGCGACAGAGGAGGCAGTGGTGGCAAACGCCCTGACCACCATCGTCGACGAGATTAAGCGGGCCCAAGACCAGGACGACGAGACGCAAGAGTTCCTGAGACGCTGGCGAAACCCCTTCACCCCCGAAGATGAAGGCATCCGATCCGCGTACGAACAATTCGAGGGATACCTTTACCGTGCCGCCACCGACACCGATCCGCAGACGCTGTACGTGCCAGCCCGAGAAAAGGTACTCAAGCAATACCACGACGACAGCGGACACCCCGGACGAGACGAGACCCACACCGCCATCCGCCGGAGATACTGCTGGCCGCAACTAGCCTGCAACGTCGCCCTCCACGTCCAACAATGCGTGACCTGCGCCGCCGTGAAAAGAGGTAAGTTACAGACTAACGCTCCTTTGCAGGCACGCCAGCCAACCCGACCATGGCACACCGTCAACATCGACATCATGGGGCCCTATCCACCAACAGCTTCTGGAAGAAGATACATCCTGGTGATCGAAGACGCCTTCACGAGATGGGTCGAGGCATTCGCGATGCGGGACGCCACCAGCCAGTTCATGTGTCGA
Organism: Agrypnus murinus; assembly: GCA_929113105.1. Classification (NCBI taxonomy): domain Eukaryota; kingdom Metazoa; phylum Arthropoda; class Insecta; order Coleoptera; family Elateridae; genus Agrypnus; species Agrypnus murinus. The sequence continues at coordinate 17,167,240 of OV816024.1, read as the reverse complement.
CTAGTGGAAGAGGAAGTCTTTCATCGGTTCGGCTACCCGAAAGTCATCCTCACGGACAACGGTACCCAGTTCACCAGCGACCTCTGGAGAAGGCCCTCCACACGGGACTTCAGGGACAACCCCACGACGAATGGGTCCGCCATCTACCCCGAGTCCTCCACGATCTCCGCCTCCGGACCAACGCCGCCACGCGATCGAGCCCTGCCAAGCTGCTGTTCGGGTACGAGCCACTTTAGCCAGGGGACCAACAGCTTCCGGAACAACAGGAACCGCCATCCACCGAGGACCGACAGAGGGAAGCCAACGCCAACCAACTTCGGTATCACCGGAGATACCAGGGGCAGCCGGCTGCACCAGTCGCCCGGGTAGGAGAGGATGTCATGGTACGCGCCCACATCCAATCCAACGAGCAGCGGAAGATCCACGCCGGTTTCGCGCCGAAATGGTTGGGACCCTACAACATCCGGAACATCTTCGACGGGAGGGTCTACACGGTCGACAAAGGGGGACAGCAGGTGAAGTACCACGCAGACCACATCCGGCCAGCACCACGACGCCCAGCGCTTCGCACACCGCCTCCGGCATCACCACCACCGCACCCGGAAGAAGACGAAGAAGACGCTTTGCAGGCCATGCCGTCGTCTCCGAGGGGGGGCGAATTGACACCGACAACCACGTGCTCCACAACGCCAGCAGCCTGCAATTGGAGAATCCGGCCAGCCAACCACGATGCAGCACCAGCCTGGAGGAGGGACCGACATCGTAACATTTAAGCGCTTCACGCGAGACGCTCGCTCTCATTATTTTTCCGATTTTTGCCATAACCACTATCATATTTTGTTATTGTATATATTTGGATGAATATATGACTTTATTTTGTGTTATAATACTGCCGTATTATTGCGTTAACCTTTCTTTCCTCTTACTAGCTTTATTTGGTAACTCTGAATAACTACGAGCCGTTCAACGGTAACAGATGTGATGATAAACTCGAGAGCTGAGCCACGTGTTTCCGTAAGAACCTGCGGGAAAATTTCGAATCATATAGCATGCGAGATAGTTAACGTAATGTAGTATTTAAAATCATGTTATTAGGTCGACAAAGGTATGAAATGCTAAATTTAAAGACTTCGATACGAGGCTAGTTGAACTTCAAAATTTATTATAAAATTTTAATTTATACAAATCTGTCAGGATAAAAAGTAATTCCTAGAAGCAACATTAAAAGAAACGCAATATATGAAATCATAATTAAACAATCACGCTGTGTACTTTTATAACATACCAAACAGACCACTACACAAATAAATATTCGATAGCAGGTTATAATTTACAACGTTAAATTATTTATTACTGCTAACAAATGATTTCAGCAGCAACACCTGTTTACACCAGCGCTATCTTAAAAATTTTGTAAAAATTCAACATGATTTGCCGCTTTAAATTAATTAAATTTTAACAATAAATAGCCCCAGTTTTAATCAAATTAAAAATATCTTTGTCTTATAAAAAGGAATTAAATTTAATTTTAATCAAAAAAATGATATATCTGATTATTGCATTAAGGCAAACTGAAAATGATCACTAGCTCTAAACAATACTAAACAAATAAGCGTTATTCAGAAAATATATAATAATAGACTTACCTCCAGGTAGGAATATTTTTATAAACACTATTAAATTAATTCAGAAAACTGCATATTTTAGACACTGATTAAAATATCGTTCAATCCTCTATAAGATAATTTCTAATACATTTGCAACTGTAATTATACACAAATAACCAATGAAGCGCACGTATTCTGTATAACATTCAATGTTTAATATCCGTCACTGATGCTGTTTTCCGCATACTCTATTCGAAATATGCATAGTATTCGTCAGCGCTTAAAGTATAACTTCATGTTTATACTTAGGCTCGTAATCGTATGTAGCGTATTGATGCTTGCATAGTATAATTATTTTCTCAACGCAGGATATATATCGATATTTTTCTAGTTTGATTAAATCCTATAAGTTATATTCATATCGCCCTTTTTATTCTGTTAAGATGTTTATAATAATCATGGTGAGCCTGGTATGAACATAATCCGATTGTACCTATACTTTTCTCTCCGTTTGTATAATATAAATATATATTCCGCGTCAGACTGATTAGTATCGTCATATGTACCGGTTGTTATATTTCCGTGAATATTTGAGTTTTCACCAATACACAGGATAAATTTTTATCTCTAATTTTATATATGGCGTTTTATATAGAGCAGGAGTATCACGATAATTTATACATATATTGTCTTTGAATATTCTAAAACAGATAAAGAACCCTGAACCCTTGTTAGGAATTTTAAAAATAACGAAATTTTTATTGAATCAGCTAAATAGATAGTGTACTTATAAGTGAATTTCTAAATAACGAATGCGTTAACAGAACTCCTGCATTAATATACATAACGTTTCATTGTGTTTTTTCAAAACACATTTCATTGTAAAAGAATAAGAATAATTTCAATTTTATTTATCAGGCGATATACATTATATTATTTTCATATATTAGTATGCAAAGTTGTCGTTTCAATAAAAAGTAAAATATTTATCTGATTTATTTCTCCAGGTTAAGTCTTCAGGGTTCTCATAACTGTAGATATTGCAAGAGGCAACCCTGTGTTTCAAAGTTATAAAGACGTATTACAAACATATGTTATAGACTTATATTTCGAAGGTATCGAAAATGGTTACAGATTATTATTAATCATACGAGTTTACTATAGATACGATGAATATCCTACAAGAGTATCTAGTGTATTATTACATATCTGCGTATTTCGAAGCTATTGAAAATGTATGATATATTGTAAAATAACGTTTAAATATGGCGACGAATATCTATATGATGCATAAACAATAAGAACACATATGTAGAAACAGTTTACAAGGTAGTAGATATAACGAAAAAGGCTAAAATCTGTTTAAAACTACATTATGTTTAGAAACTAGAAAATTATTAAATAAAACAAAGAATAAAATTTAGAAGAATTCTATTGCTCTATTATAAGGTATATAATCTCAGTAAACCTTTATTGTCTAGTTAGAATACTTGTATAGGGTATTCATGAATTTAGAAGTATACTACATACGTTCGTGACAATCTAATAAGAGGGATGTATACCTTTGTTATGTACAGATACAATTGATGTAATACGTGCAACATTAAACTCATTTCTTTTAAACTGACGACACCTCATCATACAAAACATACTGTATTTATGTATTCCCTTTCTCTGCTGATATGTTTTTACAGTGTGTTCTAAATATTATACCCCGTTCTCTCAAGAATGCATAAAATTTTCGAAATATCTGCTTATTATTTTACTTAGCACATATAAAAGTAGCAAAATGAATTTCTATTTTAACCTGTTAACTTTTATGTACTTTATCTTGCTATTCAACTTGACCCTAATTATGATTAAATGAGAAAACATGTTATCAATCTGTTCAAAATTCGAATGTCTAGAAAAAATGAGTAGCTTTTACTGAATATACGAAGAATACGTTTTAGGTATGTATTGAGATACATAACATTTCTCTCATATATGAATTTGTATATATCGAGTTAAAGTTAATGAATGAATACAACATAAATCATTACTCTACGTGTTCCGTGATTAAGACTTCAATAATCGAACGAGTTACTCGTACAATTAAGCAAAAGCTGTATATGATTTAGTTGATAGCTCTGTATGACATTCGGAGTTAGATGTTGACTCTATCAAGTTTTTAATTTGCTGATCTGAAGCTGCTGAAGACCTTCACTTCTGAGGGGTGGGAGCATTCTAGATCTTGCTACCGTATATGTTTAACATACAAATAAATGAAAAACTATAAACTTGTTTTATCGTTTTATTTATAAAATTTTAAAAATAATATTAAATGTATACATTGTACGACATATTGATAGGGTAGGTGAATTGCAGGCATTTAGCAGGCCCGTGTTTTTAACTGTGGATCCATAGGCTAGAAGAAGAATCAGAAAAAGTATTAGGCAATGTTCATTGAATAGACTACCTGTTACATTTCATACCTTATTCGTTTCGATAAACATACAGTCAGCATACGGTTGATATCTTTCTGTCTTTATTTTACCTAGGTAAACCAATCCTAGAGACAGAGTTTTATTCGCTATCTTCTGGTTGAGATCGACCACTTTATCTTCAGTAAGTTTGTCGGCGAATCTTTTGGGTAGATATGTTATATGTTTTTCAGCGACAATGAACACCGCTCTGCGTCCGTCCCTGCAGGTGATAATCTTGACCTCTGATATCTCTGCTACTTCCTTCACGTTGTATTCATACAATTTCTTGACGGGTTTTGCTGTTCCGGCTGATTGGTTCAATTCGTTTAAAAATTCCATTTCTTACTGTAAACAATCGTAAAACATTTACATATCAGGCAGTTTTAAAATATAAGCAACTGAAGATAAAACATACCTGCTTGATATATTTCAAATAAATTTGCAGGATACAGAATTATCAAACGTTGATAATTTTCGCGTCTTCGACTTCCTTGATACAGTAACCTGTTGGAATAAAAACTATGTGGATTTCACGAAAATAGAAACTGCAGTCAGTCTATAACAAATTTCAAAATAAGTTTACACAACATCGTTAAAAATAAAAGCAACTTACATGATTGATTTCAAATAAGGAAAATTAATATTTCTTAACGATAAATTATATTTCTTAGGAACTGTAGACGATCTAAATGGAAGTCGATCTAAAACATTCGTAAATCATTTACATACAGTTTTTAAAATATAAGCAAAAATAAAACATACCTGATTTTAATTAAATATTCACTTGATGTAACTTTCTTGATGGTTCGAGAACACTTTCGGAATGGTTGGGAAACAGAAATTTCGGGGTTTTTATACTAGTTTTCGACGTTTGCGTAATTAGTATGCCATGAACATTATTATTTTTAAAGGAACGACTCTTTTAGAAAACTGTTAGTTATTATAAAAACACTTTGTCTTATTCCCCAGCTAAACAATAATAAGAGCACTTAAATTTTCTTAAGTTAATGAAGCGTAGAGCTAATCCGTCTACATTCCTAAGAAATAAGTAATACTAAACAAGTGACTATATTGAGATTCCTTGTAGTTTCTTTATGACTAGCTCATACAGAATAACACAAAGGATGAGTAATTGTCATTACTTTTTAAAACAATAATTTATTGTTTTGTAGAGTTGTGGTTTTAAGATGTTAATGATTGACTATAATATTCTTTTCCTGTAAGAAAATACTAATGGGAGTTTCTACTTAAAACATTTATAATATTTTACAAGATTTCAAATAAGTTTTTTGAATTTAAAAAGGCATTACACAATATTCCTTTTCTAAGTTTTATGTTTTTAACAATACATTTCAAAATTTGTCATTCAATGGAGTGTTATCTTCGACAAGCTATTCCTTTGTTATGAGTGTTCTTTAAGCTTTTAATTTTTAAATAAATAAAAGGGATTTAAAATATACGTGTAAGCATTTAACCTTTACATCTGTATTGAAATTCCGCGAAGTTTCTTCATGAATAACTAGTGATTAACACAGAGGGTTAGTTATTGTCAATACTTATTTAAAACAATAATTTATTATTCTTGTAAAGATGTTTTAAAAGACGAAGATGATCAATGCATTTACAAATATTTCAACTTGATAATTGTTTTTACGTGTTAACACCTATTACATAAGAGGGAAAGAATGTTTATTTTGTAAAATCCTGATGATTCCTGTTAAATATTATTTAACTGCGTTTACTATGTATAACGATAGGGTTAACATACATTTCAAGTTTCTACGTGTTAATTATGTTACTCGGATGTATTTAAATGTTAGCCCTAAGACGTTTAGATTTATATTTAAATAAAACTTTAAGAATCACAGCAGTTGAAAAGCATAAGATTTATTTTAAAATAAATTTATGAGAGAGAGAGATGAGAGATGAGAGATGAAAGATGAGAGATGAGAGATGAGAGATGAGAGATGCGAGATGAGAGATGAGAGATGAGAGATGAGAGATGAGAGATAAGAGAGAGAGAGAGGAGAGATGACAAATGAGAAATGAGAGATGACAAATGAGAGAGGAGAGAGGTGAGATGACAAATGAGAGATGAGATATGCAAATGAGAGATGAGATATGCAAATGATACCGTGAATTAATTTAATTAGCATATGCATATGAGAAATGAGCTAGGTAAATGAGAGATGAGATATGCAAATGATATCGTGAATTAATTTAATTCACGCATGCATATAAGAAATGAGCTAGGCAAATGAGAGATGAGATATGTAAATGAAATCGTGAATTAATTTAATTTAATTAAATCAGATCAATTAATTTAATTAGCGCATTTAATTAGATCGCGCCTCATTTGAATATTAATTAGCTCGCGGGTCATTTGCATAAAAAGGGAGGGGGTCGGCCCAACTGAGGCAATACCTACTTACGCTGTATCCATAGTAACAACAGTAATTATATACCATTGCACCTACCTACCTGAAGCTTTATCACTGCACCTACCTACTTGAAGTTTTGCACTTTTTAAATTATTTTTATTGTAAAATTAAATATTATCTTAAACTTAGGCCGGACATAAACTAACGTATGCATTTCGGGCTTAATTAGTGGTTTAGAGCCCTTTATCGTCTTAACGCCTTCGGCTTTCGCCTCAGGCGCTAACTGGCTCTGCGGGCTCTAACACACTCAAGTAAGCCCTTAATACGTAATATACTATTATGCCCATCTAAAAGCAGAATTGCAGGTAGTTTTATGGAATTACTCACTAGCCAAGGATGAAAGCAATTGCATATATATTTGAAAAAGGTTTCTGATACCATCTAGCCTAAATCCGATCGTCCAACGAAGTATCCATCGGGAATGGAATGTGTTACATATCTTGGAATTCTCTTATACGGTAAGACAAATAACGGTGGTAAACCAGTCCTGAAGCCGAATAATTACATAATACTGTCACCGATTCCTTCTCAGGTCCACTACATATTTCATAGAAATTCTTATATTTTCTCGAACCAAGCAGCTTTCCAGATTTGGGACAAAACTGGAATCCCATTTCGTCGGCGTTGAAAATTCTAGTAGGTTCAGTCATTATGTCTTCATAGCTCTCTTCTTTTAGATAATCTCTTAAATCTTGAAACCATCCACGAATTGCTTTTTCGGTTACAGATGCCCGAGCTTTTCATATTATTTCGGTATTCCTTTTTTTAATTTCGGGACATCGGTTTAAGAAAAGCTAAAGCCATTTTATTCCTGGTCTTCCATTAGTGAATGGGTTGTTTTCCCGCTTTGTTTCTAAAATGACTTTTTGGACACTATCAAGAACTTCATCATGATGCATTGGGAAACCCAGCTTCGCTTTTGACAGTATCCATCTACAGAGCATTTCTTCTTCATTTTTATTTACTATCGTATCTGATCCCATTTTTCTGTCTATTGGTACCAAGCCTTTAGATTTCTTGCTTAAAGGCTTTTGGAACACCAAATTGCCTTGATGCTGCAATAAGGATAAGATTATTTTGTTGTATCATACAAACAGCTTCCTCCAAACTTTTTTAGGTGTAGGTAAACCGTTGATAAGGCTTTCTAGATTCCATTTCTAAGCCTGAAAATCAGATAAAAATCATATTAATTAATACTTTTTTATTTAATTAGCAAGAAAGTAGAAGTATATAGCTCCTTTTCCAGTGAAGGAACATAAGTTCCTTTTGAATTCCCTTTGAAGAATTTTGATGTATATCTTACAAAATAAAAAAAATAAGAGCTCTAAGATTATTTTTGAGTTTATTACATAAGCCTAAAGTGAACACTGCATTCCTCTTACCTTAATTCTTCTCTTTAAATTGTTAAAAGAAAATATGCTTATTATTGTGAAAAATAAGTGCGATTGTTCCTTCACTGGTGACTGTTCCCTTACTGGTGCAACTACCCTACTTCTTTTGCACGGTTTGCATATACACAGCACTCTTATTACTCAAAACAGATTATTGTCTATAAACGAGCATATTTGCCAAGTGGTTATGGGCAACCGTGAACTCACCGGCTGAGGAGCTCTGGGCTATTAAACTCTTCTGGGGTCCTTCTCATATTATAAGATAAAATACCAAGAATGTTATACAATAATATATTTATAAAGTACATAAATAATATAATATAAGTTAGATGGAAAATAATAAAGTATCATAGTTTAATTGATGATAATAGAAAAGTTACAAAAGAAGAAAAGCACTAACATACATCGCCGTCCTTTGAATTTTGAGGCCCCGGGCACAAATATGGAGTGGGGCCCCCAGTAAATAAAAAAATGAATAAATAAATACATAGGGTGTAACTAATATAACTAGAAACCTCATAATGGGGGGCTGTAGCTGTAATAGAAAATTTAGAACATATTTTCCTTTTCAACATGTGGTCGCTTCCTGCTAGTTTTTGAGAAAATCGCATTTTAAATTTTAAGTACGCCCATTGTACTCACATTACATTAAAAATACAAAACAAGCAACAAGCCTGCTTATTATTTTTAATGTAATGTGAGTACAATGTTGATAAGGAAAATATGTTGTAAATCATTACAGCTACCCCCCCCCCATTACGAGGCTTTTAGTTGTATTAGTTACACCCTGTATACAAAATGTTCTCGAACGACTGGCGGTACAACGTGTAAGCACTACTAAGCAGTAGTGGTGGGTTATAAGATAACGCATACACTGCTCGATGCTTCTCGAAGTGTTGCAACGCTTAGGTGTTGTGAGACCTGCTTACGAGAAGCGTTGAAATTTGAAATCTATCCATCTTTATTTTAATACTAAATACATATTTTTATATATTGCTGTTTCTATCGCTGCCACTGGTTTGGCAATTTAAACGACATTTAAGAGTACCATCCATGCTTATGCACACGCAAATGTTATGACGCACTGCTACTGTTTATCTTAAAGTCTCGAGAGTACTGACAAGTTCCGTATGATTGTTTCATCTGTGACGCCACCTGCAGGGCAAGGGCGTAACCGAAGCGGCATTTGCAGTACCTTCGCCGAAGAGTGCAGCAAGCGTAGAGGGATTGTCGCTATCAAGAATACTGACAATCTATGCCTACCCAGGGCTTTGATCGTAAGGAAGGTCTACGCTGATAATAGCCCTGATTACAAGAAGACCAGGACTAACCAGGGTGTACAAAAGATAAAAGGCTGAGGAATTAATGCGAGAGGCCTGTGTACTCGTCATTCCAACAGAGGGAGCAGGTGTCAACGAATTAAGATGCTTTCAAAGGCATCTTAATGAATACAAGATCACCGTGTATGGGTATGGTACAAAGGGCCGTGATGTGATCTTTGAAGGAGCTACTGATACAGAGAAGAAGATCAATCTACTGTATCACGAAGGGCATTATAATTTAATCACCTCGTTGACCTCGACCTTTACCTGTGGATACTTTTGCGAAAGCTGCCACACCCAGTATGATCATAAAAGTCATCATAGGTATGAACAGTCTTACGTGGGCTGTGGCAGTTCACCACCTTGTACTAGACAGGCCCTACTGATAAAATGTCAGGATTGCAGAAGAGACTTTAGAAACCAAAACTGTTTTGAGAATCATCAGACTAAAATGTGTCAGGTTGTTAAAAAATGTGAGGACTGCTTTAGGATCATAAATCTAAGGCTGAGAAAAGAGCCTCATATGTGTGGAGAAATTTATTGTAAGACTTGTCAAGCTCACAAATCTAAAAACCATTTTTGTTTTATAAAACCAGTCGGGAAAATGTCTGCTAAACAGAATGAGACTCTATTTGTGTTTTTTGACCTGGAAACAAGGCAGGAAAACAGATCTCTAAGGGTATTAATATTCATGAGCCTAATTTATGTATTTCGCATCAAGTATGTCCGAGTTGTTACAACGAACAAAAATTGTATTGCTGTCAACGTTGTGGTATTAGAGAGCGGGTCATAAAGAAGGATTGCATTAAAGGGTTTCTATCGTATCTGATGGAGACCCGAAAGAATTTTAAAAAGGTGGTAGCTATAGCCCATAATGGGTAGGCCTTCGACATTCAGTTCATACTAAATCATATCATAACAAAATCCAGTCTTAAACCTGAATTAATAATGCGGGGCAGTAAGGTTTTAATGTTGCAAATAGACAACCTGAAATTTATCGATTCTCTGAACTACTTCCCGATGGCTTTGTCTGCACTCCCTAAAGCGTTTGGTTTACCATCACCAAAAGGATACTTTCCACATCTGTTCAATACGGAAGCAAACGCGAACTACGTCGGACCTCTACCAAACATGGAATATTACAGTCCTGGTACCATGAAACCAGGAGCTCGTAAAGAATTCCTCAAATGGTACGAGACGAACAAAAACAACGAATTCGATATGCAGAGAGATCTAGTTGAGTATTGCAGAACAGATGTGGACATTTTGAAGCGTGTGTGTCTTCACTTCAGAAATCTTTTTATTGAAGAGTGCGGCGTCGATCCTTTTACAGAAGCCATCACCATCGCTTCGGCTTGTAATCTAATGTTCAGACGTAAATTCTTCAGATCCGAAACCATAGGGATAATACCTAAGGGAGGGTACAGGAGAATCGATAACCATTCCATCATAGCTCTACAATGGCTCATAAGGGAGGAAGAAGAGAGAGGAATTATAATCCAACATGCTGGTAGAAAGAAGGAAGCGGTAGTAGCCGGGTCAAAGGTTGATGGGCTCTTTGAAAACAAATTATTCCAATTTCAATGATGCTATTATCATGGATGCCCTAGCTGTTTTCCTACACGGCGGGATGAACCTCTACACGACGACCCGTCCGATACTATGAATATCCGTTACGAGAGGACCTTGGCTACTACGGAAAAACTAAAATCACAAGGGTACGAGGTCGTAGAAAAATGGGAGTGTTGCTTTAGAAAAGAGACGGACCCCGAAATAAGACAGCGATTGGAACGCCATCCCTTACTCGTTAATTCACCTCTCAATCCTCGTGATGCTTTCTTCGGCGATAGAACAGGGGCTACTAAGCTAAAGTACCGGGTAAAGCAGGGTGAGAAGACCCAGTATGTCGATGTATGCTCCCTTTACCCCTGGGTATGCAAGTACGGTAAATTCCCAGTTGGCCATCCGGAAGTTTACGTGGGGTCGGAATGCGATGTACTAATAGCGGAAAAGGAGCTAGAAAACGTTGAGGGCGTTATTAAATGTACTGTGTTACCGCCCCAACATCTGTATTACCCTGTTCTACCCATAAAGATGCATAACAAATTATTGTTTCCGCTTTGTAACACATGTTCTAAAGATTTACATCAGGGAGAGTGCTCTCATTCGGAGAAAGAAAGAGTTATAAACGGCACTTGGGTTATTGATGAAGTTCTGAAGGCTGTGGAAAAAGGTTACAGGGTAGTAGAGATACAAGAAATATGGCAGTACGAAGTCATAAGGTACGAGAAGGCTTCGAAGTCGGAGGGTTTATTTGCCGGGTTCATCGACAAGTTCCTGAAGATAAAACAAGATACTAGCGGTTGGTCTGGTTCCTGCAACACGGATGAGACCAAAAAGAAGTACATCGAGGAATACGCCGAAGTAGAAGGTATTTTGATGGATGCTTTAAAGATTATCAAGAATCCTGGACTTAGATCGCTGGCCAAGTTGATGCTAAATTCATTTTGGGGTATGTCATACAATTACTTTTCGTATAGTCACTTACTAATTATTTCTTTGTTACAGGAAAATTTGGTCAGCGAGAAAATCAATCAAAGACCTCTATTATTCGAGAACCTAAAGAATTCTTCGATTTACTTACGAACCCTAGCATCGAAGTTAACCATCTTCAGGAAATTAACGAGGAGGTGATTGCGGTCAACTGGCAGCACAAGGAGGAAGCGGTGGAACCCCTATCTACAGTCAACGTTGTGATTGCTGCGTATGTAACAACTCAAGCCCGTCTTAAACTGTACTCGTACCTGGAGCAATTAGATTCGAGAGTGTTGTACTATGATACAGGTAACAATTATTCATCTCTCTCTTGTAATTTGATAACTACTTAATATGATTTTTGTTACAGATTCTGTAATATATGTGTCCAGGCCCAGGGAGGAAGATCTACCTACCGGTAGTTTCCTGGGGGATCTCACGGACGAACTCGAGGATTACGGACCAGGGGTATACATTATAGAATTTGTATCAGGGGGTCCTAAAAATTACGCCTACAAGGTGTATGACCCTTCAACTGGGAAAGTCAGCAGGGTGGTGAAATAATGTACGTCTGTGCGTGTATCTACTTCAAATTGCGCATGTATATACTTCATAATGAACGTCTGTGCGTGTATCTACTTCAAATTGCGCGTGTATATGCTTTATAATGTACGTGTGTGTGTGACAAGGAGAGAGCGAGAGAGAGAGATCGTGCGAGAGAGAAGGAAAGCGAACGTGCGAGAGAGAGTTTCTGACTAGGAAAGGGATAAAAGATGGTCGATCCAATCCCTGAGCTAAAAATACAAGGATAGGAAATCCAAAATGGCGACTTCAAGATTGACCAATTCAAAATGACAGATTTAAAACGACAGATGCAAAAATGACAAATTTAAAATTGACAGATTTAAGATGGCGGATATGCAAGCTTGACAGATTCAAAATTGACAGATTTATAATGACAGATTCAAGATCGCGTGCATATTTATTAGATCAGTCAATATAATTCACGCCTCACCTGCATACTAATTAGATCAATCAGTTTAATTCTCGCCTCATTTGCATATTTATTAGATCAATCAATTTAATTCACGCCTCACCTGCATATTAATTAGATTAATCAATTTCATTCACGCCTCACCTGCATATTAATTAGATCAATCAGTTTAATTCGCGCCTCATTTGCATATTTATTAGATCAATAAATTTACCTCGCGTCTCAATTACATATTTATTAGATTAATAAATTTAATTCACGCCCCACCTACATATTAATTAGATGAATCAATTTAATTCACGCCTCACCTGCATATTAATTAGAGCAATAAATTTAATTCGCGCCTCATTTGCATATTTATTAGATCAATCAGTTTAATTCGATCATTATTATTATTAATTAATTATGCTAATTATGTTCCCACTTCCTGCTTATTGACTACAAAGAAAAGGGTGTCTCTATAACGGGAGAATATAATGCCACACTTTTAGAACGATTAAGGGACTCCATCAAAGAAAAAAGAAGAGGAAGACTTTTGCACGACAACGCGCCCGTTCATCGAAGTTGAGTTGCACAACCTGCCCTGCACAAGGCTGACTTCCACAAATTAAATCATCCACCCTACAGTCCAGACCTGGCCCCCAGCGAATACTATTTGTTCCCGAATATGAAGAAGAACTTAGAGAAAAAAAATTTTCGTCCGATGATGAAGTAAAAGCTGCAGTTTCAGCATATTTTGACGACAAAAATAAATTATTTTTTTCACTAATATAAATAAATTAATTACTAGATCTGAGAAATGTATTAGAGTTAAGGGAGATTGAGTCAAATCGACCAATCGTATGACATCCGCCTGCGGATCAGCTGCTATGAGTACCTACCTTTACCCCACATTCCACGAATATAAAAACGCACCCACGTATATAAGCATAAATTCAAATAAGTTGAGATCAAAATGAGTTTTTTTTTATTTTATATTTTAATCATATAACTAAATTGGGTTTTTAATTCAGTTTCAGCACCTGAGGGCCTTTTCAACATCCGAAGCCCCGGGCTTCAGAAACTAAAGCCCTGCCCTCCTTAGCCCTCCCCAGAGTAGCCCAGGCACTATAGGTTTTAACCCGGACATTTTAGGTGTAAAGCTGGATTTTGGTATATAGGTAGTACTTGATGTCCTTTATAACATATCAAAAGGAAAAAGAGCGTAGTTCGCGAACTAATTGAGATAGCGATGTCATTTTTATCTTAAAATATGCAGAATATTATACCAAATCAAATGCAATTATGATATATTTCATTAGAAGAATGTCACCGCAAGAGGGAGGAAAAAATAGCTCAATTTTGCAACTAAAAAATGAATTACATGAAAATTTATTGCGATAACTTTTTAACGAGGTTCGTGACCAAAGAAATGTTCGAATAAATGTTGTAGGTCTAAGTTTTCTGAACATAATGATATCCTTACTTTCTATTAAATATGAATAATAACGTGTGTAATGTTTGATTGAATTCCGGACCGTCGGCCAACGTCGCTCCTTTAACTAGTCGGCGCACTCTGTATGAAATATTATGTTCCACACGTGATTGTTAATGTGTTTATATACATATAAAAAAAGATTATCATATTAATTTAATTATATATTATATAATTAAATTCATATGAAAATCCTTTTTTTGTTTTGTATTTTTTAATTTTCGTTTTTTTTTCATATTTTATTTTTTTTATTATTTTTTATATATATTATATTTTTTATATATTTATATAATTTTAACACAATAATTATAATTTTAAACTTGTACGCATTCCATTCTGAGTCATGCTCTAACTCACCAGATATTATGATAACATTGGTACATTCTGTACCCCTACAATATGCGCACATAGGGGAGCATAACAGACCAGCTCGCACATACAGTTTTTGCTGCAGTTTGCCTTACAATTACAGCTTATTAAATAAAGCAGCTTTCCTGGAGCAGGTGGTAAGAGAGTAGCAATTGGTGTCAATTTACCATTTATACAAATCCAACCCCATTCCGTGGGAGGTAAATCGTTGCCCAGCCACTGATGCACCTGTAAGTAGGTTTGATATATGTGAAATCGGGCAGCATCAGATGTAGGCGGAAGAATTGCCAAATCGAACTCTGCGGTCACACGTTGACGTACAACTAATTTATTCATATTATAGTATCACAATTCCTCCAGAGTGTTGCAATATTTTCCACCATAAAGCCATATAAGAAATTCAATGCCAGCAGCAACCACATTATTCATATCTGCATTAAGATCATTAAATATTTTCACTTCTTTGCGAAGTTCCTCGGACTTTTCCAAAAGTTTCCAAACCGAAACTTTTCCCTTTTTGAACAGGGCAGAATTTGTGTCCATGCTAGTTGTAGCATGAAGAAAAAGGAGTACGTCCTTCATATCTCAGATTTTAGTTTGTATTTCCACGACAGAAAAATTTTATCAGGCTTACTACTTGGCCCTGCATTACAGAAATAAAATTTCTATTGAGAACCAGCACGAGCAACAAGGATTGCTAACAAATTAGTATCTGTTCCTACGAGCAAATAGAAACAGGAGAGAACATTTCAATGGTCGGGGGTAAGGAACCGACGCGACGGAAGTCGGCCATTATATAAACCACGTTGAGCAGGTCGGGGTTGTTGACGTACGACGTTCGATATTGTCCGTGTCAGGTCGGGGTTGTTGACGTATACAATCGATCGATATTCATCGGGTGCCGGTACCCTCTCTCACTCACTCGTACCCTCTCTCACTCACTCTTATAAACCACTTTTTCTAGCAGTTCCGTCGCGTGGAATATAATGCAATGTTCTCTCCTGTTTCTATTTGCTCGTAGATCTGTTCCCACAATACAGACAGGATATTCATCGACAGCCATATTAATAGATGTTGTCACTGTAAGCCTATCAGCATCAGCAACAACCTGAGTTACACTAATTCCAGAAGATTTTAGTTTTTCCGAAAGAAACTGAATTAATCGCGTTTTGTTCCTCGAATTCGCCAGAAATTCTGATTGTAAAGATGATACAACCATATTAATTTCAAAAATTACATCGACAGATCGAGCTTTTGCATCTTCCCTGTTGTTCTTGACATTTTGTGCTACTAGTTTCATAGCCATCAAAAACTACTGTGCTCTATCGGCTGTAGTTTGCCAAAACGTAACATACGTAAGCAGAACAGTTTTGATCAAACGTGGCTAGCCTTTGTCATATAACCTTGTGTAATAAATAACCACCATCAATAACAAATCTAGTTCCATTAGGGACAGAACCTTTACAAGGTATTTGCTTTGATATCGAATCTTGCAAGGCGGATTTTACAGTTTTCCTCATAGATATGCCATCAAATAATGCTGGGGGCTTCGGGGCGAGCTCAAAAGACAGATACTCTTCAAATTCGGAGGCAGATTGTAAAATGGTCTCTGACTCTAACAGTACTAACCATTTAACAAAAATGGCTATAATAAAAATTTAGCTATTTTTTCCCTCCCTATTTCGCTGATATTATTATAATTAAATATATTATTGCATCTGATTGGGTATAATATTCTGCATATTTTAAGATAAAAATGAGAATAACTATCTCAATTAAATCGCGACCTACGATTTTTTTCCTAAAATGTTTGAGGGTAGTTTTTTCGTTTTGGAAACAAGGATTCCACGCATGGGAACTTTTTATATGTTATAAATAACATCAAGTACTACCCAAGTTCCATTCATGTGTATGTATACCTAGTGCACACTATGCTTGCATCAACGGACCTTGGTACTACCTATGTACCTAAATCCAGCTTGCTACCCTATAATGTCCGGGTAAAAACCTTTACTGGTATGCTAGCAGTGAAGTGCTGCGTGCAGCCTTTCGATGCGTTATTCTTATCTTAAACTATAAAATTCATAACTCGTAATCTAGACAACGTATTGATTTGATTCCTTCGCTAAAAATAATTATGAACCTTTCTGAACATATCTTCCGCGATATGTATATCAAAATTCTTAACATTTTTAAAATTAAATTCTTAAAATTCTTAACGAGCTTTAATAGCGGACTACTTTTTTCACTACACAAAATTTACGATCAATAATAATTTATTTATTCTCGCATTTGTTATAAACCATTTATTATTTTTAGTACAACAGTGACGTACTAAACACTTTATATTTATTGTGTTTAAAATCTGAATGTAATATCTTCAATAGTTTACGAAATATTATGAGTTAAAGTTAAGAAATCATCAAAATTTTATTTCATGAAAAGGGTAGTTTTTTCGTTATCCCCAAGGAAGCAAGCGTCCCACGCATGGGGACTTTTGATATATTATAAAGGACATCAAGTACTATATATCCAGCTTTACACCTAAAATGTCCGGGTTTTGTGAAAAAAGATGCTATAATGCCTGGGCTAAGAGTATGGCCAAGGAGAGTCGTGTTTTTGCTAGGTAGTTCGAATTAAATGCAATAGTTACATTCAAGTGTCGCAGTTGCATATGACCTACTATATTTAAAAAAGTTTCAAACAAAATTGTGACGATAACCTCAAATAATGATATTCAGAAAGGCAAAAATGCAACTAAAACTTTGGATAAAACAGATTTATTATTAATAAGTGTATTATAATTGAATAATCTCGGTAATCTTGTTTTATAAATCTAATCTATTTATCATCGTATCAACTTGATTTATTTTAAATCTTACCTTTTTGTTGATTGTTCTTTTCTGGTTTTTATAATTTATTTTTAAATTCGTTGTAAAATACATTATTTACAATGGATTCTACAGAAGAATTTAATTACATTCCTAATTACCAACAACTATTATTTCAAGAGAGTGCAAATGAATCGGAAACAGCCGATGTAAAACGAAAGTGCATGGTTCAAACATATACATCTGCTTTAAATCTGTAAGGGTTCTCATTTTTTAGAACTATAATTCTATATTTTGATATTTCTAGGTTAAACAATGAAAATGCCTTGAACGTATTGAAAATAAAATTAGATGATTATTCAAAGTATGTGGACCAAAATAAAAACGTTTTTAATAATTTCAAAACAGATACCAAGGGAATTCTTAACGAAACCAATTTATTCTCAAGTAGTTTAAGCAATGTTGATATAAATGAATTTTTAAAGCCACTACCTTGTACTAATAAAGGAAATAACGTATTTTGCCAGAATTCAAATATATCGGAAGAATCACTTCAAGAATTCATGAATTTATTTAATCAAAATCCAATAATAAAACAAGATATAAATAATGAACCGAAAGTTAGAAAAATAGCTAAAAGCTTTGCTCCTCGTTGTATTCCAAGAGAAAGTAAATTATTTAAAACATCGTCTGCAGACAGTCTTGAGGATAAATTAATCAAGACAGTAGAATCGGTTAAAGAAACTGAACAGAATACAACACCTAGCACTTCTTGCTTTAAAACAGCTCGTGAAGAATTACAGCTGCAGAATCAAAAGAAATTTGGTGTCCGTTCTGTATCACAAAATCAATTAAATAATGTTGCTTCAGGCGTTGGACAAAAAAGGAAATTAGGAACCCGTAGGAATTTTCAGAATAAATTTATTTCTCCAATGTTATCAAATAATTTGAGGTATCTATATTAAAAACTTGAATAAATATGATTATAGGTTAAGTTTATTATTAAGGTTAAGTTAATGACAAAGTTCTGACATGTTAGTTTTAAGGTTAGAAGTTACTGTAAGCCAGTGATGTCAGAATCAAGCCGCTGTTGCTGTTTCTCCTTACGAGCCGTAGCTCCTACCATGCCCACCCGGCGGGCTATCTTCGGCCGCACCCGAACGACGGCGACAGCGTTCGTTGAAGTACATGCATTATCTTATCTCTCCAAGACTATTTTAAAAATTATTATTTACTTAATGAATTATTTATAATACAATCTTGAAAAGAAATTGAAAAATTTAATAAAATATCCACATTGCATATTAATCGTTAATTTTAATATGAAAACAATGGTCGCTCAAAGTCGATATAACAAATTAATTTTTAATTATTAATATGTATTTCATATCGATAAACGAATTGTTATAAATCTAATAAAATGTTATTGTTCAATGGAAACCGTGAGAAAGTGGTGATTTCTTCCATCAGGAGAAAAACGTAAAGAATGTTTCTCTTTACGTTTAGTTAGTTAATAGAATGTAAACCAGGAATTAATTAAGAAAGTTAACCTCCAATAAAATAATTGCGGACAACTAATTTTGGCAAAATAAGGCAGAACATTTCTTTACACTTCCAAAGGGTATGGGATAAGATACACATTACCCATGGAAACAAGAAAAATGGAAATTTTGCTGGTTTCTCGGAAAACGTCAACTTTCAATTCTCTATAATTATGACAACTGAAAACTCTTACTTTCAAATGAAAAACATATCGTATTTACAAAATAATTCTATACAATATTGAATGCTTTAAATAATAAAATTAACCAACTAAACGAACAGAACTACTTTTAAATGCAGCATTTTTAAATGCTTTATGCTGATAGTTCACAATTTAAATAATTCAGAGAAAATTGTACGTACTACTTACTTAGGCAATTTGAAGCAAATTTGTTAATTAACTACCATAAGATGCATAAGATTAGCATATCAAAATTTAATATCAGAATTTAAACGTATCAACTGCAAACCCAAAAATATTAGAACACAACAAACCGAGTAGTATGCGCGCAAATGTTAAATCAAACGATATTCAATGAGGCATCTAATAAATCGAATTCTTCTAATTCATCAACACTACAAAGACTAGCTCACTTTTTTCTGAAGTCTCATACTTGTACAAGTATTTAGATGACATACGAGTCAAGTGCTTTTCTTCAATGGCCATGGTCAATGCAATTTCGTTCTTAGCTTTCAATGCTGACTTAACGCATATTGCATTAACCGTTGAAGGATCAAGTCTGTTGCGTTTTTTGGTGACAATGTCAGTTAACATGGAAAACACTCTTTCTGCATCGGCATTTGAGTTAGGAAAAGATCTTACGGTGTTAACAAATTAGGATACCTGGGCACTTCGTTTAGTTCATTTTGCGAAAGAACACTTTTAGTCGAACAATTCTTTTATTTTAGTTTATTTACTACTGTTAATTAATTTTCTTGTATATACTTACATTTAGATTAAGTTTCGAATCGACGTCAAGTCTCCTACGTCAATATTCTTTATGGTACACATATATGTATATTAGTATACATTTTCTATTAAAGAAAAAGTCAATATTAGGCTAGAATTATTATTATCGCTAGAATGGCCGATTCTTTGTGTGAAATTCCAAAGAAAAAACGCAAACCGCAATCTTTTGTGCAAAAGTGGCTTACTGACGAGCAGTCAAAATCATGGATTCGCGAAGTCAAGGGCAATATATATTGGTTTAAGTGTATTATATGCAACAAAGAATTTTCTTGTGGTAGTGGTCATGTGACCAGTCACGCTAAATTCCATGCGAAAAGTGGCAATTCGGCGGTCAGTAAACCGGCTAAAGATTCATATAAACAAAAATTTCTTAAAAAATGGTTGAGCGATAGTAGGTTTCAGTTTTGGCTTCGAGAGGTTGCAGAAGATCCTTATTCGTGTAAATGTGCTGTTTGTGGCATATCATTAAGTTGTGGAATTTCCAAATTAGAACGCCATGCCATCTCTATAACTCACTTAGCTGAGTGTAAAAAACAAGGTATTGCAGTTGAACATTTTCTAAATAATTTATCGGGCGAAGATTCATCATTTTCGTTCGACGATAAGGTACATATCGCTGAGATTCGATACGCAGCTTTAATTGCTCAACATAACATTCCTCTTCAAGTTGCTGAACAATTCCTCGATTTTTTTCAGAAAGTCTATAAAGATCCCAACGTTGTGCAAAGTATGAAAATGGGCCGAAATAAAACCAAAGCCATCATAACGAACGTCTTGAGCCCCGTTGCGACTGATCGTGTTGTTAGCATTGTGCAAAACGCGTCATTCTCCATTTTTATAGATGAATTGTCAGATTTAACTTCTAAAAAATGGATGACTTTTCTTGTCCGATACATTGATCCTCAGTCTTTAGATGTCAAGACGGAATTAGTGAAATTAATCAATTTCAACGCAATGAACACTAGTGCTGAGAATCTGTTTGCAGCGTTGAGGAATGAGATGAACAAACTCCA
This sequence comes from Agrypnus murinus, assembly GCA_929113105.1. Classification (NCBI taxonomy): domain Eukaryota; kingdom Metazoa; phylum Arthropoda; class Insecta; order Coleoptera; family Elateridae; genus Agrypnus; species Agrypnus murinus. The sequence continues at coordinate 17,146,286 of OV816024.1, read as the reverse complement.
AATTCCCATGCTTAACATTGTTGCTTTGGCGTGCGATAATGCAAGCGTCATGATGTCGGCGTTCAGTAGTTGCTATGAGAAAAATGTCCGCGATTGATTACTATGCCTTGTCCTTGCCATTCTTGTGCATTAATTGCTAATGGCGCTTGTGATGCAATTCCGGACGAATGCGAAAAATCGCGAGTTTTTTTAACACCAGCAGCAAACGGACTGCAATTTTTCAAGAATTTCAAGAGTGCTTCTCGGAATCTCATCGGAACATTGTTAGACTATGTGAAACGCGGTGGTTATCTCGTCGTGCTTGCATAGAACGAATATTGGAAAATTGGGATGCATTGCTCCATTTCCTGTTAGAAAATATTCAGAATGATAAAAAGAAATCGGGTGAACATCTGCTATCTATGATGCAAAACCAGACATGAAAGCCTATCTTTACTTTCTCGACTATGTTTTGGAGCAGTTCGATAGATTTAATCTGCAATTTCAAAGCAAAGAAACACGAATTCATGCACTTCAAATGGAATTGGCTAAATTGTTACAAGGGGTGCTGAGACATTTCTTAAAGCCAGACCTTTCTAAGGACATAACTTCGATTCGGAAGGTGTGCTTTTCTTCACATGAAAACCACTTACTTCTTTATGAAATTGATTGTGGGCCAAAATGCAATTTGTATTTAAACAACTTGGGAAACTAAATCTGAGATCGTTGAAATCATTAGAAAAAACTGTCTCAACTTTTGTATTGCTGCCGCAGAGGGTATTTGTAAAAGGTTACTTTCGATGACGAGTTTTATGCTAAGTTGAGTGTCCTTCAACCAACTACGGCACTATCTTCGTCAAACAGGACTCTTTCCCTCGAAAGCATTGAATTTGTAGCAACAAAGATTGGTAATCCCAACATTGATGGTCTGAAAAAAGAATGGTCTTCGTTACCTTTAGATTTTTCAGAAAAAGAGAAAGCAACACTTATTTTTCCTAACTCAAATGCCGATGCAGAAAGAGTGTTTTCCATGTTAACTGACATTGTCACCAAAAAACGCAACAGACTTGATCCTTCAACGGTCAATGCAATATGCGTTGTTAAGTCAGCATTGAAAGCTAAGAACGAAATTGCATTGACCATGGCCATTGAAGAAAAGCACTCGACTCGTATGTCATCTAAATACTTGTACAAGTATGAGACTTCAGAAAAAAGTGAGCTAGTCTTAGTAGTGTTGATGAATTAGAAGAATTAGATTTATTAGATGCCTCATTGAATATCGTTTGATTTAACATTTGCGCGCATACTACTCGGTTTGTTGTGTTCTAATATTTTTGGGTTTGCAGTTGATACGTTTAAATTCTGATATTAAATTTTGATATGCTAATCTTATGCATCTTATGGTAGTTAATTAACAAATTTGCTTCAAATTGCCTAAGTAAGTAGTACGTACAATTTTCTCTGAATTATTTAAATTGTGAACTATCAGCATAAAGCATTTAAAAATGCTGCATTTAAAAGTAGTTCTGTTCGTTTAGTTGGTTAATTTTATTATTTAACGCATGCAATATTGTATAGAATTATTTTGTAAATACGATATGTTTTTCATTTGAAAGTAAGAGTTTTCAGTTGTCATAATTATAGAGAATTGAAAGTTGACGTTTTCCGAGAAACCAGCAAAATTTCCATTTTTCTTGTTTCCATGGGTAATGTGTATCTTATCCCATACCCTTTGGAAGTGTAAAGAAATGTTTGCCTTATTTTGCCAAAATTAGTTGTCCGCAATTATTTTATTGGAGGTTAACTTTCTTAATTAATTCCTGGTTTACATTCTATTAACTAACTAAACGTAAAGAGAAACATTCTTTATGTTTTTCTCCTGATGGAAGAAATCACCACTTTCTCACGGTTTTCATTGAACAATAACATTTTATTAGATTTATAACAATTCATTTATCGATATGAAATACATATTAGTAATTAAAAATTAATTTGTTATATCGACTTTGAGTGACCATTGTTTTCATATTAAAATTAACGATTAATATGCAATGTGGATATTTTATTAAATTTTTTAATTTCTTTTCAAGATTGTATTATAAATAATTCGCTGAGTAAATAATAATTTTTAAAATAGTCTTGGAGAGATAAGATAATGCATGTACTTCAACGAACGCTGTCGCCGTCGGTCGAATGCGGCCGAAGATAGCCCACCGGGCGGGCATGGTAGGAGCTACGGCTCGTAAGGCGGACAGCAACAGCGGCTTGATTCTGACATCACTGCTGTAAGCGGAGTCAGGGTTAGCTCTAGCAATTTTTCTGGGTGGTATAAAATCTCCGGATTGCACTGCCAGTATTTATAATTTATTCCTTTTAATAATTTAGTGATTTATAATTTATTTAAATATCATCATTGTAGTGACGATGAAGCAATTTCTAAGAATGACGAATGGTCTTCTGACCAAGTTGTCGATGCACGTCTAAAAAATATAGAACCTCGAATGGTAGAATTAATTCGTTCGGAAATAATGGATGTGGGAGCTACAGTTGTATGGGATGACATAGCAGGTCTGGAATTTGCCAAAACTGCCATTCAAGAAGCTGTAGTTTGGCCACTATTAAGGCCAGATATTTTCACTGGTTTACGTAGGCCTCCAAAGGGCATATTATTGTTTGGTCCCCCTGGAACTGGTAAAACACTTATCGGTAAGTTACGTTAATCAAGTACAAAATGTAAAATTGAAAACACGTTTTTGATCTTTAGGTAAATGTGTTGCTTCTCAAAGCAAATCAACATTCTTCAGTATCAGCGCCTCATCTTTAACATCAAAGTGGATTGGAGATGGTGAAAAGATGGTACGAGCTTTATTTGCTGTTGCCCGCTGTCATCAACCTGCTGTAAGCACTTTTTAACGTTTTTAATTAATCCAATGCAGGTATATTAAAATAAATATATATTCTAGGTTATATTTATTGATGAAATAGATTCACTTTTATCTCAAAGAAGCGAAACAGAACATGAGAGTTCTCGTCGAATAAAGACTGAATTTTTAGTACAGTTAGATGGAGCTACAACAGATAATGAGGAACGCATTTTGGTTATTGGTGCAACAAATAGGCCTCAAGAACTTGATGAAGCTGCAAGAAGGCGTTTCGTTAAACGTTTGTATATACCTCTTCCTGAATTTGAGGTAAAAATAAATGATAATAAAATATTTAAGAGAATACATGTATTAATAAGTTTTATAGGCACGCCTCCATTTGGTGATGAGATTAATGGCATCAGAAAAGCATGTGTTAAATCATGAACATCTACAAGAAATTGCAAAACTTTCTGAGGGATATTCAGGTGCTGATATGAAGAATTTATGTTCAGAAGCGTCATTAGGTCCCATAAGATCCATTGATATGAGTATGATACATTGTATTCAATCGGGAGAGGTATGATACTGAAATAATTTGTTTAAAAATAAAAATTCAATAACATGTTTATGTAGGTTAGACCAGTGAACATGGATGATTTTAACAAAGCATTTTCTAGAGTAAAGGCTAGTGTTTCTCCAAACGATTTGGATCAGTATTTGAAATGGAACAAAACTTTTGGATCTGGCAGTTCTTTCTAAAATAATATAATAAATATTGTAATTTAATTTTGTGTTCTTGAATAAAAATTAAAAATTCTATAAAAAAGTTTGTTTGGTTTGTTAACAAAAAAAATTTAAATATAATAAACAATTTATTTTTTAAGAAACCTTAAAAATATTGGAAACTTTTTAAATTAAGCATTTTCTATGTATGTATTTCTATTTAAATAAATTGTACGTTGTTATTTAGTAATGAACATGCCTCAAGTTCTGACAATTATACCAGTGGCGATCCATCCTTAAGCGCTTTGAACCAAATTGTTGTTTTTCAACAAATTTTTCTAATGACCTACATGATGATGATGTGTCACGCTATATATTGTGAGTTACAAGAAAACTACAAGTCCTTTTAGGAAAATGATTTTATTTATGTTCAGAGTAGTCACCATCATCAATACACTTTTGTAACCGAACCTTCCACAACTTAAACGCTTTCAGCCAGTCATCTTTTGGAATGCTCTCAAAAAATTGATGAATTGCTTCATCTATCTCATCCTCGGTTGTGAACCGTCGACCACGTAAATGTTTCTTTAGGTTAAAGAACGACCAGAAATCACACATGGCCAAATCAGCCGAATAGGATGTTCAATGACTGTTACATTATTTTCACGTAAAAATTCAACTATCTGCTGTGCAGTGTGTGACGATACATTGTTGTGATGCAATATGAACCCACGAATATTGACTGACTCAAGCACTGCAGGTAAACATTTTGTGGTGTGCCAGTTTGCTGTAACTATACGTTGATCTTCAAGCTTAATTGCTTTCATTAATCCTGTACTACGAAAGAAAACTGCGTATATAATTTTCTTGACAGACCTTTGCTTTTTTGCCATTGTTGGTGTTGGTGTATCTTCATGGATCTACACACGGCTCTACTAGCGGGTAAGAATATCTTAAAATGGTATGTATGTTTCATCACCTGCTACTATTTTAGAAAGAATACGATGCCCACCATTATTTAACATTTCTAACGTTTTCCGCGCGATTCTTACTCGCTCTGCCTTTTGGGAATCGTTGAGCACATGTGGCACCCAACGAGTAACAATTCTTTTCATATGAAGATGATCATGTAAAATGGAATTTTCTGCGGATCCAACACCAAGAGTTGCCTCAATCACTTGATAGGTGCATCTTAGATCTTCTTCGATCATACGTCTCACTCTCTCAATGTTTCCAACAGTAACTGACGAACGGGTCTACCAGCAGGTGTCTTATCACCAAGCGATATCCGTCCTCTTTTAAATTCGCTATACCAACGAAACACAGTTGCACATGAACGACTTTCATCACCAAATGCTCGTTGCAACCGTTCAAGAGTTTGTTGTTCAGTTAACCCGACCTTGAAATCGTAGTAAATCATAGCACGCACATCGTTTTCTTATCTTCCGGGAATATGTTAGAGCAATGATAATACTTCTTCCCAGGAATTCGTTCATATCCGCTGCTGCATAAGTTCCATCATCGATCACAATAATTTTCCCAATCTTAATGGCACTCTTTTTTCAATAACTTTCTGACATGCTTGGCTCTCTGTATAAAGTGGAGTGTAATTTCCTACATAGTTTTTAATGCCCAACTTTCTCACTTTAATTTGTTGCATATTTTTGATATATCACATATTGCAGCTGCTTTACGCTCAAGAATGTTAGGGTGCATCTTGTAGAGCTTTAAAATGTCAATCGGCTAGATGGTGAAAGTCTGGGAATATCTTTGAGTTTACCGGTTTTATGTACTATTCCGGCAGGAAAATCTCATACGATCTTTTCCCTTTGTAAGCGATGTCACATCCAGTGGCATATTGTAATTGTGTCAAATTATTATTTTATTTTTATTGCAATAGTTATTTTGGAGGCGCCTTTTATGTGTCATGTCATGAAAAGCCTTTCATACTCACCTAAAATTTAAAAAAAATCAGCCTACTTGATAAAAATTTTCAAAACTTTTCTGTCAGAATAGTACAGTCTAAGACTTTAGTAATGATTCGGGTCTGAATCTAGCCATACACACCACATTTTACAAGTTTGCTTTATATTATTGTTTCTGTATCCTTTCTAATAGTTGTAAGATTATACATTTCCTTCTAAAGTAATTTTCTTTGCATAAAACTAGTTTCAGACCTCAATCATTACTAAAGTTCTAGACTGTACCTCATACCTAGTGACATACCTAACATGACAAAGATAGTCGTTATGATCAAAAAATCAACGACAAAACCTAATGTCCTTAAACAATATGGCTAGAATGATCTAACTCGATTCTTTAAATTCTACGTTTAGTGGTAGTCTAAAATTTAGTCCAGTTATTTACTGATTGCACTTGATGTATCGTATGATCAAAAAGTCTTTGGGTCCCTATACCCATTGAATGTAAAAAGAATCTATAGAATTATTATCTACTGCCCGTAGTTTTTATGAACTGTACAGAGTAGCGCCAATGTATCTTGAGTAGCGCTAAAGGAGACGCAGCCACCTGTGTCAAGAAAATACAATGCGCTGACACTGCTAAACAGAGCCCCATAGTAAACAGAAAATGTTAGGTTAGCATACGCTATTATTATTTCTTGTGCTTGCAGTTATTTTAAGTATTACTTAATAACATTTATAAGAAGAACACAGAATGGAAGTTATTTGAATTATCTATCGACACGACAGTTGTGAAGTAAATGTCAAAAATAATAGAAATAAATAATTTCATAGATAGCTTATCAATTTCATGGCAACCCTGATCCAAAGACTTTTTGATCATACTATATTTAATATTTTAAATAATTTTATAAACACAGTTGTATGTATATTATTCCTCAGTAAGGTACATTTTCAGTTATGTTAAAATGACAAACTATGTCTCGATTGTTTTTTTTACCTAGCACCAACTTTACAAAAAAGTTATTTTAAAACTTGGCAAGTCTGCCATAATATCTACCTTTCTCCAGATGTACTGCTATTCGTTATTTTTCCTTTGTTCACACATAAAAATTCAAACCCAACGAGAAGTTTTAGAGTAGTAGCAAAATGTGAAAAGCGTGTTGACGTCATAAAAGATGCGCGTTATTTTCGCGCTAACACACCGCAGTACTGGTGTAACAAATATTGTTTTTAATTATTACTATACGACAGATGAAGGTTAATGTAAGAATGCTCTAGAATAACTTAACAAGTAAAACATTCCCCTATTAAATGAACAAACTAGTCCGAACATAGTTTCATCTAGTACGCAGGCGACGTCAACAGGCTTTTCTCGTTTTGTGATAACTTTACCAATACCGCATGTAATTAATTTTATATGATATTTAGATTTTAACCTCATCAATGATGTTTGTATGAGTCCATTCTTACCACTGGCGTAATGTGGAGGGTATAGAGTGGAAATTGTCTCTCCCAAGAGCAAACAACCTTAAACCTTAACAAGGATTTAAAATAATAATTTTTGTTTTACATTTTTAGTAAATAAATTTATACCTTTAAGTTGTATTGTATAAATGACCCCCCCTCCCCCAGGAAATGAAATTATTTATGCCACTGATTCTAACCGCAAAAATAAAATATGCACATCAACATTCGTGATTGCATTTTGTTGAAAAGCCTCACATTAAGATAGCAGATAGTTTCAGTTGGTTCATATTTTACACAGTTTTATTACAAAAACACATTTTTTGCATAGGAAATGAATGCTTCAATTTAATTTACAATAAATTATATTCTATTTATGTACATTATTAATCAATAACATGTAAAATATTGGCACTAAAATTACATTAATACGATAACAGCTCGATATATATATTTATGTATATATTTACTAAACTAATGTGATTTTTTTTAACATGTACTATCTAACTATATGTAAGAAAAATATCAGTGCTCATATCCACTCTTAAAATATGTGAAATAGTGTGCAAAACAATTACATAGGGAGTAAGAAAAAAAATAGGTGTGTTAAAAGAATTATAACTAGCATTAACTGAATATAACACAGACAACGCAATTTGTTATTAAAAACAAAATTAACCTAAATTAAAATAAAACAACTAAAAGCGGTATGTGGTAATTGTATTAAATTTAATTAAAAATTTGCACATAAAACTTCACAAATTAAAATATTAATATTATAACACAGTAAAATGTAATGTTATTTTCATATTATTCAGTGCTCTGCTTCTTGACTACAATTTTTTTCTTTACAATGTAAATATTGGTATTAGTGGTATCATCATATCAATTACAACCTCCTAATTATTTTATAGCACAAATGTAAATTAAAATAGAATCACGTTAAAAATTTACAGTAAATTGATACAATAATAAAAATCTTAAATTCTAATCAGTTCAGTTTATCTTTGTGGAATATTCTTTCTTTACATATTTAGATGTTTTTTCTCCACAGATATTTCAATAATTATTGTCTTTCAACTGCAAAACTGTAATCGTAATCCTTCATTAATTGCTGCATTGATCTTGCTTTAATAACAGGAAACTGGAACTGTAAAGGAATCAAAATGTTAGTGAAACTATCTTTTTTTGAAACTAGCTGTTTATTAAACAATTTTTTAGTTGGAAAGTTATACTGTATTATAAAATATATATGTATGTACAGGGTGAGAAATATTTCAATGAGTTCTATAGAAAGTAAATAAAGAGATAGAGAGTATGTTTAATTACAAAAAAGTTGCACTTTTTAATGCTGATTAAAGATCTAAAGAAAAAATAAAAAAGTTAATTATCGAACCTAGTTGGCATAGAAAATGTAAGGAACCTAAGTTTCATGATGATCAGACTAACAGTTATGAAAATTCTCTCTGGATTCGGTTTTTTCCGGATATTTCACAAAAGATAAATCTGATGTCTTTTCAGATCCTGAATGAGCATAAAATGCGCAACTGTTTTGTAATTTAACCTACTCTCTATCTTTTATAGTTTCCAAGATGCCCGTAGCCTCATGTATAACTATTCTAAAGACATTATACGAGCATGCAAAAAGTTAATCATGAGCATACACCAATTCACAACCTTACTGATATCTTAGGTTATGTGTCAAACTGACAAGTTAACAAATACTAGTGCCTTTCGTTTTTATGATTCCAAACACTCCATAATCTCTGTTTGTGTTCATTTATTACAAATATACCTTTAGAAGCTAATATGTGAACATGTGAAAAACAATATTGTTAGAAATTTTTTCATGCATTTATTATTGAATACAGTGAAGTCTCGCTAATTCGGACTAATTAAAACAGGGGTAATACGAATCATCGCGGTTTTCAGATTACCGCGTTTGTAGAGTTACAATGTTTTATTTGTAAATAAATGCATTTAAAACATTATGCAAAACATTTATTTAAAAAGAACTACAAAAATATTTACGCAAAAACTGTTTTAAAAACACAAGAAATAATACTCTGCATTAATATATCGTTAACCAAAAAAGGCAGTGATTTTTACTTGTTTCCTGTTTTTTGAACTTAATACGTTAGATAGATCTTTCTTTTAAACCTTCTGGTATCACAGTTGTTTCAAATTTTCTACTACCCATTGCAAAGCCACCGCTTTGAAACTATTTCCTAAAGGGCTTCACTGCGTGTGAATCATTGAACAGCTTTTCTTCCGCAATTTTTAACACACGCAAATTGTCTTTTTAAAATTAAGTATCCAATCTTTACTCGCCCTGACGTCATCGTTTTGAAACCATCTTTAAAAAAGTCACAGTAGCGTGCAGAGTATACGAATCAGTGGAACCATAGCGTACGAGTGTGATAGCGCATACGTTGCATCGCAACTGCTTCCACTGTTTCGTATGCACCGTTATCCATGTATCCATGTTTCGGATATTCCGCAGGTTTTCAAGTTTTTTTTAACATTGGTATATGATCCTTCAGATTTTGTAACAAATCTGGAAATGTTTAATATCTAAAGTTACAAGGCGGTCTTTAAACATTTAACAATTTTTAAATTTACCAGAAAATCTTTTTATGTATGGCGGAGATACATAAAGTCGTGATTCGTAAAAGAAGTATCAATTCTTTTTTAACTTATAAACCTTTGCAACTAATATGAATTGTGAAGTTGCAATGTAACCACTTCTAAAAAATACGTGACTTTTTATGATAAGAATTTGCCAGACAAATATATATAACGTAAACATAAATAAAATCATTTATTTTATCTACAATGGTAGTTTTGTATCAAATTACACATTATTATTATTATTATTATTAAACCTTTAAATCCGGATTACAATAAACCCAATGTAAATAAAATGCTGGTCCGGATTATAGTGGTATTCGGATTAACGTAGATTCGGATCAACGAGGCTTCACTGTAATTGAAGGGTCGGACGTAACAACATTGTATGTAACATTTTGCTGAAATGAGGTATTGCCATAAAAATAACATTAGTACAGTGAAGTCTCGCTAATTAGGACTAATTAAAACAGGGGCAATCCGAATCATCACGGTTTCTGGATTACTGCATCTGCAGAGTTACAAAGTTATATTTGTACAAAAAAGCAATTAAAACATTCTGCAAAAACATTTATATAAAAGAAATAAAACTATGAAAATATTTACGTAAAAACTGCTTTAATAACACAAAAAATAATATTCCGTATTATTATGTCGTTAACCAAAAAAGGCGGTGATTTTTGCTTGTTCCGTGTTTTTTGAACTTAATACCACGGCCTCCTCGATTTGTGAGAGACAAAGGTCAGAACGTTCCTCAAGGAGGCCATACGAACTTAGTTACAATTTTTTTTAAAATCTTTAGGAGTCACAATTGTTTCAAATTTTCTACCGCCCATTGCAAACCCACCGATGTGCAACTGTTTCTTAAAGGGCTTCACTGCGTGCGAATCATTGAACAGATTTTCTTCTGCGATTTTTAACACACGCAAATTGTGTCTTTTTAAAATTAAGTATCCAATCTTTACTTGCACTGACGTCATCGTTTGAGAACATCATTTTTAAAGTCACAGCAGCGTGCAGAGTATACGAAACGTGGAACCATTCGCGATATGACGAATGTGCTATCAGGTTCATACGCTATGTGTACGAGCATGATAGCACATATACGTAGTAGCGCGACTGCTTCCACTGTTGCGTATGTACTGCACACTGCTGGATACATGCTTTGCCTTTTCGGCCAAAATCTCGATTATATTTAAAACCATGCAAACAACTTTTCTGCCATCTCCGGATATTCCGCAGGTTCTAAGATTTTTTTAACTTTGTTATAATGATCCTTCATATTTTATAACAAATCTGGAAATGCTTAATATTTAAAGTTACAATGCGGTCTTTTTACATTTAACAATTTTTAAATTGTTTGTTAAATTTATTGTTTCCAGCCTTTGTGGAACTCCATAATCATGAAATAAATAAAGATTAGTAAAAGTTTCACAGTTTTATTAAAATATAACCTGACAATATTGTTTCGACAGCTATGCTGTCATTATCAAAGGTAATATAATTATAAACAAACACGTCGCTAAGGTAGATACAAAAATAGGTAACTAGATAAAATAATAATAATAATCAGAATTAAATATCTAATACTTCCAGTAACGGAGAATTACTGAGCTCAAGTTGTTCATTCATTAAAGGTACCCTGAGTTTGTGTTTGTATATCTCAAAGGCTTCTAAAATGTCTAATTTGCGTTTGTTATTTTAAAACTGTGAAACTTTTACTAATCTTTATTTATTTCATAATTAATTCTAAAGTTCGGATTATCAAAACCTTAAATCCAGATTACAATGTAATCAATGTAAATAAATTGCTGGTCCGGATTATAGTGGTATTCAGATTAACGAGTCTTCACTGTATATCCCTATTGGAAGGTATTGGCGTCATAGAGATATAAAATATTCTTAAACAGACTTCCGGAATGCTAGTTTTTAACGCTTGAATTTGTAGTATGCTGTTCAACAACGCTGTACATGTGTTTTCAATTCGTTTTGCTGTTCAATTCTTTTGTTACATACAACATTGTTACGGCTGACCATTCAATTATATTTGTCATGAATTATTTACCTTGACATCTAATGGGTAAAGCAAGGTTTTTGATTAATAAATAAATAAAAAATGATGAAATAAATAAAGATTATTAAAAGTTTCACAGTTTTATTAAAATACAATCTGACAATATTGTTTCGACAGCTATGCTGTCATTATCAAAGGTAATATAATTATAAACAAACACGTCGCTAAGGATTGTTTATAATTATATTACCTTTGATAATGACAGCATAGCTGTCGAAACAATATTGTCAGGTTGTATTTTAATAAAACTGTGAAACTTTTAATAATCTTTATTTATTTCATGATTATGGAGTTCCACAAAATAAGGCTGGAAACAATAAACAAAAAAATAAAAAATGAATTATTAAGAAAATATGGATTTGAGATCTTCAAATTAGAGCTGTTTTACACATCCCAGAATTTATGCAAAATTCTTAACCAAATTTTTCCGCGTTGATTACTCGCAAATCTCTAGCGCGTTCCCCAGAACCCGGCCCCCTTTAGGCGACCCCGTGTTTTATAAAGTTCCACGTTACAAATTAGGGTGCAATTCCACTGAGGCAACATTTGGCATGCGGCAATAGCGCATGCTGCACAGAGTCTTTCAACCGGAGCAACATAAAGCATGCGTCTTTGCCGTAAGCCACACATTGATTGTCTTTGCCGATTACATGCATCAGCAACGCTAGACAACATGTAGCATGATACATGTCGTCTAGTGTCTAGTCGCACCAGTGGAATTGCGCCTTTACAAATACTCGCGTTCTCTGCTGCTGTAGTCACACCGACGCTTCCGTATCACTTAACGACTGGCAAAGCAAACTCCCACCATTCAAACCACGTAAATTTTAATGACGTCATCATCATCATCAAGCCGTGCAATCTTAAAATTTTGGCTGACGCAAGGTCGCATCGTAAAATTACAAATCCTTGTGTCCTTGCTTGAAATAATTAACACATCATATGATGAATAATAATTAATAAGTAACTGTAGAAAGAATTATTTATTGATAAAACAATGTTTGAACTTCTATAATCTTGTATGATATTTAATTCTAAAGGTAAATTTGCAGCTGTGCGTTTATTCAGTTGCGTTCACCCGTCAACGGATGAAATATACAACTCCCTCTTTAAAGTGTTCATAGCAGTGCATTTAATTTAACTTAAATTGGTGAACAAGCAAACCTCTATTTTATAAATAGTAAAAATTTATAGAATATATTAGTAACATAAACCATTACGTAACAAAGGTACTTAACCTCACTATTTGATAAAACTATGCTGTCAATGGATAGAATGAGAGTATAAGCTAGACAGTAAAGAGCTGAGATTGGTAAACGTATTGCCAGAAACATATAACCCCACAGCTGCAAACCTACCTTAACTCCAACAATGACAAATGTATGTATCCATTCTAACCTCAAAATTATATAAAATTATATTTAAACATGCTATAAAAGGTTCGAAACTAAGAATTTTAAATATACTGTCAATAATATTAGGTATTAATTAATCATAATCATCAAGTATTTGTTTTTTTTTGTAGAATTACCTTATCAGAACCAGCCATATTCATAAAACGAGGATTAATAATAAACGGAACGCCATCAAGTCCACCTTGAGCTGATAAAAGTGTGTGCGTTGACTGACCTGGAGTAAGTGGGGCAGGACGTGTAGGCGCTGGTCGCGATGGTCTATTATTAAAGTCTGGATTCAATATTTCATAATCGTTGTCGCCATTATCGGCGATTGTAGGATAAACCGATGATGTAGGAGGAAGTGATGCTGGTTTAGGGGGGCGTTCAGGAGGTCTATTGTTACCATTCTGACCACTCTCACTTTCTGTATCCTGTACATTTCCCATTTTATAACAGATTATAGCACCGCTGATTTCACTAAACAAAAATAAGTGGTAATATTTTCAAATTGAATTAAATAAATTAAAAGTTACCCTGCTAAACTAAATCCTTCAGGAGCTTTTTTAAGACGACTACAAATAATAATATCTGTCACAGCCAATTGAGCACTTTTACGTGGCACTAAACGATAGCACAATTGTTTTTTTCGCAAAGCTTTCTGTTCTGTATCGACGGTTCTGGTTAGAAAGCAGAAACCTTCCGGTGGGATCTTATCATTTATTACAACAATATCTTCTACCACATAACCAGGAAGTCCTAGAAATGAAAGGATACGGTTAGATTTGTTTTTGCGTGTATTAATAAAATGGGCTTCAATGTAAAAACTAAAAATAAAAATCAAATTTACCTTGAGTTTTCGATAAACACAAATACCTTTCTGTCTTTCTTTTTAAAAATGATCCTTCACGCCAGAGATCTGCGTCTTGGTCTTGATCATAAGTTCTACTTATGGCAGTAAAACCCACTGGGCACTTTTCTAAATTTTCTATTATCTAAAATGAACAAAGGGAGATTAGGTCAAATAGTTTTTAAACTAAACGAAAAGGGATTTATTGAATTTATTTACTTTAAGTGGGAAATGAATTGTTTTCTAACAAATCCTCTTCTTCATTTAAACCAAAAATGTAAATATAATTACTGATAGAAGTGATGATAGAGAAAAATGGAAATTTATTAAATTATTGCATTGTTAGACCGCAAAGACTGAAGAGGTTTGGATACATAGTAAGGATGGGTGAAGAAAGGACAACAAAAAGGATATGGGAAGCAAGAACGTGACATAAGAGTTAAAGATGTATATATAGATTCAGACTTAACCCTAGAGGAACAAGAAATACAAGCGGATATTAGAAAAGTAGCCAGGGAAAAAAGGGGAAAGGGTAAATTAACTAAAGTAGGATACAGAAAATTAGAAATCAACAAAATAAAGTATAAATGGTCAAATGAAGAAGGGGGCTCCCTGAGAAGAGCAGATGATAAAGGGTCAAAAAACTAAAAACATGCTCAAAGGATGGACACATGAAGATGAACAAAGCAATAGAAAAGGGAAACGAATATAGGAAAATGGAACACGAAAGGATATAAAAATAAAGAAAAGAAAATTATAGAAGTATTTAACAATTATAACCTGATGATTTTAGCATTAACGGAAACAAAAATAAAAGGAAATGAGTTTAAAAAATTAGAAGACGGACATACACTAATATACAAAGGCATCAAACGCAAAAGCAGGAGTAGCATATATAATACACAAGAATTAGACAGAAAAAAGTAAAGGAATTAGTTCTCTAAGCAAAAAGAGATGAATGGGAAAACTTTGGTAATAAAATGGAAGAAAACAATAACAACAATCAAAAACTCTTCTACAGGGTCCTAAAAACATGCACCAAAAGAACTGGTTACTACCTCAAATAAATGATAAATTAGGGGAAACATTAACAAAAGAAAAAGAAATAATGAACAGATGGAGACAATACTGTATGGAATTACTGACTGATGAGGGAAATAAGCAAGATCACATATCAAGAGAAATAATACAACAAAATAATGGGGAAGTAGAACCAAAAAATAATGAAATAACGAGAAGTGAATTAAAAAAAGCAATAAAGAAACATATGATATTTATCGACTACAAACAGGCATTTGATAAAATTAACCGAGAAAAACTACTACAAGTGCTAGAGAAATTGGAAATTCCAAGAAAGTTGAGACGTTGTATTCAAATTGCAATGAGAAACTCAAAGGCTGTAGTGAAAACAGAAGAAGTACAAACAGACCCATTTAACGTCAACATATAGTGTTAATATCAAGATCATGGAAGGGACTGGAACAGAAACTTTTTAAAAACTCGTGAAAGAAACAAAAAAAAAAGGCTCGAAATAAATGAGTAGAAAACAAAATACATAAAATGCACGAGAGGAAAAGATGATGAAATCAAAGAAGTGAAGATAGAAAACTATATTCTTGAAAAGGTACAATTGTGTAATTATCTAGGAGTACAAATTACTTACAATAACGAACGCAGCAAAGAAATGAAAGATAGAATTCAAAAAGGTTACAAAATGTTATATGCAAATCGAGAAATGCTGAAAAGCAAAAAATACATGTAAAAACTAAGATAAAAATTTAAAAGACACTTATTAGACCAACGATTTTATATGCAACAGAAATACTGTGCCCTACACAAGCAAAACAGGAACAACTAAGAATCTTCGAAAGGAGAATATTAAGAATGATAATAGGACTCAAAAGTATGAAAAATGGGGAGAGCAGACAATATATGAATTATGAACTTCTAGAAATCATGGAAAGGAGAAGATATTGTGAAGATGATGAAAGCTCAAAGAATTAGATGGCTGGAACATATCATGAGAAAAGAAGACCCAAACATGTTAAAAAGAATAACAGAATGGAAACCTGAGACGAATAGACCAAGAAGAAGGTCAAGCATCAGATAGCAAGATGAAATAATGGAAGATTTAAGGAACATAAACATCAAGGACTGGAAGAAAAAAAACAAGAAATAGAACAGAATGGAGAAAAAAAATAGTAGAAGAAACAAAAACACACCAGCAACTCTAGAGGAAACTAAAATAAAACAAAGTGGAAAATATGGACCATACTTCCGAAAAAGTGGACATATTATAAATAACCATCGACCTTATACTGGCAGGTGATGAGTCCTAACAAAATAAACTTCTTCGATAATTGTGTCCTATATCTTGATTACTCAGGCGATCATACATCTCAACGATTTACCAAATGGTGATTCAATAATAAATCATACACAAATAAATTTGAAAGTGCAGTTATTATAATAAATTTATTAATATTAACATAAAACTGAGAGTAAATAACAAAAATTTGCATCTGGCCGCGTTGCAAATTAATTATTAAAAACCATATTCAAAATGCATTACATAACCTCACAAATTTGTAAACATTAGTTACTTTTCCATGTTGGTTGTTTCTTGTCACACTCGTCAATATTATTATAGAGCAACCAGTAAACAAATCATGACAATCGCATAATTTTCGAGAATGATGAATGGAAAATGCTATGTATTGCTCTTTTAATCTCCATGCTCGGTTGAACCTTGCGGTCTGTTAAAGGTTACTCCAAGAGTGCTCTATGTTGATCTGACTCGTGAGACAGACCAACATCGAGCAATCTGCATAATTTTTGAAACCTTACCTTATATTATAAGATAATAAGTAAGTTATCATCAACAGGTATTTGCAAATTTAGTAGAAATATAGAAAAAGTGTTTAAATAGTTATACATTTGTGTTCAGTTGTTTCTCGTAATATGTTCTGTTTGGGCATTTATAAAGCAACCAGTTAACGAGTAGTCACATAATTGCACAATTTTTGAGCACTCTGAAAGTGAGTCAGTAACGGTGAATTGAAAAGCTCTTTAAGTTAATACCTACTACTACAATTACTCAATTATTTTCAATATTAGATAAACAAATATTAGACAAGATACATTATCTTAACACACTATTTACATTAAATAACAGATCCTATTACTAAAAATCAACTTACTTGTATCCCTGTAATAGGTCTATCATCAGGCAGTGATATGGAAAGTGTACTAAGTATTCTATTCGAATTTCCAGATTTGGACATTATAGGTTAGAATACCTAAAATAGATAAGGAGTTAAAGCTGCCACTATTTGTCTATTTACTTGACAGATCTTTTTATTATTAACAAGTCTACCTGCCATGATGAATAATATTTTTACAGCTATGTGGGGAAAATACTCTTATTAATAAATATTACATGAAAATGACCAATAGAAAAATGACGCAGTAAATTTACTGAATTTACCATGTACACAGGCAACAAAAGCCCACACACATATGCACAAAATGATACGGCATAGAAAAAGATAGAAACTATCCCATTATCCCCTTCTAGCGTTAATACTCGAAAATTCCTACCTTCACTTCAAAGGATGTTGACCTTGTTCGATGATGATAATGATGTTATTCTAAATTTATTAGAATTATTTAAGAAATGACTTATCTAACGAATCAATGATATGTATGATTTAAGTGTTATGGATGACTAAAGGCCTCACATTACTTTTATCTGTACAATCTAATGCAGATTATTAAAACAAGAGTTCACTATTATTTTGGTACCGGGATAAAAACAAAATTACTCATCGAGCTCGACCAATCAAATTTCTCGGTTCATTAATAATTAGAGAGGGCCTGGTTATATTGGCGCTATTTTTAAATTAATATCAACACGTTAGAAAGCGAACTAAACGAAACCTTAAACGATGAATATTAATACAACTTAACTGTGTGGTAATGAATATAAAATATTCTATTATTATATAATATCGGGTATAATTTTAATAATAAATTCAAGGATTTCCAAGTCAAACGTAAATCTAATAATTCGCATAATAGATGTCGCTACGGTACAAATACAAATAAAATCTTTAAATATAAACATCATACACATGTGTTTGAAAATGTAGGTTAAGGATCTATGGTTAAGGATATAGGTTATGTTATATTGTTTTATCTGATCAGTTCTATTTATTACTTGAAGAATTTTAATAAGACACATGGAAATGGAAAATTTCAAACAGGATTTAAACACCACAACAATGCCCAGTGCTAGCACCTCAAAACCCAGGTAAATAATAAAATTATTATAATAAAATAATTTGTAATAAAAAATTCCCATCCTATTATTACAAATATTTTTAAAGGCTCAGCATGTGCGAAGTTTGTGCCTGTAACCCAGCAAAATATGCTTGCCCAAGATGTGAAGTTAAAACATGTTGTTTACGTTGTGTTAAGATACATAAACAGGAATTAGAATGCGATGGTACACGTGATAAAGCTAAATTTATACCTATAAATAAATTCACCAATCTTGATTTATCTAGTGATTATCGTTTATTAGAAGAATTATCACGAAATATAATATCAATAAAAAGAAATCCAGTTAGAAGATTTATGAAGACACGAAGGGATTTACCAAATGTAGAAAAATTATTTTAATAGCTTTAATATATTAATATGTACTTAATTATTTTAGCATTTATTCAGATTACGAACAGCTGCAAATTCACGTAAAACAATTCTGAAATTTTTACCAAGAAATTTTGCAAGACATAAGTGCAATACTACATATTTAAATTTTAAATCAAATATAGTATTTTGGCATATTGAATGGATCTTCGTAAATTCGGACAATTTAAAACTAACTGACGATAGTGTGCCTGAAACGTCTAAGTTAAGTAATTTGCTACACAAATACATGGTAAAGCAAGAGGATAAAGCTGTACAAGAGAAACTTCAATATTATCAAGCAGTCGACTTACCAGGCTTAAAACTATTTCTAAAAGCCGAAGAAAAATCTGGATGTAAATTTTATGAGCTGAATCCTTTAGCTAGTTTAAAAGATAATTTAAAAAATAAAATTATTATTGAATATCCCATCATACATGTTGTTCTTAAAGAGCATACGGACTCATATGATGTTTTAGATTCAGGTAAGTTAAATAACTAGCTATTAGTTGTGGCTAATTACATTAACTTACATTGGTAACAAATGTTTTAGATGACGAAGATGAGCACATGGATGTGGAAACAATTAATGGTAAACAAGTTGTCAATCAAATTATAAAAAAGGCTGAAAAAGAGGAATCTCTTAATAGTTCGCTTAAAAATTTATTGTTTGTTTCTGAAGTATCAGATGAAGATGTTTCTGATGATGGTTAAATTGCAAATCATAAAAAGATAATGACAAAGTGGTAGAATGAAATATTTATTTATTTATTAAGCGAAATGTTCCTTAATAAAGATTTTAATTTAGATGTGGATTATATGTAGTATATTATATTAAATTTAAAAGTGATTCTAATAACAGCTATTAAAAGGAAATACCAAACACAAAGTATTATTTATTTATTCAACCAGAACGTTCCTCTTTGTTTAATTACAAATTTGAGAAATAACAACAAACCCAATTACAAAAGTATATAAAATATATATAATATCGAGGCCATCAGATCAGAGGGATGTATCATCATTTCATATCAAATCTACTGTTTTGAAATTTATTACTAAAGAAACTGGAAGGTATGGGTATTCATGGCAGTTTAATTCAATGGATAAGAAGTTATCTATTAAATCGTAGACAGGCTGTTAAAATTAAAAACCATATTTCAAACGAAACTAATGTAAGCTCACACCTTGGTACCCCGAGGAGGTCATTTATCAAGTTTTTTCTACAATTGTTTTGTTAATGATATTGTTCAAAATATAAAATTTAGCAACGTTTTACTGTATGCTGAAGACCTAAAATTTATAAAGAAATACATAATGAAGAAGATTGTGAATTGTTGCAATTAGATATTGAAAACTTTTATTCTTGGTGCAGTAAGAATGACATGTCTAAATATTTCTAAGTGTAAGATTATGAGGTTTACTATTTACTACGCCATTGGCCGGGCCGGATAAGATAATGTTATGGTCAGTGTTGCAAATCGGCCAATCTTGAGAATACATAGAAGCATATTTACCAAATATCTAATAAACTTCAACTAACACATAACCTAATAACTAATCTGCAGCTTAATTATTATTAAGCGACCTTAATTATTAATTTAAATGTGAAGATGTTAAAATAATATTATATTACAACATTCTTATATTACTATAATATCTTCACATTTAAATTAAATTAAAATTATTCTAATATTTACACGAAAACCTTCCCCTGAATTAATTAATTATTAATGGGCAAGCCGCAGGTGAAGTTAGGTTAGAGTTAGTTTGAAGATTTACATTTATGAGACTGGTTGACCATTAACGACATTGACCGTAACATTGTGTCTTAATTTTCAACATTTCCACTTTATAGATGGCCATTGACGATAATAACCGGTCAATGTTATTTTCAGTATTAAAATTAAACAACATTGTCCACATTCTCTGGATATTTACGTCAATGTCCGGCTTTTAACGTCTTTAACCAACCTAAATCGACTATGACGATAATGTCCGGTTATTAACGACATTGACCTGTTTACCACAATAACCGTAACATATATATTATATCAAGGAAGTATACTGTACCATTGTTAGATCATTAATGGAATATATATCTCAAGTTTGGAGATTTATATAAATGAATTAGAAAAAGTCCAACAAAGACTTTTAAGATTCATTGCTTATAAGTTCAACATTCCTGCAGATGATATTTGCTATAACAACTTAAGAACTCTCATGAACTTAAAAAAATAGAAGAGAGTATCTGGATCTTGCCTTCTTATTTAAGCTTCTAAATGGTCTTGTTGATTGCCCAACATTATTAAATCAAATTGATTTTAATATTCCAGCAAGATATAATTTCAGGAATAATTTATTATTTCACGAAAAACACCGTAGAACTAACTACAGCTACTATGGTCCTATAGCTACGATGATGAGAGAAGGAAATTCCATTCCTGATCATATTGATTTCTTTGCTATGTCACTAACATGTTTTAATAATAAAATAAAGCACAGTAATTAATATTAAGTACATACCTTTTGTATAACCTTATAAGCATAACCTTTTGCTAGATGTCCGTTTTGTTTGTTCTATTTGCAAACCTTAATATATAGTTGTTATTTATTATAATGTATTAGAAATGGCATTGCCGTAAATAAATATACATACAAGAAAACAAACAGCCAGAACATTAATTCTCTCGTCTTTAACAGTCAAAGAATAACGCTTATAAACCATAATGCATTTTTTACTCGACGAAATACAGAAGATATAACAGTACCCAAAAAAGTAACGGTACATTCAAAAATTCTAAACAAAATCACAGTGGATTTACTTATATTGTGAATAACTATACCAAATTTAAACAAAAATTATTACAAAGATGCCAATTATTCACAATGTAAATAGGATTTCACTATTTTTTAAATAATTTTTGGAGGGTAATTCCATGTCAAGTGATCCAATGAGTTGTAACTTACTCTTTTTGATTTATTTCAAATTTTACACAATTGTTATACTCCTAAAAAAATCTAAAATGTTATATTTTGAACTCCAGTGGTTCTTGAGTTGTGCCCTTCTATGATTTTGAGCATGTTGGCGTTTACGTTTTCCTTTGTAACTTTTTAAAATTTTTAAAAATATATCGGGTGGCCTAGATAAAACGCTTCACACTTTGGAGTCCAATGACGAATGTTACCAACCTCAAAATAGCTGCGCGTTGATAGAAATAAGATAAAGAAATGAAACGAAAACTGTTTTAAAGTCCATCATTTGGGCTTTATAATGATGGGTTGCATGCCATACTTTTATATAAGAAAAATATATTGGGCCCCTGAAATGTTTGAGCATGAATTTTTCAGAAAACATGATTAAAAATTCTGAAAAAAATTCGACATAGAGTAGCATATTTTTTTAAATATGTATGCCAAATTTCAACTTGGGGTCTCAATGGGATCATTACTAAATTATTTTAACAAAATAGTAATGTTCAACATTTTAACATAAATAATTTTTTCAATATTGGGAACATTAGAGTTTTGTTTTATGAATGATTATTCTTTGTTCCGAGTAATTATTAACAAAAAATCTGGATTAGATAAAACGTTAATTAACAAATTCCTTGACGATTTTTTAAAACTGCATATTCTTTAAATACCTGTGTCTGCCAAATTTCTACTTGAGATCTCAATGGGATCATTACTAATAATCTTTTTTAAAACATACCATTGTTCAGTACCTAGTGACAGTATGTACTATTGATTTCATAATGATCTAGGACAGTAAGACTAATATGATGCTATTTTATTCAAACTTTTATTTCTAATCTATCACTATTTTATTTCTTCTAACTCTTTTAAAGATCATAATATAAGACTTCTTTGCTCATGATCATTAAGCTCTTGGAGAAAGCACATTTTATAAGCTGCTGATGTCGAAGAGACATTTGCGGTAGATGATTCAACCTTGCTTTATGTGATTCATTTTGTTTATTAATGATTATCAATGATAAATCATCAAGCTGCTAATTCTCTAGTAGCACAATATTTCGTTAATGTTTATAAAATATTGAAAATGAAATATATTGATATACATACTAAATAAATACATTATGTGTGTGTAATTTTTAATATTTTAAAATGCATATCTAACAAATATTATATTATTATTAGGTCAGATAAATATAAATATTACATACAGGGTGTTTTTTATATAAAGGGTTTTGGCTTAATGGGTAACATATTAATAAAGGAAGAAGGCAAAAATGCATAAAATTCCGCATTATCTCAAAAATAAATTTTCATTAAAAATTGTTGGGCACCCGGAAAATTAAGCAAACTGAAGACGGCTCTGGTGTCTGGAGGAGCTATTATTTCTATGCTGATCATTCATTTAATTTATATCAAACAAAAAGTTGTTTACTATTTAAACTATTTATAGGTAGTAATAAATACATAAATTGTCAAGTAGACTAAACAATGACAGCACCTAAATAAATAGGGTTTTTTTGTTATTATTACAACTACTGCATTTCCGTATTAGGTTGCAAATCGTTATTCTTATTAATGATAATGAATTTGACCCAAGTCCCAGGAATTACTCTATCTTTTATTGTCTCAAATCCCGGGAAAAATCATTTGCGACTTTTGTATACAACTTTAGAATTAAGGTATTATTTGTTTCAATTTCTTGAGCAAAATATTATTAGTTAAAAAAGATAATTCTGAACAAGAGTGTTGCTTTGCATGTATGTTTTTCGTTTTTTTAAAAGTACAGTCTTTGCAAACACATACAAATTATTTACAACCTGTCTATAAACAATCAATAAAGGTAAAGGGATTAGTTCTAGTAAGAAAGTACAGTTAGGTATGGTACCTCGTCAGAGCATTCTGTATATCTGTATAAGTGAACTTGCAGTTTCTATTCAATTATATTCAAAAAGCGTCTCCATCCGGAATTTCCTCTCTTGTTTATAAACAGGTAAGGTATTCTTAAAGCCTAAACAAAATGTTTTTACTTAAAAATTCATATTGAAGTATGGTCTTAATCTCTTTAACAACCAGTCGTTCTCAACAGGTACAGAGTTCCAAGAAAATTTTAAGTTTTTGTAATGACGATAGTGTGCTTTCATAATTAATTGCGTATTTACTAGATTTCAGAATTTGTTTCATCTGCTTTTTATTTACTTTTACCTACTAAAATTAGAAATAAGATGTTTTCTGTATAGCTTCAAGATGAAAATAAACCAAATTGTTGTTTGAAATCGTTTTAAAAATGTCAAAACGGCCCAATGTAATTATTGCCTCAAACAAATTTCGTGTAAGGTTAAAGTTCTATAGGGCGCATGTAGCATTTAGAATGCATGTACGGATCGCATTGAAAAAAAATATTAAAGAAGATAACAATATCTTCTTTAATATTCTTTTACAGGTACAAACCTTGTACCTCAAAAAATATTAAAAATTAACAATCAATTTTTAAATTTTGCAAAACAAGGGATATAAGTGAAATTGTATGTATCTCAATAGGTCGCAGAAGATGGAATATCAATTCGAACTATTGCTAATAATATTTATCATGCTCATATTCTGGAAAAAAATTATAAAAGCTACAAATAACTTAACACTTACCGACAAACAACACACCGCTAAACAGGAAAGGTTTTAGCATAAAAGAGAGAAAAGAAAATTTTGATATAAAAATTTATTTATGTATTCTTGTGCTTTTCATTAAATAATTAGTTATTTTCCAATGAGAACTTCTGGGAGAAGTGATTAGAGAATTAATTAAAGCAATTTTGAAAATGAATATTTGGATTTTTGTGTTAGGTACCTATGTGAAATTACTACCCGTGATTTTCGGGAAAACAAGTCTCGAATCCCGTGAATAGGAAAATTGTCGAAACCCAGAAACCCTAGTGCATACTAAAATATGTGCGTTCTTGGAAGGTGAATATTATAAACGAGATTATAGCAGGTTGCTGAGGTGATTTGTTGGCTAATACTGTTACGGCCCGACGGGTGTAGACAAATTCTACGAAGATCAACAAACATTTGTATTATTAATATAAAGAGTAATAAAAACCCTGAAGGCTACAGATAAAAAACAATAAGCTATAAATTAGTAACAGATACCATTACAAAGACACCCTAAATGTTTTGCCGCAATTGTTTATGTAATGACATCATCTACCTTAAAACCTTTTTTCTTCAATTTTATTATAACACTATTTGCATTCGAGGCATTCACATATCATTAAAAAGAATGCCAAAACATAAACATACTTTATTAAAACTATCACTTATTAGAGAAAGAAAATGTTTATTAGAAAAGAAATTAAATCAATTTGATAGTTAAATAGTTATAGAATGTGTAAAATATGCGAAACTGAACTTTGTAATAGCTGTGTAAATAAATGGCATTAAAAACTCTTTAATAATAATTTAATTATCAAATTGATTGAATTTTTTTTCTTGTAAACATTTTTTTTGTTACATTTATATTTTTATCAAAACTACAAACTCGGTCTATTTCTTTCCGTTGTTTCGTATACGGACGTCAACGCAAGTAGTCACACCGCGATATGCGCCTTATAAGGATCATTAAAATTAATGTGGGATAAGCATCTGCTATCATCTTAAAATATGGTGTTGATAAATAAACAGCCAATAAAAGTTTTTCAATAAAATTACTAAATTACATAAGTTCTTTATAATACAGTACCATGGCATAAAGCAATGTTTTTATTCGTACATCCAGTAATCCGAATTCCTCATTAATACGAACTAGCTTTGCATTTATAGGTTCGGATTAAAGAGTTTATACTGTAGTTCTTCTTTGTAGGTACTTCATTTATTTGTCTTATCCCAAACATTAACCTATGACAACATCTCTATAAAAATCTATTCAGCAGAATTTTGTGATCAACTTTGTTAGCTTTCGATAGTTGTAAAGACAAAATTAAAAAATCTCTAGATTACTTTATTTTTATAGAGCATTAAGTAGGTACGATCATGGCCAAAAAAAAAATGGAAACACCAATTATTATTAAGTAATTGAAAAGTCGTTTAAAACTTTGTTAGTGTAAAGTCCCGATTTAGCTTCGGTATTCGGCTAATTTTTAACAGATTCAGTTTTGGCTGAAGCAGAGTGAAAGATCCAGTGTTCAGCCAACCAAAGTGGATATTTTAATTTTTTTTGTAGCAAATTGATTTATTTGAATGCATTAAAATATATATACAGTGTGTTTTTTGTAAACGATAATATAGGAAATCCAATGGAATTTTATCATTTTCCTCGTAAGTTTGTACCCTTGCAAATGTAATTAGAAATCTTGGTATCAATCAAAAGAAGAATTCATTTTACGTCAAAAAAAATATTAAACTTTATGAAGAAAACCAAAATCGATTTAGAAAAAGACTTAAAAAGCTTATTGATTTACTGCTTTTGGTAATAAGCTATTAAAAAAAGCTGGAAGCTGAACGCCGATTGGTGTAGCGGTTAACGCTTCAGATTCCTAATCAAAAATTGCGAGTTCAAACCCCGTCATCGTATACTTTTTTTTTAATTGTATCGCTTACTAATTATTATTTTTAGAACTTTATTACAACGATTATTAATTTTTTTATTGTTAGATATTTTTGCTACGGGGGTTTACCGTTACTTTTTGTACAATTTTAACTACCTATCAGAAAGGCAAATGAAAAAAGGGCATAAAACTAATAATCCTTGTAATAAAGTTCTAAACATAATAATTAGTAAGCAATACAATTAAAAAAAAAAGTATACGATGACGGGGTTTGAACTCGTGATTTTTGATTAGGAATCAGAAGCATTAACCGCTACACCAATCGGCGTTCAGCTTCCAGATTTTTTTAATAACTTATTACCAAAAGCAGTAAATCAAGAAGCTTTTTAAGTCTTTTTCTAAATCGATTTTGGTTTTCTTCATAAAGTTTAATATTTTTTTGATGTAAAATGAATTCTTCTTTCGATTGATACCAAGATTTCTAATTACATTTGCAAGGGTACAAACTTACGAGGAAAATGATAAAATTCCATTGGATTTCCTATATTATCGTTTACAAAAAACACACTGTATATCAGTGTATATTTAATGCGAGACTCCTAGGATCACGATACGTAAATACTTTCAAGTCCTGTATTTTTTATAATCTGTTTTACAGTTTATTTGGAAATTGCGTGGGAAACGTTTTTCTTGGACACCAATGTTTTTATTTCACCGACATAATTTTGTATTTAATAAAATTAATCTAAACTCAAATTTCTATCTTGCTTTGACCAAATATGTAGCGCTTCAGTAAACTTTAATGGTCAATTATTTATTTATTACATCTGTGTTTACTGTTTAGTAAACTTCCCGCCACCCGTTATACCTCTCCATACTTTACTGTAGACATAATTTTAACTAGAAAACTCTACTTTTATCGTAATCTTATCAGCATACACATTAGCAACTATAGCATACATAAAACAGGATAGTTCCTTACGTATGTGTTGTGGCAAAACCAATCCTAAGAATGTAAATTTTTATTTGAGTTATTGATCAACATAGGCTATGTGAGAAAAAAAAGAAAGTTCGTAACAAGTCTAGTTGCCTCGTCATTCGAATTGCGTAAAATTTGTGAACCTGAAGGTTTTTATAATAAATACACCAATAACTAAAATTGTTGAATTATTTGCATCCTGGTCACTCTTTTAGGCAAGTAAATGATGTAAAGATACCTAATTTACTTAAATATATTCTTTGTCATGTGAAACAAATAGTTCGTAAAAATGTTGCAAGATTTTGATTGTTAGGTAGCACATACATTTTTTTAATATTATTTGATTTATATTAACTCTTTTAGACAATTTGAAACAACCCTGTGTACGGCATCCAGATTAGCACTCAATAAAACATTTCCTCACGACCCTGCATTCATTTCCTACATACAGCTAACCTACAATCTCAGAACAGCAAAACAAACTTTGTTTTACCACAGAGTATTCTAAGTATTTATATCCTGTCGAAGATGACAAAGATAATCAAAATGTAGGTATATATACTACAAATTAACAAGTTTGTTTAACTGACTGCAAGAACCCACAAATATTAAATAGTACTACCTTATAACTCTTACAATTTCCAACTTAGCAATGTTGGTGCATAAATTTGAAATACTCTGTATAAAGCATCTTAACTGAAACACTCAGCTAAATTAAAACATTCTTTCAGACTTGTAGTAATATTCTTTTTAATGAAGCTTCCAGTTTGATCCAAAATTGGATCTAAGCCACAAACATAACTAAATACATACTCTTATTAGGAAATAAAATAATACAACAATAATTATTTAAATGTTTACATTCAAAGCAAGAGTTTGCACATTTTTTATTAGAAATTTTATTACAATAATATTAAACAATACATTCAACCGAACTCCTACTTTCATTATCACAGAACTGGTTAAATTCTTGCTTTTTCTATTACTTACTAAAACCATTATAAATAATCGTCCCCTCATTACCTGTTTTTATAAATATACATGATTATAAGTTTTGTTTATACAACTATGCATAAATAAAAATAAGCAAACTATAATGAATAATTATAAAATTATACCTTTCAGCTTAAATTTAAAAAAAAGGAGTAGGATATTAAGTTTCACAGTTTTATTGTATTATTAAACTCTTTACAAAACCCAGAAATAAAGGAAGAACACCAAAACCACTATGCAACCGACTGCTGCTTTGACATACATGGATTTTGTATTTAGATAAGTAGCATCTTTTTTATACTTTTGTGTCAATATTGATAAGTTTTGTGTTTTTGTATCCAACTCTGTAACACAAAAATATTTAAAAAAATGACATTTGCATGTGGCCACTGGCCGTTGATTAATTTATATTCCATCCACAATTTTATAAGACATCCAAGTATGCTATGATTTATTTATACTAAGTGTGAGGCACCTAAGGAAATTGTAATTTCCTTATCATACTTCGATAATGTGTGTTCAATTGTACTTGTACATTATAGATTTAAAAAAAGAATAAAATTATTTAGCTTTCTCATGCTTTTTTAATAAAAAAAAAAACTTGAAAAAACTGGTCACTCAGATATCTTAGTCGTGGACAGGCAAATAGCACACCTGATAATACGGTTCCTCTTTGTAAAACATCATCTATATTTTGTACCATAATTCTCTGTACATCATGAAGTTGATTATTAATTGCACTCATATTTCGTCTTGCTCGAGAATCTGTAAATACTTTTTTGGCCTTTTGAATGTATGTATCAAATTCAATAAATGTATAAGGTCTTGTAACAGTATTAACTCGTTTTCCATATTGCGAATGAAAGTTTTGTGCTATATCTTCTAAATATGAATATGCAAGTCTTTTCGAATAATTTCTTTCACATAATACTAAATAGCAAACATCATGCTCGATGAGATAACTGAAAGTTACATGACAACCATATAATATCGCTCATTTATTAAATAAACAATTTAAGAATACCCACTGGAACAAATACGGGCCAGTTTCAATTGTACACCGCGATGGTGATTGTGGTCCTAATTTACGAAATAGCATTTTTGCTTGATTTTGATAGTCTAAGATGTTGCGACCTGACTGGAATTATAGGTTTTTTAATTATAGGTAATTTCATATAAGAGAAATAATGTTTAACAGACCTGTTCATCTTCTTGCATTGTTGCAGCTAATGGTAAGCCATCAGCGACACGAGCAATCATAGTCATTAGAACCATTTTTAACTTTATTATTAAAAAAATAAAATCTTTTACAACTAATTTGTGTGTTTATAATAAACTAACCTTTGATTGTAACCACAATTACTAGGTTATACACGTCATGTCAAACACGTCAGCTGTCATCAGCAGACAACTCTTGCAATAGCAGAAGGTTGTTGTTTGGAAGTGCCTATGGATACGTATTACGTAGACTTCACGGGAATATTATTATTATTGTATACACTAAGAAACCATCGATCGCAGCGCCACCGCGTATGAAAAGTAAATACTTTTGGGCCAAAAACATAATATTTATGCATTTTGAAGCATGACAAATCTTTGCTTATACCACAATGAAGATTGACTTTGATTAATAGAATTCAAGGCAATATTAATAGCTTCTTCTTAGGTAACTTTCACTTTTTCATATTTCTCAGGATAATTCGTACAGCATGCGGTTTTTACTAATTTAATTTTGTCTACAAAGTTTGAAGTTAATTTACAATCATAACAACTGTATAACTTATAATCATCATTGTTTTGCCAAAAAAATTATTTAATAATCGTTTATAATTTATAAACGATCTTGTTTCTGCAACACGGTTTCTCTTAGCAGTACATTTTCGACAACTTCCGATGCATGCTTTTCTTCAACTCGAATTATGTTAACATCACTGAATTTGTATGACTTTTTTGGTTCTTTATTTGCCAAATTTGAGCAGAATAAACTTTCAATTGTGCACTCGTTATGATACTTCTGCATTTGTACTTCCGAAGATTTGTTCCAGACTAATGGCTGATCTGTCTTAATTAACAAATAAACAAATTGCTGCCGCATGCAAGCAATAACATTTTCCGGCTTTGCACCTGCAACTTGCATCTTCTATTTTGCGAGTTTCATTCACCTAATATAAAAATTATTTTTACTTACAGATAATAAATTGTTAAATAAAATATTATTTTAATATTAAATAACTATTAAATAATTTAAAAATAAACATTTACAATAGAACATTTATTAATGTTTAAATTAATTTATACAAATAATTTAAACATGATTCTCGATATTTTCTTTGTAAAATTCAATTTATTGACTTGTGTTTTGCAAAGATAAATACCTTTATTTTTGGGAAATAAAGATTTTTTTGTACTGGTTGTTCCAGGTATTCTTTTGTCGTCGATTACTTCTTCTGCTACATTAACATGCAGTGGCGGATTTAGGCACAAGCGTTGGAAGCGGCCGCTTCAGGCCCCACAAGTCAGGGGCCCCCGCAGAGGCCTCCTGCCAAGAACCGCACTGGACACGCGACATGAGCGTACCTCAATTACTTTCTATCGGAAGCAACGTGGAGATTAAGTCTAACGACAGGTGCTCCACGTAAAACACTCTTGGAATCTTGGACACGCGACAAATAAAAATTATTGGCTTGCGAATTCACTTTCTCCCAAAAAGTGAAACATGAAACAGATCTTATCGTGTACAGGCTGGTAAAAAAAGTGTACGGTTGACGCATTAGAGTTTCGTACGAAAAGGCAAGCACTCAGAGCGATAGGTAAAATATTGTAACGGAGTGTACCGTTTCACAGTAAACTTGCGAGGAATGTATCATCTCTATCGGTCCGAATGCTGGTCTTCCTGCACAAACAGCGCAGTCATCCGACTACTATGATGACTAATTTATTTAGGCACAAGCGGTGGGAGCGGTCGCTCAGGCCCCACAAGTCAGGGGGCCCCGCAGAGGACCCTTGTCCAGGATCGCAGTGGACATGCGACAAATAAAGATTATTGCCATGGGAACTCACTTTGTCGGGGCATTCAGAGTGATAGGTAAATTTTTGTAACGGAATATACAGTTTGGCAGCAGTCCTGCAAGGAATGTATCATCTCTGTCACTCCGAATGCCTTGCCTTCAATGCCTTCTAGCCAACTCTACGCGGTCGTCCGACTTACATTCGGCGAAGGGGAACTGTACCATGCTTTCGAATGAGTGAAATTCCTTAATGTCATTTGTCAATTGACAACACTTCCCAATATGTTGAAACAACTTAAAAAAAATCTTAACATATTGTAATACATACCTGTGAAAGGTTATGACCTTAAAATATTTCCCTTTTGTTCGGTTTTTACAACCTAGAACGCTACAATTCGGCATTATAAAGTCTTTTAAATTGTCTTTATTACATTTAAGCAAATAAGCAATAATTTACGCAAAAACTTGAAAGTATTATTGATAAATTTGATGCTTCTAAAAGCATAATAGTCGTTCATCAACAAAACTCACTTTATTAAAACACGTTTGTGTTCATTTTGTATTTTATTTATGTTAATTTATTTTGTTTAATTAATATTTTACTTTAAGTTATATTTTGAATGCAAATCCATATAGAAAGAATTATCACCCCAGCTGGAAATCGAACCCTGGGCCTTCCACCTTCTGAGCGATATCTCTAAACTTCTGAGCTACTGTGTCGACTACCAGCATATAAAGTTATTATTACTATATAAAGTTATTACAAAAATTGTTATTGAATTAACGTAAAATTGATTTAACAATATATCCTTCTGATGGCTTTAATCCATACATTTACAATAACCGGTCTATTACATGGAAATCTAAAAATATTTTGGGAATTTATTATTTCAAATTACATTCAAATGAAGCACTAGGTATTCAATGTATTTGTAAAATTGAGGTTATGATTTACTTACATTAACAAAAAAACAGCGGCGGAACAAGACGACGTATAAAATACATTTAAAAACGTGTCTATGACATTTAAAAAATTGAAGACACCAAAAAAGCTACTACTATTAATTTAAATCATTGTCAGATTTAGTATTAATTTTATAAATAAACGATTATTACATTGAGTTATACGCATTTCTTAATTTTAACACTTGTTTTCCACAAACTATGGGTAATTGTCTACTTTTGACAATCCAGCATACCAATCTCAAATCATATTCTAGGTTAAATATTCTTACTAGCTTTTGGTGTTTTATTTCGTTTTTGTGGTCGTAGATAAAGTATAGTGTGTAACACGTACAAAAACGGCAATTTCACACTCGTGTGACTGCGGTATGAGACGAGTCGGATTATTTAAAAAATCTTGGGAAGGAGATTTCCTCCATCCTCCCCAACTCCCGGGAATTCGCTCCTGATATTAATAATTATATGTACATACTTTTTTACTTTTTAATAAAAAAATAAAAGGTACATAAATTGTAGCAATTGATTTATACTATGGGGCCCCAAAAATTTGTAAGGCCCCTTAAGTGTTAAATCCGCCACTGTTAACATGACAACTTTGCAACAATTTGTTGCCTTTACTTAGAGTTCACGTAGTTTCGAAACATCACAATGACTCATCAAGATCTGCGCGAACGTCACCTGCGAGTACAGTGGCGGCGCGTATGTTGTTCATTAAAAGGGGTTAAAATATGTGCACATAAAATGTTATGAAAATCTCAAAGTACACTTTATAATCTTTAAATAACCACTTTCAATTGAAGGGGTTGGAGCTTAAATCAACTCACCTAAGTAGCAAAAAGATAATTGTGAGATATAAGCACACGCAACAAGACAGAATGGAAATATACCGACGCTACTGCATTAAGAAAGATATGCGCGTGCGACGGAATTTCGAACGCTCATACGTATTTCGGTTTCTGCGCATTGTGCTGTTTCGAAACAACTAATAACCACAGCTTAAAAGCCACTTTTAATAAGTACGTTTATCTTTTTGAAGAAGAAACATACATGCAAATGTGAAAAAATACAAACTGTTTTATGCATAAACTTCATTTAAAAATCATTAATTTCAAAATCTTCGGCTCACAGTTTACTCCCGCCACCTCTAGAGGCGCACGTATACGTTTTTAAAAGTGGTTTCTTAGTCTATAGTGGCTAAACACTTTAAAAATGTGCTAAGTTCATCACTTTATTCTGATGCATCAATTCCCATACTTGCGACTTTCTTGTTCCATTTATCTTTCTACTTCCGGTTTTCTTTAGCCAATTTTTAATCCCCGCCATGTTTAGATCTTTCACTTCCTGCAATCATTTTTCTCTGTGTTCTGCCACAGTGGTCCTAAATTGAAAATTTGTGGGTTTAGAAATGGTAAAAAAGTACTTATTTTTAAATATTTTTTATGAAAGACAAATAATTTTTTATTATTACACTTTTTTCTAGCAGATATTTTGGCAATATTTTTGCTTTTATTGCTAATTTTTTTTCAAAAAGTTTACAACTGCTCAATATACGGATTTTAGATTCTTGTAAATTGATTATTCAGGTATTCCACGCTATTCTCATGCCAATGGATTGCATGCGGAAATTATAGGAACAATGACATTTTAAGTTAATTTGTTTTGTAACCTTTACGTGATTCCATGTACCTACCTATTGTAGTCTGTAATTATCATTTTTTAACAAAGAAATTTGTTTAAAATCTACTCTATTATACAACGTCCATTTAAAATAAAACACTATTAATTATGTTACAATCAGTATTTTTTACAAATAGTACCTACACATAAAACTAGTATTATAATGTCGAGATAAGACATAACACTTCTAGCCATAGTTCCACATTCAGATAATTATACATCCGCTGATAATGACGTCATAATAGTGATATTGATGTAAAGGCGAGATAGAAAATAATGCAGCAGGTAGACAAAAACTAATTAGTCTTTTTTATTGTTTCCAGCCTTACTTTGTGGAACTCCATAATCATGAAATAAGATTAATAAAAAGTGTCACAGTTTTTATTAAATTATAACCTGACAATATTGTTTCGACAGCTAAGCTGTCATTATCAAAGGTAATATGAATATAAACAAACACGTCGCTAAAGTAAATACAAAAAATAGGTAACTAGATAAAAAGTTAAAAATAATCAGAATTAAATATCGAACACTTCCAGTAATGGAGATTAACTGAGCTGAATCTGTTCATTCATTAAAGGTACCCTGGGTTTGTGTTTGTGTAGAAATAAACATCCTGAAAAATCTAATGATGCCAAACACCTTTTAGAACAAAATCACACAATGACTTTTCAAAATAAATGAAAATCTGGTCCACTAAGCTTTAGAAACTACAAAAATATTAGTCTTTGAAACTGTGAAATTCAGTAATTTTGAAATGTGGTGTATCTGATCGATATATGATTTAAGTTTTTGTTCTAGTATTACTTTTATATTTTTTGCAATTTTCTTACAATAAGAACAGAGTAACTAAATTTGTCTTGATGCTTTCCTCTTTACATTGAAAAATAATGCACCTACTTATGTCGCTGTCTCCGCTACTCCTAGTTTCATGTATAGTCCCTCACTTAATGATTGGAGAGATCAAGATATTTCTGTACATGTTAAGGATAAATGAAACAGGTATATTAAACAAGAGATACGAAATTTTATTATTCAGCCTTATAAATTAATTATAACAAAAACAAGATTTATACGTAAATACATTAAACAATGATTTTTTTGAAATTTTTTATAGCCTCTTTGAAATCACTCATACAACTACATATTCACATTTACATCAGGTGATTAAAAGCAATTCATCAGGGTAACCTATGCTTAATGCCAGATTTATATAAATGGAGGACAATTTAAACGTCCTATGAGACACATAATATATTAGTAACTTGTAATATAACAATTATTCTACCGCATAACTAGTTTTAATAAAATCCTGCTACAGCAAAGGCCAATCAGACTGTCCATGTTATTTTCTGTATTATCGACACTTTTTTTGTTTAAGAATTAATCTACAACATGCATTCGTTGTAAGTCCATTGCAAACTCTGATGCATTTTGTTAAATCACCCTTTATATGATCTTATAATGAAATATTAATTTTTGTATGTAATTTCAAGTATGTAATTTAATGCATTGGGCAACATTTTGAATCTTTGCCTTGCACTAAAAAATACCCACCACATGGCCTTAATTCAACTTATTATTTTTCGACAATTAATATATCATAGAAATAATTTAATTAAATAGTATTAACTCCAAATTCACTTTATTAAATAAAGAGCTGCATATAAAATATTAAAATCTTCATCGTATTTATTTTTCTTTCATTAAAACTATATACATTAATATTTATTACACTATAACGCCTATAAATTAATCCCAATCATAATCATCACCCCATCCTTCTTCATGTTTTTCCGACTCAGCAACACCTAAATTCAGCTTCTTTGGTTGCCGCATTTCTAGATTATTTAAATTAATATTAGTATCATTTTCATTATCTGTAACTGAAAATAAATATTTTGTAGATGCCTGTATAACCGGCTCCATATCTTGAAAAAAATCAAATTCATCTAATTTTATAGAAGTAGAGACAATTTGATTTTTTATATCCAGCTCAGAAATGTCGGGTAACAACTTTTTCTTGTGTTGCAAAAAATTATTACTATTTAATAATTGTAATGCGGACGTATTTGTTGTTTGAGCTGATTCTACTGGTCTTTCATCTGTTGGTTCTCTATTTGTCAAAGTTAATACACTTAAATTGCTTTCAAGAGCTGACTCTTCTGTAGTACCATCAGATGTTGAATTTACACTTGGAATTAAATTCTCAGTTCCATTTGTATTGTTACTGTTACTGCTTAAAGTAGTATTGTTTCCCTCATTAATATCCCAATCCTCCCAATTATCAAGATCATCTTCAACAGATTGCTCTACATCCTCTGTAGAAGTTTCACCTTCCTCACCGTCAGGGCTTGGTCTTTCAGGTAATTCTAAATCGTGATTGATTTCAATGACTGAACTAGTCGTACTGTCTGTTACTAAAGTAACTGGCGAAGAATTACTATCAAAATGTGTAGGATCATGACTTCTTCTAGAATTTCGCCTACTTCTTTTTATTGGGTGTGGGATAGGTCGTCCGTCATTAAATAATTTTGCACGTTTTCCTCCAATAACTGTAGCCGCCCCAAGAATTGGAATCATGTCGGCCAATGCCCTTAATGTTACTGCTACTAAATGGTCGTTTGTGTCCTTTATTCCTACAAGCAACTAGAAAAAAAGTTTTTTATTGTGAAATATTTTTAGGAATAATCTTAATATATCAGCATTGTTCTAACTAAATCATTTGTTGTCCTGTTTAAGCTCATAATAAATTATGAGAAAATAAAGAAATATCTTGAAAATAGTACATTGCAATTTTATTGCTTTATGGTTCGTAATACTTGAAGTTTCATTTAAAAATCGAAAACATAACATCATTATTCTTACTTACTTCAGGTAGAATCTGAGTTTGCAGCTCATCAACAGAAAAACAATTCATATAATGAACAAAATGATCTAACAACAATAGTCGTATTTGTGCATCTCGCACACAAAATATTTGAAGCAGTCTTGGTATTATAAATTGTTTAAAATTATCAGTAGAAAATAAGCCATTTATATCTTCAGCAGGACCTAAAATCACAAGATACAATCGGGTCTAGAATATTTTGTAATAATTACTTTGTCGTGGACATAAAACAAATGGTATTAAGTCTTGCTGAGCAGTTTTATCCAACAGAACCATTCTTGATAACAATAATCCACCTAACTGATTAGCTACCACATGCTCATTAAATGTCCTTAATTTATCAGCTAGAGAAGAAAAGAATACAACTTTTTCTTCATCTACCTTCAATGGTAATTCCGTAAGAAATGAATAAACAGTAATGAAATCGTGTGTAAAAAATTCGTGGTTTAATAGAGAAGATAACTTGGGCCTTGAGGAAATATCTTGATGTTGTAATTCATTTTTACAGAAATCTCGAAAACTACTTATTGAAGAAATATCATCTAATAAAAAATTTAATAAACACTTTAAATTACTTTAGATACTTTAATCTTACCATCGGTCCGGTTCTGTAAGACTTCATTAACTAATACGCCAAAAGCATAACAATCTATCGCATGCGGCCTATCACGTTTATCATTAGTTTTGCTTTCATTTACATCTACTGCTTTATCGTACCGATGAGCTCTAGTTTTACACAGATATTCTTCCGTTAAATCTATAAACCTACATAAATATTCCATCCCACCAAGACGCCAGTTTCCATCTTTTGTAACGTAGATTGATGCAATACAAACATTATTATGTGATACGAAAGCCTTCTCATGTAAAAAACATAAAGCTTTAAGAATTGAATGTAGCCCTACACATATTTGAAGTGTGTTTTGGGATGGCAACACTAAAGATAATGGTTTTACATCTTCTACTGCTAAATAGAACTTGGATCCTTTATGCCATGAAGAAATATATTTTAAAATGCAAGGATGACGGTAAACCATTAAATTCTAAGAAATAATGACATTAGGAACTTTCAACTTTAATGGTAAATAGATTATATTTTGGTACCTTTGTGGCTTTTTCCAATGGTGTTTGAGATAACCATAATGAACCACTAACTAATGGTTCACCAATGAACACAGATACTGAATTACCTAAGTTTATAGTGGCCGAATGATGTGTCCAAAAGTCTGTAACTTCTATAGCCTTTTCATCTAATTCTAATCCAGACAAATTGGATTGTTCATTTCCCATAGTATAATAAAAATAAACGTCTATTTTGTTGTGGCTATTTACATGCAACTTATACCATTAAAGTTTATTTATACAATATTATTGAAATAATAACCTTAAATTATAATCACAGACTTTTCTCAAAAATAACATCAAAGAAAAAACCTGTCAAAACTATTTCTCATTTCATCTAAATATCATTGTATACAAATATTCCCATTGTATGGGTCATTCTCATAAAATGGTTTTTTTTCTCGTAGACGGAGAGCCAGAAACGTATTTCGAGTTGTCATTTCAACAGTCGTGAAAATTTGGGTACTAAATCTTATATACCTGCTGAACACTAAAAGTCGATTCTGGCAGCCCCCTGCGGCCGGGATACTACCCCAAAATTACTAAGAAGGTGAGAAATAAGATTCAATTTATTTAAAGTAACAGTCATGAAATTTCAGGAGGTTACTTTCGATACTATTCTTTATTTATAACAAATATTGCCAGAACATTTCCTCCCCTTCTAAATGTTGCCAGAACGCTGTAAATGTTGATTTAAAAAAGTGTCATTTTTGTTATTTTAAAAGTCTTGAAATTTTGCCACAATAAATAAAGTAGGTATATGTAGGTTTTTTCACTACTAGCTTTAAAACATACTATTATCTAGTCTGTTGTCACCTTGTGAAGTTAGCCTTCTTGCCTAGTGGTAAATAATTTTTTATTATTGACTACTAGTCAATAATCCAGATTTTAGTGTAACACGGGGCAAAAATTCATCCCATTATACACTGGCATCCAGGAAAAAATCCGTGATCGCGATAGTACGTTTTTTATGTGAGAAGAATAAAAGGAATAAAAGTACTAGTAGTGAAAAATAGTATATTATATACCAAGGTTGTGAAGAGTTTTTTCTAGAGCCGAGCATTATTAGATCCCGAGATGCGCAGCATCGAGGGATATAAGATGAGAGGCTCTAGAAAACACTTCACAACCGTGGTGTATATATAATTTTTTTCACTACTAGTACTTTTATTTCTTTTATTCTTCTCACATAAAAAACGTACTATCGCGATCACGGATTTTTTCCTGGATGCCAGTGTATAATGGGATGAATTTTTGCCCCGTGTTACACTAAAATCTGGATTATTGACTAGTAGTCAATAATAAAAAATTATTTACCACTAGGCAAGAAGGCTAACTTCACAAGGTGACAACAGACTAGATAATAGTATGTTTTAAAGCTAGTAGTGAAAAAAATTATATATACACCACGGTTGTGAAGTGTCTTCTAGAGCCTCTCATCTTATATCCCTCGATGCTGCGCATCTCGGGATCTAATAATGCTCGGCTCTAGAAAAAACTCTTCACAACCTTGGTATATAATATACTATTACATGTTAGTGCGAACGAGACAGTTATATAGCGGCCTGCGGGTTAGAGAGAGAATCTTATTTCTCACCCTCTTTGTAATTTTGGGGTAGTATAACCCGGCCGCAGGGGGCTGCCAGAATTGACTTTTAGTGTTCAGCAGGTATATAAGATTTAGTACCCAAATTTTCACGACTGTTGAAATGACAACTCGAAATACGTTGCTGGCTCTTGGTCTATCGTCTTTGATAGAATTTCATGCATATTTGGCTTTTTTTACGTGAAAAACTATTTTCAACTGCCTAGGCTTCTT
Source organism: Agrypnus murinus (assembly GCA_929113105.1). Classification (NCBI taxonomy): domain Eukaryota; kingdom Metazoa; phylum Arthropoda; class Insecta; order Coleoptera; family Elateridae; genus Agrypnus; species Agrypnus murinus. The sequence continues at coordinate 17,106,725 of OV816024.1, read as the reverse complement.
CTATTATATTAATTACCTGTAATTTTCAATATTTTTACAGGAACACATATTTATAGTTACAAAATATAACCAAATATCATATCTGTCCCCTATTCTTATATGATTATTTGACTTTGTCGTCTTCAAATAAACATAATCTTTGTCCTTCGGGAAGGATTCAAAAGGATGTTTTATAAACTAGAAAATATTTAAATAATTTCTTTTCTACATAAGATTTAGTTACATATTCACTGCTGACAGAGCCCCTAAAGGTTATCGTCATATCTGTCCCCGGCTCCTCGAGTCCCCCGGTACTTTTTAAAACATATGTCTAGTAGATCAAGTTATCCTTCAACTGTACAGGCTAACAACTGTTTCGCGACAGTGGTGAAATATGGACGCCAGTAAGTAATGATTTCTACTAATTGCTTAATTATTTATTTCTCTTTAGAAGAAGATTGTATTGGATAATTTTATTGCGTATAATCTGTTCCTGAGATTTATCAATGTTTCAGCTATGTTCCTACTTATGACTTAACCTTAACAGAGAATTATGTTAGAATAGAACATACGTACTTTGACGCGAACACATTAATTTGAAAATATAAACCAAAACATCATTTCTGTCCTCGTCATATCTGTCCCCTATTGAAATAATTTGAAAGGGCCAGATATGACGGTCTGGGAGAGAAATGATGAAAAAGGCGTATAGTCACGTTGTTTGCGCTCTTTTAAGTCGTTTTCATGTTATGTCTTAGATAATTAATTTTGGGCTTGGAAAATTAAAAAATTATGCATTCAATTAGCAATTTTCACTTTGTTCTGGTTTGTGTAGAAAAATTGATGGGTTTGAAAGCTAAATTGCAAAAAGTCCGAGAAGAGGCTTTAGCTTTACGTAGAGTGGAAAGCGACAAGTAAACTCAAAAGCAACAAAATATTAGAAACAGCAAGCGCCTGGAGAGATACAAACTTCATATTAAAGAAACAAATAAACTTTTGGAAACATGTACGCTAAACACCAGACAATTACCACCATTAGTGTGTAATTCCCCAACCATTTTTCAATATGAACGACAACCAAATATTGGTCAGGTCACAACTCCAAAACAAGATATTTTCAAGAAAAAACGTATGCCAATAAAGAAGAAGATTCTGATTGTGGTAAAACAGTTGAGGCAAACGAAAATATGAGAGTGAAAATAAAAGAAGCAAAGGGCTAAGTTGGCTGAAGAAAATTAGAAAAAAGATCAGGAACGCTTGGAAGTAAAAGACATTGACAAGAATGGAATAAAAAAGCAAAATAGGTACCACTAGTGATAGTGTTTTATTTATCAGATTATCTAGTGTTTAACTGAATAAAGAAAATTGTGTTTTGCCCAAGAGCTTTTTTTAAAATTAGATCATATCTGTCCCTTACTTAAATCATAAGTGTTTCCATAAATCATATCTGTCTCTGACAACTTTATGGTCTTGGTCCTTTTGTCTGTCATCAGGTAAGACTTAAAATAAGGAAATTAGGTGTTTATTTTCCATGTATATTTTTAATGAAAATATGATTTGGTGATTACTTTGATACCTTAAGCCACAAAGTTCCTGAGAAGTAAATGGCATTAGAATACATAAACGGTAAATAAACAGAGAGATAGCCAACGACGACAGAAATGATGATTTTATGAACTTTGTCTTCTTTTGGACCAAAAACTATGTGTTCCAATATTTTGTTGGCTGTGCCAGTGTCTTCACCGTCTTATTGACCATAAATGAAAAATAAATATTTTTTTATTATTTTTTATTCTCGAATTAGACCATTTTTGAGAATGACCCATATAATTTCCTTAACTCGCTTATTATGTCCATTCCTTTGAAACGCGCATATGTCAAACTCATTTTCTGACTTAAATTCGATTTTTTTAAGGTTAATGCAGTACTTTAAATGGCCATTAAAATATTTGATTAGGCCTAACTATTTTTGGTAAAAAACAGTGCTTATCTATAGAAACATTTTTATAATTTCACAAAAGTATTGTTTTTGGACATACGGTGTTTCTAAAATGACCGATTCAATTATGTTATTAGGTAGAGTCACTACATCTAGTCACCCAGGTTGCGCTGATCGATCAGAAAACCGCAAAACGCCGCTATGTTGGAGCAGAGAAGGATGATTTTTTAATAATGGACAAATTAAAATCACGTTTTACGTATTTGACATATTAGAGGTTTGATCTTTCAGAATAAGAAATAGTATATTGAAACACGAGTTTTGTAAAACTCTTATTTCGACACGAGTCCAGTTTGCAGCACGACTGCCGTAGGCAGGAGTGCCTGTAAAGGACGAGTGCTCAGAAGTTTTACAAAACGAATTTTTCATGTTATTTTTCCTAATTTGCAAATAAAATAGCTTTTTAATACAAATAAAATCAATTTTGCTAATTTAGGGAATTTTGCAACGGTTGGTGACACTTTTATTTCAAAGCCACCATTTAAAACAAAATTTTAAATTTGAATCAAGTAGACTCACTATAAATGTCATTTTTTGCAAGTTAAATTCGTTGAAGTGCAAAATTAGTTAGAAGATGAATTCAGAAATTTCTTGCACCCCACCAGAAATACGGCAAATTGCAGAAAATAGTATGCTAAATTTATTGCCCGTGAAATCTCATGGCAAATATAAAAAACAATTTCAACATTTTCAAAAATGGTGTGCCGAGAATGGGATACATGGGATATCAGAAAATGTTCTGTTAGCATACTTCAATATGCAACGAGACAAATATAAACCATCTACGTTATGGAGCAGGTATTCAATGCTGCGAACATGCCTGAATGTCCATAAAAATGTGGATATTTCCACTTATAAAAAACTTCAAGTCCTATTAAAACGCTCTTCACAGGGATATGTCCCTAAAAAATCAAAAATTCTTGAGGAGAATGATATAAAAAGATTCATAGCGGAAGCCGATAATAGAAAATACCTGGCTATGATGGTAGGTTTCAAATTTTGCTTTTCAAGTGTCACTATAGGTTTACATTGTAGGTTATCCTTATAATGGGGTACAACGGCGCCTGTAGGCGAGATGAACTTACAAATATGTCCCTGAATGATCTAGATTTTAAATCAGATTCCATTCTCGTAAATATACCTAAAACAAAAAACTATGTTCCTAGGATGTTTGCCATAACAGACAAAAACTGGATCAAATTGATTAAAAAGTATAACAGTCTCCGTCCTAAGACTGTTAAACATGACCGCTTCTTTTTAACCTACCGCAACGGTTTATGTATTAATAGTCCCATTGGTATTAATACCATGGGAAAGATTCCGAAAGAAATTGCTACCTTTCTTCAGCTCCCAGATCCTCACCTATTCACAGGCCATTGCTTTCGGAGATCGAGTGCTACGCATGTAGCAAACAGTGGCGGTGATCTTTTGACGATTAAACGCTTTGGAGGATGGAAAAGCTCAGCAGTTGCTGAGGGTTATGTTGATTCATCTTTAAGCAACAAAATTGAAGTTTCAAAAATGTTTGTCCAGGAAACAAACGTTGAACTCCCTGGCTGTTCCACGATCACTAATTCAAATAACTCTGAAACAGTATTACAGAGAGCACTCCAGCACAAAACGGCCAAGTCACTGTTGGGGGGAATAATACCCATGAAGAGAATGTTTCCTCAACTCACGGTATAATTATCAACTCCACTGATAGTTCTACTGTCAACATAAATGTTTATAATAATTGTACTTTTGCAAATAGTAATTAAAACTTAAATTCAATGATTCCAACGATTTCTCTGTTGACTGGCTTGCAGCCATAACCTGTAACCACAAACTCATACTGACATCTGACATCCTGTACAATTTATGTCAGTATGTTACCAACCGCAAAAAAGTCCCTAGATTTCGGGTTTGGGAATGGTTCATTTCCACACCCAAAATGGATGCGGAAATAGCTTTGTTAACACAGCAAATTAGGAAAAACCTTTTAAAGTAAACGTGGATTTGATTAAATGCAATACAGATACAAAAATGAACAATTTCGTGCTTCTTTTGCCCCAATATGGCGGCGTTTTGCGATACTCTTGTCACAGTATAATATAATACAGTAGTTTCACTCCCTGGTTTTTTTGTCACATAATTTCTACGCGCATAATCGACTCCGGGCGAGCAGCGCAGTAAATTCTAACCTCTAAATCGTAATGTTAAAGTGTTAACACCACGTGTTTAAATGCGATCGGTTTCCACAGTGTGCTAAGTTTTCACCAAGATAAAAAATAGAGAAATGCCACGATACAAGTTTTAATTAGTTTATTAATATATTAATTAAAGTGTTTTCTGCTGTATAATTTGTATGTAAAAAATTAAAAACTTATAAGCAAAATAAAATATATTAATGCAATTATCTACTTTTTATTAGTAAATGTATATTTGTATTCTTACAGTGAATTTTCAAGATAAAAATATAATCCTGGAGTACAGAGCTTTGCTCAAAGCTAATTCACACTGTATAAAAGGTATCACCTATGAATTTTATAAGATTCAAGATTTCTCCAAGGAACGCAGAAGGACAAATAAACAGTTTGAAGCTCTGTAGTTCTAAAAATACTAAATGTTTTAAATATCTGTTTCTCATGTTAGTAATTTAAACATTGAATGTTTGCTTTAGGGTATATTTTATCTAAATAGAGAGCAATTTATGGTATCATTTCAGGTTATATCTTATGTTTGTCGTCCAGTAACTTGATACTTTTGGATTACCCTATTATGTTTATTATGATTATTCTTTCTACAAGAATTAAAGAAACAAGAAATTTAAATTTTGAAAACTCCACGTCATTAAATTATTTCTCAGCATTTTTTTTTGTTGGTTTATAACGGAACTTTTGGAAGGGCCGTACAAAAACCATCACTAAAGAGGTTAGATATTCAAATATCCCGCTACAACAATTTGAAATTGCCGCTAGAAAATAAGCGGGCATATCGACTCCTGGGTAGTTGCGCCAAAACACGACGGCGACACAAACATCAAAGAGACCGACACAGAGTGAAACTACTGTATTATATTATACTGTGCTCTTGTCGACCAGCGCGGACTAGGTGCATAGGCACCCGCAGAGAATTTGTCCAGGGGAGGGCAAGCATAGAATGAACGGCATACTAGGGGGGCAAACTTAGAATAAATGACATACTAACGGGGGCAAAAAAGCGGCATATTCTATAAAATTTTTAATAAAATTTAAATTTTCAACTGCCAGGGGACAAGTGTCCCTCCTTGCCCCCCTTCCGAGCGCCTATACCTAGGTGACTAGATGTAGTGATAGTGACTATTATTAGGCTATTTTAAGTGGCATCTGTTAAATTATGGCACCACTTACGATATTCAAGATTCTTACTGATTTTTTGTTTTGGTAACACTTAGCCTATGATAGAATTATAGAATTTTCTAGAACGACAACCACAAAAATATGTTTTTATATTTGCGTGTCCTAATGGCTTCATTAGGACACGCATTTTGCGTGTCTTAATGAAATTTTTTAGAATACTGGAAACAGTAACATTTTATTTTTTAAAGTTGATATCACTGTTAGACAGCTGTTCTTAGAATGTCAAACTTATGTTATTTACGCAGTGAACTCTTATAACTGGAATGCAACGCTTGCGAAACTAGTATTGCAGGCTACATAAATGCCTGCACTTCCGCTTGCGGCTCGTTTTCTAAAGGACGAGTGCAATAATGACTTATGAAACCAGTTTGTTTATGCTATTTTTTTCTATTTTGCGTCTTTTATTACCTTTTTAAATAAGAAAAATCGCAATTTCCAAATTTAGGGATTTTTGTGGTAGTTGACAACACTGATGTGACATTTGAAAATTCATTGACTGACACAGAAAATTGAGTAAAGTTTTTGTCAATTCTTTGTTTTTTTTTTCAATTATTTTTACAATGCTGCCAACTTTGGAAAAGTTGGGCTATTAAAGCACTCAAACGAGCTAATAACGCACTGTTTTGGGTGCTTTAACAGCTTTATTATAGACGCAAAATAGAAAAAATCAATTTAATACCTTCAAATTAGGACATTAACCCACTTACCATGCTTGCTGTAAAAAATAGTTAGGTATTTACGCAATAATGCAGTAAAGTGGTAACTTTAATAAAAATATTTTGTTTGACTTACATTTGATTGAGTTTTAAATTCATCATCTAAGTAAAAAAAATTAATCCTCTCACCATCTTATATTATTATAAAAAATATCTTTTACAGGTAAATTATTTATAATCTGAAGAAGAAACTTGTTTTTTAAAATGATCATAATTATTATTATTATTACTATTATAATGTTTTACCATTAATGGTATTTTTATTTTAGTACATTAAAAAACTACGACTATAAAAAGATTTCTCAACTAAATTATAATTTAGAAAACAATAAGTATATATTTCTTAATATATTATTATTATTACGGTTACCCTAGGTTTACTTATTTTTTAAATAATCATAACCCTTATTAACTGTACAACAATAAAGAAAATCAAATTTAAAAAAGATTTTTAACCCACTGTAGACCACTAGTGGAATATACTGGATCACATGTTCCACAATTGATCAACATACGATGAAGTAAGAAATCATTTGAAAGTTTAAAAGTTTTATTTCAAAACATAAACATAACTGATAACATAAATGATCAAATGATCGTGGGTTCTAGTCCCACTTAGGGCGGTGAGATTTTTCTAGTTGGAAAATTCTGCCACCTCAAGAATAAAGAGAAATAAAAAAAATAAAGACTCAAATTATATAAAATATAATAATAGACTCAAATAACTATAATTAAAAAAATATACATTTTACTTATTTAAAATTTAAATATTTAATACAGTAGAAACTGCCTAAAGTGACCACCTTTAGAACTGACCCAAAATGGTCAATTTAAGCAAGTGGTCACTTCGTAAAAGTGTGAATTTTTTATACACAACAATTTTTATTTTCATGCGATATTCATTACATAGGTAGGTATTTTGAGTTTTTGTGCTTATAGTAAATGCTAAAAAATGTATATGTACAATATATATATTTATTCAACAGAGCACTTACCCTACTTATTACATGCGATAGATATGTCTTATGTACATACTACTTATAGGTACATATTTATTTAAAAATCATGTAACGTAGATTGTCTCAAGATCATATGTTTAGCACAGATTAGTTAATTAATATTATTTTTAGCATGATACAGTTCTGTTAGAATTCCAGGGCAGTTCTGAATAGTAAAATGTTTCGCTGTTTTTCTTTCACTGTGGTTTTCTAAAAACTAACACCTTTTGTTTTTCTTTGTAAACTTTTTTGAAGTCATCTTGATCACACTAATTAACATAAGGGTTTCAATCAATAGATGAAACAACACTGATTTTATAAAACAATTTTAAAACTATCCAAGGGTTACTAATGTGAAAGTTTGCAGGTAATGCATTTCTCAGAAGCAGAAATAAAGTCTTAAAACTTGGAAATACCTGAACCCAACTGGTCACAATTAAGGGATTAGATGCATTCTTAGAAATTCTTTGAATGCAATTTATATGTACATGCCTATTTAAACTTTTAGAACATTAGTTATAGCTGTAAGTAAAGTAATCCCTTGACTAATGGTCACATTACACAAACATTTTTAAACAAATATTTGAGGCAAATGTGGTCGATGGTCATAAAAGACAAGTGGTCAGTTTATACAGTATAAATTACATTAAAGTAATGGGATTTTTTCAGGGACTGAGAAAAAGTGGTCAATATGACCAGAGGGTCAGTTTAAACAAGTGGTCAGATTTACAGATTTCACTGTATTTAAATTATTTATTAATCAATAATACTATTATTAAATAATAATATAATACGATTACTTTAATAGTTTAAGTAGCAAATTATAATGTTACAACATTACCCACTGTGCCCCATAAAATTCAACCCATAGTGGACTACTTGACCATTTTGTAAACAAACTAATTGAACATAGCTGTTGAGTCTTCTGGTGCTTTTTTTGCTAACCATTAACTCAGCAGCTGAACAATTTGTGAACTGTAATTTTCTGGTTCAGTTTTTTATTTTTATGTAAACTAACATGGTTTTATAATTATGTAGGTACATTTAATTATTTTATCTACGACTGCTTGGATAAGTCATTATTACGCCACCCATTGACAGCAATTTTCGTTAGATAATGTTAAAGATTACCACACTGATTTCATTACGTAACGCTTTTTTATTTATAAGAAATACACAAATATAATGTAAACAAACAACAATACCAACGAACAACTACTTATTATAAACATTAATAACAAGATTTTTGCATTTTCTTAGCACAATACCACCCGCATCTGCCTCTACTGCATCTTGTGTTATCTCTCAAGATTCAACGTTGCAGTCATTACTCCTTGAAAGCTGCTGTTCTCCTAGGATCTTAACTGCTACCTGCTTTTTATTTTCTAATGAAGAATCGATGTATCCCTCGGCAACCGTGTTCGACTTCCATCCTCCATGTCTTTTGACCGTCAAGAGATCTGCGCCATTGTTCGCTAATAAAGAAGCTGATGATCGTCGGAAGCAGTGTCCCGTGTATTCTTCCGGATTTGATAATTTTAAGAACAACGCGATCTTTTTTGGAATACCTCCAAAAGTGTTTATACCTACAGGCTGTTTTATACAGATTCCTTTCCTATATCCAATAAAAAATCGACGGTGGTCAACGTGGCGGGGACGTAATTTCAAATATTTGCGAATTATTTCGACCATATTTGTCCCTTCGTCGTTACCGGAAGTAACAAAAAATTCTCGCGAGACTTTGGTTTTCGTGTAAGGAATTTGTACATGAAAAACCTGCCCTTCATCCTTGACATTTTCAAGAAGCAGATAGGTAAGTTCCTCTTTCCTGCAGGCTCCAGCAATCCCAATAATAAGGGCAACCTGAAAATAAGTGCATTTAACTTTATAAAGCGGTTCTCAAGATATTTTGAACATTCTTACTTTACTCAGCAAAAAGGTTTCATAATCAGCTTCCTTCAAGAACCTTGCAATCTCTTCTTTGGAAAACACTTTCGATTTTTTCCGCTTATACCCATCTGCCTTTTGTTTCAAAAACGCAATCAACTGATTATGCTTGCTAATGTCAACATATTTTTTTCGCAGATATCGTTGCTCGTAACATAGAATAGTAATCCCAAAGACTTGATGACTTATACATCTTCGATAGTTCTTCAAAATACGCTAATAATACTTTCTCGTTTGTATTGTTTTTCACACCCTTTTGGTTGCACCACCGAATAAAGCGTTCATAAACTTGTTCGTATTTTCGTTTCGACTTTTCTGGCAGTAACAATGAAACTGCACTAGTTGCAGCGTTTTCAATGTCTGAGGGCAAGTCTTCGGAATCACTCATGTTTCTTTTTTTTTGGTTAAACTGATATTATTCACACCACGGAATAACAAACTGAAAAATTACATCGTTTTTGACACAACAAAATTGGTTGTCCTGGTAATGAGCAAATGTTTTCTATCTTAGCATTTTGATTTTGAATGAGAATTATTGGAGCAAAATATTTTTTTGTACTTTGCGTTTATATCAAGGCTCATTCAGAACCGAAAGTAGTGCTGAACTAGCTCATTTGAGTTTCGAATTAGAACTAGTGTAATTTAGTTTTTTGAGGTTGTCAGTCATGAACCATGACAAATGAAATGTCATTGAAATCATTGTTAAATTAAAATTTGAATTTTCAAATGTCAAAATTTGACATTTATCGATTGTTGGTACCAACCACGCTAAAATTCCCCAAATTTTAAAAGTGCGAATTTTTATTTTAAAACGGATAAAATTAGTAAAAAAGAGGTGCAAAGTACAAAAAATAGTATAAAGAACTCGTTTTATAAGACATTTATTGCACGAATGCTTCCCGCTACGCGGTCGTTTTTTAAACTAGCATTCGTGCAATAAATCATGTCGTATAAAACTTGTTCTTTAATATACTATTTAAATTTATTGCAGTCGTAGATAAAGTTTTGTACATCAAATCATGGGATAGAGCATATTACAGCACACGTGTGGTTACAGATGAGACTCGGGCTGACGCCCTCGTCATCTACAATTCCCACACTTGCGTGCTGTAATAATGCTTCTATCCCACTTGTAATGTAAATAACTATTATTACAAATGTCAATAATAACAAAAAAAAACAAAAACTTTTTTATGCCTTCTATTTTGTAAACTGCCCCATACTGATGTCGGATGTGGACATACCGCCACCCTTGAAAGCTCCTACTTTCAATGCTAATTGTGGAGTTCTTCTAAAGGTAATACGTACACTTTACTTGCTGCTCTTTTATAACAGCCTTCCTTCGTTTTAACTGTAACTACTCTCACTAAGCCGTCGTTACCCGCGAATACTTCTTCTATTCTTCCAATTTTATAACAAGTGGAAGGTAGGTTATCTTCCATAATAAGTACAAGGCTGCCTATTTTGGGCTGCAACCCTTCTTCGTATCTCCACTTGGAACGTCGTTGCAAGCTCTGTAGGTAGTCTTTCGCCCATCTTGACCAAAATTGCTGCACTAAAAACTTCATGTGCCTATATTTGTGAACATGGGTGTGCCGATCATCAAGAACTGTAGGTTCAGGTAGAGTCATCAACGATCTTCCAATTAAGAAGTGTCCAGGGGTTAACACTTCAAGATCTTCGGGGTCCTCCGTAAGAGAATACAAAGGCCGCGAATTTAAAATCGACTCTATTTGTACAACGACTGAATAAAAGTCTTCGTAAGACAATTTACTATCATGGTGTGGTGAACGTGGGAGAATAAAGTGCCAAGTAATTATATTATCAAGTAAGAAATCTTTAAATTGTGGATCGTTGACTCGTTTTACAAATTCACTCAGCTCTTTGTTTGCACCAACAAAGTTTTTGGCATTGTTCGAATATACATGTGAACAAAGGCCGCGTCGAAAAATAATTCTTTTGAATGCATTTAAGAAACTGTCAGTAGATAAATCAGACACTACTTCCACGTGTACAGCCTTTACAGATAAACAAATGAAAATGCAAATATAGACCTTTACAAATTTTCTATTGCGTAACTTAGTTTCTTTGATTAAGAAAGGTCCTGCGTAATCTACGCCACATACTACAAATGGTTGAGAAGGTGTTAGCCTATGAGTGGGTAAATTACCCATTTTCTGAATTACTCTCTTGGGTTTCGCACGAAAACAAGTCACGCATTTTCTCAGTATGCTTCTTATGGTGTAACGGTACATTTTCTATCGACATTCAGTACGTGAAATTTTACTTTTATACTGATTAAAAATCCGAGGTTCGGTCCTGTAAGACTGCGCTTTATTTGAACTAGAATTTCGTCATGCAAATATTTCCTATAAAAACATTCCAAGGAAGGATTGTTTTATATTTGATACAATTAAAGAACGTAGCGTCATAAAAAATGATGTTTTTTAGTATTTTGTTTACGTATATTTTAGTGTAATATCAATTACTTCGTGAGAGACTGATAAAAATTGTGGGAAGTACTTGGTCATCAATTTCACAAAAACACTTTTGCTAATATTCCGAGAATACAGGACTCAAAAACAAATTTTTCTTTGTTTTCTATGTGTGTTTGAAATCTAAAACGAGTTCCCGCGTAGTAATTTTGAAACTAATATTTTTTTGTAAGTCTAGACTACACCTGGGTGTCACTCTGTACCAATCTCAGCGTTATTTTTCAAGTACTACTTTCTATTGCTTTAGGTCGAAATTCCTGTAGAACGTCAACCAAAAAGCGTCCTTATGGACCAATAATATGCAGTATCCCGCGGATTAGTAGGGTTGCAGAGGCTGGCATTCTTTGCGCCTCGACAGAGCAGCATGAAAGACACTTGCTTGCTGGCGGCCTGTGCGTTGAGTCAGTGGACTCCCATTTTTGATCTCCGAGCAAAAAAGTCGAAATTATTAAGAAATTTGCGGTTTATCTTTGAGATTAGTTAGTCGACTTTGGGGTCGGTTTATTGTATTATAATTCAGTGTGGATTATTCAGAATTAATGTAATTGTTGAGTACAGTTCCCGTATAGTTTAGTTGTGATTTGCGGTAAAAGTGAACTTGTAAAGTTAATTGAGTTTTGAGAATTTTTGTTTGAGAAGATTAACTAATATCGTCTCGCTAATAATCATTTATAGCTGGTTTATGTGTAACGAACCATTAAAAACGATTACGCTGTTTGCCTGCGTTACAGAAGAAAGTGAAGTTGTTATAAAAATCACTTAATTTGGGTGATAGTTTAAAATTGTGGATTGTCATTTTATCTGGCGATAGTGACAGACAGTTATTTGGTCTAATCCGTCGAGTTTTAAATAAAGGAGATTACAATTACCCCTCGAGAATAAATTTTAACACTAAACATTAACTAAACAAGATTGTTTAAACTGTGTTTAACGAACATTGGTGCTGAAAATTGTATGGATGATTGACTATTGTTATATATTATTTCTTTGGACCTGCTACCATCAAACTGCAATTTAATACCATCAAATCATCGAGAAATAACTACGGTTCTTTACAAGAGACGCCTTTTCCAATTTCTGATTGACCTGTATGATTTGCTTTGTACAGCAAATAAACCAAGGTTTAAGGTATTGTACTTTAAGAATTGTTTATCTTTATTATTTTGAGGTTGAACTATTTTAAATAAGTGAATTTTGTTGTTTTTTACTAGAAGAGAGCTCTCAGTAGTACTGAATTTTAGTTCATTATTAGTAGTGAAAATTAAATTTATAAATCTTCGAAATATTTAATTAGATTTATTTTAGTCTAAAGTGATGGATATTTGTTCGTCAAACTTTTCAAGATTTCTGGTTTAAATTAATTCTTGAGTCTAATCTTATGTTGAAATACTTTTTAGCTAATAAATCCGGATATCCTTCAGATCTTGTTGAACTTTTGGGATAATTAATATTTATTAAAATTCTAATAATAATTATTCTAGACTAATATTCAAATTATCTTTGAAACTGCTAGTCTATCAATTATAACGTAGTAGACTATTATTTACTAAATGCTTAGTTTTAAGTTTAATAAATTCATACTGTTTGTGTGTTTTTTTTATGTGTTTGACTATTATTATTATACCTGTGTTTGAACTATTTTCTGCTTTTATTATTTAATAAATATGTGTTTAGTTTATACTAATGATCTAAACGGAACCATATAATTATGAAAGTTTTGTTCAAATTTTACTTTAAAAATTTTCTAAACATTTCTAAATTTTTATCCAAAAACCTATTATATTTAATTCATTTTCTGATTAATGAATTTAATATCAAATCAGGCTTAATTAAACATCAATATTAAGCTTCATAATCAGATGGCGCCCTTTTAGTGTTTTTATTTGTGTTCTAAACCCTTATCTACTCCTTTTCACAAAATAAGACAACTGTAGAATCAATACCTGCGACCTGAACATTTAAAATTTGTAAGAGAGAGTTTAAATCTCAAGCTGTGGCAATGATTTTGAGCAAATATGATAACGTAAGTATGATAATTTAATAGTTTTTATAGTTTTTTTCGTCGGGAAAAAAGAGGCGTTTCACTGGCGCCCAACCCCGGGGCATTTTTATAGTTGTGTTCTCGTGTAGAAAAAACCTTCGTTTCAATGGTACGTCGACCACTTAAGGGCCAATAATGGTTTCTAATATTGGACAAAATGGTTTGTGTACCAGCGTGTAAATCCTTTAAATGTTGGTGTCTAACTATTAAAGTAGTTATACAGTGTGTAAATAAAGTAAGGAATAAAATTCATATTTTCTGTATTATCACTGTTTGGAAAAAAGCTCGGACACGTCGATTTTATTGTTTTCTTGCGGATTTTATGGACGTCAATTTTAATTTTTTAGTTTACTACTGTGGGGCCTATGACGTCATCGACTTGTTTTTTAAATGGAACCCTTTTTGCTAGAAATGAAAAGTATATATTTTTTGTGAGTTCAGCAATACCTTATATGTGGTATTTAAAATTAGTATTTTTTGAAATATGGAGGACCGAATATAATAACTTTCACGAATATAAATTTCTAAACCTTTGAATGGCTAGTTCACGAGATTCACCTAACTCTAAGAAGTTATCTTTAAAAGGAAGTCTTAAGACATATTATACTCAAAAATTTCAAACTAGTAATATAAAGGAAACTTGGAAATTGTTTAAAAATCTTAATATAAAATCTTCTAAACATAATGAAGTACCGCCACAGTTGTCAGATGTTAATTATATTAATAGTCACTTTCTTAACTCCATACCAAAAGCTCATGGCAACCAAAATTTGATTAACTTTTATTTAAACAATCGTCACCATCGGCTGGATTCTGAAACAAGGTTCAGGTTTCACACAGTTGATGATGAAGTGGTCAAGAAAATTATATATAATATTAAATCTAATGCAACCGGTTGTGATCAGTTAAATATAAAATTAATAAAAATGTGTTGTCCATTTTTAGTATCTACTATTACACATATTGTAAATCACTGCATTGAGAATGCAGTTTTCCCTCGGAAATAGAAGCATGCTCTTGTAATCCCTGCGCCGAAAGTAACTCAACCCTCATCGTTCGGTGAACTTCGACCTATAAGCATTCTACCTGTGTTATCAAAAATACTAGAAAAAAAAATACTTGAAATTCAATTAATGCAACACACAAATAAATATAGTATATTACCTCAAGAGCAATCTGGTTTCAGACCTGGACACAGCTGCTGTACTGCCCTTCTAAGAGTCACAGATGATATATATAGATCTGTTGATAGGAGAGAAGTGACTGCGCTGATATTACTTGATTACTCTAAGGCCTTTGATACGCTTGATCACAGCATACTTTGTTCAATCTTACACTACATAGGTTTGGATGAGCATGCAATAGAACTTTTACGTAACTATCTTACAGACAGAATACAAACAGTTATCTTAAATGGTACTGAGTCAAACGCCTTATCAGTCACACAGGGTGTACCCCAAGGTTCGATTTTGGGTCCACTTCTGTTTACTTTATATATATCAAGTTTTGTAAATCATATATAGTATTCAAAATATCATTTTTAGGCGGATGATACTCAACTATATATGTCTTTTCCAGCAAATAATTCAAATTTAGCTTGTGAGTTATTGAACTCTGATTTAGAAAACCTGTATGTGATTTCAGAAAAACATTGTCTTCATTTAAGTCCCTCTAAGACTAAGGTAGTACATAAAGTAGTATATAAGTATCTTTGGAAAAAACAGAGACTTAGTAGTAAATTACTTAAAAACAGAATTAAAGATTAACAATACTCCATTAACATTTTCTGACTCAGTAAAAAGCTTAGGATTAACAATTGACAGTGACTTACGATTTCGAACTCATATATCCAAATGTATTCAAAGAGCTTATTGCAATCTTCCGCAGATATACCAGAGCAGACATATCTTAACCACTTTGCAGAAGAAATATCTTTGTGATAACTTGGTAATGACAGTTTTTGATTATTGTGACTGTGTTTATGGTCCTAGCTTGCTTGCTACAGATAAACTTAGAATTCAACGAGTACAAAATTCATGCTTAAGACTAATCTTTGGAATTCGTAAAACCCAGCACATCTCTCATAAGCTTGCAGAATGTAAATGGCTAAATATGACCACTCGCCAGTATTTGCATGCTGGTTGCTTATACCATAAGATTATATTAACAAAAACTCCAGCATATTTGCACAAGTTAATTCGTTATCGGACTGACGTGCATAATCTTAATTTGAGATTTAAAGGGCTGCTAACTCCTCCTCAACATGCTACTGAGACCTTTAAACGGTCTTTCTCATACTGCATAGCTAAAATATATAATAATCTTCAGTCTGACTTAAAAAATCTTCCACTTTCTAATTTCAAAAAACATCTTAAGCAAATGCTCTTGCGTTGACATTACTATTGTAACGTTCTTTTTCAAATAATAATACAAGTGCTGTTTAAATCGTCTATTCACAAACAAATATTTATTTCTATACACTAATGAATACACTATAAATTAACGCTATGATTATAAACCATTAAAAACTATTATTTACAGACTATGAATTTCTAATACAACATTTATATTCACTATTTATTTTGTAATACCCAGTTAATGACTTGCAGTTGACTACTCCTTTTCTCCGCGAAGCCGACTTTATACCATCCTATAAACGTTCCAGAAGTCGCCCGAACATACCATGTATTTCTAGAATACACCAGAATAAACCGCGTCTGGTTCACATGCCCGCGCGATGCGTCATTCTCTCGAATGCGATAGAACGCACTATTTGTTGCTCGAAAAGAGGTTCTTTCTTTTTCTCTCTTGTTACACTATTTTACTATCCGTCTAGAAATTGGCCACCTTAAACTCTATTATTTAATTTTTTTACGCATAATTTTATTTACACTTTATTATATATTATCTACAATTATTACTAACTATGTATCAATATTAAATTTAAAAATACTCGCAAAAATGTTACTATTTTGATTTTAGGTTTAGTGTCACAGCAGCACTCAGTCTAATGAGTAGCTGAACTGCGCCTTTTGTTTCTAATTTGTTTGTTTTTTTTCTTTTAGTATTATTATATTATATGTATAAAATGTACTACTTAATAGCAACATTTAAGACATATTATTATTATTATTATTATTAAATTTACCGGTTTTGTCACGGGTAAAATTATTTTGAAAGTGCTCCTCATACTCTAATTCTTCTTCCGAGTAAACAAAGTTCTTAACAGGACATTCTTCAATTGTCCAAAATGCTTCTAATTGACGTTCCAAATTTAACATATCACCTTGAGTTTGTACAAAATTACAAATTTGTTTGGGCTGATTAATATTAATTTGACAAGGGCTAGCAACGACCCAGCCCAATTTTGTTTTTTGGAAAATGGGTTGATTGCGTCCAAGAGACATTTGTTCAGGTAATAATAAGGTATAAAAAACCTCAACTCCTAATAAAATATCTATTTCCGATGAAATGTTAAATTCTGGATCCGCTAGATTTAGTTCCGTAGGAATATTTAAATTTGTAGCATCAAAGCTAACTTGGGGAATGTTATCCGTAATCTTGTCAATAATTAAAAATTGTATATTGTTTAATTTATATTTAAAGTCTGTAGAAGCAACCTTTGTTCTAACAGATTTCGAGATATTGGTAACGCTGGCGCAGAAACCAAGAACAGATAATACAATATCGCGCGTATCAAGATTTAATTTATTCAACAAAGATTTACTCATAAAATTTGACTGTGAGCCACTATGAATTAGAGCTCGACAGAAAACAGGTTCATTTCTAGAACTATAAAGATAAACATTTGCTGTTGACAAAACAGTGAATGAATTACTATACAATACGTTTAAAGGTTTTCGGGAATTGCGAACAAACGGCCACAATGGAGCTAGAATTGTTAGTATCTTCATTAACTTTACTACCTGTCATTTTAGAAACTTCTTGCATTTCTACTGGTTGCTTCGTTTCTGGTCTTCCTTGCGACATCTGCTGTGAAATCAAGGGTTTACGAGTACCTACCTGCTGCTGACTCGCTTGCTCTTGATCACTTGTCTGAGGTTGACCTTGTGTTTTGTTTAAATGAAGAATGGTGTGGTGTCTCTTACCACATGTTTTACGAGACCTGGCAGTGCAAGTACTGCTACTATACCTTGAATTCAAACAATCCGTATACAAATTTAACTTTCGTATTTCAGAAAGCCTCATTGAAACAGGTAACTTGAAAAGTTCTCTACAAAAAGAAGTTGTGTGACTCATTTTTTTTCAAAAATTACAATAAAACGTATTATTTGTTGTTGAAACGAAGGTATGAGTTTTTTCTTTGAATTTAGTACTCGACTGTTGAGAAACACATCCAGAAATCTTACTTGAATCCATGAATTCTAAAATCTGGCAATGTTCAATTAGAAAATTAATAAATTCTTGTATTGTAGGAGAAACTGTATTCTTCATTTTTATTTCCCACTCACGTTTGGAGGGATTATCAAGTTTAGAAACAAGTAAGTATATGAGTATGGTACTCCAAGAGTTAATAGGCTCATTTAAGTTTTTAAAGCACGATAATGCATTTGAAATGTATCAAAAAATAATCTTAACGATGAATAAGAGTCTTTAGTTACATTTGGCAACTCGAAAATCCGCTTTACGTGAGTTTTAATTGTAAATTTCTTATTCACAAAGCGATATTTTAAAAGCATCCAAGCAACTAGATACTTGTCATTACTAATTTCTAGTGAATTAATAACCTTCAAGGCTTCACCCTTCAAAACAGATTGTAAATAATAATATTTTTATTGCATTTCGTATTTCAAACAATTGTTTATATTTTTTTGTTTATTGTTTCCAGCCTTATTTTGTGGAACTCCATAATCATGAAATAAATAAAGATTATTAAAAGTTTCACAGTTTTATTAAAATATACCTGACAATATTGTTTCGACAGCTATGCTGTCATTATCAAAGGTAATATAATTATAAACAAACACGTCGCTAAGGTAGATACAAAATAGGTAACTAGATAAAATAATAATAATAATAAAAATTAATAATAAAAATCATAATTAAACATCTAATACTTCCAGTAACGGAGAATTACTGAGCTCAAGTTGTTCATTCATTAAAGGTACCCTGAGTTTGTGTTTGTATATCTCAAAGGCTTCTAAAATGTCTAATTTGCGTTTGTTATTACAAAAATGTAGGAATTTAATATTATTTTGAGGAGTCATTGTGTGATTTTGTTCTAAAAGGTGTTTGGCGTAATTCGATTTTTCAGGATGTTTATTTTTGTAATGACTTACGTGTTCTTTATATCTTATGTCAAAATTTCGAAGTGTTTGTCCAATATATACCGAACTACAAAAAGAACAATTTAAACGGTAAATGCCCGATTTCATGATATCATGTGTTCTGTCTTTAGCATTAAATAAAAATGAAAAAGTGTTAGTGTTGGTTTTAAATGTTATTTTATAATTGTTGGTTTTTCTTAGTATATGTGCAATTTTTTCTGATATTTTGCCAAAATATGGTATAGATATGTAATTTGTGTCTTCTGTTTGATTGTCAATGGGATATATTCTTTTGATAGCTAACCTATAATCTTTTTGTTTAATTAAAGTGTCAATCATGTTCGGATTATAATGATTTGCATGTGCTAGTTGTTTAATGGTTGATATCTCTTTGCTAAAATCTGATTTTGTTAGTGGAATAGTTAAAGCTCTGTGTACTAATGATCTGTATGCTGCTATTTTATGTGTATTGTGGTGACAAGATTCATTTGGTATTGTTATGTCTGTTTGTGTTGGTTTTCTGTATATGGAAAATTCAAAAAGATTGTCTGCGTTAATCTTGATATTTAAGTCTAGAAAGTTTATAGCCCTGTTTTGTTCTGTTTCTAGTGTAAATTTTATATTAGGATGGATATTGTTTATAAGAATTAAAAATTCATTGATAACCTCAAAAGAACTGTCAAAACAAGCTAAAATGTCATCAACATAACGAAACCAGAAGATAATGTGTTTAGAGAGGTTTAATTCAAATATTCGATCTTCAAACTTGTCCATAAATATGTTAGCTAATAGAGGACTTAGAGAATTACCCATAGGTAAACCATCCTTTTGTAAATAAATTATGTTATTAAAAGTGAAATAATTTTGACTTATACAAAGGTCAAATAATTGAATTAACTCTAACCTTTTAACTAATTCTATATTACTATTGATCAAGAAACTATCTAATAGAGGAATACATTCTTGTGGGGGTATTCTGGAGAACATGTTGCAAATATCAAAACTAACAAGTTTTGAATGTGGTGGAAGATGTATGTTTTGCAGCTTATCTACTAATTCTAATGAATTTCTAACAGAGTATTTCGATTTGTAACCTATCGTGTTAATAATCTGGTTCAGTTTTTTGGATAAAATGTGATTAGGTGCATTGATGTATGATACAACTGGTCTTATTGGCATATTCTGTTTGTGGGTCTTCACTAATCCATACAGTTTAGGAATTTGTGGGTTTTTATTAATGATTTGTTGCTTTTCTAATTCTGAAAAGCAGATATTGCAGTTTTCTAAACCTTGTTTTATTTCTTTTTGGAATTTTGTGGTTGGGTTTTTGTTTAACGTTTCAAAATTTTCTTTATTAATAAATTCATTAACTTTTTGTATGTAAATATCTTTAGAAAGAATTACCAAAGTGCTACCCTTATCTGCTTTAACAGAAATTAGATTGTTCTCTGTGATTTTCTGTTTTATAGATTGAAGAAGTGATATGTTAGATGTGTTGTACATTTTGTCCTGTTTCAAAGACATCTCTTTTAACAAATTCGAAATTTGGAATTTTGCATAGTTATTATGATCTTTCTTAAGTATAGTTTCGCATTCAACGGCCAAAATTTCTTTAATTTTGTTGGTAAATTTTGGAAAAGGACAAAATTTGAAACCTTTGTTAAGAAATTGTGTTTCTCTGTCATTGAATGTTATATTTGACAAGTTTATGAAACGAGGATAAAAGTTTGCAGTGTTCTGACAATTATGGTTATTTTGTAGTGTACGTTTTTGTTGTACAAGTCGATGAAGTTTATTTTTCTGTGTGGTGTATTTTTTGAATTTAATGTGACTGACGGTTTCTCTAATGTCAAAATCTAAGATGTCAAATTGGATATTGTGTAATTTATGAGTAAGTTCTGTATAGAGTACCTTTATATAAACGTGCATATTGTCTCTTATACTAAACCATTTCTTCGATTCTTCTTTGAGCCATCTTCTTTTAGCATTCCTAATCACTTTTTCAGTAATCGAATTCTTGGTTCTGGTAGTGATGTTTATGTAGTTAGGAATAACCTGACGTTTCAGACATTCTTGGTTAAACCAAACATTCTGACTTGCGATTCCGTGTTTGATCATAAGTTTCTTGTATAACTTGGCTTGTTCTTCTAACGAAGACGAAATAATCTTGTTTATTGTTTCCAGCCTTATTTTGTGGAACTCCATAATCATGAAATAAATAAAGATTATTAAAAGTTTCACAGTTTTATTAAAATATACCTGACAATATTGTTTCGACAGCTATGCTGTCATTATCAAAGGTAATATAATTATAAACAAACACGTCGCTAAGGTAGATACAAAATAGGTAACTAGATAAAATAATAATAATAATAAAAATTAATAATAAAAATCATAATTAAACATCTAATACTTCCAGTAACGGAGAATTACTGAGCTCAAGTTGTTCATTCATTAAAGGTACCCTGAGTTTGTGTTTGTATATCTCAAAGGCTTCTAAAATGTCTAATTTGCGTTTGTTATTACAAAAATGTAGGAATTTAATATTATTTTGAGGAGTCATTGTGTGATTTTGTTCTAAAAGGTGTTTGGCGTAATTCGATTTTTCAGGATGTTTATTTTTGTAATGACGTACGTGTTCTTTATATCTTATGTCAAAATTTCGAAGTGTTTGTCCAATATATACCATATATCAGGTATATTTTAATAAAACTGTGAAACTTTTAATAATCTTTATTTATTTCATGATTATGGAGTTCCACAAAATAAGGCTGGAAACAATAAACAAGATTATTTCGTCTTCGTTAGAAGAACAAGCCAAGTTATACAAGAAACTTATGATCAAACACGGAATCGCAAGTCAGAATGTTTGGTTTAACCAAGAATGTCTGAAACGTCAGGTTATTCCTAACTACATAAACATCACTACCAGAACCAAGAATTCGATTACTGAAAAAGTGATTAGGAATGCTAAAAGAAGATGGCTCAAAGAAGAATCGAAGAAATGGTTTAGTATAAGAGACAATATGCACGTTTATATAAAGGTACTCTATACAGAACTTACTCATAAATTACACAATATCCAATTTGACATCTTAGATTTTGACATTAGAGAAACCGTCAGTCACATTAAATTCAAAAAATACACCACACAGAAAAATAAACTTCATCGACTTGTACAACAAAAACGTACACTACAAAATAACCATAATTGTCAGAACACTGCAAACTTTTATCCTCGTTTCATAAACTTGTCAAATATAACATTCAATGACAGAGAAACACAATTTCTTAACAAAGGTTTCAAATTTTGTCCTTTTCCAAAATTTACCAACAAAATTAAAGAAATTTTGGCCGTTGAATGCGAAACTATACTTAAGAAAGATCATAATAACTATGCAAAATTCCAAATTTCGAATTTGTTAAAAGAGATGTCTTTGAAACAGGACAAAATGTACAACACATCTAACATATCACTTCTTCAATCTATAAAACAGAAAATCACAGAGAACAATCTAATTTCTGTTAAAGCAGATAAGGGTAGCACTTTGGTAATTCTTTCTAAAGATATTTACATACAAAAAGTTAATGAATTTATTAATAAAGAAAATTTTGAAACGTTAAACAAAAACCCAACCACAAAATTCCAAAAAGAAATAAAACAAGGTTTAGAAAACTGCAATATCTGCTTTTCAGAATTAGAAAAGCAACAAATCATTAATAAAAACCCACAAATTCCTAAACTGTATGGATTAGTGAAGACCCACAAACAGAATATGCCAATAAGACCAGTTGTATCATACATCAATGCACCTAATCACATTTTATCCAAAAAACTGAACCAGATTATTAACACGATAGGTTACAAATCGAAATACTCTGTTAGAAATTCATTAGAATTAGTAGATAAGCTGCAAAACATACATCTTCCACCACATTCAAAACTTGTTAGTTTTGATATTTGCAACATGTTCTCCAGAATACCCCCACAAGAATGTATTCCTCTATTAGATAGTTTCTTGATCAATAGTAATATAGAATTAGTTAAAAGGTTAGAGTTAATTCAATTATTTGACCTTTGTATAAGTCAAAATTATTTCACTTTTAATAACATAATTTATTTACAAAAGGATGGTTTACCTATGGGTAATTCTCTAAGTCCTCTATTAGCTAACATATTTATGGACAAGTTTGAAGATCGAATATTTGAATTAAACCTCTCTAAACACATTATCTTCTGGTTTCGTTATGTTGATGACATTTTAGCTTGTTTTGACAGTTCTTTTGAGGTTATCAATGAATTTTTAATTCTTATAAACAATATCCATCCTAATATAAAATTTACACTAGAAACAGAACAAAACAGGGCTATAAACTTTCTAGACTTAAATATCAAGATTAACGCAGACAATCTTTTTGAATTTTCCATATACAGAAAACCAACACAAACAGACATAACAATACCAAATGAATCTTGTCACCACAATACACATAAAATAGCAGCATACAGATCATTAGTACACAGAGCTTTAACTATTCCACTAACAAAATCAGATTTTAGCAAAGAGATATCAACCATTAAACAACTAGCACATGCAAATCATTATAATCCGAACATGATTGACACTTTAATTAAACAAAAAGATTATAGGTTAGCTATCAAAAGAATATATCTCATTGACAATCAAACAGAAGACACAAATTACATATCTATACCATATTTTGGCAAAATATCAGAAAAAATTGCACATATACTAAGAAAAACCAACAATTATAAAATAACATTTAAAACCAACACTAACACTTTTTCATTTTTATTTAATGCTAAAGACAGAACACATGATATCATGAAATCGGGCATTTACCGTTTAAATTGTTCTTTTTGTAGTTCGGTATATATTGGACAAACACTTCGAAATTTTGACATAAGATATAAAGAACACGTACGTCATTACAAAAATAAACATCCTGAAAAATCGAATTACGCCAAACACCTTTTAGAACAAAATCACACAATGACTCCTCAAAATAATATTAAATTCCTACATTTTTGTAATAACAAACGCAAATTAGACATTTTAGAAGCCTTTGAGATATACAAACACAAACTCAGGGTACCTTTAATGAATGAACAACTTGAGCTCAGTAATTCTCCGTTACTGGAAGTATTAGATGTTTAATTATGATTTTTATTATTAATTTTTATTATTATTATTATTTTATCTAGTTACCTATTTTGTATCTACCTTAGCGACGTGTTTGTTTATAATTATATTACCTTTGATAATGACAGCATAGCTGTCGAAACAATATTGTCAGGTATATTTTAATAAAACTGTGAAACTTTTAATAATCTTTATTTATTTCATAATTGTTTATATACTTACTACAATTAGTAAAATAAAGTATATCTTGATCTCCGTTGTCAATGACACCGGAATTCAAGACGTTCTTGATCTCCGTTGTTGTTGGCAACGTAAAAATCATTTGATGTTGCACAAGATATATAAAACACTGGTAGGTCAACTCCCCTATGCTTGCCATAATAAATTTTTCACCCAAAATTGAAACGAGATCATTAGTTCGAAAGTCGCCGCTAGATGCCGCAACAGTGAAACGTGAGTGTCAAACCAAACCACATGTGTTAACCTTCAAAATTTATTAAGCTTTTTTAATAATAATAAAATTTATATTTTTATTATTGTCATTCGAGAATTTAATTGATGTTTCTTATGCAGCTTTGTTTCTGATAGTGCGTTCTCAAATATACAGGTAAGTATAAATGAACACTTATTTCTAAACTAATTTTTCTGGTTTGTTTTCGATAGCAAAACGCCATTCGTATCATGTGATAAATTTTACCAGTAAATAGTTTGATGTTTAATTGTTCTATTAAAATTGCTCTTTTTAGTGATTCCACCTTTCTGTATGTGGCTAATGGTAATGGAGTGAGGGCCGTTATGTATTTCTCAATCACAATATAAGGTATTTAGAAAATCAGTTGTCAAAATGTAATTTTTAAATTTATCATAAAATGAAATCGCTTTAATCTAAACCTTTTATATTTTCAGGGACATTGCATGGAAGGTCTTGTATGGATTCTCATGGAAGTTACTGAGGTTCTTAAAATAACTTCAAAATTTGGTTACCAGAAAGAATTTTGTTTCCAAAATATGAATATGTCTGTACTACAGGGTCAAACCAATCTTTACGTACATTACATTTATGTTTAGATTTTATTGTAATAGTGATCGATGTCGACTTCACTTTCCTTGCCAGACCACAATTGGTCTGGTATATCATTGATTTCGTTGTTGTCATCATCGATGGCCTTGTTATTTGTTATTTTATAAATGTTTGTAATTAAATTTTTAAAATATAAATATTTCATGGATAGTTTTGCTGTAATTGATCTTGTTTGTTACAGAGTTAGATGCACAATAATATAATTGTTATCAAGTCAAAAAACTATTGCTTTTCAGTACAAAAGTCTGTGTTCTGCTGTTGTATTTAATATTTTTGTCCCTTTCACATGTGGACCATGTTTATATTGCTATTTAGCTTCTTGTTGCTATAAAAATTATGCTGAGATGTGTGCTTTATTGCTATTAATTACCAGTAACAGTTTTACTTGCTTAATGCATATAATTAAAAACATGTTTAAGCATTAAGTATATTTAATTTAATAATAATAATAATAATAATAATAATAATAATAATAAATGCCTTTATTCTTCAAAAGGAACACGTACAAATCAATGTAAATTCCGAATGGGTGAAAATAAATTTAAAAAAACAAAAACAAAAATGCATATTCCAGTGAAGAATCACAGGGTGTTAGTTCAAAGTAGCTGTTCTTAGACAGCCCTTGATCTACCACCAAAACCCTGGATTAACAAAAACATGTAATAATAAAAATTAACACAATGCCTAGAATTAATTCTGTGATTAACCCTTCCCATGCTAGATCCACTTAATAAAAAAATTAATAATAAAAGTAGCAATACATATGAACATATTAAATTAACTAAATTAACTAAAACTTTATCATATACTATGTTGATTGTTATACAAATACAAACCATACTTAATTATAAATAATTTGATAGAGAAACTCTTGAAATAAGATGGAATACTGTTATAAACTTTAGAGATTTGGTTTGAAAAACTCCTTTCGAACAAAGCCAATTTATGTGTTGGTGGCGTAATTAATCCTTTAAAACGTAAATTCAAGGAATGCA
The DNA here is from genome assembly GCA_929113105.1 of Agrypnus murinus. Lineage (NCBI taxonomy): Eukaryota > Metazoa > Arthropoda > Insecta > Coleoptera > Elateridae > Agrypnus > Agrypnus murinus. Next base: position 17,080,641 of record OV816024.1, on the reverse strand, counting down.
CGTCGGTACGAAATCTTATCTTATTGTACAAGTATGGTGGACACCGATTCAAGATGATTCTGTGACAAAATGCAGCTAGCTGCAACCGACGTCTATTTTGCATATTCAGCCAACCGATGGCTGATAACTTATGAGAAATCCGGTCATACTTTCTTATTCCAAAAATAAGTCTTAAACATGAGTTCTGTACCCTTTGAATTCTTTTCGAATCGTCCTGTGTAATGGATGGGCCATAAATTTGTGAGCAATAACTAAAATGAGATAGCACCAATGTCTCACAAAGAAGAGATTTAATTTGGATTGACAAAGAATGCCTATGAGGATAGATTAATTTTAAATTCGTATAAGCTTTTTTAATGTAGTTAGTTATCTGTGTTTTGTATCTAAAGGTATTGTCCATAACTAGACCGAGGTTCCTAGCTTCGTCAACAATGGGAATGTTATCGTGATTAATATTGAAATTAGCAACAGATCGTAATTCTGATACGTTTTTAGAATTACCAAACAAAAGAATATTTGATTTAGATCCATTTATGATGAGAGAATGTTTCGTAGATATTTTGTAGATATTTTCTAAATCGTTGTTAATGTCCAATATGGATTGCTCAAAGTCGTTTAAATAAAATGAATAGTACAGCTGTGTGTCATCAGCAAACATATGTATTGAGCAAGTACTCACGTGTTTATGGAAGCCAGAAGTATACAAGGTGAATAATTGAGGACCAAGTATGGAGCCCTGTGGCACTCCAGTAGTCACCGGTCTATACCGGGAACATCCTTGTGCAAGCTGTACACATTGAAATCTGTCTTGTAGGTAATCCCTCAAAAGTGCAAGGGCAGACGAACCATAACCGACATATTTCAACACTGCAAGAAGCACATCGTGATTTATGGTATCGAATGCCTTACTAAAATCGAGTAATACCAACACTGTTACCTTATTAGACTCGTGCGCTGTTAAAATATCATCAGATATGTGTGAAAGTGCAATCCTGGACGAAATCCCGACTGGATATCGGATAAAATCTTATGTTTGTCCAGAAATTTCTGAATTTGTAAGTGTATAACTTTCTCTAGGATCTTTGAACACACGGGCAAAATGCTAATTGGTCTAAGATTTTTAAATCATCAACATTTGATTTTTTTGGTAGCGGCTTAATTAAAGCCTTTTTCCATGATTTTGGAAATTTACTTTCTGATAAGCAATAATTAATAATGTGTGTTAAATAAGGTAGGATAATAGGACAAGACAGTTTAATTATATCGATATTTAGATCATCAGATCCTTTGGACTTACTTTTTATTTTACCTATAATGTTTGTTACATCTGATATTTAAACACCCTCCAGTACAAATTCGTCGGGATCTCTAATCAATTTATTGGTTGTATAATAATTAATCAGTTCAGTGTTGTCAATTTGAATTGTAGGTATGTTATCGATAAAAAATCATTAATTATTTCCGGGTTCTGTAAATGAACTGGAATGTTGGCGCTTTTTGTTTTATTTATACTGTAACGGGTTAACACTTGGGCGGTGTTAATGTTACACTTATTATTAATTCTTTTAGACGGAATAAAACACAGGTTTATATCTAAGAATTATTTATTTGACTCTACTAGTTTATTGATACGCGTTGCCTAGTACCATTTCGTATCTATGCAAAATTATATGAGTTGTGAGTCGTTCACAACATTACCCCGCCCGATCTGAAACGTGGGTATTACACACATGAAAAAGAAGAAATACGGAATGGTATTTTGGAGAAAAAATGGAGTATTTTAAGGTAACTTGAACAAAGTTTTAAAATTCTCCAGCTACAAAAACTCTACTAGGCAGTATAGGTAGTTACAATAAAAAAACTTAAGCTAAATAACACTACGGAACTTGCGACGGCAACTCTTGGAACCTGTAAACAGAAAGAAAAAAACAGAAAAGTGTTCAAATTTTCAAAGTCAACAGGTAAAAGGTTTTCAAAAGATGCCCTCGCGTAGCATTTGAAATCAGCTTATTGTTGGCTTAACATTATAAAGTAACTAATCTAAAAAATATGCAGGCTTTAGCCTATCTAAAGAGATAGGGTCAGTGTGATTTTCTAGAGTGGCGTATTTAACTGTCCGTTCTAACACTTTATAGGGGCCTAAATAACTGTCTTTCATGCCCAAGGTGTGCGTGTCATTACGAACGTATACGTGTGTGCAGTTGGTCAAGTCGCTGGGGACGAAGGACTGACTGGAATACGTTTTTGTAAAAAAATACTTCTGCTTCCTCATACGACGTTTGAGATTGGCTATGAAATTAGGAATGTTCATGTCGTTAGCCAGTTGTTCTTCTTCGAAGAAATCACCAGGTAGTCGTAAAGGTGTAGCATACAGGATTTCTGCAGGAGAAACATTAACTTGTGATTTCAGGGTTGCACGTAAGCTCAAGAGAATCCAAGGGAGATTTGTTAACCAGGAGGAAGTTCCTGTGGTTTGAATGGATTGCTTGAGTGTCCGATTAAAACGTTCGATAACGCCTTGACTAATCGGATGGAAGGCCGTGCATTTGACGTGTTTAATTCCTAACATGGCCATGAAGTTGATCCATGCATGCGAAAGGAATATTCTTGCATTGTCCGTGGTGAGATACTTGGGAATTCCAAAGCGGGATATCCACGTGTCGACAAATGCAGTGATTACTGACTCTACGGAAGAATCCTTCAGAGGAATGGCTTCCGGCCACCGACTGTAGCGGTCAATAATGGTAAGTAGGAATTTATAACCTCCCGAAGAAGGAAGGTGTACTAGGTCGAGATGGACCTTAGTAAAACGTTCATCTGGTTCTACAATAGATTGTAATATTCCAGCTATAGTGGAAGACGAACTGTCTGCAGCTATACTGATAGGGTTATTAATTCGCGGATGTACCAATAAAGTAGCGGTAATCAAAGCATTCTTCGCGTGCCTAAAGGCTTCTATTTGTTCTTGATTTTACTGGACAGGCTTTAGCGAAGCTTTACCAGGAATAACAATAGAGTTTAACGGTGCCAGAATTTTCGCACAGTTTGGTACAAATTTATGGTAATACGACATTAAGCCAATGAAATTGCGGAGTGATTTCTGACTTGAAGGCAATGGGTAATCAATTATAGCTTGGACTTTGGAAGCCATTGGTCTGATACCGCGTGTATTAACGTGATGTCCTAAAAAATCGAGCTCATTGACTCCAAAGAGACACTTTGGTAGGTTAATAATTAGGCCATTGTCTTTTAATCGGGAAAACACTTGGTGTAAATGTTCAATATGTTGCTGCGAATCAGCACTAAAAACTAATATATCATCTAGATAAGAAAAACAAAATGGGAGCCCTGATAACACAGTGTCCATGAAACGACTCCAAGTGCTGGCTGCATTCCGTAGTCCGAAACACATCCGTTTGAACTCAAACAGTCCCAGAGGTGTGATAATAGCAGTCTTGTGAATGTCCTCTGCCGCTATTGGTATCGCGAAGTAGGCCTTTTTGAGGTCTAGCTTCGAGAATATGGTTGCACCAGCAAGTTTTCTTGTAAAGTCCGTTAAAAAAGGAATGGGATAACAGTCTGGTACTGTCACTGAATTAAGTTTTCTATAATCGCCAACCAAGCGATAACTGTCTGTTGGGGCGATGGGGGCTGAGATATCTTGGTCGTCACCAGGAGGTAGTGCCTCTGCTGCGCCTACTGCTCGCTTTCCGACGATGTGAATTGGCGTGGCGTAGCTAGATGATGACCGCTGTACTACATCAGCGTCCAAGAGCTCATTAAGATGATCTTCTAGAAAAGAAAGATGATTAGGGTTCAGTTTACGACAGCGTGCTTTAACTGGAGGTCCGGTCGTGTCAATGTGATGGACTACAGTATGTTTTACTGGTTGATGATAGTCGAACTTACGTAAAAGTTCTGGGAAGTGTGTGTTTAGCATCTTGCTATAAACATCAAGATTGCTAGACATGTTGTTAACAGTACCTGAAGAGTGTACGTTAATGTTTGAAGGTAAGGGAAGAAGAGGGGAAGAAATCGCAGGAGTAATGATTGACTCGGAAGGAGGATTCAAAACATTAGCCTGTGCGGAAAATATCTTTCGTTTAGTACCAGTCTTAACTTGGTGGGTCGTTGAACCTCGACTGCTAATTCGGACGGGCTGAACATCTGCTGTGCAAATGACCCGTTGAGAATAGCAGTCAGTCAGAGGATTCACTGTTGGAGCTGGAAATTGACAACCTTGGCTGCGATTTCGGGCGAGCTTGACATCTGCCGTGCAAATGACTCGTCGAGAAAAACAGTCAATAGTTAGGTTGTGCTGCTGTAAAAAATCCAGGCCTAGAATGGCTGTAGATATGTCAGCAACATAAAATTTCCAGGAGCATGGCGGTAGGCCAGGAATTGGGAAATTTAACCTCAAAGTTATAATACCTGTCACAGGAATTGACGTGTCGTTCACGGCCAAAAAGGAAATGTTGGCAGGCGTGATACGTTTATTACAGGAAACTGCAACGTTGGTGGGTAGAATCGAATAATTCGCACCACTGTCAACAACAAAATTGATTTTGTAGGTTAGGTCCTGTAAAAAGATTAAATTAGAAGTTGGAGGGATTGAATTAACCCTGGGAAATGTGGAATTGGCATTTCCCGAAGGCATGGAACGGCGTTTATTGAAATGCTGAGGAATTTGGGGTTTCGGAGAGAATGTGGTAGTTACAGGTGATTGCCGCTTGTTCATGGTAGAAAGCTCATTGGAAATGATTGTAAGATTGGTCGTCAAACTGTCTAGTTTCGCTTCTAATGCAGTAGTAGTCAAAGGTTGTGGTGCCTTTTGCATAGAATAAATTAAATCTAATTTTTCTACAAAGGATATTAACGGTAAGTCATTGAAATTGAAAGACTGAATTTTAAGTTCTGTTGGTAGTTTAGCTATTAAAAAGTCTTTGGTCAACTCTTCAGTTAGATCAAGATCGATAGCTAACTTCTGAATGTTAAAAAGCAATTCTTTGACACTACCAGAGAATTTAAGAGTCTCCAAAAGATTATTAATTCGAGATTCTCGTGGTCCCAGAATCGATTTTATTACTGCCCGTTTCAATGTAGTATATGGTTCTTGTCTAGGAGTTTTAATGGTCAAGTTGCGATGAGCGCCTAAAACGTCGAAAGGTAAGTTTAGTGTTAACAAGTTATATTTGTCGAGTTCATCGATGATCAGCATACGAGCAAAGTATCGTTCAACCAAAATAAAATATAGGTCGACATCGTTACTCGTAAAAACTGGAAATGGAACTTTGACAGTCGCCATTTGAAATATTAAATATTAAAGTAAATAAATGATTTGAACTTATCGGATCAGAAAGAGCACTAGTTCCGTTTCCAACGGTCACCTTCAGCCAGCCACGACAAGTCAAGCAAGTAAGGCAGGATCTTACATTGACAGGAGTCGAGCAGCAGCTGATGACAGATAACGCAGGAGCAACTAGATGTGGTTCACCTGGAGAATTCAGTGCAGCAGGTAAAGACCAATACTGCTAAATTCTTCTTCAGGGACGTGGGGTCACCATTTGTAACGGGTTAACACTTGGGCGGTGTTAATGTTACACTTATTATTAATTCTTTTAGACGGAATAAAACACAGGTTTATATCTAAGAATTATTTATTTGACTCTACTAGTTTATTGATACGCGTTGCCTAGTACCATTTCGTATCTATGCAAAATTATATGAGTTGTGAGTCGTTCACAACAATACCTAAGGATTTAAGTTCTTGCCATAGACGTTTGGAGTCTTTACTGCCAGAAACATACGAGGATAAATTGAAAAGTCTCCGGCCTAGGCAATAAAACAAAAGAATATCAGGTTAACAAAAATTTTATTTTTCTACGTAGTCCCCATCGAGTTCAATGCACTTGGTCCACCTTTGTTCAAGTGCTCTTATACCGTCCCTATAAGCCTTTTCTTCTAACTCGTCAAAATAGGCGTTTGTGGCAGCAATCACTTCTTCATCGGACTCGTATTTCTTTCCAGCGTGAAATTTTTTTAGGTTTGGAAATAAATAAAAATCCGATGGGGCTAAGTCTGGTGAATAAGGGGCATGGGGTAACAATTCAAATTGCAATTCATTGATTTTTGCCATGGCAATTGCCGACTTGTGACAAGGTGCATTGTCCTGGTGAAACAGAATTTTTTTCTTTGCTAATCCAGGTCGTTTTTCTTCAATATTTTTTTTTAATTCATCCAGTAAGGTAGCATAGTATACTCCGTTGATTGTTTTACCTTTTTGAAGATAATCAACGAAAAGTACTCCCTTGGCGTCCCAAAAGACTGAAGCCAAAACTTTTCCGGCTGACGGAACTGTTTTGGCTTTCTTCGGAGCAGGTTCTCCTTTGGCAGTCCACTGTTTTGATTGCTGCTTTGTTTCGGGTGTGTAGTGATGAATCCACGTCTCATCCATTGTTACAAACCGTCGCAGAAAGTCCACTGAATTTCGATTAAACAAGTCTAAACACTCACTTGAAACTGTTTTGCGAGTCAGCTTTTGTTCCACTGTGAGCAGCCGCGGCACCCAACGTGCCGATAACTTTCTCATTCCCAAAATTTCGGTTAGGATATGATATGTTCGTTCCGTTGAAATGCCCAGGGTATCTGCTATTTCAGCCAACTTCAATCGCCGATCATTCAACACAACTCTATGGACTTTTTCGACAATTTCCGTTGTGGTGGCAGTTTTCGGTCTTCCTGAACGCGGTGCGTCATCTGTGCTTTTGCGACCCCGTTTAAAGTCCGCAACCCAGGTTTTAACTGTGCTATAGGAAGGAGAAGATTCACCTAATGTCCCGTCTAGCTCAGCTTTGATTTCTTTTGGGGATAAACCCTTAATGTGAAAATATTTAATAACCGCACGAATTTCAGCTTTTTCCATTTTAACACCACACAAAACTTTATCGACTTTGACAACTTGCCAAACAATTATTGTTTGACAGAAATTTTTGTTATTTCACAGCCATACTGATAAATTATGAAAAAATAAAATGCCGTAAAAACATTGCAAAAATTTGTATCCCATATGGGTTAGGCCGGAGATTTATCAATTCATCCTCGTAATTAAAGTAAGCAACTTTTTCGTTTTTAATCGCTTGTGTAGTTACATTTCGTATGGATTTATAATAATCCCAATGAGCAGGGAGACGAGTTTGTTTAAATTTTTTATACGCTTTATTTTTTAAAGTAATCATTAGTTTAATTGTATCCGTAATCCAGGTCGTCTTTTTATGGGTAATTTTAACTGTTTTAATTGGAGCATGGAAATCTAAAATTTCTAAAATACTATCGTTGAGGAATTTAACTTTATGATCCACATCGTTCAAAAGAAATCTATTTTGCCATGGTACCAAACGTAAATCATTGTGGAAATCGTCAATATTAAAGTTTTTGTAACTTCTGATGGTCTTGTATAAAATATTGTTATAAGATGGTATCATGATCTCACAAAAAACGGTGTCATGATCGGAAAATTTAACATCAGAAACACCAGAATTACCCACCAGACTATTGTCAGATACTAGAATTATGTCTAATAGAGTTTGCGAATTTGGCGTTACTCGTGTAGGAGAATCAATTAGTTGTACTAAGTTGACAGAATCGATCATTGAAGCAAAATAGACGCTATCTTTATTTTTGACTAATAAATCTATATTTGCATCACCAAAACAACACACGAAATCATGCATGGTAGACATCAGCGTGCAAGACTTCTCCAATTCATCACAGAACAACTGGCAGTGCATTGTTGGTGGCTTATACACAAGCCCAATTGCTAAAGATATTTTATTTGATTTAAGTGTTATCCATACTTGTTCAATAATATCATTGGTATCAATAATTCTGTAATTGTACGCATTTCTCAAATAGATTAAAACACCACCACCATGTCCCCGTCTGTCGCGTCTTATAACAGAATAGCCTCCGATATCAATCACATCATTTGAAATCATATCTGTTAACCAAGTTTCGCTCATCGCAAAGCAGTCTAAACATGAATTAATTATAAAATTTTGAATCGAGTTAAATTTTGGCAACATCGATCTAACATTAACATGAGCTGCTTTAAAAGATTTTTGTGACATTATTGTGTAAATCTAAAATTAATATATTTATATAACTAAATGGAACACAGATCCAACTTAAACTAAGTGATGTCTTTAGATAAGTATATATCTATTAATTGATGTGTAAAATCTCAATTCAATCATATCCAACTAAATGCAGTTCGAATTTAACTATGATAAAGTCTTTAGATAGGATAAGAAAGTAACATTATTAAATTAATATCAAATAAAATATATTGAATGTATTGTGTACTTAAAAGATATATGTATGAATAAATGCAACCAAGATGAAATGTTAAGAGGTAGGCTCGCTAGACGTAAAAGGCATCCTATTTAGAATTTAGATATATATATACATATAAGTTAAACAAATTATTTCAAATCATCTGAGGTTTTAATATGCCTTATTAAATTATCTATTTTAACTAAAATTTTACCTTCGCTGGTCCATACGTTACGACCATACTTCTTTACAGTTTCTTTAAAAAGCTGATGTCGTAGTTTTGTTAGGTCTTCTTTGATGAGAACTTTGGAACCTTTGAGCTTGCGTTTATTCTGATAAACAGCGTTTTTGGTATTCCTACTAACAAACTTCACAATGATAGGCTTGGTTACTCCTTCCTTTGCGAATAAGCGATGACTGCAATCAATAGAAGTAGGAGGTAGATTTAGGCCTAACTTTTCTTTGCATAAATCCAAAACAATCTGGTCAGTATCTTCATTATTATTAATTTGGGGAACGCCAAAGATACGAAGGCTATTGCGCCTAGAATACATCTCCGAATTGTCTTTAAATTGGATTAGTTGGTTTCTAGTTACATGCAATTCTGCTTTTAGTGAATCAACCGTTTGTTTATATCCTTGTATTTCTTTCTTAAATTCCTCAACCATTTTGTCTTTTAACTTTTCCACCAAACTATTAATTAGGGTATCAGAAGTTAGCACCTTTTCGACAATGTCTTTTATTCTGGCTTCTTCCTCAGAAGAGCGAGTGGTACGTCCATCAGAAGACATATTTTCTACACTTATATGAAACGTTGTAAATACAAACTGTATAATAATAGGAACCCGCTTTAACACTTCTACTCAGTCGGACGGCTCATCACAGAATGACTTATTCGACTTATACCTACTCTTTTTTAATACTTGAAATCTTTAGAGCGTCTAATAGGTTTGAATTTCGCATATAGATTATTTATAGTGGCACACAAGGTCTTTACTTGTTAATAAAACTCCTGTTGCATCAATCCATGCATGCAGTTTATCTGCTTTCCGTAAAATATTACAAAATAATTGATGAATTTAACTACAATTCTCAAAAGAAATGTTTGCATAAGTCAATTTGTATTCTTATTATTTAAGTTAAATGAAAATAAAAAAAAGATGTTACCTTAGTTTGCTGTAAAAAATAAAATTTCAATTTAGTTTTATTACCAAAGATGTTTTAAATAAAGAAGAGTCACAATTTAGCATTTTAATAGTGCCAAAGAATCTTGTGCCTCTATCATCATGAAAATGTTTATTTAATTTGTATTACGAAAAATACGCCAAAAGTAAATATTCATTATTACAAGTTATGTTGCTGTAGAATGACAATCATGCTCGCACGTCGCGCCATCTATCAGAAATTTAGCTCGCGTTAAAATTGGTTGACGAAATGACGGCGAGTTGACATACCATATGTTATATATATCTTGATGTTGCACAACAGCCACACGTGACATGCTGCTTTTTATCTCCTTGGTTACGCGTATGATGACACAGACAACGCAACTTGTTTCTTTATGCAATAAATTCGGATGAATTTTAAAAGGGAGAAATTAGGATTGAAATACGAAATAAAATAAAACAACTTATGCAATACGTAGATCAAGCTTCTTTAAATCCTCGAAGATGTTACAACGCCTCGGCTGGCGCCTCGGCGTTATAATACATCTTCTCGGATTTGAAGTATCGCTTGATCTCCTAATTACATTATATATATATGGGTATAGCAGGGTAGGCTGCTATTGTGGCTAAAGTGGCTAGCAATATATATATATATATATATATATATATATATATATATATATATATATATATATATATATATATATATATATATATATATTGCTGTGGATTTTAGTGTCAAAATTTTGGTAATTTTGGAAATTATTGTAAAATTTTAAAATCTTCGTACACTTTAGGAATATTTTATTAACTTTTCCTGTTAAAGATATTTTTAAGTTATTTAATGGTGTGTCATTGATTATACAATCAATGTGTATACTTTTTAATAAGGTTAAATAATACATGTTTCTTTATTTATTATCAAATAGCTTACTCACCGATTACTTAAGTGTACGTAACATCCAGTTGTTCGCAATTTATTGTTATGATGTAATTCAGTTATGATAATTTCAAATGTGTATATCGACGGGTTATGTGATTCTTTTAAGGTTTTTTGTTCATGTAAATAGTTCATTGTTATTGCAAATGTTGTGTAATAATGTGTAATAGATGTGTCACTTTTATAAAGAATATTAATCTGCTATTATGTATTATATGAGTGTACAGTTTGTATTAGTTCGTAAGTCAAATTGTGTAATATAATTATGTAAATAGGAAATAGTATATAAGCTTAGAAAATTATAATTTTAGGAGAGTCAGTAATAGAAAGCGACGCAGTAAAGTCGTGTTAAAGAGAATAGTACAAATGTAAAGACACTTGATGGTAAACAACGACAGAGTAAAGTCGTGTTAAAGACAATAGTACTAATGTAAAGAGACTTCCTGACATAAAGCGACGCAGTAAAGCCATGTAAATAACATAGTACAAATGTAAATAGATAGTTAAGTTGGTTGGTGAATGGAATACAGCGAAAGTATTAAAAAGGTTATAAATTGTAAAAGTGTATACGTTTATAAAGAACCTTTTAAAGTTAATTTACTTGCTAAGTAAGCAAGATAATAAATCTTCGATTAAAACCATCAATCGGTGTTTTATTTAATTAAACACAAAAAGCAAATACAAGTTCTTCGAAAAAGGGATATAGTACCCGTTATTAAAAGTATTACCAAAGTGTGTAATCAATAATCAAGTGTGTGGATGGTATTATATATGGGAATGCATGCAAAGGAAGGATGTCAACCGGAATTGGAAACCAGCCCCGGGTCAATATAAAGTAACCTACTCTGCCAGTGGTTTGGGAAAGAGGACATCTTTAGTTAGAGGAAAGAAGCAATATTATAAAAAGGTAGGAAGTTATTTCCTTTCTGTATTGGTATATGATGAAGAAAAGACTATCGTTTGTGAAGTGTGGCAAAGTGATCTGAACAATTTAGCTATAATTAAACTTAATTAAGAGTTCCAATTTAAAAGTGATTTCAATTTCAATATGTATATTTTTAAAACCACAGGAATCCACATTCGCCCTGAGATGAGTCTTTATTAAATTTAATTTTCTTATTTTAAGTTATTTAACTGGCGCCCAACTTATTATTACGTAAACTTGATTTAGTCAGAATTCACGTAACATTGTTATGTAACTAGTGCATTATTTAAAACTATTAAAAAGTATTTTTTTGAATCATATAAGAATTTATAAAAGAGGGAAGTTGTGAGGCATTTCCAAAGTACACAGTTTTTTTTTAAATTAATTTATTTATAAATCAATTATCTACAATCTAACAGTAATTATTCGTTATTTGTAAGTATTTAATAAGTGTATATAAAAACAATATTTTATCTTTAATTAGCCGAATTTAACGCATATATCTTTATTTTTGCTAGCCGAGGTAGGAGAAAATCAAAATTTATTCTGTTTAGCCAAAGTCACCGCAATATATATATATATATATATATATATATATATATATATATATATATATATATATATATATATATATATATATATATATAGTATCATATATATAGATATATGATACATCACTACTTTTCCGGGTTTCACTCCGCTTATTCACTATTCGGCTCCTAGAGGAACCAGACAATGGTTGACGACGTTTCGGCAAGATCACACTTGCCATCTTCAGGTCACTTCTAACTTCCTTCTGCTTCGCGTGGTTACACGATGTAGACTGACGTCTTGCTGCAGCGGTTGGTCTTTATATACAGTATATTGTATATATTGTATGTGTGTATGTGTATTGTTTTTATATAATATAATAAAATATAACTACATTATAATTCCATACATACAAAATCTTTCAGAAAATCTTAACAAAATTCTTAATAAACATAATATAAAAGTAGCTCATAAAAACACAAATAACTTAAAATATTTATATACAAGACTTAAATCAAAAACACCAAAAGAAAAACTCTCACACTGTGTATATGAACTTAAATGCTTACAATGCCCTGACGCAAGATACATAGGACAAACCTCACAAAATATTAAAGAACGACTAAAAGGTCATAAATATGCAAAAAAACCCTACAGCATTAAAAAAACATGAAAATGAATTTGGCCACAAATTTGATTATGATAAGTTTAAAATTTTAAAACAAGAACTAAATGAAAAAAGTCGAACATTCTTAGAAATGATTGAAATTAAGAAAGCAGGAACAAAATCAATAAATTCAAGATGTGATATTGAAAAGCTATCACAAATATATAACCTCATACTATAAATTATATTAAAATAACAATTATAAAATAAAACAAATAAATAATAAATAAATCTATTATAATTCACAAAATAATTTTTCATCCCTATTTCTATATATATAGACAACCCATTATACACAAATAGTATTTAAATATGAAACATAGATGGATACCATTTACCTATAATAATCAACCGATAAAGATAATAAAAAAAAACACATTTTATTTAACCAAACCATTTTGTTTCGTTTTATTGTCTGCTTGTTTACACACATAAAATTTTATTAATAAACCACATTTTACATTAAAACAAGTAATTTAAAATTAAAAATTATAAATATTCTACATATTAACAAGTAAACTACATATGGTTCATGCATTGTACATCATGCATTTTGATATAAATAACAAAAAAATGACATATAATTAACTAAAAGAAGGAAAAAAAGCTATAGTAAGTTAGAATAAGTTTCTCACAATAAAATTTTTAATCAACACTAACTTTTAATATTTTTAGATGTATCACCACATAATGTATTTTGAAAAAGACGAAATGTCGAAACACGTGTAAATGCAAAGTTTTAACTAATTATTTGTTTTATTATTGCTGAAATCCCAAGAGAAAGAAGAAAAAAACAATTATACAAATACAGCAAAAGAAAAAAATTTATATTACATATATATATATATATAATTATATATATATATATATATATATATATATATATATATATTGCTGTGGATTTTAGTGTCAAAATTTTGGAAATTTTGGAAAATTTTGGAAAATTCTAAAATCGGTGTTAAATACTAACACTTTTGAAATATTTTATCAACTTTTCCTGTTAAAAATAAATTTAAGTTATTTAATGGAGTGTCATTGATTTTGAAAGCAATGTGTATACTTTTTAATAAGGTTAAATAATACATGTTTCTATTTATTATCGAACAGCTTACTCACCGATTACTTAAGTATACGTAACATCCAGTTGTGCGCAAGTTATTGTTGTGATGTAATTCAATTATGTATAATTTCAAATGAGTATATCGACGGGTTATGTGATTCTTTAAGGTTTTTGTTCGTGTAAATAGTTCATTGTTATTGCAAATGTTGTGTAATAATGTGTAATAGATGTGTCACTTTTATATAAGAATTTTAATCTGCTATTATGTATTATATGAGTGTACAGTTTGTATTAGTTCGTAAGTTAAATTGTGTAATATAATTATGTAAATAGGAAATAGTATATAAGCTTAGAAAATTATAATTTTAGGGAGTCAGTAATATAAAGCGACGCAGTAAAGTCGTGTTAAAGACAATAGTAAAATGTAAATAGACACTTCATGGTAAACAACGACAGAGTAAAGTCGATATAAGAAATATAAATAAAATATGTAAGGACTTACTGATAGAAAGCGACGGAGTAAAGTCGTGTAAGAAATATAGTATTAATGTAATTAGACACTTACTGTTAAACGACGAAAGAGTAAAGACAGTTCCTGAGATAAAGCGAAAGAGTAAGGTCATGTAAATAACATAGTACAAATGTAAATAGATAGTTAAATTGGTTGGTGAATGGAATACAGCGAAAGTATTAAAAAGGTTATAAATTGTAAAAGTGTATACGTTTATAAAGAACCTTTTAAAGTTAATTTACTTGCTAAGTAAGCAAGATAATAAATCTTCGATTAAAACCATCAATCGGTGTTTTATTTAATTAAACACAAAAAGCAAATACAAGTTCTTCGAAAAAGGGATATAGTACCCGTTATTAAAAGTATTACCAAAGTGTGTAATCAATAATCAAGTGTGTGGATGGTATTATATATGGGAATGCATGCAAAGGAAGGATGTCAACCGGAATTGGAAACCAGCCCCGGGTCAATATAAAGTAACCTACTCTGCCAGTGGTTTGGGAAAGAGGACATCTTTAGTTAGAGGAAAGAAGCAATATTATAAAAAGGTAGGAAGTTATTTCCTTTCTGTATTGGTATATGATGAAGAAAAGACTATCGTTTGTGAAGTGTGGCAAAGTGATCTGAACAATTTAGCTATAATTAAACTTAATTAAGAGTTCCAATTTAAAAGTGATTTCAATTTCAATATGTATATTTTTAAAACCACAGGAATCCACATTCGCCCTGAGATGAGTCTTTATTAAATTTAATTTTCTTATTTTAAGTTATTTAACTGGCGCCCAACTTATTATTACGTAAACTTGATTTAGTCAGAATTCACGTAACATTGTTATGTAACTAGTGCATTATTTAAAACTATTAAAAAGTATTTTTTTGAATCATATAAGAATTTATAAAAGAGGGAAGTTGTGAGGCATTTCCAAAGTACACAGTTTTTTTTTAAATTAATTTATTTATAAATCAATTATCTACAATCTAACAGTAATTATTCGTTATTTGTAAGTATTTAATAAGTGTATATAAAAACAATATTTTATCTTTAATTAGCCGAATTTAACGCATATATCTTTATTTTTGCTAGCCGAGGTGGGAGAAAATCAAAATTTATTCTGTTTAGCCAAAGTCACCGCAATATATATATATATATATATATATATAGTATCATATATATAGATATATGATACATCACTACTTTTCCGGGTTTCACTCCGCTTATTCACTATTCGGCTCCTAGAGGAACCAGACAATGGTTGACGACGTTTCGGCAAGATCACACTTGCCATCTTCAGGTCACTTCTAACTTCCTTCTGCTTCGCGTGGTTACACGATGTAGACTGACGTCTTGCTGCAGCGGTTGGTCTTTATATACAGTATATTGTATATATTGTATGTGTGTATGTGTATTGTTTTTATATAATATAATAAAATATAACTACATTATAATTCCATACATACAAAATCTTTCAGAAAATCTTAACAAAATTCTTAATAAACATAATATAAAAGTAGCTCATAAAAACACAAATAACTTAAAATATTTATATACAAGACTTAAATCAAAAACACCAAAAGAAAAACTCTCACACTGTGTATATGAACTTAAATGCTTACAATGCCCTGACGCAAGATACATAGGACAAACCTCACAAAATATTAAAGAACGACTAAAAGGTCATAAATATGCAAAAAAAACCCTACAGCATTAAAAAAACATGAAAATGAATTTGGCCACAAATTTGATTATGATAAGTTTAAAATTTTAAAACAAGAACTAAATGAAAAAAGTCGAACATTCTTAGAAATGATTGAAATTAAGAAAGCAGGAACAAAATCAATAAATTCAAGATGTGATATTGAAAAGCTATCACAAATATATAACCTCATACTATAAATTATATTAAAATAACAATTATAAAATAAAACAAATAAATAATAAATAAATCTATTATAATTCACAAAATAATTTTTCATTCCTATTTCTATATATATAGACAACCCATTATACACAAATAGTATTTAAATATGAAACATAGATGGATACCATTTACCTATAATAATCAACCGATAAAGATAATAAAAAAAAACACATTTTATTTAACCAAACCATTTTGTTTCGTTTTATTGTCTGCTTGTTTACACACATAAAATTTTATTAATAAACCACATTTTACATTAAAACAAGTAATTTAAAATTAAAAATTATAAATATTCTACATATTAACAAGTAAACTACATATGGTTCATGCATTGTACATCATGCATTTTGATATAAATAACAAAAAAATGACATATAATTAACTAAAAGAAGGGAAAAAAGCTATAGTAAGTTAGAATAAGTTTCTCACAATAAAATTTTTAATCAACACTAACTTTTAATATTTTTAGATGTATCACCACATAATGTATTTTGAAAAAGACGAAATGTCGAAACACGTGTAAATGCAAAGTTTTAACTAATTATTTGTTTTATTATTGCTGAAATCCCAAGAGAAAGAAGAAAAAAACAATTATACAAATACAGCAAAAGAAAAAAATTTATATTACATATATATATATATATATATATATATATATATATATATATAATTATATATATATATATATATATATATATATATATATATATATATATATATATATATATATATATATATTGCTGTGGATTTTAGTGTCAAAATTTTGGAAATTTTGGAAAATTTTGGAAAATTCTAAAATCGGTGTTAAATACTAACACTTTTGAAATATTTTATCAACTTTTCCTGTTAAAAATAAATTTAAGTTATTTAATGGAGTGTCATTGATTTTGAAAGCAATGTGTATACTTTTTAATAAGGTTAAATAATACATGTTTCTATTTATTATCGAACAGCTTACTCACCGATTACTTAAGTATACGTAACATCCAGTTGTGCGCAAGTTATTGTTGTGATGTAATTCAATTATGTATAATTTCAAATGAGTATATCGACGGGTTATGTGATTCTTTAAGGTTTTTGTTCGTGTAAATAGTTCATTGTTATTGCAAATGTTGTGTAATAATGTGTAATAGATGTGTCACTTTTATATAAGAATTTTAATCTGCTATTATGTATTATATGAGTGTACAGTTTGTATTAGTTCGTAAGTCAAATTGTGTAATATAATTATGTAAATAGGAAATAGTATATAAGCTTAGAAAATTATAATTTTAGGGAGTCAGTAATATAAAGCGACGCAGTAAAGTCGTGTTAAAGACAATAGTAAAATGTAAATAGACACTTCATGGTAAACAACGACAGAGTAAAGTCGATATAAGAAATATAAATAAAATATGTAAGGACTTACTGATAGAAAGCGACGGAGTAAAGTCGTGTAAGAAATATAGTATTAATGTAATTAGACACTTACTGTTAAACGACGAAAGAGTAAAGACAGTTCCTGAGATAAAGCGAAAGAGTAAGGTCATGTAAATAACATAGTACAAATGTAAATAGATAGTTAAATTGGTTGGTGAATGGAATACAGCGAAAGTATTAAAAAGGTTATAAATTGTAAAAGTGTATACGTTTATAAAGAACCTTTTAAAGTTAATTTACTTGCTAAGTAAGCAAGATAATAAATCTTCGATTAAAACCATCAATCGGTGTTTTATTTAATTAAACACAAAAAGCAAATACAAGTTCTTCGAAAAAGGGATATAGTACCCGTTATTAAAAGTATTACCAAAGTGTGTAATCAATAATCAAGTGTGTGGATGGTATTATATATGGGAATGCATGCAAAGGAAGGATGTCAACCGGAATTGGAAACCAGCCCCGGGTCAATATAAAGTAACCTACTCTGCCAGTGGTTTGGGAAAGAGGACATCTTTAGTTAGAGGAAAGAAGCAATATTATAAAAAGGTAGGAAGTTATTTCCTTTCTGTATTGGTATATGATGAAGAAAAGACTATCGTTTGTGAAGTGTGGCAAAGTGATCT
Source organism: Agrypnus murinus (assembly GCA_929113105.1). Taxonomy (NCBI): domain Eukaryota; kingdom Metazoa; phylum Arthropoda; class Insecta; order Coleoptera; family Elateridae; genus Agrypnus; species Agrypnus murinus. Next base: position 17,062,549 of record OV816024.1, on the reverse strand, counting down.
GAACAATTTAGCTATAATTAAACTTAATTAAGAGTTCCAATTTAAAAGTGATTTCAATTTCAATATGTATATTTTTAAAACCACAGGAATCCACATTCGCCCTGAGATGAGTCTTTATTAAATTTAATTTTCTTATTTTAAGTTATTTAACTGGCGCCCAACTTATTATTACGTAAACTTGATTTAGTCAGAATTCACGTAACATTGTTATGTAACTAGTGCATTATTTAAAACTATTAAAAAGTATTTTTTTGAATCATATAAGAATTTATAAAAGAGGGAAGTTGTGAGGCATTTCCAAAGTACACAGTTTTTTTTTAAATTAATTTATTTATAAATCAATTATCTACAATCTAACAGTAATTATTCGTTATTTGTAAGTATTTAATAAGTGTATATAAAAACAATATTTTATCTTTAATTAGCCGAATTTAACGCATATATCTTTATTTTTGCTAGCCGAGGTGGGAGAAAATCAAAATTTATTCTGTTTAGCCAAAGTCACCGCAATATATATATATATATATATATATATATATATATATATATATATATATATATATATATAGTATCATATATATAGATATATGATACATCACTACTTTTCCGGGTTTCACTCCGCTTATTCACTATTCGGCTCCTAGAGGAACCAGACAATGGTTGACGACGTTTCGGCAAGATCACACTTGCCATCTTCAGGTCACTTCTAACTTCCTTCTGCTTCGCGTGGTTACACGATGTAGACTGACGTCTTGCTGCAGCGGTTGGTCTTTATATACAGTATATTGTATATATTGTATGTGTGTATGTGTATTGTTTTTATATAATATAATAAAATATAACTACATTATAATTCCATACATACAAAATCTTTCAGAAAATCTTAACAAAATTCTTAATAAACATAATATAAAAGTAGCTCATAAAAACACAAATAACTTAAAATATTTATATACAAGACTTAAATCAAAAACACCAAAAGAAAAACTCTCACACTGTGTATATGAACTTAAATGCTTACAATGCCCTGACGCAAGATACATAGGACAAACCTCACAAAATATTAAAGAACGACTAAAAGGTCATAAATATGCAAAAAAACCCTACAGCATTAAAAAAACATGAAAATGAATTTGGCCACAAATTTGATTATGATAAGTTTAAAATTTTAAAACAAGAACTAAATGAAAAAAGTCGAACATTCTTAGAAATGATTGAAATTAAGAAAGCAGGAACAAAATCAATAAATTCAAGATGTGATATTGAAAAGCTATCACAAATATATAACCTCATACTATAAATTATATTAAAATAACAATTATAAAATAAAACAAATAAATAATAAATAAATCTATTATAATTCACAAAATAATTTTTCATCCCTATTTCTATATATATAGACAACCCATTATACACAAATAGTATTTAAATATGAAACATAGATGGATACCATTTACCTATAATAATCAACCGATAAAGATAATAAAAAAAAACACATTTTATTTAACCAAACCATTTTGTTTCGTTTTATTGTCTGCTTGTTTACACACATAAAATTTTATTAATAAACCACATTTTACATTAAAACAAGTAATTTAAAATTAAAAATTATAAATATTCTACATATTAACAAGTAAACTACATATGGTTCATGCATTGTACATCATGCATTTTGATATAAATAACAAAAAAATGACATATAATTAACTAAAAGAAGGAAAAAAAGCTATAGTAAGTTAGAATAAGTTTCTCACAATAAAATTTTTAATCAACACTAACTTTTAATATTTTTAGATGTATCACCACATAATGTATTTTGAAAAAGACGAAATGTCGAAACACGTGTAAATGCAAAGTTTTAACTAATTATTTGTTTTATTATTGCTGAAATCCCAAGAGAAAGAAGAAAAAAACAATTATACAAATACAGCAAAAGAAAAAAATTTATATTACATATATATATATATATATAATTATATATATATATATATATATATATATATATATATATATATATATATATATATATATATATATATATATTGCTGTGGATTTTAGTGTCAAAATTTTGGAAATTTTGGAAAATTTTGGAAAATTCTAAAATCGGTGTTAAATACTAACACTTTTGAAATATTTTATCAACTTTTCCTGTTAAAAATAAATTTAAGTTATTTAATGGAGTGTCATTGATTTTGAAAGCAATGTGTATACTTTTTAATAAGGTTAAATAATACATGTTTCTATTTATTATCGAACAGCTTACTCACCGATTACTTAAGTATACGTAACATCCAGTTGTGCGCAAGTTATTGTTGTGATGTAATTCAATTATGTATAATTTCAAATGAGTATATCGACGGGTTATGTGATTCTTTAAGGTTTTTGTTCGTGTAAATAGTTCATTGTTATTGCAAATGTTGTGTAATAATGTGTAATAGATGTGTCACTTTTATATAAGAATTTTAATCTGCTATTATGTATTATATGAGTGTACAGTTTGTATTAGTTCGTAAGTCAAATTGTGTAATATAATTATGTAAATAGGAAATAGTATATAAGCTTAGAAAATTATAATTTTAGGGAGTCAGTAATATAAAGCGACGCAGTAAAGTCGTGTTAAAGACAATAGTAAAATGTAAATAGACACTTCATGGTAAACAACGACAGAGTAAAGTCGATATAAGAAATATAAATAAAATATGTAAGGACTTACTGATAGAAAGCGACGGAGTAAAGTCGTGTAAGAAATATAGTATTAATGTAATTAGACACTTACTGTTAAACGACGAAAGAGTAAAGACAGTTCCTGAGATAAAGCGAAAGAGTAAGGTCATGTAAATAACATAGTACAAATGTAAATAGATAGTTAAATTGGTTGGTGAATGGAATACAGCGAAAGTATTAAAAAGGTTATAAATTGTAAAAGTGTATACGTTTATAAAGAACCTTTTAAAGTTAATTTACTTGCTAAGTAAGCAAGATAATAAATCTTCGATTAAAACCATCAATCGGTGTTTTATTTAATTAAACACAAAAAGCAAATACAAGTTCTTCGAAAAAGGGATATAGTACCCGTTATTAAAATAAAACAAAAGTGAGTTACCAAAACCAAGAGTGTGGATGGTGTTATGTGGGAAAGCCATGCAAAAGGAAGGAAGTCAACCGGAATTGGAAATCGGCACTGAGACAACATAAGTGACTTGCTCTGCCAATTGGTTTTGGAAAGAGGACATCTATAGAAAAAGGAAGAAGCATCGCTTTATAAAAAGGTAGGAAGTTATTTCCTTTGGTATCTGATGAAGAAAAGACTATCGTTTGTGAGGTGTAATTAAGTGATTTGAACAATTTAGCCATTAAACTTAATTAAGATTTCAATTTTAAAAAGTGATTTCAATTTCAATTTGTATATTTTTAAAACCTACAGGAATCCACATTCACCCTGAGATGAGTTATTTTTATAAAATTTAATTCTGTTATTTTAAGTTATTTAACTGGCGCCCAACTCTATTACGTAAACTTGATTTAGTCAGAATTCACGTAACATTGTTATGTAACTAATGCATTATTTAAAACTATTAAAAAGTAATTTTGATTCATATAAGAATTTAAATAAAGAAAGTTGAAACGCATTTCCAAAGTACAGTTTTTTTTTAAATTAATTTATTTATAAAACAATTTTTCTATGATCTAACAGTAATTATTCGTTATTTGTAAGCATTTAATAAGTGAATATAAAAACAAGGTGGGGTAAAAGAAAATCAAAATATTTCTTCTTATGCGAAGTCATCGCAATATATATATATATATATATATATATATATATATATATATATATATATATATATATATATATATATAATAATAATAATAATTGCTTTTATTCAAATAAACAAATAAGCATAAAACAAAAATAAATAAGTAATGAACTCTGCATCTTAAAAAAAATATATGTATGTATATAATACCGTATAAACAGGTTCTTATAAATAACTACATAAAACAAAAAAATGCTTATTATAATATTTATGAAGGAAGTCTCCCGGCGAAATCTAGCCAAAGACTACTCTATTTAACCAGGAGACCACCAATACAATAAAGAAATAATTTAGTAGGTAAATAAAATTATAATAATTATGAAGGAAGTCTCCCGGCGAAATCTAGCCAAAGGCTACTCTATTTAACCAGGAGACCACCAATACAATAAAGAAATAATTTAGTAGGTAAATAAAATAAATCTAATTGTTTTTTTTATAGGCAGGAAACACGCACAGAAAAACAAAATTTCATTAAAAAAAATTCTATGTGTTTCAATATTTATTGTAAATCTAAGAAATACTTTTTCAATGAAACCCTGTATGTATCAAAATTCAAGCATTTAATATCAGCAGGAATTGTGTTATATAACGAAACCGCATTGTAAGTAAATCCTCTCCGAAACAAAGCAGTCGTATCATGTGGCATTGTTAACCTATTTGTATTTCGAATATTTACAGAGTGCATTTCAGACCTGGATACTAATTTCGAAGAAAGAACATTGGGAAAATGAATGGATTTACAGAGGGTATAAGTATAGGTGCCTAGCTGATATTTCCAACGGTTATCCATTCTTAACCATCCTAATTCTTTAATATAGTAAGAAACGTGATCATAGCGTCGTAAATTGTATATAAATCTGCAGCACCAATTTTGCACTTTTTGGATGCGATTTTTGTCCTGCAGGTCTAAGCAAGGATAGTAAATAAAATTACAATAATTAGAATGTGATAACACTAATGATTCCGATAGTAACTTTTTTTTGGCCAAAACTTAAAATAAGGTGAAGTGGGGTAAATGCGATGTAGTTTTGAAATAGTCTAACTTTGACGCTCTACCTCTTTTCAATAAATGAGCTGGGAACTGCAGATATTTGCATAGAGTCTTTAGGATTCTTGACGAGTATGACCGCAATGACAAAAAATCTGTTTACATAAGCGTTTGGGCACTATAATTCTTTTTTTAAAACGATGTCACTATGTCACATTTACCCCGTAAAATGGGGCAAATGTGACAGCCGCTTAGTATTTCTCTAAGGTTTTAGATGGGTACGAGGTATGGGGCTAATGTGAAAGTATAAAAGAAAAGCTACATTTTCATATATAATTATTAACTGTTGTATAACCACTTGTAAGTTTTAAATTCAGACAAAATAAAAAAATATAAAATTCTTATGTGAGTTTATATTCATTGAAATAAAAATCAAATTTGTGAATACCGCGCCTAATGTCTTTTGGGTCCGGCAAAATTTTAACGACGTCTTGGTCTGACACAGTGTCTAAATCCTCAAATTTGGGCCAAATAAACTTCTTGTTTTCGTACTTCAAGAATTTGATTACCCAGTCATCACCACATTTCTCTTGAACTTGTCTTACAAAATGCTTCAGCTGTTTTTTGGTACAATATTGCACAATAACCCATTTGCCTTTCGCGATAAAGGGGGGTGCGACAGGAATATCATCTTCTTCCTGCTGTTCATCACAAAAGTCTTCATCATCTGACTCCATGTACGGGACTTGATCTATGTCCTCTTCCGAACTAGATGAACTTAACAGGTGCTTTTGTGTTTGTTTCACCTTTTTAACAATCTTTTTCTTTTTTTCTTTGTCAATAGTAATGTCATTCTTCTCTTTTATTCGAGCTAATGCTTCTTCTGTCGTTAAAATTTCTGCTCCTGGACCCACTTTTGACCTTTTCTCTTTCTCTGGTTGTGGTTTTTGTCGTATTTGCGTCAATAATATTTCTTCGAAAGATAAATTGGCTTCTTTAGATGTTTCTTGTGTCTGCGGAGATACTGAATGTGATGTTGATGGCCCTCCACGATTTTCTTCTGATTCTCCACATTGACGGTCAGGGTGATTTTTTGAACATTCTGCTTCCCATCTTTTCATGGCATCTGGTGGAAATGTTTCTTTGGGAATCACGTTTTTGTTTAGGGGATAAATTCCACTTTTGCGGAAGCCGTTTCTTATAACTTCTGGTGAGATAGACTGCCAAGTTTCACAAAGAAATTGAGAAAATATTTTCTTAGGTATTTTTCTTCCAAAATTTTGACGTTGCCAGGAAATAACTTTTTGGTCCCACTTACTTTTAAACGATCTGAAAACTGCTAGGTCTAAAGGCTGAAGGAGATGGCTGGTATGAGCGGGTAATTTAATGATTATAACGTTGTTCTGAATAGCTGCTTCGATTATTTCCACGGATACATGGGTGCTATGTCCATCGTACACAATAACAACAGGTCGCTCATTACCAATAGTAGGGATGATGGTTTTCAAAAAATAGTTTTTGAAAATATTGCTCTCCATCCATCCTTTCTTGCTAGCGGCGTAAACAGTGCCTGCAAATTCTGTCCCTTTCGGGGCAAACCATTGATCCCACACATATGCACCTTTGAAAATAATCAAAGGTGGTGCTTTACCACCTGCAGCATTACACATGGCAAGAACAGTGGTATTTTCTCTGCCTGGGGAGCTAACTGTTCGCGACGAAGGTTTATTTACTTCTCCGACGACTTTACTCTTTCGTGGATCTATTGAAAGACTTGTTTTGTCAAGATTCCATATGCGTTCAGGTTTATCGATTAAATTGTTTTCTGTTAAGACCTTCTCTAAGAGGTTGAAATAGGCATAAATTAGAAATGGATCAGTTGCTTTTTTTCTTGCGTACTCAATATTTTGAGGTATCTTGAGACTGAGGTTATGTCGTTTTTTAAAGGATAAGAACCAGTCTTCTCCTGGGACACCCTCCTTGAAGTTGGTTTGTTTTTCATTAGCAGCAATGTAAGTTCCAACTGCTTCCAATACCTCCTTGCGTGACATGCCAAAACCCCATTTTTCCATGATCTTTAAGCTTTCAGCCAATTTAACCTCTTCATTGTGATCAATGTAGGTGGGACGCCCTTTGTGGTTTTTAACTTTACTACGCAGCCCTTTCACGCGACTATATAGTGTGACGTAAGGTATTTTGTACTGCTTATGTGCCCCATAAACTGTGTCTCTGCCCGCCTTAACTTCTTCTATTGCCTTTTGAAGATCGGCTTGGCTATAGTTTGGGTTGTCAGTGGTTTTTCGCACATAATTGCGCACCATGTCTGAAAGGGGTAAATGTGATATAGTTTATGTTACATTTTCACCACAGGTTTTTCGCGGAGGGGTAAATGAGACAGTTTGAAAAAAAAAATTAAGATAATGTTCAATTGAAATGATATTATGTGTGGTAGAAAGACATATTATTAAAGTAAGTGGGTGACAAATTTCAAAGTTACCTTATTTAAACTGACTTATTTAAACGACTTTATAACGAGTTGCATGCGGCGTCGAAATTCCACTTAAAATGACGACTTACTACGTACAGCTGGTTAGGAAGTTTCCGACTCAAAAGAAGTGACCTTTTTTGGGTTGAATCTTATGTTAACACCATATAGACTATTCTACGTTAGGTGGCGTTGACAACAGTTTTTGTTTCAAATTAATTTAAGTCGCTGTCACATTAACCCCGTTATCACATTTACCCCACTTCACCTTATCTCGATTAGCATAAAGACGTTTTAGCGATGAGTACGTTTTTTGAAGTAATTTATTAACATGAGACTTGAAACGCAATTTTGTGTCCAAAACAATGCCCAGATTTCCCGCAGCATCGGTAACAGGTAAGTACTCATTATCAATCCTTAGATTGAGATTAAAATCTGGAGCAGTAATGTAGCTTTTATTACTAAAAAGTAAAAGTTTTGACTTATCCGCATTAAGTTTTAAATTATGTTGTAGTGATAGTTCCTTGATTGAATTTAAATCATTATTGATGTTCTCAAAAGCTTGCACTCTATTGGCAAAGGTAAATGATTTATAAATCTGAGTATCGTCTGCGTAGGCTTGCACTTTGCAATACTTTACTGATTTTAAAATATCAGAGGTGTACATAATAAAAAACAGAGGTCCTAGAACTGAACCTTGCGGGACACCAGAACTGATTTTAAATGTGCCAGAAGTTTGATTATCAACTTTTATTTTCAAGCTTCTGTTTAATAAATAAGAGTTTACTAATTCAACAGCCGTGTTTCCGAAACCACAATATTGAAGCTTAGCACAAAGAAGGGAATGGCTGATGGTATCGAATGCTTTCGAAAATCGAGTAGTATAAGGGCAGTAATTTCTTTCTTATCTGTAGCATGGATGATCTCATCCGTAACAGTGGCAAGAGAGTCAACGGTACTAAAACCAGCTCGGAAACCCGATTGACATTTAGGTAAAATATCATTTCGAATAGAAAAGTCATAAATTTGTTTATATAATACTTTCTCAAATATTTTAGAGATACATGGCAATATACTTATTATTCCTATGTCAGAATATGAATTAGGATTGTTGACTTTTGGTAATGGTAGACCAATTGCTTCTTTCCATTTTAATGGAAAATAACTAATCTCAATACAGCAGTTAATAATATGAGTATATATTTATCTATGAATGGACTGCAATATCTTTGCATTATAAGGAAAATATCAGAACCTACAGCATTAGATTTAAGATTGAATAAAATTTTGTGCACTTCCTCAATAGTAGTTAAAGAGAAATTAAAAGAGTGATTATTAGCGTGTTGGTGGGTACGATAATATTGGATTTGAGTATCACAATTAACTGAGGTAGATTGAACAAAAGAACTAAAATAATTTCCAAGGTCGTTAGGGTTAGCTAGATTAGCGGGTACATTGTTGTTCTTTGCAAATCGTATGTTTAAATCAGTTAATGCAGACCACATCTTACGAGAATTGCTTTCTAATCCCAGTGAATCTAAATATGCTTTTTTTTCACGACGAATGCTAGATACTGTAAAATTTCGTAATTCTTTATATCTCCTCCAGTTTTCAGGAAGTCTAGTACGTTTATATTTTCTCAGGGCACTGTTACGTTCTCTCATAATAACCCTTAAGTTATCTGTTAACCAAGGTGAACGAGGTTTAGTGACACGTACCTCTTTAATAGGGGCATGAGTGTTGAAAACAGACAAAATAAGAGTTTCAAAGATGGAGACCTTTTTATCTATATCGACTTCTCGAATCATTCGATGCCAGGGAAGTTCTTGCAAATCTGACAAAAAGTTGTTATGAACAAAGTTGCGAAAGCATCTGAATTTAATAATTTTAGGTTCACATTTAGGATATTCAATTTTTAAATTACAAAAAGCTGCTCTATGATCTGAAATCTCGTGGGCCTCTATTGTGCCAAAACTATCAACTATAGAATTACTATTTATAAATATAGGATCTATAAGAGTACTGCTGTTACGAGTTATCCTGGTAGGTTCATTTAGGATTTGTGTAAAATCATATGAATTAAAACAATGATTAATTGGATTATCAACATTAAAGAAATCTACATTCATATCAGCTAAGCATACTAAATGATCTGCAGTGGGAGTTAAAAAAGTCAGTATATCATCTAAATTATTTATGAAGTTATTAATATTATACCATACTGGCCTATAAAACGTTCCTATTATAGCAGTTATTGAATGTATTTTAATTTTAGCAAACAAATATTCCAACTCATTATTTAAAGAAAAATCAAATAAAAATTTTTCACAAATAAAATTTGTTTTTATATACAACCCTACACCACCTCCTCTTAAGCCACCGGCTCTATCCTTTCTAAAGAATTGGTATCCCGGTATGGAACTGCATCATCTACCACGTCAGACGTCATCCATGTTTCGGAAACGAAAAACGCATCAAAATTGTTGATTTGAATTAAATTTACCAAAGAGTTAAATTCAGTGAACAAAGATCTTACATTTAAATGCCCAATTTTCATATTTTCTACCCTACAAGAAAAAAACAGATAAGTAAAGTAAAATATAAAATAAAAGAAAAACTAAAATAATGATAAAATGACAGCGAAAAAAAAATATATACGCCTTCTAAAGCAACATAAACAATAGTATGTAGGTACATTTAATTATTTTATTACAAATGCCAATAATAACAAAAAAAAAACAAAAACTTTTTTACGTCTTCTATTTTGTAAACTGCCCCATACTGATGTCGGATGTGGACAATAGCCTAAATTGTATTATGAGAGTACGTATAAATAATTCTTATCAACCTAACATGTTTGTTTGTAATATATTGGGAATACCCCATTATTAATAATAATAATTGCTACAACCCATAGCCTGGAAACCAGGCCCCAGAAGCTATAAGCTTGTGCGGGAGGGAGGGGGCGATTATTATTATTACGTAGGCCCTAATATTATACAGGTTGTTTACTAAAAAACGTCTCATCCGCAACTCCACTATTTATGGTCCGATTTTGATAAACCAAAAACCAGATAAAATGGTTCTATAAGTACTACAAAACAGCCTAACCCCCTTATTCTGTAAGACTTCGTTGACAAGATAACGAACGTTAAAATATCAAAGTTCGTTATAATATCGAAATTCATTATTTTTGTATTCTGTAAGACAAATTTTAACGAAAATCATTATCACGCAATCGATATTTTAACGAAAGCTTCTGAGGTATCGTTACGCGGGAGCTGAATGTTATAATTTGTATGAATTCAAACGCGATTCAATTAGAAATCAGGTTTTAAATCAAATTTCAGAAAAATGATTGGTTTATGTATAAAACTTTAAATCGGTTTATTTGTAAAACCCATTATATGTAATTTTTCACAGAAAACGAGAATTCTTGTAATTTTCATTCCTGGTTCAGTACCTTTAAGCGTACGGGTTTCGATTGTATTTAGATTTTACCGTAAGCGTTTTTGAAAGCTGATAAAGTAGGGATTAAAGAATTAAACATAAATTATTACTTCTGACTTTTTTTGTAGAAAACTTGAAAGGTATCTACTACCTATTAAACGTTTTAAAAAATAGTTTTAAAGGTATTTCTAATTATAAAAAAATAATAACAATCACAATATTAATAACAATACCAATAATATTAATAACAATAACAACAATTAAAAAACAATACAAATTGTAGAGTACAAATTGTACTACAGTTCGGATACATCAAGAACGAAAGATAACGGAAATTTGAAAATTGGCGCAAAAACAACATATGTAAACACAAACATAACCTATTTTAAATAACATGATCGTAGTCACAAACCGACAAACGTACTACAAGAGCCAAAAACATGAATCATTCGTTATACTCGAGTGGACTGCAACGAAGCAGGTTACAGAATAACAAAATAACGAACTTCGTTTAGAAGTACACATCTTATCGAAATTCGATATATAACGTTCGAAATATATCGAAATTTACAGAATAAGGGGTATGTATAATTTTTTTCCTATTCCAACTTTAATGCCAGCAATAGTAATTTTTTTTCTAAATACAGGTGGCTCATAACAAGGAGATCAAAAGCGGCAGTTATATAGACATCCATAAGACAAACAAAAAATCCTTCTCAGAAGCGTGTTTTTCGGATGCAAATAAAGACGGGTATAATGTTTTTAGCACATACAGTAGTGTTTGTTATTTTCTTCAAACAAGATGTTTTATGGTTTGTTACGCTTACATTTCTGATTCTGCAACATGCTCTTTTTATAATACAATTTTATGAGGCTAGTCACTTAAATGATAATTCCGCGGACGCAGATAATTAAAAAAAGGATATTGGTGTAGGTCAAATCATTGTAAATGATGATGATTGGCAAAATCGAGGATTCCCCCCATTGCATCACAGATATTATAACCTAATAAACAAGTTACAAATGGCGAATCTGGGTCAACGCGTGATCAACACTTGTGTAAACAGATAAAATGCGATCAGATTTCAAGTAACACTGATATTATTTAAGCTGTTAAAAATGTCAGCGACGTACGGTATAACTAAGTATGGATAGGGACAATAGATGCTCATTTTCATCTTACTTCTCTTCTTAAAATTAACTAAATTAATGTTACTGTAATCACATTACATTTTTAAATTTTACCCTTTTGCCCTGGTAATTTTTGTAACCCAAATTCTTTATTTTCTTGTTTAGGTTAGCATCATTAATTAACAATAATTAGTAAATTCCATAGGCGATTGGAATTCGATGTGGCAAACTCTTACCCAATTTTTTACATTTGAAAGTTGAGACTAGATTTAACCAATTTTACAGTAACAAGGAATGCAAGGTCACGGTTAAATAAAATTAAATTCCCGTTGTAGACAAACGTCTTGTAAAAATTAAAAGCTTAATGCCCAATTTTGTATATTTACGTTTTATATTACAATTAGTCATTATTTGAAACGTGCATTTTAGTAAAGCAAAACCACTATGTCAACGAAGCGAAGGGATTTAATTTGTTTGTAATAGTCCAATGTAACACAATTGGGCGCTTGAAAATGGTGGATTTGGACTAGAAAGATACACAGTAATATGTGATTTCATGTTTCTCTGACTTTAAGACCTGAGCTTGCACTTAAGGCTGATTCTCACTATACTGCAGGCTACCAACAGTCACCGGACCGATAAAACATTGCACTGTACATTATATATATCGTCGCGACGGTAAGTCTCTGTGATGGTTGATGTGGAATATCATCCATGTCATATAAAATGTACAGTACAATGTTTTGTCGGTCCGGTGACTGTTGGTAGCCTGCCGTATAGTGAGAATCAGCCTTTACTCGTACATATGCAGTTAATTTTATTTTTTATTAATGATATCAATATCACCATGAGCGCGTTATAATTTTATACGTACTTTTATAAAAACGTCGATCAAAATTATTGTAAATTTGAACTTTCCCTAAAAAAACTTTATTAAGATTTTTTGTTCCATTGTTTCCATGCTATTCTTTATTGCGCGAACGGTTCAACACACGAGTGAGTGTCTTAAAGGATGTGAGTGCAATGAAGAGACTTTTTACACGTGTATCTTACAACGTTTTATCTACGATCATAACGCTTTACTAAAGTATTCATTGTATTTGATATTTTTTAATTTGTGACTTATGTCCTGTACACATATATTAGCGTGCTTAGATTTTTATGTGCTAAGTTGTTTAGCAATCATTTTGTAAAATATTCATGAAGCATTTATAATACATCTCTTGTAGACATTGGCATGCGATAGAACTTTTATAACACTAGCTCAATAAACATTAACGTTTTACACAAAAATCAGTTTAAAAATTAGTCACTATTTGTATGATCGTAGATAAACTTTTTATTTATTATGTACTTTTTAATACAAATTTTCAGAAAACGTCTATTAAACTTTTTCGAATATTTATAAACATTCTCTCGTTGTTATGGTTGCAACACAATCATGACTATGCGATAATTGTGATTGTCTAAAAAAATGCGTAAGATCTCGAAATTCTCTTGTAATTTAACTACTATAATAGTAATAAACAGTTGTATTACACTCACATTTAAAATAAAGGTTCAATTTGCGTATATTAATCCTCTCACGCTTGGGTGCTTGAGGGATTAAACTACGCTCATTAAACCTTTATTTCAAATGCTTGTATAATAAGTAACTATTAATTTTGTTTAAACACCTCTCTAAATACGTTTTTAGTTTTGTTGGAAATTTTGTAATGTGCAAGTCTTTTTGTTTAATTAATAAAATACTATCTTTATTGCAATAAAAACTACAGTTATCATTGCTTTCCATGAAACACTTGAAAATCTCGTGATCTAAATTCAACAACAGTTTTTATTATTTTTTTTTCAAAAAAAGTCTTGTAGCAATTATAATTTACAACACATACCTGATTGTAGAAAAATACTGTCTACCAGACTAAATTAAAAAAATGATGTCTCTACTTAGGAAACAAAAAGTTGACTATCGCTGACATTAAAGTTGACGTAGAAGTGAAATTACACTTAGACTCTTTTGTATTTCATCTGGTTTTTATTTGTCAAGATCGGACCATAAATAATAGTTATGGATTGTGGCACACCCTGTATGTAAACATTGTAAACATTAATTAACAATACTTATATATTTGATACACATCAATATACATACTTGATACTAAAGAGGAAGACCTATTATGTAGGAATATTGTTGAAACTTTAACAAGAAATCTAGTAACATTTTTTAATTAAACAATATACAATTAAAAACGATAAACATACAGTGCGATTCTACAGTATGGAATAAATTCGAAAAAAAGGAAAGTACTTTTTGACATAATATTCGAATATACAGGGTGATACGTTTAAGTGTGGTGACGTCATCGGCATTTTTTTAAATGGCAACTTGCATTTTTTATTCCATATTCTGACACTTCATACACTTGCTAAAATGGTAATGTAATAAGTTTGTTACCTTACATAAGGAAATTTTTGAAAAAAATAATTATGAAGACGGGAAAGTGCTATACTCACCACATTTAAATGCAAAGCGAGACGCAAAGTATTGATTTTTGCAAAAATTCCAAAAGCATGTCAATTTTGTTTTTAAAGTCCACACTTTTTGACATATCGAATATACAGGGTGATGCGTTTAAGTGTGGCGACTATAGCACTTTCCCGTCTTCATAATTATTTTTTTCAAAATTTCTTTTCTGTAAGGTAACAAACTTATTACATTACCATGTTGGTAATTGGATGAAGTGTCAGAATATGAAATTAAAAATAAAAGTTGCTATTTAAAAAGAATGCCGATGACGTCACCACACTTAAACGCATCACCCTGTATATTCGAATATTATGTCAGAAAATGCGGACAAAATTTACGTGTGTTTGAAATTTTTCCAAAAATCAATACTTTCCCTTTTATCGAATTTATTCCATACTTTAGAATCGCACTGTATAACTAAATAGGAACAGCCTAGAAAGCATAAGTCATAATAATTACAAGGACCATTTGAACCTAAGAATACAGTGTTTTATAATATCAAGATTTTTTTGTTTAAAGAACGTACAAGAGTTAAATTCATACTATAGTTATTATGGTGGAATATATAATATATACAAAAAGGTTCAAGAAATCTTAAAAATTTGAATAGGAACTTTTAATTCTATATGTTTCTCTAAGTCTGGGCAATATATGATGGCATTAATTAGTTTCTACATAAAACAGATATAAGACCCTCCCTTCTTTTTTCCAGATAAGGTGTTAAAACAGTCAAAACAGTGTTAACTGTATGTAGGGAATGTTCAACTTGCATGCACAATATCTAGCAAATTTCCTATAGAGAAGCAACGAAGCAAGTATTAGTGGAGTTCTTTGTAATTTATTTAAAGCTTCTACACTAGCATCACGGTGTAACAGTGTCCTACAATGTTTGTGGCATGAAACTTAAGACGTTGCATTATGCTTATCTTTTGCTTGAATATCAGCTTGCTTAGATAACAGTACTTCTACTATGTCAACATGTCCTTCTTGAGAAGCAAGCATTAGTGGAGTTCTATTTAATTTATCTAAAGTTTCTACATCCGCACCATGCAATAATAAAACTTTTACAGTGTCATAGTGTCCTTCAAAGCTTGCGACATGTAAAGCTGTTATACCTTCTTTATCTTTTGCTTGAATATTAGCTTCGTTCGATAAAAGTATTTCCACTATTCCAACGTGTCCTGAATGAGAAGCAAAAATTAGTGCAGTTCTATTTAATTTATTTACAGCTTCTATATTCGCACTATGAAATAATAAGGTTTTTACTATGTCACAGTGCCCTTCGATGCTTGCGGCATGTAAAGATGTCAGACCAGTTTCATCTTCTGCTTGAACATTAGCTCCATTAGACAACAGTATTTTCACTATGTCGACATGTCCCTTTAGAGAAGCAAGTATTAGTGGAGTTCTATTTAATTTATTTAAAGCTTCTACATTTGCACCATGCAATAATAATGTTTTTACAATGTCACAGTGTC
The DNA here is from genome assembly GCA_929113105.1 of Agrypnus murinus. Lineage (NCBI taxonomy): Eukaryota > Metazoa > Arthropoda > Insecta > Coleoptera > Elateridae > Agrypnus > Agrypnus murinus. Next base: position 17,046,678 of record OV816024.1, on the reverse strand, counting down.
CCTCAAAGCTTGCAGCATGTAAAGATGTCGTACCATGTTCATCTTTTGCTTGAATATTGGCTTGGCTAGATAAAAGTAATTTTACTATGTCAACATGTCCCTTTTTAGAAGCCAGTATTAGTGGAGTTTTATTTAGTTTATCTAAAGCTTCTACACTCGCATCATGCAATAATAATGTTTTTACTATGTCACAGTGTCCTTGAAAGCTTGCAGCATGTAAAGATGTTAGACCATCATCATCTTTTGCTTGAATATTAGCTTGATTGGATAAAAGTAATTCGACTATGTCCACATGTCCTTCATGAGAAGCAAATATTAATGGAGTCTTATTAAAATTATTTAATGCGTCTACACTCGCACCATGCAATAATAACGTTTTTACTGTGTCAGAGTGTCCTTCAAAGCTTGCTACATGTAAAGATGTTATACCTTCTTTATCGTTTGCTTGAATATTAGCTTCGTTCGATAAAAGTATTTCCACTATGCCAACGTGTCCTGAATGAGAAGCAAAGATTAGTGCAGTTCTATTTAATTTATTTACAGTTTCTATATTTGCACCATGTAATAATAAGGTTCTTACTATGTCACAGTGTCCTTCAATGCTTGCGGCATGTAAAGATGTCAGACCAGTTTCATCTTCTGCTTGAACATTAGCTCCATTACACAACAGTATTTTCACTATGTCGACATGTCCCTTTAGAGAAGCAAGTATTAGTGGAGTTCTATTTACTTTATTTAAAGCTTCTACATTTGCACCATGCAATAATAATGTTTTTACTGTGTCACAACATCTTTCACAGCTTGAGTTGTGTAAAGATGTTCTATCCTGTTCTCCTTTTGCTTCAACATTAGCTTGGTTAGATAAAAGTATTTCCACTACATCAACATGTCCTGCTTGAGAAGCAAGTATTAGTGGAGTTCTATTTAATTTATCTAGCGCTTCAACATTTGCACCATGCAATAATAAGGTTTTTACTATGTCACAGCGTCCTTCAAAGCTTGCAGTATGTAAAGACGTCCAACCCTTTTCATCTTTTGCTTGAACATTAGCTTGGTTAGATAAAAGTATGTTCACTATGTCAACATGTCCTGCTTGAGAAGCAAGTATTAGTGGAGTTCTATTTAATTTATCTAAAGCTTCAACATTTGCACCATGCAATAATAACGTTTTTACTGTGTCAGAGCGTCCTTCAAAGCTTGCGATATGTAAAGATGTTCTACCAGTTACATCATTTGCTTGGATATTAGCTCCATTTGATAAAAGTATTTTTATTACATCATCATTGGTATTACGTACAGCATAATGCAGAGCAGTAAACCCAGCTCTGTCCCTTGTATTGATGTTTGCTTTGTGAGTCAGTAATATAGTTATTACACTACGATGTCCACTTTGTGCTGCCCAGCTTAGCGGTGTATTACCATCATCATCTTGAATATCTACATTAGCCCCATAAGATATAAGTAAATCCACTAGATCAGAAAATCCTTTGTCTGCTGCCCAGTGTAATATAGTGCCACCATCCGAGTCTTTACTAGCTAAGACTTCTAATAAGTGATCACTCTTTACATTGTCAGTGCTCACGTTTATGTTTGCTCCAAACTTGAGCAATAAGTTAAAAATACCTATTTGGTTGTAATGCAGAGCATAGTGGAGAACAGTTTTACCATAGTTATCTTTCAACGTAATATCTGCACCATTTTCTAAAAGGGTGTGTACAGCTTGATCTCTGTTATCAATATTTGCAACAATTGCATAATGCAGAGCACTCATGCCATTATTGTCAACTACATTTACATCTGCATCAGTAGACAACAAAAGGGGCATTATATTAAATTTACTTTTTATAATTGCCCAATGTAAAGAAGTTTTTCCCGTGGTATCTTTTAAATTGACATCTGCATTGTTTGCAACTAGTAACTGTGTCATTATAGTATCACCAACTATTACAGCTTTGTGTAGATAAGAGAAACCATAACAATCAATTTTGTTAACTTCCTTTTCAGAGCATAACTTTAAAGAAGCTTCTGTTATATTTCCTTGCACAATTGCATTGTGAAATTCATCTTTTTCATTGCTTCTTAGCAGTTTCTCTTTAAGAATATCCACCAGTTCTTTAGTAATTGAATGTTTAATCAAGACAGAACCTAGAGAACCATATGGAAATGCCATTAAATATGCATGCAAGTACGAAAATAAATTTACATCATTTAGAGCAAGACAATCATCAAATCTTTCTAATTTAGCACAAATAGCATCAGCCATGTTTAAACAACCACTTTGTAATGCATAATCTAATGGGATAAAATCTAGAAGAGTATCTTGGCTAGATGTTATTCTTCCATCAGGTAAAAGGTTTATAATCTCTTTCATAGGATCTTCAGCTACCATTTTACGTATACTCTGAATTTCATCAGATTTAAAATTGAAAGGATGATGAATACCCCAAGATGCCATCAAATGAATAATAGTTCTGTTTCCCTTATCCACATCTAATAAATGGTTTGGGTTGGAGGACAGCATCCTGCTAGTAGTGGCTACTTGACGGTTTATTATTGCCAAATGTAAAGGGCAATCTTCAGCAAGTATACGATCAAAAATGTTACGTACAGTAGTAAATGATGGATGAAATATCTTTTTAAATAGTCGCTTTATTAAACCCTGATTTTGGTAACTTATATTACTGGCTAACCATTCTGCTGCTAAATATTCAGCAAATGTCCTGTGTACAAACATAACATGTGATTCATTTTGTACAAAAACTATACCGTCCTTCTGAATATTATTCAGAAAATCTGGAATAAATTCCATCCCTTGATTTAATTGTTCTTCTACGTTTAAGCCCTTCAAATCTTCTGTTGTAAATAATAACTTCAAAGCATACAATGAACGATACTTCTTATAGCAACGATAGGTGTCCCTTGAATGGCAACCAAACTTATTACAAACAATCTTAATCTTTCTATCAATAAAGTGCTTGTATAAGTACACTAGATCAAAATGATCACATCTAAAATGACATTTCTCGATAAAATATTTACATGCCTCTGTGAAAACTTCAGCTAGTAACATTGTTTGTAAAGGTATGCCTGTAAATTCTTCATCTTGGTCGCTAAGATTGCGCTTGGATGCATATAATAATTTTCTAACAAATTCAGAAATAGGTTTTAAATATTCCTCTCCATATCTACTTAAGAAGAATTGTATTAAATATGTGGTTTGATCAGCTTCACTAAAAGGATTGATGGAAGTGCTAAAAGTATCCAGTACTTTTTCTAGGTAAAACTTTAAATTTGGTCTAGTTGAGATGCAGGTATAATAATTGGATGCAGATATAATTTTGATCACTTTCAAAATCACATCTCGAAGAGATTCAGGTACCTCATCAAAACCATCAAACAGTACAATAATTTTCTTACTTACTAAAAGCTTTTCAAAAATAAATATTGTTAAATGATCGTTTTGGTGCTTAGTAATACTTTTAGTAAAAAAATGTCTTAAACATTCTGCTGCATTTAAATTTTTAAAATTATCATTTTCGTAATCATTTGAATATTGATACAAATTTACTTTAAGCACCCACCTACCTAAAGAGAGATTGATAGAAATATAATCTAGCAATAATGATTTCCCCATTCCAGGACAAGCATCTATTAACATTGTGTTATTTGAGCAAGCTGTTAACATTGGGTTTTTAAAGTTAAGTTCATAGTTGCTAAGATGTGAACATTTTCTAAAGTTTCTTATATATTTAACTGATCCATATGATCTAATCCACTGAAGATACTTTCCATTATGCAAAATCAAGTAGTGAAAGTTTTTATTTTTCATGATGGAACATTTTTCTACTTCTTTCATCTCTGTGTCTTCTTTAATTTTTATTATTCTGAAAATATTATGTTCAATATCACTAATATTGGACCAATCAGAAATTTCAGAGTCATCAATTTTCAATTCATTTAAGAAGAATAAAGCTTTTAAATTATCATCTTGATTACATTTTATTAAAAAAACTTCATCTTTATTCTCCACTAAAACTTCTGGTATCAACCAAACTGCCTCTATAGTTCTTTCAATGAATAAATCAGGCAGAGATGAGCACTCATTACCAATACTCAACGTATTGCTCAAGATGTAAATTATATCTTTCATAGATATGTAATGCAGCTCCCTTTTAGTTAAAAACTGTGATAGTTTCACAGATTCTCGTTCTTGTAGTAAAATCGGGCACTCTAGAATTCTCTGAACTTGTTGATAATCGAAATCACGAAGACTAGTTACCAAACTATTTAAATTGCACAATCTAAAATTGGCATCTTGTAAGGGTAATGGAGTTTTGGAAATTATGATAATAAAAAGTGTGTCAGGAAACAATCCTATCAGTTTGATCAAACTTTTCAGTTCTTGCTGTGTGTCCACATTTAACAATAATGGAATTTGCTTAGTTCTCCACATGACTTCATAAGCTTCCAACGGCTTGACTTCTTTTGATCTATTTACCGTTTTTAATACAGATCTGCTGAGTTTACCTGGATGACGTCTCCATATATTTCTATTTTCGTTGCAATAACTTTTAGCTGCTTTCATAATCCAACCAACAACAAAGTCAATCACTAAATCGTCTTCTTCGATGAGTGTTAAAGACTTCCCCATCATTATGTCGTTCCAAACATCATAGTTAAAATGATCAGATGAAATCTGAATTTCCTTCCTAAATGGTGATGTAATATTGACCAATAGAATTTTGTAGATGTGATCTTTAGTTAAAGGATATTGACCACCTAATTTTCCTTTATACCAATCCGTAACAAATTGTATGTATTGATTAAGTACTTCTGCAGCATTTTGTTTAAGCAAAGTCAAACTTCCAATGAAACCACTTAGTTCATTTGATATTACAGCGTCTATTTTATCAACGTTTGTTTGTTTCGTAAATAAGAAAAATTTCTCCATAAGTTTTTTGTAATCATCCTCACAGGTAAACTCCTTCATTTTATCGTAATCAAATTTTGAAACGGAACCATTCTCAGTATTTAGCATCGTGTACAACATCCATTCTTTGTCATAATCCGATTTTTTATTAACATTAATAAGGAAATCATTGTTAGTGGTTCCCCTATTAGTGTATAGTACAAAAACTATTCTTTCTTGGTTTTCTCTTAAGTGGTTTATTATTTTTGAATCAACAGCTTCCTGACCATCAATCTTATTTTTAATTTCTTGCACACTTTCGTAATATTTCTTAATAGAAAAGTTCCCCTTCTTCTTCTTCTTCTTCCTAAATTCTGATGTTTTTACACTGGTACCATCCTCCTTATGCTTCAGTTGCACTAAGTATGTTATCAGTTTTTTTTTAGTTGTTTCGATATGTAACACTACGTCATCAAATGCTCCACAATCATCGACATTGCTTGCTACCCACATATTTTCTATATCTTTGTGTCGTATGCATCGTAGTGCTAGTAAAGCCACTATTCTAATTTCATATTCTCTACCATAATCTACGGCGCCATCACGAACTGGTAGTTCCTGTTGAAAAATAGAAAGTTCGAATTTAACATATGCACATCTAATATAGTTGATATTAAATACTAATATAGTATTCAGGGATAATATAATAAGTGGTACGCTTATTATCGATAATTTTTTTTAATGTTACGAATGCCAATCCCAACGACGAAAATACAACGAGTGCGAAGCACGAGTTGTATTTTCCAAAGAATGGGGCTGGCATGAGTTGACATTTGTAAAAAAATTATCGATTCTTAAGCGTACCATGAATTATATTTAGAAAGAGAATATAATAAATTAAAATGAGGACCACAAATGCACATTTAAGAGAAAAAGCTTTATTTAATTAAGTACATAATATTCCTCTTTTAAATCAACGCAACTCATCACAACTAAAATTTTGAATATTGAATGTACAGTTTTCAAAAAGAACGCGCGGACCATTTTTTGCGATAGATGTTTTATTGCGGATTGTATTTAAAGGAACACTATTGTTTATTGCGGAATTAATGCCACTCATTGATGTTTCACCCCAACGAGTCATTGCGCGTAACACACTTCAAAAATGTATCTGACGTTTCTAAATTATTTTATTTGACAAGTGAAACAAACGCAAGTTAACTAATACCTAATCGATAATAATTGTTAGTCGCTTATTGTCACTACGGTACAAGGTCCTATTGGTCAATATTTTAAATTTAAGGAGCAACGATTGGCTCATTATTCAATGTATTATATTCTCATAATAATTTTAGGGCATTATCCTATCTTCCTTGAAATATCTCTACTTAAAAAACACTAGGATCGTGTATACGTATCACGTAATAATATTTGAGATGGGTGCTATTGATTAGTACCAATAATCTGCTTAGTAAATAAAACGTAACTAAAAGAATTAGTACATTAGACGTTACATTACCAGTGTGGACTGTAAAACTTTTGGCACGCACGAGTGGGAATTGACGCACGAGACGTAAGCCGAGTGTGAATCACACGAGTTCAAAAAATTACTTTCCAACGAGTAATGTCCAATATTTTTCCTATGACCCCCTTTAAATGTTTAAGAATATTTAGATTTTTTTATACTTTCAAGAATATAATTTTTAAGATTTTAAGCAAAATTTTTATGGTTAAGTGTGGCAGAAAAAAACCACAATTAAAGTTTAATTTTCTTAAACCATTTATGTTTAGATCATAAAGTTTAATTCTTTAAATAATTTAGTATTGCAATATGAATACTTAATTATAACGAAATTTCTATCAAATATTCCCAGAAAAATAAAATTAAGTTAATGATAACTTAAATTTATTTTTCTGACAAATTGCTAAAAGCTAAAATTGCTGTCATTCTCAAAAACACCAATTGTCACTGCTTTAATAAATTATTTTACAAATGGCAGTTATCTATTCAGATTGTACCAATATAAATTGGAATCGTAAAGTTTATTTAGCCAGAAAGTGCATTAGTTTTTATTTTCGTTGGGCATACCTACCTTTTAATAATTACCAACCTAGCTCATCGCTAAGTTAAACAGAATTGAATTTGAAGAAGCAATTTTCTTTTTTTAGTATGTAGAGGGTGTGTGGTGAGTCTACATTCAAGTTTTCGTATTGATCGGAGGGTGCGAAATGTCCGCCATCTTGGAAAAAGAAGTTAAAGTGTTTTTTCAATTTATCTCGTTAACCGTAGGTCTGAGGAAAGAAGTAATTCATAACGTTTTTGTCGGAAATTCGATTCTCTACAACTTCCTCAATACACTTTTTAATGAAATGTTTGTAATAAAAAAGTTATAAACAAATAACAGTAAAAATTTAGGGATTGCAAATTTTTGGGGTGAAATAACTAGTATTTCATTTTTAGTCGTACGAGCAAAATTGTTCTTACCTTTCTTGTAGACAATTTAAAAACGAACAATTTAGTGTACTCACTTTTTTGGTTCCGTTCTTTGGTATAGTGGAAGGCAGCGGTCGAATGGAGGTAAGTCGAAAACGAGGCAGGTAAGCGCGTATAACGTTCTGCCTACTGGTAAGTTATTTATCTCCGTACGTCTGAGTAAAAAAGTTGTCACTACCATTTTTGTCGGAAATACGATTCCCCACAACTTTCATACTACACTTTTTTGTGTCATGTAAGTAGTTACAAAGGTTATACGCTAAAGTATAGGGGGGGTGGTCATTTGTATTGAAAGTATGGGGTGAAATAAGTATTTCATTTTTTGTCGCACGGAAAAAAATTTCTTGCCTTTTTGTACACAATGTAAAGACGAGAATTTTGATATACCTACCTTTTTTATCACGTTCTTTGGTATAGTGGAAGGCAGCGGGCGAAAGGTTTTTTCTATGGCATATAATACCGAATTTGTTGAACGAGTGATTAAAGGCAGCATTCTCCCACCCATCGACCAGAATTTGAATCGCTAGAGAAGTACACCTACTAATACATTTTATGTAATTATTATCGAATCATTGTTTAATTGCGTATGTTCAACAAATTCGGTATTATATGCCATGGATAAACCTTTCGACCGCTGCATCTCATTAGAAGTAATTTATACAGTCTGCATATCATTGGAAATAATATATTTATTTATACAGTATGCATTTATATTTGCATTTCATTATGCATTTATATATTCATCTCATTAGACGTAATATATTCATTTATACAATAAGGCTTCCGCAATATTCATGAGGATACAGTATATAACCAGCATGCTTTAAGCTTCATATTCAGTCTGAAAATGACTCCAACACTATCTAGAATCTAGTACCTAGCGCTACCGATTACCTGACTTCCTAATGTGCTTAGTTGTAGAATGTAGGATCCCATTGATTACCGGGTTTCCTATAGCTTACTTGTAGGACTTAGTGCTAATACAGGGTGGTTCCGATCAACCCTTATGTTCAATGTTAGTTTTAGGAGGACTTATACATCCTCATACTTATATTTGTAAACCCAATGTATTGTAACTTGTTCAGTATATGATTAATTGTGGTCTGCGTTTACTTTCCATTTCTACCTCTGACTACGACCCTCAGTCACGAAAATCCCAGGTGACACTATTATTGGCCATTAAAGTAGACGTTTCTGTTACTAAAACAAAAATATACCGCTTGCGGCCGAGGCATGACAATCTCGAGGACGCTAAAGAGTTTCGCGAGCAAGGTATACACAAAAGTTTTTGTAAAACCGTAAAAAATATATGTAATTACAAATTCCAATACTTTAAAAAACCCAACAGTTTAATTCATTGTAAGTAGAAAGGCGGCTCTCATTTTACAGTGTTTCTATGGAAAGATAAATAAAACAATTTTTAAAAAATCGTAAAAGTAGGTGGAGATACTGGCACTTCGTTACTAAGTTACTTCGCGGCCGTTACTTCTTGTAAGGCCTAAGCGAAATCCAATTTCGCCTGTATTGCGCACGCGAAGTGTTCACTTTCTTTCAAAGCCTTTCAAAAGCAGTTTTTCTTTGCATAATATGCGCAATTCCGGTAAGGTGGCCAGATTTTAATTTTAGTAATGCGGGACGAGATCGACCGGGAAGAAGGATTATAAATTTTTTTTTAAATAAACACCTATATGGTGTTCGGAAATATTAAAACTAGTCACAAATGACTAACCAATAATTTTGATCTGATAAATCTTAATAACTAAACATTTATAAACTAGAATTCATCCAATGATGTCCTTTAGTTTGTACTGGCTGCGCAAGATACACTTATACTACTCACTCGCACACAATGCTCTGCTTTTACACAAAACACTACACAAGGTCAAACGGTTTGGTCCTCTTCAGTCTTCGGACAAGATGTTGGTTATCCAGTAGCTGAAGGGCTTCTGCGTTGACGTCATGGTATAGTCTGGCCTGATGTTTGCCAGCGAACCTTTTTATCTCCTCTCGAACCATTGGGATGCAAGATCACGCTGGAGGTCCTGGATGCGTACGTACCATGGAGCATTTACCTGGCATTTGTTCTGGAAGGTCTGAATTAGTCTTATGTTGGAATCTTTGGCACAACGTCAGAGTTGAATTCCATAAAGACAAATAGGTCTTAAAATCTGATTATAAATAAGAATTTTATTGTGCAATAACAGCTTGGAATTTCTCCCAAGAAGCCAATAATATTGTTTGTATTTCATACCAAGTTCAAACCGTTTCTTCTTAACATGTTCCTTCCAGAGTAGCTTAGCATCCAACTTACACCACTACAAGCGTAGTGAGGTCCGTCAACCTTTTGTTGGTGAAGTAGACATGGATAGATTTAAGTTCATTTACTTTTATTTTCCATTTTATTGTCCAATCAAGAATTCTGTTACTAGCATTTTGCAGCTTAGCGATAGAGGTTTCAGAATTGTGTCCAACTGCAAGCAAAGCCGTGTCGTCAGCAAATGCTGCGGTAGTCACATCTCTTATTTCTGGCAAGTCACTGGCGTAAAGGAGGTCAAGTAATGGTCCCAGGACGCATCCCTGTGGTACACCTGCACTTATTTCTTTGAGATCTGAATATTCGTCTTCTTGTTTGATGTGAAATAGTCTGTCTGATATGTATGATGATACATTACATTACATTATATTAGTTACCCCCTGGTATATTTTAATTTTTTGCTGTAAACCTAGGAATGCGGCCTCCAATCTAAAAGGGGCCTCGCGAAACTCACCTTGCCCACATCCATTTTGGTCTTACCCCGCCACTGATTATACCTGACAAAAGTAAAAGCACCATTGTGTTCACAAAAAATCAACGCAAAAAGCTTATTCTAGTCATCTTTTATAAAATACGTACTAGATTTGAAGATATTAAGTGTTAAGTGTAATTTTGGTAAACCTTAAAAGTGCCTTAAAAGTAGCAGTTCCCGTAAGAAATAATGTAAATAGTTATATTAAATGTTTTTTGGCAACTTAAATATCGATGTAACCATTTACAGTTTTGTCACAAGCGAGTAATGTCCTGCAACAAATAACATAAAAATTCAATTTCACCCCTTTTTACTACGACTTATTGGCGTAACAAGGGGGTGGGGTGTGGGGGGGTGGTCCGATCCCGATATTTTTTGTAAATATTTTAAAATTTAAATTTTAAATGTTCATATTTTTCAAAGTTACTTACAACTCAGGAATGCTTACTGCAAAACACTTAATAATGATTATAAACAATTACCTTTCCTGAAAAGAAGATAAAATCGCAGGATGATATTGTTTTTTTAAGCTATAGGAAATATTGAAGTAAATTGCGATTATTTGCAATTTTTGATTATCTCTCTTTATCTCTTTTGGCCAAAAGAATTGTCAATAAATTCACTGTTAAATAAATAATTTAGCCGGCATTACCGCTGGGTGGTTATAGTGGATTATATCGCTTAACAGAGTTAAGTCGAGTTTACTCCGGAAAGTACTCGAATGGATAAACTATGAGCGCAGTGTACTTATCCGCTACTTCGTCACACACCCACATATCCACTCTGCGACTCGGTGCGTCCCGGCACCTCGACACCGAAAGGTATAAGGGGTTAAAGATTATGTATGTATTGTTGTGATTCCAGCACTTACAGTTGAATATAAGTCATTTGGGTTGCCTATATATTTAGGGGTTTGGACTCAACTTGAACAAATCTTAATTAAATAAATTAATTTGTTACTTAGTAAGTAAAAGATACACCCTACATAACTTGATAATAATAAGAAATAGATCTTAAACGGATTTTCTACTTAAAACTAAAAAATTATTTTGACAAGTTACGATTTGCATATCATTAAGTCGTTGGACTTGGTTTTTCATAATTGAAGCCATTGTAAGGTGTAGTTTCAACTGGAGATTATAAAAGGCATAGATGGAACGGTGTATGCAAGCAATCACCACAATACTCACAGTTTTTGTTGTTGAGTTTCAAGTAAATCCTATGCTGGTTTAACGATTCATCAAATTTCATGATAAATGTATAATCTTCATTAATCTATGCACTTGCAGCCAAAACGTTTTGCAGCAATTTTCTTAATTAGGTTCTAGCGCACCTTTAGCAATAGAATTTTGAAGTGAGCAGCTCTATATAGAGAAGGTTTAGCCTGTTGAAACCTAAGATTTGTATCGTTTGAACCTCATCTGTTAAAATGGTAAAATCTAGTTAATATTTAAAGTTTTGGTGCCAAAATTGATGTAAATATTGTGAAATAGGATGTTAGGGTTCATTTAATAAAAAGAAAAGGAAGTAATAAAGTGTGAAAATGTTATTATCTGTAGTTTTGTAAAACCATGTTTTGTCAGAAAATTCAAAATGGTTGCCATTGAATCCTGGAGTTAAATTTGCTTTTTGTTAGACATGTAATATACCAAAATATAGAAAAAAATATCCTCTTTCCGATTATGTAATTTGTTTAAACATTTAATTTAATTTCTTAACAATAATTTGGTTATGTAAATCTTGTTAGGTTAGATGTTCAATTGTTTTTAGTAACTTACCAGATTTTGTTAGTGGGAAAATGACGTTTGGCGTTTGTTTTTGAAAAAAATATAAAAGCAGGTCGAAAGCCTGGTTACTTGCTTGTTGATTTTCATATAAAGCAGCAGCCATGTTGGATCATGTAATAATTTGTTAAAATTTTGAGGTTATGTGTGACAAATTTTGTCAATAAAATGTCAAAAAAGTGAGGTAATGACAAATGTCATACAAATTTAATTTTTTTAAAAAGTGGTAAATAATTTTAAATAATGATAATAATAAAGAACAATTAAAGTGATTTGAATAAAAAGCAAAGTGAAGTGTTAATTTGGTTTTTGGACTATTTATTTATAAGAAGAAAATTTCTGGAAGACATATTGGAACTTTATTTCTGGATGGAAGGAATTTTAAAACAGGATATAATAGAAACTTGTTGGAAATCACTAACTGATTTGATGTACACACGTTTTGGAGAAAACATGTCCAATATTTAATAATGGTAAATATTTACAAAACAATTTTCACTGGAAAGATCACTTTAAAAATGTGTGTTCACCAACGCAACAAGTAAGCAGGTAAGTTTACCGTCTATTACAAAAACCCCCAAATAATAGTGTGTGTAAAAATTTTCGAGTGGCGCAAAAATCTTTGAATTTCAAAATTTATTTTCAAACTTTAACTTTATTTTTGTTTCGTTTCTTTCTTTTAATTATAATTTAAGATCGTGGGATTGATAAAATAAAAATTAATCAGGACAAATAGAATTAAACTGTCTCTTGATTCTTATTTTGGTAAATCCAATTGACACCAATAATTAATTTAAATTATTCCAAGTTTGTTAATTGAATCCATTTTAGATAGTAAGAAATTTTTTTGTTTTCGTTTCTCTTTCATAAACTTTCAGTTTTCATTCTCTTTATGTGTTTATTAATAAAATAATATTTTAAATGTTCAAAAGGAGATTTATTTGTGTATTTTTTTGTTCTGTTCCCATTAACTGAATTTAACAGGTATAAGTTGAACAATATTTTATTATTTTGTCAAAGAGCGACCCGCCTGAAATTTTCTCATGCAATTCTCCTGAGCTTGTCTTTGGATTTTAAAATCATAGCCGGTGCAAATTTTCTTTTCATCACAAAGGTAAGTGGTGTTTGTTGTTGTATAACTTTTCAGTTTGCCTTGCTATACCTTTAAACATAAATGATAGTAGTCCTTAATTTCCATAAACCTATGATCAAGTGTTGTAAAGTTCAGCGCGTATCACGATAAAACATTTATGGCGCCCAAATATGATGCTTTCTATTTTTCTTATTAAAAATTTTAACCTCACAATAACATATCAGTATGTATAAATAATTTTAAAAATAAGCAGCTTTCATATTATACGTATTTTCTATAAACTATGGAATTTCTCTCTAAAAATGGATGTTAAATGGTGTTAATGGATATTTACTAACTTCATTTAAAAATACCTTTAACCAGTTTTTTGACAGAATAATTTTCAGCTTCGGATTTACCATTAGGCTGAAAAGGCTTCAGCCTAGGGCTCCCAAGTTCTAGGGGTCCCGCATTGAAATTGTGGTAGTTTTTAAGTTTTAATGAATTTAACTTCTGGTAATATTTGTATATATTTAAGAGAGAAATTATATATTAAATAATCTATTTCCATTTAAAACTTACTTACTGTACTTATTGTATTTATGCAAAATATGAATTATAATAATAAAATTTTTTGTTAATCTTGTTCTTCAGATTCATCTTGCTTTTCATTTTTACAGTAAGAGTCTGCTATGTATATTCAGCCTAGGGCCCCATATGAAGTAAATCCGGCATTGTAATGGCAGTTGTTATACAGAGAATGTACCGAATAATTTAAAATTGAACATTGCGAATTTAGTTAAGGTTGCTATGGTTATGTTCCTTGAATAAATTAAAAATTGTACATTATAGACGGAGAGCCAGCAACGTATTTCGAGTTGTCATTTCAACAGTCGTGAAAATTTGGATACTAAATCTTATGTACCTGCTGAACACTAAAAGTCGATTCTGGCAGCCCCCTGCGGCCGGGATACTACCCCAAAATTACTAAGAACGTGAGAAATAAGATTCAATTTATTTAAAGTAACAGTCATGAAATTTCAGGAGGTTACTTTCGATAGTATTCTTTATTTATAAAAAATATTGCCAGAACATTTCCTCCCCTTCTAAATGTTGCCAAACGCTGTAAATGTTGATTTAAAAAAGTGACATTTGTGTTATTTTAAAAGTCTTGAATTTTGACACAATAAATACAGTAGGTATATGTAGGTTTACATGTTAGTGCGAGCGAGACAGTTATATAGCGGCCTGCAGGTTAGAGAGAGAATCTTATTTTTCACCCTCCTAGTAAGGTTGGGGTGGTATAACCCGGCCGCAGGGGGCTGCCAGAATTGACTTTTAGTGTTCAGCAGGTATATAAGATTTAGTACCCAAATTTTCACGACTGTTGAAATGACAACTCGAAATACGTTGCTGGCTCTTGGTCTATTAGGGAAACTACATAATACAAGTACAATAAGCGGTTGCGAAAATTGAATCAGATCGGTCAGATCACTATTCCTGTCTTTTCCTTTTTAATATCAATAACAATGATAGAAATTATAGTAATTTCATCAACCCGATTTAATTTTCCTAAATACCGTAACTATTTTTTCGTAAATATTACACAAATAAAAAATTTGCTGCCACAAGTTATATCGTACAACCATAAAATAATTAAGAAATAAATAAAAATTATTAAAAGTTTCACAGTTTTATTAAAATATACCTGACAATATTGTTTCGACAGCTATGCTGTCATTATCAAAGGTAATATAATTATAAACAAACACGTCGCTAAGGTAGATACAAAATAGGTAACTAGATAAAATAATAATAATAATAAAAATTAATAATAAAAATCATAATTAAACATCTAATACTTCCAGTAACGGAGAATTACTGAGCTCAAGTTGTTCATTCATTAAAGGTACCCTGAGTTTGTGTTTGTATATCTCAAAGGCTTCTAAAATGTCTAATTTGCGTTTGTTATTACAAAAATGTAGGAATTTAATATTATTTTGAGGAGTCATTGTGTGATTTTGTTCTAAAAGGTGTTTGGCGTAATTCGATTTTTCAGGATGTTTATTTTTGTAATGACGTACGTGTTCTTTATATCTTATGTCAAAATTTCTAAGTGTTTGTCCAATATATACCGAACTACAAAAAGAACAATTTAAACGGTAAATGCCCGATTTCATGATATCATGTGTTCTGTCTTTAGCATTAAATAAAAATGAAAAAGTGTTAGTGTTGGTTTTAAATGTTATTTTATAATTGTTGGTTTTTCTTAGTATATGTGCAATTTTTTCTGATATTTTGCCAAAATATGGTATAGATATGTAATTTGTGTCTTCTGTTTGATTGTCAATGGGATATATTCTTTTGATAGCTAACCTATAATCTTTTTGTTTAATTAAAGTGTCAATCATGTTCGGATTATATTGAGCTGAACAGAACAATTTTTTTATGTTCAATTCTAAACTTTGAATGCTCGTAACTCTGTTTTAGATCCTTCGTAATTTGTTGCAAAAATCATGTGCTTAGGAGTCGAGGTTGTGATTGTCATAGTAACGAAGTTATAAAAATAAACAATTGTATCGTTAATAAATAAAATGTGGCCGTTACAAAATTTTTAACGTACGCTATAACGGCCGCTGCCATGTACAATCACATAAACGGTTATTTAGCGGAATCGTTGCTACTTAGATAAATGAGCACTTAAGTAGGTACAGGTATCCCAAAAAAAAATTATTAGGAGATGGAAACCCTGACCCTAAGTAAATTAAACTTACATTAGGTGCCTATTAACTAACTTAAGAGAAACGAAATACATTTTTAGGTGTATTTTTAACCCAAGAACATAGAGAACTGGAGTGCGGGTGTAAGAGACGTGCGCGCGGGTAATCGATGGTCAACGCGGCGAGACAATTGAAATTGTGTTTGTTGTTAAATTTTATTCTTTTACGGAATTATTGTAATCTCTAAAAATATAAAAGTAACACCGTTAGAAGCAAAAGATCGAGTTCTACAATTTTATGCCAATGATATTTTCCATTAAAGGCTTCGTTTCTGAGATATGACTTAATAAACATGTCAGTGTCCTAAAATGAAATAAATTTTAAAGGATCTTAAACGGAGTTAACATTCAAAGTATAAATCTCCGTAAGACCAATGCTCTGCAAAAATTTGTTTAATTTTCTTTAGAAAAACGGCTACAAACTTTGCATCGAAACCTACATAAAAAAATTACATTACATTAAAAAAATTGCGTAGGATAGATAACTCAAAAACTATGAAGTGTGTTCTTTTGCACAGGACAATTTTCGCCAAGATATTTTGGCAGAACAATTAATTATAAGCTATCGAATAAAACTAGTCCCAGCTTTAGGACTAAGGACCACAATTATACACCACATCATCATCTGACTAGTTATTATAGCTGATGGAATATATCTATGAGAAATGCAACCAAAGAAGATAAGAACATCTACAGCCCACATGACGATGGACAGTTAGTGTAGTGAGTGTAATAAATGTGAAAATTTTCTTTAGTGCTGATTTATTAAGAGTGTAGTGAAAATTAAATAAAAAGTGAAAATGACGGATGCATGTATCGGCAGAAATTAGAAACTTATTAGTTATTATTACAAGACTTAATCAGTATATAACTGGAAAACTAGATCCTCAGATCCGTGATGTAATATCGGAGGCTAAAAATGGTAATCGCCAAAATCTTGTATGGCACAAATAGTGTTATGGACAGGGGTGAATTTACCACTAAACTAAATAACTACAGCTTGGGGACTCGGGTTCCGGGGGACCTCAAAAATTTCTAAACGTCATTACAGATTTGCTAAATTACAATGGAAAAAATGTTTATATGTTTGTGTAATGAGTAAAACGTGTTATTCCAATTTTTAACTTTTTTAATAATCAATATTTTAATTTTTTTCTCAAATTATTTTTTATTAAAAATGTTAAATTTGGAATAAAAATATGAAATCTTTAGTCGACAATGTAATTATTCACTGAAACAGTTTCTCGTAATTAAAATGTTATTATTGGCAATACGGCGGGAGGGCCTCAAACAAATTTTAGCTTGGGGCCTCAAAAATGGTAAATCTGCCTGTGGCTATGCAAGCTATATAAGTAACAAAATATTAAAGTTTTGATAGTGAAAAAGTATCGACCTATTATTTTTATACAATTTACAAACCATTGCACTTTTTCAGAAAATGAAATCACCATACGTTCTCAAGGAAATTCGATGGCATTAATTAATTTCAAGGTTATTTATTCCCAAAACACGATGAAGTACTTTTAGTTTTTTTGGAGCAAATTCAGTATGATAAAATAACGAACACTGAAGATTTGAAGCTGAAAACAAAATCAAAAGAATGCAAATTGAACATGTTCATTTAAAACGATGGGATCGAGTGAGATGAAGCTGCGTAGAAAGTGAGATGGAGCTGCATAGAAAGTGAGGTGCATGCTAGTGACACGCGGTCTGGCCAAGCGTTAGTCTGTTTTTCGAAAAGTAACGTTTTCTACATTTAATTCAATATTTTCTTTACAATTGCTCGTATAAATAGATAGACCAGAATTTTCTAAAGAATACCTTTTTTTGATTTAGACTTTTGCTTTGAAGATACGGCGTTGTAAACTACAGATTTATTAAAATTGAAACGGATTTCGAGGCAGTTCGCTTACTTGTTTGTGGTATTTGGCCCCATAAGCGCTAATGTTAATTTAGAATTTCAAATCATTATAAAACTGTATACGCTACAAAGTTATTTTTGAATTTTATAGAACCCAATGCAACACAGTTTTTTTTTTCTATTTTACGACCATGTACCTATCTCAAATTTCGAGTTTAGTGCCGTTTTTCATGGTCTGATTTTTGATAAATCTGGGATTGAGAACCAATATTAGGACCTAAGCTTCATTCGGTATAATTTCCAGCTTTTAACTCCGAGACCTCTACTATTTGTTTTTGTACATTATAGCAAACCCACTAAGAGTAGTAACTTGTAGTACAGTTTTATTTATAATTTATGAAATCATTAGCCAGTTTGATACAATATGAACTGACACAAACATTTTAATGTAACCAAGTATATTTCCTATGATAAAGAAACAAATACTTCCTCTTGTTTAGAGTGCGAAAAGAAATTAAAAGGGAATCTAACTTGAGATATTAAGCGGCATTATGCTAAAGTATAAAGTTATTCAAAAGTATAGACTATAACTTCGTTAACTATTTTTTAGATTCTACAAATACAAAAACATCATCATTTTTGTGTATTAACACACCCATTTAATTCAAAAAGGCAACTACGACGGCCAATACGAGACTAGAATAGCAATACCATTCCAAAAATCGTTAGCAAAAATTAATAAGCTTAAAATAACCTGTTTTTAAATTTCGTAAATAAAAGTAGCTATAGCAACAAGGAAACGCATAGAATATGGGTACTTACTTTTGAATAACTTATAGATAATCAATCAAAATTTCAGTAGCAGTTAATGAAGAATTATCAAACAAAATTCGACAGCGCGCATACGAAGGGTCATATTAATGAATTGTAGCAATGGAATTGTAGTATGTAAAGTGATTTTACTTCGATTAATAAAAGATGAAAAATATAATATATAGTTAGTGAGAATACGATAGCTATATACTAGTAAAGTCATTTTCTACAATTTATTAATACGGCCCATTAACTAAGCACAGCTCAAAATTATCGAAAAGGGCCATAAATATGTATTGTTAATAAATTTCACTAGCAATCTTTTACAAGAAATCTCTTTAGATAAAGATTTGCAATTATCCGTGTATTAATAAAACTGCATTTTCATATATACTCGTATTATATAAACCTGTGTAATGATTCACACGGGATAAAATAGCGAACGGTAAATATTTTTTACAAATCAACAAATATGAACGAAAATTTATTTTATCAGAGAATTAAATAATAAAATTCGTGAATGATTGAAAAACTAAATTCTTATAAGAATTATTCTTTTACAAGCGAATCATTTTTTTTTTTCGTTTTTCCTACCCTGTTAAATAGACGTTACGTTCCCATTTAATTTCCGAACATTTGATATCAAAGTAAATTTGTTATAAAAAGAATATTTACCTCAGGAACTTGGAATTCCTTGTATGATGGTTGATGAGTCATAATGAATTTGTTGATTATCACCTAAATTAATTACAACTTTTAAGACACTTCTCGTTTCTGAATGATTATAAGTAGTGAGTGTTAGTACGTCTTCTATAGCAGTTTTCTATAATTATATGGTAACTACAAACGTTAATAATAATTTTAATATTTAACGTACTTCCTATTTTATCACAGAAAAATGTTCATATGATAACAGAGGAAAAGCTTTTTAAAAACTATTCTTAAAGAAATTACACACAGAATGACTAACATGTAAACCACTGCTGGGATTTCTATAACTAGTTCCGGAAAGCGTAGTGACCGCATTACGTATGATGACAATAAAAATGAATATTTTATTTTTATTATACATATATTGAGACACATTTTGTCTATTGACGTATAATTAAATAATTGCATTCAACAGAATTTTGCACGTTTTATCATTTTACAACAAATGGCGGATAAAATTATAATAATAACCAGTGGCGTAACTATCATGTGTCAGTTCGGGGCAAAGCCTGGCGACTTTAGGGGCACATTGTGATACCTGAAAAGGCTAGAAAAAGAGACTTTTAAAATAAAAAATGGTATGAATAATACCGAAGCATTTGTTGATAAGTTGATATATTTATTATTTATCACTCCGGTATAGAAGAGTAGTTGTTTGAACGATTTATTTTTAATCTTGTTTCTAATTTTATTTTTGCGTTGCTGATCGAACTATTTTCCTATTTTTAGAATAAATTTCACAATATGTAGTGAATAGAAAATCATACTATATGGTTTTATTGTTTTAAATCGTAAGCTAGCATAATTCAGTTAGACCTTTTGGTTACCAGACACCGTGAAACTGATCCTCATTAGTTTAAGCTAATTCGCTAGTTAAACCATTTAACAAATGTTAGACAAATATCTATTCGTTCGCTCTGTTACAATCAACACAATAACAACATAATATCTTCCTTCTCCCCCTTACGTAAGTCGTTTACTATTTGACGAAACAACTGCAACCGAAAGTGAAACATTACACTTACGTGGCCAGAACAAAATAGTAAATTATATCTAATTTTTATACGGAGAAATCCGTTGTTTGAAAATGTTGACAGGTCGTCAGGTGTTTTCCAAGGTTCTCACAAGCAGCCACCTCATAATTTTCAGCCGCGGTCTTAGTTTCAATTAATTTTTTTCATTATTATTAATTAAATGTTTGGGGGGGAAGAATTAATAAATTACTCGATGCGTAAACTCTTTTCTTCACCTCTGAGACCTTTACTACGGACCTCGGCTGTCCGCCTCGGACCTTAAACGATTTTCAACCATTTTAGCAGTGGCGTGCGGTGAGAATTTAGGCTAGGGAAGCAACCGCGATTTTAATTATAATACACCTAGGCACAGGCGCGGATTAACGGGGAGGGAATGACCCCCCCCCCCAATTTAAAAATAAGTTTACATAGAATAGAAACAAATAATGTTTGTTTAATTATTATTTATTAAAACAATTATTTTTCCAAAGATTTCCCCCCTCAAAATACTTCTCTGGATCCGCCCCTGCTAGGTACAATAAAAAACAGTGTTATAATTATTAAGCTTAAAAGTTTTTCAAAGAAGCACTTTTACACTTTATACTTATGGAATTTGTTGACTATTATTCTTTATTTTAAAAAACTACTACTATGTATCAATTTTCCGGTCTTAGCAAAATACCGGTGCAGGTTTTAATCTTTGTTGTTAGATTTGAAAGTTCTGGTTTTGATCTGTCTTTCTTAATAATTTGTACTTTCTCTCCAAAACTGTATGCGAAAAATTCTTTATTAATAATTTACAAACTGAACAAAAAATCGTCCCGATTCGGATATATCGAAAGTACTCGAACCTTTCACCGAAGCAGCTGAATTTGCAGTCGTGACGATAATGCAATTTTAAATTTGCATACAGGCAAACTAAACAGAATTGTCTTTAAAAAAAATCCAACTTATAAATTGAAATTATAAAATGCGACAAAATACAGTCTCCTTCGCAGATTTACATTACTTAAGTAACATTAAATTTAACAAACACTAAATCGAACAAATAACCAAATTATAATAAATAAACATTTGGGCATAAAGCACACTAAAAATAACGGCCAAACAATGCTCACCAGCCAAACTGCATCGTCTACTATATCACCCCACGCCCGCTGATTCACGCAAAGGCTGAGAGAAGAGCAGTTATAAGCAGTGCTTATATGCAGTGTATGTAACACATTTGAATCGGTATTACCTTTCCGTGCAAGTTTAATGAGCCTAATTTAAAATAGTACTCTATATAATTATACTTTTTGCTGTACGGAATTGATATTGAGCTTCAAGTTGATTAAATATTACAAATTTAAATAAACGATTACCATAATTTTATAAAAATATTTTTGTTAGCATTGGTTTTTATTTTTAATAAATTTTCAAGGGAAGCATTGCTTCCATGGACCGCCTGGAACACCTATTTTTTATTGCACTTTTGCATTCTCCATAAAAAACTGTTCTCAAATTGCAAATTTCGCTCCCCCACCCCGTACCCCTCTGGGGTTGGAAAGAGGGAAAATTGCACATGTCCGCTGAAAAACGATCTTTTTTTACTTTTTTTCCTCTAAAATTTCCACCCCCAAAGTGGTGGTGCGGGGGGGGGGGACAATTTGTAAATCACAAAAAAAATTTGGAGGAAAAAAAGTAAAAAAAGATCGTTTTTCTGCGGACATGCGCAATTTTTCCTCTTTCCACCCCCCAGAGGGGTCGGGGGTGGAGGAGCGAAATTTGCAATTTGAGAACAGTTTTTTATGGAGAATGCAAAAGTGCAATAAAAAATATCTGTTCCCATTTAAGTTTTCTATTTCTTTCATATTGGTGTCATCTTGAATTTTTATTATTCTGGAAGTCTTATGTTCAATATCACTATCATTAGACCAGTCGAAAATCTCACAGTCATCAATTTTCAATTCACTTAAGAAAAATAAATCTTTTAATTCATCATCTTGATTACATTTTATTAAAAAAACTTCATTTTTATTCTCCATCAATACTTCTGGTATCAACCAAACGGCCTCTAAAGTTCGTTCAACGAATAAATCAGACAGAGAAGAGCACTTATTACCGATACTCAACTTATCGCTCAAGATATAAATTATGTCTTTCATAGAAATGTAATGCAGATCTTTCTTAGTTAGAAACTGTGATAGTTTTACAGACTTTCTTTCTTGTAGTTGAATCGGGCACTCTAGAATTCTGTGAACTTGCTGACTATCGAAGTTATGAAGACCAGTTACCAAACTATTTAAATTGCAAGATCTAAAATTGGCATCTTGTAAGGGTAATGGAGTTTTAGAAATTAGGATAATAAAAAATGTGTCAGGAAACAATCGTATCAGTTCGATCAGACTTTTCAGTTCTTGCTGTGTGTCCACATTTAACAATAATGGAAGTTGTTTAGTTTTCCACATCACTTCATAAGCTTCCAACGGCTTGACTTCTTTTGTTCTATTTACCGTTTTTAATACAGATCTGCTGAGTTTATCTGGATGACGTTTCCATGTGTTTTTATTTTCATTTTTACTGCAATAACTTTCAGCTGCTTTCATAATCCAACCAACAACAAAGTCTTTCACCAATTCATCTTCTTCAATAAGTGTTAAAGACTTCCCCATTATTATGTCGTTCCAAACATCATAGTTAAAATGGTCAGATGAAATCTGAATATTCTTCCAAAATGGTGCTGAAATGTTGGCCAATAAAATTTTATAGATGTGGTCTTTAGTTAAAGGATAGCTACCACCTAATTTTCCTTTATACCAATCCGTAACAAATTGTATGTATTGATTAAGTACTTCTGCAGCGGTTTGTTTAAGTGAAGTTAAATTTCCAATAAAACCACTTAATTCATTAACTATTACAGCGTCTATTTTATCAACGTTTGTTTGTTTTGTAAATAAGAAAAAGTTCTCCATAAGATTTTTGTAATCATCCTCACAAGTAATAAACTCCTTCAATTTGTCGTAATCAAATTTTGAAATGCAACCATTCTCAGTATTTAGCATCGTATACAACATCCATTTCTTGTCAGAATCCGATTTTTTATTAACATTAATAAGGAAATCATTATTAGTTGTGCCCCTATTAGTGTATAGTACAAAAACTATTCTTTCCCGGTTTTCTCGTAAATGATGGATTATTTTTAGATTAGTATCTTCTTGACCCTCAATTCTTTTTTTAATTTGTTTTATACTATCATAATATTTTTTTATAGAAAAGCCCCCCTTTTTAAATTCTGATGTTTTAATGTTGTCATTTCCATCTTCCCTATGCTTTAGTTGCACTAAGTATGTGATCCGTTTATTCTGAGTAGTTTGGATATGTAGCACTACGTCATCAAATGCTCCACAGCCCTCAACATTGTTTGCTGCCCACATATTTTCTACATCTTTGTGTCGTATGCACCGTAGTGCTAATAAAGCCACTATTCTAATTTCATAGTCTCTACCATAATCTGCAGTGCCAGAGCGAGTTGGTAGTTCCTGTTGAAAAATAGAAAATCTGAAGTTAACATATGCACATCTAATATGGAATATTCATAAAAATTTTATGACATATAAATTATCTACTTCGAAATATTTCTACTTAAGAAACACTACTATCCATTTTTTTCTAGAATCCTCTGACTTTGAAAGCGTATTGCTCGGGAACTACTGAACCGAATTAAATATTTTAAAAACGAGCAAATAGTAAATTTATTTCTACATATAACAGTAAAATATCATATTTCTAACTGGTAAACTTTTACTTTTATCGGACGATACATTATAAATGGTACCCATTTTTAGGGACAATTTCATTGAGAGTGAGTTAAATATTTTTTTCTCAGAAAGTATATCTCATATATCTATGAGATTTTTGTAGGGGTCAGAATGAAACCTTGCGGTTGTAATCCTATTAACTTTCAAACAGAAAAGTGTTTTATTTAAGATATATATGAAAAAATAGCGAACTATACGTTCTTGTTTATTAATGGAGATAGCGTCAACTTTTTTTCGCTAAATTAACACTTTTCATATGTAAACATTATTTTCTTTAAAAAAATGTACCTAATTTTAACAATAAAAGTGCAATAACAAAAAAACCGTTTTTTGTAGAAACCGTTTGTCATCAAAAATCGTTTTTTTGGTTCCGCATTTTTATTATTAAAATTAGGAACATTTTGTTGAAAACAATAATGTCTACACATGAAAAGTGTTGATTTAGCGAAAAAGAATTGACCCTATCTCTATTAATAAACAAGAACGCATAGTTTGCTATTTCTTCACATAAATCTTAAATAATAGGAGTAGTATATTATGTTATTAGGCGGACTTACCTGCCTCGCAAGCTCGGCAGCTAAACTGTCCAGCCGCGCCACATAAAAATATCACTTTTGATCCGAATAACATATACTATTTTTTCTTCAGACGTTAAAAAACATTCAATTCATACATTCAAATTACAAAAATGATGAAATTTGAATTATGTTTGAATAATACCAACTTATCTAGAGTGGTATGAAAACATTGTCTTGACAACGCTGTCATCAACAACGTGAAAAAAAAATTCGTCGGCAAAATTTTCTCAATTGAAAATTTCAATTTCATCAAAAGTGGGTGTAAATACTCCATTCGTAAGTACTTTTTAATCGTTTTTTATACTTTTTGTATTAAATTTGAGATATTGTAGGTTGTGTGAGATTAAAATATGTGGTGCGGAGAAAATGATGGTGTCTCGGGTACCCCACCCGAAATAGCCCAAGCTGCCAAACTGGCAATAGATAATTTAATGCCGACAAAATCAAGCTCTATATATGAAGGCGCATTCCAAAAATTTACAAAATGGTGTAAATACAAAAACGTTTCCAATTATTGCGAAACTACATTGTTGGCGTATTTCTGCGAGCTGGCGACAAAAAAGCAATTTAAGTCCTCGACGATGTGGGCAAATTATTCTATGATTAAAACTGTATTAAGCATTAAGCATGGAGTAGATATTAGCAAGTATTTGAAACTAAGAGCATTTCTCAAAAAACAGAATGAAGGTTATAGTCCGAAGAAGTCGAGAGTGTTTACAAAGGAGCAAGTAGAAAAATTCTTGTCTGAAGCCCCTAACGAAAAATATTTAGCAATGAAGGTAAGCTTTTGATTTAGACAATGCACAAAATTAAAGGGTCTTCTTTTAGATTGTCTTAATAATTGGAGTGTCTGGGGCCTGTCGATGTGATGAAATGGTTCGAATGAAAGTAGATGACATAGAAAATATGGGATCTTTGCTCCATATTAAGATACCTAACAGCAAAACAAAGAAGAGCAGATCATTCACAGTTGTTGGCGGAAATTTTTTGCAACTTTATAGACAATATGCTTCACTGCGTCCATCGAATTTTCATGACAGGCGATTTTTTGTAAAGTATGGAAATGGAAAATGTTATAGATCCGTTATGGGCGTACATAAAATTGGCAGTGTCCCTAGAGAGGTAGCATCCTACCTGAAATTGCCACTTCCTGAAGAATACACCGGACATGGCTTGAGACGAACTTCAGCTACACTGTTGGTAGACGGCGGAGGAGATCTAATGTCTTTGAAACGTTTGGGAGGTTGGAAATCTAGCAGTGTAGCTGAAGGCTACATAGAAGAATCACTCTAGAACAAAAAAGATAGTGCGATGAAGATTTTTTCCTTCTGATGTAGCAAGTACAAGCAATGTCTGCATCGAAAATGAGGAAATGTCTACAATGGAGTCCACAGCAAAGAAAAATGTTCAGTCCTCTTTAGTGTCAAGTGGTTTAAAATTTGAAAACTCTAATGTAACAAACTGTACCTTTAATTTGTATTTTAGCAAATAAATGAAATGTTAAAGTTGAATAATAGGTGACACTGATTCGATGATTATGATTGGTTCTTCTCGCCGGCTATAATATTCATTATAGCCGGCGGCAGAGAAATAATATTTCTACTTCATGAGATTAGATCCAAAATGTCATGTTTCTGTGACGTCTGAAGAAAAAACGCTTTTTTGTCTGAAAATTAATAGCATAAGAACTGCAAGGCTTGTTTCTAACCAATATAAAAATCTCATAGATATATGACATATACTTTCTGAGAAAAAAATTAGTGAACTTTCAATGAAATTGTCCCCAAAAATGGGTACCTTTTATTGCGTATCGTCCGATAAAAACAAAAGTATACCAGTTAGAAATATAATATTTTACTGTAGTATAACTTTCAAAGTCAGAGGACTCTAGAAAAAAATGGATAGTAGTATATTGTCTACATCACGATAATCTACTTAATGGTTGCTATATTCATTCGTACCATTAACCTGTCAATTAAATAAAACATAACACGGAAGAGTGCTTACCTACTACTTAAGAATGCAACAGCTGAATACCATTTTTATAAAACAAATTCTATATAATTTGTAGTACATATTAATTTTTTTTCATAATTGAGTTTTATACAAGGTCCGGAAAAGAAACCGTTGGTTTTTAAATTACACAGTGCAACAAGAAATTCCAGCCCTAGTGGCTACAACGCGATATGAAAGTAGACCAACAGACTAACAAAACCCCCGCGGAGTTTGGCTATATTAGCTTGCATTTCTTTTTTATGGCCTGCTGAAGTTGGCATGTTTTTATGCCAATTTCTCGACCTTTTGCGATGTGTAAGTCAATAAAATGGGTCAATATATGAATTAACCAAGTGAAATTCAATACTTTAAACTTAAAAAAATAAAAGTTTCCTGATTAATTAGCCTTTTGGTGGTTCAAAATGCCCTTTAAGCCCATTTTTGGTACTTTTCAATGCATTTTTCGCATTTTGACCCAATTTTCGCAATGTAATTCGGATTTAATTTTGTTTTAAGTTAATTTAATGAAAAACAAAAGGAAATAAATAAATCGAAATAATTTAAAGCCATCTCTAAAACATGATGCGACATACATTCATTGGACAGAGCCAACGCGCTCAATGAACACATTCATTGAACCAATCAATTTTGACGTACATACGTGTCATTTAGTTTATTTGTTCTGTTGACGTTTGTAAGACCAATATTTGTGACGCTAAAATGGCTTGCAAGAATTTCTGTTACGTTTGTGGAAGCTGCGACTGTTGCTGACGTACTAGTCAAAGAGTTCTTCAGTCGCTTCGGAGTGCCAATGGAGCTGCATTCGGATCAAGGCCGCAATTTTGAGTCTGTACTCTTTGGAGAAGTCTGTCGATTGTTGGGCATTCGCAAGACTCGGACCACACCGTTACATCCGCAGTCCGATGGAATGGTAGAACGCATGAATCGAACAATGGGCAAATATTTGGCCAAGGTCGTCTCCGATCATCAACGAGACTGGGACCAATACCTGCATCTGTTCCTGATGGCTTATCGTGCATCGGTCCACGAAACAACCGGTCAGTCACCAGCGTCTGTGATGTTTGGACGCGAGTTACGGTTACCGTGTGATCTAGAATTTGGATCCCCACCTATAGAGCAGGAGGTAGCCGGGAATGATTATGTCATCAACTTAAAGAAGAAGTTGGAGGATATTCACGATCGAACCCGAAACAATAGTCGAATCGCGAGTGATCGGATGAAGGCTACGTACGATGTGAGAGCCCAAGAAGGAGGGTTTCAACCTGGAGAGCTTGTCTGGTTATACAACCCGCAAAGACGTTGTGGCTATTCTCCAAAGTTACAGCGAAGCTGGGAGGGCCCATACCAGGTGAAGAAACGAATAAATGACTTGAGTTATCGCATCCAGAGATTGTCAAGAGGGAAACCAAAGGTGGTACACTCCAATCGTCTGGCGCACTATGAGGGAAACAATAACGTAGTTTCGGATCGAGAAGATGACGCTGAGGTGGCTATCAATACCGTAAGGCCTGAAGATGATCAGCCAAACGTTGGAGAATTTATGGCTGCGTTTTCCGGAACTAGAAAATCCCGATTCGGAGTCACGATCGAGCTGCAACAAGACCTCTTCAGGGTCCCTGGTGATTATTTCATTGCCCACTGTGTCTCAGAGGATGTCCGCATGGCCAGGGGGATCGCAGTAGTGTTTAGGAATAAATTTGGACGGCTGGATGAACTTCGAGAACAGAATCCCTCTATTGGCAAAGCCTTACACTTGCCTGATCATGACCGCTCTATTTACTACTTGGTAACCAAGCAGTTTTACTACCAGAAACCGAGTTACGCCGACCTGTGAAGGGCGTTATGGGATTTGAGGACCGAGTTGCTTACCAGGGGTATTAACAAATTGGCAGTTCCCAAACTCGGCTGTGGGCGGGACCAGTTGGATTGGAGAATCGTTAGAAACCTGCTGGAAGTTATTTTTAGAGATACGGATGTGAAGATCTTAGTCTGTAGCTTCGATCCCCAGCCCGCATCAAGGCCAACAAAGAGTGTAGACTGTTATTTCTACCGTAATGGAACATGTAGTCGAGGTGAAGACTGTCGATACCGTCACGACCCTTTCTACAGAAACCAGAGAATAAAACCTGTTCTGGGACAGAACAAACTTGAAGAGTGGGGCAGTGTAACGAATAGTAAACCCACATATGACGTCATCAAACATTCTAGGTGTATGAGTCATCAACTTTATGACTCATCAATAACACCTGGATGTATGACTCATCAATCAACACCTGCGAGTATGACTCATCGACACGCCTCATCGACGTGACGTATCAACAGCTGCAACTATGACTCATCAACACGTCACGTTCTGGATGTATGAGTCATCGTATGAAAGATATAAATTGATATCGCGAGTAGAACGGGGCAGTTAATGTTTGACCGGCAAAGTGAAATGTACTCTGAATAATTAGTGAATACATAAATAGTTTTTATATAAATAGTCCTCAAATAAATTTGTAAATACCTAGCATTTGTTAAATAGTTTATAGTTATAGTGTTTTTTAATTAAGTGCATTGTAAATAATCTTTTCTTTATTAATAGACGATTTTAAACAGCATTTTTGATTATTATTTTAAAAAGAACGTTACAATATTTAAAACTGATATGATGATATTTAACACAGACAAAGTGCATAATTGTGAGGATGTATGCAAGTGTTAATTACCTTAACTGCAGGTTTAATTAATAAAAAGATCTATTCCAAAAATACGATTTGGTAGTTTTATTATAAATTTGTTGTTTTTAAAGATTAAAAAGTTTGTGGACTCAAATATTTCATTATGTTGTTGTCAAGTAGTTCCTTGGACACAACTAAGACATAAAAGTAAACGAGGGGATGATGTCTTATACAAGATCTATGGGTTTGAATATACAAATTTCTGCGTTTAACCTTGATAATCTAAAATTATGCAATTTAGTTGTTAATTTACAATATAGATATCTAACATTGTGTAAATATTGTTCAATAGGATGAAAGAAATGATTTTGTAATCAGAAAAGGAGATAACTAGGCGGTTTTAAATAACTTTTTTTTTTTAGTAATCCCTTTTTATTTGCTATCTGTACAGATACATTAAGCAAATTTTGTGGTAATCAATAGATAATAGCATGTAGAAAAAGGCTCAGTAGCATTCTTCTTTATAACTTAGCAGAGCTAGGTTTGTCTTAGGGACAAATCTTACAAACTAATCTACAACTAGAACTTAATACTACACTACATACACATTCAAAATCTCGTTAATAAGTCATGTGGCGCACGTCTGTTTAACCGCATAAAATTGAAGGGGTGATTTGTCAGATTCGCAGCTAGTTCATTAGGATGAGCACTAAGGATTATTGTACTGGACACTATAACGAAAGATTTCTTTTTTGACCGTAGGCATCTTAAGGTCTCGTCTAATGACAGCATTAGGAACAAACCAAGGCGCATTGGTTACCATGCGTAGAACTTTTGATTGATAACGTTCCAGTATTTCTATGTTCGAGTTGGAAGCAGTGCCGCATAATTGGAGCCCGTACGTCCAGATTGGTTTAAGTATTGCTTTGTACAGTAAGAGTTTGTTATCCATGCTAAGTTTAGATTTCCGTCCCATTAGCCAGTACATCTTCGAGAGCGTCATTCCAAGTTGTTTTCGTTTGGTAAAAATGTGTTTGCGCCAGGTTAGTCTTCTGTCGATATGCATACCTAGGTACTTAACTTATTCTTGCTGTGGTAATGGGCTATTGTTTAGATGGACCTGGGGGCAACTTTGTCTTCGAGTGGTGAAGGTTGTGTGAACGGACTTAGCTTCGTTGGCTTTTATTCTCCATTTTCTTAACCATTTTTCAGTAGATGTTAGATTGGTCTGAAGTTTCTGTGACGCAATGACAGGATCATCATCCGAGGCTAAGACTGCTGTGTCGTCGGCGAAGGTGGCTGTAAGGACGTCCGTTTAAATAACTAATTTAATTTTTAATGTATAATTGAATGCATTTGAAAATTGATTCGGTTGACATTTAATAGTCATCTTATTATTGTGTTTTAGTATAAGTAATGGGTATCTTTGAAAAGAGAATTTTTTTTATGTAACTATAGAATTTGTTTAAACAATTAATAAATATGAACTATTATATGGTTATGTAAATTTAGTTCTATTTTTGCATTTGTTTCACTATAGAAACCATAAAAAACCATATTTGTGTTTTGTTTTTGAAAAGCTATAAATACAGCAGGCAATTTAGTGACAATCTCTCGGTAATTTTAGTTGTTTTAAGCAGTATATATATGCCCAGAGCAAAATGTTAAAAGGTTATGTTGTGACCTCAAAATGTAAACAAAAAGTGTTGAGTATGGATAACTATATTGAAACTACATATAGTTATAGAAACCCTGTCCATCAATTTAGAAGAAACTGACAAGGAAACCGGTAGCAGCATTTTAAATTGCTAGTTCATTGTCAATACTAGTTTCCAAGATATTTCATTAATTTATAAACACATACTTAATTTACTTTATGTTATATATTTATGTATATAATAAACTCAATAACAGTGTTTTGCGCTAATGTTTCTGTTTATTTCTGTAAATATTCTTAGGTTGAAACAATAGAAAAATCCATTATTCCTTCCTCCTATTAACATGCAGTACATTACAACATGATATTATTAAACAATGTTTTAATAGTTCAGACTATTATCATTCCCAAAATAATATTTATAATTTTATATTTCATCAAATGTCGGGCTGGTTCGTTTCTCAGATCGACGATATCACCAGATATCACTTCTGTGTCAAACACATTCCACTGGAAGGTGCTCTACAAAGGATTGACAGACGAAATTAACTGAAAGCAACTGTCTTGAATCCGTGATTCAGTATTTGTTGTGAAAAGTATCACTCATACATGATATATGTATGATGGGTTGCGAACTTCTGTGCCTACATTTAAAAAAAGGCAATATAGTAAAATTTGGTGTGCTGCAGGGCAGTAATTTGGGATATCCGATATCCGTTATTTATCTATGATCTCCCGTCCTGTATTAAGAAGTGTAACTGTCTCATATTTGCAAAAGATTTATAAAAAATCACTAATGTACATTAGAGTGTAGCGGTTCTTATAAAATGAAAATTTCTTTCTTGATTATTAATTTTATGTGGCGTGGGATTGATGCTCTATCACTTAATAATCGTGTTTGCAAAAATATTTTTAAAAAGCATTAATATTTAGTACTGCCCCAGAACCACTAAAGTTTTACGAACGTCGAAAAATTACTTTATTTGTGTAAGTACACTTAAAAGGTTTAAATCAATACTATACCTTAAAAAGTTAAACATACTCGTTTAAAATATAATATGTACCTAAATAAAAACCCAACAATTCAACATTTGTAAATATTTGGGGCTTTGGGGTTTGGGGCTTTGGGTAATTAATGGGGCTCTTACCCACACATTATTATAATAGTTTTATAAAAATCAAATGATGAAAGTACGAAGAATCGATATTTTCAGTCTCATAATTTTATATAAATATGGAATGTTATATACAGGGTGTTCCAAAACAATGTTTAAAGATGTCTTAATAAGCATAGGTCCGCCAATCAACAGTTTACGAGAAAACAGCGATGTTTTCCTGTAGGTACCGTAATTATTCAACGATAACGCATCCCAATATACGAAATAGCAAATTAATGTTGTATTCATGCAGAGTGTATGTGTTTATTTTAAATCATAGCTAATATGCTCGCAACTCGAGTCTCGAAGTGCCATTCGTGGATTTTACACACTCATTCTTTTAGTGGGTTTGTCTTTTATTATTCTGTATTTTAACGACTTGTTTTTAAATTGCATTGCCCACTATATAAGGGTTAACGTTTACAATACCAATTGATGAATAGATTAAATAATCTCAACAAACATGTTTTTACTTAACTAACTATTCATTAACGAATAACAAATCAAACTAATGATAATTAAATAGGTCAGTCAGAATGATCTCATTTCAGAATGAACCGCCTAGGATTGTGGGACTTTAATTTTACTACACTATTCCTAGAAAGGTGTAGTTGTTTCAATAACATCCAAAATGGAATGTGCTAGTCTGCATTATTAGGTCACAATCCTTGTTGTGCTCATTCAACAGATGTTACATTTTGTACTGATGGTGTCAACTTCTAAAGCGTTTGCATTTAATTTTATTAGACTTAAAGTATTTTGAGTTATTCTTTACCAAATTGAGCTTAATCATTTTTCCTGTTTTTTCCTTAGTATTTAAGGATCTTTGTATACAGCGCCATGAGTTAGAATGCATTAATCTTAAGAGGTGATAGAAGACACCAAATGGTCTCAAAAGTCTCATACAACTTTGTTTTAGAACCTACTGCTTTTTCAGAAAAAAAATAAGAAAGTTGGAAAATTTAACATCATTTTGCCGCGTTAATAGTAGTGCTTTAAGTACGGGGCTTTGTCGGCAGATGCATCTCATCTATCACAACAACAACCCTTAA
This sequence comes from Agrypnus murinus, assembly GCA_929113105.1. NCBI lineage: Eukaryota > Metazoa > Arthropoda > Insecta > Coleoptera > Elateridae > Agrypnus > Agrypnus murinus. Next base: position 17,013,533 of record OV816024.1, on the reverse strand, counting down.
GGAAGTTGTGGCGGTAGAGAAAAATGATGAAAATGTAGAAGAAATTAGTGCAGTTGATAGATTTTAATGCACAAAATTATTTTCAGAAAAGTCTTTAATATTTAGGAAGCTTGTTTATGCATAAGTTGCAATTGAAAATAACGCGTAATCTTATGCAAAATGGCACGTTGTTGATACATATCTTATAATAACTTCATAAAGAATGATAAGAAAAAATTGACACCAAAACATTTCACGTAAAAACGTTGTAAGATTGTGCCGTTAAAGTTTAAAATTTGTTAGAAAGATACTTTTGGCAAAAAAAATTAATACGAAGAATTTGTCGATTGAACGTTTAATATAGCTCGCAAAGTAAAAACGTTGCATTGCGACAAACGAGCGGGAAACTTAAATGCTTTATACAGCTACATGCAGCACCACTGGCCGATCGTAATTTACATCTCGAAAACAAAATCAGTTTTATTAAATAAAAAGATACATACTTCGGAAATTTTTTTACTGCGACGTTTTAAATAAATCTGAATAAATAGTGTTTTTCATCCATCGTTTTATATACATATATTTGCAAGATAACCTCAAAACTTGAGTAAACGTCATTTAGTGCATTAATCTGTTTTCAGCAGAACAACAAACGAAATACTGGTGCCAACTTAGGGCAACGTTGTCACTTTTTCACTACTCTAGAAGCGTATAATTTATTTATATCCTAGAGAGATTTCTTTATTTTTTAGTGTTTACATAGTAATATTATTTTATCTTTACTAATAAAAAAGTAAACTTGAATGAAATTTCTGGTTAGAATAATTGTTTTTTTCGTCATATTTTCACGTTCTTAAGTTTGGACTAGACAGTCAAAAGTTAATCTCTGACTTTAAAAAGACTAATAATTAATTAAAAACATATATAAATAATAACTAAACTGCTTTCACATGCATTCTAATAAAACTAGTATCGTTTGATCCATTATTTGAAGCAAAACTATGTAATTATTTCTATTTGTCAAAATAGCAATGCTCGATAACTTTTGGCTCAGACTATCCCACCACAACTCCCTTAATAACGTTTTATCCTATCGTATGTCGTTTCCACGTAAAATTGAATTCTTTTTACAATTATTACAAATTTATTTTACTCAATTAAGAAACGTGACAACCCTGTAAAGTTTGTAATAGAATTTGTTTCACATTCGCACAAAATGCTGATGTTGAAGTTTCTTGACATTGAAATAAAGCACGTTTTGCTTACAACCTTGCAATTTAAGAATATCTGGGTCAATGCCTGATCACAGCTTTGTAAATAATACCCTTTTTTAGAGTGAGATAAACTTTGAAATAATAATTATAATAATAATATTTATTTAACGGATTCCCCAGTTTACACAACATTTAACAAATTACAAAACATTTAACAATTTAACAACTTACAGAAGATTTAATAATTCAACAATTAATTTAACAATTATAATTTGTATAAATAAAAATATGTAGATATAAAAATAAATAATCACTTAATTTTAATATTTAAAAGTTTGTTTAAGTTTAATTAGAGAGGTGTTAAACACATCTACATTTAGCATATTAACGTGTGCCATGAGCCTATTAACTGCAAAAAATTTGCCATAAAGAGTGCGGTGTTGTTCTAGCCTAAATGTGCACACCTCCCTCAAACAACTAGGCGGTACATAAAAATTAAATAAATACAATAAATCTGGACAATCAACAAAATTATTGACTAGATTGAAAACAAACAGTTTACCAGAATTTAAGCGTCTATTATTTAATGTATCAACATTAAGTTTTTTTTAACAAGATTACATAGTCAACAGATTCATAAGGAATGCACAATCTAAAAGCAATATTTTCAAAAATTTGTGCTGAACTCTTTCAATTTTATTCACATGAACAGTGAAATAAGGAGACCATACAGAGGTACTATTCTCCAAATGAGGCCGTACTAGAGATGTGTACAATACTTTAATTGTGTCAATATTGCTGAAATCCTTAGTGTTACGTTTAATAAATCCTAGCATTTTTAAAGCTTTGTTGCAAAAATGCTCGATATGATTAACAAAAGTTAGTTTTTGATCAAGCATATACCTAAATCACGAATCACATTAACCTGTTAGATAACAGAATTACCTATGTAATATGTATTACTTAAAGGATTAAGTTTACGGGTAAACTGAATGTACTTACATTTGGTTATATTAAGTTGTAATCTATTGCTATTGCACCATCTGGAAAATCTCTCAAGATCACCCTGCAATTCTTCTGAAGAAGTTATTGAATTAATCGACTTGAATATTTTTAAATCCTCATCGTAAAGTAGAACACGACTATGATGAAAACAGTGTACTACATCATTAATGAAAATATTGAAAAGAAGAGGAGCAAGATGACCTCCCTGAGGCACACCGGAGGTTACACAGATAGGATCGGAATAAAACGATTTAATTTTAACTATTTGAGATCTAATGATAAGATAAGAGTATAACCAATTCAACATGGTTCCACTTATACCATAACTGGACAATTTGTCTATTAAAATGCCATGATCAACTTTATCGAAGGCCTTGGAGAAGTCAGTGTATATTGAATCCACAGAATTACCTTTCTCCAATGCCTCCGACAAAGCATGCTCATATAAAAGAAGGTTGGTGGTGATTGATCTACCTTTTATGAAGCCATGTTGCTTAGTAGTAATAATGTTTTTAAATGAATATGTCAAAAAATCTGTAACAATAGATTCAAACACCTTTGGAAATTGTGAAAGTAATGAGACTGGCCGATAATTCTGTACTAGGTGTCTTTTGCCATTATTTTTAAATATTGGAGTGATAAAGGAAGTTTTCCATATTTCAAGAAACACACCTAAACTCAAAGATTTATTAAAAAGTAACCAAAGTGGTCGAGAAAGTGCTAACGCACATTTTTTTAGAAATAAAGGTGGTATCATATCGGGACCAGGCCCTTTTCTGATATCGATGTTATCAAGTTTAACCAAAATTGTAGATATAGAGATATTAAAACATGAATAATAATAAATAATTTGTCACTAAAGAACTTTGTTTATCTAATAACAGTTTTTAATGATTTTATAAGAGAATATCTTTTAAAGAGAAGATTTATCAAAATTTAAATTAGATAATTAGGTTAAGGGTTTTTATTGACACCTCGTTTTGGCTACATTAAAAAATCTTTAATTTTATGGTAACTAGGTGCCTTAATCAAAACTTTTTTACATAAGATAGTATTTTTTATTAAAAAAACAAATACGTCAAGAAATTTTGAAAATATTCCGGAAATTAATAAATATAAAATTTAGATCAATTATTGTCTTATTTTTACAGTTGGTTTGTTATTAATCAGCGTGATTTTAACGTACAACATACAAATTTTGTTTACGGTGCCGATTACAATTTTCGTAGAATTAGCCACCCGACTAATCTGCTTCATGTTTATTATTTTTAAACAACAGCTGTCATCATCAGTCTGTTTGATTGATTTTATAAAACAAGACCAAGGCCCAGCTGCGATTATACTTAAGCAAGGTTGCCAGATATGGTAATGGTTTTTTCTAAATTACTTGAAAGCGTATTAACATAGAACAAAATTTATTCAGACTTTTTTGTTCCTTTTGATGTCTTCTATCAGCCCTTAAAATGAATTCGTTCTAACCATGACACCCTGTATAGTAATTAAGTTGTAAAACTTTTCGTATAGGTATATATCAAGTGTTTTTTTAAATTTGACGTCGAAGGCGGCTATGCGTAGTTGATTGTGAACGGATCTTGATTGTATTAATAAATGTCATTGTCAAAACGTTCAAATTACTCACGTGTTTAAATAATTCACAATCGACTATTCACAGCCTACGTTGACGTCAAATTTAAAAAACCACTCGATACAATATATACGTATATTTTGCGGGACAGCCCCCACAATATAGTATAATTGGGTTTGCCAGTTTTGTGGGAGTAAATAAATAAATAATTTTTGAAGTCGAATAATATCACATAAGTGATATTATATTTGTAAAAAATCTTTTACAATCAACATTTTGTCATTTTTTCCACCAAAATGTATTCTAACCGATTATCGCAACCATGGAAAAATAAAATCTTGATAACATTTAACCATTTGACGTGTGCAGTAATTATTAAGATTTCTAAAATTTAAGTCATACTTTTATTTTTTAGTATGTTTAAGTTCGAGGTAGATTTTCAAGACGTTGTAAATACGAGGTTCGTTTTTAGTCAACCTCCGATAGGCTATAAATAAAAGACAAATGTATAGAAAAAATCATTTTATTACTAAAAGTTCTGTATACTTTTCGACATACTCATCATAAAGATTGAGGCATTTGTCGTATCTGTGGGCAAGCTTTCCTACACCGTCTTCATAAAATGTTGCCGCCAACGCATTTGAATGAGTCTTGACGTTGTCTTGAAGATCCTCCTTAGTATATTGTGAAACTTTACGACGTTTGCGGAGAGCAGTAGATATGCTAAGAGAGTTCGAGCGCAAAATCCCATGTATTTTCTTATGGAGGTCCGTTTCGCGTTTCAAGGTCATCCGCGAAATTCGAGGTTCATTTGCATATCATTAGCGGGGTCATTAGCGGATCATTTGCATATCATTCGCGGTGTTATGTATGTATCATTAACGGTATTATTTGCATATCTAATTAATTTAATTCGCGGGGTCATTAGCGGATCATTTTTTATATCTCGCGGGGTCATCTGCATATCTCATCTCTCTCTCCTCATTTCCAACTTGTCATCATTTCCCGCTGAAAGATTTGAATTCCTAGCGCTGCTAATGCCATCTATCGGTGACGTCATATGATCGGTATAGTAGATTTCTATACGCCTGTAGATAGGCAACCCGCTATACTTTTTTTTTACAAAACCAATGGAGCCAACAGGGTTTGAACCGGGGACCGCTCGAATGGTAGCCAGCCAATGCATCCACTACACCAACGAGGTAATCTATTAAAGCACTGTAAACTGGTTATAAAAAAAAATTGTTGACTAGCGACCACGTACTCATAATATAATACAATTAATTTTAGGTATAAATCTAAACGTGATACATTATTATTACTAAATTAATTTATTAAAATAAAAATAACTCAGAACTAAATTATTAATATCAAGAAATTTATTTAAAAAAAACATTTCAATTCTAAACGTAACTGCTTTCAAATAAATACAAAATAAACAAAACGCGCTAAAATAAATGCGAATCATTATACGTGTTTTAGTTATAAGTTTAAGCGATAACAAAATGATTGGAATTTGTTATTATGTAATTATGCAAGTTAAAAATTCAATTAAAGAATCATTAGATCTTTTACAGCCAAATATGTTTCAATCTTGATCTCAATGCCTAAGACTTTCATTAATTAAACTTTTACTGACGTTTTGTAAAATTGTATATAAAAAAATTGTTGACTAGCGACCACGTACTCATAACATAATACATGTTAGTAATTTCATATTATCAGATATGATATCCATTATCTCAACAAAATCATTAGCAAAGATGTGTTTTAGTTATAAGTTTAAGCGATAACAAAATGATTGTAATTTCTTATTGTCAATACATATATCAGGGTTAGATTTAATAATTCGATATACATTTCACCATTCAAATATAAATTTCATAACAAAAGAATTAGCTTTTCTTGGAAGCGAATTTAAAAAAAAAACAAACATGTAAAAGACAATTTTAAAATATCAATATTTGAAACTCTGATTTCTTGTCTAACAGGGTGGACTCAACCATTTTTTTTTGTTTCAAGACTGTTTCTAGCCTAAGGATGTATAGCCCCAGGGTTAATTAATTGAGTTTGACCTGTAGAGCATTATACCTAAAATAAGATACAATATATTTAAAGCAATTTAAAACATTCGATTACACAATAAACAGAATTTGTTTGCTAAAGAATCAATTACAATAAAATTAATTTGTTTAGTTATAAATATTAAAAATTGTTATATTTAGGAATAATAATTTAAAAATTCGATAAAAGAATCATTAGGGTTTTTCTGAACCAGATAATTAAAAAGTTTGTTATTTCTAATAATCAACTAGATTGATTTTATTATTTTTAAACTTTCAACATATAAGCTTATACCTAAAATATTTAGATCTGTTCAGTTCAACTGAAGCTCTCATCATCGATTAATATATGTTTCTTGTTTTATTCTGAAATCCAATTTGGTTCTTTTAAATTACTGCATACGAGTTATTTATAAAAATGCTTTCACGTATATTTGATTAAAACCAATTTATTTAAAAATAATTCCCGGAAAATATTTATAAATATTGTACATTAATAATATTAAATCTTTAGGATTCAAAAATTATGTACTAAATTATCTAAAAGATTACATATGTACAACTAAGTTAAAATCTCATAAAATAAATACACAAATTAAAACTAAAATTACTTCTTTAAATTTTAGAGTTAATTCCATTTTATCTAATAGAGCAGTATCACTTTGTGCAAAACATTCAATTTCATCATCGCTGTCACTGTCGTAATTGACTTGATATTTTACAGTAGACATCTTTCAAACTGTTTTGAAGAACTGATAATATTAAAAAAAAAATGATTGATTTTATATAGTATTTTTCAGGAAAACCTTCTTCAGAAAAACCTAATAATTCTTAATTGAAATGTTTTCAAAATATGATTACATTTATTTATTTTAAATATAGTCATATACATAGTAAGGATTTTGGTTTTTCCTCTATTGTTAATGGTAATAACCGTACTGAGGTCAAGCTTTCACTAGATGAATTAAACATTTTTATGAGAATACAAAATACAGTGATCTTTTCATGTATCATTCGTTTCCTCGCATAACTTTTAGATTATCTGTGAGAAATTCTATTTTATTTATTTAGTACATGATATGATTTTGTTATTTTTAAACTTTCAACATATAAAATAGGTATAAATTATCATATCTAGAAAAAACTGATTTTATTATTTTTAAGAAATTTTTCTTGATACATCTTAAATATAACAATTTGAAAACTATATACAGATATTATTACTACATGAGGCCCGTAACATCAGTAGATCCGCGGCTTTTTATATCAGTATAAAATAATTAGATATAGTTATATTTACTATCTATTCTTTTAAACAGCTGTTATACTTCTACGCTTAGATAAATGTTTACTTCAATCATTATTACTAATGTGTGAATTACGTACAAGACAATTATAAGCCAATTATGATTATTATCATGAGTCATTGAGATGAGACAATTAGTCAGTCTTATATGAGCTAATCGTGAAGAAAGTCCAATTTTCCTTAATGCATCTCAAATCACTTTGAAACAATTATTACGTATGACTAGAGTCAGTTTAAATTAATTATAAATCTAAAAAATACATTTTTAAAATTAGGATGTAACCCCGAGCTGTTAATGAAAAGCAATTAACTCGTTTATACTGTTCCCCAAATTAGATTATTAGAAAAACAACCTTTCTAATTGCTCGGAAATTAACTAAAAATGACATATAAACTGAACGGTTTTTAAAAATAAATCATTGTGAAAGAGTTTTAGGAATCATCAAGACGCTATCCTACCTTCTCGTGTAAGTGTTTTAATTTTTAATTAGCTTATATATTAAAATACTATCTCATTTACGATATGTAATATGTAAATGTTTTAGATTGACTTTATTACAAAACTTTAATATTATAGCAGTATAATCAAAATGGATATCGTGAAACTTTTCAACAGTATAGTAGAAGATAAACCAATTGTATCCACAGAGGTGTTAGAAATCAATAAGGCTTATAAGATTTTAAGTCTGAAGGACATGGACACCAGATATGGAAGATCGATTTTAGTCGAGTTAAATAATTGTAAAATATTTCTACCAAAGAGATATAGCGAAAAAGTCGATAAGACTCTTATAGACGAGATCAATAGATTAGGTAATTTTTCAGTAACTATAACATCATTCAAAACATATGGCAGACATCATCAGAAGACGCCGGTGCTTGAGATGAAACAATTAGAAAAAGGTAATTTTTTTTTTAAATAATTTGATAAAAATATCTAAAAAGTATAAGACTCTAATTACATATTTTATTCTTTTACAGACTAAACAAGCAACCACCTGTAGTAGGATGAACTGGAAGTAGATGACTTTTTAATATTTTTCTATATTTATGTATATTTAAAAAATAAATAAATAAATAAACTTTTTATTGAATCGATGTTTAATTTCTTTGTTTGTAGTTGGAGGTTGAAACTTTTTTTCATCCTATATATCATGCATCTGATCTCTTTAAATTGATTTTTCTCATGTTGATTTGATAATTAATATTTAAATAACTTTTAATTTATAAACAAATCCGCAGTCAAAGGTTCAGATGAAAATAAAAAACAAATATTTTATACAAGAACTTCTATTGAAAGAAGAAGAAAATACATTTCATAGAGATATATTTCAACAGTAGATGATGAATGATAGGTAATCGCTATCTACATGGGGTAAAATTATATACAGTAAGAAGGTATATATAGAAATCGTTTACAAGGGTAGTAGATATAATGAAAAAAAAGGTTAAAAATCTGTTCAAAATTACATTACTAACGCTGATCAATACCTACATATTACTATTTTTCTGTGTTTCTGTAAGAATTTATTTTCTGTTTTTAATACCGTATGCCTCATTCACCTGTTTCAAAACGTTAATGCCCAGACGCTTGTAAACAATGAAATTAAGCAACATCAACTCAATAAATTAGTTTATTTTTAAATATATATTACAAAACTTTAATATTATAGCAGTATAATCAAAATGGATATCGTGAAACTTTTCAACAGTATAGTAGAAGATAAACCAATTGTATCCACAGAGGTGTTAGAAATCAATAAGGCTTATAAGATTTTAAGTCTGAAGGACATGGACACCAGATATGGAAGATCGATTTTAGTCGAGTTAAATAATTGTAAAATATTTCTACCAAAGAGATATAGCGAAAAAGTCGATAAGACTCTTATAGACGAGATCAATAGATTAGGTAATTTTTCAGTAACTATAACATCATTCAAAACATATGGCAGACATCATCAGAAGACGCCGGTGCTTGAGATGAAACAATTAGAAAAAGGTAATTTTTTTTTAAATAATTTGATAAAAATATCTAAAAAGTAGGTATAAGACTCTAATTACATATTTTATTCTTTTACAGACTAAACAAGCAACCACCTGTAGTAGGATGAACTGGAAGTAGATGACTTTTTAATATTTTTCTATATTTATGTATATTTAAAAAATAAATAAATAAATAAACTTTTTATTGAATCGATGTTTAATTTCTTTGTTTGTAGTTGGAGGTTGAAACTTTTTTTCATCCTATATATCATGCATCTGATCTCTTTAAATTGATTTTTCTCATGTTGATTTGATAATTAATATTTAAATAACTTTTAATTTATAAACAAATCCGCAGTCAAAGGTTCAGATGAAAATAAAAAACAAATATTTTATACAAGAACTTCTATTGAAAGAAGAAGAAAATACATTTCATAGAGATATATTTCAACAGTAGATGATGAATGATAGGTAATCGCTATCTACATGGGGTAAAATTATATACAGTAAGAAGGTATATATAGAAATCGTTTACAAGGGTAGTAGATATAATGAAAAAAGGTTAAAAATCTGTTCAAAATTACATTACTAACGCTGATCAATACCTACATATTACTATTTTTCTGTGTTTCTGTAAGAATTTATTTTCTGTTTTTAATACCGTATGTCTCATTCACCTGTTTCAAAACGTTAATGCCCAGACGCTTGTAAACAATGAAATTAAGCAACATCAACTCAATAAATTAGTTTATTTTTAAATATAATCATATTATATTTTATTTAAAATTAATCGCCTCCTTTTCTATAAACTTACCTGTACAATCCAGACTTCTCTATGATCCAGACGGACGAATAAGTATACATCCCTATACTTATAACCCTCTATATGTATTAAGTCTTCAGCTACAAGACACGCTGTAGCAGCTGGGTAGGGAGGCAGCTTTCCATCACATTTTAGTACATGTATCAAAAACTGCGGCTGATGACATGATGAATGTGGTTGATAGCGTAATTAATGTGGCTGATAGCGTGATGAATGTGGCTGATAGCATGATGAATGTGGCTGATAGCGTAATTAATGTGGCTGATAGCATGCTGAATGTGGCTGATAGCATAATGAATGTGGCTGATAGAATGATGAATGTGGCTGATAACGTAATTAATGTGGCTGATAGCATGCTGAATGTGGCTGATAGCATAATTAATGTGGTTGATAGCGTAATTAATATGTCTGTGAAATATAAATAGAAGTTGTGTTATAATGATGCTAATAGTTGTCTACGGCTATTAAAGATGGACAGACTTGCTTGTAATCTCTGCAACAAAAGAATTCGACAATCTGATTTTGCACGTCATATGAGAATTCATCAGGGATATAAAGTGCAATGTCAGAAATGTTCCAGGGGATTCTCACGGACTGACAGTTATAAGAGACATTTGAAAGCAATGCATAATATGGAAGATGGGGAAGACGATATAATAAATGCTCGTAATGCGAAACATAGAAAAGTTCATCGTGATAAAACAGAATGTAGTTGTGATGACAAACTAAAAGAGATTATATCTCTATTAGAATCTATTGCTAAATCCAATAACAACTCATTAAAAGTTAAAAAACTACCTTCTTATACATCAACTACGTCGACATCATCGGAGTATGAAGAAGAAGAATATAATCAAGGGTCAGAGAAATATCATGATATTTCTGAGTATTACGATACGTTGATAGGAAGAAATATAGATAGAACGAGATATGGTCTCCATAAGGATAACGACGAATTGAGATTTGCTTCAGTTTCGGTAGGAATACAAGGAAAAGATATTCTAATTAAAAACAAACTTTTCAAGGGAACACCTGGACTATTTGATTTACTAACACTTAAACATCTAGGTTCTACACCTACGGAGGAAGATGTTGAAAATTACATGCAGATTATCTCACTAACCAATGCATACAGAAAAGATTATAGGCCAGAGGGTAAAATAATAAGCGTAAAACATTGGAAATGTTTATTTTTAAATATAATCATATTATATTTTATTTAAAATTAATCGCCTCCTTTTCTATAAACTTACCTGTACAATCCAGACTTCTCTATGATCCAGACGGACGAATAAGTATACATCCCTATACTTATAACCCTCTATATGTATTAAGTCTTCAGCTACAAGACACGCTGTAGCAGCTGGGTAGGGAGGCAGCTTTCCATCACATTTTAGTACATGTATCAAAAACTGCGGCTGATGACATGATGAATGTGGTTGATAGCGTAATTAATGTGGCTGATAGCGTGATGAATGTGGCTGATAGCATGATGAATGTGGCTGATAGCGTAATTAATGTGGCTGATAGCATGCTGAATGTGGCTGATAGCATAATGAATGTGGCTGATAGAATGATGAGGTTCGGTATATATTGGACAAACACTTCGAAATTTTGACATAAGATATAAAGAACACGTACGTCATTACAAAAATAAACATCCTGAAAAATCGAATTACGCCAAACACCTTTTAGAACAAAATCACACAATGACTCCTCAAAATAATATTAAATTCCTACATTTTTGTAATAACAAACGAAAATTAGACATTTTAGAAGCCTTTGAGATATACAAACACAAACTCAGGGTACCTTTAATGAATGAACAACTTGAGCTCAGTAATTCTCCGTTACTGGAAGTATTAGATGTTTAATTATGATTTTTATTATTAATTTTTATTATTATTATTATTATTTTATCTAGTTACCTATTTTGTATCTACCTTAGCGACGTGTTTGTTTATAATTATATTACCTTTGATAATGACAGCATAGCTGTCGAAACAATATTGTCAGGTATATTTTAATAAAACTGTGAAACTTTTAATAATCTTTATTTATTTCATGATTATGGAGTTCCACAAAATAAGGCTAGAAACAATAAACAATAATAAATATAGGAGGAATATAACTATATCTAATTATTTTATAAAATACTATGTTAACTACGAGGTAATATACTGAATATATACGCCTGTATTCAGCCTCTAGAGGGTTCATACCCTAATATAAGGTTAGTGATATTGCGTAATCTTCTTTTATTCTATAATATTTCTCTGTTTAAGTTCAGAAATAATCGAAATTATTTCGGTTTTGTGACTGCTCATACCCTCTTTCTTTTCGGCGTACAGCAAACGAAGTCGATCCACTAGTTGGTCAGGTGTGCTCTGACGCATCCAATCAGGCTTCATTTTGTTTAACTTTTTAAATTTGGGAAGACTAAAATTTGTTATTCTGTATAAATTAGGTTTAATAATATGCTCATATTTCCAATGTTTTACGCTTATTATTTTACCCTCTGGCCTATAATCTTTTCTGTATGCATTGGTTAGTGAGATAATCTGCATGTAATTTTCAACTGCTCATACCCTCTTTCTTTTCGGCGTACAGCAAACGAAGTCGATCCACTAGTTGGTCAGGTGTGCTCTGACGCATCCAATCAGGCTTCATTTTGTTTAACTTTTTAAATTTGGGAAGACTAAAATTTGTTATTCTGTATAAATTAGGTTTAATAATATGCTCATATTTCCAATGTTTTACGCTTATTATTTTACCCTCTGGCCTATAATCTTTTCTGTATGCATTGGTTAGTGAGATAATCTGCATGTAATTTTCAACATCTTCCTCCGTAGGTGTAGAACCTAGATGTTTAAGTGTTAGTAAATCAAATAGTCCAGGTGTTCCCTTGAAAAGTTTGTTTTTAATTAGAATATCTTTTCCTTGTATTCCTACTGAAACTGAAGCAAATCTCAATTCGTCGTTATCCTTATGGAGACCATATCTCGTTCTATCTATATTTCTTCCTATCAACGTATCGTAATACTCAGAAATATCATGATATTTCTCTGACCCTTGATTATATTCTTCTTCTTCATACTCCGATGATGTCGACGTAGTTGATGTATAAGAAGGTAGTTTTTTAACTTTTAATGAGTTGTTATTGGATTTAGCAATAGATTCTAATAGAGATATAATCTCTTTTAGTTTGTCATCACAACTACATTCTGTTTTATCACGATGAACTTTTCTATGTTTCGCATTACGAGCATTTATTATATCGTCTTCCCCATCTTCCATATTATGCATTGCTTTCAAATGTCTCTTATAACTGTCAGTCCGTGAGAATCCCCTGGAACATTTCTGACATTGCACTTTATATCCCTGATGAATTCTCATATGACGTGCAAAATCAGATTGTCGAATTCTTTTGTTGCAGAGATTACAAGCAAGTCTGTCCATCTTTAATAGCCGTAGACAACTATTAGCATCATTATAACACAACTTCTATTTATATTTCACAGACATATTAATTACGCTATCAACCACATTAATTATGCTATCAGCCACATTCAGCATGCTATCAGCCACATTAATTACGTTATCAGCCACATTCATCATTCTATCAGCCACATTCATTATGCTATCAGCCACATTCAGCATGCTATCAGCCACATTAATTACGCTATCAGCCACATTCATCATGCTATCAGCCACATTCATCACGCTATCAGCCACATTAATTACGCTATCAACCACATTCATCATGTCATCAGCCGCAGTTTTTGATACATGTACTAAAATGTGATGGAAAGCTGCCTCCCTACCCAGCTGCTACAGCGTGTCTTGTAGCTGAAGACTTAATACATATAGAGGGTTATAAGTATAGGGATGTATACTTATTCGTCCGTCTGGATCATAGAGAAGTCTGGATTGTACAGGTAAGTTTATAGAAAAGGAGGCGATTAATTTTAAATAAAATATAATATGATTATATTTAAAAATAAACTAATTTATTGAGTTGATGTTGCTTAATTTCATTGTTTACAAGCGTCTGGGCATTAACGTTTTGAAACAGGTGAATGAGACATACGGTATTAAAAACAGAAAATAAATTCTTACAGAAACACAGAAAAATAGTAATATGTAGGTATTGATCAGCGTTAGTAATGTAATTTTGAACAGATTTTTAACCTTTTTTTCATTATATCTACTACCCTTGTAAACGATTTCTATATATACCTTCTTACTGTATATAATTTTACCCCATGTAGATAGCGATTACCTATCATTCATCATCTACTGTTGAAATATATCTCTATGAAATGTATTTTCTTCTTCTTTCAATAGAAGTTCTTGTATAAAATATTTGTTTTTTATTTTCATCTGAACCTTTGACTGCGGATTTGTTTATAAATTAAAAGTTATTTAAATATTAATTATCAAATCAACATGAGAAAAATCAATTTAAAGAGATCAGATGCATGATATATAGGATGAAAAAAAGTTTCAACCTCCAACTACAAACAAAGAAATTAAACATCGATTCAATAAAAAGTTTATTTATTTATTTATTTTTTAAATATACATAAATATAGAAAAATATTAAAAAGTCATCTACTTCCAGTTCATCCTACTACAGGTGGTTGCTTGTTTAGTCTGTAAAAGAATAAAATATGTAATTAGAGTCTTATACTTTTTAGATATTTTTATCAAATTATTTAAAAAAAAAATTACCTTTTTCTAATTGTTTCATCTCAAGCACCGGCGTCTTCTGATGATGTCTGCCATATGTTTTGAATGATGTTATAGTTACTGAAAAATTACCTAATCTATTGATCTCGTCTATAAGAGTCTTATCGACTTTTTCGCTATATCTCTTTGGTAGAAATATTTTACAATTATTTAACTCGACTAAAATCGATCTTCCATATCTGGTGTCCATGTCCTTCAGACTTAAAATCTTATAAGCCTTATTGATTTCTAACACCTCTGTGGATACAATTGGTTTATCTTCTACTATACTGTTGAAAAGTTTCACGATATCCATTTTGATTATACTGCTATAATATTAAAGTTTTGTAATATATATTTAAAAATAAACTAATTTATTGAGTTGATGTTGCTTAATTTCATTGTTTACAAGCGTCTGGGCATTAACGTTTTGAAACAGGTGAATGAGACATACGGTATTAAAAACAGAAAATAAATTCTTACAGAAACACAGAAAAATAGTAATATGTAGGTATTGATCAGCGTTAGTAATGTAATTTTGAACAGATTTTTAACCTTTTTTTTCATTATATCTACTACCCTTGTAAACGATTTCTATATATACCTTCTTACTGTATATAATTTTACCCCATGTAGATAGCGATTACCTATCATTCATCATCTACTGTTGAAATATATCTCTATGAAATGTATTTTCTTCTTCTTTCAATAGAAGTTCTTGTATAAAATATTTGTTTTTTATTTTCATCTGAACCTTTGACTGCGGATTTGTTTATAAATTAAAAGTTATTTAAATATTAATTATCAAATCAACATGAGAAAAATCAATTTAAAGAGATCAGATGCATGATATATAGGATGAAAAAAAGTTTCAACCTCCAACTACAAACAAAGAAATTAAACATCGATTCAATAAAAAGTTTATTTATTTATTTATTTTTTAAATATACATAAATATAGAAAAATATTAAAAAGTCATCTACTTCCAGTTCATCCTACTACAGGTGGTTGCTTGTTTAGTCTGTAAAAGAATAAAATATGTAATTAGAGTCTTATACTTTTTAGATATTTTTATCAAATTATTTAAAAAAAAAATTACCTTTTTCTAATTGTTTCATCTCAAGCACCGGCGTCTTCTGATGATGTCTGCCATATGTTTTGAATGATGTTATAGTTACTGAAAAATTACCTAATCTATTGATCTCGTCTATAAGAGTCTTATCGACTTTTTCGCTATATCTCTTTGGTAGAAATATTTTACAATTATTTAACTCGACTAAAATCGATCTTCCATATCTGGTGTCCATGTCCTTCAGACTTAAAATCTTATAAGCCTTATTGATTTCTAACACCTCTGTGGATACAATTGGTTTATCTTCTACTATACTGTTGAAAAGTTTCACGATATCCATTTTGATTATACTGCTATAATATTAAAGTTTTGTAATAAAGTCAATCTAAAACATTTACATATTACATATCGTAAATGAGATAGTATTTTAATATATAAGCTAATTAAAAATTAAAACACTTACACGAGAAGGTAGGATAGCGTCTTGATGATTCCTAAAACTCTTTCACAATGATTTATTTTTAAAAACCGTTCAGTTTATATGTCATTTTTAGTTAATTTCCGAGCAATTAGAAAGGTTGTTTTTCTAATAATCTAATTTGGGGAACAGTATAAACGAGTTAATTGCTTTTCATTAACAGCTCGGGGTTACATCCTAATTTTAAAAATGTATTTTTTAGATTTATAATTAATTTAAACTGACTCTAGTCATACGTAATAATTGTTTCAAAGTGATTTGAGATGCATTAAGGAAAATTGGACTTTCTTCACGATTAGCTCATATAAGACTGACTAATTGTCTCATCTCAATGACTCATGATAATAATCATAATTGGCTTATAATTGTCTTGTACGTAATTCACACATTAGTAATAATGATTGAAGTAAACATTTATCTAAGCGTAGAAGTATAACAGCTGTTTAAAAGAATAGATAGTAAATATAACTATATCTAATTATTTTATACTGATATAAAAAGCCGCGGATCTACTGATGTTACGGGCCTCATGTAGTAATAATATCTGTATATAGTTTTCAAATTGTTATATTTAAGATGTATCAAGAAAAATTTCTTAAAAATAATAAAATCAGTTTTTTCTAGATATGATAATTTATACCTATTTTATATGTTGAAAGTTTAAAAATAACAAAATCATATCATGTACTAAATAAATAAAATAGAATTTCTCACAGATAATCTAAAAGTTATGCGAGGAAACGAATGATACATGAAAAGATCACTGTATTTTGTATTCTCATAAAAATGTTTAATTCATCTAGTGAAAGCTTGACCTCAGTACGGTTATTACCATTAACAATAGAGGAAAAACCAAAATCCTTACTATGTATATGACTATATTTAAAATAAATAAATGTAATCATATTTTGAAAACATTTCAATTAAGAATTATTAGGTTTTTCTGAAGAAGGTTTTCCTGAAAAATACTATATAAAATCAATCATTTTTTTTTTAATATTATCAGTTCTTCAAAACAGTTTGAAAGATGTCTACTGTAAAATATCAAGTCAATTACGACAGTGACAGCGATGATGAAATTGAATGTTTTGCACAAAGTGATACTGCTCTATTAGATAAAATGGAATTAACTCTAAAATTTAAAGAAGTAATTTTAGTTTTAATTTGTGTATTTATTTTATGAGATTTTAACTTAGTTGTACATATGTAATCTTTTAGATAATTTAGTACATAATTTTTGAATCCTAAAGATTTAATATTATTAATGTACAATATTTATAAATATTTTCCGGGAATTATTTTTAAATAAATTGGTTTTAATCAAATATACGTGAAAGCATTTTTATAAATAACTCGTATGCAGTAATTTAAAAGAACCAAATTGGATTTCAGAATAAAACAAGAAACATATATTAATCGATGATGAGAGCTTCAGTTGAACTGAACAGATCTAAATATTTTAGGTATAAGCTTATATGTTGAAAGTTTAAAAATAATAAAATCAATCTAGTTGATTATTAGAAATAACAAACTTTTTAATTATCTGGTTCAGAAAAACCCTAATGATTCTTTTATCGAATTTTTAAATTATTATTCCTAAATATAACAATTTTTAATATTTATAACTAAACAAATTAATTTTATTGTAATTGATTCTTTAGCAAACAAATTCTGTTTATTGTGTAATCGAATGTTTTAAATTGCTTTAAATATATTGTATCTTATTTTAGGTATAATGCTCTACAGGTCAAACTCAATTAATTAACCCTGGGGCTATACATCCTTAGGCTAGAAACAGTCTTGAAACAAAAAAAAATGGTTGAGTCCACCCTGTTAGACAAGAAATCAGAGTTTCAAATATTGATATTTTAAAATTGTCTTTTACATGTTTGTTTTTTTTTTAAATTCGCTTCCAAGAAAAGCTAATTCTTTTGTTATGAAATTTATATTTGAATGGTGAAATGTATATCGAATTATTAAATCTAACCCTGATATATGTATTGACAATAAGAAATTACAATCATTTTGTTATCGCTTAAACTTATAACTAAAACACATCTTTGCTAATGATTTTGTTGAGATAATGGATATCATATCTGATAATATGAAATTACTAACATGTATTATGTTATGAGTACGTGGTCGCTAGTCAACAATTTTTTTATATACAATTTTACAAAACGTCAGTAAAAGTTTAATTAATGAAAGTCTTAGGCATTGAGATCAAGATTGAAACATATTTGGCTGTAAAAGATCTAATGATTCTTTAATTGAATTTTTAACTTGCATAATTACATAATAACAAATTCCAATCATTTTGTTATCGCTTAAACTTATAACTAAAACACGTATAATGATTCGCATTTATTTTAGCGCGTTTTGTTTATTTTGTATTTATTTGAAAGCAGTTACGTTTAGAATTGAAATGTTTTTTTTAAATAAATTTCTTGATATTAATAATTTAGTTCTGAGTTATTTTTATTTTAATAAATTAATTTAGTAATAATAATGTATCACGTTTAGATTTATACCTAAAATTAATTGTATTATATTATGAGTACGTGGTCGCTAGTCAACATTTTTTTTTTATAACCAGTTTACAGTGCTTTAATAGATTACCTCGTTGGTGTAGTGGATGCATTGGCTGGCTACCATTCGAGCGGTCCCCGGTTCAAACCCTGTTGGCTCCATTGGTTTTGTAAAAAAAAGTATAGCGGGTTGCCTATCTACAGGCGTATAGAAATCTACTATACCGATCATATGACGTCACCGATAGATGGCATTAGCAGCGCTAGGAATTCAAATCTTTCAGCGGGAAATGATGACAAGTTGGAAATGAGGAGAGAGAGATGAGATATGCAGATGACCCCGCGAGATATAAAAAATGATCCGCTAATGACCCCGCGAATTAAATTAATTAGATATGCAAATAATACCGTTAATGATACATACATAACACCGCGAATGATATGCAAATGATCCGCTAATGACCCCGCGAATGATATGCAAATGAACCTCGAATTTCGCGGATGACCTTGAAACGCGAAACGGACCTCCATAAGAAAATACATGGGATTTTGCGCTCGAACTCTCTTAGCATATCTACTGAGAGCCGTTCAAAACCAGAGAAGAGGAATGCTGACTTCTGGAATTTGTTCTGATCCATGACAAGCCCGTCCACACAGTGCTGTTGCAAACCAACGGCTTCTTGAGCAATTTCAATGGGACATTTTCGATCACCCGACATACAGTCCCGACCTAGCACCGAGTGACTTTCATCTTTTCCCTGAACTGAAGACGTGGCTAGGAGGACAGTGCTTCCAAACTACCTAGGATCTTCAAGACAACGTCAAGACTCATTTAAACTCGTTGGCGGCAATATTTTATGAAGACGGTATTGGAAAGCTTGTCCACAGATACGACAAATGCCTCAATCTTTATGGTGAGTATGTCGAAAAGTAACCATAAGTATACAGAACTTTGAGTAATAAAATGATTTTTTATATACATTTGTCTTTTATTTATAGCCTATCGAAGGTTGAAAAAAAGACCCTCGTAATTTGTAATGTCTAAATATGTAATTAAAGCAAGTAACAAAAAGTGGTACATCCAGTATCTTTTTTTTATTCGATCACATTTTGGTCTTTACAGACTGAAAAGATTAACAATCATTTTTTATAGTCTTATTGATAGTCTTTTTAGTCAATCAAGATTCCACTCACTATTTTGAAACGCAAACTTACATTTTTTGTAGATGATGAAGAATGAAGATATCATGTTCCCTCGTAGAAATTTAATTTCCGAATGTTTAATATCGAAGTAAATTTATTATAAAAAAAGAAATATATATATTTACCTCAGGAATTTCGAATTCTTTGTTAGATGATGGTTTATCAGTCATTCTAAATTTATTGATTAGCACTTGCAACTTATAAAACACTTCAAAATTTTAACTGATTATGCACATGCATATACTAGTACTTTTCTATAAATTATAGGATTAGACGTACATTAATAATTTTAATATTTAGTGTAGGTACTTCCTATTTTATCACAGGAAAATCTTGATATGATACCTAAAACACGGGAAAAATGTTTTAAAAACTATTCTAAAGAAATTACACACAGATTACCAAATGACTCAGCAGCGGCTCTCGGTATCCGCAGGTCAGGCTTATGTCTTTAAGGACGTAATTTGTGCTACCTCGCTACGCGACTTTTAACCTTACGATACACGGTTACTGTTTTCCGGTTTACTCCATAACCACAGCACTGTTCATCAAGATTAAAAATCCATATGAAGTGTAAGAGCCTATATAATACAACTTTGCATAAAGCACTATTTTAATAAAATGCTCAATTTTTCAGATACATGACTAAAATGTAAACACTGGTGGGAATTCCATAGCCTTGGACAAACGTAGTGACCACATTACGTATGATCGCAATAAAAATGAATATTTTTTTTTATTATTGTACATATGAATATATCTACTTATTATTTGCAGTTAATATAAAGTAAATGTTTATTGTATTTTATGTTTAAAATATTATAGGTATGTATACTAGTAGGTATTCCACCCATTGAGATGCCTCCCACTCCTTTTTTTTTGCCACGCCTACTGCTCTCTGATTGGCTATCCCTACTCCTGTAGCTCCTCCCCTTGCTTCTGATTGGTCGACGCCATCTTGGACGACACGCCTACTATTTTTAATTGCCATTTTGAATCGCCATTTTGAATCGCCATCTTGAATAGCCATTTTGAATCGCCATTTTGAATAGCCATTTTGAAACGCCATTTTGGATCGCCATTTTGAATAGCCATTTTGAATCGCCATTTTGAATAGCCATTTTGAAATGTCATTTTGAATCTGTCAATTTTGAATGTCATTTACATATCTGCCATTTTGTATCTGTCATTTTGAATCTGTCATCTTGGATTTCCCGCCCTTGGATTTGAATTTTTAGTACTGCTACTGCCATCTATCGGCGACGTCATGTCATCGGTATAGTAGATTCCTCTCTCTCGCTCTCGCATGGTTCAGGCCCTCTCTCTCGCTCTCGCTTGGCTCTGACCCTCTCTCTCGCTCTTGCTCTGGCCCTCTCGCTCTCGCTCTGACCCTCTCTCTCGCTCTTGCTCTGGCCCTCTCTCTCGCTCGGCTTTCGCTCTGGCTCTCTCTCTCTCTCTCTCTCTCTCTCTCGCTTGTAATTTCCAACTTGTCATCATTTCCCGCCCTTGGATTTGAATTTTTAGTACTGCTACTGCCATCTATCGGTAACGTCCTGTGATCGGTATAGTAGATTTCTATACACCTGTAGATAAGCAACCTGCTACACTTTTTTATAAAAATCAATGGATCCAACGAGTTTCGAACCAGGGTTCGTAAAGTACGTCTGTTTACAAGTCCATAGCTTAACCCCGAGACCACGGAGCTTGTCTTTTAAATTACTGCATACGAGTTATTTATAAAAATGCTTTCACGTATATTTGATTAAATACAATTTATTTAAAAATAATTCCCGGAAAATATTTATAAATATTGTACATTAATAATAATAATAATAGGAAAAATGCTTTTTGAATCCTAAAGATTTATTTAAATAAAACTTAAAAATAAAATAAAATTTTTAATACTGACGCTCGGTTAAATATGTTTTCTAAGATTATCCGAATGTGCTAATTACATACAAGACAATTAGTCAGTCTTATATGAGCTAATCGTGAAGAAAGTCCAATTTTTCTTAATGCATCTCAAATCACTTTGAAACAATTATTTACTTAATTATAATTAAAATACAGAGTTATATGACTAACTTTATCTTATACTAGTTAAATATTAAATTATTTCACAAAAACTTAAATTCTTTTAGCTACAAAATCTACGGTTTCCTTTCCTTCGAACATGAAGCAGAACATAATGATAATTGTTTGTAAGCTACGCTTAGATAATTGTTTACTTCAATCATTATTACTAATGTGTGAATTACGTACAAGACAATTATAAGCCAATTATGATTATTATCATGAGTCATTGAGATGAGACAATTAGTCAGTCTTATATGAGCTAATCGTGAAGAAAGTCCAATTTTTCTTAATGCATCTCAAATCACTTTAAAACAATTATTACGTATGACTCGAGTCAGTTTAAATTAATTATAAATCTAAAAAATACATTTTTAAAATTAGGATGTAACCCCGAGCTGTTAATGAAAAGCAATTAACTCGTTTATACTGTTCCCCAAATTAGATTATTAGAAAAACAACCTTTCTAATTGCTCGGAAATTAACTAAAAATGACAACTTAACAAATTACATAATACATGTTTAGTATTTCTTATATATTTTTAATATTGTTTGCTTGCATAACTTTTGACGTGCCTAAAACTGATATATAAACTGAACGGTTTTTAAAAAGAAATCATTGTGAAAGAGTTTTAGGAATCATCAAGACGCTATCCTACCTTCTCGTGTAAGTGTTTTAATTTTTAATTAGCTTATATATTAAAATACTATCTCATTTACGATATGTAATATGTAAATGTTTTAGATTGACTTTATTACAAAACTTTAATATTATAGCAGTATAATCAAAATGGATATCGTGAAACTTTTCAACAGTATAGCAGAAGATAAACCAATTGTATCCACAGAGGTGTTAGAAATCAATAAGGCTTATAAGATTTTAAGTCTGAAGGACATGGACACCAGATATGGAAGATCGATTTTAGTCGAGTTAAATAATTGTAAAATATTTCTACCAAAGAGATATAGCGAAAAAGTCGATAAGACTCTTATAGACGAGATCAATAGATTAGGTAATTTTTCAGTAACTATGACATCATTCAAAACATATGGCAGACATCATCAGAAGACGCCGGTGCTTGAGATGAAACAATTAGAAAAAGGTAATTTTTTTTTTAAAATAATTTGATAAAAATATCTAAAAAGTATAAGACTCTAATTACATATTTTATTCTTTTACAGACTAAACAAGCAACCACCAGTAGTAGGATGAACTGGAAGTAGATGACTTTTTAATATTTTTCTATATTTAAAAAAAATAAATAAATAAATAAACTTTTTATTGAATCGATGTTTAATTTCTTTGTTTGTAGTTGGAGGTTGAAACTTTTTTTCATCCTATATATCACTACACAATAAGATAATAGATATAATATTTCATAGAAAACGTTTATTATGAATTAATATCAGGAGAAAATAGTATACTATTTTTCGTTTTATTTTTAAACAAAAATAAGCAGTATGCTTTAGTTGTATTAGTAAATGGCTTGACCGATTCAAGCTGTAATCTAATATCTACAGTTGAATCTTTAAAAACTCTCTACCCGCTCTGAACAATCAATTACACAAACTGGATGAGTTTCTGACGTATAGGTAGATAATTCCAAATTTTAATCCGTTTTCATTAATGAGTAGACCTAACATAACATTAGTTTCACCGTAGGAAGAAGGACCGCTCAGAATTGCTCTACAGGAAACAGTCTGACACTAGGTTATTCAGATAAAATATTACTTACAAATCGGAAAGGATATCTATGAAACTCGTGCTGAATTAAATGTAGGAACCTGAATGCGTGGCAGCATCCGTCGCTATTGCATCAACCGTTTCTTCGCATAGCTTTTAGTTTATCTGTGAGAAATTCTATTTTATTTAGTACATAAGGCGTAGATTAGATTATTAATCTACCCAAAAGATTCACCAAACATGGACCTGCTAAATGCCTGCAATTCACCTACCCTATCAGTATGTCGTACAATGCAAACATTTAATATTATTATTAAAATTTTATAAATAAAAACGATAAAAGAAGTTTATAGTTTTCATTTATTTTTATGTTAAACATATACGGTAGCAGGATCTAGATCGATGTATACAAATTCATATATGACAGAAATGTTATGTATCTCAATACATACCTAAAACGTATTCTTCGTATATTCAGTAAGAGCTACCCATTTTTTTCTAGACATTCGAATTTTGAACAGCTTAATAATATGTTTTCTCATTTAATCATAATTAGGTTGACTTTATATAGCATTTTTCAGGAAAACCTTCTTCAGAAAAACCCTAATGATTATTTAATTTACATAAAAAAAAAAATTTAAAACATTTGATTACACAATAATCCCATTTTCGATACCTTCGAAATATAAGTCTATAACATATGTTTGTAATAGGTCTTTATAACTTTGAAACACAGGGTAGTTACCTCTTGCAAAATTTACAGTTATGAGAACCCTGAAAACTTAACCTGGAGAAATAAATCAGATAAATATTTTACTTTTATTGAAACGATAACTTTGCATACTAATATATGAAAATAATATAATGTATATCGCCTGATAAATAAAATTGAAATTATTCTTATTCTTTTACAATGAAATGTGTTTTGAAAAAACACTATGAAACGTTATGTATATTAATGCAGGAGTTCTGTTAACGCATTCGTTATTTAGAGATTCACTTATAAGTGCACTATCTATTTAGCTGATTCAATAAAAATTTCGTTATTTTTAAAATTCCTAACGAGGGACCTACTGATAAGCGTTATATTATACCAGGTACGTATGATACTCTACTGCTGATTGCATACCTGATGAACGCAGTTGTACAAAGTAATATAGGATATACGTTACAGAGAAGTTTAATTTTCCGTGCAACAAATGACCTATATATATTTTATGTACAATGCTGACATTAGCATATTTAGCGCATACCTGTTGAACATAACTCTACAAAGTAATATTTAAAACACTTAAAAGGCTTATATTTTAGAGATCGGATACAGTCGCATATATTCCTGTATATTACCTCTAAATATTACTTTAACGATACATGTAGTCAGGTTTGGCGTAAATAACAATTAGGGATATCAAAGCCATACTAACTGAACGCTAACATAATATGCTCTACAGGTCAAACTCAATTAATTAACCCTGGGGCTATACATCCTTAGACTAGAAACAGTCTTGAAACAAAAATGACTGAGTCCACCCTGTTAGACAAGAAATCAGAGTATGGGCGTGATAAATAAAACATATAAAGTTATTTTACAAACATTTATATAGTATACATAACATAATACAAGAATATAGATCATAAGTTGTTTTCTATGACGACTGTTGTAGTTCTACGGGTCTCTGAGTCGTCGTATGCCCTCGCAGCAATACTAATACGTATAAAGTCCGACGACTGACTCATTGGAACTGTACCGGTAGCCCTTTCCTTGTTCAACTCTTCGTTACTATCATAGTTGGTAAACGAGGAACCACATTCATCAATACCCCAAATGCATGGCTGAAGTCATATCTTCTTCTTCTGTCTCATCGATATCAATATGTCCATTTGCTTCCTTTACCAGAGCCGTCTTTACAACATCTGCGTTATTATGTACGTTTTTAAATGCCTTTTATAGCTGTCGATGCGTGAAAGATATTTGAAGCAATTAGAACACCGGACTTTGATTGATTCGTGAACGCTTTTCGTATGTCTTTTAAGCTGTCAGAGCTTGAAAAAGTTTTGACACAGCTAGAACAGCAGATTCTGTTTGAATCGTGTATGGTTTTTACGTGTCTCTTGCAGGTGAATGGCCTCGCGAAAGACTTGAAGCAAACCGGACACTGTATTTTGCAATCCTGTCGACCAGAGCCATTCTTCTTCTTACGCTGCTCCATCTCGACTAATGAAGGAACAGGAACACTATCCGTCTATTTATACTGATCGACCAGAGCAATCGGTTGTTCTATCCTACGTTGAGAAAATAATTATACTATGTAAGCTTAGATACGCTACATATGATTGCGAGCCTGAGTATAAGCATAAACCCTATACTACAGATTTTTATCCTTTTTTCATTATATCTACTACAGCCGAGGTGAAGAATAGGTACATTTAACATGCGTATGCTACAATTATCTAATTTCTAGTTTTCTAGACGTAATGTAATTTTGAACAGATTTTAACCCTTTTCGTTATATCTACTACCCTTGTAAGCGATTTCTACATATACGTTCTTATTGTTTATACACCATATAGATATTCGTAGCATCTAAAGTAAACTCTTATTTAAACGTTATTTTACAATATATCATACATTTCAGCAGCTCGTATGATTATCCGTCTCTATCGTAACCCAGTATGTAAGGACATTATGTTAAATACTATCTCATACATGTAAATAAACATTTCTTTAAAGAGTTTGTTAGGTCACCTAATCTGTTATAATATTACTATGATATTAGATCTCGTCGATTACAGTTTTACCATTAGGACATACTTAGTAGGTTATATGTGCTAAGTAAAATAATAAACAGATATTTCGAAAATTTTATGCATTCTTGAGAGAACGGGGTATAATATTTAAAAACACACTGTAGAAAACATATCAGCAGAGAAAGGGAATACATAAATACAGTATGTTTTGTATGATGAGTTGTCGTCAGTTTAAAAGAAATAAGTTCGTCGCCATATTTAAACGTTATTTTACAATACATCATACATTTTCAATAGCTTCGAAATACGCAGATATGTAATAATATACTATATACTCTTAAAGAAATAAGTTCGCCGCCATATTTAAACGTTATTTTACAATACATCATACATTTTCAATAGCTTCGAAATACGCAGATATGTAATAATATACTATATACTCTTGTAGGTTATTCAACGTATCTATAGTAAACTCTTATGATTAATAATAATCTGTAACCTTATTGTTTTTTATTACATCACAGGTTAGAGCATACGAATATAATTTAGGTTAGATTAGGTTAGAGCCTACGAATACATTTTTAGGGCAGAACGTAGGGAGCAGAGTAAGTACAAAACAACATACTTTCATACAAGAACGTTTATTGATACGAGTAGTTTGACGCTACTTAAAACATAATACATAACTTATATATATATAATATCTATTAAAATAGTACATTTCGTATACACTAATAATGGTACTACATACCCGACTATAAAGTAAACATGGTAAGTATAACAGCAGTTTAAAAGAATAGATAGTAAATATAACTATATCTAATTATTTTATAAAATACTATGTTAACTAAGAGGTTATATACAGAATATATACGCCTGTATTCGACCTCTAGAGGGTTCATAAGACTAGACTAGACCAGACCAGACCACACCAGACCAGACTAGAGCAGACCAGACCAGACCATACTAGACCAGACCAGACCAGACCAGACCAGACCAGACCATACCAGACCAGACCATTCCAGACCAGACCAGACTATAGATGATAGATAGTAAAATCATGAACAATTATACCACCTGTAATATAATAGAGCTTACTTGATATTTTAAAATTAGTGGCTGAATCTAATTATTACAGAAATTCAATTGTAGAAACTGAAGATGTAATCTTTAAAACATCTAAAGTTAGAAGTTTTTAGTAGTCAGGTCAGATTAATAGAGGGTGTTATAATCAAATCGTTTTTTTAGAAACTATTTGTTTTGTAAGATTGGCGCCGTAAAGAAAAACAACATAGCTGTAAAGACTAGACCAGACCAGACCAGACCAGACCAGACCAGACCAGACGAGACCAGACCAGACCAGACTAGACCAGACCAGACCAGACCAGACCAGACCAGACCAGACCAGACCAGACCAGACCAGACCAGACCAGACCAGACCAGACCAGACCAGACCAGACCAGACCAGACCATACCAGACCAGACCAGACCAGACCAGACCAGACCATACCAGACCAGACTAGACTAGACTATAGATGATAAGACAGTAAAATCATGAACAATTATACCACCTGTAATATAATAGAGCTTACTTGATATTTTAAAATTAGTGGCTGAATCTAATTATTACAGAAATTCAATTGTAGAAACTGAAGATGTAATCTTTAAAACATCTAAAGTTAGAAGTTTTTAGTAGTCAGGTCAGATTAATAGAGGGTGTTATAACCAAATCGTTTTTAGAAACTATTTGTTTTGTAAGATTGGCGCCGTAAAGAAAAACAACATAGCTGTAGTCTTGATTTTGAAATTGAGATAGCTCGGAACAAAACGATGAATACAAAGTTTAGAAGTTTATTTCAAAATTCTGTGATAAAAACATTAATTCTTCTTTACTTTACTTTAAAACCCAAGATTGCATGATAAATCAATATAATATTAATATAAATGATTAAATTAAATGAAGCAATCTAGGTTAGACTCCCAAAAATTATATTAAAGTTATAGATTTTAGACTCCGGTTGTTGCAAAGATTCAAGAATCTCTATTAAGATTAGTTCATAAAACATTTATTAGGTTAGAGCATGTAGCTACTTACAAAAAATCTCTATTAAGATTAGTTCATAAAATATTTATTAGGTTAGACCAATGTAGTTACTTACAAAATCGTCATTAACATTCGAAAAACTTACATATAATATTAGTTGGGTTACAGTCTACGAATATATTTTAGGTTAGATTTAGGTCGCGCGCGCGACCTAAATCTAACCTAAAATATATTCGTAGACTAATCTTAATAGAGATTCTTGAATCTTTGCAACAACCGGAGTCTAAAATCTATAACTTTAATATAATTTTTGGGAGTCTAACCTAGATTGCTTCATTTAATTTAATCATTTATATTAATATTATATTGATTTATCATGCAATCTTGGGTTTTAAAGTAAAGTAAAGAAGAATTAATGTTTTTATCACAGAATTTTGAAATAAACTTCTAAACTTTGTATTCATCGTTTTGTTCCGAGCTATCTCAATTTCAAAATCAAGACTACAGCTATGTTGTTTTTCTTTACGGCGCCAATCTTACAAAACAAATAGTTTCTAAAAACGATTTGGTTATAACACCCTCTATTAATCTGACCTGACTACTAAAAACTTCTAACTTTAGATGTTTTAAAGATTACATCTTCAGTTTCTACAATTGAATTTCTGTAATAATTAGATTCAGCCACTAATTTTAAAATAACAAGTAAGCTCTATTATATTACAGGTGGTATAATTGTTCATGATTTTACTGTCTTATCATCTATAGTCTAGTCTAGTCTGGTCTGGTATGGTCTGGTCTGGTCTGGTCTGGTCTGGTCTGGTATGGTCTGGTCTGGTCTGGTCTGGTCTGGTCTGGTCTGGTCTGGTCTGGTCTGGTCTGGTCTGGTCTGGTCTGGTCTGGTCTGGTCAGGTCTGGTCTGGTCTGGTCTGGTCTAGTCTGGTCTGGTCTGGTCTCGTCTGGTCTGGTCTGGTCTGGTCTGGTCTGGTCTGGTCTAGTCTTTACAGCTATGTTGTTTTTCTTTACGGCGCCAATCTTACAAAACAAATAGTTTCTAAAAAAACGATTTGATTATAACACCCTCTATTAATCTGACCTGACTACTAAAAACTTCTAACTTTAGATGTTTTAAAGATTACATCTTCAGTTTCTACAATTGAATTTCTGTAATAATTAGATTCAGCCACTAATTTTAAAATATCAAGTAAGCTCTATTATATTACAGGTGGTATAATTGTTCATGATTTTACTATCTATCATCTATAGTCTGGTCTGGTCTGGAATGGTCTGGTCTGGTATGGTCTGGTCTGGTCTGGTCTGGTCTGGTCTGGTCTAGTATGGTCTGGTCTGGTCTGCTCTAGTCTGGTCTGGTGTGGTCTGGTCTGGTCTAGTCTAGTCTTATGAACCCTCTAGAGGTCGAATACAGGCGTATATATTCTGTATATAACCTCTTAGTTAACATAGTATTTTATAAAATAATTAGATATAGTTATATTTACTATCTATTCTTTTAAACTGCTGTTATACTTACCATGTTTACTTTATAGTCGGGTATGTAGTACCATTATTAGTGTATACGAAATGTACTATTTTAATAGATATTATATATATATAAGTTATGTATTATGTTTTAAGTAGCGTCAAACTACTCGTATCAATAAACGTTCTTGTATGAAAGTATGTTGTTTTGTACTTACTCTGCTCCCTACGTTCTGCCCTAAAAATGTATTCGTAGGCTCTAACCTAATCTAACCTAAATTATATTCGTATGCTCTAACCTGTGATGTAATAAAAAACAATAAGGTTACAGATTATTATTAATCATAAGAGTTTACTATAGATACGTTGAATAACCTACAAGAGTATATAGTATATTATTACATATCTGCGTATTTCGAAGCTATTGAAAATGTATGATGTATTGTAAAATAACGTTTAAATATGGCGGCGAACTTATTTCTTTAAGAGTATATAGTATATTATTACATATCTGCGTATTTCGAAGCTATTGAAAATGTATGATGTATTGTAAAATAACGTTTAAATATGGCGACGAACTTATTTCTTTTAAACTGACGACAACTCATCATACAAAACATACTGTATTTATGTATTCCCTTTCTCTGCTGATATGTTTTCTACAGTGTGTTTTTAAATATTATACCCCGTTCTCTCAAGAATGCATAAAATTTTCGAAATATCTGTTTATTATTTTACTTAGCACATATAACCTACTAAGTATGTCCTAATGGTAAAACTGTAATCGACGAGATCTAATATCATAGTAATATTATAACAGATTAGGTGACCTAACAAACTCTTTAAAGAAATGTTTATTTACATGTATGAGATAGTATTTAACATAATGTCCTTACATACTGGGTTACGATAGAGACGGATAATCATACGAGCTGCTGAAATGTATGATATATTGTAAAATAACGTTTAAATAAGAGTTTACTTTAGATGCTACGAATATCTATATGGTGTATAAACAATAAGAACGTATATGTAGAAATCGCTTACAAGGGTAGTAGATATAACGAAAAGGGTTAAAATCTGTTCAAAATTACATTACGTCTAGAAAACTAGAAATTAGATAATTGTAGCATACGCATGTTAAATGTACCTATTCTTCACCTCGGCTGTAGTAGATATAATGAAAAAAGGATAAAAATCTGTAGTATAGGGTTTATGCTTATACTCAGGCTCGCAATCATATGTAGCGTATCTAAGCTTACATAGTATAATTATTTTCTCAACGTAGGATAGAACAACCGATTGCTCTGGTCGATCAGTATAAATAGACGGATAGTGTTCCTGTTCCTTCATTAGTCGAGATGGAGCAGCGTAAGAAGAAGAATGGCTCTGGTCGACAGGATTGCAAAATACAGTGTCCGGTTTGCTTCAAGTCTTTCGCGAGGCCATTCACCTGCAAGAGACACGTAAAAACCATACACGATTCAAACAGAATCTGCTGTTCTAGCTGTGTCAAAACTTTTTCAAGCTCTGACAGCTTAAAAGACATACGAAAAGCGTTCACGAATCAATCAAAGTCCGGTGTTCTAATTGCTTCAAATATCTTTCACGCATCGACAGCTATAAAAGGCATTTAAAAACGTACATAATAACGCAGATGTTGTAAAGACGGCTCTGGTAAAGGAAGCAAATGGACATATTGATATCGATGAGACAGAAGAAGAAGATATGACTTCAGCCATGCATTTGGGGTATTGATGAATGTGGTTCCTCGTTTACCAACTATGATAGTAACGAAGAGTTGAACAAGGAAAGGGCTACCGGTACAGTTCCAATGAGTCAGTCGTCGGACTTTATACGTATTAGTATTGCTGCGAGGGCATACGACGACTCAGAGACCCGTAGAACTACAACAGTCGTCATAGAAAACAACTTATGATCTATATTCTTGTATTATGTTATGTATACTATATAAATGTTTGTAAAATAACTTTATATGTTTTATTTATCACGCCCATACTCTGATTTCTTGTCTAACAGGGTGGACTCAGTCATTTTTGTTTCAAGACTGTTTCTAGTCTAAGGATGTATAGCCCCAGGGTTAATTAATTGAGTTTGACCTGTAGAGCATATTATGTTAGCGTTCAGTTAGTATGGCTTTGATATCCCTAATTGTTATTTACGCCAAACCTGACTACATGTATCGTTAAAGTAATATTTAGAGGTAATATACAGGAATATATGCGACTGTATCCGATCTCTAAAATATAAGCCTTTTAAGTGTTTTAAATATTACTTTGTAGAGTTATGTTCAACAGGTATGCGCTAAATATGCTAATGTCAGCATTGTACATAAAATATATATAGGTCATTTGTTGCACGGAAAATTAAACTTCTCTGTAACGTATATCCTATATTACTTTGTACAACTGCGTTCATCAGGTATGCAATCAGCAGTAGAGTATCATACGTACCTGGTATAATATAACGCTTATCAGTAGGTCCCTCGTTAGGAATTTTAAAAATAACGAAATTTTTATTGAATCAGCTAAATAGATAGTGCACTTATAAGTGAATCTCTAAATAACGAATGCGTTAACAGAACTCCTGCATTAATATACATAACGTTTCATAGTGTTTTTTCAAAACACATTTCATTGTAAAAGAATAAGAATAATTTCAATTTTATTTATCAGGCGATATACATTATATTATTTTCATATATTAGTATGCAAAGTTATCGTTTCAATAAAAGTAAAATATTTATCTGATTTATTTCTCCAGGTTAAGTTTTCAGGGTTCTCATAACTGTAAATTTTGCAAGAGGTAACTACCCTGTGTTTCAAAGTTATAAAGACCTATTACAAACATATGTTATAGACTTATATTTCGAAGGTATCGAAAATGGGATTATTGTGTAATCAAATGTTTTAAATTTTTTTTTTTATGTAAATTAAATAATCATTAGGGTTTTTCTGAAGAAGGTTTTCCTGAAAAATGCTATATAAAGTCAACCTAATTATGATTAAATGAGAAAACATATTATTAAGCTGTTCAAAATTCGAATGTCTAGAAAAAAATGGGTAGCTCTTACTGAATATACGAAGAATACGTTTTAGGTATGTATTGAGATACATAACATTTCTGTCATATATGAATTTGTATACATCGATCTAGATCCTGCTACCGTATATGTTTAACATAAAAATAAATGAAAACTATAAACTTCTTTTATCGTTTTTATTTATAAAATTTTAATAATAATATTAAATGTTTGCATTGTACGACATACTGATAGGGTAGGTGAATTGCAGGCATTTAGCAGGTCCATGTTTGGTGAATCTTTTGGGTAGATTAATAATCTAATCTACGCCTTATGTACTAAATAAAATAGAATTTCTCACAGATAAACTAAAAGCTATGCGAAGAAACGGTTGATGCAATAGCGACGGATGCTGCCACGCATTCAGGTTCCTACATTTAATTCAGCACGAGTTTCATAGATATCCTTTCCGATTTGTAAGTAATATTTTATCTGAATAACCTAGTGTCAGACTGTTTCCTGTAGAGCAATTCTGAGCGGTCCTTCTTCCTACGGTGAAACTAATGTTATGTTAGGTCTACTCATTAATGAAAACGGATTAAAATTTGGAATTATCTGCCTATACGTCCGAAACTCATCCAGTTTTTGTAATTGATTGTTCAGAGCGGGTAGAGAGTTTCTCGCATATACGAACTTAGGAGCTAGCTGCTGACTCTGCATGACATTAGATGATTTTGATAATGATAGATGATCGTGATAAAGAATGATGTTATTTATAGCAGTGACTTTATTACAATTCTTACTAGAATATAATTGTATGATATCACATCATGATATGTACCTACAATTCGATTACCTACATTTTGACTACCTAAATTAGACCTTAGTCTAAGAATAATCATGTGTTTTATCGTTATCTTATGATATCAGGAATGCAATACTTCTATTAATCTTTAGTTTAGCGTAGATATAAATCTCTTTGTATAGCTCAATAAATGATAGTTATAGGGCTGTATTGACTTATATAACATTTCTCTCATATATGAATATTTTAGTTCAGAGAGCATTTACAAACAATGTACAATTTATACAAAGCAGTAATTCAGAACAGGGTAAGATAATTCGTATGATCTATTAAATTTAAAATAGTAATCTGCTGTTCAGCTTGATTTAATCTTCGTAAATGTCTAAATATTACAAACATACAAACAAAATAGACTTAAGTAAGAAACAAAACGTATACATTACATATCTAAAATTGTACAACATATTGATAGGGTAGGTGAATTGCAGGCATTTAGCAGGCCCGTGTTTCTAACTGCTGATCTATAGGCTAGAAAAATCATAAAAGTATTAGGCAATGTTCATTGAATAGACTCCCTGTTTCATTTCATAACTTATTTGTTTTAATAAATAGACATTAGTCAAACGCTGGATATCCTCATGTCTTTACCTTCAATATATAATATATTTATTTATGATATCTTGTTAATGATATGTGTCGTGATCTTGATTGACTGTAATCTTTTTCCTGTAAGATGCTATAAAAGCCGTAATTAATATTTCTTAATATATATAGTTTAGTTTAATCCGTGTATGTATTTTATTCTTGCATTTTTTTATTTCACAATGTATAACTATATACAATTTATTTTAAAACCGTTTTTCTGAAATTTCTAGGTTTTAATACAAACAAAATTGATTTAGGCTTCAGGAAATATCCAAACAGATTTACTCAGAATTTACGGTTGCTATTAAATAATAATTAGCCGTCGGCAACTTTTAAGATATTTCGATTAAACCAATAGTTTTTCATGTTTGAATTTTAACTTTCTACACCCGCTAATTGGAAATTCATTAGCAATGGTGAAATCATCGTTTACAATCAAGGCGTCATGTTTTTACCTTACCGATCTCATTTAATGACTCATGATAATAATCATAATTGGCTTATAATTTTTGAATCCTAAAGATTTAATATTATTAATGTACAATATTTATAAATATTTTCCGGGAATTATTTTTAAATAAATTGGATTTAATCAAATATACGTGAAAGCATTTTTAGAAATAACTCGTATGCAGTAATTTAAAAGACAAGCTCCGTGGTCTCGGGGTTAAGCTATGGACATTTTGTTATCGCTTAAACTTATAACTAAAACACGTCTTTGCTAATGATTTTGTTGAGATAATGGATATCATATCTGATAATATGAAATTACTAACATGTATTATGTTGTGAGTACGTGGTCGCTAGTCAACAATTTTTTTTTATAAGTCGTTTACAGTGCTTTAATAGATTACCTCGTTGGTGTAGTGGATGCATTGGCTGGCTACCATTCGAGCGGTCCCCGGTTCAAACCCTGCCGGCTCCATTGGTTTTGTAAAAAAAGTATAGCGGGTTGCCTATCTACAGGCGTATAGAAATCTACTATACCGATCATATGACGTCACCGATAGATGGCATTAGCAGCGCTAGGAATTCAAATCTTTCAGCGGGAAATGATGACAAGTTGGAAATGAGGAGAGAGAGGGAGATGAGAGATGAGATATGCAGATGATCCCGCGAGATAAAAAAAATGATCCGCTAATGACCCCTCGAATTAAATTACTAAAAATTCAAATCCAAGGGCGGGAAATCTAAGATGACAAATTGAAAATGATAGATAGAAATGGCGGATAGGTAAATGACATTCAAAATTGACAGATTCAAAATGACATTTCAAAATGGCTATTCAACATGACGATTCAAAATGGCGATTCAAAATGGCTATTCAAAATGGCGTTTCAAAATGGCGATTCAAATAGCGATCCAAGATGGCGATTCAAAATGGCTATTCAAAATGGCGATTCAAAATGGCTATTCAAAATGGCGATCCAAGATGGCGATTCAAAATGGCTATTCAAAATGGCGATTCAAAATGGCTATTCAAAATGGCGATTCAAAATGGCGATTCAAAATGGCGTCGACCAATCAGAAGCAAGGGGAGGAGCTACAGGAGTAGGGATAGCCAATCAGAGAGCAGTAGGCGTGGCCAAAAAAAAGGAGTGGGAGGCATCTCAATGGGTGGAATACCTACTTATACTTATATTGAAACAAATATTCAATAAAATCTTGCGCTAAATTATTATCAATTTGTTATTACATCAAATTGATAGAAGTATTAATATTGGAAAACAAGGATATAGCAGTCTTTTTTTATTAGTAATGTTTATACAGGGTTAGTTAAAAGTATGGATTTATATATTGTCGTTAATATTCATTTTAGGAAATAATGTTCCATACAAAAAGTTTTTATGAAATTTTTATCTCCATTTGAGAATCCTTGAATTTTTTTCTTCAATTGTTTTTGAGTTACACCTTTCCGCGAATTTTTTAAATATGAATTTACGCTACCATTCGATAGAGCATTCTTTAATAATAAGTACTATAAGATTTCTTTTTTATTGTTTCCAGCCTTATTTTGTGGAACTCCATAATCATGAAATAAATAAAAATTATTAAAAGTTTCACAGTTTTATTAAAATACAACCTGACAATATTGTTTCGACAGCTATGCTGTCATTATGAAAGGTAATATAATTATAAACAAACACGTCGCTAAGGTAGATACAAAATAGGTAACTAGATAAAATAATAATAATAATCATAATTAAATATCTAATACTTCCAGTAACGGAGAATTACTGAACTCAAGTTGTTCATTCATTAAAGGTACCCTGAGTTTGTGTTTGTATACCTCAAAGGCTTCTAAAATGTCTAATTTGCGTTTGTTATTACAAAAATGTAGGAATTTAATATTATTTTGAGGAGTCATTGTGTGATTTTGTTCTAAAAGGTGTTTGGCGTAATTCGATTTTTCAGGATGTTTATTTTTGTAATGACGTACGTGTTCTTTATATCTTATGTCAAAATTTCGAAGTGTTTGTCCAATATATACCGAACTACAAAAAGAACAATTTAAACGGTAAATGCCCGATTTCATGATATCATGTGTTCTGTCTTTAGCATTAAATAAAAATGAAAAAGTGTTAGTGTTGGTTTTAAATGTTATTTTATAATTGTTGGTTTTTCTTAGTATATGTGCAATTTTTTCTGATATTTTGCCAAAATATGGTATAGATATGTAATTTGTGTCTTCTGTTTGATTGTCAATGGGATATATTCTTTTGATAGCTAACCTATAATCTTTTTGTTTAATTAAAGTGTCAATCATGTTCGGATTATGATTTGCATGTGCTAGTTGTTTAATGCTTGATATCTCTTTGCTAAAATCTGATTTTGTTAGTGGAATAGTTAAAGCTCTGTGTACTAATGATCTGTAGGCTGCTATTTTATGTGTATTATCGTGACAAGATTCGTTTGGTATTGTTATGTCTGTTTCTGTTGGTTTTCTGTATATGGAAAATTCAAATAGATTGTCTGCGTTAATCTTGATATTTAAGTCTAGAAAGTTTATAGCCCTGTTTTGTTCTGTTTCTAGTGTAAATTTTATATTAAAGTGGATACTGTTTATAAGAATTAAAAGTAAACAAATAAAGTAAAACAATGTTGCTAGATTTGTCTCTCGTACACCAGTGAATCCGACAGTACAGAAATAGTGTAATTGAATATTGAAAAACAGTAAAATAATGTATTCTATTTACATTCTGCAAATGTAAAAATAAAAAATATTTTATGGAATATATTACTTTTTGGTTACCTACATAGAACATAATTAATAATATTAGAAGTCTAAAAGCGACCTTATTGTACGTCTAAAGGACGTCGTTTTGAAGACGTGTACGTCCCATAACATGACGTCTTATGGACATCATTTATTAGTCATACGACGTCGCCGACCAATAATTACTTAAAAATAACATCATTATAACATCAGTGTGTTGGCTGGGGCATTCCCGAGCAGCATCTAAGTAGCAATAACTGAGATAAAAACTTTGATTGAGTAGTTGTTAGGTACGTAACTACAACTAATTTTATGATTTTATAGGTATAATTATTTCAATTCGGAATATTTTAGTAATTGCAATTACTATATTTTAGTAATTTTATATACAACATTACTTATATAAATATAACGCAGCGAAGTTGGAGCCGCCACAACAAAAGGAATAATCAATAATAATTAAAGATCACTAGCATTGTGGAGATCTAAAATAATTTAACTATAATATCTACGATATTGTACTTGCACACAATTTGAAAACACATAAATTAATATTAGATGGCAATAATCATGCCGTTGCAATTGTATTAAATTTTTCTTTCTCTCCCCAATATTTAATTGATAATAATGAAAAAATTTGAAAATAAAATCGCAGCTGAAAATTATGAGGTGGCTGATTGTGAGAACCTTGTTAACCACCTACCTTCGTAACAAATTTGAAACTTTAACGGCACAATCTTACAACGTTTTTACGTAAAATCTTTTCGTGTCAATTTTTTTTCACCATTTTAATGAAGTTATCATAATAATTGTATCAACAATTTACCATTTTGCATAAGACCGCTTGTTATTTTTAAATGCAATTTATGCTTAAACAAACTTCCTAAACACTAAAGATTTTTCAAAAAATAATTTGGTATAGTTTTAGCAGGAGATCTACTGTTTTTACCATCAATCTACTGTTATACTGTTTTCACTCCGAAATCTTCTGTTAAAATTATTGAGTACAAAATTAATAAATTGTTCTTAACAAATTACACAATTAAAAGTCGTATGAACATAGGTTCGAAAATTCTTCGTTTTCGAGTTACAGGGTGTCCAAGTTATACTATTTTTTATTTATTTTTTATGCACCATGTACATTTCTAGAGATAATTTATTTAAATGTGGCACTTAGCTGCAACGGATAGGTAAGCTTGAATTTTGTTAAGCTTAAAATTAGGGGAAAACGATAAAATTGTTATGTTAATGCATTTTGACTGTAAAATTTCCTGTGCATGGATGGGCATTCTGGTAAATAACGTTTAAACGGTAGAAAATATCGAATCATAGTAACATACCAAAAAGTCAAAGAACAGAATGACGAGAGTGATTTTCTAAGTCAAAACGCCCAGTGACTTCGTAGAAGAAAATTCGGGGAGGGGGTTAACGGGGTCAGGGCCCGGAGAAAAGTAACACCCTGTAGATTTTTCTAAAATGTATTATATCCATTTCGAAGATTTTGGTTACCAGGGGCGTCCCAAGATACTTGGGTGCCCTTGTACAAAGATTATTACTGCTGTCCCCAATCTTTATATTCGTTGACCTTCCATTCCCCCTTTGATTGACCATGCTCGTAGCAATAAAACAGATCAGACAACAGTTTTAAATTTTATGTTAATTTGTAGCAAATATTGTAACAAAAATACGTTTATTAGAAAAATAACTACGTATAATACAATTTAGCATTTTTAACCTCAACTATTTTAATAGCATCATATATTATTTTTTCGATAATTTTAATTTGGAATTTATTACCGCTGCCCGTCGACATATAGGTAGTATATTAATTTAAAATTCATTTGGCTGCCCGTGTGCC
The DNA here is from genome assembly GCA_929113105.1 of Agrypnus murinus. NCBI lineage: Eukaryota > Metazoa > Arthropoda > Insecta > Coleoptera > Elateridae > Agrypnus > Agrypnus murinus. The sequence continues at coordinate 16,973,970 of OV816024.1, read as the reverse complement.
GTGCACGCCTTCGCACTCCACTGGGAACGCTCAGGGTCAGGGTTGCCAGAACTTAAAATGAAAAAGTATTGACAGGAGTTGCAGAAGGTAACAGATTTCGCCAAAAAGTACTAGAAGTTGTCAAGAGAGGGAACTCAGGGAACCTTATAAATAGAGTCACTGCATCTAGTTACCTAGGCCAGTTGGTCGACCAGAGTACCGCAAACCACCGCCATATTGGGGCAAACGAAGCACGAAATTGTTCATTATTTGTTCTGTATTGAATTTAATCAAATCCACGTTTACTTTAAAAGGTATTTCTTATTCTGAAAGATCAAACCTTTAATATGTCAAACACGTAAAACGTGGTTTTAATTTGCCCATTATTAAAAATCACCGTTCTCTGCCCCAATATGGCGGTGGTTTGCGTTACTCTGATCGACCAGCTGGCCTAGGTGACTAGATGCAGTGACTCTACTTATAAAATAATTCGTCTTTCAAAAATATTTAACTTTAATTTTTTCCGGGGATTTACCCAATTTCGCTTCAATACATTTACCCTAGGGGGATCTAAAATAATTTCAATGTTCCTGTTATTCGTTATAGTTATCTGTACTTACTTCATTGGTCCCCTACATACTAATAGATTGCGACAATGCAACCAAACGAAAAAAAGCCTGCGAATAAAAGAAAGAGGAAACGGAAAACAGTTGATAATTTTCGATTGAAAAAAATTAGAATATTTGTTTTTGTAGAAAAGTAATAGATTTTTGGTGAAAGGTAATGAGGTAATATATCATATTAATAGGTAATAGATCTATTATTAAAGTAATAGCACTGGCAACCCTGAGGACGCTGCTGTTGGTCACCGTATATCGTGTGCCAAATTTAAATAACTTATCTCTAGAAATGTAACCTAACTTTCTCTATTATTTATCTTTTGTTATATTTTGAGTGTTCTATTAGCAGAGTTTAATTTTTTTATAAGTACATGTGTTTTGTGACCTATATATTGAATTTTTTATTTTTCTTTTATATTTTGTATGTTTTATATAAAAAATACATTTATTAAAAATCTACTATTCAGATAGGCAAATCTACAGTTCGTTTTTATCCTATATATCCTACTGTTGACAGAAATATTCATCTGGCTTACTGGTTTGCTTATACATTTACGGACTTTGATCGAAGACAACGTACAACGCCATTTGTATTTATTGGTGAATTCCAATAGTAACTAACAAAAAACATTTTTCTGCAACCGTCTTAATAGTATATTGTACAACTAGTGTTACAATGACAATGTTTGTAATACGAGTATAAGTTTGCTTAACGAGCCGCGAGGCGGCGAGTTAAGCAATATACGAGTATTACAAAAAGGAATTGTAACACGTGTTTTAAATACTACTTTGTCTATTTCGCCTTAATTTACAATTTACTTTAAAGAAATGGGGAAATGTACACGCGGGTATTTTCGATGTGGTAATAATGTTGGTAATAACTAATAACGCATACAATGGCATCCACTGTCATTTTGAAAAAATCACGTAGGCAGGAAAAGATTCAAGTTTAAAAAAAGGTGACAGCTTAGTTGTTTCTTCTGATATAAGATAAAAAATGTTTATTGTAATAGAAACAGTAAAACCTTGATTGAGTACATGATTGTCTTATCAAAATAATTATTTATAAAAAAAATAAGTATGTTTCATTATTCTCGCTGTTATTTCTGAGCATCATAACATTCAAATTTTCAAAACGGCGCCAGTTAATGAATACTTATTAGTACCTATCACAGACAGACTGACAGAGTAGGCTGGCAGCAAAATTTACTTACTGACAGCCTTACAAATAAAAAAATCACTACTTCCAGTTGCACAAAGTAGCACTTTGTGTAACTGTTTTTCGCAAAAACAGTGTCACAAAGTAACCTTTGTATACGCGAAATAGACAAAAAATTTGTTTTAACAGTATTATTTGTAATTGAAGTTGACGTTTTTGCTATGAATATAAAATGTATGCGTTGTTAGACTACATTCTTAATTTTTCATGTAAAAACTAGTTTTACTATTTCTAGGTTTTAACTTGCCTTTCTGAGAACCAATCACTGCAGTGCTTTTCTGCTGAAACAATTATTCGAATCACTCCTAGTTGAGACAAAGTATAGTTTACTATACAGTGGAAAAATAAATTTTCGTATTTCGAATCCAATAATGATTATAAAATAGTTTTTATTATACCTGACTCATAATCTTGGTATATCGTACTCTTAAGTGTACGAAATACGGCCTTTAAAGCATACGTGCTTTAAAGTTGCCTAGGTCACAAGAAATTAACAACAATGTTAAAATAATATACTCTACAAATTTTGAACAATACAGGTAATCTTTATTTACTTAAATGAATAAGAAACGTACAATTGGTCTTGTTTGATATTTGTAAACCAGAAGCTTTAATCAGCTCATTGCTAGTTATTTGTAAACTAGTAGACTACTGATCCTTTGCATTTTCGAGAACATTCCATTTTGAGGACGTTGATGTAGTATTATTATTTCCATTAACAGCCCCAACAATGCGTCTCGAAACAGTTAATTTGTTCTCGGTTGACTCTTCAACATAAGCAGCAGCTACCGTCGAAGATTTCCATCCGACTTGCCGCTTAAGCTCATCCACGCTCATTCTGTTATTTGCCATGATTGTCGCAGACGTCAGCAGAAACGCGTGTCTGGTGAAATTCTCAGCCTCTGGAAGGTTCAGATATTTCGCCACAAGAAACGGCCATTTGCCAAAAGTATCCACTCCGACAACCTGCTTGATACATTTGCTTTTGCTGTATTTTAAGAATATTCTGTTCGTAGGCGTCTGATCTGGTCGTAATGAAAGGTATTTATTAAAAATCTGAACATATGGTATTTCACAGCCATCAGTTACAGCAAATGTTCTACCTTTTTAGGTCTTACTGGTCGAATATTAATTATTAAAACAGACCCCTCTTTTTTAATATCCGACATGCGGAGATCGCACCTTTCATACCTCCGGCAAGACCCGAATATTCCACAAATAGCGACAACCCGAAACTCGAAATATTGTCAAGTCAACCAAAAATAAAAAGGTATCGTCAGGGGCTGCAATGAAAAATTTGCGCAGTTCCTCTTCTGTAAGCACAAAATACTTTTTAGGGTCATACCGTTTATTTGTGCTCTTCATAAATACATGCAGTTTATGAAAATAAGCAATGTTTATTCCGTGCTTGACTCGCATCGTTTGCAATTTTGAATGGATACACCACAGTGTTGACGACTTATAGATGGTTCACTGTCAAGAAACACAATTTTACGTTAACTAAGTAATTGCTCTTTTGGTAATTATTCAATATACCCTATGGATATACCGACCCCTATCGTACATGCATACATACGGAAATACCAAGCGCTACGGGTTTTCGTTCGAAAAACGTCATAAAAACAGGTAAAAATTATAAAATATTCTTATCAGATGACACAAACACCATTTTCACGTAAATACAGCCAACTTTTTTACTAACTGTAACCTAACAACATAACATTCTAACCTCAAAATAGCCATTTTAACATTGTTTTTCTTATTAATTACCGGCGACCGGCGCGATGTTTTTTTGGATTATTGTTCTCTAAGTTATCCTCTACAACTCAGTATAATTGGTTTACCTGGGTTCAGAAGGGTCGGTATATCGAATAATTAATGCTCTTTTTCATAATTAATTGTTACCTACCATTTTGTTCATATAGGCGATCATTAGCGTTTCATCGACCACCTGGTAGTTTTTGCTGGTCATCCATCTGGATAATTTTTCGTATTCCTTACAATACGCTTGTTTAGATTTCGCAGGGATTAATCGCTGTTCAGCTTGTTCAGATAACATTCTAATCTCTGATGAAATATCCTCGTTTTCGTTCATCTTGTAATTCACGAACACAAAATCGAAACAAACTTCACAAATCAACAAATTTATACATAGCAACCAAACAACAATTATTTTAAACCATTTATATATCAACGATTAATGATGCAGAGTATTCGAAATAGTATATTAAAGAACGCGTTTCATAAGGCAAGATTTATTGCACGAGTCCAACTTTAGAAAACGAGCCGCTTGCGGCGAGTTTTCTAAAGGACGACTCCAATAATGACTTATAAAACGAGTTTTTATGTTATTTTTTCTATTTTGCGCATTTTATTCCCTTTTAAAATAAAAAATTCGCAATTTCAAGATTTAGGGAATTTTGTTATAGTTGACAACACCGATGTAACATTTGAAAATTCAAATTTTTAGAGTGAAGTATGTGTCAATTTTCTGTTTTTCTCAATTTTTTTTAATGGTACCAACTTTGGAAAAGTTGGGCTATTAAAGCACTCAAAATAAATGCACTGTTTTGGGGCTTTAACTTTTGCTTAGCTTTATGATAGACGCAAAATATAACAATTCTATATTATAATACAAGTGTATAAAAGCAAGCCTTTAAAGCACGCACGACGGGTTTAAAAGCACAAGCCGAAGCCTTTTAACGGAGCAGTGCTTTAAAGGCTCTTATACACGTGTATTATACGCTATTTTTTTATTATACCTACACTTCAATCTGAAAATTGTAACAGAAAAGTCAATTAAAATACTTTTTATACTTGCGTGTCCTAATGAACTACATTAGGACACGCATTTGCGTGTCCTAATGAGATTTATTAGAGTACTGGAAACAGTAAAATTTTGTTTTTTAAAGTTGGTAGCACCTAACAGCTGTTCTTAAATGTCAAACTTATTATATTTAAAAGTGCGGTTATGTTGTTATGTGATAAAATGCCAAACTTTTAAAATATAAAATAAACATACACAAAATAAATTAATTAAATTAAAAATTATTTAATAAATTCACAAATTATTCTTTATACAACTTTTGTATTAAAAGTACAGTTATTATACACTTTGATTGTAACAGCAGAAGTGTCCTGGGCATTAATCTTAAATGAAGGTAAATTTTGCCCCTCAACAATGTTTTGTTGACTCGTTATTGGGTTGCTGCTAAAAGGGTGTGATTCTTCATGTAAAAATGAAGCAGTGGAAGACTGGTCAATTACCACTTGAGCCATTGAAGTGGAAGTACATGGCTTATTAGATAGCAATTTAGCTACCTTCATTTTTTTTTAACTGAAGCATCAATATAGCCCTCAGCCACAGCTGAAGACTTCCAACCTCCATGCCGTTTTATAGTTATTAAATCGCCACCTTTGCCAATTGGAAAGCACTTGAATGTCGAAAGCAATGACCTGTAAAAAGCTTCGGGTTGGCTAAAAGCAAATAAGTGGCAATAATAAAAGAAACTTTTCCCATAGTGTTTATACCGATAGGAGTAGAAATACATTTTCCATTGCGGTAGGCTATAAAAAACCGCCTGTGGTTTATTTTCTTAGGCCTTAGGCTCAAATATTGCTTAATTAAATCAATCCACAGTTTTTCTGTAATTAAGAATTCTCTTCAAACTTTATTTTTTGTTTTTGTTACAGTCACAGTGAACACATCATCTTTGACCACAATATCGTCTAATAACATGTTGGTCAATTCATTTCTTCGGCAGGCACCACAGAATCCCATTATTAACGCAACCTTAAATAATTGAAATATATTAAAAATTGAAAGTATTTAGCACAAAATTTTACTTACTTTCATAGCTAAATGTTGGTTATTTTCTGCAGTTGTTATAAATCTATCAATATGGTTAAATTCCAATATTTTAATAAGATTAAGATTAATTAAGACAAGTTAATTCTTTTTAATAAGATGGAGGGAGAGAATATCTGACCATTTTACCTTCTTGTCACAGAAACTAAATTAATTTTATAAAAACAAAACAATTTAAATAACAAATGCTGAAGTTGAATTTTCAGTGTAGCCAACTGTCAAAAGTACTTCACAAAATTTCACTAACAAATCTTATTTAAAACTAATTTATTTTTTAATAATTAACGAAATAACGACGCAAGTATAAAAAATAGTATAAAGTATTCGTTTCATAAGGCGTTTTAGCGCACTTGTCCGTTAGAAAACTCCCCGCTTCGCGGGTCGTTTTCTAAACTCGGACGCGTGCGCTAAAAACGCGTCTTATGAAACTAATACTTTAATATACTATTTTTTTAAAATAATCTGCATCATTAATCGTTGATATAAAAATGATTAAAAAATTGTTGTTTGGTTGCTATATATAAATTTGCTGTATTGTTCAAAATTTGTAGAGTGTATTATTTTAACATTGTTGTTAATTTTTTGTTACCTAGGCAGCTTTAAAGCACGTATGCTAAAAGTATTTCAATTTACTTTTTTTGTTTCAAATTTGATAGCTATCGCGTAGTGAACTTTATTCGGTTAGTTTGGCAATTATGTTGGCGACATTGTTGTATGTATTGTCGTTTCCGACAATGCGCACGCAGGTTCTTTTTGTCGGACAGCGGTGTTGATTCGATCCTCTGTCGCGTCCGTGGTTTTGTAATTAAATAGTTAATGTGTTAAAATGGTAAGCTTTTGTTTTAAAATAATCCTATGGTGAAATACTACATTATTGTAACCATCGTATAAAACGAATAAGTATCGATATTGAAATTATTTACTTTGAGATGAACAAAGATGATTGATCGCAAGTAAAACTCGGCATGAACATCTTTCACTTAAAAAAAAATACAAAAAGCAGTATTCAGTTTGTTATTTCTTTCATATATTTAAGTATTCCGCTTTAATTTGTGTGTTATAATAGTAAGGAAAACTGTAATAATTATATTATCATAAAAAATTGTGGTTATGTTTACAATCATTTTTTTATATCTACAATGAAGTAGTATGGATCATATGGGATAATGAAATTAACTGTATTATATTATAATCTACTGGGATAAATGTATATATGCTTCCTAAAACTAGATTTACAAATTTAAGTGGTTTGTAGAAAATATTACATGAAATGTATAGGATGTGTAACTATAAGAGGAATGCATGTGGCTATGATTGTTAAATCGGTTTTAAAACACATTAAAATGTATGTATTCTAATCTTTTTCAAACATTTTAGGGTTTTGTTAAAGTAGTAAAGAACAAACAATACTTCAAGCGTTACCAAGTCAAATTCAAGAGGCGTCGTGAAGGTAAAACCGACTATTATGCTCGTAAACGTTTAATCGCCCAAGACAAAAACAAATATAACACTCCAAAATATCGGTTCATTGTCCGTTTGTCAAACAAGGACATCACCTGCCAAGTTGCATATTCCCGTATTGAAGGAGACAAAATTTTATGTGCCGCCTACTCACACGAATTGCCCAAATATGGAATTAAAGTAGGTTTAACAAACTATGCTGCTGCATATTGCACCGGTTTGCTGGTAGCACGTCGTTTGCTTAAACGATTACGTCTTGACACACTCTACGAGGGCTGCACTGATGTTACAGGAGAAGAATATAACGTTGAAGGAGTTGACAATGGACCAGGTGCCTTCAGGTAAATCAATGTGCTTAAGTTGTTAATATTTAAAAAAGGGATTTAATTAAAATGATGATTTAATTGACACATGCGCGTCATCTGATCTGGTGCTTTCGTTACATTCAGATGGCTTGAGCACATGTTCTATGTGTTCAATTTTCGGATGCTTGTAATCGGATCATCAAGTTTACTGATTATAGCGTGTCTCTGATTTATAAAAATTGACTTTTATTGAATTGTATTAAGTTGGATATTTTTACTGATGGATATTGTATTTTTATAGGTGCTACCTTGATGTTGGTCTTCAACGTACCACTACAGGAGCACGTGTATTCGGTGCAATGAAGGGAGCTGTAGATGGAGGCTTAAACATTCCCCACTCTACTAAACGCTTCCCAGGTTATGATGCTGAAGCTAAAAACTTCAATGCTGAAGTGCATCGTTCCCATATTTTGGGTCAACATGTAGCCGATTACATGCGCAGCTTGGAAGAGGAAGACCCTGAAGCATTCAAGCGTCAATTTAGCAAATATATTAAACTCGGCATTACTGCTGATCAGGTTAGTAGTAGAACGTACCACATTTTTTTGCATAAATCGTCCAACATAATTACGACAGTTGTTTTTAATACTACTGTTGTGTCGCATTTGGACAAAAGCAAAAGGAAGGTTGTTTTTTAAGAGACTAATTTTCCTGTAAATAGTTTTAATAATGATTTTCCAAACAAATTAATATGTTCAGAAGTAATAATAATTGTTATTTAAGAGGAAATTGTAATTGTTTTAAATGTATTTCTAGATTGAAACAATCTACAAGAATGCCCATGCTGCAATTCGTGCTGATCCATCGATTGAAAAGAAGGAAACTAAAGCACAAGCCACCAAGAAGAGATGGAACCGTTGCAAACTTACGGTTGCTGAGCGCAAGAATCGTGTTGCCCAAAAGAAGGCTGCCTTCTTGAAGAAACTCGAGGCGCAAGCCGAACCTTAAAGTTTTTTTTTGTATTATTATTTTGTTATTGTGCATTCTATAAACAAATAAAATAATAGCGCTGTAACAGACTTTTCTAATCTTTTTCTATTAACTTTTTTTGTTTTCACATGGTCTAACATTAAGAATTTAAGAGATTTTTGTAGTGTAGAGACATTTGGTGCTTCATCAATTAATTTAATATAGTATGAGTAGAAAGTAAATTCATCAAGGGTGCCTTTGGAATCTTGGAAAAAACAAAAACGAAGTGGACTAATTGATATGATTTATTTATAGTCGACTTGAATTTGAATTGGTGGCTGCAACAACAAAACGTATGAACTAATCTTTAAAATACGTAAACTAACACTTAAAGTAACATAATGTGTAAAAATAGGTTTATTCTCATCCATTAAAATAATTTTTTTTTTTTTTTTTTTATTATATTATGTTGCAGATTTATAACTAGCCGGTTGGCTAACAAACAAATGCGTTCTTAAGTAGTACTTTGACATGAGAGGGAATACCGCCCATTGGTGGCTCCCGTATAATACTTAATACTAGTTTATATGATCGAGTGTTTTACATCTATTTAATCGTCTGGTGATATTTGCATTGTCTAGTAGGTTGAGCACTAACACATTCGGATGAGAATGTATTCTGTTCACGTAGTTTGCTGTGTACCTGTTTATTTCGTCCTTAATCCACGAAATCTTGAGGTCGTTGTGGAGAGTTTGGTTAGAGACGAACCATTCTGCGTTGGTTATAGTACGGAGAGTTTTATTTTGAAACCTTTGTAATATGGCAATGTTCGAGGGTTTCGCGCAACCCCAAAGTTGTATCCCGTACGACCACACTGGAATTATCACTGTTTTATACACTAACACTTTATTGTTTAACGATAGTTTAGATTTTCTTCCTATTAGCCAGTACATTTTGTTCAGTCTTAGGTCCAATTCCTTTCTCTTTTTAGCGATATGAACTTTCCATGTGAGCCGTCGATCTAGGTGCATCCCAAGGTATTTTGCTTCTTCCTTGATTGGAATTTGGATGCCATTCAAGGAGACCGGAGGAGCGGTATTAAAATAATTTGAATTGAATTATACCTGTACTCTACTGCCGTGCTTAGCAAGAAAGCAGTATCTCCACAACAGCAACTTAAGAAATATACCATATTTTTTATTAGCATTCATTACAATTCCACATAGCAGTTTGTGCAGATACTGCTTTCTTGCCAAACACTGCAGTCTAATTTATGATTTAAACATAACGCTATTGTCAACTACAATAAAATTGGAGATCAATAGATAAATTATGACTAAAACCTTTTAACAGAATAGGCAAACAGTATTTTAGGGATATAATTGAACTAACTACTCTTGCATAAAATCCAAACCATGTCTGTCTGTCTTCCAGATGTTTGGTACTTCCCGGTAACTTAGAAAATTAGATTTTAGCATGAATTTTCCTGGGTACCTGAGAATGATTTGGAAAATTCTAAACCTATCAAACTCTAAAAGCATCCAGCAGGGTAAGGAAATTATCACTTGCGAATGAAAAAAATTCAATTCTTTTCTTATTTTATCATTTGTGAACGAATTTTATATTTAAAAATTTATGATTCATTCTTTAAAGAAGGCAGTTTTATACGTTCGCAAACGAATGCAAAATCAACTGTCTAAAAAAATTCCATTCATGAATGCATACAAACAGAAATGAATCATTCGTTTTCAGTTCTTATAACGGGTGTCACATAATTATAAATGAGAAATAAGAATTGCTTAATTTCAGGGCTATTCAATTAATATATTTAAAATTTTACAACTTTATATTAAACTACAATTATTAGTAAATTAATTTAATTATTTAAAGTACTCTGTCAGAAATGTCTTCTTATATAACTCGCAATATTGGCCAGACTATAGCCATCATTGTTCGGACAACATTCATATCTACTGACCTTAATTTTTGTTTAATATGGCGTTTCAGTTGATCTTGATTTTAAGCTTACGAGCCATTGTCTATACTGCCCGAGACAATATAGCTCAAAAGCCTTCAATTGGCTGAACTTTGAGAACGTTAGGTGGGTTACAATTGTCAGATACGTATCTTACATTATTGGCTTCGAACCATTCAAGGGTTGCTTTTGCACAGTGGGAACGAGCCATATTGGATCAAAAACCATATTCATCATTGTTATGATATTCTTCTACACATTTTAACAATTTAGGCATACACTCTTGTATGTACACCTGAGAAGTTACGGCTACTGCTCATGAGTCATGATTGACCAGCTAGACTACGACCTTCGGATTTTCATTTCTGAATGGCCCCTTGCAGTTGTAAATAATTCACGATTTTCTTCACAAGCATTCAAAGTGTCTATATCATAAAAACAGCAAATTCTTATCGCGAAAGTGACAAACAATGTATTTTTCTACTCTTGCATCCAAAAAGCAATTTTATCCTCTCAAAAAGTTGTTTATTATAACCCATTTAAAAAAAAAACAAAATCTACAAACTTAAATGTAAAACTGACACATCAAACAAGCAATTAGATAACTAAATTCAATCGTTTGACTTATGCAAATTCCTACAGGCATAGCTAACTAAATTCTCATTTCATGTGTGATACCCGTTACTTACTACTTATAGTTCTTACTACCCTGCAGTTTTATTTATATAAAATCATAAACCAACTTCATACAATATGGGTCAAGACAAACAATTTAATTTAATCAAATATGTATATTAACTATGATAATGAAATAAATACTACTTCCACTTGTTTAGTGTAAAAAGAATTTAAAAGGAAATATATTAACTTGAAATATTAAACGGCATTATGCTAACGTACATAATCAATTCAAATTTCTTGATTGAAACAAATAAATCGAAAACAGAATCAATTAATTAAGAATTATCAGACATAATTTGACAGCACCATACAGATTTACTCTGTGTATTAATAAAATTGCATCTTTACCTATTAAACATAACCTGCGTTATTTAATTCCCGAATGGATCATACGTGATAAATTTGTGAACGATAAAAACTTTTCAACAATCGGCAAATATGATTCGCTCGGGAACGAAAATTAATTTAAACTGGACAACTAAAAAATAAATTGTGAACGAATGAAAAATTAAATTCTTATAAGAATTATTCTTTTGCAAGCGAATCAAATTTTTTCGTTCTTCGTGCCCTGGTATCCAGAATTAGGGCTGCCCCCCTTTTTGCAACTTCCAAACTCTTACAACTTCTGTAGCAATTTTAACAAAAACAATCCCTAATTTTTATTTTGGCTTTTGTTCATGTAGAATGTGTGCTGTCGGACTCTTCAGTATTGGAGGAATATTAAATTTTGCATATTTCTAATATTAAGGTAATAGGTAATCAAAAGGTAACAGGTATTAATGTTAAACGAATAGGTAACACAAATTGGTTCATATGGAGATTGCCGTTTTGTATCTAGTAGGCAACTTCAAATAGACCTTTACATGGGATATATTCCCGATTTTGGTACCAACTCGTAATGTAGTTCAATAGAGCTTGAAAACACAAACAGTTTCAGGTATACAGGGTGTCCCACAATGATCTAATGTGCATTTAGGGGTTGAAAAAATATTTTTTATAAATGGAATTTATTTTAAACTTAAGGAAGTTATGGCGGTAGAGCAAAATGATGAAAATGTAAAAGAAATTAGTGCAGTTGATAGATTTTAATGCACAAAATTATTTTCTGGAAAATCTTTAATGTTTAGGAAGTTTGTTTATGCATAAGTTGCAGTTGAAAATAACACGCGATCTTATGCAAAATGGTACGTTGTTGATACATATATTATAATAACTTCATAAAGAATGATAAGAAAAAATTGACACCAAAACATTTCACGAAAAAACATTGTAAGGTTGTGCTGTTAAAGTTTCAAATTTGTTATAAAGATACTTTTGGCAAAAAAAATTAATACGAAGAATTTGTCTATTGAACGCCTGATATACCTCGTAAAGTAACAACGTTGCATTGCAACAAACGAGCGGGAAACATAAATGCTTTATATAGCTACTTGCAGCACCACTGGCCGCTCGTAATTTACATCTCGAAAGCAAAATCAGTTGTATTAAATAAAAAGATACATACTTCGGAAATTTTTTACTGCTACGTTTTAAATGAAGCTGAATAAATGGTGTTTCATCCACCGTTTTATATACATATATTTGCAAAGATAACCTCAAAACTTGAGTCAACGTCATTTAGTGCATTAATCTGTTTTCGCGAGAACAACAAACGAGATACTGGTGCCAATTTAAGGCACCGTTGTGACTTTTTCACTACTCTAGAAGCTTATAATTTATTTATTTTCTAGAGAGATTTCTTTATTTTTTAGTGTTTACATATTAATATTATTTTATTTTTACTAATAAAAAAGTAAACTTGAATGAAATTTCTGCTTAGAAGAATTGTTTTTTTGTCATATTTTCACGTTCTTAAGTTTGGACTAGACAGTCAAAAGTTAATCTCTGACTTTAAAAAGACTAATTAATTAAAAACATATAAATAATAACTAAACTGCTTTCACATGCATTCTGATAAAAGTAGTATCGTTTGAGCCATTATTTGAAGCAAAACTATGTAATTATTTCTATTTGTCAAAATAGCAAAGCTCCATAACTTTTGGTTCAGAGTATCCCACCACAACTCCCTTAAAGCAAATGCTCAAAATACCGTCCTGTGGACTCTACATGGGCTTTAAACTGCCTCAGTAGTTCCCTTGTAGACATGTCTCTAATCATATTTTTGAATTAATCATTTAGTTCCTGAATATGAAGTGTACAATTTATAAAAAATATTTTTTTCAACCAATAAATGCACATTAGATAATTAAGTAAAGCATACTACTGAATGCAGAATGAAGTGAAGAATACATTTCCGTGAAAAAAAACAAAGGGTGCAATTTGAAAAATTAATCAAGTTGGCATGATCTCTTAAACGTTGCTATGCAACTAGCATTTAAGGATGTTTTCTGAAGGTTCATTTTGAGTCATTCACAATAGTTTTTGGTTGATTTCTTTATCTTTTCAAATAAGGGAGATATTGCGTGTAAACAGCATTGTGGGACACCCTGTATATTTAGCAATGTGAACTCGAAATATTTCCATTTGGAAATCTACATTGGAAATTTTCTAGCATTCAAATTTACTGCCAAAAGCATCACATAACTGACTGGAAATTAATAGTAATGATACCAAAGTGGTATCTGATGAAGATCGTGATTCTGAATGAAACAGGATATTGAATTGAAACATAATCTGAAAATGATGAACTCTCTAGACATATTTAAGGCTTTGATGAATTCGAAGATAATGAAAAGTATACCAAAATTGATAAGATGAAGAGAAAACTGATGATTGGAAAATAGCAAGGGTTATCAGGTCTGTCAGACTGTCTTAAATTACAAAATGACATTCATGATTTTACTAAATGGTGCCAGTTAAACCAACTTAGTCTAAACATTAATAAATGTAAAATACTGCCATTTTCTAGAAAAAAACAGTAATACCAACTTTTATTATAATGTGGATGGCACACTACTCCAACGGTGTTGTGAGTTTATTGATTTGGGTGTAACCATGGACTCGAAGCTAACTTTCATTCCTCAAATAGTAAAAGTCAGTAATGCAGCTTTAAAAACATTAGGTTTTATTTTTTAGAAATGCCAAGGAAATACAGGATATCGATTGTATTAAACTACTGTTTTATACATTGGTAAGATCAAAATTAGAATACTGCAGCCTAATTTGGTTTCCACACCAGCAAATATATATTTGTCTTCTTGAAAATGTTTTGCATAAATTCTGTAAATATTGTTACTACAAAACATATGGCAACTATCCTATTAGGCATCGTGTAATCACTCCTATCAAGAAAAAATCTTGCTAGTATTCTTACAAAACATTATTAATGGTCGTATACAGTGTTCTGGTCTTAGTCAAATTTACTTTTATGTACCTAGAGCTACTAGCCGATCAACAATGGTGTTTTATTATAGAATACCAAACACTTTTTACAACTTTAATAATCTCATCTTAACTATCTTTAAATTATACAATTGTTTATCTAGCAACAGATTTGATATATTTATCGATGTTTTCACATCGAGAGGTACTAGATTTAAAATAATTAGTTTTTATGAGCAACCACATAACAGTGCAATTTAATGTATTACTATTAACTAAACTATCTAATTTTGGCATATCGTTATCACACTAGTTCTATGTTATATTGTTTATTTATGCTATTATTTTATGTAACATCTACTTTTTTTTTCATGTTATTAGTATAATGTTGTTGTTTAGTTTATGTTTTCACCATAGGCATTTTGTCTGTTGGAAAAATAAATATTACTATTAATATTAAAAACAAAAACAAAAAAGGCATAGAGAGAGACAAAGAGGAAGGAGGAATGTGTAATAATAACAATATGAATACTAAAGAAGAAACTGTAAGAAATAGATGACGGTTTAGTTCTGTAGAAGGCCAGAAACTACCAATAGTAGTTCTTCCAGGAGGGCAGATATATTACATACTCCAACAAAGAAAAGACATGCCCAATGAAAATAAAAATGTACTTCTTCTTCGGCTCGTTCGCAGGGGAATATTTTGCCGCTTTACAGCTCGCCTAATCCATTTGATCGGGGTGAATTACTCCCTGTTCTTCTTTCATAACTTTGAATGCGTCTTTGTCTCTCCTACTATCTTCCTCAATTCTTTTCTATTTTACTTTTCCAGTTCTTTACTTTCGTATTGCTTAGATCATTTATCACTTCATTTATCCATTTCTTCTTGGGCTTCCCTACTAGGGTGGCCGTTATTTTGCAAAAGTTAAAATTTTTTAGGTCCGCCCTCCTAGATCTCTTTAAAATGCCAAAGAAATGAGCTGTGCAAAATTTCAGCCGATTTGGTCAATATTAACCCGTACCACAGAGAGGTTAAAGTTTAAATGGGATTTAACATCGATTTGGTGCCTTTCTAGAGACTATGTGGCTTAACTTCTTATCTTTCTATCTCTGCTGAACACGAATATGATAAAATTCAAACTGTCAGAAAATCTTTTGACAGTTTACAGCTTTCAAAAAAGCGGCCAACTTCACTAAAATTAGCATTTTCACGGAACTGCCAAAGTTTTTTTGGCTTCAGATTCGTGTTAAGCAACTTCAACAACATAAGCATACAATATTTCACGTTAAAACAGAAAAATAAAAAAGTTAAAAGTTTCTAGCAGTGCACCAAACCCATGTTAAATCCCATTTAAAACTTTAACCTCTCGGTGGCCAGTTAATATTGACCAAATGGGCTGAAATTTTGCACAGCTTATTTTTTTGACATTCTAAAGAGATCTAGAGCGGGGAACCTAAAAAATTCTAACTTTTGCAAAATAACGGCCACCCTATTCCCTACACATGTTGTTACCATTGGTCTCCATTCTGTGATCTTTCTTGCTACACTTGCTCCACTCCTCATAATGTGTCTGAACCACTGTATTCTTTGTGCCTTTATCACTGGCACTTAATTAAAAATGGTACTTAATTGAATAAAATGTATTTTTATTAAGTCTCTTAAATGTATTATTAATAAGTTTAGTTCTCATATTAAGACAGATTAATTTTTTGATAGGTATTTATCAGAGTATTTATTTAATGTTTGGATTCATTTCGTACTAATTTGTTCTGGTTCTTTTTACTAAATCCAGATAGCACAGAGTGTCCTAGAAACGTCCATTTTTGGTCCATTTTGTATCAAAATTTCTGTGGACATAAAACAGGCCAAACAAGTACGTCCATAGAATGTCAGACCATGAACGTTAAATGTACATCCGTTATAGGGCCAAAAAAGGATGTCCATAGGATATCCTATTGAAACGTTAAATGTACGTTCATTATTGAACTAAGAAAGGACGTCTATACATAGGATATGCGATAATGGCCTTAAAATATATGTCAAACAAGAATGTCTGTTATAACGATATTTTTACTGGACAATTTTAATATTTATAAAAGCAAATTACTATAGATCAATATTTATTTGCATAAAATATACCTATAGTAAGTTGTAAAATCGTGATAATTTTGTAATTAAAAGAATTCAAATAAATTGGAATTTATTTGATCCTTGCATCAAATCGTTTCTAATAAAATACTTTTTAGATTAGGTAAGGTAAGTGGATAGGTAAGTATTAAAATTACACCCGATGTGATGTCATGTACGTGATTTGATGCTACTCCATTGAAGCATTTGAGATTTATTTTGCATTGTGTGGCACAATCTAGTTTTTGCACTGGAGTCAAATTGTGTGGAATGCACCGCTTCTTCCAATACCTAAAGTTGACTGAATTTCACATGTTACATGTTGATTTTCATTAATCATTTACACACAACCTTAATGTTTTATGGTGTTACAGTCGTGATTGGTCGACATTCACGAAATTCAACGACATTCAAGCGTAAACTTGAAATCTTGGAACCAGCAATGCGTGGTTGTGTTTGATGGTGGTGAAATGGAAACAGCTACAGAGAAGTGCGCAACACAATACTTTCTTTGTCTTGTGCACTTCTCTGTAGCTGTTTCCATTTCACCACCATCAAACACAACCACACATTGCTGGTTCCAAGATTTCAGGTTTTTTTTAAGTCTTTTCTGCTTTTACAAGTGATATATTCTCTTATATTCGTCAATTGTTTCAAAGCAACAACAAGAACTTGGACTCTTGCAACCAAACTAGAGAAAACTTTATGGCACACAAAATGATGCAACATTAAGTTAAATCCTAAGTTAGTTGCCGATTTAGATAAATGTAAAATTAGCAGCACTATTGCAGTACATATTTTGATAGCATTTGCAAAGGTTTTCGAATATGTTTGAACTTATCTATAAGTATAACCACCATTCAATAATTGAAGGGTCGGTCGTACCAACGTTGTATGTAACAAAAAAATTTAACAGCACCACGAACTGCGTACGAATTCAAGCTTTAAAAACTAGCCTTCCGGGAATCTGTTTAAGAATATTTTATATCTCTATGATGCCAACACCTTCCAATAGGAATTTATAACTGACCCTTCGATTGTAGACAAGATTTACATAAAAAATTAACAGAGAAACTTTGAAATCAATCTAAAGAATCTTATTTCTTCCGTTATTAGCACATGCAAGTGGTGATACTGAATAGATCCTTACAATACCAGGGCTTGGTGCAGTAGCGTAACAATTCGGCATTGGGCCCCAGGGCAAGATGATCATTAGCCCCCTCCCCCCACACGGTCGCAAAAAGGGGAAAAAATTAAATAAAATCCATTCTTTGTAGTAAGACATTGGTATATATTTTTATTACTAGTAGTAATAGTTTACAGCCTTTTTATTATTGTTTTTTTCAAAAACTGTCATAAAATGTGACATTTTCATTCTGTTTCGTAAGTGTCAAAATGACACTTTAGTTGTAACGAAAAAGACTTTTTTATTCTAGAACAAAAAATTTCGTACTGGTGTTACATATTACTGTAATTGAATAAATTGCTTAATATTATGACTACTTATGTTTGAAAATTTATTTATTTCAATTGAACAAATTTCAGGAATAGGTTGCGATACTGCGCTCTCTGCAGGTTTCAAGACTTCAAATAGAGTAAAAATATTCTTCATCACTTGAAACATTAATTTCGCTTTCCACTTCATTCATACTTAAAACTTGAGTCGTAATGTTTTAACACTAATTTCTAAATATTTACAGAATTTCTCAACACCGGGCAGATATAACAATTATAGCGACCAAAAAAAATGACTAACTATTAATACTTTGTTTATCTAAATCGAGTTCGGTATTTCAAATCTGTATACTCGAAGAACTCGGTTTCTATGGTATCCATTGTTGTAAATAATTGTAACTATAGCAATAGAGCTTTCAAAACACAAAGAGCTGAAATACCGAACCCAGCAATGGTTTCTATGATTACTTGCCTATGGCATACTAGAATCCACATTTCATCTCTCATTCTACTATAAACGTCAAATTAATTTATCGTAAGTGTCAAAATCTTTACTCATTTCTTCGCTAATCTTAACAATATTTCGAAGCAGTTCTCGAAAAAATCTTTTTGATACACGGTGGCGAAATCTCTTTTGCATTCTGGAATGGTTTTTCTCGAAAGGGAAAACTTTCCATTCATGAATACAAAAGCAATAATTCGCAACCTAGAATCAAAAAATAACTACAGAGTTTCATTAAGATTCGTATCATCTGAACAAGTGATAGTACATATAAAACGCAACAAAAAAGATTAATGTCATTAGTGCCTATCTTTCATAATAACCGAGAAAAAAACTATTTTTAAAAAGTGGGTTGGTGGTCACTGATTTAAGAATCGCGGCTGGAGTTTGATGTACTTAACTGCATTTTCAACATGATATCTAATACATTGATGCAGCTGATGCTAGGTGATGTCACAGTTTGTTTTGACTATTATTTCCAGCAGTTCGCAAAAGTTGACCCTTTAGTAAATGTTTTTACGATGTGCGTAAAATCAAAAATGGCATCAGGATTTTTTCTTCCTGTTGACGAGTACTATTGCGCTATATTGTTATTGTGTTGATTATTACAAAGTGAACGACTAGACCTTTGTTTAATCTTTAACTAACTAATTAGCTGAAATTAATGAGGATCAGTTTCACGGTGTCTGGTAACCAAAAAGTCTTGGTTAGTAACTAAACTAAGCTACAATAAAACAAGGATTTTACAAATAAAACCATATATTTAGTATGACTTTCTGTTAACCATATTTTGTGAAATTCATTCTAAGAATAAGAAATAATTTAGGTATGCCTATTTCCAGTCGTTTAGACGTGGGAATGTGTCAAAGGTATGCGTAATTATTAAAGACGTGCTTTATGTCAAAACTCCAAAAAACGACTTTTTGTAACATAATTCGCAAAAATTCAAAAACCTGAAATCAGATACTTATACAAATTTACTATTTTATACAAAAGAAATTGTCTATCTAACTGTTTTTGTTTGAATTAATTTGAGCAGTTAGTTTTTTTTTGCTATGCACATTCAAACTTGTATTTTATAAATAAAACAAAATGAAAAAACAAAAATGAAATAAAAAGGCATTCTACAAAAATTTAAACTACGTGTCAACTTTATAAGGATGCGCTTTATTACATGCAGAAAGTGTCGTTTCCCATCAGTATCAGTTGTCATTCCAGTTCACACACCTTAAGGAAAGAGATGAAGATTTGCTCAAGGTCTTAAATTGTAAATAAAGGATAAAATTAAGGGTTGAATCTTTCAAGGGTGAATGTTATGTAATGATTGATACAGAGCCCTTTAAACCTCGGCAGCTTTAGGTTATTATTTTATACAAGTTTAAAGTTCTATGAAAATTAAAAGTACATTGTCAATTTTTAGCTCTTATGATATTATTTGTTGCTGTATAATATTGATTTGCTGTTGAAAATATTTTCACAGACACATACGTATTTAAATGTTAATTCCTTTATCAAACTTTTATTTACTATTAAACGTTGCAATCCCCAATCTGCATCTTTTATGTATTCCTACAATAAGAGAAATAAATAAATATTTAATTTTATAATCTTTATTCAAATAAAATCTATCCATATTGCAACGCAACATTTTCTTGTCTAGTAAGATCTTTATGTTCTTTAATAATTTGATTGCAGTGTTCCAGATTTGATATAATGTTTTGCAGAGTCCAATGTTTCTGCAATAATGCATGATCTAAATTAAAATAACTGTGACGCATACATTGAATGCTTGTACAATGTGCAGTAGAATGAAGCTTCATACCAATTTCTTGTATCAGTGCTTTTAAATACATTTCGTATTCATTTATACAATGAACCTCTAAAACAATAGAGTGTATTAGATAAAATGGATTATAATATAAATAACTTTCAATTGTACTACCTATTGTAAAATCGGGCGGTTCAAAATGCACACATTTAATACCATAAATTAAAGGAATCTCAGAGTGAGATGGTCTTATGGGTCCTTTGACTGCAAGTTCATATGCAGCTTGAGACTGTATGTCTACACCACAGATCCTAAAAAATTGTGATAAATCTTTATTGCTCAATTACTCTGCTATGCTACAGCTATTACTCAAACATTTTTTTCTGATGTGCCGCTTGCATTGAAGCTAAAAGTTTTTCCATATTAAAAACTTTTATAAACTTAAATGTAGACTTTTCAACTACTTTTCCATCTTTGTAATAATTATCAGTAGCTTGCCCAAGAAAACCCTTAAGTTTATACACTCTTACAAGTTTATTCATTCGGATACGCATTGCCATTTTTGTCCCATCCCGTATTCCTAGTACTGCAATAGTCAATCAAATTTAAAACCTACATAAAGAAATTCAAAACTCACATAAAACTCCACTGGTATTAACACCTAAAAATGAAGACCAGGTGCAACGAATATCTACAGGTTGATAACGTGGTCCTACAACTAATGGATCGTCTGCTAAATTTTGTTTTCTTATCACTGTTATTTCTTTTGAGGGATCTCCTTCAATGCTCACATAATCGATTGGTGGTCGAACATCCATTTCGTTTAATTCTGTTAACAAAAGGAAACACTTCTTTAAATAACAGGTATTTATAAACATTCAACATCCCAATTTTGAAGTAATTGCTTAATATTGTCGGTCTCATAACTGCATAACTTAAAAAGAAAAATAAATAAATAGTGATTTGTACGTAACCTGGTGTAGAATTATCCATTATATGATCATTTGATCATCCTAGTCAAACTCTAATCTCTGGAAAAAAATTATATTATATTTCACGTTATGTTAAAATGTAGGTATTTTGTGCTTATATATTATTGGTGTTTTGGTTGCATTGTGCCCTAAATTTTTGAATTTTTTAGGCTTTACATTTTGGTAATAAGTGTTTATTAAAATGTTGCTACTGAGCTACTATATTGTTATTATTTTAAAATAAAAGCAATATTGGAGTATGAAATATAACATAATCACACTTTTGTAATAACAAATGCAAATTAGACATTTTAGAAGCTTTCGAGATATAAAACACAAACTCAGGGTACCTTTAATGAACAAACAGATTAAGCTCAGTAACTCTCCATTACTGGAAGTGTTAGATATTTAATTTATTTTTATTTTTATATAAACTCCGTTCGCCGAGACCAGTCGCAAGACGTAAATATACTTGAAGTTAGCTGACCCTTGAAGCTTCATTAACGATGATGCGCGTTTGCGTACCGTGTGCGCTTAACGCGCTTTTACGGTTGCAGTGTAATATGGAATGGAAAGGGATTGCATTATACGTGTTTCCGCATTTATGTAAAGTAATTTAAGCGTTAATGCGACGACGTGCGCGCCGACCAATAGCATCGCTTATAGTTTCTTTAGTGCTAACTTCAAGTGTATTTTGGTCTTGCGACAGGTCTCGGCGAACAGACCTTAGTTATACTAGTAGTTTCCTTAGCGACGTGTTTGTTTATATGTTATTTATATTACCTTTGATAATGACAGCTTAGCTGTCAAAAAAATTGTCAGGTGGATTCAAATAAATTTGTGAAACTTTTCATTATTCAGATTTATTTATTTCATGATTATGAAGTTTCACCAAATAAGGCTCGAAACAATAATATTTTGATAAGTTATCTTCGTTAGTATTAAAAGGCGATTTAACAACTATAACTTTATATAACCAAAGGAAAGCTTTAATAAAAATGAACAGTACCTATACATTTTACATACAGTGACAGCCATACTTATAGACATTACACGCGTGTAACATAATAATAAATATTATGTTACATGCATGTAATTTATCTATCAGTACGGCTGTAAAAGAGTGTGAAGTCTGGAACTATTGAAATCAGTGGCGTAGCTACAGTTGGTGTCATTTGGAGCAATATTGATAATAATGTCACCCTCCCCCCAAACCACTTGAATCCAATTGAATATAAAAATTTATAATATACAAGTCTATAAATGTTTTTATTAAAAATGAAAATTGAAAATAAAAAATTAAAAATATGATTTTCTCTTCAGGAAAATATGTTCTAAATCATTAATGCGACCCCCCATTACGAGGTTTCTAGCTATATTAGTTACACTCTGTATATAGAGAAACAAACCTTCATCTCTTTTGGTCAAAATAAATATCATTATGTTGTAAATAATTGTTTCTCATTATTATGTTACTAACAACCATCCAACCATATAACAGTAATAGAATTTATTTAAATTAAGGAAGTTGCACCCTTTACTGTAATAATAACTTCAAATAATTAGAAAAATTCTTAATTAAATTACTTTATAAAATTATAGTTAAAATTAACATAGGTATATGTAATTTTTAAATAAAAATTTCAAATTATATAATTTGAAATTCAAATTTTCAGATAGTGTCACCCTAGAATGGTGTCAGACATATTTTAGTGTAATTGTTATTAGTAGATTTTGCCTTTTGTTGAGTTATGAAAATAACGGAATTTTGTTTAAATGAAAACCCTATAATTTATTATGATGAATTTGGAGAAGAGTATAAAATAAAATCGAATAAAAATCAAGAGTTCAAAGTTTTAATAAAAAAAAAATTCTGAGAAATCAATTGTTACATGGCTACTTGATTTATTTTATTAAAGCTATTGGAAAAATCACGACCTTCTAGATTTCACGAGACGAAGTCTCTTATCCGGCCTGGGCACTTTTACGATTTCCCATATAAACTTTGTTTCTGAGAAAACGCAAAATTTCGCCGTTTTGGCGCTAGCTGACACGCTGATGTTTATTTGTCACTTGATGATGTATAGGTTAGATAACCCTTACAAATGTCAAGCGTTGCATGTTTACGTAAATATTTTGCGAATTAATTAAATAAATTTATATAATTAAATTAATTAAGTTATTAAAATTAATTTACAAGTTCAATAACATTATTGAAATTACAATTTTATAACTTCCCGTGAGCTGGATTTAGGATATGGAGATAGTGAGCAGTAAGTACATTACCTGTTCACGTTTTTGCAATGTTTCTGTTTGCCAAACAAGGTTTTAGCAATTTTTAAAGAATTATATTACTAAGTTCCTGCTTGTGGTCGTAGCAAACCAAAAACTGTGAAAAGGCAATTGGAGTTAGAAATACCTAGTGATGTTAGAATATTAGACGGATTACATTCTCCAGGTAAATGTTCTACAATATGTATTACAAGTTCGATTATTTGGTTGATTAAAAGTGTAAATCTTCTAGTGGAGTATTTTAAGGCACCTCTGTTTTGAAGATTTACAAATCCTATCAGTGAATTTGAACACGAGGCAGCTAACAGAGAATCTAATAGGCTATTGACATTCAATCCTTTCTTCAGTTTTTTGCAATGTATCCTGCCAGAAGGGCTACAGATGCTGAAAGAATTCGCAATCGAGATGCATAGATAAGGTTTGGAGTTCTTTTATTAATTCTGTTATAATTTTAGGAAGTTCGATGTAGAAATTGACTCTTTCAGGTATCTGTAGTTGTTGATCTGTCGAAATAAAGAAGTATATATTATTTTGCTGTTGAGTGTTGGTGTCCATAACCCCAACGTAAGATTTGAAACCATTTTTCTCGTAAGGTAGGTATAATTTGAAGGAAATTCATGAAATGATATTGTAGGATCAGTACTATTACACATTGAATTGCGGCAGTTATACTTTTTTCTGCTAGTGTTTGCCATTACTAAAGTGAACGAAAAAACAGCAACAAAACTACGAAAATTTAAACAAATAAGGAAATAACGTAATTATATTAAAAAATAAAGAAAACTGCCTTAAAAGATTAGGAAAATATAATTTATTGACGATACGCGCAAAACCGACAAAAAGTATAAAAGCGCGCGAAGTTAGCGTAGTTTGAAATTGGCGTTTACGTGTTATATATCCGTTTCCGCATTTTCGTGTTTGGTGGCGCCAGCGGAGAAACACTTGAACTAATGGAGTGCGCAGGCCGGATAAGAGACTTCGTCTCGTGAAATCTAGAAGGTCGTGGGAAAAATAGAATGGAAAAATAATAAAAATACAAAATTGTAATGCAAAGATCGGGTGGATTAAAATAATTATAAACGAACGTCGACCAGTAGTATAACAAGAGGGCATTGGGTCCCAGGGCAAGATAATCATTAGGGACGTGGTCGCAAAAAAGAGGATAATCTAAATAAAATCGCATTTTATTAATAAAGACATTGTATACATTTTTATTACTAGTAATAGTTTACAGCCTTTTATTAATGTTTTTTACATATATTTGAGCATTTTATGATTTTAACCAAGAACCAGTGGCAACAGATTTATAGATATTAGACACCATATAAAAATAAACTGGAGTGAATCTAGCAGCTGCAGACTAGCATGCGGAGTTGATTGTGAACAAGGCTTGCTCCCAAATTGTCAAATTTAGTCATTGCAATCTGTCAAAGTTTATTATTAATTATTTATTGATAATTATTAAACTACTATTAATAAATAACCTTCTGATAGCTAAAGTGTGCATGACATTAGTTGCTGCTTAAAACATTTTTCACAGCTCCATTTAATATTTATTAATTGTGGTTTAATAATTTTATTAATAATTGGAGTGGTGAAATTTTTTTAAATTTGACAACTTGGGAGCAAGGCTCGTTCACAATCAACTCCGTCTGCTAGATTCACTCCGGTTTATTTTCTTCATTTCTGGTCGTACTATAGGAGAAACGTGAGAGTCAAAGCTAAAACACTTAATAACTTTTATAGACTTCTAATTTCACTTTTAGACTTTTAGAACCAAATTATTAATATTATTTAATGTGCAGTTAAGCATTAATTAAAACCATCAAAAATGTGTTCAAGTCAACGAACTCTGACACTGAAAACTTAATCTACGTTACTTAATAATGATGCAACAAAAATTTGCAATACTCAATACAGTCACTGTATTTTGGATGCTGCTGCCTGCAGTCAACAACAATTCTTACCAATTGAGGGGTTTCTGGAAAAAACAACATTTTTCACCTTTTCTTGAAATTGCCTTGGCAACACTGAGATGGTCTTTTCTAAGCTTGTTTCTTATAAAAAGCGCATTGGTTTTTTGGAAGAACACTGATCTCTTCTAAAAATGGCAGGATTGGCAGATTTAAACCACTTGGTTTAAATCAATGTTTTAAACCAAGGTTTAAACTTTTTAAGAAAAAATTTTATTAATTTTTTTGGTCTGTAAATACATACATATTTATAGACTTATTTGTTAAAATTTTAACTTTGATGGCACAACACCGGCCAATAGTGTGGGAATCTCTGTTTTGTGTTCCACATACACACTTAGGGGACTCAACTAATTTGCGATTATAGGGAATGAAAGTTTAACATTCATTTATAATTAGGAAGTGAACTCGTGCATTACAATGAGTGGAAGAAAAGGAGATCTAGTTTGGTTGTATTTTGATGAGCTCAAAGATCCAACTGACAGAAAAGGACATAGTAATAAATAGAGCCAAGTGTAGTCTTATGTTTTTATATTTGTATTTTATGTTTCGTTCAGTTTTATGCCAAATTATAATATAAAAACAAAAAAAATTGTTATTCTAATATTAATTTAGCAAAGTAGAAATTCTAAAAAATAATTGAAGTTTAATAAGTGGTTTAAAAAAAAGGTTTAAACAAAAAAAAACCGGTTTAAACAAAAAAATCAGGTTTTTGGGTTAAAAAAAACTGTTTTTTTGTCAACCCTGAATAGTGGATAACATATCTATAGTTCCATAAAAAACATTTTCTTCAGGCTACAATTCCCATACCAACTACACGTTTATATTATTAACAAATGTTTTTCCCAGGAACCCCTCAATTGTTATATGTTTCCCGAATAATTGAATTTGTTATGTTTAATTTTACAACAGACATAATATAACCATTGTATAATGAGTTTGGATTAGAAGCTTTTCAATTAATTTCTATTACTTAAGTAATAGAAATACAGTAATAAAGTAATATAAATAATTATTTCTTATTTTTTGTACCATTACCAGGTTAGATTTAAATAAGAACCTCAAACACCTTAGGGCCAAAGGTAGGCTTAATATAGACACCCATCCTTTGTGCAGACAGAGTTATACAGCTTATAAATGAGGCCAACAATATTTTTATGATTTAAGCTTGATAGCTCCGAATTCAAAGTTAATTACGTGTATGTTGAAATTCAACTACACCGATGTGATGGCAATAGTCAAGTGGTGCATTTTGAAAATTCTTTACCGATGTGTTTTAAATGAAAGCGAATAGTGTTTCATCCATTTTGTTAAAATATATTTGTAATATTTAGCAGGTTAACCTAAACACATTTGTCAAATATCTGCAAAAGTCATTGATTTAATTTGTTTTCATCAGAACATCAAACAAGATTTATAATGGAATAGATACATATTGGTTCTTGAATCGATGAATTTTTACAACAGTTAGACGTGACATTTGTTGGGAACTAATTGGTTGTTTACAAGAGTGTGATGGATGCATGTTTGTAATGTTAAGCAAACCGTTGAATAAGAATGTTAAATGTGTAACAAAAAATTAATGAAAACTGTATGGGGTAATTATCAAGCATTAAAAGATATGAAAATATATATGTATGTAGATGGTATTTTGTAATTAGAATGTTATTCACAGCTGTATAACAAGGGCAATTTTAATAATAATTTTCATGTTATATTTAACATTAACCTTGAATTCAGAACTGTCAAGCATAAAGTTCAAAAACATAAAACAATTGCTTAAAAAGCTACTGCCAATCTTATAAATAAATATTTTATTACAATCCATAGCCCACTGGCTTGTTAAATTTGAGAGTTTATGTTGGTTTAAAAAAGCGCGGTAATTTCTATCGTTTACGCAAGCGTACTTTCAAAGCGCACTAAGCATCTAAAATAGTTTTCAAATGAAAGCAGCAAAGTAACCCAAGAACACAAAGGTTAAAAGTGTAAGTCAAATTTTAATATTTTTAGTTTTTCTTATTTAATCAAGCTTACCTGTGGATATTTTGTGTATAACAGTTTTCACAACACGATTGCATGATACGTCTGCCGGTTTGTAAACACATATTATACCTCTTAACGTATTCCATAACGTGGGTGCATCCCTTGTTAACATTTTTTACCTTCAAATTAACTATTTTTTCCTCAAAAGCAATAAAGTTCAAAGCGTAATTAACATAATTAACCCAATATTTTTAGGTTAGGTTATTGATTTTCCTTGGGATTGGCTGTGGCTCAGTTATTGACCCAGGTCGTGATTCGAACAGTGGATTCGATAATGTCCTTTGCTGAAAGTGCACAACATTAGTAGAGGAAAAAAAAGTTGTAAGCTTTGGACATTATAATTATTTTTAGACTAGGCATTTACATACTATAAAAAAATGCGTATTAAATGGGAAATGTTGTCTTTTAAGATTAATTACAAGATCCTTTTTGAAACGTTTTTGCTATAAGTTAAATAAATTGGGGTTAATTAATTTTATGTTCGTGGCCACGTGAATACACCCAGACAGTCAATTATTTTATTGAACGCTTTATGTTTTGAAATTTTCTAAACTGAAAACAATTGATTTAAAACAATAATCTTAACAAAAGCTAAACAATGATTTTTGAATTATTCATAACCTTTTAATTAGTCATTGATATATGAGACGCTGACTTGATATTTTCTAGATAATATGAAGAATGTTCTTGACGCAATTTGCATTGTAGCAATAAAATTAGGTGGCCCAGCCATATAGCACAACACAAAATATATAACGTGATTTAATGCAAATGAATTTACTAATTAAAAATACTATATTGCTTTGTATTAAAACAAACCGTGGCTGAGCTTACTAAAACATATGCTGCTTCAGTTAACAAATTATAGAATTCACAAAAAAAAAGAAATTAATGATTTAGTGCTAATTAATTGCGCTAATTAAAAATGGATTTCTTTGTTTTTTAACCATGGTTGAGCTGGCATTAAAAGCGTATGCTGACTCAATCAAGCCAGATAAAAAATAAATATACATGCTGTTCGCAGTTACCGGCGCACTATTGCTATCGCCGTTATTATTGGAGCTACGAAGACTTAAGTTAACAGAATCTCTTTGCTGATTAACATGGTGAAGACAAAAAACAATTGAACTTCGCATTTCGAGTTATTGCATGAATGAAAAATAAGAAGTGTCCCATATCTTTTTTATTTTTCATTTTAAAGAGGTAAAAACATATACTTTTGTATTTAGAATGTCGCTGCCCATCCATTTCTACAGAAATAATACATGGTGTTCCATTAAAAAAAATGCTAGTTTTGAGAACCCGAAGTTCAGTTGTTTTTTTTGTCTTCACCATGTTAATCAGCAGAAAAATTACTGCTAATTTTTATCTGTATCTTTAAGTCTGTATATTTCTTTTTTATCTATAAGTTCTTGATTGAGCCAGCATACGTTTAATGCCAGTCCAGCTCGGTCAGTCTTTAAAAACAAAGATATAGGTAAATATTTAAAATAAAGACTAATAAAAAGTTTCACAATATTTATTAACATATAACCTGACAATTGTTTCGACAGCTAAGCTGTCATTATCAAAGGTCATATGAATATAAACAAACACCTTGCTAAGGTAACTACAAACGATAGATAACTAGATAAAACGATAAAAATAATAAGAATTAAATATCTTCCAGTAACAGAGAATTACTGAGCTCAATCTGTTCGTTCATTGAAGGTACCTTGAGTTTGTGTTTGTATATCGCGCATTCTGCGAAAAGGTCGACTTCCACAGATAAAATTCAATGTTAGATAATGCTTAAAAAGATCTTAAACAATGCATTGCATGATACCAAGCAGGTGTCAAATTCATGTTATAATACAAATTACAATTGCTGCAGCCAAACTACGATGATAATGGCTTATTTGTTAGACTTTTATGCAAAAATGTGTGCAGTAGAATGAAAACTGCCATTCGGTGCATGTAATTACGGTAGTGGTTTTGGACAATAATGTCAGTGAGTTTAGTTTTAAATTGCAGTTTTGTGTTATTGAATAATAAAAAAATGTGTTAAACAACTAAAAATCGATTAAATTAAAAGAAATGTGTCTGAACTTCAATAATAGTATTGAATGAAATATTAAATTTTTGGTATGTTACAGTACGTAACACACGTGGCATTATACGTAACGCCTTCAATATCTAAATTGGCCATTGGCGTCACTTTTAGTGTTTTCTCTAATATTGAATATATAATCAACTTTTAAGTTTTTTATGAATAGTTCGCAGAACTATTACAAAACCTACAATTACCTAGTATTTCATGTCTCCATTTTGTGACTTGTACGTAACGCACGTTTTAGCTTGATCTGCTCGTAAACAGTATCAGATATAAGAAAAAACGAATGTATTTTTATTAAGAGCAAAAGAACCCATCAAATTAAAAGTTTAGTCGTTTAAAAATAATTTCTGGGGATTCGCTAAGCATACAGATGCGTCACGGTACGTAACCGCGGATACCCGATATCTCGAAAGCTTCTAAAATGTCTAATTTGCATTTATTATTACAAACTTAGCGACGTGTTTGTTGATGTTCATATTACCTTTGATAATGATAGCTTAGCTGCCGAAACAGTTGTCAGGTTATATTTTAATAAATATTGTGAAACTTTTTATTAATCTTTATTTATTTCATGATTATGGAGTTATACAAAGTAAGGCTCGAAACAGTAAACGATATATGTACATCTTTAATTGGCGCTAGCATTAACACCAAATCACTATATATTTATTTTTTTTGTTGTTCTGTAATTTCTTTATTGAGCCATCATACGCTTAATTAATCATGCGGGCTAATTAAAAATGTATTCTTTTGTTTTTAAAAACATAGCTCTGCTGGCATAAAGCGTAAGACTCATTCAAGAGATTACAGAACAACGAAAAAAAAAAGATATATACTATAATAGTGCTTTGATGGTAATTAATATCGCTAATTAAAAATGTATATCTTTGTTTTTAAAATTAGTTGTGCTGGCATTAAACATATGCTGGAGCAATCAAGAAATTATAGATAAAAAAGAAATATATACCGATTTAGTGCTAATTAATTGAGCTAATTAAAAATGTATTTCTTTGCTTTAAAAAACATGGCTGAGCTGGTATAAAGCGTATGCTGACTCATTCAAGAAATTACGGGACAGCGAAAAAATATATATACTATAACAGTCCTTTGATGCTAATTTATAGCGCTAATTAAACATGTAAAGGGCGATTCAATTTGAATTTCTACATTAAAAGTATTAAAAAGAACACGGCGAAATTGAAAAATATAAAAAATATTTATTTGCCCTTTGAGGTTAGTTCATTACAATTATGTATGAAAGATGATATCATGTAAATGACCACCACGGCTCATGTGGCATGACGTAAGCCGTTTGGAAAATTTTCGACTACTCTACGGTACAAATCAGATTCTATGCCGGTTATTTCGCGTCTGATCTCCTGTTTCAGCTCTGCAATGGTGTTCGGGTTATTCTTGTAGACTCTGCTCTTCAGATACCCCCAAAGAAAAAATTCTAAGGGAGTTAAGTCACGGGATCGCAGCGGCCAATTGATGTCGCCGTGAAATAATGTGACCTAAAAACTTGCCGCGCAGTAATTGTATCGTTTTTCCTGCTGTGTGGTAAGCGGCACCGTCCTGTTGACACCAGAGATCTTCGATGTCCATACTGCTCCCAGAAAAAATCTGTTATCATGTTCCGATAGCGAACGCCATTAACCGTAGCAGCGTTCTCCGCATGATCATCGAAAAAAACGGGCCAATTACGCCTCCGGACCAAAAGGCACACCAAACATTCACCTTTTGAGGATGCATTTTCGTTTCAACAATCTGTTTTGGATTTTCCAATCCCCAAATACGGCAATTGTGCATGTTTACGAAGCCGCCAACGTGAAAATGTGCCTCATCGCTAAAGATGATTTACATTGAAAAAATTTACTCCTTGTTCTCGTATCCATTCGGCAAACACACGGCGTTGTTGATGGTCTCTAGGCTTCAATTCCTGTGTTATTTGGGGTGTGTATGGGTATAACTGCAAATCTTTTGTTAAAATTCGCTGTGTAGTGGAATACGTAAGGCCCACTTGCTGGGATCGATGACGAATCGATGTTCTTGGATTTTCGGCCACACTTTCGCGAACAATGGCAATATTGTCCGAACGACCTCTACGAGCATGCCGAGGGGTTTTGATGTTAGCTACGGATCCAGTTTGCTCGAATCTTTGGACCAAATTCCAAATTGTCCTCTCAGAAGGTCGATTTTGTGCGCCTGATCCTGGGTTACTAGAAGCCCCAAAGTGTCCTATCATCTACGAGTCAGTGATATGCTATCATTCAGGAATTTCGCCACGAAAAAAATGCTTGCTGGTGAATGTGGCATTTTAAAGCCATTGTGGTTCTATTTGGCACCAAACACCTCAGATCTGTACCATTTAGAAGGTCATGAAGGCCCTAATCATGTACAAAACAAAAATTCTCCTTCTGGAACAAGTAGATATGGGATGAGACACTATTGAATGGGTTTTTCATTGTGCTGTGCTCTCAACCTAATCTTGTCCCATGCCTAATCTAATCTATTGGATCAATCTGAACTGGAGCATTTAAAGTACAAGATGCTTCCCATTGAAATGATAAACAATATGCTATTATTGCTAAGACACAGGCTTATAAGCAAAACGAACAGATTTTAACCAAAGCATGAATGTGTCATAATGGATGATGACAAAACTTATGTTTTGGTGGACTTTAAATGTTTGCTCGGAAAAGAGTTTTACACTGCTGTAAATAAGAGCAGTATACAAGATAAGGAAGAGTATCAACAAAAAGAAAATGAAATCAGAGTTCCCAAAAACATTTTTAAATACAAATCCATTTCCGCTTAGATCGCATCCCTTAATTACTATTTCGCTGTTGTATATTACATACATACTCTCATTGTTGCATCTTGGTCTCAATCCACAATCATGAAGCATTTGTTGTCAAGGTTTGATTAGGTTCTGATATTATGCATAGATCCACTCCTATCCTGTCTCTTTTTTTATTTTATGTGGATTTTAACATTTACTTCCTTTTTAAAGATATATTCTATAATCTTTCATGTGGTATCCTTTTCTTTGTTTACGTTTATGGCGCAAGTAATCTTGCTTCGTTTTTTACCTTTGATAACTTCTTTCATTTTTTTCCAGTTTGTTGTATGTCATCTTTATGTACTCTTCTTGTGGCATTTCTTCTTCTCTACTAATGACGTATGTGTATTTAACATTTTGATCTTTTCTGTTTTTTCTATGGTTATTGAGTGTCTGCTTTCTATGCTGGCGAGTCCACCATTTTCTATCTTATTGTCACTTATTACTACTTCTACCTATTTATATCCGCTATGTTCCTGATTATGTCATCATTCATCTTCTTAATGTCCATAATTATTATATTTTCGTAGTTATTTTCGATTATTTCTTTTAGGTTTCCCAGTTTGCTTGTATAATGTATAAGTATGCCTTTTCTGGCAATTGCAGTTTGATGGCTTTTTTCAATTGCTTTTTATCGTGTTTCTATAAGCTTGTTGTGTATTTTTGCTTACTATTCGGTTTTCTATCTATATTCCAATCTCTTTGGTTTCTCTTTTTCATTTTGTGGATATTCTTGAAGGTTCCTTAGTGGGCTTTTTGTTATTTTGTTTTCATCTTAACTAATATTGACTGATTCTTGATTAATGCAGCATTAATATTTGATAATGCTGCTTGATTGAAAAATGATTTATAGCCATTTTTGTATTTTGATACTCCTTGGCTAGATTTATGAGTGTATTACTTTGCTTGGCTACCTGTTTAAATATATCCTTCAGTTTATCCAGTAATTTTATTTCCTTTTCTGGGTTTGTTTGGTTTTCTTCTGATATCCCAATATGTTTTCTTTTGAATTTATTATGTTGTTGTGTTCACACAGCAGGTGCATTGGATAGTTCCTCAACTGATGTTGCTCTCTCTGTTACAGAACTCCTTTGGGCGAGATCATTTACTTTAGTCTCCTTTAGTAAAAGATATTCTTTTGCAGTTCTGTGTTTTGGTTTCCGGTTAATTCTGTAACCTCCTTACTATCCACCACATTATCCTTCCCTGCTGGTTTTAGGTGTTTCCTTTAATATCTCTCGTGTTCTTCCAGCAATTCCTTGTCCATAGCTTTCCTGACCATCCTCAATGTTTCATTTTCTTTCTTATTATTTTTGTTATTCTGCTAGCAGTTTTGGCAAAACTGCTGCCTTAAGCCAAAACTGGTTATAGTATTGAGTTAAGACCTGAAAATATGTCAGCAGATTATAATTCGCCTACACTGGTCGATAAGGTTATATGTTTTTCAATGCCCAGCTTACTGAAAGTGTGCTCTTAGTAAAAATTAAAGATTTACTAGAGCTTCTTCAAAAGTGCCCATTAAATATTTCCCATTTTGCAATATCTCATTCTAAAATAAAATAACAATAGTCTCTGATTTTATTAAATATCATCACTAGAAATCTGTTACATATTTTCCATAATGCAATCAATTTGTGATGTTAATCTAAATATAAGATAAACTTTTTTTATTTGTCCTATCTTATTTGAGTGTTTTGATTATTTTATGTATTCCCTCATGTAATGCAGTATGTAACGAGTATTGATTATTACCTATGTTGTAGATTCTAATTTTATTATTTCCTTTAAAGTGAGTTTTAACAAGTTATATAATATGAGAGAGTAAAATAATATATCTTGTAATTTGGTAATCAAATTTGTACTAACGATAATTCTTAAATTTTAAATATTTCATTATCTATTGTCATGTTAGATAAAACATTTCCTCTTTGTTTATAACTGGTTTTATGAAATGGGCAATTTTTTATTAATTTGTTTTAAATTTTTTTAATTTTGTGTCAGATTTCTTTTGTCACTATCATGTAGAAATAATAAATAAAATTATTAATGATTTAATTTGCATTCCAGATTCTAATGATAAGAAGTTTTGCATCAGTCATGTCGTCTTCAGCATTAAATAAAGTACCCGAAGTGGATATTGATGCGTCAGGAGTATTTAAATACATACTTCTTAAACTGAGTGCTCCGTCAGAAGCAGATAAATCGTCTGAAAGGCTACTTGTTAGGGGTTACGCAGTATGTAATTACCATGGTATGTTTAATTCTGATGAGAAAGAAAATAATGCAAAAATCTTACAATTACTTTTTACTTTCAGTTGACATTAATGATTTGGTAACGACAGAATTACAGAAAATGAAAGAAAAAGGTGAATTGCCCGAATGGAGTACAAAGGTTCTTGGGGGAGGAAGGCTAATTCATGATTCGTCAAATAAAACTATTAAAGTTTATGGGTATTCACAGGTATTTATTAGTGGCTTACCAGTATTTCTACATAGGTGTTTAATATTTTAATTGCTTTTAGGCATATGGAAAGGCTGATCATGCAACAACTGTTTCTCTTCTTAAGAAGGTATACAATGACTATGACATTTCCTGGAGCGATGAAGGGTATTAAATATAATTTGTATTTCTAATGGAGCAGTACTATATATTTTTAAGATCAATATGACCTGAATGTATTTTGATTATGTGATCCAATGTTTAGATTAATAAAGGCATCGAATAGTTGTATATGGATTTAAAATATTTTGCTTTAATAGTGATATCACCACTATGTACCTGTATTTGAAAATATCATACTTCGTTTTAGGAATTCTTCGTTGACAATATCAAAACGACGCCAAAGCAAAACATCAAAATATTTTTAACATTTATTAACATATCATTTTATTAGTTAACTCTCGCAATATCAAACTTTTCTTGATAGCCCGTAGTACCAAGTGGAGGCATTTTGTGCCTAGCTGTTTTTGTGATGAAAGCACCTTAATAATGTACAGTATAGTAATATTATTATGTTTACTTCTAGGAACATTGTACAAATAGTACAAGTGCTGCAAACTTCTGTGGAAATGCTTTCACATATGCTGTGTTTATCACATGCATATTTTTTGCACTTAGAACAAGTGAATGTGGTTTTTGCTTATCTTGGCACCCGGCCAAGCTGGTAATTTTTCATAACGGAGAAAAATGAGAAAACATGTTTTCTTCTTGGCTAGGCAGTAAAATTGTAGGTCCCGTGTCAATGCTATGTTTGGCACAACGAAAATCCTAATTATTTAGGCAATCCAGATTTGCCTAAATAATAATAATCTAAACTAGGTAAACTTCGTCAAGACATGACGGTCAAAAGCATTGAAAGATTTCCCAATATACAACATTTGATGTGTGATTACAATCCTTCGGATTTTCGTGAGTGATTATTTAAATAAATGCAACCAAATATAACCAGTTGAAAATTCTAACCCTAGCAATACTCTCTCCCAGCTTACCCTCCTCTCTTCCGACATATATTCCTGTCAGACTTACCCCTCCCCGCCAGTTTATTCTACCTACATACATACGGAAATTCTACCTTACGAAAGGATAAGAATAAAATCAAAAATCGATCTTGTTTAAAACATTCTTGGAAACGTCTATTAGTACATATTTCAAAAACATGACATAAACATAGTGTTGGCAAATTTCCTGCGTTTTATACAAATATGAAACTGCTCTGAATAAGCAATTGCCATCAGCTCTTATTTTATTTCGTCTGTTGTCCATAATTTTCAACTATGCAGGTTTTGTCAACGCAACCTAACAATGTTTTAAACATTAACTGCTCATTAATGATTGAAGTGTATGGCTGCATTATCCTTTTATATTTATAAGCGGGAGTACTTACTAAACTCACCACCGTGGAAAGTGAGACAACGCCCCAAGTGAATGTCCGATTTGCACATCTTAAATTAAACATTTTATATTTGTTTAAATAAAAAATATAAACATTAAAAAAATATAAAAATTAAATAGTGTTGACTAATATACACAGCAAAAGCTTCAATTTAAAAAAAAATCGCTTAGATCGACCCAGTGGAACTCTCAAACGTACTGGAATAAAAATAAACCTTGTATTTTAAATATATAGATAATAGAATAATAGAGAACGATGTAATAGATGTGAATAACTTGCTAAAATGGTGGTGGATAATGGAATACAAGTAAAGAATATTGTAAAGATCGGTAAACCCAACAAAAATGGTTACCGAACCCTAGAAGTACTTCTCCAGAGGAAAGATGAAGTTCTATCTATTATTCGAAGTCGGGGTAAGCTAAAGGGTAAACAAATTTATATAAACCCAGATTTGACAAAATTATAGCGGGAAGCTGAATCTCAAGTCAGGGATGGGTATAGGCAACGCATCTCCAGTAGTGAAAATAATATACAAATTATGTATTATCAGGGTATACCAAGAGTAGTTCCAAAAAACTAGACTTCAAACAGGATCTGATACATATTTGATCTATTACCAGAACACCTACGGATTACGCACCAAGCTAAACTATCTTCAGGATAATGTACAAGCATGTCACCATGATGTATTTATCCTTGTTGAGACCTGGTTACACAGTGGCATTAATGATATGGAGCCTAAGTTTGATGATTATAATAATCTTTTCCACAAAGACCGTTCAATTGATACTAGCATATTTTCAAGGGGTGATGGTACATTCATTACTGTTTGAAAATATATCCCATTCGGCGTTTGAGTGTACCTCAGGATATTGAGCAGATTTTCGTGGTGATTGTATCTGGAAAAACAAGCATTATTTTGGGATCAATTTATATTCCACAATGCTTCAATATATTCTAGTTTTAGTGATACTATTGATAGACTAGTCCTGGAAAATCAAGATGCTATGTTTTAAGTATTTTTAATGAAAGTATATTAAGCCCTTGCATAAGATTTTATGCAAGGTCAAAGGTCATAAAAACGGATTTTTGTTAATATTTCGTTAACAGTTAGTTTTACGCTAAAAATGCTTGTTATCAAATTTGTAGCTCCATTAATTTCCCACATAAAAGTCGAATGATTTTTTTTATAGAAGTTGACGTCTTCGAGAAATAGCAACACATAGACATGAACTTTCATATTTTTGAAGAAATGCACTCCTTTCCACACTACCTTCGAGGTAGAGCACTCAGCGCGTTTTTTATGTACACTGCCATAGAGTAATTATATATAGAGGAATCATGGCTATTAGGGTAAATGAGTATAAGAGCACGCACCAGTATAAGAGTACGCACCATAGATTTTAACATACACCGCCACCTATTCAATGTTATAATTAGTTTCTTATATTATACAATCTACACTCTAACTTGGTCAAAAACAGTAATCTGTATTATCGGCATAATTTTCGACATAATGTCGCCACAAGTTTTCAACGCTTAGTGCTGTAATTTCCGGCCACTCGAATTTAGTGTATATCGAGGTAAGTATTAATGTTATAATTCACTGAAATTTTTTATACGATTCTATGAACTATCTTGAGTATTTATATTTTCAAAAATAATTGAAAACTGATTATCTGCGAAATTACTAGCATGAAACCTCCAAATGTATAAATGTGTATAAGAGTACGCAGTGAAGTTAGCTTAAGAGTACGCACTGCGTACTCTTATACATATAAATTCTTTACTGTGAATTGAAACATATTTATTTTTTTATAGTTTTGAACCTACTTTACAATAATGAGTCGATACAAAAGAAAATCCGAGAGGCAATTGGTATTCACCCAAGAAAAATTGGAGGATATTAGGCATAAGATTGCCACAGGCTCAAGCAAAAGAAGTGTCGCTAAAGAAATGGGAATACACGAAGCAACTTTGAGAAAACGTCTAAAATTGGGAAATATCCCCCAGTCATTAGGGCGGTTCAACACTGATATCCCACCAGAAATGGAAGGTGAATTGGCACAACAGGTACAAAATCTTGATGAAAGGTTTTATGGTATTACCAAAAAGGATTTGCAAATAGCTGCTTATAAGTTTGCCGAATGTAACAATATTAAACATCGATTTAATAAAAACAAAAAACTGGCAGGCGAATCTTGGGTCAAAGGATTTTGTCACCGACATAACATTTCACTACGACAGCCAGAGAAATGTTCTATGAGTAGAATAATGGGATTCAATAAAATTCAGGTAGATAGATTTTTCAAAAACCTCAAGAGTCTGTATGATAAACGACAATACTCACCCAATTCTATCTACAATATGGATGAGACGGGTTTATCTACGGTACCAAACAAATTACCAAAAGTATTGTCTAAAAAGGGCAAAAAGCTTGTGGGAAAAGTAGCCAGTGCTGACAGAGGGCAGTTGATAACAGCTGTGTGTTGTATGGGTGCCACTGGTACATACATTCCTCCAGCATTAATTTTCCCGAGAAAAAGAATGAAAGATGAGCTTTTTCTAAATGCGCCAGTTGGGACATTAAAAATGGTATCTGAGTCTGGGTTTATCAACACAGAACTATTTTGTCAGTGGCTGCTACATTTTAGAAACTACACCAAGCCAAGCGCGGAAAACCCAGTACTTTTAATACTTGACAATCACGGTTCCCACCGCGATCTACAAGCGGTTCAATTTTGTAGGGAAAATCACATTGATTTATTATCTTTACCGCCCCATGCAAGTCACAAAATGCAGCCTCTTGACGTGGGCTTTTTTAGCTCTTTGAAACAAGCATACGCTCGGGAGTGCGATAAATGGATGGTACATAATCCTGGAAAGATAATAACGCAAATGCAAGTTGCTGGGCTATTTAAGTCAGCTTACTCCAACGTGGCTAACATTCAGAAAGCCGAGAACTCATTTAGGATTGTTGGAATATATCCTTACAATCCGGACCAGTTCCAAGACACTGATTTTGCACCATCTTTGGTAACAGATGCACCAATATGTGATAGTGAAGAAAATCTTTCAGAAGCTGTGGGGCTATATGATCCTTCTAATTCAACTCTTTCTAATGCAGAGACTGGAGTACCCGAGACAGGACATGTCACGCCACCATTAGTAATTGAGGATATCAATAATATTGATATAATTTGTGAGGATGGTGTAGTAATACCAAGTACCTCGCAAGTAGCTGTCATGAATCAGTTGGTTACAGTTTCTGATATTTTACCTTTGCCGCAAATAGCGGAAAAACCTAATCGCTCACGAAAATCACAAAAATCTGAAATTCTATCTAGTACTCCATTTAAAAATGAACTAGAAGCACTTGCTGAGATTAAAAAAGGGAAAGAAGAGAAGAAAATAGAGAAAGCTAAAAGAAAATTATGTGATACAAAACCTGCACCATCGAAGAAACAGAAAAAAAAGGAGAAAGAAGATCAAGAAGTGGTTTGCCCAGGTTGTGGAGAGTTATATTCAAAGTCTGATGCCGAAGACTGGATAATGTGTGGGTTGTGTGAGCAGTGGTGGCACGAATCGTGCACTACGTATGTAATTGGAAAGTTTGTTTGTTTTAATTGTGAAAAGTAAATTGTAATTTTTTTCGTCATTTTTCAGTACCTAATAAATAACTTTTGAGAAAACACATTTTCTCTAATTTTTCTGTTTTGGTTTTTATATAAATTTTATTACCTACTTATTGCAGTTATTAACTCTTTAACAATTAGGTATATCAAGCAACATAAAATAAAATTTTCATAAAATTATATGTGCGTACTCTTAAGCATTTCCATGCGTACTCTTATACCTACTTGTGTCTAAGAGCACGCGTTTGCAAATTATTGGAAAAACGAAACTTTCTGAAATTAATGCATTATTACATTGTTATATCCCCTAAAAATATAGTCCATAATAATCACTTTTTAAAACGGCTTAAAAAAACTCACACCTGTGCAAAAATAATGGAGTTATTCTATTTTATGCACTAAGTGCGTACTCTTATACACTTTTACCCTACTAGCTTAAAGCACGTACAGCTAAAGAAATAAGTAATGCGTCGCCTCCTATGTGCCCCTTTTCAGTATGCAACGCATCTTACACATTTAAATAAAAGAAGCATAACTTTCTATTATTAAAAATCATTAATTTTTAATACATAGATAATAATTACTTGAATGTGTAAGGTGTGTAGCTTACTGAATAGGCGCATATAGGAGGCGACGCATTACTTATTTCTTTGGGTGTACGTAGCTGAGTGCAAATTTTGTTTAGAAAGTGGTGCTATCTATTGAAAAATGAGTTACTTGTTTGTCATCTCTATACGTTTAGCTTCTTTGCAAACCATTAAATTGTGTCCACACACTTGGATGTTTTATCAGTACAAGTATTTTTTGTTTGAGGCTTTCAAGATAAAGAATAAATAAATTGATAATTCCTTGCGAATATATTTCTTCTTTTATTTAAACAGCGCAGACTTCTTGAGAAGTTTACCCACTCATTATCAAAACTAATAAATAATTACACCTCAATCTAAATACGCTGTCGTATTATTTCTAATTAAGTTATATCAAATTACGTCATAAGTTATTGATTACGAGGTATAAACCATTATTTCCTACTTCGTGGCGAAACTGTAACAAAATGGTGCAAACTAGAAAAGGATAAAAAGGCAGGAATCAAAGAAAATCACATCAATTGTTAAAAAATTGATGACAAACAAAAACTTTTACTGTAACTGTTATCGTCTGGCGACTTTTTGAGTTACTGAAAAATTTACATAACGAAAGATTTCACAAATTGAAAAGTTCTTAAGCGTTTACATTTTTATATATACAGAGACAGAGTGCGTCTAAAGTCTAAACCCGTGAGGGCCTTAATTTCTAAACTGTTTCATTTTTTCTTCCAAATTTTAAGGTCATTTATTAGGGAATAAATACTACTTTCCGACACATCTCTAATCATTTTTTTGCTCTAAAATAAAGAAAATTTAAGAAAAAGTTTTGAAAGAAAGAGACCGAGTAATATCTCATTTTAAAGCTCTTCTATTCTGAATATGATCGTAAGGTTTTAAATTTACCAAATAAAAAACGAATGTACTACGTGCGAGAGAATGGAAAAAAATTATGACGAAATTGTATGTAATTTGAAATAATGATAAATTCAACATTTTTATTAAAACAAAAGGGTAATTATCAATAATTATTATTAAAGAAAAGCTGAGAATGTTCGTATTTTACCTCTCCATGCACAGAGTTCATACATGTCTAAAAGCAAGCTTAATTTTAGAAAGGTAGATCATCTCATACATTTCCACTATAGCATGGGCCAGAAACCCTACATAATACTTTTATAAAATTTGTGCCAACGCGAATGTCAATCCGCCCTTTTGGATCCAAAAATATACATTGCCATTACCTAACTTTACTGTTTTATAAACTAAAATATGGTTCGAAGCTTTTTTAGACATTTATGGACCTTGTCTATGCAGTTGTGTTAATGTCATCTTCATTCCATTACTGTAAAATTACTCTAAAACAACGCACATGCTTTTTATACTTTATGTCAGTATTTTGAAGTGTTTGTCCAATATATATATCGAACTACAAAAAGAGCAAGGCAAACGGCAAATGCTCGATTTTATGATATAGTGTATTCTGTCTTTAGCATTATATAAAAATGAAAATCTCTCTCTCCCTCCCTGCTCCTCCCCCTCCCTCTTTTGAAATTTTGAATCTATAGAACGTTCTTAGCGTTTACAATCTAGAAGCGATGCTTCTAGTGAGTGAAAATAATTGTCGAAATGGTACGTGTGTATAGTCTTATTATGTTATTA
This sequence comes from Agrypnus murinus, assembly GCA_929113105.1. NCBI lineage: Eukaryota > Metazoa > Arthropoda > Insecta > Coleoptera > Elateridae > Agrypnus > Agrypnus murinus. Next base: position 16,931,729 of record OV816024.1, on the reverse strand, counting down.
ATAAACTCAAATATCTAAGAATTCATTTTTGTTTGCCTGAACTTCTAAACCACTTTATGTCAGTGGAAACCATTTTTAAACACCTGGTTCATTGAAAAGCTACATGCTTTTGAATTTCAACTATATAAGGTGCCAAGGTGGCGTTCCCAGTTAATATAAATTTATTAATTTGTTTGACAAAACTGAATCCCGAATAAAAAAATTTGTAAACGGTCTGTTGTAGCTGTTGTTTGAGACACAACGAGAAAAGCGAGGATTGTTCCAATGGAACGAGTGCTACAACACGTCTTATAAAACAAGTTTAATATACTGTTTTTTTTACATCGCTATCGCTATCCCTAATATGCTTCTTGTTACAACCAGATTAGTTGTCTTTTATAAATGACAATTCCCAATATTTTTAAAATCTAAAATAATTCACATTTTGATTGAAAAATAAAGTTACAACGATAATGTGATATTGTATAACGTATTCGATAAGCGTGACATTTCCGTTTTTGTCTCCTTACCTGAACTGTGATAAAAAGAGGCCTTTTAATTAATTATATATTTTAGCTTAATATTAAGTAGGTATATTCATAGATTTGTAGCTACAATTGTTGACTAAAATTTAAACATTTAAATAAAATCCTTCCGATGTCCTTGTATAATTTGATAAAATATCGTCTTACTGAGACCCGGCAGTCATTATCAGTAATTATTCCACAAGTTTCTAAAGAAACAGGTATTTCACCTGATGGAATAAAATCTCCAAGAAAAAGAGCGAAGAATAAAAATACTTCAAATCGCATCTTTCCAAATCCTTCATAAAAAATTAGGGTTTCCATTTAAAAAAAATTTCATTATCGCCATAACTCGGAAACAAAAGACGATCTACAAATAACAATTACACTAAAATATGTCTCCTTTAAGATAAAAATCGACGTGTTCGAGGATTTTTCCCAAAAATACTTAATAATAGTATATTATTTTATGCGGAGGAGAAGTATGACTTTTCATGGCACGCCGAACATAGTGAGGCGGGTAATAGAAGGCAAGCCATGAAAAGTCACTTCTCCTCCAAATTAAATATGCTATTTTTTCTTCAAACGCTTTAAAATATGTATTATAAAGCTGCCATGTTTTTGTGTTTTTGATACTCAGCTCTGGGTTTGATTTATGCATACAATACTAGAAATGTAGTAGGCGATTAATAAATGCGAGTAGTTTCGATTGTTATACAAAAAAACGTTTTGACAGATATAAATTCAACACTTTTCCCTCCATGGAGGGAAAAGGAAAAGTAAAACTGTCACCGGCGGAGAAGTTGCATTTTTCCGCAGCCACCTCAGTCAAAATATGACTTAATTATTTTGCGTTTGAAGAAAAAAGATTTATTTCGATAGTTCCAGACGTTATATGCGCTCTATACGAAGAGCAAGTTTTGAAATTTCGTTTTACTACAGCTGTCAGAAGTGACTACTTGCAATATAACTTGCTCGAACAATAGGGATTATAAAGGTTTATGCAGTTACAACTACAATATTTAGAAAGTATTTTTAAAAGTTACTTGCAAGAGGTTTGACAACCCCGTTGTTCATAAGAACACACACTGTAGTCTCAAAGTGAGACGACCAATAGGTTTCAAGCGTATCATATTGATAACAATACTATACTTCAACATTGCAACCTACAATGAATGGGAAATTCTTCAGCAGAAAATGAGTAAGGTGCCTATTAGAATATTTGCAGAAAAACAATATAGACAAAACAAGTATAGTACAAAATTAAACAAAATAAAAAAAACAGAAAGAATACAAAAATTCTCCAAATAAAAACCAGAAGTAGAAGAACACAGTAACTCATCATTTGGCTATGCTACAGGCGAGTTCTTCATAATAAACAAGTTTCTCATAAAAATAACAAATATTTGAAAAAGATTAATAAAGATTGAATTCAAAAACTGCTTATTTGGTTCGATTCGATATGTGAAAATGATGTTCAAAAAAATCAATTTCATCGTTGCAGTACATTGGTTTGAAGCGTCTCGTATAGTGTTGTAAATGAAAGAACGATCTGAAAATGCGAATGAGAACGTTCGCAAACGTTCGCGCATAATAAAACCGTATCAAAAGAACGTTCTCTTGGGAGCACGTTAAAAGTATATTTTCCAGTCCTGCTCACCTTGAGGGTTTATTCTCGGTCTTTCTCGTTTGTGCTCCGAGAATATTCTTCAAAAATAAAAACTTCTAAATAAATTATTTATTACAAACACATTATTGCATATTACAATAGGATCATACAGTATCATGATAGTACGTGAAGTCTTTATTAGCGCATTTTTTTAAAGCACGAGCGACGAAGGAGCGAGTTATTCATTTACGTGAATTCGTCGAAGATGACTTCGCGCATCGGGTTATGCACACACTTTTTGAACGAACTTTAAAAAGATATAATAAACCAAAATCAAAACAAAACCAAGTAGGCATATAATGCTCTTGTTTCCAATAGATGGCGCTCGCGAATTTGTCAGTGTAGAGACTCTTCAACGAGAGTCTGGTCAATGCGTTGCTACATTTGAATTGATGCCGCCATTTTATATCACATTGTTTTTTTACTTCCATACTTCTCCATGAATATCACATTTTACTGCTAAATAATGTTTTATATACACAACCCACTATTTCGTGTTTTTTAATGAGTCAAATACCTTCACATTCGTGCTAATATTTGGGCGTGTATCCATTTCTGCACTTTTCAAATTTGGCGCCACGGGATGTGATTTAAAATGGTTGCCTTGGCCAGACTCTCATTGAAGGGTCTCTATGTCACTGGAATTATTAGCGATTACTAATTTTAGTAATTAATTACTTAATTAACTAAATTTTAGGTATAATTATTTATATAATTAAAGAATTTCTCTAACAAACATTTTTTGACCAAACTAGTGTCATTTTAACGAAAATTGTATGCTGATTCTGAATTTGTAACTCATTTTTAGGGCAAACGCCCAAAGCCCTCAAATTTGGGGATCTAAAGTAAAAAATGCTTAATCTCCATGGCAATGAATAATAATTATATTAAGTTTCTATGATTGACAAATTGTGTAATTTACAATTACACAATTTAGTTAGGTTAGGTTAGGTTAGATTTAGATAAGGTTAAGTTATATTACGTTAGGTTGAAAAAAATTCGAATTTGCTTTTCCATAAACATGCATACGTTAAGTAGTGGCGTTTTTGTGGAGGTTAGGAAACCAATTTTGGAGGCTTAGGGGCGATTGCTCCAAAAGTGATTTACATATTCGAAATCAGCATAAAATTTCCATTAAAATGACAACAATTTGGTAAAAAAACGTTTGGTGGGGGAATTCTTTAATTGTTCCAAATTTTATTATCATAAGTAATACAACAAGTTGGTATGAAATTGCCGAAAATTTTCGATTTCAGATACGAGTATTTGTTTCGACGACAATTTTTCACGAGTGAGCGCAGCGAACGAGTGAAAATTGTCTAAGAAACAAATACGAGTTGAATGAGGAGAAAATTTTCTTAAATTTCATACCAATGAGTTTGTATTCGGCTTGACAATTCAACGAACTAAAAGTTAAAATGATGTCTTCCTCTTCCGGTACAACCAGTTATGTGTATAATAATTGTACTTTTAATAGTTATAATTGTCATTGTGATGTCAACAATGAATTAGATAAATAAAAATGTTTGTGGTGGAAATTTATTTCGGAAATTTTTACATGTGAAAATTGCCGCTAAATACAAACGTGATTGGTCCATTTTTTGAAAATGACTGAATTTGATTAGTCGAAAAAATGTGAGTTGAATTGTCAAGACAAATTATTTTGGAAGAGCCTAAAAGGACCAGTGCTTTTTGCATCTTTTTGAAGCACGTGTGTGCGAACATTACGCTTGCGTTATTTACTTTCGCAAAATGTCATTTTGAAAGTGGTTGAGTTTGAAAGATTATTTCTCTGACCCTTTTCGTTGCATGGTGGTAGTTTGCTTTGCCAGTTTTTAATTGACACGGAAACATCGGTGTAATTAAAGCAGTAGAGAAAGCGTGCGTAGTTGTAAAATATAAGTTGTAACACGGCGCCTTATAAAGCGTGAGGCCGTCAAAAGCGCGGGGCCGGGTTTCCGGGAACGCGCTGAACCCGCCTCGCGCCGGCCCTGGTTCTGACTGGTGTTTAGATAAATGTCTTAGTTTCCATTTTAAAAATGCCTGTAGAATATCTTTAGCGCTAATTTTTCATTTCGGCTTATTGCGCGACGGGCGCAATCACTTGCAGTATCACTATATGGAGAGATTAAAAGGAATTTTATGTTCTTGCTTCCATGCCTAATGAACAAGTATTCGTGCATCACCACATTGGCCGTCAAGTAAAACATTCAATACGAGTTGTCCATTCTACTAGGCAGAATTCAACTTACGTATGGGAATTCTAACTGATTACTAGTCCAATGAATTATTTCTTTTGTAAAGCATTGTGTAGGATGTTCTAGGAAAGCGAAAGTCGCAGTAAAACGTGCCCAAAAGAAAATCGGCCGAGTCTGGAAACCTAAAGCAATAACTTCGTGTGAACCTTAGAATATAAAACTGTAGGAAGGAGCGTAAACTACCTGGCACAATGAGCTTTAAAAGCGATGGATATGACGTCACACTGGCCGCCATTAGACACCACCTAAATTTGCTTTTTTTTTCTCAAACTCCGAAAAATACGAAGAAGGAAACTACATTTCATAAGTAAATATTCGTTTGTTTAAAATATTAAATATAAAATGTATATTCTAAGATTAATTTCAAAATACTAAGTTTTAAAATTCAGGTTATGTAGTTTATGTGCGCATTTCGAGACAGTGAGAACCGCCAATAGAAATATTTAATTACAAAACCGGAAACACCTACTCCGCCATATTGAGACCCCTTCCCGGTCGTATATGGTAGATGATTATGTTCCTTCCTACCGTTTTATATTCTAAGGTGTGAACCAGAAGATGGATGGCTGGTTGATGGATGACGATTGTTCAATGATACCAAATAAAGCTACATTTAAGTAGTTTTCGATGTGTTTACATTCTTTTCCAGACAATTACAGAACCTGCCGGAACATTTTAAAACCTGTATTAAAACTCTCGATGAACTTATAAAAATCTTCCTTATTGCGCCCTTATCTTGCGGCCTTTTATTGTGTGTTAAATGATAGAAACGCACTTTTAGTACTACACAGCTGATAGCACTACGTAGCTTTTAGAGTTCCAACACGATGGAGCACATGTAGTCCCAGTTAGGCAATGTTTGGATGATCATTATCCATATCAATGGATTGGAAGAAGAGTTCCTATTAAGTAGCCACTTAGGTTCCCAGACTTATGGCCTTTTTTCTGTGCGGTCACCTAAAATCTGTTGTTCTTAAAACCTAACCTGTCTCAGTTACAAGAAATAATAGCACAAAAATGCCGGACTATTTCCATATAAACATTTGAAAATGTTCATCAGGAGTTCAAGACAAGCTCTCTTGTCTGGAAAGTAGTGGAAACCATCTTGAACATTTAATTGGAACAGGTAAATTGAAACATACACTTTTTTCTCTTTTTTTAAATAAATAAACGATTTAGTCAAATGTAGCTTTATTTGGTACCATCAAAAGTCATGTTTTAAGAGCTTTGAAATGAGGCATCATAATTAAGTAGGGAGTTACCATTTAAAAGTTTTTAGTTGGGGTGACCGTTGGTGAGATGGTAGGTGGAGGCGCGTCAGTTAATACATCGTTTTAGTTCCCCCTTCAACCTTTCTGTTATAGAAACAGTTTCGGGGGATTTTGATATCTTCCTGTGGCAATTTTTATTTGTGTGCACAGCGTTGAATTTAATTTTAAAAACATAAAAACCATTGGGCTTTATAAGAAAGGCTTTATTACGTCAACAAACAAATGAAGAATCTAGGTCACCGCGTAATCACCACCTGGTTAATACATAAAATAAGATCAGATTGTAAATAACACTTTAATCTTATAGCTAAGCTATTAACCTTTGGCAACAGATGTTTATTTTCATTACTGATTTTACTAGTCGTCTCATTTACAACTAAAAAAGGGCCCTACCTGCTATTCTTATCAATTAATTTACTTGCATTGTCACCCTCGTGATTTATTTGACCCAGATTTTTCATTTGTTTGTTGGACCGATTGCCTTAAACGTGCTCGACAAAACTTCGGTAGACGCTTCGTAGCTTGTTTGCGGTCTAATGGGCGACATTTTGAAATTTTTTTATAAAGACGGTTAATTTTTTTTATTAAGATGGTTAAAATTAGGTAAATTATTAATATTAAATTAAATGTTGATTTGTTAAATAAGAGCAATTTTTACCATCAATCCATTTTACTTAAAACAGAAAACTCCTTCGAATAAGCTCTTAATACTTAAAATAATTAGTTTGATGAACTCAATGTTCATCAAACGTTTGAAACTTTTTTGCAACTATACAGTTTATAACAAAATGCTAATTATGGTGATATGTCATGGTATTTGTAAAGACTTGACCTTGACCAATATTCGTGTTTTTAAATCGACTTCTCTGAATCTCTTTTCAACTCTGCACATATCACTTTACAATGTTTTAACTATCCCAATGCTTATTATTTGTTAACAAATTGATGCAAAACATAACAGAACCGTATTAGCAAAAAATATACCAAAGAATTTTTTATAAATTAAAATTTTTTTTTTAAGTTAAGTCTACCTCGGACGTTCTTTAACCCTCTGCGTTATTGTTCGTTATTTTTGAGACATCCTGTATGGTAGACAACACCGCTTAATACGGTATATGACTCTACAGATGTCGTAACGTTCATTTTTCGATATTCATGTTATTTTCGGCTATGTATATAAGCCTGGATGATGATGTGTGTATAATTCACAGGAGATTACCTCTAGCTGATGAGATTCAATAGATCGACAGCTGTCCTAGGGTGTCTCCTGTGAATTATACACATCGCATTTTTAAATGTGGGTTTTAATTTTACTACACTGACTTACAAGTACTTCATTCATAGATATGAATGATAAATTCATATTAATTCCCCCCCCCCCCCCCAATTAAGTATGATAAATTTAACGTGATTGTTGTCTTGTCATGAAATTATAACCTATCTTTTATAATTTTGGTTAAATAAAATATTCAGCCACCCACGAAGCTCATTTAGAATATACGACACCCTTTAGAAATCATAAAAACGTACGTAGATGATCTAGAAAAAAATTTCTCTTTTTAAAATTAATTATAGTAGGTTAAGTAAATCCCAGAGGGAAATTTTAGAATTTTCTAAAACTCAATTTAATAAAGCAAACTGGCTACTCTTGCTTTCTTTATTCTATTTTTACAGTTTTTCCTATGTCAAGGGAACATTTTGAATGGTATCAAATAAGATGCATTGATTAGATTATATGGAGTGGAATATTTCCCAAGGGCCTCTCTTATATAAAAGTAGACTATCGATTCATAAACAACCCTATTGTTGGAGGTTATTTGAAAATATTTAAATATCTAAATAATCAACATTTTTATTGAAGGAACCAACAATGAATTTCATTGTGTGAACTGTTTTAATAGAAACTGAGATATTTTTAAGTCACACCGACCTCTTCAATATTTTGGATGGAATGAAGTTACTTATGCAACAGATCTCGATTTTAGTAGTTGTAACTATTGTTCCTTCTAACTATTTATAATCTTTCTAACGGTAGAATGTCAAACTAGAGTTTCTATTAACAATAGAATAGTAATACGCCATGTTGGCAAATAAACAGAATAAATAAACTACCTTCTATTAATTAATTAATTCCTGCAGCTTAACTGTTAACGTTCAACGAAATTAGGGTTTAATTGGAGGAATTCCCTAGCTAGAGAATACTACATGAGTGTGTATCTTACTTTCCAATCTTCAACTACAAAACAAACGAAACTTGCCTAAAGGTTTAGGAAGTTCTGTGACAATAGATGTTGCGGGGGTGACGAAGCGAACCTGTGGGAAAACATTATTCCACAACTTCCTACAAAGCTAATTTTGGCTATTACATTGTGGTAAGGAAAGAAACTGTGTACTAAGATTCAAAGAAAAACTTAGGGTTGTTTTGTTAGAAAAATTATTTATAGATTATCATTAAATGTTTTCTATTACATAATTTAGTTTTTCTGACAATTCAAAAAAGGGAAAGAAATCCTGAGAAATTATTTGATTATACCTTTTGTAGTTTTAGTTTTCAGCATTTAGTTGAAGTTGGCGTTTTTGCTATAGAAGTTAGTAGATAGTTAAAGACGGTTTGATTACAAAGTTTCTTGTTCTAGCATTCTTTTATAACCAACCGAAACGTAGATTGCAAGAATATTATTTTTCGATAAATGTTCTAATTTGCATCAAAGTTAAACAAAACTTTAAAAGTATTGTTATGTTAGAATTAACGCAACTAAGGGCTACAAATAAAACAAAATTGCAAAATAAAGATTACCTATATTAAATAAAAATAATACACTTATAATAATGTGCAAAGACTTACATTTGTACTGGAGCTACTGAAAATTCCTTCTGTTTGAAAGATATAGAAAAATAGTTGAAAGAGCCTATTGCCTTTAAAAATATTTTCAGTACAATGCTCCAAACGCGCAACCGCATACCAGAGCAGTTACCGCACAACTGTTTTCGTTAGGTTTATTTATAGACCTTGTATCAACATTCCATTTTTCTTTAAAGTCTATCTCATTTAGCTTATTTCACGCTTAGCCTATTCAAAATCTTCTAAATGTCCATTACTTACAGTATAATTGTGTGATGGAGTTTATACAGGAAAATTATATATTTTTTTATATAATTTATTGTATTTATCTACTCTGAATAAATGTGCTTCAAATGCATTGTTTAGAAGTCATTGTAATCAATAAAACGCTTGTAACTTTATTGTCACAATTTTTTAAGCATATCTAAAACTTATCGAGTAGACCATTTATGGACAGTTTCTTGTAACGAAAATAGTCAAAAAAATTTTTACTTACTGAAAATAATAATAGAAGCTGTAGAAAGTAAGTTTCTATTTATTTAGTGGTACAGGCCATTACTATCGTTTCCTAAATTAGGTATTTAAAATTATTTATATGTCTTCTGTCTAGCACTAGGATTAGAACCAGGTTAATTTGGCTAGAGGGAAAAGCTCGGGAGAAGAACTTGTAATCGTATAATATTAAAAACGGGAATGTCCGAAAGACTCCTCTAGTATTTAAGCGGATGAGTTATTAAAGAAATACCTCACCTTTACAAGTTATTCAAAGTTTAATCCTCAATCTGCACATAAACGTGTACCAACAAGGAGAATCTACTTAATTGCCAATAATCCTCACGACGATACATGTATTATATTCAAAACAATTATTAATCATCAAGATGGATGAAACTGGACTAAACTACCACCAAAAGCTTCTTTTTCACAATAAAAAAAATAAGTATCGCTTTGATGCAGTTTCAGTACAAGAAACTAGGCTAATCATGTGAGTTTTAACAAAGCGTATTGAGAGTCTTAGGTGCGATTCGAAGCGTGAAATTTATTGGCCTTCAGGGCTATTAGTAGAGAATATGATTAAAAGGCTACCTTGTATAAACATGTGAAATCTAAGACAATATCACGTTTAAAAGCTTAGATGCCGTTGTAAATAGATTTATAAATTTGCCAAAAAACTTTTAATAATAAAATGATGATATAATAACCTTTTATAAATTAGAATTAGATAAATATTGATTTATCATGATACGAAAAAAATAATGTTAGGTATATATAAAAAAATATTAATATTAAATGCGTAGGTTGTATGCACCCAAATAAGCAAAATATTGCACGGAATATCTATCGGAGAAATTCAACAATGGATTATAAAGCAACTCTTCTTAAATCATTTAAAATAAGGCGTGATAATTCTAAAGCTGCTAATATTAGAATTTGGTGAAACTGCTTGGTAAGTGCCACTATATTTGTGAAATCTTTGGACAACGACTTAGGTTAATAAATAACTGATGTTTTTTGACAATGCGTGAATAAAGATAAAAGTGGACTGTATTATGCGAGTTCTTGCAGCTTACCTTAAATTCCTCTTGAAGGATTTCCTGCTTATCAACCAGTGGCATGCACAGATAGATTATCTTCAGGTATATAATCTTTACCTTGTGGTAAGTGAATGTGGAAATAAAAGTTTGTACGCGACACGCTTTGTAATTAATCGTTACTGGGCTCGCTGGATTATGGAGGCTCGCTCCTTCGTCACTCGCCCCACAAACTTTCCAGCTCTCCCGTAAAGATTAATTTACAAAGCTTGGCACGTAAATAACTATTGTGTGCAACTGTCAAAAAAACGTCACCTTTTTGCTTGATTTTGAGTCGTGAAATAGCACATTTGTTTATAGTAAAACAAAGCCTTGACAACGTAAAAAAAAGACTTTTTTTACCGGCCGACAAAGACTTTTTTTTACGGGTCATGATCTTGAATGAAATTAGCTTTTATTAGATAATTCGAACGTTATTTATTAATATGTGATTACAAACATTGTTAATTATACATATAATAATACTGAACAATAGTATATTAAGTATCAAGAACAGTAAGGACAGTTTACCGATCGACGACAATGTTTGGCGACTGAGCGAAGCGAAGTCGTCAATATTGGAGGAGATCGGTAAACTCCTTACTGTTTGAGATGCTTATACTATTTTTTGTACGATCATTATGAACACAAAGGTATTAACTAAGGAAATATCCCCGAAAAAAATAGATTTAAGATAATTTATTTTTGCCCTGTATATCCACCAAACATTAAGTAGGTTTTGTCGTTACCATGGCTACGTTTGTAATTACTATTATTTTTGAATGTCACGATATTTGTCAAACTCGTGAGAATGAGTGAATCTGAAAACGAATATAATTGGGATATTGAAGAGGCCTGAGCAAATTTAAATAAACAACATACATTTTTTAAATAGTCCAATTATTTAGAAAATAAATGATTTCTCGCGAAAGAAACATCTAAAGATCATGCATTTATTTTATAAATTACATATAATTTACTTACCGTTATGTTTTTGACAGAACTGAACGGTAAGTAATTACTTACCGACGCGTTTTTGCTTAGCAACCAGTAAATATAACCTACTGTTCTAAAACCAAGTATGGTAAACAATCCGAAATAGCATGGTCGTACAAAAAAGATTCTTAATTATTAAAATAAAAATTGAATGTGCTACCGCTAGCATTATTTACATTGATACCAGAGGAAGATGCAGTAGCATTAGTAGAGGCGCAATTTGTTTCATTTAAAATTTTAAATGATGTTGGCAAGCTAGTTGGAGCAAGAGAAGTACTGTCTTTTTTTTCTTTATGAAAATTTAATATTTTATTACATGTTTTAGTTTTTTGCTCAATTGAATTTTCAATATAGTTTTCAGCAACTGTGCTACTCTTCCAATTACCATGACGTTTAATTTCTGTAATATCTGCTCCAGAATCTGCTAAAAGAGTAGCAGATGATCTTCTGAAACAGTGGTCGGTATACATTTTCACATCTGACAGCTTCAGAAATTTAGCAATAATACTTGGAATTTCTCCAATTTTATGTATACCGACAACCTGATTAGCACATTTTCCTCTGGTATACCTAAAAAAAAAACGTTGACTTTCAGTAGAGTTGAATATAATCCTGATGAGTTATTGTGAATGTTCGTTCTTGATGTGTCTTGGAGTCAGGTATGTGTACGACAAGTACACATCCTCGATCTTCTATATTATTAACAGTCAGCTTTGTCAATTCTTCTCATAGCTTCGGAGATTCCAAAAATCAAAACTACCTAAAATAAAAAAAAAATTACACACGTTCAGCGGCATTTTGCTTTAATTACCTTCATTAGCAAATGATTGTCATCATCGGCTTCCTCCAAAAACTGCTTAATCTGCTTGCCTGACAATGTACGTGACTTTTTTGGTCGGTAACCTACTGATTTTTTCTTCAAAAAGGGCAGTAGTTTAGGGAATTTACTTATGTCGATATTGTCGTTTATGTTTATCGTAGATTTCAACATGGATTATGCAGACCATGTCGTTGATGGTTTACAATTCTTGTATTTATCGTCGAAATATGCCAAAAGCACACTTTCAGAAATGTTTCTAACCTTTTTCTCGCCACACCAGTCCTTGAATAGTTGATACATAGCTTCGTAAATTTTTTTCGATTTTTCAGGTAATAAATCCGAAACTACCTCCTTTGCGGCGATTTGTAACACCAGTGGAGTATTAGGAAAGCAATCGTCTTCACTTTCACTGCTCATTTTCCTTAAAAAGCACAAAAAAACAGCACCACTTTCAATTAAATAGGAATGACAATAATAAACAGCAACTACACACGCCCTAGTTACCATACCAAAGCACACTGCTAAATTTAATTTTATGTAAAGATTCGATCGAAACTTTAATTTTGGTAATTTTTGACAATTGCACACAAAATCTTGTATGCCACATGGCCGTGAACTATCTTTTTTTTATTCGAATGATTATTTGGCTCGGCTGCGCCTCGCCAAATAATATTCATTCTCATAAAAAAAGTCCTAGTTCACGGCCTTGTAACATAAATAACTATTTTTTGCTTCTTCTGAGTTGTAGTTATTTATTATGTCGTTTCCATACAATTTAAAGTATTGTACAAGAACCAATCGCGTTAAAATCATGAAATGAAATGAATATTTAAAATGCTTTGGACGGTCATTTATGAACTTATGGATATTATATATAAAAAAAAAACTTTGAGAGGAAACAACTGATTTAATAAAATTCTTACAGTCAAATTGTTAATTTAAGTACCTCGAAAAACAGAAAGCGATTGTTACTGAAACAATAAAACTCATATCTAGATCTTATAATTAATGTAAAATAATTGTATGCTCACTTAAAAATGTAGATATTAATTAAAGTTTTCTTACTTAGGGTATTATAAAACTTTTTACTTCCTAGATAAAATTTACTTTGAGAGTAAATTAATTTATTCTGTCAATTTGCACATGAAATTGACAGAACAAATGAATTTACTCTCAAAGTAAATTTTATCTAGGAAGTAAAAAGTTTTATAATACCGGCCCTTAGAAGATCTTTGTGTTCTTTTTTATTAAACTATTTACTATTTAACAATACTAATTAATTAATACAAAATAAAAGAATTAATTTTATTTACATAAATATAAAGTTTACCTTTAGCGGTTTAGATTACTTAGAAATGACTATCTGACCATAATAAACGAATCCAAGACTCCTACATCGTTGTTAATTAAAGATTTTGAAAACTATGTGTAAAAGTTACTATAGATATATCGATTATTTAAAAAAAAATTGTTTAAAGGATACAAATTGTTTCTATATTTTGCGGTAGGAAATTTAGTAATTACTTACCTATAAATTCAAGAGTTTTCAAACAAGTTTCAAATCAACAACATAATTTTAATGAACCTTTGCCGTATTTAGCCAATCGCGAATCATTGAATATTTGTTTCAAACTATTCACATTCAAAAGTTTGTGAATTTAAAGATAATTCCCTTCAATGTAAATGTTAAAAATGGTTTGAAAGCTTTTCATTTAACATGTCCAGCAATATAATAATTAACTCTAATAAAATCTTATGGTAATAAAATATTGTATGCTCTTAGTATTGGCTCATTTATTACTCGTTTTCGTATTTTAATTTTCATTAGCACCAGATTCACAAAGACGATTTAATAAAGCCCTCTTATTCGTGTTTAGTTTATTGGTTCTCAGATATTCCATTAGATTTGTGATTAAGCTAGTAAACTTCCGAGAATTTTCAATTATATTCGAGGAATTCGAAATCTAGTTAAGAGTGGATTACATAGTATTAAAATATCCTATTAATTGATAAACTGAAAGCAGCAGACTTAATTTAGAAATTTCATTAATAAGAGCAATTAATGTTATTATATTAAACGCTATTTTTAGAACTATTCAGAGACTTATTCATTTGTTTAAACACAAAACTATTCGAAAACCAACATTTATATAAATTAGTTAGCCCCCTTTGATAAATAATCGAGATTGATTTTAAATTAAAATATGAAATGTCGAAAGTATACTTATTAACTTTAATAAGGTTACATCTTCTTTAATCCCAGATTACGTTTGGAAACTTTGAATAACTAGAGCAAACCACAAATTCTCATAACACCATCAGCTTTCGATCGAAATAGCTGATGGCTTTAATGAAGTTTCACAAACTACAGTTTCACCAACATATACGTAAATTTAAAACAATAATAATATTGGTACGCTGTAATAGACAATATCACGTGTTTCCATTTAAATTTTAATTTTAAACGATTTGACCACCAAATTTGTATGTGATAAAGCTAATTGCTCAACAACTTACTCAAGATTAGTTTTGTGTGATGAAGCGTTCTTAAATATTATGTTCTTTGCAAAGATACTGTAGACGTCGTCCTTTATTTTAAATATTCGTCGGTTTTAGAATCCAAAATAAAACAAAAAATCAGCAGAGGTCTTTTTGGAATGAACAAATTCTACATAGCTTGAAATCATGGAGGAACCAGACTTGCGACAATGAATCTAATCCTAGTGGATATTAAATATTCAGATAAAAATATTCGACGAACAAAAAGTTCGTCTCTGAATTCGTGAAGTCTGTCTGTCTGTCTGTCGGTCTGTCTGTCGCCTTTTTCCATGTTGACTTTTTTGAACTTTTCTTTTTGGAATCTTATAATACATCAAATTCTAAGAAACTTTTGGTTGAAACATTTTTTTGTATCCCTTCGGGAAAGTGATCACAATGACCACCGAAAATTTCGGTATATTTTTGAAAAATGAAAAATTTTGTATTTTTAAAATTTACGAAAAAATAAACATATTTTAGCAACAAAAAAATTCGAAAAATTTTAGGACTTAGAATTTTAGTTTTTATGACAACTAATGTGTTACGTCAACATTAGTTTTCAAAAATAAATTAGTTTATTAAGTATACAGTTGTTTTTGTTCGTCATGGCAATATTAGCTCTGCGCATTCTCAACTGGTTTTTTATTGATTTATTGCTTAACTACTTGTTTCATGATAAGATTTATTATTACAATCGTACATAAAAACGGGGTTCTATTATTTCTGCAATACTAAATAATTGCAATTTTAAATAATTTGTGATATACGAGTATAAACATGCGCGTCCTCTAACCTTTTAAATTAAAAAAGAATTATTCAAGTGTTAAAACAAATGTATATAACTTCACTCTATAAGCAGGTGCGTATCAGTTTATGATATACGTAAATTTTATTGAATATTTAAATTTTGTTTAAAACTAGAAGATTAAATTATCAATGAAACTGCAACTTACTTCACAATTCAAGGTAATTTTACTTTTAAAAATAAATCTCTAGTGGCTATCAGGTAAGACGTTAATTTTTTATCGCTAAATTCTATTAAACAATTAAATAATCACTTTACTATTGTTATATGTTGTGCCTAGTGAGGCATTTGTGTTGTTTATCGCTTTTTGCTTGTACAGAAGTGTATAAAGGTATTACCTTTTACGAATTTGATTAATTTAATTACCACTTCTTGCAATTTTTACTTGATACTTTATTAATTGACAAGTATTGTAGATAAGTAATGGCTCAAACTGATAAGCGTAAAAGGGGAACGCTTAAAGCCAGATTAACTAATTTTGAAAAGTTCATTGAATCAGTTTTTACAAAACCTGTTGACCAGGTTACTCAATTATATGTGATTCAATTAGAAAATCGTAAATTAAAAATTGAAACATTAATAGATGAATTTGAACAGATACAAAATGTAATTGAGTGTAGTTACGCGGAAGGTGATGAGTTGGAAGCAAATTTGGAACTTGAATATAAAGAAAGAAATGAATTTGAAAGTAATTTCTTTACGCAAATGTCATTGGCAAAACAGTTTTTAGACAAACACAATCTATCGAATAATCTAAACAACGTTTCCAGCTTTTCAGCTTTCCAATCTCCTGGTGGTCAGTTAGGAGTAATGAAGTTACCTGAAATAAAAATACCCATATTTGATGGTAAACATAGTGAATGTCTTGAATTTCGGGATACTTATTTATCTTTATTCATAATAACACTGACTTAGATGAAATACAGAAATTTCATTATCTGAAAGCGTCATTGGAAGGTCCTCCCGCGGAAGTTCTAAAGTCACTTGAATTTTCTGCTCCGAATTATATAACGGCTTGGAAATGTCTTACTGAAAGATATGATAGTACTCGGTTATTAATTGATTATCATATAAAAGCATTACTAAATATGGATCAGGTTAAAAAACAGTGTTCTGAAAGTCTTAGGAAAATGATTGACTGCATAATGAAAAATTTACGAGCCCTTAAGCAATTAAATCAACCAACAGACCAATGGGATCTTTTAATTATCGCGTTAGCTGCGGAAAAGCTTGACAAAACAAATAAAAATGAATGGGAAAAGCTTAAAGTATCGAAAATTAATACTCTTACACTCAATGATTTTAAATGTTTTATAAAATCTAGAGCGGATTTTCTTTGGAACAAAATTTCTTGGAATCTTTGGAACAAAATGTTACTAGGGAAGGAGTTGCTCTGTTTTTTATAAAAATAATGTTATTCAAAGTTGTCCAAATTTTTTGAATTTTGATATAAGTGACCGTTTTGAAAAGGTCAAGGCCTTAAAATTATGTATAAATTGTTTACATCAAGGGCACTTTAGCAAGTTTTGCCGTAAAACAACCTGTCGAACGTGCCATGGTAACCATAATACCCTTTTGCATATTGATTCTAAAAAACATGTAACTGATTCAGGAAGTGCTAACGTTACATTATCTAAAACTAATACTAATAATACCGATTCTAATTCTATGCCTAATTCAAGCATTATCACGTTTAGTGTGGGTACAGCTAAACAGGTATTATTATCTACCATTGCCATCGAAGTATTCGATAAGTTTGGCAGAAAAAATGTTGTGCGTGCTCTCCTTGACAACGGATCTCAGTCTAGCTTCATAACGCGTAAGTTATTTGAAAGGTTGTAGTTGAATATTGAGCAAACAAACCTTACTATTAATGGGTTAAATGGTATGATCTCTAATTCGAAACTTAAATGTAAGGTTTCCATCTCTTCAAAGTAGAATACGTTGACAGCTTATGTTTGTAGTTTTGTAGTAGATGAGATAAAATGGATGTTTCCTGATGTCAAGTTAGATTTGAGAAAACTTTCAATACCTTCTAGTATACACCTTGCTGATCCTTTATTCTATAAGCCAGGGATGGTTGAAATGATACTTTGGAGATATATTTTGGCAGATTTAATCCTTCCTGATTTAATTCAGTTATGTGACAATAAACCCACTTTACAGTTAAAAAAGCTTGGTTGGATAGTAGGCGGTTCCTATGGATAAATGCAGCATAAATCGGTGGTACGTAATGTCGGTCGCAATAATGAAAATGATGTTCAGGCTCAACTCAACAAGCAGAGTATTTTCAAAGGAGGAAATTCAGCGCGAAGAACATTTTATTAAAAATACTCAAGGTTTAAGTGATGGTCGATTTGTTGTAGCATAGCCTTTGAAGGTATCTACTAAGAAATTAGGTGAATCTTATTTTCAGGCAGAGAAACGTTTTTTGTCCTTAGAACGTAATAGATTAACAAAAAATGAAAGATTTAAAAATCTTTATTTGGATTTTATGACAGAATATATAGAATTGGGCCATATGAAAAAGGTAGATGTCGATTTGAATAAATTAAGTTCAGAACCTCATTATTTTCTACCACATCACGGTGTTTTACGTGAAGATAGTCTTACAACTAAACTTAGGGTAGTGTTTGACCATAGATAATATAATAATATACTAGGTATATAGAATGCAAACTCCAAGCATTGTTCGATTAAGGTTTGTTCGATGAATAATTCGTGCGCCATCTGTATTTTTGGGGCTAAGTATCTTAAATGCATTTTACCTGTACGGTTTCATCTTTAAGAATTTAAATTATTTTTTCCTTTTGGCTTAGAAAGAAAACCAAGTAATTATTTAAATTAATTTATTCTTACATCGTAACAAATACCTACATTTTTCTTGATTGGTTAAATAGTTCAGATTGTATTTACAATTTCTACTACATTTGCCTTATTATTGTTGTTTAAACCAACTATCTTACAAACAATGCTATCTTTTAAACTAGCTTTATGACTACAAGAAAATGTACCTGATTTTTTTACAAAACGTATAATAAATTGTCTATTGATTGTTTGTTTTAACTTGTTAACTTTCTGATATAACTTTTTTGCTTTTGGACACTGTTTTGTTTTTGGTTGGCCTGACTTAAAATTTGAAATTGTATCCTCGGAACATGCGGTGTCTTCGAAATTGATGTATGGCTTTCCAGCAATACTTTATAACATCTCTAAATTCTTCCTGCACTACAATAATAAAATTGTAATTAATTTATTCAAAGAAATTCGACGAAACATTTACTCGGTCTGCTTTACAAGTTATCAGCATTAAATACCTTACCTTTAGAACAGGCACTATTAACTAATTTTCCGGTGCTAGTTATACCTATCACAAATACGGTAATTGTTAATTTTCTTCTCAATTAGTTTTTCAATGTAAGAGTGTTGACAAAAGTTCTTCCATTTAAAGAATGTCGTCAGGTCCTTTGTAGAATTTAAAAATCGATGGCAAATAAATTTTGTAGCGAAAACTTAAAACGGCACAATTATATTTTGGAGTATTTCATTTTTTGAGAAATGTCCATAAATAAAATGTCAGTTTCAATTTTAAAACAAAAAAACTGAATTTATAGGATACAGCCCACGTGATTATATTATACAGTGCTATTAAATTAAAATGTAATATGCGTACTATATTGCAAAAGCAAATTAAAATAATCATTTAAAATCTAATCAACAATACGCAAGCGCTGAAAATGCGCTAGTCGTTTAACCTTTCATTTCAATTACACTGTACAGATATTATGTAAACAGCATTGATACGGTTTGTCACTAAGTTATAGAGCAAGCTGTAGGTCTAGTAGGTCCACGGCCAGTTGCATCGGATCTTGGCTTTATTAATGGAGATGGTCATGGTAGACCGCATTACAGGTGCCATCTGTATTTTTGGTGCTAAGCTAATAAAATTTTGATTGTATTCAGTTTGCATTCTATATACGTAGTATATTATTATATTATCTATGTGTTTGACGCATCTGCCCCGACATCTACAGGGTTATCTTTAAATCATCTACAGTTAGTAGCTCCTCGAATACAGCAAGATCTATTTTCTATTTTAGTTCGTTTTCGGCAACACAACATCGTTATAGCAGCTGATTGTGAGAAGATGTACCATATGGTAAACCTTAGATCAGATCAGTTACCTTTCCATAGAATTTTATGGCGTTTTAATCCAAATAAACCTCTTCAAGTTTGCAAACTGTCACTTACGGTACAGCGGCTAATGCTTTCTTGGCTATTCGCTGTTTATTTCAACTGACTTATGAAAATAAAGAGCGTCATCCAGATCTCGCTGAAATTATACAGACAGATCTTTACGTTGATGACATGCTAACAGGAGGACAATCAGTAGAAGAAGCGATATATATTTGTAAAGGCATTTCTAATATTTTAAGTGAAGGGTGTTTTAATTTTCGTAAGTTTTACTCAAACAATTCAGAACTTCTTAAATTAATAGCAGGTAGTGAGATTCCTTCAAAAATTGTAAATCTGGGAGAAAATGAAAACACAAAAACGCTTGGCCTGATTTGGGACCCTGCTGATGATTGTTTAATGTTTTCCATACCGGCTAAAACAGAAATTGATAATATTTCTAAGCGGTCTTTACTCTCTGATATCTCTCAAATCTTTGATCCTTTAGGGATTTTAAGTCCATGGACTATTATATCGAAGATATTTCTCCAAAAAATGTGGTTAGAAAAGATATCGTGGGATGAGATTCTTCCGCCACATTTGCTAAAATTTTGGCAAAAATTTAGAGCAGAACTTCATCTCTTGAATCAGCTTAGAATCAACAGACATGCCATTTGTAACAATTCTAATAAAATAGAAATGCACGGTTTTGCAGATGCATCAGAAAGCGCATACGCATGAAGGGCATGCATATATTTACGGTCAATTGATGAAAAGGGACATATACATGTTAATTTGCTTTGTGGAAAATCTAAGGTTGCTCCATTAAAACCGGTTACAATACCACGATTAGAATTGTGTACAGCAGTACTCTTATCTAGATTGTCAAACAAAGTTTCAGAATCCTTGCGACTGAAATTGCATGAAAAGATATTCTGGTCTGATTCAACTGTGGTTCTTGGTTGGCTGAATACGGTGCCAAACAAATTAAAGACATTCGTTAGCAACAGAGTATCGGAAATTCAAGATCTTACTCATCTGACATTTGGAAGCACATACCTTCTGAAAGTAATCCCGCTGATCTTGTATCTAGAGGTGTTAAGGCCTAGTGCAATACAAAATATTAATCTTTGGTGGCATGGTGGCCTTTTAAAACCAAGTTCTAAATGGCCAAATAAAATCATTTCTTATGTTAATTTACCTGACCAACGTAAAAATAATAGAGCATTTTCTTTACATGTTAATATTGAAGAATCCATATTCAAAAGATTCTCTAATTTGTTAAAATTGAAAAGAGTTGCGGCTTACTTATATCGATTTATACACAACACTCAAATATCTTCTAATGAACGTATAGTTGGACTTCTTACGTTGTCTGAACTTAATTCAGCATTTGAAGTTTTGATAAAGCTGGCTCAAAATAAATCTTTTTCCAGAGAAATCCAATGCTTAAGAAAAAATAAGCCTCTATATTGTGAAAGTAGAATTGCTAATTTAAATCTATTCATTGACGAAAATTCTATTATTCGTGTTGGAGGTCGGCTTGTTAACTCTCATTTTGCTTTTGAGAAAAAGCACCCTATCGTATTATTAAGTCAACATCATTTAACAACATTACTGTTGAAAGCTGAACATTTGAGATTATTACATGCGGGACTTCAGCATCTTTTAGCTTCTATCTGTGATAAATATTGGCCTGTAAATGGCAAGTCTTTGGCAAGAAAAATTGTTCATGAATGTGTAGTTTATTTTCGATATAATTCAAAAATTACAAAACCAATAATGGACAATTTACCTTCGCAACGATTTCAGTCTAGACAACCTTTTGAAGTAGTGGGAGTTTATTATGCAGGTCCTTTCTTAATAAAAGATGTACACGGCCGCGGATGTCTTATTTCCAAGTGTTATATATGTTTATTCATATGTTTTGTAACAAAAGTAATACACTTGGAGCTTGTTAGTGAGTTGTCAGCAGAAGCTTTCATTATGACCTTGCGGAGATTAACTGCACGCCGTGGTAAACCTTCCATAGTGTTCTCAGATAATGCCACAACTTTTGTGGAAGCAAATTTAGATTTAAGGGAACTGGGTAACTTTATTAAAGAAAACCAAAACAAACTGATAGAGTCATTTTCAAGCGAGAGTGTAGATTGGAGATTTATTCCTTCTCGCTCTCCGCATTTTGGCGGTTTGTGGGAAGCAGGGGTAAAAAGTACCAAACATCATCTTAAACGAGTAGCAGGTAAAACTCCCCTTACTTTTGAGTTTATACACTTATACACTTTATACACTTCTTGTGCAGATTGAAGCCATAGTCAACTCTAGACCTATTTCGCCTCTGTCTTCAAGTCCCCACGACATGATACCATTGACGCCCGCTCACTTCTTGGTAGGCAAACCTCTTACCTCAATTCCCGAATGTGACGTTACTCTAATTCCTGAAAACCGTCTTTCATTGTATCAACATATTCAATGCTTAAAACAACACTTTTGGAAAAGATGGTCTCAAGAATTTATTTCGGAATTGCAAGAACGAACAAAGTGGAAAACAACACAGAGTCAATTAAAAGCAAATACTTTGGTCTTAATTAAAGAAGCAACCAAGCACCAATGCATTGGAAGATTGGAAGAGTTCTGGAGATTCATCCGGGCAAGGATAGTATCTCTAGAGTAGCAACTATTCAAATCTCTGGAGGAACAGTAAAAATATCTTCTTCTAAAATCTGTCCATTGCCAATCCAAGGTATTTGTGAAGAAGAACAAGATGTTCGAGTTTCAAAAGAGTAAAGTGATTCGTGTTTATTGTTATTTTTTTTCTTTCTTTCGTTTAAAGGTGAAATCTTTCAAGTTGGTGGGTATGTTATATGTTATGTTTCATACGGTATCGTTGGATTGTCTTTATAGTTGTATGGTTATAGTTAAGGGTTGATGTATGATGATCTGTGTGTACAAAAGTCAATAAAATAGTCTGTCATATGTAGATTGGTAAAGTTTGAATAAAACATAAAGTTAGATAAAATTGAAATCTAATCAAAGATATAACAGAAGAAATATTACTTGCAAACAATAACAACTATTAAACTATTTGCTTTACATGAGCTTAAGAAAACAAAACACAATTGACAATAGAAATTAATATTTCTCCTACCTAAATGACCATATGGTAATGCCAATGAAAGAATTATATATTACTTATTTAAAGTATGATTAAACCATTTGTCTTCTGATATACAATATAAGAATTGAAAAAGGGATATTTTTATATCTAGCAACTTTAACAATCTTAAGGATTTAAAAACCTAAAAACAATTTATAAAATTTTAATTTTATTTGTTGTTTATTGAAAATCTACTTTTATTATATTAATAAAAATAATGTTAGTACATACCTATATCCAAATTTTTGTTCGCATCGCAGTTTTCTATAAGTTCAACGAACCTTATAACCCTCGAACATTATTAAATTTTATATCAATATAATCAAAAGCAACGAAAAATAAAAATACCTTTTACAGTTCGAACACGAAGATTATATTACAAACCCTATATGAAAACTGAACGCTGTACGTAAATTACAAATCGGATGTAGTAGCGGAAAAAAGAAAATTGATGAAACTTTGTGCTAGTTACATTTAGTAATTTTATTGCTAATAGGCAATAGACATACGAAATCGACTTAAAATCTCGATGGATTTCTAAAAACTTAATTTATATACATTTTTTATATTTAAATTTAAAGTTTTAGTTTTAAGCTAGGCCTTGATAATTTGAAAATTCTTCCATGAATAATGATTTTTTACATTATGTAAAAGTTAATGATGCATTTAATAAAATGTACTACGACATTTACACCAAACTTAATAATTTAACAATAAATAACATATTTTATTCAAATACGAGTAGCTTTTTAGTAAAAACGTTTCGTTTACAAATGTATTTCGTTGTTGCATGTCAGGAATTTTCAAACTGGATGTCATTGCTATACGTGTCAGTGTCAACTTCCTCACAAACTGATTTTGTCATTTCTTTTTGGGCGTGTTCGTATACTTACTGAAATCTAAATTTTGCAGATGAAGGTACAATCACTCATCAAAGTAATATCCCAACTCCAAATAAAAAATTTGAAATTCGCAAATAACTTTTACGAATAGGCATTGAACTCTAATTGAGACTGTATTTATTATGTTACTTATATGCTAGTTAAAAGTTTTATTAAATTACTTAATAAGTGCAAAAATAAAGCAGATAGATCATATAAATTACTTTACATCAAAATCCCGATGTAGTTAGTTAGTTGAGTTAATTTACTTAACCGTTATTTAATTTTAAATAGATTCTTGCCACTATGGATTTATTATTTATTAAAGTTTATATAACAGAATTGCCATGCGAGTAACTTGATTAATTTATTTTATAATCGAGAATTTATACAAATTACATACTGCTATAATGTATATAACGGGGGCAGTAATATAGTAATAATAATATCGTAGAAGGTTAAATGTTGTTGATAACATAGTTAAATTGATTTAAATTAATTTTGTAATTGAGAGTACACACATATATGAAACAGACTTTGGTAAAAGCTCAGTGAAGACATATACAAATATAAACCACCTACCTTTAATATAAACGAAAAATGCTCCGGCTATTATTAAATTAATTGTTAACCTAGACTCTAGTCACA
The DNA here is from genome assembly GCA_929113105.1 of Agrypnus murinus. Classification (NCBI taxonomy): domain Eukaryota; kingdom Metazoa; phylum Arthropoda; class Insecta; order Coleoptera; family Elateridae; genus Agrypnus; species Agrypnus murinus. The sequence continues at coordinate 16,907,597 of OV816024.1, read as the reverse complement.
AATGAGACTCTACCAGGCGGGTCGCTTCAATAGGGCAATGAATAAATATGGATCTATAAAACATTATAACTACACACACAAATAAATAATAAACCAGACGTTACTTTTAAAATATTTAAATGACAAAATTTATTCGACACCAACACTCACAAAATAAACAAACAAAATTAAAATTGAAATGCTAAAAATTATTAAAAATTACAAGTAATTTGGATATCTTCAATAAAAGAAAAATTAATTCTAAGACAATATAATTCTTTTTATATTTAAAATTAATATTTGTATTATTTAAATAACTAACTTTAAATAAATACCTTATATAATTTACAAAGATCAAATTTTTGGCGTTTTTAAAGTATAGAACATATATATTTTTACAGGCAACGATGAGTAGATTTTCTAAATTTGGCAAATCGACACAAAAAGGAGCTGCCGTGGTGGATAAACTTGATGAAAAGCATGAACATCGTGTGTTAGAGCTGCATCCTCATCATTGTCAGCTTAACTAAATATTTTATTTATTCAGTTATTATTAATATGTACTACTTTTTCTTAATGATGTAGCATTAGTAATATTAATTAATGGACATTAGTAATATAAGTTAGTAACATTATTATTATTATTCTGTTTTATTTATTTATATTTTTTTATATACTATATTTGCAAATACACAGTTGAAAATTATAATTAATCTACCATGTTCGTATTTCGTAATCTATACTAAATAAATTAATAAAAAATCTTGGTGGTCGCTGACTGGTTTATTTCATTTTTAATGTTATTTATGTATGAGAAAGGAAATCCCCCCCTAATCCTTATTAACCCGAAAAATAAAATCACTCATTTTACAGACTATAGAATAAAATTTAGTTTTAACCAGTTTTATCTACAGAAGCTACTGTGTAACGAAAAGATAGTCATACTTTTCTAAATAAATGCCTTACTGGATATTTTCAGTTGTATTCTTATTCATATGGTATTTGCGATTTTACTGCAAAACTAACTAGAAAAAAATTCTATTTCGTATCTAATTTGGGGGGCTCCCCTAAACCCCTCTCCAGTTACGTCTATGGACAGGAATATATACAAATATTATTCCTACCAAGAAGGACCTTGATCTAACGACCCAACAAAGCTAAATTTAATGTTTATTGAATGTTTTTTTAATTTGCTTACTGTGTCATTGGGTGTGGATGTACAAAAAAAACTATATTTAAACTATTTCTTTTCGTCAAAATAAAATAAAACATTATGTCGTTGTCAAGATCATTATGGAACAGTACTCGATTTCAATTTGCATGGTCATCCGTGGTGGCGATGGCTACTAACTGATAATTGTTGGTTTTCCGTGAATTTTGAAAAGGAAAAATGGGTGTTAGGATGCCATTCATTTATTATGTACAATTAGGAGAAAAATGTATTTGTTTTCGTTATTGTTAATAATTATAATTTTTGCTGCGGTAAGTTAACTACATTTTTATCAGTTATCGCATTTCTGAATAGCTGGATGTACAGAAATATGACTTTAACTGCAATTGCACGAGTAAAAGTGTATCTTGAAATTCTAGATTTTAGAACGTGGCTAGATGTCTTATTCTAGAATCCAGAACTTCAAGCAAAGAAATTTAACCCATTTATAGGAAGTTAAGAGGCTTATAACCTATAGAAGACAAATAAGAAACAACATATAAATCACTTCTTATAGAACGAGGTAATATTTATTTTATGTGATAAAGTATCGAAACTGTTAGTACATTATTTCCTATTATTACTCTTTAGAAATTGTAGCAAATTGGCTACAGCATCAATAACAGCAGCCCTTTAATCTCTTTATGGCAGTAGCATTCTTGCATATGCAGTTGTAGTCCTCTTTGCAGCAGAGAGTAGTGCAGCAACACGACGAATGGTTCTTCGTCGCTTGGAAAGTGCTTCAGTGCCATCGTTTGCACCCCTGGATCTTTTAGTAACCTAAAAAGTCTAACTGGTTACTTAAACATCCTCTACTTTGGCTTTCATCGTGGGAGATTGTATAAGTATGATTTCATTACCTTCCAAAACATCTTGTAAATTGTAACGTCTGTTGCAGTAATCACTTCTGCTGATATGTTGACGGAATTGGTGGTTCTAAGAAAAATGGCAAGTTCCACCCTTAAGGTTCGAGCTCTGTTTCTAGTGTTGCATTTAGTATATACATTTTGTAAATTATTATAAATAAACTGTGAAAATGTTGATGTAGTTTTTTTTAAATGAAGTGTTGAAGTATTATTTATCTTTAAGTTTAATTTTAATATCTTGGAAGTATTATTTGCTGTCGTCTCTTGATATGTGTATTTTTAGAAATTGTTGCTAAGCAATATTTTCTCTAGATTATAAATTCGGTAAATGAGTTTTTGCCCCAATTTATTAATGCATAGTAATACTTGGCATGTATATTTCAAAGTCAATGTTTTAGATAAAAACAAATCACTTATTCAACTTACGACCTAAAGAACTGATTGTGACCTCAGATTCCCAAGAAATTGCATTATATTTTTATATCCATTGGGGTTCTTTCACACGATTTTGCAAAATTTAAGTATGGATAATAATAGGATTTTTTTTCTTACCATTATTTACATTATAAAACTTTAGGTAATATTGTTTATTCACAATCGATACATAATGTGTTCATTACTGACGTTTAAAAAGTTAGAAAGTAGTTTATTATACATCAGAGTCAATAATAAGTTCTCTTGGTTAGTAATGAGTTCTCTTGGTTAGTAATATCCATTACTTACCTTTTGCTCGTTCTAAATATTCTCAACAGATGGCAGAAGTTTTCGTATCTATCTTTACTTTTAGCAGGTAACAAACAGTCAGTCACTGTTTTAGCAACTTCTCGCTATTCCGGTGGTGTGCAACTTACATCAGTTTCACTATCAGGCATTTTAAATCGTGTAAATTGCAATTAGGAGCAATGTAATTAAATTTGGTTTAGTAGTGACACGAATTTACTTTGACAATTGTTGCAGCAATTGTCATTTTATCGCCACCTGAATAAAAACGCTGGTGTTGTGTCCTACATATATCAAGTATAAGGTATCAATGTCAGAACATAATTATGTACGATTGTGAATAAAATAGTATACATACCTCGGCGGGAAGACATTACGCGTCGAGCAATTGCTGCCCTTGGCGCTTCGCTCCTCGGGCAGCAGCATTGCTCTCCGTGTAATGTTCTACTTCCCGCCTTGGTAAGTAATCTACTATTATTACTTTAGAAAGAAAACACTGTTGCGGCTTTCGACACACACAGTAATTTTTTAACGTTCATCCAGTCATCACCAGTTGTTGCTCTTGCTGGTCCATTTGCGACAATTTAGTATACTAGTAAGCTCTTTCCACAGTTTTTGTAAACATTCAGGACCTTTTCCCGGGCACAATCTTTCCGTAAGCAATATTTCTTTGGTGGACATAAACTCCAACATTACATAAAAGTGCTTTTCGGTGTGTCGGGTATTCTTCTCCATGTTTCAAATTCGCGCGTCTAACTATTCGAAACTGTCAAATGCAAATGTCACTGCTCGAAAGCGTATGCACAGTCGGTAATATAGTTCATAATTAGTTTGCATTTTAGTTGTTGTGATTCATTTCAATTGGATCATAACAAGTGCAGTTACAGAATACCAAATATTGCAGGAATTGTTAAGATCTCGTAGCAATCGGGTTCATAACAATTATTGTTATACTTAACAATTGATATGAACCAGTGCTTACAGAATACATGTATATGTCTCGCTTGTAGATGCTCACTTAATGCTAGTAAAGGAGGTTTTTATGTCTCAACTGAAATTTTAGTTATTCTACTTGTGCAAAATAACCTTTTATATTTAAATAAAACACTTTTTATTTGTTATAGATGTAAACATAATATGCTTTTTTGCACTAACAAAGGCAACATGTATTATGTTAACGTCTGTATACCGTCTGAAAACTAGAATTATATGCCTGATTTTTTGGCTGGAATTCATGCAAGTTATTTTATTTTTTTATGTATAGAAAGCCTGTACATCTTAATATGCAGTTTACTTTTTACAATCCCCAGTAGTACGGTTGAAGCCGTTACAGTTAAAGCAACGCCTTACTTCTGCAGTATATATTGTATATTTATACAGTTATACATAATTTTTCTGTTGTCATCGGAGCCACCTACACGTGATTAATTAACATATTAAACGTGAAAACTCTAAACATTTTGATACTGTTTATCAATTAGCGTTATTAATATAAGTTTATTTCAGTTAGAAGGACAAGTCCTTAAATTGGTAGGACGAGACTACAAATATTTCCCCATAAATGGTATTATAAATGTATGTCATGAAGTCGAATCCAATAAAGAATACGGAAGAGAATTTATAAAGAAGCAAAATATAATAACTAATATGAAAGCAGACTGTCCAATGAAACCGGTAAGTGTACATGCCACATATTACCATATTACATTACATTACATCCCACATAATTGAGTTCTAACGAATATTGGCGGACATACACGAGTGTTTACGAATTTATTACGACGTAATTGTTTGTTACACTGGCCACTCATCGCCATTGCTGTCAGTGTGCTAGTTATTTGAGAGTGAGTGAAAACAACTTTTCACGTGCAATTTTCCCCGGACCCCCCTTTTTTGCTCGGTGAATTATATTGAATTGATTTGTGGCCCCCCCCCCAATATATTTTACAAGTCGGCGCCAGTGAGTTGCACTGTACCCCCCACGCTTTCATGTGCAAAGAAAATCAACTGTAAACCTTTTCGTCCGACCGACGACCGATTTAATTTTTATTTAAATATACTGCGATGATGTTCAATAATATAAAAATAATAATAATAAATAATACACATATATTCTTTTATTCCCTCAACTAGCTCAGGTTTGTTCGGTGGAACAAAAATTATTTGACTTTAGAGACTCTTATATTCTTTTATGCCTGGAAACAAGAATTGGCAGCGACATTAAATATAAAACATAAATTGTAAGCACTTATGCTTCTGCAAGCTGGACACCTGTAACTGTAAAATGACTTGGAAAGAGAAAAATGCTGTATGCTTGTATTAGCATCAATTAAACACATACGTTAATTGTAAAACACAAAACCTTTATTCAAAAACAAAAATTAAATCAGAAAAGAAAAGTCAATGAAAAAGAAAATATAAATTTACAATTGTAATTAAGAATAAATCCTGTAGTTTGCTTAAACGTTAAGAAAGGTCGTATTTATCTGACATAGGATTAAATACTGTTATTCGTTTGAACAAACCAACAAAAATAATTATTTATAAGTAACTAAATTGTTATCCAAAATAAATAAATCTTTATTAAAACAAATTTAAATTGTTTTCTTTAAATTGATAATGATATGAATTCTTAAAAAGAATTTAATGAGTTAAAACAAATAGCTTTATACACCCTAAGATGAACTTTACAAATTAGCTTTATTTCTTTTAATAAACAAGAAAGGATTATTTTTGAAACCAACCTTGTATGTTTAAAGTTTCCTTTTTTAAAATATCAATCCAATTGGCATAACTGCTGTATAACCAAACAGCTGATCGTTGTTTATAAAAATATATAATCGATGCGTTGATCGATGAACACAAAATAATTCACTTGTATTTAAATTATAATGAAGAAATACTTTCACTTTAATATAACGAAGCACAATGCTAATTAAATCTTCAATAAACTTCAGGTAAACACCTTGTCTTTTATTTTCAATAATGTTTATTTCAGTTGACGCATGTCAACAACATATGATTGTCCATATAACCTCAAATTTTTACAGATTTCAAACTGGAGTCAAACGTGGTTTCTGCCTTGAATATTTTGTGACTAAACTTGTTTTAAAATGCAGCAGCTTATATAGGAAATGCCATAACAAAAGAACTCTATGACAGTTTCCACAAACAAAAACGAAACGAGGCGACGCTCATGACGTCATAATCCAAAACATGTGATCCGGATTAAAACTAATCCCAGATATGATGCTATAGGATCGTAGCTTTTAAAACACTGATTAAAAAACTATAGGACATATATGGTCCCAAATTGAGTATTAAAGAAGGTACGGACGAAAAACACTTAACGATGACGATTTTCGTATAACATAAATTTACATACATAATTTAACAAATTGAGAGTTCATCTTTACAAATTAGCTAACTGGATACTCAAAGTGAGTGATACAACTGTTTTATACATAAAGATATCTTTACAATTTCATACAAACATGATTTTATTACAGTACAAACATCAATATACACCAAAGATGCTTACACAAACCACAGCTTGAAAATAACTTCTACGTTAATCAATTTGTGCATAAGATGTCCAGTGTACATTGCTTAAAGCACACATATAAAAACAATGACAATAAAAACCAGGATAAAGGCTATAAGAGTGCGTTTTCGCGAACCAAGAGGATTTCTATACCTCCATAATTTGTAATGACCAGAATCTTATTATATGAATTCAGAATTTAATTATGTTACATCAATCATAACAAGATTAATCTACTTAATCTATTTACAGGAAAATAACCGTGTAAACTTGAGCTGGCCTCAAAGAATGTCAAAGAATATGCTTAACGCTGCATGATCGTAACTGGAAATTTTAAATAAGAAAATAACTTTCCCTGGCAAGTGGGAATCGAGACCTATGCATGATTGTGATCAAACAGTCTATCTAAATCATATCCTTTTTATTTATAAATGTAATTTATTTATATGTGCATGTGATTATTTGGAAAGTAAGGTTATATTTGCATGGAATCTATAACCATAAGTTATTACTTTAAACCTTGATGAATTTAACTAAAGTCCTAACTATGATCTTTACTGATTATGTGCCCATGACATAACCTGCCCCTCATTTAATTTAAGAACCGATACGAAATATTCATTTTAACGTTTCCGAACATTATCAATGAAATTTTCAAAACGGTGAAACGATATCACCTCAATACATATACTGTATTTTAGAGGGAGATGGGGCACTTTTAGAATGAAACCGAATTTTAAAATTATCACCCTATTTAAAGAGTGATCTTTTCCGACTTGGAATATGGGCGCAGGATCAAAAAGAGTTGCACCTTTTGAGGCCGTTAATTACTCCCCTTCACTAATGAAAAGAAAAGGGAGGCAAAAACTCTCGCAAAAAAAATGAAATGAAATTGTTAACCACTTTGCTGTAGCAGTAGCTTAATTTCCAAGTTCTTTACAATGACAGAAATGTACATATTGCAATATGATTAAATTAAAAAATTTATAAAATAATTTTAGTTTTTTGTGATGTGAGTACAACGGGCGTATTTAAAATGCGATGTTTTCAAAAACTAGCAGAAAGCAACCACATATTGATCAGAAATATATGTTCTAAATCATTACAGTGAAAACCCCCCCCCATTACGAGGTATGTAATTATATTAGTTACACCCTGTATAGTATATATTCAGGATTAGTTATACCATATAGTTAAATCCTATACTTTTAATTAATAATAATTTGTATGTCTTTTGTTTGTTTAAGATTGAATTGAACACTTTTTCTACCTAAGTTAGTTTATTTAGTATTGAATATTATAAGATGAAATAAATTTATGTATTATTACCTACCTCTTCTGTAAGTCAACTAGAAGTTGATAATTCTTATAAGGATGTTTCTCTGAAGTCAGCGCAGTTCTTTCTTTTTACTTTTTTTAGGGATTTTACTACATGCACAATTTCTCACCTGATTACTCTCTTCTTCCAATAACCGAAAAGCTATATGAGAAATCTGTTTTTATAATGGAAATAGATGCCTTCGCGGCTGTTGTCGATAAGATTAAAACGCCAAGGAAACCAAAATAAGAATTGAAAGAAAAATACATTTATACATACATATTATACATTTTTGTTTAGGCTATTGTAAATGTTAGGTAATAGTACAGTAAAAATAGAATTTTTACATGGAAAAACTCGTTCATAAATGCTAATATGTGAAAAAGGTGCATTCTAGCAGTAGAAAACAAGATCCGATGAGGTTATAAAAATAAATAAATTTTATCCCCTTTTTCGAGGATCCAAATGGTAATTTTGGTGTTTTTTGCTCATTATCGCTCTCCTATTTATGGAGGGGGGGGGATAAAATGCATTTTAGACCGCTATACAAGGGGAAATAATTTGTAGTGCAGGAAAAACACATAGGGACATTTTGGTCCACCAACTCGCTAAAGAACGGCTGTTTTTAAAGTGATTTAATTTCATATTTAAAAACTGTTTGGTATTAGAATAAAGTATTAGTTAACTGCATTATTAATATTGTGATCTATTTGAAATGTTATTGCTGTGTAAAATTTTGGTCATTATGACTTTTTAAGAAATCTAAATAATATTCAGACATCTGATAATAGTTTTTTATCCCAGCTGTCATTTCCTTGTGTCAATGCTTGTACTCTTATTAATAATTAATTATTAATAATTTAATAATCTTGATTATTGATTATTAATAATAATTTAATTATCTATGTTATGTCGTTTTATGTTTAGGTAGTTGCGTAGTAAATCAATACTAGTGAAAAAACTTATTTTTAATAAGTACCAGGTAATGTAAACCTACATTATACCTCTACTGCAATTTTCATATAAATAAGGTAAAAGAAACTATAGGTAAATGCTTAAATATTTACTTATATAAACTGTCAGCAGTAAAAGCTAAAAATAATCAAATAAAGCAATAATATTAAATGTAAAAAGACGTTTAATAAATGCTCCCTAATATCATTCTATGTGTACATGCAACAAATACTAATAGCTACTGCTCATGCGAAAGACTACTAAATAATTCAGACCAAGTCAAGATTTTATTAAGTTATCACTAGACAAGTTTCCATTCAATGAGATAATAATTTTAATAAAGCACAATTGAAGCTTTTTTAAGACGCCTTGTTGACATCCATCGGTTTAGTAGTACAGAACATCGCATTTAATTTCATAACTAGTAGTTAAAACATCCGATTAGGTAAAGCACTCGAAAGCGCAGGTCGCTGTTAGCTTTAAACTTAGTTAGTCTGACTGACGAGTTATGTTAAGCCTTTAAATAACTTCGTTTCACATTAAAATAACTTGGACCCACCTGGGTTCTATTTAACTCATGCTAGGATTGACTGCTCGTCTTGCCTCTGTTATATTCTAGTGGCTACTAGGTCCAGGGGAATGATAGCCTTTCGGGTTTGTGGCCCATAGTAGTGTAAAGTGGAGAATCGACTTAAAAGTTGTAATCAAAAGCGAAGAATCACAAATCAGAGTAGGGGTTGACCCAGAAGTAAGTAACCAAATCGAAAAGGCAAACGAGTTCGACTGAAAATCAGATACCTACATTAACGGTTCAGTCAAATTAGAAAAAATAGCGGAAAGTTGAGGTAAGTCCTTGTATTCTTGCATAGCCCTTCCTCGAGGGCTATTAAATAACCCTCTAAAAGTCACTGCCTCTAGGTGGTGAGCTCGAAGAGAGGTAAAGCTCGACCTCTAAAAGTTTTTGTCGCGTTTTTCTCAGAAACTATTAGCTATATCGAGATGATGGAAGTTAGGTAAAATAAGATTTAATTCCCTACCAAAATTCCCGAATTTGTTTTCGTACGAAAGAAGTGGAATTGTTAAATCAATACGTCTTAAATAAGCAAACAAAATTTAGTTAAGATTGAGTAAATGTTTGTTAAACAGGAAACATTTTTAACTTAATATGCAACACAAGCGAGTTTGCTATAACAAGTAAGTGACTAAAATTAAAAAAAAAAGATAGCGTTTACTGTCTCCAGCCTTACTGTGTGGAAATCCATAATCATGAAATAATTTTTTGCGTTTTTTTGCTTTTGAAATATACAAACATAAACGCACAGTACCTTTAATGAATGAACAAACTGAGCTTAGTAATTCTCCTTTATTAGAAGTGTTAGATATTTAGTTTTTGTCTGTATTGTATCTAGTGACCTATTTTCTGTATGTATTTATCCTTAGCAACGTGTTTGCTTATCAATCGTATCTACCTTTGATAATGACATTTTAATGTCGAAACAATATTGTCAGGTTAAGATAAACTAATCAAACTTGTGAAACTTTGAATTAATCTTTTAATTATATTTCATTAAAAAAAAGAGTTTACAGTATATAAATGTTTCATAATGAGAACTCCATAAAAATATTGATTTTTTTTAGTTGAAAATATATATAGGGTGTCCATGGATGGGGTTACAAAGAGGAAAAACTTTTCTAATATGCATTTGACAGAGAAAAGCTATTCTTTATAAAAAATTCAGCTTTCCTCAAAACGTCCAAAAACATATTTAGATTTAACTACCAAACATACACTTACTTATAAATTCCATATTATTGCAGCTAATACTTTTATTTTTCAACTAAACAACAATCAGTTTTTGAAATAAACAATTTAATAATTATTAATTCTTAACTTAAAAGAGATCTAACAATTACTATTCAATATAGTTGCCTCCAACTTGTACACATTTTTCAACTTTTACCATACCATTTAAATACCAGAACATTTAACTAGATAGATACATAGATAGATAGATAGATAGTGAGCATTTTGAAAGTTAAATCTTAACTACAAGCTCAATATTAACAATCAAACTGTAAACAAGTTATCGCCTTTAGAGCTATCGGTATCGACGGTAACATCTGTGGAAGAAATGTTTAAACACATATCTACGCAACTTCAACTTTTACCGCAATTAAACGAAAAAGTAGAGAAATTATCGAATTCATTAACCCTTATCAACAACAAAATGAATCTTTTAGATGAAGAAATGGCCGCACTAAAGAGTGTTAACGAAATTCAAAACCAAAAAATTATAAACCTGGAAGAAAAGTTAATTATCAGTGAAAATAAAAATGATGATACACAAAGGAAACTAAATCATTTAGATCAATATACCAGAAATAAAAATATTGAAATTCACAACTTAGAAGAAATTAAAAACGAAAATCTAGAATATGTCCTGCGAAAAATATCTACTATCTTGCAGATTCAAGGCAAACCCGAAATCGAAGCGATAGAAAATCATAAAAATTCATAGAATCCCAACCAGAACCAACAAGAAACAACCTGTGGTAGTTCAATTTAGTAGCCGGAAACCCCGAGATGAATTTATTGAAAAAAGTAAGCAAATGAAATTGACTAATAAAATGATCAGGAAAGAGGCATCAGATACAACAATTTACATTAATGAACAATTAACACCACTGAACAAAAATTTATTATGGAGAGCGAAAAACCTACAAAAAGAGCTACATTATAATCGTGTATTTATAAAAAAGGGAACAATTTATATGAAAAAAAAAACGAAAACTCGGATTTAATAAAAATCGAATCGGAAAAGGATTTACCAAATCAATAAAATAAAGATAGCGAAAGTGTAATTCAAGCAAATACTGAAATATACTATCAAAATGTGCGTGGGTTGAGAACAAAAACGAACACATTATTTTTGAATTCTCTCAATTCTGATAGTGATATATTGATTTTAGTTGAAACCTGGTTACACAGTGGTATTAGTGATGGGGAATTACTTCAAGATAAATTTAAAATAATAAGGAAGGACAGAAATTTCGAAAAAACATGCAAATCAAGGGTGGAGGATTGTTAATTGGCATTAACATAAAATACGAAGTTGAATTAATAGAGACAGATTGTAAAAGTGTAAATTGCGAAATTCTTTGTGTAAAAATTAAAATTAATAACACTAAGATTTATATTATTGCTGTGTATATACCGCCAGATGTGGAAGAGCATGAGTATGAGGAGTTTTACGATACGGTGAGTAATCTAAATTTTATCTATGATTCCAATTGGATACTTATTGGCGATATGAACATACCTGACCTACACTTTTACCAAGATAATTCAAACAATTTAGTAAATATTTCAAATAGAGCCCGTAAATTTGTACGTTTCTTAAAACTAATAAATTTGAATCAGCATAACAAAATAAGAAATAATAATGGACATATCTTGGACGTAGTAGTATCAAACGTTGTGACAAATTTAGCAAGAGATGATTAATCCCTTGTTCCGGAAGATTTGCATCATCCAGCATTAAAAGTACAATGCGAAGAGATTGATCATGTCGACAATGATAAAAGAAACTGCAAGTTCATAAATAATCGCCGTTACAATTTTAAAAAAGCCGATTTTCATCAATTATATCTACTAATTCGCGATTGTGATTGGGAATATCACATAAATAGTAATGATGTAAATGAAATAACATAGAAATTTTACAATACGCTTTATAACATGTTTGATCAAACTATACCTAAAAACAAATAATCGCAAACAATCTTATCCCATATGGTATAATAAAGATATAATTAAATTAATTAAAGAAAAAGAAAAATATAGATCCTTATACAAAAAATCTAAATTAGAAAAATATCTATCGTTATATAAACGGGCACGAGGTGAAGTTAAGAAAATGATAAAAAATGCCTATCAAAATTATATTACAAATATAGAGACAAATTAAATAGCAGATGATCAACATCTTTGGAACTATTTACAAAATAAAATGGGTCGGGCAACAATTCCTTCTTTAATGTATTGCGATGAAACTTCACTTACAACTGGTGAACAAATTTCGGAAGCTTTTGCTAAACACTTCATGAGTGTATACGAAAAGTCAGATACTTGCTCTAACATAACTTGTAAAATTAGTAATTGTCTTAATATTGAGTTAACAAACATATCAGAAACAGAAATTTTAAATGCTATTAGAAAATTAAAAAACAAAAAATCTGTAGGTCCAGACGAAGTTCCCGTATATATAATTAAAGGTTGTGCAGAGTTTTTAGTAAAGCCTCTTGCTTTAATATTTAATACCTCTTTGCAACAAGGTATTTTTCCTTCGTTGTGGAAAATTTCAAAAAGTTGTCCTGTTTATAAAAACGGCCAGAAAACATCTATTCAAAATTACAGGCCTATTGCAATATTAAATATTTTTTCTAAAATTTTTGAAAGTATCATATTTCATAAAATTTATTTTCAAATTAAAAATCTGATAAGCACACATCAGCATGGCTTTTATCAAGGAAGATCAACTGTCACAAACCTATGCAATTTCAGGCAATATGCCTACGACAACCTTGAAAACCGGTACCAAGTGGACGTAATATATACTGACTTTTCGAAAGCATTTGACAAGGTGGATCACATGCTCTTGCTAGAAAAAATGCATACGATGGGCTTCTCACATGCATTGCTACAGTTGATGTTATCTTATCTAGCAAATAGAACACAGTACGTTGAATGTCATGGTTTTCGGTCAATAGAATTTATCCCCACTTCTGGTGTACCTCAAGGGTCGAATTCAGGACCTTTAATGTTTTTAATATTTATTAATGATATTGAGGAATCAATAAAACATTCTAAGTTCCTGATGTTTGCTGACAATATCAAAATCTTCACAAAGATTCAACGTGAGAATGATTGCAACAAACTACAATCTGACCTAAATTCCATCTACAACTGGTCTCTAACTAATAAACTTTACTTCAATATAAAGAAATGTGTGACACTATCTATTTCAAAAAACTGAACAAGAATGTATTAAATTTAATTATAAAATAAATGGAAAAATATTAGAAAGAAAATATTAGGCTAGAGATTTAGGAATAATAGTGGATCATAAACTTACATTTCATAGTCACATTGATAACTTATGCAATTAATCTTACAAACTTCTGGGTTTCATATACAGAATTTCAAAAGAATTTAAATCCCATGGGGTTGTGCTCAAACTGTACAATACATTAATTCGCTCTAAATTAGAATATGCTTCACTGATCTGGAATCCTTTTTACAACTTTCAAAAAACTGAAATTGGGAATATACAGAAAAAATGCCTTAAACACATGTTTTACAAACAAATGGGTCAAGGATTTGAAGGTGAATATCAGGTACTTCTGCATATGTTTGATATTGATTCTCTCGAAAAACGAAGGTTAATACAATATCTAGTATTTTTATATAAGATTGTCCATAATAAAAATTAATGACACTGATTTGTTGGAACAGTTAAGCTGCTATGTTCCGGCTGTATAATTGAGAAACCCACCAACGTTTAGATACCAATTAACTGCTACTAATTACAGACAAAATTCTCCATTAATCAGAATTTGTAGTCAATTTGAGAAATACAATATAGACATTTTTAATGTAACTCTTAGAGGATTCAAAACAATACTTCAAAATCAACTCCAGTAACGGAACACTCACACTCATACTCATGCATACACCACGTTTCTAAATTTCTAAATTTTATTTTTTTTAACTATGTATTTTTTAAGTTTTTTTTGTATATGACTCTATTATTGGGGAAACCTGTTGGGTAATAAACGATTATTATTATTATTATATGTTTGCATATTATATTTTTGTGTCCGAATGATTAAATAATTAACATTCTTCAATGAGAATTTTAAAACTTTTCATTCAGAAATTATTTTTTATACTAAAATTTCATATACTATACTACTTAAGATTCAAACGGAAAAAATTGTTTCATAATTTTTTTACTGTTTAAACAATATAAATACTAGGGAGCCCCAGCAGACATGTTTCTCATTTTGAATAATTGAATATAACAAACATTAAAAAAAAGCATCAAAATCGGATCTGTTTTTGGGGATTTAGAAGTAAAAACCTTCATTGACCCGGCTAATATTTTATTACTAAAATAAACTGAAAGAACGCCGTAGATGGGATGAAAACATATTTAAAAACTTTAATTAATTAACCTCATTGGCTCTAGAATGTATTTGCAAATATATTAATGAAGGGGAAAAGAGTGAAATATGCGAAAGGAATAAATTATAAGCTAATATAAATACAGGGAATTTGAATTAAACATGTCTGATATTAGTATACACGTTCCATGGATGCAATTTGGGGACCAGGGAGTGGCTAAATATGAGAAAGTTTTGTAGCCTGAGTGTACCGCTAACACCATTGAAACAAACTTTGAAAGTGGGGGTACTACACATGATTATACGACGCAGTTTTATCATGAACCTCGAACTATGCGTTTCCACTTATAGTATATTTTACAGTTGATTTAAAAGCGCTATCAACACTACATATGGTAAAACCTCTATAATTGTGAATGTCGTTTATAAACTTTATCTGTTTAGAGAATGAAATAAACAAATAATGGATTTTCTTTAAACACAATAAAAATAGAAACAGAAATACGTAAATAAACTTTTAATTGTAATACAATTTATAAAATCTTATTTACAAATAAATAAATATAAACAGTTGTAGAAAAGAAAGTTTATTAATCAAATCTATTTGACAATTAAAAAAGAATTTACAACGTTTATTATAAATACACAGGCCCTCCGTGGTCGACTGGTAGAGATCTTACCTCTCGTTCAGAGGGACAGGGGTTCAAACCTGATTGAATTTTAAAAATTTAGTACTATCGTGTTTGAGCTCCTTAGGTTAAGGTATGAAAGTTGTATGAGTGATAAAGTATGGGGGAGCGTAATGTACTTGCTACAATAGCTCCATTACCTCCGTTGCACTCCCATAAGAGTTTGTGTGGAACCCCGACACTGCGAAATGCGGAAAAGGAGAATGGATTATGTATGTATTATAAATACACTAATGTTAACTTAAGCGACAATTTGTAAAATAAATATGTTGTGCAGAATTACACATTTCTTATCTGTCAGATGTTTAATAGAAAAGGTGGGAAGGCCAGGCTGTCTAAAAGTACAGTCAGTGTAAATACGTTATTGTAAATTGTGCACCCAAATCCTAAGCCTGCGACATTACTATTATACAACTAATATATCAACATTACACAGGACACTGAGTACATTCATAACTGATATTAAACCAAAATAGTAAACATCCGAAAACATTTAAAGAATAGTATGTGTTAAAGTGTTGCCTCTAATTATTTAAAAATCAAAATACGTTAGAATAAATATGATCATTAACAATTTATCTAATAAAATTAGGTTTGTTATGGTCCGGTTGTTTAAAAGTACAGTAAAATCTGTGTATCATAATAAACTATAAAATATAATTAAATATATTTATACTAATAGTTCAGAATCCCAAAAAGCCGGAATTCTTTTTATTATATACAGGGTGGTCCAGACCACCCGTACACCCCTTTTAAAATGCGGGGGATTAAAATTTTTTAACAAGATGATGGGTGATCTTACTAATGTCGATGTGCTCTTTCGAATGACCTCAGAATGGAACCCCCCCGATTCCCCCTTGTAGGGGGTAAGGGTAGTAACTTTGAAAATTTAAATGGGAACCTCTTAATTTTATTGCATACTTAGATTCTACTCATCAAAATATGAAAAATTTATTTGAAACATTTTTTTATCTTGGCAACAGGTGGCGCTGTAATCGCAAAAACCGACTTTTTGAATTTTCCGCCGTCTCTGGCATATTTACAGGTGCAAATAAAAGTTTTTCATATTTTTTACCATTTTCTACTAAATAGTGTTGAAAAAACTTTGCTAATGTGTATTTTCATGAGAGAGAATTTTACGTTACAATGAAAAACGCAAATTTTTGACAAACAGATTTTTTTCTAACGTTGTACGTGATAATATTTTTTTGCCTTAAATGTTGTTAGAATTTGTGTACCATTCTAACAACATTTTCCAAGATTCTACTGGGGAAGATGGTTTTACTTCAAAACATGTCAAGTCATTACAAAAATCGGCCGACGAGAATTTCACTTTGGAATTCGCTAATCAATTTCGCTAGTTATCTTTCTTTTAGCGTATAGCAATGAATGATGAAATATGGATATCTCATCCACTCAGGCTATAAAGTAAGAATAATTTAAACGAATAAAGTTTTAAATTGTGAAATAAAAATTATTTATTTGAACAGTTGATTTTCAACAATTACATCCTATTTAAATAGAATTGCGAAGTAAAGAATTGTAGCAAGTTATTTTCTGTTAAAACTAAATATTAAGTTAGTACGATTTAAATATTATTTTGCCATATGCAGAGCAGATTACAATTTAGAATGTTTTATCGATCATTTTTATTAATTAGATATGCTTAAAATAAATATTCAGATAAAGATTAAAAAGATTAAGCAATATCTAAATAAGTAGACGTTAAGGTTAAAAAACAATCTAGAAATTTCAGAAAAAAAATTGTTGTCACATACAACGCAAGAAAAAATCTGTTTGTCGAAAACACCTTAGGGAGAGAATTTCCGTTTTTCATCGTAATGTAAAATTTTTTCTCATGAAAGTAAACATTAGCAAAGCTTTTTCATCACTACTTAGTAAAAAATAAGAAAAACTGCTATTTGCACCTGTAAATATGCCAGAGACGGCTGAAAATGCAAAAAGTCGTTTTTTGCGATTACAGCGCCACCTGTTGCCAATATAAAAAAAAGTTTCAAATAAATTATTCATATTTTGATGAGTAGAATCTAAATATGCAATAAAATTTAGGGATTCCCATTTGAATTTTTAAAGTTGCCCCCCATATCCCCTACAAGTGGGGGTTGGAGGGTTTCTTCTTGGCGTCATTCGATAGAGCACATCGACATTAGTAAGGTCACTCATCGTCTTGTTAAAAATTTTTAATCCCCGCATTTTAAAAGGGGTGTAGGGGTGGTCTGGACCACCCTGTATATTCTAAATAGTTCAAAGTATTTGGATACTTTGGTGATATATAGATTTGGATGGGTATAGAGAATTATACTGGATACCACGGAAGCGATGGAGATACTTATGTGTAAAATTTTGAGATTTTTTGAGAAAGAGATGTTTAAATTTTATATAAAAAAGCATTTTCAAAAATACAGAACCTACGTAATTATGATGTAAATTCATGCATTTAGTTTATGTAAGAATTCCAGTAAAATATTCGTTTATGGGGAATTTCCGTTGTGTCCAAATTTATTTAAAGCCGGAAATCTGTCTAATATCGACTGTTTTCTTACCCTGAGCGATTCGGCCTTGCCTAATTTTATTGTAGTAAGAGAGAGATTCTCTTTACAATAACACTGTTGCTTGTTTAAAGGATTACCGGCTGCCATATGTATAAGAATAGAGAAAGAATATATTTTACAAATATAGCAACATCAGCCAGCTTAATAAATTGAAAACTGAAAAAGCAATTTAGTCATAGCTATTTCAATTTCAATTTTCTTTAAAAATTTACTTTTCCTTTTTCTACGTTACTAAAGATAAA
The DNA here is from genome assembly GCA_929113105.1 of Agrypnus murinus. Taxonomy (NCBI): domain Eukaryota; kingdom Metazoa; phylum Arthropoda; class Insecta; order Coleoptera; family Elateridae; genus Agrypnus; species Agrypnus murinus. The sequence continues at coordinate 16,889,316 of OV816024.1, read as the reverse complement.
AGTAGTACGTACTTTAGAGCCGAGTTTTCGTTCGCAGAAGAGTTTCGCATAAGAAGTGGAACCAACTCTATAACCCCTGAACATTATTAAATTAGAAGCGACGTAAAATAAAAATACCTTTTACTCTTCAAAAACGCAGATTATGTATTTCACAACTTTCTATGAAAACTAAACGCCTTACATATTTAAATTATAATTCGAGTGAATTTAGATCTGGAAAATAGAAAGTTGGTGGAACAAAATAGATGAAAACAAATTAAAGAAAATAAAAACACGATTTCAAATAAAAGAGATCACTAATACACAAAGAAAAACAAATTATTTTATGTGCAAACGTACGTGAAGTGTGAACATCGCGTACGCCATACAGGACGCGAAATGTGATTTCGGGGCAGTTACTTTAAGGCTAACGGACTTCAATGCACTTTAAAGTCCGTTACCCTTAGTAACGTCCTTTAAGGTAAAAACTCATTTTTCTATTTACGTAATCTCCATAGAAACGCTGCAACATGAAAGCCATATTTTTTACGGTTGCATATAAAATGTTGTGTATACCTGGTCCGCGAAATTCGTTAGTGTCCTCGAGATTGCCCTGCCTCGGCCGTAAACGGCCACGGCGACAATTATTCTCTCGGTACGTTAACAAGACATTTCGCGGCCACGGTATACAAATAACTATTATTTTTGATTAGTTATCGGTTGTTGTAATGTCAAATGGTGTAGTAAATCTAATATTTAATACATTCTCCTGTTTTCCCCTTTTGTATAAATTTAATCGGTTTAATTTTTATTAAACATTTTTGCATTACATTTACACGTGCATCTTATGAAACATTATACCCTACCTGCACTTCTCGTGAGACATGCAGACTTGCATTTTAAACTTGTAGAAACTTTTCTTATAAGAGAAATTCTGTTTTTAGTCTCTTAGTCTTAGTTTTTAGTTTTACTAAAGCATTTTGTATATTTAAATTTTGGTTAGTTTTCGATGTATGGATCAAAAATGTTACTGGGCACAAACTCCTAAAAATTATAGTTTTCGAATTACAGTCGTTAGAAGTTAGAACTTCAAACACCTGTAATTCAAACACTATAATCTTTTGGACTTTGTGCCCGTTGACACTTTTAATCTACACATCGAATACTATCTTTTAGCAAAGTTTCAAAGCAATCTGGTGAAAGCTATTTTCCATAAGGATTCTGTGGGGTCGTTTGTATTTACTAAATGAACGTTAACAACCTAAATATTTAAACTTGACTTGAGATTTGTTTCGTTTCGAAAACCTTTTAATAATACATAGCATATAAATATAATAGCATTAAATATAAATCTGTAGATGACTGGAGTAGTTTGACTTATTTACATGTTGGCAAAATTTTAACGTGGATGTCAGAGCATTCGCAAATAAGATAGAGAAAGTTTTAATGGCATTGAATGCACAGGAGAGAACAGCAAGTTTTTCAAAATGTATTGAAAAATCCAATTAGGTTAATCCTTAAGGATTGTAAGCTTACCGAGTCTAAGGTAAGGTAAGTATTCTACTAAATCTAATTTCAGATATTCAGGTTACAATAATAGTTATGCTGCCAGTAACAGATTAGGTGGGTTTCATGTAAGGATCCAGCAGGAAGCAAATGTTAGTAACTCACATTACTTGCCGTTACGTAAAAGAATTTTTAATGAAAATAAACACAAGCAATCAGATACAAGTATGGATAATTGAGCTGCTAAAAATAAATCAAGTTCGAGCTAGGGTAGTTCAAATTTTAATTAAAATATAATTTGTCGAGCTATAAAAGAGGCGACTCATTCTATTTTCGTAGAACCAGCAATTACAATAGACATTCATTTAATAATAAAACTTCGAATAATAACTATAATGCAGAGTTAATTATTCTACGAATATTTTTATTATTAATTCAAAGCAATTGTTTTCAAATGCCTCATGTTATTTTAAAAATAATTAAAATAAACATTTTTCGAACCAGATTCTTTTGACAGGGTAGCCAGACCTTGAAATATCTAATTCAACGAGCAACAATTTGTTAAATTCATTATTACAGTAGAAATAATAATTCTTTCTATAATGATTTTGTTTATGCAAATAGTAATAACAATGAATATCTTAAACATTGAGTTTTATCAGACTTCATAATAAAATGTGGTCATTTATTTATGATGATGGTAACTTATAAAAATGCAAAAACCAGATTACACGGATTTACCACAACCAATTGCTACATTAAGGAAATGTTTTGGTAACATTTGTAATCCCCCAGCATAAGTTTCAATTTTCGAAATAGATTACGATAGATATTAGGAAACAACTTTTTAGAAAAATATCAAGAAAATATTGAATATGGGCAAAATACTTACAAAGGTTTATGTTCAAAAATAAGAAAATTGACACCCTTCTCCCCTCCCTGTCAAGTTATTATACCTTCTCGAAGCGAAGCTTACGTAAATACTAAAGTAATTTTAATAAAGATTTGTATGCTTTAAAAAAATTAAGCAATGGTTATATGTTGGAAATTGTATTGTTAAGACAATCAACAGTTAATGTAAAATTATTTTTGTAAATGCCACCGATCGGGATATTTATTTAAATGAAGTTAATTTGAACGTTGGTGATTTTGAGAATTACCATGTTTTTCATACTCAATTCCAAAAGTATTCTCAATAGTTAAAAGTTTTACTTTCACATCTTTGTACTGAACACATAAATATTGACGAATAGAATTCCATCTTAGAAATTTACCACAGATTTGATGATATATCTCTCATACATGTTGGTAATTTTTCTTGCACCAATATGTTAAGCATGGCATGCTTTTTCTCGAGTACTGTTCCTGTTAATATTATACCATATAGAATACTCGAATAATTAGTCACAAGTTGAAGGAATGCTGAAATAGGGATTATATCACCAAGTACCATTACTTGCAATTCTTTATTAACTCTAGTTTCTAAAAAAAATCGAGAATGGAGGTATCAAAAGGTTCCGTTGTGTAGTTGATTTTAGAAAATGGAACGATTGGAGAAGCTTTTTTTCTTCCAAATAGCACAGACGTTCTTGATCAAGGCATTGGTAGATATTTCAGTTATTAAGATTTAAGTTCCGGATCTTTTCAAATTCCAATGAACCCCATTAATTATAATCATTATCAATTCAAAAGAATACCATTGGGTTTAAAGGGAGTTTCTGTCACAATTCAAAGAGCAATGAATCATATTCATACTCATGTATAAGGTTTAAAAATGCTTTATTTATTTAGACGATGTGGTAATTTATGTTAAGACTCTTCTTGGACACAATGAGAAATTAATAAGAGTTTTCGAATGTCTGTTTTAATTATAATTTTAGGTTACAACACAGTAAATGTGAATTGTTAAGAAAGGAAATTGTGAACCTAGAAAAACTCAAAGATCTCTAATCCTAAGGAAATTGAAGCTGACAAGCGTTTTCCAATCCTACAAAGATACTTGTAAAGAAATGAAATCATTTTTAGGTCTTGCATGCTGCTACTGCAGGTTCATAAATCACTTTTTAAAAATTACCCAACCACTTAATAATCTTAAAAAGATGTAGTTTTAATTGGTGTGCATTTTGTTCAGAATCATTCAAAACGTTAAAAGGAAAATTGGCATTCACATAATCTTAGAAATCAGTAAATGTTAATCCTTAAGAAAGGAAATTGGAAACGTAGGTCATTTTTAAATCTTGTCGGTTACTATACCAGGTTTATAAAAAACTGTGCAAAAATAACCCAGCCACTTAGTCTTCTGAAAAAGCATGTAGATCCTAATTTCGTTCAGACTCATTTGAAACATTAGTGAATTGGTTAATTTACCTATTCTTCAGTATCCAGATTTTATGTAACAACAATTTATTTCAACGACAAATGCCAGTAAAGTGGCAATAGGATCAGTTTTAGCTTAGGGTACTTTAGGGAGTGATCGTCCCATAACGTATGCATAGTAGGGTTCTTAACAGACATGAGAAAAACTAACACGATAGAAAAGGAATTGATAAACATTGTATGGTCACTGGTCAGTTAAGTTAATCTTTATTGTGTGTTTTAATATGAAAGCTCATTGCAGAATGAAGTTAGAAGAATATAGTTTCGATATTATCCACCGTAGAGACAGAAATAATGTTAACGCCGACAATTTAGGAAGAATATCTGTTACGACTAGCTCGACATCTACTTATCAAAATTATTTATGATGATGATATGATTATTTACTTAATGCCCTAGCAGATCTTAACTTTGTTCATTGCGTAAGCAGATAATTGAAATTGTGTGTATTGCTAAAAGACTTCAAAAGAGATTTAGTTGCAGGAAAGAAATTTAGTCTCAAAATTCAAAATAGCACAAAATCTTATTTCGAGAAAAGGACAACAAGTATATCTTACATTTAGTTAAAAAGTAACATCTTTTAAATGCCTCCAGTTACGAGAATATATTTAAAACGCTCACAAATCTAAAATATTCTGTCTGAAAGAAGGGATCAAAAAGGATCTCTATACCGACACTAAACTAGACAAACTATATTTGAAAAGGTATGTATTATGTTCAGGTATATTTCAATGAACCAATCTTAATTTTTTGTAATAATGTTTCTTCCTATTTAACTCAGGACGAAATTGCAACAATTTTTGTTAAGTTAATTTTACATCATGTCACTCCTTTAGGAATTTCAAAGTCTTTTAAAAAAATAAACAAAGGTATCATTTGAATAACAGGCACAGAAGTATAAAACGATTTATTAAGTTGTGAATTCTGCCAAAAGAATAAACTTTTTAAATGTAATAAATTACCTATGGTAGTAACAACTAAGTAATTCTATTTTTCTTAAATTTTTGAAGGTACCGTTAATTTCTTTGGGTATACTTGGATCTTAAAAAAAAGCTGGTGAAGAAAACCAGCTGTGTAATGTAATGACACTCTTGTTTAGAATTGTTTTTTTAAACTAATAATTTGTTCAAGAAACTAAAATAGATGAAACCTTAATTCTAAAGTAAGAATTTTAAATGAACACCTTGTATACCGCGTCTCGTTTTATTTTTCCCGGGACACGAAAAAAAACAAAAAAATTAAGCAATTCCCTGTTTTTGTGTTACGAGAATCTTCCGAAGCAGAAACACTAGTAACAACAATCTTGAATGTAATAACTTAAAATTGTATTTAGTTAAATTGTTCGTTTTGTGGAAAGTTAATTATATGAATAAAAGATTTAGGATCGCCAATTCCATATAAAATAATTTGTTAAAACTGTCTTCACTGGTTCATGAGCTATAATAATTGATTGAAATTAAATAATTTGTAGGTAACTTTACAATGATTAATTACAATACAACCCGCAGGGTTAAAAGGAGTTGGAGAATTAATGCATTTAGGAATATTGCAGATTAAATCAATTGCTCATATAAGTGAAAGGTCAAGGTTACTTTTAAATAATAAAACAATATCTGAGAACAATTCATCTAGTGCTCTATTTTGTATTTTATGCGTCTGTATACATAGAAATTAGTTAGATATCCTAGATATCCCACATATTTATAATTCTACATATTGTCATGATACTTGACATATGAGAATAAGAAATCCACCCACTCACTAGTTTTATATAAGCTTTTATATAGATTGGTTGCATAACCTCAATTTCAAAATTATAATTTTCAGTGATTTGTCTTTTATCAAGTTGAATATGATTAATTAAATTGACATGCACACTAGTAAACTATAATCAGATAAAGGATATCTGTATAACTGATTTTTCTATAGAATTTACTTAATTTTGTTTGTCCATTAATGCTGTGGGAGACGATTATCTAATTTTGCATTTAACTTAAGTTTAGGCCAAAGTTAATGTAAGATTTAACCTATAACAGACAAGGTGACAATAGGGAGGTAAACAAATATTCACTACCTTACCTTAGCAATTAATAGATAAAAATGTTTTTTCATGTTAACGAGATTCCACAGTTGTATTAAGTTTCTTGTATTTTAAAATTTTACAGCTCTTGATTAAATAATTTTGGTGGAGGATTGTAAAGCTGCTTCATTACCACATAATTTTAACTATCTTAAATGTTGGGTCTGCTTTTTATTAATGATATCAGTTAATCAACATATAATTATGTTGCGCTTTTGGATCGTACATTGAAATACTGTAATTGGCTTTAATCTTCATATTGTCGATGCCTAAAGTTATGCAAATAATGTTTATTAGGATATAATGTTTAAATTTGTGAAGATAGGATGGTGAGAAAAGGTATTTTTGAGTAATTAAGTTATTAAAAGTTTTAAAGAGATATAAATGTCATTGACATTCGAAAGGGGGTTGATTTTGCACTGAAAACGTAAATGTAATATACCATTAGATTGGGAATTTTGTATCTATAAGAATATCTAATTAGTTTTTGTGTTAATTAAAATTTATAAAGAATAATTTGGTTATGTTATATTGACTTGTCAAAGTCAAACAATTTTTGGCAATTTTTTTACAATTTTAACTTTCAAAAAGTGCACATCTGTTGTAGAGAATAAAATAAATTTAAGGTTGTTTCAATTGAAAAATGTAAACACGGCAAATGTCAAAATTTTGTCAAATATATTTGAAAGAGGTCAATGACATACTTTCTTGAATTCTTTGCCGCGACGTATGAAAGTAGAGAGGGAATATTTGGGCATTTATAACAATACAGTTCGCAACCTTTTCGTGGCAAATGTTTAAAACGGATTTAAATACATAAACGTGAGTTTTTAAACAGTAGTTAGTTTTAATTATAGTAATTAAGAATTATGATGATACCAAAAGCATTAATCTCCAAGTAAAGAATACTGAACTATTTTGGGATTAATATAAAGAAAAATTTAAATTTTTCATGTTTCAATTTTTTTTGTTCCGTTTTTTTGTTATTTGGTATTTGTTAAATTATAAAATAAAGTTGTGTTGTTATTATTGAGAAATTACTTTGTGTATCTGCTTTTATATTACTGTATACCTATATATAAGAATTTAGATCTCTATATTATCGACCCGCCTGAGAAAGTCTCAATTTTTGGAGAGTTAGACTTTTCACAATAATTTTACTTAGCCGGAGCATTTATTTCAATTAAAGGTAAGCAAGTAATTAGTTGTGTATTAACGCCCCACATAAATTATTGACATTATGCATCAAACTACAAACAGGGACGGTTTGCACCAGCAAATCGATTTTTAATTTAAGATATACATCCTCCATTTTGATATTTAATAATATCACAACTATGATTTGAATGATTTCTTAAAGAATAATAGTAAAAGCACATTAATCACTCGAAAATCAAATATGGAAACGGATTACGAGGAAGAATGCGAAATTTCTAAAGATGGTGGCTGCAATAATTTCAATTACGAATAGTTGATTCAATTTGTTTTCAGTTTCAGTGATAATAAATAAAAATATTTTTTTAAATCAACCGGATAATGTATTTATTTTAATGAAACAGAATTTTTTTCAGTGTCAAAAGCATCGTTTGTCTGTGCATGTTGTGCATCTTCCTATAGTAAAATTTTTCTAGGACCCTGTGTGAGCTGTAACTATAACTCTACAAGTAGAAAAACTTGTAGACTTTCTTCGTTCTAATACGCACAGCTAAAGAAAATTCAATTCAGAATAAGGCTTCAAAGGGCTGGAACTGCAAAGCTAAAACGATTTCAAAGTGAGGTTACAGTGTTATTTCAGAGTAACATTTTCTTAAATACCACAAAAACTAAAAGAGCTATATCACAATGACATTTGAAATCAGCATGGAATTCTGCAAAACTTTCCTAATTCAACATTCTTTCCATCTCATATAATAACAAAGATACCAATGTAAATGCTCTCAATTTGGGACTCACTGTATTCATAAAAAATCGACTAGAAATGAAAATTATTAAAAACCTGTTTTAATTTCCATAATAAAATCTCCATCAAATCTAAATCTTGAATCATAAATTTGATTGAAAAATCGACAAGTACTTCTCAAGTGTTGATTTACTAGGGAATTATTGAAATATCAAACTTTTCCAAAAGTGTTTAAAATTATTAAATTATTAAGAATAACCAATTAACAACAGTACAAAGATTTATTGCAAATGGACGAAGCTGATGTAAGAAGCTATTATCAGATGTCTAAATGTTATCTAAATTTCTGGAAAAGTCTTGATCAAAAATTTACGCAGTAACAACAATGCAAATATATCCAAATATTAATAAGGCAATTAACTAATACATACATTTACTATATTAACCATGCAGTTTTTAATATAAAATTGAATCACTTTAAAAACTAACATTAACCTTAATTAAACTACTATGTTTACCATTTAAATATATTTAATTTACATATATCTTTTACAATAAATGTATCAATCCAAACAAAAAATAAAACAATTAACATTTAGAATAGCCTAAACAAAAATGTATATTAATTATTATTTCTTATTCCATTTAATACAGCGTTGGTATTTTATAAATGTATCATAATTTTTATTTTGATTTCCTTGACGTTTTGGGTCTATCGACAACAGTCGCGAAGCCATCTACCTCCATTAGAAAATTAGATTTTTCATATACCTTTCCGACTATTTTATAAGATCCACGAGGCATGTATGGTGGAAGAAGAGAATAATCAGGAGAGATATTGTTAATGTAGTAAAATCCCTGAAAAAATAAAAAGAAAGAACTACGCTGACTTCAAAGGAACATGCTTATAAAAATCATAACTTTTTATGTGGCTTACATAATATATGAGGTAATAATACTTAATTTACTTCATCTTATAATGTATTAAATACTGGATAAACTAATTACAAAAAGTGGCCAATTCAATATTAATTAAATAGATGTCATAAGAAATATTATTTCTTAAAAATAGGGGATTTAGCTGAGAGTTGGTTACTAGTTTTATCCTGACGATATATAGTGGTAAATGTGTGTGTTTCAATGTGTATGTGCGTGGATTAATAGTACTTTCCCGAACGTATATATGTAACATATATACTCTTTTCTTGTAGATTTTTAAACGTAATCGTTCAAAACGTATCAATCAACCATAATAATAGTAACGTGTGATCCAAAACAACTTTCATCAAAGATAGCCAAGGAAGAGAGAGATAGACACTAAGTTATGTGCAAAATTGATTCGGTTCATTTAAAATTATTAACGTCATTTTGATGTCAAACAAATCTGGCAAAACTTTCAAGTTGTGTATTTATAAGCCATGGTATTCACTGACTATCAAAAACGATGCATGTTAGAGATGTACTTCCGAAACGGTAACAAAATCAATGGTGAATGGGTTTACTCCATTAGAAATGCTTTTGAAGATTTTGTGGAAACTTTTCCAAATGTGGCCGTTCACTATGACACGTTCAGTCGAGCTCTTCGTCATATTGCGAATTTATATCGCGAAACAGGAAGCGTAGGCCGTAAGTCATGTACAGGAAGACCAAGAGTACGGAATGCAGACAACATTGAAGCTGTGAGAGGACTGATGGAGGAGCAGCCCCACTTGTCAATTCGACATTTGCACCAGCAGATGAATCTCTCATATGGTACGTGTCAACGCATCCTGAAACAAGACTTACATCTACACCCCTACCGAATACAAGCTTGCCATGAACTTCTCCCGAACGACTTGCCCCAAAGACAGGAGTTTTGTCAATGGTTCCTGAACAACCTCGGCGATAACAATGAAGCACTGGAAAAAACATTTTTCACTGACGAGTGTTGGTTCTATCTATCTGGGTATACCAACTCCCAGAATATGCGAATGTGGAGTTCGGAAAATCCGCATTATTTTATCGAAGCACCCTTACATCCGCAGAAAATAGGAGTGTGGGCAGCCATCAGCAAAACGCGCATAATAGGTCCCATATTTTTTGCAGGTTCATGCTAACTTAATTTTGATTTCTTATCCACTGAAAGTTGTTTTTTGGGTTATTTTAGGAACATTGAATGCAGAAAGATATAGATTAGAAATTCTGACACCATTTATAAACCAATTAACGGATGAGGAACTATTAGAAGGGTATTTTCAGCAAGATGGGGCCCGAATCCACACCACGCAAGCAAATTTGAATTTTGTTGCGGAGTTTTTCGAAGACCGCATTATAAGTTTAAGAACACCAATTATATGGCCTCCAAGATCATGCGATTTGGCCCCTTGCGACTACTTCTTGTGGCCACACATTAAAAATTCAATTTTTACCACACCCGTTGGTGACATGAATGACCTTCGGCAAAGAATTCTCAACAAAATTGAAGAAGTGAATGATGATCCGTGGATGTTGAGCAATATTTCGGAGGGTCTTAAAAGAAGAATTAGACTTTGTAGAGACGTCGGCGGTGGTCACATTACACATCTTGTTTAATAAAGTTGCAGTTTTTTAAAGAAAAGAATGGACTATGAATTATTTCTAAATTATTTAGTTTAAAAGATTTTTTTTTCATGTTGAATATGGCACTCCAGCGAAATGTCACTTAAAGGACAACATGCTCCACAGCTGTTGAGTTTAGAGCCTTTTATGACGTATTTTAGCAATTTTTGTAACAAGTACTTTTGAAAATGCTTGCTTTTTGTTGTGTTGTAGGATGTGGAAACCGTGGGGAGAAGAAGACAACGTGATTTTTTTTGAATACCCTCGGTTACACACTCTGCCGGCTCTTGTTTTATTAATTACACATCATTGTCGTCATTGTTTTAGAATTGCAAAATCACTTTAAAAACGCTAAAATCCTCCGATGACACTAATGGCAATTAACGCTTTGTACCTATGCCCCACAGGCCCCAGGCCCCACAGATATCATTTTGACTTTTAGGTGACAGGTTTGAGGTTAGGTACAAAATTCGACAACGACGTACGTGAATTTTTTCTAGGCTAACTTTGATGAAAGTTGTTTTGAATCACACGTTATATTATTCAACTAGCGTGTGATGATAGCTATTACTCATGAGGATGAATTACTAAGTCATCCGAATGAGTAATAGTAATTGCACGCAAGTATAGCATTCTATAATTTGTAATTTCTGAACTTTCTGAATCTTGACCTCTTGTGTTCTTTTCTGGCATAAGTTTATACGAGTTATCTTTACTAATTTCAAAATGTCCGGCGGTGTACAAATTTTCCCACACAGGACTCAGGTTTTGCTTCTTTTTAGTTAAAAAAACATATATTAAGTTATTACTCACGGTTCGTGGGTAATGTATATTATTACTCATGGGTCAACACATGCTATATAATGAATGTATTATTTAATAGGAGTAGAAAAACCATTTTATAAAATTTTGTCCTATTAATTTGTGGAAGCAACAAGCCGAGTCATTGAAAGAAAATCACGTACCACTATTCCAATAAACAGCTAATGCTGCTTTTTGGAGATCGATCGTGCTTTTTGAGAAGAGCAAGATGCCGCTACGACGTAGCATTTGCTTGCGGACCAGTAAGGCAAGAAATTAAAGAAAACATTTCGCAAAATAAATCTTATAAAAATAAATTTACTTTTACACTGTACAAGAACCATCTAAAATAAATAGATATCCATTCTGTATAACAACAAAAGTAGGTTTTTGTACCTCATCCGCTTCCCGTATACCAAACCTCGAACGACCAAAACGGGGACCAACCCGAAGTCGGCGAGTATCGAGAGGCCGGGGTTTTCTCTTGTCGCCAAATCAACGTCGAGAAACGATGGCAGGCGCCGACGACCATAACCGGGTCCGACACACATAGGGCGGTCCGTCGTTCAACATCAGAACGAGATATCTCGACAGGGATATAACCGAAAGCGCTGGCGAGTGGGTTTCGGGAGCGGCGAAAAACGAGAATGGGCGATCGAGAATAGGCTCAGACCCAGGAGGCAATAATATAAGACCTCCAAAGCTGGTTTATTCTTAGGAGCCCGATTAGGCTCGTGGCGGCAATATTACTTTAACACGATTTTCGGGTGAAAAACAAATCAAGAATTCCGAGTTTTTGGCTGTAACTTTTTTCTTGTGGTTTTACACGGCATTTGAAGAGGAATCATTTTGAGATTGCCCATTGTTTGATGCCCAAGATAGTCGTTTTGACTCCTGTGGTTTCCGAAATTCCGCCGCTCGAAAACGGGTGGAGCTCCCTAGAGCGGGGGGGGAGGGTGTATTCTATAAAATGCATGTTATGGAACAGTAAGCGTTATGTTACATACAACGGTTATTCTGTATGTTACAGCGATGTAAGCTAACAGTTGTTAAATAACATGTTGTTGTATGTTATAGCGGCTGTTACATTACGGCTGCTGTCAACTTGCCGTTATCGTCGTAACATAGAAATCTTGAGGCTAGATAGTTTGAAAAACAGTGCAATGATAAAGATAAAGAAACTCTCGGAGACTTTTGGCTCGTTGTATATACAGAAAACATCATATAACTATGAGGATAATGCAGCGGCACCGCCAAGCGTATACTCTGGCTTACATCATCACCTCAGGTGTACGCGAATGCTATTGTCTATTAATTTGCCATGGTATATTCCTAGTAGGATGAACTCCTAAGTATATTATTACACGTAGGTAATAATATGGATTTAATCATATTAAATGAACCTTAGCGAATGAGAGTAATTTTTTTAATTAATTTTATAAATCTGTAAATTTTGCAATGTACATTTTACATTTAACAACGAAAACCACAACAAATGAAACAAAGATCACAAACCTAACCTTTTATTCTACTATATAAACCTAAAAACGTCCGCATATGCTGTTACGCTACAGGGACCGTGAACATACACTTTACAGAATAAGTTTTTCATAACGACAGTTATAAGACCACGTTAGATAACATAATGTTACTATACATAATGTAATATAACATTAAGATACAGAATAGGACCCTTAGTCTCCAAAAACCCCATGTCACCCCTAGCTCTCGCCCCCGGGTCTAGGCAAAAAACTTTTCCGGTAGAAACGATTGGGGTACTGCGCTGGCAAAGATTCCGCGGTCAGATTTTCGCTCCGACCTACCGTAAGACGGGAACAGTTTTTTGCCGCCTCCGCTTAAACGGTTTACCGGAGACGGTCGAGACTGCAAATCCGGATCGAAGTTTTGCGGCCTTGCGAAGCCCAGATTTTGATCGTTCGCGTTAATCGGGAACGCAAAACAAAAATTCTTCTGGTTCCGGTATGCCTAGACCCGTGCGAGCCGAACCCGCTTCAAAAATTCTAAAATGGGAGATTACTACTCTATCAATATCGTCAACTTCGATAAACCATTTGACCCTATGTTAGCTCCAGGATTGCACGAATTAAAAAAATTCTTTTAGTAAAATGTTGAAAAACAGTTATTTCCTGCGGACCGGCAAAAATTTCTGACGGACCGGCACCGGTCCGCGGACCGCCGGTTGGGAAACGCTGCTCTAGAAGGCTTGCTCGCCCTCGACCGATCGAGTAAAAAGGTATGCTATAAATCCAAACAGAAAACGCAGACATTTTTTTACATTTTTAAACTCGATTGCTCTTTTGGTTTTGTGCACGTAGTATTCGGAACAACAATTCGATGTAAAAAGTACCAAAAATGACCTCTAGCACCATCCAGTAGGAAAGCGGAAAAGCATTCGGAATTTAGATTTAATATACCATATGAGACTCGATGAAGTATATCCGAAAAAAAATCAAGATTTAATACATTCAAAACTATCAGTCGATAACGAACGTCGCTGACCTATGGGCCTGTGCCTGTCGTCTGAGTGTTAAACACCTAGCGAAGGGTGGGGGGGGGGTAACGATCTCTGTTGGTGCAACTGTTCTAATCCTGCATCCTCATCTCTAGTCGGAATAAATATATTTTCGTAAAACGCTTTAGCCGTAGGTCATACGTAAAGGTTTACAGTCGAGGGCCTGTTTAATAGGAAAAACGTTTCCCTTCGTTACGCGGGTGGGGGAGGGGGAAGAATCAACTCTTATTAAATTAAACGTACTTGGTGTGCCGATCTTGTCACTGTACAACTGGCATGCACTTACCGGTTTCATAGGACATTCTAGTTTTATATTGGTTATTACATTCTTTCTCTTTATGAATTCTTTTCCGTATTCCTTATTGAGTTCAACTTCATGACATACGTTTATAATGCCAGATATTGGAAAATATTTGTATTCTCTTCCTATCAATTTAAAGACTTCTCCTTCTATCTAAAATAGAATTATGTTAATAATGGTAATTGATAAACAGTACCAGAAAGTTTAAGACTTTTCATTTTTAATATTTTAATTAACCACTCTTGTGCAGTTGGTTCCAATGAAAATGGTGTTACTCTAAAAATTAGTGTTTTAATAAAGAAGGTAAAGGGATATCCAAATACTTATTGGAAAAGGTATAGCACTAGATATTACTGTACATAGAAGTTAAGACCTTACTGTAATTTTAACTACACCGGTTTCAACCGTTTCACCAAAGATTGTAATTAAAGGAAACTGCATATTTTAATTGTGCAGGCTATCAAAGATTACCATACACAAGTAAAGGAAAGAAAAACTCCAATTTATAGTTTCAATTTTTTTCATTGAATGAATCTCAATTAGTAAATAAAATGTTAAGTTGCTTACATTTACAAGATTACTTAAACAACGGAGAATGATAAAGTCCATAATAAACTATAGGTATGAACTCCCGAAAAATTATTTATCATTATGTTAGGTTGATTGTATACCCAATGCTTCAGTAATTGTTATTATTATTGTCAACAAAATAAGGAATTTCAAATACTTAGATAATAGACCTGCCTGTTACTCCTCCCTTTACTGAAAACTTGACCTTCACCATGATCACTTATGAAGGGCATTTTCCGATACTGAGAGTTCAGTAGAATTAAAAAAATATAAATATTCAGTTGTAACTAAAATACATTCAGTAAACTTCATCATAAATTTAATGTGTAATAGTGCTCGACTGTTTTAAAAACGCACTATTCTGGAATGTGTCACGACCTACCTGACAACATCAAGTACCGTCTTTACCAAACTAAAGAGCACGTTTAAAAATAATATTTTGGGCAACTATCGACAGTATCAGATTTTATTTTATGTTTACATTCGTATAATACTTTACTAATGCATTAGGGACAAGTTTCTTTAGCTGTAACGTAACCTTGACCTTTATTATGATAACTAAATACTAAACAACACAAATAGGCCAATTTCAACTTTGTTTCGAGCAGGGATACCCACTATGTTTAACAATCTCATTGTCTTATACTTTACAAAATTAGTAAAGATCGTTGGGCCGTATACACATCTCAATATTAAGTTAATAACCTGTTTAATTACCAAGGTGACCAATTCTAATTTTTTTCCACCTATTAGAAGGAGATAAAGCTATCTCTTCTGTTGTTGATTTTAATAGAACTTTAGTTAGAGACACCTTTAATCGTGGCATGTGAATAAGGCCCGTGGAGTAATTAATACTAAATTAATAAATCACAACATCAATTCTTTGCAAAATACGTACCAAACTATCAAATGAATAAGTACAATGAAGAAACATTTATTTAGAACACAATTAAGTGAATGATGAGATGATGACAAAATAAAATTAAAAGACTGTTTGAATTTTGTTTATTAAACTAAAAATACACAAACACACGTCACACCAATTGTACTCACTGAATATCTTTTATTGAATACATATTTATGTAAATCATAATTGATAGTTAATAAGTTTATTGCTGTTTTTAAGGTTTACAAATTTAAAAGGACGCTTCTCCCAGAAGCGTCCCTAAGGTCGGTCAGCCGGGCGTATGCCCGGGGCCCCGAGTGCTAGTAGGGCCCCGCACCGAGCTTAATAAACAAGCAAAAAATATTTTTAAACTTAAAATTTTAAAAAGTTTATTGCTTGTTTCGTATTTTTAAATGAATGCGAGTACAATGGGCGTACTTAAAATTTAAAATTTGCTTTTCTCGAAAACTAGCAGGAAGCGGCCACATGCTGATAAGGAAAATACTCTAAATCTTCTATTACAGCTATCCCCCATTATGAGGATTCTAGTTATATTAGTTACACCCTGTATATTTATTTATTCAATTTTTTATTTACTGGGGCCTCGCTCCATATTTGCGCCCGGGACCTCAAAATCCAAAGGACGGCGCTGGCTTCTCCAATAATAAGTAAATCCTATTAAAATGGACAGTTATTTTTCTTTAGAATATTTACGTATAAATAAACGTTTTAAAACAACATGAAGGAGACTGCCCTTTGTTGGAAATATGTATTTTATTATTAGTTATTTTATTGATAGGGATAACATTAGGAAAATAGGTTCAACACTACTTTAAACATGGAGAATAATCTATTAATCATACATTTAATACGACCGTAACATTGTTTGCAACGCCAAAATAAGAATCCAAAACAATATTTTAAAACCCACTTTCAGCAAAATCGACGTGATGGATGCATTTAAAGCAAACATTAACTGACATTGGGTTTTGGTCTTATTAAACTAAATAGAATAAAACGAAAATAATAGTCAAAACAAACTGTGACCTCACCTACCGTATGTCGTTGTTAATCAAACCTAACCTTCAACACAAAAATTGTCAAATTAATAGAACCTGAACCATAAAATTATAAAAAATTAGGATTTCCATTTAAAAAAAACAAAAAAGCAATCTAAAAATAACAATTAGGAAGCCTTTTAAAGTCATTTAATAATACGCAGTTATATTATTATATTGTACTGGTGTGTAATAATGAACGTTGGTCACGCAAGAAAAGTTTAACCACGAGACCGTCAGGTTGAGTGGCAAATTTTCTTAATATCTTATAATAATACAATAATTTTTAAATATGTTTATAGAAAAACAGAAAAATTAAATTTGTATTTTGTACTGTTAGACATTTAATTTTATCATTTATTGCATGGAATGTCGGAACGCTACGAATGAATTACTCTTTATTTGGAAACCTCAGTATAGAAATTCAAATAACTACTCAAACTTCACAAACATTTGTACAAACAAAATATAGAAAATTTAAGAAACGTTAAGTTCACATTGTTAAATAAATATCGGGCTATAATTATAAAAAAATAGGATGTCAATATTTTTTTAGGTAGCGGAATTTTCCAATTAGAAAATCCCGCCGCCCCAAGTGGGAACCGAACCGACGACCCTTGGAACACGAGTGATGCACTGACACCACTCGTCCACCGCCGACGGTTTCAAAACACCAAACAAGAATATAACCAAGAAAGATGTATTTACCTGCACGTTATTGCCTAGTTCTCGAAGTAATACCCCACTTCCATTTAGTGGTCTACTTGTATCGTTATCCCAAACAACTATTTCCCTAGGAACAACGTTTTTAAAGTATTCTTTATTGTATGAAGGAATCACGACTTTGACTCCCTTCAGATCATAGTCCTCCTGTTTAAATTTCCAATTAATCGGCTGGGATAATATTTTCTGTAAATAGAAAAACTAAAATTTTTAGATAATCTTAAGTCAAATCTCATGTTTTGAATTTGTTGGATTTATGAAAAATCTACTAAAAACAGGTTTTATATAAACTCTTTAGGAAGCTAAAACTAATGGAGTTTAAACTCTTAACTCCTAACTAAATAGATTTAGTGCTTCTTTGCTTGGAATTCTAGATTCCAGAGTAAGACCAATATAGGCACCTTCTAGAATCTAGACTGCCAAGATACAATTATTTAGTTAACCGTGCAGTTATTTTTGTGTGCGTCTGTTTGGAAATGTGATAAAAAATGCGACAGGTGTACAATTGTACATATTTCACTTACGATGTTATTACTAAATAGTGTTTTGTACATACCTAAGTAGCGATATTACATAAAAATTACGTAAATTTCGCATTCCACAAATTACTTCCTCAGAATTTCAAGAACAAAAGGGTACGTGAAAAAGAATATAATTTTCGTATGCCACACAGGCGAATGCACGTCTTCTTTGCATTCATTTTACATACCAAAGTGATGAATGTACAAAGATAAACAGAGAAGAATATATTTATTACATGCCACATATTACTTGAAATTCACGTATCACCGGCCATGCCAATGACATTCATATTGGAATTAAAAACAGTGCACAGCAAAAATGCACCGTACATATGTCCTGGAAGATCTAAGAATGGATTCTAATAGCTCTTTGTTGCTGAATTCAAATTGATTTACCAAAGTGTCTAATCTCATCAATGTTTTAAATATAACGACTAAAATGACTTTTTTAGCTAATACAAATGATTATCTTAGTAGCAATATGGTGTAAAAATTCTAATAGAGTGAAAAATAAAGTTTATGCCTCTGAAATAACCACAATTCAATTATTTTGATGGATATTATAATATTGAATATCAGACGCTGTTTAATCACTCGACCCCTGAAACCGCGAGATATTGATGCGTATATTTTAAATGCTTAATACCTACTTATCTGTTTTCAATAAAAATAAAAGAAAAGTATTTGGTACAAATTTTTTATAATTTTACTACTATTTGAAAATATTTGTAAGGCAACGTCAATATGCAGCTGTCTGGTAACAAAACATGTGTTTTGTGTTTTTTCTATAAGGAATCAACTTTATTTTTCGCTCTATTATATAATATACAAAGGCAGATATAGGGGTAATCATTTTCTCGTAAGTAAACTAAATAATTTAGAATTTTCAAGTAATGTGCAAATATTAGCTTAAATTAGTTGATTTAAGAAAAATGTATGTACAATACTAAAATATTGATTTAAAAGTACTTAATTATTAATACTTTATTCATTATTCATCAAACAGCCTTGGTAGTGTAAGGTCTGGCGTGCCGGACTTTCACCCAAGCGGCCCGCGATCTACTCCCGGCGCCGGCAGATCTGGTTAAGGTTTTCTGCAGTTTTCCTTAGCTGTGACACAAATGTGGGATTTGCGCTGTTCCATCTGTAAGTCGGTTGCAGCCGCACATTGGGCCTACATAATAATAATAATCGCCCCCTCCCTCCCGCACAAGCTTATAGCTTCTGGGGCCTTGGTTTAGGTTATGGGTTGTAGTAGTTATTATTATTATTATTATTAATTCAAAGGAAAAATGATTAATCATCTTATAATACCTTAATATAAATAATTAATAATAAACACATGCAACAAAAGTGTAGTAATACTAAAAAGTAAATAAATGGACGTTGTAGTTCCGAATCCTGAACTGGAGGACTAGAATTTATCGAATTTAAAATTCTTATTTTAATTTTCTTAATTCCTCTTAAATGAAGGGACGTATAAATTTTCCCACCTCTTTCCATTGCACTAAAAATGCGACTAAACGTTTTGTCGGTGACACTATGCATAGGAATTTTATAAATTAAATGTGTTAAATGTGCGAATGTTTTGGTAATTACGAAGACATGAAAAGGATGTATTTTTCACGTATTAATTTTAACATGCCCAAGATATACCGCGGGGTACGTAATTATTACATGCTATTCATCATTACTTTGGAATATTATTTAATTGCGACATGCAAAAAAATTAGAAGTACGTAATTTTCATGTGAATTTCTATTCCAACGCTACTAGGGTAGTGTTGTCATTATAAAACTTAACTTACCGCAGCAAAAATAATTATTATTAACAACAACGAAAGCAAACACATTTTCTCCAAATTATATATTAAACTAATGTCATGCTAATAATCGTTTTACCTATTTAAAATGAACGGAAGAATAAAAAATAATCAGTTAGTAGTCATCGCCAGCACGGATGACCTTCCAAATTTAAATTCATTATTGTTACATAATGAGCTGGATAACGTCATAATGTTTTATTTCTTTTTGAAGAAAGAGAAAGAAAGGAATCATTTAAATGTAATTTGTTACACATCCATACACAGTACGCTATGTCCTAGGTATGTCCTATACGGTGACTGCGGTACGTCCGATGCATTGCGTGCGATGCGTTAATCGCAAACGACAAAACCTGAAGAAAGTAATTATGGTGTCCGAAGTAAACACGGCGTTTCTGTGATTCGCACGATTTTGCGTTGTCACATCGCACATTATGTTTTAAAAATTAAAATCTTTTGTTTTCCAACGCACACTCTAAAAAATTACCGGTGAATTATACCCTAAAAAATGGAGGCAACTATGTTACCTCCATTTTTTGGGGTAAATTTACTTCAAAGTGTAATTTTCATAGGAAGTGGGGAAATTTCAACATTAGGTTAAGTTTGCATTGTAATGTTTCCTTTTTAAGTAAATTTACAGATTGAAATTACAATCTCAATGTAATTTTACATTTTAACATTAAAACACCTGTGTAAAGTTACATGACAAAGTTAATATTTCATGGCAATAGTACTTTTCAGGGTTAAAATACAAATGTGAAAATACTTCTTGAATGTAACGATGACTTGCGAAAGTACTTGCAAATTCAATCGTTCCTCTGGGAATTGTATGAAACAAAATAAAATCAGAGTAATTTTTATTGAACGTATGTACTTATATAAAATATAAGACATTAACAGAACTTCTTTTCAGGGGCTTTCGGAAATATTTGGTCTCTCAAAGACATTCAGATAAAGTTTCGATTCCACCTAGAAAATTAAAAAATTATAAATTATATAAACAATTATACACGAGTACCTTTCTCAATTACAGTTATGCTAGTTTATTTCGAATTCTTCAACTTTTGATTCATCCTAGAAAAACATTAAATTAAATATTTTTATTTTATTGGTTTAAATTTGTAATTTTAACATATAGGTACTTACCGATTATTATTTTTTAACTTCTACTATAAAATAAAATTCTTCCCATCTTCGGTCATACGTGTAAATATTTGCCTTTAATAAATCCGTACTACACTACAACGAAAAACAAAATATTAATGAGCAATGAACACTTCGTTCGGTATCGATAGAGTACGCCTCGCCGAAATCATAAAAGAATGGTACACACCATTCCGACCATTCCCCAAAAAGCCTATTTGGACTGTTCATAATGGATTCCTGAATTCTTTCACGAAACGAAGGTCACAAACAAGTGCGATCAGCGACATAGCATCTCAACGGTTAAAAACATATTAAGGGTAAAATTACACTATTCTTGTTCAAGTTCATCTTATCTTTAATATTACACTAAAAATGAATTAAGTTATTGAGCAATTATACATTTGTAAGGAAAAAATTGTCTGAGTTATGTAAATTTATATTATGGATAGTGATTTTAACCAGTTCAATGTAGTAGAATTACTTATATTTGTATAATTTTACATAATTACAGGGCATTTTACCACAAATAGTAAAACTACTAAATGTATAGGTAAAATTAATTTTAGGGTAAAACTACCGCAAATAATAGCGAAAAGTTACCTCTTTCCCAAGGTAATTTTACCTCATTTTTTACAGTGCAATTATCGCTGAGCTTGCACTATGAAAGTTCTCATCACATTACATTCAGGGTAATCAAACGCCCATGTTACAGACAGTATTAATTGTAATACACAATATGAACATATGTTTTTTAAAAAATAAATTACTAAACATAACCTGTTGTATTTACCTTTTTACTTATCTTAAGGTTAGAAAAAGCCTTTCCTTTACTGTAATAGGTACTTGAAAATTAGTTGGGCAACACTTTAGATTTGGTCGGTCACACACAGCCGCACATGCTATATAGGATTCGATGCGTCTCATCGAGCTGAACCATAGTGCCCATAGTGCAATTTGGGGAGAAGCAGTAGTTTTCTAGATAATCAAAAAAAGCTGTTTTGGAGGACCTGACCTAACCTAAGCTATAATCTAATCTAGAACCTAACCTTTAGGCTATCCTATAACCTAACCTACAACCTAACCCATAACCTAGCCTACAACGTAACCTAACCTATAACCTAACGTATAACCTAACCTACAACCGAATTTATAACCTAAACTGACCTAACATAACCTTACTTAGGTTTAATTTAGGTTTGAGTTGTTCGTCAATTCATACGTATTTTAATTTAATTTTGGTTATGTTAGGTTAGGGTAGGTTAGATTAGGTGAGGTGAGGTTAGGTTAGGTTAGGTTACATGCGCATCAAAACATGCATTTTCAGATAGAGTGATAGAATTAAGATGGAAGTCTATGGCTCCTTTCCAAAAAAAGCTTTTGGCGATTACCTCGAAAACTATTGCCCCCCCCCCTCCCAATTTCACTTATGGACACTATTGTTCAACTCGATGAGACGCATCTAATGGTACATAGCATGTGCTGCTGCGGGTGGCGGACATAAACTAAAGAACAGCCATTAGTTGAACAATGGTAACAGGAATCACGTATTTCTTCCACTACGTAATCAAAAGTAGCTGCACTCTAAAAAATTACCGGTGAATTATACCCTAAAAAATGGAGGCAACTATGTTACCTCCATTTTTTGGGGTAAATTTACTTCAAAGTGTAATTTTCATAGGAAGTGGGGAAATTTCAACATTAGGTTAAATTTGCATTGTAATGTTTCCTTTTTAAATAAATTTACAGGTTAAAATTACAATCTCAATGTAATTTTACATTTTAACATTAAAACACCTGTGTAAAGTTACATGACAAAGTTAATATTTCATGGCAATAGTACTTTTCAGGGTTAAAATACAAATGTGAAAATACTTCTTGAATGTAACGATGACTTGCGAAAGTACTTGCAAATTCAATCGTTCCTCTGGGAATTGTATGAAACAAAATAAAATCAAAGTAATTTTTATTGAACGTATGTACTTATATAAAATATAAGACATTAACAGAACTTCTTTTCAGGGGCTTTCGGAAATATTTGGTCTCTCAAAGACATTCAGATAAAGTTTCAATTCCACCTAGAAAATTAAAAAATTATAAATTATATAAACAATTATACACGAGTACCTTTCTCAATTACAGTTATGCTAGTTTATTTCGAATTCTTCAATTTTTGATTCATCCTAGAAAAACATTAAATTAAATATTTTTATTTTATTGGTTTAAATTTGTAATTGTAAATATTTGCCTTTAATAAATCCGCACTACACTACAACGAAAAACAAAATATTAATGAGCAATGAACACTTCGTTCGGTATCGATAGAGTACGCCTCGCCGAAATCATAAAAGAATGGTACACACCATTCCGACCATTCCCCAAAAAGCCTATTTGGACTGTTCATAATGGATTCCTGAATTCTTTCACGAAACGAAGGTCACAAACAAGTGCGATCAGCGAAATAGCATCTCAACGGTTAAAAACATATTAAGGGTAAAATTACACTATTCTTGTTCAAGTTCATCTTATCTTTAATATTACACTAAAAATGAATTAAGTTATTGAGCAATTATACATTTGTAAGGAAAAAATTGTCTGAGTTATGTAAATTTATATTATGGATAGTGATTTTAACCAGTTCAATGTAGTAGAATTACTTATATTTGTATAATTTTACATAATTACAGGGCATTTTACCACAAATAGTAAAACTACTAAATGTATAGGTAAAATTAATTTTAGGGTAAAAATACCGCAAATAATAGCGAAAAGTTACCTCTTTCCCAAGGTAATTTTACCTCATTTTTTACAGTGTGGGGTTATTCTTGTATACTAACGAAATGTCTTTTCATCTGATCGCAACTGTTCATACGGATGATGAAATTCTCCGTAATTTAATCTGTCTTTGTAAATTCTATATGTGGTTTTTCTCTTTGTTTAAATTTTCTTTACAATTTTTAATTTTAGCTAACTATTAATTATTTAACAATAACCCAGTACGTGTAGTTTCTCACAGAGCCATGATTGAAAAATGCGTATATAAAATAATAATTTATTGATATGCAATATGCGTTATCACATACGCACGATGTGCTATTTTTTTATTAACACCTTAATTGACATTATTGACACCTTAATATTCCCTGATTCGGTATTAAATAGGGGAGTCGGACGAAATAACTTAAAAAAGGCTATCTGATAAGCCACACTTTTGGGCCACTGTCCATTAAAACACATGCAAATCTTTGGACCATTGTAGAATTTTCTGAAAAATGCCGTTGACCCGACAAAATGACCTTAGTAGACGACACCCGACAAGAGCGTGGTCGAGACGTCGAAATTGCGTTGTTCGTCAATTCATAAGTATTTTAATTTAATTTTGGTTATGTTAGGCTAGGGTAGGTTAGATTAGGTGAGGTGAGGTTAGGTTAGGTTAGGGTGGGTAGGGTGGGGCGGGTGAATTTTTTGAAGCGTCTTGATGACTTGCCTAAACTTTAACTTAAGCTTAGTTTAGTCACAGAAAACCGACAAAAGAGTTCTCCAGACGCCGAAGCATTTGACTTCTCTTTACGAAAGTTAATCCGAAAGGTTAGAATATGCAGATGATATGACGTGGGTGGGGTGAAGGGCGGGAGGTAGAATTTATGTAGATTCCGGATTACAACGCAGCCATCCCACCGCAAATCTTTAAAAGTTTATTAGACCTGCTGAAGGTAACATTCAGTCACAGAGTTATTAATCGACAAGAGAGTTTTCAGGATGTTGAAATATCCAAAACAGATGACAGGAGAAGGGTGGGGGGGGGGGTTAGATTCTCTGAAGGGTCTCGTTGACTTGCATAAGTTTTAATTTAAGCATAATTTAGTCACGGCGTATTTACTGAGATGTTGTACAGTGCACTGCTTCTTCTTCTTGCACTTATATTTGTCGATGATTTGAAAAATAAAAAAGGCTCAAATTCATTAATGACTGCAGACGATTTTGGATTGAACTGTCGTTTTGTAGTTAGATGACGGTTGCTACCACCTTAAATGTTGAACTCTATTAGATTTCTGTAAGTGAGAAAATTTTCTACGTAGTTAATCTTCGAACCTTCAATTTTTTTAAGATTGGAGCGTTGTTGTAATGTAAAACCTTGAAATATAGAAATCATTATAACCTCTGAAATTACAAAAATATACTATAACATTTTGAACTTTAAAATATTACCATTTGGGATATTTCAATTCTTGAAACTTTCTAATTTCTGAAATTATAATACCTATAAATATATAAAACCACAAACACATCGATTTCATACTATGGCATCTTGAACTCTTCTATGTCATTTTTATGCTCATAAATCTTATTACTTTGAATCTTTCACTGTTTGAAAATTGGAAATTTTGAATTTTTACTGCTTTGCTTTTCAAGATTTTCAAGAAGATTTTTAACTTTCGATATTTCAAACTCGACAACTGAATTACTGGGGGCTTTGAAACTATGAAACCTTTTAGCAGTGAAACTGCAAAACTTTCATACTTTGCAGTCTTGAAATCTCTAAACTTTAAAACTAATTTTAAGTACTACATATTAAAAGAAATCAATAAATTTTTAATTTGAAATCCGTTATGTACTGTTGGTTTCATAATGATCTAGGACAGCAAGGCTAATATGATGGTATTTTTTTATTATTTTATGCATTTACACTGAAAAAAATGACATCATATTAAATGCCTTGCTGTCCTAGATCATTATGAAATCGGTAGTACCTTTGTTCAAAATAAATTATAAATTTACTATTTGCCGACGTGACGTCGCAATAACTAGTAACTTATTATCAAAGATTATTTGAAAATCACTGTAACATGACACGTAGTTGATGGCTTAGATGGATTTTAATTACTTACTGTGTATAATAAGGCAATCAAAGAAAATCCCAGAAACTAGCATCTTTTGATAATTTTCACGAAACAGCAATAATAATGGATCAATTCGAGAAAATCAGTTCAATACAGACCATGATTCATTGTACGTAAATACCTAATAAACAGTTCATTAAAGTAAATGTACTTTCGTCCTTCGGCACGCAATCAATAAGTTAGATACGATATATACTATGTAATTAACATGGTGCTATTATGATGGCATTAACTTCTGAGCTGTTTTGTAAAGCTTCATTTCATTAATTGCTATTTTTGTTTCTTAAATTATTTAGTAAGTGTTAAGACGGTGTCTTCCTGTTGCAGTTTATTTCATATAAATTCTTTGTACTACAGAGAAAGCATAAAATGTGCAAAATGAGCAAGTGATTATTGAAAGATATTTTACATCACTATGGTGTTTATTGTGCTCAAAATGATGGTAAGTCAAATTTATAATTAATGGATACATTTTATATAAAATTGAAGGTTAAAAAGAATAATATAAATACCGATTTAAATCATTTTTATATTTATTGGCAATTTTTTATAAGGGAGAAAAATTATATAATTATCTCTCGGATAAGGAAATAGCCACGTGTTATTTCCTTATCAATATTCTATATACTTCAGGTACTATATTTCACCGTTCTAGTTCCTCGCCCACAAACATAAAAACAAGCAAACTATGGATAGTAGAGAGTTATAAAAATATTGGAATGTGTAATCCGTAAACCACATAAATAACAAAAGACGTTTCTAAAAACAAAAATTTATAAATATCAACCAATTAAGACAAAAATGTTGAATGCAGCTTCAGGCTATAAAATTAGATTTCAATTTACATTAAGAAGAGTTTCTTAATTTATATTTAATTCGTGCTCATTATGCTGCAAACAATGATAAATATTGTGCCTAGATATTTCAAATCCTAAAATCATAGTAAGCTAAGTTTAAATAGGGTTTTGCGTATAGCAATTTGAAGATTGAACTGAAATACGTGCACTGGACTTGAGCGAAGAATTTTTTTGAAAATTTCTAGTCTGAATAGCGTCAATAGACATTTGTAACATTTATAATTACAAGTTCTTTTAACAAGGCGGCTGGTTGGGAGTGTCTCGTTTGGCATTTTAAGAGGATGTCCACTTTTTCCTTTCCGGGTATACTTGCGAACTTTTGCATCAAGATCTTGTGTTTCCTCTGTGCTTCTCTTCCCTTATCTGCGATCGTACTTTTGCGCATTATCAATGTGTGTTAAATGTCCCTCCTTTGCCTCTGCCCTTATCGTTATGCTGTCTTCTACTTTCTACTTCCATCGCCTCTGACTTGATCGTTATCTTCTACCTTCTATTTTCATCTTTTTTTCTCTTACTGGTTTAGACACTTTTAATACCTGAAGCAACATCTAGCTGAAGTTGTTTGACGAAGTAGTTCAAATTCTGGATAGTTTGTTTATTTTTGTTGTTTTTCTGTAATGGGTAGTTTAGACTGTCGCTTGGTTGGATGCCCTACGTTAAAGTGGTTTCTTTCTGAACAAGAATAGCTTTTCTTTTGGACTGTTTTTCGAAGCAAGATGTTAAGAAACCTGATTCGTGTTATCTTTCCTTGTAGTCTTTGGGCTGTACCCGCAGGGAGTCATCAAGACCTGTCCGCTCCTTCTATGGCGCATTTGTCTTCTTAGAGTTTGGGTAGGGTTGGTTGTTTTTGAGATGAGTGTACGATTTTCAATCTTCTGCTGCCTTGTCCAATCCATGTTATTGGTCTTTTTTTTGGATGGGTCAACTTGTCCAGACTTGTTAGTCATCGGGTTGCTTTCTCTGCTGCTTGTGAAGATACGTTACTACTGATTGTGTTTTGGTCTATTGGGTCATAACGAACGATGCGAATTTTATATTTGGAAATCAAAATCGAGGCTGCTGATGTTAATTATCATACATATCTTGTTGAGTGCCTCGCCATGAAAGATTAGTGCAAGGGTTTTATTCACGCAACATCAACTTAGTCCCAAAAGATGAAAGCTTATGGAATGCATTAATTTTTATCTAAAATCTGTTGATATAAACGAATTTTGTCAAGAGCGAGAAACACTAACGAAAACTACGACCAAAATTATCTTTAGACTTTATTAAGAAGAGTGAATTCGTTTAAAGTTAAGTCAACGTTCATTCATATCCTCCGAACGGGGTTTGGCCGGATTACATGCAGCATCACGTACGGCCCGTTTAAAATAATGGACAAAAGTCATTATCTCAGTTTACCCAGCTAAAGTTCGAATAGATTAAGAGAAATGAGATGACCAATGTGTAATCTATACGATTATCGACACTTTTATTTTGCTTATAACAACTGTAGCCCGGATCTCGATTGATCTTGGTTGGATAGTTAAAAGTAAAGTCTAAAGTTCAAAAGCTACCATTGCTTACCTTACTGCTCACTTTTATAAAAACCTAATCTAACTCAACCTAATTTAACCTAACCTAACTAAATTTAATCTAACTTAACCTAGCCTAACCTAAATTGTCCCATCCTAACCTAGCGTAACCTAACCTAGCCTAATCTAAATTATTCTAACCTAATCTAAACTAA
Source organism: Agrypnus murinus (assembly GCA_929113105.1). NCBI lineage: Eukaryota > Metazoa > Arthropoda > Insecta > Coleoptera > Elateridae > Agrypnus > Agrypnus murinus. The sequence continues at coordinate 16,861,053 of OV816024.1, read as the reverse complement.
CTCAACTTAAATGGTGAATGTTTTGTAAGTGAAAAAATTATTATACTATAAATAAACATCTACATGTATTTTATTGTTTCGCTCCATAAAATGACAGTGATGTGACCCGACCCTTTATTATACATAATTTTAAAGATTATGATTATTTAGGAACTTTAGCCACACCTAAGTTCTTTGTGACCACACTCTAGTCTCAAAGAAAGAGGATAAATTGTGAAAAATTAGTTCTACCTTTGACGTCAAAAGATCAGAAGGTGACAGCAAAGTATTAACCTACCCACCGGTCTCCGTACGTGAAGTTGTATGGAAGCACATTCTCATAGGCTATTGAAGCAAAATTTGGTTTATGTTTAGAAACGTCAAAAACATGTTACTTTCGTTTACAGTGACACACTCCCACGTGAGACACTATTAACATGAGAATTTTTATAGCTTAGAAGCTAAAAGGTCTGTAGAGACAGTCTGTACGGCCTTTGCTGTGATGTCTAGATCGGCATTTTATGTTGGAAATAGACTTTTAGATAAAAATTGTTAAAAACATTGTCAGCTTCTTAAAATTTTGCACGTGATTTAACTTTGATGTTTCATCTACCGACTTGGGTTTAGTATGATTCCCATTTGCTTCACTTTCTTTACAATCAAGAATCTAACCTTTCCGACTAAATCCCGGTAACAAAATACAAGTAAAGGTGTGGCAGGCATTAGGACATGGGATAACATATTGTGGATCGCTTCTAGGTACTGCTATAATTGCTTTAAGGAGACTTTAAATATCCCGATAATTTCTATAAATAATTTTCTTATAATGTCCTAACTATACTAAAAGCTATTCAAAACATTGATATACATAAAATGTATTATGTGTAATATTCTACAGTGCAGTTGTTAGTTGCACATATCGGTCGATAGTGATAAAACTAATCTTGATAGCAATTTTATTTTTTGTGAAAAATATTGTTAAAGGTACATTCTGCCGACAGTAATAATTTTAGTCTAGTTTTATTTATTTTTAATTAAAATATCCACATTTAAAATGTCCCACACAATTTTTCAAATACAAGAATGACTCGTCAACTTGAGCAAAAGATATCTCAAAAAAGGTAAAATGGTATATGAGATTTTTGTTGTAAATACTAAATTGACTATTATTCTATACAAATTGCTAATTTATAACTGCAAATATTTGCAATTCTGATCTTCATAGAATATTTCAGGCATTCCATCAAAACTGAATAACAATGATCTTTTCGAAGAGTGGAGCTTTAGCGAACACTTCGACAAAGTATCAAATATTATTACTTACATCCTTGATTCTTTTGGTGTAGAAAATTGCTCGAAAAGTCTTAATAAAAGTCATGTAAATAGGGATTCGGCAGCGGTTCAGGGTATAAGCGTGGATCGCAAAAAAAATCTTACTCTATAAATTATACAGCATCTAAGTATAATTAATGTGAGAAATTGCACAGATATTGTACAAAAAGACACACTTTTTATTTTTGACAAGACTTTCCATTTAAACAAAGCACTGTGCGTCGTTGTTTATGGTCTGGTATTAAGATATCTGTCATAACAATAACCTAGTGTTTGCTTTATAGAAAAGGTGATATGTATTCTGCCCAATACAAGCCATCCTCAGGGTAAATAAATCCCAACTATTGCAAAAACCGTTATAATTTTCGAAGAATGGTCAAGTGCTTGAACTTTCTAAAACGCTTGGTCTGGAGCGGAGTCTGATTTTGGCTTTGTTCCCGTGTGGTACGCCTGTTAACATTTAATGAACAATTAATATTTAATAAGATAACGCATACCAGAAGATTTTTTAAAAAATCGATTACTTTATAAGATACTTCTTTCTACTTCTTACGATCGCTCATCTTATCTAGCATATTCTGGCTATTTTCTTCCAGTTTCTCTATTTTTCGAATCTTTCTAAGATTTTCTTTTTTTAATTTTCTTATCTCTATCTTGGTGTAGATTGTTTCTATATAATATGCCTTAATCATGTTCTCATGTCTATCACTAGCAGTGGCATGTAGTGATCTGTTACACAATCTGTATCAGAATGTACTCACAGATATTCCGCTTTAAATAACTTATGTATACCAAAAAACCTTACAATATCATACCACACTGAAGTAGCTATTAGCTTCCTCTCTAATTTTTTTATTGGAATACCAGATTACATTGCAGCAAAAGGTAGAAGAACAGATTTATCTTTTTCTTAAATATTTAATATATCTAGTTTTGAACATACGCATTTTAAAGCAATAAAACTTCTTTTAATTATTCTATATTTAAAGTCTTTAAAAAAAATAACCGAATATCTTCGAAAGGTTTGTATTCACTAGATTTGGTTTGCATCAACTCCGCAATACACAAAAGATTAATAGCGTATTTCTTTGTTTACAGAATTCCATTCCTCTGTTGTTATTTACAACGCTGGTAGTTATCGCATCAGGCCAGCTTACTTCTGCCGATAACAATAACAGCGGAATTAATAATGTTGGTATACCTGGCTTAAAAAGTACTGCAAGAGCAAATAATGCACCTGGTCTTAACCAACATCCAGCAAACTTCCATATACCCGGCTTTAAGAACTCTGTAACAGATGCTGGTGTACTTGACATAAGAAATCGTACAATACAAGCCATTGCACGCAGCTTAAGAAATCCTGCATTCGGCGCTTTCATGTCTGACATAAAACACCCTGCAACAGATGGTTTGGTGCCTAACTTAAACAGTTTCTCAGGAAATACTGTTGTGCCCGGTCAAAAAAATCCTGTAGTTAATAACGTTCAAGTAGTTCCTAACCTACAAAATACTGGCTTTATAACAGGTTCTATACCTGGCTTTGAAAACCTGGCCATACATGGAGGTGTATCTGGTATAAATAATCCTGCACAAGATGCTATTATATCTGGTCTAAAGAAACTTGCAGAAGATACTGCCGAACTTAATTTAAGAAATCCTTCAATTAACACCGTTGGGCCTAGCCTACAAAGTCCTACAACAAACACTGTAGATGCTGCCTTATTAAACGGCTTAAAGCAAATGCCGCCAACAGCAAACGCCGGAATACCTGACCTGCAAAATTCAGCCACTGACACTGTTATACCTGGCATAAACAATCCCGGAGCAAACACCAATGTATCTGGTACAAAACAACATATTGTGCCTGGTCCGAAAAATCCAAATCCAATTCCTGCCTTGAAGGAAACATCGTCACCGCAAGCAAACGTAGGTATAGCTGACTTAAAAAATCCTACCACTGACACTATTATACCGTCAGAAAACGTCAGTGAATCTGAAACAAAACAAGCTGCCATAGACGCTTTTAAAAACTTTACAATAGAATCTTTTGTACCTGGATTTAAAAACCCAGCACTAGATAATTCTGTATTTGGTGGGCCTGGTGGCTTAAACAATCAAACAGCAAACGTCGGCATTCCTGGTTTAAACAATTCTGCATTAGATATTCTAAATAATTCTGCAATGAATTTTGATGTACCTGGCTTGAGAAACCCTTCAGTAGATGTCAATGGATTTGGCTCGAACAATCAAGCAATAGAAGGTGTGGCTAGCTTAAGAAATTTCACAACAGAAATCTTTAAATTATTTTCTGAACAATTTGGGAATTTCAAGGTATTATATTACTTAAAACAAAATGCATGTTACTAAAATATAATTTTTTTAGACGCAGTTTAACTTAAATTATGGAGCAGAAGAAGAAAAACTAAGATTAGAAATATTTTCTCGAAACCATCAGCTCTTAGATTCTTTTAATAATGCAAGCAATTCATTTATATTGAAGATTAATCAGTACGCGGATTTGGCAATTGATGAGTATAACAAACTCGTTAATGGTTTGTTCTTGGATAGATCAAGAAGCCATGCAGTTAAATTTGAACCAGATTCAGCAAAAATCCCGGAAAGTGTCGATTGGAGAAAAGAAGGTATAATAACACCGGCTAGATCTCAAGGACGTTGTGCTTCTTGCTATGCATTTGCTGCGGTGGGTGTTGACTATTTTTATTTATTTATTTCGTAAAAATTTACAAAATTTTGTTTTTAGGCTGCGGCTTTGGAAAGCTATATTCTTAAGAAAACTGGCAAACGCGAGATTCTTAGTCCACAAAACATTATGGACTGCACCAGGACTAAACCTTACACAAATGCAGGTTGCAGTGGTGGGTCTGTAGATCCTTGCTTTGATTTTATAAAAGATAAAGGAATTAATGTCGAAATGAGTTATCCTTACAAAGGAAAGGCCGCAAAACAATGTAAACTTCAAGATAATGATTCTACGTTACGTATTGGACACGTTAATGGTTAAACCAATTCTTTAATTTACAATTATGGAGTTTGTTACAAATATTTCTTTTACAGGATATGTACTTCTTGATGAAGGTGATGAAAGGGGTTTAGAAATGGCTGTTGCAACAAAAGGGCCTGTCACAGCCGGAATGGATGCACATGCCAAGTCATTCCAACTTTATGGTGGAGGAATTTATTATGAACCAAAATGTAAGTCGACCGTAGATGCAATCAATCATGCAGTTCTTGTGATAGGTTATACGCCGGAATATTGGATTATTAAGAATTCTTATGGCGCTGATTGGGGCGAAGAAGGATTTGGAAAAATTACCAGGAATGTTACTAATCATTGTGGTATAGCAACGTATGCAGTTTATCCAATAGTGTAAAAGATGGAAATAAACATTTGTTATGCCGTTTCATGATAAAAAGTATATTAAAATAGCCGATCCTTTTTTTTATTATTATGATTAGGATTACAATTATTTGTCTAAGGTAATATCTTTTAGCTACATAAGTAATTTGAAAATACAGAAATGAAGTTACTTTTCGACACTTACCCGCACTGCTATACCTAACAATTGATAAACTTAGAAATCTCCCGTTTTTTATTATCTTTTGTCTGGACGTGTGCTTGTTGTTTGATTCTACAGTCATACTCCAATGCATTAATTTATCTTTCTTTATCTGCAGTTGATCGTATGAATGTTAAAAAAATCTCAGTTTCATGTACATAGTGTATGTGTCGTAAAAAATAAAATTACTACCCAAGTAGCAAAATCTGTCTATACCAGGAAAAGATTGCGCACACATGCTAATAAAAATATATGTGATATTATTGATGAAATGTAAGCACGTACACGCAGTCTGCATTTGGTTTAGACAGATTTTGCTACTTAGGTAGTGTAATATTCTGGGATATGGTAGAAATGAGTATGAAACAATATATTTCTCTACACACAAAATAAATGAATGTCCCATACTTGGGCGTCAATTGAAACAAAGTTATTCTAACACAAAAAATACCCCACGATCAGGCGTCAATTGAAACAAACTAAATTCCTCTTATCAAAACAAAATATTTGATACTTACTGTACAGCTCATAGGCTGCTCGAGACATCTCTTTAGCAAATTTAAGTTTTGGACGCGGGTATTGTTTTCATAGCTCACAGATTATAAAAAAGATGGAATAAGGCTGGTTATAGACACAAAAAATAAGTATATTTGGGCGCCATCTGTTTAAGAAAGTCCGGGGATTATAAAGAAAAATAATGACTTGATACTCGTAAACCGAAACCGGTATTAGATCTATTAAATTTAATTCAATTATTGGTCATATTCAGTTATGTCAAAAATCAAATTAATTGAAATATATTTAAGGACTTTCATAAATATATGGTCCAATATTTATCTAGTATGGTTAGATTCAAAAATAGATTTATTTATAAATGAAATAAAAATAAAAGTCGAAGATAAAAAAGTTTTCATTTAAGATATAATTGCAAATTTAAAAAAATACCCAACGTAAGAATTCTTAACGGCGGGAAGAATGCACATACAAGTAGAAATCAAAATTGATACATGAATAATAATTATGCAACTTACTCAAACTTTAACAAAATAATACCCTTCAGTTCACAGTACATTGATCGAATTATTTGATTCGATACCACTTCACAGAATAATTAACACTTAATGCCTTTTTGTTCACATTTAAGCTAAATACCAAAATTAATACCTTGATAAAACTGCAAAATCTGGAAAACACCTCGATTACTGACACCGCTTCTTACTTTAGATCAAAGAATTAAAGTTCACAATAATTGTGTTTTTTTAATACTATTTTCATTAAAGTTCCTTTTTAAGTAACCGGAACAACCATATAAGTTCAATTATTACTTGCATTTTAAGTAAAAGTTTTTCTTAAACCACCACTGGTTAATATTGTCAATTATTAAAATGTTTTTTTATTAAAAGTAGTACAACACTTAAATGTGCCGTTTCAGAGGTTATTTAATTTTAGAACTTCCGTTTATAATTTAATTTAAAAATAAAATCCCGTTAAAGACTTAGTTAACGTTAGGTTTTGGTTAATATTTAAAATTTTTCGTTAATAGTAACTGAATTGCTAATTTGTTGAAATTATTCAAAAGACTGAAATGCGGTAACAAAATATTTGCTATACTTTAATTGTAAATCTTTAAATTATACGGAACTAATTATTAGATTTCTTTACAATATTTATAATAACAATTCTAATTTAATCAAATTAGATTTTTATCTTTTCACAACAACTAAACACGTTACTGTATTTGGGAAGTGCCGTAGGCAAAACAACCCCTGTAAGATAATAATAAGACCTCCGTACTCTTTTAGTATTTGTTACGGACTGACTTCGTTAAAAAAAACTTGATTCTACCGAATTGCAAAAAACTTTAAGAGGGATACTTCAAATTAACCAACAGCGAGACAACGTGGCTTCCATAAGCCAGCCAAAATTAGTATTTTTACCAAAGAACGTTCACGAAAAAGGGACTTTACTCATAGTTAAAATCTGCCGCGTTTACAATAATACGATACGCTGGAATCGAAAGTGGTTTATCCAAAGCCTACTAAAAAGCACGTACGAGGAAATCATAAATTAAAGCCAAATGAATTTTATTAATGTGTTTTTCTATGAAACAAAGATTATAAACCTGGGAACGTTTTAAAATGATCGTTCACACCAATAAAAACTTCGCTGATTTTAAAATACTGTTTGTAAATCCACAAAGGTGACTCTTTTATACTTGAAAGGAAACGTTATTTAACTTAACGTAATATTTTAATTTCACGCCTACACTACGAGGGTACCAACAGCAAAGATCATCTGTTCCCCATCTAACATGCAACACGAATACACACATCCATAGTTGAGGTGTCCGTCGCCCCAAGTGGGATTCGAACACGAGTGATGCACTGACACCACTCGTCCACCACCGGCCCTTAACTTAACGTAATATTTGCTGTTTTGACACATTTAAATTTGTTAGACTGCACAGGATCGTACTAAGGATTCCTTTATTTTTATACTTATAAAACAGTATTTATTATATTAAAGAAACGTAACGTTACAAGTACAGCAATTTTTTGTAAAATTCTTTTCTCTTTCAGAAAAATCTCTTGCTACTTTTAGAAGTAAATTAGAAAACCTGACGATTTCGATTTAAGTAAATATGTGTAAAGAAAGTAATTTCTTGAGCAACTATTTAATGTACCATAGAAAATACTTATTTATGCCTATAAGTAGATGAAGAAACTATAATAAATAGCTATTGTTTATCATTTATAATTATTCTACAGCCATTTGTTTCTGTAGGTTGTAATGCAATATAGTATGGGATTCTTGCGTCATTAACATTTTTGGTTGTAATGTTTATTTAAGCTGCATTAACTTTTAAAGCAATAGAATGATGAGTAGTTATATTAATACAAAATCATTTAACAACTGCAATCACATTGCGTTCTTAGCACAATTACGCAAGTGAGAACCCTTATGCCACAACATCGTGTCTGTCAGACATTGTAATATATATTTTATATAATTTTATTACTGTCAAGGTTTTAAAACATTACTTTCACCACAGTATTTATCTGTATAAACAGCAAGCGAGTTTATTTGCGTTGATTAATATAATAAAAAGATATGCAACATGCATGACATATTTGACATATTGACATATTTGACTGCGTATTTACGTGGCTATCAAGCAAAATTGGTAGCAAGACTGAACTAAAACACATAAAGGACGTTATCATCTATCGGTGATTTCTATTTATGTACTAATTACACAGCTAGTCCCTATGGCTGATCCTCTATTTTACTTTACTAAGTTTGTCACTGGTGTACTATGATGATTGTTCGTTTTGTTTAAATACAAAGCTGCAAGACGCTTTTTTGCAATATTTTGATATTATATGTCCACACAAACCCAAAAGTGGATAACATAGGTCTAAACAGGAACTAGTGTTGTCGTATATAAGATTACTTTATTAGTCAATGATAATTTTCGTCATACTAGGCAGTAAATCTTCTTTACCTTGATATCTAAGTCCTTTTGATTTGTTAAGACCTGCTTCTTCCAGGTGTGCTTCTTATCGGACTAAATGCCAAGTTACTTAACATATTCTTTAGGTATGCCACTCTAAACGCGGATCAATGTTTCTTAGAGTGAATCTTATGGATGAACATTTACCTTCATTTGGTTTAATTCTCCAAGCTGTAAGAAAAGATTGCAGCGTATTAAAACAGCTGTGCAAATTTCATGTTGCCGACTAAGATAAAAGCTTATGTCAAGCATAAGGTATTGATGATTGAGAAACAACGTAGTGATTGAATCATTTTCATAGCCTTAAAAATTCTTAACCTTTATAAAATGCCATCTTTTATTGTTTTACAACGTGACCTCCTTTCTTTTAATTAAATCCTATTAAGAAAAACCACGCGTATTAGATTTCTAAAATACATTATTAGATATCGTAAAAAAAATTACATGTTTAATTTAAACAATATATATTAGGCCATTAAATTACAAGTTTTGGTGGTTTAATATTTAAATTACTAGAACAATAAAATCTAGAACATAACAAAATTATGTTTTGAAGAGAAGAAATTTCAGAATTATCAAGTTTGCAACTTAAAATTGAAAGCTCCGAAAATATAAACTTTTAAATGTTTAAATTCCTGATGAACCTATTCTAAATGTTCCAAAAAGCATACTTATTGTATTCTTCTCAGTTACTACCAATTATCAGCATCTACTTCACAGCAGAGACTACATTAATAACTTCATTGAAAGGAAACGTATTTGCTCTTGTTCGGTTTGTAATTAATTATTAGTAACATAAGCAAATTTAAGTGGTTGGGGACTTCTTAGCAGATGTTTATGTTTGGTTTTCATATCAACCTAGCATTATCCTATTAAGTGCTTATATTAGTACATTTAGACTACGCTATAATATTACAGTACTTGATTAATGTCTAACCAAAGTAATAGGAATGTGTATAAACAAACTGTTTAACTAGTTACAACACGGTATATTTATTATTTGTAGAACGTTTTAAGTTTCTACAGATCGTATTGCAGTAATACTAGTAACCGTTGTAACGGTATATTTTTACAAGCTCTGAATAAATGTAGTTTTGTCAATATATTTACAAAAATCTTAAGTCCGGTTCTGCAAATTTTCGCACATTTTCTGCAAATGTAAACTTGCGTTAGTATTCGATACAAACAATCCTATAAAGATTATTTTAAAAAAGGTTGGTTTCAAATCTTAGAATTATAAAAAATCTCTTTGGTTACTCATATAAGCGTTTAAAAATAATAACTTGAAGCGTTTGCAGCTTTAAAGGAAAAATCAATACTTGCTTTTGAGTTGCTGTGCTCTGGTTCGTTAAGCCAAAACACGCGATTCGCTGATTGGGTACACGATTTATACCCTACGAACTATTATAATGCAACCTTCAGCTTTTGAGAAAAAATCAATACTTGTTCTTGAAGTGAGACCTCGCTATTGGTTGAAGTCGATTTGCATCTGGTAATGTATTCCTACGCAGAACTGCATTCTTAGTATACAATAATAGAACCCTGAGTTTTAAGACGAGACTTCCGTTCAGTGGCTGGTCCTAGTGACTTCAGTTTCGAGTATAGTTGCATATAGTCAGGATTAGTTTTTTTGTGCCTCGAGCCTCGGCGGGGTACAATTATAAATCTCGTTAAGCGAATTTAGTAATTTTCCGTTTGAATATGTTGTGATTACCGTTCGATTTCTTTATTATAAAATAACAAATGAACTATTTAAAGTGCCGTTTAGTTTTTCGAGTTGTTCGAATAAAAATACAGTTTTACAGGACCGCTTAACTACAGTTATTTTGTGATTCTTCATTTATTGAAGAATAGTTGAGTTGCCGGACATTTTGTTATTAGAATTCAGTGTTAATTCCCATGTATAAGAAAAAGGGATTTTCATACCGATATACCGATCTTTTTGAATTAATGAAAATATAACAAATAAAGAATATGCATTTGTTATATAATAATTTCCACAATTATTTTGAGCAACATTCTAGTAATTTCGAGTACCGTTCCAGTCAGAAGAATAATAAAAAATTTAATATCGAAAGCAGTTATTGCAAACAATTGTGTTACAGTTTGATGAATCTCGTTAATAACATTTAGTTCAAAATCCAAAAGACTTCTTCCCGCATTGTGGCAGCTCAGCAGTTTGTTAGTGTAGTTTTGTTTAAAGTTTTTAAGGTGTTTGGAGTGTCAAGAGTTCGTATCCTTCAACTTGTGAAAGGAATTTTGGTATGAACACTAATTTGGATGATGAAAAACTGTTAAGGTATCGAATTTTATTAATATTGTATTGTTAGATAATATTTAATCATTTGGCATCCCGAAATTTTACTCACTTTAATGAATAATAACTATTTTAATTTGATGGTTTTATATTTTGAATTCACAAATTTTCATTAATGTATAACTATTTTGATTTGCATTGTATGTACCATTTTCTTTTGTTTTAATATACAGACTTCAAATTTTATTGACTACTTGACATAGTTTGGCTAAACGGACTGCTGATGTTTTTTGTTTTCTTTGGCTAATCAAGATCTTTTATTGTTTGATTAATGTTTTAATTAAATTAACGTCAAAATTAATAAGGAGGTTAGTTCCTTAGCTGATAACCTTCTCTTTTTCCAAATCTTATTCATGTTTTATGAAAAATATTCTCAGCTTTGGTGGCGCCCAACATATTATTATTTATTCCTGAATCCATTATTTAATTAGAAGCTTTTAGGGTTAACACCTGCGACCTGAAAACTTAAATTTGTAAGAAAAAGCTAAATCTCAAGCCGGCAATTTTGAGCATTTTGATATACAGTAAGTATCGTAATTTGTGTCCTAAATTTAGTTTAATTAATGTGAATTCTTCGTTTGAAGTTTAAGCTTTGTTTATTATCGTTATTTTATCGTGCAGAAAAAAGCGTCGCTATAAATTGACGGTCCAACGTGGGACAGATTTTGGTTGCTATACCGTTTTATAAAAATTATCATAACCTGCTAAATATTAGATGCTAAATTCTAAATATAGCTTATAAAAAGCTTTCCTATAACAATAGAAGTCTGTGCGGAATCCTTGCAGTGTATAAGTTTTGCAGTACAAAGTGGTGATTCATCTTTCACAGATCTGTATTAAGTAGTACCTACTTGTAAACTATAAATGAAACTGCAAACTGTTGAAGGTAAAACGGAGTTACTTGTTCGGAATTACTATTAAATGCAATTTCTAGAAGCTAACTTTCGTTGAAGCGAAATTTTCATGTTACACAAGTAGATGTATTAATTTTTGAAAATATAAGTTGTTTGTTGCATAGTTTACGTACACTTCTGTACCGCTGATTGTTAAACATTTATATTCGCATGAAGGAATAAGACTATACGACCGTCCTTTTAACAAAAGATAAAAACACACAATTTACAATAAGAATGTCTTTCTCCTATCGCGGTTTGAGTTTCTCAGCTTCCTATCTCTTAAACGTACCCATAATACACTACTATCCCACCAGAACTACCCAGTAGTACACCCATAGTACTACTAATACACGGTAAATGGAGGATTTCCCGGCTACCTTCGTGCGCTAATTTTTATTTACTAATTTTACTTAGCTCAGCTACAAATAAGCAAAATAATAAAGAGCCATGGGTGTGGATAGGAAAACACAATTTAAGCTTCACACTCTTTCTCTATTGAGATGAAAAAAGGATAATTAGACATGTTTATTCAATCAAACTTAATTTGTCTAAGCGTTATACCTAAAAGATAAATATTCCAAAATAAATCACAGTCAGGTAAATAAATCTTTCTATACAAAAGCAAAACAAAACATGAAGTCATACAAGTAGATTACAAAATAAATTATATGTCATTGATAAGCACTAAATATAATTGGTAAATCTAGATTTCTTCCTCTTATTAGATGTAAATAATTATAAATAAATATTATAAGTAATTATAAGTAAATATAAAGATTATAAGTAAATCCGGTCCAAAGGGAAGCGCTGAATTAAATGCGAACTATTTATCAAAAACTAAGTGCCATTTTGCTCTAGCTAAATCAATAAATGCTGTTTTAATCTCAATTTAAACGCAAGTAATGTCTGACTATAAAATTAACTAAAACTGAACGTTGAAAATCGTCTACCAATTTGACTTGTTGAAATTGAAAGTCTGTAAATGCAACTCGTATTGTTTTCTTAACTCGTAAATTTTACAGGCTAAAACAGCCTGTATATGTTTAGATGCGGTGTTTTTTTCTATTAAAAATTCCTTTGGCACCAGTCCAATCTGCTAAGCATTAGTAATATTGTTAAGGCAAAGAAATATTGTCTCATATCAATATTGTCTTGCAAACAAACCGTTTTGTAGATATGATATATGTAGGTAACTCGTGAATGTAATTCACTTTAAGATGAATCACTTGTGAAACTATAGATACGTATTTTAATTATGGCTCTTATTAAATAAAAAGTTAAATAATTGTCATTTATAGAATATTGGGATTAAGTACCATCTATTTGTATCTTTTCTTGTAAGCTTTGCATGCTCACAATTACTTTATTCAACTGATAATATCGAGTTATGAAACAAATAATTAAGAATACGATTAATTTCACTTCTAGTTTTGATTTAACTAAGTGAATAAGTAATCGATTCAAGTTTGGATCATTAGTGGACAATTGAAAAATTATTTATTGGTGTTTGTTAAGCTAATTGTTGTTAGAAAACTAATTAAAAGTTCTAGTCGTTTTATTCTCAATTTGTACTGCACCAGCTATTTGCACTAATTACCCGAGTTGGTTAATAGTAAAATAAGTAGTAGTACTTATTTCTAGTATCGACTTTGAATTCAAGTAGCGATCCTAATAATTGCGAGGGTTATCTTTTCGTATTAACCAAAGAATTCCTAACACCTACCTAAATATTTTTCTATCAGTGAAAAATTAATTTAATAATATGTTTTTAGTCCATAACTCACACAATTGTAACTGGAATACGCAGAATTTTAATTTAACTGAATGAATGAACCAATCAGATATGAATGAATTTTATGGTAACTTTTATTATAGGTAATTTAATTGAATTTTCCTAGTAATTAAGGAGTTATAAAAAACTACAAAATGGAAAAGTTAAAGAGAAAACTTTCAGAATCAGGTACAGGTTTTTGCACAACAATTTTGTAAAGTGTATATTTTATTATTGTTTGTCGGTGATTTGGTATTTATTATAACTATTGGTTTTGAGGAATTTACTAAATGGTTTTCTACAACTTTCAGAGACATAAATTACGTGAAATTATTTGTGATGTATTGTGATTATGTGAATTATGTGACTAGTCTTACATCAAACTAATGAGATTTGAATACGTAATTAGACCATTTGAAAAATGTAATCTCACTTTGAGTGCTATATGAGTATACTGTTAGTAGATCAATTAAACATTGATTATAATTTATTTTTCGATTATTAATGTTTACTAATAATTAATATTTTAGATTATTTACAGATTCGATTTAGATTAAGATTAATAATATAAAAATAATTATTATAATGAACATGAATTGGAAATGATTAACATTAAGATTATACGCATAATAAAATATAAATAAAGAAATTATTATTGAATTATATAATAGGTACTGTTATGATATAGTTATGTTACATTTTTAGGAGGAAAGAAGGATTTTACTATTTTTTTATTTTATTTTAAAACAATAAAATTTTGCGTTAATTATTTTGAGGATACACACTACAACACTGTGACATGGAAGGGGATAAATTTTAAACGGATTCTTCACTTGAATTTCACAGACTCAATTTCATTATGGGCGATCCTACGTCGTTGGTTGATATTTTGACAAGCCATTTTATGGCATGTTTTCACCTAAAAATTATTAAAGGCATAGGTAAGAAGGTATACACAAGTATTTATTACTTTACTTACAGTTTTTATTTTTGAATTTCAAGAAAATGTTCTATTTCTTTGACGATTCATAATTTTCCATATTAGATGGATATTTTTCAATGTTATTTGAATTTCTAAGTAAAATATTTTACTGCAATATTGTTAACCAATGCATTTGACACTAAAATGTTAAAGTGGGGAACTTTTTATAGAGAAGGTTTAGGCCTTTGAAATCCCAAAATTGTAACGATTCAGCAGGGTCTGCTAGAATGTTAAAATCTAGTTTATATTTATAATTTTGGTGTCGAAATTTATGTAACTTTGGTTGATAGGTTTTCAGGATTAATTTTATGATAAGAAAATGATGTAGCAAGATGTTAAAATGTTCTTATTTGAATTTTTGTGAAGTAATGTTTGTGAGAAAATGGTTGTCAATGAATCTTAACTCTAAATTTGCATTTTTAAAGCCGTGTTAGGTATCAAAATCAAGAAAAAAATTCTCATCTTTCATTTTATAACATTTATTTAAACAATTAATTTAATTTATTATTATCAATTTGGTTAGAGAATTTTAGTGTAAACGATGCTGTTTTGTTTCTGAAGAAACCAAATTAATCTAGTTCCTAACTAGGAAAATCACTAGCGATTCGCAATTGTTTTCCAATTATTATAAAAACATCACGAAAATTTGGTGACTCTCTCTTGAATTTCCATACAGAGCAGAAGTCATGTTAGTTTGTACGTTATTTTTAGAAAACTTCGAGGTTATGTTGGTGAATCTTGCGCAACTTAAATGTCAACAAAGTGAGGTATGACAAATGTCATCTTGTTTTGTTAAATTTCTTTTATAAGTTCTTCATAATTTAATTAATAATAAATATAATGAACAATCAAAGTGAACTAAAAGTGAAATAAAACAAAAGTGCAGTGTTTAAATTTGGTGTTTAAACTGTTATTATTATTTGGAGAAATGTTTGGAATTTTATTTTGTATGGAACGAATTAAAGGAAGGTAATGGAATCTTGTTGCAAATAACCGAATAATTTTATGTACTTACGTCATGGAAGATGCATGGATTTATTTGGAATTTATCACCTTTCATCAAGTGTTGGAGGGTTTATTATTCCCTACAATAAACAATTTTTTTAATTGAGATTATATAACGATTACCACACCCACCTCATATATCATAACAGTGCGTATATGGTGTGATAAATAGCCTATACTGAAAAAGAATTGTCGTATTGAAAATATAAAGATTTATGGCAAAGTAAATACATACAAATTATAAGATTTCGAAGAATTTGAATATCGAATGACATAATTTATTATGATCATAAATTAGAACCTTTAAAAAACTAAAAACAAACTATGAATTGACATAAGTCCTCTAGTCAAAGCTTACCTAGAATCTTATTGGGGTTTATTGTGATTTTAAGATAATCGATACTGGTAGTGAGGAGAGTCAAATTTAGTTTCTAAAAGTATTAAAAGAAAATTAAACCACAATTTATATAAAAATTAAACATTATTATTAGTAATGATATATTATTGAAAGTGTGACATGGTCTTTGCATTTGTTTTAAATTTCAATATTTTATAGGAAATATTTTATTATGTTAGTTAAATTATCCCTAAATGAAATGAAAAGGTTAAACGGCTAGCGAATCTTGTGTATTGTTGGTTGCATAAACATACAGTAAATACAATGGTATCATATGGTTATTTTAAAATGCAATATAGCGAGTATATTCCATTTTGATTTAATAGCGTTGTATAAAAACGAACGAACTCTAAATTCGATATAATTTGATATCTTTATTGTTGTAATTATATAAGATTGAATGTTTATGGAAAATTTTATAAGTTGCATATTTTAATAACGTTCTAATCACGTCAATATTAATCAGTACGCGTTATTCCTTTGATAGTTATTAATATTTAACCAATTGAAGTATAGCCAGAAGTTGAAGCTGAAGCAGAGTATAAAAAAATATATTTTATTTTAAAAAAGTACTTACAGAAAAGTAAATTATAGAAAAAATTTCTAAATTAGATACAATTTACTAAATTACATACTAAACTTTCTTTCATTAAAAATTATGCCGTGAACATTCTTTCTTCAGTATCTCTCAATGTCTCTGAAGAAACTTTCCGACTTTTTACATAATTCTCTTCATTTCACAATCGAAGCTTGCTCAAAAAAGTTTGCAATCAAATAATATATAGGATAGATAGTGCGGAATCTCAAAAACCGACTTACACAACATTAAAACGACAATAAATTAGAATCCAATTCCAAAGCTTTTAGTAAAACTGCTTTTTATTTTCAAGTACAATACGTATTATAAATATAAAATAAGTACATATAGTTCAACAGTTTCTTGATTTTATCGTAATTATGTATCTTGTTTGTATACATACCTAGTTATATAACAATAAAATTACTTCCTAATCCTATTCTATTACTGTCTCTAATAATATGATACTCTACTTCCTAATATTTAAAAATTGTATGCAATCAAAATTAGTGGTATTTGTGCTTTCTAAATAACCTTCAGTTGGATAATTACTATGTATCCTGCAAATATACTAGAGGTTGATCATAAATACAAAATGATCTTTTCACTCCGATCTAGACGTTTACAAGATTTTCACAATGATTGTTAAATATCTAATGCTTTTAATTTTTGGTTTGGTGGTAGTTACCAAATATATAACAGTAACTATAAACTATTTTAACATTTTGTTTCTTAATTTCATTGTTTTTTCTATTATAGTGTCAAACAGAAAAACCTATCAACTGGAAATTCTACCAAAAGGATTATGAAATTACAGGAGCCAGAGTAGAAATTGTGTGGTACAATAAAACGTATGTAGAAGATTTTGTAACTGATTTCGTTATTTGGGATAATGATACAAGTAGACCAATTAATATTACTTTTCGGTTGCTTAAGGAAATTACCGATGATTGTAAGGTACGTAATAGTTCTAATTAATGCTTTTATATCTAGGCCTCGATAGCCAAAATTCAAATTTATAATTAAACTGATTAATTGTAACAAATAAATTGCGAAAAATTGTAATTTTGTTTACATTACGTTTAAATTAATTAATTAATTTTTTGAGTTACATCTACACGTATTTCATTATATTTAATTAATTTAATAATAAATTTTCAAAACATACTGCACTTCCCCTCGTATACAATTGGCATTCAGAGTCGCCTCCACCTTTACAACTTTTACTGTTTTTCAACCACACTGCTTTATGAAGTTTGTGTTTTTTAACAGATAGAAGGAGCGGTCTTTAAATTGAGTAGAGATAAGTATCAGCCTCTCCCGATAGCCGGAGTTATAAATCCATGTTTAGAATACAAACGCAACAAAGCATACGTGTTGAAATTGTTGGTAGAAAAATCTAAAATTATTACAAATGGTCCTCGTGATGGTTGCCCTGTAAAACCTGTAAGTTATTATTACTTTAAATGATGTACATTATTTAATTTAATTTATTTTGTACAGGATTTTTATTACGCTTACAATATCGTACCGGATTATTCTCTGCTACCACCACATCTGCCACGTGGATCTTACAAAATAGTAGGAAGAGCTTACCATCAATCAGATTTTGTTGGAGAAGCTCATGTTTATGGCACTGTTCTAGATAAACCGAAAAATAAAACGAAGAAAAAAAATTGAAAGCAGCAAGTGTAAATTTCTGTGTAGGACTTCCAATTTTAGTTTATGAAGAAAAAGTTGTATTGAACTATCAACATGTAATAATATAAAACAATCTTGTTTATTGTTTCCAGCCTTATTTTGTGGAACTCCATAATCATGAAATAAATAAAGATTATTAAAAGTTTCACAGTTTTATTAAAATATACCTGACAATATTGTTTCGACAGCTATGCTGTCATTATCAAAGGTAATATAATTATAAACAAACACGTCGCTAAGGTAGATACAAAATAGGTAACTAGATAAAATAATAATAATAATAATAAAAATTAATAATAAAAATCATAATTAAACATCTAATACTTCCAGTAACGGAGAATTACTGAGCTCAAGTTGTTCATTCATTAAAGGTACCCTGAGTTTGTGTTTGTATATCTCAAAGGCTTCTAAAATGTCTAATTTGCGTTTGTTATTACAAAAATGTAGAAATTTAATATTATTTTGAGGAGTCATTGTGTGATTTTGTTCTAAAAGGTGTTTGGCGTAATTCGATTTTTCAGGATGTTTATTTTTGTAATGACGTACGTGTTCTTTATATCTTATGTCAAAATTTCGAAGTGTTTGCCAATATATACCGAACTACAAAAAGAACAATTTAAACGGTAAATGCCCGATTTCATGATATCATGTGTTCTGTCTTTAGCATTAAATAAAAATGAAAAAGTGTTAGTGTTGGTTTTAAATGTTATTTTATAATTGTTGGTTTTTCTTAGTATATGTGCAATTTTTTCTGATATTTTGCCAAAATATGGTATAGATATGTAATTTGTGTCTTCTGTTTAATATAAAACAAGTTTTGCTATTTATTGCTGTACTCTTAAATAAATAAAATTAATTGAATACAATTGCATAGGTTAAAGATAATTACCACATCGGCATCTACACAGTAAAAAATGGAGTGTTAAATCTTACACTCAAATAACACCCAGAGTGGTTCTTATTTATCCACACTGACGAGTGTAAATAACATTGGTCTTAAAAGTGGTAAAATATATAACAACTTTAACCTTCAATGCAGGTTAAAGTCATGGACGCTGAGTGTAAAAATGACAACCATATTGTTGAGAAAACATTTGTTGAGTGTAAAGTATGCACGAACTGAGTGTTAATTTCCCATTCTTTTAGTGTAAAAATTATTGCTTATAATGGTAAGGAACATTTTTTTAATGGAAAAGGAACCAACTATAGTGGTTACAATCATTTATTGGAGTGTAAATAACTATTTTGTTCGTGTAATTATATATTTCTATTTTTTGGTTCAGATATTTTTTTTGTAATTTAGGATAAAACAGAAAAAGGTAAAAAAATAGTGCACACAAATATTAGTTTTATTTTAAAACAAAATGCAAAATATAAATACATTCTAAATCTAAATAAACCAATGTAAATACATATTTACGTGATTTATTTATGTGATGATTTTCCTTCATTATTTGAAAATCATGAATTCTTAATTTTGTTACTCAATGTAAAAAAGTTCAAAGTTGACTGCTCGTGTTTATCATTTGTAATTATGAATTGAATTTTTAAAAGGATTTATTGTTAAAACTATTCAAGTTTGAGTTAATTTATTTATTGGATACATGTATATAGTAACAAAATTTGATCAGGAAAACAATTTTGGGTATACAGGATCTTCACTTCCAGTTAAATCTGAAAAAGAAAATGTATTAGTTACAAAGGTTTATAAAACAGTACAAACATTATTAACAGCAATATAAAAATAGTCTTGACGACCATATATAGTTAGTAGGGTACATAATACAATTGCTTTATAGACAATAATCAAATTACTGAAATAATGATCAAGGTCAAGCTATTTTTTGAATAAAATTATAAACTATCAAAATATATGGAAAATAATTGCAAGAAAAACAATATTAAGTTACCAAGGGGTAGTGATGTAAATAAAAGTGGGAGATGAATTTAATAAAATTATAAAAATGGTTGTAAATGAATTTGACCAGTAAATAAATGTATAATTTATAAAGAAAATAATAAATAAAAGTTTTAGAAGTTATCCTGGGTTAATAGTGTATAGTTTATTGGTCAATAATTAAAAAAGAGCTACAGGAGAAGAACGTAAAATATTAATTAGTATCCTACATACGGTTGTTTTCAAGAAACCAGCAACAAGTAAAGAAGAAGTTAGCAATAATGTTTCTTGAATAGTAATCAAGAAATGCTATTTAAGAAAGGTAAATAAATAAAAAGAAAATTGAGCTCACCATTTCAGTATTGACAGCTATCCAGCCCAGAGAACGGTTTTGGGAGTACCGCAGCAGCAGAATCTTGAAGGGCATAACACCAAGCAGCATGCAGCTACAAAAGAAAATAAAGTGAATCACAGAATAAGGTTTGTGGAAATAGAAACAAGTGTATATAAAGCATATCTAGTGTTTCTCATAGAAAGAAAAATAAATCCAATTAAAAGAAAATTATGGCCTAAAAAAGATAAATGGTTAAATTATAAATACAGAATTAATAAATAAAAATATGTACAATATAATAGGTACAATATTTAAATATTATAGAATATCTTATAGACAAAATGTTATAATTTGTATATTATATTATTTATATATTATTATTTACAGCCGCACTATAGATAAATGACACGCATGTAACACAATGTTTATTAATGTTGCACGCGTGTAAATCTTTCTATAAGTACGGCTGATAATATTAAAATAATAAAAAAGTGAATCGTTACTACTAGGAAATCAACATAGTTTTGAACAATTACCTATGAGCTCCTTTGTATGATTAGGGTAAATGACCCAGCCATCACCATCATGACCACCAGTTTCTGTAATTAAAGTTTTATTAAATTTATTATTGACACATTCTAATTTACATTACAAACCTTACCTGTAATTATAGAAACGACATTTAAAGTCACTAATCACAATGTCAGTTCTTCTTCATAATCACACGTGAATTTTATAAACACATGTGCGCCATCGCCACCATCTTTTTAATCTGAGTTCGGCCGTCAATGTTCCAACCTACTATACCAACGCATAGAGCGCGCCAATAATTAAACTATGGAAGTATAATTTCATTACATACATACTTAGGGTTAGGTACTACATAGCAGGAACCAGAAACGGTTTTGCATTTAAATTGTTCCTTGTAAACCAAAAATCTGAAAATAATTTTATCTATTATTTATCCACAATTCACGTAAACATTATTATTTTTATTTATGCATAATGATGACTTAAATTACAATGGATCAACATGGCAGCTAAAACTTTTACATAAGCAAAAGCTGAATAGACACAACCAGGACTGGAAATTATAGTTTTAAAATCTTACTTACTTAATTGCACAAGATCGTAGAAAGATGCATCCTCTTCTATTTTAGCATATTTACTTTTATTGGCTAGTTGAATCTTAAAAATCATTGTTGTCACTTTCAAAGAGAACCAACTACATTCAAACACAAACAGTAAATAAAAGTGCTCACGTCCAATCGTGATTATTCGCGTTGGAGGTGGATGTTCGGTCGATGACACTCGCGAGGGTTAAATCGGTTTTGTTGGATATTATTAACACTCTTTAATGTTGTTAACATGCTAGAATAGTGAAATACATTTTTTGAAAGATGACTCTTACACTAACGAGAGTATCTTTACTAAATTCAAATGATTTTTGTACACCGAAAACATTATTTTTACCCATTTTTTAAATTAAGATAACACTCATAAGAAACCTGGTGCTGCGTGTTAATTTTAGTTGTTAATTTCATTCACATGAGTGTAGAAATTTACACTCAGATATTTCACCACACCAAATATGTTTTTCACCACCACTGCATTTTTTACTGTGTAGATGTTGACTTTGTATGACCCTGATAAGCAGATGAGCGAAAGGCCAAGAGCAGTAACTAATCGTAGATAACCATACAGAAGGACAAGGCTCTAATTTCCCTTAAATAGTAATCTCCCTTCGTTAACACATAAATCTTCAAAATATTTGATTGAATGAAAGTGTACTTACAAAGGTGTTAAAGGTGTTTGTAAACAAAACTTGAGGTCCATTTATATATGGCTTCGAAAGACCGTGACAACACTTTAATCAATTTAATATATTTCAAAGCCGCTTCGTCATGACACATGACCTTTGGAAAATGGAAATTTACGGAATTTAAGTTTTCTATCCAGTCAATCTTACTACCACGGGGAATATTACGTTATCATTTTATTAGAATATTTTTGTTATAACGGGATTTTTATTGCAAATATTTAATTCGTTTCGTCTTAATGTTAAATTCGTTGTATAACAGAAAATATGTCCTTCTTGGTACGTGCAGCAAAATTTAAACTGCAGATAATTTCTAATAAGTCTACTTACGACAGCACTCAAAGCACACTAATAAAACTATCGTATCAAAAATAGATTGGGTTTCTTTTGGATAAATTCAGTCTTTCACACGTATTCTGATCATTTTCGAGAATATGAGAAGTTACATGTCTCAGTTTTTGTTATTGGTTATAATGATGTCAGAATTAACTTAGGATGGATAGCTTAGGGTAACTTAGCCCTTAGCCTAGATAGAACCTTGGATAGAATCCCTTTCTAATAACGCGGTGGCGAAGCCGAGTAGCTTTCCGCGAAGACGGACTAGCACGTCTGTGTAATTTCGGAAATGGAAAGTTGAAGGAGATTTCAGCTTTGGTGTTCCGTTAGTTATGTAACCGTACTATTAATTGTGTTCACGGCTTAAACTTTTAAGTGAGAATTAAACAAATCTGTATTTCATTTGGAACTTGTACATCGATTACCTTGGTTGGTTTAATGCCGATGTGGTCAAGCTATTAAAAAAACTAGTGGTGGAATCTGGTTCTCCGTAGTTTAAACTAACTGTCCTTTGATCTTTAAACAGCAAGGTTGAGGTGTGAAAGTTTTTTTAGCGAGGTTGAAAAATGGCAATTAAGTGTTTGGTATTGGTTTTGATAAATTTGGATATTTTGTTAAACAATAATATTATTATCTCCGAAAGACATTGACGTATTTGCCCATGTTCTATAGTAATGTAGTAATAGTTTAAACAAAAAGAAATCGGGCATATTTACATTATGTCTTGTACTTGAGATCAATGAAGTTTAACTAATAAACGAGAATTAAAGATAATCAACCACCTGCTAGAGATTGGTATAACAAATTGTTTGTAGTCAATCTTTCCAACCATAAATAGTACCGATTTATTTTCCAAATTGTAGATTTCCATCGCATATCCGAGCAGGTAGTGTAGTGTAGCTATCGACCACACGATGATCGTGTGGGTAAAGTATAGCCGGACGCGGTCAGAAGTTGGATGGGTGGCCCGTTCCAGCTTGGATCTACCTGCTCGGCTGGGGTGGGATGGAAGATCAGCAAAGCTGAATCCTATCCCATTCTACAATTGAAATATGTATTCCAAATATGTAAATTAGAAAGTAGAATAATTAAAGATTTATTTATTATTATTTTATATGTGGTAATTAACGCAAGAAATGTTAAGCGTTTAAATTCCTGTTTATTCCTCTTTTAAATTAATTTTATCAAAAAAGGAAGAGAATGACATTTTTATCCAATTCAACATTTAATGACAAAGTTATGCAACAATAATAATAGGTTACTATCCAACATCGAAAAGTATACTAACAGTACGTTATTAAATAATATAATGGACGCAACATAGCCGCCCCTATTGAAAGTCCATGGGGCTTTAAACAACTTTAGGTTTGCTTTATGGGAAGTATACATAATTTTAATACCGGTCGATGATAAGTTCCATTAAGGGTTTTTACTTGAAATACCACCTGCCACCTACTTTAGAGGAGGCAGATCATCTTCTTTGATTAAAATCAACGTTCCGAGGTCAGCAACTCGAAGGTGTACTGCTTCCATTTAGCACGTAGTTGCAGCTGGCTTATGTAGTCTTTGAACAATCTATGCCAAAAACTCTGAACCATTTTTTGGGTAAGTTCAAACTGCTTCAATTTGTTATCAGGTATAAATAGGTTGCTAGGCTCAGGAATACCAGTAATTGTTTCCCCAATGAGGAAGTGCGCAGGAGTAATAGCAGAAGGATCATTAGATAAAGGATATAAAGGTTTAGAACTTAGGATACCTTCTACTTGAGTTATTATGGTTATAAATTGTTGAAGTGCCAGAAGGGTTTTACCTAACTCTTTACGAAAATATTTAACAGATTTAACCCTACTCTGCCATAATCCCCCAAAATTTGGAGCTCTAGCAGGGATGAATTGCCATTAAATACCTTCCTGAGTAAGGTTTCTTGATATAGCATTGGAGACTAATTCATGTTTGCTATTTACAAGATTACTGCAGTTAACTGGCTTGGAAAGTGATTTAATTTGGGCTATTCTGCTGGCTATGAATACCTTATAAAGGTGAGGTGAAGCCTTGATACAATATAATATAATGGAATTGGAATAATAGTAAATATTTGTAATTGCAAGGTTTAAAGCTTTTTTAATTTTAGCAATAAGTTCAGCTAAAAGAAGAACTGCGCATAACGCCAGTCTAGCAGTAGTAATTTTAAGAGGCGCTAATCTGTTTTTAGCACATAAAAGATAAGACCAAATCGTACGATTATTGTCTACTGATTTGACGTAGATTGCAGACCTATAAGCGGGCTCTGAAGCGTCTGCAAATCCATGTAGCTTTATAGCAGTAGGGAAAATACAGATGACATATCTTGGGACGTGAATGTTATGAAGCATTCGAATTTGCTCTTTAAAGTTGCTCCACTGGATGTGTAAATGAAGAGTAATGGATTCATACCATGATATGTGGTGTTGCCAAAGTTCTTGTAAGATTATTTTTGCAACAACGGTAAATGTCAACAATAGCCCAAGAGGGCCAAAAACTTGTGCGACTATACTAAGGATAGATCTCTTAGTTAGAATATTTTCAAAAAAATCGCGGTTGATAGAATAAGCTAAAGTATCCTTTCTGGGATGCCAAAGCAAACCTAAGGTTTTAGTAGGTTTGTCTATTCCTAAATTTAAGAATGATTCAGACGAATCATTACCAAAATGTACAATCTCAGGAGAATTAGATATAAATTTTCTCAAGGGAAATCCAAGAGAAGCTAAAATATCTGTAATAGTTATTTTAATGTAAAATACTTCTTCAATAGCTGAACCACCAGTAAGAAGGACGTCAACGTAAAAACCCTTTAACATAACGGAGCTAATAGATGAATGTGATGTAGAAATGCTATGTGCTGCTTCATGTGGGCAACGAATAGCTAGAAATGCTGCAGAGGCTGTACCATAGGTGACGGTGTTAAGTTCATATACAGAAACTGGCTCTGATGAATTATCACGCCAAAGAATGCGCTGAAGACGACGCTGTTCTGGACTTATGAGGACTTGTCGGTACATTTTAGCGATATCACCAGCTAAAACAAAATTATGTTTTCTAAAACGGACTAGTATGGAAGAAAGATCTTCTTGTATTGTTGGGCCAACTAGCATAAGATCATTCACGAAGTATTCTGAAGACGACTTCGCTGAGCCATCAAACATAACACGCAACTTGGTTATAATACTATCTGATTTTAGAACACAATAATGAGGAAAGAAAAAGCCCGAGCTGATTTTGGTATCAGATAGAAGTTTCATGTGGTTCAAGAAAATATATTCGTGGATAAAATCTGACTATTGCCTTTTCAATTCATAATTTTTATTTAGTTTCTTTTCTAAAGAATAGAAACGTCTTTCAGCATTTTTATGAGACTCGTCCAGTTTGGATATTAGTTCCTTTAAAGGAATTTTAACTATAAATCGACCTGTAGCTTCACGAGTAGTGTTTTCTACAAAATGCTGTTCACAATATAATTCCTCGTGGGAAAAATGCTTTCTGGTAGGACACTCATTAATATCCCAAAATCTCTCCAATTGTTTGTTTAATGAAGTGTCAAAAGCATTACATGCTGCATTTGTAGTGAAGTTACAGATTGCATTAGGGAGTTTATCCCCTTTAAGTTGAATGGGACCAGAAATAATCCAACCAAGTAAGGTCTTTTGCATGATAGGAAAATTTCTTCCAAGTTTAATCTGCCCAGAACATAGAAGGTCCCAGAAGGAACCTGCACCAACCAGCAAATCGATGGGAGTACCGATATTGAAATCTGGGTCTGCTAATAATAGATTAGATGGTAAGTCTTTATTAAAAGAGATACAAGAAACACATGAAGTGATTTTATCAACAATTAAGCAAGAAATTGTAGTATTAAAGGCAGTAGTTCTAGAATGAAGTTTAACTACAGTTTTAGAATTGACATGAGAAGAAATTTGATCTAACCCAGATATAGACATATTTATTTTATCAGTGGAAAGGTTTAGTTTAGAACAGAGTTCTTTGGTAATAAAATTACTTTGAGACCCGCTGTCAAGAAGAATTCGACAGTTATGTGAATTGCCATGCTTGTCTAGCACAATAACTAGAGCTGTAGAAAGTAGAATACAGTTTTTACTTTCTGTTGAGAAAAATGTATTTGTAGAAGCATGATCTATACTTTGTCTAGAAGTGCAAATGCTTTTATCAGATAAGTCAGTTTCATTGGAATTCAAGGCAGGAGGTGATAACGACTTTGTTTCAAAATGTAAGAGTATTATGAGATTTTCCGCACTTTCGGCACTTACTAGCAGTACAATTCTTAACGGAATGAGTATTGCGCAAGCAATTTACACAAATCTTAAGTTGCTTTACTCGTTTATAACGAGATTTAGGAATTGAGCACAGTTTTGAATTATGTGATTCTGTTGACATACTGGGCATGATGAAGTATTAGTAGAAGCAAAGGCTTTAGTGTTATAAGACACATTGAAATGTATCTTGGGACTTATAGTTTTTATTTCAGTATAGTGGGTTTTCAAAAGATTGCACCTATCTTTTAATAATTCAATAAAATCTTGGCAATTAGGTTTCTTAGATTTTTTGATTTTTGAAACTTTGGAGTCCCATTTTTGTTTTGATTTGTTATCCAATTTTAAATAAATAATGTTTATAATAATACTATCACAATATTCAATGGGTTCTCCAAGGGTTTTCAAAACTCTTAAATTCTGAATCAAGCCATCCTGAATTTGTTTTAAATCAGCATGTGATTCTTTGGAAATCATTGGCATTTTTAGTATTGCTCGGATATGATAATTACTAAGTGCGTTAGTATCTTCATATTGATCTAAAAGACTTTGCCATGCAATGTCATAGGTGTCTTCAGAAATTTGTAAGTTTCGCAAAGATTCAGAAGCTTCTCCCTTTAGAGCAAGTCTAAGATAATGAAATTTCTGAATTTTTGAGAGATTTGTTTTATTATGTATGAGTGATATGAAAGTATCACGAAAGAATAGCCAATCTCCAAAGGATCCGTCAAAGGTAGGTAAATTAATATCAGGTAACTTAAGACCAGAATCATAAGAGAGCTGAGGAGTTTGTAAGTTAATATCTGAAAAAGCGTTATTAGGTAAGATATAATTGGTAGAGGTAGTAATAGATGGAATGTAATTTGGAGATGGATTACCATATGAAGTATTAGGTATCGTATTGTAACGAGTATGCATATTAGGTAAAGTATTGTAGGGATTTGTATTTTCATGAGTATAAACAGGAGCATTATATAATATTTCATTTGGGTTATTATTATAATTAGTATAAAGGTTAGTATTAGTATCATAAGTATATGAAATGGCAGGTTGCATATTAATAGCATCAGTATTTAATATAGTAGGTTGAGTATTACTACTACTAGGAGCAAGTAATATAGTATTACCTTTATTATTTGTGTTGGCATTGGCAGCCTTGAGAATATTCGAGTTTACAGAATTATTTGTTCTTAGTGAACGATTGCAATAAGATTTTTGACTTATACTATCATTATTGCAAACAAGAAGTTTTTTCGCAGAAGAGATCAGTTTATAATAGTTATTTTCAAACTGTTCTCTTTCAGTGTCATCGATTATAATTTCAGAACTCTGATTAACCGATGATACCTCTATACTATATTGAATGCTATCAAATTCTTCTATTATAGCTTGAATATTGTTCAGCCTCAATTCCAATTCAACAAAGTCTGTGCTATTTGTTTTGACAAACTTATTCAGGAAGCCCAAGAAACACATAGTGATCTATAGACCATCTATCTACCATCTACCTCATCTACATCTACTATCTTACATCTAATAGATGTAGTTTAGACACAGTAATTTATTCTGTCTATAACGCTATATCTTTTAGACATGTAATAGACATTATCTATAATTTTAAAAAATGTATTATTATGCTTAAAAATAACCTGGTAAAAAGTTTACCTCCATGCTTAAAAATAGTTTGTTAGGGATAATAATGTTAATTTTCTCATAAAAAGAATTTTTTTAATGTTATCTGAAATGCGTCTAATTGATGTAACTTTTTGACCGAAAAAACATGCTAAAATATATACCATCTATTTACAATCTAACTTAGATGAATCCGAACTGAGTCTATTGTCTTACATTTAATAGATGTAGTTTAAACATGCTACTTTATTGGTCTATAAAGCTATATATTTTAGACATGTATTAGACATTTTATTATTATTTTATTATTTTATTAGAAATTTTGACATAAGATATAAAGAACACGTACGTCATTACAAAAATAAACATCCTGAAAAATCGAATTACGCCAAACACCTTTTAGAACAAAATCACACAATGACTCCTCAAAATAATATTAAATTCCTACATTTTTGTAATAACAAACACAAATTAGACATTTTAGAAGCCTTTGAGATATACAAACACAAACTCAGGGTACCTTTAATGAATGAACAACTTGAGCTCAGTAATTCTCCGTTACTGGAAGTATTAGATGTTTAATTATGATTTTTATTATTAATTTTTATTATTATTATTATTTTATCTAGTTACCTATTTTGTATCTACCTTAGCGACGTGTTTGTTTATAATTATATTACCTTTGATAATGACAGCATAGTTGTCGAAACAATATTGTCAGGTATATTTTAATAAAACTGTGAAACTTTTAATAATCTTTATTTATTTTATTTTTCAATTTTATTTTTTTTAATGTTAGCTAAAGTAAGAATCTTGACACTCCAATCGCCTCCAGTAAAAATAACAGAAATAATATTTCTGTTGGCGGAAGTTTTTTCAAACTTTAATTATCATACATGCACCAAACATTTTCAATTAACCTTGCCTGAGGGACGTTTGAAGATTAGTATTTTTCCTGGAAAAGATCAGGGTTTTCCGACCCCGGCTCCTCGGCATTTGCCTGTCGGTACCTGTTTGTATTTTTACTTGTATTCATATTGAAATAACAATAACATTCTATTAATAAACATAATCAGAAAGGACATCTCCTTTCTCAATAAACCCCCAATATTGCAACCCTGCACCCACGTGATGGCCATGCGGCCTGTTCGTGAACTTTGGGTGGGAGCAGGGGGTAGTTATTGTTGAATTACCGTTATTGTTCGGTACTCAGTTCGTTTGTAGAACTACCAGAAGTATCTCTGCTGCTTTGGGTATCTAGTTTTTGCATTTATAATATAACAGCAAAAAGTTATTGTTGTAAACTTGCTAAAGTAAGTGTTATTATTATATCAATAATATTTACTTTTTGAACACCCTCTCTATATTTGAGATTGTAAAGAATTCTTATTTTATACTCTAATAAGAAATATTTAATTTACAGAAGAAGAGACTGGCTATAATAGGAGGTGGAACCGTGAGACGACACCCCAACGACAACAAGAAAATCCAACATAATTTGATGTATTTTATAAGTATTGAGTACTGTTAAGATTCCATTTGACTTTTTTAATAAAAATTATACAGATTATTGTACGTATTATTTTTAACATGATGTCTGATATACCGTCTATGCAAATGCAAATTTGTAGTCTATTAGAACATCTAAAAATAGTATAAGTTAGACGTCGGATATTCCGTCTACGCAAATGCAAATTTGTAGTCTACTACAATATCTAAAAGTAGTATAGCTTAGACATCAGATATAGGTCCTAAGCAGCTGCAGATTTGCAGTCTTGGTAGAACATCTAAAAATAGTATAACCTAGACGTCGTATATACAATCTAAGTTGCGGACATTTAGTGGTCTACAATGCATCTAGAAAATACAGTCGATAGACATATATGCTAGATGTTAGTAAATGTTTATTAGATCACACTGTTTTCCTTGGGAGGTTTCAAAACGCGTGAGGATAGATTTGATTACCTTACGTCTGCCTTTTAAATAATCTAGATCTTCACCCTGCTGAGACATCCTGTTGTTTTTATAGATATTAGGTCAAAATAACCTAAAAGATATAATAAAAAATATAGTTTTATCAGTTTGTTCCCAAGTATGTAGGTAACCAACAGCTAAGAACTTGCTAGCAATTAGCGGTTCTTTTAAATTGAATATTATGTAATATAATAAGGTAAGTATTAAGTTTTCCCCTTCTAACAACAAAGAACTTGTTAGAAAGTATTTTTGGAAAGATATGTAGGACTTGAATAATATGCAAGATAAGTACATATTAGGTTTTCCCCTTCTAACAACAAAGAACTTATTAGAAAGTATTTTGGCAAAGGTTTATTTTATTTTGATGTGTCTAATTCGGTAGCTTTCGAAGATATATGAGATTTTTTTGATTACTGTTAGGAGTAGTATTAATATTAATAACAAAGTAACTATTATTGTAATTCCAGAATATTTTTGTTACTTCAATGTCAGAAAATGTAACTCAAGTAAAAGAATTGTAGAGTATATAGAATATTTAGGTAGCAGTATAATAGTGATAAGAAAGAAAAAGAAGCTGCGCACTAACCTCAGGTTCTTTCAAAACGTATTTTCAGTTGAATTTGTATTTTCAAACTTCAAATTCTAACTTGTTGTTGACTGTATGTCAAAATATTAAATTTTTGATTTTTGAACTCAATGTTGAATTATTTCCAGAATCTTCTTGTGCTGCTGTATATTCAGGCTGGATCTGGTTCTATTCGCTTCGAAGGACCATGGTGATTAACGCAAAAATGTTAAGCTTTTAAATGCTTGTTTATTCCTCTTTTAAATTAATTTTATCAAAAAAGGAACAGAATGACATTTTTACCCAAATCAACATTTAATGACAAAGTTATACAACAATAATAATAGGTTACTATGCAACATCGAAAAGTATACCAACAGTACGTTATTAAATAATATAATGGACGCAACAATATGTTTTTAAACAGTAATAGCAAACAATCTGGGTGGCCCTTTCTATAATATTGTTCATTTATTCTTATACTGGGTGGAAATAAATGATTTTCATCAAGTTACCATTGCATTCCCCATGTAAAAGCACGACGTGCCGCTCTACGAAAATAGAGAAGGCAGTACCATAACCTCAAAATATAAAAAATTCAATAAATTCTTGAATTGTTTGACAGATTGATTTCATTTATTGACAGAACTAATTTAGTACTAAATCAAAAAGAGTAGAGCGGTACAGAAAAATTTACATGTGAAAATATTCCAAAGGGAACTTGATGAAAATCATTTATTTCCACGCTGTATTTATCTAATATTAGATAGCCGTTACGATGACACCTGAAAGTAACTTAATAAGTAAATAAGTAATCCCATCCGGTGCTTTGAGCTTTATTACATAAGCGTAAGTATAATTGTGTTTTGAGAATTTGTGGTTACATTGTTTTTCCTTTGTTTTTATTAAATATTATACCTACATCAGTGTTTCTGTGATTTGCTCCAGTATACCTATTATTCTATAATTGCCATTCCACACACCTCCTGGTTTTGGCCATCTCCCTTTGGTTACACCTTGTATGTTAACTTCTAATCTCCTCATCTCTGTTTAGATTCCAATAGTTCTCCCTGATACTTCTCCTTAGTTCTCCGATCGTGAAGGCGTGTTTCCTAATTCATCGAGTACTATCAGGGTATCAAAAATCAGCCAATTTGTGACTTACCATTTTGTATTCTCTCCTCTAACGTAAGTCTGTTTGGCTTTGTGAAAAACTAAGTTTACGTGCAGGTATGTGCTACAAAAAAATGTGCTGAAAAGATCTGTAACACAGACGTCCCCAATGTCTGAACGTACTTTAAAATGAATTTATTTGAAGATTTTCAATACAAAATTAAACATTTTTAAAGGTTTTCAATATAATTTAAAGAAAAGAGTAACAGAACTACGAGTTACTGAGTTTTTTTTAACTAATAAATAGCTAATTATCAAAATTAATTATTGGAATCCGTTACTTGATATCCGAGCGTCATTTGCAAATCATCAGAGTTTCAGCAAGTAGAATTCTTGAAATACTAATATGTATCTTTATAACGGAAACATTCTGATCGGCTAGCTCACAGCGTAGACCTGCTATATTTCATAAATCAATCATAAACAATAAAAACTGAATTTAGAAGTTACCAAAATCTCCTTTTAGTAAGAGATCTACTTTTAAAGCAAACACAACATACATATAAATTCAATAGTGCCTGAAGGAATGAAATATTTTTACTGTAGAAAAGGTAGTGTTAAATTAATTCGTACACCAATGTTAATATTCCATTTAAAGGTCAGCCAAAGTTTGTTGATCACATAACATAACTTTAAAAAGTAAGAGGTAAATTTTTTTCTTAATTTTATTGAATGAAGCAAAAGATAATAGTTGTTAATGAGAAAATTCTAAGTGCATGAGAATGCTAAAAGTGTTGTGTGCCTTTCTCTCGGTGTTAGCGGGAAATTAAAAGCCTAAAGCTAATTGGCTGAGATCCTGAAACTTTTTCTCAACTGTATTGTGATGATAGCTTCAAATAAAATAAATATTCAAGGATTAAAGGATAATCAAAAATTAAAGGATACATCAAAATTTTAATAAAAAAAGGGATGATTGTATTTTATAAGACAGGGTATTATTAATATTATGTTAATTATTCAATTATAATCGTTATTGATAAAGTGTCTTATAGAGGAAGTTTTCTTTATGCATGTTACTTCAAAATCTTCATTTATGTTTGCAGCGAACTGAAAAATAATGTATTAGTTTAGTAATTTAAAATGATGATTATCAAATGTCATACGTGAAAATGTATGACGATTATTCATAACCAGGATTAGGATTTGGGTGCATAATTTGCAATAACGTATTTACGCTGACTGTACTTTTAGATGGGCCTTCCCACCTTTTCTATTAAACATCTGATAGATAAGAAATGTGTAATTTTATAAAAATCGACCTTCTGCACATCATATTTATTTTACAGTTTGTGACTCAAGTTAATATTATTATTGCAATTTTAATAAACGTTGTAAATTCTTTTTTAATTCTCATATAGATTTGATAAATAAACCTTCTTTTCTACAACTGCATATTTATTTATGTATTTGTAAATAAGATTTTATAAATTATATCACAAGTTTGTTTACATATTTCAGTTTATATTTTTATCATGTTTAAAGAAAATGCATTATATTTATTCCATTCTTTAAACTGATAAAGTTTTTAAAACAACATTCACAATTATAGAGGTGATAGGACATATTATATAGTATTGATATCGCCTTAAAATCAACTGTAAAATATACTATAAGTGAAAACGCATAGATCGAGGTTCACGATAAGACTGCGTCGTGTAATCATTTGTAGTACCCCCACTTTCAAAGTTTGTTTCAAAGGTGTCAGCGGTACATTCAAACTGCAAAATTTTCTAATATTTAGCCTCTCCCTCGTCACGAAATCGCAAGCGTGTTCATAACACTACTATCTTTCAAAATAATCAAATGATGATAAGCTTATATTAATAATCGTCTCTCTTAACGAAAAGAATAACAAGAAATTGAAAGAGAGTTTTTTTTTATCAGAAAGATTTCTTCCGTTTCTAAAAAAGCTCGTTTGACGGGGTTCTCTGTTTTATTTGAATTTATATTTAATACCTAAGTAATATT
This sequence comes from Agrypnus murinus, assembly GCA_929113105.1. Classification (NCBI taxonomy): domain Eukaryota; kingdom Metazoa; phylum Arthropoda; class Insecta; order Coleoptera; family Elateridae; genus Agrypnus; species Agrypnus murinus. The sequence goes on along the minus strand of OV816024.1, from coordinate 16,827,002 downwards.
TAATATAAGTATAAGCGAGGACGGAAATAAAAACTCGTTAGAATTAGTATTTGCTGCGTATAAATATTTGTCTTTTTATTGTTATGAAATGTAATTTACTGAGGCATAGAAAACATAAAATTAGCATTTTGATATTTGGGTTGTAACAAGCTCAACTTTTTTTACATGAAAGAATATAAAAAACGCACGTAGAGGAATTTGATTTTATATTTTAGAAGTTATTGCATGACATAACTCCGTCCTACAACTCAATAAAAATGGAATAAAAATAAAATCGCAGAAGGGAAGATTTGTGAAACGTTATATGTGGTTGTTGAAAAAGAAAAACTTATTTAAAATCGTCTACAATAATATTCAAAGCAAGCTTTAGGGCTTTTTTATGGGACTATTATTTATGATTTGTCTCGTGTACTACGAAAACCCTGTAAAGTTTTTTTTTTACCTCGAAACTCTACCTGCAAATACTACATCGAAATTTCACCGGCCAACAGAAAATTGAAAGTATCCTCTTTTAATACGAGATACTTGAAACCTGGTTTACTTGAGTTCCCAATTTTCTTTAGGATGATCAAACTGTGTTGCTCCTGCTACTACTGCTGCTGCCTTTAAGGGAGTATTGCTCGTTGACCTAAATTTAAGAGAACCACGGGTGCGTGACTCTCACTTTCAGGTAGCTTATTAATAATACAATCAATAATCAATACGAGGTGATATTTTTATTACGTGTGTATTTTTGTGAGACTAAGATGTTTCATTTCTCTCTCTATTGTGTATGTATCCAATTTGTTGTTGAAAATAACGCTTCATTGATTTCGGTTCGAAGGTTTATCTCAGAACTTTCGCGCGATAAGCTGGATAAATGTTGTTGAACCTTTAATGACTTGTTTATCATAGACGTAACACTAATGAGTTTCCTTTCCATTTTTGTACATTTTTATAAGGTTTATTACGAAAGTTCATGGATTTTTCGATTGGTCTTAAAAAGAAGAAAAGGGTTAGTAATCCGACGAGATAAACCGGTGACGTATGAAGGATGATATGACACTTCTGAACGTCAAGTGAATGAGATCGGCTATTTGTAAAAGAGGATAAGCTCCTTGTAGGGAATCTTTTAGAAAATCTCCATAATCAGTTACCGACATTACTGAAGGAAAGTGATGTAAATAATTCTATAGCAGCAGTCGCGTACTTTTTCTTTAATACGACAATTTCTGTTTGAAAGAAATTTGTCATCCTTTTGTAAATTAGAAGATTATATATAATTACATGATTGTCAGCTCCGGTGGATTAGTGATGTTGATCTCATAATGTAAAAATCACAGTTTCGATCCCCGGCCTATTTAGTTGGCAATTGTTCATAGCAAGGAAAAATGAAAACATGACTTTCTCTCGAATAAGGAAATAAAACTGTTGTTTTTGTGATGAAGCGTTGTTTGCAACAATAAAAATTTCTACTGTGGTTGCAATTTTTCCAGAATCGGCCAAATGATAATAGTAATCGGTGTCAGAAAGTACGAGGGATGTCCACTACTCCGGTTCCTCGGTCAAAGCAAAAAAAAAACAAATTACTTATCATGCACGCCACTGATCTCTTGATATAATCTGAGTAGTACCGATAACAGTATCACGAGAACTGACTCATTAAATTTAAATAAATATTGTTTCTAAATTCTTACAAGTATTTAAAAACAGGTGTAACAGTTTTTATTTTTATTTCAACATGTCTGAAGATGTAGAAGCCATATTGAGCACGAAGTTTGCAATACCCGTGGGGGCGGATTATCAGATGGAAGTTCTAGAAACATTAAAAAACTTCCATGTAAGGAACAGTGACATTTATTTAATGGGACATCCTAAAACTGGTAAGTAATATACAGCAATATTAATTTTAAAGCGGATTTTGCATGAACTACTGCAAAACGGCTATTTCCCTTAATTATATAATAAATCGCTATTTTATATAATATAAACCTTCTAACGCCAAATCTAATGTATAAATCACTTTTTTATATTTTTTTCTTAATCTTTCCATTATGTTGAAACTTTCTGTTGTAGTTTAAATTTGTTTCATCATCAATAATTGTAACAGTCCATAATTTAATTAGAAAGAAAACTTATAGTAATATTGAAAATTAGGTGATATGAAAAATGTCCTCAGTACATAATTATATACGCGTGTTACATTCTTTATGTACTTCCTTCTCCCTAGAGGTCACTCTTTCTTATAAGAATCGATTAAAGATTTTGCGTATGTGCAGAATCGATAGTCGACTACACTATACAAACTAAATAGGTTTACTTTACATACGCTCTTATTCATGCATTAAAACATTTTTTTACACAGGTAAGTAGGTGCAAATGTTCTTAGGGCGCCACTGAAATCAATTTAAAATAAATAATTCAAACAAAAGCCAATACTTCAATGCTATATGGAACTTTCAACTGACATATTTTATTATTAAAACAATTTATTTTAATAATTTTTGCATTACAAAACGATTAATTATTCAAACTAAGACTATAGTATATCCATATCTACATTTTGATAGGTTTTATCCTGAACATAAGGAAGCAAAAATTATGGAAAATGTCACGTTCATAACATGTCACTGTACCAACTTTCGATTCTATTTTCAAAAAATAATCATGACAGAATCACATTTGATTATTAAATTGAATGGAATCCGCATGATTGAAGTATGAATTTTCAATTTCTAACTTTATAAATGTATAGTGGAGTCTGGAGAGGCGACGCGCTAACGCTTAACAGCGTTATTGTATTATTAATAAGCTTAACGCTTATCGAGCCCATAGGCGGATTTAATTCCGACAGAAATGTACAACTTAAGAAGAAGAACTTTATAAATAATGTAGAATCGCTAGAAAGAAAAGTATTTTTTGAAAAAGTAGCAGTTTATTCAAAACGCACATCTGACGTTAAATAACTTATTAATATAAAGTCAATATAATAGAAAACTGTAAAAAGAAAAAATAATCTCACTTACTGATAGTATCGAAAAGTGACATCCTTCCCAAAAAAAACCTTTTAAAATGAATTTAACATATGCATCTCTTAATTGACATTATAAGCTTAGAAAGTTCATTCAAATCAAAATTATATGTTTTATTGCAATATTACTGATCAAAATTTCTTGCCTTTAAAGTTTAAGAGTCGTGAGAATTGCCTATATACGCACGCTATATTACATATTCGCATAACTAAAAGCCAATACTAATCTCAAAAAAACCATTGTGGGTATGACTCGGAAATCAGAAAAAGCCAAAAATCACTTCCATGATTATTATACATTAATGTCACACAAACAGCATCACCTGGATTTTAATCTTTATGTTTGTTAAATAAAAGAAATGTTAAAAATTTTAGTCCCTATACAAAAACCTAATAAGAAAAGATTTTTCATGAATTATCTAAATCTATTTATTATTCAATGTTAATTTAAATTATATCATTGTCACGGGGGGTTTTCGTGACTGGAGGACGTAGTCAGAGGTAGAAAGGAAAATAAACACAAGTCATAAAAACAACTATATACTAACAATAGAACAATAGAGTACAAATGGTTACACACATAGGTTATACAGTGTGAGGACGTATATGTGCTCCTAAATCTAACATAATCATGAGGGTGGTCGGAACCACCCTGCTCTAGCACTAAATCTAAAGACTAAGCGTAGGAGACAAACTCCTGGTGATCTACAAACTAAGCGAGAGAGAGCCTGGCCACAACTCCCCCATAACTAATCGGGAGAGGGCCTTGCACAACCCACTCATAACTAAGCAGTAGATAAATTTAAAGATACTCACCAACTTGCTTGGAGATGTAGTGTTCGAGCCATCTCACTGATTGAATTGTAAGCTCAAAGCAAGCTGGTTATATACTGCTCAAGGTGGAAGAGATTAAGATAATAGTGGGAATCCTAAGGCTGGCGTTCGAAGTATGAAACTAAGGAAGCTCACGCTTCCTGGTCGCAGGCTTGTAGCAGGGTAGCTTACATCGAGTCGGCCGTACCAGGCACGGAACTGTGTGGAAAGTGTGCTGGTTTCTTCTGAAGGTATGTGCAGCGGGTTGTGAATTATGTGGGTTGCCCAGCATATACGGGAGTAACGTAGGCCTATATGTTGCATACCAACTAATGCAACTTGCAGTTGAGATCCGTCGTGGGTGAAGCGGAAGCGTTTCTTCGAAGCAATGCGCAGTTGGCTCCAAGTCGTTAGCGGCGTGGCAGCGGCTGCTGGAATAACGTAGGCAGCACCGCAGGCAACTTTGCACGATATATTCTACAAACGGAAGAGAAGTTGAGTTTTGTATGTAATATTGAATTGTAAATATTTCCGTTTGTGACAGCATATGGAATTTCAGATAAACTAAATTATGGCTCAAAAAAATATTTCTGTGTTGTCTCGAAATCTACAAGTCAAGTTGTATTATTCGGCGGTATCCAAATAACATACAGAGACTCAGTCACACCGTGGTTAACAAAAGGGGGGGGGTAACTCCGTTCTCAGCTCCGGCGAGCGTGGGTTGGAGTGATTGGTTTGAGGAAAAGATACCAAAATGGTAGAACATTCAATTTGAGATATTAATGTAAACTAATCTTGTAAAAGTTTTAACTATTTTAATGTTTAGTTCGATCTTGTATCCCATTTTTGCTAAAATAATTCCTTTTTAAAATAACCAATGGAAAACTGACATAAAAAATAGCAAAAAAAAAGCTTATCAGGCACAATTAATTGTGTTTTGTATTTTTTTCTGTAACATACGAGTTCGTATTACTTAATGTAATTATCTCACTGCGATTAATGTTGATTTGATATGGTTGATGAACGATTTTTAAATACTTATCGAGTTTCGAATTTTTCCAAGTTGTTTTTTATCATTTTTTTTTACTGCCATGGAAAAAATTCTACTAATTTTATTGATCTTATGCAAATTAAATAGAATTGCATTAAATAAAACTTTGTGTTTAATGACGCAGTAATGATTTTCTATTAGAATCTGATATCATTTTGTCGGAATCAATCTTAATTATTTTCATGAAAATTAGAAACAGCTCGATAAGCATATGATGCAATTCAAGAAAACGCAAGAAAAACAAATGGAAAACAAAAATGATGACTAACCACAATAAATCTTACGTCGACGTATCAGCGGCCTAAACAGATTATGTATTTTGATAGGAATTAAGACAGGCTAAGAGACATGATTTTTCATTAGTAATACCACAATTAAAAGAAAAGTAATGAATTTGGTACCTATTTATTTATGATATTAATGAACTATTGGGGATATAGATTTTTAGGTATGATTTGAATGTAAAACTTATTAATATATTATTTTTGTTAATCTTTCAAGGGTCTGCGACTATCAGAATATTTAAGTCGTAATTTAAATATATGTAATACTTATTTAAATGATTTATGAAATTAGACTAAATATTTAAAAGAGCCAAATATAATTCAAAATTTTTATTAAAGTATTTACTAGACTGTTTCTTTTAAAGAAGTAACTTATATTAAGATAATCATATTTCTAGAAGTTTTAAATTATTGCTATTTACTGCTACCGGTACTTATATTTATCTTATTTTAGATTTTTTCCAGTTTGATAAATAATATATAATTTATTTCACTTTATTTCTAAAGCTGCTTTCTTAACAGCTGCTCATATTTATGTAGTAATTTATTGTTAATAGTTGATATAACTTTCATATTCCGTTTTCAGAATGTCTACAATAAAATAAAATTCCTTTAAAGAATAATTTCTCAAACTTTGGTCGTATATAAGAAAATGCTTCAAATTTAATTTAAGCTTTAAAATTCCCACACTCTAATTAAAATTGAATGAAATAATTTAATTTCTCATAACGGTGGCCGTGATATAGCAAAGGCTTGTTTTTGCAATTTCTAAAGTTTCTAAACAATTTATTTGTAATTTAAAACGCGTTATATAATATACAAAATTTGTTTTGCTAAGAATTGTTTTCTAGGTACAACATGGGCTCAAGAAATGATTTGGTTGATAGTAAACGACATGGATTTAAAAGAAGCGGAAAAGTTTATAGATGATCGTTTTCCAGTTTTAGAGTTGGTAACAGTGCAAAACTATAGTCTAACATTTCTAAACAATTTTCTCCAGGCTGTTTGCTTTTGAAATTGAGAAAACCAATCCAGATATGAAAAGGCCGCTGTATCATTCAGATCCAGTAAATGTTCTTGAAAATCGAAAAGATCCTCGTCTTATAAAGACTCATATGCGTTGGACTTATTTACCAAAAGAAATACAAGACGGAACGAAGAAACCAAAGGTAAGCATCTCATTTCTAACAACAAATAGTACAATTCAAGAGCCGCTTCGATAAGTAGTATTCTGTGGCCACGACCACTGAAAAATGATATCTGCATAGCAAATTTACTTCTGCTTAAAAAATAATGCACAGTCGAACAGATGACAAAAGCATTGATTTTCCCATTTTTAGGTATAAGGTTCATATTTTAATAAACTTTACTTAGCTAATGCAGTTAGCTACAAGTTTAAATATTTATTGTTGAAAAGCAAAATATAAGCTTTATAGTGGTGCATAATATGTTGGGCCCGAGACCTCAGCCCGAGTTGATATAAAATGTACCGTGGAGCGGGGCATTATGGAACGATTTTTCAACATTTTGGTCAATAAATCGGCTCCTGTTTGCTTTAGCGCTTTACAGATTTTTTTGTCTGATGGGAGTATATCAAGGGTATCTAGTGACATACTCTACTTCATTGCGATAGTGGAGAAACTATTTTTTTTTATTTAATTTCTGGCGTTCCATATAACACGCTTCGAGGGGTAATATGGAACGACCAAGTTTTAACATGAATAAAATGTGCTATGGCGAATATCGTTCCAAGATAACTTACGCACTGTTTATATGGAACATTTCTCTACAAAATAAAAAAAAACGATCTAAATCGATCATCAAATAAGGGAAATATGAATTTTTGAATGAAAAGACGTAAAAAAGCGTTCCATTCGTTTATTTGACTAGACTGTATTTGTATAATTTTTACTGGAAATATAAGAAAAAAATAATTCTTTTACAAATTGACAAAAAACAATTTAAAAATTTTTAAAAAAATATTGCAAACAGTCCCTGGTACCTAAGTAACAAACAAAAATAAATTAAAAACAACAATGAACTACAAAATAATTCTTTGAAGAATTGACAAAAAACGACAAACTAAACTAAAATATGGCATCTGAAAAAATATGACGACCTCGGTAAATTGTTGGTTGAGGAAGAACCCATTTAATTTGCGTCATATTCACTTCATTGACATCTTCTACATTTGGAAATACAAAAATACATTTATTTTCTTTGAATTCTCTTAAACAACTAACAGAATATTTTTGATTGCCTAAACATTTCGTAATTTTTCCAACAAAGTCAATTGCTTTCTCTTTTTTTGTACCTTTGTTGTAGACAAATGTGACACTTACGAAGCTATTTGGTAACAAATTATCTTCAGTAGGCAGTTCTTTGGTAGCAGCCCTAAGATCAGAACTCGTTGTTCCACTGTGACTAGGAATTTCTTCAGACTCGTGCTCGTTTTGATTATCATTTTCTTCTTCTTCTTCACTACTGCTTATGTTAAATCGGCTGTTTACATCAATTGTTTTCGTTTTATGAACTGTGCTCTTGGACCTGGAGTTCTTTTCAGTCTCTTTAGTTGCGTCACTTGGTTGAAGATCAGACATCGTTACTGCTCTTCCAGGTGGAACATCAATCTTTTTCTTTCGTGTGCGAGTTGTTGTTTCTGGGACAGTCTTTCTGATAATTTCAGTGAATGACTTCGTTAATGCATCCGATGCCTCATCTTCAGTGCTATCATTGGAAGTTCCAATTAATCTTTTTAAAACTTGGTGCCTATTCAAGGGAATAATACCACTTCCTCGAAATCCACCTAATATATTGGTCTTCATTTTTTCTCCCAAACGGGTTAGTGTTTTATTCAGCATCTCTGGAAATGCAGTCTTTGGTAGTGCTCCTCTATTTCGTGCCTTCCATTCTCGTATAACTTCTCGCCATGCAGATTTCAACGATTTAAAGACTCCGACATCCAGGGGTTGACAAACATGAGTACTGTTTGCAGGTAGAAATATAAAAGAAATCTCATTATTTTCACAGGTTTCTATCACATGCGGTGAAAGATGGCTTGCAAGATTGTCTCCTATTAAAATTTTTTTTCCCTCCCGCCGCCTAAAATAGGGCAGTGCTATTTTGAGAAACCAATCCTCGAATATGAAACCGTCAAACCATCCACTGAGTGACCGATTGTAGCAAGTACCTGGAGGTCCATTGTATAACCATTCGGCATACAAATTTGCTGCTTTAAAAACAACATATGGTGGAAGGAACGTACCATCTCCTGCTGCTGCAAACATTACAGATGTTTGCGATTTAGAAGTATCCGTAATGTTATATGCATGCTTTGCACCCTTCTTTACAATAACCTTCTGTTTGCCAGGGTCATCTACTAAACCAGATTCATCATAATTCACAATATTTTCTGGAGGGACGTCCTCTAATGATATTGCTAGTTCGTCGAAATATTGATTGATAACATCTGGAGACAATTCAGCTCTGCTCCTCTTTATATTTTCAGAATTTCTTGTGGTAATCTCAGGATGCCTACGTAGAAAATTCTGCACCCAGTCCTTGCCAGGAAGATTAGCACGAAAACTTTTGATGTTCAATCCTCTTCGATTTATAAATTGTTGTACAAACCGTCTTAGTGCAATTGGAGGAAAGGGATACCCAAATTTTGATGCTGTTAATACGGCACTGACAATTTGTTTTTCTTGTCGAGTGCTTAGAGCTGTTGGCTTCCCTAATTTATCTGAATTCATTCCTCTATATTTGCGATAGACGGTGGTTTTCGGGACACCATTTTTGTCCGCGGCTTGGGCAAATGATAATCCTCCATCCACTACATCTCTCAAGGCATCCTCAAGTCGATCTAAGTTGTAATCTCGTCTTAATTTCCGACCTGGTGGTCTTTTTGGGTGCCGGGCCATAGCGTTCCAAATAACCCTACAAATGTAACATTTTTGTAATTGTTTATTTATCGTGAAATCCATAAATTATTTTGTAATTATGGTTATGCTAAATTGTTACAAAGAGGTTATTCTAAAACTTATTCCATTAGAGGTTATTTGACTTATGAACCGTTTTTGTGCTACAGATGAGACAATATGGACATCAAAAATTAAGCAAAAATTACATTACTTTCAATATTTGTTTATAAATACTTACAATCAACTTTCCGGTGTAAACAACCGCACATGTCGTCGTTTAACATATGTTCTAACAGATACCTATTTTATCGACTTGACATTTCCAACCACTAAACGACCAGCGCCAGATTTGAAAAACACTACATATTTGTTCCATATAAGCCGCCCGTTCCATAATACCCCGCTCCACGGTATGTTAACAGTTAATGTCCAGTAAAAGAAATCGTCAATGCCCACATGTGGTATATCATTAGATTTCCCATTACTTAAAGAGTTCAAAAACACCAACCACGGGCACCCAAGACAACTAACTCCCATCCTTCACTCCTCTTAACCCTAAGATCCCTTCAAATATTCATTACCTTCCTCATGTAACATATCATTCAACATCTACGTATCACAGAAGTTTATAAAACAATTTCCCTAATGTGACATCATTCGACTACAAATCACCCTGGTCTAATAAAAATTTCGGACTTCTATTGGATGTGCTTCATCGTAATTCTGATTACGACACTCGACATTCGAGTTGTGACATCAAGGTAAGTTGATTGGGAGAGGAGGGAAGAAGCTTGAAGTTGTTTGTTGGACTTTTATGGTGATTTATATTTAAATATCTCACATTCAAGGAGTTTTCGAAAAATATTTCAAGTGATTTATATTCGAATATCTCACATTAAGGGCATTTTTGATAAATATTTCAAGTGCCCTTGATTGGTCGTGACCACTGGAAACTTGTAGGTCCTTTAATGTTTGAATTAAACTTTCAGATTGTCTACATATGTCGGAATGTAAAAGATACTTGCATATCCTTATATCACTATTTTAAAAATATTCTAGAAATATATTCCGGGACACTAGAAGACTTTTGTACAGTTTTCTTGGCCGGCAGAGGTATATATAGAATCTCCGCACATAAGTATGTTTCTTTTCTATTCAAAATTAACGTAATTTGCAGTTGGCGCTGGTTTATACTGGGACCACGTTTTGCAATTTTTGAATCGAAGTAAAACAGAAGATAATGTCCTCTTTATCAAATATGAAGACATGAAAAACAATTTATCGGAAATAATTGGACAGGTCGCTTCGTTTCTCAATAAATCTTTAACGGAGGAAGAGGTGACGGCGTTAATGAAAAGGTTAGACTTTGATTCAATGAAGAATAATCCCGCTGTTAATCACAATAATCTTTACAAGAAAAGTGGGTTTATCAGAAGCGGAAAGGTGGGCGGTTTTAAAGAAGAAATGTCTTTGAATATGATTAGGAAATTCGATAGTTGGACTAACGAATGTCTTAGAGGTTCTGATTTAGAAAATTATTATTGTTATAATAACTGATATTGTAGTAATTATGTTTGTTTATTAAACATTTTCTGTATTGTTTAATACCTTATTTTGTCCTTTGATAATAAATCTAGTTTAGTTAAGCGTAGTGGCGAAGTAAATAATTTAATTTAAACTTTGTGATTACTTAGATTGTGAATAGAGCTTGAATTAGTGGAGGTTGGATTACTTCAATTTCCTTAACAACATGCTGAACAGTTTCATTATAAACATCATTTAAAATGTTACTGATTTTAATTTACTTTAGCAATTTATAAAATTAAAAAACAAGTTTTAAAAATCTAATTTTCGTGATGTCATTTACGTATTTGTTAAAAGAGAAAGCAAGATTATGAATGCAAGAACCTACGTCTGTATTGCACGAATACTAATTATAAGTATGGTATACGCTATATAAATAAATATTATACATACTATATAAATTTTAATTACTGGTATCTTCTAGGAAGAACCTACATTCATAAAACTTAGTTCTCGTAACTAATAACTCTTACCTTAACCTTGTGTGACTGTCCATTTATTTTCTAATTTTCTAAACCATATCGTATTCCACTATATCATAATTTTTCTAAATTCTCTATCTTAACCATACTATTTCCATTTCATAGTTATATTTTAATTTTTATTTTTGTCAAATTTACCTCAAATATCATTATTGTCAAACTTATGTATTATATTGATTTTAAAATTATGTACGCGTATTTTAAAGTCGATTAGTAGATTTGTCTTGCTGGCTTAATAATATCTTTCCAATAAAATACGAAAATACGTTATACACACATTTACTTAAATTATAAATCCTATAATTTAAGCAGCATGACCTTTTTTACTCTACTTTCAAAAATCAGAATGGCTTACAATCAAAAATCCGAACCTTAAATACAAATATATTTACATAACAACTCTAATTACACAAAAGACATGTTCTTACAAAAGATCAAATCAACTAATTATAAACTCGTAAGGATAAACTGGTGCTTATACAGCATCTTATTCATACGTTTATAAACAGAGGGTGTAATTAATATAACTACAAACCTTGTAATGGGGAGTACCTGTAATAATTTAAAACATATTTTCCTTATCAACATGGGGTCGATTCCTGATAGTTTCCGAGAAATCAAATTTTAGATTTTAAATAGGCCACTTGTACTAATATTACACTAAAAATATGAAACAAGCAAAATAAAACCTTTCAATTTTTTGAACTTAAATAAATTTAAAATTTTTTGCTTGTTTAATATTTTTAATGTAATGTGAGTACAAGAGGCGTACTTACAATTTAAAATGCAATTTCTCCAAAACCAGCAGCAAGCGATCACTGCCTTAGAGAATTATAAGCAAGTAGGGATTAGAGAAAATTGCTTAAAAGAATAAACAATCATAATTTTGAATAAAAAATTTATAAAAAATTACATTTAATAATTACAAAGTGTTAAATAATATATTAATTATTAACTACTGTAAAAACTAAAGAAAAATATTGAAAACAGCTACTCCTATTTACCATAAATAGTGTACGAAAATGATTTATGGTGGTATGATTTAGAATAATAATAAAATATTTAATAAACTTCAATATGTACTGATAAAGTGAGGTTATATTCGATTGTTTGGCAGCGGGATAATTCTTTGTTGTTTTCGTCATTAGAAGGGGGTACTAAATATTTGGTAGCACAAATTATTCAAATTTTTATTTATTTTCGCTTGGTGTAAGTAAATTTTTAAAAACAAATTAAAATCTAAAATATACCTTAAATATAAAAACACATATCATAAACATAAATACTATAATAATCCCATTATATGTATTGTCATGTTATTAACATGCCAATACAAAATTTAAGCAACAACATTTACATACATGCTGTATGGTTGCATGACTTTTATGCGAATCGAATTTTTGTCAATTTGAATTTTAATTAAATTAAATAAAAATATTTCATTTTGATAAAGAAACACTCTATAACACAGTAAATAGAAAAATAATACATTTTAAAGTTGATTTTTCTCTGAAATTTAGAAAATTTTCATTGTTAGCCAACGTAGAGCTATCGCTATGATTTTTGTAAATAAATCATGTAGCTTTTCAGCTCCATCTCAAGGCTTGTTTTCACCTAAAACAGATATTAGGTATGGTTGTGTAGATGTATGCAGATATTTATTGCTTTACCTACTGTTTTTGTCGTTGAAAAATTAAAATTTTTCTTCTTAATCAACGATTTGAATAGTTTCATGGTAAATTTGTTAGTGTTCAATATTAAGAAATCTTTGAACTTAAATATTTTATTGTGGTTTTGTCAAGTAAGTTCTTGTGCACAATTGAGACATAAATAGGGATCATTAATTGTAGAATATCTAAGCATTTGAAAAACAAATATTTCTGCGATTAACTTATTCTGTATTCTGAAAGTATGTAATTTAGTTATTAGTTAGAAGTTTGGATATCAAAATGTATGTAATTATTACTCCATAGGATATACGAAAGGAATTTGTAATCGTAAAAAGTGGTAAAAAGGGTATTAATTAATTAATTCATATTTTAATGTAAATTTATATGCATTGGAAAATTTATTTGGTTGCCATTCAATCCTAAGCTTATTATTACATGTTAGTATAAGTTTGATATATCTTTGAAAAGAAAAAGAAATTCTCTACCCAACTATAATGTTTGTTTAAACAATTAAATTAATTTTAAATAACAATATGGTTATGTAATTTTACTAACAATTTTATTCAATTGTTGTCCACTAAAAAAAGTTACTAATTTAGTGTATTCCACTAGAAAAATAACCAGGTTCTCTTTTGTTTCTTGAAAACATATAAATTGTGCTGGAAATCTGGCGACTCTGAAAAATTTATTCGTGCAAACCACGCGTTTATATGCAGAGCAAAATTTAGAAAATTTTAAGGTTATGTTGTTAGTAATCAAACGTCCAAAAGTCCACCATATAGGTTATATGTTGATGTTACGTCAAAATGCTTTGTATAATAATAGTTTTTGAATTGAAGTAGTGCAAATAATAATAAACAATTTCAATTAAACAAATAAACAGTGCTGTAAAGTTATTTAGTGAATTAATTTTTTTAAAAGGTATAGTTTGATAATGGTCCTTGGAATTGGAATGGAATATGGAAACTAATCATTTTATAAATTTGAATGGATTTACCTTATGTCCGAAATATAGCTGGTTTAAATAATTTCAACTTTATTTAACAAAACAAAACTTTGTCGTGAAGAGAGGTGAATTTTTGTGGCATTTCTACCATTTTGACATTGAATCTTATAGAAGCAGGAAATCTTGCAAATTACTATTAATTTATGTCGGTAATTTTTTAAAAAGCGCCAATAATTTGAATTTTGTAAGAATGTAAGGTATTTATTTAAAAGTAATTAAATTAATGATAGAAATTTTAGAAATTAATAATTTTCAAGATGAAAAGAATTAGCCAGTGCATTTTTCTTTGATGGTAAAGGTAAGTGGTTTGAATTTTGTATATGTCTTCATTGTACTTTTTACAAATCCCATAATATCATAACAGTATGTATTAATTCAATTTAAAAGTTAGTGTAGGTAGTGTTTTCATTTTTATCTACGGCTGCTTGGATAAGAACTCATTATGTCATTCATTTGAGTTAGCGAATGAAGTTCATTATAACACTAACTAAGGTAATGAATTCATTATACAACTGAGTTACACAATGAATTTATTACCTGACTGAAATAAATAAAATCACGGTATTAACTGACTAGTTAGAATTTCCCGCTTGTTTTTAAATTCAAATAAAAATATTTTTAAAAACTATTTGGGTTGCGATGTCAGATGACATTGAGCGTAAATAAAAAAACAAAAAACGTAACAATGTCATTAACGAGGTTTTCAGAATTAAAAACAAAAACACATGACGGCACAGAAAACCAAAAATTAGATCAAGCATAATCACCTACCTATTTCAGTGAAATTCAAACTTTTTCTAATTTGTAAACGCATTAAAATTTTATTTTCTATTGTACAAATAATTAAAATTGGTATTTTAATTGAAATTTAAATTTTCCGCATGTTTTAAAAAATTAATTTAAAAACATTTTTGAATCCACCAATTAGATGACATCAGTTGTGATGTCAGATGGCATTGAGTATTAAAAAACAAACAAGTTATTGTATAATGACTTACATATTGTTTCAGTGAAATTCAAACTTATTCTAACTTGTAAACGCATTAAATTCGATTTTCTATTGGACGATTTTCTATAAAATTTCCCGACTGTTTTTTTATACATAAATTTCCTAGAAGTGCAATCAGTAAGCAATTAATAGATAACCTTGAGGGCTTGGCTCTACTCAGGACATAACCGGTTGAGAGTAGACTGTTAAACAGGACACCCTGTATTTGGCTGGGTCACATTTCCCAAGCTGGAAACTCCGGACAATAAACTAAACTTGCGATGTTCCACGGACAGCCATATATTTAGTTGAACTATCTGTTTTTGTGTAATTTCGCCAGTTGCATAAAATAATCTTTATTAACGTAAATTTAAATTTCAGTTAATTTACCACCTGTCGGACACTTTATAAATAAATAAACATAAACTAATGGTTTACTAATACTATAATGCTGCAATAAAAGTCACTTGTAATGCACCAAAAGGTGATCTAAAAAAAAACTTAAAAATTATTCCAAACACTAATTTAAAAATGAAAAGAATACCGATCTCAAGGTGAATTAAAAAAGTTTGCCTATGATATGGGTAACAAAAGTTTAACCAAATTAAACTATTAAACGAACTACATTAAGACTAAACTAATGATGTACCCAGTAAAAATTGTGATTTAACCGAATCAGGCTTCGAATTTCTCTTTCCTTCTTAGTAATAAAAAAGTTTGTCCATCCCCATTTTGATGCGTTTAGAATTTCAATCTATACCAGCACTACAATAGCACAGTGGCGTGCGGTGAGAATTTAGGCTAGGGAAGCAACCACGATTTTAATTATAATACACCTAGGTACAGGCGCGGATTAACGGGGAGGGAATAATCCCCCCCCCCAATTTAGACATAAGTTTACATAGAATAGAAACAAATAATGTTTGTTTAATTATTATTTATTAAAACAATTATTTTTCCAAAGATTTCCCCCTCAAAATACTTCTCTGGATCCGCCCCTGCTAGGTACAATAAAAAACAGTGTTATAATTATGAAGCTTAAAAGTTTTTCAAAGAAGCACTTTTACACTTTATACTTATGGAATTTGTTGACTATCATTCTTTATTTTAAAAAAACTACTACTATGTATCAATTTTCCGGTCTTAGCAAAATACCGGTACAGGTTTTAATCTTTGTTGTTAAATTTGAAAGTTCCAGTTTTGATCTGCCTTTCTTAATAATTTGTAATTTCTTTCCAAAACTGCATGCGAAAAATTCTTTATTAATAATTTACAAACTGAACAAAAAATCATCCCGATTCGGATATATCGAAGGTACTCGAACCTTTGACCGAAGCAGCAATAGTGACGATAATGCAATTTTAAATTTGCATACAGGCACACTAAATAGAATTATTTGTCTTTAAAAAAATACAACTTATAAATTGAAATAATAAAATGCGACAAAATACAGTCTCATTCGCAGATTTACATTACTTAAGTAACATTAAATTTAACAAACTATGTGTGTATTATAATAAATAAACATTTGGGCATGAAGCACACTAAAAATAACGGCTAAACAATACTACTATATCACCCCACGCCCGCTATTTCACGCCAAGGCTAAGAGAAGAGCAGTTGTAAGCAGTGCTTATATGCAGTGTATGTAACACATTTGAATCGGTATTACCTTTCCGTGCAAGTTTAATGAGCCTAATTTAAAATAGTACTCTTAATAATTATACTTTTTGCTGCACGGAATTGATATTGAGCTTTAAGTTGATTAAATATTACAAATTTAAATAAACGAATACCATAATTTTATAAAAATATTTTTGTTAGCATTGGTTTTTATTTTTAATAAATTCTCAAGGGAAGCATTGCTTCCCTTGCTTCCATGGACCGCACGCCACTGCAATAGCATCCGTAAGATGTGCTGCATATAATAAAAATAATTGCTACAAGCATTACCTGGCTAACCAGTAACCAGACCCCATAAGTTAAAGCTTGTGCGGGAGGCAGGGGGCGATTAATATTATTACGCAGGCCCATCGTGCGGCTGCAGCTTATACCAATAATAATTTTTTGTCGAAAACAAATTTCCATTTCATAATATATTCCAATAACCATGCAAAGTACCATAAATCTCTTTAGGACATGCAAAATGCGTGTCCTAATGGCTTCATTAGGACACGCAAATATAAAAAATATTTTTTAATAAATGCCATAAATAGAACATTAATTTGTGCATTACTGGAAAACTTAATTAAATGTGACTCCAGCAAGATGTTTGCATAACAATGAACCAAAGAATCTAAAGAGTATTAAAGTCTTAAAAAGCGCAACAAATCACAAATAAAATAAAACGCATAACGAATCTCAGTTTATCATTAGGGTCATTCCATACCAACTCAACCAGAAAATTAATTAATTTGAACCTTGACATCTTTTTATAATTTAGACTTATAATTATAATTTAGAATAGACTCATAGTACCCACCAAGAAGACAAAAAATAAAAAATTTCAGATTTTTTACTTTTAGTTTATGAGTTATGGACTTCCAAAAATTCAACAAACGCTCAATTTTGACCGCGTTTTTAATGTTTAAACCTTATGGTCTTAAGGTTTAAACGTACAGTAAATTGTAAACTATTTGTCCTGGAGAGCTGAAATTGGTGTGATTCTCTTCAATTTTTAATGGGCTTTTATTTCATATACATCATGAGTGCTATTAGAAAAATTTTATGTTTTTTTGAAGAAGTCAAAATAATTTTTTAAAAATCCAAAATACGTCCCCTCTAATTTTTTGAAAAAAATGTATGTTGTTCATACACTGCTTGATAGCTTGACTACTTGTATGCAAAATTTTAGAGTGAGATGACAATGGGTTCTTGTAGAAAAAAATATTTGCAATATCATCGCGTAAGCAATTTCAGGTAAAATCTCTTCTTACAGGTGTAGCTATGTCGGCAATGCTTGTCACAACAGCAAATATAAATTAAAAATCTGCTGCAACTTATTTTTATGTACCTACCACTGCGATTTGCTTTATTTATTTTATCTACGGCCATACAAAAAGGGACTACTTGTTACACTGATTTTTGTGTAAAAAGTTAACGTTTATTGAGCTAGTGTTATAAAATTCTTATTGCACGCTAATGTCAACAGGAGATGTATGATAAATGACCTATTAATATTTTACAAACTGGTTACTAAATAACTTAGCACATAAAAATTTAAGCACGCTAATATATTGATATGATATAGATGTTAATAAGAAAAAAATATTTATTGTAGGGAATAATACACCCTTTAACACTTGATGAAAGATGAAAGGTTATAAATTCCAAAATAAAATTTATTATTGTTAAAATTCACAAACACAAAATCATGTTAAAACAGTCTGAAAATATACACAACTAAATATCACTTACCTTTATTGTCAACCAAAAAATTCTATGGCTATAATTTTTAAACTGGAAAACAAGTTCCATAAATGCATGAGACGAAATCAGGCGGGTCGCTAATTAATTAGGAAGCTATTTAAATTATATCTGTAAAACGTTGTTAATGGACCAGACACAAATAAATACACAAATTTCTTTTGAAACATTTAAATGGAAAATTTTATTTATTAACACAAAAAAGAAAAAACACATCGTGCATACGTGTAATGCGGGATGCCTATATCATAACATTATGTACATGACATGAGTCACAAATTAAAAAAATCAAATACAATGAATACTTTAGTAAAGCGTTATCATGCGTTCGTAGACAAAACGTTGTAAGATACGCGTGTAAAAAGTTTCTTCATTGAATTCACATCCTTTAAGACACTTGCTCGTATCTCGCTCGTGTTTAACACCGTTCCCGCAATAAAGAATGGCTTTTTACACTTGTATCTTAAATATCCATTAACAGTATAGTCTACAAATTAAATTGTGTATAAAATAAGTATTTTTTGTACATTCTTTACCTAAGAATAAACGTATTATTAGAAAAATGAATTAGTGTTTTTTCACTTTGTATAGGTTAGAACACTTAGAAATTAAAGGCCAGTTTTTCTTATCTGCCATTTGAAATATTGCATGTTGGCCTAAAATTGTAATATTTATGTTGTACACAGTTTATATTCTTGTACTTGAAAATTAATTGAAACTGTTTTTGAAAAATCACCAGATAAAACACTAGAAGTTGTTCATAAAAAAATTAGAAAACAAAAAAGCTACATTAAGATAAATTAGACTTCTTCACACAGTAAAACATTAAAATTGATATTTATTATTTTTACTTTTATTATATTATATATTAAAATTACTTTTATTATTTATTATTATTATTATAATTAGTTTTATCTCAGTTTTGTCTCTAAAACAAATTTGTCCCAGCCAAATGATATAGGATAGGTTAATATACAAGGCTGTTTTACCAGTCTAACCTGAAACAGCTTGTACAGTGATACTAAAATATCTTTCTCTGCAAGAACCCATTCATCCCATGTCATCCCATTCTAAAACTTTGTATACAAGTAGTCAATCAGTGTATGAAAAACATTTATTTTTTCAAAAAAATTAGCGAAGACGTATTTTGGGTTTTTAAAAAACTTTTTTGGATTCTTCAAAATAACACAAAATTTTTCTAATGGTACACTCATGGTGCATATCAAATGAAGCCCATTAGACACTGAAGAGAATGACACAAATTTCAGCTCTCTAGGAAAAATAGTTTTCAATCTACGACCGTTTAAAACTTTAAAAAAGCTGTCAAAATTGGGTATTTTCTGGATTTTTGGAAGACTATAACTCATAAACCATAAGACAAAAAATCTGAAATTTATTTTTGTCTTTTTGGTGTGTATCGTAAGTGTACCAAAAATCATAAAAATCTAAGATCTCAAGGTTCAGACCATTAGATGATTTGACTTGGAATGACCCATAAGAAAAAAATTTGGAACATGAAAAGAAAAACATGATTTGGAGTGTGGTAAGTACGTCAATTTTATTGTGCTATGACCTATTAACAGTTTAAAATAGAGAAAGAAGGAAAACAGAAGCACATAATACAGTAAGAGGAAGACTACGAATAAAAGCTTAAATATTAAGAAATAAAGTTTCAAATAATTTAATGAAAAATCTAATTTAGCTTTGGAAAGAAAAATTAATCATTATACCAACCTCGGATATTCTATCGTAACTAAACACTTCAGAACTTAAAAGAAAATACGATGAACCATCATTACAGAAATTATGATAATAGGAGAATAACCTAAAAAATTTAGGAAACAGTCAGGTATGGCTTACAAGAAATTGACATAATTAAGGGTTGATTTTTACATTGCCACATTCTTCTTATTCGCCATATATCGCACCATCAGACTATAATCTCTTTTCAAAATCGAAACTATTTCTTGGAGGTACAAGATCTAGTTCCAATAAGGAGATTATCTCAGCTTTGAACACCACAATAACAGCAGACTGTATGGTTTTAAGTAGTAAATGACAATAGAAAACCTTTGTAGTAATCCGCTTATCTTCCGCTACTTGGCTATTAGTTTAATTGATCGCTTGGTTTGAGGACTCACAGAGCATCGTTCGTCTAAATGTATCGAGATGTGTGGAGATTATGTTGAGAAATATAGTTTTTAAAAACTTTTCAAATGTTAGTTTATCTAATCGTGCGAATATTTCAGTCCACCCTGCTATTTATCACAAAAGGTTTTAATTTCAATACATATTGAGCATTTAAGCCGAAGGCAGGAGAATACCCTTCAATGTTGACATTGAGAACTCCACATTAGGGAAAATTCAAACAAAAATTACCGTACCGTTTCATACGGTGGGGACAAGCTAATCAAATTCAAATACAGGTAAAAGAAGTAGAACCTGGCGGATAGGCAACATAACAGGCATCTCAGATCTCTAGGTTGTAAATAAATTAATAGTGAATTAATATGAATAAATTAGTTATAAAATTAATCAGTATATTAATTTTAAAATATTAAAAGGTTTTGAGGAATAGTCTTATAAATATATAACTAAGTCTATTTAAAATTAATTTTGTATAATTAGGTACTAGGGTGGTTCTTATTGGGTCATGTTGAAATTTCGATTTTGACGGGTGCCCATTTGATTAAATAAAAACTAACAATTTTAAGACCAATACGAACTTCCTATCTCTATTCTAATCATTCGCTGTAACGAGGACAAGTTTCCCATTTAAAATACAGGCTTTTTTCAATTCGTATGTATATACTATTTAACTACTGGGACAAATTGGTAAAAATCTGAAAATTGATTTTATGGAATTAAATTTCAGGTAAAAAAAATATATGAGACATTCGATTTTTTTCAACGATTTTCAACTAATTAAAAATAATGTACCGTTCAATTAGTATTGAAGTGATGTAGAATGCCCCATATATTTTTTTTACCTAAAAGTAGCATCGATGGCCGTTAATTCCATAAAATCAATTTTCAATTTTTTTATCAACAATTTGTCGCAATGGTCATATATGTATACTACATAAGAATTGAAAAGTGTGTATTTTAAATAGGAAACTTCTCCTTGTTACACCAATGATTAGAATACAGATAAGAAGTTCGTTTTATCTTAAAATGTTTGCTTTTTTGGAATCAAATGGGCAGCCGTCAAAACCGAAATTCCAACATGACGCAAATAAGAACTAGGTACTAAAAGACCTTAAAAGAAACAAGCTCAGAAACAAAATATTTGTCATAAACTTTTATTGAATTACAGAAATGTAAATTAATGTGCAACTTGTGCGACGCCTACACATATATAAACTACATTCAAGCAAATGAGGTTACCATCTTAATGCAAAACAAACTTTAAATTAAAATTAGAAGATCCAACGTTGGCCGTTATTCTGAAGAATTGCATTAAAACTGATTAAAGTTTAATTTAAAGTTTCCACTGTATATTAAACCGAAAAGCGTTCTTATTGCAGTTGCTAATATAAATTATTATCTTTGTTTTATAAGTAAAAGTCTTAACTTACAAAAACTGTATATGTAAAGGTGCATCTTGAGAGAAGTTTTACAGAAAAAAGCACAAAGTAATTTTTAAACTTTTCGGTTTAAATTGACTTTACTCATTTTTTATTTATTATTTTAATCCAGCAAGAAATTCAATTTTATATTCATTAAATGAACAAGGTGTGGTGTATAAACAAAGTTTTACACGGCACTTTACAATATTTTCTTAATAAAGTAAAGATTGGCTTAAATAAAATTTAATTGTTTTTGGTCTATAAAGTAACGCTGGTAAATGCTCATTAGGAACTTTAAAATTTATACTTACGTTACAATTTTGCCGTTCTGCTGTTGGGGGGTTCGGGGAACTCGGAAAACCTTTTTCTGTTTAATTTTTTTAGTTAAACATGAAAGGGTGCCATATTTAATTCATATTACATTTAATAAATCAAAAATAAATAAGTTCAACGCAAAATCAGTAAACAATAAAATGATTTATGGCTTTTTTCTTATTTCTTCCATTTAACTGTATTCTTAATATTTTCTTGATTCTGTCTATCATTTTCTGTTCTGTTAGTTTTTTCGCGTTACCTTGATGGATGGTAAGATTTTGATCAAACCCTAGGTATTTATAGTTTTCTTTATTAAGATATTTAATTTCATTTTCGGTTTCTAAGATATCATAAGTTTTGGGTTTTCCTCTATGAGCTATTAGCTTTGCACATTTATCCAACCCAAATTTCATCTTGATGTCTTCAGAGAATTGTTTCGTTAGTTGGATTAATCTGTTTAAGTCTTGCTCAGACCCCGTAAATAACTTCAAGTCATCTACATAAAATAAATGGCTCAATGTATATTGCTGTTCTTGACTTTTTAGTTCATACCCCAGTTGAGATTGTTTTAGGGCCCATGATAGAGGATTTAGGCTAAGTATAAACCATATTGGACTTAAAGAATCTCCCTGGAAGATTCCACTGCAAATTGGGATGTCCCTTGTGTTTATAATTTTGTTGTTGAGGTTTATACTTAGACTCGTTTGCCACTCGTTTTCATGCATCTTTTTAGAAAATTGACTACGTTGTTGTCAATCTTGTAGAGTTTTAAGCATTCAATCAGCCAGGAATGTGGTACTGAATCGAATGCCTTTTGGTAGTCGATCCAGGCCACTGCTATATTGCGCATTCGTAGTCTCGCGTCTTGTGTAACAACCGTATCAATAATAAGTTGTTCCTTGCAGCCTTGTGATTGGTAGCGGCATCCCTTTTGTTCTTCTGTTACGATATTCTGTTTCTCAAGATGTATAGTTATCTTCTTGGCTATGATCGAGGTGATTATTTTGTAGAGCGTTGGTAAGCACGTTATAGGCCTGTAGTTCTTAGGATTTTGGGTCTCGCTGGATTTTGGTGCCATAAATGTAATTCCCTTTGTGAGAAATGCGGGTAAGTCCATTTGTCCGTTTATCACTTTGTTGACTTGATGGACTAGTACGTTCGACACTGCAACTTTCTTCCACCAATAGTTATGCAGGTGGTCTATTCCCGCTGCTTTCCAATTATGGGCCTTTTTCAGGGCAGGCGTTACATCTTGTATCTGTACAACCAAAGGTTCCATTTCTGGTATATCGGCACACCTGTCCCTTTCCATTTTCAGCCATGCTGCGTTATTATTATGCTTTGCTTTCGTTTCCCAAAGTTTTACCCAAAACTCTGTTAATTCTTCTACCTTTGGTGGTTCCCCTCTTTTAAATTGTTTTTCGCATAATTGTTTATCAAATGATTTTTCGTTTTTGAGAAACATGCTGTTATCGCTTCTTCTTTTATGGCTAATGTTATATCGTCTTAACCTTTTCCCCAACATGGCAATCGTTTGCTTGATGTTATCCTTCAATCAATTTATCTTTTCATTGTAATCAGGTCTTCCAATTATAACATCTTTAGATCTGAAAATTTTCTTGACCTCTTTCTTCAGTTTTTTGCTTTTATTGCCTCTCTACCATTCATATATCTTTGTTAGGTTGCTTCTATGTTCTTTAATTTTTCTTTCAATTCTCACCTTCCATTGAGGTTCATCTTGTTTATTACGTTGTTTATTGGCCTCTACTATTTTTACACCCATGTATTGTATTATTGTTATTGCTACAGCGTACACCACCGCGTGTGTCTTTTCTATCGAATCATTTGAGTGTACCACTTCTAAGACTTTCTGGTTGAGTATTTGAAGGGCTTCAGTAGTCTTTTTGTTGGGTCTGATTTTCGGTAACTTTGGTCTTTTTTCTGGGGAAATCTCTTCGTACTTAATTAGGTTTTCTATAAATAGATCTAATAATTTTCTGTTGTCTGTCTCAGGTCTTTCATAATTTTCCATAGCAGTAGTTTCACGTTCCTCATCGGATCTGGTATTTACACTAGGTAAGATTTCATTGCCAGTACCATCAACACTTTGCTCCTCGTTTTCATTTTCATTTTCAGTTTCAGTTACTCTATTTTCTTCATTATTCCGGTTGGTTAGTAGTTGTTTAACCTCTTGTTTTACTTCTCTAATTTCAAGTTCTGACAACAGTTTTTGATTTTTAACCGCGTATAATAGGTTGGCTAATTGTCCTTCTTCCAAGTTCGAATCGGGTAGTATTCTTCGCTTTCAATCGCCATTTTCTTTCTAAAACCCTGTTTAACCCTATCACATCTTGTACTGATAAAATAGGTACGCAATAAATCTTTATTATCTTCATTTAACCATTTTCGTCTGCGTTTTGTTTGTTCTGCAATCTCAGGGGGGGCTGTAGCTTCTTGCTGTGCCATACCCACTAATAGAGGTGCATTTGTTTCTTGATTTGTTGTTTTCTGCCTTCTTGTGGTGCCGTGTCGCTGGGAAGTGCCACTCGCTTCACTCCGTCCAGCTAGAGGCTGTGTATCGGTACCAAAGGCGCCAGCCTCCGGGGTATCCCACCCCGCTCCGCTGGGATTATTATTATTATTATTATTAATATTATGATTATGATCATGATTATGATTGTGATTGTGATTGTGATTGTGACTGTGACTGTGACTGTGACTGTGACTGTGACTGTGACTGTGACTGTGACTGTGACTGTGACTGTGACTGTGACTGTGACTGTGATTATGATTATGATTATTATTATGATTATGATGATTATGATGGTTATTATTATTATTATTATTATTATTATTTTTATTATTATTTTTATTATTATTTTTATTATTATTATTATTATTATTATTTTTTTTTTAATGTAAGCGACTCGACTGCCAGGGTCATTTGTCGCTCTTGCTATATAATATTACAGCAGCAAACTGATGCAATAACATATAAATATAACTAACGAAACGAGCACAACAATATATACAACCAACATAAACCAAAATACGTAATAGAATACGACACAAAACACTAATAGGACGGTAACATGTATATAGATATGTAATATAAATAAAACGAGATTAAAATTAGATGTGTAAATAAATAAACATAATTTAAATATATAAAATATCACAGTTAATAGTTTTTATCACAGACTAATTTGTATTTGTATAAATAAAATATAGAAAATTAATAAAATATAGAAAATATCACTGGTGTTTCTTAATTTTATACTATAAATCCTTGAATAGCTCTATTCTTTTTATAAATTCTAGGGCTTCTGTTCTCCCATTAATCAGTTTTTCAATGTCAAAGGAGGCACGTTGAACATTGTATTTGTGGCATTCTAACAATATATGACGAATGGTTAATGGCACTTCACACATATAACAGATTGGTTGATTATCACCAGACAACATATATTTTGAGGTCAGGTAGGTATGCCCAGTTCTGATTCACTGTAATACTACTTGTTCCTTTCTTGTAAGATGGGGTGGATATGTAAATTCACCGACTTTAGGCTGTAAGCTTCTAAGGTAAGTATTACTTCGGTCCCAATAACTTTGGTGTTTCTCACGTATTTTGTTTTTAATCACCGTTTTCAGGTCCTGCAATCGAATTGTTTGCTGAATTTCCAACTCATCACTTGCAGCTTCCTTTGCGGCTATGTCAGCTTTCTCATTTCCTTGAATATTGCAGTGACTTGGAACCCATACAAATATTATATTTTTATTGTGACTTAACAGGTGATGACATGAGTGACGTATTTTTTGTATTATTGCATCTTGGAAGAAACGATCATTTATAGCTAGTAAAACAGAGAGAGAGATTCAACACAAATTGCGAACTGTAATTGGATGGATTCTATACATATGTTGAGAGCATCCTGTACGGCTAATGCTTCGCAGGTAAATATAGTTACGAATTTCGGTAGAGAACGCTTCAAAACAGTATTATTATATACAACAGCATAACCAGCACCATGGTCCGTTTTGGAACCATCCGTAAATATCAGTTGATATGTGTTTATATTATTCACTAAATCAAGGTAGGCTTGCCTTATAGCTGCGGAACTGATCTCTCTCTTGTTTAGCTTAATTAAATCCAGTTTTATTATTGGAGAGTAACAAATCCATGGTTGTATGTGATCGTTTATTGTGGGACTTACTAAATACTGGCAGATATTTAAGTTATTTACAACAGAAGAAGAACGGAATGAAGATGATTGATGTCGACTGGGTTGCTGGGAGTAACAATTAGCGAAGGTGTTTCTTTTGAATAACCTGTGTACTTTATGTCTAGAATCGAGACATAGGTTGACGCGATATTGAGCTATACATCGCTCGCGTCTTAAATCCAAGGGTTCTAACACAGAATCAGCATATAGGCTGTCGACGGGACATGTTCTTATAGCGCCAATAGCATATCTAATTCCGCTGTTATGAATTACATTTAAAGTGACAAGCCGACTTGCTTTAGCTGATGAGTATGCTACACAAGCATAGTCAAGTCTGGAAAGAATAAGGCTCTTATGAATGTGCAGCAGAACTTCTCGGTCCGACCCCCAACCAGTGTGTGCTAGCACTTTTATTACATTTAAAACGTTTTTGCACTTTACTATAAGTTGATCGATGTGGGATTTCCAGGTAAGTTTTTTATCTAATGTTACTCCAAGATATCTAATATTCTCAACATTTTCTATGTCATTGTCTCCCAATATAAAGGTAGGTGGGTTTTGACACGTGCTACGCTTCCTACAAAAATGTATGGATTTCGTTTTTGCTAAGGAAATTTCAAGATTTCTTTGTTTTAATAAATCAAAAACGTTTGTGAGTGCAGTTTGTAGTCTTTCCCGTATATCATCTGCAGATTTTCCGACTGTGAAAAGCACTACATCGTCAGCATAAGCGCAATGATTCACATCTTCAGCGCAAGTGCGACATAGAGGGAACAGCAGCTTTTGGTGCATTTTGTCGGGTAAGACCGGATGATACAGATCTTGCGGCGGTAATACTGTACATTTTATCACGCCGTTGATGTTTTCCAGGCCTCCTTTATCCCTGATTAACTTTTCACAAGCCGCCTTGCCTACGTAAACTTCTGGATGGCCAACTGGGAATTTGGCGTACTTGCATACCCAGGGGTAAAGGGAGCATACGTCGACATACCGGATCTTTTCCCCATCTTTTGCAATCCGCTTTAATTTTGCTGCTCCTGTACGGCCGCCGTAAAATGCCTTTCTCGGGTTTAAGGATATGTTTAGTAGCAAGGGATGTTTCTCTACCTGTTGTCTGAGTTCGGGTGTTAGCTGCCGCCGGAAGCGACATTCCCACTGCTCAATGATCTCGTATCCTAGCGACTTTAACTTTGCAGTAGTGGCTCGGGTCTTCTCGAACCTCATATCCAGAGTGTCGCTAGGATCGTCGTGTAGAGGCTCATTGCGACGGGTGGTGAAGCAGGTGGGACATCCGTGGAAGTAACACCCGTAAAATTGAAATATCTGATTACCATACAGCCCATCTACCTTTAACCCGCCCACGATAGCTTCTCTCTGCCGGGCGGCATGTTGAATCTCAACACCTCTTTGATGCTCTTCCAGCAACAACCATTGGAGAGCTACCTTAGACTGGTTATCTGCGCGTCTATAACCACCCTTTGGTACCACTCCAATGGTGCTTTCTTTGAGGAATTTCCTCCGGAACATGAGATTACAAGCCGAAGCGATGGTGATGGCTTCCGTGAACGGGTCAACGTCGCATTCCTCAATAAAGAGAATCCTAAAGTGGATACAGGCTCTCTTCAAAATATCAACGTCCGTTCGACAATATTCGACCAGGTCACGTTGCATGTAGAACTCCGTGTCCCTGTTGGCCTCGTACCACTTCTTTACGTAGGAATTCTTTACGAACCTTCGGTTTCATGGTATCAGGGCTGTAGAATTTGATTTCAGGAAGAGGCCCTACGTAATTGGGCCCGGGCGTTGGCCTCGGTGTTAAAGAGGTGCGGGAAGTATCCTTTGGGAGCCGGTAAATCGAATGCTTTAGGCAGATCTGCTAGAGCCATAGGAAAAAAGTTGAAAGAGTCGATAATCTTTAGATTATCTAGTTGTAGCCGCAGAATTCTTGAGCCGCGCATAATGAGGTCTGGATTCAGTGAGGTATTGGTTATCAGATAATTTAGAATGAATTGCGTATCGAAAGCCTGCCCGTTATGGGCAACTGCTACAACCTTTTTGAACAATTTCCGCGAGTCTAATAAATAGTGTAAAAACCGATCAATGCATTTTCCTAGCAAGATCTGTTCTCGCAAACCACATCTTACACAGGTGGTAGCCGCTGATGGATCGTTGTAATATTCAGAACAGACAGACTGCTGGAAAACGCATAGATTCGGTTCGTGGAGCTTTACGACGGGCGCAATTTCTTTCTCTTGCCGGGTCTCCAGATCGAAGAACACAAACAAGGTGTCTTGTTGTTGCTTTGCGCTCCTAGACCCGGCCGGCTGTATGAAACAAAAATGGTTTTCGGGTTTATGGCTTTGACAGATCTTACAATAGATCTCCCCGCACACGTGGGCCTGCTTCCGGGTCTTGAGGTTCACGGTTTTGAAACATCCCTCGCATTTCTGTACTTCCCGACACATTTTACCTTGATGACTATTGAAACATGTCTGGGTTCTAAAATCACGCCTGCAGTCCGGACACCTAATCATTACCGCTGTTCTCTTGCAGGGCGGAGATCTACCGCAGCCTACGCAGGACTTTTCACAACGGTGATGGTTTTTATGGTCGTAGGGTGTATGACAATGCTCGCAGTAGCAGCTACAGGCAAAGGCCGCGGTCAACGATGTTATGACGTTGTAATGACGCTCGTGATACAGCAGATTGATGTTCTTTGTTACTGTTATTGCATCACAAGCATCATTATCAACGACCCCCCTCGAAGATAAGTGAACGTCCTTTTGATCCGTAGCTATATACGGTTATCTTATAGCTGGGGACCAGGACTGCTGGAAGGGCCTTAATTCATTGACCCCGGCTCCCTCCGGTGGAATGAAAGCTACGCCTGCTTCCTGCATCATTTCCTCGGCCTTTATCTTTTGCACGCTCTGATTTTGTCGGATCTTCTTGTAATCAGTACTGTTATCTGCGTGAGCCTTGCCTACGACCAAAGCCCTGGGTAGGCATAGATTGTCACTGCTGTTGTTAATCGTGACAATCCCTCTGCGTTGGCGACATTCTTCAGCAAAGGTGCTGTACGTACGGTAACGATTGCGACCTTGTCCGGCAGGTGGCGTTACAATTGTAGCGATCAGTCTGAAGCTGTCCGAACTCAAGGCTTCAGGATCGCTCTGTAGGATTGATTCTAGAATGCCCCAGACATCGTTGAATGTGATTTCGTCGGCTCTTTTAGTGAATTTGTCAGTGAATTTGTGAAAATGGAGAAAATTGGTCATCGTTATGTGATACAATACTTTTATTTGAAAGGCCTCAGCCCAACGAATATAAAAGCTGAACTGGATTCTACTCTGGGTGAGTCTGCTCCTTCGTTTACAACAGTTAAATTTTGGGCAGCTGAGTTTAAACGAGGCCGTACGAGCTGCCAAGACGAGCATCGCAGTGGTCGACCAGATGAGGTGACGACTCCAGAAATGGTGAAGAAAATCCACAAAGCGGTACTTGATGATCGTCGACTGAAAGTGCGCGAGCTAGCAGACATTACGGGCATTTCAAAAAGTGCGGTACATCGCATATTATCTGAAAATTTGGACATGAGAAAGCTGTGTGCAAGATGGGTGCCGCGTTTGAACACACTCGAGCAAAAACAGTGTCGTGAAAATGTTTCAATTGAGTGTTTAGCGAAGTTTCACAGCAACAAAGCAGAATTTTTGCGCCGTTTCGTAACAATGGATGAAACATGGGTCCATCATTTCGCACCCGAGACAAAAGAACAATCGAAACAATGGACTCAAAAGGGAGAACCGGCTCCAAAGAAGGCGAAGACCGTTTCATCTGCAGGCAAGGTTATGGCGTCGGTTTTTTGGGATGCGCGTGGAATAATTTTTATTGACTATCTCGAAAAAGGAAAAACTATCAACGGACAGTATTATGCAAACTTATTGCAACGTTTGACAACACGCCAGCTCACAAATCCGTTATTGCAATGGCCAAAATTAATCAATTAAAGTTTGAATTGCTACCTCATGCACCATATTCGCCAGATTTAGCCTCCTCGGATTATTTCCTGTTCCCAAACTTGAAAAAATGGCTCAGTGGTCAAAGATTTTCCAACGATGAAGAAGTGATGTCAGCAGGTAATGGCTATTTTGAGAAGCAAGACAGTTCTTATTATAAAAAGGGTATCGAACTTTTTGAACACCGCTGGGAAAAGTGTATAGAGCTGAAAGGAGATTACGTTGAAAAATAAATAAATCTTTTTCCAAAATTTTTGTGTTTTCTTTGTTGGGTCGGGTACTTCTCGGACCACCCTCGTAAATAACAGATAAACCCCACTTCTAGCATTAGCGTATACAAGGTATTTATAATTTAGAAAAAGTTAATCTTGCTTGAAAAGTGTACAATTATTATTAAAACACAAAAAGGGTAAAAGCAACCATGCCATAGTTAATACTCCAAATCCTACCTTTTGGTCGATTAACGTTGTAGATTTCAAACAGTAACGGCAGTAATTGTTAATAACAAATACGATTCACAAACATACACACGTACAGAGCACTCACACGTACACAGAGCGTACACAATCACAAAACGTAATGAGTAATAATTAACGTAAAAATGCATAAATGCAGCGAGCAATCACGCACAAGTGACGTTTTGAACTTCGAGGCTGCTTTTATAGGGCTCGAGCTGTATTGCATATTATTACACAAGACCATAAAATAAACAGAATTCAACTCGTTCGTTCAACAAAGGAACCGCGCGCCCCCCGACGATATCTAATCGAACACTCGCTAAGGGTCATAAACCATTTGAAATGTTATGCGTGTCGTTGCGCGCTTTTTCCCCTTTAATATGCCGCATTTGATGGTACAGACATACATAGTCGTTTAGATTTGTCCCTAGATAAGTGTTAATTGACAACGCAGGTGTTTAAATTTATATACAGATGGGGAAGGGTCTGACCAACTACCTGTAGTACATATTCTTATATTTTAAAAGTATAGCTGTTTTTAAATTTAAAATCATCCCTTGCTGGTCGATGTTTAAGAACGTTCGTTCTCTTTGATTGTTTTTATTATTATTTATACGTGATTTTCAGAGGGGTACCAGTAAAAAGCTTATTGGTACATATTGTGTTAGTAGTAACATTGAGACGTTAACGTTTATTTAACTAATTAATTACATGAGACATACCTTGGTGAACAATATGTAAACTGGCTATATATGTTAAAATAGTCGATTTAAACAGTATCAGTCTTTGATTAATATCCATTCTCTCTCGCGATTCGTAAACGTGCTAAATAATTTTATATTTTGAAAATGCCTTCATCTTCTTCTTCTTCTTCTCAATAAAGCCCTGGTAAACTTTAATTATCTGACAAGTGAGCAGTCGTCTTTAATGAGACGATCAAATGGCGAATTCCCAAACAACCTTTAACCGTAAATAATTCCATTTTGTGTAATTGACGATTCTTGAGTTTCAAAATTTAAATTCAACGACAGCGGCAATAATAATAGCCGATAATTTAACTTTAAAGTAAAATGTTTCTGTTTATTAATAAATATCATGGAACAATTTTACATTTTACCTATTTCCCTGTGTATTAAAGAGTATCATAATGGTAACCTTGAACTAATATAAAATAAATTATATTTGTTACCGTTGAATATGAATTCATCATCAGCTTCGATTTCGTTTAATGATAATAATGACATGTTGCGATATATTGATGATGCTTTGTTACTTTTCTAAGAGATAAACGTCTCTTATACGGCCATATCATAAAATCATTGAAAATATGAATTATACAAGGTATCGTAATTTTTATTATTATAAAATTCTGAAAAATCAAATTGTTAAAATGAAAACTTGTAGCAAGAGATATTTAATTAAAATCTCGCATTCAGTTTTAGCATTTAGAAATAAAGTTTACAGAAAGGAGTTTTTACCTGGAAATTGCCTATTCACATTAATTATAGAAAAGGAATGTCGTTATCTCTACCCCTTGACACCGTTTAACACAAGTAAAACTATCCCGTTATTTTTTCTTCGGGGATAAAATATGCAATAATAAATCTTAATTAAGGTTTCGCTTTTTATTTTTGGAAGATTGTTTTATATGATCTCTCTCTGTTTGAAAAGCAACGGTACTTTAAGGACTCGTTTTATGATAATTTAATGCATTCCCAAGCAGCATTTTTTGTCGTCGCTACGTACCAGCAACTACCGGTGGAACTATTAAGTTTTAGCCACTAGTCACAAGCACGTAAATGCTACGGTTTTGTTACGTGTCTGGAACCAAAATGGGGAACAATTTTTGGGTAGCAGGTACGTGGCGGCGTAGTAATTGCTACTTTCGTGGAACTTCTTTTCTCTTTGACACATCATGTCGCGTGGTTGCTCTCTCTCTCTCTCTTGCTCTTGCAACTTAACAAATATTCTATCATTTTCTATACTATATAATGCTGGATCGTGTCACAAAATGAATTACCAGTTTATTTGTAATACGTACTTAATACAAAGAGCGATGAAATGTTTGATTATTTTGTCATTCCAGTACTCCAAAATTATAAACCATTGCAACTTTTCTGTTAAATATGATGATGATAAATCGAAAAATAACAACGCGCCTTCTTTAAATATATTTTTTAGTAAAAAAATGTCTTTAATAAAACATGATAAATATACACGAAATACTTATAAGTTGATACACATGATAGAAATCATTTTTATATTATTCCTGTTATGTTCTTTTATGTGTTTAAATAAAAGATACTCAATTATTGTCATTAATTAACTTTATTAATATTGAGTGAGCAGGGCGAATTACATACACAATGCATAGACTGTAGAAGACGTGTATCCTCCAAGCCGGCTCGAGTGTTACTGACGCTCGCCGGCGACGCGGGCCAGGATTGGTTAGTTACATCACTACAAATAAATGTTGCCAACTTCGAGCTACATACATAACAATCCCTAAGGCACAATTTGGCACCAATTTGTTATTTTTATTGATGGTTATATAATAAAACATCTATTAACAATCATAACAAATTGCAAATTGATTAATGATTATTGATTAATCCAACATTTTACAAGTAAATATGGAGAATATGGAAATATGGAGTAGTTTACGAAAAATTACTTTAATGTGATTCTGCTGCGTAGCAAAAACGTAAGTGTTACATTCAATACTACTGTAAGGTTTTAAAAACTTTAAAGCAGCTTTGGGCAAGTTACTGCTACAATCATAATACCACTTTGAAGTTGCAACGACTTTAAAGTAAGTATACTAAGTGGCAATACCGTTCCACATACTTTAATAGTTACTCAGAAGTAATGAAACTACATAGTTCCAATAAATAGTAGAAACAACTACACAATTACTAAAATATTCCGAATTGAAGAAATTAAACCTATAAAGTCATAAATTTAGTTGCAGTTACGTAACAACTACTCAATCAAAGCTCCGATCTCAGTTACTGCTACTTAAATGCTGCTTGGGTTTATTACCCTTCTGACCGATACAATAGTTAGCTATTAATAGTTTAGTAAAAATAACAATTAGATATCTCCTATATTTTACAATATCAGTTTACGATATCAGAACAATACGTCACATCGTTCTACCTGTAAAGAGACGAAAACTCTTACATACCGTTTAGTTAAAGCTAGGTCATATTTTTATTTATTGATTGTAATATTGTGCTCCTACTTTTAGTAACTACATATACTGATTATTAAATTTCTCTCGTAATAAGGTTTTCGAAATCTTGCTAAATAGTTAGCAACTTATTGAAATTTCACAGGTAGAAAAAGGTTCGGATTTTTATAGATCCCTACACGTGATAAGTCAACGACAAGTTGTAACTGAGTGTTTCTAAAGAAATGCATGGCGTACGGTGGTATGTTATAATTGAACAACCCTTGTCGTTGATAGCGTAAAATAAGATTTTAACTAGAATTTTACCTGCGTTTTTAGCACTCTCTCTAGGTTGTAAATCAAGATATTATCTTTGAAAGGTATGGTTTTTTTCTAGGTACCTGGAAAGAGTTTATCAGTAATGTTAATTAACAGAAGAGTTATTGTTATGCTACACATTATTTCTCAATTTATTAGCCTCGTTATGCCTCTAGTGACGGTTTGTCTCTAAGCAAAGTTTGTAAATAAAATGCAGCCGGTTGTCTCTCTCTTTGACAGGTTAAAACACCGCCAATTTAACGAGTATGAACTCTTTTCATTATGTTCTTTCTCTCAAGACAATAAATCCAGATATTATCTTGATGTTAAGAACAGCTGCATTTTTGGGTCTCCGGGAAAAGAATGCAGCCATAGCCTCAGGGTGTTTGTTTTCCTTTTTGCCGTCGAGGTTCATATATTTGAGTTCAGTTTAGAGCGGTATGTTATACAGTATAGTTGTGTGTTTTCGGTTTTAATGTTGTTGTTACCCGTTTTAATTTAAAGTCATACATTGCGTAAATGTTAAGTCTATATATTTTCTGCATTAGAACTAGTTTTTTTTCTTTTTTTAAATAGTTAATTCAGTAGGTGATAATAATACATATTAGTGTTATACATATCAGATCCTTGAACGTGATTCAAGAGCCTGTATTTATTAACGTAATTTCCAACCAACCTGAGATTAGGAAGCCTTTCACGAAAGGTAGTAACTTAGCCGAGCTTGCAAAACTCGTTGATATAATTGACGATTGTTGGTTTCTTTAATTTCTTGATCTCGTTAGGTAGAAAGTTTCATTATAATACATCGGTCTTGATCACGTGGTTAGTCAGATGTGAAATATAAAATTCAAGGGCAGGGAAATCCATTATGGCGACTTCAAGAATGACAAATTAAAAATGACAGAATCAAAATTGACAGATGCGTAAATGACAGATACAAAATTGACAGATTTTAAAATGACAGATGCAAAATTGACGGAGGCATAAATGACAGATGCAAAATTGACAGATTTAAAATGACAGCTTTAAAATGACAGATGCAAAAATGACAGATGCAAAAATGACAGATGCAAAATTGACAGATTTAAATTGACAGATGCAAAAATGACAGATTAAAAATTGACAGACGTATAAATGACAGCTGCAAAATTGACAGATTTAAAATACAGATGCAAAAATGACAGATGCAAAAATGACAAATTTAAAATTGACAGATTCAGTACAGATTCATATTTAGCGCCACATGCTGTGATATGAAATGGCCGCAGACTCTAATTGAAGGGTCTTCTTCTCTAATACAGTTCTCTTTTACGCGACCTCTCTACATACCGGTAATACAGATTTCTTCATGACGCCCTCTAGTAGTAGTACACAGTCTGCCGGTAATACAGATCCCTTCATGACGCCCTTTATTGACAATGCACAGATTGCCGGTAATACAGATTCCCGTAATGACGGGCGTGGTAGAATGGCGCCAGACGTTCCAAAATGGCTGCCTTCAACCAATCAGAAGCAAGGGGAGGAGCTACAGGAGTGGGGGGTTAACAAATCAGAGAGCAGTAGGCGTGTAATCCAAAATGGCGGCGACCAATCAGAAGCAAGGGGGAGGAGCTACAGGAGTGGGGGTAGCCAATCAGAAGCAAGGGGAGGAGCCATGCCATTAGCATGCCAAATGGCATGTCAATTTCCGTCTGGCTCAAGTACCGCAATACCTACTAACTACCATGCTAGAAAGTCATATAAAATAAAATTTTTAAATGATATGTAAATATATACTTATTCTTGTTTATTGTTTCCAGCCTTATTTTGTGGAACTCCATAATCATGAAATAAATAAAGATTATTAAAAGTTTCACAGTTTTATTAAAATATACCTGACAATATTGTTTCGACAGCTATGCTGTCATTATCAAAGGTAATATAATTATAAACAAACACGTCGCTAAGGTAGATACAAAATAGGTAACTAGATAAAATAATAATAATAATAATAAAAATTAATAATAAAAATCATAATTAAACATCTAATACTTCCAGTAACGGAGAATTACTGAGCTCAAGTTGTTCATTCATTAAAGGTACCCTGAGTTTGTGTTTGTATATCTCAAAGGCTTCTAAAATGTCTAATTTGCGTTTGTTATTACAAAAATGTAGAAATTTAATATTATTTTGAGGAGTCATTGTGTGATTTTGTTCTAAAAGGTGTTTGGCGTAATTCGATTTTTCAGGATGTTTATTTTTGTAATGACGTACGTGTTCTTTATATCTTATGTCAAAATTTCGAAGTGTTTGTCCAATATATACCGAACTACAAAAAGAACAATTTAAACGGTAAATGCCCGATTTCATGATATCATGTGTTCTGTCTTTAGCATTAAATAAAAATGAAAAAGTGTTAGTGTTGGTTTTAAATGTTATTTTATAATTGTTGGTTTTTCTTAGTATATGTGCAATTTTTTCTGATATTTTGCCAAAATAATCTTTATTTATTTCACATATACTTATTCGTTTATTTTGTGAAATAAATACCTTACTTTGGATTTTTGTGTTTTTTTACTGGCAATTGGAGCATATAGTAATAGTAATAACGTAAAAGTATAAAAGTTAAAAAATTAGACTATTTCTTTCTAAAAAAAGGCCAATATACAGTA
The DNA here is from genome assembly GCA_929113105.1 of Agrypnus murinus. Taxonomy (NCBI): domain Eukaryota; kingdom Metazoa; phylum Arthropoda; class Insecta; order Coleoptera; family Elateridae; genus Agrypnus; species Agrypnus murinus. The sequence goes on along the minus strand of OV816024.1, from coordinate 16,790,046 downwards.
TCTCAAAAACTAGATCTGATAGACCAAATTTGAGTACAGTTTTGGATTGCACCCAAAACTTAAATAGAAACAGTTACAAAAACCCTGGCACCAAAATGTGTGTTGGGTTGTGATATAAATGGTGAAAAATAAATCCTCCAACTAAAAGAACCACCACATGAAGAGTTTAATTATTTCAATCTACCCTTTATAGAAATTCTAGTTCAAAATGGGAAAAGAATGGGCAAGGAAACATTAGGCAAATCAACACACTTGCAAATCATATGCAGCGCTTCAATGAAAATATCGTGTTCAGCAGTAGTAGTCTCACTTGAGTCAACTTAGCACTCATTATATTAGCGATGATTTTATGAATACTGGATGTAGGATGCTTTAAATTCCTTGAAGTTTGGTACCAAAATTTAAAGAAACCCAATCCAGTTTCACTTCAGAAAATACAAGATCTTTATTTTTAAATTTGAGAAGAGAGGAGAGCTCAGGAACACTCTAAAAAATTCCCCTTGAAGTTGCCTCCATTTCTTGGGGTAAATTTACTTCAAAGTGTAATTTTCATAGGAAGTGGGAAATTTCAATATTAGGTTAAATTTGCATTGTCATGTTTCCTTTTTAAATAAATTTACAGATTAAAATTACGATCTCAATGCAATCTTACATTTCATTTTAACATTAAAACACCTGCGTAAAGTTATAACTTTACCTAATATTGACCTAATATTGAAATTTCCACTTCCTATGAAAATTACATTGGAAGTAAATTTACCCCAAAAAATGGAGGTAACAAAGTATACTTTATAAAAGCTTGTGCTTGTTCTAGAGCACAATTTCACTATAAGGTCAAGTCCAATAAATATAAATATTTAAAAATAGGGTACATTCTATGTAATTATTATTGAATCATTGTTTAATTGCGTATAGAATGCATATGTTCAACAAATTCGGTATTATATGCCATGCATATATAATATTGAAATTTCCCACTTCCTATGAAAATTACACTTTGAAGTAAATTTACCCCAAGAAATGGAGGCAACTTCAAGGGGAATTTTTTAGAGTGAAGGTCAATTATTTCTATCACCTAATTTAGTAATTGTTTGTTGATATAAAATTTTCTATTGTTGTTTGTCAAAAAATTGTAATTAACTAATACCTCCCGAAAACTCCATGTTATAGTTTTAGAATTTAGTTTTTAAACCGAAGTGTTTCATTTGTAACAAACTTCGATGATTACAATGCTCTTATACACATAATATAAAAAATCATCAATATCTCATGAATGGATAATCTAATTTTTCCCGGGCTAACATTGTTTGATTCATAATCGAATATATATAATAAAAGCTTGCCGCAGATAGGTACCGAATTTATTTGGAAAATTCGGAAACACTGCCCAATAACTGTAGTTCAATTATATTAGCTCAGTGGTGCTGATTTTATAAATTTATAGGTATTTATTTGGTGATATATGTTAACATACAACCGAAGCTAAATTAAAGTGCGTTATGAAGTAGTCGCATTCTTACCTTTTTTATTTCTAAAATACTCAAAGAGTAGCAGATGCGGATTATCTCATCACAAAATTGCGTATATTTTAAAAATATTTCTTTTAATTTCTCTTATCGTTCTATCTCTTGGTGATTCTTAACCCTAATATTATATCCCATTATCTGATAAAATCTTTATATTATTATAAAGTTAACCGAGAGTGCTGAATTATAGTCCTACAGCAGTGTTAATACGGACAACAGAGAATTACTTTAAGCCGCCGTCCTAGCTAGAATAGTAGTTCAAGTTTCTTGAATTACAAAGGAGGTTAGTTCTAATGGTCGTGCGGTTTTATACGTCAGTTCTCGGTACACCTTTGTTATGGCTGTTTGATAAATTGTCTTAAACGTTAAGGTATCTTTTCACCTTATGATCCGCAAACATTTCACAAGACATTTCCCTTGGTGATTAATTACTATAAGGAAAATCTCATATTGCATCCTATGATTTATTTTTGGTAAAGTTAACAATACTGTTATTAAACACATGATACTACTATCGTCATATCTGCAGATTTGTTCATTTCCAGGATGCTTTTCATAATGTTTTGAATGTTCACAATAATAGACTGTTTCTTTTAAATTAGGCATCACAAACCGACGCATAGATCTCTAGTGCCTACGGCGGTGTTCGGCGGCACTGCTAATTGCCTTTCTAGACATAAATTACATTAAATTACTCTGCATGAGAGTAGCGATTTGCCTTTGTATTTGAAGCGACATTGCACTAGAATATGATGCAACCTGAATCAATTATTTGGGATACGTAAATAGCAGTAATGAGTAGCAAAAAATTCAGTAATCATAAGCAAATAATCAGTTATAAAACAATTAATACTAATATGTCAGACCACCATGGTCCATTAATGCAGTAAAAGGTGAACGGAGAAAATCTACAAATAAAAGTAAGATAATTAAAGTAAGATGTCAAAATGAAAATAATATTTCATTGTTAAAGGATAAGTTATCGCAAGTAGAATGGAATGCTATACTACAAGACCAAGATGCCCAAAGTGCATTTACGGGTTTCCACAACAAAATAAAAAGCTATTGGTCGAATGCTGCCCTGAAAAAGAAATAAAAATAAACGTAAACAAAATACAAGCTATTTCATGGAAGTCGAATGAGGTAGTAAGAATGAAGAACGAACTAGATGCTGTAGAAACCGTAGTGAGGGTAAGAAAAGAAGGTTATGAAGCTTTCAAGTTATTAAATAAGGAATACTTGATTTTAGTAAACAAAACCAGGAAACAAAAAATTGAAGAATTTATAAATACAGCCGAGAACAAACAGAAAGCAATCTGGTCAGTTATCAATGAAGAGTCTTGTAAGAAGAATAAGAACATCAATACGTCTGATTCAAATCTAACAGCTAACATATTAAATGACTTTTTTAGCGAAGTGGTTCAAAAAACAACATCAGAGTTAACCACAACAAATGTAGACTCTCTGCGATTATTAAAATCGAATGATGCAAGATTTTTTGTCAAATCTATGTACTTTTCTCCAGTAACCGAAGAAGAAATAATAAAAATAATTCACAAATTAAATTAAAAAAATTCCAGAGATATTTATGGTATGAATATGGGCTGTCTTCAAAGCAGTAAGGGAGGCGATAATCACACCATTAACCTATCTGCTAAGCAGACTGCAAGAGGAAGGAGTGTTCCCAACTGAACTAAAAGTAGCAAGAGTGGTTCCAATTCATAAGAAAGTGGATGAAAACTCATGTAATAATTACAGACCAATTAGTATCTTACCAATAATAGCAAGAATTTTCGAAGTAATAATTAAAAATCGATTAGTAAGTTTCTTTGACAGTAATAAAATATTGAATTACAGCCAACATGGTTATATACCTGGAAAATCAACCATCACTGCAGTATATGATGCATTAACAAAAATATTCTCTGCGATTGACAATAAAGAAATGGTACAAATGTCATTATGCGATCTCAGCAAAGCTTTCGACACAGTCCCTCACAAACAGCTTTTACAAAAATTGTATCATTATGGAGTTAGAGGAACAACATACGAACTAATAAAATCTTACCTGCAGGATAGAGCGCAGATTGTTGATTGCAATGGAAACCGGTTACAAACTAAAACGGTTTCTTGCGGTGTCCCGCAAGGCTAAGTGGTAGGGCCTACCCTCTTTATAGTGTACGTAAATGATTTCTTATACAACTTAAAAACTTATGGTGCATGTCTTTATGCAGATGATACATGTTTTCTCACAAAAGGTAAAACTGAAGACGAATTGAAGAGGAAAGCAGATGGACACATGAAAATAGCCAAGACATGGTTTGACAGCAATAAATTGAAACTTAATGAAAATAAAACGCAATCTATAATATTTACAAGAAAGCAAAATGAAAAACAGGTTGTAACTTTCCTGGGACTTATATTAGACAACAGGTTAAATTGTACTCAGCACATATCGGAACTTTGTAAAAGACTAGCATCAGCGTTGTATTCTATCAGGGGAATCAAGAAAATATCCACCTACAACATGGCAAGAATGGCATATTTCTCGAATTTTCATAGCATAGCTGCTTATGGTATAATGTTATGGGGCAACGCAGTGGAAGCTGACAGGGTTTTTATACTTCAGAAAAAAGCAATAAGAATTTTGTTCAACCTAAATCAAAGAGACAGCTGTCGAAATGCTTTTAGGGAAGCAAAAGTCTTAACAATCCCCAGTATGTTTATACTAACTTGTGCACAATATGTACATATAAACAAAGGACGTTTCTTAAAACATTGTGCTACTCACACACACAAAACACAAGAAACAAAACCAACTACAAGCAGAACATCACAGATTAGGACTGACCCAACAAAGCATAGACTATTGGGGACCGAAGCTCTACAATCATCTCCCAGTGGAAGCGAAAGACTTATCACTAGTCAAATTTACAAAAGAATTAAAAAAACTGTTATTAAATTTAAGTATCTACTCTGTATCAGAATATATTAATTGTAATATTGAACTGTAATCTACTAAGTATAAAGCTGGTTTTTATTTCCATAGTATTTTTAACTGTTATTGTTAGACAAGTCATGTAAATTTTATTGATGACAAATATATTATCCTATCCTATCTTATAGCAGCAACGCTATTTCTGAGAATACTGCTTTCATAAATCATTAAGTCTTCCAAACTATCTAGAGTTATCTTTTTATTACTTTTCTCTATTTCTAATAATTGTTTGCTACTAGTTTTAAGACTATTTAAGAAATGATTGGGTATCTTAAATCTGTTAACAATTTGTGCATCCCAAAATGAATAAATTGAATGATCATGAAAAATATTACTAAAAAAAATAAGAAACATTCTCTTACTCTTACTTACTACTCTCTTAAAAAAAATCGCTTACTTGACAAACAGATAGTCTACGTTAGTCCTGTACAAGGTTTATGGCCCATTACTCATACCTAACAATCGATTTTGTTAAAATTGCAAGTTATATTACATCTACATTTAGCAGAAGTTTAAAAAATATTGTGAAGAAACGATGTGTAAGTATTTATGCAGGATCGAAACTGTATAGCATACACACTTCGTAAGGACTTTCTCTTTGCTTGGTTTATCAACTTCTTGGTGTTCAAAAACTGATGTCCAAAAATGCCAATAAAGGATTGTAAACAAAGTAGATAGACGTCCTCGCTTGACCTACATTAGATTCAGCCGATGCTATCCTTAACATGGAGGAATTTACAAAAGCATGCTACAAGAACTGCTGAAGAACAATGATGAGATACTACATCAACAAATCAAATTGTGTTGTCGAATTCTGAGGTACCTGTCGGGTGATCCTGTCCTGTTCTGGTTAGTCGGCTTAGATTCATCTGAGCCCCATGAAAGGGTTTTTCAATTTACCGTGCAGTTTCAAAGAAAAAGCTTTCGTAAAAATAGGCTTTTTGAAAACTAAGATATTTTTTTGTTTATTGTTTCCAGCCTTACTTTGTGGAACTCCATAATCATGAAATAAATAAAGATTAGTAAAAGTTTCACAGTTTTATTAAAATATAACCTGACAATATTATTTCGACAGCTATGGGCGACACAAGGGGAAGGCTAAAACTTATATCTGCTGTGTTTATGAATAAATTTTGATGAAATTTGGTGTGAACGTATTACGAGGTGTGACAATTTAATTCCCGGAATGGCCGCGTAGTGTCGGTCGTGGGGTAATTTGGTAAAAATTGCAAGAGTAGATATGTTCGGACATGTTTTAACCAATGCGTACATAAATCTCAAGCTGACGGAGCCATTTGTTAGTTGACTATTGCGAAAACAAAAATGATCTACATGTCAACTTTGCCGTGAAAATGACTGATCGAAATTTGGAGCAACATGTTAACATTAAATTTGGTGTGAAAATAGGCAAAACTGCTACTGAAATCTTGGGGCTGTTAAAAATGGCTTATGGTGTGGATGCCCTAAAAGAGTTGAATGTCTTTGAATAGCATACAAGATTCCAAAAGATGGACAAGAAAATGTGAACGAAGATCTCAGATGTAGGTTGTCAACAACACAAGTAACGAACACAAATGTGAACAGAGTGTAGGATTTGGTAGGATGTGACAGATGATGAAGTGTGAGATTAATAGTCAAGAGTGCTATTTAGAGTTGCTGACAAGATTAATAGATTCTGCTTGAAGGAGAAGATCTGAATTGTGACCTGGCAATTGGATCATCCATCACTATAATGCGCTCAGTCATAGTGCATTCCTCATCAAAGAATTTCTGGCCAAAATATCGATTACCCGATTAGATCATCCTGCTTATTTACCCGACTTACATCCCTATGATTTTTAGCTGTTCCCTAAACTAAAGACTGCGCTAAAAAGACGAAGATTTTATGATATAGCCGATATCCAACAAAATGTGATAAAGAAACTGAAGAGTATTCCGGAAAAAGTGTTTCAGGCTTGTTTTCAGAAATGGGAACATCGCCTAAACCAGTGTAAAGTTGCACAAGGGAAGTACTTTGAAGGTGACAATAGCCACTAGCGTACAGCTCTGAACATATGTTTGTTACAAGTGCATTCCGGGAATTAAATTGTCACACCTCGTACACGTAAATCCTAACTTTTCAACATACAGATTCAAGATAGACCTATTTCGCTGAAAATTTCGCTTCTTGAATTGAGCGCCCTGCATATTTGTACATATTTGTATTTTATCGTTCAAGATAGTGTGATCTAATAGATATTCCTTCCTGCTGTGTCATTTGGTATGTTTATCTAGACTTTTTTGTTTGTTTTTGACCCACCAACACGCTCGTGAAGTATTGTGTAACCAATGTGGTGCATCTTGTATAACAATGTATTAAGATCGGTAATTAAAATCGTTATCTAAAACGGAAGTTGCAGTAAAAAATAAACAACGTTCTTATATAAATTCTTCCTTCCAAAGAATGTACATATCTTTACAAAGAAAATAAGGTAGTTCCAGGAAAACTAGGGCGAAACATCTATCCACTTTCTGCTTCTTTACAAAATTCAATAATACAACATAACATTCAAAATTTAATTTCAACGAAGTCTATCTATATTGTATACCCATAAGCATTACATTGTTTGAAGCTATGTAGATGTATGTGCTTGGTTGTGAGATAATATCATTCTAACTTCCACCCCTCCTTTTCCTATCTATCTCAATTTTCTACATAAATTTCCAAAGTTTTTGCTTTTCTAGCCAATAGCTTTATTCTAAATTAATAGAAACTTCGGCAGTAGCACTTACCATGGAGAATTTTTAATTTAAAAAAAAATTTTGTTACATAACCCAGGAAGCTCTTCCGGGATATTACAGACTACATTTTTTTAAGGTAGAAGAAAATATTTTACACAAAGTAAGGTACACCTACTCTGAAAAGTAGTTCTTAGAATCTAGGTAAAATTAACGGCAACAACCTTTATCTTCTTGATACTTTGAATGTTCTTGTCAGAACTTTAAGGAATTTTGATGTAAGAAAGCTACAAACAAGGGGAGATGAAAACGTTAGCAGGATTTGCGAGAAGGGATTTATTTTATAGGGAAAGTATAGACATTCGAGAGAAAGGTCGAGTTGGCTCGAAATATAAAAAGTTCACTTCGAATTTTGGGAAATGCGATTGATATTCCTATTTATATAAACTACTGTCTAAGCAACAAAATTTAAAAAGCTAAAAATATCCATGAAAGCTTTGGTATGCTTACTTAGCAGTGCAACCATTTGAAAATTATAAATATTCATCTTGAATTCTGTTTATAGAATATTACAGCAAACATATTTAGGAAAATCTAACAGAATATTTACAAACAGGTGTTACAAAATATGCCTCTTAATTTAAATTTCTCTTATCAATTTTCTATTACTTTCTTTATCACCTGTTATTGTACAAAACCAATTTTATTGATTCACTCTAGGAACTTAGATTGCAACAGCAACGTTGGAACTACAGTTTCATCTAATTTTGGCTAATAAACTAGCCAAGATTTTTGTAATCCATTCATTCTCTAGTAATTAATCAGATATTTAGCTTTAGTTTATTGTAACTTTAAGTTTTAGTATCTTTTAAATGTACTAATTTTTGTTGCTTGTTGCAGATCTTTTACTGAATCTACTTTATATTAACTAAATAATCATATTTAGTGTAAGTAGAATTATTTTTGTAAATCCTGTGTGAAAAACCTTGTGGTATAAATTGGTTTAGTTTAGTAATCTATAAATCCGCTAGAAGCTTTTTCTTATTTCCTATTATTCTTATTAATCGTACAGGAGAAGTCTCTTGATTTTTATAATTTAGAAAGTTGCTAATTATATTTTCTGCATTTTAACGAAGTTACATAATTTTAGTTAATTGTTTTGATAATAAAGTGAAAATGCTTATCAGCTGTGCAATCTAAAACCGCTCGGATAAGCAACCGACTCAAGCGAGAGCACGCGTCCCTTCTTTAACCGATATTTGGTGTGCGCCGCTCCGTTTCACTCCTACCATTTCCCCCACGCTCCGAGAGCACCTATATAAGCAAAGTGCGATACCCGTTCTGTCCAATTTTCAACAATCTAATAGTTGAATATAGAATAGCTTGTATCCAAAGAAATTTAATGTGGTTAATTCATGGATGTATTGTTTGAATTCCAACAGGTTTCGTTGTAGTTTCACTAATTAATATTTGTCCAATTACGACTTCAGTAAACGCTAGCATTATTTCGTTGGATCATCATATTTTTACGAATTGTTTTTGCTCTAATTTGTACAAACAGTGAACTTTGATCTTCTGTTTTAAATTAAAAGTAGGGTAAATCTAATTAACTTTCTTTGTTGTACAAAAGTCAACGAATCTGCGAGCTGTTAAAATAATAAATCTCTCTTTGTTAAATATTATTAGGCTTTTTTAAGAAGAATTGAGATATAGTTAAGAAATATTCTAACTATAAAAAGTAGAGAAATAGAACCTGGAAGAATTAGGTAAAGAAATTCGAAAGAGATATAAAGTTAAAAACAAATTACTGGGTGGTGGGTTCTTAGGTTTTGTCCAAATCTACATTCTGTCATTTTTACGGGCACCATCTGGATTTAATATGAATTTAAGAAAAACTTTGAATTAAATAATCCGTTAAATAATTTCGTTTTAATTAGCATAAGTACTAACCTTAACTTTATTTCTTAATTGTTAAAAACAAATAAATAAAAATTGACGAAATGAATCTATGATGACATGAAGCCTTATCTGTAAAACAATAGTAATTATTTCGCTGATTACTACTAATTAATTAAAGCTTGAATGTTTTGGACACCATAAAAGTATAGCCTAAAATCGCAACAACTCGCTGGTGACATGACGATAGATTAGTTGAACCAAAGCTAAAAAAGAAATTATGACACCCAAAATGTACTGGTATGGTCAAGTCATAGGTGAATTAAATTATTTTTAATTGAACGTTTAATTAATCATAAAAGAAATAAAAATTGTTTATGCAAGTATGTACAAATAACTAGAACACGATTCTTTACTTCATTATTATAGATAAAACACAACAATAGCTATTTATGTAACAAGTACATAATGTAGGACTTTATCGACAAGCCCAGTTTATGGCCGAGCGAGCGAAGCGAGCAAGGCCTATAAAAAAGGAGAGTCTATAAGGTCCGATTATGTAAGAGTTGCATACAAAGCTTTGTGTTCGATTCCTAAAATTGGCTAATTATCAAAAAAATCAGTTTATAAATTTGACATCTATTCTTGACAGAAGAAAATTTGACATGTAATATACAGTTGCCATACTTTATTTTACTACTATATACTTTATTTTACTACTACCACTTTATTTTACGAGTACAATAATAATCTAGTTTACTGCCGCAAAACAATACAATAAACAGTACTTTATAACGCAATCGGACATAAAAGAGGTTTATAAGTTGTTAGGCAAGCAGCTAACGGCAATCAATATTTACTTTATTGTAACTAAAAGAATTTTTATTTAACACGATAAAATAACGATGTTAAACATCGTGTTTAATTATGCAACCGTATCAAGTGTCTTAATGAATAAAAAATTCTACATGTCAACATAAAAAGCCGTACAAAACCTACACTCAAAGAGTCTTATGAAATGAATTTTAAGTTCTTAAGCAAAAACAAGGAAATCTTATTATTCAATTTAATTTACTTGGTTTTTACTTATTATAGCTTCAATGATAAGATGCCATTAGAATCTACCTGTTTTGCTAGTGGATGAGTGGAGTGATTCCGGGAGAACAAACCAGCACCGTTAGAAGCATAACATCACTAACATAACATCTTTTCTGAAACGAATAATTCAGAGAGACAATGATGAACTAACCGTCAGAAAGTCACCCTTATAAAAAAAGCTCCAAAGACAATAGAAAAGCTAAACATAGAGAAAGAACTAAAATGAGATACTTTTTTAGCTAAAATATTAATTAAACGATACTTAACATTTATTACCTCATCTAAGTTACCTCTTCCTGTTTATAAAATCTAACAATTTCTATTAAATGTAGTTTTTCAAAAAGAGACATAAAGAAGCTAAAATAATGAAAACTTTGTATAGCCAAAATATTAATTAAACAATCAAATTCTTTTTTAAATTATTTCAACAGGTTAATTAATTAATAATTTCCATATTTTGTGGCTTGGTTCTTTCTAGCATTGGTTATGTCATTTTTACGTACTTAATGAATTATTAATGCCCATTGGATTATTATTTTTTTATTTTACTTAACAAAAGTGCAAAATCGAGCGTTTATAAATTCCTGAAATTTTGAATGACAAAGACCAATACAATTTGGTAAAAAGTTGGTTTGTAAACTTTTTCTTTGATATGGTATAGGAGCTAATAAAAGATATTACTGTATACCTTTTTATATATAGGATCTACAATACCATTAAGAAAATATAGATTCTGAGGTATATTTATTTTAGACGATATAATAATTGAATTTTCTGATAGATAAGTATAAGTGTGCATTGTAGGCCGCATTGTAAATAAAGTAATTAGAAATACTATTACTTATCTAAAGTTACCTTGTTAACTTGTAAGCTATTGTAACTCTACTACATTTGGGTAATAGATGATAAAGTAAGTTAAAAGAAATATGAAGTATGGTATGGAACATCCGTGAAGATCGATGGACATGGATTAAAAAAAGTTAGAAACAGTAGTATGTATATGACTGCCAAGAAGTAATGGAAGTAAGTTAAGGAACAACTTAATAAATGCTTCATCCAATTAAGAACTTATTACCATAGGCGGGAAACACCGTTTTCTTATTTCAATTAAATAACGGTAAAATAATAATAGGACTCGAGAGTTATTAACTATTCGGTAAAATTAAGTAATACCTAAATATAACGAAGTAATATTTAAAACCTTTAAAACTTAGGGGTAAAACAGTATTAAGAAAGCGGTGTATTTGTGGGGATACGAATGTTTGACTAAGGTTTGAATTTTGTGTTGCATATTTTAAAAGCATTTTTAATAGAAAAATTGGATGTTGCCAGTTATGAAATACTTGGGTAAGCGCAACTACTTTTGTTCTCCTACACAAATTAAAAACTATTTTCGTGATTTCTGAAATGATATCTAGTAGAACTAGACTTCTACTAGACTGCATTTTAACTTATTAAATTCCCCGTTCCTAAATACGTAATTATTTTGAAGTTTATCTAATGTATTTCTATTGCATCATAAACTATGATGTAACACCTATTACTCCTTTTTGTAATTTTATCATTACAAAAATTAGTTGTCTAAGAACCCTACATCTGCAGGTATATCATAATGTTTTGTAGGAAGTATTCTTCCAACAGATTTATATTGTGTTGGAAAAGTTGATAAATGTACCCAAAGGAAACTTAACAAAAGAATTCTACACATTCGAAGAATACAAATTACTTGTTCTAAAGAGACTTCCAAACAGAAGTTGCTACAATTTTAGAGAGATTTGCAGAGTTATTTTTCAATTTTTCCCTTTTTTAAATTGAGACTTTCAGCCAAGATAAAACGGAAGAGATTGGAAAAACTTGACTAATAAAATATGTGTTATCAGTAAGCAGAATACGCTGAATTCGTTGAAAACTATTGTTTTTCTCATTGTTACGTAAATTATTAGTTCGTAATAAATTATCTATCGAATATGCATCAGTTCTATTTTTGTATAGCACGCATACAAATCGAAACACAATCAAACCAGTAAAAAATGTAAAGGGTTCGTGTAAAGGTAATGACGTCCTTTTGTGGTTGCGCACGTGACTGGAACTAGAAATTTCGTACACTTTCACAACTAACGGTAGCAATAGCAAAGAAGTGTATTGATTGCCCTCTTCGAACAGCAAATTCTTCAATAATACTACTTCAGAAAAGTTTTCTTTTCGTTTTGATAAAACTCGCAACTTTTCAGCTATTACCATTAAAAGATAATAAACATAGGAAGTTTGTTTGTTCTTTTCAATAGCCAATTTATCCAAAAATCTTCTCATATGCACAACACATCTAAAGTAAATTAAGTACTACATTTGTAATAAACTAAAGTGTTTCTGGTGTTTCAGTTTCTGGTTTAATTAAATTATGAAAGCGACATACTAAATGTTTAATTTAAAAGAGAATGAATAAAACAGCTAGAAATGTATGAATTACCGTATGCAGCGTAATTTATGATGGCGTCTGTTATTAAAATAGAACTAAGTACATACAATATGAAGTTTAAAATAAAATCTGTTTCTTGTTTACATTGCGAATCCGATTAAAAGTTTCACCTACATACTATCTACTACTACGGGCCTATAAGGTAACATCAGTTACAAAAGTGGGCACTTTGTCTCTGACCTCTTTTTTGTGGCTTTTTCTTTTAAGGCAGCGATTCGCAACCTTTTAATATTTGGGACGGAACTTCTTATATCAGTTTTAACCGCGCCCCCCTTCCAAAGATTCTTTGGAGTCCTATTACTTTTTCCTATTTTTTACTGCTTTACTGCTGATATGCGGCAACAAGGCTAAAATTCCGCTCGAATAGCTAAATTACGTCACATTTAGCAACACTGTTGCCTGCACCAGTTCCTGCGTTTTTACAAGAAGTTCAAATCCGTCTGAAACATTCTAGAAATACACCTGCTGGTATAAATCTAGTTGCGCTTAGAGGGTTACTTATGTATTTACCTATTTTTTACGTTTATCAACAGAGTCAGCTTTCCACCACCTTACCAAACGTGTGGAGAAAACTCTCAAACAAGAGATCCTTCTATGAGCTTTTCTAAATAAAGAAGGAGCCTTTCACAACACATCCTTTAACTCTATAACCGTTGCCCTGCAAGACCGTGGGCTAGAGATCTGTTGCAGGTGAATTGACTGCATGATCAAAGGTAGAATGGTTTACTCATTCTTGCTTGACGAGACCTTCGTGGTCCAGGTAGCAGGGGCCTATCCGCAAGGTGGAGTTCTCCCTCCCATGGAATCTTGTGATGGATAGTCAGCCTCAAAAAAACACAGTAGCACCGTTCACACAAAGGAACAATGTTGAAAGCATTATACCTCTATACTTTCGTGGAAAAGAAATCATCATCTGTCGAGAGAAGTAAAATACTTAAGCAGTTATTTTTGACTTCAAACTTACATGGAATTGATAAAATTGTTTAGACGTGACCAGACGAATGTATGACAAATCTTGGGGTCTTAAACCAGGAATGGTGTACTGGTGGTATACCAGAGTGGTTAAACCAGCAATAACTTATTTGGTTTTGGTTTGGTAGTCTAAAGTCAAGCAAGAAACCACCAAACTAAGACTAAAACAAGATTCAAAGGCTTGCATGTCTAGAAAGTAAGGGTCGAGGAGAACATGGTCTACTGCTGCAATGGAGACACTTCTTAACCACCTCCCTCTTCACGTAGTGATACAGGAGGAGGCTAGATTAGGTCTACATAGATTGCAGAACTCATTGTACCATCTTCAGATGGATACAGATCTAACAAGAATGGCTAGTTGCCTAGGGATCCCTTACTGGAGATGAGGAAGGACCACACGACGCTGGAGTTCTTAAGAACCCACTTTTTGAGGTGCGTATACATAATCGCCGTGAGTATTTCAAATCTAGTTTAAAATGAATACACAAGGACTACTGAGCAAAAGTTATCTCATGTTTGACATAGCAAGAAATACTTAGTGACCATGCATTTATATTTATATAAAAGACACATATGAAATAGAAATATAAGTAGATTTTTGTAGAACGTTCGTTTTCACGTCGGATACATGAGCACATACCTAGATACCTAGACAAGTGAAAAAGTGCAATAAGCACAGAACAATAAATAGATAACATAAAAAACATAAATCAAACATGTGTACACAAAAGAATGGTTTGAGGATTCTTTTACATAGCCTATCAATGGGTTCTTTACCATCGTGGGGATTAATACACTCTCAAATAATAAATTAAATCTGTACCTAGGGAAATAACCTCTGTTCCGGACCAGTAGGCGTTCCTACTAACATTTTAGACATAAAGTACATCATTTAGGTAGTTAATAAAATCAACCAAAAATCATTATGTATTGACTATAAAACACATAAAACAGAAGTTGTATTTAAGGCACGAATAACATGTCCAGTTAACAATAACTAACTGTAATGATACTAAAAACATTAATTAATCGTTATTTTTTAATAATATTTCCACTTCAAAAGGATAAATTTACAATTTATTATGACATATCAAAACAAGTCTTTTTAAATTTAGTTATCATTTATATTTTTACTTATCTATAGTTTCAATGAAGAAATTTGGGTTTCAAATCAATTAAGCAATATAGAATTTACATCACACAACTAGAATCAACATAAACAATACAAAATAAAAGTAAACTTACACGAAGGAAATTACTGTACAAGCAAAGACAAAAATGGCTACCTACCTCTTGTTTACATTTTATAATCATTCTCTCTAAAACAAAATAGAAGCGTCCCTAACAACACAAAATCAAATTATCAAGTTTAAAGAAACTGTTATAAACATCCCTAAACATTTTATATTTAACCCTATAGTTGTTATTTTAAAATCATGTATATATTGGGCCTGTACCTGTATGTAATAACACAACTAGGTAAATTGAGTATTATGCACTTTGTTTTGTGATTAAATGGTTTGGTACATCTACTTTGATATATCTTGGTTGACTGTAAGTCTGACTGTTGTCTGTAACTACAGTCTTACTTCAAATATTTTTTGGTATAATATTCTATTTCATCAATAAATTATATAAAAAGAATATGACGCCATTTTACTTAAATACATACATAGATTAAACAGCTTAAATAAAAAAATCTCAGTTTTAAGTAAAATTAAAAATTTTGAATTACTCTCGCTTTTTAGAATTACTTACGTTTAAATACTTTTGCAACTTTGTCTCGCTGCTTTTCGTACTTTTTTTTAAGAAAAATGAAAACAGCACTTTTAACAAAATTGAATATAATGGCTGGTAATCCTTTACTACGAAGGTAAAGCACACGAACAGAAAGGCGTAAAGGAAGAAAACAAATTAATCGTTAGAAACAGATCAGAGTTTAAAGGGTTTATTGTTACAGTGGAATTGGATGTGTGTTAAAACGTATTATCTCGATTGTTGGTAAACCTAAAATAAAAGATATTTTATTGTAACACTTCGAATAAAGTAATTCAATAAAACCTTTTAAGTGAATAATTGCTGTTTTGTTTTAAAATTGAAAAACCAAATCAAATTACTATTTAAAGATGTAGATATAGGGTGTAACAAAAGTATCAAATAGTGGCTGTAACTATTTAATTTGAATAATTACAAACAAATGTTGAACACACGTTTTTTGGTTTATCCCGATCTTAGGTCATTTTATGTCATTTTAGGTCAGGTTAGTTAGGTCATTTTGCCTGGCAGTCAACGGTGTTTAATTAAAAAATTTAATTTAATATCCATATTAGATTTTTTGATTTTCTGCATTTAGAATATAGTGCAGTGTTATTAAATTAAAATGCAATGTATGTGCTAAATGACTTTATATTGCATTTGAAAATAATCAAGTAAAAGCATTAGGTTAAATTGGTAGGTTGTTGCTAGTACAGTGACATTTTACTACGAACAGACGCGTCTGTTAGAAGTGGTTCGTTATAAGAAATACTCCTTTGCACCTTTTATTTTACGATAAATGTTATTTTCTACATTAGTATTTTCAATATTACACTCATTCGTGTTAAATTATTTCCAAGTGCAAGTAATAATCCGGTGTTTTTGTTGTTGGGGCGAAAAACCTATGTTATTTATGATTATTGAAAATTGATAAATTGATTTAAATTGAAAGTACAAACATAACATAACAACAGACTTCGGTAAAGGCACAGTGATGATATATACAAAATAACTATAAACCGCTTACCTTTATCATAGAAAAATAATGCTCCAGCTAATTAACTGTTGTGAAGCTTGAACCTTTTCACAAGTAAGACTCACAGGCAGGTCGCTTTTAATATAGAGCACTAAATAAATATATATCTAGGAAACACAAGTAAAGTACACACAAAAAGTAGACCCTAGAATTTTCTTGAAATTGAAATAACAAAAATGTATTAAACATTGAACACAAATAACACAACACAATAAAAAAAATTAAATATTAAAAGAAACTAAAATTTTGATATCATAGAAAAAGATAAATCAATCCTAAGATAGTTAATGCCTTTTATCCGAAAAGTAATATTTTTGGCATCCTCATATTTTTAATTTACTGAAATTATTTAAACGTCGTCTCTTGTTGCGCAAAAACTTGTTTTCGTTTTCAAGGTTTGCCAATTTTTCTTCTAAAACTGGCACCTTCTTGTTTTGCGTTTCTTCCTTAAATGTAGTATCTACTGCTTCATTCATTAGCTCCTGCATTTCTTCCTTTTCTAATCTTGTCAACATAAATATTTACTTAATTTTATTCACTATTTATTAATATGCTATTTCTTATAAGCGTATTTAATCTTATAAGCTCTATCACCTTAGATTTATGCTCCTAGTATACATAAAAAAAGAATTTATCAGTATTTTGCTGAAAGTGTTATAAGGTATGCAATAACATGTTATGGATTCACATTCAACTACCACTTTGATAGTTTATTGAGGGTCCAAAATAACATTTTGAAGTCTATCGTAATTGATGTTAAAAATCCTGAATCATTTAATCTAATTATAAAGAACTGCTATAGTACAGTAGATGTACTACCGTTCTTTAAACTTCGAAACTCAATAGTTATTCTACAATTTTATTTTGATATAAATTATTTAATTCATTCTTAACATGGTTATCATAATAGACCTCAAACAAGATTGTATTTAACTCCTCGTATAAAAAATCATTACGGTATGGCTCAGTCTAGTTATTACATCCGCAACGTCTTAAATAAATTTCCGTTTAAAGAACTTACTTCGGTTTCTGAAATTAAAAATAAAATTAAAAGTTGGGATCCAACTACATAACGTGTGTTCTAGATTATGTTTATATAGTATTAATTTGTGAGTGGGTTGCATGGAGGTGGATGGGTTTGGACTGGGATCTTAGTTCCTAGACGGTTTTTTGATTACTTGTTGATCGCTGCCGGGAACTGATCCTTGTTAATTTTAATCCACTTGTATGCGATCTACCGCATGTTAAAGGTTCTCCTAGCTTTCCGTTAGAAATTAGTTATAAATCAAACTTTTCCACAAATAAGTCTTCAAGGCTTCGTAGGATGGGCGTATGGAGGTAAGGGAAAGGCTCGAGCAGCTGGTCAGTGCTATTCTCTGACAAGTTGCTCGGAGGGGAGATGGGCGGCCTTATTAAAAAAAAAGTTAAATTAAACAATTATTGTATTTTATAAACTGCTAGATTTCACAATCATGACAGGATATCCATTAAAAAATTCTCTTATCGTAAATAAAAAAGTTAACCCACAAATAAATTTAGAGCACTGAATATTAAATTGATTAAATCTAATTATTATTAAAAGTAAAAATTAAGTTCAAAGATGTATAATGATTATTTATCACTTTGACATTTTACAAACAATGTAACCTAACATTTTGACGTTTACAAAAATTATCCGAACTCACTGTTTTAAATTTTGCTCTCAGCATAAGTGCACTTGAAGGATCTAAAACAGGCAAGGCCACTGGAGGAGCCCCTTACGGCTCTCTGACTCCCACTACAGCATCAGTTTGAGTCATTTTTGGCTGTCCTAATCCTCACTATTCCCCTACTCGTCTCCCAGTTCGTTAGTTTAATTCCTTGAAGTAACACGTTTAAATTACTATATAAATTGAAAATTAATGTTTGGTTTCTGAACATACAAATTTTATAAAATTATAACTGAATAAACCCTACATTCATAGTAATTATAATTTAATTCTTTGTTGAACAATTTTACTAGTCAATAACATAATTTCGAAAATAATAATAATAGTTAGAAGAGATGTTTGGGTTGCTTGATTTGCGATCCTTCTCAATTGTGTTGTAACTAATGTTAATAAACCTTTTATAACAATTTGCTAACAACCAAATCCTGTAATTTTCTTCTTGCTATTGTGGATTTAATCAAATAATTATATGTGTAAAAATACGCAAAACCACAAATCTAAAAGTGAACCTACACAAATAAAACTAATTTAATTAACAAACACAGGACAGGTTATAATTATAATATTTATAATGAGAAAGTAACATTAGTGGAACATCTACGTTTCTACGTGCTTTAATAGAAATCTGATGAAATAAAAATTTAATATACGTACGTTAGTAAATAAATAAAAAAAATTGCAAGATATAAATAAATTATTTAATATAGTTTAGCTTTAGACTAATTAAAATTGACAGAGATTCTGCTAAGTAGGGGTATAGGAGGATTGAAATGCATTCGTGACGTGGCGTCGCACTAGTAGAGTAAGGGAAGGTTCCCCTTAAAGTCGAGCCCGCGAGCTCGACCTTGGACCACTCTGATCTAAAATAACAGAGAGTTTGTCACCAAATCGGTCGCTATTTTTATATTTTTTACAAAACGAATGTTTTAGTGAGATTTCTGGTTATAAACAAAAGGCAATTTAGAACTAAATACTACATAACCACATAATTGTTTATAACTACTATTACTTTTTGTTAAAACAAACAAAATAAATAGATAGCCAAAGAAATTTTCTTTTTAATGATATATTACACTTATAATATATAATAACAAGTTTACTAGAACATGTCAACAAAATAATCTTCCATATGCAACTATCAAATAACTAAAATTAAATTAATTGCTCAAAACTGCCTAGTTACTTCTTCCTATGTTAATAAAATCCGACCTTACATCTAATTGTACACTTATTTCTAGATGTGCAAACTATGAAATAATAGCTAAATTACGTTATTTCAGACTGCCATGTCAAAACGCAGAATTTTGCATTTTATTTCTATAATATCTTCTCTAAAAAATAAACCCATTTTGCGCCATTTTAGCCATTTTAAGCAAAACAATTTAGCCACAAGCTATTTAAGCCAACTAAAGAAAAATATTTTAACGATTTCACTATCTCGTTATATTGAAACATAACTTCTTCACATTAATAATGCAGGTAAGGTAGAAAATATTTGCGTTTTGTGTGTTTTAAATCAAAACATGACTTGAAATGACTTCCAATTCATTTTTTTTATACATAAATAGGTAACGATAGCCCATCGTTAGCTGAAAAATGAAAACATCAAGACTCGAAGAAACACCAACTTTAAAATTTATCCGTTTCCTGCCTAGTGTATCCTAGAGTGTATATTTATTAAATTAAAACTTTTTATTTGGTTATTTTAGAAAATTACATAAAAAGATTTTTCCTATAGGTTATGTAACCCAACTAACATCTTTTAAATAGGGATGTCAAATATTATGACTGTATGTATGTCCGAAATTGATACATTTAAAAAATCGAGTTTATCGGTTAGCGAAATTTTCAAGAAAACTTTTTTATCTTTTTGTCTGGACATTTTTAAACACTTTACATATAAGTGAATAAATTCGTTGATTAAAAGTTTTACACAAGTATCTATAGAAATAAAAATTGTTGTGTAATACATATGTACATACATAATCTATTCCTTTTTACCGCATTTGCACTGTCGGGGTTCCATACAAACTCTTATGGGAGTGTAATAGAGTTATTGCAGCAAGTACGTTACGCTAACCTATACTTTATCACTCCTTATTCTAAGGAGTTCCAATACGATTGTACTAAATTTTTAAAATTTATTTCTTTGCAACCCAGATTTGAACCCCTGTCTCTCTGAACTCTCTACCACTCGACCACGGAGGGCCTTGTATAGTTAAATTATAGATATATATTTTTAAAGACGTGCTTTTTATTGTCTTGCTTTTTATTTCGCCGGTATGTGCTGCTGTCTCTAAGCCTGTAGCGAGTTTTTTACTGATGACCTGAGTTGCTAATTTAACTTTCATTTTTCAAAAGAATTTGGATTTATATCTGTCAGTTAATTTTACGTTAGCACAAATTTGTTTTGCTTTACCTAATTGGTAAAACTTTCTATCATTGAAAGAATCATTGTTACCACGGAGTTGTTAGTTCTTAATAGAGTATTTCTTACACTTTTTATTAAATGAGGGGTATCAAATAAAGCATGTAAATAACTATATCTTTTTATCGTTGAAATAAAAGAATGGAGAATCCACATTTACATTGAGTTTTTTGAAAATCGCTCTCTTATCCGAACCTTGGGCGCAATCAGCACGTATTTGAAGGTCAATTTCCAAATAAAACTTTAAGGATGTCCGTCAATAGAATTTCTAAAGACTTAGCTTTCATATAGCTTGATGAAACATAATAAGCACAAGTAATTTATGTGTACCTTTATGAGATGTTCGTACTAAAGACCCCAGATCCTCGAAGTATTCTAAAAACTTGTGCTGCGAAGAGTATTGCAAATTTTTTTTTAATACTGATTTCATCAAATAATAATACAACTTGGTTTTCTTGAGATGTCATGCATTTCACGTTCAGCATAAATTTATTAATGAAAAACTGTTATACAACATATACGTAAAGAAAAATCATTAATTTTTATACAAAATAAGACAGTTATACTAACAGATTCAGAAGTAAGACATGATCTCGTTCTTTTAAAAACTGTTATATGAAAATAAATTTAAAACAATCTACTTAACAATCATAATGACTAAAAACACTTACCTACATTTATTAAATCACCTACTATCATCGAGTTTACTGTCTCCAGCCTTACTTTGTGGAACTCCATAATCATAAAATATAATAAAAATCAAAAGATTAATTAAAGTATCACAATTTATAATGGAATTTGGTCGAAACAATTGTAAGGTTAAGAATTTATTAAAAACTGAAACTGTGAAACTTTAATTAATCGTTTGATTTTTATTATATTATACCTACTATCATGGTTATTTGTCACTTAAAATACCCTTTATAAAGATCATTGTAATATAAGGCATAAGACATTTTATTGGAAACGTTTTCATAATTAACAAGATTTAAGAAAGTTTAATTTAAAAGAAATTACTTTCTTTTATTAAAAAAAGGTTACATAATCTTTAAGTATGATATCCCACTTTTAATATAGCATGTTATTTTTATGAGAAATTCTTCTTTGATATTACATCTAGCAGTAATTTCAGGGATTATAGTAAAATTCCACAGAGACATATAGATTATGAAATATTTGGTTACTTAAGATATTCTCAAAATTGGATTATTAAATATCAGCTGCGGCCAGGGCTATCAATTTCCTGACGTGGAAGGGTCTGAGTTCTTGTAGCACTGCTGATCCTTTGGCTTAATTTAAGCCGCAACCTGGTAGTGCTTACGTACATAATTAACAATACGGAAGAGACGTCTAGGGAACACGTGTAATTACAATCATGTAAATATATTTAAAGCACTTTAAAGGCTAATTGTTTTAAAGTAGTTTATCAGAGCGTTGTCAAAATATACAAATATCGAAATTATACAAAACTGTTAAAATTAGTTCATTCAAAAATCTATTTTAAACTCAACAAGTAGTAAGTTGAAATATAAATTACTTAACTAGAACATTAAAATCATTGAGAAAATGTTAGATCCAACTGTTATGTTTTTCTACGAAAGTGAATAAAAATTATTATTTAGTAGTCTTCATTTAATTTTCCTAAATAAGCTCTAAAATGCTATTCGAGTTTTTAAAATAAATGTTGGACTATTATCATTTACAAGCTAATTATTTCTACTTGAACTACCTACTACGCGTCTAAGTTTCAGCCCGAGTTCCTGCCCCACTTGTAACGTGCACTTTACTGCACTAACTCAAATGGTTTCAACCTTTTCACTCTATTCAATGTGTTACTATTATTGAGTAACTAGATTGCTTCAGCGTTGTCGTGTTAATGAAGCTTCGTGCTTTTGAACAAACTTTTTCATTTTATTTCTGACTCTCTTTATCTATAAGAGCCATTCTCACAGAAAGCTATAATTTCAACTTGAAATTTCGCGTCAACTTTGGTTTCGAATTTTACCCACAAAAATCGCTTACACAATTAGTGATCCATTACAGATGTTCCTAAGTGGTCAGCATCACAGGAATTAATGTCCTTCTAAAGAAATTTAAATTTAAAAATAAGAGTCAGGCGAGGGAAAGATCAATGTGGTGAGGGAATGACAAAGCCAATGTGAATGATCTAGGGGAGGGTGGGGGCCTAGGAAATGACATTTGATCATTACAAACAATTAAAATTTACTTAAAACTTTATTTGTGTTTCCTTTGGTAACTATAGAGTTACCATATACATACAGTAGCGGCCATAAAAATGTACTCACGTAATAAATGTCGTATTTTACAAATTATTTTCTCATGGAAACTAGATATGTTGGTAAATTTTCTATTAACTTATTTTTTATCCTCTTGCAATTGATTTTTAAATAAAATTTAAACGCTCACGCTCTTTTGTTTTCTATTCAAGAGCTTTCTCGGGGTTATTTTGCAGCTTTTGGTATCGTAGTTCGTCTCTTTGTTTCTTTGTTTTTGCTCTGCAACATCCTTTTTTCGAGGTGTCATTGTTACAGCGTCGAAACCTATCAAGAAAAAACAAAGAAGTGTAAGGAACATAGGCATTAAGGCCCCCTGCATATTAAGGCCAGAATAAAACTTGCTTAATATGCTCACAAATCGAGCAACTTACCTACATCTTGCGATACAGTATTGATATGAGTAACTATATTGTAATGATGGGAATAAAGAAAAAGCCTATTATTGTGATTAGAAATAACATTGACTGTCATTTCTTCACTCACGTTGTCATTCCCTCGCCAACAAATTGTGAGGGAATGACAATTTTTTAGGTTTTCCGTATTTTCTTTTTCTGCTTATGGTCGTTTTGTAAAAACAAAGTAGCCGCTTGTAAATAACGTCATAACGCATAAGTGAAAAGAAATATAAAAGAAATGAGAGCTTTACTTACGTTTCTTTTAAATGCGAGGGAATGACATAAAAAACACACGCTGTTCATCTGGAAAGCTCCCAGCCTCAATGGCATCTCAGTGGTAACTATCTGAATATTGTGGAGGCGGTAAAGGAGATGTCAGGAGTTATGCGACAAAATGCACTTGCAACAGCGTGTTTATTATTAAGGTGGCAGGGCTAATTACGCGCTTATTGTCGAATTTTCATGAGGTGAAAGAATGATGTATTTGAGCATGGACAGCACAGTATGGCGCCATTATGTTTTTCCTAAGGAATATCAAATTACAAAATCTTTATTTTCTGAACCTATATTAATATGGAATTGTTCTAAATGTTTTTAGGCTAAAAAAATTACTGTATATTAAAGAAATAATTTATCAAATTTATTAAGATTCTAGTGGACATGGCGGGGGAATGACAAATTGGACATTTACATATTTGTATCGCGTCAACATCTTGGTATACAGATATGCTCTTAGATACACTTTATAGTCCTCTATGAACAGCATTAGATACAATTTTTATTATTGCGTTAGCCATGTCGTGGAGCTCATCAAGGCTTTGGACGCCAAATTATAGATTTTTGAGAGAATGACCCATAAGATCCTATGTGTTGGGTGATTTCATATGAAACTATCCAAATCTAAATAAATTGGTTGCATGACCGTATCAGAAAATATTATATGTGTACCATGGTACTTCTACAAAGACAATAAAACAACATATAAAATTTTTTTTGCCTTTCGTTTGTTAATGGTGACCATTTTCTCATCGCGTCTGACGTTCAATTTCTACAAAACCAACGTTTATAAAAACTTGATTATCTTTTGAAAGAAACCAGGTGAAAGAATAACTCGAAAATTCAAATTCGAAAAACCAAAATTCAAAATATAAATTAAAAATAAAAATTCGAATTCAAATTTCGAAATCAAGATTCGAAATCAAAATTTGAAATCAAAAACCCAAATAAAAATTAAAAAAAAATTCATAAACAAAATTCAAAATATAAACAATCCTACAACATATCAAAATCTCAGCCAATTTAACAGGGTATCCAATTTCCGTAAGAAACGTGCGGGGTCCTTCAAAATCAAAATACAAAATAAAAATTCGAAATCGAAATTCGAAATCAAAATTCGAAATCAAAATTCAAAATCCAAAGTAAGATCTTATTATGTATCGACAGTTTAGAGTCCCAGTTCTTTTCTTTTCTTTTTTAAATGCTCTTTCCATCGGAGTTTGGTGTCTAGAGTCATGCACAGGTATTTAGCGTTGTTCTCATAGGGCACAATGGATCTCTAAGGGCAGAAATTTTACTAACCTTTTGTTTGTGAAGCTAACTTGGGTGGATTAGACTTCATTTAGCTTAATCTTTCATCGTTTAGTCCAATCAAGTATTGTGTTGTAGCATTTTCATTTTTTTTTCTGACCTACCTTTACATTTGGTTGCTATGGTATTTTTACCTGGTTAGTTCCTAAGGAGATTTGTTTTTTTGAAAAGTAAACAAAAAAAGACAGAAGGAAAAATGTTTGCATAACGCTTGCCTTTTCAAAAAATATTTCTGTTAAGAGGATTTACAAATAAAATAATCTTGAATCACAGGCTGAGATGTATTCGAATTAATATTCTTGTTTCTCTTTCATTGAAGTGAAAACTAATTTTTAGTAAATGTGACAGAAGATTACCGTCGATTTTATCGCACGTCGAAGTACTAGTACGAAAGAAAAACAATGTGAAAACCCTTTTTATAAAAAGGTATGCTTATTACTTTCAAAAGACATTCTAAGTAGATCGTGTAAATAACATTATTTTAGGGTTTTATCCTCATATCGTAACGAAAACAAAAACGGTTATCTTTTCGTCATACCTTATCCGAAATTAAAATAAGGAATAAAAGAGCCCTGCTGTGCCGCTCCCGGATACTTTTCAATATACTCGTCAGCCTGGTGTTCCCAATCTAAACCTGCCAGTCCCTTCCTGAATATCTACTTGAGAAGCGAGTTCTACATTGCATTTTTCAAGTTTGCCTTTTCGGTATTTCTAGAAGACAATTTTATCTGGTTAAAAAAAATTAGACTACCGTCAAATTGACACGAAAACCTAGATTCTAATATATAAATGATACTTTGTACTAACATCAACCAAAACTTACGTTTATTTTTATGGTAAAAGAAAACAATTACTTACTAGTAAACATATCCAATGAGAGACACTCAAAATGCGTTATATTATATATATCATTTGAAAGGTAATTTTAAGTACTTTCCAACGGTATATGCTCATCGGCAGACCATTACTATGAAAAGAGCAAAACCCAAAAGTATAGTAAAATTTGATCAAAATTAAGCAAATAACGAAAAATTTTTATAGGAAGCTGAAAATTGGCATAGATGTGGGCGAATACATACTGTTCAAGAAATCAATTAACCCCGACTTGAAGAAGATGTGATCAGTCCGCCATCTTGGAAAATATGGCGGTTTAAATGAAAAATAACGGAAAAAATTAATAAGAAGCTGAAAATTGGTGTAGATGTTGATGTATAGTTACTGTTTAAGAAATTGATGAGTTCCGAGTTGAATAAGGTGTGTTCGAGCCGACATATTGGGAAAAATGACGGTTTAAATGTAAAATTAGGGAAAAGATTAATGGAAAACTGAAAATTGGCATAGATGTTGGCGAATAGTTACTGTTTAAGAAATTGATAAGTCCCGAGTTGAATAAGGTGTGCTCGAGCAGACATATTGGGAAAAATGGCGGTTTAAATGAAAAATAACAGAAGAATTAAGAGAAAGTTGAAAATTTGTAAAGATGTTGCCAAATACATACTATTTGAATATTGGACCAGTCCCGAGTTGAATAACGTGTGCTCAAGCCACCATCTTGGAAAATGGGACGGTTTAAATAACAAATAACTCGAGAATTAATAGGAAGCTGAAAATCGGTATGGATACTGCCGAATACATACTATTTAAGAAATGGACGAGTGCCGAGTTGAATAAGGTGTGCTCAAGAAAATATGGCGATTTAAATAAGAAATAACGGAAAAAATTAATAAGAAGCTGAAAATTGGTATAGATGTTGCCGAATAGTTACTGTTTAAGAAATTGATGAGTCCCGAGGTGAATAAAGTGTACTTGAGCCGCCATCTTGAAAAGATGGTAATTTAAGTGAAAAATTGAACTAACTCGATTCTGGCATGTTTTAGATACAAAACGTAACAGAGCTTTTACATTACTTGTAAAACCTCACAAACTAGAAACTTGTAAAGCAAGAAAAAGTAGCAAAAATAGTATTTCTATGACACATCTAAGTTGCCGTGAAAGTGGCAACTGCGGTTATACCCACCACAGATTTTACGCCTCGCTATTTACATGCAAAATTTCATACGACTCACTAAAAACTAAAAAGGTGACCATTGCACTTTTATATCTAGTAAGCATAGGAGAATTCTAATGTTGCCTTGTAAATTAGGACTTGTTTTTATAGTCCTATACTATATAGACCAGTACTCTACAGTGCGATTCTAAAGTATGGAATAAATCAGATAAAAGGGAAAGTATTGATTTTTGGAAAAATTCCAAAAACACTTCTATTTTGTTTTTTAAGTCTGCATTTTTTGACATAATATTCGAATATACAGGGTAATGCGTTTAAGTGTGGTGACGTCATTGGCATATTTTGTAAATAGGAACCTACCAACTAGAAAAAATAATCATAAATATGAGAAAGTGCTATAGTACCACACTTAAACGCATCACCCTGTATCTGTAAATATTATGTCAGTAGGGTGTATAGGCCGATTCTGGTGCCACACCTCCACACAAAGAGAAGGAAGGAAATATATCCATCTCTGTCTAGCACAGGTATATGTCTATCCTTCTCCAACACCAACATACAGGAGCGTTCAATAAAAGTTTGACAACATGGTTGGGGTAGTCAATAAAAGTCTACTAACATACAGGGAAGGTGTGTAAGAAAATTCTGACAGTGAATACAACTTTCAAAAGCCAACCAACCAAAGCGAAATCACAATCACTGATACAACTGCGAGGGTTGCAAGCTCGTCTTAAGGATGTATCTATGCGATTTTCAAACCTTCGTAAAGGGTAAGGTTAGTCAAAGCCTTTAATAGCTGTATACCCCGTATATACGTACACCTGTTATACCATGACTTATGTGAAAAGTGAGTAAACCAAGATTCACCTCTGCATGAGAAGGAAGGAAATATCTCTGTATATGCTAGGGGGTTATGTTAACTTTTTTGAAGTTTTATTGTGTAGAACAACTACAGCTGTTATAAAAACAAAGATAAACCTTTTATATTGTTTATTTAAAAACATTAATAATCAATTCATCACATATTATTGTACACAAATATTAATTATTTACAATCATTTTACAATTTTCATGTATGAAATTAACATCTTAACTTAATTTCAATAATTATTTAACTATTTTTTTAAACAGTTTCTAATATACATAGTTATTCAACATGTTTCGGAATTCTGTGATGCCCCCAAGCTAGAGTGTCACCGGAACCATCAGGTATGTTGTATCTCTTATCATCTAACCAAGAAAGTGCTATTTTATTCTTCAGTTCAGTATACAGTTGGTGTTTATGTGATCTAAATGTTCGTACATTTTTGTATATCACTGCCTTGTTAAATACTACGTTCTTATAGTCTTCAAGTGTTAACTCATTCTTGATTATATCTTTTTGTACACCTTTAGCCGTTTTACTTAATTCGCCCTCAACATTGCCAACGTAGGCTTTCGCTCCTGTCCCCACGAACTCCCATAATATCTTTCCTGCATATTCATCCTTCATTTTTCCTATCACAGATTCGGTTTTAGGTATTCCAAATTGATTATGTTTCTTGAAATTTGATGTATCATACTTGTTTAGATGATTCTTCATATCTTGGTAAAAATCAGCTGTACAGGTCCTCAGGATCAGGCTGTCTGTGTCTGTGTAGGCTAGTTCCACATCACTCCCATAAATAGGCTTGATAAAGTTGTAATAAAAATCATACATCACGTGTTTAGCTAGGTCTAGAACGCAGAATCCAATATATATCGGTTTATCTTATTTAACCCACATTCGTTCTAGATGAATGGCTACCAGATTTTCTGAGAAAACAGATACATCTTTAAATTGCGGTTTGGAGATCAACCCTTTAGCTCCTAGCCTTTTGCCTTTATTTTCTCAGTGTGTAACCAGTCTTATGTCGACCGTTTATCCGCATTTTCCATAGTTTTCCCAAACACTGAATTATTCATAAGTTTAAAAAACATTTTTCCAAACTCAGACTTATCCGCATTCCTCATACTTGTATTTAAATCCACGTACTCCTTTAACCAAGATGCCTGATTAAAAGATAGCTCCCGATGAATCTTCTCGAGTTTTAAACCTGCGGTTAAACATTGTTGTAGATTTCTGTAGTGGATAATATACCTAGTTTTGTTGTTCAAGTTAGGAATCAATTTTGGTTGTTTTGATCCTGGAGGCGTGATATTTTCTGGGCAAAATGGTAAATCATTATGTCCATCGTGAAGATCTTCCGGATAGGTTAAATCGACTTCCAAAATATAACCTGTTTTTGAGTTTTCAGGTACATTTAATATATCCAGATTTGCGATTTCTTCAGAAGTTAAAAATTTAAAGTTATTGATGGGTAGATTGGCTGATAAAGCTTTCCCATAAAGATTTGTTGCATCTAGGTATAGGAATCTAGGAACTCGGAAGGCATCTAGGAACTGTAGGCTTCGATTCATCATATTTCAACATGTATTTATTATTATCTTTAACATACCTCTTACCACATTGACTTACACCACGCCTAATACCCTTTTTAATAAAATGAACCATATCGATATCCGTAAACAGTTCTAATTCGATTTTTGTAAGTTTTAACATGGCTGACCACGATAAGCCTGGAGCAGTAAAGAAGTGGGTTGAGTCTAAATCATATGCGTTTTTGCATTTATCGCGAAAAGCTTCAAATACATCTGTTAACAACAAAACATCTGTTTTCAAATACAGATCTGAGTATTCGCCTAACGTTTTACATTTAAAAGTTTCCCAAACGTTTTTTGCATGCTCATAGTCTTTCGCAGATATATTAGTGCCTCTTAAGTTATCGAAGTAAGCTTCATGTGATGGTAATTCGGTATAGTCGAGTTTGTCGAAAGAATCTACGAACGAATAGGGAAATACCCCTTTCTGTCTCATTAACTTAAATTTATTATCTTCTGGAAAATGTGTTTTAGTTGCTTGACACTGGTCGTTTTCTAAATTTCTAGCTAGCTTATCTAAGCTCATAGGCATGAATCTAAACGAATCTAAAAACCGGATTTTCATAAATTTATTTTCCCCTTTTCCTAGACTGTTAATTTTTTTATCAACTAAAACATGTTTTGTGAAAGAGATATATTTTTCTTTGTTTTCAGCAATAACGCCTATTTTGTTTTCATCTCTACTTAAAGCCTTTACGAATAGGTGGGCATCATAATTTGATAAATTATGCAGGAACACGGGGACATAATTTGGAATTTTGAAATTGAGGTTACATGTACTATGGTTGGCCGATCGAAATCGACCCGTAAGATGGTCGTGATCCCTAACCATATCACCCCCTAACGGTTTTTCACAAATATGACATGTAATAGCGTTGTCATAATTAAATTGTTCCTCCGGTGTTAATTTTTCCATTGGAATTATATGCTTTAGGTGGTCTTTGTAAATTCTCTTAATGTCATCGTCTAAACGTTTACAAAATACTTCAACGCAATCTTGACCTCGATATGTAACGTACTTAAATAATGAGTCATTGTAATTACATTTTATATAATATCCGAAAGAATATGGTTGATGCATATGCGTTTTTTCAGTAAATGGACCACTGTTATCTTTTTGAAGATATTTCAAGGGGATAAGTAGAGAACGATTCAAATTTTAAAATATTACCCGAAACTTCATTTCCAAATTTATCGATACGTGGTTCCGTTGTTGGTAATTTAACAGTTACATGATTGTAATAGTGTTTTTGATGTTCACGTAATTTTTCTTTGTTACTAAAATTAATTAAACAACCATCACAGAGAAACTTCCTATGACCTTTTTTTGTTAGTTGTGAGCTTACAAGCCTAGATAAGTCTTTGATTAAACAATAATGCGAATTTCCCATATCATCGTCTATTACTAATAATCTTGTTTATTGTTTCCAGCCTTATTTTGTGGAACTCCATAATCATGAAATAAATAAAGATTATTAAAAGTTTCACAGTTTTATTAAAATATACCTGACAATATTGTTTCGACAGCTATGCTGTCATTATCAAAGGTAATATAATTATAAACAAACACGTCGCTAAGGTAGATACAAAATAGGTAACTAGATAAAATAATAATAATAATAATAAAAATTAATAATAAAAATCATAATTAAACATCTAATACTTCCAGTAACGGAGAATTACTGAGCTCAAGTTGTTCATTCATTAAAGGTACCCTGAGTTTGTGTTTGTATATCTCAAAGGCTTCTAAAATGTCTAATTTGCGTTTGTTATTACAAAAATGTAGGAATTTAATATTATTTTGAGGAGTCATTGTGTGATTTTGTTCTAAAAGGTGTTTGGCGTAATTCGATTTTTCAGGATGTTTATTTTTGTAATGACGTACGTGTTCTTTATATCTTATGTCAAAATTTCGAAGTGTTTGTCCAATATATACCGAACTACAAAAAGAACAATTTAAACGGTAAATGCCCGATTTCATGATATCATGTGTTCTGTCTTTAGCATTAAATAAAAATGAAAAAGTGTTAGTGTTGGTTTTAAATGTTATTTTATAATTGTTGGTTTTTCTTGAGCTCAGTAATTCTCCGTTACTGGAAGTATTAGATGTTTAATTATGATTTTTATTATTAATTTTTATTATTATTATTATTATTTTATCTAGTTACCTATTTTGTATCTACCTTAGCGACGTGTTTGTTTATAATTATATTACCTTTGATAATGACAGCATAGCTGTCGAAACAATATTGTCAGGTATATTTTAATAAAACTGTGAAACTTTTAATAATCTTTATTTATTTCAATATTACTAATAAATTTATGTTTATCTAATCTTTTCTTCGTGAAATGCAGCGGTCCGGAAATTTCATAGCTTGTTTTACAATTTTTATAAACCGACTCAATACCGTAAACATTAACCGAGATATTATTTAATTTTTCGAATTTACTGATGTCCTCCACTTTAACCGGAAACTTTATTCCTGTAAAATTTAATTCGTTTTCGTATTTTTGATAGTTAGTTACACGTTCCGCATTATAATTTGCAGCGTGAAGACCAGTTAAAATTGACCACATGAAACATTTGTTATCAGAATTCTGCACATTAATTATTGCATGCTTGTTTGCGATAGATTTCGGTAGTTGAATGTATGAAGAAGCTCTCAGAGCCCCCCACCACGGCGGACCTATAATTAGCGATCGTCCGCCGTGGTGGGGGGGGGGCTGTTCGAAAGGTATATAAGCAGGTTGTTTGACATTTGCGATCATTTCGTGTTGGCGCTTGTTTCGTGTTTATGTATGCAATTGCTGTGCGCGGGTGAACGTTTTCGGTTCCGTTATAAGGGGTACTTTTAGGGGTGAGTTTAAAACCTGTGTGATAAACTTCACATCTCCATGTTTTAATCGGCTGTATACGATAACTATTTTGCTAGAAAATGATTTTTTAAAAATAAGGGGTTTTTGGACTTAACGTTTATATTAGCACTGTTACAGTGCTTTTAACAGTATACTTATTTATATGGGGGGTGGTAAGTGTGAGATTTTGTAGTTGAAACCTATATCACTTTATAGCCCTATCAATAAGTCCACAGGAGGGTGTTGGGGGTGTTTTTTAAATTATTTTTTCGAAATTCTCAACCGTTTGGCTACAATTTGAAAAAAAAGATTTTGATAATGTAAATTGTATAATTCCCCAGAGAATTTGTTAATGTAGTCTATTAGGCCTTTTGGAGCCTGTTTAATCGATGGGTTCGTACTGAAAACGGCTGAGAAATTTCTGTGTTTCTATATCTATCGTTGCAGGTAAACGCTATTAAATAATT
The DNA here is from genome assembly GCA_929113105.1 of Agrypnus murinus. NCBI lineage: Eukaryota > Metazoa > Arthropoda > Insecta > Coleoptera > Elateridae > Agrypnus > Agrypnus murinus. The sequence continues at coordinate 16,757,364 of OV816024.1, read as the reverse complement.
TTTAAACTGGAAAAGTTTGTTAACAAATTAAGTTCGCGTTTTATGAGCATGTGTTAAATTTCGATGAAAAATTGCGATTTTTACTTTTAAAAAAATATTTTCTATCATTTTCTATCGGTATTTTTAAATTTTCGAAAATTTTTTTTTGGCATTAGGCCTTTTGGAGTCTGTTTAATCGATTAGTTTGTACTGAAGACGGCTCTAGGGATACGGGGAAGTCTTAAAAAATGTTATTTTGGTCGAATTTCCATAGGTTGTCGAGTAATTAAATATTTTAAATTATTGAGGGACAGAACAATTTCTGTGTTTCGATATCTATCGTTGCAGGTAAACGCTATTAAATAATTTTTAAACTGGAAAAGTTTGTTAACAAATTACGTTCGCGTTTTAAAATAATGAGCATGTGTTGAATTTCGACGAAAAATTGCGATTTTTACTCTTTAAGAAATATTTGCTATCACCTAAGAGTGTGGAAAATATTTAAGATTCTATAAATTGAGTAATTCGGGTTCAGTCTGGTTGGTTAGGGTGTCGAGATACTCGTTGTGGTTTGCGGAAACAAAGTTTGAGGATTATTGGGGTTATCGTTATTTTTTCGCTTTTGAATTGTTTTTTGACTTCAAATTGTTTCATGTTAGGAATTTCTATGTTAGGTGAAGCATTATTCGGGTTCATTTTACAGTGAAATCTTATCTAGAAATTGTGTTGTACTACTTAATTCATGGGCCTGTGTCGAATTTCAGACATGTATTACAAATTCTTCTTGTGACCTTGACACTTCATTAATATTGTAGTTTAAGATTTTCTGTCTAGGTAAAGTATAATTCAGCGTGATTTTACAGTAAGATTGTATTTAGAAATTGTGTTGTACTACTTAATTCATGGACCTGTGTCGAATTTCAGACATGTATTACAAATTTTTTTTGTGACCTTGACACCATCAATTTTTAGTTTAAAACCTTCTGTCTAGGTAAAGGTGTTTTCTAGTTTATTTTTGCTGAATTCTCAACCGTTTCATAGATATAACACATTTTCTGATTTTTAAAGTGTGACTTAGAAAAAGTTTAACATTGGAAATTATGTGGAAGGTAAACCTTATCGCGGGTTGATGATGCTGGTATTAAAATATTGTATATAAGTTTTAATGCTCAGCTTTATTGACGGTGGTCTATTAGGTTATTTAAAAATTATCTGGTGTTTTACGTACCCATTATTTTGATGTGATTTCTTTGTAATAACGTATACCTGTCTCTTTAATTTTCAGAATTTGCTTATTTAGCCGAGTAACTATCCACCTTTAAGGCAGGTTTTGTTCGAAGAGGCTACGGTATTCGAACACTTCTACACAGCGAAGACTATTCTCCACTCACGTTGGTTGCAACCTCAGCCGGTAAAGTGAAAGTGTTAAACATCGACTTCAATAGGTAAGTATACCCCTAACCTATCCGTCAAAGAAACGAATCATTCCTAGAGCTTGCCCAAATATGTCGGGCGGTCTTTTATGGTGAGGGTCATGCATAGGTCTAGGTGTTCATGTGGCTAAAACAAATATTTTCCATGTTTCTAATAACTGTCTGTTTTTTACTGAAATCGTAATACGATGGTGCCCTCGCCGAGGGAGAGTATCAGGTTGTACTTGGTAAGTCGCCTCTACAAAGGGTGCTTGGTACGTTAAAAACCTAGATATATGCGGTGTTATTGATTTCGGTAAAGCTGACATGAATAATACACTTTAGACTTTATCGGTCCTCGACATGCTTCATATCCTTGACCTGCTTCATTTCGGGGCAAACAAAATAGACAAAAAAAAGTATATCTCCTTCACAAAACATGTTTTAGTATATAAAAAAATTAACAGTTTAGGAAAAGGGGAAAATAAATTTATGATAATCCGGTTTTTAGATTCTAATAATAAATACATGTTGAAATATGATGAATCAAAGCCTACAGTCCTTATCAATTACCTAGATGCAACAAATCTTTATGGGAAAGCTTTATCAGCCAATCTACCCATCAATAACTTTAAATTTTTAACTTCTGAAGAAATCGCAAATCTGGATATATTAAATGTACCTGAAAACTCAAAAACAGGTTATATTTTGGAAGTCGATTTAACCTATCCGGAAGATCTTCACGATGGACATAATGATCTACCATTTTGCCCAGAAAATATCACTCCTCCAGGATCAAAACAACCAAAATTGATTCCTAACTTGAACAACAAAACTAGGTATATTATCCACTACAGAAATCTACAACAATGTTTAACCGCAGGTTTAAAACTCGAGAAGATTCATCGGGAGCTATCTTTTAATCAGGCATCTTGGTTAAAGGAGTACGTGGATTTAAATACAAGTATGAGGAATGCGGATAAGTCTGAGTTTGGAAAAATGTTTTTTAAACTTATGAATAATTCAGTGTTTGGGAAAACTATGGAAAATGCGGATAAACGGTCGACATAAGACTGGTTACACACTGAGAAAATAAAGGCAAAAGGCTAGGAGCTAAAGGGTTGATCTCCAAACCGCAATTTAAAGATGTATCTGTTTTCTCAGAAAATCTGGTAGCCATTCATCTAGAACGAATGTGGGTTAAATAAGATAAACCGATATATATTGGATTCTGCGTTCTAGACCTAGCTAAACACGTGATGTATGATTTTTATTACAACTTTATCAAGCCTATTTATGGGAGTGATGTGGAACTAGCCTACACAGACACAGACAGCCTGATCCTGAGGACCTGTACAGCTGATTTTTACCAAGATATGAAGAATCATCTAAACAAGTATGATACATCAAATTTCAAGAAACATAATCAATTTGGAATACCTAAAACCGAATCTGTGATAGGAAAAATGAAGGATGAATATGCAGGAAAGATATTATGGGAGTTCGTGGGGACAGGAGCGAAAGCCTACGTTGTCAATGTTGAGGGCGAATTAAGTAAAACGGCTAAAGGTGTACAAAAAGATATAATCAAGAATGAGTTAACACTTGAAGACTATAAGAACGTAGTATTTAACAAGGCAGTGATATACAAAAATGTACGAACATTTAGATCACATAAACACCAACTGTATACTGAACTGAAGAATAAAATAGCACTTTCTTGGTTAGATGATAAGAGATACAACATACCTGATGGTTCCGGTGACACTCTAGCTTGGGGGCATCACAGAATTCCGAAACATGTTGAATAACTATGTATATTAGAAACTGTTTAAAAAAATAGTTAAATAATTATTAAAATTAAGTTAAGATGTTAATTTCATACATGAAAATTGTAAAATGATTGTAAATAATTAATATTTGTGTACAATAATATGTGATGAATTGATTATTAATGTTTTTAAATAAACAATATAAAAGGTTTATCTTTGTTTTTATAACAGCTGTAGTTGTTCTACACAATAAAACTTCAAAAAAGTTAACATAACCCCCTAACATATACAGAGATATTTCCTTCCTTCTCATGCAGAGGTGAATCTTGGTTTACTTACTTCTCACATAAGTCATGGTATAACAGGTGTACGTATATACGGGGTATACAGCTATTAAAGGCTTTGACTAACCTTACCCTTTACGAAGGTTTGAAAATCGCATAGATACATCCTTAAGACGAGCTTGCTACCCTCGCAGTTGTATCAGTGATTGTGATTTCGCTTTGGTTGGTTGGCTTTTGAAAGTTGTATTCACTGTCAGAATTTTCTTACACACCTTCCCTGTATGTTAGTAGACTTTTATTGACTACCTCAACCATGTTGTCAAACTTTTATTGAACGCTCCTGTATGTTGGTGTTGGAGAAGGATAGACATATACCTGTGCTAGACAGAGATGGATATATTTCCTTCCTTCTCATGCAGAGGTGTGGCACCAGAATCGGCCTATACACCCTACTTATGTCAAAATGTGTGGACGTTAAAAACAAAATTGACATGTTTTTGGAATTTTTCCAAAAATCAATACTTTCCCTTTTATCGAATTTATTCCATACTTTAGAATCGCACTGTATAAAAAGTTTCATACTTTTAGCCTAAACGGTTTTTGAATAGTTAATAGAAAAAGAAAAACGTTCATGTATTAGCTCTTTGTTTATATCTCATGGGAAATACAGCCTACGTTCTTGATGCTATATCTCTGAAACTATATCAGTCGTAGCTAAATAAAACAAAAACCAGATTGTAAGGGACTTCACAAGATAAAAAGGTTCTCTTGCATTTTTTCGTAAAATCTACCAAAATTACGTTATTTAAAATATTCCACTTTAACTGCAATCTTTTCCAAGATGGCGGCCTGATCTAACTTTACTCGGGACTCATCGATTTCTTAAATAGAATGTATGCGCCAACATCTATACCAAGTTTCAGCTTCCTATTAATTTTTCCGTTATTTGTCATTTAAACCGCCATATTTCCCAAGACGACGCGACGTCTCGAGCACTCCTTATTCAACTCGGGACTCATCAATTTTATAAACAGTATATATTCGCCAATATCTATGCCAATTTTCAGCATGCTAGTAAGTCTTCGATTAATTTTCATTTAAACCGCCATTTTTTCCAATATGGCGGTTCGAACACATCTTATTCAACTCGGAACTAATCAATTTCTTAAACAGTAATAACTATTCGGCAACATCTATACCAATTCTCGGCTTCCTATTAATTTTTCTGTTATTTTTCATTTCAACCAAAATATTTTCCAAGACGGCGTCTCGAGCAAGCTTTAATCAACTCGGGACTCATCAGTTTCTTAAACAGCATATATTCGCCAACGTCTTTGACAGTTTTCAGCATTCTATTAATTTTTCATTATTTTTCATTATTTTTCATTTAAACCGCTATCTATTCCAAGATGGCGACTCAAGCACACCTTATTCAACTCGGGACTTATCAATTTCTTAAACAGTAACTATTCGGCAACATCTATACCAATTGTCAACTTCCTATTAGTTTTTTCCGTTATTTTTCATTTAAACCACCATATTTTTCAAGATGGTTGACTGATCACACCTTCTTCAATTCGGGACTCATTGATTTCTTAAACAGTATGTATTCGCCAACATCTATGCCAATTTTCAAATGGCTAATAAATTAAATTCCTTCCTTTTAAATTTTTTCGTTATTTGCTTAATTTTAATCAAATTTTACTATACTTTTAGCCTTTGACCTTTTCATAGTCAATGTCTGCCAATGAGTCATATACCTTTGGAAAGTACTTAAAATTACCTTTCAAATGATATATAATATAACGCATTTTGAGTGTCTCTCATTGGATATGTTTACAGTTTATGTATCCATATTGTGTGAGCTTTGGAGTTCATAAACTTTAAGGTAAAGTCTCAAATAAGTAATGTTAAATAACAACAACAAAAATAATTAACTATATCACAATAATAAAAAGTGACATTTCTTTTTTATTAACATCTGTCACGAATGTATCAGTATAGGCAAAGTAGAAATTTACAATAATCAAATGCAAGTTCATCTTGCTCATTTATTTCATAGAGCGTATCTTGATTTCTTAAGTCCGCGACCTTTGCTCATTGATGAACAGCTGCCGTCTGCCGGTGGTAAATATCTGCTCTAAGGTAAGTCTCCTTTAAGTACGGTATGCCATAGTGTGGTTCTGTGGTTAGTTGCTTGTAATTCTTCAATGGATATATCTTGCCCTTCTCTACTGCAAGGATTCCAGTGTCCATGTGATTCTATCCAGTTTTGGTACATCACTCGTGTACAACAGTAATAGCATAGGACCAAGGATACTACCCTGCGGCACACCCGCTTTTATATCTTTCAGATCAGAATAATCATCTTCCTGTTTAATTCTGAATAGTCTGTCTGAGATATACGATGTTATTATCTCTACATATTGCTTTGGTAGCATTTTGTTTAGTTTGTATATCAAGCCTTCGTACCATACTTTGTCGAAGGCCTGAGCTACATCTAAAAACAGCTGAGCAGATTTACTGTTCTTCAAGAGCGCGCTCTATTACGTCAGTAATGCGATGCACCTGATCTACAGTCGAGTGTTTTCGTCTAAAGCCAAATTGAAAATCTGGAATTAGTTTATTATTTTCAGTTAGTGGTCTCATTATTTTAGTAGTAGTTTTTCAAATAATTTTGAGATAATTGGGAGCAAGGATATGGGCCTGTATGACTTGACCCCATTACCTTACCTGGTTTTAGTAGCATTATTACTTCGGCAACTTTCCAGCTGTCTGGATTGGATTATTGATTACATCTGAATTGGATCAGTGTTTTGTGCGTTTTTACCGTTTGAGTGAAGTGCGAATTTGTAAAACGATTATAGCGCTATGCATTTTTAAGATTATTAACTAAAGGTGGATCTGTTAAATTAGTTTTCTGATCAGAAACTTTTTGACTAATTAATTTTTATTAAACAATTCTTATAAATTAATCTTGTAAAAATTTAAGAAGTTTCAATTAAGAACTCAACTAGATTATTTTGAATAAATTTATTTTTATGTTTTTGTTCAAATGAAATTTGTTCTAACCCAAATGTCAGGTTATCAACAAACCAGTAATTCATTTGAACAATCGTAGGAAAGGGTTTTCCTCGATGTTTATTTATGTTTTGAGTTTGTTTCTTTTTAATCAAATTTCTCTTATAAATAAAAATAAAATCTGTGTTTATAAATTTTAAAGATGTTTATTATTTATGTGGGATATAAGTATTCAATTATTTTTTTTATATACAAAAACCAAATTTATTTCTCGGCCAGGAGCAGGATTCCATAGGGACATAGGGATTATTGAGATCTATATTGTTTTTATCTCATGCTCAACCGAATTAAAACTGAGTTAGCCTACAAGGAGAAGGAAAAGCTAATGGGTTGTTATATTTTATATTTATTAAAGCTAGCCAAATCAGATTAGATATTCATAGTGTTATTATTTCACCCCATAGTTTGATGTTCGCCAAACACGTATGACATTTCAGATACAATTCATTATTAACGTATTTTATTTATTGAATATAACATGTCGATATTAAATTCCAATAAGAGAGCATGTGCTGCACAATCGAGCACAGTAGTATACTATTACTATTTCAGTAAATAAATCAGTAAAAAAAGGTAAATTGTGTTACCATTGAATCGTTGTCGTTATACAACAGCACTTGGAAATCAAGTTATCCAAACGGCAATCAATGCTCAGAAGTATCAAGAGGAACGGAGTGCGTAGAAAAATCGGTTTTACTTGCATCGTTTACCGTCATCTTATGAGCTAGTTGTACAAATAACTATAAATGCTAATAACTCAGAAAGCTAAGGGTGTCTAGATAGAAAAAATGAATTAAAAAATTGCCGTTCTTGTAGTATCTTGTAAAAATATAGAAGTTAAAATAATGAGTTCTAATCAGAATGAATAATTATACTAAGAATCGATCCGTACACCTTTTAGGACAGGGGAGGATGTATGCTCTGATCTTTCGTAGGTCATTGCCATAACCTGCTACTCAATTAAACGCTTGATTATAGATTGGTGTGATTCAGTATTACAATTTAAGGTAACAATTCTTTGCATGTCTTTAAACCTTACTTAAACAAAATATAGTAATACCTTTTTAAAAATGAATTTATTTTAAACAACGCGTCTACATTAATATACATACAAAGTTTAATGTAAATTTGACATTTTAATTATTGTAAAAGTTATGAAAGTTTTTTATTTTGCCCTAGCAAAAGGAAAAAGTGATTTATTATTTATTTATTTTTTGCAGAAACACTAATTTTCCCTCTTGGAGAAGTTCCAACATTTTTTCAAAAGAATTCTTTTTTTTGTTAAATACATTAAATTTCTTATTTCTGTTCGGAATTTTGCTCGAACTTTTTTCTTAAAAATTATTGTAATATATTTGAATTGGATTTTGACCGAGCGAACAAACATATTTAATGAACCTCTAAAGGGAGTTCATTAAATATATAAAGTGCTTACATAGATCAATTCCCAAAGTTCTCTTTGTAGAACTTAGAAAATTTAAGTACCTAAACCACTTAAAAACTAAAGATCACCCTGGGAGGGCATCAAATTAGAAGTAAATAGCATAATCTTAAAACGTTAATCAACTCACAGAAATACATGAAGCATATAAATGTATAGGGATATTTTATATATTTATTCATATTCGATTCATATAGCTCGGTAATTTTAGAGAAAAGCATTGTTATGCAAAATATAATACCTTTTTCCACTCCACTTTCCAAACAATCTCAAGCGTGGAAATCTCGGCTTCCCATTTATATTTTATAGGTTCGTTACTGGTTCTTGCTGCTTGGTGCTGCATTTACGTACAGATCAAGTCGCCCGAGTCAATATTTTATTAAATTCCACTCATTTGTGTTCTGCAAATCCTTTGTAGTTGAACCATCTACTACTGCAATAAATAATAATCTTTCTTCAAAAATAAAAATATATGCAAAAAGTTTGCTTCTTGCGATAAAGCAACTTGTTTGTAAGGTTTAGTTGCTTCAACATGAGTTTTATAGCCTGTAGGTTGATGGCATCATATTATTTGGATCTATGGATTATTTAAATCTTCATTTTCGGTTCCTTCATAGTTTAAATAAATTGTACGGATTGTTAGAAGACAAATACTGAAATTCATCGTCATATTTTTACATTTCTAGCTAGTTATCTATTTATTGTATTGACCTTAGGGACGTGTTTTGTTTATAGTTATATCACCTTTGATAATGACAGCTTAGCTGTCGAAACAATTGTCAGGCAAATTAAAATAAATCTGCAAAACTTGTGAATAATCCTTTTCATTAAATCATATCACGAGAGGTAAACTGTTTTGTTAATGAGTTTAGTTTTTGTTTTCTGAAATATCTTTATTACCGTGCATATAGCATTGTCACCTTACATATATTGCTGAATGTGATGATTCTGAATCATGATATCAAATTTTTAATTTCGTGAATGTTTGCACACGGGTTTTACGAAGATACAAAGGTTTGTAGTTAGTGTTGTAGTTAGTCAGCTTCGTTTAGAAACTTGACTATGCTTGAAGTCAAGTATGCGTTAAGTAAGGTTTGTCGTTGATTAAAAATTATAAAGAAACGCATCTTTACATGAATGATATAACTTCTAATACAATTATTGAGAAACGTTAGAAACTTAAATATAGCAGTATGAATTACTTAAACAGTACTTTAAAAAAGAACGAAAAGGAATAGCAAATGGATGTTCAATAGAAATTCTAGTATGTATGAGAACCAATGAATAACAGACAAAAAATTTTCTTTTGTAGCTAGAAAAATACAGGGGTCTTATGACAATATAAAAAGCGGAAAGAATTCTATAATCAATATCTTCTACTTTTAGATTGGAGATAAAAATTTCATAAGCAATATCTGGAAGAAAAAAATACTTTTAGGAAAAGCTTAATACCGAGTCGAATAAACCGGACAGTTGTTTAAAAGACTTATTTATTATTCCCCCTAGACATCTGGCTTAAATTGAAAAGAATAATATAAAAGCTTAAGTGGTTAACTTTGCGATGTAAATTCTTTCTGGCCTTTCGTTTCGGAAAGTATACCTTTTAAAATTTGCTTCTAACTAAAATAGGATACATTTGCTTTATGAACTCCTTCATTTATGGATTTACATTTGTTTGAACGTGATAGTATTCAAGAATTTATTCTTTAATCTATTCTTATTCTTAGAATAGAATTTATTCTATATACTCATGCTTATTTGGAACCTCCGATGTGCATGCTTGCAGTTGTCGATTGAATTGGATGAATAGGTCTTTATACATAAAAGTCGCAAAAAAAAAGTAATATATAGTTTATTTCCATAATATACAAAAATATAATACATGAATAAGACCAAAATACGAGGGTCGTTTTTTTTCAACCTCCGATAAATAAAAGACAAATGTAGATAAAAATCATTTTATTACTAAAAGTTCTGTATACTTATCGTTACTTTTCGACATACTCACCATAAAGATTGAGGCATTTGTCGTATCTGCGGAGAAGCTTTCCAATACCGTCTTCATAAAATGTTGTCGCTAACGCATTTAAATGAGTCTTGACATTGTCTTAAAGATCCTTGGTAGTTTGGAAGCACTGCCACCTCCTAGCCACGTCTTCAGTTCAGGGAAAAGATGAAAGTCACTCGGTGCTAGGTCGTGACTGTATGTCGGGTATTCGAAAATGTCCCATTGAAATTGCTCAAGGAGCCGTTGGGTTGCAACAGCACTGTATGGACAAGCGTTGTCATGGATCAGAGCAAATTCCAGAAGTCAACATTCCTCTTCTCTTGCTTTGAAAGTCTCTCCGCAAACGTCGTAAAGTTTCACAATAAACTATCAAGGATCTTTAAGACAACGTCAAGACTCATTTAAATGCGTTGGCGGCAACATCTTATAAAGACGGTATTGGAAAGCTTGTCTACAGATACTACAAATGCCTCAATCTTTATGGTGAGTATGTCGTAAAGTAACCATAAGTATACAGAACTTTTAGTAATAAAATGATTTTTTTATATACATTTGTCTTTTATTTATAGCCTATCGGAGGTTAAAAAAAACGACCCTCGTATTTTAAGGTACTGTAGCTTCAAATACTCTTACCTTTAAGATAAAATATTTCTCCTTGAGTATAGTCTACAAAATCTACCTTGAATGCGCCTGTTGAATATAATATGTTTACTACTTGCGTACAATTTTTGATTAGGGCTTTTTGATATTGTTAGACACACATTTTTGAATATTTTTGTTAATAGCAGCGCCTATTCGAAAGCTTGACAACTGCAAAATTGTACTCAGAAAGCGAATGCTAAACAAACAATAAAAAAGCAAACAAGTAAAAACCGAAAACAATTATAACTATAATTATTCAAAAATTTAAAATAGAAAGGCATTTTTAAATACTTATTTCATAACTAAAAACTAAAAAAATGCTAGCAAACTAATAAAATCTAGATCAATAATACTTAAAAGACTGTAATGATTTAAACAATCCAGTAAATGACTGATTTAAAATACTTACGTAAATACTAGCACTAGAAGATTGTATTAAATTATTATTAAAAACTTATACTTAAAATAATCGGAACCACATTTAGATGTTTTTTAATAATTGTAGTATTTCTAACGAACAGTTTACCTTAGTCCTGATTAAAAAAGTAACTTAGGTTTTTAAAAGTAACCTGTTCATTTCGCTGGTACGTTCTCAAGATCTTCAATTAAACATCACACATTAATTACATATCATATCCAAATTATTTGAGAAATTAGTTATAAATTGAATATTCTTATTAAAAACCACAAATATTTTAAAATAAAATTGATTTAATTGACAAATTGATTATTAAGTATTAATCTCAACAACTAACAAAAATTGATGTACTTATATTTAAGTTATTTTATTGTACTAAACGTATCCAATTGCCCTACGAGATAACACTCTTAGAAAAGAACTTAACATAATTAGGGTTATTGGATTATGTGTTAATGATTTTGCAAACGCACATTATTATTTTCAAGAAAAAGGAAAATTTTACCAAACAACATGCCTATGTCCAATAAAGGTTGGAGAAAATAGAATTCCCAAAGTAGAACCGCATGTCAATATAAAAATATGTTGTGCTGTAATCCATCGACTCCTCCTTAAACGAAGCGCAACATCGATTGCAATTGGAATTCGATGCGTTGGTTCTCGGTCTTTCGCCTAAATTTCGATCGCCGGTTAAATTGGAAGGCGCAAATTTCGAACTCCGTCGGTTACTGCAGGAAGACGCTGGATACGCGAAAGTGTCTATCCAACACTACATAGATGTGGTGCAGACAGATAGTGTCTTTTGCGAGTGTGCCGTGTAGTCGTTGCATCGAAGATCGACTACGGGCCTGCCGTTTACGGTTCAGCAAGACAGTTGATCTTGCTTCGATTAGACTCGGTATACCACGCAGTAATAAGGTGGGCAACGAACGCGTTCCAAACCAGTCCGGTTCAAAGCCTTTTATGCGATACGCCACTGACACTCGATCGACCATTGTTCGAGCCGCCGAAGTGTTGGATCGCTTGCGGATACCGGCCGATATGACAGGAGTTTATCTGGTAGATCGGAATCACGTCGCTCCATCAATAGTGTCTACGGGCAGCGGATTGTCGCCTCGATATGGTGTGTCTGTCGAAGCAGCACACCGACCCGCTGCCGATTCTGGGAACTCTTGGCAATTATTCGGATCACATGTACGCATTCAGGTACGCAGTGTACTCTTCGGTATTCATCATGGGTAATGGACCATGTCGTTCGAGTCCAGCGTCTATACTGCAGAACTCATACTTTGTCCTATTGCCTTCGCTCGCCTTATATTTCTTTTGTTCTTCTACCGCAATTGCTTCTCTGACCAACAATATCTTCGACGGGCCTATCATCTGCAATTTCTTCTATCTCCGTCACAAGTTGCACGTGGCTAGGCACGCATCGTTTGGATATGGGATCTGGATGGTACCAGAGCACTAAAGATCGATGGTAACAACGTGCACACTGTTTTGCTAAAGAAGCAGCCTCTTCTGCCAGCCTTCCGGACATGATTCGTGTGCCAGTGCCGGACTTGAAGGTCAAAGCGAAGGGGTGCTTGCTTGCAGAATGACAACCGAATTGGGAATCCACGGATTCTAAATTGTGTACTTTGTAAACCCTCTGTTTCTGAGTGGGTGTGTCCCTCTAAGCTCACGCGCAGGAAGCAGGTGATTTTCATCAGGGTGCGCATTGCGTACATTGGTATGACTTCTTCGTACCTAGCATGAGGCGAATAGCCACCGTAGTAGAGGTGCTGCACAACACTGCCGCTGCTGTAGAAAAACTCTTCGGGTATCTGAGTACCGTCGGACTTCTTTTAAAACTATAGAGCTAGCTTCTTTATATATTTTCTCAACTTGTTTTTACTTTTCTTCATTTGCACGTTCAGAACTGCGATGTTTTATGTAACCAGTTTATCTATTTGATTTTTATTTTATATTATTGTTATTCCTATTATTATTTTTTTCTTTTCTATTTATTGTACAAATAACTTTAAATGCTATTGCTGTACCAGAAACGATTTGCGTGATATAAATACATATGTATTTACAATTTTATCTGTAGATCTTACTTTTAACTATACTTCCAACACAATCGCCTAAATTGTGTCTTTGCTCTGTCATTGTTTATTAATTATGTTTATATTTTTGTAAGTTTTAAATTTATTCTCATTTTCTATATTATATACACATACAATTTAGTTTTTAATTGTCTTGGCTAATATTGTCAAATCAGTTGATGCTGTTAAGTTAAATTAACAAAAAAAAATTATACCAATTTGTGAGCTGAATTTGTAATGATTAATTGCTCAATAAAATATTTTGACACAAATTTAAGTTTAATGTTCAAATTAAATTTAAAAATAAAATTAAGATCCGAAGATCTTTTTTAGTTAACTATTTTACTGTATTTAAGTTCATTATTGAAACTTTGTAATTTTCAGTATATTTTCACATTTACTTACCTTTTTACTTACAATTTTGGAAGACTAGGACATAAATATCCATGCAGATCACCTTTACTTTTGTAGCAGCTGCTTTTTTATCTTATAACAGGTCTCATAAAAGTGTAAAATAATACAGTAAAAGTTGAAATTGTTCTTAGAAACAGTTTAAGAATTATTGTTACATAATTTATTTGTTCCATTTCCTTGTATTACAAAGTTTAGAACCCTACGAAAAAATACTAACGAATAAGGTTATTTTTTATATGAAATACATCTCGATTCAGTCGGCATGCTTAGACAGTAATATTTATCTTTAAACTAGTGAACATTATTAAATATATTCCATATTTACAAATGAATATAAAACAAAATGGACAACACATAACCTCTTATATAAATAAAACTTACATTTTGCAAATAACAAACAACATTATATTTATTTTCTTATGTCTTTTAAAACCCATTGATGTTTATTACCTGCAAAATTCTTAATGCAACTAACATCACTAGTGTCGATTTTTTACATATTGGTGCGAGTTTTATTTAATTCTATTTATTTTCTAATTTGGATATTACTTTAAATCTTTTAGTGCGTACTGAGAGGACAATTTAATTTTTAGTATGCAAAAATGTCATATATACTGAATAGCTGAATCAATATTTGAATAAATTTAAATTTCAATAGCAAAGAAAAGATTTACGGCAGGATTAAAACTGCATGATACCCTTGAGAAAAATTTAATGTTAATATAACGAGTTTGGCGACCAGGATGGGATGTGTTTAAATTACTTTCTATTGATAAATTTAAATTCATTAATAAAAGCAACTAATCAAGATTGTCGGTGTAGTCTCTAAAAAGTTAAATTTAAACATTTTAAATGTTCATTTAATTACTTAAACTTTAATTGTTTTTTACCCTCGCGGATTTAAATAAAACACCTAAACAAAGTAAAACGGTCTCTCAGTATTATTTGTCTAAATACGCCTATTTTAATTAAATATCCCTAATTAAAAAACAGAACTGCAACAACGTGTTTAGGTCACCACCACCACGAAGTTTTATTTAGAATTTCCAGCAAAAACCCTTTTGTTTTCCCCATTGACTTACACAGTCTAGCTAGAGTAATTACTTACAGTTTCGATTGATTATTCACCTAACTACCCTCAAGGGAACACATTACGCAGTTCCGCTAGGTTTGATCGTCTGATGCGGTACACCGAACCGGAAACAATGTACAACGTGTTATCTCAATAAAAAAATGTATCATAATATAAAGGATGCCACATCTTGATTACAAAATTTATTATGACGACACGCAGAGATTTGAGGAGCGCCTCATTATTACAAAAGACTAAGAGGGGGCACTTTTTTACATTTTCCATTAGAAATTGCGTTTTTGCAGGGTTTATTAAGCCCATCTGCATGCATATTTTTTCATCTTGTGTTGGTCATTTTTAAAATGCGAGTAATATAATTAGTGATGTGTTTTTTATTACATAGCTTCGTTCTATATCTTATTTCATATAAATACAAATCAGTAGTTAACCTTAAAATGTATTAATGGTGCGAAAATTACATTATACAGATGAGTTCACGGAACTAAGAAGATGACAAGATAATTCCATCGGCAACCTCAAGCGCGCACGCGGATGGTGTCGGGTTCAACGTGGGTACACGCCCGGCTCGGCGTGACCTCTGTCATACTCTTAGTTGGGTGAAACAAACAGTATATGGCGTACATTAACAAACCTTTTAAGAATGATAATATATGATCATATCCCATGCAATGACTTTATTTCTGTGATATCATGTGTCAGAAAAATCTTAAAGCCTGCGTTTGTTTAATAATCTTTTGACTTATAAACACACCACAAGTCACAAGATGCTAGTTATATCGTTGTTAAAAGGATGGTAAAATACATCCTGTATGATGTTTAGTATTGAAAGAGTGTAAGTACACCATTTGTGATGCGAAATAGGCACCTATCGAATTCAGCCTTCAAAAACAATAACTAATAAATATATACAATCAATTAAATATTTACACATTTAGTCTGTTTAATTGACTAGGTCTCATAGGCTAAATTTATTTAGTTCTTGTTAAACATTAATATTCGTGGTGCAGTTCTATAACTCAGTCATTTGATTAATTTATATCATTTAAGTTTGATCCACTAGCTTAATATACATATAAAAAGAAACCATATACACTTAACAGTTGTTATGAAGTACGTCTACTAGTTAAGCAACACCAAGCTCTAGGAATACCAAAATTCCTATCTTTACTTTCCTTGCTATCACCACCAAGTGTCCTTTTAGAATGTTCGGAAACACCAGAGGGTTGTACAGGCACATCACCACCACTGTCCTCCTTCTTTTCGATCGTAACGATCTCATCGAAATTCTGTTTATTATTTTTCGTTTCTGTCCTATTCGTTTTCACCATAGAACCCCGACGCGACTTCGGACGAGATTTCGCACTCACATCTTTGTTAATTTCAACTACCACTTTTTCCTCGTCTCAAGTTCCGTCTTTTTCTTGTTTCACTTCTTCAGCAGCGGTCGATGCTTTAGTTTGTTGAGGTGGCTGTAGCTGTAGCTGTTGCTGCTGTTGCGTTTCCACCCGAGGTGATTCTAATTCCCTTGTCCATGTCGGATCAAATTCTGAACACGTGTGCATTAACGTGAATGGTAATTTTAGGGATAATTTACCGCCCATTACACTAACTATTAATTTCACTTTAACATAATACGTTACATAAATTGCGAACACGTTTCTGTCTTGTGGATTGTCGGATGTACTTGTCACGGTTGATGCTAAACTTGTACCTGTTTTGGTATAAGAGTCTTCTAATGCTATCCAATTCTTTGTTGTGCTTTTTGTTGGTATTAAACCGTAGGTTTTCGTTAATATCGAACCGCTGCTTACTGGACAGTCATCTTTACCATTTACCGCTGCCACGACGTTTTTGAATTTTCCATTTGAAAACATGCAGACGTCCACATGTTGCACAATAAATACCTGGAAATAAAATAAATATTAGAATTAATTCGGCTACAATGTTCAGATAATTTAACATACATAAAGTGCAGGTTGTGGAAATCCAAGTATAAAAAAATATAAAATAAATTAATAATATTGTCAATAATGAAATCTGTGTTAAATTATTTCTGAAACATATTAAAGTAGCTCTCCAAAGAAGATCGAATAAAATTTATAAATAGCCAATCTGCTATATTAGCAAACAAACATCTGCCGGATGCAGCTGAGCAAAAAATGATGCGAGCGGCCACTTCTGCGGGAATTATTCCATAGCAAGGTTAAACAATTACAAACGCCGTTCGTCTACATAGTCAGGGTTGCCAGATAAAAATTTGTGGTGGCTGTAGAACTATACGTAAAATAGCTGCAGATGTCAGCACCACGGTGGTAGAATCATAAATTTAAATAAACCTAGTGGTTAAGTATTGTTGCTGACTGTCTCTATTCAGAGCTGGAATAGTTGCGGTTGATAGCTTTTAATACAACTGACGCAAAATTCGCTCCGTTTTCCATTACTAGTCGGTCCACAAGAAATTCTTGGATGAAAACCCTATATTCTATAGAAACATTCAAAAGAATCTTCAATTTACAGTAGAATCTAGTAAGACAACCTCATTACAGGTCTTCTTTAATAAGTATTATATCGATTCGCTAAGAGAGGGCAGCAAAAAAACTAGAAACCTGCACCAAGTTTCAAGTGACTGAAGTAATTTTTATTAAAGAAGAAACTAAAAAGCGGTAGCTTAAGATGTCAAAGCTGGTGAACTGTAGATCACACCTCAAAAGGTAGAAATACAGTTAAAGAAGAAACAGAAATACATAGCTGTAGATATGACAACATTGCATAAAGTGCATATGATACTACATTTAGTCCACGATTAGAGCGAGATAGAGAACCTGACCTCGTCATGCGCGATCATCTTGTAAATTAAGTTGTCGACTCTGCAACCTTCACATAACCTACTCAACAACTTCGGTTGATATGCTGAGGTACTGTGTCCTGCTGTTATTTTTTTATTAGTTGGTTTAGTATACAGTATCTGTTAAAATGGATTTTGCTTGTTATTTGTTATACCTCTCGTTAGTTATATAAAAAGGCAAAACTTTTAAGAGCGCAGCTTCTATTCATAGTACTGCAACTCAGGAACTTCTGTTATGGAGATATTATCTATTACCAAACTCTAAGATTCGACTTTGTGCCATCTTTTTCTTCGAATATAGTAAAAATATATGCATATGGATACATTTACAATATTCTACCGTATAATTTTACATTTCTATATTGAAATATTGAAACATTGAAACTACAAAATGGACTTAGAATTCTGAAAGCTTGAAAACTTGAACTTCTGAGATCTTGACTTAAGAATCTCAAAGTGTTGGCAAGTCTTTAAGTGTGTAGACCTAAGTATCACACTTAAGTATTCATTTCCGCCTACCACACACCGGAAGTATAATTCTTTTCACTGATCCCTAATAATTCTCTTCCTTTACCCTTTTTATATCAAGGATACGAAGCCAAATTAAGTGTGTCACGTAAAAGACACATATTACTAATGATTCTCACTACATGGTTGAAAAACTTTTAAATTTATTAATTATTATTTTTCATAGATACGGTGTTTTGGCATCGACTGGGATCCGAAGACGACTTTTGGCCCTCTAGATCTCAGAAACGATTGTAGTCAGTGAGTTGCGATTGTGTGGGGTTATCTTCGCAGTAACATCCGATGCAAACCAGACACTCTTTCAATAAGACGATTCTACGATTTTCCGCAAGTAATTCACAATAAATAAATTATACTACCGGTATATCTATATTTTATGTTAATTTATGTCTCTGTACTGCTTACTGTTTACAAACAGTAAGCAGTAAGTATGACCCACAGGTCATTGCAGTAGGGTTTGAAGATTTTTAAAATAGAACCACCAATTCCTTTTGTGCACACCCAAAGCCAATCCAACCCCGAGGAGATTAACGGCACTACCTAAACTACAGAAAGCGCTCTGGATATGTAATTATAGGCCCTATAAAAACTATACTTAGAAGACTTTTAATTCGTAAACTGTTTATTTTACAAGATCGATCTACTTAAAGTTGAATCTCATCATGAATTTACATGAATTTGCCAATCAGTCATACGGAAGAAATTTTTTTTGTTGAAATCAGTTTTGACGTTTTTTAATAAATATCTTAGCATAGACATAAAAATATCTCAAAATTTTGTACTCTACTGCCTTTGCGTGTTGCCTCACAACATTCTAAGGTAGGAAATTTCCAGTATCTTGAAACCGAGCATCTTCGATAGATCGTTCTACTACAATCATTGGGAGCGTATTACTGGCACGCATTGAACTTCAATTCAATTCTCTATCATTAACGATGGTTAATTATTTAAACACATTTTCTGGGTTATTGATTAGTTGCCACATAAACCTTTATTACTTGTAGCTTCGAAGAGTAAGTACTAGAAAACTTGCAACAAGTCCTTTCACTGTGCTTGTGCCAAAGATGAACGCACATAGGGACCACTATTCTATAATAATCCTCCGAAAATATAAAACCCACCGATAGAGAAGTATCCCAAGAAGCATTTTTAGTCCTCGCTACGTACCAGCAACTACCAGTGGAACTATTAATTTTTGCCAATAGTCACAAACACGTAATTGCTACGGCTTCGTTACGTGCTTGTAACCAAAATGGGAGACAATTCTTGGGTAGCAGATTCGTGGTAGCGTAGTAATTGCTACTTTCGTGAAAATTCTTTCTGTTCTCTTTTCTCTTTGACACATCGTGTCGCGTGGTTACTTTCTCTTACTCTTGCAACTTAACAAATATTCTATCATTTTCTATACTAATGCTGCGATCGTGTCATAAAATTATTATTTTTTTTTATTAAAATACATATAATCTGTTCATTGTATTATATAAATTGTTTTGCCTAATTAATGTACTGATAAGAGATGTACAAAAATTCGTCACTATCTATTTTTATTTTATTTTATTTACTCCCCTTTGCCTTCACATACAACATGACGTATAATACAAAAAAGAAAACGTTACTTAATATTAAGATAAGCATAATTACAACAGTATATTTGTATAACAACGTAAATGCAAACGAAAGGATGAAGAAAAAATACACCACATGACTGTAAAACAGTCGTGCGTGGTTTTGCAAAATACAATTCTATTAAATAGCATATATGGATATCTAAGCTAAAATGGATTGCTATTTTATTTATAATACGTACTTCATAATATAAAGAACGATGAATTGTTTGATTATTTTGTCATTCCAGTAAACCAAAATTATAAACCATTGCAACTTTTCTGTTGAATGTGATGATGATAGGTCGAAAAATAACAACGCGCCTATTTTAAATCTATTTTTTAATAAAAAATGTCTAATAAAATATGACAAAAATACTTGATATAAATAAGTTGATATACATGATAGAAGCCATTTTTATATTATTCCTGTTATTTCGTTTATGTGTTTAATTAAAAGATACTCAATTATTGTCATTAATTAACTTTATTGATATTGAGTGAGCAGGGAGCATTAAAAACACAATGCATACACTGTACAAGATGTGCGTCCTCCAAGCCGATTCAAGTGGTACTGACGGACGAACCAGGATTAGTTACTTACATCACTACAAATAAATGTTGTCAATTTCAATTTACATATATAACAATTCCTAAGGCACAATTTGGCACCAATTTGTTATTTTTATTGAAGGTTATGTAGTAAAGCATCTAATAACAATCATAACGAATTGTAAATTGATTAATGGCCTCCAACATTTTACAAGTAAATAGGAGTAAAAAGGAGATGGAGTAGTTTACGAAAAATTACTTTAAAGTGATTTACCTTGGGTAGCAAAAACGTAAGTTTTACTTTCAATACTAATGTAAAGTTCCGTTACTTTAAACGGTTAAATAGTTCGATACAGGTGGCAGGAACTTTCAGTACTACTTTAAAGTTTTAAAAACTTTAAGGTAGCTTCGGGAAAGTTACTGCTACAATCATAACACCACTTTGAAGTTGCAACGACTTTAAAGTAATTATACTAAGTGGCAATACCGTTCCATATACTTTAAAAGTTACTTAGAAGTAATGGAACTACATAGTTCCAGTAAATAGTACAAACAACTACACAATTACTAAAATATTCCGAATTGAAGTAATTAAACAACACTGATTATTGAAGTAATTAAAGTCATAAATTTAGTTGTAGTTACGTTACAACTATTCAATCAAAGTTCCGATCTCAGTTACTGCTACTTAGATGCTGCTTGGGATGTAACACCGAAGTAGCGTCTTTTAAGTCTATGTAAGTCTTTCCTTTTCAATGAGTCTTTCTTAAGCCTAAACTACATAAGTGTACCTCCTCTGACGCGCGTTCTCGGCTACAGTTACTTTAGCTAATAATAAAATGCGCGCGTATTACAGTATGTCAAATTAGTTTTAATAACCTAAAATAATTTATTATGTTAAATTGATCAAAGAAGAAAGTAATCGCACAAAGTCGAAGCACACCATAGAAATCCAAGAAGTAGTAAAAGTAATCGATAATTAATTTATAAGTCATGAACAATAAATAATAACAAGGAAGTGAAGTTAAATGCAATCAAAACTTGCACTTTAGTGTGTTCGTTATCAGGTAAATTTTCGTGTAGCAACTTGTGCTGATGACGTCATTAGCTTGTCCTGCGTACAATTTATTACATGTCAAACGAACAAACTGAATGTACTGTGTGCTCTAATATGCGCTACTTTGCTTCTTATGATTCCAGATTCTGCATTTGTGTATAAGTAACTAGCGCAATGGCGCTAGAACGGTCTACTAGGTACTAAGAACTTTTTATTAATTTTACGGCAGTTATTAAGTCGCATCATAGAACGTTCTAACAGGTGCCAGCTGGTTGCAAAACATAACCTCCCCAACAAACTTCAGGAAGTAGTAGTGTACTGAATAGTATTGGAGACTACTATATTAAACTTACAAGTTTTTCTGAGCCCTTGGAGAAGGCAAATCGAACATCGGTTGAGTCGGGTGTGTTTGTTAAATAACGCGTCCAATACGTACTTTAGCCGTCAATAAAGCTATAAGATATCCTTAAAATAATTTATAGCTCATTAGAGCTGGTAAGCGGTGGGTACCGAGGACTTAAAAGCTAGTTTAGTTATATTTGTACAAATTCAGTAATCTTGGTCAGTAATCTGTTATTACCTCTACATAAATTAAAATAAGGATTATTGAATAGCATGTGCTTTACGGATGTCTGACTTATGCGTAAATAAAGTGAAATTTTACCATAAAATTGGTCGGTGCTAAATAGAAACAGAAGAGCAGTCAGTTATTTAAAAATATAACAATCACTACGTATATAACAATACCATAACAAGGTTCGGCAGTCAACTTTTTGCTATATTACTACACTGACTAATTACCTACTAGTATGAAAACATAAACGCTCCAGGGAAACCAAGCAAAAGGCATAATGAACTGTAATTATTTAGCCGCTGGTGCTCTTGTATTTATTATTTCAGTCAATTTAACCCTCAGTATTAATAATACAAATATGTTATTATCATACTAAAAACAATATTAACGGTAATGAGCTGTAAAATGAATGGCTTGAAAGCTCATGGTGAAAACCCAAATAAAGCAGACAATGAATGATAGAAAAATCTAATGTAATTATTTAAAATAACCAGAATTAAATTTTCTTGAATATCTTGCCCACGAATTAAAATATCATATAAGAAAAATATTAAATTATTAAACTATTAAAAAAAATTGTAGAGTATTTTTTATATTTTAGAACTGATTTCATACTTTGCATAGAAAAATTATCACCGTGACAGGGGATCGAATCCATGTCTTTTAGCTTTACGCTACTTCTAGCTACTTAAATACTTCTAGTATTTATTACACTAAACACTTCCAGAATTATGATAATTTTATAGATGTTATAAAAAAAATGTCACTAGATTAAAAGTTAATGAATTCAAAATGTTACACAAAAGTGTTATAAAGTATTCTCAGGAGATTATAAATTTAATAAATGTCCTTCAATTTCTCTAATGTAGTAAAAGATAAAAAAGGTCGCGGTTTGTTATGAATCGTAAAAAATAAAAACTAAGATGAAACCTAAAAATTTTACCTGGATATCTGCGTAAATGCCAAATGTAGGTCTGGTGTATATTGATTTTTCCCTTCCTTTTTTCTTTGCCATGATTTTCATGACAAGACGTATTTTTTACTTGAAAATCCAATGAATGTCCGCTTTATCTTGTTTTCCGATTTTGAGCATGAGAGCAACAAAAATCGGTTTCTAATGGTCTTCTATCTGGCTTCAAACTATTCTTTTAAATATTGAGATGTAAATACTTCGGAATGTATTTAATCTACATAAATTGAAAGGAATATTGAGAATATTAATTTTTTAAGCAGATAATGAGAAAATAGTGTAGGAAGAAAACTGAAAACTGTGTAAGAACGTAAGCTCATCAGCTTTTAACAAATAGATAAAACAAAAGATACACTGATAAAATAAAATAAAAGTTGGAGTAGTTTTAATATTTTTTTGGTTTTCATCTAAGTTTGGTAGTTCATTTAAAGAACATAATTTCTAGAGAATATACAGGATGTTTCAGTAAACTTCAGCATAAATCTAATGTGTAACAGCACTCATTAATAAGAACAAACAATCCTTATGCCATTTTTTGTATTAAGAAAAAAAGACGATTGATAAAATGACAGAAAGAAATGGAATGTTTACTTTATTATTGCATTAGGGCCGTTTTTCTTTAGCTATCACGTAATTCTCACTTACTTGTTTTACTCTGAAAACTGCATGCTGATAATAAAGAACACAAATAGGTAAATCTCCCTTTTGTCTGAACAGGTATCTTAACAGTTTCATTTTCTGGAACTGGTACCACTGTGGAAATAGGCCACTAAAATGTCGCTAATCTAAGTGAAGTTTGGAACTTAATAAACATAATTACAAATGCTAATTGTAAGTGAAACTTGAAGTGTAATACAGTGAAGCTCCGCTAATTCGGACTAATTAAAACAGGGGCAATCCGAATCATCGCGGTTTCCGGATTACTGCGTCTGCAGAGTTCCAATGTTTTATTTGTACATAAATGCAATTAAAACATTTTGCAAAAACATTCATTTAAAAATAAATAAAACTACAAAACTATTTACGCAAAAGCTGTTTTAAAAACACAAAAAATAATATTCCGCGTTAATATGTCGTTAACCAACGCTTGTTACTTGTTTTGTGTTTTTTGAACTTAATATGCTAGATACGATTTTTTTTAAATCTTCCGGCATCACAATTGTTTCAAATTTTCTACCGCCCATTGCAAAGTCACCGCTTTGCAACTGTTTCTTAAAGGGCTTCACTGCGTGCGAATCATTGAACAGCTTTTCCTGCGATTTTTAACACACGCGAATTGTGTCTTTTTAAAATTAAATATCCAATCTTTACTTGCCCTGACGACATTGTTTTGAAAACATCACTTATAAAGTCACAGCAGCGTGCAGAGTATACGAAACAATGGAACCAGTTGCGATACGACGTATGTGCTATAACGCTCGTACACATAGCATACAAGCGTGATAGCGCATACGTCGTATCGCCACTGCTTCCACTGTTTCGTATGCACCGCACACTGCTGGATAGATGATTTGCCTTTTCGGCCAAAATTTCGGAGGATATCGGCGACATATTTAAAACCATGCATACAACTTTTCTTCCATCTCCGGATATTCCGCAGGTTTTAAGATTTGTCAGACATAAATATAACGTAAACATAAATAAAATAAAATCTTATTTATCTTATCTACAACGGTAATTTTGTATCAAATTACACATCTGAATACCCATCGTATTCGTTACTATAAACAAAACTTGATGAATAAAAAAAATTAATTCTGAAGTTCGGATTATCAAAACCTTAAATCCGGATTACAATGTAAGCAATGTAAATAAATTGCTGGTCCGGATTATAGTGGTAATTCGGATTAAAGTAGATTCGGATCAACGAGTCTTCGCTGTATATTTAAACACGCACTAACGAAAAAAAAATCCTGGTTTGAAAATTAAAAGATGAATACCTAATGCACTGCAAACATTTAGTTTTAATAGTAAAACGACGATTTTATTAAGTAAACACAGATTAGTATATTTAGCAAATAAAAATATACAAACACAGAATGTGCGCATTCAATATCTTTTACCAAATATATATCACTGCTTTTGTTTCTACGTAAAACTACGACCTTTCATGATAATTTGAAGGTTGAATGTTATTTACGGGCTGTCTATGAAGGAGAATTTTATTGTGTCTGCAAACATATGTTTGTAATGGTTACAAAATTTAAAAAGAGGTTTCTTTCTAAAAGAAACGTCTTCAGTAATAAGTAAATTGTAGTAAAATGCACCGTTGCCCTTAAAATACCCGCAAATAAATAAACTTCTTAAAACAACATAAACGGAACCGACCTTTGTTGGAACGAATTGTGCCTTGGTTTAAAATTCGGTAAATACTTTAAATTCCTGAATAACTGTTAATTATTATCGTTTGTGTTGAATACATTACTTTAAACATAGAGAATAATTAATTAATCATACATGCAATAGGACAGTAACACTGCTTGCATTGCCAAACCGAAAATTCAAAACTATACCGTAAAATCAATCTACTTCCGGAAATTGAGGTGACACTGAGTTCAGGTATTCATAAAGTAAACAAATAAGAAGAAAAAATAATAGTCAAAACAAACTTTGACGTGTCGCAGATGTGTCGCAAGGATCATTCAGAGACCCTTTGTTATTTATATTGTACGTAACTAAGATCAATGCAAGACTTAAATTTAACTAAACTGATAGTTTCTGACGTCGCTTTGGCGACAATTAGTAATGAACATATACATACGTGACTGTAATTGCGAACAAAACTTGTTTTGATTAAACTGGAGTTTTAGTTGAGAATTGAGCTAATTAATTATGCCGTTTGAACCACATTAAATTCAATTTTAATCTAATATTTAAATTAAATATTTCTTCGGCGATTTAAAAGTTTGCCTTATATAAAAATACAATTCTGACATTCTTTAACCTTCATAGGGCCAAGAGGGGTGCAAATGCACCCCAGGTCCTTATTTTTCTTATTATTTTTTTGTGCAAATTTATTTGTGCACCGACAATTTTTGTAGCTTCTTATTATTTGTTTTTACATGATCTGACAAAATATTAACCTCACTGGAATTTCATTTGTCGATAAAAAAAAATTATTATTGAGTTGGGGTTCACCTGCACCCCTGTTGGCCTCTGATGTGATTATTATTTGTGGCTGTTTCCATTGCATTTCGATCAATTATTTTTCGGTTATTGTCGGGACATTGAGTGTTGGTGCCAGCGACATGCAAGCGATCAGATGTTCGGTTATTGTCGGAGTTAGTGCCAGACAGATTTCCGCGAAATCTAAGTGTCTTGTTTCTGCAATTCTGTAACCACGTGCACGTAGCTCAGTTGCAGGTTGATACATCACTTGGATGGGTGTTTTATTCTATTACGGGACAAA
Organism: Agrypnus murinus; assembly: GCA_929113105.1. NCBI lineage: Eukaryota > Metazoa > Arthropoda > Insecta > Coleoptera > Elateridae > Agrypnus > Agrypnus murinus. The sequence continues at coordinate 16,731,194 of OV816024.1, read as the reverse complement.
AATAGTTTGTTTCACATCATGAACTTTGCTAGAAATCCTAATGCTTTATCAGACGACGAGTTGGCGAGGTTACTTGAAGAAGATGATAATGATATTGGTGATATATTGGAGTTAGAAGATGACGATGACGAGGAATCTGATTACTTATATGAAGAGGAAGAAATCGATGACGAAATTGAAGGGCAGAAAAGGGAAAATGAGCAAGAGACAGAAAACGATGCAAGTGCTGCCGAAGGCGATGACGATTCTTATGAAAGTAATCCAAAGTACAGCACTAAGGATAAAGACATCGAATGGTCAAAATGTATCCTGAATACAAGGGTGCGACGTTTACAAGCAAATGTGTTGAAAACACCAGAGGGACTCACTGCATATGGTTCACAATTTGATACAGTTGCGGAGGCATTTTTCTTGTTTTTTACTCCGGAAGTGATCAGTATAATTGTAACTGAAACTAATCGCAAGGCACACTAACACTTCAGCAAATGGAATATTGAACATCCAGAAAAAATGAGAAAATTTGTTCCAACAAACGAAACAGAAATAAAAGCCTACATCGGGCTTTTGATAACGATGGGTGCTCTTCAAGCTTCTGAAGAACCAATTCACATGTTGTGACGGTTATTTCCTTTTAATAAACAATTTCATTCTTATTAGGCATAATTGAATTCATAAAACGAATATTATTCCTGTTTTCAATTTATTGACCGTCTAATTTTCTGTCCTCTTCGCACTCATGGCGACCTTGTTAAATTTGGATAGTTTATAAATTTTGCATTAGTTGGAAATGCGTGTTTCTTTATCAAGTTCTGGCCTTATCGGTTATCGCGCTATTGTTGGTGGAATGAATTGTAGGATTATTCTGTTTTAAATGCTCTCTTTGAGGTGAATATAGTTTTGGGACTCGTCTCTTCTTCGTGTGCAGATTTAGGGGTGCGTGAAGTAGCCACCCTCGACTAGGTGGAAAAGTCGGATTAATTTTGTAACCTATCGAAGAAGTATTAGTATCTGTGTGGTTGTGATTTCCATATAGAAAACTCCGCTGGGAGGATTCTGCGAGTCACCAGAACTCAATCCTCTTTTCTTTTCTGAACATCATATCTTCACCCCTATTAGGGTAAGTGTTGTCTTAATCAGCGATCTTTCACCTTACAATATTCCTATTTGTGGTTTTCTACGATTTTTAGGGTCGTAAGCCTTGGTTGATCTCAATCGCCTTGGGGCGCGATACCAAGATCTTCTCGCCTACGTGTAAGCGGTACCGAGAGCATCAAACCCACCCGTCGCTACGCGGCAAGAACGAGGGAAAGCTAGACAGTATAGCCAGCTAAGTGAATTGACTGTAGTTGTTTTATTAATTATCCATTTGTTTTTTTGTTCCTTTAACTTCTTTAAATATTAACGAATTTTAATGTACTTAACCATTTCAAAAATCAGTATTTAACGCCATACAATTAATTCCTTTATGAGGAATAAACAATTTAGAAAACATCTTGATTAGTAACTTACGTCTGGAGTGTAAGCTTCAGGGCAGCTGCCTAGGGGTAATTATTTGTTACATAATCATTTAACTTGTCTAAAGATCCAGGGTTCAATTAACTGTATGGTTTTTTTTTTTCATTTCCTTTTTTTCAGCGTACTATATTTTATGTGATTTATTAGTTAATTAATAAAGGCAACTAAGAATCAGTTCTCGTGTATTGTTGATTTATTTTTTTTTGTTTATATTCCCTTGTGCGTGGCAATGTTGTGGTCAACTGATCCACGTTATTGCCGACCAATTATTCCAGCGTGTATGTCGAGAAATAGATACAAGATACTGACATGTTTTTTGCGTTTCGACAATTTTGAAACCAGGCTGGAACGAAAAGTTGACGACAAGCTTGCCCCCATAAGGGAAGTTTTTGACATGTTCGTTTCAAACTGTAAGAAATCATATAATCCTGGCACCCACGTTTGCATTGATGAGCAATTAGTCCCGTTTAGAGGACGATCACCGTTTCGTGTTTATATGAAGTCGAAACCAGACAAATACGGACTCAAAATTTGGGCACTTGCTGATTGCGAGTTATATTATACGCAAAATATGCAAGTCTATTTGGGTAAGATTCAATCACTTTATTGTAAAATAATGATATTTTATTTTTTCTGTAATAATAGGCAAACAAAATGAAAAAGCGGAAGTTGGCCAAGGACAGAGAGTAGTTCTAGATTTGACGAGTCGTTTGGGACAAGGATATGGTCTCACCACAGACAATTTTTTTACCAGCTTACCATTAGCGGATAAGTTGTGGGAAAAAAATATAACCTTAGTAGGAACCCTTAGGAAAGATAAGAAGTATATTCCCACGGATCTTCTTCCTAAGCCCTACAAGCCTGTATTCTCCAGCATGTTTGCATTTAGGAAAAATCGCACTTTAGTATCTTATGTACCAAAAAAGAATCGTGCAGTAATTATGTTGTCTAGTGAACATACCGACGACAAAGTGTCTGGGGTGGAACATGACTACAAACCAGACATAATTCTACACTATAACAGTACGAAAGGAGCAGTAGATACTGTAAATAAGATGGCGAAACAGTACTCGTGTCAAAGGAAAACCAATAGATGGCCCATGGCAATTTTTCAGCACTTATTCGATATAGCAGGCATAAATGCTTTCAAGTTGTGGACCATCAAAAATCCAGAATGGAAGAAAAATCAATTAGATCGACGTCGACTCTTTTTACTACAGCTCGGTAAAGACCTTATGTACGATCATGCAGCCGCCCGCTATAGAAACCCAACTGGATTACACTCTGTAATTCTGAGGCATATGATAACCACTTTTCCGAATTTAGAAGTGGCGAATGAAGAAAGAGAAGCCGAAGAAGCTGTTGCTTCTCAAGGTCGTTGCTACCTTTGCCCCAGATCTAGAGACAGAAAATCAAGAAAATATTGCTTGACTTGCAAGAAGTTCGTGTGTCAGGCACACTCAAATCCAAGAGTAGTGCACTGTCGTAACTGTGCCGAAAAAAAATTATCCTAAACATTTATTTCATGTTTATTTTGAGAATTTACTGTTTTTTTGAGGTAATTATGTAAACATGAGTTTATTTTATGTTAATTAGGATGAAATAAATTTAATAAAAAACTATTACATCGCAATTTAGTTTTATATTACAATATTTAGGTGGGGTGCACATGCACCCCGGTCGGACCTATGTGTTTTATTTTGACCTCGGCCCTATGAAGGTTAATAATAAATTCTACTACAATTTGGTATTATTAGCGATAGTTAGACCTATAAATCTATTTAAAACTGTCTATTTTATATGCCCCATACACAGAGAAAAATGTATTTAAATTTCATCAACAATTGTGTGGTATTGTAAAACAAATTGGTCTTAAAAAAGTGACAGGGACAATTTGTGTAGAATTATAAAACAAGATTGTGTCATTTAGTTTGTCAAGATTTTTTAAATAATGTTTTCAATTTTTTGTAAGGATGTGTATCAACTCAAATATAACATTTTGTGGAAGTCAATAGTAATTTTGTAGAATCAAATGAATAGTTGTCTATAAGTTTCCATAACAAATTGTGTTACTTATTAAAACAGAATGTGTAATGTTGTTTCATACAATTTTATACAATTGTTGCGCTAGTTGTGCCACAATTGCTTAATAGTATTTAACACAATTACTTGTTCACATTTATACAAATTGTGCAATACTCTGGCACAAATATTCTATACAGAAGGTTAGGTATCACAAATAAAATATATATTTTTACATATATTAAAATATATGTAACTAATATGTATATAACTATACGATATATAGTTTATACAGGTATAGCACTAAAATTCCCTTTTGCTGTCGCCTGTTTATATATAAATCTCGAATTGACATTAATAGCGACAATTACAAGTGGTGACACTGGATTATGATTTCATTCAAACAAAATATTGTATTTTTCTAAACATTTGTTACAATTATACTTCAACATAATATGCTAGCTTATCCTCTACAACATTGTTCCAAAGAATGCAGAACTAAATCTGACTGTGTTAAATAATTGTCGTACTGTTAGACAATTCAGTAACGAAAACCTACACAACGCTGGACAATACGATTCTACAATTATAATATAAATTTTTCCAACACCGTTTTGAACAATATTGTGCAAAGCTCTTATGAAGTATTTCTCTCTGTGTATATTACTTGAAACATTTATATAATATAGTATATTATGTATGAATGGCTTAATTCAGTGTGTTAGAGCCCGCAGAGTCAGTTAAGACGATAAAGGGCTCTAAAACACTAATTAAGCCCGAAATGAATACGTTAGTTTATGTCCGGCCTAAGTTTAAATTAATATTTAATTTTAAAATACAAAATAATTTGAAAAGTGCAAAACTCTAGAGCTCTAATTTAGCAACTAACGCTCTAAGAACAGGCCGCTAAATAGGTCATAATCGCTCGACCGGACATAAAACTCTTTATTAAACCTTGAGCTTATTGCATTTTCATTTTTTTTATAAATCATATATATCATCATATCCAAATTATAAACATTTTTTATGGTATTAATAAGCTAATAAGTAAAAATTATAACTAAACCGTTCTTAACTAATAAATATTGATGAACCGTTTGTTTGTAATGATTACAAAAAGGTCAAATGTTGTAAAGAAAGCTTTATTAAAGATAGTCCCTTTGTCAACATGCTCTGTAAATAATGTAATACTTTCTTTGTTTTTGCCAGACCAATTTAGTGGGTAGATGTACACATTATTGATCTTTACACAAAAAATAGCCACAGATACACCGACCAAACACAGGTCAACGAAAGCTCTAATAAAGATAAATAACACTCGGCAATCTCTGTTTTCTCTAATGCTAAATGTTTAATGGCGAATGGTAATATATGCAATAGCATTTTTAAAAATTATTCCCGTTAATAAAAGAACAACAACAATAACTTTTAATTAGAATTTTTTGATTTTTTTTAAATCCAAATCAAAATTATCTCAATAAAAGCATTGCCTCTGTAATTCCATAATGTACAAATAAAAGTTTTCAAAAGCAGGCTTATTTGAATACGGAATTGTTTACTAACACATATTGATTGAACGTGGTTAATTAGGGTTTGAGGGGTTTCGCAAGCAGAATGTTCTGTTTAATTACAATTGTTCCCAAACGCAATAATGAATAATTTTAAATTATTTTTTTTTTTTTATTTTCACAATCATTTCTTCCACTAACATAGCTTAAAACGATCGGTAAACGAAGATGTGAAGTACATTCTCAAAATTAGTTTAGATGTTATACTAAAGTTGTACTAAAATAAGACAGTTTTTATATAATTTGAAATTCATGTGGATGTTTATCTGCAGAAGCTAAAAAGCTAAAATATTATTTCATTATTAATCATTTCCAAAATTTGCGATTTAATATAACACTTGACATTTATGTAAACATGATCGATGAGCAGATGCTAAACGTAAAGTAAGTAAAAGAAGGGTGTATACAGGGTGATTCATAAATAACTGATATCCTTTAAATGGTAGGTAGAGTGGAGGCAGTAGAGCTAATTATAATTGACCTACCTTTTATATTTATTAATTTCCGGAATATTTTCAAAATTTCTTGATATATTTGTTTTTTAAAAAATCTAAATCTTTTGTAAAAATATTAATATTGAAAATATTATATATCAATATAATATTGAAAATCTTGTAGCATACCGGTTAGAAATGTGCATCTTTTAACTTTCGCAACTTTTACTTTTAATTTGGGCAACGAATCATTAAATATTTTGTTAATCACATTTTATTTATTTATTTGTTTGTTGTTTGTTTGTTTTTGGGCGAGGAATCAGGATGGCGGAGCAGCCTTCGTACCTCATGGCACCGATTGCTATGATCATTTGGCCGACCCTACTAGAATTTAGCCGAATCTGGGGAATTCCACCACCAGTAGGGATCTTTATCGTGCCAAACATCGCATTGACACGGGACCTACAGTTTTACTTCCTATCCGAAAAGAAGGCATGTTTTTAATTTTTCTCCGCTATGAAGAATTACCAGCTCGGCCGGGGATCGAACCTGCGATCTTTGGATTATGAAGCAAACATGCAAACCACTAATCCACCACGACTGGCATTTATTTATTTATTGAGAAATATTGTAACCAACAGGGATACCCAATAACAGACTACAAAAATATACATACACAATATAAGTAGAGTGAAAGAAAAAGAACCAAAAATAAAAAATACTGTACAATTATTATAAAATTAAATATTAAGGATCCTCAAGACCAAATAAAAAGGATCTCGATCATTTCAAAAATGAGTTTAGTGTGATAAAGAAAATATCGCATTTCATTGGATTTATTAGTGCGCATATTCTATGCAAGGGTGAATTGGCACCACCTATAGTTTGATCTCTTCTGACCTATATAAAAAGTTTCATTCGATCTAGCATTAAATTGAGGGACTCTAAAATTTAAGTGCTGAAGTACATTGGAAGCATCAAAAATGCCTCTAACAACTTTAAATATAATTATAACATCAGCAATCATGAAATAAATAAAGATTAGTAAAAGTTTCACAGTTTTATTAAAATACAACCAGACAATATTGTTTCGACAGCTATGCTGTCATTATCAAAGGTAATATAATTATAAACAAACACGTCGCTAAGGTAGATACAAAAATAGGTAACTAGATAAAATAATAATAATAATCAGAATTAAATATCTAATACTTCCAGTAACGGAGAATTACTGAGCTCAAGTTGTGCATTCATTAAAGGTACCCTGACTTTGTGTTTGTATATCTCAAAGGCTTCTAAAATGCCTAATTTGCGTTTGTTATTACAAAAATGTAGGAATTTAATATGATTTTGAGGAGTCATTGTGTGATTTTGTTCTAAAAGGTCTTTCATGAATACCTTTAATGAATGAACAACTTGAGCTCAGTAATTCTCCGTTACTGGAAGTATTAGATATTTAATTCTGATTATTATTATTTTATCTAGTTACCTATTTTTGTATCTACCTAAGCGACGTGTTTGTTTATAATTATATTACCTTTGATAATGACAGCATAACTGTCGAAACAATATTGTCAGGTTGTATTTTAATAAAACTGTGAAACTTTTACTAATCTTTATTTATTTCATGATTATGGAGTTCCACAAAGTAAGGCTGGAAACAATAAACAAAAAAATAACATCAGCAAGTTTACGACGATCTTCAAGTGCTATTATGTTAAATTCTTTTCGCAACACAGAAGAGGGAGTATCAAGAAGATATTATATAAAGAGCTTTTCTATAAAATGTTACTACCGAGCATTTTTTGGCATTGAAATAAAGATGATTATCAACAAACCATTGATTAATTCTGACTAGATCTATCTGTAGTTGTGTACAGTCTGTTAATGATTTAATAACTTTATAAATTTTTAAATCATCTTCAAAAAGCTGATAAGAAGAAAAATTTTGCTTGTTTGGTAGGTTATTTACCATTATCAGAAATAACAGAGGCCCAAGGTTCGAGCCTTGTGGAACTACTGAAAAAGTTTCAAAAGTGTTTAAAGTAGCGTTACGAAAGACTACATATTGTTTGCGATTTTGTAGATATGCAACCATTAACTGTATGAGCTTACTGAACAAACCAAAAGTATGTAATTCTTTAGGAAGAATGTCGTGGTCTACTCTGTCGAAAGCCTTCGAAAAATCTGTATACACTACATCAACTTAGAAGCAATTATTAAAAGCCTCAATTATGCCATGTGTGAATTGAACTAAATTAGTAGTGGTTGAACGAGCAGGCATAAAACAATGCTCGTTGGGTACTATGCTTCCTTTCACATGATTAACAAATATTTGTGCAATACCATTTCGAAGACTTTCGAGGGAGTAGACAACAGCGATACATGTCTATAATTAGTTAAATCTGAAGGGTAACCCGATTTATAGATTGGAGACGCATTTGTGTTATATCCCAGAACAATCAAATCAAATTAATATATTACTTATAATATCAAGTAGTCTTTGCTATTTCTGTTGATATGTCAGGTGTGCCAAATTGATTACAAATTATATTTGCGAAAAAGTATTGTCAACATGATTTTCAACTTAGTTGGCCAAGTGCCAAAACGTGACATTGTGAATATTTTTAAAAATAAAAATATATCAGTAGCTTCAATTTGTAAGACAATAAAAGATTGTGAGGAAGGTAGACAGAGTGCAAATCGCCCGAAAAGTGATCGTCAGAGAGTTTTGACCAGAATAAATATAGATAAACTCAAAAGGTATGCTAAAGATAAGTTGGGTGCTTCAATTAAAAAATTAGGTCGGAAACTTAGAATTTCCCACATGAAAATATGTCGAGAATTAAAAATAAATAACCTTAAACTTCGAAAAAGAACTAAATGTCCTAAACATTAAACATTTTGGTATGGCGTGCGATTTACGTTGATGCTGTCTCGGTACCTTGGTCGAGTAAGAGGTGACGCGGTAAAGGCTGAATTATACATACAACGATGCCTACCAAAATGATTAAAATTTTATCTAAGAATACCATGATAATGACCATATAATCTTTTGGCCTGATCTAGCTTCCTGCCATTATGCCAGGACAACGAGGACAACACGGGAATGGTTGGCGAACAATCATATTGATTTGCACCGAGAGAAGACAACCCCCCCCACCAATGTACCACAAGCCAGCCCAATACAAGAATTCTGGTCGGTACTTAGTAGGAAATTTTATAATGGTGGTTGGAAAGCTACGTGAGAAGAACAACTACGTCTTAGAATACGAAACAATATCAGACAAATTGATGTTGGCACTTTCCAACCTCTCATGAGAGGTGTCCGTACTAAGTTACGTCAGATAGAACAACTTGAACCCATTTTAGTTATTTAGTTATTAATTTTTAATTTAACATTATGTGTCATTGTTAATGTATAGTAAAGTATTGATAAAAATAAACATTAGTTTCAAATTTCATTTTTATATTTTCCTTTAGAAACTTTTGTTCCATAAGTTATTTGCCTACATTTACTTAAAAACTGTATTGATTGTTGTGTTTATTTTAAAATTGTTTATAGATGAATTCTTCGAATAATTATCCATAATCTAGGTTTATAAATACTTGGTTAATTTAAAGTGTCTTAGGTATAACTATAGTACCTACCTATAATAATCTAAGATTTAGTTAGATACAAGTGATTTTATTTATTAACCTGTTCTAGTGCGTGCGTAATCTTTGCATTATCTTCTACTCGCACAGACCAACTCCTTTCATCTCCTTTTTGTCTCATCCCTTGTACGTAAATGATGTTTTTTAAATTATGTTGTTTTTAATGTTTCTATTATACATCAATCCTTGCCTTAGACTCCGCTTATAATATATAATAACTACTACAACCCATAGCCTAAACCAAGGCCCAAGAAGCTATAAGCTTGTGCGGGAGGGAGGGGGCGATTATTATTATTATGCTTAAATGTAATCATTGTATAACGACGGTGATTCAACGATTATAAAACATTACTTTATTTGAGTTACTTGTTATACTTAATAGAATTGTAATTCTGCGTTTAATCATGTTGTAGATCTTTCTTATCACAGTCTGATATTACTTTTGTCTATGTAAGTCAAATTGCCCATTATCTTCTTAAAACTCAAAACAAGTTATATAGGGTCAAATAGGGTAAATGTGGCGCCGCCTGCTAATGTGTTAAAAATTGATGATTTTTGAGTAATAAAGATCAATTACTGAAAATTGCATAGATTTCTGTATATTAAAAAACAAACACATATTTGAAAGTATGTTGAGAGTGTGACAGGTAAAACTGTATTTTTCAACAAACAATTTATTTTATCTTTAAAAACTTCCAGTAAACCTAATTTAAATAATAAAACTATAACAACCAACTAAATATATACATTTCTATTTATAATTTTGTTTCAATTATATATTTTAAAACTAACGCCACACTTAACCTCGTTTCCACACTTACCCCGATTGTATTTTTAAATAAAATTACTTTACTAAATTCTCACCTGCAAATAATTTTAAATCTAATTGGCGACGAGGATGGGATAGTCTTAGCCCATTTGGAAATACTAGATGGAGAAATTCGAAAAACAAGTTGATTGTTAAATCTTTCTACGACAACGAATCTGGACTACTAGAACCATTTACGTAGCAAAATCGTAAAAGGTAACACTTTTGTATTTTTAAATAAAAATACTTTTTTAAATTCTGGTCTCCGAGTAATTTTAAATCTAATTAACGGCATTATGAGTTGCATAGTGAGTTTAGCCAATGATTTGTTCAGTAATAATAAATAATCAGTTTCTGATATAATTTGAATTTTATACAGATGAATATTATTCATTGTGTGCGAAGGTGTGTGTGTGTGCTTATTTTATCTTCTAAGCAAAGCTCTTTATTTAAAAATCTTAAATAGCAAATCGGATTATCCATCAGTACATAATGTTAGATACATCCTTTTTTATTATAATCATATTTTAAGGTGATTCTTAATTATAGCTTGTTAATCGTTAGATTTTATTATAAAATTGTAAGCAACGTTATTCATATCTCATTTTCTTTGTTTATCATAATTCAGAAATAACTACTATCATTAGCTACATATTAGTAACTCGTTAAACTAAACTTTCCCTTCAAAAATATATTAAATTAAATGCTACATTGGACGTAAATATTTAAGTTCAAAGTGAATAATGTTGTTGTCGTTAATTTTCCTTTGGAACATTTTATTTTAATGAGTAATTGATAGTAAGTTTCCTTATGGAACGCAGTTTGTTATTCAGACAGTACAAGAAGTAGATTCATCGAAGAAACATCATACTATATAACTAAGTACGAAATTAATTATAGTTAAAAAAGGGAACGTGTAACAATTTTAGTATTAATAAACATTGTCACAATTTCCAATAATTAAATAAACATTTAACATCATCAGTGCCTTGTTTCCTTTTCTGGAAGAACACAACATAAAATTTTGGCGCAGATCGGCAGGATCTTCCTACAATCGAAGCGAACATCAGGACAACGCAGAATTTTGACGCTAATGCGCTGCAACATCTGAAAATTCAAATAGATTGGCGAATTTAATTCCAAGAAAGAGTACAATTCCAAAAGGAAGGGTAAGTGCATTTTTCTGATTTTGTTAGTGTTTCAGTGCTTTCTTGTACTCATAATCAAAATGGCACCAGATCCAAACTCACCAAATAATTCCTCAAGTGATCTCCTAAATACTGCCCACTCCTCATCTCCCCAAAACCAAACGTGTATATTCTCTATTGATTTCTTATGTAAACTAATTCCCAAAGAATTTTCTGGAAATAGATATGAGATAGGACAATTTTTGGCTAACTGCAATAATGCAAACGATCTGGCATCACCAGAACAAAAGATTCCATTATTATATTATATATTGGCAAAGATTTCAGGTCGAGCTAAAGAGCAACTTGCATGTCAAACTTTTAACGATTGGGATTCTTTAAAATTCAAACTTAAAGAACTATATCAAGACAAAAAATATTATTCACAAATAATGGAAGAATTAAATAATTGCAAACAAAATTATAATGAGTCTATTCATGATTTCTTTCAACGGTTAGAAGTATTAAGCTCGCGTGCCCTTTCCGCAGTTAAATTACAGACTCAAGATCAATCCGTATTACCAGGTAAAATTCAAGCAATAGAGAAAATAACATTAGATTTATTTTTCACTCCTTACCCTAGATTTCTCAAATGTTAAGATGGAAGGATTTTAATAATTTAAACTCAGCTTTTACAGCCGCGATTTCGGAAGAACGTGCACTAAACATGCAAAATTTCAAAAAACAAAACAAATTTTGTAAAAATTGCTAAACGGAATAATCATCACACTTCAGAGTGTAGGCTACCTAGTACATTCATGTCACCACAACGTAATTTAAATTCACAAAAACCAATTAATTTCATAAAAAACGAAAATCAAGTCAATAATAAGGACAATTTCAAAACCAGTAGTAACAAATCTTGTAAATATTGTAAGAAATTAGGTCACGTTATAGAGGAATGTCGTAAGCTTCAGTATAAAAATAAAATGAAAGAACAACAAAAGGTTAAATCTACAACTGTTAGTCCAAATCAAGATAATAAGACCGTTCATTTAAACTCCCAACAGTCCACAGTGGTGAGCACTTCACTGGAGGACCAAATTTATCAACTTATGGTGTTCGAAAATTAAAAAATTTTAAATTCTGATGATAATCTAAATTATATCGAAATACGTTCTCCAAATTCAAAAGACCCAAATAAGATTTTTAAATTTTTAGTAGATACTGGGCCGAGTGCTTTATTAATTAAAGCAAATAAACTTACACCAGAAACATATTTTAATTCTAAGGAAAAAATTATTTTACACGGACTCAGTCCTAATAATCCTGTAGAAACTGTAGGAAGCTCAAAAATACCCCTACAAATTCAGAATCAAAACTTTTCTGCAAAATTTAATATCCTAAATCAAGCAACAAACGTCCCTTTCGACGGCTTATTAGGTCAAGATTTTTTGCAACACGAAAACGCAAAAATTGATTTCGAAAACAAAACTATTTCATTTAAATCAATTACAGTTCCAATTAAGCTGTACACTGAGCAATCTAATTCAAATTAAAATCATATTAATAATGCTAACGTAATTAATCTCAAGGCTAGAACTGAGACAGTTGTTGAAATTGCTATTAAAAATCCTGAATTAAAAGAAGGTATTGTTCCTAATGTAGGATTACCAAAAGGAATTTACTTATCAAGGGCTATTGTGAAGGTTAATCAACATAATAAAGCTTCAGTTACTATTTTAAATACCCGAGTAATCGATCAACAAATTAATCCAATTTCTTTAATCTTGGAACCAATTCCCCGTAACTTCAAAATTTTAAATATAAACCCAAATAATTCTAATACAGAAATATCAAAACCTAATCGTGAAGAACTATTAAAAAACAATTTAAGATTAGATCATCTAAATAACGAAGAAAGAAAGCCAGTTTTAGATGTTTGCCTTCAGTACAATAAGATATTTTTCTTACCTAACGACAGTCTGACACATACTACCGCGATCGAACATGAAATTAATGTAACGGATAATACCCCAATTTTTCCCAAAACTTATCGTTACCCAGAAGTGCATAAAGAAGAAGTTAATCAGCAAATGACTAAAATGTTAGCGCAGGCAATTATACAACCCTCTACTTCTCCGTATTCCTCACCCCTTTGGGTCGTGCCGAAACGGCCTGATGCTTCAGGTAAGCCTAAGTGGAGGTTAGTAATAGACTATCGCAGACTTAATAGTGTCACAATCGGCAATGCGTATCCGTTACCAAATATAGAGGACATCTTAGATCAGCTAGGACACTCAAGGAATTTTTCCACTCTAGATTTAGCTTCTGGCTATTATCAGATTCCAATAAAAAAGATAGATCAACAAGAAACAGCTTTCACCACGCCTTTAGGGCATTACAAATTCACGAGGATGCCATTTGGTCTGAAAACCGCACCGTCTGTTTTCCAACGATTAATGAACTCTGTTTTGAGCGGGTTACAAGGACTTCATTGTTTTGTTTACCTAGACGACATTGTCATTTACGCGTCTTCTCTATTGCTAAACCATTAACTCTCCTATTAAAAAAGGATATCGCTTTCAATTGGACAGAAACCCAACAAAAATCCTTTGACGAGTTTAGACGCATACTAATGAATGAACCATTATTAAAATATCCCGATTTCACCAAGGATTTCATTTTAACCACAGATGCATCTAATTTCGCAATAGGTTCTGTTTTAAGTCAAGGCAAAATTGGTTATGATCCAACTCCGAACAAAACTATAGTACAATAGAGAAGGAATTGCTTAGTATAGTATGGAGCGTTAAACATTTTAGGCCTTATCTATACGGTAGGAAATTTGTTATTATTACCGATCATAAACCCTTAACGTGGTTATTTAACTGTAAGGACCCCGGTAGCAGATTGGTTCGTTGGCGTCTCAAATTATCGGAATACGATTACGAAATCGTTTACAAACCAGGCAAGCAAAATTCAAATGCTGATGCATTGAGTAGAATACAACCCACACAAAAATTCAGAAAATTCAATTTTGGACGACTCTTATTTCATATTCAAAAAACATGGGAATCAACAAATAATAAACCCTGACGTCAGTGAGGTTAATGAAGATTTGTTTGAAATCTCAGAAAATTATAGTCTTGTTTATTGCGTCAGTAAAGATCTTAAATGAGACAAAGGAATAGCCAAGGAATTTAAAATTAGGTTTAATAATATCGATATTTTGAAATCACAAAACCCAGAACTTTTTAAAATACTAAGTTTCAAAATTGCTCAGCGTGAAATAATTTATATGGCCACTAAAATTAATTATTTTGATAAGCCAACCTATAGTAATGTTTTCACAACATTAGTCAATCTAAGAGAATTCTGCATAACCAATGGAATTTCGAAATTAGCTATGCCTAAAATATCTTGCGGTCTAGATGAATTAAATTGGCCGGAAATAAAAAAGATGATTCATTACCTTTTTAGGAAAAGTAATATAGAAATCAAATTGTGTGTTCGTGATAGTAAAACTTATTAATTGTTAAGAGTAATAATCCCGAACCGTTAATAAATATTAATATAATTCGAAAGGATGACGTGTTTGATAATGTCATAAGATACCATTACGAAATATTAGAAATTCCTCGAATAGAATCCTTGCCCTCCGATAGTTTCAGTCACTTCCCTAATGTTCTATTATATTCTAAGGATCTAGATAGTTCAAATTTATTATCGGAATCTCTAAAGGACACTTATGATTTTTCAAACGTTCCAGAACCCGATGATCTATACTCAATTATGAAACTTACTAATACTAACAAAACCACTTATATTTGTATCTGCAAACAATTCCACTTCGATAAACTAGAATATAGAGATATTTTTTATAGTTTAAGGAACCTTAGAACTGAATTAACTCGTAATTCAAATATCAAATCGATTTTTATTCATGATGTAACTATCGCTCACAAAAATATAAAAAAGGAGATTGTTTTCTGAATTAATACATTATATATTCAAGGATACAGGGATCAAACCCATCATTTTGACTAAGACCGAACACTAAAGAAGAAATTCTAAAAATTCTTCAAGATAATCACGATTCCAAATTAGCAGGTCATTCTGGATTCATTAGAACGTATAAAAGGCTAAAGGAATTCTATAAGTAGGATTCCATGAAAAAGGACATCAAAAACTATATAAAAAAATGTCCATCATATCAAATCAACAAAACCAATTTTAAACCTACTAAAGCACCCATGGAGATAACTTCAACAGCTAACCAACCGTTCGAAAAATTAGCAATCGATATTGTAGGTCCATTACCCCAAACTGAAAATAATAACAGATTTCTTTTAACAATGCAGGACGATTTGACAAAATTTTCTTATGCTATTCCCATACCAAATCATGAATCACAAACTATTGCCCACTAATTAGCTAAATTCATTACTCTATTTGGGATACCGAAAACAATCCTGTCTGATCAAGGTAGTGACTTTACATCTAACTTAATTAAAAATTTAATGAAATTATTCCAAACTAAACATATTTTATCTTCCACCTATCACCCCCAGAGCAATAGAGCTTTAGAAAGATCACACCTAAGGCTAAAAGATTATTTAAAGCACTATATTAACGATAAACAGTCGAACTGGGATGCATTTATACCCTTAGCGATGTTTGCTTATAACACCCATATTCATAAATCAACTGGGTTTTCCCCACATGAAGTTCTATTCGGTAGTAAGCCATTTCTACCAAATACTATCAGTCAAGAGACATCCATAAATTATAACTACGATGACTATGTGGTAAATTTAAAACAAAAATTAAATACCTGTCATAAAATAGTAAAAGTTTATGTAGTAAATAAAGCAACTACCCCCGGTCTGAACAAAAAATTAAGTCAAAATTTTCTAGGTCCATATAAGATAACCAAAATATTTCCTAATCGAACCGTCCAAATATAAAAAGGCAGTAAATTAGTAACGTATCACATTAATCTATTGAAACCTTCTGGTTCAGGTTAACCTCCCAGGAAGAGAAAAAATGTCATCAACATTCCTTCTATTCCATTTCCTTATTTCAATCCTTAACTTTATGGTAGTAATTGGTAATACACAAAATTACCAGATTGAATATTTGAATAAAAATTCTGGTCTGTACTATAGCCATATAGGAAACGCCACTATATCAAGATCAAAATATACACTACTATCTCATTTTAATTTGTCAGTCATTCACGAAAAATATGAACAATTATCAAAATATCTCATAAAATCGCAAAATCTATGTACTCATCGTGGTACTTCAAGCTCTTATAATCATGTTACATTTTACTGCCACAACTCAATAAGTATGCTGGAATCACGCATTAATGAACTTAAGAATAAAACAGAAACGGTTAATCATCTAACCGGACAGAATCTAGAAAATACTAACCGGTTCAAACGAAAAATTTTTGACGGAATTTCATACGGAATCAATTGGCTCTTCGGCATACCCGATGCTGACGATGCTAGATTCTACGAAGAATCCATCAAATCCTTGATGCACGACAATCGAGAGGTACAGGTTTTAAAGAAACAGCAAATCAGTATTATCTCAAATACTATTTCTAACTTTAATACATCTATGTATGCTCTAAAAGTAAACGAAGATAAGCTTAACACCAATATAGAATTGTTTAATAAATTTTCCGACCAAACCACAAATAATATAAATGAAATTCGATTACAACAGATCATTTTAGAACAAGTTACTCTTTTAACACAAATGACCTCAAATCTTGAACATTACTACGACTTATTAATAAATTCAATTACATTAGCCAAGCATAATATTTTGTACCCTCAAATAATTTTACCTTTAACTTTACTAAAAGAATTATCACGCATTATCTTGAAAGAAGGACAACAATTGCGTCTCCCTCTAACGTATTCGACAATTCATAAATACTTTGAAATAAGTAACTTAGATGTTATATACATTAATCAAATAGTAATTTTTGCAATTAATATACCTATCGTAGATGATGTACAGTACAATATCTATAGAATTTTACCACTCCCCATGTCTCACAACTTCATCCAAATATATTCTTACATTGATCCTTCCTCTCTTTATTTATTAATGAGTACAACGAAGATGCACTATTCACAACTGCAGGATCTCAATAAATGCACAAAGACGTTGCCCGAATATTACATATGTTATCAAATAAGTACTACTCGATCAAACAAGGACCCTACTTGCGAAACACTGCTACTTACTTCAGTGCTTAAGGAAATACCACGTTCCTGTACTACCCGAACAGTCCACGCAAGGATGGAAATATGGCAACCTTTGGAAGACAACAGTTGGATTTTTATCCTATCAGAAGCAATAAAATTAACAGTCACCTGTCCTGCATCTGAAATCGTGGATATTACGATTGAGAATACCGGCATATTAAAACTAAAAAATAGATGCAAGGGATTCACACCAACCAATGTTTTGGAAGCAACTAGCGAAGTAACAGCAAATTATTATCACCAACTACCCAAGTTAGATATAGTTGAAGATGTCTGTTGTAACACCAAGAAGGAGAATATTTCCATTAAAGCAATACATTTGCAACCAGTGCAGTTCACTAATGTCAAACTAGATGAATTATGAGTAGCCCAACATAAGTTAACCCAGCTTGATGAAATGCTACACAATTAGTTAAAACAAAAAAATCCCAAGTTATGAAACACATTGGTATTCCGTTTTCTTTTCAATTTTGGGATCGTTAGTAGGACTTCTAGTGATATACAAGATTTTTAAGGTATTTGGATGCCTACCATTGATTAGAAAATTACTGTGCTGTAATACTAAAAATCTAGACTCATCAATCCCATGTTGCGCAAAAATATTTAATACTAACATTACTACAAGTGCTCCGTTGACGAGACATCATCTTTCACAAATAATGACATCAGTAGATTTGGAACATGACGAACGTACTGAGTTAAAAGCGCAAGTGTCAATAGTGAATGATCCAGTGGAACATCAACCACATGTGCGTAGATCAGTGTCGCGTGCACCTTCTATTAATATGAATTAGCCATATATTCGATTAATACTAATAATAGCAATAACCTCTCACTTATTTTTATTTTTTTTAAATTTAATTATCCTCTAATATAAATCAATCTTATGGAGAGAGATGTTAGATACATCCTTTTTTATTATAATCATATTTTAAGGTGATTCTTAATTATAGCTTGTTAATCGTTAGATTTTATTATAAAATTGTAAGCAACGTTATTCATATCTCATTTTCTTTATCATAATTCAGAAATAACTACTATCATTAGTTACATATTAGTAACTCATTAAACTAAACTTTCCCTTCAAAAATATATTAAATTAAATGCTACATTGGACGTAAATATTTAAGTTCAAAGTGAATCATGTTGTTGTCGTTAATTTTCCTTTGGAACATTTTATTTTAATGAGTAATTGATAGTAAGTTTCCTTATGGAACGCAGTTGTTATCCAGACAGTACAAGAAGTAGATTCATCGAAGAAACATCATACTATATAACTAAGTACGAAATTAATTATAGTTAAAAAAGGGAACGTGTAACAATTTTAGTATTAATAAACATTGTCACAATCTCCAATAATTAAATAAACATTTAACATCATCAGTGCCTTGTTTCCTTTTCTGGAAGAACACAACAATAACAAGGTAAGGCACCTTCTGCAACTTTAATTTTAATTTTTAGTTATTAACTTTTAACACAAATTTATTGCAGTCCAGGAAATGCATAACCAAGTTAATTGCTCGTCAAAGCGAAACTCGGCTTTTTTATCTTTTAATTCGGACAGTCCGCATTGTAAAGAAAGAGAAAAGAGAAGATTAATGTTGGAAAACTGATGTAAAGCACCAAGTTTCCATCCGAAGTTTTATTAGACTTTTATCGACTTTTAACATGTGCAAGACCAAGTCTGCTTTATCTTTTCTGTACTCTAATTTGTGTTGAGTGATTTTATGGCTAATTTTCTCTAGAAATTTCTTTTTATCTTACAGTTGTCTGAATCTTTTATTTTCCTCAGCTTTCCCTGTAGTATTCATCTTTGTTGTCAATTAATTATTAGGACTGCTATTTGTTTTCGCCATGAAAAACCCAAATAACCTCATTCAAATAAAAAGTTTTCATTTTTCCTAAAGTTTAATAAAAAAGGAAGGCAGGCATAATTGTACAGTTATTTATTCCTAAGCTACACTATACAAGTTTTTTGTTGGAAGGGATAAAAAAAAAACCTAAATAATACAAAGATACTGTCACATCCTATAAAAGATGTTATGTAAGCAGAAGGATCATAAAATGATGGAGCATATGTTTGGTTGTTTATGTAAAGCAGGGGAAAGATATTGGAATATCTTCAGAGGAACTATAAAACATGCAATTTGACTAAAAGGGCATGAATGAGACCGTTATATTCTTGACAGTGTTTTAAACATGAAACTTTATGGTTTTTTATAGTGCACTATAGATACGAATATGTCGTAAATCTCACGTTATTCAAGATTTGTCTGTCGATAGTTATGATACGGAAAATATTGCTAAAATATGAGATGATATTTAATTTAGGAAAATAGTGCTGATAGTTTTAAAAAAGGAGTCCATTAAAAATTATTTATTGCTTTTAAGTTACAATCGAGTAAAAATGTAAAAACAATAAATGCTTAATACTCTTTTGGGTGACAATTTTTTATATTACTTAATCTTCCTACTTAAGTATTTAATTCTCATGAAACAGATTATGATAAATATGAAAAAATAATGTAGGGGAGAGTCTGGAACAGTGGCCACCTTTTTACAATAACATCAATAACAACCAAAATTAACCCTTTTTTATAGACTCTGTTGCCATCAGATAACAAACACTGTTTTTACTTCTATACCATTACATTCTAGAACTGAAAAAATAAAATTATAACAAAGATTTTGGAGTTGGAAGAATATAAGGTAAAAGTGGCCACTGTACCTACAGTGATGGTACAGTGACCATTAGAGTATGGTACTGTGGCCACCACTGTGTAGGAGATGGGAATAATAATAACAAGTACATAGACATTTACAGAATAATGAATTATTTTTTAAAAAATAATATGTATTAAAATAAAGGCAACTTAAATTTAAATAGCCAGCCAAAAGCTAACAAATATTATACATAGATAAATTAATGGAAAAAACAGATTTCCTGTTCTAGTAGTGCCGCCTATTTTTACGGGTTGAGATAGATAATGTACAAATCATCAGGAACATCTAGGAAATAATATCTGAAATAAATAAAATATTGTACTAAATAATAGCACAGTAACCTATATAACAAAGTAGTGGCCACTGTACCTACTTTTAACATGGCCACTGTACCATCAACTACATGCTTTTTAAAAAAATAGGAAAAAAGAAACACTACCCAACACAATCAAAATATTATTATAGCAATAAATATTTACATGTAGTAGGTATAAGCGGTCAGCGCTTGTTCCTTTCGACTTTTATTTATTTAGCCACTTACAATTATTATTTCACTTGCTTGTTGTATTTTACTTCAAGTATACAATTTCAGGTTGAGTTTGTTTTAAAATAAAAATCTTGAGATTTAAATGGAAAAATTTTGTTAATATACTCAGTGTCCTATTGGTACATTCTGTGCTAGATGACAGCACCTAATCTTTATAAATATGAAAATGGCGGGAAGGTGGCCACTGTTCCTGCATGGCCACTGTTCCAGACTCTCCCCTACTTAAATTTTAAACTTAATATAAATAGATGAAGAAAAAGTGCGCAAAGTACTGATCAAAAATATTACCAAATAATACTAAGCTGAACTAATCTACGATTTATTACTAATAAATTTTATCAAAAAGTAAGTTTAACAACCTTTGTTTTAAACTTATAATGAAAAACATACATTACAGTCAACAAACACAGAAAGAGATGGATGATATATTGTTGTACTAAAATGATTACACTTTTGATAGACTGTAATTTTCTTATTTTATTTACTACAAAGCTGACAATACAAAACAGAAGGTACACTTGCGGTCGAGAAATTTTCAACTTTCCATTCATATCAGAATTATAATCGTCCGTTAAAAATCTATATTTGATATTCTTTCTAATGTTTATTCAATTCTCATAAGATACGTCACTGGTATTCATCTGAAATGCCATAAATGGCATACAAGCAGGATTTACTCGATGTGAATATCAGAAAAGTATGCCATCTTGATAAATTACCGTTAAGATTTTTTCGGCCACAACTGTACAATAATTTTTTGACAAACAACTGTCAACTAAAATTGTCATTCTGTTGTGTTGTGTTACTAACTTTGTAACAAATAAAATAATAATATACTCTAGGCAGAACAGGTTTTGAAAGCAGGGCAAGTAAGTAAACCAAAACAGTTACAACGCTTTTTAAAAGAATCCCTCGAAATAATAGAGATCAAAATTAAATCAGATAAATATTTGGAGTTGTATTCCATAATCAAAAGGCTCCGAAAATCGTATTCTAGCTAGATACGCAATCGGTGCTAATGTTCGTAGTATGATACTCACAATACAATTTTTATATTTAAGAAGGGGGAAGCTTTCTGCACATTCTGGAAGATGGGGAGTGTTCTTTCTTTAACAATGTGCTTGCAGCAAAAAATCAAAATGTCCCAAAAGTTTCTAATAAGCCGAAGACCAACTATTTATTGGGTGTGGCATATTTAGGGCGAGAACTTTTTAATCAATTGTAGAATTTCCTTGTTAGACTTTTTTACCTGTTGCTTCAATTTTTCCTCTTGAATTCTCGAGTTTTGTCTACTACCCTTTAAGAACAACAGTTCAATCTATTATCAGAAGAAAATACAACACCTGTAACTTATCATCACTATTAACTTAATCTTTTGTTTCTGCTAAAGTGTTATTGTTGGTTTATCGTCTAACATTCAGTCCGAGTATGTATCCATCAGAACTGCATTTAACGTATACGTTATAGCATAACAGCACGTTATAACGGCAAAGCTGTTATATTTATAGTACGTATCCTTCGGAAGCTGTTATTAGTTTAACGCATATGTTATTTTATCCATGTTATATTGAATTTAACGATAAATCTAAACATCGTAGATTTTGATGCCGTTAGTAATAACATACAGGTGTTAATCTGCATTAGTTTATTTAAATTGTTTTATTTGCTCTAGCTAAACCTTTAGTATTTTCTTGCTTCTGGAGCGAAACCATAAATTGCCATAGATTATTAATTTGTTTTATCTGACATGTTAGTTTTTCCAGTTAACAATACTTTATTTTTTCAAGTTTAATAAATATTCCTACTGATTTGTTGTGGTTTTTACCAATCTTTTGCCATTTTTTGTAATAAAAATATGTCAGGCAAAACACTCACAAGGAAAGGTTTGGAAGTGACTCCCGAAAAAATCGACGAAAAGTATATCAAGAGATAGTAATAGTGTAGTCTATATATAAAAACTTAGCTGCCAAATCCATCAGGGACAAAATCTATGGCCATTTTGGCCATAATGGGAAAAATTAAAAATGGTTAAAAAAGTTGAAAGTTGATATAGACGTAGATCGTATTATTCTAAACTATGTTTAAATTGGGAAAAAACATCTACACCCACTTTTTTCATCCCCACAGACCAAGAAAGTTTATACACATAAATCTTCAATATCGATAAATTCGATGACTTTGACCTTTTCTTAACTACATAATTAATTTTTAATACGTCATTCATAATGGATAAAATTCATTTCGTTGAAGACCAGACAACTCTGACATTTGGATTTTTTATAAAAGGTGTTTCACTTTACAGCTTGACACCCCTATATATTTGTTATTTATAACGGAATCAATTCCAAATTTTTATCAGGTATAGAATCCCTTAAAAGACGTTTGCGTGTAATCATTATCTCCATTTATTATAAACCACCAGCCTACTACAATTGACGATAAATGCGAATAATTGAAAAAACATATAGGCCTTGTTTAATATTGTAAAAGTCGCGACGGAAATTTGTTCTGGACCACCTGAAAATCATAAAACCAAAATTTGATTAGACAATCTTGAATAATAATAATTGTTTTAAATGTATTATTAGAATTGAATTAAAATTATCTTATTTTTGCTTTAAAAGTGCCATAGAAATTAACAATAAAGTTTTGTTTACTATTAAACCGTAACTAAAAGAGCAACGGTCTATAATCTATAGTATGCAGGAATATTCAGGAGTGTTCATCTTTTTGGACATACTCGAAATAATCTTCTATAATGTGAGTGGATTTTTTTTCTAAAATTACACGCCCACATTGAATAGTGGGAATCATGCATCTCTTTCCCACTGATTTGAAACAAAAATTATTAGTTAATTAGTTATTTGAATTATATTTTTAAATGTTTTTAAATTTTTAAATTATTTTTACTTGACATAAATACACATACACAGTTTAAACAATGACTATAAAATTAAGGGATAATTTTATGTAATTATCCCTTTTTATAAAACAATAATTATAAAAAATTGTTTATTTATAAAATATATTAAATATTTTATAAAAAGAAATTTACCCAGACAACTGAGATTATAAACAAAATTTGCGTTTTATAATAATTAGAAATTTTGCGCATCCTACGCTCGGACATGGTGGTGTACTACATTTCTTTTTTAATGAATATCTATTTATCGTACTTTTCTGTTTGTTTCTTTGTTATTATTAATTACTTCTACTTTTTAATTATTTTTTACAATATTAACAGTACATTAACTTATCTTTTGATTAGTATTAATTAATCATCAATTAATATTAATTGATTTAAGCATGTAAAATATGTTCTGAAATCTAGAATTTCGTGCGTTGCTGTGTTGGAATTGTATAACAAAGAATGGAAACCAGTGGGAAAGAGATGCGTGATTTCCACTACTCTTGTGGGCCTGCAATTTTATAAATAATCCACCCAAATTCCAGAAGATTATTTCGAGTATGTCCAAAACTATGAATGCTCGTGCATACTATAGAGTATAGACGTTTAAATGAATATGCTCTTTTAGTAAACTTTTAAGATCAAACAAAATTTTGTTGTCAATCTCCATGTAACTTTTAAATCAAAAATATGATAATTTTAATTCAGTTCTAATAATACATGTAAAACATTTATTATTATTCAAGATTCTCTAACCAAAATTTAGTTTTATGATTTTCAGGTGGTCCAGAACAATTTTCCGTCGCGACTTTTACATTATATGTTTTTTCTATTAATTGAATTTATCTTCGATTGTAGTAGGCTGGTGATTTACAATAAATGGGGATTATAATTACACGCAAAATTCTTTTACGGGACTCTATACCTGATAAAAATTTGGAATTGATTCCATTATAAATAACAAATATATAGAGGTGTCAAGCTGTAAAGTGAAACACCCTGTATAAAAAATCCGAACATCAGAGGTGTTTGATCATCCACGAAATGACTTTTATCCATTTTGAAATGGCTTATTAGTAATTAATTATGTATTTAAAAAAAGGAAATCAAAGAATTTATCGATATTAAAAGATTTATTTGTATAAATAAAAGCCTGTGGGGATGAAATGAGGGGGTGTATATGTTTTTTCTCAATTTAAACATAGTTTAGAATAATACGATCTACGTCTATACCAACTTTCAACTTTTTTAGACCATTTTTAATTTTTTCCCATTATGGACAAAATGGCCATAGATTTTGTCCATGATGGATTTGGCAGCTAATTTTTTATATATAGACTACTAGTTACTATTACTATCTCTTGATATACTTTTCGTCGATTTTCTCGGGGTCACTTCCAAACCTTTCCTTGTCAGGGCACACAAGTAAAACAGGTACTATTATGTTTATACCTACTAATTCAAAGCTACGTATTAAAAGGTAAAAGTTACAAACTCTTTATAACATGTTGGATGAATAAAAATAACATATAAAACATCTATTCTTTTTTGATTGCTAAAAATTCAATAAATGCGTCTTTGTCATATCAGATTCAAAATTTATTTCTATACAACAGATGTGATTTTAACTGTGATTGTAACGTGGCGTGTTAATTGTGGATACATTCTAAAGAATTGCTTAATTCTCGTTAAGTAGCCTGTTATTTGTACCTGTTATTCCTAACATAACACACTCAGAGAAAAATAATACTTGTAATAAGAAAATCGTACATTAAATTAAGAATTTTGATGCTGTTTTAGAACCTAAGAAGTTTTCAGTTTCAATTTAAGAATTGTTTCTTACTTTAAGAAATGACTTAATGATGTTTTAAGCATTTTTTTTCTTATTTGAAGAAATTAGTAAACGTTGTTTTAAGCACTATTATCTTGAATTTACTGATTGGCTTTTAGGAATTAGTATTCAAAATAAAAGAAAACAATGGCAGATGAAAGATTTATTTTAGATGCAACTACTTAGAAAAATAAATACACATATTTCTTTACAAAATACAAAACTTGCCATTCTCGAATCACATCACATGAACCTTGGCTCCTTGACAACGTTTACTTCCATAATAAAAGTCCAGGCTGCCAGCTTAAGCAAAGTACGTTTACACTTGCTATACAGTGTATAGCATATTTCTAGCGTATTTTTTACATCTTAATTTAAAAACCTCCCAGTTGTTGAGAAAAGAATTTTTTCTGGATAGTTATACTAAAATGGTAATTATTAATACTTTAATTGATTAATTATGACTAAAGTTACAGAAAGATTACCATTAGCACACTTAACGTGGCATGTTTGTAAAGGAACCATTCTCACAAAATTTCTTCTAATAATTTACTGTGGCTTTGTCCCAAATTTTCTATTTGTCACCATTCTGATATTGAAATAAATAATAATGGATATCATTTATCAGTTCACCCATTTAATACTTCACCACACAGGAAATGTCGCGCACCCGTGCTTCTATTATAACATAAAAGAACCAACTACAAAAAGTGCAACTAGGCAATATTGAACTAGTGTAAACAGCGACGCAGCTAGAAGCAATACCTAACGTTCTCGATTTAACTGCTCTGCACTCTTATTTCCAGAAGAATTATTGTAATATAAAGAATTTAACGTTTTAATTTCAGATGTGTAAATGTTAACTAACTTAATTCAGCATAACATATACTTATTTCAAATTACATTGATTGTTATTTCAAGTACTGTAGTGCTTGAATCAATACACAGTTTTCAAGAACATGTTTGTTCTCACATTAAGCATATTTTTTTTGATACTAGATGTTAAAAATCTTCTTTTAAACTTACTTCTCTGAATAGCAGAAAACAATGCTTAAATTGATAATCCAATATCTCCCTTCAAGCATTTTATGTCTAGAATTAAAAATTATCTGGATCATTTTGATTTAAACACCACGTTTCTTGACTTTAGATTTTCAATATTTCTTTGAGTGCACATGTACGTTAAATGAATCCGAATGGATACATACTCGGTATGATTGTTGCACGATATAATTCAATGTTATACCTTTTCTGCAGCAAAAGCATCTTCGTAAGTACCAATAAATTTCTGTTTGACAAATAGAAATAGATACAGCTTAACTTTTAGTGATTTAAGAACCATTAATTATTTTTATGATTGATTTATGATCGATTTATTATTAAAAGTTGATAATAAGTATAGCATTTAGATTCTGATTATATATGAACTGTTATATCTTTAACTTGATTTATTGTTTATGATGTTTGACTTATCTAAAGTTTATTACTTTTGTAAATGATTTGAGTTTACATAAATAAATTTCTTTCTGTTTCTTTTGTGAATTGCTATGTTTTGTTTTTATTTCGCTTACGCTGAGATTGAACGGCGGCTGTTTACTTTGTAGCAGACGTTTACCAAACTGTAAATTAATTAATACCTTCACATTATTGCTTTGTTTTTAAGCTAAATGTAGCGGGACTCCTTATTAACACCGCGAGCTAGATAGTAATAAGTACCACGCATTCTGAGCTTGTCACGGGTTTGCGTGCGGTTATTCATTTGCAATTTTATGACATTCTTGCTTCCAAGCTTCTAAGAAGCAATCTTGCTTCTTAGCAAAACCCGCATGTCATTAGTATGCATCATGATTTTGCCACAGTTTGTATTCCACTATTCAATGAATTGGTAGGATCCAATCGAAAAATGCCTGAATGTTCTCAATGTTGGAAGTTTGCAGATTTCGATATCCTGAACAGAATATGAAAACATCAACGCCGCCATCTTAAATAAATGGCCTCAAAAATTGTAATTCTCATAATATTTCGCTTGAAGTTCGTTCTCCAATGAAACTTTACGGATGAGAAGTCACCGGTTTCTTCTACAGTGAAAGTAGACCGTACTATGTTAAGAAATAATATGCTGTAAAGATTGATACCTTCTATTTCATGTATTGGAATTCTCATTCTTTAGAAAAAAATCTGTTTTTATTTTACAGTTGATTTTTTACCACTTGTCTGGAATAATTGCACGTTGGAATTTTTAAAGAAATTTTAAAGTCAAACCTGCTGGGGAGTTTTTGAATCTTTTGAAAATTATTTCCGATATCAAAAAAAGCAAATGTAAAAGAAAAATCGACACATTCTGATCCAAACACCAATAAATGAAACAGAGGGCATGAATTTTTACAACTTCTCGCAACTATCTCCAAATTAAGCGACATTAGATCAAATGCCGTATTGTGTAAAATAGGTACATTTTCCTTATTTTGTTTCTACTTCCACTCAAGAAGAAACCGGCGACTCCTCAGCTGTAAGGTATCCTAAGAAATTATGAACAGTGTTTTATAATAATGTTTGAATTAAATTTTACTTTTTCGAAATATTTCGAAAATAACGAAATTACATTATTTTTCCAAGATGGCGGCGCCGGAGGTTGCAATCGAATTTTTCCTTTTCCATTTCATCAGAACCTGTTGTAACGTCCTTTATGAAACAAAAAGTAGTTCGGTTTGTTTCGAGTATTTGCGGAGTTACTTAAGTTAGGTGTGAAATACTCTCACGAAGTGATAACTAGCTCATAAGGAGTCGACGGTCGTGGGGTTTGTAAACTACCAGAGAAATCCAAATTGCGGTTTCGGTATCTTTCAAAAATGCAATAAGCATCACTTATAATCGGTAAATAGAATCTTATTATGCCAAATGCTAATCATTAGTGTCTACCTCTATATAAAGTCATATCGAGAAAATTAATTTTTATTTACTTTCTTTTCAATTGTAAGCTATATTTCGTAAAAATATTAAAGATGTATATGTATAGTTGCTCTGTTTGGTCTTCCCTTACGCATAAGAAGCAATCATCCACATACCTTTCATAGCTGTAAATACGACTTGTAGAATCTTTGTATACATATATATATTTCAAAATAAATAAATAATTCAGTATTCAAAGTTATGCTGTATACTATTACATTTAAAAAAATTAACATAAATAACTTATACCCGCTTTCCTCAACAGGTGTGTTAGTAACATCGAACTAATTTTAAATGAGTCGCTTTATTCGCAAATAGAAAAGGTTGAATGCAGTGAGTATAATTAGGAAATGTTTTGTTGAAATTTAAAATGCTTGAAATTCCTATACGTGTAAGTATTTTGAAAAAATATAAAAACCTTTGTACTAAAATACGAAAGTGAAGTCTACGCTGCCGTGAGGCTGGTCAGAAGATTTAAAGCTGTAGGTTATTTATTTTTAAATTTCTAAATCTTTTCGCAAAAATTACCAATCAAATTAAATATTTTTAATATCTTGTGATATTATTTTAATTTAAAATTTTGTAATAGGAATACACCAATGGTGTTTGTATATTTTAAATTAACAAAGAAATATTTAAAGTATGTCGTGACGTCGTGGAATCATCGTCGCAGGCAAAAACAGACTAAATTAAAAATCCTGTAACCTTGACATGTGTCTGGGATCTACTACAACGATCAGTTTTATAACTTTTCTTCGACGATCTCTGTCAAGAAAACAAAGAAGAAATAGACAACTTCACGTCGAGGATTTTAGCCGATAATTATAACCTTAAAATCTTAAAAATCAAGCGGTGGCTACATTTTTTATACCTTTCAATGTTTCAACATCTCACGTTTTGTGTTTCTTAATTTCCTGAATAGCTTTTTAAAATCATATTCGTATAGAGATTCTCCTAGCATTTCTTTTGAATTTGTGTATACGTACTAGGAAGTGAACATTTTTATGAGGTCCTTAAATTGAAAATGAATTAATTCTTATTTCGTTATTTCTAACTTTTTAATAAACGTTACACGTCTCATTTAAACAGTTCTAGTTTATATTGCGACATTCATTATTTAAAAAAGTTTGATTTTAATTTAAGAAATAACTCCCTACAGAATGCCAAGTTTGTTCAGTTCTAGCGACTCAATATTGAACTTAATAAAGACTTGACATATTTATAACGAAAATCCCTACTGCGTTTTATTATTATATGTCACTCAAAAGTTTCGACCCACATCTAAATATTGCAAAAGTTCATAAATTCGTATTTTAGAGATGCTTTAAATAAATAGTTTTCACTTGGGGAAACTTCGGGAATTATTATTACGATTCGAGTTACTGACCTTGATTCGTTTCACCGTTTTATTGCTGAAATTTCGTACTTGAACGGATACTTGCACCTCTTCACCATGCGAATAGATGCCTTTATCCAAAGAAGCTTCGAGCTCGACGCAACCGTCGCTTAATAAAAATGGTTTCTCGACAAATGCATGGGGCGGAGGCACTTGGGCGAGGAAGGCTGCTAAACTTGGTCGTTTTCCACCACAAGGAGGCTCCAATTTTTCCGTTTGATTTTTCTGCAAAATAAACATTTCGAAATGAAAGAATTCTTTATTTTACGAAAGTATATAAAGAGTGAAGGAGAATTTAATGGGATTTTCTTGTTTTTAGAGAAAGCATTTTCCTTTTTTTGGGTAAAATTCAGTCGTAAAATTGATAAATGACGATTAGTTGAAATACGAAAATGAGTTTACTTCTTCTGTGGATTTAATGTGTATTTTATGTATTTTAAGATCATTAATTTTGTGACGAATTAGACGAGTTAGTTTAACACTAATGTCAATGGAATTTTCATCATAAATTAAAAATAATCTCTATATATAATGAAATATGAAAAAAGGACATTAACAGGAAAGGTAAGAGCTGAATAAAGCGATTAACTTGTCGTGATTGTTAAAAAGAACACGAAATGAAGAAAACGCTTTATTACTACCGCAAGAACTCGACACGTACTTTTATGCTTAACATATCTTACTTATTTGAAGGAATTCAATGTTTGTAGATTAGTTATTAATTTTTTAAACGTAAAATTATCACTTTTTAGAACAGGATAAGAATATTTAAGATTATACCGTAAAAAATAATTTTTTGTATGTTTGTAAACTTATTTAGGCTCTCCATGGTCGAGCGGTTGAGATCCTGCTTCTCTATCAGAGGGACATGGTATTCATATCTCGGTTGCGACTAAATTTAAAAAATAATACAATCGTATTTGAGATGGTTAGGATAAGGTATGAAAATTGTATGAATGATGAAGTATGGGGGAGCTTAATGTACTTGCTGCAATAGCTCCATTACCTCCGTTGTACTCACATAAGAGCTTTTATGGAATTACCACAACAATAAGTACGATTTTAGCCCTTATTTTTACTGTTGTGTTCACTGATGGAATTTCAATAACTAGTTAATGATGTTACATTAAATTAGAAATTAGCAGTTAGTATGTTTGTTTAAACAATAGCCCAAACGATCAAACAATTTGTTAATAATATTTATGAATAAACTCCTGTAAATATAAAACAAAAATCTTAAGGATATGAAAGGCAGGAGGGTAAAGCACATAAACCTGATGTAAAATAATATATTTACCCAAAGATATTGTTTGTCGGTAAAATAAAACGTATTTTGAATATGATCCTTTACCTCCACACTTATTACATCAACTAGTCGTCTGTGCGATAATTTAAGGGTACCGATGTTTAGCATAAATCGTTTGTATTATTAAAAACTTACACTATTTTTTTTTATATTACTATAATTTACACATAAAATGAAAAATAATTACACTGACTTCGTTTAGCCTTAAACAGTTGTGCAGCTAATTCTGATACAAAAAACGTTTCCGAACTCTGATCTAATAAAACTCAAATGTATTACCTTCCTTTGCAGTGACTGGAAACAGTGCCGCGGCCAATAATATGTACTGTCTTACGGTGAGAAGTGAAGTGTGAAACCAACGTGTTGTAGGTACAGAGGTACAGACCTTCTTGGTTTATCTGTACTTCTTTTGCCCTTTTATGTTAGAAGTGTGTATTCTGATGTAATAATTCATAATAACTGTAGCTGACCGACAAGAGCAGCGGAGCAAAGTATGTTGTCTTTTGCGCAACGTCTGCAAGAGTTACATTGTTTACAATAATTGGAGCTGTAACCCACTGAATGGTAATTACGCATAATTTCTTTTCTCAAACAATTTCTTGTCTCTTTTCTCGTGTGAATAGTATGAATCCATGAACGTTTCAATGACAAAATTTATTTAGTAATAAGGTTGTCAGGCTCGTTACTATGGGTAACTAATTTACTTTATTGTCATGTTAAATTCGTGTTATTGTATAAAGCAGAAATAAGACTTTTCCATCAGTACGTGCAACAAAGTTTAAATTGTAGATAATCTTAGTCTATTGATGACTCTTAACTAGCTATATAAAATGTTTTATTTCAAACCATACTTTCAGACAAGGCTTATTGCCTTAAGTAAAACGAATTCTCTTCACACATAATATATCAAATTATTGAAATCACTTTGATCGTTCTACGAGTTAACAGAATCATCTAAATTAATTAATTTATGACACCCTTTCAGAAAAATAATTTGTTTATTTTAAGCCAAACCCATAAAGTATTCACAAAAGAATATACCGTCTTCGGAGCTATGTTTTATATTTTAGGATCTGCAATAACGCTAAGGGTTGGGTTTCATTAGTTTAATTTCAGCTTTTTCCACACTTTTCTGCACTTGTACGCGTTTCTCGAAAAAATATTAGAGGTAGTTTGGTTCATTTTTGTTATTGGCCATAATAAGTAAGTCAGGTTTAAATTCTAGTTGGGTAGAACCTTCTGGAATAATTGTCCTTCTTAATACAGCATCGAATAATTGGATGATGACGCCAAACTATAATGACAAGGTCACTAGTATTTATGGCATAGCCTCTTTGGTGGAAGCAACTTAACCTACGGAATTTTCTCCTCGCATATTGTCAGTGACTTCAAGGTCATAATATGATTTCCTTAAATAAAAATATTTTTAGCGGCGATGAATTAGCATCATTAAGAGTTACAGATAAGCCACTTGAAGAAAAAACGTCAAAGGTCGTTACTCCTAAGGTTTTGTCATCCACACAATTGACGTGACTCCCGAATCTGTTCACCCTTTTTCAAAAGCTTTATCAAAGGAGAGGAAAAAAGGCCGTAAGACCGTTTTCATTTATAGAAAGTTTATTTAAAATAAAATCAATATTTACTCAAATATTGAGTGAACAACTGTAGAAGAAAATCTTTCCTTTAATAATGTAGAACAAACAAATGTTAAGAAAAAAATATGATAATAAAATTATTATTAGTTATAAATAATAAATCCCAATAAATGAAAGTACTTTTATTATATTCCTTTTATTATCCCACTTTTGATCCGTTATTTGTTTACATCGTAATTGTTTGAGTTTTCGTGGGATTCTATTTCTCTTTTTCCGTGTTTATCTTTTATTCTCTGGAGGTTTTTTATATTTTGCGAGTATTCACTTGATCATTAAAACTGTTATTACGATTATACCGTGATATCAAAAATTATCTTGTTCAAGGGTTGTTATGGAATATAAAACGGTTGTCTTAGTTTGAATTTCTAAATCTTGTTCTTAAAATAATTCTGTCGTTGTCAAGCTACACTGACATCATCAATAACCTACAAATGTGTTACCTACTTAGTTCAACTGTAAAATAATAATGAACTACAAGTTATGAAATAAATAACATTTTTATTAACAAGAAAAACTAAACTACAGTAAATGTTGGAAATGTCCTCCGTTTTGTTCAATGCACAAGTTTACGCGCCTCCTCATGTTGTAAAAAGCGTTTTGCAGCATTTCTGGTGTTATGGCTGCACATTGCTGAACAATTCTTTGTCGCAGTTCTTGCAAATCATTTACCGGAGTTGCAAAAATCTTGTTTTTTAAGTAAGGAAAGATGAAATAGTCCATAGTTGTCAAACAAGGTGATCTCGGAGGAAACTCAACTGCTGTATTCCATTAACTAGCACACCCGTTCGAAAATAGACTTCATCATGTAAATTTTGTGCTGTACGGTGAGAGCCATAATTCAAAAACAGATTTTGACACTAAAAAAATTATTGACATAAATTTTACAGCTGAACTAAGTAGGTAACACATTTGTAGGTTATTGATAATGTCAGTGTAGCTTGACAACGACAGAATTATTTTAAGAAAAAGATTTAGAAATTCAAACTAAGACAACCGTTTTATATTCCATAACAACCCTTGACCAAGATAATTTTTGATATCACGGTATAATCAATATAAAAACAACTAAAAACAACGCTTAAAAAATTATTTTATATTGAGGAAGGAAAGGCTTTAATATTTGTGGATAATAAAAGTCAAACCTTCATAGTAGTATCAGAGAACAGGGACTAACGAGAAGCGTCACTTGGGCATTGTGTCAGATCTGAAATAGTGTGCGCATGTCTGGTTATCGCCATTGGTGGTTTTGCCTTCAAACTCTGTCAATGTCAAACATGTGTCAAACCCATCAACTAGTAAGCGTGGACAGATAAGTAGCCCGTCAGCTCATTTCACAGGCTTATTTTCCGTGCGAACAGTAAAGAAAAACATTTGGTAATTATTTATAAGATTTCGTATTTTTAGTTCATTAAAATTTGCCAACCGTGAATTTAAAAGTGTAACGCCAAAAAGATGGCGGAACGTATGAAGGTCATTCAAATCGACTACCAAAACATCAAAGGCGGTATGTCAAGTGACGCTTCTCGTTAGTCCCTGTTCTCTGGTAGTATGTCGAAAGTAGGACCGTTAAGTATTCATTCAATGTTATCGCTAATCATGAATAAATAATAATTAACGTTTACTGTCTCCAGCCTTACTTTGTGGAACTCCATAATCATGAAATATAATATAAATACAAAGATTAACTACATACACACTGATAATAAATTGTCACGGCTGAATATTCATGTAAATTATTCTAAGCATTTATTAGCTTTACTTAAATTGAAATGGAATAGACTGTAAACAGAAAAAGCTAATAAAAAATATATAAATAAACCATGAGCATTTGTGCGACCATGTGACACTTTAATGCTATGCACAAAACATCAGCAAGTACAAATAAAAAATAAGGTTAGTCAGCATCCTACACGAAACAATATTTAAACCGAGCTGCCGCGAGAATTCATCAGTTCCTGCTGAACTCGAAGCCAATGTCAGTCCAAATGTAAGACTTTGTTCATTATTAAAAGCAGACTCTTTTGGTTTAATATAAGGTCTATTTTGAAGTTTTGATTTTATTTATTATTCTACCCTTTGCCAATTAGTTAGATTAGATTTGATATACTCAAAAGAGCATCTTGGCTGTGATATTTCAGTGGTTGGGACACGAATAACGATGAATGAAGTCCTAGTGTGGATAACAAATCTACGATCTCATGTCGAACTCGACGGGCTGAGTCAAACAAAAAATCGCATTCAAATTAGCCCATAAATAATGAAGACAAAAAAAAGTGAACGTACTTCGTGATAAACCAATTTAAACAAAAAAGAAGTTGTAATCTGCAGTAGAGAAATTAAGATTGCAATTAAAAAAGTCATTTCTTTATTTAACAACCAAAAATATACTCAAATTATTCAAATCTTTATATATCTCATAATGAGCATCATAAGGATCGTTAATGAACCAAACTAAATATATCCGAATTGGTCAATAAACAATAAAATTATAAAGGAAAATGCGACCACCTGATACTGTTCATTCTCTTTCTCCGTTTGATAAAACTTATTTTCTGGAATATTTAAATAATCTAGATGAAAAAGTGTACAATGTGAATCGTGAGCTGAATCGAATAAAAAGGTGCTAGTCTAAATTAGTTTAAATATAACCAATATGGACCTAACTGAAGAATCAAATTCATTCAAGTTTTAAATTTTTCGGAATGTAATATAATCGATAGGATGCTGTGTAGAATAATTAGATGCAATCAAATCGAGAATCTAAATTTCGTCCTACGGCCTACATACATCTATATGGATGTCCTAACAATAGAGGCAATTAGAGGAATTAATATTACTGAGGTGAATGTCCCAATTAATGACAAAGTAAACCTTTTTTGTAATAAAAAATATTTTATCAGCTCAAAATGGTTAAAAATTGTATTACAGAAAACATTGATATTTGCTCTATCAAAAACCAATCTTCGTTTATTTGTAATTTACATTTTTATATAAATTATAAATTGTGCAAATATTCCAACTACTGACGCTCAGATCTTGCATTGAACCAATTAGTGACAAGTAGTATTCTCTATTAATAACAGCTATTCTTCTTAACAAAGACATATCACCGATTACAACTGCGATATGTTGAGTTCAAATGTTCATCAAAATTTTATATCAACTCTAAAAATAATTATTTGCTTTTACATCGATAATTTGTATAATTGAAAATCCATATTAGCGTGTCTAGTGTCTAAAAAAACGTGTCTAGCTATAAATAATAAAAACAAAAAAAAAGCTATTTAAAAAGATATTTATATTTAACGTAATTTGTTCTATTTTTGTTAAAAATGCATTAACTAAATATCCCCATATATTAATATGTATGTATATGTATATTTTATTGTTTACAGTAACCTGTCACTAATTCAAGCCATCAAAGTATCTATAAGTACCAAAAATCTGTAAGTAGCCTAGTAACTCAGAGCATCGAATATGAATTATTTGTCCAACACTTTAGAATGTTAGTAATCTGCACTGAAGTCTTCTTTAGATGTCATCTTTATGAAAATTAAAAACTTTTTAAATTGTATTTGATTGAGCTTAATACAAAATAAAAAATCTTGAAAATTTTGTCAATAAAAGTTTTTCAATAAGAATTTAAAACACATCAAATTTGAGATTTAGACTACGATTATTTAAACATATAATCGTTGACTAATCTTGAAATATCTACCAAAGAGTGACATATAAAATCGTATATTATAGTAAAAATATGTAAATAAATACTTGGTCAATTTATAACGGAGATAAATAAAAATCAAATTGGGATGTTTTCTTACGATTGTAAGGATGTAAAAATATATCCCTCAAACCCAACTTGGCCTATCAGTAACTTGTTCAAGTTGCAGGTGAGTTGCTGAGAAATTCTAGTGGCTACAGCAGAAATTGTGTCAACTCAAACCGAGCAGCACAAAAGTATTATGTTCAAAATCTTTTAAATTGTTTATAAAAGAAGTTCTTTAGATCTTTAGAATTATTATTCGCAGGATGGCGCAGCTTCACAACAAATATTGCATAGACTTCCTTCGAAATTTCCAAACATATAAATCTCACCAAAAATTCCGATTCAAAATCAAAAATACATTAAAAACACCCAACAGTTAATTATTATTTAACGAAAGGGACAAGAGATGAAACGGATTAGGTATTAATTTATAGAACAAGAGGACTTAATTAAAATATAGAAAATGCGCACATTTCTATGTCTCTAATAATACTTGGGTTGGTTATTTACAAAAAATAATCCTAACATTCTAGCTAATAACAATAGATATAATCATAACAACTTGTTCAAGAGAGAAAATAACCAAATAGAGTTAGCTAACCATGTGTTCGATTATAATCTTAAAAATATATCAAAAACCTTGCTTGTTTAGGCAAAAATAATACACATTTTAATAAAATTAAAATGCATCTACTACGCAACTAAACGTTAAATTAGTGCCAGTCAGTTATACCAGAGCTTGTAACACGACGAATAATGGTAAAGTAAAATGATTAGGAAAATAAAAATCTTTTAATTGGGATGATTACATCATTAGTCTGTAGATAAACAACTGAAAAAAATTAAAAAAGATCATTCACCAGATGGTCTCCCATCAGATTGGAAATAAGAAAAATTGACTTTTTTATTTTAGCGCATTTGAGAAATTATTACTTAATCATATCAGTTTTGATATATTGACATCTTCATTCATATATTGACAATTTTGTAGGGTTGTTGTTAACTTTAAAACCGCTATCTGGAAAAACTCTATTCGTTTTCAAAGATCTCGTCAAATTGTCTTGGATTTCGTAATTGTAACGTTGTTTCAGAACTGGAAATAATTAATACAGTTCTTTCGAAATAGACTGCTATCTGCTGATTTTTGGAAAATTCAAAGCAGAAGACTGAAAATCTTTACAGCCTACAATATTTCATGGCTGGGCAGAAAATCGTCAATAATGTAATTATAAAATATAGGCTGTGAATTTTATCTAAAGACAAAGTTTCCTGTGTTTCTTATAATAACCCGTTTATAGCAAGTCCAAGTATCGCTATTACTAGGTCCGTCTGAGAATCAACCGTCAGTAATTCGTCATGACTGTTCAGAGAGGAACATTGGTGTTTCCAAAATGTGTCTTAAAAAAATGGTACATTTAAATTTAGCAAATAAGCTTGAGATTGATAAAAGATCTCTCTGTTATAGTTATTTACGTGGCAAGCTTTGTTAACTAATCTTTAAGTTTGTGTAATCCGAAAGTTTGTGGGGCGAGCGACGAAGGAGCGAGCCTTCATAATCCTGGAGACCAGTAAAGATTAGTTGTAAAGATGCTGCGTACAAAGTTTTATTTCCACTTTCATCAGCGTTTTTGTTAAATTTATTGTATATTTTGTATAAAAAAAATTGTAATCAAAAAGACGATAGGGCAATTTATAGCTAGATGTCGTCATAGTGTTGTGATTAAAATAAAACTTTGCACGCTGCACGATTTGCAATTAATCTTTACTGGGCTTACAGGATTATAGAGGCTTGCTCCTTCGTCGCTCGCCCACCAACTTTATTGCTCGCCCGTAAAGATTCATTTACGAAGCTTGCCACGTAAATAATTATTATCGGTTGCAGCATATTAAGATTTTGTTTATATATACAAAAGTAGGCTGCTAACTAACTAATAACTTTTGTATTTGTACGGTAATATTACCATACTGGCATGTCAACAGTCAACAGTCAACAAAATGAAAATAAGATAAAATAACCAGGGCGTCAAATTAACCCATACAGATTTGATTACTTTATAAGAGAATTCCAAAAAATAATATATATTAAACAACGTCTTCATTTTCTTAAACCGATAGTGCTATTGAACTATTGAACAAACCACGAATGTTATGAATTATAACAAGCCTTATATGTCTTAATATCCTCGCTCTACGAGCTCGAAATTCAAACCGACATCTGCTGCAGTTATGATACTTATAACATTTCTAAGGTATATTAATAACTATTACAGTCGAAGCCTGTTGAGATAGCCTTTACGGCCCCTGTCAGAAATCTTGTGAGACGAGGTCGAAGACCAAGTCTAATTAAACTGACAAGACCGTAAAAGCCCTAACGGACATATATAGTGTCACAAACGGAATTATTTCGAATTGGATAATTTCATAACTCCTTAACTTGCCTTCCGTTTAGTGCAAATGTTACCAAGGTTACTTTCGTTTATGCAGCGGCTGCCCACACGACAAGACCACCTGCAGAAAGCATCGCATGCGAATCGCCATTTATATGATAATGTATGCATCCCATTAGAAGTAATTTATTCATTTATACAGTATGCATTTATATATATATATATATATATATATATATATATATATATATATACAGTGAGGATTTTATTTCGCTGAACATCAGCACTATTAACCCTATGTTCAGTTTAAAAAAAAACATGTCAATACATTAAAAGCAATTACGAGTACAATATATCCAAGCAACCTCTAATAAAACAATTGCCATTAATGCCATTAAAAAGTGTCAAACAAATCGCAAACTTGTTGCATACTATCATTATTGCAATTGTACCAGCGTACAATAGCAGTTTTTTCATCTTTTAAATACATGCCGTAAACCCTCGTGTAAACCGCAAGTGCAAAAACTTAAAAAAAAAATCAGTTTTGACACTTTTTAAGGACATTAATGGCAATTGTTTTATCAGAGGTTGCTTGGCTATGTTGTAATTGCTTGTAATGCATTGACATGCTTTTTTAAAAACTGAACATAGGGTTAATACTTATAGTGCTGATGTTCAGCGAAATAAAATCCTCACTGTATATGCATCTTATTATACGTAATATATTCATTTATGCGTTGACGGCTTCCGCAATATTCATGAGGATCCAGTATATAAACAGCTTGCTTCAAGTCTAACATTCAGTCGTGAAAATGACTCCATCGAATCAACATCTTGAAGCAAGCTTATTGTAAGGGATCTAGAATCTGATGCCCAGGGCCATTTATTACCTGATCCCTACCGCTTAGTATTAGGGGTCTAGAATCTGATACCCAGGGGCATTGATTACCTGACTCCCTAATGTGCTTAGGTGTAGTTTATTTCGGGGCCTAGAAAGCTAGTACCCACGGATACCGCTTACCTGGTTCCCTAAGGCTTAGTTGTATGACATAGTGCTAGTACAGGGCGGTTCCAATCACCCTCGTGTTCAATGTTGGTTTTAGGAGGATCTAACCGTCCTCGTACTTATGTTTGTAACCCAATGTATTGTAACGTGTTGCTTGGTATATAAAATTGTTGTCTATGTTTACTTCCTATCTCTACCTCTGACTACGACCTCCAGTCACGAAACCCCTCGTGACAATAGTGCAATAGCTTTTGTAGTATCTCTACTATTTGTTTATAATTATCTTTTTTAAATTTATTTTTATGAAAATTATCAAAAAAAAACGGATGATTACGAGTTGGTAAAACAAATAAAGTTGAAATTTACGTGGCTATAGTGATTTAGTTAGTCTTTATAGCCGCTCTTTACGGCTGCGGCCGTTAAGAGGTTCTTTACATAGTAACGAACAGACCTCAAAGCAACCTTTAACAACTAGATATTACAAAAAAGACTTTTCGGGTCCAGAATTGATCTCATGGGATTATATGGCCTGAGATGTTGGTGGCCATAATGAAATAAAAAAATATTTTTAATAGTACTAACAAAATAAAATATATGTTAAAAATAGAATAAGATAAAAACAACTTTCAGAAGTCTCAATGTTATCTAGTTTGCATTAATCAAAATTGACAAGCATTATTAATCACTTGCATAACTGCAAAACAAATAATTCACTCTTTATGTTTTAAGTATTTTCTAATATTTAATTCATAAAAATAAAATAACCCATTTTTAAGAAACCTTAATTAAAAATATAAAATTAAAAAGTTACTTGAGACCTAGCACTTTTACCTAAATTAACCACGAAACACAATAATAATTTAAATATTTGTTATACTTAAAAATTCAAATAGGTATTTAAACGTTTTTTACTTATTTTAACATTGAAAAGTACTCACTTATTAATCTCTCTGTCTAGATTAGGCGTTAAACTGTTATCTGCAGCCTTTTCCCAATAGCTCGGTTATGAAGTGAATGCTATACAACCACGAACCCTAATTACTCCTGTACATTTTAATTAATTAAATAAAGTTAAATTGGTCTCTATTGATTACATCGTCTATGTATAGTAGCTGTATGGTAGTTCGGCGCCTAAATATTCCAGATAACTGTTAAATGCAAAAATCTAATTTAAAGAAATTGACCTTTAAATAGCAATCTTAAATATGAATATTACATCTAATAGTTAATTTTATGTAAAAAATAATATAAACATAACAAATGATTAAATTACTTAAGTGAATATTTATTTCAATGACTATAACCTAAACTATAAATACAAGGAATGAGTCATCACAAATCACCTGGGCAACCATGGGAGACTCCCAAAACTATAGTGCACTCCAGCTCTCTCTCTCTCTCTCTCTCTCTGTTTACTTTTTTCTTTTCATATATTCGCTACACAATAGAGAGAGATGGAATACAATACTGCTTTGGAAGCAACCCGCTGTCGCCCAGGTGATTTGTGATGACTCATTTTTGTATTTATGGTTTAGGTATAGTTGTTGCTTACAATTATGTAGAATAACTAAGAAATCAAGCAGTTGCATTGATTATTTGTTTGTGAATCTAGTAGGTAGGTATACAAAATTATTGTTTGTTGTTTTAGATAACACACCATCTTCATTAATTATGTCATTAAATTAGTTGCAAAATGATGTGTAGTTCAAACAAAATCCTTTCAAATAATATCTCAGCAAAGATTAAAAGGCCCCATCGGTACAATACATTTTTCAGCAATTTATATTTTGCTTCATTGCTCATAATTTTAGTGTCCTTAAAACAAGTATAAATTACACTAGGCGTCCGCTGTTGAATTGTTGATTAATTTGAAAAGTTTGCGGTAGGTAGATGTGGCAGTAAATTTTATGTTGAATGTTGTTGCTATTAAGTCTGTTCGCGACCTAGCACGACTGTAATTTCTTACTTTCCTACATTTTACTTTTATAAACGTTATTTTGACCTATCCTTTTTACAAAAAAAAGTAAACAATTTCTTTGATTTATAAATCTCTCACAATAACACAAACAAGAGATAAACATCAATTGTATACCTTGTTTTCCTCGGCAGCAGATACTTCAGTTTGTTCAGGTGCAGTTTTATTCGTGGAATCTTTTTCGTCTTCATCCGTAACACAACCATTTGTATGCGAAGTGCCATGTTCCTTGTTGTCTATCCCGTTTGTCAGCTGGTCCTTAAAGGAAACGTGCGTGGGCGTCTTGTTGCTACTTATAACTCCCGGAACGGATTTATTTTCTTCCTTACGGCCGTTCTCATCCCACGTTTCCGTTAGGCGGTTTGTAGTAGTAATATCCTCCTCCTCTTTGTCCCGTGTGTCGTCGTCGTCGACGCGACACTCGATTTCTTCTTTTTTATGTTGATTTTTCATATTATCGGATTCTATTAAGCATTTCTCTCCTCCTCCTCCCCCTCCCTCACTTCCGCCATCTCCATCTTCTTTTCTCAAAATCGTTTGCGTATTTTTATCATTAGGAATATCTAATTCGTTTTTTATATCTAACTCTTTTTTATTTAATTCTCCAATCCTTTCTGACATTCTATTTCTGGTTTTCGGTGAATCAATTTGCAAATGCGTTTGTAGAGGTGCGCTTTTACAACTAAACAGAGGAACCTTGTGGCCGTTTTTGCTACGTTGTTTCGAGACATTTTGTGTTCCCGCAGGGTTGTAGAGGAAGGGCGAAGGCGGTGCTGCTGCTCGTTGGACTACACGTATTCCCA
This sequence comes from Agrypnus murinus, assembly GCA_929113105.1. Classification (NCBI taxonomy): domain Eukaryota; kingdom Metazoa; phylum Arthropoda; class Insecta; order Coleoptera; family Elateridae; genus Agrypnus; species Agrypnus murinus. The sequence goes on along the minus strand of OV816024.1, from coordinate 16,688,514 downwards.
TACGGACGGTCGTTCTTCTGTGCAATTTTTCATCCAATTTCTCGGCTGAAATAAAAATAAAAGTAAGTTTACAGGAAATCTCGGTTTAGACAAATATATATCTAAAAATAGAGCATGCCTATATTTTTAAAGCGGGATTTTAAAGTTCAACTTTCATGTTAGTCGACTTACAGTGGGTGTCTGACAGGCAATAATCTTATCTATAACATATATTCTGTGCCTTATTGTTTACGTTTCTTACGATTACTTTTTCTTACAAGCTTTTCTACTAAAGCGTAATTAAGACGATTAATCTATATATCCGATGAAGTATATACATATACCTTTTACAGTTTCGCAATGAACAAATCTCTATAATCGTTGTATCCCCCAATGTTTCTTTCGACTCCTTCGGATAATGCATCCTTATAATATCACTTTACACTTATTTGACATTATCTACACACCAAATGGGATACATAGGTGTCCCACTTCATGTTCTCACGTTATCAAATTTTTATTTATGAATCTATTTGAATGAAATCTGATAGGTTGAAATATAACATAAGAGTGAATTGTTGGGGGTGCATACCAATATTCATATACCAACTGTTCCGTTCTTACCGGAAGCAACATCAACTTTTTATTTTAAACAGAAATCGTGTACATTTTTGTATATTTTTAATCTACAGATCATTCTTAGTGTGAATATGTCATTTATTAGTTTCTGTTATTATAGTTATCTAAAGATCACTTTTTTCCTATTGCATCTAAATGGTTATGAATCAGTCTGTTTAATGGTGGACTAATCGAGTAGCACTCGAAAAATACAAACTCCAGCATTTTAATTATCCAGTACAGTATAACCTATATTGTTCAAATGGGACTACATTTCTTCACCTACTTAGTTAGAAAGAGAATTTTATTATGAATCCAACAATACCAAACATTCTATAGTTTTCTATATAAATTTCCGTAAATAGTGCATGTTGCCTGATGATTTATCTTTGATAAAACATTCGAAAACTTGATATCGAATGAGTGCATTGTTGCTTTTTACCGTAGTTCGCTATGACAACAAACATTTGGCTACTTTTACTATAAAAAATATTACATATCGTTTTATCAATGTTTAAAGACATTAGTAGTTAATTAATCAATGTAAGTTAGAAGTAGTAACAGAGCCCCTCTATTTTGCTAGCATGTTTTTAATTACATTTCTAATTGCTTTATAACCTGCGACGATGACGTCACACATACCATTTCTATGAATTTTTCCAATTTTTTTTAAATATTTCGTTGTTAATTGTTTTGCAACAGCCTTTGGAATTATCTGGGAAAGTGAAAATATTCAAATGTTATTGGAGTATTCCTACCGCAAAAATTAAAATTCAAATAACTCGCCGGAATTTAAAAAATAACTATGATTGGTGATTTTTTAGGTTTAGTTTAGGTAAAACAGTTTAAAAAAGTTACGTTATCCTTACCAATTAAAGAGCATTATGTGATTAACGTAATTAAAAACACTACTGCAACTTGGGACTTTTGTATTAGATGTTTTCAACTTTCAAGGGTATATAAATAATGTGTTAGGAAATACTTATTAATTTAGTTGAAAGAGGTACTAACTAAATAAATTAAATTAATTAATTTAAATTAATTTATTTAAATTTAAATAAATTAAATCTAAATAATAATGTATTTTAGATGAAAATAGAAATAAACAAAATTAGATTTAATGACAACATTCCATTAATTTATTTGCAGACTGATTATTATGGCTGTACAGAAATAAAAGTTGATTTACGTTATTCCCAGATATCTTCAAACGTTAGTAAGTCTTTTAAATGTAAGTTTTTCAAAACAAAAGTAATTTAGAAGACAGTGGAATCATTATCCAAATTTTAAAACGTACAGTTCTTATTTTAAAAAATCATATATTTAGCTTTTAATGCAAATAATAAATATAGTTGGGCAATCAATTTCTTGTCAAATCTAAAACACTTATAGAGAAGATAAAATGGAATTGTTAAACAGAATTTACTAAACTACTCGACAAAATTGAATGTAATTTTATATGCAAGTACCTAATAGCGTTGTATGTATGTGGAAATCTTTGTAATTTGATATCTGTATTATTTCTCAAGTTATTCTTTAAAATAGAGGGTAATAAATTCTGGTGTTCGGCTGTCTTAATCAAAATCTTTTTTTTACAAAAGATAGTATTAGGTTAATAAAACAACAAACCGACAAAAATCTTGAAATTATTCGCGAATTAATTAATAAATATTTCTTTAAAGGATTAGATTAATCAATTAAGATTAATTCGTGAATATTCTCAAAATTTCTTAACGTATTTGTTGTAAAATGTAAAAATGTAAAATGTATTTGTTGTAATCTTCTGTAAAAAAAAGATCCTGTTTAAGGCATCAGAAGACTAGAATACATTACCCTCTATTTCATAGAATAACTTGAGAAATACTACAGACATCAAATTACAAAAATACGTACATACAATACTATTAGCTGCTTGCATATAAAATTACATTAAATTCTGTCAAGTAGTCATTGAAATTTTTAAAGACACGCTTTACGTCAAAATTTCCAAAAACCGGAATCTTTGTAACATAATTCGTAAAAATTCAAAAACCTAAAGTCAGATAATTTGACAAATTTACTATTTTATACAAAAATAAATTGTCTATCTAACTGTTTTTGCTTTAATTAATTTTAGTAGAGTTTTATTAGGCTGAAATCGTTCATTCCGTTGGGCATACCTTGTAAATAGTATATTAAGTATCAAGAACAGTAAGGACAGTTTACCGATCGATGGACAATGTTTGGCGACTGAGCGAAGCGAAGTCGCCAATATTGGAGGAGATCGGTAAACTGCTTACTGTTTGAGATGCTTATACTATTTGTTGTACGACCATTATGAATACAAAGGTATTAACTAAGGAAATATCCCCGAAAAAAATAGATTTAAGATAATTTATTTTTGCCCTGTATATCCACCAAACATTAAGTAGGTTTTGTCGTTACCATGGATACGTTTGTAATTACTATTATTTTTGAATGTCACGATATTTGTCAAACTCGTGAGAATGAGTGAATCTGAAAACGAATATAATTGGGATATTGAAGAGGCCTGAGCAAATTTAAATAAACAACATACATTTTTTTAAATAGTCCAATTATTTAGAAAATAAATGATTTCTCGCAAAAGAGACATCTAAAGATCATGCATTTATTTTATAAATTACATATAATTTACTTACCGTTCTGTTTTTGACAGAACTGAACGGTAAGTAATTACTTACCGACGCGTTTTTGCTTAGCAACCACTAAATATAACCTACTGTTCTAAAACCAAGTATGGTAAACAATCCGAAATAGCATGATCGTACAAAAAAGTAATAACCTAGCTCATGTTGTAGCCCATCACCAAGCGAAGCAGAATCTAGTTGTCGTCAAAAAATAACTGTGCGGGGGGGGGCGGGAGAGGGGGATTTAGTAAAAAAGGGGTGAAATTGAATTTTTATGTTATTTGTTGCAGGACATTACTCGCTTTGTTGTGACAAAACTGTGAATGGTTACATCGATAAATAAGTTGTCAAAAAAAACATTTAACATATTTATTTACATTGTTTCTTACGGGAACTTGTACTTTTAAAGTCGGTTTTCTCAAAACAGCACTTTTAACATTTAACAAAATTACCTTTAACACTTAATATCTTCAAATCTAGTACATATTTTAAAAAGATTATCGGAATAAACGTTTGCGTTGATTCTCTGTGAACACTATGGTGCTTTTATTTTTGTCATAGGTATAATGCAAGCGAAGATATTTGCAAAACAACGTAAGGAGTACCGCGTCTTGTTTTTGCTGTTGATTAAGGAAAAGGGACGAATAGCACGGTAATAATGCATAGTTGAAGTTATGTCTACCCACGGTAAACAAAATATATGTTCTTATGCGTTTTACACATTGCATATTATACACAGTGGCGTATTTAATTATTATTTCTTTCTTAAATTCATACAAGATACGATATTCATCAATAACTAAAAGCTGTCCTAGGATATCATCTGTGGTTTTACATAACTTACAATTAGTAAACTACAACTATATTACAGCAGCAGTTTGTATGTAACCACAAAAAATTTGTATGTATTAAGTTAAATATGTTAACTAAGAGAAGGCCAAATAAAAAAAATCACGTCTTAGATTTAAAATTATTTTTTAATAAAACCATGGAAATATTTAGGTACTTATACATCTCTTTTCATGGATTTCTTATAAAATTACAAAGACAACTTAAACTCAAATTAAAAATAAATATTTTGCAATTATCTATTAACTATTTGAAAGGAAGAAATTAAGATAGAAAAATTGAGTAAACGCAGTCACTCGGAATACTCGGATAAAGAAATTTACTTCGATGTCTGATTTTGGTAAACAATTTTTCTTTTCTTTGGCATCCTTCAGGACATTTGCACGTTGGTATGCAATAAAATCTTTCATGCAGGAACTAATTTTTTCGTCGAGCAACCCAAAAAATTGAATTACAACTAATTACATAACACCACGAAATGATTATAATACCTTTTTTACAATGGCATGTATTCAGAGATATAACATTTTTAGTGATTCCTGGATTGCAACTTGCGAGAACTGGAACTATTTCAGTTTCCACCTTTTGACATCCGTAATTTAATAGTTATTTATGGTACAAGTGAGTTAAGTAAGATATTATCCACGAACGAAAAATTTACCCTCGAGGGCCGGTAGGCCCGAGAGGGTTAATTTTTCTGAGTGGATGATATCCTTAACTCACGCGTGCCATACAAAATTTTATCCAACGCCACTTTATTGAAGTTTAAACATCGAATTTGCAATTTATAGTTAGTCTGTAGTTTTGACGGTAATAAATCTAATATTCTAACACGATGACTGGATTTTAATAATATTATGCAATGTAAGCTGGTGATTGGTTGTTATCTTTGAAGGAGTGAGTTTTTTAAAAATAACCCACGTTGCTAGGGGCAACGTAGGTTATAATGTAACATAAGAGTAAACAATCACTTTCCTTATTTAAAATGACCATAGTAAACATGGTATTTATATAGAGGTGTTGGATAAAAAGCTTTATAAATTGAGTTTGGGTAATAAAATGTTCAACCACTCTTTAGTTTGGTGATGTACTCGTAAGCAATTCTGTATCAACCTACCTTCTGTTTATTTTCCTATACCAGTAAATTGACTGGTACCCATGTAGGAACTGCCAGTCTTGGCAATAGGCCCAGGCTTGGCTGAATATTGGATAACCAAATGTCGTTATTTCAACATTGGTCCAAGCCTAGGCCAAGCTTCAAATCCCACGCCTTGGCTGCTTTGTCATGGCCCAAGGGTCAACCAACGTCAAGTACCAATTCTGGGTTCTCTAATCTCTGCCCAAGTCAGAGCCAACCTTCAGCGCCCTAGTCTCGGTTTCTTACTGTTTGCCCAAGCCTCAACCAATTCTAGTGTTTTTAGACTTGGTTTCTTACACTTGAACCAAGTTTGGGCCAATCTTCACATATTCTACCAAATCAAGCTTGTGAAGTTTTCTGTCTTTATTATATCAGCTAGTAATTAATTAAGAGAAGAATATGAGGAACGTTAAACTAAAATACCTACATAGATTATAATTATTATTACTAAATATAAATTCAGCTTTCAAATTTTTGCGCACTTCTTCGTTTCTTCGACACAAGCACAGACATGAAAAGTCAGTAACGCGGTAGCTGCAAGGGGAAGCCTTTACCGACTTATTAGTCAGTGTTCATCCGCCTACCATGAGTGATGTTACGTTTAACCGTTTTGTAATATAATTAATAAAATAATGTCTATGAAATAAAAAGTTTTTATCCAACACCTCTATATAAATACCATGTTTACTATGGTCATTTTAAATAAGGAAAGTGATTGTTTACTCTTATGTTACATTATAACCCACGTTGCCCCTAGCAACGTGGGTTATTTTTAAAAAACTCACTCCTTCAAAGATAACAACCAATCACTAGCTTACGTTATTTAATGTTATTAAAATCCAGTCATCGTGCTAGAGTATTATAGTATATTACATTACTAGTGTGGAAAGTGAAACTTTTCGTACGCACGAGGCGTAAGCTGAGTGCGGAAATCACACGAGTGCAGAAAAGTTACTTTCCAACGTGTAATGTACAATATTTTTCCTACGACCCCCCAAATTTCAAATGTTTAAAAATTTTGATTTTTTAAAATTTTCAAGAATATAATTTTTGAAGATTTTAAAGCAAAACTTTTATGGTTAGGTTTAACAGAGAAAATCACACTTAAAGCTAATTTTCTTAAGCCATTTATTTTTAGGATATAACGTTTAATTTTTTAAACAATTTAGTTTCACAATATGAATAATTATAACGAAATTTCTATCAAAACATTTCCAGAAAAATAAAATTAAGTTATCTTGACAACTTAATTTTATTTTTCTGGAGCTGAATTATGACAATTGTTAAAATGAATGGGTGTTTGTTAACATTTTATTTAATAGATTCTTTTACTAAATATAAATTTCAATTTTAAAAACTCATATATTCATAACTTATTTAAACATAGTATAAAATTAAACCTTGGGTTTAGCAGCAAAATTAATTAAATGAATTACTATTACAATTTATAATATAATAATTTCAGAGGCACATAATTTATTTTTTATTTATATTTAATAATATCTGCATAATTAACAAATATAACTTCAACTAATAACACAATGCCAGGTGTGAAAGAGGTTGCCTAAATAAATTATTTGACATTACTCTTATTTTTCTCCCATTTGGCATCGCTGGTTTTAATCGTGGCAAACTTGCTTCAATAATTTTCATGTATTATAGTGAGGTTACGTTAGGTGTAATCTATTAGATATTTCTTTTTGATAGCTAAAATAACTAATTAAACATTAATTAAAGTTATATTTAGAAGAAAAGAATAGATACATAATGGTTAAAATGCTTCTCAAAATTGGATTAAACATTAATGTCATCATTTTAATGTAAACAAAATTCATGGATTTCTAGGTATTGCTTAGCGTGACGTATTTTCATAACACACACGTGTGTTATGTTCCTAACATACGCGTATTATATGACTCACTTACTTAATATCGGTAGCGTTTGCTATTGTTCACTTTCGTATGGGGTCGTAGGAAAAATGTATTACCGTCAAAACTACAGACTAACTATACATTGCAAATTCGATGTTGAAACTTAAATAAAGCAGTGTTGGATAAAATTTTGTATGACACCGTAAGTTAAGGATATTATCCACTCAGAAAAATTACTAAATTTCTCGAAAAAGTAAATTTTTCGTTCGTGGATAATATCTTACTTAACTCACTTGTACCATAAATAACTATTATTTAAAGACAAAGCTATGCTAATAAGAATAAATACAATTTTTAGTAGTAAAAATTAAACTTGTATGTTTGAAAATAACTTTTTAAACCAACTTTTTTTAAATTTATTTGTCTAACACCTAAAATGTTATTAATTTCATATAAAATCAGTCTCAGACTTGTTCTTGTGTCACAATTTTTTTAAGTTATGTTGTTATGTTACTAATAATTGAAGGAATTAAAATAATTGGTAATAATTTGGAATTTTCATGTTAATTTGTTTTCTTCATCAAAGTTATTTCATACAAGTTTTAATAAGCTATAGTACAGTAATAAATATCAGGTAGGTCTCATACTCACAGGTCAGTAATAACCCGGGGCTACCGTTGGATTCCGAACCTACACTATCAATGATTGTCAGCCTTGATACCATATTAATATTAAGAGTGGTCCAATATTGGTTATTTACCTTGCGCCAAAACTCGGTATTAGCGTCGGCACTATATTGGTTTTCACAATTGGGCCAAGATATATCACCAATCTAGGGCCATGACTGATTAACAAGCTTGGCACGAAGATATCATCCCGATTTTAGACCAGCCATGGGCCAGTCTTGGATTTCAGGCTTGTGCCAGAGTTGGTAATCAATGTCCCAAGCCTGAGCATACCACGGGCCATTTGTTATTTCCTATATGGGTAGTATCGCAACCCGTCATAGCATGGAAACTAAAGTATTTTTTTTAATCCAGATCTCCAAACATATTTCATGAACTGCGATATACCTTTTGCGTTCTTGTCTTGTACGTCTACTTTAACGTAGACATATTAGAAAGCTTTTCAAGCTCTCTAATCGGATTGGAGATTTTAACGAAGAGATTTTTGATCAAATGTGCTCAAATGATTTCTTGGTGCTATGTAATTAGTTGAAATTTATTTTTTTTGCAGATTGCTACACGAAAATGCGTTCCGGTATGAAAACTAAGTTTTATTGCATCGCCGCGTGCAAATGTCCTGGAGGATACCCAAGCAAGAAAAATGATCTACCGAAAGCAGACAATACGTTTACTTAGTTTTTTTCTTAATTTCTTCCTCCCAAATAGTTAATAAGTAATTACACAACATGTATTTTTAATTTGAGTTTGATTGGTCTTTGTGATTTTATACAAATTCATGAAAAGATGAGGTGAATTAAAAACACATCTTGTGCAATTACTTATTACTACTATTTTGATTATTATTACTAACTATTTGATCGGAAGAAATTAAGAAAAAAACAAAAACTTAGTAAACGGTAGATCATTTTTCTTGCTTTTGTATTCTCCAGGAAATTTGCACGTTGCGATGCAATAAAATTTAATTTTCATACAGGAACAAATTTTCGTCAAGCAATCTGCAAAAACATTAAATTGCAACTAATTACATAACACCATGAAATCATTTGAGTACTAATAGAAATGTTATATCTCTGAATACATGTTATTGTAAGAAAAGGTATTTAAATTATTTCAGGGAGTTATGTAATTAGTTGTAGTTTAATTTTTTTGCAGATTGTTTGACAAAAATTTGTTCCTGCATGAAAAATAAATTTTATTGCATACCAACGTGCAAATGTCCTGAAGGATGCCAAGAAAAAGAAAAGTTGTTTACCAAAATCAGACATCATAGCAAATTCGGTATCCGAGTATTGCGAGTGAATGCGTTTACTCAGTTTTTCTATCTTAATCTTTTCCTTTCAAATAGTTAATAGATAATTGCACAATATTTATTTTTAATTTAAGTTTAAGTTGTCTTTGTAATTTTATAAGAAATCCATGAAAAGAGATGTATAAGTACCTAAATATTTCCATGGTTTTATTAAAAAATAATTTTAAATCTAAGACGTGATTTTTTTTATTTGGCCTTCTCTTAGTTAACATATTTAACTTAATACATACAAATTTTTTGTGGTTACATACAAACTGCTGCTGTAATATAGTTGTAGTTTACTAATTGTAAGTTATGTAAAACCACAGATGATATCCTAGGACAGCTTTTAGTTAATGATGAATATCTTTGCTTGTATGAATTTAAGAAAGGAATAATAATTAAATACGCCACTGTCTATGATATGCAATGTGTAAAACGCATAAGAACATATATTTTGTTTACCGTGGGTAGACATAACTTCAACTATGCATTATTACCGTGCTATTCGTCCCTTTTCCTTAATGAACAGCAAAAACAAGACGCGGTACTCCTTACGTTGTTTTGCAAATATCTTCGCTGGTATTATACCTATGACAAAAATAAAAGCACCATAGTGTTCACAGAGAATCAACGCAAAACGTTTATTACGATAATCTTTTTAAAATATGTACTAGATCTGAAGATATTAGGTGTTAAAATGTAATTTTGTTAAACGTTGCAAGTGCTGTTTCGAGAAAACCGACTTTAAAAGTCGAAGTTCGCGTAAGAAACAATGTAAATAAATATGTTAAATGTTTTTTTGACAACTTATTTATCGATGTAACCATTCACAGTTTTGTCACAACAAAGCGAGTGATGTCCTGCAACAAATAACATAAAAATTCAATTTCACATTGGGGATGGGCTACAACATGAGCTAGGTCGTTACTTTTTACAAGGTATGGCCAACGAAAATAAAAACTAAGGCACTTTCTGGCTAAATAAAACTCTACTATTTGAGCAGTTAGATTTTTGCTATGCGCATTCAAACTCATGGCTCAGAACTTTTGCTTTCGATAGTAGACTTACTAATTCATCACTTTAGAAACAAAATCTTCAAATTAACAAAGTCTTTGTCAAGTTGAAGAAATGATTTAATCAGCTTTTAAAACATTCAACCTTTCTTTGCATATTTTTCAATTATTTTTAATTTTTGTTTTAACTTAAATTTTAAATTTTTAATTTAAAAATATACTAAATATCCAATACAAACGATCCAAAACACACTCTCGCTCAAATGCCTCACCACTGACGCTCGCGCGACACACTTTGAGCTCGAGTGAAAAAACCCGCTTTACTCTTTAATTGGACAAATAACTCTTGAAGAGTACAATGGATGTATATTTGTATATTTCAAAATAAATAAATAATTTGTAAGTATACAATGTATGTCCCTGTTTATTGTTACATTAAAATAACTAAATAACATAAATAACTTATACCAGATTTCTTCAACAGATGTTGCACTAACAGCTATCTAGTTTTAATCGAGGCGCTTTATTAGCAAATAGAAAAGGTTACGACTGAATTATAATAATTATGGAATGTTTTGTTGAGATCTAAAATTTTGGAATTCTTATTCATATAAATTTTTATTCTTCTCATCTATTTTGCAAAATACATTATAAATGCTTGTTAAAATGGCAAAAAATTAAAATTTCTTACCTTTGAATAATTTAAATTTCTTCCGGATTCATTTGAATTCTGATAAGTGAAACTTTAATATTGAAGTAGCTAAGCTGATATATTTGTAATAGTATATATATTTTTTTAATTTCGCGGTCAATATTACCGTTTAAATTTAGAAGTCTCGAAAACTATTAATCACCCATTCTTTTAAAGGGTTTATTCCTTCGAGTATAAAATCTACATATTTAAAACACAAGGCTTATTTTTGTTCCAGTTCGTTTGAGAGTTCCACCGGGCCGATCTAAGTGATTTTTTTTAATTGAAGCTTTCGTTGTGTAGATCAGTCAACACTATTTAATTTATGTATTGTTTTAATGTTTATATTTTTTATTTAAACAAATATAAAATGTTTAATTTGAGACGGGCGAATCGGACATTCAATTGGGACGCCCACTCACTTTTTACGGTGGCGAGTTTCGTAAGTACTCCCGCTTATACATATAAAAGGGTGATGCAGCAGTCCACTTCAATCATTGATAAGCAGTTAATACGCGGTTAATGTTTAAAGAATTGTTAGGTTACGTAGACCAAACCCGTATAGTTGAAAATTATGGACAACAGACGAATTATTACACAAATAATAGCTGATGGCAATTGCTTATTCAGAACAGTTTCATATTGTTTGTATAAAACGCAGGAAATTTGCCAATTGAAATTTTTTTATATCATGTTTTTGAAATATGTACTAATAGACGTGTTCAAGAATGTTTTAAACAAGATCGATTTTTGATTTTATTCTTATCATTTCGTAAAGTAGAATTTCCGTATGTATGTGTGTAGAATAAACCGGCGTGGAGGGGTAAGCCAGAGAGGAATATATGTCGGAAGAGAGGAGGGTAAGCTAGGAGAGAGTATTGCTAGGCTTAAGAATTTTCAACTTGTTCTGTTTGGTTGCGTTTATTTAAATAATCACTCATGAAAATCCAAAGGATTGTAATCACACATCGATGGTTGTATATAGAGAAATCCTTCAATGCTTTTGACCGTCATGTCTTGACGAGGTTTCCCTAGTAGTTTATTAAAGTATTACTTTCATAAAAATTCCCATCCTTGTCTGATACACACAAAGCCCGTTAAGCGGCAGGACTTCGTTAAAATTTACCAGGTGTATTATACGTACTGTTGATTATAATAATTTATAAATTATTATAAATTCAAAGTAGAATGTATGCCAATATATTTGTGACATAAATGATAATTGCTACTTAATGAATTAAAAAATTGGATGAAATCAGGATAATTATGTTTCATTTCATAGAATAAATACCTCATTTGTTAAAGAAATTAATGAGATATAAATGCAATAGTATTTTCAGCAACGAATAATTTTTGTTAACAAAAATAATTATTCATTGGATCTTTTCAATATTATAAGGTAAAGATATAAAATTTTATGAAACTTAATTTTATTACGTTAAGTTTATCGTAAGCATATTGCGCTTAATACACAACATAATGCATCCATGATGACAGTATCAAAATTTACAATTTCTTTAATAAATAATAAAGTAAAAACTGTTATGCCTGTAACGGGGCTACGGCCGACGGCGCGCGGCGCCTGGCATTGTTAGTTTAGCGTGCGTTGCATTTCAATATTTCCAGTTACAAGAGTTCACTGCGTAAATAAGATAAGTTTGACATTCTACGAACAGCTGTCTAACAGTGATATGAACTTTAAAAAATAAAATATTACTGCTTCCAGTATTCTAATAAATTTCATTAAGACACGCAAAATACGTGTCCTAATGGCTTCATTAGGACACGCATATATAAAAAATTATTTTGCTCACAGATATCGTAAAAAATACGGAAGTCATTGTGATGTGGAAAACCAAAGTAAGAAACACTTGTTTTTCTGTACGGCAAAATAAACAATATTAAACAATAAAATATTAGACTTATTATACTTACGTTAAAAGATGCTCAAGATTACCACGGCTTGAGATTTAGCTCTATCTTACAAATTTTTAATTTCAGGTCGTAGGTATTGGTTCTGCAGTTGTCTAATTTATAAAGAAATGGATAAAGGTTTCAAAAGCGCAAAAGCATACACAAGAAGGGCGCCATCTGATTATGAAGCTTAATGACCATAATTAAATAGATCGAATAGATTAAATGAATCTAATAAATCTGTCTGAAATCACTAATCAGAAAATGAAATCAGACCGATATAAATTTAGTGCAAAATATTAACTAATTTCAACAAAGTCAAAAATTTAGTTTAATGAAGGTATGAATAAAAACTTTCATAATTATATGGTTCAGTCTTACTGGTTTTAATGAACTTTAAAATCATATTTATTTGAGAAAACACAAGAAAAAAATATAAATAACGATTACAAATTTTAAACTCAAAAGTTCAAGTAATAGTTCCCTACCTAAGAGCTCTTGACTAATGAAATTTTAATGAATAAAAGTTGTATATAGAATTACATATAAATGAAAAACGAAATGTAAAAAATATTACAAAGATTCAAAGAGAGTTTACATAAATCTTTAACACTCAAAAAAATACATAAATCACTGTACCTGTATTTGTCAATAATTCTCAAACCAAACCAACGCTAAACTGCACAAATATGACTACTGCATACATCAAACAGTTACAGCAGACGGAAGCTGGAATGTTAGTAGATTTCTCCTTCCATTATTCAAGGATGCAATGAATTAACCCTCATAATGTCTGTATATGGTGAACCATTATTTATGAATTCACCCAAAATAAAATAACTGAAGGCAACCATAAAACTTTCATAAGATTTGGTTGTTAATTTAGTTTTGATAACCATCGGCAAAGATTCGTTGTTTTCATAAAAACAATCCACTTATTATTTAAATCTGAACTGGATTTATAAGGCACATAACTCAAATTTTATTATTAATCGAAATTTCGATCACTGAAGAGAAAATCTGTATTGCTTAATTTTCTTTATCGGTATTTCGTTACGAGAATTGTTTAAACGAATGTACGATACGGTAAACTGTATTAACGCTGTTACACTTTTAATAGGAAAAGACTAAATTTCCCATTCTTCAAAAGCACAAACATCCGGAAAACTATTTCACTGTATAACGGTACTTTATCAACCTCAATTCTTGATTAATATCCGGAAGCTTATTTAAACGTTATGATTATTAACTGTAAATCTTCTTTAAATAACACTGCACGGCATCCGATACCGGCTATTGTACTATATCAGAACTTAAAACTGAAATGCGTCTCGGACCACCAACTGAAGGTAAGTGTTCTCTTTACCTCCACACAGAAGCAAGTGTCGTCTGGACCGCGCTTAAAGCAAAAAGTTCCTTCCCTTCGAAAACTAAAAAATTTTGTGATTGTGAATTTAAGATTTACAAATCATATGCACCAATCAGAAGAAAGCCAGATCCTATTTTGACAAATGAAAGCATTTTAGTCCACGTGGAGTCGATAAGGGAAATTTTCTTAGTTTTTTACTACTGAACTCTGTCCTTAAAGAACCAAACGCTACGCAGTTAGTATATTCGCAAACAAGGGGTGTGATACAGATGTTGTTTACCTCGAGACTGCCGACGCGTCAAATGATTTAAACATGAAATTCGATGAAAGTGACTTCAACAAAATTTATTATAAGCCATATTTAACAGTTTCCAAGATTTTTAACAAAGAAGCTACGTTAACCAAAGCACACGTGCATAAACAAGATACAGAAAGAAATAAATTATTGTCCAAATGCTTTTTATAATATTAAGAAAATTTGATAACAACCTTTTTTAAAATAAGTTTTATGGGGTTGTTTATATCGAATGCTAACACAAATTTACACTTTAAAAAAGAACGTAAAATTGATGAACCGGACCTAAGATTTTTGTAAATGTATTAACAAAATTACATTTTTTCAGAGCTTGTAAAAATATACCGTTACAAGTCAAGGTGAACAACAAGCTGATTCGAAATTCAAGGATTTGGCCAGCAAAGGTTTAAATCATTAAAACATATCAGCGGTTTTACTTAAGTTTTCAAACCTTGCCGTAAAATAAGCAATCATAATATTTTTAATATTTTTCTAACCTTGCAGTAATATTTGATTTTTGTAATTTTGCGGTAGGAATATACCAATGGCGTTAGAATATTTAAAATTTCGCGGATAATTCTAAAAATATGTTGGGAACAACGAAATATTTAAATTATACCGTGACGTCACACAATTCCTAGAAAAACTCAGAATAGAAACATAATCAAGTCATAGAAATGGGGTGTATGACATTATCACCGCAAACTAAAAAGGAATTAGAAAGGTAATTAAAAATATGCCCGCCTAGTACTATTATTAAAAAATTATAACTAACTATTAGGAAATTAATAATACGTGGAAATATTAAGGCAACCTCAAACAAATATCCGATATGCATACTATTTTGTTGTCGGCACATCTGAAAGCGTTTCTTCAATAATAATTGCCGGTCAATGACTTGTCTAATCTTTTGTTCTAGAACTTCAACTTCATTTTGCAGTGCACCATTGCAGAAAACTTGAAGAAGGATCAAACAAAAAATTAAATTTGATGAGACAGGTGAACACTTTAAGGAATCTTAAGTTCTTATCCACCTACCAAATCGACTTAGACCGTGCGTCCATTGTGAGGCAGAGCTCCATCTTGTTGGAATAGGTTCTCCCGCCCCTCCGGTAGGGCTTGCAACTCATCCACCTCATTGCGAATACTGCTCAAATATTTCTCAGCTGACGTTGAAAAATAGTCAGCCCTAATATGCAGCCACCATGAGAATATAAGTTAGAATAGACATTAACCCTAAAGCGTACTCAACCAAAAAAATCTTTTAAATTAACCAAATGTTTTGTTTTCATAGCTACAGTGCAGATTTACTCTGCAATGAAGAATTAAAATGTGTAATAATGAAAGAGAAAAATACAAGCTAATTCATATTTTTTTAGTGCTGCTAATCATCAGTTCAGCAGCTTCTAGATTCAATATATCATCTTCAGATAAATACAACAACACAAAAAATAATAAATTGGACAAGATAAATTTTACATATTCGCATTCAGAATGATCCGTAAATTAAAATAAAAAAGTCGATGTCATTTACTGTGGACCGAAAGTGCGTCAATATACACATCAAAAACTTCGATTTTCGGAAAAATTCGGAAAAACTTTTGTTCATTTTTTTTCAGTTTATGAATTTTAGGATCTCTGTATGGTCACCTTTCACCTCCTGAAAGCATTGCATATTACTCTGGAACACCCTGTATAAAAAAGGGGTTTATCATTTTCTCTAAATCAAAAGCTCTACATTTATATCGTTTACTAAAGAATCTAAATAGAACATTTTACTTACTATGTTAACTTTATTTCAAAATTAACATTGGACTAAATCAATGTAAATTAATAGTCATTTGTGTATTAAAGGCGTAAGGAGGCTTTTATGGGCGGAAGCTTTATTTCTATTAAGAAAATGCTATTAAAGAACGCGTTTCATAAGGCACGAGTCCAAATTTAGAAAACGAGCCGCTTGCGCCGAGGCATAAGTGCAAGGACGAGTGCAATATCGACTTATATGAAACGAATTTTTTATGCTATTTTTTCTATTTTGCGTCTTTTATTTCCTTTCTAAATAAAAAAATCGCAATTTCAAAATTTAGGGATTTTTGTAGTAGTTGACAACACTGATGTGACATTTGAAAATTCATTGATTCACATAGAAAATTGAGTGAAGTTTTTGTCAATTTTCTACTTTTTTACCAATTTTTTTAAAGCTACCAATTTTGAAAAAGTTGGGCTATTAAAGCACCCAAATGAGCTATAAACGCACTGTTTTGGGTGCTTCAATAGGTTTATTATAGAAGCAAAATAGAAAAATATAATATAATATAAAGTAAGTAATATAATATAAATATAAGTACGTTACTATACCTTAGTTACCATTGCAAAATATTTAATCTCAGCTTATTCTCATTGGTGATAAGTTTACAAATTATATTAAAAACATATCAAGTTCTACAAAAACAGCTCTGACATTTAATTGACGTTTCTTTATTGCCCGTCGGACCATAAAGGGTCTCTTGGGCTATAAAGAGAGGGTTATGTTTAGATGAGATAATTATAATATACCTGTACATAAAAATGATAATTATTATTAAGCAGCCTTATCTTGATGATAATTCATAAAGGACAGAGATTAATAATAACTCATAAATTGAAATAATCTTTTAGCAATTCCTGGTTTAGGGAGACCCTAGACCATAGTCTAACCTTTAAACTTAAAGTATAACTTTAAAAGTGCAATAAATTCTTTAAAAGTTACTTTTATCTAGTTTTTAATTGCCCAAATAGAACTTTTATTTCTTGTGTTTCAATCTATCCACAAACACCGATACATAGTTTTATTTACTTCGGAAATGAACAAAACTTATAAGATGAAAATTCTGATTTATGGACTTTTATAAACTCTAATTGGATTTTCTTTCCTCGGCCATTAAAACTTTTCTAATAGACTATTTACCTCCTAATAACCTTAAAGTGGTTAATACAGCTAGGATTAAATAATTTTCCTACAACCCCCCTAAAATAAGTACCGAAGTAATAATTTCGTCAAGTTAAATTTCGTTTTTGGGATTAAATAATTTGTAAGGGTAGAAAGACAAACATTTACGCAATTATTGGTTAACACAACACAAGCAATACGTGTTGCACTACCACCACATCCGACACTCGTTTCTGAGATAATTTAATCTTGATTTTCCTTGTACAAACCGGATAACGGTATGGGATTAAAAATTTTCCATCGTTGTATACATATAGACATTATCTAGATTTAATATTTTCACGGCAAACAATTTCTATGCACGAAATCCGTCATACGCAAATTGTTAACGACAAAACAAACGAACGCTGAAAATTATTATTATCTACATATTATACAAACTTCAGAAGTTTCCCTTGCTGTTACATTCCTCTTCCACGTTGTATTCAATAAAATATAAGCATTCTCGGGTAAACAATAGGACGAAAGGAACGTTGAATCAGCTCCTAATTAAGCTGTCGTTGATGAAACTTGTGTTGTTTTCAGTAGTACTGTATAATGTCAACGATTGTAATTTGTATAGGGCTTGAATTAGACAAACAAATTTGTAGCCTATTTACTAAATTAATGCTAATTTTGGAGTGTATAATTTTCGTTATTAACAACATCTGGAATAAAGTAAATTTCGTTTATTAAAAAAACCGATGTAAAATTTGAAGTACTGTCTAATGAATCCCTGAATAATAATTTAGTTTCACATCATGACTGGACTAAGCAGCAAAACTTTAAGTACCAAAGTTCTAATATTTAAAAACAATACAACTTTGCAAGTTTATTATTTTATATTTTCTGTCTTAAGATTTTAAACATTCAAAATTCTTAAGCTTCACGCTTCTTGATTGATCAACTCGATGGGGCACAAACAGTTTTGTATTTCTAAATACAAATTGTTTGGGATTCATTAAAAGTGCCATTGAAATTACAGTTTCTTGCGAAAACAAAAAGATGGCGAACAAAAGCATTATCGAACGACAGTCGACTATTAGTCATAAGCGGACTATTCGCCATTTACTTGTCTTTACAGTATGAAAAACTCAAAATCAACTTCCATCCATAATCTTCTACAGTTAATTAATGTGTAAAATAAATTAAAAGATTTACCGACGGTTGAGAAAGAGGTAATTTGATAATATTAACTTTGTAAACTATACTAAACTAAACATCTGATTCCGCAGTTTACATAGCGTTATCCTATAAACGGATGTGCGCTTCCCACTTTTCACGTTACATCTCGAAAACGGTTAATCATACCAAAAAATGTATATAACAAAACTTGCAGAGAATAGTATGCTCTACAAGTTTTGTAATAACCTCTAACGCCATGCGACGCATAGGGAGCGAGACCTTCGACCTTTGATATATTGACTAGCTTACACGATATCATATAAGACTTTTCAGCCCGTCTTTAGAACGTCAAAACATAAGTCCATGAAAATTTTTAACTCTCCGACTTTCATTCCGAGATTTACCCTTTATTTCGCCTTATTTGACTGGACTAAAATATGACAAAACACTTTTTTCGCCTACCTGATCAGAAAGTGCTTTCTAAATGTTCTGTTTTGAGGTCATTTAAGGCTTCTTTTCTGCCCTCTTATGTCAAAGTTTTAGTTGCCCTCTTACGTCAAATACATGACCTCTACACTACTACTAAATAGAAACAGATGTAATATTTTTTTCAATAATTAAAAGATTATTATTATTAGCTACTATATAGTTTTCGTATTGCTTTAATCTTGTGCAATATTTTGTTAATAAATAGGTGATATAGAATTATTTTATTATTATTGCTTAAAATTGCAACATCAAAAACACGCACATGACATACGAATCGAGCACCCCTCTTTTAAATAACTTGAACTCGACCACACGTCGTTTTGCGTTACCGCGCATAATCACGTGCTCCAGTCAGAGGTGTAGGCTGGACAATATTGCTGAAATAGCGAAGGGCTACGCATGTTATATTTATGATCTTCTGATTATGTTAATTTAATATGTCATTAAAAAAAATCTGACGTCATTTTCGTTTTCATTCCCTCTTCTGACATTTTAGTTTATTTTAATTTAAGGTAAATTGGGTTGCTGTTTAAAATTTAGAGTTCCATTTTAAAGTATGATAGCAGGTAGGCGAAAGACCTTTGTACGTCACTCGAACAGAAAAGCATTTGAAGCCCTTAGTTGGCTGCTGTCCTCACTCCTTGCTTCGCTCGGGCTTCAAATGTTAACTTTCTGCTCTTGAGACACAAAATATTATATAAAACTATCTAATTCCCAGATCTTCTTTGGCATGATGATGGTTATTTCTTATCTTAATGACTTTATTAAAAAAATGTCAACGATACTAAAGGTTGTGTAAATATCGCCAGAAAGTTACCGCTGTGAACCACACAATATAAACATACCCTAATTTTAAAATTCTGGTGACTACTTTGCTTTGCATACAACTATGTTCTTATTGACACATTATAATAGCCTTCCTTCGTTTTTAAAATATTCTAATTACCTAATCATTCAGAATTAACTGTAAATAACTAAACGCGTAAAAGAACTAACTATGCCTGAAAGGATATAATGTTTAAATTTGTAAAGATAGGAAGGTGTAAAAAAGTCTTTTTAATTAATAAGGACATTATTGAGTTTTTAAGGAAATTGTGTTCATCGACATTCGTTTATAAAGTTAATGTTGTTTGGTCATAAGAGTGTTATATACTATTAATTGGGATTTTTTTATCTATAAGATTATCCAATTAGCTTTAGGATTAATTCGAATTTATAAACAATAATTTGTTTATGTTAAAATGACTTGTCAAAATTTCATTTGTTTCATGCAAAAGTTGCATTGCATTCAATAGTTTCAATCAAATAATATAAAAAGGACAGTCATTTTTCCATAACTTTCTTTCAATTTCATCTTTCAAGAAGTGCACAACCTTTTGAAAAGAATAAATTAATTTAAAACTATTTTATAAGTTAAAATGCAAACAAAACAATGTTAAGATTTTGAGGTTAATGATATTTTTGTGAAACGTCAAAGTGTTTGAAATCTAAGAAAGTTGGTAAATCTAAGTGATTAATTAACAAGTGTTTCAAGATAATCATGTGATTATCTTATTCTTCGATGGAAATCTTATTTCTGCTAAAAAGAAAAATTTATGGAATTTAATGAATCTTAAATGGATTTGAATTTATATAAATAAAATTTTACTTACCCTGGTTTTAAAAGAATTAAATGGATTTTGAATTTCAATTAGTAAAACCTTTTAATTGGAAATATTGACATTTATTTCGTAATTTTTTTGTCAAGACTAGTAAAAGTAGCCAAGCAGACGCAAGGGGAGTTCATGAAAATAAAGATGGTATTCTTTTGGCTCCAATTTTTTAAAACCAATAGGATTGCAATCTCAATAGTTTGAAAATGTGAGTTTTTCGTAGTAGTTAGTTTTATTTTTAGTAAATAAGAAATATCATGATACCAGAAGTCAATAAAAAATATAAACAAATTATAATCTTTAAATATATTGTTTTATAATGAAAGAAAATTAAATCTGTGTTTAAAAGTGGGTTTTAATCTCCAAATAAAGAAAACTAAGCTATTTTGGGATTAATAAAAAATTAATGATAGAATTTAGTAATCAGATTTTTTGTTGCATTTAAATAGTTATAAAATTAAATTCTTCATTACGAAGTGTCTGTCTTTTTCCTTCACATAAAAGATCTATTTTTCTGGTATCTATTTTCAATTTACATTTTGTTTTGTTTGTTATTCGTTGGTATATTTTAATGAGAAATAAGGTTGTGTTGTTATTATTTTAAAAAGTACTTTGTGTGTGTGTTTTTATTATTGTTTGCCCATAATAATTATAAGGATATGATAAACCATTTTAAAACGACGTGCCTGAGAGAGTCTCTGTGGAAAGGAAGGCTTTCATAATATAATAAGTACAATATATTTAGTTGGAGCATTTATTTCAATTAAAGGTAAGCAAGTAGTGAGTCGTATATTTCATCTTTGTTGCAATTTCATATATGTCTGTATCAAGTATTTAAATAATCTTTATTATTATAAAATAAATCATATCAGTATGTATAGCAAAACTTAATAAAACTTAAAAAGAAAAGATATCTACCATTAAATAAAGCTGACGTATGCCAAATCTTAGTTTGTCTCTAAGTTAATATTAAAGTAACTATATAAGTAGTACCGGAATTACTTGTTATATTTTATTCCGACGTTTCGTCCCTTTTAGTACATTTTAATTTTAATTACTCGAAAGAATTATTACAATTAATTTACAGAAACAGTAAAATTTTCAAAGTGTGCTTATGACTTTATAAAAAAAGTATTTTCTATAAACAAAGTCAAAATCATAACTAACAAACAAAATAAATTAAAAGAGCTTGAGTTTGTTTTTGATATTTCAATGGTTTGAATTCAATAAGACTAATAAGCATTTTTTTGGTATTGTCCTGTTTAAATTGAATCATTTGGAATTCTATACAACGCAGTAATTTTCAACGTCAATAAATTAATGGTAAAATAAAATAAATATAAAAAACTCCCAGTCAACACGGTTTTATGTAATATATTGCAACATACTCAATAAATGCTGAATTATTTTACAGTTTAATAGTCTTGTATTCGAAAATGTTTAAACAATATTAAACTTGTCTTTATGTTCGTTAATTTAAATAGGTGTTAATAGAAAATATATTTTATTAAATTTAGATTTGTAACGTGTATCGAATATTATGTATCAGTAAAATCATAACTATTTTTTAATAAGGTTTGTTCACTAAAATGAAGTAATTAAAACAGTATTTATTAATTCGGCACAATTTACTCAAGTATCTTCGAACATTCATTATCCTATAATCTTCAAAAGTAGTTTTAGAGTATGACCTTTTGAAGCTTTAGCCACCCCAGATTTAGCAGTTTTAAAAGCTTTCTTTAAATGTATAAAGTACTTTGTAGAATATGATATTTTAATCCTATTTCAAAACTGTTTCTAGGTTCTTTCTTTTAAAACGAAGCGTTTCCATTAATTTCGACCTGATAAGCTTACTTTTATCAACAGCTATTGCAAATAAAGTACTGCAACGTTATTTTTAAGGTAATAACAAAAATGCTGTTTAAATCGTCTATTAATAAAGAAAAGATTATTTACAATGCACTTAATTAAAAACACTATTATAACTATAAACTATTTAACGAATCATTATCTAAATGTTAGGTATTTACAAATTTATTTGAGGACTATTTATATGAAAACTATTTATGTATTACAATTATTAACTAATTATTCAGAGTACATTTCAACACGACGCCGGTTAAACATTAACTGCTCCCTTCTACTCGCGATCTCAATTTATATCTTTCATACGATGACTCATACATCTAGAATGTTCGATGACGTGTTGATGAGTCATGCATGCAGCTGTTGATAAATGACGTCGATGAGGCGTGTTGATGAGTCATACACGCAGGTGTTATTAATGAGTCATACAGTTGATGAACAGAATGTTTGATGACGTCATATGTGGGTTTACTATTCGTTACAGTACATATTATAGAAAACAATGCTTGTACACTACTTTTGAGCCCTTTAGCCGCACCACTTCGTCTGGTGAAGCATCCAAATTAATAGTTTTGTAAATATATCAAATTGTTATAGCATATTCACGTTCTTAGTTCATTATTCGTTTAATGGTTATTTATACCTAAACACATCTATGTATGATCTGAATTGGGGTGAACTTTGGGTTGTATTTGAAACTTGAAAAATATTGACTAAAGCAGACCAAAACTGTGAAACGGGCAAGTTTAAGAAGACGGACAAGATGAAAAATGTGTTGTCGAAGGGAAGACATAGAATTAAGAATTCTTATAGATTCGATTCAAGCATTTTGCGTCTCCTACAGAAATTTACTTAAATACTGGAAACAATAACATTTTATATTTAAGTTGATATCACTATTAACTGTTCTTAGAATGTCAAACTTATCTTATTTACGCAGTGAACTCTTATAACTGGAATGCAACGATAGTAAAACTAGCATTGCAGGCGCCGCGCGCCGTATAAATAGCCCTGATATGGACGTAGCAGTTTTTACTTTATTATTAACGAAAGTGTTTGGTACTCATCACGGGATGCATTGTGTTGTGTATAACGGTACGATAAACTAACTATTAAGACTCACGATAAACTTTGAAGACTAAGAAACGAATAAATAAGAACTTTACATATAATATACCTGGCAAATTTGAACGAGGTCCTGTCGCTTAGACTTTGTGTGTATCAGACAAGGATGGGAATTCTTACGTGGCGCGGTTTGCCTAAAGTTAGCGAGGATACGTGAAAAACAATTGAATAATTTCTAGTGTTACCAATTTTCATGCTACTTACCAAAATATTCCTAACGAATTTTATTAAAAACTATGTAATTTTTCTAATTATTTAATAATGAAATAACGCAAATAGAAAAAATAGTAAATATAAAGTATTCCTTTCATAAGACTTTTAGCGCACTCCCCTTTAGAAAACTCACCGTTACGGGGGTTGTTTTATAAACTCGGACGCGTGCGCTAAAAACGTGTCTTATGAAACTAATACTTTAATATACTATTCTCTTTCACTCACAGTACCTTTTAGACATGTTCAAGTTATTAAGATAACTGGCAATTTCTGTAATGCGATGGAAAATAAAATTTAAACCTTTAACGATAATGCCTTATTGATAATTAAAAATATTACGAAAATGATATGAAGTTCATAAAATAACGTACAGATTGCGCTGGTTTAATGGAATGGCTAGAGTCACTGCATCTAGTCGCCTAGGCCAGCTGGTCGATCAGAGTACCGCAAACCTCCGCCATATTGGGGCAGAGAAGGGTGATTTTTAATAATGGACAAATAAAAACCACGTTTTACGTGTTTGCCATATTAGAGGTTTGATCTTTCAGAATAAGAAAAACCTTTTAAAGTAAACGTGGATTTGATTAAATTCAATACAAAACAAATAATGAACAATTTCGTGCTTCGTTTGCCCCAATATGGCGGCGGTTTGCGGTACTCTGGTCGACCAGCTGGCTTAGGTAGCTAGATGCAGTGACTCTAGGAATGGATAGTCACTACATCTAGTCACCTAGGACGCGCTAGTCAATCAATGTACCGCAAAACGCCGCCATATTGAGGCAAAAAAGCAGAAAATTGTTCATTATTTGTATCTGATTGCATTTAATCAAAACCACATTTACTTTAAAAAATTCTTCTTATTCTGAAAGATCAAACCTCTAATATGTCAAATACGTAAAACGTGGTTTTAATTTGTCCATTATTAAAAGCACCCTTCTCTGCCCCAATATGACGACGTTTTGCGGTACTCTGTTCGACCAGCGCGTAGGTGACTAGATGTAGTGACTCTAGGAATGGATGGAGACCCTCTATAATACTTTTATAAAAGTTGAGCCGACGCCAACAGTTAACAGAATGTCAAACCGCCATTTTGGATCCAAAAATACACATTGCAAAAATTTGTTATTGGTTGTGTTTGCCTGCTCAATGTCTAATATTTCGTAACCTGACATTTATTTCATTATTATCATAGCTTATTTGAACTGATTAATATAATAAATTTTCTAAATAGAGTAATATATTTATATTTTAGCTGCAAAATTGAGAAAAGAAAAGATTACTCGCAATTACAAAAAAACTTGTTAATCTCTAGCTCTAGTAAGTCGATTTATACACAAATGTTCTTCATCGGTTACTTCAGTTTATAAACAGTAAAGTTACGTAATGTTAATAATTTTAGGGAGTTTACTTATATGAATTGTTTTAATTCTTAACTAACCACAGTTTAAATTTGGTAAAATAATGTAAGATAAAAGTGGTTGATGAGTGAAATGTGAAATACCAGTGAAAACATTTTGTCTTTACTAAATAGTTTTTATTTCAGAGATAACCAGTAACATATTTTGCACATTTTATCAAATGGACCGACTAAGAAAAATATTTTTAACTTTAAACTGTCGATTGATAAGTTTTTTTGTAAAGAATCCTCAACCACCTATTTCCTTAAAATCTTTGCAAATGTATCGCATATATTCATGCAATAAATTTACAGAAGTAAGAAATAGCTAATCTGGAGCGTGGAGGCAATGCATAATCAGAAGCAAAACTCCATTACTAGTTAATTACAACCTGTACCTACATACCAGGTGCCTATCAAAATCAATCATGCAAAGCTAAATATTATCCAATAGAGAACACCGTGGTTTTTATAATATTCTGAAGATTAATGGAGATGAGAATGAAGACTCAGGTGAAATTGACGAGGACGTTAATAGCAGTGCTTACGAAGCTTATTTGTTCATGTTAGAGATATGAATCTTTTGTTTAAAAAAGCATATATTTTATTTTTTTAAATTTGATTTGGGCACCAACATCCAGGTCATCTGGATCCGTGAGTCTTGTCTTGGAGCCATATGATCTTTTCTCTGACCTAATATCGATCTCGCGTAGGCCCGACTGGTTTCACTCAGTAAGCGTCATTGTACTCCATATAGAAGAGACAAGGGAGGTGAACATCCACTGCTAGGAAAGCTGAACCCATATGTTCTAATTTTTTAATTAAAATGTATCTAATGTTTTATAAAAAAAAATAAAAAATCTGTTTTGCAAACTTCCTTCAAAAACCACAGATTTCTTGGATTGTGTAATGTAATGTGTTAAAATTTCAGATGTATTTTAATACATTTTTTGAAAATATACTTATTGTAAATAATCTTAGTACACCCCTGTATACATGAATATATTTTTGTTAGTTTAAAATTGCAGATTTTATCCGACCATAATAATGTTTTTCGTTAGTTAGAAACAGTTGTAAAAGGCGTTCGCACGCAGAAAAGTTAGTTTTTAGTAACAACATATCAAGATAAGACTATTTTCTAGATAAAATGACACGTAACATATAAATGCATTTAAACCAAATTTATGTCTCCGCACTACGTGCTTATTTCATGTTTGCTAAATAGATTCTTCAAAAATCTACCGATAAAAGCAAGTCTGGTCTGTTTTTTTTATCGAACCTCCCGTGAGAAGTTTATTCTTTCGTCTCAATAAAATAAATTTAAAAATATTCTAGAAGGATTTTCCCTATTGGCGCAATTTGTGTCACTTTAGATTTCGATAGAGTGATTATTTTTCCCTTTCTTAAAGATATTTGCAAATAGTTTTGCATCCCCAAGACAGACAGTCTCAGAGCGGCTTTCAAACCCGAGATACCCTAAAGTCTATTATGGCGTTCTACGTTTGTTTTCGTTTTCAAAATTACAGTTACAAAATTAAAAATAGAATATGATACGGTCTGATAAGTGCAAATTAGTTGTTTCCAATATCGTTATGTGTTTTTTGTTCCGTTTATAGTACAGGAAAGCTTAAGTGCTTTATATTACCGTTTAGTCTTTCGTGTTAATAAAATTAACAAATAATCTAGTGTGCCGTTAGTTAAAGATTAGTAAAGGAAATTCAATTTTGAATTCAAATTTAAAGTTTAGCACTGTGGTTAATGAATTTATAATTAAAAGGCAATTTAGTGTTGTGAGATTTGGAGTGTTTATATAGTTTTTACAATCTATTAAGTATTAGCTGATGAACAATATTTCTTAAGTAAGTCGTCCTTTAGTTAGTAAGATTTTGTATGTACCTCTTATTATATTAATAATATATGGTTCCAGTGTTTTTTTATAAAAACAAGAATTTTGATTTACGAATAAATGAGAATTAAAACTAGACATGGTTGTGATAACGTTGGCTCAATAATTTTTTGAAGTTATTCTGTTACATTAGCCTGCTCTAACATCAACCTGACTAATTGAGATTAGTTTATTCCATCAATTCAATCAATTTAATCAGAATCCTTTTTCACTTGTGGATTTCGATGATAGAGTAATGTCTTCAAGTGAATGGCGCCCATATTTCTTAATATTTCTAAAACCTTATTTCTTCTTTAAAATCTACGAGCTTAAGAAACCAGCACTTACTCCTGATGCTCAGTCGGTACATAAGTAAGTACAGTAAGTATCGTTGGTTTTCAGTAAGTAATGTTTAAATATTTTGTGTTTAGTATTTTCAGTAGAGTAAGTACTAAAGCTCTGTTACAATTGACGCCTGATCGTGGGGCTTCATTTTTCAATTGCTACAATATTGGCGACCATACGTGGGACTTTTGTATTCAGTATTTTTCAACTGTTACAGTATATCGTATGCTTTTTGGTGTGCAAAAAACAAATCCGGGGTCAGAATCACCTAAGGATTTTTGTTTAGATGTATTTTTATAAATTTTTTGAGGTGTTTTGTGAAGTGTTTTTGGAGGTGATGTCGAAATGCTTGGGTGATGGGTCAATTCTAACCCCGGATTCGTTTTCAGCACATCGAAAAGCATACGGTATGGTATCTCACCTTTCAACAACAAGCCTTTTTTTATTTTTGTGGGCCTGTGCTATTGTTTAGTGAAATTCGAGTAGCTCCCGATTACGCTCATCACCTGTTATTTTCTGACAAGGCCTAAGTATGTTGTAGGTAGTAGCATTTCGTATTTTCAATTATGTGCCTTGGTTCTAAATAAGTCAGTTTTTATTT
This sequence comes from Agrypnus murinus, assembly GCA_929113105.1. Lineage (NCBI taxonomy): Eukaryota > Metazoa > Arthropoda > Insecta > Coleoptera > Elateridae > Agrypnus > Agrypnus murinus. The sequence goes on along the minus strand of OV816024.1, from coordinate 16,660,487 downwards.
CAAATTAAAAATTTTAAAATATCATTATCATTAAGCCAAATTTGTCTATATGAACTCATTTATTCCAACGCCGCTAAAGCAATCAATAACTCATGTTTTAAACCATTGCAAAAAGGTCAAGATGATAAATCTGTTTCGGTTTTCCCCTTTTTTTGTGTAAAGAGCCCCATTTGCTTCATACTGAAAGTATGTCAATCATATTTAAATCAATTGCTTATATAGTACAATATGAATTTTTTATTCCATGGAAAAGCATACCGTACATGTTCTGAAATTAAATTGAAAAATATCGGGAATAATTTAAAGTTTTATAGGGGCCGATGAAGCCCTGTTACCTGAGGGTTTTGTTCAATGAATAATGCATGATTTTCAAATTATTCCGGCAACGAGCCACGCGGATCTGCCAACCACAACATTCAGTGCGTGTTACCATTCAATGATAGTGATATCAGGATAACGTATCAAGTCCACGTAATTTGAATAGCCTTACAGAAGGGATAATAATTCAATTTTACTACATAAGCTCTCGCTGTTTGGTATTTGTAGTTGTAGGCAATCATTTCTTTTTGGCGAATACAATAATTATATGTCATGTAGAATTTTCTACTTAAGTGTTAATTAATGCTGTTAAATTATTTTGGAAATGGGAAAGCTTTTAATGTCACTTTCGTGTGAGAACAAAGTGTACTACTTACAAAGAGAATTTTATAAATAGGCAGTGAATGTTTAGAACTCGATTACAGTGAATTTCAGAGTGTGGTGATAACCACCGAAGCAGTGATAATATGATAATTCAGACGTTATTCTGGGTCAGGGTAACCACACCGTAACTAAGGTTTAATTCAACCGGATCGATGTGACGATTTCTACGGACCACGGTGCGGAGGAAATAGCGGATAAGTGAAGCGTCTGCTACATTAATTATCCACGTTTAATCGCTAAGAATAGATGTTCCAGTTAGTTTCGAATAACAAACGCAAAGGTTTATGCCTTAGTGACGCTGCTGATGTAATAAGGAATTTCACATTTCTTTGCAAGAATTCATTTGTGACTAAACCTTCTTATGTAAAAGAAGTAAACAGCCAAACGAAATGAAAGATAGATAGTAAACAACCACATTAGTGAAAATTAATTCAGGCGATTTCGTAAATAAAGTAGTATTCTATGTCTACTATTCTCTTTTTGGGGTATATTATTTTAGCAGTTCGTGTCTAGCCAACTATATTGATGCTCTGAAACAAGAAAAAGAAACATAAAAAAGTTCTTATGTCGACGACTTAATTGTACTTACTATTGTTTACGAAAGTTAATTGATGTTACATTTATTTTTAATATCCATGGAAATAGGCTCTAGGCTCTGATGCAGAAAGGTTTAAATGTAAATATTCAAAATTTTTATTCAAAACTCCACACCGAATTACTTCAAATAAGTTTTAAGGAAAAGAATTTGCACGTAAAAAAAGTAAAACAAGAATTGTCGTAATAATTGCGTGTATTACTTGATCATTATAAAAAAGAGAATGTACGTATTAAACATGGATAACGAAAACGGCGTTAATATCACGGTCATGCGATAGACTTAGTTCCAATTCCGGCCAGTACGGAAAAGCAAATGACCCTCCAAATACTGAATTGAGAATAAAGTCCAGAATTCGTGTTAGTTTAATACATGGAACTAATGATTAAAGAAAAAATAGAATTAGTGATGACACATCTGTGAGTTAGAAGCTTGTATTTAAAAAAGGAATCATGAAAATTATTTTAGTTGTGTTTAATTAATATACAGAGCTATTAAGTTAAAATGCAATATATTCTACTGTATGTTTATGCAACCAACAATACATAACAGCTCAAAATACGCTAGCCGTTTAACCTATTTCATTTCAATTGAGGATAATTTAAGACTAATTGAGTATTTTAAAAATACAAACGGAAATGAAAATACCATTTATTGTAAAATAAAAAATGCAAATGTGTATTTATGACGAACCAGGTCTGCTCGTGGTAAAATCCCTACGTACTTGCAAAAAACCAACCAATTAACTCGAATGCTGTTTACTTGATTGTTTTCAAATGAATATAGAGTAATAAAGTATATTTCATTTTAATTTAAAAGCACTGTATACATATTTTACAGTAATAATTATTTCACGTAATAAATTTAACTTGATTTATTTCTTTTAAAATCTTTTAATCTTTTAAAATACTCCAGTTGTTAAAGATTTAAAAAAGTTTTGTTTCTCTACATTTTCGCCAATTGTTTAATTGTGTTATAATGCTAGGATATCTTATATTGTAAAGCATAAATAAATTTAAATTTTGCAAAATTATTGTTAGCAAAAGATGTAATATATGTACTACTTGTACATTATTAATAGAAATCAAAGTTTTATAAATCAAATCAGTATCAACCGTACTTAATGACAACTACGCCAAGCCTTATTTAGGGCGCCCGCCCGACGCACACTGGTGTAAAACTCACAAACACGGGCGCATAAGGGTAGAAAATAAATCAAATTCTTGGAATTCTTAAATTATATGTCAGGTGTTATCTTTATAACACATAAATGAATGGGGGGCATCTTGTAATGGTTCGTTTTTTGAACTTCCGAAAAATGTAATTTTGTTTGCATAATTGATAAAAACCTTTAGTGCAGTCCTGCATATTATTGTATACTAGCATTATACCCGTTGAAAAATCAACGGTCCCCTTCTGATCATGTCAGCTATCCACGAAGTAAGAAAACAGATCTACTTATAAAAGTTACTTTTTTGGGATCCCATAGCTCAGGATGTGCTACTGCAGTGGAGTTTTTATTTTCCTTAATAATAATGTCAATCGGATCATAACATGCAACTATAATTTAATATAATCACGTTTGATTCATAATTAGCAATGCCTTTCTTCGTAATTACTAATAAATCCCACAATTTTTTTGCTCAAATAAATGCTATAAAAACACATAAGTTGGCCTTTTTTAAAATAACTTTAAACGAATGGTAGGCGTGTTCAAAGAGAATACATAATATAGTTATTTTAATTATATACCTATGTAGTTTATTATTAATATATTATGTATTTTATATAGCATAATATTCGTTGAAAAATCAACGGCGTGTAGAGGCACCGAAGCCAAAACGCGCCAGTCGCTGACAATCAGTGCATGCCCTCATTAACTATGTAGTTTTTGTAAGCCCAGTTTTTGTCAAAATCGGTGAATCTCGAGAACCACTGCAAAGATTTTGATGCCGTTTTCACCACATTTGATAACTTATTTCTTAGCAAAAGTTTCTATATACACAGATTATTCAGAGGAGTATGATTAAGTATAAAATACATACTTAAGAAAATTGGGTCTAACAGAGACAAAACGCATTACGCTGCGAAAATGGTAACAGATAAAGCCAAGCTATAAGTGAACGAATTGCAGCCCTCAAAAAGATCTACAATAAAGTCCCGAATGGCATGTACGTATCTCATACAGATTACTCACAATCAAGATTTTTATAATAGTTATTTTTGCGGAAAACTCTTCTCCCCATGGAATGCTGCCCTACTCCACCCCTGGATAAAATGCCGGTAATTTTTGTATTTTTTTATCTTCAGAATTGTTTCAAGTATAATCTGTGAAAATTTGAACTTTGTAACTTACACCATTCAAGAGATATATAGCCATAATGATTTTTTAAGAAATTCTCCCCCTGCGATCCCTTCGGTTTTTTAGGATTAGAAATGCACATACTATGCACCCCTTTGAGATAAGGCCTACCTGCCTGTAAAATTTCAGCTTCCTAAGTCTTCTAGTTTTCGAGATATTTTTCGGTGGACATCGGATACCGGACATCGGAACTGGCTATTATTATATAGGGTATTTCTTCTTGATTTAAAAATACGTTTGTATTCTGCATAAAATAAGCCCTTTAAAATATCAGGGGTCACTTTCAAAAGAAACATTCCCAGATCGATAAAATTTGTTTCTAGAAAAATCAGCAGATTCACTTTTAAAAGCACCGCTTTTGCAGTGTTAAAAGATTATTTTCTGAGAAATATAATGTTCCAGAACAAAAATTGTTTTTAATCTCGTGTTTATAAGATCTAATATTAGCCTTAACAAAAATCGCCTTACGGTTAAAACGCATGAAAGTTCGAATTTACAGCTTTAAAACATACTGGGTTAAAATTTCTTCTTGTAAATAATTTAGAGATTTATAATAATAACCTGTAGAGGTTATTTGCTTTCCGTTGCGTACCGATTCTAAAGGGAACCCCCGTAAGTTCTCGTTGGAAATTTCTTCTAGAATAAGATGACGTAAATGCACCTCATTGGGTTAAAAGAAATCCCACTATTTTTCTATTGGATTATTTAAAGTTTCGCCCTCCTCAAAAAATAATACCACCGTGAAATAGTTGTTAGTTTAGGACAGTTGACAACAGAATCTCGAACAGTAAACAAGGAGATAGACGGGCCGAGCGGAAGATAATTTCTCGCGTTTTCCTGGGGCTCTCTCTGGGAGAGACGCCCCAGGTGTAGTTTATGTTAATCTTTATTTTGAACACTACAGTTTTTAATATGAACAAAGATACCGTCTTAAAGAGTATAATTAATTTTTGTGTGTTTAGTTCCGTTATCGTATCGAAAGAGCACTTGCTTCAATTTATCGTTGACTTTTCGGGATTAATAAGTTAACCAAACTATAAAGTTTCCCGTTCATTAAAAGTTGTGAAATGTGCAGAAATCTATGTGATTAATTTAGAATCTCTTTTACCGAATTCTAGTAATTAATTCCGTACAAGTTATCGATTATATTTACAGTGCAGTTAATATTTTGCGGCAGAATTTCAGTTTGTGAATGATTTTATTGATCGTAATACAGTTATTAAAGTGAACAATATAGTTGACAAATTTAACTTATCGTGAAACAAGTTTCTTATTGGATTCCGATTTTAACATAATTTAAATTCGGAAGTTGTAAAACTCATTAATCCTTAAATGATACCTTTAAGTGTGGCGTTATCTCTCATAAAGAAGAAGATTTAGGTAAATAATCAATAATTGAACTCATATGGTTATTTTGGTCATATTTAATGAGAAAAGGAGAACTTAATTACATATCAGTTCTACAGAAAGACAATTATAGCGAACTTTAATTCCTTGGTTCAAATATTCCGTAGCAGTACCAGAAATTAGGGTGAGATCCAGATTGCTTCTGTTTCATCTGGCGACCGAGCTTGGTGATAAGTGTTTGTTCAGATCTAAAAGGCAATATTGTATCAATTGCTTTATAAGGTGATGTTGGATTGAACTATTTGAAAAAGGTATTGTGACTTAATGAATTTTATTTTGTCAATGTTAATGTAAGAGAACCATTATTTTGTATCATATATTTTCGACCTATTTTTTGTATTATTTCTGTCGCTAAGAATTCTTACGTTGGGTATCATTTTTTATACTATAATAATATTTTATATAAAAATTTCTTATTTTTTGGTTTATAAATAAATCTATTATTGAACCTAACTAAACTGAATATTATACGACCAGTCATTTATGAAAATCTTTAAAATGTTTTTTATTCAATCTAACTTTGACATAACTGAATATGACTAACAAATTGAATTAAAATTATTAGATCTGATTCCAGTTTCTGATTAATGGTATCAAGTCTTTATTTTTAATAAAATTACTGGACTTTCCTAATCAGATGGCGCTCAAATATATGCATTTCTTGAGTCTTAAACCTTTATCCACTTCTTTTATAATTAGTGAGCTATGGAAACAAAACCTACGACCTGAATTTAAATTTGTAGAAAGATATCTCAAGCCGAGGCAATCTTGAGTTGTACAGTAAGTATTAAATAATTTGAAGTTTTTATGAGTTTTAGATGTCCACCGTGCGACGTATTTTTTTATGTTTGAACTTTTGAAGTTAAAGTAATCTGTTTTGCTTTTGTTCCGGAAAATAGCGTTTGTTTCAATCTTTTATGCATGACCTTGGAACTGATAAGTAGCCACGTACTAAAATAATACCCCGTACTTGGTCATTTCATCGTAGCGTTTAAAGCAAGTACACTTGTTCGTTAATTAAATGTACTCCCAGTTAAACAGAGCGGTTAATTTGGCAGTTGAAAATGGATTTACATTTTCAAGGTAAGTAGTTTTAGCCTATATAATAGTTATTCCGCTTGTATTCATTACGATGTATTAAATATAGGTACGAAGATTATGAGTTTTTTATTGGAATTTTAGCAATAATCTGTCATAAGTTTCGATTCCCGTCGATTCCTGCGTTCTAATTTATACATCAAAGAGAAGCATCTTTGGTGAAGATTTCCTAAATTTCTGAATGTCAGTCTCCCCTCGACCCCCCTGCCTTAGTTAGTAATTTTTAAAGTTACTACTGCAATTTATAATTTATTTAAATATCAACATAAAAAGTGATATTGAAAAATCAATAAATGTGACTCATACTACTGTTAATTTAAGAAATGATTTGAAGAAAGACATTTTAGATGCTGTTACGAAAATTACGAAATCAGCTGATAAATCCTTCACAAACGCAAGGTCCGTAAATGTCTAAGCAAGCTTAGAAAATGGCGGACAATGTTGATTAACAGGAAGAAGGAATAATCAAAAACTCGATTTGTTTGCAGTTATCTACTTTTTGGTACTATAGTATCAAAAAATGAAGAAAATAAACCGAAGTGAATCTAGCAGCCGCAGACTAGCACTCGGAGTTAATTGTAAACGAGTCTTGCTCCCAAATTGACATTTGCACATCACCCACCGCATAGTATCGTCATTTTGTTAAATTCTGTTACTATACAACGTAATCTATATTTATTGGCGCGTCCCAATAGAAAAAATAACGTGGCGCAAAAATTTATATTGTTTGTTAAAAGCAAAACTAACCAAAGTACAGATGCTATAAAAAATATTATCGAAGCGAAAGTAAATCCAGTGGAAATGAAGATGAGGCATTAGTGTATTAAATTATATTTCTGTTTTAAATGTAGCAAGTATAATCACAAAGCTAGTGATTGTTGAGGATAACTCACATGTCCATGATGTGCAAAGAACCACGGACTGCAAGACTGTTTAGCTCAAAACGAAGATTTGAAGTGGATTAATTACATTAACCATAATAAATACCTCTAATGTGATCATAAATCATTCGCCATTAGATAGTGTTCCAACTACACATCAGCAATAAATAAATACCTACAATCCCTAGATTATGGATCCAAATAATATCAATCAGGACTCAATAACAAAAATAAAAGTCATTAAGTGTTGCTCATGCTAAAGCAATATAAAATTTATTACTAGTAATAAAATACAAATAGAATTATCAAGGTTACATTTGCGAAGAAGTTAATAACTAAGAAGCTTGTAAATATTATGTTTGATTTATTTTAGATATTTAACTTTCTATTTTAATATTTAACATTAACTCAAAACATTATTGGTTTCAGCTATCGAGTTATAGAAAGTGGACCGGGCATTGTGGCAGTATCGGAAACATGGATGACGGAATGAATAACTGATGAATTGGTTCATGATTTGTTCAGTGATGGCAGGAGGGGCGGAGGAGTTGCTTTGTACATACGCGATTCCTTGTCAGTTCATTCTGAGAAACTTAACTGCAACTAAATCTGTTAGCACCTGAGTATAACATTCTTGTTTGCTCTGGAGGTTTTAACATTGATTGTCTAAATATCAATGCATCCAATGCTATAAAATTGTATGAACTCTTATATAGTTAGTTGCAACCTAAACCAAGTTGTTACCGAGCCTACCAGGTTAAAAAGTCTTCTCGACTTTTCACATGACTCATGATATAGTGGAATGTCATTTAAGTCAGGATAGCACACGGAGATTTAAAAAATTCTTTAGGGCGAGTTGTATAAATGTGATAACTTTAAACTTTGCCCAGTTGCCGCAGTAACGATTATCAGAACACTCGTAGTCTAGGACATTGATCCTAGTTTAAACTTAATCTGTGTTTATACAACCTGCCTTTAGAAACTTTAATAATTTAAAAAATCAATTTTATTTAATTTGGAGATGTAAAAAGAATTCGATTTTACGCGTAAACGATTGATCATACGAAAAAATGTTATTAAGTTTTTTGTTGTGCTAGATGAGACTGTAACGTCACATTTTTTGAAAACAATAAATACTAAAGGAGTCCCAGTACGGTCCTGGCAGTTTAGCAAACTTCAATTATGTCGGAACTGCAAAAATTACATTAATCTAAATGATCTTTTCTTAAAGTACAAAAGAGTCATCCCAAAACATATTCGTAAGCAGTATGTTGTATTTCAGCAGAATTTTTATAGATGCGAGTGTTTATTTTAAGGCGTTCCCACGTCGATTAAATGTTTCTTTTCGGAGAAAATGGATTATTCCAGAACAAATTTGTTTTTAAATTTTGTGTCCTCAAGGGCTAAAATATAATACTAGCCTTAATAAAAGCTGCCTTATGGTTAAAATATAATAAACCTTGAATCTGTAGTTGTAAAACATATTGCATTGAAATTCTACTAGTAAATAAAGTACCGACAAAAGGAATTTTCTGGAACAGGCTGTCTAGAATCCCCTTAAGTTTTCGTTAAGATTGTTCTGGAATAAATGACGTAATAGTATATTATACACTAAGGTAGTGAAGACTGTTATTATTGACCGAGTACCAAGATTATTTCGCGAGGGGCTTTGCCCCGAGCGGAATAAGGTGCGAGGCCTATTAATGTCTTCACCACCGAGGTGTATGTACTATTTTTTCCACTACTAACCAAATTTAAGGCAAAAATTAAAAATTAAAATTTTTCCTGTAAAAATCAAGCAGCACAGGAATGCAAATTCGCCTTTCCACTAATAAAACAAAAATCAAGTAGTCTGATGCAGATTGACATTTCCACTAATAACTAATGGCATTTTTATTCAAATAATTTTATCGTGTTAGGTAATTTCACGCAGCAAATACGTCAACGACAATCTCCTGGGTATACAAAATTATGTTGCACAAGTTTTTGTTAAACAACTATCCCTGGATTCTCAAAACATTTGAATTTATCCATTATTAACCTAGGTTAATAATGGAAAAAATTATTAACCACTACTAGAGAAATTCAACTTCTCAGTTGGCTAGGAGACGCAATAATTGTCAACTTCATAGCTAGTAGTGGAAAAACATATTTTATTAGCTAATGCAAATCCCGCTATTTTTCTATTGGATTGTTTAAAATTTCGTCCCCCTCAGGAGGTCATTTTCTTCACCGCGAAATAGTTTTTAGTTTAGCACAGACAGTCAGTTGAAGATAGTTTAAGATAGGGGCTGGTTGAATACCCAGCCGAGCGAAGTGGCGTTTGCCATGCGGGAGGCCTCGCGCCTTCCCCGTGAAGAGAATTAGTCCGAGTTACAGTTTTGCTTTAAAGTTGTTTAGTAGAATTGGTGTGAAAAGGAAACACTTAAAAAAGTGCGGAACTCTCAATATGTCGTACAGTGGTTGATGGCCGTTGACACTTCCCAAATATTCAGTTGTACACTGAATTACCGATAAAAGTGCAGAATTTCAGTGATTAAGTTAGAATCGCTTTTACCGAAATCTAGTAATTAATGAGTTATCGAATTATAGATAAAGTGCAGTTAATATTTGGCGGCTACATTTCAGTTTGTTGGATGATCTTGTTTGATCGAAATACAGTTATTGTAATAAACAGTTACATTTATTTAGCTTGACTTATCGTGAAGCAAGTTTTTGCAGGATTCCGTTTTAAAATAATTTAAAATCGGAAGTTTAAAAACTAGATAGTACTTAAATAATACATTTAAGTGTGGCGTTACCGCCATTGAAAAAGAGTGTTTTTAATAAACATTTAATACTTGAACTCTTATGGTTATTTCGGCTATTTTGCTATTAGAAAGGGAGAACTTTATTAAACATTAGTACTAAAGAGAGACCGTTATTGTGAACTTTATTTTCTTGAATCACATTCAGTAGCGGCGTCAGTAAGGTAAGTTACAGATTCCTTCAGTTTCATCGAGCAGTCAAGTTTGGTGATATGTGCTTGTTCTGATAGAAAAGGCAATTTTGTTTCAATTGTTTTGTAAGGTGAAGTTGGATTGAACTATTTGAATAAGGTATTGTGACTTAATGGATTTTATTTTTGGGTAATGTTATTGTAAGATGAACTATTATTTTTGTATCGAATATTTTTGACCACAATTTTTTTTGAAGTGTATATTTCTGTCGTTAAAAATTCTTACATTGGGTAACATATTTTTATATATTTAAATTTTGTAACGATGTTTTATTTGGAAACTTTATTTTTCTATTTTCATTTATCAATAAAAACTATACTTAAATTTAATTAAACTGAATATTAAACAGGACTATATATTTATGAAAGTCTTTAAATATTTTAATCATCCTAACTTTGACATAACCGATTATGACTAAACAAAATTAAATTAAATTTATTAGATCTGATTCTAGTTTCTGGTTACTGGTATCGAGTAAATATTTTTATAAAAATTATCGGACTTTCCTAATCAGATGGCGCTCAAATATATCTATTTTTCTTATCTTTCTTTTTTAATTGTAGCATCGACTGCCAAGTTAATTAGAAACCTTTATCTATTTCTTTTATAATTTGTGAGCTGTGGAAATAATACCTGCGACCTGAATTTAAATTTGTAGAAAGATATCTCAAGCCGAGGCAATCTTGAGTTGTACAGTAAGTATTAAATATTTTGTGTTGTACAGTTTGCGTAAGAATTTTTGAAGTTTATGTAATCTGTCTTGTTTTGGAATAATAACAAGCGTTAAGATGCATCGTCTGACAAAGCCCCATAATTAAACTAATATTATTAACGCGCCAAAGTGATGTTAAAGGTTACAACTTTATTTTTTTTCGGAAAAAAATGGTACGTCCTAGAACAAACATGTATAAGACTTTTATATACTCTCTGTATATAATGTTAAAATGTGAATTGGTGTAATCGTTTATTCCCTAATCCGAACCCGCAAAGAAATTCCTTACCGAACCATATACCCTGTTTAGGTATGCAGGGGTGGGTTGGTAACAACAAACTCGTAGTGCTGATTCTTCTAGGTTTATCTAAAGCGTTCGACAGAGTTAATTATGAGTTATTTGCTAAGATTATTGGAATATTAAGGTTTATCACATAAAGAGGTAAAGCTTTTGAAAAGTTATTTATTGAAGCATAAGTAATGTGTCAAATTGGGTGACGAATATTCTGAATTGGTGAATATTATCTCCGGTGTTCCTCAAGGAGCGGTTACGAGTCCTAATTTGTTCTCAATTTATACTTCAAAATTGAAAGAGGCTTTGAATTATTGCAACTCCCATTACTATGCAGATGACACTCAAGTTTATTTCAGTTTCGACATTAATAATGTAGATGCAACCTGTGAACAAATTAATTAAGACCTAACGAGACTTAACTGAACTGCTTAAAAAATCTTGTCTTACTCTCAATGCTTCGAAATCAAAAGGCGTGTTCTTTGGTCGTAAATCTGAAAGAATTAAATTTCAACAGCAGATAAAAATTTTCATTGATTGTGAAGAATTAGAACTTATTGACGAGGTTCGTAATCTAGGTTTGGAACTTGATACCAATTTTAACTTTCAATCTCAGATAAGGAAATGTACAAAAAAAAACGTGTAAGTAATAACTTAAAAATGATACATCAACATATAGATTACCTCTCAATTAAAAATAACGAAACACTGTGTGAGGTCATAGCTCTGATCCATTTCAATTATACTGATGTTATTTATGGGCCATGTCTAACAAAAGTTGCTCAAAACCGCATTCAAGAAATCCAGAATTCGCAGATTAATTTCTGGAATTAGAAAATACGATCATATTTCACAAAAAATTATTGAACTTCATATACATAAAAAGAATGAAAGAAGATTATTTCAGTATCCTCTTAGTATCATTTATTTCCAAGGGTCTATCCTTCAGTGCAGGCCATAAACAATCCAAGTTCTAGACTATTACAATCACATTAAGTAGATTTCTATTGGTACATGCGACTGTATCAACAGTGATCCAAAAATCACCAGGCAACTATTAAACAATCATCAACTCCTTTCAGTCATTTGACTGAAAGCCTCAACTTTATTCATTATTTAATCTAGATACTATTTTATTTTGAATTTTTCTGTTCACGCACTTTTTTACTTTGTGTGTGTGTGTGTGTTTGCTTTGTCAAATTTGACATATTTTGATATTGGTGTCTAACTTGAATTTAGATGTTATGTGCAGCAGTGAGTTCTTTATAATTGTTTTTGCTTGTTATCAAAATTTAAGAGTAATAGGGTTGTCTGAACAATTTGTATTTTATATTAAATTGTTTTGTAAATTTAGTTGATTAGCTTGATACAGTCTGAGTTTAACCTTAATAGAAACCTTATTTGTTACATTACAACTGACTGATCTTCGACCTCAACGCATCTTAACAGTAACATATTTACGAGCTGTTCAAATCAGTAAGACTGATTCATTTCATTTTATCTTCATAAATTTGCCTCCTACAAAGTTTCTTATTAAAAAATGATGATAAAGTGACATATAAGAATTTAAAATTTAATATTCAAGGTTCGTTATGTAAAAATCGTTTCTACTTGAAGAATAGCCGAGTTCGAGTCGAAGAAGGAAGGTTATTTTTTGTTAATTCCATGACGATAAGATAAACTGAAAATAGTTGGTATACCACATGCAATAACATACACTATATTGATTTTACTGCTCTTTTCTACTACTATGCATTTTTTTTCTAGAGTCCTCTGACTTTGAAAGCGTATTACTCGGGAGCTACTGAACCAAATTAAATATTTTAAAAACCAGCAAATAGTAAATTTATTTCTACATGTAACAGTATAATATCATATTTCTAACTAGTAAACTTTTATTTTTATCGGACGATACATTATAAAAGGTACCCATTTTTAGGGAGAATTTCATTGAGAGTGAGTTAAATATTTTTTTTCTCAGAAAGTATATCTCATATATCTATGAGATTTTTGTAGGGGTTAGAAAGAAACCTTGCGGTTGTTATCCTATTAATTTTCGGACTAAAAAGTGTTTTATTTAAGATATATATGAAAAAATAGCGAACTATGCGTTCTTGTTTATTAATGGAGATAGCCTCAAATTTTTTTCACTAATTTAACAGTTTTCATATGTAGACATTATTTTCTTTAAAACAATGTTCCGAATTTTAACAATAAAAGTGCAATAACAAAAAACCCGTTTTTTGTCGAAACCGCTTGCCATCAAAAATCGTTTTTTTGTTTCTGCATATTTATTATTAAAATTAGGAACATCTTTTTGAAAACAATAATGTCTACACATGAAAAGTGTTAATTTAGCGAAAAAGATTTTACGCTATCTCTATTAATAAACAAGAACGCATAGTTTGCTATTTTTCCACATAAATCTTAAATAAAACGCTTTTTTGCCTGAAAATTAACAGCATAAGAACCGCAAGATTTCTTTCTAACCCATACAAAAATCTGATAGATATATGACATATACTTTCTGAGAAAAAAATTAGTGAACTTACTTTCAATTAAATTGTCCCTAAAAATGGGTACCTTTTATTACGTATCGTCCGATAAAAACAAAAGTATACCAGTTAGAAATATTATATTTGACTAGGTATGTAGAAATGAATTTACTACTTGCTCGTTTTTAAAATATTTAATTCCGTTCAGTAGTTCCCGAGCAATACGCTTTCAAAGTCAGAGGACTCTAGAAAAAAAATGGATAGTAGAAGATTCTTTATACTATTTAAAATCATAGTAATTCCGGATTCCTTTAAACGGTCCAGATTTTGAAGTTTCACGTGCTAAATTATGAAACTTGAGTATTAAAAATTTCTACTCTTTAAGACTCTAAAACTTACAAACTAAAACTCTAAAGCTATTGAATTGTAAAAGATTAGAAACTTAAAACCTGAAGATATAACACTCCTAAAAGTTTCGAACGTTTTCTTACTTTTAAGCTTTAAAAGGGCTGAATCATTTAAATTTCTGGGTTTTAGAATTTAAAGTTCTTGAAGCTTTGATACTTTGTAACTTCAAATTTGAGTATCTGAAACTTTCATTACGTGAAACTTCGACAACGTGGAATTTTGAAATTCTGTTTGAAAGAGAAACTACCGCTTATAATACTATCTTATATATTCTTAAGCATATTTTAAAACATGCTTCTATTAATAAATTTATAATGCTTCAATTTTTATATTTAATAAATTTATTTTTTATTGTGAGCATTCGATTTTTGTATAAAGCTTTTACTTGTTTAAATAATTCAGTATAGTCTTCTTTGTTTGCACAAAATAAAGTCTACGAACTTTAAAACTTAGTTAAATTAATTCCTTTGATTTCTATTGCTCTAACCTAAATTCTAACATAAACATCAATGTATACATACCAATTCAAAAGGTCAATTTTATGCTGAAGAAATCGGTTAATCTACAAGATAAACTTTGCAGGATCGCTAAATCAAACAAGCGAATTCATTAATAAAGCCTTGGCAAATATGTGCTAAAGCTTACATCTCCGTAAGAAATTAAAATATGCCTAATTGTAAATTAACTCAAATAAAATATTAGAATGTATTTGCTATATCAGTATATGTTAATAGAAAAAGGTAACTATAACTTTGATTTTATGCATGTCCGATTTTGTAAGTTAATCTGTACCTTTACCTTTCAGTTCATTCATCTCTACCTTTTTACGTGTTAGTTTATCGACGCATTAAATTTTATTTATTAATACTGATGAAATTTTCGTTCTTCATTAGCAAATTTAATCTACAAATAAGTAATTGAGAAAAATCAAATAAAAACCAAGGCAAAGATACCCATGCGCTTTATAATTACGTACAAAGTGGTAACTTGAAAGAATTTTTCATATTTATTGTACCTACGAATATTCTAGCAATTTCGTAATGAAATTTGCATGTGTAACGTTGAAAACAATACAGTTAACATTCAGGGCAAGATTAGTAAAAAACTTCTGAATAGTTAACAGACAAAGGCTTATGATTGAAGCGTCTTAACACAATAGTGAATATGCTTTAATGCAATATTCAAATAAAGAATAATCAAATATAAAGAATAATAAGTGTAGTTTGTAAACAAATACCCAAAATGATAAACAATCGAAAAACGAGATTAGTTGGCGAAGTGGCGTCCCTATCTTATATATTTCTTCCAAATATCAACACGTTGAAAATTATATCAGCTCTATCGCGTTGTGCACAGAAAACGTAAAGGCCTTGACATAACCCTATAAATATTTCTCACTAACACAGGGTATTGCTTTCCGAATTTTTTAAGCAAGTCTCTACGGCTGTTAATTATTTATCTCTATAAACAAGTGGCATCTAGGTAACTTTTTAACAAAAGACTAATTAGAATTAAGTAAACGAAAATTTATAAAATGGTGAATATGGTTAACTTTACGTAAGTACCTACATTCATTAAAATCTCTAGTGAGTAATAATTCTAAAACAATTCAATATATTTACAGATGATAGATTTACAATACCAAAAAGAAGTAGGGAACTCTTAAACCACTTAGGTTGATAGTTACCACATAGAAGGCGATCTATATTCCTGCTACTATGCTCTTAAATCCATTGAAGACATTAAAGATGTTACTTAAAGGTGGTACTTAATAAAGTTAAAATAAAGTACCTACCTAAAAAAGTAGCCTAAAAATCGGAGTAACGAAAGTCACACACAGGAGAAAAGAGCGAAATACAATCTTTACTGACGATGACATGCATCCAAATATAGAAGCTGTTTTGGGATGAAATATTTTATATCCTGGTTCTTCCAGTCAACAGAAACTATAACAAATGCTAAACCTCGCTTAAATTTCCATCGAGTTTCACTATTTTCTTGAAGGTTTATAATCCTCGAATAGCAAAACTCACAGCCTTACAAAATAATGTCTAGCTGTCACAGTAAGAAATGGCCACTGCAAAGTTTTAAAAATGAACCAAACTTATTTGAAAATCTTAAACCGTAACAATTGAAACTAATCCGTTATTTGTACATAATATAAGCCATAGCTCTGTAACAATATCATATTATAATTTATATGATATATATTATTAATAAAAACATATATCGTGCATCTTCAAACACGCAACAAATACTGCACCGAGACATGCACAGAGAACCACAAGCAGTTTATGTTGTGAGACACGTGCATAAGCCGCATTGTATACGATGGTTCCGGCGCTATCTACGTGTTTAAATTGTTTTTATGCGGCAGATGTATTTACATGCGTGGTATTTATCTCATGTCGCATGTTATATGTTGCGTGTTTGATTTTTCCTTGGCGTACGAGCCTCCTTATAATCTAGTTTCTGAGTACGACAACCGACATTGTTTTTTAAATAGCATATATGTATTATTCTTTATTTTCAAAATCAGTACGTTTTTACAACTAGTTAAAATTATTAAGAGATTATATAATGATATTCTTAAGAAAAATCAAATTTACCATATCAATATGATAGTTTTTTTATATGAAAATTTATAAATTGGGTTTGGTCTTTATATCTGAGTTCGATGTACAATTTTACAAGAATTGCAATTACAAGTCTGAAAACCGTACTTTGCTATTGTGAATATTTTTCGAAATATTTGTCTTAAATTAAAACCTTCAAGGGAGATCATTATTTAAGCTATGCGCATCTCTAGGATATTCATATCGACTTCTAAAATATTTCTCGTTCCGTTCTAATCATAACTTTGATTAAATTTTGCAAAGCATTTGCAATTTTTATAATTTTATAATCTAAATCTGTTTAGTGGTATAGCATTTGGCAGAATTAAATCAACTTGAAGTTCGACACTATACGATATAATGTTTACATTCTCAACGGTAAATTCAATTTTTTTCGTAAACTTCATTATATGTAACTCCTAGCAACTTTCAACTGGATGTGCGTAGAAAAATGTCCTTATTTCATGAAAAACACATATGGTCCTATTTAAAAAAGAAAGTTGGTTGTGAGACCAAAACAGGTTAAAGAGTTAGTTATTAAGATAACAAAAGTAGGTAAAAACTTCTAATTAAACATGTTTTTAATTTGACAGATATTTAAAAAGCTACGGAATCTATTCCATAAATCTGCTGCTTCTGCATATTTAATGTTTACGCATAAACTCTACTACAGCTTTAAGTTTCTTCTAAAAAACCTTTTCAAGTTAATCTAAAGACAAAGCTAATAATCGAAGTTTCTAACTTTAGCCAAAACTTGTTTTCAGCAAACTGAATATCACCAACAATATTTTATGAGAAAAGTATTTATGTTTCCTTGAAATAACAAACCTTTAATTTTTTACATACAAAAAATTGAAAGAATAATCTAAATGTCAACATAAAATGTCGCCACCGGATTTTTCAAAATATCTTCTTATTATTGCACTACTACATATTATAATTATTATAAATTATTGTCGAAACGATAAACTCATACAGCTTGTTGAAATATAAAAAGGAAATAAGATATGTGTATATGTTATACTCATTCCCTTGACCTTTTAGAATGCTGTAAAAGCTTCCTAAAAGGGTCCTTACAATGCCAAACCACATTTCCACTTGTTAAGGTACTAAGAATATTATGATTTCATAAACTTTATCAAATACGTTTTTCCTTTTTGATTCTTAGAATCCCTTTAGAAAAACGATGTTAGCATCTGACCTAAATTTTAAATTTCAATAGAAAAGCTATACAAGAATAGTTGAATTCAAATTCATACTACGCATCAGACACACTCGTGTCACTCATTATTACATCCTTTTATCGGCCTATAAAAACAGACTCATATTAGAAAATCCACCGAGAAAGTGTAGACGATAAAATTACTCTTGGGAGGAAAATAAAATACTTTGACGATCGACAGCCTTAATGTGTCTTTAAGAAAGAAAATGTTGTACATATACGACAGAATGGATCTGGATGAATTTACTGAAGATAAGATTATAGGAATTTATAACGTCCCCCATTTTTGCACATCACTTCAAACATCACATCGTCTAGAGTTAAAAAAAAATCTATTGATGGTGTTCTATCAGAAAAAAGTTAATCGAATTCAATTTAAAGAGTGAAATTAATTATTCCATCTAGTTGAGGGATGTACATCGAATATCGTTTACATAGCACGCCGTTGGAAATTGGGATTTCCTAATAAATTGAATGTGTAATTGAAATGACGCATTTCCTATATCCGCATTTTGATAATAGTTATGGTTTTCTTGATTAAATATGAAATCTAGTTACTCTTTGATTATAATTTCCGGACTTCCTTTAACAAGTTCAAGCTCGTAAACACTCAATAAGGATTTAAATTAATAGCTTTCACTTCTGATGTAATCACGTAATTAATTATTGTGCAGAGATTGATTTACATACCAATAGTACCACTGGTATTACGAATACATTAGTTTACATCAGTAATCTACAGTTGTTAATCAGAATAAAGCACACGTCAGCCAATGACACGAAGATTTATTTTATAATCTGTCACTATCATATATAAAAAGTGGTTATCGCCTACAGTTTGTTTTGCTATTATTGTTTGATTTTGATTGTTTCTTTTCGAAAGCAACCATTCTACGAGTACATCAACTAAGAAAAAAACTTATTGTATTGAATTAGTTGGATGTGTTTCAAGTGCTAATGCTTCCTAGCATCCATAAGATTTATTTTCCCCCTCCAAAACGTTTTCTTTTAGCGGAGTATCCACCAAATGTTGTTTCTAAAAACTACTAAGTCGACTAATAAAAGAGAAACTCATCCTATCCTATTAGCAGGGAGTGTTGTGCACCGCAAGCAAACTCGTAGAACACATAATAAACTTACTTTTAAAATGATTTTTCGATTCTTGCAGCCTTCTAGAGCTATACTGTCCCCGAAAAATGATACAGCATATAGACACTTGAGAAATGACTTCGGCGAATGGAATACTATCAGACCTGCAAGTCCTGAGTTTTCCTAGGAGGAAGTATCAAGATGTTCTAAAGAAACATTTCTTATACAACCAGTCGTCTACTATAAGATTTTTGAAATATTATAAGTTTATCGTTTTATCTGTAGTTATTGTAATAGTGAAAGAACATTCAGACGTCTGAATAATCTATATCTGTTATTACCAATCTTTTTTCTTATTGGAATATTTGTTTTAGTAGTATTAATGACCTGATTGCAAAATTTAGTTGTATTGTTTTAAAAAATGGTTTCATCTATCAAAAGAGAGATACAAATCTCCGCTATTGTTACCCCAGTTACCGAGTTTTGCCGAACAAAGTGAGATTTATACTAGCAATTTGAACAACTTTATGTTATTTAACAAACTATTGCCTTAATGTTGCAATTTTCCGTGGCAAACTAGCAAATTATTTCGTACAATATAATCCTGCGTCTTTCTCCAGATATGAATTTATATATATATATATATATATATATATATATATATATATATATATATATATATATATATATATATATATTTTTTGTCACCAGTTGGAGTTTTTGCATAGAGTTTATCTTCTGATTTAAATAAATGTATGCGTAAAAACTGGGTTCTATAAGATTATATTTCAATAACTAACTATAGTTTGAAAATTTCTACTTGCATGGAATCTTCAGAAAGTTTAACCTAATTCAGTTTATCTTTTGTCGACAAATCAAACGTAACAATCTCTTGTATGAATTTTATGTAGGACATACACGGTCTTCCCCGAAGACGTCGGCGGAGACGTCGGGGACAAGGTCGAGATAATGAGGTAATGTTTACATTTACTGTAATTTATAGCAGGACTGTATATAATAAAATTATGAGTATCGTATGTCTTTAAAACATCAAAATGAAAGAAAGCATTATTGATAATAATCAAGACGTATTTCGAAATAGCTTATGCAATTAACAAAAGTGTTCATAAACGTAATAACCTTGACGTCACCCATTGGTGGAATTACAAATCAATCTTTTATTATGAAAAGAAAACTTTAGTTTTTTTATTTCATTGTTAATTTATTTTAAAAATGGATATAATTAATTAACGCAGGATTTAGGATTCCGAGTTCCAGTGTGCAAACGATGTACAATTTTCCGAAACCAAAGGGAAGATTATCAATTACCAAAGAACAATGGTAAAAATCTGCTGATTTTTATCATATGTCATCTTTTATTAATAGTAGTAAAAGCATTTGCTACATTTTATTCACATGAATCGTAATGCTGATTCTGGTAAAATAAATGTTTTGTCACATCTATTAAATACGTCCGTTTACTAAATTAAACCGAATTTGATATAAACTGATTCACCGAATGAAAAACTGTTGAACATTTAAGTTGGCTAAATATTTAATACTGTAATTTCAACATTTATAAAATATTATACATAAATAATATTAATCTTTCAAAAAGTATAAAATTCTCAGTACTTATTTCCTATTATACAAGAAAATAGATGGCATCAAGTGTTCAGGTGACAATTATTAGTAGTACAGATTGTAATGATCTTCCAAGGTTATCAGGTTATGACCCATATTGTAAACATGATTTGTAAAATTAAGAATCAGTTTACATCAAATTCGGTTGAATTTATTAAACGGTCTCTACAAATGCAACAAAATATTTATTTTACTAGAATCAGCACATTCTTGATGAACAACACGAACAAAATGAAATTTGATACCTATATAATAATTTGTCCATTGACCTCTCCTATACCAAAATCAGCAGATTTTTACCAGTGTTCTTTTACGGAAAGTATAGGAAATTATTGTACATCGTTTGCGCACCAGAACTCCTAAATCCTGCGTTAATTATATCCATTTTTAAACTAAATTAAGAATGAAATAAATAAAAAACAAGAGTTTTGGTTTTCTAATAAAGAGTTGATTTGTAATTCTACCGATGGATATCAATATTATTCCGCTTATGAAAAGTTTTGTTAATTGCATAAGCTATTTCGAAATACTTTAAAGAAAGAGATTCAGTACGCATTGTATTATGCTCAATAATGCTTTCTTTCATTTTGATGTTTTAAAGAAATACGATATTCATAATTTTATTATATACAGCCCAGCTATAAATTACAGTAAATGTAAACATTACCTCATTATCTCGACCTTGTCCCAGACGTCGTCGGGGAAGACCGTGTATGTCCTACATTACTCATAAGATTTATTAAACTGCAAAACAAATACTAGGAGTAATAAAGACCCCCAGAAGGCAAGGTACAGTACGGTATTTATAATCTGAAAGTTTTGTTCATTAAATGTTCAAAATCAAGTTAGTTCGGAAGTTAAGTACAGCGTCAATAACCAAGTACCATCCGTATAGCCTCAAGAAGATTTAGTGGTGATACTCATCTTAAGGCAGCTCTACTTTTATCCTCATGTAATGGACATTGCTAAAATGTTTATATGCATCATGTTTTCTATTTATATTGACCATTAATTAAAGAAATCTGAAGAAGTATTAGTTTTACTATAGAGTAACATAAAGTGAGAATAAATCTACATTTAAAATAATAATTAACGGTATTGGTTTCAAAAATGGGATATAGTTATTTAAATTATACGTAAACTTTATAATTTTAATTATACTTATATTTGTGTTTATCTGTGGAATTAGATAACATTCAAACGTCTGAATGTTTCTCCCTATTAAGTCATATTTTAATTTCTTTAAATTTCCATAACTTTTTCTTATAGTCCAGTCAAATTAGAAAAAATAGCAGTAAGTTGAGGTAAGTTCGTGGATTTTTGCATAGGGCTTCCTTATGGATTGTTAAATAACCGCTTAAAAGTCAACACTTGCAGGTGGTGAGCTCGAAGAGATAAGGAGGGTAAACCACGCCCCTAACGGTTTTTGTCGTTTTTTCGGAAACTATTAGAATTATAGAGATGAAGGAGGTTAGGTAACATAAAGCTTATTTAAATCCCTACCAAAAATGTCTTATAAAGGAATTAGGATTACAAAAAAAGCGAAACACCTGTACGTAATGGGCCGAATAAAAAAAATGACTAGTACAGCATACTGTCCCAAAAATTATTTTGCCAATACGATTTTTTCAGCCGACTGGCGCCAAGTATATCGGTAATATCACCACCTATAAGTGTTGACTTTTAGAGGATTATCTAACAATCCACAAGGAAGCCTTATATGAACATCCACGGATTTAATCTCAGTTTTTCTAGTAATGATAAGCACCTAATAAGTAGCTTTCCTTCTGACCTCGCCAACCCTGTGTAGTTAGCTTTCTTTGCTCCAATGCATTCGCTAAAATACCAAGGAAACAAAGACTATTCAGTCTAGAGAACATCGTGCACACCCAAAAAGTCAGAAATTAAACATGACAAATTAGAAATAGAACGAATTGCCAAAAAGCGCATATGTCTTAAGAAAATAAAAATCCCGTGCTTCATATAGCACGCAAAATCTAGAAGTTGGGAAACATTGTAGATTATATTAAAGTCATGTCCAAGCCAGCAGCAAATTGCCAGCGCGTCTGATGACAGAAACGAACGAGCGTATTGTGCACTTTCTAGAAATAACCATCGAGCTGTTCGTGAAATTGATCTTATATAACGTATCAATTATCTACAGAGCACGTGCTGTCAATACCTTTTTAATTAGTTTTATTTAATGAATTTTCTAAAAAATAATTAATTATAATCAATATTTAATAAATCGTTTACTCCACTCACCGATTAACCACGTAACGTACCTTGTTACATCGTGTTCTATTTACTGTCTGCAATTTCAGGCCTTTTCACTTTTGTTCCTGGTGATATAATTTTACCTAAGGCGAAAAGCTGTCCTAAACTTGAACCTCGAAATAATAAAGCAGAGTCTAAGAAGGGAAGGCACAATGCAGTGTTTATAATGTTAAAGTTTTGTTCATGACTAAAATACAACTTCCACGTCTTAAAGCAACTTGATATTAACAGTAATGTCAACAAAACACCCTTAACTTTATTGGAACTTTCTACAGAACTTGCTTATGAATGATTGCTTACAAACAAATAGCTACTTACTTTGTAATTAGTAAGTTGGATATGTTCCCAAGAATTGAAAATATTCCATACAACGAGATAATTAATGTCCACTAAATTTGGGTTGGTGTTAATTGACGTAAAGAGTACACACGAAGCTTGATTGAGTGTCCGAATGCATTATTGAGGGGTAGTGAACTATAACGTTAAAAGCAAGAAATTGTGTGAAGATTAGGGGCCAGTTTCGTTAGAAACGCGTAATACTATTGGTGCAAAATGTTAGCTGTCCCGTATCATTAGGGTTAAGCGGTAATTGCTTACTGTTCGCTTGCTTTGATCCTTCATGTGCGATTTTGTACAGCTATCCCTTTACAAACATCACGTTTACAGTTCAACCAAGATACAGGAAGTTAGGGCTCGCGACCTCGATGGACCTCACTATCTACCATATTGTTGCGGTTCGTTGATCAATAAAATATGACTACTACTACCGGTTCCTAATTGCTTCTGCTCAAGTATTTTATACGGAGAGCAAATAAAGTTAATCGAGCTGATGGAATTGGTAAAATTTCCAACTAGCTTATAATTTCTATTTAAACTTTAATTAAATTACATCTGTCTTTATTTAACAATCTATAATAATGTATTTTATCTGTTTTGATATAATTATCAGTGGAATTTCTAAAGCAGAAGAGATTTGTGTACAGTTATCAAGAAAAGCGCGCACAGTATAATGCCAAAATAAACCTTGTTGTAATCTAGTTTGAGATAAAGTGAGATGAAGCCTCATAATTGTATTTAGGAGTATAAGGGTTTATTCGGATTCTAATTTAATAGCAAAGATAGAAAGTTGTTATGCTTTCCAGCAAAAGATGACATTTGAGAAGATTTCCGAATTAAATAATTACAAATAACTAGGTGTTGTAAATTACCAGTCGGAAACGTTTTTCGCTTAAGATTTTAATATTCAGCAATAGCATTAGCACGCGAGATTTTCAAAATTAAGTCACGTAAACAATTAAGCTCTTGCTGAAAATGAATAAATTAATTGCGAATAGTTTACGTTTAGCCGTTTTGCAGAGTTATATATTATTTTTAATATAAAATGTTACATTCTTATACTTTGTAAATACCTTCTATCTTAGTGCTCGGTTTAAGATCTCTGGCTACTTCTTTATATGAACTAAAAGTTTAATTACAATTTTGAAATATTTTTTGTAACGAACGTAAGGTTTAATTATTTGCAAATAAAAGTTGAAAATAGGACATCTTAAAAACAAAGCGGTTTATTATTTTTGCTAAAATATGTGTGCACTTGATACCTTCTTATTGTAACCAATAACTTCTATTAGTTTCTTAACAAAATATGAAATTAGGAAAGTCATCACTTGCTTATTATTAAATAAGACAGCATGCGATTTCATGAATGAATGGAGTTCTCTGAGTGAATCAATTTTATAAAATTTCAATAATAAATGTATAAAAAATACACATAATATAAATATTTTTATATTTTTAAATTCTACATATGGAATGAGAGTAAATATTAAAATTACTAAATTAGTAAAAATCAAAATTACTTAAAATTCTTTTGGCAGCTATACAATAGTATATTATATACCCAGGGACTAAAGTGCATCTTTCAATCCCGAATGTGAACTATATGAAAAATCTTATAAAAAATTTCATGAATGGTGTTTCAAAAAAAACATTAAAAATTACACAGAAAATGTATTTTTCGTTTATTTTGCCGAAAAGGCTATGAGGAAATTTTCGAAGTTAATTGCGTTTTTGAAACGGCAGAACGTTGGATATCAACCAAAAAAGTCGAAGATCCTTACAAAAGAAGAAATCGATTAATTCCTGGTTCAAGCCCCTGATGAAATCTATTTAATGGCAAAAGTAAGTCTCTTCATAATTTATTTCAGTTAATGCAGAAATTTGTGTCTATAGTTTTTATGAATTTCAGGTTGCACTGATTATAGGTATAGCCGGGGCCTCGAGATCTGATTACTTGCAGATTCTGGTGATCTGGTGTCGATATTAGTGTTTTAAAACGTCACGGCGGGTGGAAATCCGCATCCGTATGTGGAAAATTCATTGGCTAATAAAAAGATATAGCTGAGAAAATCCTTATGGGAAAAAAACCACCAATCAACTTCCAGTTCAATAATAGCTCAAGCGTTAACTTCCAATTCTATAAGAAATCCGCTAGATTCAACAAACTACAATGGCGTCAAATTAAACTCACTATTTAACATAAGTGGGTGCAACGATTGCGAAATTAGTGTTAATATTAATATGAAATAAATATAATTATGTATTCATGTTCATTTGGTTTTGTCGAACTCAACATTTCGTTGTGTATTTTTTACAGTTTTCAATAAAAAATTAATTCAATACTGTTTTGTTGTTGTTGTCATAGGGAGTAAAAGTGCTACTTTACTCCCTCGTTTGGGGGACTAAAGTAGAGCCTTATATATAGGACGTGCAAAAACAATATATTTTGCAATTTTAACAAATTATCTCATTCTAATAACGTTTATTTAAATATAAATAACAATAATACAGAGTGGGTGATTGAAATTGATCAATTAACAATAATATTTGACAGAACCCGCAATCTCTGATTACATGTATATGAGCCTGGATGATGTGTGTGTGTGTGTATTTATAGCTGATTAGTTTCAGCTGATGAGAGTACACTAAAACAGTGCTATCCTGGGATATGTTTGTGAATTCCACACACTTCATTATTTTGTGGGTTTTGCGAAAGATCTTTGCTAGTTGAATGGTTTAAATAATATCATATCTTTTACGAAAAATCTTGCTAACGGTACAAAATAATATAATACTTGTATTTCAGTATTGAAATTGGACATTCACATGAATCAAATAGTGAATCAAAATATTAAATGTCTTTGTAATGTTTATAGGTAAGAAAACTTGGTATTTTTTAGCTTTAACTAGTAAATTCTTATATAGGTTGATATAAAATACTATCATTAAATAATAAAAATAAGTATATTTAATCCGTATGATAAATTAATGTAAATTAGGTCCAGATTAATAACATAAAAAATGTGGTTTTTATTAGGACGTTTTTGTTCAAATTCTTTGATAATCGATGATTAATGATGATCACGCAGGTGAAACTTGTTCGTCTAACACAGCATTAGCGGTCTAGTATTATATGCGCAGCTAGAAAATAGGCTTATAAAAGATTTAAGCAGAAGAAAGGAAAAGCTGCTCTTACAATGTTGTATACATGTTACATTTGAATAACTTATTATTATACTTCCTGACCAGTTAGCTCTAGTAACGAAATCACTATTACAACTATTACACGTAATTTAACTAGTTTATTAGGTTCATACACACTCTTGCTCTCATGCAGCGTTATTCACTAATGAAGGACTTTCTCTATTATCAACATACTACAGCTACTAGAACAACGTCACAATGTGAAAAATTCAAAATCATAATGTGTCAACGTATTGTTCTATACTATTTGACTTTTAATCTGATTATAGTATTTGACTGGGACCTGAAGGCTGATAACTGTAATACAATGACTCACGGTTGTGATGGCTGAGTTGTATAAATAGAAGCAGAGTTCCTGCTCATTCATTAGTCAATATGGAAAAACGCGTGTGTGCTATATGTAACAAGAGTATTCGATTCCCCGACTTTGCACGTTATATGAAGATTCATCAAGGATAAGAAGTCTGATATTCTATATGATTCAAATCTTCAACAAGACATGACAACTATGAGAGACACTTGAAAACCGTGCATGAAGGAAACAAAATCCGGCGTTCTAGATGCTTCAAATCTTTTAGTCGCCCTGACCACTATAAGAGCTTGTTTAGCTATTATAAAACTGATGAAAAGCTGAACAAGGAAAGGGGTACCGGTACAGTTCTAAAAAGCTCGTCAACAGACTTTATTGTTGTTGAATTATTATTTCGATTTCTCCGGGAGATTATAACAAAGAGTGTCCGGTAGGAAATTATGATTGATTACGTATTAATGAATAGAAATCACTTATCTAAGATCAACCATTTATGTATTATGTTTGTATATATACATACAAACAAATATATGGAAAAACTGTAATAAATAAATAAACGCTTGTAAACTAATTTTATATGTTTTATTTAGCAAGCAACAATAAATTTCATCATTATCATCGTCATCATCACGGCGGAATCAACAGATTTATAAAGCTATTTAATTTTATAAAAGCATAATCAGATTAAAAAATCAAACATTTATGCTTCGTTTTACTAGCAGCAGTAGTAGCACTAGCTCATACGTGTATAAATGTAAAATAAAAAAACTTTATAAGTAACTTTTATACAATTTACCTTTTTTATTATCATCACCAATTATCCTTTGTATTTAGTTTTAACTCTTTCACCCAACTAGTCTGAACACCTTGGGCAGATGCTAAAGGCGTTAGAAATTGACCTTAAAACCACTGAGATGATTGTTGATGGCTGACAACTGATGGTTACTTGATGACGTCTGATATCTGATGACTAATTTTGTCAGTCATTCTATTACTAATGAAGTAATTCAGGATAGATTACAAAACGTGATTAACGTTAGAGCATAAAATATTAGTTGGTTAGAACATACGACTGTCTATCTAAAAAATATTAGGTTAGATCATTAGATTATCTTTTAGGTTAGAGTTAGGTTCGCAAATCTAAAATCTAGCCTAAAGTAGTGCACATGCAGCTGGCTGACTGGACAATCGTACATAAATGATATGTCTATAGACACAAATGATTAGGTGATATATCTCTGTTAAAACTAATTATATAACTCACCTAAAGGGTTTTCAATACTATAAAGTTTAAATGATATCACACTTACGTTTAAATTATTAATAGCAATATTATTTATAGATATTATATATCGAGTGAGATAATTGCTATTACAATTATATTGATAATTATAATCAATAGTAATCGGAGAAATGACACGAACATGCGAGCAAGTTCACGGAGTTGTCGCGAGTCAGCCAGCGGATGACCTTTTTCGCTAATATGAACCTTCATAAGAAAATACATGGAATTTTTCTACTAACTGCATTAAAATTGTTGTATTGACAATATAATATTTTAATCTCGTTTTTCCTCGTATATGTATAGTATAGTGTCTTCAGATAAAACTTTTATGAGCAATTAAAAACATATTTTAGGCCTAAAAACAATAAATGCACAATAAAGCGGGTGAAATGCATACTGCATTCTATCATCTGAGCATTTGGTGTAAATAATAATGCTCAAAAACACTTACTTTAATGTGCAAAAAAGTACATGTTAATACTCAAAACACTTAATAAAGCGCTTAAACCCTACCCATTAGTAAATAATATTATAAAAACGTCTAAAATATCATAAATTCAACTAGCAACCAATCAGAAACGTTTTCATCATTTAATTTCCACTATATGCTATTTAGCTGTAAATGCATTATGATGATGTATTTATGAGACAGGATAAACCACTTATGAATAATATAAATAGTAATACAAAACTACTATTACTATTTAGTCTGTAAATAAAATGTAACATACGTTCATTGACCTAATTATGATGCAAATTTCATTGCCTGTTTTTATTTTACGAATGTGATTTTAACAAAATGAGCAAAACTTACTGTTTCGATACAAACAATCTTTATAACATGTGTTCATATAAATCACCATTTCTCTGTACACACAATCGAGGACGACCTATGATGGATTCGTTTATGCTAGCAAACATAACGGCATTTGCTCGGATTTGTTCTGTGGCGGTTTCCATGCGTGCGCGTAGTTCTTCCTCGGTATTCACTTCTGTTCTGTACACTAACGTTTTAAAATATCTAATTAATTAAACTACTAACACTAACAAACACTTAACACTACCTAACCCAAGTTATTAATTCTAAAACGTGTATTAATACGTAATCGAAACTCAAGTTTACGGCCACCTAACACGAAGAAAATTGACGACAAACTGCATACTGCAGATTACAATTTCAAAGGTCTGAGTCATTAACAGTTATTTACAGATGGTTGGAATGAGTGTTTATTATCATCCTTTAGCTAAAAACGTTTTAAAAGAACGTACTACTATTTTGCTTTGGTTGCAATTTTCGATGAATTTAGTTACCCGGCTACCTGCTTGGGTTTCTTATGGTTATTTTGTTGATGACTTTTAAAAGCATGTAATATGCATAATTTATATACTTTTACCTACAACTGTTCAGTGGCATGCCTATTTTTTTCTAAGGGCGGTAGTCATTTCAAAGCGGCATTTCAGTAAATTGTTAGTGAGATGTACTCTACATGTGTTTCCTTGTTGCCCTTTAACGGGATTGTCACATTTTCTAAAACACCCTGTATAAACACCTAGCTACTACTATAACGTTGAAATTTACAACCCCTTTGATTGTTTTACGGTCACTGTTTAAAATCAAGCTTCTCCGTTAGCTTTGGTTGTCGCTGGTTTCCCCCTCCCTCTCTTTATCGTAAATTCGCGCTAGTGCGGTCAAGCGCATTCACAATGGTGCGTTAGGCATAACAAAATGGTGGGCTTTCATTAGAGGATCGTTGAATGTGAGATGTAATAGGAAGTTGGTTTGGTATAATTCGCTTTAGCGGAGAAAATCTCGCGTCCATCAAATCGATCACTTGAATGGTTGTATTTGATCGATCGTCAACCAGACGGAATAAACTCTGGTGTTAACTACTTAGGTAAATCTTTTTTTTTATTATTTTCCACCATGTGTTAAAATCTCATTAAAATCGTATTCTATTTTAGGTAACAAGTCTACATCATTTACCTAGAAAAAATGATTTAATAAAAGACCTTTCAGTTGATCGAAAGGTAAAATTCTTTTCAAATATTTAAAATTAATACGACATACAGAGCATTTTATTTTTAAGTGTTTTTTTGTTTTCGTTCTTGCTCGTCTTTTTTTCTCTTCTTGCCCTTTTGACCTTGGGTTTGGTTTAACTTGAAGATCTTCCCTTTTTGGTTAGTACCTGCATACATACATACAGGGTTGTTGTATGTAACACAAGATTATACCGGAAGAAGTTTGTTTGTAACTGTATGTATTTATATATATTGTGTTATTTTATCTATGTGTCCATGTATTTTTGGAACGTTTATACAATTTATTTACTCATGCATGTTAGTGTTTAAGTAATAATTGAAACGAGATCTCGAGTAGTTAAATTATCATAGGGTAGTTTCTAAGATGTATAACCAGCTGTGATACACATCACCATTCTGTCGATTTTACCAGACTTATTAAAATCCTTAATAAATATAATTAAAAACTTTTACCGTTTACAATAAAGCCCTACTTAGAAAGTTTACATTTCACTACATATTTGTGTTTTATTTATTACTATTTATTTATTTTGTGATTTTATTTTCTCTCCAGCTTGTAACCTGTACGTATATGCACCGTACGACCAAAATTGTGGAAGTTGTCTCTATGTTAGTTAAAGATCTATTTCTTCGTTTATCTAATAATTTTGAAGCTTTAGTAATGAGAATTGTTTTAAAACGAAGTGGCGCTTGTTTTTCTTATCTTGTATATCTTGTATTACTCCGCCCCTCTCTGACTTACTGTGATATAGCTGTGCTATATTTTGGTAGGCTTGGTATTTATCTATATAAAACTAGCCTTTGTGATTCTGTAGGCTATACTACTACTTGTTTTCTTATGTTCCGTGTTTAGGTTTTAAATGTCACGCTTATTTACTTCATACATCTAGACTAACAGCAATCAACGCAATATAAAAAACTTTAAAAACTAAAACGCAATTTATACACACCTAGTTCTGAGTAATATTCTTTATATTAATTTATATTTCTATTAATAGTCTTTTTTACCATTGGTCTGTATTGTGCAGTGCTTTTGCATTATAATTAACACGACAAATATATAACAAAGGGTAGAATACGAAATAGGAACAAAAGTTAAAAAATAAACATCATATTAAATAAAAAAAATTGTGCTTATAATAATGTGCAAAGATATTTGGGCCGAGCTGCTAGGAGACAAATTATTCGAGTTCCAATTAGGAACCGACGAATCATGGTAGCAACTCGTTTTAAATACAGACAAAGTTTATATAGGGTGCTGACAAAGCTAATTTTTATTTCTATTTGTGCGTTCTTAAATGGATCTTTCTATTACATATATTTTGCACACGGCAGTCGGTGGGATAATTGTGTGAAACTGTGCAAAAAGCTATTCAGACTATTGGTTTTGAATGCTAATAAACACAGTTTTTAAAGATGTTTTTTAAACTAAAACCTTTATAATACAAACATAGTTTCAAGTTAGTGGAAGGCCCAATCTAAGGCATCTTACTTACGATTTATTTTTATTCGTAAGCTTTTACCTCGGGTAGTCCCAGTAGTATTGAGTAGCACTCGGTTCTTTATTCATACTTAGTGTTTCGTTTACCCTGAGTTTTCAGCATCATAAAAAAAAGTTTGTACTAACTTCTAATCGGATTATTTTGGGGTAAGCTTTATAATTGTTTGTAATAGCTCAACGTAACGAATTAACAAATTTTGATAACGTAACCCTTCATTTATTTTTCATTTAAAACTTAATCAACGAAAATTTAACTTTCTCCTTGTTCTTGTGGCAGCTGTTTAAGAAGAAAAATTTAAAAACAGACTTCGACTTTTTACGGTAACACTTAATTAAAAATTAAATTAATACGAAACATTTTAACAATAAAGAAAATCTTATTTTATGAAGGTAAAAGGTCTTAATGTTTAAGAAGATTAAGTTTTATTGTTGCTCTAAGTTATTCTTTCGCTTATTCGACAGAATGCAAGTTGTTTTGCTTAATTGAAAATTTGTCACAGACGAAAGGTATTTTTGAAAGTATTTATCTACCTTTAAATGTTTCTAATAAAATGAAATATTCTTTAAAGAATTTCTACCTTAAAACGATGGCGACAATAAGCGTACATATTTATGAATATTTAGGACTCTTCTGCTTGGTCTTTGGGATTTGTTAATAACAAGCATAAATAACTAAACAGCACTTTAAGCTATGTATAACTTTGGCGAAGCAGTGTGAATAATAGATGAATAATAAAACTTTAAACCGCGCCAATCTCTGAATTTTCAAAGTTTATTAAAGTTCGTGATATTAATTTAAAAAAATCATATACAGCTTATTTCCTTATTCTATTTTTAGTACAAAAGTAATATAAAATTCATTTCGAACTAAACTAAGTAAGTTGCTTTATATGGCTTTGCTACTTTTATAATACAGTCAGTAATTTAATGGAATAAATCTTCTACAAGTAATAAACCGCAAACCGACTTTGTCATTGTCATTAAATTGCTAGTTTATGTCTACTAAAGAACTAACTTATTAGGATTAGAAAAATAGGAAAAAAAAAGTTAACTAGAACGTAGGAAGGCTTTTACTACAAAATACCTTTCAATTACACTAGTGAAACTCCAGCAATTTAATCACCACTAACGTTGACAATGACTGACAACAACTAAACTTCCGCAATACCTTAAAGTTACAGGGTTAAGCTTTAATATGAAGAGGAAGTTTGCAAGGATGTTCCCTATACTATATATTGCCTGTTTGTGTGTTTCCTTGCAATTTAGGCGTGTTGGGCATACACAGGCTCGTAGCTAAAACCCTAGATATTTAAACGATTTTCGGATAATGACACGCACACAAAATCCTTTCCGGAAATTATTATAACCGAGTTTCTAGCGTTAATTAAAATCATAAAGATGAAAGTTCATCTAGACAGTATCATTCTGTACCTAGGCATTCTATCCTTGTTTTCTGCAACCATTTCAAGTGTTTCGGGTAAATTGTTTATCATATATATATATATATATATATATATATATATATATATACGCGTTTTCTGTTACGTAATGTAAATTAATACAGAATTGCATACCAACAAGCGTGTATAATCAACAACCTGAGGTTACGAGCAGCACACGCAAAAGCAGATATGTATCAAGTATCAGGGGTAAAACTTTGTTTGGAAACCTCGAACCTCGGTAAAGAAGGGATCGCAATGAATTTGTAATATGTACCAACTTATATAGTGTAATTAGGAATACTAACAACATAGTTTTAGTTTAATTCAAAATTCTGTTTCTTAACTTTTATCAATTCCTGAACAGTATTATTTAAAACTGTAAACGTGAAGAATAACAATCAATCTTATTTCAAACTTTCTCTTCCAGAAAATGTGTTCTGTTTAACATAATTGTCTTTTGTCAGGAAATTTTAAACAGATATATTTTTTGAAAGAATCCCTTTTTAGTGGCCACGTTCTTTATATTAGCAGATAAAGGTTAACCATTGCTTATAGTTCAGTTGTTTTTTACCTTAAAAGTTACTTCTTGAATGTCATTAGTTTGCAGAGCTATAGTTTTTTAATTAAATGCTTTTTTTCCAGAGACATTTTTGACATGTTAATTGCGTTTTCTATGACATCACAGCTTTCAACACACAAATAAAATCATAAAAAATAATGATGATTCAGTAATACCCGCGAAATTTACCACTTAATACTTAATACCACTTAATCACTATAACATTAATTTAAAAACTAAGAAACTTAAGAATTAAGTAAACGCATTAATTATTTTGATCCCCATTTTTTGCATAATTAATTAATAAGGAAATATTGCGGTTTTCAATTATTATTCTTATCGTAAAACATAATTCAATTGCAAATATCGTACTCTCACAAATCTTATATAAAATGTATATAATATTGTATATATAAAAAAATACTAGCTATTTATTAGAGAATAACATAAAATAGCACAAAATTTTGTAATATTCAACACAATTTATTATTAATATAAAGTACAGTTTGCTGAAATTAAAAATAAAACTGGGACATTAGGTCATTACAACCCAAGTAATATTTTTATGCTATATAACCTTATTCTTACCTTTTAATACTTTCATAGACTAAACGTGTACGTACTTTCAAATTAATTATGGGTTTTCTACAGATTTAGCGTTTTTAGACTTTATGTTCGAGAATAGATCTTGCAACAATCAGATTTCTCTAGATTATAAACATAGTTTAAAAGATTTCAATTATAAATTAAAGAGCAATGTGTGATTAACGAACGCAAACTTAAAATCTAAGCTAAGAAATGCGACGAGTAATTGCTTCACTAATTTTACTGAAAAACTATTCTAGCAAGAAAAATTTAAAAGTTAATAATCATTAATAGGTACAAATGAAAAATAAACAAATATTATTCACAAACGATACTCCATGACAGACTGTTTCGAGTTTATTGACTCTCATCAGCCGAAGGTAATCGCGTGTCAATTATACACACACCATCCGGGCTTTATATATAAACGCTGAATAACATAAATATCAAATGATAAATAATGTTACACCTATAGAAAATCAAGCGCACAAAGCGACAAAATTATGCTCTCTACAGAATGTAATTGCGTCCAATCAACTAATCAAAACGTACAGTGTGAGCAAAAAATATATTAATTGACAAATATCCTGACTGTTCTTTTATTAATTTCTTTTAAATAAATATCGAAATTCACTAAGCAAAAACTAAAAAGTAGATACTTTTGTATTCAGGGCCGGCTTGACAATATTATCGTTCGTTTTAATTATTTACAAAAAGTTTTGAAGTGAATTTTCTATATTATCATATATAATTTCTTAGACATTACTGTACGTTTCGATTAATTAAAACTTTTAGTTAGTTAATTGGAATGGTTACATAGGAAATTTACAACCTTTTAAAAGAAAATCACATGACCCACGTTTCTATTAAAAAACATCGAAAACGTCTGAAATTTAACATAGATGACCTCATAGATTCGGCAGATATGTTTAAAATTCTATTCTGATGTGTATTAGCGTATTTAGAAATAGAAATCGACCCTTCCCAGGATTTTGCTCAAGACTGTTTCGAGTTTATTGACTCTCATCAGCCGAAGGTAATCGCGTGTGAATTATACACACACCATCCGGGCTTTATATATAAACGCTGAATAACATTAATATCAAATGATAAATAATGTTACACCTATAGAAAATCAAGCGCACAAAGCGACAAAATTATGCTCTCTACAGAATGTCAATTGCGTCCAATCAATTAATCAAAACGTACAGTGTGAGCAAAAATATATTAATTGACAAATATCCTGACTGTTCCTTTATTGATTTCTTTTAAATAAATATGGAAATTCACTAATCAAAAACTAAAAAAGTAGATACTTTTGTATTCAGGGCCGGCTTGACAATATTATCGTTCATTTCAATTATTTACAAAAAGTTTTGAAGTGAATTTTCTATATTATCATATATAATTTTTTAGACATTACTGTATGTTTCGATTAATTATAACTTTTAGTTAGTTAATTTGAATGGTTACATAGGAAGTTTACAAACCTTTTAAAAGAAAATCACATGACCCACGTTTCTATTAAAAAACATCGAAAACGTCTGAACTTTAACATAGATGACCTCATAGATTCGGCAGATATGTCAAAATTCTATTCTGATGTGTATTTGCATATTTAGAAATAGAAATCCGCGTAGGTCTTCGCGAAGACGAACTATCCTGTTACTCGTTTGGTAAAATTCAGAAAGAGAAACTTTATAAGTTTTCCAGCTTGTGTTCTGGTGGTTTAGTAACCTTACTGTATCGTTTACGGTTTAAATCTTCAATTAGGATTTATTCAGTTTAGAAGCTTCCCGTCTATTATTTTGGTTAGTTTGATGCTGATGTAATCAAGCAATTTAAAGAAATTAGTGGTGAAATCTGGCCCTTTGAATTTTTAAGAAATCTTTATTCTGTTTTTACATGAGAATATCGATCCTGTTAATATGAAGTAAATCTGGGCGTAATTTGTGATAAACTCTGCGTAATAAATCTATAATAAACCATGAATTTTAACACTCTAATTTTATTAAGAACGTAAATAGGTATCCTCTTTCCTTCCGCAAATCGAATAACTGAGAAGTAATTCGAATACGTTCCGGCAATAATTCAAGTTGATAATTCAATAATTCAATTTATCAAGTTAAAAATAAAAGCAACAAAATAAAACTAAACTAATAATTTATAAAATGGAAATGATTGTATAGTTTAAAAATTTATTAATGAAAACAGTTCAGAGTTTAAGAATAACTGTCCTGTGTTCTTTTAGTGGCAACGCTAAAGTGTGAAAGTTTCTGTAATAAAATGAAATGAAATGTTTGGTGTATTCTTTGGATAATATTAAATAACTAATGCACTGTGAGTTATTTTGTTAAACAATTCAGATCAAAATTCCTAAAGATAACGTCTTTGCCAATATTAACAGCTGCTCTTTTGATACATTTTTAAATAGATATATAATTTTGTGGAGAAAACCATAGTTTTGTATTTATGGATTAAATTTGATTAGATTTTAGATTTAGAATACGAGTTTGAAGTTATTGTTCCTTATACGTGTATATGCAGCTCAACTGTTAGCATTAGACATATGAATTAGTGGAATTTATGCGCATGTAGAGAAGAAGTAACTACGACAATCAGACCTAACATAATATTGTAGCCCCGGCGGCGGCGTCGGCATCCAGTTCTCTGTGCAGTTAATTGCAGTACATCAGCTGTGTATATGAAATCATTATTAGTTACCACTCACTTAATATTACGTTTTTTACATCAAAATAAATAAAAATAGTTTTATCTAATAAATTTAAAATCAATTGAATTAAATTGAAATAAACAAATTAAACAAAAACTTACAATAATGAATTTTTTAACATTTAGAAACGATGTTGAAAATTTTAAATTAAACTCCCCTTAAATTCGTCTTAAAGTTAAATTAAATTCTCAATATTATTTAAAACTTTAACATTGTTTTTAATATTGTAATGTAAGTTTTTATATGCTTTGCTCATTTCAATTTAATTCAATTAGCTTTTAGAAAAAACTATTTTGATTTATTTTGATGTAGAAAACCATGGCAAATATAAGCTATAATTAACAGTATTTATCAGAAGATATTCTAGTTATGGTGACGTAATAGGGCCTTTTGAAACCATTTAGAAAACAATCCAGGAAAATTTTAACATGCGTTAAAAATGGTTTGAGCAATGATATTATTGTGTATCTATAAAAATTAGATGAAGTACTTTGTTTATTAATTAATTTATTTTAAATAGTGAAATGTTAAGTCTGTATTTTACTATATCATTCAATTTCTTATTTCAAATTTATTTTATTAATAAGACTTTAAATACTCAGAAGTACAAGTAAAGACATTTTAATTTTTAACTTCTACTAATTGTATGTAATATAATAACTGCTGTATTACGTCGAGTAAAAGACGGATTGTTCTTTATAAGCTTTATGAATTCATATCTGACTTGTTTACATTTATTGCCTAGGATACCAAATCTTATCCAAGGCATGGGCATTATCATCACAGTACATAATCTTTATAAAATAGAAAGATTATGTTTGATTATAACTGAGGGTTATTTCTTCACAATCCCATGTGCACTTTTAAATCTGACTTTTAAATCTTACCGGCCCCCAAGAAACACATAGTGATCTATAGACCATCTATCTACCATCTACCTCATCTAAATTTCATCTACATCTACTATCTTACATCTAATAGATGTAGTTTAGACACAGTAATTTATTCTGTCTATAACGCTATATCTTTTAGACATGTAATAGACATTATCTATAATTTTCAAAAAGGTGTTATTATGCTTTAAATTAACCTGATAAAAGCTTAGCCTCTTGCTTAAAAATAGTTTGTTAGGGAAAATAATGTTAATTTTTCATAAAAATTTTTTTTTAATGTTATCTTAAATGCGTCTAATTGATGTAACTTTTTGACCGAAAACACATGCTAAAATATATACCATCTATTTACAATCTAACTTAGATGAATCCGAACTGAGTCTATTGTCTTACATTTAATAAATGTAGTTTGAACATGCTACTTTATTGGTCTATAAAGCTATATATTTTAGACATGTATTAGACATTATCTACAATTTTCAAAAATTTGTTAATTATGCTTAAGATTAACCTGATAAAAAGTCTACCCTTGCTTAAAAATGGTTCCATAAATAATGATAATCTTTATTTTTCAATTTTATTTTTTTAAATGTTATCTAAAGTAAGAATTTTGACACTCCAATCGCCTCCAGTAAAAATAACAGAAATAATATTTCTGTTGGCGAAAGTCTTTTCAAACTTTAATTATCATACATGCACCAAACATTTTCAATTAACCTTGCCTGAGGGACGTTTGGAGATTAGTATTTTTCCTGGAAAAGATCGGGGTTTTCCGACCCCGGCTACTCGGCATTTGCCTGTCGGTACCTGTTTGTATTTTTACTTGTATTTATATTGAAATAACAATAACATTCTAATAATAAACATAATCAGAAAGGACATCTCCTTTCTCAATAAACCCCCAATATTGCAACCCTTCACCCACGTGATGGCCATGCGGCCTGTTCGTAAACTTTGGATGGGGGCAGGGGGTAGTTATTGTTGAATTACCGTTATTGTTCGGTACTCAGTTCGTTTGTAGAACTACCAGAAGTATCTCTGCTGCTTTGGGTATCTAGTTTTTGCATTTATAATATAACAGCAAAAAGTTATTGTTGTAAACTTGCTAAGGTAAGTGTTATTATTATATCAATAATATTTACTTTTTGAACACCCTCTCTATATTTGAGATTGTAAAAAATTCTTATTTTATACTCTAATAAGAAATATTTAATTTACAGAAAAACAAACTGGCTATAATAGGAGGTGGAACCGTGAGACGACACCCCAACGACACCAAAAAAATCAAACATAATTTGATGTATTTTATAAGTATTGAGTACTGTTAAGATTCCATTTGACTTTTTTAATAAAAATTATACAGATTATTGTACGTATGATTTTTAACATGATGTCTGATATACCGTCTATGCAAATGCAAATTTGTAGTCTATTAGAACATCTAAAAATAGTATAAGTTAGACGTCGGATATTCCGTCTACGCAAATGCAAATTTGTAGTCTATTAGAACATCTAAAAATAGTATAACTTAGACGTCAGATATTCCGTCTACGCAAATGCAAATTTGTAGTCTATTACAATATCTAAAAGTAGTAGTGCTTAGACATCAGATATAGGTCCTAAGCAGCTGCAGATTTGCAGTCCTATTAGAATATCTAAAAATAGTATAACTTAGACGTCGTATATACAATCTAAGTTGCGGACATTTAGTGGTCTACAATGCATCTAAAAAATACAGTCGATAGACATATATGCTAGATGTTAAGTAAATGTTTATTAGATGACACTGTGTTCCGTGGACGGTAAATTTAGAAATGTTATTCATGATAAACGTTATTCAAAGAGAAAAATAATAATAAAATTAGTGAAATATTTAACCTGATTATTATTAGTCACTTAAATTGTTTAGATTATTATTCTGATTATTTGTTCGTTTATATATACATATTTTACATATATCCTTAAAATACTATTTTTCTAATAAAAAATATGGCCAATAATATAATTGGTATTTTTTCCCTTAAAACTACTTTTACTCATTAATTTGTATTTTATCGTGCAGATTACTCGAAAAAATAAAAAAATTATCATTGTAATTGAAATATTAATCTGCCTGTATTTAATTAAAAAGGTAGTCATTAAATCATGATTACAATAAATTACTCTTCATCATTCACTAACCAACCGAAACTATTACTGTTCTAATTATATCAGTAATCTGTAATCATGATTACAAACTACAGAATGTAAACGTAACCATGAGCTTTTAGCACATGGCTTATAATCAATATTGTAGGTTTAAATCTTAAAATTATTAGAGTGTTTATTAATGTTTGATAAAAAAATGTAATATGCTTATAAAATTTACATTATATGCAGCAGCACTGTAGTAACAAATTTAATAACTCCTGTTTAACGTAACTTGGAGGTTGCTAAAGAGATTTTGTATGCCTAAAAACAAATAAATTCTTAACTGTATGAAACACTAGCACAACGTCTTATATGCACAACTTCTATTTTCCTACATTTCCACTTGGTTGATCTACTACAACTAAATTCCAGGCCACTGCATTCGACTTGCTCCTGACGGATGTAAAACTAAAATACAATTGCAATATGGAGAGAAACTAAAATCACATCAGCCAGTATAAAAATTGTGTATTAAAGTGGTATTAGTAATCACTTGATATGAAAACATAGGATCTAAAAGGACTTATTTATCAATCTGTTGATTAAAGTCTCGCCATTTACATGCGAACTAGAATTTAAGTTGATCTTAATCGTATTTATCTTATAGTTGAAGGTGCTTTCGTTTAATAATATTACTATAAGTACATGCGGGGTACAAATTAGATTTAATATTCTGATGATGCTTAATAAGTTTAGTTCAATGAACAAGGCCAGGCAGGACCCACACATTTGCAGATGAAGGGCTAGCATACATTGACATGTTATTGTGGCTAATAGTAAATATGTCTGTAATGATGGCAACATACTATATTTATATTTAATAAGTAATCAGTTTATATATCTATTTTTATATTAAAGGACAACCGCTTATACATATGCAATTGCGCATGCACAACTGTAATGACGCGTGTATACTTGATATCTCTCAATCATTTTTTGCTAATTGAGTAATGAGTATTTTACAATTGGCGAGCGGCAACAATTTTTACGTATTTGCAATCTATTAGTCACGAGGCGTCGATTGATGTACTGGGCAAATAGCGCTTAAAAGGCTAATAAAAACTTGGGTTCAAAAAGCGCATACATGAACTTTGTCCTTTATATCATCACGATCAAATGTAGTTTTAATAACAAAAACTGTTACTAAGTAGTGCCTTGAAATGAAAATGGACATATCTCGTATATTTCCAGTGTCAAGATTTCACCTTAACGATGCTACGGTTGGTTGAGATTGATTTATTTAAGATTTCACGCAACCCAAGATTTATGCGGAATTCACTTGGCTTTATTAATAATTTACAAATTCAGACTCAACAGTCTGATATTTAGTATTTAACTCTACTGTTTAATTTTTGCTATGCAACATCTACTTTATTTGATGTGAAGTGAATTAAAAAATAATTAGGCGGCTCTTGTTATATCTGAGTCGACTGCCGCACATTTAAATTTTTTAACTACCCGTTTATAACTAAGTATACCTTAATTTTTGTGTCATATAACGCGGGTTATTTGTTTATCAGGATATCTTCAATTGGAAAAATATCTCTTAACTAATATATTAGCGCCATAATCTGATCCGTTCATAGTCTTCTCGTTCTCTGCAAGCTTATATCACCTTACTAAATTAAAAACAAGACATTTATAAATAAATAAACATTCTCAAGACTTTTTAAAAAGTTACTTTGTTTTTAAATAGATCACATCATTGTTTTCTTAAAACTTAAATGTATGTGTTTGTATAATGGGCATCAACACTTGACTAACTGAAGTGTATTGCGGCGTTATAAGATTTAAATTAAAAAATATGAATTTTCATTTTGACTGTGATGTTCGGATAGTTAAAATGAAATGAATTAAATACCCCAATAATTTTTTTACTCAGTAAGCTAACTCAGGTCCATTAATTTCCTTGCATGAAAGCATGAAACTAACATGAAGCGCCAAATAATAAACTTGCCAATTTTTAATACCTATATAAAAAAATACTCCAAAAACACACCTGGAGTTCCGCAGCTAGACGAGAAGAATAATCTTTGTGATATAAAATAGCTAGATCAACTGTATGACACAAAATAAGTAGACAAATGTTTCTAAATTCTCAATACAGGTTTTATTTAGTATTCAAAAGACAAAGAAAAATAATATGAAAATAGAAAAACATAAAATCAAAATAAACAAAAATCCAATTGGATTTAATTATGCTTGCTGATATAAATTCTAATTTGTTTATAGCATGACAATAGTGCTATAACAGTTTTCATTTCAGCAAACCTCTGTAAACAAATTCAATTTATTATAAATATCGCTAACGAACTCTTTTCTTTAATGTACTCTTTAAATCTTAGTTCAATTTCTGATCAGAAAATTAATTAAAATGTTCGCACTTATTTTCAATTATAAAGTGGTAACGTAGACACTACACAACCTTGATTAAAAAAGCTGTCAGCTTCGTTTGTTAAATAGTGGTGCATCAAAAAATTTAACGATTGACAGAAAATCTTCGTTTTAAATACAATAAATTCCATTAAAATTCCCTACAATTGATAATAAAGTAAGGGTGCACCAATTGCACTAATGATGCACTTCTTCAAATCAATAATGTACACAAAGGTACCTATAAATCTTGTAATACATAAGGTTTCTATGTTTACAATAACATAAGGGTACTTAACCCAACTTTTATATAATAAATCTTGGAGTTAGCGGACCTGGATTCATCTACGTGGTTTATGTTAACTGAATTTGTTTTCTGTTCTAGGTCCTTATATACGTTTTGTTAAAAACAATTGTAAAACAAAATCATTTAACAAAGTCAAATATCAATGGCGTCACATAAATTCAATATGTGATCAAAATTACCGAGTTACATAAATCGAATTAAATAAAAATGTAGTTCGCAAAAAGATTAACAAATCGATATAATCCACTTGTTGTCTAAATCGCTTCGTAAGCGGAGAAACTTGCATAAGTTTATACTATATCAACCCCTATTACTTTTCTATAATTCAGTATTTTTATAAGTGTGGTTATGGTGGCATATGTAGTCTAATAATAGTAATTCCTGTAATACTGTTCTGTTTTTCTTAATTTTAAAAATATTGTTGAATATAATCTTTCCAACAAAATAAACTAACTTCTGAGCATGCTTCTATCTATCTTTATTGCATGTGTACTTATAAAAATTATTACTTATTATGTTTTCAATTTCCCTATATTATCGTAAAGTTTGCATATTTCTTTTTTGTACCAAAATTTGACTGATTCATAACACCGTAATGTTTTGTTATTCAACTTGTTGATTATTGTTATAACTGGGAAAGTCACAAAGTCGATTTAACAGATACCATTCCATATCATGGGAAACTCATTTCAGAAACTTATTGGAATTACCTCGTTTTTTCAGTACGATCGAAAATTTTAAATATACAGTAGATTTTACACAGATATATCTGGTGTATTTGGATGTTGGAACCTTATGTTGAACTGTATTTTACAAATGTTCCGAAGCAGCATCAATGTAACCAACGATGTTTGTAAGATAATATTATTATTTACTTGCAAATATCTTACCTGCATACTACTTTTTTGCGTCTAAATTGATGTGAACTTAATTATCTCAAGTCACTGAGAATTTTTACGATTTAATAAAAAAAATCACGCAGTCTTTCTTTTAGCACTTTTTGGTAAAACGTTTGAAATTCTACAAGCCTTCATTGAGATTAACTTGATTTATGTTACTGTCGAGGTCTTGAAACGTTTGAAGTTGCATATACAGACCTAAACATCTTACCTTAACTGTTAGTCAAGGTCAAGAAAAAGTACTTTTGAGATTTTTCGTCTGATTTTCCGGCGACCTTTTCTCGCTTCTTTAAATATCCATTTTTAATACTGTGTCATTAAATTTAGAAAAACGGCGAAAATTAAAAAAAACATCCATAGGTTTGCAGTTGAGGTACGAAAAACAGTCATCCAGTTCTCAGATGATAAGCTTCAATAAACGAGAACGTAAGGGAGCAGTTACACGAAACAGTCCCAGTTATACAGTTATTGGAGAAAGAAGAAGCAAGAGAATCTGCTGGAAACAATTAAAAAAATGACCAAACCGTCTTCAATTAATAAAATTAAACGCAAAGGATACAAACAAAACTAACCACAACTGACAATTTCGATGTACAGGTGTTGAGACGGGTTGACGCGATTGGAGTAAATAAATAAGTTCCTAAGCTTTACTGGAAAATCACAGACTGTGTCGAATACCGTGTGAACAATATTTGAACTTTTCAATATTAAATTTAGT
This sequence comes from Agrypnus murinus, assembly GCA_929113105.1. Classification (NCBI taxonomy): domain Eukaryota; kingdom Metazoa; phylum Arthropoda; class Insecta; order Coleoptera; family Elateridae; genus Agrypnus; species Agrypnus murinus. Next base: position 16,616,313 of record OV816024.1, on the reverse strand, counting down.
GTTGATCCTGCAAGCCTCACTCACAGAATGTATGTAAAATGAAACACAAATTTATTTATTTTATTTATTTGTGAGATAGTACTATTGAATCGGTGATGGAGTAAATACAGTAGTAAGAAATCAATTGCCTGTTTATAAAAATATTAAAGTACGGTTCATTGGCTGAGTAGCAATTTGCAGATACGCCCCTGAGTCCTTTCCGTAAGAGTAGTATCCGTCTTCTGAATATCTATTCGCCGTCTCACTTTGGGACTACAGCGTGTGTTCTTATGGACAACGGGGTTGCCAAACATCTTACAAGCAACTTTTAAAAGCACTTTCTAAATATTGTAGTTGTAACTGCATAAACCTTTATAATCTCTATTGTTCGAGCAAGTTATATTTGTAGCTAGTGTTATATTTGTAGCTAGTAACATCTTCTGACAGCGGTAGTAAAACAAAATTTCAAACCTTGGTGTTTATATATGAGTTAACGCCAGTACTATCACAAAACTAATAATTTTGGGTATAATTAAAAATCAAGCGTTTTATTTCGAGTTTTTGAATTTTACGTAAATAAAAAAGTACAACACAAGTTATAGTTAGTTATTTGGTTTTTATTAAATAAAGGAACATTAAAACGGATAAATTATGGTATACTAACAAACTACACTTTTTTAATTGTAGAGCTTTCATATAAAACAGTAACATGTAAAACATAAATAAATAATAAAAGTATAAAAGAATATAAATAAAAGAGTAGTTAGTTCCACGAAGTAAAAGTAGAAAAATGAATTATTTTATCATTCATTATGAATCATTTTACCGTTAAAGTTGCGTTTGGGACCGGGCTTTCTTTATTTACCTGTGAATTAAAAGATTAAAAGAACATACAGAAGCTAACCAGCCGTTTATTTTTATTTTGAAAGAATTTCAAGATTCAAAGAATTAAACAAAAAAGTATAAGTAAAAATATTGAATATTTAGATACCTACGATGTAAGAATCCCAAGTAATGTTTAATAAAATAACAAATACATGTTAATAAGACTTTCTTTTAAATTCTCCTTTTGTATGGTTACGATTACACTTTTTCGATTACTGTTTTCAAAGGTTTAGAACTTCTGGAATCTTAATCCATATTTCTATAGATTCATACAGTGAAATAGGCGGCAGCAACGAAGCACAAACTCCCATAAGAAATACTTTGGCTATCTTTCCTTCGCTGTAGTTCCAAAGTGAGACGACCAATAGACATTGTAGATTTCATTTGCTTATGAAGTGTAAAAATGCAAAACTTAATTTATATAAAATGTATAATCCCTGCCTTGCATAGAATTAGTTTTGCAAATTTTCAGAATAAAAAAACAATCTGACAAATATTACACAATTTGAAGTAATTCCTCGAGCAATCTTAATTCCCACTGAAATAAATTAAATTAAAAGCGTGAGATGTGGCAATTAGTTCTTGATACTTAAGGTTTGAAAACTATTTTTCTCGAGAAGCAAGGTATTAAAGTCTACACTTGTATATTAGATTTCACACCACGATCTGTTTCAGTTATTTGAAATTCTTTGTCATATTTCTTTTGTTCAATGTAAACCTGGTGATATAAAAGAAAGTAATTTTCTGAATTTTCTTATATAGGGAAGCCGATGAGATGTTTCTGGTCACGCAAACACTAACTTGAGTCACCACTACTAACCCACTAATAGTAGAGTGCTCAAGCCAAATTATTTTCACTTTACTGGGCCTGTCGAGTTAAAAGCAATCAAGTAGCCACAATTATAAAGAATGCCCAAATTAGCTTAAATTCAAAATTTGTCCAAAATTGTCCTGGCCGTTAAGGCACAATTTAAGAAAAACGAGATTTTGCTATAATCGGAAAGTAAAATTCAAATACTACCAACTCGCCAATTTTCATTAAATTGTCTGTGCTGGATGTTTTTTTCTTTTATTTTTGAAAATGGTCCAATGCATTGCAGCTTACGGCGGAAAGAATTTTAAAATGCTTGTAGCTCAGTTCAAACTGTTCAAAAAACATCGGTTTCCAGACAATTTTTCGCTCTCTCAAGTGATAACTCACTAAGGGTTGGTTTAATCGAAAAATACCTCTCTTTCATTTTTATAACACCAACATCTAGGATTCCAAAAGTTATAATTTTAGATTTTTTAAACTATTATCAAACGAGAAAAATAATAAAGTTCAAACTACTGCAAAATATCGATCGCTCGTCGCTTTGGAACGTCGATGGAATCTGTCGCGTCCCCACCACAAGATTTCCACTGACTACCCCCGCTGGAGGATGAGATACCGTTGTCTTGTCTTCTGATCATCAGCAATAATTAAATTGGAAACTATAGATCTCCATATTTGAAAGGTTAGAATGCAAAGTGTAATTAATTAATAATTTTTAGAAACAACTAAATTTTAAATGCAAAATGTGATGCAAAAATTACCAAACAATGAATAGGGATATCAATGTATTTTTATGAATTATGTTAATTATATTAAAGATTTTGCAAAAAAATATATATCCCTCTAGAACGATGAATATTATTTTATTATACATTGTTACATACTTAATAATCATACGTATAAATAAAAACAATTCACAAAGTATTCACAAACTAATTATGTAAAATAAAGTGTAATAAGAAAATATGCACGATTTTGTGTTAAAACTATATACAGACAACCCTGATGTAAATTGCATTGATACTTTAAGAGGGCTTTTTGCGGCTTCAAAAACTGTTGAAAAATTACCACCGACAAAGGACAGTTTAAAATTTCACTGCTTGCGTGCCATTTATCAAACCAAAATTTGGGTACGTAGTTTGCAGCCTAAACAAATGTTACCATGTAGTGAAACTTACGGGTGGAGTACAGTGGACAATAATCTGGTACCAGTTTTGACTTCTTTACAATCATTTCCACCAAATTTGAACATATTGTCAACATGTACATGTAAAAAAGGTAAACTATCACTCTGAATATACTTTTACATTTGTTTTTTATTATTGTTTTTAACCATAGGCTGCAACAGCAAATGGTGTGGATGCAAAAAAATGGGTATGTGTTGTATTGGATCCTGCAAATGTATGGGTCAGAAATCTTGCAAGAATAGGACCAAAGAAGTTAAGGGTCATATTATTTCTTCACCCACTGATTTAGATGATGAAGAATCAGACTAAACCTCTGAAATTTCATTTGCGCATATAATGTGGAATTTCCAATGCTTTTATTACTCAATTCATCTAAACTTTTCTTATTACACTTTATTTTACATAATTAGTTTGTGAATACTTTGTGAATTGTTTTTATTTATACGTATGATTATTAAGTATGTAACAATGTATAATAAAATAATATTCATCGTTCTAGAGGGATATATATTTTTTTGCAAAATCTTTAATATAATTAACATAATTCATAAAAATACATTGATATCCCTATTCATTGTTTGGTAATTTTTGCATCACATTTTGCATTTAAAATTTAGTTGTTTCTAAAAATTATTAATTAATTACACTTTGCATTCTAACCTTTCAAATTTTAATTATTGCTGATGATCAGAAGACAAGACAACGGTATCTCATCCTCCAGCGGGGGTAGTCAGTGGAAATCTTGTGGTGGGGACGCGACAGATTCCATCGACGTTCCAAAGCGACGAGCGATCGATATTTTGCAGTAGTTTGAACTTTATTATTTTTCTCGTTTGATAATAGTTTAAAAAATCTAAAATTATAACTTTTGGAATCCTAGATGTTGGTGTTATAAAAATGAAAGAGAGGTATTTTTCGATTAAACCAACCCTTAGTGAGTTATCACTTGAGAGAGCGAAAAATTGTCTGGAAACCGATGTTTTTTTGAACAGTTTGAACTGAGCTACAAGCATTTTAAAATTCTTTCCGCCGTAAGCTGCAATGCATTGGACCATTTTCAAAAATAAAAGAAAAAAACATCCAGCACAGACAATTTAATGAAAATTGGCGAGTTGGTAGTATTTGAATTTTACTTTCCGATTATAGCAAAATCTCGTTTTTCTTAAATTGTGCCTTAACGGCCAGGACAATTTTGGACAAATTTTGAATAGAAGCTAATTTGGACATTCTCTACAATTATGGCTACTTGGTTGCTTTTAACTCGACAGGCCCAGTAACTCCCTTATTTGAAGACTTTTCGCCGTGCGAGCACTCTACTATAAAGGTTGTTTATTCCTTCTAAAGAGGTTATTTTAGGAAGCACTCAAAAGGGGATAATGGAGGAAGATCCCAATTAACTAAAATGTATCTAATTTAATTTCTTGCGTCTATATTTGCTTTCCAAATAACAATCTTATTTTAGTACTTAAATTTTCTAAAAGAGCTCATGGATAGACTAGATTTTTTACTGCTACGTTTCAAATGAATCTGAATAAACAGTGTTTCGTTCATCGTTTTATATACATATATTTGCAAAGATAACCTCCAAACTTAAGTCAACGTCATTTAGTGCATCAATTTGTTTTCATCAGAACAACCAACGAAATACTGGTGCCAATTTAAGGCAACGTTGTAACTTTCTCACTACTCTAGAAGCGTATAATTTATTTACATTCTAGAGAGATTTCTTTATTTTGTAGTTTTGACATAGTCATATTAATTTATTTTTACTAATAACAAAGCAAACTCGAATGAAATTTCTGGTTAGAAGAATTGTTTTTTTCTTCATTTTTTCACGTTCTTAAGTTTGGACTAGACAGAGACTGAATGCTTTACGTGGGGTTCCCGTGCTAACATACCCCCAAATACCCGAACCCCCGTTCCTTCCAAAGGAGGAAGTAATTGAGATACGCTCAATCAGCGCGCGAATTGCATAGCAATTGCAATTAAATTTTAAGGTTATGTTGTGAGTTAAAAACAAATGTAAACAAACATGTCATAATTTTTAAGTTGTAATTTTTGTTAAAACGTCATAGTGTTTATTATTCATCAAAGTTCAGTTAATACAAGTGTCTTTAATAATAACATCATGTAATTACAATAATAACAAGTGCATTACATTTTTTATGTGACATTTTAAAAAAGAAATGGAACTTTTTCTATTAATAATTGTATTATTAATCTTCGTTACGTTGGGGTGTTGGAATGGAATTTGAAATATAATCTTTAAATTTATGGACTTACCACAATTTAAACAAGGAGCTGAATTTTAATTTCGGTCTATTAAAGCCATCTATTTGGATATAATTAAGAGATGTGTTTGTCCTTCTTTCTTCATTTTATTGTACCACCATATGGAAGCAGAGAATTGATGATTTATAACGATACAGGTGGCAAACTATTGACGCTAAATACTTGATTATTTAAAAGTGAGGTAATTAAATATACAGTTTAATTAATTTTAGTAGTTAGCAATTCTGTTGATGCCAGAAATATCACTCCCCGGATAAAAAGTATTGTCTGTTTTGGGATAGATATTTAAAAATTTATGATATCCAGCGTATATTTTCTTTTATTTTAAATTTTTGTTTGTGCTCTTAATTAATAAATTTCTGTCATTTTAAATTAGAAAAATTGTTTTAAATTTGTTGCTAATTACTCTTGTTCGTAGAGCTTTATAATTATTTAGTGCCCTATAAAAGCGACTCGCCTAAGAATCTCAATTTCTTGAAGAGTTTGATGCTTCACAACAAATCTTAATTAGCCCCAGCAATCATATATTTTAAAAGCAAAGGTAGGTGGTTTATATTTTGTATGAATCACTGTGTTACCACAGCCACAATCTGTTTTATTTTGTTATTGTCCCCAATAGCGTAACAGTATGTATTAATTTTTAAGTTTTGTAGGTTATTAGACTGTTGAAGAAAATATTGTGAAAGTCTGAAAAATACTGGTATACAAAATAAAAAATATAGCTAGTATAAAATAATTAAAAATTCAAAATAAATTTATTTTTGATTTAATTTAAAATGATTATTAATTTATTTTGCATCTTTTATTTACATCTCACGTTGCCAAATGATAACAACAACCAGTTACCAGGTACCAGCACTTCTAAATGCCGTATTACAAACACAGTAAATATCAGCATTACGTATCTGCGTTGTTGGTTTCAATATACACACTACACTCGATACCGCTAAGGCCTTTTACGTTCGAAACCGACCGCTCGTTCACACCACCATAATGTAACTGTCCCTTCTGATATATCACCAACCGATACCCCTAATTTTGCATACTTTTGAATATGTGTTTCTACAGCTTCAGACGGTGTGGCAAAAACTATTAAGACGTCATTAAAGGTCAGAGAGGTGACTAATTAATTAAAAGAACCAATGAATAATTATTTTTGTTAACAAAAATAATTTGTTGCTGAAAATATGAAAATACTATTGTATTTATATCTCATTAATTTAAAATATTTATTCTATGAAATGAAATATGTTTTTCTTTCATCCAATTTTTTAATTCATTAAATAGCAATTGTCCGTCACAATTAATTATATTGGTATACATTCTACTTTGATTTTTTTTAACAGCACCAGAACTTTTTACCCATAATACATCTGACAAATCTCAACAAGGTTTTACCGCTTAATGGACTTTGTGCGTATCCAACAAGGATGGAAATACCTACGTTCCTTGGGATCCCTGAAGGGAGGCTACGCGCAAGAACAAATGCAGAACTAGAATCTTCAGTATTGCCAACCGTCATACTACTTACTAAAGTATCCCTAACAAATTTTATTTAAATCCAATCTATTTTTTAACGATTTAATAATAAAATAACGCAAATAGAAAAAATAGTATAAAGTATTCGTCTCATAAGACATTTTAACGCACGCGTCCGAGTTTAGGAAACCACCCCCGTAACAGGCAGTTTTCTAAGGGACAAGTGTCTTATGAAGCTATTACTTTATTATACTATTAAGCATGCAAAAGTTCTCAAAATGTTGAGTTTAGGCATCAAAAGGTATAAAGTCGAAGTTTTAGAGCATTAGTTTCCTTTAAACTTTCATAGTTTCAAAAGTTGAAAGATTTTCGAGACCACTATGTAATAGTTCCAGATTTCAATAGTTTCAGTTTACAGAGACAGAGAATTCAAAAGGGTGTGTTAGTCTTAGAACTTGAATGTCAAAAGAAGTTAAAAACCACTCAATTATATTAGTAAAATTAAAATCAAAACTAGTCTAACCATACATATCATTATCACCATACAGGGAATAACTAAAAATAAGTACCGCTACTTAAAGCATGTGTTGTATTCATGAAGAAAGATTCATATAAAGCTTCCGAAATAAACAGCATAAAAGCATTTGAAAAGTATGAGTGATCTTTGAATGAAATTATTCATATAGTTATTTCTAGATATAAGAGTCTTATAATATTGTCAATCCTTTTGATTGATGTTAACATCAGGGGAGGAGTTTATAAATATTCTACTAAGAAAAGCTTTCCAACATTTAACACATTAGAAGTTTTGTAGTATACGTTATAGCTTTTTAATATTTCAGGATTAAAAAAGAGTAGGTACTTAATTAATTAATATAATTTTTTTTAATAAACATTTTTTTTTTAAAGAAAAGCCTTGTAGTTTCTCAGTTATATTCGAAAAATTACTAATTAATGGTATTTTCAATGTTACAAATAATAATAACAAAATATGTTAACAATTTCTTTTTCTCGAAACTATCTTTTGTTGTTTTTTTACATACATTAATTGATAATCTTTTAATTGAATGAACCTAATTGTTTAAAAAAATCAATCATAAATTACTTTATTTAAAATAAATCTAACATTAATTTAAAATATACTGTGATGATATAGAATATTTCTCTGTTTATTGTTTCTAGCCTTATTTGCTGAACTCCATAATCATTAAATAAAGATAAAACTGATTAGTAAAAAGGTTTCACAAGTATTCTACCTGACAATTGTTTCGACAACTCCTTCCTAGGAAATAAAGTATTAGTCTTAAAATGAAACTAGTATTTACACAGCACGAAAAAACAATACATTTTTATCTACATCCCCATACTTCGGTCATACATTTAAACAAAGCATGGAGTTATATGTAATTAAACATTAATGTCTTAGTGTAAAAACAATATATTTTTGATGCAAAAACAGTATACAAAACTTAAAAAAATAAAGTGTCACTTTTGTTTTAACAGTTTAACATATGTTTAATCAGTAACTCTTAATTTTTTAAAACTTGTGGGTATTTTATAATTCGCTTGCAAAGTAACTGCTCAATTCATTTAAAAAAGATAGTACATATTACATAATTGTTCATTGTAAAAATAATGTTTTTAGAAGTGTTAAAAGTCTGAATCAGTAATTAATCGTAATATATTGATGTTGGTTAATTGTTTAAATACATTTTACATTAACTTGTCAAATTTAATCATCATACTAATGGAGACTTCACAAAAGTAGAATACAATCATTGCATTTAATAACCTCTAAAATTGAATAATTGTAAATGTATGTACATATTAATGTATGTAATGTATGTATTATAAACTATTATTATAACTACAGCAAATAGGCCATTAATTATAACTAAGAGAGTGTTTTAAATTAAATATTTCATTTGAACAGAAACTGAAAAAGAACTTGGCCAATATATCCTATATCCTATATAATATCAAGAAACCTATAATAAAGAGTAGATAAAAATACTTTGAATGCTAAATAATACAAGATTTTTGTCAAAAGCAACTCAAAAAAGCAAAAAAAAGTTGCTTTAACTAATTGACTGATATTTCTAATTTTTCTTTAGCATGCTTCATTGTATATGTTCGAGAAATCTCTAGAACAAATCCGAACGCCACAATGCTGACTGGAAGCACGAATTGGTTCTTCTCCACAAAAAAGGTGACGTAAAAAACTTAGACAATTACTTAGATCTATTAGTCTTCTTCCTCAAATATATAAACTGTTTAACTGGGAACATAGGCCTCCAACAACCGTGTGCACATTCATTGAATGCATTTCGAATGTATAGCAGATATACAAAATTAATCAATAACACCTACTCGAAAGCAAAGATGCACGTACTTCTTTGGAAAAGGACCAACGAAATCCTCGTAAGACGAGAAGTACGTCAAAATGCTACTATCTCATCGAAACTGTTTATATCTCCCTTCGATAAAATATTTAGAGAAATATACTGGCCTGATAAAGGTATCAACATACATAGCTATTATTTATTAAATCACCTCAGAATCGCGGACGATATCGTCCTTATAAGTAGTAATCCCCAATATCTTCAAGACATGATAAAAGATCTGAACAACCACTCAGAAAATTCTGGCGTTCCTATGAACACTATTAAGATGAAAATAATGTCAAACGCACAAACAGATACAAACATACAACTAGAAAGAGAGCTAGAAAACTATGACAGTTATATTTTCTTAGGGCAAAAATAACAACCAAGAAAGACAGCATAAATGACAATAACTAGAAGAATCTCTCTGTTATGGGCGGCCTTCACAAAATTGAAACACATTTTTACATCAAACATACCCAACAGTTTAAAAAGAAATCTCTACAATCGGTGTATTAGTGTATATCAGTGTATACTTCTTCTTCTCACATATGGAGCCTTACGAAAGAAATTGCACAACGGCTAGCCTGAACTCAAAGAGTCTCGAAAGATTAATACTGGGCATTAGACTTGCAGATAAGAAAAATAACACCTGGATAAGGGAACAAACTAAAACTGACAGACATCATCGAAACTAACGAATCATCGTAGCCCGTAGAACCGACAATCGATGAACCGAACGAGTATTAATAGAATGGCTACCACGGAAATAAGTGTTGAAAGACCGAACACCAGATGGAGAGATGAACAACAGAGAAAGATGGAATAAAATGAGAAAAGACTACACATACTATACATCCAACATTGGATCGAAATAGGCAGATTGTGACTCTCCATTGAATAAAAATTTTTTAGTAAAATAACATACATCGATTTTCCCATTATCAATCTCATAATAATATTCTACAAAACTCAGTTGATTCGTTCCGTCACCAAATCAACAGAATTTACATCACTAAAAGCGCCGTTCACATGCGGGAATTCCCGTTGCGAGCTCGCTGCGGGCCCGCAAATGCGGTCTACGATACAATAAGTTAAATGGTGCAGTTCACACATAGTGCGTCATCCTTGCAAGCTCGCAGCGAGCATCTTGCGGGCGTTTTGACGCAGATCCCTACAGGCCCGCAAGGTTGACGCAGCCGCAACTACGGGCTCAAGATACCTTGATGTATATTGGGCGGTTCACACATGCGGGTGTTTGACGCAAGAATGGTAATAGAATTAACAATGGTGAGTTCAATGAGTTTGAAGAATTATTGGATATTCAGCTGTTTATTGGTGTTATTTGTCAAAATTTAATGAAAAGGATGACAAGATTGTTAAGTGAAGTGAAATTGAAAGCATTTAGCATGTAGTTAAAATTTAAGTCATATGTTTTTAAACCTTTTTACTTAGAAATTCAGTTTTGGTTCACTGTTATCTTCTTTATATAAATAACTGGGGTTTTAAACATATTTACTGACTCACATCACCACCTACATGTACAGCGCCCAATATTATAATAAAATAGCGAACGTGCTTTCAAATTAGTAATATATCTAAGTCAATTTTAGCTCTCTTGGACAATAGGACTTTATTCTTATTTAAAAAGAAAATTTGAATCAAAAGTAGTCCTATTGTCCAAGATAGTACCTACAAAAATTAATTTGAAAGGGCTATTTTATTATAATATTTGTTGATATACAATCACTTGTGCTACGTTAGATTTCAAAAAAAAACTTTAAATAATTTATAAATCGAATAAAGCGAAATTAACGAGCTTTCCCTAGCCCCCTTAAGATCTTTACTACATACTACTACTATTATGTAGTAGTTATTCTCGTAAATACATTATCTTTTTACGGATTTCATTTATTGTTTTAATTACGCTTAAGAGTTATGGGCCGAACCTTAGTTAAGTTTTATTTTGTGTGTTTGTATACTTTTTTAAATTATAAGTCTTAAATTATAAACTTGTTATTTATTAATTATACAAAACCTTCGACAATTATCTTTAACCACAAAATAAACATTTTATAGATAATATAAGCAAATACAACTCGTTTTCTGCAATATACATCTATTTCTGATGGCAGTAGATTGTTTACTGTGCGTCATTTCACCGGTAGTGTGAACTGATTTTTGCGGGCCCGCAGCGAGCTCGTTGCGAGCTCGCAACGGGAATTTCCCGCATGTGGACACCGGCGCTAACGGTTATATTGTTATATTGTTTTTTCAGCATACTATTTATGATTTAAATATTTTTTTCTGAATACAGCAATTTGAAGTATATAATCTTACTCTAATGTTTAAGTTACCCACTTATTTTCCTTTATAAAAAGAATAAAAATAGCTAACAGTAAACAAAGCAATTATTTACCAAGTAACTGCTTATAGTAGCCAAACGCAAAGAACACTAAAAAAATAAGCAACAATCGATCTAGTTTTTTTATGGTTTACTTGCTTAATTTTACTTAAGGTTGGAAATTGAGAAACTCCGGAAAAATTGCCGTTGGTGTCGCTACTGGTACAAAACATTAATTCATTTAGTTCAGTTTCAGACCTTTAAGATTATACTACAAAACCATACGAGGCCTTCGCGTCGGAAAGTACAATGCTTTGTAATATTAATAATAATTTTGTATAAATATTACAGAATTCATATTAAAACGTCGGTATCGCCTCAATTTTCAAATAAATTACAAGGTCGATCGCTATAATTTTTACAAATTTAGTTAGAATTTATGAAAAAAAAACTAGAGATATTATTATGTTTTGCATTACATAATTGATTTACAGATACTTAAAGTTATCTTTGTAAGCTAGTTATGTTAATGTATACATTTAAATGTAAATCAATTTAAAAATTTTGATGTGTATTCGAAGATTAATAACCACTGTGAATTAAAATTAAAAATAAATACTAAAATACAGTAAAAAAATGCTACAGCGTCATCCTTTTCAGAGTAGCTGAACTATTGTTCACCAAAACTGCTTAAAAATGATAATAATGGTAACCGAAACTGTAACATGATTATTGTTGTTATAAATAAACTTTTATCAATTAAGTTTGTTGATCTGTGAACTACTCGAGTACTTTCAAATTATTATAAAGAGATATTTTAGTTTTAAGAAAGAAAAAATATTTATACTTATTGTTACAGTTTTTATGTTTATTTAGTTATTTTCGAACAAATCTTAATAATTCTTTTATGAAAATCTAGTTGAATCTACAAGATTCTAATGTTGGATACACAATCTACGATATATTCTTTCTGAAAATAATGTAAATTCAGACACTCTGCGTAGCGTATTTTTATACAGTCACTTCCCCCCTTAAGGTCTCTCATTAATAAAACTGTTGCCCTGCTTATCAAGGCAAAGATTGCCCATTATTTAAAAAATTATAAACTCTGTTTACTAAACTCTCTACAGCTCTCTACAGTTCTGTTTACTTTTTAAATTATATTTAAATATTGAAGTATTTTTAAAACTCTCCAAGAGCAGCAAAGTGCGCTTTAATAAACCGTATTGTTCTCAAAAGAGAATAATCAGGAAATTGAATACAAAGCAACTTAGGATCAAAGACTACAGAAATTTCCTACATTATACAATTCAATCGCTCCTAGAAGTGTCTTGTTAAATTCTGTTATTTTATTGTTACATATTTGATTCTTTTGAAAGTTTGAAAAATTCCAACCTCGAATTCATTCTAAATTTACATAACAAACAATAATTTCATTTATTAACGAGTAGAACATAATAATTCAAAATTGACTTACCAATGTAAGCTCTAACATCATAACTCGTGCCAATGGGAGCTCCGTTGTATTCCTTTGCAGGTACTAACTGCACACTCGGGGGCGCCAAGGGCGTAATTTCCATACTAAACGGATAAGCGTTTGGCCCCAACCTTTTCAGAAGTGCTTCCTGTGTAAAATAACAGTTGTGTTTTAGTAAAATTGTAAACACTTATGCAATTTAAATATTCATTAACAAAAACAACCGAATCGATAAGTTCAGCTAAAAGTAAGTAAAATAAAAGTAAGAAAAATGTAGTAATTTATTAATATTAATATCACTTTAGAGTTCATTGACTTTCTTGTTAATTTTTTAAGTTTCATTCTTCCCAACTTTGTAAAATAAAAACAACAAAGCACGTGTTTAATGTGACACCTTTAATTAAATATCCATTGTTTCAAGAATTCTTTTCAATTTACAGCAGGAAATATATATAGGGAGTGAAAACTGTAGCTAAATTAAACTTTTTAGAAAAACTCGAAAAGTAAATGAATTGTGTAGGATGAACGTCATTCGCTTTAAAGGCAAACAAAGTTTTTCAATGTAATGCGCTTTTAAAAAAGTTTCAGGTGGGGTTCACAGCATAATGGTATATTCGTAATTATGTATATTTTTAATGAATGCAATTAAAAAGTTTTTAAATTGTTTAAATTTGCTTATTTTTAGTTTTAAAACTGTAATAAAATATTCAAAGTTAAAATTTATATCATTTGAGAACTTATACAGGGAAAAGTATACAAGCATACATTTGAGTATGAATATATCGTATAAACAAATATGGACTTTTATGAATATTCAGGTTGTTCCAAAGCTCTTTTGCAATTTTTCTTTTTTTTAATATTGATCTTGTTTTGTTTCATTCTAGTCTTCCGTTGGGTAGGAACCAGCTTCAGCTACACCAAAAGTTCGACCTTTTAGTGGTGTTCCTCGATTTTATAATACTAAGAATTTAGTGACAGCAACTTCTTGTTTGGCTCAACAAACTTGTTTAACTAACTGGCAATCATTTTTTCCAGATCGAAGACATCCATAGTACTTAGTACTTAAATCGTCTACTAATATAATCGATACATTGCAAAGTTATAAGCATCAAGATTAAAATCGACAGATCACGTATTCAAATTCTAGAGGAGGAAGCAAGTGCATACTGTGTGTTTACTGCAAAAACAGATCACGTAAAAATTTCGTAGTTTTAGAGTTAAGATGACAAAGTCAGAAGTCACTAATAGAATGCTAATGTAGATATTTTTAGGTCTCGTTTGGATTTAAGGGTCGACATTTACAAATTAATGCTCCAGTAATTCATTCATGATTAGTATTAACTTCATCGGAATTATTCGTTAGTTATACTGAATCCAGTGTCGCCCAAGAACATTTTTACTTCATATAAATTTGTGTATAACACATTCATAACACTCGGCTCTTCCATAATTTAAAACAGTGAATGTTTTCGCTCGTATCGAAAGCTAGCCGTGTAATGGTTTAGATTAGGGTTTCTGACGCGAAAATTCCCGGGACTTGGGTCTTACTCTTACTTGGGTAACTACTCTTTATTTCATTGTCTCGAGTCCCGGGAAAAATAAATCGAGACATGGAACTTTTGTATACAAGGTATTTAATTAAAATTCTTACTATAGAATTAAGGTTTTATTTGTGTGCTGCTTTGCACAGATGATGTTCTTAACCAGTTTTTTAAGTACTAAACAGTCTTTGCAAGCACATACAAATTATTTACAACCTGTCTAAAAACAATCAATAAAGGTAAAGAGATTAGTTTCAGTAAGAAAGTATCGTTAGGTACGGTGTCTCGTTACAGCATTCTTTATAAGTAAACTTGCAGTTTCTATTCAATTACAATCAAAAAGAGTCTTCATCCGGAATTTCCTCTCCTATTTATAAACAGGTAAGGTAGCCTTTTTAAAGACCTAAACAGAATGCTTTTTCTTAGAAATTTATATTGAAGTATGGTCTTAATCTCTTTAACAGCCGGTCGTTTTCAATATGTAAAGGGTTCCAAAAAGACTTTGATAGTTTTTGTATGACAATACAATTAATTACTTATAGTAGTGTGTATTTACTAGATATCTACATTTGCTTCAACTAGCTTTTATTTACCTACTAAATTTATAAATAAAATTTTTCTGTTTAGCTTCAAAATGAAAATAAACCAAATCGTAGTTTGAAATCGTTTTAAAAATGTAGAAACGGTTCAATGTAATTATTGTCCCAAACAAACTTTGAATTCTAGCAGGCCTATGCGGCATTTAGAATGCATGCACGGATCGCATTTAAAAAATATTGAAGATATAGCACCTTGCACCACAAAAAATTAAAAATTAACAATCAATTTTAAAATTTTGCAAAACAAGGAATTTGAGTGAATTTGTATGTATCTTAATAGGTCGCAGAATATGGAATTATGGATTCGAACTATTACTAATAATATTTATCATTTTCATATTCAGGAAAAATGTTTTATAAAAGCTATAAGTAACTTAACACTTACCGGGAAACAATACTACACTAAACAGGAAAGGTTTTGGCGTAAAAGCGAAAAACAATAATTTTATAATCGGAGAATTTATTTTATGCACTGCTGTGCTTTTCATCAAATAATTGCAGTTATTTTCCAATGGTAACTTCTGGGAGAAAGTGATTAGAGGATTAATTAAAGCAATTTTAAAAACAAATATTTGGATTTTTGTGTTAGGTGCCTATGTAAAATTACTATCCGGAATTCCCGGGACTTCCGGAAAAAAACAGTCTCGAGTCCCGAAAATAGCAAAATTGCCGAGACACAGAAACCCTAGTTTAGATTTATTAGTATCTTACTGCCAGGTATTTATTACATTACCTACAGTACCAAGCAATTTTAATATAGAAATTAATTTAATAAAAACCTAAAGCTAAAGCTACACTTATCTGAGTGTATTAAAACTTCTGTTATATTAAACTGAATCGCCTTGAGAGAATAATACGTTATATAAATTCTCTAAAATACTACAATCTGACCTTGCTGATGATTTTATATGTACTTTATAGTATGTGTACTTGCATTCTTCCTTATAGTATTATCCCCTTACGTCTACTTTAAAGGATTACTTTATAAATTATAATGCACAATACATTAAGTTAATGGAAGCCAATAAAATTCTACAGTAAGGACATAAATTGTTTGTAGTAAATGCTATTTATTGTTATTACTACGCTGTGCTTTTAAAATTATTAGATTTGCACCATCACAAAGCTAATCTGAAATACTCAGCTTGTCCAAACTCGTTTACGTTCTATAGAAACATTTTCACTTTTCCTAGAAAATGGAATAAACATATATAAAGTGTTTGTAAATATTATCTTAACATCTCTAGTGCAAGTAGTATATCTTTTGAACGAGATGAGAATTCCGAGAGATTCAATATAAAAGAAAACCATGAAAAACAGGCTGCTCTTAAGAAAGTTATCCTTTTAAGGAATCTAAAAAATGCTTTGTTTTTTTTAGAAAGATCTTGTACTTATTATAATAAACGTGTATTTTTAAAATTTAAAATTGAAAGGATGATTTGAAAACAACTTTTTATTATTCTTCAACAGCGACAAATTCGATTTTGGATTAATATAAAAACGGGGCACGGATCAGATTTAATCATACAATACCACATTAAATTTGGGGTAGCGACCTCTAAACGAGTGACGGATTTATGTAATATTCGTGATCTTAATATAAAATTAATTTTATCAAAATGACATTTTAAAAACATCCTAGAAATCTGTTTGGTTAGATTTTTATATAGTAAGTATATTCTCACAAATGCTTTTCTTTTAGCAAATAGAATGTATTGCGTGTTATGTGATCCTCAAACGAAAAAAAAAAAGATTTTTATGAAGTACCACTTACAAACTTATAATTGGATAAAATTAGCTATGAAGCAGGTAAAAGTTTGACTTATAAGCCCAGGAGTTTTGAAGTCAGGTATTTCCTGCAAAGGTCAGAATTAATTAAGCCAACTTTTCAAGCTGGAATTTCGTTAGTTAATGTTTTACTGTCAGATATTAAATTATTTTAATTTGGGTTTTCAATCACGGTTTGTGAAACCCGAAATTAGAAATAAACATGAATTTTGCAATATATAAAACTATGTCGAGCGAAGATAAATCAGAATATTTAGATAAAAGTAAAAATATAAATATATAGAAATATTTATACAGTAAATATTTAATAATCAACGTGGACTTTGTAATAAATTAAAATGTATTTTATCAACTTTTCAGAAAATTCAGATATATAATAAAATATTTATTATATATCTGATTTTTTGTAAACAGTCGAATAAAAAGTATTTTTTTAATAATAATTATTGCTTGAAACGAAAATGGATTACTCATCGCGCGTTTCATAGTGATTGCTAGGACCTTCCGAAAATTAACTAGAACCCACATCTGCAATATACCGGAATCTAGACAAAAATTTTCAGTCATACGTACACACGCTATTGTAATAAAATAATCTTTGAATATATTGTGATGATTTTTATTTAAGAGTTTTTGTTTCGTTTGTGTTGATATGCATATTCTGCTAGATTCATAAATACTTTCATTTGTTAAAAAAAATCATAAAAGACCCCTCCACAAAACATATTTTGTTTTCAAAACAAAACGAATAAACATTTAACAAAAAATAGAAAGTGTCATAAGTTAAAATATTATGATTCATCTGTACTTAAAATATTATTACACTAGTAAGAAATTAAATTTTGTGAAATAAAAAAATCAAAAAGGCAATTTATTGTAACAAAAATAAAGATGCGGTAGTTTAACTAGGAGGCTAAAGGAAATTAAGTAGTGATGGGTTCTCGACACCACCCGCGTATCACGACACTTGAGAGTCGAAACCATTATGACGTCAGAAGTGTCGACTCTTCATGATACTTTAACGACACTTCGCCTTTACATCATGCACGCGCTAGTGTAAATGTAATCCAATTGAAACGAGAAGCAGTCAAGATTCATAGCTACATAAGCATAAGCAAACTATGGATTAAAAAACAATTATATGAGTAAATTCTGTTATGGTTATATATGTATGCATTAAGTACATTAAAAGACATTAAATTATTTATACACCGTGTTCGTTCTAACATTTGCTATAGGAAATTAGTATGGGAAATCTGAAATATGCCAAATAGTTCGTTCTCGAATAAAAGTCGGTGAAATTAATAGTTGCAATCGATAGATAAGATATTCTAACGTACTGTCCAAAAATATTACCCTTAATAACAATCCCAATTCTTCAAAAATTATAAATTCATGAATTATTTGCAAAATATTAATTTAAAAGCCGAAACCTGCAAAGTTGACGTGAAGCCTCCGTGTTCAATGCCAACGGTGGGTTGCTAAACTGCACGGGCTGGTGGAATGCAAGATCGAATCCCGTTACAAGCATAACTTTTTTTTAAATTTTATTTGTCATTAATCTTTAATTTAATAACAATTTAAATAATTTGTTATTATTCTTTTATACGAAAAACGTACAAGAAATAATACATTACAAATAAAAAATAATGGTACCCAATTAATAAGACATGAATTCAAGAATTCTCATTACGTATTTATTTCAAATTAAAATAAATAAAATGTAAAATAAGTACTTGTCAATACTGAAACTTTAAATGTATTTAAATCTTCAGGATTTTGAGTGTTAATTAACTAATATTGTAAAAATTGGTTTTTGTAGTATGCAGTATGAAAAAGCATCGTCAGTTTTCATTTCTAATTTATTATTTCTTGTATGTTTTTCGAATAAAAGAATAATAACAAATTATTTAAATTTTTATTAAATTAAAGATTAATGACAAATAAAATTTAAAAAAAAGTTATGCTTGTAACGGGGTTCGATCTTGCATTTCACCAGCCCGTGCAGTTTAGCAAGCCACCGTTGGCATTGAACCACGGAGGCTTCACGTCAACTTTTCAGGTTTCGGCTTTTAAATTAATGTTTTGCAAATAATTCATGAATTTATAATTTTAGCTAAAAAAATCTACAAAAAATAGTTTTATATGTACGTCTTATTCAATGATTGTTGGCCAGTTCAACAAATCTGCCATTAATTTCTTTGTAAGAATGATCGAGCAACTTCGAATTACACTCTAATAAGAGTGATACTGCTCGACACGAAGTGTCGCGACACTTCAAGTGTCACGACCACGAACAGTATCACGACACTCGACACCCATCAGTTCCCATCACTAAAATTAAGGAATAGAAGCAAAAAAACAAAAATGAGTAACACAAGATAAAAAAAATAATTTAGTGAGTGTTTATAATAAAGGTACTGGAAAGTAGTGCGTTCCCATAATAATGGATACAATTAATTATGTAGATGCTAAATAATTTAATAGTGATGATACCTAGTAACTAATAAATAAAAGAGTTTCAAAATTATATCAAGAAATTTGAAAAAGCTCTTTAACATTAATTCAATTTCTAATAAAGAGATAACCATAAGATAAACATAAAATGAAATAGTTTTGCTGAATATATGGTTTGTGTCTTATGGTAAAATAAATCTTGTTGTTGCAAAATATTTCTTACTGTAACTCTGTAAAAGCAATTGTATAATTGTAAAAGGGAAAAAGGAAAAGAAATTAAAAAATCGATGAAAAAGCATGATTTACTTTTTGCAAATGTTTGTAAATCTGGAAAGGGTTAACTGAAGATGTAGAGATCTACCTTGTGTCTTCAAAAATTTATAACTGCACAGGTTTGTTATGTGTTTAAAGTGTTTTATCAGTCCCTACAAGAAATATCTAAAATTCAAATGCAAAAGATTGTAAAAAAAGAACCCTAATTTACAATCCAACATAGTTTTTGCTCTTTCATAAAAGTCATTTACAACTTAATAAAGGTTAATAATTAAAATATTTTTAACTTATAACCCTGAGTAGTTATAGTCTCATTAATAAAATAAATTTAAAATAGTCAGAGTAAATTTTATTAATTTATTGAAAAAGCGACTTATCTAACCACCAATTTTTATAGAATATAAAATAATAGCATTGCTTTCATACATAATTCTTCCAATACACAAATAATTTGGCGTTTAACATAAATTTAAAAATTTCAATTAAATATACAGTTCCCATGTATGATTCCATACAGTAGGAATTTCAGATCATAAATATCAGTACAATGTAGATGTGTAATTTGTCTGATTGTATTACTGAAATATTTGTTCTTTTATGTATCATAAGTAAGTGGTTAAAAGCATATACGAATATTTGAATAAGTCAAAATTCTTTAGTTTTTCCTATTAATGTTTCTTAAAATAAATGCTTCGTTATTTATTGTTACAAGTGCACCAAGCATTTTAAATAAACAATTTTTACGCCTGTGAACTATTTGCAAATTAAATTAATTAAAAAAATAAAATAATTAAAAATTAAATTAATTAATTAGTAATTATTACGTAATTATTTAAAAATTAAAATACCGTGTGCATATAAATCTTTATCAACGACACAAAAATTACTTAGTACAAAAGTACTTAGCCTTATTATATAAATACTTGTTAATTTGTAATCATACTAAATTTGTTAATCAATTATTGTTGTAACTAATTATTAACTTAACATATTATATTATTAAAGTTATTGCTAATTATATTATCTTACTAAATTTAAACTGTACTATATTATTTTACTACCGAAGATGATTTGAATATCATTTTATGTTAAGAAAAATGTATTTCAGTTTAATCACCAGTTCATATCTCTGAACATCACAAATAAAACAAACATTTAATTGAGACTAATCAAATTTTAATTTTATCAAACATGTTATTGTTAATTAATTAAACCTGAAATTGCTTCAACTTACAACATTAAAGAAAAGAGATATTGGATGAAATAGTTTTAACCTATAGGTTTATTTTGTATAATCATAGTATAATGTAAAGATAAATTAAACACATTTAATGGTTTTAATCTATCAGCACCCAACTATTTTATTACACATTACAGAATAGTATTATTAGAGCAGTGTGCTGCTGCTGCAAGTGCTGCTGCTACTACTAGAATGAATAATGTGTCTGAAAATCTGCTAATTTCCATCTTCCTATAAGTCGTTTTTGGTCCGGAAAAACTAATTACAGTCTAAAAGGAGGTATAATCCAAATACAGAATTGCAAATAATTTGAAACAATTGAAGTAAAAAAGTATTTAGGTACCTTACTACATTACTTTGCATTGAACTGTTAATCTTAAATTCATTATATTATTACCATCACACTATATCATTACAAGATATTACTATAAATTCGTATTTTGTAGTTTTGTAAGCAATTAATCTTACGTAAGGCTGTCACTAGTGTTCGACTCCTATTAGACTCTTTTAAAAGAATTTTATTTCCTATTTATTTCCTTTTATTTTCCTTTATTTTTTATTTCCTTTTTTCATATTAAAATTGATTCCAAGATTAATTTGTAGATTGTAACGAGCTCATTATTTTGAATATTTAATTCATTTTGGTTTAAATTCAAATATGGTATAAAAAAGGTATATTTCCATATTGGAGCGTAGACAAATTTATTTCTTGGTACTCACTTAACATTACATTTCCAAAAGTATCACATTACCGTTTTGGTCACATATTTAAACCATGTTTATTTATCGTATTGTAAAAAGGCGAACTAGATAAAAGTTAATTCCTCAAATCACACTAATAAATAATGTAAAATATTTTACATTATATGACACATAATTATACTTCAGATAACGTTAAATTATGGCAGAACTCTTTTCTGGCCCTGATTTTTTTTAATTGTCTGGACTTTTTGATAAAATGATAGGAAATTTTAGTCAAATTTTGTTCTTGATAGTAATGTCTGGTCGAACGTGTTGGTTGGAACTGGAATTCTAGAATATAATCGCCCCTCTTCAAACTTTAAAAAAGGAGATTAACATTTCTAAACTTGTGCAATATTCTCTAGACATGACAGGTAGCTACTACTACCGTAGCGGAAACTGAGTTGTATCTCGTCGCAAACTCCTAAAGGAAATTGCAGATTTTCGGTTTGGTGTTAGAAAGTTTTTTCTACATTATCGTATCGTCGGGTTTATTATTTAAACCTTTATGTGGGAATTAAGTGATACCGTAGTCAGCTTGAGGTATTCCAGTTTATAATTCGGGTTAATTTAATGCCAAGTGAATTAATGGTGTAACCTGACACTTTTCATCGTAGGATATGTGAATTTGTTTATGCGGAATTATTTCCCGTGTTAATACTGTCACAAACGGAAATATCTACAATTAAATATTATATACAAAGCTCAACTTCTCTTCCGTTTGTACAATATAGCGTGCAAGGTCACACTCAGTTGCCCACGCTAGTTAAATAGCTGCGGTCTCGCCACCGACAACTTGGAGCCATGTGCGCGGACAGCTGCGAGGTCTTCTAAGAAGCGCGCTCGCTCTTCGCCCACAACTGCATTAGTTGGCATGCAACTTATCCGCCTACTTACTCCGTATATGCGAGGCAACCTACACGATTTGCAAGCAGGTGCACATTCCTTAAGGAGAATCTACCAACACTTCCGCACAGCTGCAGATTCGTGCCAGGCACCAGCAGCGCGAATGCAAACTACCCACAAGCCTGCAACCAGGATGCATGAACTTCCTTAGTTTCATACTAAGAACTCCAGCCTAGTCATTCCCACTACGATGCTAATTACTTCCTCGTTCAGCAGTATATAACCAGCTTGCTTGAGCTATTCAAATCAGTCAGTGAAGTTGCCTCCATCACTACATCTCCAAGCAAGCTGGTGAGTACTCTTTAAATTATGTAATGCTTAGTTGCTTAGTTGAGTGGGCTGCGCTAAACGCCCACTCCCTGCGTCTTTATGGGAGGTTGTGACCAGGCTACCCAGCTTAGTTGTAAATCACTAGAAGGTTATCTCCTACGCTTAGTTTGTAGATCTAGTGCTAGATCAGGTTCCGACCTCCCTTTTGATTGTATTAGTTTAGGAGGACATGTACGTCCTCACGATGTATTCTTTGTATGTATGTGAACCTTTCTACTCTCTTATTGTTATTAGTATATAGTTGTTTTTTACAACTTGTGTTTATTTTCTCTCTACCTCTGACTACGTCCTCCAGTCACGAAAACCCCACGTGACAATACTTTAAATTAATTATTAGAGTTGAGTTCCTATGTAAAGTAGCCAACAATAACATTAGAATTGATGGTCTCTAGTTTTACTAACGACGTAATTGAACATCCCTGTTGCTTTTGAAACGCTAGTTATAAACGTGCCATTCAAATTTGTTTAGATAAGCAATAACAACGTTAATAACTTAAAAAGCAGAAGTACTTTTATGGAGTATATTTATTACATAAAGTTCAGAGTTCAACGATAGCTGCCGTGTGTTCTTCCAGCAGTAATTTTAAGGCAGAAAGGTGTTTTTGTGTTGTTTAAATCAAGCCATTAAATGTAAGTAAATGTAACTAAATGATTATTTCTAAAATGTAAAAATAATTAACGTTTTGACTTACGTTCTTTATTTACGTAGTATAAAATTGCATTGTAGAAGGGGGTCCTTAAGTAAGTTTACTGTGTAATTCTTCTTAAATATTTTTTTATTTCAAGCATTAAGAACACGTTCATAACGAACGCTAGATTGTGCATTTCATTGACATTTATGAACGTGATTTAATAAATGAAAATTGAAAGTAAACAACTACATGTGATGAATTGGCACAACAAATTGTTTGTAGTCAATCGTTTCAAAAAAAATGAAGGACAAAGCAGTTTCGGAATTCTTTTCCATATTGTATCTTGTTACTTTTTAATAATAATAATAAAAGAAAGAATTTGTGTGGCGCCCTCTATATTGTTTATTTATTCCTGTGTCTAGTCTAAAATTCGTAAGCATTTGTGATAAATTAACACCCACGCATTTGAGGATAATTTGATTAAGTAGTCTCAGCCGGAAGTTTTATTGCGTAAGTATAAGTTTTTTAGGTATCTAACAAATTAATGGTCATTTGTGGCGCTTTTGCTTATTTGAGAGTCTTTAATGGCTAAATTTGATTAACTTTATTGATAAATTGTAACAAGATTCAATTTTGTTCTTTATGGGTTTATATCATTACTTAATTTGACAAGTTCACTTCACTAGTGTAAAAAAAATTAATAAATTAAGCTTCGCTTTGAGAAATAAGTTATCCTTTATAACAGAAGCAACAGAAATCCGCATCGAGTCATAAAATCATACTTGAATTATGTTGAAGGATATTCATTTTAATAATTTTGTCAGTGTTATGAATGCATATAAAAGTCAGCATTGCATAAGTAAATGCATCCGTTTATTGCAAAGGCAATAAAATTTTACAGCATCAACACATCTTATCTCTTGTTAGGGAAGTTATAAACTTTTTATGACTCACACGTGTATCGTCATGAATAGAGTATTGCATATTTTGGAACCTTGACCCTTGGCTGAAATCATAAATCAAACGTTAAAAATAGACTAATAAATAGTTTGCTTTAGTTTGTTGCATGCAATTTTATTACTTTTAGAATTTGTCACTTAATTATAGTAGATTAAATCATATTAATGCTATATCATCTATTTACACAATTGAAAATGTTCAGAAATTTTGCATAAATAATAAGCAATTATTTAAAATAGTTTAAGAAAGTGATTAAAATTGATTCTGCATTTAATTATAAATAAAATAAAGTAGCAGGTATAATAAATATCTGCAAAGATTTGTTGATATAATTACTTATTAAAGTCTGTAAGG
Organism: Agrypnus murinus; assembly: GCA_929113105.1. Taxonomy (NCBI): domain Eukaryota; kingdom Metazoa; phylum Arthropoda; class Insecta; order Coleoptera; family Elateridae; genus Agrypnus; species Agrypnus murinus. The sequence goes on along the minus strand of OV816024.1, from coordinate 16,591,651 downwards.
TTGTGTCTAACAAACGATTGCTACAAAAATTGCTAAATTATCGGCAAGTCGGTGTTTTTTATTTTGGAACAATAATAATTGACTATAGTATGTATACAATTAAAATTACGACTGCTCAGTGCCCTGTTTTAGTTTTTAGCTATAGATAAAGATGAAAGTAATTGTTAATTACTTAACTGAGTGTTTATTTGAACAATATTTTTAGCATACTTCCGTTTCAATTTCAATAAGAAGAGATTCAATTTACTAATACTCAAACTTTTAAAACGAAATATAAAAATCCGTTATAAAATTGTGCCCCTAAACCTGAAAAGAATTTCTTGTAGTGTCTTACAAGTCTGTATTTCACTTTTGTTTCAATTTTAACAGATGATTCGCGGTAAAAGAAGATTCCGGCATTTGATAAAGGCCTTTATGTAATACCAGGGCGTATACAAGAATATTACACTATCCTTCTCTAAAAATGAGCAAAAACGTAAAATATTTATACTATTTATAACTAACCAAAATAAATTACTGTGTGCATTATTGTAGAAGGCTCTTTCTTAATGTAAATTGTTAATCCCAATAATTGCTAATTTTGTAATTGTTGAGCTGGTAGTGGTCGGTCCATTAACTGTTAAGGGTAGATCTAAATTTGAGATTGTAGATGTACACTACCGTCAAGAAGTATGCGACCACTAACACATGTCTAGTTCAGTTCTTCAATTGTGCACACAGTGTGCACAAAATCTGTAACTAATATTTGTTTTGTGAAGTGTCACTTGGTGCAAATAATTCTCAATCTGTTTTTATTTATTTTTACTAAAAAGTTAGTTGAAAATCAAGGAATTAGGTCTTGAAACTCAAAGTGACATTGTAAAGCTTCATCATAAATGTTACTCTGAACGTCAAATAGCCAAGATATGAAAAGCATCTAAAAATGGTGTACACACAAATATTGCCCGAATGCGTGATTCTAGAAGTGTGGAAGTCATACCATAAAAAAGAACAGAAAGACCCCAAATCTACCTCAAATAGTAAAGACAACAATATTGTACTATTATCTAGAAGAAATACGAACTGAATTCGATTCAGGTACTCAGTGTGTAGAGTGTAGAGTTGTTTTTCGTAGAATGAAGTGGAGTATTTGGTTAAAATATATAAAGAGGTTTATAAGAACATCCTTGAACATCATGCGATACCGTCGGGCGTGCGCTAGGTGGTCGTTGCTTTATCATGCACCAGAATAAACATTACATAAACATAAACATCCGAAACACACTTTGTGTTGTACAAAACAGAAGGAAGAGATGGGTTTGATAAAAAATATGGATTGACCAGCGCCAATCGCCCGATATCAACCCTATAGAATTTCTATGAAAGAAACTTGACCGAAAAGCGAAAAATACTTAAAGTTAGTTATTCAAAATCAAAAGATGATATGTGGAAAACTTATAAGGTTATGCCAAATTTTAATGAATACAAAGGGATCCTTCTTTGATGAAAAAATGTATAATTCAAAATCTTCGTATTAGTAAATATATGTATAATCTTTTTTTTTGTAATTTATCTGTTTAAACTCAATAAGTGCTATCAAATATTTTTTGTATATTAACGTGTTTCCATTACCAACTAAGCGGTGAAAGCATTGGTGCTTCTATACTTTTGGACGGCAGTGTATTTGGCAGAGGTATTTGATAAACTGTAATTCCAATAACTTCTGTAATAATTGTTGGTTTTAGAACTGTAATTGATACTTACTAATAATATAATTACTGTGTTAATTACAGTCCTACAAAAACTAATGAAAATTAATCGAAACTGAAACAAATCGTATCATATTATGCAATGATTTATTAAATACGCCTCAAAGTTTTCACATGGCTGTAAGTAAGGTTGGTTTTTAACAATTAAATTACTTATTAATTACTGTTTCCAATACAATTTATCGATATTTCGTCTTCATAATATTATAATACAATATGACTACAAAACTACTTAACCATCATCGTGTTAAAGATACTTCAATATTTAACTTATCATGTATCCAATATTCTACATGTAAAACATGAAAATAAAAAAAGAAAATTTCCAAGATACATATTTCTTTTGTCATAAAGAAAATCTGGTTTTCGCACTATAAAAATAAATCATCCGAAAAAGTTGTCAAAACTAAAGACAAGAAAATACATTGTTAAGTTGGAATTGTATACTCGGAAAAAACCAAAGCTTTTATCAGTTCTATTGTCGAGTTGCTCAAGGAAGTCCGGCGCGCCTCGTAAATTCTTGCCGGATTTTGTGGTGGTAATACATTCTGTTGACGCAAATGTAAAATGGAGCATTTTTCTGCCATCTACATACATAACCCTGGTATATTAACTTTCAAATCCAATTTAAATTTTTTATTGAGCTATATTTGCTGTTAATATGTGTCATAATAATGTAATTAAACTTTATCTTAAAAAGGGTTTTATTATTTAAAAGAAAAAATATTAAAATATGCGCGTTAATTTAAATTTTTGCTTTCTGAAGGTAAGAAAAACTTTTCTCATTTAAACCGTGACTTTAGAGTTTTCTTCTTTGAAATAATATCATTTTCAAAGAAAAGAAATATGAAAATATTAATTAATAACCAGTTGGTAGATACATTTCTGAAGTCACCATCACTGAATAAACCATTGCTACTATAGAATAATCTTATCTATATAACATACAATAAATTGAAGGTGGAAAACCCAATCTTGGTAACAAGCATTTTACTATCGTTTCCTTGTACGTCACGAACAAAATTATGTTAATGATATTATCTTTATTATTATCAGTTTCTAATAGTAACAATTGCACAATGAATTTCAGCGTTATCTCCCTTTGGAACAATGACCGTCAAACACACCTACGAAGATAGACTTCAGGATAATATTGAGACACGATAACAGCGATAAGGTAGAATATTCAAACAAGAACTAGAATAGTAATTACATTAAGAGCTTTAATGATAGCATGAGAATTTTGTTATAAGATAAATATTTGGAATTATTTTAATTACTCTTATTTTAAGAAAAGGAACGTGCTTAAAACTATTCTATGTATGTCTTTGTATAAATTATAGTCGATTTCACATGAAATTAAAAAATATTCATACTTTTTTAGTGATGCTTGATTTTTATTTATCCAGCCATTGATTGGCCGCCATTTTGTCATTTCAATTATTGTTAATGAAGTTACAGAGAAAATAATCTAAGATGCCGGATACGAGTGTTTATTAGTCACTGACAAGGAGGATGTTGTTGCCTATATACAAGTACAACTCTTCAGTATCCTCTTTAGCCTCGAAGAATGTATATCTACATAAGTACATAAAAACGGTATTATACAGAGAAAAATTGTGCCGCCAGTGCAATCTATGCCAATATAACGACGACCACGGATTTTTTTAACTTTTTGTTTATGGACCGATCTTTATGATATTTGGATGTTAGAGGACGAATTGTTTGACCTTGGCCAATCAAAGGAGAAATTATTTCAAAAATTCTGTCAAAATTCTGTAACGAACCTGTATTACGGACGGTCTAGATTTTGATAAATTCTCGGTGCGTCCTAAAACTCTAACTTTTAAGTTGTAACGGTTCGTTTTTTTTCTCAACTTCCGAAAAATGCAATTTTGTATGTATAATAGACAAAAACCCTTAGCGCGGTTCTGTGTACTCCAGTATATTCTTCCGGTTTAGTTTTGCAGACTTCAGTTTATTTTAAATGTTGTTTTTTTATATTGAAAGTTACCTCCATATGTTTATTCAGATAAAATATTTTCGTTAAGTTAAAAATGCAGATTTCTCTTAATGCATGTGTCACTCTCTCAAATGTTCTCACGGTTTCAAATTTCGTTTAGTAGCGAAAAGTTTAGTTGAAGTTGAATTTATAAATGCTTAGGGTTAATATCGGCGGGATTCTCCTAAGTCAATGAGGGGGGCATTTCTTTTACTGGTTCATTTAAAAATTTCCCCTTCTCAAAACCACACCATCGCCGAAATATTTTCAATTTGAACAGTCAGTCTAAGATAGTTAAGTGTCTACTTAACTACCTACCTACCTACTAACTACCTCTAACTCCTCCTACCTCGGAGAAGTTTCCAGTGGAGATTTCTGTAGTTGGCGTTTCTAAAATTATTGTTTTTAAAGTATGAAACAATGCTATAGTTTAAAAAAGTACAATTGAGTTGTACTAATATAGTTTTGTGTATTTAGTTCCGTTACAGTACCGAAAGTTTATATGTTTTAGTTTATTGTTGAATTATGTAGGTTGATAAAGTTAAGCAAATCATTATAGTTTTCCGTTCTTAAAAATAAAACCTGTGAAGTCCCGTTACAATAAGAAGTTATTTGCTTCGATATATCGTTCGATTCCGGTGTTAACAAGTTAGCAGAAATAATTTAGTTTTTCGTCTTCTAAAATAAAGTGAAAGCAAATTCAATTTCGAATAAATTTACCAATATAATAATGGACGTGTCGAACTTGTGTCTGTTGCACATAAACGGCAGTATCGGCGCCACCGAAGCCTGCACATAAAATTAAGCAGTTCTTTGATTCAATGAACCTTAATGAAAGCAGCTTACGAAGTTAAATCGTTAATTCTAAAAATAACTTTAACTGGTTTTTTAACTACGTATGTATTACAATTTTGTACGATAATGCCAAACAGTGCCTTATACATAGATATCTTAATCTGATATTTCTTTTTTATAAAACGCAAATTTTAATTATATAGTCGCAAAACTCTACAATTCACGAACGAATGAGCTAAAGAAAGTACGAAATAATTTAAAACTTTTTCTGAAAGTTTACTGTTAATGCTTATTTAATGAGAATAAAAACAGTTAATTTTCAGCAAATTGTGGTAGAAATAAGGTCAATTATTACAATATATACTTACTCAACATTTCACCATATTAAGTAATTAGGAAATAGAGAATAATGTAATATAGTTTTATGTAGATAGAGCATTTTGAGCATTATAATAAAAGCATTCAAACCAATACCTTCTATAGTGTTTTAATTATCAATTATATGAAGCAGTAAAAGAATATAAGATGATCACATGGCGACGACCCTGCCAGCCGAATTACATGGTAAATTTAATAGAAGAACATTTTAATGATAAATGGGAATAATGGAAAATTATTAATGGTTACGTTATTAATGGTTAAGTAAATGGAATTAAAGGGAATTAATGGAAAATAATTAAAGAAGTAAATGGTAAAATAAAATAGAATGGGATCCAACGAATCGAAAGAGGAAGTGGTAATTGCACAAGCTGAAAATAGTGGCGGTGTAACAGATGAGGTGACAAATAAAGTAAGCATAAGCGAAATTTTGGGCGTTGCCGCCTTTATATTAGATATCATTGCGTTAATTATATTCATAATATTAGCTGTAAAAAAGAGATTAGAGAAAAAATAAGAAAGGAGCTGAGACGGAGTCAAGAGTTACTTTAAGGGTACTTTGGTTCTTAAACTAAGTGTAAGTACTGTAATAACAGTTAGTGAGAAATTAATGTAGAGGAATAGGTAAAAGAACATATTTTATTATGATTTTATAAATTAGATTAAATTAAGTGTTATAGGAAACTAGTTGTAATTCAGATGAAACCAGTAGAACCGTTAACATTTGTTTATGAGGAATTAAGGGTAGTCCTTAGAAATATAAATAAAGACAATCAAGAAAGACGTACAAACTTAAATGTTATTAATAAGAAATTGCTTAAGTTATCTAGGATAGAAAAGGAATTTAGTGAAGCTAGGCAAAAGTTTAATGAGCAACAACATGAAATTAAGGTTGTAGAAGAGGGTAAGAAATATGTAGATGTAATAGAAAAATTAATAAGCGAGATACATAACATTTTGCAAGATAGGTTAGAAACAGTAGAAATTGTAAATGATAATTTAGGGTTAGACATAAGTGTAAAAATGACAGAAAAATTTGATTTAAGAAATGCCGCGTCCTTATTGCCACTTATGGACGGCACGGAGGATGCTACCAACCAACTAATTGATGCTATTCAATTATACGGCGAATTGTTAAGCAAAGATGGTAAAAAATTGTTAATAAATTATGTATAAAAAACTAGGTTGACACAAAGTGCAAAATTAAGATTACAAAAATCGTATAATTCAGTCGATGAACTAATTGCTGACATCAAAATTCATTTGTTAACTAAAAAGTCGGTCACTGCTTTGGCAACAGAATTACATTGTACAAGACAGGACGGTAAAACAATTGATGAATATGCGAAAACGATCGAGGAATTATTTACTAATTTAACATTAGCTCAAGCAAATGGAAACGACAACAATTTAATAATTTTACGAGACGTAAATGAAAAACTTGCTATAAACACGTTTTCTAATGGGTTAAAAAATGCAGAGTTGCGTACCATCATAAAAGCCAGGAATTATACTAAACTAACGGATACTGTAATTGGCGCGAAAGATGAAGAAAGGATGAAAATTTCGAATCCGATACACAATTCATTTTTCATGCGAACGCAAAATAACGGAAATAGACGAGGGAAATTTGTTTCAAATAGGTACAATAATAGGGGTAGACAATTTAATAATTACAATAAACAAACAGATAGAAATCAGAAACACAGTAACCAGCGAACTTTTTATAATAATAATAACAACTTTCGAGGTCGTAGTAGCGGCTATTATTCAAATGGTCGTACACAACAAAATAGACGTAATATGGGTCACCAGAAGGTTTTTGTTGCAGACGTTGCAAGTTCGTCAACTTCCACTCCAAATACCGTGTCATTCGATACTTCAAATGATACTTCACGTACTTTGAATTCTCAAATTAATTCTGATTTAGAGATAAGAGAACGAAACAAAAGATTTTTTCGTTCCTAAAAGTAATAATAGCGATACAAATGAAATTGTAGTTTTAAGTTTGAATGGTATGAATTGCGTGCAAGTATGGAGGTATGGAATGCAAGATATGTTATTTTTGTTGGACACGGGAGCAAGTGTTAGTGTAATTTTTTCTGAAAATATTCATAGTAATGAAATTGTTGATACATCCAAAAAGATAAATATTATGGGTATAGGAGGTGCTACAATTTCAGTAGGATCAGCAAATATTTTATTTTCGTTAAATAATAAGGAAATTCAACATGAATTCCTAGTAATGGATAAATTTAATTTAGGGAGTCCTAGGTTCAGATTTTTTTTCAAATATGGAGCGAATATAAATTATGAAACATTTTTATTTTCATTTTGGATTGATAATGATAAAATATCAATACCTATGTTGTCTAAATTTGATTATTACATAGCAATACCACCTAGATGCGAAATAATCAAATATTGTTCAAGCGATGTAGGGGTGATTATGTTCTAATTCCTGAGGAGATATGCGAAGGTGTATTTGTTGCAGGTGTTATATCTAAGGCTGAGGATGAAAAAATAGCGGTAAGATTTCTAAATGTTAATGATCGTGAAATAAAGATCAAGAATTTTAAACCTAAACTGGAACAGGTATCTAACTTTGAAATATATGATTTTGGTAAAAATAAAATATCAGTAGAGCGTGTTGATAAAGTGTTAGATTTGATTGATTCATCTTCACTCAGTACTGAGGAGACACTGTCTATTCAAAACATATGTGCAAAATATGCGGATGTCTTTCATTTAGAAGATCTTCTTACAGTTACTACCCTGTACCAACACAAACTTCAACTGCATAAAGATACTTCACCAGTTTATGTAAAACCATATAGGTTACCGCATGCTCAAAAAACAGAAATACACAGTCGAGTTCGTAAGATGCCTAAGGAAGGTATTATTGAAGAAGTAAAATGCGAATGGTCTTCACCTCTCCTAATAGTTGCGAACAAGGCGGATAAGGAAGGGGTCAGGAGATACAGAGTCGTGGTTGACTATCGATTGCTGAATAAACAAATCAGAGATGACAAATTTCCACTACTATGCATTTCTGAAATTTTAGACTCTTTATCCGGTGCTTTTTTGTTCTCACATCTAGATTTGTCTCAAGGATATTTTCAGTTAGAACTAGATAAAAGTAGCCGACCGTTCACAGCATTCACAACAGATGAAGGTCAGTTTCAAATGAAAAGGCTGATTAAAAGTTAGTCCGAGTGCATTTTCTAGACTTATGACTGTAGCATTATCTGGTTTAAATTATGAATCATGTTTTATTTATTTGGATGATATAATCATTTTTGGTAATTCGTTAGAAAATCATAATAGAAATCTTGTAAGAGTTTTACAGAGGCTTAGAGAAGTTAACTTAAAACTGAATCCTAAGAAGTGTGATTTTCTCAAAAAAGAAATTTTATATTTAGGGCATCAAATCTCGTCAAGTGGAATATCCCCAGATCCAGAGAAATCAAAGGTAATTTCCGAATATCCCATTCCCCAAAATGCGGATGAAGCAAAGCGTTTTGTAGCTTTCGCAAACTATTATCGAAAATCTATACGGAACTTCGCACAAATTGCACAACCACTTACTGAATTGTCGAGAAAAGGAAAAATCTTTAATTGGACTGATAAGTGTCAGGAATCCTTTGCTGCTTTAAAACATTCACTAATGAACCCCCCGGTATTACAATATCCAGATTTTTCAGAAAATAATACTTTTGTTCTAAAAACTGATGCCAGTGGATATGCTATTGGATCGGTTTTGTGTAATAGCAATGACAAGCCTGTTGCTTTTGCTTCTAGAGTTTTGAATCCAGCCGAGAAAAATTATTGTACAGTAGAGAAAGAGCTGTTAGCAATTGTTTGGAGTATAAAGCATTTTAGACCGTATTTATTTGGAAGAAAGTTTCAAATATTGTCGGATCATCGTCCGCTAATATATTTATTTAGTATGACCAATCCCTCTAGTCGTTTAACTAAATTTAGGTTAATTTTAGAAGAATACGATTTTACGGTACACTACATCCGAGGTTCTCATAACGTATTTGCGGATGCTTTGTCACGTATAAGTATAGATTTGAGTGAATTGAAAGATATGAGTGCAAGAACGAATAATAGTGTGAATGTGATTACGCGAGCGCAAACAAAAAACTTAAATATAAAGAAACAGCAGGAATTAGTAGATTCTACTAAGGAAAAGCCTGATCATCCTGGACTTGTAGAAATATTGAAACGTCCTGTTGATAGTGTAGAATTATTATAGAATTATATTAATAATAATCAATAATGTAATCAACGCTGTCAAAATTACCAAACATGTTGAAATAGTAAAGTTGGATCTAGGGTACGTAAGAAAATAGTAAAAAAAATTGAAAAAACAGTGCAAATTAAAAAATTAAAAATGCAGTAATCAATTTATAAACGCAGTTACTAATTGTCAGAATAAGCTTACCAGATTCAATTATTGCAAATGTTTATTTCAAAATTTTCTAGTTTGTTAATAGCAGCTATTGCAGTAAAAATTACCTTTAGAAGCAGTTTTTCTTAATTAAGGATATAGGTGGCTTTGTAACTTAACAGATACACATGAATATGTTAAGTTTGTTAAGATATATGTAAATAAGGAACTGTTTATGATTTTATAGTTAGAACAAGGTATGGTCAATTAAGCTTGAACAACTTTTTAGAACTAAATTTAAAGTTTTTAATAGCTTATTAAATATTATTTGCTTTTTTATTTACCTTATCTTTTCTTTTAGCAATGTTGTTGCAATACACTCCACAACTAGGCTTCCCTGCTAAGCAATTCGATTTTGTGTACAACACTTTACTTAAACACTATAAGCAAATAACAGGGATTTTCTTTTATTAGACGTACCAAGAACTTCATTTTAAAAGTACATTAAATTTGCTACAATTTAAGACCAAAATGGTTACCATAGGCCTAATAGTTTCCGAGATATAGCTCCTAAAAATTCGTCGAAAAAGCAGTACGACCGCCGAAAATATGCTTTTTTTTAGATTTAACCAATTTTGACCATGAAGAAGCACTTTTTCGAAAAAGACAATTCTATTCATTTTGACAGCACATTAATTTTACTAAAATTGGTGTGGCCCAAAGGCCACACCCAAAGGCCATTTGAGTTGATAGCTGCCAGATATATTCAATATTTCGTTACAAGATATGGTCCGCTCATAGCAGTAGTGTTTGACGGGTATCGAATAGAGGCTGCAAAAAGGAGTACAAAAAGCGCAGAACGTATAATATCCAGGTTGTTCGGGCTGAAGAAGATTCTGACAGGCTGATCGTCACTACAGCTATCGCACAGGCCTCTGGTTTTGAGGTAGTGGTTATTGTAGGTGAGGACATAGACTTGCTGGTAATCTTCACTGGCCTCACGGGTCCCAAACACAGTAACAACTGCTTTCAAAGTGTGGAAGAGGTAAAATACCAGATGTCCTCTACTTAACCACCTCAATATGTTCTTACCGTCACCTCATTCCCTTCACCCATGCCTTCAGTGGATGCGATTCTACGTTATGCTTCTTTGGTCAGGGAAAAGGCAAGTTGTTATCAGTAATTCAAAAGAAGTCAGAACTCAAGGAGAAAGCAGCAGTTTTTTCCAACTCAGAAGCAACACCTGACGAAGTAGCTGAAGCAGGAGAGCAAATTCTCATTGCGCTGTACAGTGGAAACAACTCAATGAAAAGCCTCAATAATCTGTGCTATCAGCTCTTTGCAAAAGCTGCAACCAAGACTGCCTCCCACTCAAGACGCTGCCAGGTTCCACTCACTTAGAACCTACCACCAGGTGCAGAGGTGGCTAGGTATGGATATCGATCCGCTCGAATGGGGGTGGGTTCGTACAGCTCACGGCCTTTCCCCAAGGATGATGTCGATGAATGCGGCCCCTTCACACCTCATGCAAATGATCTCCTGCAAGAAAGGGTGTGGCAATGCATGCAGCTGCATAAAGGCAAGCTTGAGGTGTTCTATTGTATGTGGCCAATGTAGTGAACAGTCCTGCGATGACCTACTAGATGACGATGAGCTAGATGCACTGCTTGTATATCCTGACAGCCCTCTAGATAAGGAAATTGACCAGGCTGAAGAAATACAGGAGAACATGGACACAGAGGCTGAAGAGTATCTTGAATCTGGGCCTTCCAAGAGGTTTAAACAAAATTGAATCGCGTTTTCCCTGCGTTTGAATAAAACTAAAAATTAACTTTGAGGAGCGATATCTCAGAAACTATTAGACCTTTAGTAACCATTTTGGTTTTAGATTGTAGCAGATTTAATGTGCTTTCAAAATGAATGGAATTGTCTTTTTCGAGAAAGTACTCCTTCATGGTCAAAATTGGCCAAATCTAAAAAAAGCATATTTTCGGCGGTCTTACCGCTTTTTCGACGAACTTTGAGGAGTTACATTTCGGAAACTGCTAGGCCTGGCTAGGCAAACGTCTAGGCTGTTTGAAACAGTGCTCCTTCATGGTCAAAATTGGCCAAACCTAAAAAAAGTGCAAAACTTCTGCGGTTTTAACGCTTTTTGGCGGTGATCCAGAAGCTCGCGGAGGTCGAAAAATTCGATTTGGCATCTCGGTACTATCAAATATAATATAAAAAAAGAAACCTACTACCCCATTCCATCCAAGGTAAAATGTACTGGGTTACTGGGCTATAAGTACAACCAGCAAAATAAAATAATAATAAAGGTTTAACCATTACTTTATGCACTGAAATAAGAGCACGTTATGAACTTGAAAATCGTACCTGTTTTTATTTGATAAGAAAGTTTATTTAGTATTAAACAAAGTAGTAACCTCTGATAATTAAATTTTAGTTGCAGGTACTAACAAATCGGAAGCTCCGGAATTCATAACAATGCATAATAATGTCACGCAAAACAATGTGTTATGGTACATTACCGCTACTCAACAGCTTACTTATTAAAAGATATTATTGAGCTTCAGTAAAATAAACCTTTTCTGACTGTGGTGTTCTCAAGACTAAGTAATTAAAATAAAATAAATAAAACTGATTAGTAAAAAGTTTCACAAATCTGCCTGATATAAATATAATACGTAATATAAATATAATACGTCGCTTACTGAGCTCAATCTGTTAAGTTATTAAGGGTACCCTGAGTTTGTGTTCGTATATCTCGAAAGCTTCCGATATATTTAATTTGCTTTTTTTAATAAAAAAATGTAGGAAATTGATATTATTTTGGGGGAGCCATCGTGTGATTTTGTTCTAAAAGATGTTTGGCATAATTGGATTTTTTCTGGATGTTTATTTCTGTAACAACGCACGTACTACTTATATCTTATGTCAAGATTTCGAAGCATTTCTTCAATATATACGTTCAATATTTGTTCATAATATCCGAACTACAAAAGGATCCATAATAATGGAATTTTCGCAAATAAGGCTAAAAACAATAAACAACTAAAATAAAATTTACAAAAATACCAACTTGAATTTAAATAATTAATTAAATAAAATCACTTTTTGTTTTAAATTCAAATACTAAAATTAAAAACCATTTGGTTTTCGAAAAGTAACGAGCAAATTCACACCCATATCATCAGAAACAAACTCTGAGCAAATTTTGGTTTTATAAATAAAACATTTAGCTTCTACACAATCTCCTCATTAAAAAAATGAAAGCCGTAAAAGCTGTTTGAGTAATTGAACCGCAGCCGTTTATTGAGATTAAACGTTTATATAATGTAAACTTGCCACGATGTACTTTAAGGCATGGCGAAAATGAGGGTGTTTACGTTTCCCAGCTTTATGTGTTTCTTCTTTTATGCGAATCTCTCTTGAGTCAGCGAACCGCTACTAAAGTAATATTTTTAATTATAATTAACTTTTTTTTTAGTCTGAAAATGGTAGGTTGGAATTCAGTTCTTTAAAGCGAAAACAACGAAATTTACTGCACTGTATGATGAAAGATCAGCATTAAGCTAACTTGTATGTGGTTATTTTGAATAAATACAAATTTTTCCAGAAACCTAAATAATAAACCAGAAATAGGTTTTTCTTCCAGTTCACTTGTATGCCTGCATTTGATAGATGCTGACAGTCGATATTGCTGTACAGAAGATATGATTCACCGATGATATATTAATCTACACTTCTCTGTTCTTATAGGTTCAATATAAAAAACAAAACTTTTATACATCTGAAGCTATTATTCAGCATCAAACTTAATTTATAAAGATATACATAAAACATTGCAAATCCCTACACATTTATGTCTCGTTATTAATTTAAATTCTGTTTCTAGATGAATTTTACAAAGCGCCTGTCAAAGGCTTTTCGAATTTCAATTTATAGTATCGACATTTTATTTCATGCGGCAGGCAAGCTCCCTACAATAAAAGTAATGAAAATCTGAAAACATCATGTTATGAGAAAAAGAAGCAAATTTGAAAATATTACAGACAGAATAAATTCTATATTCTCCCTTCAGCATGCTTCTGTTAAATTTTGTATGTTCAATTTATTGGCTAGCAGTCAATCCTAGGAGGCTAGCAAAGAACGAGTATGGGACATTACTTAATCTCTTTCTATTCCCCAAAAGCACATTCTCCTAAAGAATTCATGGAGTTTCTAAATATATGACTGTATGATGTAGAAAGGTGTTCATACCTTGTAAATATTCTCAACTTTATCAAGCACTTCGCTTAAAAAATGCATAAACGACTGACAAGAAAAGTTAAGGCTTAAAAGTGAATCAGGAATTCTATTATTTAATGAAGTATAGACTAATCAATAATTTGTAACTTAAATAATAAGATTTGACATATTTAATGTGGTAACTACGCTTATTTGTTCTTATTTGTGTGTTTAATAAATTAAACTTGATTAATTCTTTTTATGAATTTTACCTGTATGTAGTTTATTTGGTGTAAATAACAGAATTGTGGTAACTATTATCTATTCTCTGAGTTCCCGAATATATTTCCGGATATATTTGTAAGGTAAGTGTTATTAACAAAAAAAACTATAAAAATTAAAATTTCCTCCTTAATTTAGGATTTTCTTGAGATACAGAAACTGAGATTTTCAGCCTAGTGTATTATATCTATTTTAAGTAATCGACATTTGGAGCTTTAAAAATGCTGTCAACAACAAGTTTAAATATATGGAAATATATAAACCAATTGTAATTTACTTTGAAAAGACTTTATTATACAACGTTTTGTATTTAAACGAATACTAAACTTTATACTTATGTTTTGTTTAAGACAAACTTTCCTTGACTACTTCTGAAGCTAGGATGACCATACTTGACTACAGTTCAAGATGGAATGAATCACTTTTAATTTTCATTCACCCCTCACTTCTACTAAAATGATTGTTTAGTTCTACTATTTACATGGTGATTATGAAAAAAGCTATACCTGACAAAGACCTTAACAAAAAAATATAAACTCTCAATTAATCCAATTAACATTTAATTTTTGTGACGGTAGTTCCGCCGAAGCATCATCAGAATAACGCGCATTGTCGACTAGCAACTTACATAAAAACTGTATAAAATTCCTTTTAAGAAACAAAATTAAAAAAACGAAAGAAAAGGCTATTTTGCAATTATTTGAATACACGCACGGAAAGGTGTTCGTTGTCGAATAAATCAAATTGATCAATTACGACTAAATAAGGATTTTGTGATAACTCCAAAGTGTTTTAGATATATAGACAGATAACTAGGTATACGGAAAACATATAAACTGTTTGGTTTTAGTAACACAGAATACGTGCCAAAAAAACTTTTTCAATTAATCTTTGTTTAATCTACCCTCATAGGCTAGTGTCGTTTTTAAACAAATACACCATGTTGCCATACCCTTTCATCTACAGATTTCTATCTGTGTAAATAGAAAAGGAACTACTATTGATTTTTTTTCATATAAATGGTAGTGCTACAAACTGGAATCATTTTGAACATAGTACATACAAACGTTTCTGTTTTGTATTAAAATAGAGAACTTGTTGATGCACTAATTTCACATAACGCAACCTCGAAGGTAACGCTTTTGTTTTAACGAAAATCTGACCCTTGTTAGTTTAATAATTCTGGGTCGTAATAATTGTTGTTAAACCCTAGCAGGTGTCAACTGCCAAGTTTATAATTGCTGGTGCAAAGGCAAACCAGCATTGCCAAATAAAATAAAATAAAATGTGAATATACCAGAGTCGTTCGGAAACTATTAAAACTCGGCAAACCCGTTTACTTTGAAAATTGCTCATGTATTGAAGTTCTATACAGCATTGGAAAAACTCTGTATAGGGATCGGATTTTCATGTGTGAACAAAGGAAAAATAGCGAATAGCAAGACATCTGAGAAAGATAGATGTTATGGCATACTTGCCAAGTCTTAAAATACAGTAACCTTTTTGTAAGGTTGGTGCTATAGCTAAGAATTCGTAAGTATAATTGACGTTTGTCATACTTGTACGTTTAGTAACTAAAGATCAACAACTGATAATTTCGCTGCGGTACAAAATACTTTACTCTTTAAACAAATTTTTAACAATTATTTTAAAAAGTAGAATGAACTTAACTATTTAATAAAATAAATAATCTAGGTTATTGCGCCAAAATGAAAAACGCCAATTATACTTAAAAATTCTTAGCCATAGCACCAATCTCACTAAAAAGTTTCTATATTTTAAGACTTGGCAAGTATGCCATAAGATCTATCTTTCTCAGATGTCTTGCTATTCGCTATTTTTTCCCAAAATCCAATTCCTAGACGAACTTAAACAATACCAGGTGCTAGACGAGTAGCAATTATCCTTAGTCATTTTTGTTTTAATAGATGTGAAGTACATAGGTTTCAATGCAATAAGTTGACTTTACTACGAATTTGAAGTTGGTTAAAACCTGTATGTAGCAGCTACATTTAGAATTTAAGACTGAATTGCCATTTTGTGTTTTTAGGTGGTGTACAAAAGTTCCAAAAGAACGTCGTTCTATACCTGACAAGGTATATACGAGAAAACCGTATTTGGCAATATCTCATAAAATGCGCACGTTTCAGAAAAACAGAACTTGTGAAATCCATTAAGTTGGAAGATTAGAAGATTGTGAAGACATCCTGCTAAGATCTGCCACGCTGCTGCGACAACATCCACAGTACTCGCCTGATCTCGCAACGTGTGACTTCTGGTTATTTTTTAAGCCTAAAAAGAATTTACATATGGCCCAACACCAAATAGATGTGTTAGATTTATGACGACTTTTAAGAAACATACCAGTTACCTGTGTTGATTTTGAAAATACTGTCAATGAGATATTTTTGTAACGTCAGAAATAAAGTCCAAGTATTAATCGGACCTTGTGAACCGGGATAAAGCGGGTAGCTTTATCGCTGGACACGACATTTAGTGGCGACCGTGACAGGACTTTTCGCGTTGCAAAGACAGATGTACTTGTGCTATATTGAGGTATTGAAAAGCTGTGGAATAACGATTCTGTTCGAAATTTTTATTGCATACTCTTGCCGCGTTTAGTGTTTTTTTTTCGTGAATCTAGCGGTGGTTTTGAACCGAGTGTGTG
This sequence comes from Agrypnus murinus, assembly GCA_929113105.1. Classification (NCBI taxonomy): domain Eukaryota; kingdom Metazoa; phylum Arthropoda; class Insecta; order Coleoptera; family Elateridae; genus Agrypnus; species Agrypnus murinus. The sequence continues at coordinate 16,575,152 of OV816024.1, read as the reverse complement.
TGGCTGTGAAAAATTACAATATGGAGCAGAAGAAAAAACACCGTAAGGTACTGCGTACCCTCTTTACGAAAGAGGCTAACGAGTTGAAAGCTTTATGTACCGCTCAGAACGCTGACGATAGGTCAGAAGAAATTCAATTATCCTGGGAATTTTTGATGGAGAAGTACAATGATCTAGAGACCAGTGATAGGGAAATTTATGAGTTTCTCCTTCAAGGAGATGCTACTGAAGAAGATTTGTTGGCAGAGATGGAATTCTCTGGTTGTTATGACAAAAGGTTTGCTGAGCTTAAACTTCGTTGCAAAAATCTGTTGAACTTGGCTAGTTCTGAGGTAGATACCAAGCGCTCTGTTATCGCTGAAGTAAGTAACCACGTCAGTAATGCAGGTAAACGGAAATTTAAGTTACCTACTATAGAGTTTAAGAAATTTGATGAAAGTATTCGTGACTGGTTGCCATTCTGGGCTCAATTTAGGAAAATACATGAAGATCCGGATATCGATCCAAATGACAAAATTGAGTATTTAATTCAGGCGACTATTCCCGGAAGCAGAGCTCGACAACTAGTTGAAAGTTTTCCTGCTATGAGTGAAAACTATAGTAAAATTATACATAGCTTGCAGTCTCGATTTGGTAGAGAAGAGTTACAAATAGAGGTATATGTTCGAGAATTACTTAAACTCATTTTAAGTAATGCAGTTTCTAAAAGTCAGATTGACCTGTCGGCTCTATACAACCAAATTGAAACGCAGTTACGTGCACTTGAAACACTAGGGATAACTTCAAATAAGTATTCGTCCATGCTTTTTCCTTTAATAGAATCATGTCTTCCAGAGGACTTGCTTAGGGTTTAGCAACGAATAGAGCAGAGAACTTCAGCTGAGTTAGTAGCAGGTGTAAGCGGGTCAATACTCGAGAGTCGTCTCAAAGGTTTGCTGAGTTTCTTAAGAAACGAAGTGGAAAACTTACAACGAATTTCATTGGCTGCTGAAGGTTTTGGCTTGTGTCATAGTTATTCTGCAAACCAAATCGGTATTCCAACAGCAACTGCTCTATTGAACTCCAATAATACTATCAATTGCATTTTTTTGTGAAGGTCTTCATGAGAGTTCCAATTGTTTTAAAGCTAGGACATATTCTTTTAGAGGAGAAGCAAAAGATTTTAATCAAAAAGAAGGGGTGTTTCCATTGCCTTAAAGGCAACCACCAATCTAAGATATGTCGAGGGCGACAGAGATGTATCTATCATATGTAATAAATCCCATGTCACTTTGATGTGTCCTGACTTATCAGTTCGTGAACAAAGGCCGAGGTACGGTAGTCAGTCCGTGCAGAAAAATGCCATACAGCAAACTCTATCTACTGAACCAACACTTGTTAAAAACACGGATGAATATGTGTTCTTACAAACTCTGCGAGTACAGCTGAAAGGACCTCATGGTATTCGTCAAGTACGTGCTTTAATAGATAGTGAATCGCAAAGGTCATATCTTTTAAGTTCGACTGCCGAACAACTCGGTTATAAACAAAAATATAAACAAAACATTGTCCATTGTTTGTTTGGCTGTGGAGTTGAAGAATACACTCACAACTATTTTGATGTGAGAGTATGTTATAAAAATTATTCTTGTACATTCGAGGTTCTAGATCAAGCCCAGATTTGTAAGAATATTTCCCCCATATTTTATGGTCCTTGGACAGAAGAACTAAAATGTTGAATATCCAATTAGAGGACACTATAAATAGGAACCTATAAAACTGGTCCTATTGAGTTTCTAATTGGTGTTGATGCAGGTAGCAAACTTTTCACTAGTAGAAGATACTTACTGAAATGTGAATTGGCGGCTGCAGAAACTATGTTAGGGTGGACTTTGTCAGGAAAAGCTTCTTCGACTCAGACTACTGTTAGTTACGCCATGACTTCTAGACTTCTTGTCAAAGATGCGTCCATTAGTGATTTATGGAATTTGGATGTGTTGGGAATTACAGAGCCTACAGAAAAGAAATCCCGAAATGAAATGGCTGTAGCAGCGGACTTATTTGCGCAAACTCTCCACGCAGATAAAAAGGGCCTTGGTTGGAATGGGAGAAAATTGTTGAGAGTGCATTAGTTCAACGTATAAAGTGGCGGTTCAACCCACCGACAGCTGCCTGGTGGGGCGAATCAGGTGATACTAGTGACTTCGCAGCACTTACACCTGCTATGTTTTTACGGGACCAAATTGAAAGTGGAATACTGATTGTGATGCTGTAGATAAAGCATCTCTTTGCAGGAAAATGCTGTATACGCAACAGCTCAGAGAAAACCTTCGTTAAATTAAAGCTTATGAGTTGTAAAAACTCCAGTCGGCCAATACCCCTCGGAGAAGTTGTATTAGTTGGTAATGATAAAGATCAGCGGCTCGACTGGCCGCTAGGTCGTGTATCAGAATTAATTCCGGGAAAAGATGGATTAATTCGTTTGGTACGAGTGAGTACTAACAAGGGACATATTATTAGACCTGTCCAACGTATTTATCCTTTGGAATGTATTGATGAAGATGGGCTGAATACGCTGAACAACAAAAATGGCAAATCGCCTGAGAAGTCCGCTGACGACGGGGTTTTCAGAAACACTAAACCACTCGTTGATGGTGATCCACCAGAAGTGCGCGTACATGCCAGTGACGAGGCTAGTGTGGGAGTGTACGATGTTGAGCCTGACATCGAAAGCAAAGTATTCCGTCCTAAGATAATCACAATGCGTTGTGATCGAGTTTCCAGATTACCCAAAAGATTTTTTTTATGTTATAATTAATTACTAATTTTCGTATGTTTCTTCAGGGTTAATGAATCACTAGATTTGATATAATCCTTCTTCCGGTAGGAGGATGTTAGATTTATGACGACTTTTAAGAAACATACCAAGTTACCTGTGTTGATTTTGAAAATACTGTCAATGAGATATTTTTGTGACGTCAGAAATAAAGTCCAAGTATTCTTTATATTCAGATAATTAAAGAGTTTTAATCGAACCTTGTGAACCGGGATAAAACGGATAGATTTATCGCTGGACACGACAAGATGTTACCAGATAGATTATTATTTTGCCACTATTATTTTTATATGAATTCTTTATTGTAAGTCTTGGCAACCACAGATTAAATTACTCTATATATTCAATTTAGTAAGTTTATGCTTGTACACTTTTTCCAAATAAATATTACCAAAAGTATTAAAATATTTATTAAACTAAATCGGTTTTTGATACTTCAGCAAAAAATTCCATTTATATCAATTTCCAAAACAAACCTGAACTACTAAAATTGTTTTTCACTACTTCATCATTTTTATATACAGTGTGTCGCATTTAAGATGAATACACTCTCGTAGTTTCGTTATTTTAAGGGGTAAAAATTTTAATGTTGGCACAGTGATACATATTCACGAGTTGCATTTTTTGAGGTACTCAACCTAAATGTGAACTGTAAACTCAGTCTACCACGACCCTTCAAACAGGGCCAATTCGCGATATTTTGTTTCGCGTTGGAGATATCACAAACAGTTATTAGAAAAAGTTGTTTAGAATTCAATTTTGATCCTTAGTAGCAAGTCTCATGAGAAAATTCAGCGAGGAATTGATTGGTTTTCAAGATGGCGAGCGGAAACCAACACGCTTTAAAAGATGTAATAAACATGTTATAAATGGTTCAAAGTGTGAAAAATGTGGTGCATTTCATCATACAAGTTGTGTTAAATTAAGTAATAATGTAAAAATCATAAAAGATAACATAATTATTTGTTGTGAAATAGTGGACAAAAAGGACGAAGCTTTCTTCCAAGCTATTGAAGATTTGTCGGAGACCGAGAAGAAAATTGACGTTCGTATATTTAATTATATAATTAAGCAGAAAGACGTTATTATTGGACAATTTGAGGAGAAAGTACGATTATTAAACTCTCAAATTGAATCCTCCAATAAAGAGAAAAATACAAAGATAAACAAACCGAATATTGCTACACGTGTTGATCAGAATGCTAAGAGTGATATTTCAACCGACCTTGTCGCATTGAATGCATTCTCGTACACCGTGCTTGCAAGTAAAAATTTTAATATTAAGAATCAAAATATATTTAAACAATCCCGTCAGAAATCAAAAACTAGTGAGACTACGCCTAATCTGAAAGTAATTTCAGAAAAAAACCTATCTTCAGGTTTGTTGGAAGCAGAATCACGCCGTATAGCTAACGAGGTTATTAATTTGGCTGACGGTGCAGCGATAAGAAGTCACATTATGATGATATTTCCAAGATTAAATCAACACGTACAAAGAAGAAGCCACCAACAGTTATTGGAACAAAGGTACCAGAAAAAATCAAATTGTACAGGAAGTTCCAAAACATGCAACTCTTCGTGTGTATAGGGTTAGTCCAGGAATCCTCAAACGATTCTCAGGCTTTATTAATATGCTTTCGGCATATTAGTTCAGACTCATTTTGAAAACACGTTTCCTATAAAAACAAAAAGTGTTAAGATAAATTGTAAAACTGCTGATAAAGTTTATTTTTCTTCCCGGTTAAAAGAAAAATTAGAAAAAGTAAATGATTTTAACATCCTAAAGAAAACTTTTAATGTTGAAAAAATTAGTACTTTGTAATAAAATAAGTAGGAGAGAATGCGATTATTTATTTTTGCGATTAATTAAAAATGAAAACCAAAAACATGCACTTAATATTATAAACAATTCTGATAATAAACCTAAAACAATATGGAAACTGGCTAATTCTAAATTAAATCGTGGTAGCAGGAATACTAACTGCAATGAATTAATTATCAATAACCAAAAAATTACAAATAAAGTCGACATTAGTAACGCTTTTGGTGAGTTTTTCTCAACCGTGGTGGAAGATAGATTGAGTGATTGTTTTAAAAATGCCATGATTCGACGAAATTCCGGCATCTATCATTAAATATTGTCGGGTAGAACTTGCACCTATATTAACCAACTTAATTAACATTTCTATTCAGCAGGGTCAGTTTACTACTTAACGAGCTTCAATTGTACCCGTTTTAAAAAAAGAGTGATGCTGCAAATGTTAACAATTATAGGCCGATTTCAATACTAAGCAATTTCTCAAAAAAATTTTGAAAAGGCTGTGCAAAAGAAAATAGCAATTTTCCTAAATAAGTTTAAACTGTTGTCCCGGTCTCAGTATGGTTTTAGGGAGGAGCGCTCGACTCTTACAGCAGCTGTTGAATACCTTCAATACGTTTAGGAGAAGATGGACGATAATAATTATGTAGTATCAATATTTTTTGGTCTTACCAGAGTATTTGATACTGTAGATTCTAAGTTTGTTGAAGAAAAGTTACACTATTTAGGAAAACTGGAACCTATTAAGAACTGGATAGTTTCATACTTGAGCTACAGAAAACTGGAGATAAAGATACATAACCTTAAATTTAAGCCTCAAGGAAGCATTATAGGTCCCCTTTTCTTCACACTCTATGTTAATGACCTAACTGAACATCTAGAAAATTGCGGAGTTTTCATGTATGCAGACCACTATTGTAGTTAATGGCGTTAATCCTATTGAAGTAGAGACTAAAGTGACCACTATTCTTGCTCAGTTTGATCTCTGGTGCTACAAGAACAAATGAATGTTAAATTACGAAAAAACTGTATATATGGAAATGCACAATAAGCTTCGAGACAGCCATGAATTTCATTTTCATACTCAAAATAAAACAATTAGTAAAACGACTTCAACGAGGTTTTTAAGCATTTTAATTGATTCAAATTTAGTTTTTTCTGATCAAGTGGATAACGTAGTCAACAGGCTTAGCCAAGCCTATTATGATTTAATTACTTTAAAAAATACTTTTGGCACACCTATCTTACTAAATGTATACTATGCTTGGGTGTATCCTGTTATTAATTATAATTTGATAGTATGGGGTTTATCTAGTGATATTAATAGGGTTTTCATCATTCAAAAACGTATTATGCATCAGATTAATTTTTAATTTGCCATACAATTACAGTTGTAGGACAACTTTTAAAGAAAATAAAATTCTGTCACTTCTATGTATCTTCTACAATTGTTAACTTATATCTATAGAGAAAAGAATAACTTTGCTGTTAGTGCTAATTTTCACAAGTTTGTGTGGAACCCCTACACTGCAAATGCGGTAAAAGGGAATAATGGTTTATGTATTGCTGTGATTCCAGCACTGATAATTGAATATGTCATTTGGGTTGCCTATAAACTTAGGGGTTTGGATTCAACTTGCCCAAATATTAGTGGAATAAATTAATTACTTAATTAATTAATTACTTAATAGGTAAAGGTTACACTCTACATCACTTGATAATAATCAGAAGTAGATCTTAAAAGGATTTTCCACTTAAAATTGAAAAATTATTTTGACAAATTACGATTTGAATATCGTTAGGTCGTTGGACTTGGTTTTTCATAATTTAAGCCATCGTAAGGTGTAGTTTCACCTGGAAATTATAAAAGGCATAGATGGAAAGGTGTATGCAAGCAAATCACAACAATACTTACAGTTTTGTTGTTGAATTTCAAGTAAATCACATGCTGGTTTAACGATGCATCTAATTTCATGATAAATGTATAATTTTCATTAATCTATGCACTTGCAACCAAAATGTTTTGCTGCAATATTCTTAATTAGATTCTAGAGCACCTATAGCAATAGAATTTTCAAGTGGGCAGCTCTATATAGAGAAGGTCTAGCCTGTTGAAGCTTATAATTTGTATCGTTTTAACTTTATCTACTAAAATGGTAAAATTTTGTTAATATTTAAAGTTTTGGTGCCAAAATTGTTGTAAATATTGTGTGATAGGATATGTGAATTCATTTAATACTAAAAAGAGAAAGTAATAAGGTGTGAAAATGTTATTATCTGTAATTTTGTAAAAACCATGTTGGTCAGGAAATTCAAGATGGTTGCCATTGAATCCTGGAGTTAAATTTGCTTTTTGTTAGACATGCAATATACCAAAATATAGAAAAAATTATCCTCTCTCCGATTATCTAATTTGTTTAAACATTTAAGTTAATTTTTCAACCATATTTTGGTTATGTAAATTTTGTTAGATTAGATGTTCAATTGTTTTTAGTTACTTACCAAATTTCTTTAGTGGAAAAATGACGTTTGTCATTTGTTATTGGAAAAATTATAAAAACAGATCGAAAATCTGGTTACTTGCTTGTTGATTTTCGTATAAAGCAGAAGCCATGTTGGATCATGTAATAATTTGTTAAAATTTTGAGGTTATGTGTGACAGATTTTACGTCAATGAAATGTCATATTATGACATTATGACAAATGTCATCCAAATTTAATTTTTTTAAGTGTTTAATAATGATAATAACAATGAACAATTAAAGTGATTTAAATAAAAAGGAAAGTGGAAGTGTTAATTTGGTTTTTGGACTATTTATTTATAAGAAGAAAATTTTTTGGAAAACGCATTATAACTTTATTTCTGGATGAAAGGAAATTAAAACTGGATGTAATAAGAATTTTCGGAAAATAGACAATTGATTTATGTACTCACGTATTGGGGGTAAATTGTTCAATATTAATAGTTGTAATAAATTACAAAAGAAGACCCACAAGAACAATTATATGGAAATGCGTGTTCACCAACGCTACAAATAAGCAGGTAAATTTACTGATTATTAAAGTGAAATGTCAAATAATAATAGTGTGTGCAAAAATCCAAGAGTGGCGCAAGATTTTTGAATTTCAAAATTTATTTTCAAAATTTAATTTTATTTTTATATCGTTTCTTTCTTTTAATTATAATTTAAGATTGTGGGATTGATCAAAGAAAAATTGAGCTGGAAAAATGTTAGACTGTCTCTTAATTATTATTTTGTTAAATCCAATTGGCACTAATAATTAATTGAATCCATATTAGATAATAAGAATTTTTCGTTTCTCTTTTCATTCTTTTTATGTGTTTATTAATAAAATATTTTAAATGTTAAAAAGGAGATTCATTTGTGTATTTTTCTTGTTTTGTGTCCATTAACAGAATTTCACAGGTATAAGTTGAACAATATTTTATTACTTTGTCAAATTTTCTCATGCAATTTTCTTGAGCTTGTCTTTGGGTTTTAAAATCATAGCCGGAGCAAATTTTCTTTTCATCACAAAGGTAAGTGGTATTTGTTTTTTGTATAACTTTTCAGTTTGCCTTGCTACTATTAACATAAGTGATAGTGGTCTTTAAATTTAAATAAATGTATGATCAAGTGTTGTAAAGTGTATAATAGGACGGCGCTTATCACCATAAAATTTTATTGTCGCACGAATGCGATGCTTATTAACCAATAAAATATATCATAGCAGTATGTAAGACACCAGGAATAAAGATAAATTTCGCTTAAATAAACCAAAGCATTCCTTCTATAGAAAATCTCCTTGCTATAGAGGATGCAATTTATATAATAGTCTTCCATTGGCTTGCAAAAACTTAAATGATTGTTATAAAAGTTTAAAAGTTTGAAAAATTTTCAATTAATGGACGACTATGCTCACAATTCCAAAATGATAATAATATAATAATAATTACTACAACCTATAACCTAAACCAAGGCCCCAGAAGCTATAAGCTTGTGCGGGAGGGAGGGGGCGATTATTATTATTATGTAGGCTCAATGTGCGGCTGCAGCCGACTTATAGATGGAACAGCGCAAATCCCACATTTGTATTACAGCTAAGGAAAACTGCAGAAAACCTTAACCAGATCTGCCAGTGCCGGGAGTCGATCCCGGGCCGCTTGGGTGAAAGTCCGGCACGCCAGACATTACACTACCAAGGCTGTAAATTGATTTTCATAATTCGAGCTTATATACCAGCTCGGAATTTAAACTTTTATAACTATGAATACTCACATTATTAAAACACGATGTGTTTTAATTTATATTTTTGTGTATTAAATGATTGTATAATTTACAAGAGTTCACTGAACGAATACACAAGCAGATTATGTAATCTAATGTCCGACTTGACCAATGACTTTTTTTTATTTTTTACTTTTATGTATTTATTCGTTAGTTATATTTTTGTTGGACATATTATTTATTATATTATGTTGTCTTTGTTTGTTACATACATTACTATATCAAATTGTATTTTATTAAAGTCTATTTGTTTGTACTTATTTTGTTGTTTTCACGATGCTTATATTTTTATTGTAAAAATGATAGCTCAATAAATAATTGAATAGAATTGAAATTCGCACTTTTAGATTTCAGTATATTAGCGTTAAGTCTGCACACAGTTACAAGTTTACTTTGTAATTCAATAGAGTGTAATGGAAAATAAAATTTTATTGAACGAAATGTCAATCTGACAAAAAATACATTTAATTTTGGCAGCTATAAGTAAAAAAATAAAATAATCAATAATAATAAAAATTGGGCCGGCGGTGGACGAGTGGTGTCAGTGCATCACTCGTGTTCCAAGGGTCGTGGGTTCGAATCCCACTTGGGGCGACGGGATTTTTCTAATTGGAAAATTCCGCCACCTCAACTATGGATGTGTGTATTCGTGTTGCATGTTAGATGGGGGACAGATGACCTTAGATGTTGGTTCCCCCGTAGTGTAGGCGTGAAAAAATAATAATAATAATAAGACGGTACAGCCAGCGACCTTAGTCATGGTCAACAAGACGCTGTGGATGTTTGCCCAATATTAATTTGGGCACCACCGCAGCATATAGACCAACACAGCGCATGATGAGGATAACAAAGTAGAATAATTCGGTGCTGTTAGACCACAATACAGCTAGCTTCATCAGACTTGTACCTGGTACCGTCTGATGAAGAATACCGGGTAAATCCCGTGGAAAAATCAAAATAATAATAATTGCTACAACCAGGCCCCAGAAGCTATAAGCTTGTGCGGGAGAGAGGGGGCGATTATTATTATTATTACGTAGGCCCTACGTGCGGCTGCAGCCGACTTAGAGATGGAACAGCGCAAATCTCACATTTGTGTCTCCAACGCGAAGCGAAATATCGAAAATTGGCCCTGTTTGAAGGATCGTAGTATAGGCTGGGTTTACAGTTCACATTTATGTTGAGTACCTCATAAAATGCAACTCGTGAATATGTATCACTGTGCCAACACTCAAATTTTTACATCTTAAAATAACGAAACTACAGGAGTGTATTCATCTTAAATGCGACACACTGTATAATTTATTTATTATGGCTGTCAAGGTAAATTTGATTTTATTATTAAATAATTCTACAAAGAAAAGTATATTTAAACACATTTTCTTTTAATTTAAATAGTTATTTACATTTTATATTGTTAACATCATTCATTCATTATTACAGAAGATAATACCGCTATATGAAAATTATTATGTTTTAACGATAAAGATACAGAAAATTACGAAGAGTAAAAGCATCACTATAATATGCACAATATTGCCTTAAGCCTAAGTAAAGTTAAGGGAAAATAGTTCAAATACTATGAGATTTAAATGGTATTTTGTTGGTTAACTTTGAAGGTACAGTTTCTATAAAATTAATTTTTCACATAAAAAATGTGAAATAATTTAATTAATAAACATCGTTTTTCAAAACAAGTTAGGTAAGCAAGTTTTAACATTCCTAGAGTATTAATTTAAAACCAAAGTTATCACATTATTATATTATTTATGGAAAAAACAACGATGATTGATCATGCGGTTAAGATTTGGAGTCTAAAAAGCCCCTTTGTAATGATTTTTTTCAAATTTGGTGTAGTTATTTACAATATAAGTAAATCCACTGTGATTTTGTTTAGAATTTTTGAATGTACCGTTAAATCTTTTTTGGGTACACTTGGACCTTAAATATAAATTGTGTTTTAAATATATAGATTAAAATGTGTTATTTTTCTAAACTCATTATCGTTTTAATTCAAAAACCATGGATTGGTGTATATTTCACAGGTATAGATTTTGTGATAATACTATACGTACATATTTGTCTGAATAGATGAATAATTTGTATTCACCACGGTATTTCTAGGTATTTTACATAGTAAAATTACATAATTTGCTATTTTCTTCGAACTCGATGAATAATGGTTTTGCGTTCAGTGCTATTCAGATCTTATTCAAATTCATACTTGTTTCTCGTCGAATAGAGATTATCTTTCTCTGTGAACTGCAGCCTTCCATTAAACCCAAAATGTACTTAATTACCGAAATTTAACTTTAGTAGTATTTGAATAGTAACACGTTTGAATTCGTACTTTATAATAAAAATTAATTTTCTACAACCTTTTGAATATACAAACATACAGGTTAGGTAGGTATGTCATTTAAAATAAAAAAAATGATAATAATAATTTTATATCCTATTGGAAAAGAGCAACTAATTTTAATTGTTTTAATTGGTAGAAGAGAAATTCTTGCAGAATTGGATAGTATATAGAAATGGTTTTCCAAAACCCTGGAAAACTTTTCAGCTGCTGTCCTAGCTGAAACCGCAACAGCTCGTGCTTTGACGGGCAAGCTTTACGACTTATTTGTGTTGGATCAGGTTGAGGAAAATTTATGTTCAGAAACCAATGTGCATTGTTGTATTTGTTTTACTGTACCGTAACTTATTTACTGTACAGTGTTGTTTATTATAATATTGTAAGTTCTAAAGCTGAGAAAACTTGAAAAATTGTAAAATAAACCATTGCAATTTTTTTTTATTTTACGCTTAGTGCTTATTCAAACTCAAAAAGTAATTTTAGTATAGGTAAAGTAAATTACTAGATCTTTTTAAAAGTCAACATTCAGGTAATGTCATTTATACGAGAAGATTTGCATTTCCTCAGCAGTGAATACTGAATTTTCCGTTTTGTAAATAAAGAACTAGTATTATTGTCCACGAAATGGTTTTCTCCAATTTGTAGAAGAAACTTTTTTCTAAAATCTCCATAATTCTTCAATAAATAAACGTAATTTGTCTGCTAATGTAGGCTCAATTTGTATTCTGACTCCGATATACCGAATAAATAAACTCTGCAGGATTTCTTTCCATTAAAATTAATTACATATTTTTATTTATTTGAACAGCATTAATAATGTTTTCTTGCAGTTTAGAATACTCAGGTTACCCACAACATACTTTTAACTCTCTAACGTATTCCAGTTCCGGAAACATTGTAAACCATAACGTTATTCAACCTCAAATGTAATAAGATGCTATCGAAGTTAAGTAAGTTTTAATGGAATTAGCCATCTTCAACTGAATAACTTGAAAAGCAGTTTTAAACTATTTTAGGACCACATTAATCCAACGAATCTGGCAGTTCGTTTTTGTTGCAGGTTTTATGAAGGACTATTATTCTTGCATTAGTTTATTTTATTTATAGCCACTTTATTTTAGACTTTATTTTAAATAGTAGCGACATCGTGGAGCAAACCTGATACAAACTTTAGTAAAGAAAAAATCACTACCTGGGTTTTCTTCCGTCAATTTAATAAAAAGTTGTTAAAAATTTACAATTTCGTAGGTGTATAATATATTAATATGATCGTTTTTACATAACATGCACGTTCATTATCAAATTAATGTTAAATTGTGAATATTTATGTGCATTGTTATTATTAAACCTAAAATTCACTGCAAAACGAAATGTCAAATCTGGTAACTTTTAATGTTGCCAACACCAGTGCTGATGTTTTTGCTCCAGCGGCGAGATCAGTCGTTGCTACTATTTGAAAATAAACGTTCAGGAATAGGTCATTCTAATTTAATAATTTTATCATTTAAACTTATTACGTCTCTTTAATAAAAATTTTCATAGATGTGTTGTTTTGGATTCCAATAGGTAACCTAGCTTCCCTTGTACTCGTATTTCATGAGTTATATGCATTATTTTTTCTTGAACTCCCTATACTAATTTGTACAAAAAGTGCGTATAGATCTTTTTAAGGAAGTTGTGGTGGGATAGTCTGAGCCAAAAGTTATGGAGCTGTGCTATTTTGACAAATAGAAATAATTACATAGTTTTGCTTCAAACAATGGCTCTAACGATACTAGTTTTATTATAATGCATGCGAAAGCAGTTTAGTTATTATTTCTATATGTTTTTAATTAATTATTAGTCTTTTTAAAGTCAGAGATTAACTCCTGACTGTCTAGTCCAAACATAGGAACGTGGAAAAATTACGAAAAAAACAATTCTTCTAATCGAAAATTGCATTGAAGTTTACTTTTTTATTAGTAAAAATAAAATAATATCACTATGTAAACAATAAAAATAAAGAAATCTCTCTAGAATATAAATAAATTATACGCTTCTAGAGTAGTGAAACAGTGATAACGTTGCCTTAAGTTGGTACCAGTATTTCATTTGTTGTTCTGATGAAAACAAATTAATTTAATAAATGACTTTGACTCAAGTTTTGAGGTTACCTTTACAAATATTACAAATGATGGATGAAACACACTTCATTTAAAACATAGCTGTAGAAAATTTTTTGAATTATGTATCTTTTTATTTAACACAACTGATTCTATTTCCGGGATGTACATTACGAGTGGCCAGTGGTGCTGCGTGTAGCATTTAAGTTTCCCGCTCGTTTGTCGCAATGCAACGTTGTTACTTTGCGAGCTATATTAAGCGTTCCATCGACAAATTCTTCGTATTAATTTTTTTTTGGTAAAACTATCTTGCTAACAAATTTGAAACTTTAACGGCACAATCTTACAACGTCTTTAGGTGAAATGTTTTGGTGTAAAATTCTTTTCATTATTTTATACGAAGTTATAATAAATGTCTCAAAAACTTACCATTTTGCATAAGACCGCATGTTATTTTTAAATGCAATTTATGCATAAACAAACTTCCTATACATTAAAGCTTTCTCAGGAAATAAGTTTGTGCATTAAAATCTATCACCTGCACTATTTTTAAAATTTTGTTTCATTTTTACTTTTTCATCATATTTTTCTACAGCCACAACTTTCTTAAATTAAACCCAAATAGTGAAACTACAAAAATTATATTTTTAAAATTCAGTAACTCCTTAAAATGCTTTAACAATTTTCTTTTCCTTTGCTTGAAACGGTTAGGTAGTGGTTCCTTAGAGGACTCCGTAACATGTTAAAATTCCCCATTTTATAATAATGTAATTTTGTATGCATTAATAATAAAAGAAATCCGGACACGGTCCTGCATTCTTCAATGCATTTTTCGTTGGATTAAAAACTGCACACTTCAGTTTAATTCAAATGGTGTTTTCTTCAATATCAAGCGTCACCTCTAAGTGTTCCCATACAGATAAAATTCCTTCCAGAATAAAATACAGACGTCTAATTACAGCAAATGACGTCTGTGTGTTTCCCAAAGTTTATTTTAAGGCGTTCCCACGGCTACAAGTGTCGTTTCATAGAGAAAATTCAAATAATGTTGAATTTAAAAATGTTCAGAAATAACGCCGCCTTACTAACAAAGGGATAAAATGACATTTAGTTAAATTTATTATTTCCTGTACGTGTTTATTCCCATTTTTAAAGAATAGGTTCTCGGTAACCAGACAAATAAAACCCGGCTGAGGCCATATCTTAAGCTTTTCGTTGCGAAGCAGATTTTTAGTCCGGTCCGGTTTAAGTCCCGCGAAATCATATAGAATTCTCTCGAAGCTTTTTAAATGCTTGTTCCCGATTGGTTTATAAAGGTCAGGCTATTTCGCAATAGGTTAGTTTAAAATTTCCCCCTTAAGTTTATTTACAAAGCATATAATTCTTCATCCCCGAGGCAGTTTTCAATAGAGCCTCATACAGTCAAGAGTGGCTGTCAAGTTTGCGATAGGCATTCGAATATAGTACAGGGGTAAGTTAGACGCATCAAATTAGAATACAGTATAGTTTTTGTTAACGTCAATTTAGTACAGTATAGTAGCCTGATCAATCGATTAGAAAAGTGTTTAAAAATAAAGAAGTTTTGAAAGAGTTTACTAAATAAATTTTAGGTGATATTTAAATTAAGTTTGCCGAATTAATAATCTAATAAAGCCTGTGAATTTATCATTCAAGTGTAATAACGGTTTCTATCGTAATTTAATTTTCAAGTTAATAGAATTAACTAAGAAAGCAAATAATAAGAGACTTTCTAATACAATTTTGAAATTTAAGTGAAAGTTTAATAATAAACCAACCTAATACGGCGACTTAGTAATAAAATTATAAAATTTACAAAGAGAACTCAAGGAGTAGTTAACTTCAATAACAAATAATTAATCTTCCCAGTTTTGTTTTGTTCTAATTTGGGACACTAATCAGTGTTGTTTCGATAATTTTTTATAACTAACGGAAGTTTCTTTGACTTTCAAAACCATCAGTATTGTCTTTCGAGACAATCAAATATTTTATAAATAAATTCACATTTGAATCAAACCATAGTGTGATGATGTGGAACCATTTACTTGCAAAAGTTAATGAGATATGTAATCCTACCTAACAACAATTCAACTAATAATGATTAGTTATTGGATTCTATAAATACATTCAGCATTTCTTTTTGGTTGCAAATGCTGAAGTTACAACTAGTGACTTGCAATCAAATGGCGCCCAACCTTTGTTTTATTATGTCTATAACACCCTTATTCCTCTTTATAATTAGTAAGTTGTGGAAATCAGACCTACGCCCGAGTTATAGTTTGTAATTAAGATGTTCCCAGCCGGAGCATTAAAAGGTAACGTAAGTATCGGTTTTATGAGCTTTATAGTAAGTATTGTGTTTACAAAATCTCAAATTTTTAAATGTTACAACTCCAAACAAGCATTGACAAAATGAATTTAAAAAATGAAAAATAATGCAAAACTAAATCACAGAGATTAGGAAAAAATGGGAAAAAGTGGGATTTAAAAAAATAGATTTAAAACCTAACCGAACCACCAAGACTAGAAGTACGATTTTCTTCGTAGCTTTTTAGAAAGCAGCAAGCACTTGCTGTTGGACTACAATGTGGCGTAAAAAATAAATATTGTAATTTATTTAATTAATATATTAAGAAAAGCGAATTTCTAATAAATGAATTTTGAATAAATGAATAGTTGATGTTCATTTTTAATAAATCGGTTCTGATTGATCGTTTAAATGCAAATAAAACTAAATTCAAGCTCGAACTTATAATTTGACCTGTATAACAAGTCCTAAATAATTCTAAATTTTATTTTACCTCTCATTATTAGTATGAGAAGTAAACTTTATGCATTTGTTATTCTAATTTTCTCGCTTTTATTTAAAGTAAAATATAAAATCATTGTTTTTATTCTGAATATAGACGTAAATTTGGCTCTCTTCTAGATTCAAAAGTCGTTATATACAATTAATGTTTTGGCAGCATGTTGATAGTAAGTTTTATTGGAATTATTCATATTGAATCCAGTGGCGCCCTGCGATAATTCCAACCCGTCATAATTTGTATCAAATTTCTAATCCATAT
Organism: Agrypnus murinus; assembly: GCA_929113105.1. NCBI lineage: Eukaryota > Metazoa > Arthropoda > Insecta > Coleoptera > Elateridae > Agrypnus > Agrypnus murinus. The sequence goes on along the minus strand of OV816024.1, from coordinate 16,558,682 downwards.
TATGTTGTATAATAATTCACTGTAGTTCTCTTGGCTCCAATTCACTAGTCAAGTGCTGTCATAAAATAAAATTATATTGTCGTTATAAGTAGTAAGATAATTTTCTGTTTGAAGAAATCCAATATAAATGTCTGTTGTACATAAGGTATTTCATTTTTTTATTTTATGTGGTTTGCCACACTATCTCTAAATTTGTGATATAACAATAATATCCTTTAATACTAAGTTAGAAAAATTTTGCCTTAATGTTATATTTGGTAATACAGAAATTCAGATAAAAATTTAATATTTTATAAGTTTAAATATTTTTCAATTTATTGGTGTTTTCATTATCGACAAATAGTTTAAAGGTGTTTAGTTCTTTTTTGACTCACTTTCATTTTTTTATTTAAGTTTTTTTAATCGTATTACGAAGTACATATAAGTAATATTTAAATTTAATTTAACTGAGGCTTTTTAATTTAAAGCACATTTAAATATCAAATTCTACTATTAAATCATATTAAAAGTCTAGATTTATTTATTTCTCCTGGTAATATACAAGGACTTACAATTAAATAACATTCTTGAATACTACACTAGGAAACTTTTGCCCCTTTTTGAAAATATAGGTATTCAAATCCAAAATTTTTAGTTTCGATATTTTTAAATTTTTTTGAAATTTTTGTTATTGAAAAATAGTTTATAGATTTCTAGTTTTTGTTTGACTAACGTTTACTTTTCTATTAAATTATATTAGCCGTATTACTAAATACAAATAATATTTAAATTTAATTTAAATAAATAATATTTAATATCTAGTAATATTAAAATACAAAATAGAAAAATTGCTTCACTGTTTAGAACTTAGTAAATCTAGTATTATCTTTACTCTTATGTTACTTTTTATTTTCATTTAAATACTTCTCAAATAATAATAGTTAGCCTGTCATAACTTATGTAAGTAATTTTGTTAATAACGCTCATGTGTTTGTTTTCTTTATATAAGCTACTTACTTTCTTTCGAGAGCCCGCGCAATAGTTTAAGCGCATCAAACATCAGAGTTACAATGGGCTAATTTCATGCCAAATCACATCCCACACAGCACCATAATATCTGCTGGATGTCCTACGGATATCCTGGAGCAGCTTTACAAATATCCGAAGGATGTCCTACGAAAAGCAGTTAGATATCCTACGGACATCCGTGGGATGGTAAAATGAGACTAAAATAGACATCTTCAGGATATCCGATGAAGGATATTCCTCGGATATTCTATTATTAATATCTGTTGGAAATCCTATACAATATATCCTCGGGACATTCATTACAAGATATCTTTGGTATATAATATGCAAAATATCCCTTGGATATCCTGTACAAGATATCCACAGGAGGTCTAAACAAAATATCTTTGGAATATCTTATATTCATTATAAATAATATAAAAACAGATTGTTTCTTTAAATTTTCACTTTTAATTATTGTAGTTAACAATTGTTTCGCCACACAGTGGCTTCTTCAAACGCCTAAAAAACATGCTAAGCTAATGTAACTTCTGTAAAAATTGGCAATTATAAACCTGCAATAAACATTATATTCCTTGAACGTGCTTAGATGTGGGTAATGGGAGCGGACACTATTATTATACAAATAAATTTAACAACGGTGAATTATTCAGCTCTGTTAGGTCGTTTATAAAGTGAATATTTAAAAAACAATCTGTTTTTATATTATTTAAGATGGATATAAATTTTTATCAAGTAAATGCCGAATCAATTCATTAATTGATTATAGAATTACTATTAGAGGATTTGCTAATTACATATCGGTATCAAATAAATAGTATATGAATATAATAAAAGAAATGATGGAGGTATATGCTTATAAAATATAAAAATTTCTTATAATTGAGGTAACTACAAACATAAAAATTATATTTAACATATTATTAACATAAAGACTTCTTCTGTTGGACCTCTCATCTGCCGCCCCTTTTAGAAATTGCTGAATTGGTTTTTCGGCACCCTTTTCTGTCTAATCTAGATCTCTGTTTAGAACTTCTGTAATAATATATAAATGTTAATACTCTTAGCGTAAATGCAATTCTAGTTATTTTACTTAACAAAAATGCTGCAGTTTTCAGTGTGGAATTTGCTTTGTTTTCCCCGACCAATTAAATTTAAAGGTGTCGTCTCCAACAAATCGTGGTAGAGCCCTTTTGATCACTTCATAAGGAGTGCTGCCACCAAATCTTGCAACTTGATTGATTTGATTTGATATTTTTTTGTGCTATCTGAAAAACAGTAGAATTTAATAGATCACAATGCGGATATGGCAAATTTTACCCTTCAACGTTGTACCTGTTATGTCCAAGTTTAATAGAGATGAGGCTGTAAATAAATGTTGCTTTAAATGATAATTATTGTAGTATTATAGTATTTGTCAAAAGTAAATAAACTATAGATTTTTTACCTTTTTATTAAAGTACCTACATAATTATTAAAACGAATGAATCAAATTCGGTAATTCTACTTACCAAATGCTCTTCTGCAGGTCGGTTAGTGAAAATTAAAAGCACTTTAAAATCAATCACCAACAAACCAAATCAAATATATTTAATCGGAGCGCTCGAAGTAATAATTGTGAATGCTGAATGCTCAAACTGAAGTGACCGAAAAATAAGTTGTTTGGATCACGCTCGAGTCTAACAAAGTTGTAAATCTTTTTGAGGTTTGGACATTTTTTAACACTAGGCAATGTCATAAAATTTACCCAAAGAGGGTCGATTACAGATGTGAAGCATTCTAGCATTCCAGGAAGAATCCACTAAATGCGCACGATTTAAGAAATATACATACTAACATACACGTCATATCATCTCTCAATTCTTTGTTTTTGACGTGTAAATAATAACTAAAACCACGAGAATCTTGCCGTCAGCAAAATATCAGTCAATGTTAATTTAAAGAATACCAGTTTTCTTAACTAAAATACCTTGAAGTTAATTTACAAAAGTAATTTTGGATAATTCTTTTAAATCAATATTTTATATATTATACTCTATCTATTAATATCTAATTATGTAATTATATATCTTTTTTAGAGAATCTTATAAGGCATTATAAATAATAAATAAATAAGAAAAAGTAACTAAAAACTAATGTTTAACAGTGTACGCTACCGATAGAAAGAAATCAAAAAAAATGTAGGGTAACAATTTGTCATAACACATAAACACTATATTAAGATTATAGCAATAACGAGCAATCTGTACTGTTTTTATATCGTACACCCTATGTGTTACGTGAAAAAATTTTATCGTTAAAATTTTATTATTATAATTTATAAAAAATTTATGATAAAAAGGAATATCGTAGGAGATTCGAGTCGTAAGGTGAATATCTTAAGGATATCTACTACAGTATATCTTTAGGATATAACACTCAGAATATCTCATGGATGTTCAGTTTGGGGATGTACGATCATTCCTTGAATCAACGATACCTGGGATATCCACAGAATATCCTGCATTTTATATCCTGAGGATGTAGCGTGCTGCATATCTCACGGATGTCCAGTTCATGGACGGGCGATCCATCCGTTAACAGACCATATACTGGATATCCCCAGGATATCTTGTGCTATATGGGATAATTTAAAAACATGGCCGTGCTTTGATATCTCAGATGTTGTTCAATTTTTTTCCTTGCGTAGATACATATGAAATAACAATAAAGTAATTTTTTCAGATTTTTTCGATGAAAAATGGCCAAAGTAGAAATTTTGAAAAATTTAGAGTTTGATGCGAATTCTGTTACCCGACGCTCTACATCATATAAGTAAACTTGTCATAACTCCCTTATTTTTTGAGTTATCTGGCTCATCCAGGTATCGGCTAAAGCTAGTTCTTGGATATTGCAGAAACAGTATATCAAGAAACGTGCAACGACATTGCACAGTAAAAAAGTAGCAGGCTCTGAAAGCAAATATTTTCAAAAATAATTTTTTTTCCAAAACTACAAAAACACCCTTTTTATTTTTCAAATATACCAACATACAAACATACCAAGTATATGCTAAGATAATTCTATAAAGAAAAGTTCAAAGGGGTGACTTGCAAAAAAATCGAAATTTTCAAAAACTTCGGTCATTTTTTAATCAAAAAAATCTTGAAAAATAATTCAATGTCATTTCATATGTATCTATGCAAGGAAAATTTGAACAAGAACTGAGACATTGAAGCATATGGCTGTTGTTAATTTGACATGAAATTAGCCTATGGAAGGCAAATACAGTGGCGTTCAACATGCTTTTTCTGTTGTTACAAACAGAATTATTTCGACTTGAATAATTTTATTCTACAACTTGCATTCCGTTATATTTACATTCCGTAAATATCGTGCAAGGTTACGCTCAGCTGCACACGTTGTTCAAGCAACCGCGGCCACGTCGCCTACGACTCTTAGCCAGCTGCACACTCATTCGAAGTAACGCAACCACAGCTGCTACCGCGTCACCCACGCCTGGCCATTTATATGTTTACCTTAACTTCGAGCCGCATTCCAATGCATTTTATCTACCAAGGTTGCTCTCATCTATGCTGAACAACCCACGTTGTTTCCGCTTCAGCCCACGGCAACCCACGATCCCACGCTAACTAGCCTCTGCAGGAAACTCCCACCATACCCGGAACACCAGCCTACGGTTTCCCACTATTATGATAATCTCTTCCGCGTTGAACCGTATATAAACCTCTTGCTTTGGGCTTAGAAGGCAGTCCGTGTCATGACTCGAGGAAGCCACATCCAAGCAAGCGGGTAAGTGCCTTTATAATTATTTTATGGTTAGGAGTTGAAACTTTGTGCCAAGCGACATTGGTTACCGTTCCCCTCACCTCGCTTAGTTATCGCGTAGTTAATAGGGAGTTGTGCCAAGTCTTCGTATGTGCTTAGTTGTAGATCACTAGGAGTTAGTTTGTAGATCTAGTGTTAGATAGGGTGGTTCCGATCGCACTGAAGTTTATTGTTAGAATTAGGAGGACCTGTACGTCCTCAAACTATATAACCATCATGTGTAATACCTTTGTATTTTATTACTTTGTTATTGTTATTATTGTTTTCATGCCTTGTGTTTTCTTTCCCTTTCTACCTCTGACTACGTCCCTCAGTCACGAAAACCCCACGTTACTGTTATTTTAACACCTCTATCTATTTGTGTATGTTTATAATTCCTACGTATGAAAATAGTTTGATTGTTTACTTGCTCTAATTTTTCTCAAAGTAGCCATTGCAAAATTAAGTATGTCTAGCTGTCTATTACGAAAACTTGGAAACCTTTTAAGAACTTTTAATATTATATTTTGTAGAGTGTCTTTCTCCTTTTAGAAACAGTTTATTATATAGAAAGAGAAGGAAAAAAATAAAATGCAATTAGATTGTAGAGAAGTTTTAGAATTTCAAATGAGTTGTAGAAGTACTAATGTTATAAAGAGTTTCAAAATAGTTTAAGTATTCAGCCGTTTTAAATGTCTAGAAAACTATGAAAGAAATTTGTTGTATATAACAAGCAGGTTTTATTTCAACTTTTACTCAGTTAGTTCGTATTTTCTCTAGCAACTAAAAATACCTCTTTAAAAATACCCAAGCCAAACAAACAAGGTAAATGAATTTATAAAATAATTTAAATAAATAATATTAACATACCGTTTTTACAGATCCCATTTCGTAAATATTAAAACATTCACAACTTTTGCATGCACTGTTTTATTAATGCTTCTGGAAACAGATATTATTTCCAATTAAAAAGATACTAAATCTATTTTTATAAAATTTATTTTTTCCATCTTTAAGAGTTTGAAAATGTTAAAACTTCTGTAGTTTATGTTTTATTAACACACAAGTGTACAAATAAGACAAATAAAAGGTGTTGAAATAGTTACCCAAACGTGAGCAAATGTGCGTCAAACAAAATAAAAAGTGAAAATACGAAACAAAGGGAATGGAAAATGGAGATAAATGGTTTCGTTTATACAGAAAGAATAAACTATATAAGTTAAAAATGCAAAATGTTTTCAATAAAAAGTACTAATTTTAGAATTTCTACTCAAGATAAGGTCGAATAGGCCATATATTGTATCTTAGGCAAAAACAATGTTTTCGAGTCTGAAAGTAGGAGGATTAGGAGTGTGACAATTTTCAGAAGCACATAATAATGACTAATAGACAGGAAATAGCTTCCGAGGAAGTTGTAGCAACTATTTACCTATAAGTGAGAGCCTTTGAAAATGTACCTCATTATATATATTTATTGTAATCATATACGTTTAAATTGTAACCATAATTCATAATACAACTTAATACTCTAAATGGTTCATGATTGAAAGGGCATTACTCCGTACAACTTTTTAACCGGAAGAACTTACTTTATAGTTTACGAACCGCACGTCACATTTGGAAATCGAATATAGGGATTAACTTGCGCTTTTAAAAATCCGTTTGTAAAATCTTCCCAAGTAAATAAAGTTATTAACTATATCTATTATCGTTTTGTTTGTTAGTTCAAACAGTAGTGATATTCTGATATAATAGCGAAAAACTAGCATTAGTCGTTTAAAAAAAAATAAATTCCTACAATCTACATTTATAATACTTAGCTTGGTGCTCACGTGTCGACATATAACTAATTCAGTTAACCGGAGCGGAGTGATAATAACCACAAGTCCCTGCCACCCCAGGTTCGATTACAGCTGGCACATAACGTATTTTTTTACAAAACAAAAATTAACATAACAATTTTTTCTTTTCGAAAATATTTATTTTTTGCATAATTTGAATATTTCCAAATTGTAATTATGGCCTACAATATTGCATACGACTAAAAACAGGCCAAGTAAAAATTAACTATTCCCATGATGACAGTTTGTCGATATATGTATGTTGCATTCAGTTAATAGGTATTTAATTATCGAAGATTAAATGAAAAGCTAAAACATAACTAATACTTACTTTTAGTTAATTTTTAAAAGACTTTAAAATACGTGTAGTCAAGTGGATCTCGCTGGTTACTATATCTCAGGTGGTTGGCGTAAGCGATACGGACGGATACCTAACGTTTTGAGGTTGTTCAAGAAAATTAGATAGTATGATTTCAACACCACGGGTATGCGGCGAATTCTAGTACTCAGAATGTTTTAGGCTGATAGAAGGCATTTAAACAATGCCTTTCCTAAACAATTAAAGAATAAATTTTAAAGAATTTGATAATACTAACGATTTAGAAGCTACTATCAAAGAAGAAAGCTAAAAACTATCCCTTAAACATCCGTAAACGTACCTTAAGATCCAAAACTTACTCGACTCTGCCATATTTATATCTACTTCAGGAGACGTCAGATCGTCAAAGATGTGGCAAATTGAATGTAATTAGTTCACTTGGTGGTTAGTGGTGCTCAGGGGGAGAATCTAACCAGGCTAGACCTAGCTAGTCTCCGTACTGGATCCAGACCCACAACCTTCCAGAAAGTGACGAACATCAGAGACCAGTACAGTAACGACAGAGAGTCCTAAACACCGCCACAACCGTTTTACAGCACTACGGGTACATTTTGATAATACAATTTTTTTAACTAGTTTGAACTTAACGTCATTAGTCGACACGTTTTGTACAATGTTGTACTCGGACATGCGTTCCTCGGGGCTGTTCGACAAGGGTCGCCACCATGCAACAAAAATTGCACCCTAATAAGTACTGAAATGAGGAAAGATAATATTATAATTATATATTAATATATAATTATATTACTCAAGAAGACGACCTCAGTCTTGAATGAACCAATCTGGATGTTTTTTTACAAACCACTTAGGTTGGAGTGTTCGCCAATCGGCTACTATCAGAATCAAAATCAGACTCTTTCTAGAGGTTACACAAATATACCGGATAAAACTAATACGCAGTTCATAACAGCTAGAACTATATCTGCTCAGCAGAGTGAAAAGAGAAGTGTTGTTTCGGACACGTTTCACACAATTCTTACTTATCTATACTATCACGCAAAACTGCGTAAAAAACATGAAAATGGAGAGCACTGGAAAGCCACAAGTCCTCTCATCTCCTTAAAGTTGATGTTTGAGTCACGTGTGACTCAATGGAATGACTTTTTTTGTCAGTTCTATCAGGACAGATTTCTTACTCTTTGATGGAAACCAAGTAGATTAAAGATTCCATAAATTTGGGCTTTAAGATCTCGGGTTCATTCAGGACTAGGTCGTACTCTTGAGTAACATAGTTATACTGTTATCTTTCTTCATTTCCGTACTCATTAAGGTGCAATTCTTCATGGTAGAGTAGCGATCCAAGTCGAACAGCCCCGAATAGCGCATATCCGAGTACGAAACATGTCAACCAAAGACACTAAGTTTACAGAACAGATTTAACTACACATAGCTGTTACAGACTTCGCTAAACACAGACACGCTAAATCTTAATATGTTGCAGATTTATAGATCAATTTTAAACTCGAAGAGATAAAAGGATCAATTCCCAAAGGGCTCATTCCCAAAAGATCCAATACCAAAGGTTTCAATGACTTAGATGGTTCAATTCTTGAGCCTAATTTCTATGTTAGGAAGCTGCACTAGTTTTGAGACAAAAAATGCGCTAAAGGCGTAATCAAGCGGTAAAACAGCTGTAGGGTGCTACAGTGCATAACCTGTAGCACGGTAGTGCCTTTTGAGCAAGTTGTTCGTTTTTGTCGAAGGCTAAGGATGAAGCTCATGAGTCATTAAATCAAGCCTTAGAAATTATAGCTAACTGCAGCCTAAGCTTAAATAAAGCGGTGGTGATCCAAGTTCCATCACCGCGTCTATTGAAGAAGACCATCAACAATGTCAGCCCAAAAGATTTTCTTAGTTTTTGATTAATGACCTTCAAGTGTCCGAATTCTGACCTTTTTCGAATGCCAAAATTTTTCCAAAAAAAAAGAATCTTTAATAATCGCATGCTACTAGTACATTTAAATCTTACCCTAACGTATTTACTCAACTCTTTTATGCAAGGGACATGGTTGCCATTGAGCTTATTCATTTAAGTGTCAATCAATTATTATTCCAGCCCTTAACTTCGAGTTTCCACAAACAGAAGCGAAAGGCTGCCATTTCCACGTTGCTTAAGCCATATGGCAAAAAATGAAAAACTTTTATTTTAGTCTCCACCAACGGATTCTGAGGGCACTTGCTTTAGTAGCAAAGTCTATTTCCGTAGACATTTTGGCGGTTTCTTCTTTTTAAGTAAATTTTTGACTCCTTTGGTTATGATGGTAGAATTTGCTTGGAAATAGATTCTAGATCCCAGTACCAATAATTGCGTAGATGGTTGACATCATCGTTGGAATGCCCAATCTCCTGGTTGTCATTTCTCATGTCATGACCATCACTGTCTAAGATAATTTTACCTATATGCGTCTTGCATGTACCTTAAATGCAAGTTATGTGTATCTAAGAAGAATCCACTAACGCACTTGAATATATTGTTCTGAAGATTACTAATGTCATTACTTGAATGTACACTGGCAAGCAAAAAACCGAACTACCCAGTTTTTTTCTCGCAAAAGTTACAAATTGTCTACAATTGCTTTATACATGGCAGGCTTAGTAAGTTCAAAATAATTAGAATACAGTTTAACTGGCATTTAGAAAAAGCTAATATATACAGAATTTCTCAAAATTTACTACGAATAAATTATCACGTACCACTTTGCAGCTCTTCGTGCAGTCATGTTGGAAATGTCTTCCACGAGCCTGGAAATATGTCCGGACATGGTTCTTTATAAAGTGTCTCCCAATATGTCTTAAGACATGTGGGGGAGGTGCAAATGCAGCAACTGCTGTAGCATGTGGTTATCAAACATTGAATAAATCGCTTTTTTTTGCTCGCCAGTGTACTTGTATCTTGAAAATATTTATCAATAATGTTATGGTTGGTAAGATTCTTCATTTATTTCTAAATTCCAAACTATGAGTTTGATGTATATACCTTAAGTTGGAATATGCCATTTTAAATAGTTTCTTCCATTAATAATAATTGCATTTAATTATTTTGTATTAGCTAAATTATGTTTGTGTATTGAAGGCTAAATTTAAGGACTTTTAAAACATTAGTTAAATATTAACCCTTAATATATTAGCCACTAATGTAGGTATTTCTTAGGTATTTCTCGACTTATATTAACAATCAGAATGAGTCCAACGGGTTCTTTTATACGGAAAGCCTTTGGGCGTCCGGTCTGACGGAAAATCGAAAATTTGTAAAATTATCGTTTCTCGACCGTTGATTTCGACGATACCACTGGACCGAATTTAAAGTGTTGGATACTCATCCGACGCAGAATTTAATGCTCTTTAATTCTTGTAATAGTGTGAAGTTTTCGTTGGAAAGCACCGCCTTGGAGTTATAAGCGAAAAACTAAAAAAGGTCCGAAGATTTCGTGGTTCTTTTGATGCCCTCAGGTAAGCTCGAGTCGAGGGACCGTGCAAACCTAGGATACTTATATTTGACCTCAAACGAAGAGATCAAAACGATCTCCCGCTTTCCAACATTTATTTTCACCAACGGATTCTATTTTACTGGCCTACTATAGATTTTACATAAAATATTTTAATAGCTATTCAAGCACTTTATCTGTAGTAGCTCTGAGCATCTTAGAAACTAAAATCGGCTTTGCTGTTTGAGTAATACCTATACGTACATCATGTCAGAAATTAGAGAGGTAATTGTGATCTATAGTCTGCTTTTGTTACCTGATTCCTCTTTGTTCTTGCAGACTTCTTAGAAAAATGTTTTCAACAGAAACTTCGATCGAAATTCTGTAGAAGAGTGTAGTTTCTGAAAGAGTTGGCATATTGCTTTATAAAATATCACCTTTCCACAATGTAATAAAGACATAGGAAGTAGACATCAGTCGGGTGTGTCTACTACGGTGTATGACATCGTAAAGCGATTTTATTTGCGCAAACCTTTCAAGCGAAAAGGAGTTACATCTTATCTCAACTGTTTTAATTTTTTATGAAATTAAATTAAAATTCATATATGTTTATGCATTTATATCTAGAACTATTTTTATAAAACTAAATCTAGCGAAGTACGTAAAAACTAAAAACAAAAAGAAGTTCATCGAAACTTTTATAAGCAACACTTGAAAAGCTTCTGCTATGTGGGTGGATATTTTTATGTAGGATTGGAAGGAAGATGGAGCATTATTTACCCGTTTCAAGCGATCGTATAATTTTTATTTTGTAATTCTCCATACAACAGTATACTATGTCAGGATGCCATAAAATATTTAGAAAAAGCTTTTTATTAGAACAATAAACCCAAAGGGTCGTTTTTATAATCGTACTGTAATTTAAATTCACAAGGGAAAAGCTTATTAAACGTACATAATTTTGTTGGACACTGGGATTACCTTGACTAAACAATTTAATTCCTGATACTTTGTTAGTAAAAGCTCCATTTTGCAGTAATTATTCATTTCGTGACGATATTTACGTAATGAAACGATTCGGTTTGGTATTTATTTGAACATAGTATGTAACCAGCTTTTAAAATCGCTTGAAAGCTCGTAGATTAGTTCTTGAAAATTTTGAAATCATTTTCTCTTTTACAGGAAACGAAATTGAACAGAAAAATTTCTGGAAAAATGTGCGAGAATACTGGACGTGCTTGGAAAACCAATGTATTTTCAGAGCAGTGACGTGAAAAAAGTAAATTAGTTTGAAACTAGTTAATTTAGCAAAAAAATCTGTTGGTGTAAAAATTAGTAAAGGTTGTCGTCCTTTCGGTTATACTTCTCGAAAGATTAAATTCAAAGACAAATTTAATAGGGTTTCACTAAATTTCAACGTCCGTCATCTCAAACTTTAATATACCTTATCGTTGTAGGTGACGTCAAACCAGTAAACTTTCTACTGCTTAGACGTACTTGAGTGCTTTCAAAGTTCTTTGCTTCTAGATTATTGATTCTGTCTACTTGCTCTTTAATTTTTCATTTTTTACGTTTTACTTTAGTGGTTCTATGGTTAACTGAAACATTTAGCCTAGTAGTATTCTAGAAAAAGCCACTGCAATAGGTTATACTCTAGAAATAGAAAAAAGTGTATTTAATGACCAGATTATTAGTATCGTTGCAATATCCAGATAATTGGAACTCAGGTACTGTGGTTGTAGGTAGTTTTAAGATATATTTCTAAATAGTTGTGAAATCTCTTAATTTAATCACTGGTGGGTTGAGTTAGATCCTTATTTTTGTATTAGCATTAAAAGAATAATTAGGATTAAAATTAAAATAATGCCAACTCAGCTAACTACTCGAAGCACCTATGTATGTAGCACACACACACACACACTCTAGAAGAGAGCTGACAAAATTTAACTTATAGATATCAGAAAATAAGGAAGTATAAGATCTTGCAACTAATCATGTCTCTTTTATTTCAAAAAAATAAAAATCTTGCTCAGTTAGGCGCCATACTGGACAATTACACAGTGCTAAGTTACACAAAAAATTAATCTAGCTGTTAAACTATAATAAACAGTGTAAATAAGATCTGTTCAAATCATATGATGATATTCAGGATTAAGATTAGAAACAGTACATTTTTTCTATTTTTGTTTTCTATTTAAGTTAAATATGTACAGAACATTAGAATTAACGCGAGCAAGATAACAAATAAAACAAAGTTACTAAATAAACATTATATTAGATATACAGAGGATGCTTAATGTTCATTTGTGATTGCACGTTTGACTTATACATATATTTGAACCGGAGCTCCTGAAATAATTTTTTCGAGTTCAGCCTGGAACTAATCGATCTTTTCAGAAGCTCGGTTTATATACCGAGAAAACGCTTACGCAGCTATTTTTTATGTTTACATGTTTTAATAATTTTCCCAGATAAGTGGAAGAAAGCCAATATTGTTCCGGTATTTAAGAATGGTAAAAAGGATGATATTGAAAACTACAGAGGTATATCCATGTTGTGCATTTTCGGTAAAATCTTTAAAGCTATAATAACAAAAGAACTATTTTTCTAGTAAAGCATAAATTAATTCCTAATTAACATGTTTTTTTTCAGAATCGTTCTACTCTTACAAATCCCATGCCCAAAAATCAAGTCGATGCAGTTTACACTGACTTCTCCAAGCCATTCGATAAGATCCATCACGGTACTTTGATGATAAATTTCGAGAATTTCGGAGTTCATGACAGCTTACTTAGACGAATTAAATCTTACATAGAAAAAGAACTCAAGTAGTTAGAATTAATAAATGTTTATCAAGAAGGATCAGGTAACCTCAGGTGTGTCGCATTGCCGCAAGGCTCTCACTTAGGACCTCTGCTATTTTCCATTTTCGTAAATAATATCAGTAGTTGTTTTGAAAGATAACAAAATAACATTACTGATCAAAAATTGTTGCAGGCGGACTTAAACACTTTTTATGCTTTCTGTGTAAGAAATAATCTTCACTTAAACTTTGGTAAATGTTATGCCATTACATTTTCAAGAAAACTCTCATCTCTTGCCTCTACCTATCACCTGGATAACACTCCTTTACAAAAGTTGGTGCAGGTAAAAGATTTAGGTATAATATTTGATGAAAAAAATACATTTACAAACAATTTAGATGCGATGGTTCAGAAAGCTCTGAAAAAATTGGGATTTTAATAAGAAATAAAAAATCTTTTGTTAATGTAACCTCGTGTATAATTTTATATAATGCATTGGTAAGAAGCAATTTGGAGTATTTGTCAATTATTTGGAATCCATACTATGATAGACATGTTGATAGATTAGAAAGAGTCCAAACGAAATTTCTTGCTCATTTAAATTATAAATTTAATTGTGACCGTTTTTATTACACTTATGAAAATAATTTACGTTTTTACGGTATCGATTCCCTATCAAATAGGACGAAACTTTCCTATGTTACAACATTACACAAAATGATAAATACTTTAGATTGCCAATATCTAACAAATAACTTGTCTTTTAGGACTAACTTTTATTACTGTCGAAATTTTTTCATCTAAAAAATAGTCAAATTTACAAATTCTTTGCAACTTGTCAAAAAAGCAGCTAGATATAAAATTAATGTCATTAACTAAAAGTTAAATACATTAATATTCTTCTTTTTCTGATCTTTGTGTTACCTAATACTCATAATAGTATATAAATTGTATTATTTAATCTCTAACCTTTAATTTAAAATTTTTAATTTAAAATTAATGATTTACTGATCCTTTTGTTACATGATGTTACATAAATTGTATAGTATAATCGAACCTACTTCAGAAATTATAATCTATTGCTGATAGGTACCTATGTTTGCATTTCATAATTTCATTACTCAAATGCAAAATATTGAGGTGTTTTTTAATCTGCGCCTAGATCAGGGTAACCCATAAATATGTACGGTGACACCTAATGAAATAAAATAAAATATACCCCAATATTTTTCCTTTTCCCAATTGGCTAACTCAGGTTTAATTCGATAAGCATGAAATAGTTGAAATAATAAAATCTTATTGATTCTTATACCTGGAAGAAAAGAAAAACTTACAATGAAGACACTTGGACTTCCCAACTGGACAACAGCAAGCTAAACTCTAAATATGAAAAGAAAAACAAATGGATGCTTGTATACACATCAAATAAATACCTAGATTAATTAAAAGCACAGTCTTTATGTTATTAAAGAAATAAAATGAAAATCAAATTCAAAGAAAAATAAAGGAAAAATTATTCAAAAACAGAACAATAAAGTAAAATAGGAAATTCTTTCCTAAGCTTGCTCGAGTGTGTTAATTAGTCATTAATAACCTGACATAGGACTATAACAGTTCTCCACTTGAGCAAACTAACATCAATCAATGTAATTAAATAAAAATATCTACAAATGTTCAAATAAATTTGATTTATGATAATTAAAATTTTAATAAAGAAATTTAATTTGTTTTATTCATAAGAATTTAATTATTTAAAAACCTTTAAAGTTAGAAAAATGAATTCTGAAATTATTCAGACTGTCTTTATAATTTTTGTTTTTGAAAAATTAAATCAAAACCTTTTAATTTGACCAACCTTGTATATAAAGTAAATGAGATCCACTCCAATAAAATTTTATATTGGCACTACTGCATTGAATTCTGTCAGCTGATTTTATAAACGTAAATACGTCGATTATTTAAGTCAATAATAAATAAAATCTTCTTAAATTTATTTTAAAATAACTCTTCCACAATTCCATATAATTGTTGATAGCAAATAAATCCTAATTTGATTTTAAAATATCCAGGTAAATTATTCTTTAAACTTTGTTGAATTTTTCTTATGTTAACATAAACCATATGATTATTACAGAACCACACTTACAGATTTTTAATCGGGAGTCGAGTATGGATTCCCCAAGTGCTTTTGATCGACTGAATTTGATAATTTTAGCTGGGGTTTATATATGATTTGGCGAAACAAATGAAAATTCTGTCAATTTTTCCAAACAACCGCCTCGTAAAAGTTTTACGTGACGTCACTAATCTAACACAGCTGATAAAAATTAGCACAGATCTTAATTCTACAAAGATAGGATTGTAGCTGGTAAAATAACAATTAAAACAATCTAAGACTCATATTACAAAGTCTACCATAACTAAGATAATTGACAAAAACGATTGACGATGAACAAATCTCATTATAGCTTAATTATACACACAATTCAATAAATCCAGGTTTCTCCTTTACAAAATGAATACATAATTACTCTATGTAACTGATACATATAAAATTTACATAAGAACATCATTACTTGATTACATCATTAATTGAAGAAAAACACAAACTAAGATTCCTCTCTAAGATCTGAATGAACCCAAACGATGCTTCTACAAGATCCATCTTCTACATCAACTTAAATGAAGTCAAATTATAGTCAAATTGTCCAGCATACAGTCCTCCAAGTGTTTGCATTCAAACAATGGTGAGAAATGTTGTATAAGAATCAATATTTGTAAAACACGAAGCATATCAACAATGCCGAAACCTTCATTACAATAAATGCTCTGTATTATTATATAAGAGTTTGCAAATTTATTGTGCTAGATTAGTCTTTACAAGATTGATCTAATTTACATATTTTTAGTTAAATATCGGCCCGAGACTGAGTCAGTCTCATGGAAAACAGAAAAATTCTTCCTACGTTAATGATCGTAAAACTTGAATTTAATCAGGAAAATTAAATTTTCCAGACAAATGGAAAATCATCCTACTATGTGACTTGGGTTGCATAAACATGTATTATCATGAAACAATCTAAATGATCGATATCGATATTTTTAAAAATAATGCCTTTTTTATATATAAAAATTGAGGTTATGTTTGCATTACATTTTATCCTGCTTAATTTCTATTTTAAAAATTGATAAATCTATCTGTGACCTAACATGTAGCCTTTAGATTAATAGACCTAACATCCTAGCATGTCTATCCTTTATTTTATTTTATTGCATGAAATAATTATTTTTACGTTTACGATCATATCGTTCAATAAATTTTCAATGAGATGAATTCTAGACATCTCAATATATATATGTAATTATGTGGATGACACTTAAGATAAACGTAAGGTTTTATTTTTTCTACCAATACCCGTGACTAAATATTAAAATTACATTTTTTCTTTTAAATTACAAATAATTTTGTTGTATAATATTATATAAATTGAATGGTTTAGTCTTAATCTATTTATATTATAATTCTGTGGCTGATACTTTTCCACTTTATTATTTAAAGTGTAAAATTTATTTTGTATTTGTGGAGTAGTGGGATATGTGGAGTACACTGTAAAGATATATGTAAGTATAGTATAACTATTATAGTATAGCTCCATATAGTATCATCCATTTAGCTGCGCTCTGTTATATGCATTTTTGGGATATGTGTTTCTACCTTTTTCTGCCTTTCTTCGCATTTCTTTACCTAAAACATTGCTTTTTACTCAATCAACTAGGGTTATAGTTAAACTGATAATGATATTTTGCCAGAGAACAAAATAGATGACTTGAATTTGTTTATTATAAGATTATAACCAAGCAGAGTCTTCTCAGCAATCTGAACTGGTTGTAGATTTGTATGAATGCATTGTCGGACTGTTAAAAAGCGCATACCTTTTTGTGACTAAAAAATCTGATTTAACACATGTAAATATAATCGTTCAGTTTAATGAATAATTTGTCTGCAAACTTTCATTATTTTAAAAATTGAGGAGACTCAACAGTTTTACTGTTATTGAGCATTTATAGTCAGCACCATATCAAAATAGGTTGCATCCTACAGAAGAAGTGTAAACAGAACGCACACAAAGAACGAAATTCGCTAACATGAAATTGGTAAACTCATCCATTTTACCCAAACATGCACAATTAAGACGGAAGAAATAAAAATTTTGTCCACGACCATACGCAGCATCCCAAAAGTGTTCTATCAAATGCAATAGTACCAACTAGTATGGTTAAAAAACGTATGTACTGTACATACATCTGTTGATACCCATAATATAAGAGTATTTGGTTTACAAAACCTTAGGACATTTTCGAATTAATAATGTTCATTTAAAATGATTATACAGAAATTACGTCAAAAATAAACTCGTAACAGTTTAAAAATTTCCGTTTAAGAGACGAATATTTTATATGCAGAAGACCGACCAAGCATAAGCTTTCTCATTTCAGTTATTACCAACTTCCAGAAGCTATAAATGCCAGACTAATATGTTTTTCCTTTTTATGCGGATTTTCTTAGCATTATGGGTCATTAAAACAGCAATTATGCCTTGTAAGGAACTTAGATTAATTATGTTTGGATCTAATGAGGTTCTAATTGCTCCACTGGATTTCTGTCGGTAATATTATTTGTATTAAACAAATAACTTATACATAAGGTAAAATTATTTTAACTTATACATTATTAGAATAAATCAAAACAATTATGGTCCGTTTCTTAGAAAAACTAGTAATATATAAAATGTCACGTATTTAGTTTTATATTTCAGAGTAAAAATAACATTTTATGAGGCAATTAAACAATTATTTAAATCTTACCCCACTACGACAGACGATAAACCATCTTAAATAAATTTTTCTATAAGTATACCACCTGGTGTATTATACAACTAGATTATAAAAATATTTAAATTAGCTTAAAAGCTATAAAAATAGCTATAATAACTATGTTTATTGTAAGAATTACGTTTATACATTGTATGCACAGATTTTCCGTCTTTGTAATACTCTGTTAAGGTTTTTGTAATGTTGAGTATTTTATCACTTCTGATGCCACAAGTCTATACTTGCACCAATACCTTCGCCATTTCCGGCCGACATGATAAGTCGCACGCAGTTAAAGCAAAAGAAGAATTATGTAACGAAATGATAGATTTTGGAAGCGAACAACATATGAAACGTTCGAAATGTATTAAAAATAATTTTGCAAGTGTAGGTAATTTATTTGTCAAACTGGTAAATTGTATTTTACAAATTATTGTGTTCAATCAATAAATATAAAATACTTCAGCTGCAAAATAACTATTATTCAAAGATAATAAAAATTCATTACTAATTTTTTGTTTTATTTAAAAATATATGAAATCTAAATTTATTTTTCTATGTAGGAATATCCAATATATTTAATCCTAGGTTATTTATTAATGAAATTTTCGCTTATGACAAGGGTTGTGAAAAACCTATAGAATTTCTTAGTGTTTCGTGTGACACTGCGTGAATATTGAATATGAATATTTTATGCAGGTAAGCGTATAAAATTGATACCGCCACCCTTATGCACGAAAATAACAGTGTGTGAACTAGAAATAGAATAATAAATACGAAAATCAACTTGAATGGTTAATTTATACACAAAGCAAACGGTAAATAAAATATTAGATTGTAATCAAAATGATGTTAAAATTTTAATGCATTACCTTGATGAGGTTAAAATTTATTTATTATTGTTAGAGATCAGGATTTAATAAATAAAATAGAATTATATAAAGTAGAATATGTAAATTAAGAATGTGCTTGTGCTTTTTTTAACGAAATAAAAGCAATTGCCTACTTGCAAACTCTGGTTAACCTCAAAGAGTTGAAACATTAACAAATTGAATACATATAAGTTATAACACTACAATTCTTTTAAAAGGATGATGTAAGATGTGTGATGATTTAAGTGATTGTGGCAACTAAGTGCATCACAAAATTTTAGGGTGCTTTCTAAACAATTGGTTACAGTAGTATGCCGTAGTATGGAGATGGTGAGTATTCTTTTTGGTTGAAACAATTTCAGATTTCAGTATCTAACATACATTAAGGAATATGTGATGCTTTATTCTGAGTCTTTGTGTAAGTTTTATTTTTTTATACCTGTTTTATCAACACTATTGAACATAAACTCTTAATAAAATGAGCTGTTATTTTATGCAATTCCATTCATCTCAGGGTTTTAGAATAACTTTTAATTTCTGACTATTGCAATTTTATTTTGTGATCAATTTTCAATTTTTTTTAAATACACTAGGGATCAATAAATGTGTGCTCCTTGCGTAAATTTTTTAACTCTAATTTCCTTTCAGATAATATTCGTACCTCTTGGTAGTTATTTTTTGGTGTGTGAAGATCTTAACAAAGTTGACCTAACCTTCAAAATTCTTTAGTAAGTATGATAAGATTGTTTTATTTATTATTTCAAAATATGCAATAATTATTGAATTTTCTTTTCTTTTCAGGTGATTTAAATGAAGTTCATGGCTGATGGCATGACCTGGCACCCTTATACAAAAATACAAAAACTTTACACAGAAAAATAAAACACATAAACTTTATTTCCTTTTTTAAAACACCAGTACCTTTCTTTTCTAGATAGTTGAAGACTGTTCTGCTTGCATCCAAATCTTTATATGTGAGAACGATGACTGCGATGCCGGTCCTGGTAATTTAATCTTAATCGATGGATTCACTTGTGAGACGATCAACCTGGTATGCTTTGAAACCAACTTCGATGAAGTAATGGTACATTAATTTCTTCTCTTTTAGAAGATAATATTAAACTACCTTTTATTTCTTCTTTTTCAGGTGATAAATATTAAGTCCTTTTTAATTTCTTCCTTTTCAGGTGATAAATATTAACTTTCTTTTAATTTTTCTTAAGTCGGTTCAGGTTTATTAAAAATAGTTTTAACTTTTAACTTTGTGAATCTTTTAAAAATTTATAATTTTAATTTTCTTCTTTTTCTTTTGGGTAACTTTTTGTGTTCTGTTAGTATTATCTAATATCACTGGTCTACAAATCTCAACTTCTTGTTTGCTCCAGAAAGGAAATAAGCCATTTCTTAATGATTTTGATATGATGAGTTCGATAATGCCAATGAAAACTTTGGATTAGCTCAGGTTTTCGAGATTTATTAACTTTTAGTAAAATACATAAACACAAATACTATAAATACAATAATGATATATAGTATAGCAACTTGCAGCACGAACTGTCAAGATATTTTTCTAATCATGAAAATCACAATGTAGCTATTAAAATACAATAAGCACAATGTCACCTGGACATAGCTTTCACGTACGTCTTTTCTTTACCGCCCTCTTGTATGAATCTATCGGTGTTTCGCGTGTGAAGTTTCAACACTAGTCTGCTAACATTGACGGGATCCATTTCCCTTGGTAGCGCTTCTCCATACTAGAGATATCCTGATGGAAACGCTCTTCATACACATCACTTACAGAATCACAGTTGACAGGGAAAAAGTCAATGTGAGAATGCAAAAAATGCATTTTCAGCGACATATTGCATCCCATTTTTTCATAACATGACACCATATGTTCCACCAGTTCTTTATAATTTTCAACTTTGTGATTGAAATCTATCTCTGAGATAACGGAATGCTGTGCCATTACGGTCCATGGCCTTGACGAAGTTCTTCATAAGTCCTAATTTTGCTTATGTGCAAAGCTGGTAGTATGATCGAATCTCGGTCAACGAGGGGTGCACTTACAACGTTCTTTGGTCCAGGTTTCAGTGATGTTCTTGTTGACCATTCTCTCCTTTTGAAATGTGTTGCTCGGTCTCTGCTGTCCCATTCACAGATGAAACAACAGTACTTTGTGTAGCCTAGCTGTAGTCCAAGCACTATAGATACAATTTTAGTTAGCATAGTTAATTTTTACAAGAAGGTGCTTTATGTTTTCATAGGATTCTTTCATCTGTTTTGCATGACCAATAGGAACAGAGGGTAATGTGTTGTCATTATGTAATAAAACTGCTTTAAGACTCGTCTTGGAGGAGTCAATAAAGAGTCTCCATTCATTTGGTTTGTAATTGACATTAATAGCCGCCATAAGCCCATTTACATCATTGGAGAAGACAAGATTGCCATCCATTTTGAAAAATGAAATTAACTGTTAATGACGAAAACGAAACACATTCACTGAAACCTTGTCTTCCAGGAGATTCCATTGCTGTAGCCTAGATCCCAGCAGCTCAGCTTTATTTTTTGGCAATCCGAGATAACGTACTAGGTCATTAAGTTTACTTTGAGAATTTATATGAGGTTTTCGTACATTTACTGGCGGAATGAAATCTGGATCTGTGGATGTTGATGGTTCTGCAACATCCTGAAATTCAATTGTATTTTCTTCTATAGATTGAAGTGAATATGATTCTGGTGGATGTGGAATTGGAATATCTTCACTATGGGGTACAGGTCGATGTGCAGGCTCAATATTGGGGTATTTTATCATTCATTTTTTTTTCTTTGAGTAACCTTTATTCATTGGAGGTACCAGATAAAAATAACAGTTATTTACATGATCCGTAGATTCCTTCCATACCATGGGAATGCCAAATTTCATTGAGCATTTCTTGCCTTTTAGCCACTGACGAAAAGTTGTTGCACAATGGTTACAACATATGTGTGGGTCCCATGTTTTATCTTGGTCGCCAAGCTTACAACCAAAGTATAGCTTGTAGACCGTAAGTACTAATAGAATGATATTCCACTTTTGTAAGGCAAACGTGAATTCTCCACAAATATAACAAAAATTGTCAACATGATTTACACACTTACAGGAATTGTGTCCAAAATACACTCACTCACTGATAAACTAAAGAAGACAATGTGAGTAAATTTTTCGCATTTCCTAAACACCTGATTCCACACAAGAAATTGACGCGATCAAGAATGATGTAATCTGTATTTAGTATTAAAAGGTTATCGTTATAAAAAGTTAATAAAAAGCTAATAAAAAGTTAGAGTCACTCTATATTACTTATAGGAGTTGAGCCAACGCGAATGTCAAACCGCCATTATGGATCCAAAAATATACGTTGAAAGAATTATTGGTTATGTTTACTTGGTAAATGTCAAATGTTTCATAACCTGACATTTATTTCATTATAATTTACCATAATGAACTGATTAAATTAAATTGCTCATTTGAATTGATTAATATAATAGATTTCTTAAATAGAGTAATATATTTATATTTTATCTGTAAAATTGAGAAAAGAAGAAACTACTCTCAGCTACAACAAAAACTGGTAATGTCTCTTGTGCTCTAGTAAGTCAATTTCCGTGTTAATTATTTCCATAATAATAATTTAAAAAGTGAAAATATTTTGCTTTTATTAAATCGTTTTATTTCAGAGTTATTACCCAGTAACATATTTTACACATTTTATCAAATGGGCCGACTAAGAATGATATTTTTAACTTCAAATTGTGGACTGATAAGTTTTTTGTAAAGAATCCTCGACCACCTATTCCACTAAAGTCTTCGCGAATGTATCGCATACATTCACGCAATAGCATTTTTGTGTTAAATAAATAAATTTATAGAAGTAAGAGATAGGTATTCTGGAACGTGGAGGCAATGCACAATCAGAAGCAAGACTCCATTTTACTAGTGAATTACAACTTGTACCTATGTACCAGGGTCCTATTGAGATCAATCATGCAAAGCTAAAAGATCTTCAAGCTCTTTGTGAAGTATTATCCAATCGAAAACACCGTGGTTTTTATGATATTCTGGAGACTAATGAAGACCCTGATGACATTGTTGAGGACGATAACAGCACTGCTTACGAACATTTTTTCTTTCATGCTAGAGATATGAATATTTTTTAAATCTGGCAGACCGATGTATTCTAATTTTTTAATTAAAATATATGTATCTTATGTTTAATAAAAAAAATAACAAATTCGTTTTCGTCAAAAACCACAGATTTTTGGATTATTTTTAAGAGAATGTTTCATAAACTGCACATAGTTACAAATAACAAAAATTTTGACCTTACAGTTAATTTTTGGTTCTCTTAAAGGTTGTATTTTTTTTTGACAAATGCTGTTTTTGACATCAACCCTTCAATTACAATTAATATTTATTAAAAACTTAAAGAGAAATACATAAAAATTCTTCGATTTACTAAACATCAGTTTATTTGTCAAATTAAGGGCGATGTTTTCACCTCCTTGTAACTTTATTTGGCGGTTAATTGTCACAGATACAATTGTAACCACAGCAATTAGCTTCCACATAAATTTATGAGGAAGTGAAAAGATCGTGTCCTAAATTACATAATTCTGTGAAATTTCGTGTTTTTAAATTGGCATTAGTGCAAATGGATCCAACCAATCAGCATCAATTCCCGCGTTGATATAAGATTTCTTAAGGGAGTTGTGGTGGGATAGTCTGAGCCAAAAGTTGTGGAGCTTTGCTATTTTGACAGATAGAAATAATTACATAGTTTTGCTACAAATAATGGCTCAAACGATACTAGTTTTACTAGAATGCATCTGAAAGCAGTTTAGTTATTATTTATACATGTTTCTAATTATTTATTAGTCTTTTTAAAGTCAGAGATTAACTTTTGACTGTCTAGTCCAAACTTAAGAACGTGAAAATATGACGAAAAAAACAATTATTTTAACCAGAAATTTCATTCAAGTTTACTTTTTTATTAGTAAAAATAAGATAATATTACTATGTAAGCAGAAAAAAAATAAAGAAATCTCTCTAGAATATAAATAAATTATACGCTTCTAGAGTAGTGAAAAAGTGACAACAATGCCTTAAATTGGCACCAGTATTTCGTTGGTTGTACTGATGAAAACAGATTAATGCTACAAATGACGTTAGCACAAGTTTTGAGGTTATCTTGCAAATATATGTATATAAAACGATGAATGAAAAACACTATTTATTCAGATTGATTTAAAACGTAGCAGTAAAAAATGTTCGAGGTATGTATCTTTTTAATACAACTGATTTTGTTTTCGAGGTGTAAATTACGAGCGACCAGTGATGCTGCATGTAGCTATATAAAGCATTTAAGTTTCCCGCTCGTTTGTCACAATGCAACGTTTTTACTTTACGTGCTATTGCAAGCGTTCAATAGACAAATTCTTCGTATTAATTTTTTTTGCCAAAAATATCTTTCTAACAAATTTGAAACTTTAACGGCACAATCTTACAACGTTTTTACGTGAAATGTTTTGATTACAATTTTTTCTTATCATTCTTTATGAAGTTGTTATAGTATATGTATCAACAACGTACCATTTTGCATAAGATTGCGTGTTATTTTCAACTACAACTTATGCATAAACAAACTTCCTAAACATTAAAGATTTTTCAGAAAATAATTTTGTACATTAAAATCTATCAACTTCACTAATATCATTTATATTTTCATCATTTTTCTCTACCGCCACAACTCCCTTAACCAAACAACTTCCAATTGTACTTATCCTAAATAAATCTTTTTATAAAATAACTATTTTTTTCAAATTGATGGACTGATAACAATAATAAACACTAATACAATGATAAACAATAATAAAATGACAACATTTGTAACGTTTAACAACAACGTTCTTTTTAAAGAAAGATTTTAAGAACCCAGTGAGAATAAACATATTTACACTCAGCTTAACTTTTGAAATGTTTCAAACATTACAGTATATAAATTGTGAGTATAATAGTCGTCCATTAACAATTTTTAATTTGTATATTCATTTTAATATCCTACTTCGAATTCTTGTTTGTAATTTAAATATGGAATACGATTTAAAATTAAATGTTAAATTTGATTAAATTAAAAATTCATAATTTGTATTTTAAATATTTTAGTATTTAAAATACTAAATTTGTATATCCTAAGTCGAAAAAATTAAAATCGCATTTTAAATTCAAATTCTACATTCTATGAAACAGTGTGTGTGGTGGCATGTCAAATTTTAAATTCTACCTTGAAATTATACGTTTTAAATTTTAAAGGTTTTTTTTTTATTATAAGTATAAACAATATTAGTTTAGATTTTTTTGATTAAATTCTCACATTTAAACCCCTTCCAAATTCTACATTTAGAACTCGGAAATCTAATTTCTAAAGTCGGCTAGGCTTTATAATGTACTAAATTTTTAAATAAAAATTTCTATTTATTCATTTAGAAGCTCGAACTCCAGTATTATAGATTTTGAGTTCACCTCCAAATTCAAATATTAAACTATAAAGTGAGACTGTTATATTCAAATTGAAAATTAAAGATTCAAGTAATATACGAATAATATTGACTATAAATTACAAAAGTTTGTTGTGTGCTACGTTCAAAACTTAAATTTACACTAACTAATTTCAATTCGAAATTTAAAATTCCTTATTCTGAAATAGTAATCGATATCTTAAATGCTACATTCCAAATTCAAATGTTAAATTTAACATTTCGATTTCTCCCGATATCAAATTTTTAACACTAAATATCTTAATTAAAAAATTCTAATTGTCATTCTGAATTTAACTTGTAAAGTCTAAATGTAAGTAGATAGTTTGGTTTCAATCGAAAGAAGAGAAAAACATATAAAACATTATGAAAAACATCAAAAAGTATTGAGAAAAATACTTAAAAAGCTTATTGGTTTATTGGCTTTGGCAACGAAGTATAAGAAAAAGTTTGAAGTTCTACAACGAACTGGTCGGGCGCTGAATGTATCAGAATCATAATCAGAAATCGTGGATTCAAATCCACCTTCGAACCAAATTTTATTAGATTATATTATGTAATTACTAATTGTTATTTATTGTTTTTAGAACTTGATTTTAATTATGATTACAATTACTAGTAATTGCATGCTGTATTTTCATAGTTAAAATTCTACAATACTAAAGGTAAACCCTTATAGCAAAAATATCTAATAAAAGAAAAACTAATAATAATTAAAATCAATCGAACGGGAAGCAAAACTATAGGTCCAGAGTGGAATTCTCCCAGATTCGACTAAATTGTAGTAGGGTCGGTAATAGTGAAAGAAAAAGATCCTTCACAGTGAAAGGAATTGTAATATTTTATATTGTATGTTACATAATCATATGTGGTTGTTAATAAAAAATAGGATAAATAAAGGACAAGTTAGAAAAACTGTGTAATCTTTCTTAAATAAAGACGTACTATTAAATAATTAATAGTTTATGGTATTACCTAAAGCAAGAAGGAATTTGGAATAGTTACGGGTAGTAAATTGTGTCCGCAATACATATGATCAAAGTAATATGTATCATATAGTACGAGGGATGCTTCGCCACCGCGATTCCCCGCACAAAAATAAATTAATTAATTAAAATCAAGTTCTAAAAATAACAAATAATAATTAGTAAGTAATACAATTAAAAACAGTATACGAGGATAGGACTTGAACCCACGATTTCTGATTACGAGTCTGATACATTAACCGCTAGACCAATTCGTACAACCTTCCGCTTTTCCGTAAGCTTTTCCTTATACCTTATTACCAAATAAGCTAATAATAAACTTTTTAGTATTTTTCTAAATAGTTTTTGATTTTCTTCATAAAGTTTCATACGTTTTTGACATAAAATAAATTCTTTTTTCGATTGATACCAAAATAGGTACTTACATTTGCAAGGGTACACTTTTAGGAGGAACATGATAAAATTCCATTGGATTTCCTATATTATCGTTTACAAAGAAACAGACTGTATATTCTTAATACCACATTCTAAATCCTACACTTTAGATTTCATTATAAAATTTCAAATTTTCTAGCATCTTCTTGTGAATTTTACATTTTAATTTCACTTTTTGTATAAAGCATGTGGAAAAGTATCCTGATCTTTTAGTAGTAATATTTTTGAAAATATTTTAAGTGTCGGTGATTTTCGAGAGCTTTTTTTATAATCATATAGCTGGTTATATAGCTTGATTAAGTTCTCATTAACTTAATCATGATTAAATTTGAAAACCAGAAATATAAATGGATAACATTTCAAGTCTCTTAAATCTCAGCCAATGAAATTTCTGGATTTCAAATTTAATTACGATTAAGCTAATCAGAAGTTAATCAACCTTTGTGAAACCGGCCAATAGTTTTTTAGATATTTGTATTCTTACTAAGATTTATGATACCAATACGCGTATCTGTTGGACACCACCAGTTGTTACTGTTTACATGATTGAACTATTTCTTTGACATACATTTATATGTAAAAATAACTGTGTGACTGCCAAGACTGTTAGAATGTGACAGCTATGGAAATGTTACAAATGAATTTGTAATCTTGAAGGAACTACATAAGAAGCACAAAGGGAAAGCGTGCAAAATAACTTTTTCCGTTTTCGTTATCTCCTCATTAGATTACTAAATTAAAGCTTTAAAATAATAGTATATCAAGTATCGCCTAAGGCAAGCCGATGTTGACCCGCCGTAACTCCTGGTTATTTGAGAGAAAACGAGTAGTCGTCGTTTCCTTGGATACAAATTTAAGGTTTCATCCTGTATTGGATTTTATCTCTAACTTATTAAAACGATTTAGATGATTTATTCTAAAATATGATTATGTAAAAATATCACGTTTCAACACCAGCTAACATTTGTTGATGCACGTGATAAATGGTTCGATTTAAAAACGTTCTTCACGATGCCAGACCATCACATAAACTAGACGTCGCGCGTCGTCGACTTGATACATCGCATTCCAATTCTAGATGGCTTGCCTTGAGGTAGGGAATGACTTTCAGGGGTTTATCTGCTTCCAATTTTGAAGTAAGACCGACAGGAATCAGTCTCAATTTAAAATTTATTAGTAGTGGATGTCAAAAATAGATTCGCACAAATAGAAGCGATCTTGTTTTATCTCTACTTTCATTTTATTGAATGATTTGATTTGACTCTTCCTTTAAGAGCTTCAAGTTGATTATTTTTAAATAAATTCTTAAAATTTGGATTTTTATTAAATTAAGACTATTAAATCCAGAAACAAAACTAACTGAAAATAATAGTTGCAAAACAACGTACGATTCGTTTGTAAAATTGTTATGTATTTTCGTCTTTCTATATAATAGGTATATAGGACAGTTATTGATCAATTCGATTACATTATAGAAATGTATTTCCTCAACTCAGAGACGTGCAAGGTGTAACAAATACCATTGAGGTGTGCACAGGTGCCATTTTTCACTTTAAAGTAATAATCGAGTTTCCAGTTGTCCACACGTGTCCTTTTTTCATGATTAATGTTGCCCAACTACGTGCATGTCCAGGTTTTATAAATTAATTTTTACAGACAAATGCACATTGATTAAAATTATTAATTACATTATCCATACAAATATTAAACTAAGTGAGAAGTGAAGTAAAGCAATGAAGATAAAGTTTCTAGTGATTAAGGATTTCTTTGTACATTTTCTAGAGCTTTTAAGATCGTGGAAAGAGAGATAAGAAAGAACTTATTAAAGTGTAACGAGTTCATTATTAAGAACTTTTATTTTACTGTGTTTTAAATGCAAATATGGTATAAAACATACAATAGTTATGATACGTGTAGTCAAATCTAAATCATCAATAATTTTAGTCTATTTACGACGTCAAATATCGTCACATGTACAATGTTCATTTCTTGTTACTCATTTAAACAAAGTTGCCACATACGTAAACATAATTACGTTTCCACAAGTATCACATTATACTTTTGGTCAGGTATTTAAACATTTTTGTTTAATCGAGTGTTGTTGAATTTTGTTTAGAATTTTTCCGTTTAGTATTTTAGGCAATTTAATTAAATCAAATAAATTAGTGGTATAATCTGGCCCTTTGACTTGTGGAAGATCATTGAATTAGTTTCGTGTGGTATTATTTATCCTATTAATATTTACTTTTGAGTGTATATTGTGTGGAACCCTTCATAAATAGTTTTTTAACAAAAAAAACATGAAATTTTAATACTCTCTTGTTTTAACAACGACGTAAATAAACGCCCCATTTAGTTTTGAAGGCAACCAATAAATAAATATTGTTTATTGTTTCCAGCCTTACTTTGTGGAACTCCATAATCATGAAATAAATAAAGATTAGTAAAAGTTTCATAGTTTTATTAAAATATAACCTGACAATATTGTTTCGACAGCTATGCTGTCATTATCAAAGGTAATATAATTATAAACAAACACGTCGCTAAGGTAGATACAAAAATAGGTAACTAGATAAAATAATAATAATAATCAGAATTAAATATCTAATACTTCCAGTAACGGAGAATTACTGAGCTCAAGCTGTTCATTCATTAAAGGTACCCTGAGTTTGTGTTTGTATATCTCAAAGGCTTCTAAAATGTCTAATTTGCGTTTGTTATTACAAAAATGTAGGAATTTAATATTATTTTGAGGAGTCATTGTGTGATTTTGTTCTAAAAGGTGTTTGACATAATTAGATTTTTCAGGATGTTTATTTTTGTAATGACGTACGTGTTCTTTATATCTTATGACAAAATGTCGAAGTGTTTGCCCAATATATACCGACCTACAAAAAGAACAATTTAAACGGTAAATGCCCGATTTCATGATATCATGTGTTCTGTCTTTAGCATTAAATAAAAATGAAAAAGTGTTAGTGTTGGTTTTAAATGTTATTTTATAATTGTTGGTTTTTCTTAGTATATGTGCAATTTTTGCTTTTGCTGATATTTTGCCAAAATATGGTATAGATATTGCGGTGATATCAAATCACCGTATTGAAAATTTTAGCAACAACGGAACGGAAACGTTAAAAATAAATGTTTCACACATATCAGATTTAAATTAAAAGAGAGACATGTTATGTCGTAGGCATAATTAATATAAAGGCTATATATAGGACCATAGTTAGGTTCATTAATACTTAAATTAAAAATAAAAATTTCATGCAAACATAACTTAGCTTTCTTATGCATAAATAAATAGGTTTCAATTTAGAAAAAGGATATCAATTAGTTAGATTGCTTGATCATAAATACCTTTATGCAACCCAAGTTACACTTTGGGACGGTTTCCCACTTGTTAGGAGGAAGTAATTTCCATATTTAAATTTACAGATTACGATGTTAAGCGTTAGATAAATTTTTCTATTTTCCAGGAGGCCAGCTCAAGTATATGTTGCTAATTAGCTGAAAATAGATTAATTAGGTCAATCTTGTTGTGACTTATACAATACAATTAATTTCTGAATTTGTTTATAAGATTTCTAATCACTTAAAATAATGAAGGTATTAAATCCTGTCGTTCGTGTTGATATGACTCTTATAGTCTCTTATCCTGTTTTTCCTCACCATTGTTTTGATGTAAGTGCTTAGAGCATTGTATACTGGACATTTTGAGTATAAATTGATAAACATTGATTTAATATTTAAGATGGCACTTGTATATGCATTAATTGGTGTTCGTACTCTAAAAAAAATATGTTTATAGTAAATTGTAAAGATGTTTCTATGGAAAAATTATTTGTATTACCTGTGTCATGTATTCATGTAACTAGATTGTAAAGGATGAACCTTGATTTGTTGAACGTATGTAATTAGATATGTAATTAGTATGTATTAGATCGTAACGAGGTATGTACATTGTCAATCGTTTTTCTTGAATATCTTCGTTACGATATATTTTGGGACAATGAATCTATTATACTTTTTTGATCTTCGTTTCAAGGGCTACAATTCTGTAATAACAGAATTAGGATCAGTGATAAAAAAATAACAGCTGTGCGAGATTAGTGACGTTGTGATGTTCCGTTGTTTAAAAAAATGTCATAGTTTTCTTTTGTTCTGGCATAAACTATATAAGATGGGGCAAATTGTAGCAAAGTCAGTCGATAAAACGTAGAAGGCAGAACCTATGCCCGGCTCCGGATAAAATCTGTAATTAATTTGAGGTTAGATATTTAACCATATGTTTTTGACGCAAATGTCATATATGAAACAAAGTTAAAATAATTTAATGTGTTACCTGAACATTTCTAAAAGAATTAAAAGAAGATTTAATTATTGTGCAACAATTATTGAAAGTGAAAGTGATTGTTTAAATAAATTCTTATTGAATTTATTTTTTTTTGACATTGATCTACGTATCGATATTTTATAAACAAGAAGTCAGCTGATTGGTTTCATTGCAGTGTTACCAATAAAAAGGATTAACTTTTAAAAAGGGGAAAATATATCGTAATATACAAGGTTGGTTATAATGAATGATTCTTGTTAATTTCAAGAATAATAATTAACTTGTAAAATTCATCCTCAAATATAAAACTATTTGGTTTAGTTCATTGAGTTCTTTTGAGAATTTATTTGATTTGAAGTAAATAAAACAACTAAATTTCTTTTATATAAAATTTATTTTCATTTGATGAATATTTTTATTTATAAACAAATTTCATTTGTGTTGGTCTGTTCAAACGAATGACCGTACTGGCCCTATGTCAGGTCACTACAATTATTTCAACAACGTTTGAGCAAACCTGAGAAGTGTTTCTCAATTATCAACTGTATTATTTTGAATAACATTTTTTTTTACTTTGACTTTCCATTTGAATTTTTATTTTGTTCGTTAAATAAAGTTTATGTGTTTTCAATTTTACATATGTGTATAATTGATGTTAATACAAGCATCCAGCGTTCTTTTCTTTTGAATTTAGAGTTTAGTAGCAGTTGTCCAGCCTGCAGGAGCTTTGGTGCTTACAATATATGTTTTTCGTCCTTTCCAAGCATAAAAGTAAATAAGAGTCTCGTAATTCAAATAATTTATGCTTTACTGAGCAAACCTGAGCTAGCGGAGAGGAATATAGAAAAATATCTGTGGTGTATTCTCATTTCAATCCACCGTATATAATTTATGTGTATATTTGGAACGGTGGACATATTGTATTTTATTTTATCTTCAAAGATCACCGCAATATGTAATATGTGTCTTCTGTTTGATTGTCAATGGGATATATTCTTTTGATAGCTAACCTATAATCTTTTTGTTTAATTAAAGTGTCAATCATGTTCGGATTGTAATGATTTGTATGTGCTAGTTGTTTAATGGTTGATATCTCTTTGCTAAAATCTGGTTTTGTTAGTGGAATAATTAAAGCTGTGTGTACTAATGATCTGTAGGCTGCTATTTTATGTGTTTTATGGTGATAAGATTCATCTGGTATTGTTAAGTCTGTTTGTGTTGGTTTTCTGTATATGGAAAATTCAAAGAGATTGTGTGCTTTGATCTTGATGTTTAAGTCTAGAAAGTTTATAGCCCTGTTTTGTTCTGTTTCTAAAGTAAAATTTATGTCAGGGTGGATACTATTAATAAGAATTAAAAATTCATTGATAACCTCAAAAGAAATGTCAAAACAAGCTAAAATGTCAACAACATAACGAAACCAGAAGATAATGTGTTTAGAGAGGTTTAATACAAATATATGATCTTCAAACTTGTCCATAAATATGTTAGCTAATAAGAGGACTTAGAGAATTACCCATAGGTAAACCATCTTTTTGTAAATTAATTATGTTATTAAAAGTGAAATAATTTTGACTTATACAAAGCTCAAATAATTGAATTAACTCTAACCTTTTAACTAATTCTATATTACTATTGATTAAGAAACTATCTAATAAAGGAATACATTCTTGTGGGGGTATTCTGGAGAACATGTTACAAATATCAAAACTAACAAGTTTTGAATGTGGTGGAAGCTGTATGTTTTGCAGCTTATCTACTAATTCTAATGAATTTCTAACACAGTATTTCGATTTGTAACCTATCGTGTTAATAATCTGGTTCAGTTTTTTGGATAAAATGTGATTAGGTGCATTGATGTATGATACAACTGGTCTTATAGGCATATTCTGTTTATGTGTTTTGACGAGTCCATACAGTTTAGGTGGTTGTGGGTTTTTATTTATGATTTGTTGCTTTTCTAATTCTGAAAAGCAGATATTGCAGTTTTTAAAGCTTGTTTTATTTCTTTTTGGAATTTCGTGGTTGGGTTTTTGTTTATAGTTTCCAAATTTTCTTTATTAATAAATTCATTAACTTTTTGTAAGTAAATATCTTTCGAAAGCATTACCAAAGTGTTACCCTTATCTGCTTTAACAGAAATTAGATTGTTCTCTGTGATTTTGTGTTTTATAGATTGAAGAAGTGATATGTTAGATGTTGTGTTGTACATTTTGTCCTGTTTCAAAGACATCTCTTTCAATAAATTCGAAATTTGGAGTTTTGCATAGTTATTATGATCTTTCTTAAGTATAGTTTCTCATTCAACGGTCAAAATCTCTTTAATTTTGTTGGTAAATTTTGGAAGAGGACAAAATTTGAAACCTTTGTTAAGAAATTGTATTTCTCTGTCACTGAATATTATATTCGACAAGTTTATGAAACTAGGACAAAAGTTTGCAGTGTTCTGACAATTAAAGTTACTTTGTAGTGTACGTTTTTGTTGTACAAGTCGATGAAGTTTATTTTTTTGTGTGGAGTATTTTTTTGAATATAATGTGACTGACGGTTTCTCTAATGTCAAAATCTAAGATGTTAAATTGGATATTGTGTAATTTATGAGTAAGTTCTGTATGAAGCACCTTTATATAAACGTGCATATTGTCTCTTATACTAAACCATTTCTTCGATTCTTCTTTGAGCCATCTTCTTTTGGCATTCCTAATCACTTTTTCGGTAATCGAATTCTTGGTTCTGGTAGTAATGATAAAAAGATTTATTATTCATAATAAATAAATACTTCAATTTGTGGTTGGACAACAATTTAATCCGTTATGAAATAGTAACAAAATAAATAATAAAAACGTTATTAACTTAGAAAGCGGAAACGATTGTAAAGTTCGAAGATTTATTTAATTCAGAGAATTCAGAGTTTAACTCTACAGGTTCTGTAGCGAATGCGTGAAGACTAAATTGTGCGAAAATTTTTTGCGTTGTTGAAACAAAGACCATTAAGCGTTATAGTGTTTTTTTTATATTAATGTGGGAAGCAACCGTACCGTAAGTCATTTTGTTAAATAATTATTCTTGAATTTAAAAAGCATTAAGGTTTTGATTTATGTTCTTTATCTAAATAGTAATAAAACTCTATTTTAGACATTCTTAAACTTGATCTAATAAATGAAAACTAAAAGTTTGTTCCAACAAATTGTTTATAGCCAATTTTTAAAAAACCGGAATTCTTTTCCCAAATTGTAGATTCCCGTAGATATTTTTTATACTAATAACAAACTATTTGAGTGACACCTGTTCTAAAGCAAAGAGCCTATTAATATGAGATGTACTTTTTGAGTTATAGAACGAAACAATGCAAAATGTTGTGGGTTTTGTTAATGTTAATTGATCAATCTTTAAGTTAATTATTATATACATTTATTTCGTATTCCAGGGTGTCCTTTTTCGGGGTGCACTATGGAGATCTAGGTTATTTGTAGAGATACAAACAAGTTTAAATTAGACAAAAGCTGCGTAATTTCGACCCTCAATAGTATACAGCAAACCAAACTCGCTTATCTTTCTTCGTTTTTAAGTTATTTTCAAAAAACTAATATATTAGATCTTTCTGAAGCTCGTAACTTTCTTAAATTGAACATTATAAAATTTCTACAAAAACGTTCTTGAGACACTTTTTTCTTGCACATCTCATTCCTACAACAATACTATAACCTCTCGGCTTTACGCCAAATAAATCCTCTGGCAAATGAAAAAAAATCAATAAAAACTTTTGCAGAGCCGTCAACACAACAGGTTCAATTTTAATAAACGGCATTTATCAAGGAAAATGATCTAAGGAATAATAAATGCAACTATTCAAGATGATATTTTCATCCAGGTAGATTATTTCTTTGAGCTTTTTATATGGTAGGCGCCTGCAAAATCTATACCGATAACAAATAATTTTTGCCTCAAGCTGTTTGTGTACATTTTGAAACAAGAATGGCCTCCGCAGCTGATAAAACTGTAGAAAGTTCGGAGTAAAGCTGCCGATGTAACAGATATAATGGATGTATGCCGTTGGCGTAAAACAAAAACAAAAGCTTGATTTTAAACAACAAAAAAGAATTAATTTATTGTCTCTATGTAAACTTAAAAATAAGTCTAGAACATACCAAAACAAAACGCCAAGTATATTATTTTCTAAACATAATAAAAAGAGTAAATTCAAGTTTGTTAATAAAGCACTAATAACTACGTACGTAGTATCTACTAATTAGTATGTAACTACAATTAGTTTCATTGAGATTACGTACATTCTATAAATCTGAAAAATCCATGGCTGCTTTAGTGATTTAAAAATAGCTTATGTAGAAGAAAAAATGTCGGTTATTTAAATATGACACTGATAAAACAAGATTCAAACTTAAAAAAAAACAAAAAAAGCTAAAGTACAATGTATGCAATCAAAGTTAAGCTGTACGACATTTCACTGAAATCAACTCGTTTCATTAGTGCTTTCGTTACAACCGCCATTTTCTAGTGTTGTAAGTCAGGCTTGCAATCCAAATCAATTATCTAGCCATTATTATCAAACGCATTGATGTTTGGATCGTAAAGCACAATTTATACATCAAAGATGGCCGCCGTCTACTGGTATGACGTCACCTATAGAGCGAATTGTAGTTATACTTCTCGTGTGTGGGGTGGTCGCAGGTGTAAAAAAGATTAAAATAAAATTTTAATCTTTAACGATAATGCACTTTAAAAATATTAGTATGCCATTTGCAGGTATGAAGTGTTTGCATGAAACATAAAAATGTCAATCGTATTAATGCTTTTTATTTAAGATGGCCGAGAATTTCTTAGCTGTAATAATTTTATTGGGGGAACTTTTAATGAACCTAATATAATTTTATTGTTATCGAAAACACACATGTTAGTTACGTGAACAGCGATTTGATTTTACTGCACACAAATGCTCAAAATGCGCTAGCCGTTTAACCTCTTTCATTTAATTTGGGAATAATTTAACACTAATTGAGTTTATTAAAAATACAAACGTAGACGAGAATAACATTTATTGTAAAATAAAAGATGCAAAGGTGTATTTTTTTATAACAAATTACGTCTGTTCGTGGTAAATGCACCCGTACTTGCAGAAAACAGCCAATTTAACCTAATGCTTTTTTGATTATTTTTAAATGCTATATAGAGTAATATAGTACATTGCATTTTAATTTAATAGCACTGCATATACTATAAAAGATGCTAAAGTTCTATGCAATAGTTTTGTAGTCATAACTCTTGTAAGCGCTGGTAAGCAGCTGCGTCATAACGACCAAGCATGCTTCACAGCTCTAATTCAATAATAATTCAATAATAATAATAATTGCTACTATCCATTACCTGGCGAATCAGGCACCAGAAGCTTGTGCGGGAGGGAGGGCGATTATTACTATTACGCAGTCTCAACATGCGCCTGCAACCGACTTAACAGATGGTACAGCACAAATCCCACGTTTGAGTTACAGCTAAGGAAAACTGCAGAAAACACCTTAATCAGATCTGCAGGTACCGGGAGTCGACTCCGGGCCGTTTGGGTCCGGTGCGACGAGCACACTAGTTCCTATTGGAGGCTATTGGCGCTAAAATATAACGGCTTTTGTTAGCCGTTGTTAATAATCCTAAATGTGAGAGTAAACTGCGTCATATTTTGTCGATTTTAGTGTTCTCCTAAAGTTATTTATGATGAAAAGTGGCTCTTGATTTCAAAAAGGTTAAATACTATTGCTGTGGTATATAAACTATGCAAGATAATAGACCATACACTACAGGTTTGTAGTGTAATACTAGTAATAATAATAATTAATGCGATTTATGAATCCAGAACCGTGCAAGGATTACTATGATGAGATGCGAGCACTAGACTTAAGTATGGGCTATAGATTATATTATTATATATTATTGACTGTATTCTACAGTTTGTATATCTATTGTCAAATCAAATATTGTAGAACAGCAGAACGTTTCAAAAACGAATAAATAAAGAAGATAAGAATACATGAAAATAAATAAAAAAATTAAAAAAATAGGATCCAACCTCCAGAAGGGCAAACTCCTTATTGCTCCTACTTCTACAACTTTCTTGCAAATATTCTTCAGAGATTCTTAAGTAGCAAGGCTAATCTGGAATCACTTTATAAGGGGAGTTGATGCAAATAGCGAATACGACCATTAGCATCTCACTATTAAGACAAACCCCATCCAGTTGGTATCCGGGTCTCTACAAGGTAGAATCGGGCGGGGGTTTGTCGAGGCTCACAAAGTCTTAATTATGGTAGGGAGGGATGGTGAAATTCTGGAATATCCTAAGCAGGCCCAGTTACACGTAAGGACCTTTATGGGTGAGCACGTAAATCGCTCTAACACTAGTTTGGAGAGCTAGCAGAGGCAGATCGCTCCCACCAGTGCGTACTGGTAGTTCCTACAAAGTGACGCGTTTATTGAGCATATCTCAATTCGTGTCCACTAAGGGGGAACGTAGTCATAAGCTGAAAAGCACGTGGACCACGTAAATAGAAAAAGTCTTGAAAGGATAACTGTGTGTCTTGGGTAAAATGGAGAAATTGTATTATCAGTGTTCCTGATTATTTTATTAGTCTGAGTCGTTATTTGTCCAAGAATGTCTGTGATTTATTTGGCCTAAATTATTAGGATATATGTTCATTGAGTTTCAGTTTGCAACCTAATAGTGTGTGGATAGTGCAACAAGAGGTAAGGGGTTGCGTGGACAGCGTGAAGTCATGTTATAGTTTAACCGATTGTATCCGATCAGTTCCGATTACGTCACGCTAGAGCCGCCGAATTAGCAAATAGGCGTGTGTGACTTATTGTCGTGGTTTTCATTGTTCTAAATTTTCCAATCTTATAGTTTTCTAATGAAGAAACAACAAAAACACATCAATAAATTCTTGTACCTCAGTATCAAATTGTGCACGATTTTAATGGTACAGAATATAATTAACAGCTGTCTATGATTTTGTTTATAAGCTCGTTTTGATTAGTGGTATGCCAGCATTCCAGATTAAAGAAGTTTTTTGAAAGTTATATCAGTTTTTTCCAA
The DNA here is from genome assembly GCA_929113105.1 of Agrypnus murinus. Lineage (NCBI taxonomy): Eukaryota > Metazoa > Arthropoda > Insecta > Coleoptera > Elateridae > Agrypnus > Agrypnus murinus. Next base: position 16,520,239 of record OV816024.1, on the reverse strand, counting down.
GGTAGACAAATTGTAATTATACTTCTTTCTGTCAGGCAGGGCGTGTTTTAGAGGGCCAGAATAATGCTCGAGAACTAATGGCTTTTGTCTGATAAATTCTTTGCTAATATTTTGATTACGTAAAGAACTCATTGTTATCAAAATTCTTTATAGATTAAACGTCGGTCTAACTCAATCAGAACCTATTCTTAAAACGCATTTCATGTAATTCCGTCAAGAATAAAACAAAGAAACATAATACCAGTTAAGAGGATTTTCGACATGGCATTTTTTTCCTTCTTTTGAATCGTAAGCAAACATTCGTTAATTAGAAAGTTAATTGTTATTATGGAAGTCTGAACTTTTTTTCGTATATGAACATTATCTGACGTCAACATTTAACTGGAAGAGATACATTTTAAATTAAATACCCAAGTTGAATTTCTTGTTCTTTAAAGAGTTATGTGTACCTTCGAAATTGTGTGCTAAAACATGTAAAACGCGCGATTCTGTAGCATCGATATTTACAAACCAATTGAAACAATTTTTTTTCCCCGGAAACTACAAAGTATGAACTACATTTTCACGTAAGATTTCAACAAAATGTTGAATACTTACTTGAGAAAAAAATGCAAAGTTACCCAAAATCGATGAAATTTAGCAGCGTTTATCTAAGTTTGTAGGCGTAATATAATTATAAGCTTGCGTGAAAGTGTAGTACGATTCTTCCTCTTTAAACTAGTGAAGGTTGTAATTAAAAATATTAAGTAGATTTATAGCTACAGTACAGTGGCGTGCGGTCCATGGAAGCAATGGAAGCAATGCTTGCCTTGAGAATTTATTAAAAATAATAACCAATGCTAACAGAAATATTTTTATAAAATTATGGTTATCGTTCATTTAAATTTGTAATATTTAATATCAATTAATATTAATATCAATTCCGTAAAGCAAAAAGTATAATTATTTAGAGTACTATTTTAAATAAGGCTCATTAACCTTGCACGGAAAAGTAATACTGATTCAAATGTGATACATACACTTCATATAAGAACTGCTTATTATAACTGCTCTTCTCTTAAATAGCCTTAGCGTGTATCAGCTGGCGTGGTCATATTTATAGTAGACGATGCGCTTAGCATTGCTTGGCCGTTATTGTTAGTGTGCTTCATGCCCAAATGTTTATTTATTATAATTTGGTTCTTTGTTCGATTTAGTGTTTGTTATGTTTAATGTTACTTAAGTAATGTAAATCTGCGAATGAGACTATATTTTATCGAATTTTATTATTTCAATTTATATAAGTTGGATTTTTTTAAAGACAAATAATTCTATTTAGTTTGCCTGTATGCAAATTTAAAATTGCACTATCGTCACGACTGCAAATTCAGCTGCTTCGGTGAAAGGTTCGAGTACATTGGGTACATACGAATCGGGTCGATTTTTTGGTTCAGTTTGTAAATTATTAATAAAGAATTTTCCGCATATAGTTTTGGGGGGAAATTACAAATTATTAAAAAGGTAGATTAAAACCAGAAGTTTCAAATTTAACAACAAAGATTAAAATCTGCACTGGTATTTTCCTAAGAAAGACCGGAAAATCGAGTTGCAGTATAAATACATAGTAGTAGTTTTTTTTAAAATTAAGAATAATAGTCGACAAATTCCATAAGTATAAAGTGTAAAAGTTGTTCTTTGAAAAACTTTTTAAGTTTAATAATTATAACACTGTTTTTTATTGTACCTAGCAGGGGCGGATCCAGAGAAGTATTTTGAGGGGAAAATTTTTGGAAAAATGATTATTTTAATAAATAATAATTAAACAAACATTATTTGTTTCTATTCTATGTATACTTATTTCTAAATTGGGGAGGGGGGAATTATTCTCTCCCCGTTAATCCGCGCCTGTACCTAGGTGTATTATAATTAAAATCGTGGTTGCTTCCCTAGCTTAAATTCTCACAGCACGCCACTGCTACAGTAACTACCGATTAACATAATTTTGATAAATTTGCACCCAGAATTTAAACGTGAACTCCCTTCCACTTGTCTGTTATCGCAATGGCGTTCAAGGGGAATACGGTTTCATATTCCCGGTAGACATAAACATTATTTTTGTAGTCCGCATTTGTTGCGATTATTATTAGGTGCGTTTTTTCATATCATTAGTTTATTATAATAATAGTTCTTTACAAATTAGAGATTTACAACTAAAAACCATTAATTGGATTTTTATGTGCATACGGTCCAAGGCGTATTAAGTAAGACAGGCGCACAAAGTCCGTAATCTTTTGCGCCTCTTTCAATTATGAATCTTTTGTTCTTATATACGTTATATAATTTTATGTTCTTATATTCTTATATACATAGTATAATTACAAGTTTACGCACATTTTATTGGAACAAATACAAATATATTATTAATAAACGTTTTTTATACATTATTAAATTCAAATATACAGGGTGTATTGATTCGATAGGTAAAACTCTGCAGTGCGGTATTCTACAATGAAAACTGAGTTAAGAATTTTAATAACATTTTCTTCTCCGATGACTCCTTCAAGAGATATATATTTTTTTATCTATATTAAATTGCAAATTTAGAACCGTGCTTTTTAAAGCTATAACGTAAATGAGATCAATGTACTACACATGAGGGCAGAACAGAGAAGTTATCCAGTGATAACTGATAAAGTAACTGTTTATTGACTTAAAACATCCGTAGGCACCTGTTTTCTTAACCTTCTTCTGATTTCAGGTTTTAGCCTAAAACTAGAGTCATCTTAGTTATCAGAGTTATGCAGAGTTATCGTGCTCCCTCATTGGAATGTCCAGGGAGGTGTCATTCCATCTTTGATTGATTTATTATTTTTGTGTTTGATGGTTTAGCAGAACCCCAGAGTTGTATACCATTTGTCAAGATATACTTTATTATACACTTATCTACTAGTATGTAGTAGTATTTTATTTTCTGTGGAGAGTTTTGATTTACGTCCTATTAGCCAACCCATTTCCTGAATTTTTAGGTTTACTTGAGTTTTATTTGCTGTTCACTGGTAATTGTGAGTTTAATGTGACAATTGGACATATTTTGATTACTATAGCTAATTTCATAGGATATAGTTGGAGGTTTCAGTGTTGAATCTTACTTGAAAGTATCGGTCTATGAGATATGATGTTAGGATGAGATAGTCCGGCGTGGGAAAGTATGGTTTAAGTTTATACAGGAGACCTTCATGCCATATTCGGTAGAAAGCTTGTTAAACGTCCAAGAAGGCAGCTGTATATAATATTTTCACTTCATGACTTTTTAACGATCCTGTGGCATTATTGTATACTTGAGTGACTTTTCCTAAAGCCAAATCGGTGAGTTGGTATTAATTATATGGCTTTAATTAATTATTAGTATTTTTAAAGGCAAAAATTAACTTTTGAATGTGTAGTCCAAACTTAAGAACGTGAAAAAATGACGAAAGAACAATTCTTCTAATCAAAAATTTTATTCAAGTTTACTTTTTTCTTCGTAAAAATAAAATAATATTACTATGTAAACACTAAAAAATAAACAAATCTCTCTAGAATATAAATAGATTATACGCTTCTAGAGTAGTGAAAAAGTGAAAATGTTGCCTTAAGTTACCACCAGTACTTGGTTTGTTGTTATGATGGAAACAAATTAATGTAGTAATAGTATATTGTCCGACTAGTTATGAAAGTCATACATTTTTTCACGAATTTGCACTTTTGATTAACGAGGTCGAAGCCTGCATTTATCAAGCAAATGAACGAAAAAGAGAGACTTTCATAACGTGTTGCACACGACATTTTTTGCATATTGTAAGTTGAGAAATTGTCCTAAAATGATTTATGCTAAATTTAAAAAAATTAGGAAAATTCAATCTCCGAGGAGATTGAAGTTTGTTTATTACAAACATAATTAAAAAATAAATAAAAAATGCTTCTTTCATTACGATTTTTCGTTAAAAAAGTCAATTTTCATAATCAATATGCAAAAAATGACTGACTCAAGTTTTGAGTGTGTCTATGCAAATATTACAAATATAGGTATATAAAACGATGGATGAAACACTATTGACTCAGATTCATTTAAAACCTAGCAGTAAAAAATTTCCGAATTATGTATCTTTTTATTGAATACAATTGATTTAGTTTTCGAGTTGTAAATTACGAGCGGTCAGTGGTGCTGCATGTATGTAGCTATATAAAGTATTCAAGTTTCCCGCTAGTTTGTCGTAATGCGAGGTTGTTACATTGCGAGCTATATCAAACGTTCGATCGACCAATTGACTTCTTCGTATTAACTTTTTGGGCAAAACTATCTTCCTAACAGATTTGAAACATTAACGGCACAATCTTACCGGTCTATGACATTTGGGCGCGGACGTTCCGGGCGAAGAGAGTTTGGCGCCGGATAGTTCGGCGCAAGGACACTTCGGCGCGGGGACACTTAGACGCAGACAGTAAATTTTTCCGAGACAAATTAGGATAAAACCTTTGGAGATCTTTAAACAAAACGTTTTTTGTACCATTAGTCTAATTTTTTGGAACAAGCTACCCTATTATCAGAGTAACCTTTTTTATTTTTATGTACACACATACACTTCCTTAATTCTAGAGTTTCGCTTGGATTGGTTACATTGCATTATTACAGTGCTTTTTGTCTGGACTATAAGCACTAAGCAGTATCCATTTATAAGTGTTACCCACTGAGACAAAATTGGTGAAGTGGGATACGTATTTATCAGTGGTACGATATTCAATGTTTTTTTTTTTTTTTTTTTGCTGTTTTTTGGCTTTGGAAACCACGTCCATTCGGCCAGTACATCTATCTATGTTTGAATTACAATATCATATGATATAGCTTAAAGATAAAACGTCGACAAATTCCAGGGGTATCTTGTTTGTACAAAATACAAATAATGAATTAGTATATATTACTAAATTAAAATGCAAATTTGATGCCACTGTCAAACTACTTTGTTCCATGGTGTAATATTAATTTATTATTACATATATGTATGTATATACATACCCACATACATACATACACATACATACAGACTTTTTGTTTTTTATTTTATTTTATTTATTTATTTTTTTAAAATAATTAACTGCCTTTTTGCGTCTACCCATCAACACTAAATTGTGAAGACAGATGACACAAAAAAAGACCTGTTGGCTCTGTAATTCTTCATCGAAACATATTTAGGTGCATTAATGTAACGCAGATTCGAAGAAATAACTTACTATTCTTCCTCCTTGAACACCGTAGTCTAAATAGCTCAGCGTCGGAAGAGAATTTTGTAAGTGTTATTATCTTAATCTTTTCATTTGATTAAGGAATCATAACCCTACCTAAGGTTATAATAGAATATTATACTTAATTATAATACGTAATACGAAGATTATAATATTGTATCATGTAGTCTGCAGTATTTACGAGGACATATTGCTGAATTTAATTTACAGCAATTTGTTCAGAAGAGAATACGCCATTTTGCGGCTCTTTAATTTTGAAACGATCAAGGATTATCAGAGTAACTTTCAGTTTATTTTAATTTTTGAATCATATATATTCTTTCAATCTTTCTCTCTCTCTCTCCATATACATTATATACATACATATAATTTTTTTTTATATTTTTATTTTACAGTTAAGTAAGAATTTAACAATTGCATCAAAAATGCCTATTTTATTTAAACTTAAAAGATGGCAAATACTTGTGGGGAGGTCCACGTTGTATCTTTTTAAATCATTGAAAAGTGATTGTCTTTGATGATTAAATTTAGAGCACTGGAAGATGACGTGGTTTACATCGCCAATTGAAGAGTCATTGCATGAACATTTGTCCGAATCTGTTACACCTATTTTGTACAAATGCGTAGGAAAGCATCCATGGTTTAATTTCAGTCTAGTTATCGAACTTGTATAAAATCTTGATTTTTGTATTTTAAAAATATAATCGACCTCCTTAGGTAACTGAGGATGAATTCTGCAATATTGTGTCTTAGAGTTTGCACCATAGTTACAATAAAATTGTTTCCATTCCATAAGGATTTGATGACGGAAAAGAGGAATTATATCACTAGATGGAATGCCAACAGGGATTTCAATTTGGGGATTTTTTGCTGCCGCATCAGCTAGTTCGTTGCCCTTAATATTTGCATGGCCTTTTACCCACAGGAATTCTACACAACAGTTATGTTGATTTAATTCATAAGAAAGCTTAACTATATCATGGATAATGTAATGACTCGACAGCAATGGCTTTTCTAAGCTTTTTAATACAGATTGAGAGTCTGAACATATTATTGCAGCAGGTATGTTATCATCTTTTATCCATTTTAAAGCAGATAAAATAGCAAACGCTTCTGCAGTATATATAGAACAGTGTCGGGGTATTTTGTAGGAAACAGAAATATCTCGACTGGGAATTACAAATGCTGAACCCACACCAGTTGGGTTTTTGGACCCATCCGTGAAAATTTGGATTTTCTGGGTGCTAGTGCTTACTATGGAAAGGAAGATGTTCTTATTTATAAGGGAATTATTCTCATAGTTAGGGATTGTTATTTTAAGCTTGTTAAGATATACAGACGGATAATTGTTAAATTGATGTTTAACATTGCTTTGTACGAAATAATTTTGTAATGAAGCTGTGGCAGTAAAAGCCTCTATTAAGGGAATCGAATTCTTTTTATTCCAGTATTTGTTTGTTAGATATTCAATTGAAACTTTTGCTAAAATATCTAGAAAATTGTTGATAGGATGTTCTCTATACTTAAGTATAAACTTAGTTGCCAGAAATTTGTGTCGAAAACTCAAGGGCATTTCTTTTCCTTCTGCTAGTACAGGTATGTTAGGTGATGATTTCATCGCCCCTAAGCACAATTTTACACTATTATTCTGGATTACTTCTGCAATCTTTAGATTAGACACAGATGCGGCTCCATATAGGATACATCCATAATCTAAGATTGAGCGAATAAAAGCTCTGTAAAATAGGAGACTGACGCATGGATCAGAACCCCACCAAGTTCTGTTTAAAATTTTTATAATATTGATGCCATGCAAGCACCTGGTTTTTATATAATTCAAATGGGCTTTCCATAATAGCTTACGGTCTAAAATGATACCCAAATATTTATAAGAGGTAGCTATTGGTATTTCATAATTTTTAGTTCGAATGGAGTCCCCAAAGTTGGACCTATGTCGGGTAAATACAATGACTGCAGACTTTGATGTAGACAGTTCGAGGGAGTGTGTAGAAAGCCACTGATCAAGTATGTTCATAATCCGTCGTATATAATACCGACAAGATTCAAAAGATGGCCGCTGGACGTAAATACAAATATCATCTGCGTATTGAATGCATTTTACTTTGTCAGGTAGTGTAGTAGATAGGTTTGCCGAATAAATGTTAAAAAGAATTGGGCTTAGAACAGAGCCTTGTGGAATGCCCTTATTCAACACTCTAACACCGTATACAGAGTTGTTTTGTTTTAGGGAAACTGGTCTTTCAGAAAATATAGATATGATAGCATTTACGCAATTAATAGGTAAATGAAGTTCTAGTAATTTATTTTTAAGCAGATGCAAATCTACTGATCCGTAAGCATCCTTAATATCAATGAACAAAGCAGAAAGATATTCATTCTTTGAGAAACATGCTTGCACATCGGTCACCAAATAGGACACAGCATCTATAGTTCCTCTACCACTGCGATAACCAAATTGCAGGTTAGAGAGAAGGTTTCTGCTTTCTATAAAAAATTCAAGACGATACTTAATCATACGCTCAAATGTTTTTAATATGCATGATAATAATGTTATCGGTCTATAAGACGTTGCAACTAAAGGGTCTTTATCTGGCTTTTTAATTGGAATGACCACCGCCTTTTTAAATAAATCATCTACCACACCAGACCTCCACCAATCATTATAGATTTCTAACAGTAGAAGTTTAGCTTTAATACTCAGATTGTTAATCATGGGATAGGTAATACTGTCTAATCCTGGGGCAGTATTGGACACGTTTTTAGTCGCCATTATCAGTTCCGTCAAATTAAATAAATTTGCCAGATCATTTTCAGGGTCTACTTCAGTGGGCTCGAAATTATTATGTGCGGCACAAGTACTGGGAGCTAGAAGATCTAAAAACTCTTCTTTAAAGTTTTCGGAGAAGTTTCCACGAGACCTAACCTTTTTGTTGTTAAATTTCCGTATTTCTTTCCATACGGAGCTAACCGACGCCTTTTGAAAGCTTTCACAGTATGCAATCCATTTTAATCTTGCTTTTTCTTTTAATTTACGCTTACAAAGTGCATTCATTTTTTTAACTTCTATATAATTATATTCTGAAGGTTCCCTCTTATAGTTATCAAGTTTACCTTTACGTTTACTAACCCAATCATCGCATTCATTATCCCACCATTTGGGTGGAAGATTTTCGCAGGCTACCGGTTTTTTAATTTTTATTGAAGCATCAGCTGCTAACGTTATAGCATATAGTAGATTTTCGCATTTTTGTTTGTTATTGTCAGTGAGAGGAAGCTCAAAGAGTGTTTCGTCTAGTGTAGAGCGGTATAAACACCAATCTGCACTTTTATCATTCCATCTGGTGGATGGATAGATAATATCCTTATCTATATTTAAATTACTTAGATTAGAAATAATAGGGAAGTGATTAGACCCTAGTGTGTCATTTCCAATTGACCAATCTATGAATAGAGCTAAACGGGAAGAAGTGAACGTTAAATCCAGCACTGAAGGTGTACTTCCTGGATGAGTTACTGTAGTGGGTGCACCATTATTTAAATTTACCAAATCAAAAAATTCTACAGCATCAGCTAGTGCCTTGCCATGTGCATTCTCAGATGGAGAACCCCACATCGGATGAAATCCGTTAAAATCTCCCGCAAAGATAATATTATCTGATAATTGATTTAGAATATTGTACCAATCCTGTGTCGTTGCTTTCACTTTAGGGGGTCGATATACAGAAACAATCTGTATGGTTCGGTTTGCTATCTTTAATGAGATTCCACATAACTCTATGTATTCGTTAAAATTTCTTGTAAATTGGATTTTATTAAATACAATGTTTTTCCTAACTAAGATTGCTACTCCTCCTCCTTCTGAATTTGGACGATCTTCTCTAATGATACTATAATTTTTTATAAACATTTTTTTATTAGGCCTGAGCCACCTTTCACTTAATAAACATACATGTACATTTTGCTCAATTAAGAACTTCGTTAAAGATGGTTTATTTGCACTTAAGGATCTACAGTTCCATTGCGTTATTATCATAATTGGTAATACCTACTAATTGTCCATCTAAAAAACCAAAAGATTCATTAATGTATGCAGTAAGAGAATCAGGGATGTTCATATCTTGAAAGTCTATACTCTGATTTGGGACAAGACTTGTAATAATTCCTTCAATGAAAGAGTTGATATTAACTTTTAATTTTTCCTTACAAACACGAAATTCTTGCCTGTATGGGTTTGGGATTATCGTGTTAACTGGAATATTTACTTGGCTAGCTACTTCTAAAGGAGAAGTTATTGGAGAAGAAGGTTTTCTTTTTTTACTTTTTTGTGAGTTTTGAGTAATAGTAGATAGATTTGTTTTGATTTGAAGATTTTTCGTTGATTTATTATTACCGCTATAGTTTCTACTAGGGAGATTGGGGAACTCGTCCTCATGTTGTAAAATAGAATATCTGTTAGGTTGAAGTGTTGTATTTACATTAAAGGTGGAATTACAAAGTTGCGTAACATTTGAGAAATTGGGTCTCTTACTGATAACCTCAGCTTCTTTAAACGATAGATTATGAGTTGCCATGATATCTTTGATTACATTGTGCTGTTTGAAAAGTGGACAATCTTTGCTTGTTGCGTTATGGGAAGTGGAATTACAATTAATGCACTTTTCATCTTTTATGCAATCTCCCTCATGATTATCACCGCAGCGTCTACACCTGTTTTTACCTCTGCATTGGCTATTTATGTGACCGAATCGTAAGCATTTGTGACATTGTAAAACTGGTTGAATGTATGGGACTACTTCAAAAACACAACTAAATGCTTTAATTTCAACCGGTAGTTCAGAACCTAAAAAGGTCAACATAACTGTTTGCCGAGGAATTAGAATCTTCTCATTTTTTTCATTAAAGGCCCTTCTATAAAATCTTTTAACTTCAAGAACTTTACGATTGGAAACTATAATACTTTTTAATTCCTCTACACTGTAAACTGTATCAACACCTCTAATGATACCCCTTTTTTGTACAAATTGTTTAGGTACATAAGCTACCATATTACTTTTATTTAAGATTTCATTATTGATCAAGCCATTAGCAGAATCTCTATCTTTTAGTTCAACTTTTATTCTATTTAAACCTATAGTTTTAACTGCAATTATATTATTCTTTATATGTGAAATAGAATGTAACATTTGGCCGACACGCATAGGATGTAAACGCGATATATTTGAACACCTACTCTCTACGTATATTATAAACGGACCGTTATCATGAGTTTCATAGCGTACATTTAAATCATACATAACATTTTTTTGTGCATTATTGTTATATTCTGCATTATTTTCAACATTATCTTTCGATAAGTTGCATGAATCTTTCGTTATGTCAGGGGGCTTTTCGCCTCCTCCAGGATCTTCAGATGCACCGGACATGCCGGCGAGATATTACTAAAAATAATAGAGTTTTATAATGAATAAATGGTCAAGAAAAAGTAAATATATTAAATTAAAACTTATCGGATTGTTGTTTTCTTGTCGAACTAAAGCCACACACCACACGTGATGTTCACACTTTCGTTTTCGAACATAGAATGATATTCAATGTTAATATAAATTTTTCTATTTAATTGATTTTATAAAATTTTTGATTTTTTCAAAGTTATTATTTATAACATGATTATAAAACATGATATTCTTATAATATTAACAATTCGTGATTAACAATAAGGAATTTATAATAAGCAAATTAAATTCGTATTACAAATTGTTCCCTTATGCAGAGATTTGTAAAATTTTGATTTTAATGTTTTAGTAGCTTAGAAAAATGAATTTTTCTTAAATTTGTTAGTACATACGAGCTTTGGTGATTTTCAAATATTGAGTTTTTTCTCATCATACTGTATTTATCGCATACTGTATTTATTACCAGTATGTACTTACATACATATTTTGTTCATTACAATAATACTAGACAATCTCTCGCGCCGAAGTGTCCCTGCGCCTAAGTGGTCCGCGCCGAAGGGTCCCTACGCCGAAGTGTCCTTGCGCCGAAGTGTCTCGCGCCGAAACGGCCGCGCGGGAATGGCGGCGCCTAAACGGCCGCGCCCAAATGCCCGGCTCCGCAATCTTACAACATTTTTACATGATATGTTTTGGTGTCAAATTTTTTTCTTCGTTTTTAATGATGTTATTATAATAAATGCATTAACTTACTATTTTGAATAGGCTCGCGTGTTTTCTTTAAATGTAATTAATGCATAAACAAACTTCCTAAACATTAAAGATTTTTCAGTAAATAATTTTGTGCATTAAAATCTATCTACTTCACTAATTTCTTTTACATTTTCATTTTTTCTTCTCTACAGCCACAACTTCATTAAGATAAATATTAATATAAATATAAACAATATTAACAGTCCGTTCATTGGCTTGGAATGAATCCATTTTAGCTCTATGCTCTTAACGGTTTTCTGTAAAACAAATGAGTCGATCGACTTCAAAAACAAAAATTATTCAAAATGCATCTTTTTTCTAGGTCCGCCTTGTAATACTTTTCGATATTCTCTTTGTTTTTGAAAGGTGCATGAGTAATAAGTGATCTAAATCTGTTAATTTTAATCGGATGTTTCCTGTTAACAGAACATTAAAACAAAAAACGTTAAAAGAGGGACATAAAGGAATATCCCAGTTTTCCAATGAACCAAACCTACCCTGATTCCATAAAGGTTACATAAAATTTTATACTAAATTCTAAACGTCTACCAGGACTTTCTATATAACTTATATGTAAAAGTATTATAATTGCAACTTGCAATTGAAGTTGCAATGTTAAATTAATGGTTTGAATCATATTGAAGTGATTTACCAATGTAGCGCACCCAACCCAGGGCGCATCTTGAACTGCGTGGCGTAAACAGACTTCTAGAATAAATACCCATACAGCAGGCACGTAGCTAGGGGAGGGCTCGTGGAAATGAAGCTCCCCCCCAAGCATATATGCGACTTAAATGCAGAACGAATTAATTTCATTTCTTCGCATGCGTTCATAGGAATCATTTATCTCGAATCTCTCCTACTATTAACAACTTTTGATAAACAATGAGTTTTACATTAAGTCATACGAAATATAAAAATATATTTAGTACTGACCCACTTCATATGTTCTTTAACAAAATGTTGATAAAATCCTCCCCCCTCACTTTATAATTTATTACCACTTTTCTGAAATAAACAATATTTTAAAATTAGCACCCTCACTCACCACCCTTAAAAAACCTGGCTACGGGCCTGCCATACTGGTATAATTTTGTACCCTTGCACAGGTTCTTTTCTAGATAGAATCAATGGCTTATTTACATTTTGCTTTTATTTTTACGTTTTCAGTTTTTTGACTCGTGCCGTTCCACATTAGTGTAAAACTCACAAAAACGGCACATAAGGGTAGAAAATCAAGTTCTTGAAATTCTTAAATTATATGTCAGGTGTTATTACGTGTGAATGGGGGCTTTTTTTATGCACGACCTTAGAACTGATAAGTAGCCACGTATTGAAATAACACCCCCGTACTTGGTCATTTCATCGTAGCGCTAAAAGCAAGTACACTCGTGCGTTAATTAAATGTACCCACAGTTAAACAGAAGGGTTAATTTTCCTGTTGAAAATATGGATTTAGATTTTCAAGGTAAGTAGTTTTAGCTTATGTTGCAGTTATTCCGCTTGTATTTATAACGATGTATTAAATATACATACGAAGATTATGGGTATTTTTTAAATTTTAGTAATAATCTGCCATAAGTTTCGATTCTCGTCGATTCCTGCGTTCTAATTTATACATCAAAGAGAAGCATCTTTGGTGAAGATTTTCTGAAAATTTTATCCCCCCTCAATACCCGTACCTGAATCAGTACTTTTTAAAGTTACTACTGCAATTTATTTAAAATTTAACATAAGAAATGCAACAGCACATTCTTTAGAAAATTAAACAAAAACTCAATGGTATCCAGGTTTGTTCTTGCAGAAGTGATAATTTAATTTTAATTGCCGTTATTCCTACAAAACAATTCAAACATTGGTAAAGAACGGTATTTTGGCTAGCATTGTTAGTTGAGATAAACGCGATGCGCTGGTTTTTCTACTTTTACACCACAGTGCGTCCCTAAGAAATTGCGCTCCAAGCCCCTGGAGCTCCTGGACTACTCCTGGGACACTTCTGCATACGATCCTGAATTTCAGTATTCATCATGTTTAATTTAATTTCATATTAATAATTAAAACTACGTAGAATAATGGTATCTGTATACAAATTGTCGATTGAAAAAAATTAATTGAAATTACGGTAATCGAAAAAGAATGTTACGAAAATACATTACAATAAAAAATATAAATTATATACGGTTATGCATACAATTAAAAACTATTTTGAAAATTGAAAAGAGAAGAACAAGTAAACGTTATAAAATATAGAAAACTTCAAAAATCAAACTCCGCAAAAGAGACTGAATGATTGTCTGAAATGGTAGTACTATATAACATTTATAAGGTTCACCACTTAGAAAAGATTTGCCTACTAAACAATAAAGCAGGTGTGTTTCTATTATTATCCGAGTATGTTTTGGTAATTTAATAAGATACCAACTCTCCCCTTAAAAAACATCTATCCCATAATGTATTTTCGACGGTGCTACGTCAGGAGCAATTAATATTATAGAATAAATGCAATGCTGCATTGTAAATGGAAATATAACAAAAACTGTTTGCATCCTTTTCATAACTTTATTCCCTCTCTCGTCAAATAATTTCTGGAGGTGTACACATAACTCTTAAATTAGATTTAATTTCTTTTGTAAAGCTGATTTGTTTAACTTCTTTATTCTTCATATACAATACACGAAATTGACACTGTTCTGGTTGTGTTTCTTTTACGTAACATCCCATCTTATTTTCAGATCAATTCTTTTAGAAATTGAATTGTTTTGTGTTATCTTTTTTCCGAATTCCAAAAGCCTCCCGCCTATTATACATTACGTATTTGATGTTATATGTGTATTTGTATTTACATACATCGATATGTTTAAAAACTGAATGATTTTTTACATATTTACCACCTAAAATTTAATCAATTGTTTAATACATTAAGTAATATATCAGTAATGTTAATTTCTGTTCTGCTTTGCAGGACAGTGCAGTGGCTGTTTCAGGCTCTTTGGAGTGAATTTAGTTTTAGGTAAGTATACTTATTAGCGCTGTCATTCGCTGCTCCTCGCCCCAACTTTTACGTATCTGCGATGGCGAGTGTTCGTGTTAGTGTATTGCTCATAATAACCAGAAAAATGACACAGATTTCGCAAGTAACACCGCGTTCTTACATAAGGAGACACAAGCCCAGTGTTCGGGATGCCCTGATGACTAACTGAACTAAAATGACAACTTATGATCGATATAGAAAAGGATGCAGCTACCGACGGCGAGGTGCCATTTAATTTGTTGCGTAGGAAGTAAGCAGTTTTAAACTTTACGTTAATCTGACAATTAAAACTCTATTCTCGTTTTAACATTTTCGACAAAATTCCTGATGTGTTTGAGACTCATACGTTATAGTAAGTTCTTCCTGGAACGATAAACTTTAGATCAAGGAACATGTGTTTTAGTAGATATAAAATTTTAAGCCCATTTTAAAATGTCTGGTCTTGACAACATAAAAGTAACCAACCTTCCCCTTCCCCAATTGTCCCAGTCAAAAACAACTCCACCCATCCCATGCGTCACTCTCACTGTCAACGCTGCTGCAATACAAATCTGCCTTGGAGCTTCATTTTTATTGAGAACACATTTAGTTTCTTTGACACTCATTTCTGCTAACAACTAGGTCTATAAATAATTGAGAAATAATTAGACATGTTTTTGTCTTCTCAATTAGCTTTCACAACAAATACCTCAACCTACAATTTTGTATTCGTTTTCTCCGTTTCTCTTCTCTCGATTGTTTTCTCCAGTATATTTATTAGGTTATCAATAAAATATTGCATTCTCAATCATTTCTATTGGCTAATTGCAGTAGCGCACCCAGGATTTTGGCTTAGGGCGCTGCCACTTCCATAATAGAATTGTCACATAGTTTATTACATTATTCCACATAGCACAGTTATGAAAATCCTTTACACGCTTACATTGTTGCATGATTGAAACTAATCTTATCTTTTCTGCAGAAAAAGCATTCGCAAGTACTACTAAATTCTTCCGTTTGTTTTAAAAGCAAGATACAATCTTCCTTATTGGTTATTTATTTAGTGATTAATTATTGTTTATGATTTGTTATTATTGAAAATAAATATATTTACGATCTAAATAAAACTCTGTTTTTTTCGTGATCTATAGTGTTTTATTTCTACTTTGCTTATGTACAGTTGGAAGGTAACTAATATTATTCTAGGCTATTGTTTTATTGTATAACTGTAAATATAGCGAGACCTCCTAATAACACTACACGCTAGCCAGTCATAAAGTTTTCGTTATAACCAAAAGTCATGTATTTTTTTATATTTTCCTATATATTGGAGGTACTAATCAGAATATAATTTTTGATCTCATGCTATCGTTTATCGGATCAAAAAATTATTCACCGACTGTAAATATCAAAAATTACAGAGAATGTAAATTCTTGTTGAAAGAGTGGACCAAGATAAGGCGAGTCGAACAAGAAAAACGTCACATAACACCGGTCAACGTTAATTTTGAGTTTGGATTGTGCATGCTTGATTTTCGTTTGTTTTTACTGTTAGAAACAAAAATAAAGAATTTTTAAACTCTGCTTTTGTGATCAGGAGAATGCAGTTATGAAATTCATAAAGAAAAATATCCTACTTTAGCATTTGCAGAGGTTTTATTTTTTAACGCAGCTGTAATAAATGAAAAATAAAGATTAAAAATGAACAGTATCACTTTTCCTTTATCAACCCCCAGATGTAATTCCCTATCATACTTCGCTGTACTGTCCCTGGTAGCGATGTTCAAAATCCATAACATCCCGATGAAAACGTTCTCCTTGCTCTTCTTCTGAATATGCTCCCATATTGTTGTTGAACCTGTCTACATATGAGCGTGAAGCTTGTGCATCTTAATAGACACTCTACAACCCTTTTTTTGGAAGTGAATTATCATCTCTCTTATAAGTTATTTGTAATTTTCATCCTGATTATTTCCGAGGAATCCATAAACCATTGCCTTGAATCTGCCCCATTTACTTAATCATCGCTATACATGATCTTCCTAATTAGTGGTCCAACGAAAATACTGACTCTAACAACCTGTTTCATGAAGCCCAATTTAATATGCAGTGGCTGCATCAAAATATTTTTGGGCTCGATAAGTGGCTCTCACTTCACAGTTTGTGTTCCGACATAGAGCTTGCTACGTTCGGGCCTATCCTGCCTTCTTAAATTCACCTTGTATTCCCATTAGGAAAGTCAGCATTTTAAAGTCACCTATCACTTCCTACCTATACTCTTGGTAATTTATAGTCTCTAGTAACATTTCAATGTTTCCATAGCTCTGCTTGAGATTTATGGAATGGGGTATCCCAATTTCCTTAAATAAGCCTCTCCACGATAAAAGCTTACATAGTTCACCTTTTTAAAAAGTAGAAAATGTTTTATGTCACTTTCTTTGATCGGATATTCTGGCACTCTTATCTGGCAAAATATTTCTTTTCGCAAAATTGCTATTCCATGTTTTGCTTCGGAAAAGAAAAATAATATAAGACTCTTTTACATTCCAACATTTCTAAAATTAACTCTAATTCTAATTTTGTTAACAGAAGGAAAACCATTAAAAAGTGATCTAAATTGGTAAAAAGATGTTTACTAGTGTTGATGTTACCCTAGTTAGAATAAATAAAACAAACTGTCACCAATATACACTTCACAGTGTATTTAGTAAGAGAAGCGTGTGCGCATTAACGACACTAACAAAACATGGCGACAATCAGTTGTCTGCTAGTTGTATTTGAACAAGATTTGAACCGACTTGCTGAATCTTTGAAATTTCAAAAGTTACTAAAATTGGTGGGAATTTCACATTTTACAAATCTTTCACTAACTTAATGTAGCTGTACAATTTGAAACGTAGTGAACAGCTAAGCAAAATTTAGAGATCAAAATTATATTGACTAGACCAAAAACAGGTATGTTTTTGATGTAGGTCTGGTCAAAAACAGTATGTATATAAGAATAGTACCTACATTACTTTTAGATTTGTAAGATTTTAAAATTCCCGCTAATTCTAGTAACTTTTTAAATTGCAAAGTTTTAACAGTTAACTAGACACCTGTTGATATTCATGATTCATGTCTTTCTACTGTATATGAAAGTGAAACTTCGCAGTTTGTTTTAATAATTAATATAAGGTAACTTAAAACAATTTTACTTGTTAAACATTTTATTAATACATGTATTGCTTTATAATTTAAGTAATTAGTGTTACCTATGATGAGTAACACGGGAGCACTTGGAAGCTTGACATGTTCAACAGTAAACGATTTTTTAAATAATTCATATTCAGTGTTTTATTTCCAAACAATAAACATAAATATAAAGAAATTAGGTAAGTAAAAGCAATTATTATAATTATTCGCAGAACAAAAGAGTAATCACATCATAATTGTAGTAATTTTGAACTTTGGCGGAGTTCACGAAGTGCTACACGGAATCTCTTAACACAACACATAATTCATGAGAGTTGGAAGGGATTACGAACAGTAGTCCACTGACTCAGCAACATTAAACAACCATACCATGGACCAAGAAAAATAATTTCGAAGTAAAGGTTCCGGGGTGTCCTTTAACCAAAAAAGAAGTGTCCCAACTGGGCTCGTATACATTTTTCAATTTGTTCTTATGTTTTAATTGTATATAACTTTTTATGTATGTTTGCATTGCAATAAATAAATAACTCACTTATTTGATTATTGACCTCGACCTTGAAAAAGTACACTATTTTCATTCTAAAATTTCAATCTAGTTATACAAAAGTTTTATAAAAATCCACTCTAAATAAGTAATATTTTTACCAAAAGAGTAAAAGATTCAAAAGTCAAGAGTAAACTCTTACTCCGAAACGATAAGAAATTTGACTGTTTTAGTATAAAAAAAGACGTAATTCTTTTAGAGTGTAATAAATGTACACTAACATTGTATTGAAGTTAACTCTAGCGTCTACACGAAGGTACAGATTAGATATTTTACTCTAAGTGTATTGGACCTAATCACACACTTTTTAGAGTGATCTAGTGCTCAAATTTTGCACTAAATTTTTTACTGTGTATACCTAATTCGCAAAATATATTACAGAATTAATAAATTTTGAAAATTAATAACGTGTATAAAACTTATAACAATATTACAATAGGTATATAGAATTTCTGTTTGATTCAGTTACTTTATTTAACGTATATTGTATGTTTGAATAATACAAATTTCAAATATTTAATTAATAAATGAATACGTGTATTTCATATGATGTTAAATATGACGCAAGTAAATACTAACGAAGTATCAGCCAAATTTCTAAAGTCAATTAAATTTGGGGAATTACGTTTACAATACTCTATGTTATTTAATGAAGTTTCAGTTAAATTTAAATAAACTGTGTATTCATGTAAGCAATCTAGCAAACATAAAGGGTTTTGCTTGAAATTTTATAATGTTCCATTTTCTCCAATTAATTAAGTTTAAAAGCTTAAAAGCTAATGTGGCGGTAGGTATATATAGGCAAATATATTTTATAACCCTTAATGTTAAAGTTGCTAAAGTATTCTGCCAGGCAATTTTAATTTCCTTTATATGCGTCGTCATATGAAAGACACCATTCATCACTGCAAAGTTCACTGCTGTAATGCTTTATTTAAGGATTCTATTTTAGCTTAAAATATACGTACTTTGAATTTTAATTACGAGAATTTAGACGAGGCGGCTGAAATAAATATCTATTATATGGAAGTAAGTAAAAAAGAATTAGTGTGGTAAAGGAACTTTCTAAACTATACAATTTTGTAATCGTATGTATTCCATCTAGTAAAATTCATAATATTTATAACAAATCTGTATATGCTGAAGTTTACAACATCAAACAATCCGAGAGAATTGGCCACGGATATTTAGGATAACATCGGATCAGACAGAATTTGGTTTAAACAGCTTTGTACGTGATTCAATAGTCGTACTGGGTAATGGACACATTCATGCAAAAAACTTTTGGACAAATCTTGATATCTGTAGGCTTGTTTGTCACTAACACCTAGTATATAGTATCTCTAAATAAAATCAGCATTGATTACAAATAATGTACCTATTACACATTTTTTAAGATTTTCACTTTTTGGTTGATAGGGTTCTAATCTACAATAAAAATCAATGAATTCGTACTTCATATATTCAAAAACTACTAATTAATAGTGCTAATAAACTGCAAATACTATAAAAATTGTACAAACCGTCTCATTTTTTTCTAAAAATTAACATAATTACTTAGCTTCTACTCTAATAATGTCAAAAGTCATTCAACTATTGAATTATTCAAATAATCACAGTTCTTTAAAAAATGTAATAGACCAGGATTCAGTTTAAATTTTTATTAAGACACGTTTATTCCTGCTTTGACATCTTGGTGCAATAGATCTTAAAGAAAACTTTTAAAGAAAACCTATTTGGAAGATAAAATATGTGTTAATGCTTAATTTCATACTTCTTAATATTGTTTCAAAGAAGTTGTAGTTCAGATGTGCCAAGCTTTCAGAATTTCAAATGTGTTTTTGACATCCACAGTATCAAGCATTGGAGGCTTTTTAAGTAATAAATAAATAAGTCTCAGTATGTCACAGATCCACAGTTCAGTTAATAAATTTATAAGATTACTTTAACCTCCAGGTTACAAAAGTTAACACTTGTGGAGGAATATTTTAATGCTCCTAAGCTGATATTCTAGTAGATGATGCAAGATGTACCTGGATGCCAAGAAAATTTAATTAGATGAGACTAGAAGAACGGAAAAACAGAAGAATCAAAACCATGAAATCATGACATCAAGTTGTTTTAGCTAAAGTCTCTATACTCACTACTATCGTTTAAGTATGTGCAGTGGGCCCGTTTAGTTGAAACCATGTGTGTATATAACAGACAAGTAATTTGTGAAACTATTATGAAAACAGAATAGCAGTTTTCCGACTAGTAGGTAATGATGTCTGATATGCATCGGTCGGAATAAAGGTTACAAAATTAGGTTGAGGAAAGCAAAAGCCATGTGCATACATTTTAAGATATAGATATGCTGAATTTTCTTTGTCTTCTGAGCAATGAATCGTAAATTTGTTGATTTATCACATTCATTAAAATCGATTGTCAGTTATTGCAGATTTGTCCTTATGTGGCACAATGCAAAGCGAACAGAAAGCAGATTGCAGAACAAAAACTGATTAAAACGGTAAAAACCCAGTCGGAAACTACCAGCAATTGGTATTCACGCTGTCAGGATTTTTAAAGCTTCGAGAAGTCATTACTAAGTTTTCATTTTGACTGTTCACGTTACAAGTTCTTAAATGGATTTATATTGGTAAAAGTCGATAAGAACACTACCTCTACACGACGGTATACATTCAAAATATAGATAAATTTGCCTGTGCTTACCTACCTCCATGCTTTTATTATATTTGACCTTCCGTTTAAGATTATCTGCTTCAAAAAGGTTGTTATTCAAGAATGTAACATTCAGACTTGGTACTAACTTTGATTTGTGAGAATTAGAATTCTTTAAAATAAATGTACCAAAATAATGTTTAACAAAAATGTTAACAAAATTTAAATCATTATTGAATTACGCGCCGCCCTACAATATATTTAACCGTTTAGTATATTCCACCAAAGCGTGGCTTAGTAGAAGAGTATGCGCTTTCCGTTCGTGTAGTCATCGGTTCGATTCCCATGCACGATTTCAACTTTTTTATTTCGTTTTTATTTATTTTTTATTGAACACAATTAGGTTACAATCACTTAAATATATGATTTATGTTGCTATAGAATTTTCTTAAATAATTTGTATTTTTAAAACTTTTTGTTTTACTACCGTTTGGGCTGAATTTATACATCTTAGCACCAACAAATCAAAATAGAAATGTTGTTAATAAAGAACCCTTACCACCCCCCGCCATCTAGCGTACAACTGTTTATTTTTTCAATTGAACGACTTTTCGCTGAACTTAAGATGTAATTATTAAATATCATCTGCTATTCTTCTTCTTTATATATATAACGCCAGAACTATATATGTTAGGAAAAGAAGAAGAATATTTTCTAAACGGGTTAGAGAATTGAAATTTAGTACACAGATAGGGGTTGTCACTTTATAATATTTATATCTTGTATCATTCTTAAAAATAAAACAATGAAACTAAGAAACTTACACAATAAAACAGACTTAGAGATAGAAACAGACAAAAAAAGAGAAGGAACAGTACACACCAAAAATTGAAAATAGTACTCTCTTAAATATTTTAAATTATTTAACTTTGAATTTAAAGTAGCAAGTATCTCGTAGTGAAGTACGGGATCATTCGTAACCAATATTTCGATTTCGACCCGTTTTTGGTCTTCTATAAAATATAAAACGTAGGCGAACAGTAAGTATATACTGATACATTAAATTAAATCTTAGAATCAATTACACGGTACAACACAAAAGAATTTTCAGGTTTTGTGCAAGTGTACCCAAAAAAATTTAACGGTACTTTAGAAATTTCTAAACAAAGTCACAGTGGTTTTACTTATATTGTAAATAACTATACTAAATTAAAAAAAAATCATTACAAAGAGGCCATTTAGACACCCCAATGCGGTGCATAAATCTTAACCGCATGATCAATAATCGTTGTTTTCTTCCATAAATAATATAATAATGTGATAACTTTAAACAGGTTTTAAATTAATACTCTAGGAATGTTAAAACTTGCTTACCTAACTTGTTTTACAAATCAAAATTCTAAGAAAATCGTATGTATAGTGACTAAATTATTGCCAAAAAACCTGTTTCTTGCCAAAAAAAACTTCTCAAAACCCAAATTCTTCATGAAATTTGGGCACTGAACTGAATTTTTAACTGGTCTATCTGAGTGGTTGTACATTTACAGTATATTCCCTAATCAACTCGGTTATGAATAGACTAAAAACTGAATGAACTTAAAATGCATTTTGAAGTTCATTCATTTTAATGTTTCCTAGAAGTTTTGTTTATTTAGACAAATCGCAAATAAGAAAATCTCATTTTCAAGTGACAGGACATGTTCACAGGACAAAAATGTGTTTACATTTAGTTCACAAGTTTACTACATTTAATAAAAATAATATTTAATATCTTTTATACCTCTTATATAACTATAACGTTGAGTCGTTGAGTATGCGTACACAGGGTGTTTTAAAGGGCATGCACCAGATTTGACCATCGCATTTCTGACGGCATTTGGAACAAAAAAGCTTAATAAACTTTTTTGATTAGAGAAAGTTCAAATTTTTAGTAATTTTGACCGACGTTTTTAGAAAAGTACGTATAAAACTATAACACGCTGATGGAAATATTGATATGATTAATAAAAAATAAAGTTAACTGTATATGTGCAAGCTTTGAAATTTTAAAGCCAAACAAACATGATGAGATCACATTTCCTGTGTATTTTTCTAGTCCAAACCCACCATTTTCAAGCGCCCAGTTGTGCTACATTGTACTATTGCAGATTAAATTGCTTCGCTTTGTGACATAGTGGTTCTCGCTTTACTCAACGGCACGTCTCAAATGATGACAAATTGTAATACTAAACGTAAATATACAAAATTGTGTATAGCTTTCAATTTTTACAAGCCAATTGTCTATAACGAGATTTTAATTTTATTTAACCGCGACCTTGTATATCTTTTTACTGTAAAATTTGATAAATCTAGCCTCAACCTTCAGTAGCAAAAAATTGGGTCCTCCACATCGAATTCCAATCGCTTACGGAATTTACTAATTAGTGTTAATTAGTGATGTTAAACTAAACAAGAAAATGAAGAATATGAGTCGCAAAAATTAAGAGGGCAAAATGCACCCAGAACCACACACATATAAAGCGATAGCCACGCTGTAATTTAATTACAGTAACATTAATTTAGTTAATTTTAAGAAGAGAAGTAAAATGAAAATGAACATCTGTTGCGTCGCTGACATTTTTAACAGCTTAGGTAATATCAGAGTGTTACTTGCAATCTCATCTCATTTTATTTGTTTATGTTGACCCAGATTCTTCATTTACTACTTGTTTATTATTAGGTTATATCAGTGATTCCAGCCGGGGATTTTCCGAACGAATGATGCTTTGTTTCGACTACATTAATTAAATTACTAAATATTTTAATAGTAAACAGAACTTCAGATTTAATGTCTGGCAAATTTTACGCGATCGTTTACAATGACTTGACCTTCACCAATATCCTTTTATTAATTATAGGCGTTCGCGGAATTATCATTTAAGCATCTGACCTCATAAAATTATATTGTAAAAAGTATCATGTTGCAGAATCAGCAATGTAAACATAACAAAACATAAACAACTTGTTTTAATGGCATTACAAATCCTACTGTATGTGCTAAAAACATTATACCCGTCTTTATTTGCATTTTTTCGAAAACTACGCTTTTGAGAAATGTTAAAAAAATGTTATGGGGATTATTTGTTTGTCTTATCGATGTCTAACTACCTGTCGCATTTGATGTCCTTGTTATAATAGACCCTGTATATACAAGTATGTACCTATTCATTCATTCAACATAAAATATAATTTTCCAATTTGATATTCAGGATCTATTCTATTGAATACCCTAGTGCCTATATTAAAGGTAAAATTAATAAGTATTTTTAAGTTTGGTGTCCGAATTACATAACGGATTAGTGCAGCAGGTTAAGTTGATGCCATATTACATCCGCCCCTCAGCTCAGTTGCGGATTACCCATACCTATCTACCTATCTATATTTACCCGGTAAACTCTAGAACTCACATATTCTTAAACATTGGGAATGATCTCTGTAACAAGGTAATAAGCTCTGGCAATGCCAAACTCTTATTACCGAAAAACAAAAATTGCGCCAAAACCTGTTTAATCACTACCAGGTAACAAATCTTATTAAGTAAAAAACTTGTCTACCCTTCTCGTGTATTAAAAAATGAGTTTTATTTGAGGTCAAATTCGAATATAACTGAAATTTGAACTGATCTGAAAAAACAATAACAGATTCATGATCTGCATCTCAAAAACCTCTAGAAAAAGTTTATTAAATCCTGGAAATTGATGAATACTTTTAGATAATAACATATTTTAAGCTTTTATTTTTATTTTAATCGATTTTATGCAGGTCGTAGGCAAAATAGGTCGAAATAAAGGTCTAACTAATAAAAGAAGGTTCCCACTTATCAGTGTTAAATCATAACTGAAAGAATTTGTAGGGAAATCTGCAAAGTAATTCGCCGGAGATTGAAGCATTCGTAGAAAAATGACCTCGAAAATCTGCAAACCGTGTAGCCGAAGGAACTTAAAGAATAAAAAAGTATTTATTGAAAAGAATTTACATAAAAATTATCAGGCAGGATGTGACCAGTCTGCGAAATCCTTGCAGACACATCATGGTCTCAACTTGTACTAACATTTTTAATTTTTTTCGTTTTTCTTATATTTCTTTAACTTAAAAACAAACATCTTTGATAATTTAAAAGTAATTAATTTAATTTTATAATAGCGAAAATAATTATCTTTATTAGAGCAGTTGCGTAAATCATTAACAGACTCATGTCTGCAAGACTTTAAACCAAAATAGGATTTTCTAATTCAAGATAATTGCAGGTATATGTTAACATTGGGATTCAATCAAGATTAAGTTGTGGTCTGAATTTCAATTTTGAAGAGTTTGCTTTTATCATTGACCTGGTATCACCCTGCTTTTCTAAATCACGTACTTGCACCTTAATTGGTCATCTAATCTTCAGAAGCGAGAAACACATCAATCCGAATGTCAATTTAAAATCTCAGTTTTATAGTAAACTACATACACCAACGTAAAAAAATTCAATAAGCATTATAACAAAATTATATCAAACAAAAATATTACAGTAAGGAACTTTAATGTCTATAATTACTAAAATATGCTTTAAATTTCCTTTCTTCTGTCCAAAAGTGAAGTTAATTCTCGCAAATATTAACGCATGTGGATACTGAATTCTTGATGAATTTTACCCGTTACCAAATTATTTTGTGTGTTCTAACTTCCTTTTGCTGTCAACCATTTTGAAATTTTATTAGCCTTTATCACTTGAAATATTTCATAAATTTAATATTTGTCAAGCTCTCTAGAATAGCAACTAATTCTTAAAAATAAAAATTGTAATAATGTCATTGTGAACTTTTATTCCCAGCAATGTTTGGAAAATTTTATTCACTAATTAGTTTTTGTCGGTTTTGAAAAAGACAAGCAAAATTAACTTATAATTGAATTAATTCAGTTGTTTCTGAAAGGTATGCCCTTATTGTTGCAGAGTACTGAAGTAGTAACGAATTATTTGTTCATTTATTTATAATTATAATAGCTGCAGAAGCTAAGCTCCGGCTGTCGCGAGTAGGATATGATTTTTAACTTTAAAAATAATTTCCATTTATATTGTAGATGAGTCTGCAAGCTCTATTTTTAATTACAGTTTTTTTTACTGAAATAAGCGAATTTATTTAATTATTTTGTTATGTTTCAGTAAACTTAATTATTGAGTTCCCACAGGATGCTTATACGGCAGCTACAATATATTATACAGAAAAAAAGTAATTAACTCTTGCCAAGAGCATTTACATTTAATTAATAATAGTTAAAAAGGAGCCTGTTTTATTCTACTCAAATGAAGTAAATAAGACACTTTTTAAATAAAATATTTAAATTATACGTAGAGATTAGTTTGTAATCCCAAGCAGCATCTAAGTAGCAGTAACTGAGATCGGAACTTTGATTGAGTAGTTGTTACGTAACTACAACTAAATTTATGACGTTATAGGTTTAATTACTTCAGTTCGGATTATTTTAGTAATTACGTAGTTGTTTCTACTATTTATTGGAACTATGTAGTTCCATTACTTCTGAGTAACCTTTAAAGTATGTGGAACGGTATTACCACTTATAAGGGGATCTTACAGTTGACGTGTCGGCTATTTCAAAATGTAAATTCGCAGGTTTATAGTTTTTGATTAATTTTCAGGAATAATTTAAAAAGAAATAAATACTAAACGTTATGTCAATTATTCGAATATATATAAATAAATAATTTTATTAAATTTATGATAACTCTTAACTATACTTTATTCGCAGGTTCTTGTTTCAATTTCAATTGTCGCTCATTTTTACTAAAAAAACTAATTTAAAAAAGTAACCGAGCTAGTGGGAATCAAACTTTAGTCCGATCGTATATAAAGCTACTACGTTTTATTTTTTTAATAAATAAGCCGCATTAGATTAAATGCAGAAACACGTATTTCCTTGTTCTTCTACTTTTCATTTACTTTATTTAAAAAAATTTGAAATCAGAGACACGTTAGCTGTATAGTGCCATTGTTAGTATGTATATAATTACATTAAAGTCGTACTGAAAGTTCCTGCCACCAGTCTGAAACCATTGCTTAGCCCTTTAAAGTCACGGAACCTTACAGTAGTATTGAAAGTGAAACTTACGTTTTTGCTACCCAGGAGAATCACTTTAAAGTGATTTTTCGTAAACTACTCCATCTTCATATTTACTTGTAAAATGTTGGAGGCCATTAATCAATTTGCCATTTGTTATGATTGTTAATAGATGTAAACATCTACAATAAACCTACATAAACTTCAATAAAAATAACAAATTGGTGGCAAATTGTGCTTTAGGAATAATATATAAAATGATTTCTATCATGTGTATCAACTTATAAATATTTTTGTCATGTTTTATTAAAGACATTTCGTGTTAAAAAATATAGTTAAACAAGACGCGTTGTTATTTTTCATCTATCATCATCACCTTTAACAGAAAAGTACCAATTGTTTATAATTTAGGTATACTGGAATGACAAAATAATTGAATATTTCATAGCTCTTTGTATTATTAAGTACGTATTACAAATAAAATAGTAATTAATAAATTAAATAAATTAATATAGAAAATGATAGAATATTTGTTAAGTTGCAAGAGTAAGGAGAGCAACACGCGACATGATGTGTCAAAGAGAAAAGAAGTTCCACGAAAGTAGCAATTACTACGCCGTCACGTTCACGTTACGTAACTGGACAAGTTCCATAGAGGTTACTGCAACGTATCTGTTACCTAAAAATTGTTCCCTATTTTGGTTCCAGGCACGTAATAAAACCGTAGCAATTACGTGCTTGTAACTAGTTGCAAAAATAATTCTTAATAGTTCCACCGGTAGTTGCTGGTACGTAGCGATGACTAAAAATGCTGCTTAGGATGTGCACTACCATTATTGTAGTGCTATTACAAATTACAATTTCGTGAATAATAAGCCTGCAAATGTTGATAAGGCCTAGATTGGATGTTTAAATGTAGAATTTTTAGATAGTTTAGTAAATTATTTTATAATTTAATAAATTATTTAATAAATAGTAAATTACTAAATTAGTTAAAGAACAGCTGTTACAATTTTTGGAAAATAATGAGATCTTGAGCATACATCAAGCTGGGTTTCGTAAATCGAATTCATGTGAAACAGCAATACAATCAGTGTTAAGTAAGTGGAAAAGTGCGATAGATAATAAAAAAGTTGTTGGTGCAGTGTTTCTTGATTATAGGCGTGCCTTTGAAACCATAAACAGAAATATATTAATATTGAAGCTTGAGCGATTGGGTGTTGGCGGGATAGTGATCCAATGGTTTAAATCCTACTTATCAGAGAGAAGTCAAGTTGTGAAGTATGGT
Source organism: Agrypnus murinus (assembly GCA_929113105.1). Classification (NCBI taxonomy): domain Eukaryota; kingdom Metazoa; phylum Arthropoda; class Insecta; order Coleoptera; family Elateridae; genus Agrypnus; species Agrypnus murinus. Next base: position 16,491,959 of record OV816024.1, on the reverse strand, counting down.
GATAATATATCCAGTGAAAGAAGTGTAAGTTATGGTGTGCCTCAAGGCTCAGTTTTGGGGCCAATATTATTCATATTATATATAAATGATGTAGTAGATGTAGTTAAAAATTGTTCGATACCAATGTTTGCAGATGATATTCTGTTGTACTTTACAGGCTGTAATACACTAGAAATATGTAATAACTTAAATGAAGATATTACAAATATCTACAATTGGTCAAATAATAATTCGTTAAAATTAAACCTTGATAAAACCAAATGTATGATACTTAAAAGTAAATTTAGGGAAGTAGAACAATGTGAAATCAAAATTAATAACTATAGGTTGGAGCAAGTACCACAAATCAAGTATTTAGGCATCATAATCGATGAAAATTTACATTTTAATAAACATGTTAATTATATGTCAAAAAAAATTAATACTAAGATTTATTTTTTTGGTAGAATTTCTAAATTTCTAAGTTTGTGGTCTAAATTTCTAGTTTACAAAACTATAATTGCCCCTCATTTTACATATTGTTAAGAATATTATTTATGTTAAACAATAGTCAATTGTTGTTACTTCAAAAGCTGCAAAATAAAGTGATGAGATACATACTTAATTGCAATATCTATACAAGTATTGATATAATGTTAAATACGTTAAACATATTATTATCTGTCAAACAAACCGTTATTGTAAATACTTTATTATTCATTTTTAAACTATTAAATGGATTGTTACCCAAACATCTAAGTGTAACCCATTGTACTTTTGTAGGTGATATTCATACATATAATACCAGAAGGAGGGATAATTTTTATGTACAGAGAACTCGCACTAATTTTGGTGAAAATCAAGTATTCAATAAAGGTCTAAAGATGTACAATGAATTACCTCAACAAATTAAAAATAGTATTAGCATAAGAGAATTTAAAACAAATTGTAAAAAATTTATTCAAGATAACTGGATTATGTTATGATGTGAACGGTGTAGCTACACCTATGCAATTACTAAATTCTTTTTTCTCCCCTCTTAATCTGTGATATCTTACTGTACTGTAATTATACTGTTATAAAACTGCATAATGTATTTGTATATTTTTATGATTATCAAAGCTGTGACATGTGTAATGATATCTGTACACCTTTAAAATGTTTCCTTTTTTATGTATAGCTGTGATTGCTATTAAAGATTTATTATTATTAATATATTTAATGTAAATTATTTACTATAGGGACCGGGACTAAGGACCGCCACAACAAGATTATGTTTACTCACTTACTAAAGGTAATTCTGTATAACTACGAAACAATTAATCATTAAATTCTCTATTATAAAAATCCAGTAAAGAATACAAAGCTGTCATGAATACCGAAACTGATTATTATCGCGGTAAGAAGTTCCAATTCCTAATAAAACTCTAAGGGATGCCAAACACAATAAAAAAGACATTACAGTTTTATTTCTTGACACCAACAAAGCTTATAAGATAGGTCACCAACACCTACAACCCTGTATAAACTCGTCACATTATCAATGAAGCTTGAAAAAGTAATTATAAAATTCCAATCCGGAAATCCTACTCAAATAGGAAGTCAGCTAAAACTAAGCCAATTTCTGTATTAAAAGGTATATACATACATACGTGCGTTCAAAACGGAATAAAATCAAATGTAAACTTATAAATGTAAAGAAAGAAAAAATATCGGAATCAAAAACAAAATGATTTTTTAAAATATAAAATACTCGTGAAATTATATCTATTTCATTTCAAAAAAGAAATAATTACGGAGCTGAACAATCAACTTGAAAAGGTCGTATCTTCCCCTCTTCTAAAAGACATTCAGAAATGTCAAGTTTTAAATTCCTCAATCGGTCCCATCTTTATTGATTCTTTTCAATCTATACCGTCGAACAAAATTCTCCAATTCTTTCTAAACAATATCATCAAAATTATAAAATTAGTCATTAAAGAAATTTTAAAACATTTTATAAACGCTAATCTGTATATAACAATTTCCACCCTGAATGGAAAACGACATTCAGTAAGAGGATCCAAAAATCGAGGAAAACTAAAAACATGCCCAAATTCTTCAGTAAAAGTGGTGCTTGATGATAGCTAAGTTGAACAAAAACACTTTCAAATAAGTTAACGGTTCCAAGTACCGATTTGAGAAAGTAAACTTATTATTTATAGGCCAATCTCGATAATGTATTTTAAAATGGTATCAGGAGAACAGTGTAGACTAATTCGACATAATGGTACTTTAAATATATTTCGATCTCGCAAACACAATGGATAGAGGTATCCAGCTGTATTGTTGGTTATATGTAAGACTGTTGTCCTAATAACGATTTCTAGCGTGTAGATTACCATCTATTCGACTTCTAGGTTGACTATCACCCTTCAAATATCTCAAACCTGCTCACGTCAAATGGTACATATGTGAATTTGGGATAAATTAAATTCGGAGCAGTGCGCCAGAAAGTCTGGTTATATTAGAACCTTTGAACATATAAAAAAATAAAAAACAACGCTAGTTTGAAACAAAAAACGTAATTAAAGTTGTTTTGCTTCTTAAGTTAATATATAGTTTGAAAATTAGGTTCCATCGAATTATTTTGCCTTGTTTTGTAATGAAAACATAAGTGCAACATACCATTAGACTGACCACTCTTTTATCTAAGATTATAATTAAAATATAAGGTTATAATTTGGTTAGAATTAGGTTACTTGTTTGGATAAAGAGGTATAACAGCACGGCCATTTTTTTAACAAACTCTATTCTAATTTCGTGTTTCAAGAAGTGCACACCTGCGTTTTTAATGATTTCAAAATAATCAGTTACCGGGCTGTATCAAAAAATGTTAAGAAACAAAATTTTCCTTATGTTGGAATATCTCGTTCAAACTCGGTATATGAACGTAAGATGTCATTAGAAACATTTTTTTCTTAATACATTTTTTCTATATTTTAGCAAATAAAAATCTTTCGTCAATTTTAAAAAACAATAGCGAATTTGATACCTAATGTCATCTGTCAACTTTGACATGGCGTATTTCAAGTACTTCAAGCAAAATATTAAAATAATTTCCCATATGGACCTAACTTTATTGCAGACACTGTATATTACTGTCTCCCTAAGTATAAGATTTACTTATCTATCGAAGCGACCCGCCTGAGAGAGTTTCAATTTGTGGAGAGTTGGACTTTTCATAACAATATATTTAACCGGAGCATTTATTTCAATTAAAGGTAAGCAAGTAGTGAGTTGTCTATTTCATCTTTGTTACGATAGCATCTAGCATCTCTGTCGTTTCATCCGTTCACGGCTGCACGCCGAAGGTGCCAGACGTATAGAAGTACCAAGTACTTCACCAAATCTCGCATAAACTTATCGTCAACCTCGACAGTAGCTTTCATTAAAAACAATGTAATAGAATATTGGTTGTCCCCTACAGTTAGAAAAAAGACAAACAGTTGTCACAGATAGAATAATTCGATTAAATTATCATTTTAAATCAACATGCTCTTCAACTAGTGGAACTATACATCAAGGCTGTGCACATGCAACATTAATTGCAATGCCTGCTGCTGAAAGTAAACTAGTACAGCTTGTATAAACGCCAGTATCCCGTCCACGAGCTAGAAAGAGACTTACTTGCATAACGTGTGGCCTCGCCATGCGCAACGAAACCGCTAATGCGTCGACTCTGACACACGTAGCAAGTTGCTACACAAGTGTTTGTCGGAAAATTATTTAGGTCAGCACGTTTAAACATAAGAACCGTATATTACACATTTGCCATAAGATACCACTCAGTTTAGTTTCTGACTTTTTCCAACTAACATCTTATGGCTAGCCTGTATTAAGTGACTTCTTATATTATTTTGCTTATAGTATACTTAGGGAAGCTTCACCCCTGCCATGCTTGGCATAGTGGGTTATTGTTCTCCCGTAATGCTATTGTATTAGTTAGTTCGCTTTTTATATTGTTAAACTGGACTTTGCGTTTTGATCTGTCCTTACCGTTAGCTACGTCCCTAGTTACGTTAACCCCTAATGTGACACAACTAATTGAATAAACAAACTATCAAGTAATTGACATAAATAATAGTTATTTATATTATCCAATAAGAAAGAAAAATTAACCCACGAGGGCCGTTCGGTCCAAATAGGTTAATTTTTATTAAATTAATTTGAATTTTGAAGAAATCTTCAAAAGCTAACCACAACAGTAAAATAAAAAGGAACTGAAATAATAAATTAGACAGTTATAAAGAGGCGTGAAATCAGACCACAAAAACTGTTGATTAAACAACCTAATTGGCTATAGAAAGATTTTACAAATATAATTTCCAAAGAGGGAAAAATTATTATTAATCACTTGCAACAAGCATACTAAGCTGAATTACTTACGAAAAGGAATAAAGCGAAATAATTATATCAGACTCTACTGCTAATACAAAGATTGAGAATAATCTGTCGTTCAAAGCGGCTAAAGGAATAAAAAGTAATAACGTGGCATTTGAGGAGAACAAAGTGTTACCCAACTGGAAAGCAAATCAAGCTCGAAAAGCGATTTACAAATCGAAATACTTTAAAAGTAATTATGACCCTACATAAGGGATATAAAATCTAAAATTCATTTTAAAACAAAATATTTGGTTTCAACGTACATATCAAAAATGAAGCTCTTATAGTTAGGTGTGCATCTGTGCATGTTACGCTAATAAAATGTCTATCTGACGGCGCTTGGAGTCAAGAAGGTCCGTTTCTGCCGTTGTCGGTTTGTGGATAGAGAAGTAGCGTAAAATTGGTTGTTTCTGTAGTATAAGAATATAAAGATATTTAAAATAATATCAATGATAATTTTATTTGTAACTACTATTAACTTATTTCATGGCTACGCCTTAACGAAAATACTTTTGCATTTTAATAGAATTTTGGGTTGCAATCCACTTAAAGCTGATAATATTTGTAACTATTTTTGTTTGTAGGAGTTAGTGACGTTTTTGTTAGAATATATGCAACCGAGTCTCCTTTGGTAAAATTAATTAGTAAAGCTCTACAAGATGGTGGTACTTAATAAGTAACGTCACGTTTTTTTTAAACTAACAAATACTAAAGGAATCTCAGTACGGTCCTGGCAGTTTAGTAAAATTCAATTATGTCAGAACTGCAAATATTATATTAAACTAAATAATGTTCCCTTCAAGTACAGAAGAATCACCTCGAAACATATTCGTAAGCAATATTTTATATTTCAGCAGAATTTTTATTGATGCAAGTGTTTATTTTGGAACGTTCTCACGCCAAACAAATGCTTATTTTCCGAGAAATAGAATGTTCCAGAATAAAAATAGTTTTTAATTCCAAGCTTATAAGGGCTAAAATCTAATATCAGTTTTAACAAAAATTTCCTTATAGTTCATAGTTAAACTTTATAGTTAAACGCATGAAAGTTCGAATTTACAGCTTTAATACACACTGGGTTGAAACATTTCCTTGTAAACAAAATACCAACAAACAATATTCTTCAAAACAAGATGTCAAGTCACAACTGTGAGTGATATTGAGTTACCCCGAAAGTTCCCTCAAGATTGTTCTAGAATAAATGATGTAAGTGTACCTTATTGGCTGATGAAAAATCCCCCTATATTTCTATTGGTTTGTTTAAAATTTCTCCCTCGAAAAATCATTTCACAGCGAAATATTTTTAGTTTAGAACAATTTACAACAGAATCTCGTATAGTAAAGAAGAGTAACAGATCACCGAGTGAGGCGGTTGCAACGAGGCCGCTGGACCTTGGGTCCCGGACCGTTAGTATTGTTTGGTCGAACGATGGTAGTTTCAGTCCAAGTTCGTGGTTTTTATAGTATTATCGAATAAAATTAATTCAGCGGAAATTATTCCGAGTTACAGTTTTAGTTTAAAGTTGTTTAGTTGAATTGCTGTGAAACAGAAACACTTGAAAAAGTGCGGAACTCTTATTATGTCGTACGGGGGCCGATTGCCGTTGGCACTTCTCAAATATTCAGTTGTATGTTCAATTATAGATAAAAGTGCAGAAATTAAGTGTTGAATTTAGAATCGCTTTTAACGAATCCTAATAATTATTTCCGTACGAGCTATCGATTATAGTTAAAGTGCAGTTAATATTTGGCGGCTACATTTCAGTTTTGTTGAATTATTTTGATTGATCAAAATACAGTAATTATAACTAATAACTATATTTACCAAAGTTAATTTATCATAAATCAAGTTCTTACAGGATTCCGTTTTAAAATAATTTAAAATTTTAAACTAAACAGTTCTTAAATGACACATTTAAGTGTGGCGTTACCTCTATTAAAGAAGAATGTTTTTAATATAAACAATTAATAATTGAACTTATATGGTTGTGCTGGCTACATTTTTTATAAGAAAAGGAGAACTTTATTAAACATTAGTTCTAATGAGAGACAGTTATTGTAAGCTTTAATTCCTTGGTTCGAATTCCGTAGCGGCGTTAGTGGGGTGATTTCCAGATTCCTTAAATTTTATAATCCTTAAAGCAATATTGTTTCAATTGCTTTGTAAGATGAAGTTGGATTGAACTATTTGATTAAGGTATTGTGACTTAATGGATTTTATTTTGTTAATATTGATGTAAGTTGAACTATAATTTTTTGTATTGATTATTTCTGACCACTATTTGTATGTGTAACGTTTCCTTGTCGTTAAGAATTCTTACGTTGTGTATCATTTTTTTATATTTAAATTTGTAACGATGTTTTATTTCGAAATTTCTTATTTTTTATTTTCATTTATTAATAAACTTATAATTAAAATTAACTAAACTGAATATTATAGGACCATATTTATGAAAGTCTTTAAATATTTTTATCAACCTAACTTTGACATAACTGATTATGACTAATATTTGAATTAAATTTAATAGATCTGATGTCGATTTCTGTTTGCGAACATCAGGTCATTATCTTTATAAAATTCCTGGACTTTCCTAAACAGATGACGCTTAACAATATGCATCAATATGCATTTTCTTGTGTCTTTAAACCTATAACCCATTTCTTTTATAATTTGTGAGCTGTGGAAACAATACCTGCGACCTGAATTTAAATTTGTAGTGTAGAGATCTCAAGCCGAGGCAATCTTGAGGTGTACAGTAAGTATTAAATATTTTGTGTTGTACAGTTCGCGTAAGATTTTTTGAAGTTGAAGTAATCTGTTTTGTTTTGTTCCGGAAAAATAATATATGTTTCAAATAGGACGGTACCGTTATGTTGAAAACGGCCGTTATTTCTTTGGTTGGATCTATAATAAGTTCTGGTTTTGATCCGTAACTTTTGGTGTTTGTAAGCGTAACTGATTTTGTAATAATTTCTATAGCCTTGTCGAGGAAGATAAAATAATTTGTATCAGAAAATGCAAAACTATTTGTGCCTCATCAAACTTTTAGCTCTCATTCGCTTATTACATTCTTAATAACCCGTTTACAATTGTTTAAATGAATTGTAAGCTTTGCTACGTTCTTGAGTAAATCAAAAAACCGTGTATAGTAAATTGATTTTTCTTTTCTATTTCCCTTCTGTTGCTAATTAAAATGAATAAGACGTTTATCTTTCATAGTACTCTTTTAATATTTTTATCAAATAAAACTGATTACTAATGAATATAACGTCAAAAGTTTCTGTACGATAAAATAAACAATAGATAAACAAAGCTTAAACCTTCAAACAAAAAGTTCACATTACTTAAACTAAATTAGAACACAAAATACGATACTTACTGTATATAAAATGCTCAAAGTTGCCGGCCTGAGATCTCGCTCTTTCTACAAATTTAAATTTCAGGTCGTAGGTATTGGTTCTGCAGTTGTCTAATTGATAAAGGGATGGATAAAGGTTTTAAAACACAATAACATACTCTAGAAGGGCGGTATCTGATTATGAAGCTTAATGACAATAAATAAATAGATCAAATAAATCAAATGAATCTAATAAATCTGTCTGAAATCACTAATCAGAAAATGAAATCAGACCGATATAAAATTTAGAGCAAAATATTAGTTAATTTCAACAAAGTCAAAAATTTAGTTTAATGATATGAATAAATACTTTCATAATTATATGGTTCTGTCTTTCTGGTTTTAATTAACTTTAAAATCATATTTATTTTAGAAAACACAAAGAAAAAATAAGATATAAGAAAAACTACAAATTTTAAACTCCCAAGTTCAAGAAATAATTCCCTACCTAAGAGCTCTTGACTATTAAAATTTGTTAAAGAATAAAAGTTGTATACAAATTACGTATAAATAAAAACAGACTGTAGAAATATTACAAAGATCCAAAGAAATTCACATAAATATTTAACATTCAAAAAGGAAATACATAAGTCACCGGTAGTTGTCAATAATTTGCAAACCAAATTAACGCTAAATTGCACAAAGATGACTGCAACACACACCAACCACTGTTGAACGGAGAGAAACTGGAATGTTCGTAGATTTCTGCTTTCACATTATTCAAGGATGCAATGAATTAACCCTCGTAATGCCTGTATGAAGTGAACTATTATTCACGAATTCACCCAAAATAAAGTAACTGAATGCAACCATAAAACTTCCATAAGATTTGGTTATTAAATTAATTTTGATAACCATCAGCAAATGTTCGTTGTTATTCTTAAAACAACCCACTTATTATTTAAATCTGAACTGAATTTATAAGACACATAACTCGGATTTCATGATTGATCCGAAATTTAGATCACTAAAGACGTATATCGGTATCGTTATCGGTATTTCGCTACGAGAATTATTTTTATCGATAAACGATACGGTATTTATTTTTATCGGTAAACTGTATTAAAGCTATTACGCTTTATAATAGGAAAAACTAGATTTCCCATTCCTTAAGAACACAAATATCCGGAAAAATATTTAACTGTATAACGGTACTTTTATTAACCGCAATTCTTAATTAACGTCCGGAAAACTAATTACACAACGGTATTTTTGTTAACTGCAAATTTTCAATTAACTAGGCACAGGCATCCGATACCTGGCCGTTAATGAACGGTAAGAAGGTCTCTATCAACTATACTCTATCGAAACTGAAAACTAAAGTGCCAGACTGAAGTGTTAAACTGCACTGTCTCGAGTCAACAACGGAAGTCGTCTCTTTTAAAAACTGAAGGTTATTTTATTATATACGGAATATTTTGGAGGGTGCAGTTCTGCATGCACCAATCAAAAAGTCGCCTGTTCCAGTCTAAACAAATCAGGACTGTGAAGTCCACGTGTAGTCAATAGAGGAAGTTTTCTTAATTTCACTATTAGATTTTGACCCTAAAAGACTAGAGATTACGCAGTTTTTATTTCCGCGGACGAAAAATGTACACAGACGTTATTTTATACAAATCTAGCAGACACATCAAGTTGTTTTTTAAGCGCATATGTAAGTGACCAAAAAAGATTTTTAACACGTAGCAAACATAAAGTTAGATTTACCACGGACCATATTTAATAGTTTCCAGGATTTTAACAAAGAAGCTATTTTAATCAATATACACGTACATAAGTAAAATACAGAAAGGAATAATTTATTGCCCAAATGTTTTTGTAATTCTAAGAAGATTTGAAACACAACCTTTGTAAATAATTTTTATAGGTTTATTTGTACCAAATGCTAACACAAGTTTATATTTTAAGAAGAACGCAAATTTGCAAAACCGGACTTAAGATTTTTCAGTAAATATGTATATATAGACAAAACTACATTTATTCAGGAATGATAAAAATATACCGTTACATGAACTAGAAAGTGAAGTGAATGAATTGAGAATTTCGGAATTGGTTAGGAACCAGATTGTTTACCTGCATAAACTGATTGACAATACGAAACTTAGAGGAAGGGTTGGAAATAGGACAGAAGATTTAGGTAGGATTAATAAATGCGTTACGAAAAATATCAAGCGAATTGTCTAGAAGGACAAGATTAAAAGGATTGAATAGAAAACTTCTGGTGTAAAAAATTCTAGTTGGATCAATACACACCAAAAAAACATTTTACGGCTTACTAAGTCTATTAGCAGTCATTTGCGAGGTAGCTGGTCCCATTTCGAATTATCCCAATCAACATGGTCATGTAAACAAATCTTATACTTTTGGTCAATTCAGAATCAATCAAGTATGTAACTCTCTGGATAAGCCAACTTGATTTACTGGTTTAATACATTTAGCTTTTTATTTTTAAGACCTATCAATATTTTAATATGAACTTTTAGTCCGGTCAAAATAGACGAAAAAATAGTGGTAAGTTTACATTAATTCGCATAGAGCTGAAAATTGGTACAGGTCTTAGGTACACTATTTACTCAAAAATTTATTCAAGGTCAAAGGTCAAAAGTATCGGTTATTTGCATTTTTCTCGTAAACGGTAAGTGTTATTATAAAAATAGGTCAGCAAAAGATTATAGATTATGTAATTATCTTCAAAAAATGGTTCTTATACTTTTTGTTCTACGAATCGCCATTCTTGAGATATCGCGATTCTAAAAGTTGAAGAAGTCGTATTCTACATAATATGCACACATAAAAGTATTTCAAGGCGGCGTAGACGTGCATATTATTATTTTCGATGTTTCAAATTGTGATATCTCAGGAATGGTGATTCGTAGGACAAAAAGTATAAGAACAATTTTTGTAATTGCATGATCTACAACTTTTGTCTCACCTATTTTTATAATAACACTTACCGTTTACGAGAAAAATGCAAAAAACCGATACTTTTGACCTTTGACCTTGAATAAATTTTTTAGCAGACGTAGGGCACTTTTAAGGGGACGGTGGGGGTGTACCTATAGACGGAGAGCCAGCGACAAAAATAGTTACGTCATTTCATTAAGAAAATTTTTGATGCCATTGTACTGTCTTAACATAGGTAAACTTTAATTGGAAGTTCTGCCACATATCAGTGGTGGAGAGAGTAGCGGGAGAGAGCGAAAGAGTTAATAGTAGATTACTTACCGAGGCGGGAAGTAGAACATTACGCGGAGAGCAATGCATTGCTCGACGCGTAATGTCTTACCGCCGAGGTATGTATACTATTTTATTCACAATCGTACATAATTATGTTCTTACATTGATACCTTATACTTGATATATGTAGGACACAACACCAGCGTTTTTATTCAAGTGGCGATAAAATGACAATTACTGCAACAATTGTCAAAGTAAATTCGTGTCACTACTAAACCAAATTTAATTACATTGCTCCTAATTGCAATTTACACGATTTAAAATGTCTGATAGTGAAACTGATGTAAGTTGCACACCACCGGAATTGCGAGAAGTTCCTAAAACAGTGACTGACTGTTACCTGCTAAAAGTAAAGATTGATACGAAAACTTCTGCCATCTGTTGAGAATATTTAGAACGAGCAAAAGGTAAGTAATGGATATTACTAACCAAGAGAACTTATTATTGACTATGGTGAATAATAAACTACTTTCTAACTTTTTAAACGTCAGTAATGAACACATTATGTATCGATTGTGAATAAACAATATTACTACAAAAACGTGATATAAGTAAAGTTGATTTTTGTTGTGATGACGGTAAATAATATTTAATGTAATATATTACAATGGCACACAGTTTGGTTAGTGGGGGATGGGGATAGACAGCGAGAAAGGTTGAGAAAATATGTAGCCTATTACGTCATATCAGTTTGTACTTACTAGTAAATACATCCAATGAGAGACCCTCAAAATGCGTTATATTATATATCATTTGAAAGGTAGTTTTAAGTACTTTCCAACGAAATATGATTCATCGGCAGACATTGACTATGAAAAGGACAAAGACCAAAACTATAGGCAAATTTTATCAAAATTAAGCAAATAACGAAAAAAATTAATAGGAAGCTAAAAATTGGCATACATGTTGGCGAATACATACTGTTTAAGAAATCGATGAGTCCCGAGTTGACTAAGGCGTGTCTGAGACGCCATCTTCGAAGAAATGGGGGTTTAAATGAACTATTCGGCAACATCTATACCATTTTCAGCTTTCTAATAATTTTGTTCGTTATTTTTTATTTAAACCGCTATCTTGAAAAAGATGGCGGCTCGAGCACACCTTATTCAACTTGGTACTCATCAATTTGATAGCAGTAACTATTCCCAACATCTATACCAATTTACAGCTTCCTATTAATTTTTCCCGTTATTTTCCATTTAAACCGCCAAATTTTCCAAGATGGCGGACTGATCACACCTTCTTCGCCACGGGACTCGATTTCTTAAACAGTATGTTTAGAGAGTGTTTTTTAATTATTTTTACTACTATAAATTAATCATTGCAGCAATTCATTTAAATTACCGCCGCTCTGTGTCGCTGCGTCTGCCAAGGTGTTTGATTCAAGAATTTTGTCTGCCTTTGTGAATACAGAATTATAATGACATTTTGAAAATTTTAACAGTTGTCCCAATTTTAATGATATGGCGTAATAGGCCACATATCTTCTCGACCTTCCTCGCTGTCTGTCCCCATCCCCGCACTAACCAAACTGTCTGCCATTGTAATATATTACATAAAATATTATTTACCTTCATCACACCAAAAATCAGCTTTACTTATATCACGTTTTTGTATTAATATTTTTAACCCTTTCACTCACTCCCGCTACTCTCTCCACCACTGATATGTGGCAAAACTTTCAATTAAAGTTTACCTACGTTAAGGCAGTACAATGGCATCAAAAATTTTCTTAATGAAATGACGTAACTATTTTTGTCGCTGGCTCTTAGACTACTAAGAGCTGTACCAATTTTCAGCTCTATGCGAATTATTGTAAATTAAATTGTCTATTTTGACAGGACTATTTAATAACCAATCAGTTTTATGTCATTATAATACAATTTTGCACTAATCTCTGAAAACCAAATGGTCCAGATTTTGATTTAATCGGAAATAAGTCAAGTAACATCCAACCAAATTGTGTTTTTTTTATTCTTGTCGTTTCAGACGCTTCTTTATTTAATTATGTGCAAGAAATAAATAAAATTTATTTTTTATTACATGTTGCCAATGGACGGTGTTTTTCTTCCAGGTTCGAAAGGTCTAAATTAACCATTTTGTGGGTATAGATGTAAATAATGTTTAATATAATTCCCAAATTTAATTATATTTGAACACAGTGGCACTCAACAAACGCTTCCACATTTATACTAATTTGAGCAAACTCATAACTCCCACTTTATTGAATTATATGCTAGTCATAATATGGTTTGGAAAAATGGTTTGATAAGCCGCACTTTTGGTGTTATATAATTGCGGCGTTTATCTTGACATAAACTCATAAAATAATCGACTTGAATAAATTAAGAGCAAGTATAAATTAACACATCATGAACGTGTGTTGCTACGAAATTTTAAGTAATTGGGGACAGCGGAACTTTTAGTAAACTGAACCCTACAACTCTGGTAGTCCAAGTTTCCAATAGTTCATCAAACTAACATTTTCAGAGTTTAGTAACTATCCCTTACTTGAATAGCTATAAAGTACTGTAATTTTGACATATTCCTTAAAAAAATTATTTCCAACAGTATTTTCTTTATCATAGTCTACTATCAAAGTTTTGATTCTCTGGGGTACGCTTAATTACTATTTTGTCTCATTACACTGCAAATTACTTGTATATTGTAATGAACGGGAAGAACCCTATACACGGGCCGTGAACAAACGAGAAGGTTCCGTCACCTACTACAGTGCTCCAGACTGACGGCAGATTGTTCAAGACTCGGCGGGTTGCACATATAAAGCCGTGTCGCCAAGGGGGATTCATTAGTCAACGAATGAAATGAATACGCGTATCGTAAACTTTTAGTATAAATGTTTGAAATAAATATAAGCGTAAATAAATGGTTTGTAAATAATCTAGTTTAATTTAGTTACAGTTTATAATTATAGTGTTTGTAATTAGTGTTTATGTAAATATTTTCCTTTGTTAATAGACGATTAAAACAGCATTTTTGATATTATTTTAAAAAGAATGTTACATTTTTTAATTACAAATTAATCACGTTAGCAAGACACGTGCTTCCAAGTAAAACAGCAGTTAATAGCGTGATACACACACATTTGTAGACTAATATAATTAGTCCTTTTATAAAATATTTAACACCTCATTGCTTTTTAATCGTTAATCAGCTTATGCAAGTTCAATGGTTAGCAAATCGAAAACAAATCAATATCCGAGTTTCTACGACGCACTAACCGTCTCATTTCTAACATTCTGAAAAAGAATAATACAGGAAACTCTTGAAATGTAATAAAAAATATGTTTCCTAGACAAACAAAGCTTTAAATAAAATAAAGGAAGGTGGTTCTCAAAGACAAAGTTAAAAAAGGTTCATAAAGCTTCAGGAGTGTTATTACGTTGCATGGAGTTTCCTGCGAAGCGACAGCGTGCATGCACCGAAAACAAAACCATAAAGGAAACAAAGAACCACTAAAAGGAGGAAATTATCGAATCCTTTGTGCATTTTGCACACATCTTCGGTGTACCAAGCGACCGCATCATAACTAATGTGGTTTATTAGTATTCAGGTATAGGATTCTCCATTAAATTATCATGTAAAATTTGTGCTTCAAATGAAATCATTAGCTGAAACGTACGCTTTTAGCACAGAGGAAATTGTTTAAGAGCGTCAGCGTCAGCATATATGAAGGGAAAGTCACTTTATTACCTGTAGCGGCGTATTTCCCTCGGGGGGTTGAGCCGCAGGATGTGGAGGGTACAGCTGCGCTAGGCACATCACAGCCTCATTGCAGAACTTCAGCCCCATTACTTCTTCGTCCTCGCGACCGTACCTGAAAGCATTACAAAAACTTAAAAGGTTTCCTATGGCCTGTTTTTATTAAAAACAAAATCATCAGCTCGAAGTGTAGTACTTTTTGATGAACTAAAAGAATGATTATGTCAGGTTTCAAAAGGAAACTTGTATTAAAGAGCACACAGAGAAACGTAGATAAACCACAGAGGCAAACATCGTTAACGAAAATGATTAGTGGCAATGTTAAAGTGAAAGTACAGCATTCTAGTTCTAACTTCAAACAAAACCAGAAAACACATCCACCCACATTGTTAATGTTAGAAATTTGAAATTTTCGCCCCTTTTAGTGGTTGTGCCTCAACCTTTGTTTCATTTCTAATTTACGTGGAGTAATTGTTTTAAAATGAAAGGTTTTTCTTACCCATTTCGCACCTTTGTTATACCTTATTATTAAAAGATGAAAGAAAGTGGAAACGAGTTTACTGCACAGTCATTTTATTATTTGAGTGACTGATTTATCGACTCTAAAAATGTATGCCGTATGTTATACAGTGAGGTCCAAAAATAGGGAAAAAGACGCTTAAAATTTAAAGATATCCCTCGGACCTGCCGATTTTTTCTAGGCTTATTTTAAAAATTTTTTTGTTATACAAGGTGTCTCAAGAAACCTGGACTAACATCAACTTTGACTTTTCAAATAGTATTCCCAGTTTTTTTTTGTCAAATCCGAATTCCTTATTGTACCCTATACCAAAAATAAATTGTTTTTGAGTTATTACCACATGACAAATAATTTAAAGAATAAATTTTGGAATAAAATAAAAATCTTTATAGCCCTTTGTAAAAATGATTTTCTTCTTGTATGTAGCATACGTCTTGAGTCTACTTTTTTCCTAAACAGCGATATAAATAGTCAAGACTACCGCTATTGGTCCCACAAAAATACGCGCAGGATGAACGAGGGACATATTCAGTATAATGAAAAAATAAACGTCTGGATTGGTCCAGAAATATTGTAATAATAAATTGGCGGAATATTTGATTTTGAAGAAGTCTTGACCGATGAGAGATGTTTACGATTTCTACAAAAAGATCTTGTTCCAGCACTTGCCACACCGTTTCCTGCGGCATTTATCCCATCAAGACATCTGGTTTCAACAAGATGGAGTTCCGCTTCATTGTGCGGCAAAAGTTCATACGTATTTAAGTAAAATCTTTCAAAGTAGATCAATTGATAGGAAGGGGGCGTTATTGAGTGACCATCCATGATCTCCTGATTTGAAAAAGTAAAAAAGTTTTAAAAAATTTATTAGAAAATTGAAAAGTTTTTTGTTTGTTTCGTATTTTTAATGTAATGTGCGTACAATGTGCGTACTTAAAATTTCGCAGCACAAGTTGTTTGGGATACGATGAAAGAAGCGAGGAGTGTTCCAAAGAAACGAGTGCTACACTACATCTTATAACACAAGTAGGTATAATATACTATTTTTTCTACTTCGTGTCATTAATTTTATAGAAGTTTGTAAATTCGAGCTTTTAAAAACGTTGCATTACAATCTAGCGATTTTCTTTTCTAGCGGTATCAGATGGCATTTGACGTTTTGTGAGGTTACGACGTGTCTAAGTAAATAGCGCCTCTTGCGGTGTGGTGTGTAACTAAACATGACATTTCTAAAACATTTAAGTAATTAAAAAATAGTCATTGTAATGAAAGACTGAATGGTTTAGATAAGTTGTAAAGGTCTATGTAGGCTAGCATGCAAACAATAAACCACTGCCTGAAAATAGTGTTATTTTTTTAATTAGCTGCAGATTTCTTACCGAAAAAACATTTATTAGTTGCACACCCATCTGCGAAGATGGCGCTTCAAAAATGTCGCCTATTTTCATATGGTAAAGTATATGGAGTTTCTGGTATTAATAATATTAAAGTATTTGATATTACATTCGTGATATTCCGCTTACGTGAAGAGTAACTGTTAGGGTATTTTGATTTGTAATATTTTTAAGCATTTAAAACTAAGCACTTGAAACTTTTTGTAATTTTTTTGCAGTTGGCATTACCTTGGTGCTATTTGAAATTTTCCACACACTTAACACAAACACTTAATTATCAAACACTAATAAATATTTTACACATATTAGAAATGGATAGAGTTCATAATTGCAAACCGATATCTACAGGTGACAAGAATGTATTGTACAAAACTTTCCACAAATTTTTCCACAATTATCGCTGCGCCCTTTTCAAGTTACTTATGCAATATTTCAAAATAAATCACCATTCAAGCATCAAAAACGAGATGTTTGCGTAGATATCTTCAGTCTTGACGTTGTGCAGAATGTGAATATTTGAATACATTTCAATACGTTTTCAAAATTTAAATACGAATAAAAAGCTTGACATAAACCAACATAACCTAGATAATATATTTTCTGATAACACAATATTGCAAAGTAGGTGTTGGTGGGATTTACATTATAAAAATTTTGTAAGATCCGAGTATGATTACACTAGAATAGTCACTAAATCTGGTTGTTTTAGTTACTTTTCCCGCAAACGAATAGATTATTATTTATGTAGTGTAAAACAAATGTTACCAATCTTACAAAACAAATAGTTTCCAAAAATTATTTTTTTCAGTATCAGAATGTTTAAGTGCCAATAACTCATAACACCAAATTTTTTTAGAGTTTTTGAGAGGAATTCAAAATTGCCAAAAAAACCTGGGGTAGGTAGTAGGTAGTAGGTAGTAGGTAGGTAGTATTTGGACAATCAAAGTTGATGTTAGCCCAGGTTTTTTGAGACGTATAATAAAATATGTTTTTAAAATTAGCCTAGCAAAACAATAAAACCGACGGGTCCAAGCAATCCCTTTAAACATTAAGCGTTTTTAAGATATTGAATTGATTCCTTATCTGTCGACCTCGCTGTAGATCTATCAATTCGTAGATATTGCACTGATAAAATGGTTTGCCTATCAGTCTCTAGTCTATTAGGTTTAACGTTACCTTTTTTTATTTTTTCTATTCATTTATATACCAAAACATAACAAAACGTTTCTAATTTAAACAATACAAAACGTACAGTTGCGGCCAAGCAAAGCTCAACGGTCTATTGCGACTGCGTAAATTCGACTTTTCAATACTCATAAGAGACGTCCTTTGTTCATCTGAAATGTCATAAATGGCATACAAACCAGATTCATTCGATGTGAATATCAAAAATGTGCTAATTTGAAATTTTTTTGGCTACCACAAAATAAAAGATTTTGAAATAAAATTTATAACTATTGAACCGACTTAAGTCACCTCATTTTAACATAAATATACGTACGTAGTTTAAACAATGATTATAAAATTAAGGGACCATTTTATGTAATAATTCTTTTTTATAAATGTTACATTTATAAAACAATTAGTTACTTATAAAATAAGCAATTCAACAAAACAGTTGTTAACGATCCATCATTTCCAATCACAAGCGGCGGTTCTATTCTCAGCTGGCTTATTTTTTAAAATAAAATGTTTAATATAGTTTACAATTAAACATTTTTTATAAACATAATATGTATAAACATAATATTTATATTGTTTATATTATGTCATTGTTTAAATGTAAAATAAAACTAAATAATTATAATTCTATCTTAACATTCAATTGTAAACTATTTTTATGAAGATTATGAAAAATTGTTTATTTATAAAATATATTAAATATTTTATACAAAAATTGTCTATTTATCAAATATTAAATATTTTTTTTATAAAGAAAACCGCAATCGAGAACAGAACCGCCGTTATGCAAATAGAAATCTAGCACGCCTTCCATTCGACCATCTTTGCTGTTGATGTCTTTTGCTTATTTAATGAATGTCATTTATTATGTTTTTGTTTGTTTATTTCTTGTTTTTATTATTAATTACTTTTTATTGATTTTTTAAATATTACTTGATTATTGATAATTGATTAATATTAATTAAACAACAATTAATTTTAATTCATTTACGCATGTAAAATATGCTTTCAAAATCTAAAATCTTGTTCGTTTTATTGTTGGAATTATATAACAAAGAGGAGAAATAAGTAGGAAAGAAATGCATGATTCTCTACTCAACTACTCAATGTGGGTGTGTAGTTTAAGCAAACGAATCCAACTACATCGCAGAAAACTATTTGAAGGTTATGTTAAAAACGATGACTGTGCATAATATATATATATATATATATATATATATATATATATATATATATATATATATATATATATAGGCCCTTAACAGCATGTAAGTGTTTTTCTACAATAAGTTTTGTAGGAAATGACCATAACGCAGACACAACCAATTAATTTAAAAATTAAGATTTTATATCCATTCATGGATTAGCCAACAAAAGGATTTAAAATGCAAGTAGCAAATAAGTTTAACAACATTAGTAAAACTCCGGCACTCGCCTGAGGCTATTAATTGTTTTTCCAGGAAATTTAATTGTGTTTACCTGGAGATTTAATTGTTTTTCCTTCCGGCGTTTTTGGGGCCCCTCAGCGGCCATGTTGGAGAAATTCCGCTAATGACTGTGACGTTTTTTGTTTTTCTACTTTCGTTCAAAGTTGTCAGCTGACATATTCTTTGATTTTACGGGATTTACCAAAATGTTTATTTTGAGACTTTTATAAATGGCGGGGAATTTGAATTTGACCGGTCAGGGAGTTTCTTTAACTAACCGACTAATAGAAATGGTCGAAATGATTGTAGTTTTATTAAAAATTTTGAGGACCTCCGATATCAGAATATAGTTATTTATGTAACTTGTTATTGTTTTTCTTTTGACCGAGCTGTTTTTGGCGTGGAATTTGAATTTAGCCGGTCTGGGATTTTGTTTATAAAAATTTTAACGACACTCGATGTGTTATTTTTCTTTCACTCGTGCTTCTCTAACGGGGCGTTAATTGGGTTTCTGTATCTGATGTCATATTTTGACGTCATAATTGTTACAATGCTGCTATATAAGCAAATGTACTATATATATGTACTATAAATGTAGCATATTTACTATAGCTAATAAACTTAAAACGTGGAACATTTGTAAAAAAAATTTTGAAATTTCAACGGTTCGTTTTCAATACTAGTTTGCGTAGATGGCAATGCGAATAAAGCTAATCTGATTTAATAAATTTAAAATTTTGTAGTAACTGTTAATTATAGATTTTCAAAATACGCATTCCAATGCTTATATTAAATATCTATTTAACCATTTTATTGTTTGCTTTAGCGTTTTTATTTCTCTATAATGTTTAAACTTTTTTATTGCTGTAGCCAGTAAACATAAAAACCTGTAACGTTTGTAAAAATCTTGTGAAATTTCAACTGTTCGTTTTCAATACTAGTTTGCGTAGATGGCAATGCGAATAAAGCTGAATCTGAATTGTTAAATTTTAAAGTTTTGTGGTAACTGTAAATTATAGATTTTCAAAAAACGTCTTCCAATGTCTATATTAAATATCGGTTTAACCAATTTTTACCTTTGCGTTTTATTTCTCTACAATGTTTAAACTATTTTTAAACTACTAAGTAGTAACTGTGATTTATAGATTTTCAAATACGCCTTCCAATGCTTATATTAACCTTCGACTGAGCACGTGGGGTCTTGTCGGACCCCACTCTCAGATTTTCTCTAAAATCTTTTGATAGAGAATTTATAGTGACTCTATTTTTTAGAACATCTCTTTTTAGATGTTTATTTATATATCTGTATATTATTCGTACAACAGAATCAAATCAAATTCGACAAAAAAAAAATACTGAATCCAAAACAAGCACGTATGTGCACTTGGGGTCTGTTGAGACCCCAGACAAAGGACTCTCAGTCGTCTGTAGGTGTTCCGTGGTGTTATGTTTGAGGTGATTGTGTTTTATTAGTGCAATACTATGGATGATTATATGTAAGTATAATTTTTACATAAATTTCTGTTAGCTATGTTGTGTTTTCATAAAAGTTTAGATACAAACATTACATTTTTTTGAGATGTTTGAAATTGTGAGGTTATGGTTAGCAAAATTCTTGTTTCAAATATTTTTCTTCTTTACAGTATTGATGGACGACGATATAGAGTAGATGATGCACGACGAATTTTAGAAGCTATGTTAGATGACGTTCCTGATGATTCCGTAGTAGGTTTGCCTACAGATGATTATGATGAAGTTGCTCAAATTTCGGAAGATGAAGATACTCCGCCGTTATTAGAAAACAATTACGAAAATGATGGAGTCACTGAAGAGGAAGATGTAGTAGAAGAAGAGATACTCGAAAACGATGTTATCACAGAGAGTGACACAGATGAAGAAGAAGAAGATCATGACGATGAAGCTGAAGAATATTACCTTGCAAAGAGTGGAATGAAGTGGAATAAAAGTTCAAATAAAAAAGTTCAAACTCTTGCTTGCAACATTGTCAGGGAAAAACCTGGATGTAAAGGCACTCGTCCTGCAACAATAAAAGATTCATTCAAGACATTCATGACTGATGAAATGTTAGACATAATTGTTAGAGAAACTAATAGAGAAGCCAAACGAGTTTACGATGAATGGAACAACTTTCCTGGACAAGAGAAAAATAAAATCTGGAAATAAATTAACGTCACAGAATTAGAAGCATTTCTTGGCTTACTTATATGTGCAGGGGCTTACCGATCTGGTAGAGAAGATCTGAATGAACTGTGGTCTGAAGAACATGGCCGACCCATCTTTAGAGCAACGATGCCTCTCAAGCGATTCAAAGCGATTATGAGGTTTATACGATTTGATAACAAAAATACAAGGGAAGATCGCAGACTTGAAGATAAATTGGCTGCTATTAGAGATATATGGGAAATGTTTATACAGAGAATTTCAAGCTCGTATGTTCCAGGATTTGATATGACTATAGACGAGCAATTAGTTGGTTTTAGAGGACACTGCCCTTCGTCAATACATAAAATCAAAACCTGCAAAATATGGAATCAAAATTTTCTGGTTATGTGATTCAGATACAGCGTTTCCTCTAAATGGACAAGTGTATCTAGGAAAAAAAGCTGGACAGCCTCGAGAAAAAACCAGGGTGCAAGAGTTGTAAAAGATCTTGCTAGAAAGTGGATGAACAAAGGTCGAAACATAGTTGCAGACAATTTTTTCTCAAGTATTCCGTTAGCACAAGACCTGCTGTCTGTTAAAACTACATACGTGGGAACTTTGAGAAAAAACAAAACTGAAATCCCAAAAGAAATGCAACCGCATAGGTCAAGAGAGGTGTATTCTTCAATATTCGGCTTCTCAGGTAACATGACACTGGTGTCCTATGTTCCTAAAAAATCAAATGCCGTTGTGTTACTTTCTTCGATGCATCAAGAAGCTAGGGTAAATAATGATGAAGAAAAGAAACCTGAAATAATACTCCACTATAATTCAAAAAAAGGTGCAGTAGACACCTTAGATAAAATGGTGGCAACGTATAGCTGCAAGAGCAATACGAAGAGATGGCCTTTAGTACTGTTTTTCAACATCCTTGATGTTGCCGGTGTGGCTGCCATGATAACATGGTTGTTTCACAACCCACATAGTTTCGGAAATAAAAAGCAAAAAAGACTTCTTGCTTCAACTGGGTCGCGAATTAGTGGAAGAATATATTCAGCTACGAATAACGAACAGGCGCTGCATCCAAAAAGGTGCAAAAAGTGGTCTTATCGCTTTAGGATACGAAATAAACCCGCACTCCCAACCTCAGACGAGACAAAGAAACTCACGTAAGAGGTGTCAATTATGTCCAAGAAGCAATGACAAGAAAACTAAAATTGAATGTAAAATCTGTGGAATACCAGTCTGTACTGGGCATAGTGAAACGGTAACAACATGCAGTAATTGCAAAGATTATTGAACGATACAAACTGTATTATTTAAAAGTTCATACGTAATATTATTTTTTTTTGTTTATTTAGCAGTTTAAATAAAATAAATATCTTTTGTTACAAACAAAAATTATTTTTTAATAAACTAAATACAATGTTCTAAATTCTGTGATAAATGTTTGATTTATTGAGTAAAAATTCCCCTATAACTTGTTGGGGTCTCCAAAGACCCCAAGTGCTCTTCCGCGATAAAATTTTAACGTGCTCAGTCGAAGGTTAAATATCTGTTTAACCATTCTATTGTTTACTTTAGCCTATTTATGTTTCTATAATGCTTAAACTTTTTTATTTATTGTAGATAATAAACTTAAAGCGTGTTACATTTGTAGAAAAAAACTCGTGAAATTTCAAAAAGAAGTTAATTTAAGTTTTAATGGAAGGAAATTTGTTGTTCGAAATTAGTATTTCCAAACCATTTCTTAAAATTTATTGCTCGGGCCAAACTGTTTTTAAACTATGTAGTAACTGTGAATTATAGATTTAACCATATTATTGTTTATATTTAACTATAATTTCAAAAAGTTGTAAACAAAATCATGCGTTTTCTAAAATTTCTAAAGGTTTTTTTTATAAACTTTAAAAATCATACTGTTGCAAATTTAATTTTAAAAAGATTCGTGTTTTAAGTTTTTTAAATTCTACAAGATTATAGTTTTAAAATAGATAAAAGATTACATCTTCAGATTTTAAACGCGAATTTCAGAGATTGTTTAGTCCGCTGTTTAATAATATATCAAAATTAGTTTGTTACTTATTTACTAAAACTAATAATAAAAATATTTTATTTTATTCTTGCATTTTTGATTTCACAATGTATAACTACATAAAATTTATTTTAAGACCGTTTTTTTTGAATTTCTACATTTTAATACAAACAAAATTGAATTACGCTTCAGGAAATTTTTAACCAGTTGAAATGTAGTTTCGAAAATAGGCAAGTAGATTTACTCGGAATTTACGGTTGTTATTAATAATGTTAATGTTATTGTTGTAATTGTTATTAATTTACTTGCGAATTAGAGCAAAGCGAGAAGCCTCGCGCTCTAGTTCAGATCTCGCATAGACGTCATGGGTTTCAAATTCAACTTCGATTTGTAACAAAAGTTCCAATTTTGCATAAATTATACTTTATTTATAAACAGTGTTTGTTTCAGACAATCTTTGTGAGAAGATACGAAACTTTATTCAAACATAAACAACTAATACTTAAAACTCCAATCAGTACGACAAAACTTGAAGGAAAAATGTTTTTTACATCTAGTTGTGATATACAGAATTGTAAAAACTGTAGATAGTGAAGATTTTCTTTTGCGATTGAATTTAATAAATGAAATTCAATATTTAGAGTCTGAAGATGTAATCTTTTAACATTTAAAACAAAAAACTTTTAGAATTTACACACTTTAAAATACGTTAATCTTTTCAATACTAAAATTTACAACACTTTGATTTTGAAGATTATAAAGATCTTAAAATATTATTTGATAACCAGAACCAATTTCTTAAGCCGATGTGCCGATGTGAAAAATCGATAATGATAACATTATGCTAAATATTTTTCGTACGCTGCAAAGTGCAGTGCAGCCCTTGGTAACAGCTAACACTGTAAGTTAATATTGAAATATTTAAATTTCCATTCATTTTTCAATATTTAATTATGTATCGTTTTCGCACTGAATTAATTTAAAACAAAATGTTAACTGTATTTTTTTTTGAAAAATTGTATTGCGGATGATCGACTACCCACCACTTTTAATATTAAATGTTTGCTTTTAACGTTTAGAATTTAACACATCCTCCTGCCTATGCTGAAGGAAACCCCTCAAGCTTAAGAGTTATGGCGCCATCATCGCGTATTTTGAATATGTAAGATAATTTGAAATTGTAAGATAATTTTAAAATTTGAAAAAATACGCAATGTTCCTAATTTGAAACTACGTTTTCTTGCTTTCACAGTCTGAGGGGATTGATCGTCACCTACTCGCATTGCAGAGGGTCGAGGAGACGACTACCAATATGTGAACGTGATCAGCGAATGCGTTAAACATATAAAGAAATTTGATAATAAAAACAACAGACAGCTGACATCACAATCAAAAATGTTTTTTTAAAAATTAAAGTTCAAAATTGCTGCATGAACTTATATAAAAAATAAGATCGGTAAGGTATAAACATGACGTGTTGATTGTAAAATGTATTTTCTGTGAGGATGATTTCACCTTTGCTAATAAATTTCGAATTAGCTGGTGTAGAAAGTTAAAATTCAAACATAAAAGACTATTGTTCTTATCGAAATATTTTAAAAGTTGTTATTTAATAACAACCGTAAATTCCGAGTAAATCTACTTGCATATTTTCGAAACTACATTTCAACTGGTTAAAAATTTCAATTTTATGTAGTTTTACATTGTGAAATAAAACATGCAAGAATAAAATAAAATAGTTTTATTATTAGTTTTAGTAAATAAGTAACAAACTAATTTTGATATATTATTATTAAAACAGCGGACTAAACAATCTCTGAAATTCGCGTTTAACATCTGAAGATGTAATCTTTTATCTATTTTAAAACTAAAATATTGTAGAATTTAAAAGACTTAAAACACGAATCTTTTTAAAACTAAAATTTGCAACAGTATGATTTTTAAAGTTTATAAAAAAACCTTTAGAAATTTTAGAAAACGCATGATTTTGTTTACAACTTTTTGAAATTCTAGTTAAATATAAACAATAATATGGTTAAATCTATAATTCACAGTTACTACATAGTTTAAAAACAGTTTGGCCCGAGCAATAAATTTTAAGAAATGGTTTGGAAATACTAATTTCGAACAACAAATTTCCTTCCATTAAAACTTAAATTAACTTCTTTTTGAAATTTCACGAGTTTTTTTCCACAAATGTAACACGCTTTAAGTTTATTATCTACAATAAATAAAAAAGTTTAAACATTATAGAAACATAAATAGGCTAAAATAAACAATACAATGGTTAAACCGATATTTAATATAGACATTGGAAGACGTTTTTTGAAAATCTATAATTTACAGTTACCACAAAACTTTAAAATTTAACAAATCTGAATCAGCTTTATTCGCATTGCCATCTACGCAAACTAGTATTGAAAACGAACAGTTGAAATTTCACAAGATTTTTACAAACGTTGCAGGTTTTTAAGTTTACTAGCTACAGCAATAAAAAAGTTTAAACATTATAGAGAAATAAAAACGCTAAAGCAAACAATAAAATGGTTAAACAGATATTTAATATAAGTATTAGAAGACGTATTTTGAAAATCTATGATTCACAGTTACTACTTAGTAGTTTAAAAAGAAGTTTAAACATTATAGAGAAATAAAACGCAAAGGTAACAATAAAATGGTTAAACAGATATTTAATATAGACATTGGAAGACGGTTTTTGAAAATCTATAATTCACAGTTACTATAAAACTTTAAAATTTAACAAATTAGAATTAGCTTTATTCGCATTGCCATCTACGCAAACTAGTATTGAAAACGAACAGTTGAAATGTCACAAGTTTTTTTTACAAACGTTACACGTTTTTAAGTTTATTAGTTACAGTAAATAAAAAAGTTTAAACATTATAGAGAAATGAAAACGCTAAAGCAAACAATAAAATGGTTAAACAGATATTTAATATAAGCATTGGAAGACGTATTTTGAAAATCTATAATTCACAGTTACTACAAAATTTTAAAATTTATTAAATCAGAATTAGCTTTATTGGCATTGCCAACTACGCTAACTAGTATTCAAAACGAATAGTCAATATTTTACAAACCTTTATAGTAGATAGAATAACTATAGTATTAGTGTCATTCTGGTTTGTTACAAAATATTCTTGCAATTAAATTTGTTTTTATTTAAATAAGAAATACTGCATCACAAATTAAAATTCTGTTAAAATAACGCCGCTCACTTAAATAATTTATTCTTTTATGGTAAATCTTGTTTATGTTTTTCTTAATAAGTATTTTTATTGGTAAAACAGAGGTTTTGAATTTTTAAACAATTATTTAAAACAGTAGATTTACCAGAAGCAGGAGGGTACTTAGTCAGGGATATAAATAAATTTGCAGTACATATAGATAGAAAGGGGTCTGAAGTTGATACCCTAATGATGATGGAAGGTGCAGGAATTTGTAGGTATAAAATAAACAATAAATTGGTTAAACAGCTTTTTTTTATTAGATCGGCTACATACAATATGTGATACATAGAAATAAATTTTAAAATTACAAATAACATATTTCTGGAGTTCATTAACCAATACTAGACTTAAATACCAATTCGTTCAGCGAAATATCATTTATGTGTCTAGAAGTTAACTCCTGCAGTAAAGTGCCACTATCCAGAATCCTTGTACGGCTCTCTATTGCTGCTTCCGGTACATCTTGTTGAAATTGTGTATAACACTTACAGCACACGACTCTTTGAAATCTTTGTTGGGAGTTGGTTAGCAAAATAAGCGTGCTCCGCAGTTTTCATTCGAGTCTAAATGATTTTCAAGAGCCTAAGAATCTCGAATGTGTTGATTTTCAATTGCACACACAGGTTCTTCAATATTATGGTTGAAACACTGCACGGCGATAACTTTTTCTTTTAACTTGCGTAAAGACGGGCATCCAATATCTTAAGTTGATAACTTTTTTGGGAAGAAATTTTAAAAACGTTTTCTTTTCTTCCCTTTTAACGTAGATTGTCCGATCTTCTACAAGTTTTCTTAATTGGAGCTGGACCTCTTCAAAATTTAAAAAATCCTAAATCCCAAGAAATATCGTGGTAATAGTTTTGCAGGTAAAAAGTCTCCTTCCTGGCGGCTCTCGATAAAGACTCTAATGGGTATGGTGAATTTATAAGCAGATGTGCTAATTTACTCCCATCTTCAGATAGAACTGCAATCTCTTTGGGAATAAAACTTTTATCGTTAGAACGGAAACCTTGCACGTCTAAGAAGGCCTTCATTATACAGGCGTTGTAGATATCTATTCAAAATAACAAGATAAACTAAAAAACAAGTCAAAGAAAATAATAAAATAAAATAACTTACATCGATAAACTCAGAATAAACCTCGAACAAAAAGTAATAACTTTATTCTTCACATTTGCTTATATAGCAGCATTGTAACAATTATGACGTCAAAATATGACATCAGATACAGAAACCCAATTAACGCCCCGTTAGAGAAGCACGAGTGAAAGAAAAATAACACATCGAGTGTCGTTAAAATTTTTATAAACAAAATCCCAGACCGGCTAAATTCAAATTCCACGCCAAAAACAGCTCGGTCAAAAGAAAAACAATAACAAGTTACATAAATAACTATATTCTGATATCGGAGGTCCTCAAAATTTTTAATAAAACTACAATCATTTCGACCATTTCTATTAGTCGGTTAGTTAAAGAAACTCCCTGACCGGTCAAATTCAAATTCCCCGCCATGTCTAAAATTCTCAAACTAAGCATTTTGGTAAATCCCGTAAAATCAAAGTATATGTCAGCTGACAACTTTGAACGAAAGTAGAAAAACAAAAAACGTCACAGTCATTAGCGGAATTTCTCCAACATGGCCGCTGAGGGGTCCCAAAAACGCCGGAAGGTAAAAACAATTAAATCTCAAGGTAAACACAATTAAATTTCCTGGAAAAACAATTAATAGCCTCAGGCGAGGGCCGGAGTTCTACTAACATTAAAGAATCTTGTAAATGTAGTATAGAAAAGCCTATTAATAAAAATGGTAGGTTACGGTATCCGTTGTGAAATCGAACTGAGGATGAGACAAAAAGAAGATATAACTTTTATTAACAGAAAAGCAATAATTTTTATATATTGCAGTAATGATCGCTGTATTTAAATTCACACACAGTGTACACTGTACAATGAAAATGAAAGGTACACAATATACTTTCCATAAAACAACACAAGCGTTTATTTTTAATTACTAATTAACGCATAAAAACAACCTGTATCTTGTTCAGCCCGAAGAAGAATGACCTTTGTTCTTGTTGGTTATGAGAAAAAGAGACTTTACGGCGTCTCTAATATAAATAATCTAATCTAGAGAATCAGGAACAGAAAGGCAAGAATTTCAATAAAAACTGAATCTGTGGTTCAGGTTTATTATAAAAAAAAATAACCTAGCTGATAATAGAACCGCCGTTTGCCGTGATTGGAAATGATGGATCGTTGGTATAATTTGCTTCTTTAATGAATGTTATTTACCAACTTCTTTTGTTGAATTGCTTATTTTATAAGTAACCAATTGTTTTATAAATATAACTAATAAATAACTAATAATAACTAATAACTTTACAAATATTTATAAAAAAGAATAATTACATAAAATGATCCCTTAATTTTATAGTCTTTATTTAAACTGTATGTATATTTACTGTATGTATATTTATGTTAAAAAACTAAATCGTTATACATATTATATATATATATATATATATATATATATATATATATATATATATATATATATAATATTTATAATATTACATTTATAAAAAAATTTTATTTATAAAATATATTAAATATTTTATTAAATAAAAAATCAACCCAGCTGGGAATAGAACCGGCATTTTGTGATTGACACTTTAATTCGACCACGTTGGCTGTTTGCTTCTTTAATTAATGTCATTTATCATATTTTTGTTTATTTCTTTTTTTATTATTAATTACTATTTAATGATTTTCTACAATTACTAATTAATTACTTATTATTGATTAATATTAATTATTCGAAAATTAATATTCATTCATTTACGCATGTAACACATCCTCTGAAATCTAAAATTTCGTTCATTGCTGTGTTGGAATTGTGTAACAAAAAGGGAAAATGAGATGAAACGCTGGGTTCTTGCGGCTTGTTTCTGGAATCACTGGGCGCAACCAAATTTAGTATTAGTAAATGTATTGGTCGCAGTGGCCTTCTTTAAATTTTTTTAATATGAAACGATTTTGCTGTTTTCTTATAAGCGTTTTGCCATAAAGAATACTTTTTCCTCAATTTCAAAAAAGCACGCGGATAGAATGCACTTTCCTCTTTATTTTGGTTTTAGTCGTACGTGAAAATCTTTAGAAATAACTGAATAGAACAGCATTTTAGCGATCATAAATTCCTACTACTGTAGACCATTAAACAATTTTTGTAGTAGGATTTCCATCATCTATGATTTTTTAAGTGTGTGAAAGTTATAATGTTTTCCAGTACCTTCGTTAGTTAGTTAGTGTATGGTTTCAACTGAATTTATTTTACATCGGAAGTCTATTTTGTTGGGATTTATATCACTAGTTTCAGTTATTTATTAATTTATTAAATCTATTGCTTATCAAATTCAGGCGGCTAAGTTGATGCCATTTTATAGAGCACCTCAAAACTGACTATACTAAATCTATAGAACAACTTTTCGGTAGGCAATGGTTTATTATGAAAACCTTTTGATTAATTGCATAATTTCAGTTAGGCTTTTTAATGTACTTTCGGAATAAACTTAATCAGTTTAATCAAATTACACGGTAGACGAGGCATGCTTTGAAAGGAATAGCGTTGAAGTTATATGTTTTTAAGTTTTGATGGCCGTAGTGACCCTATTTCTTGAAAAAGAAAAAATAATAATTACATAACTTGCCTAAAAAGAAGCCAGTTTAATTATGTTATATTTAATATGTTTAATAGCAGCGGATTAGCTTACAAAGGCAGAACGCGATCTTAAACTCGCCACTTTTAATAAAATTTGGTTCTACCTAAGTACTTTGCCTATAGAAATGTTATGTATAGAAATACTGCTAAATCATTCGATGCAATACTCAAAAACGACAGAGAAATAGACCTGCAATTTTGGCAGTAAGCATCAACAACTGGAGTTATATCGAGTTGTAATCGACTGCCACGCTGAAAACGGCATAGACAAGTGCACTGCATGCCAAGCACGTACGCTGTAGATCCGTAGTTTGAATCTTATCTTTTTAATTTATTGTGTTTATTATTTCATTTAATGTTAAATTTCCATTGTTAATATTATTATTATACAATGTTAACAATAAATAATAATCAAAAATTAATAAAAAAACAAGACTTAAACCACGATTTAGATTTTTTATTGATTCAAGACAAGAATCTTTAAAGTATGTATTTTATTTATAAAATATAACTTGCCAGTTTGACAAATAATATATTTACTCTTTGCAAGATTATTGTTACTTACAATTCGAACCATCCCGTGCTGTTGGCTTGAGATCTCTGGCGTTGGTTGGGCTTCGGCTCGTTAAAGTTGTGATCTTCATAATGTGGTTTTCTTTTTTTATGTTCTGACTTTTTTCTTTATATTAAGCACGTAGGCACTGTGAAAATCACCTTAAAAAACTGAAAAACTTGACATCGACGTGAATAGTCATGTCGACTGGATAGGGCGAAGGTTGTGGTCTATATAACTTGCAATGATATCTTAAAGAAGTAGGACCTTTGATTCATGCTGAAGCTTTAATATACGATTTAAGTATTGCAAACGGAAAAATGATACATATAATGTTTAAATAAAATTGTTGCAATAAGATATATGTATATTTTGCGTCCATACAACTCGATATACGTCGAGCAGTCGCTTGCCACCGAACTTTTGCACGCCAACTTCTCTTTCGTTTTTGAGTACTGCACTGAATGACTTGCGGGAATTCTGTATGGTGTACTTTGTGTCCACGAAAGTTTATTAAAATAAGTGAGTCCGAGGTCGCGTTCTACTTTTGTTAATATATCATAACGAATACCACAAAAAGAAATACGATTTTCTATGCACATAATGCCTTAGTGTTTACATAAATTTTTATAAACTTAAACCATCAATTAATTTTTATAAAGCTTTCAGTTTGAACAGAGCAGTCGAAACTGATGTTAGATTTGTTGAAGTTATGTAGTGAGTCAGGTTTGGACTCCATAAAAATAAAACTCAAGGACTAGGCTTTGATGAATGCTTCAGTTTCCTCATACCCTACCCTATAAAGAAATGTAGTGCGGCTAGTATAATGGGTGTATAGTATAGCAATAGCATAAGAGAACATTACAAATGTGCTTGTCGATATCGGGAGATATCGCACCGAATTGGGAACAGCAAATGTAAGCGTATCCTTCTTCCTAAACCTATAACTCGTAACCCAATTGAGGTTTCTTTTGAAAGAAGCTCTTTTGTTTTTGTATAAAATGCACACACAATCGCTTTCCGAAAGCCGGTCTACGGCCCTTTTTGTGTTTGTTTTATATGTTGTTTTTTCTACAATTTTTCCGCACAGACACTGTAAACTAACTTTTTATAAATGGTATTTTAAATTACATAATAGGAAAATGAATAGACAACACTAGTCTTAGAAGAATTTAACAGTTTTGTGCCCACATTCAGAGTACAACGTTATGTTACAATTAAAAATATGTAATATATTAAATCCAATTTTAATATTTAAAAACTTAATTATTTAGGAAATTTAACAACCAAATGTCATAGTGCATTCCAAGTTGACTAATCTAACACTTTTTACGTATCAAAACCACGCGCATAAACTCAATTATTTATAAAGAGACGGTTTGAAATATTTTAAAAATATTTTATTTCGTTCGGGAGATAAGGTCGCGAGATGTGCGATGTCATTGAAATGCTGAAAAGCCATATTCCCCTAAGTGATTTCCTTGCGGTACATCGGTATTTTTGCTAAGGCAGCAAAACACGTTTGCGGTAGATAAATACTGTACATTTGTCAGGTAAAGCTAACATTTGTAACAAAAATATATATTTTATAAAGCACACACATTATGTAATACTGGTACGTTCCTAGGTATAACAGAAAAATATTTTATGAAATACGTGTGCACTGAAAAGCTGAAACAATATCGTCGAATACATAACCATCAATAATTGCGTCGCAGTGTTCTCGAAAGCTTTCGTTGTACGCTTTCGTTATATAGATTTCTGAGAGCACTCGCAATAATTCTTTGCTTTATATCAGAGAAGAAAAGTGACCAATAATGCAGCTCAGGCTTTCATTTACGTATTATTCTTTATCATACCTACTTATACTTAGAATTAAAGTACATTATGAATAGATCGTATTGGAGGTGAACTAACCTAACCCACGCCTGTGAGATTTTAAGTTAGGACCATTCCCCTCCACTACGATGAATAGTTTGAACCCTTTAATTACGAGCTTACAACTTTTCTTAACTCAAATAGATATTGTTTTGATTATTAGCTAGGTCCAGTTATTGTTGTGTTGGTCAGTTTCTTTAGTACTTATAAAGGAAATTGTTTATTTATAAAGTTTGATAAAAAGGTATTATTATCTGTTTGTTGCATGACCATAGTAAATAGATTAAAACCAGTTGACTTAATTTTTTGAAGAAAGGTTTCTCGTTTATACCAAAAAAGGAATTTTGCAAAGCACTAAATAAAAAGAAAATGTTGAGAAATGATAAGAATGTGTTCTACATGCATTAATAAATAATAACATACTGTTAAGACCGATAATTTAATGTACATCAATACTGTAACTAGGTGAAAATGTTTTTATAAAATTTTTGTTAAAAGCTTAATAAAATTGAGTTTACTGAAAGAATCTGGACACTTTATTTATAAATAGTGTTCAGAAGAGAATTCTGGTTCGTTTTCCTATCCACAACCAACCTGGGTGACGTCATATTTTAGCTAACGTACAGAATGCAGATTCCATGCAGCTGACTGGTCATGTGTCATATTCTAAAAAGGAGAATTGGAGAAACATAAAACAGGCAGTTATAATTATAGTAAAGGTTAATAGTACTTTGGAGCAATAATAATTGGAGGCTTTTCACTAATTGGAAAAACAGGTTAAAACAGTTACAAAACATGTACAGCATTATTGCAAGAACATCAACACTTCTGAGTGGTTTCTGTTTAAGCTATTGATTTGAAAGAAGCACATTAAGTTCTCATAATAAAATAAAAGTGCATATATATTTTAAATTTAGTTTACTTACAAAAGCTATTGTAAAGTACTTTGCAAGAAAACGGGGAATAGCGATAAATATCACAACAGGTAATTAAAACAAGAAACTTAGTAAATCATACCATTTTAAAATTCATAAAGTTTTGTATAACTTAAAAATCAAATACAATAAACAGATTATAATCAAATTCTATATAACTATAAATACACCTCACTTCCCACCAATATTGTTGAAATGTTAGAGGCAGCGCTCCTGGTGTCGGGGCATGGCAGCCAGTTTTCAATCTGCTTGCTGCGTTGCTGCTTAACGGTTTCAACGTAAATTATAAATTGTTTTAATCACAAATTGTGTAAATATATTATTCATAATATTTGCATTATTGTTTTATATGATTAGTGTTGTTACAGTTTAATAAGTATTTGTATAAGTATTATTAAATAATAGTTTAAAAGAAAAGTAGAGTTGTTATAACTTGTATCATGGCGACAGGACAGATTTGTGCAGTTTATGGGTGCAATTCATATCATTATGTCACGAATAAGTGATTTTCCAGATTTCCACCACCAAGAGACCCTACAACGTAAGTACTATAATACTTAATTTAACTTACTTAAATTTAACTACTTTACTACCAAATTACCTATAGGTATATAGGTATCATACTACAAAATGAAATCATGTTTCGTTCATTTTAGGCTTTATTTGGGAAAACTGGTCTTGCTACTATTCCTAATAGTAATATTTAATGTATTTTTAGTAAAATTATTTGCACCTACAGAAAAAGAAATCTTTAATTCATTTGTTTTTATTTGTTTGGTTTCATCTGATGAGCATCATGGGAATTTTTTTCATTTTTCTAAATTTCAATTACATACCTATTTTGTATAGGTATTATAATGTTTACATACTTTACATAATATTGTTGTTTCGTAGGTTCTGAATTATGAAGCACACTTTAGGTGGTAGATTTTACATACAAAACTAGGTAGTTGTTTACATTATGGCATAATATTTTTTTCCTTTCAGATGCATGACTTGGGTTGTAAAGTCGAGAAGAGAATATCTTCACTCCCTGTATAAGTCTCAAGGTTCTGAGAAACTAAATAAATCCTACAGAATTTATAATTATAAGTTTCAATTTATTTTAACAAGAAGACTGACTCAGGATTGTATAGAAAATATTTTTTCCATTATTAGCGCTAAAGGATGAAATAATGATTCTCCTGATGCTAACAATTTTTGAAGCTCTCTTCAGGCTGTGATGACAAATCAGATTTTATTGCCTTTTAGAAATGGAAACTGTGAAGTGGAAATATCTGATTTGTTAATTGTAAAAAATGACATAGCTCAATTGGTGAAAGATAATTCCATAGTCATTTCAGAAAACATAGAGCCCGAAAAAAACGTTGATGTGATATTCGATGAAGTTGATATTGTTGTGCCAGAAAATGCACTTACATATGTTACCGGCTGGGCATGCAGCACCTTGCATGAGCCATGCAAATCTGTTTTGGGTTTGGTAACTCCAGAAAAATCAAAGTGTCATGCACACATAGCAAATAAGCAATACGAAGATGCAAAACTATTGTATCCAACTGATATTGGCTTAGTTCTACGGAATGCCGTTCAAAAATCGTGGGACGATAACTTTTTAATGTGTTTAATTGAGAGTAGGCAATTTGTTAAGTGTCAAATTGCTGAAGAGGTGGATAAATCTATATTTTAAAAAAATATTTACCAAGACTGTACAAATAAATTTATTGATAAAATGTTAAATGTGTTAATTAAAGCTTTTGTAAATAAGACGAACAATGACAATGTTATTAAAAAAGTTAGGAAGGCAACGAAAAGAAATAGAAAAGCCAAAAAAATTATGCATGAATAAAGATAAAACTTATATGTTTTGGTTTTTTTATAAATAGTGTAGGTACATGACTAATTTGTATAGGTTTTTTTCAATTGCTCAATTATTTTGTACGTTTTTCTTTTTATATAATATAAAAGTAAATTCTTGATCTCTCTTTTGCTTGTATCCCGTCATTAAACTATTATTAATTAAATTGTCATGCAAGTACACACTTTTAATACGTATTACTTATTCTAATAGGTTTCAATTATTTGGTTTAAATTTTCAAGTATAATATTTGTATAGAAATTTTTTATAGTAATTACTCTCATATTTTTACATTTCTGTTTTTATTTTAACGAATTTCTTGTTCTTAGATCCATTTTTACTTATGTACCTTGTCAGTTATTTAATTATTATTTATTGAACACTTACCCAAATACATAAAATCATTCTAAACGTTTCTCATGTATATTTCTCTATATATATATTTTTTATAAACAAAAATCAATTATTGTATTATATCTGCATAGGTTTTTTACATTATAGTAATTCTGTCCATATTTGTATATTTTCTATTATTTGTGTGGGATATTTATTTTCTGTATGCGAATTTAGCATCTTTAGAGATTAATTAATAGTAAATAATAATAGGTAATGTAATAATAATGTCTTAAATAAGTTCAGTTTTAAATTCTTTGTAGGAACCAAAATGTATTTACGAAATATGAAAGAATGTGTATTCATAAAGTAGTGACCCTTCTGACCCTACATCTGGTCTTAATGGTTTTTGTCACACCCTCCGAAGCTAGAGAAAACACATATTTAAAAGTTTACAAGAATGAGGGTTGTTAGGGAAGGAATCGGTGATATTATGCGAGAAGGGACAGTTGCATTGTGGTGCTGTAAATGGACGGTCGGTTTGAAACGTAAAAAAGGCCTTTAGCGGTTTCGAGTGTAATGCGTGTATTTTATATTGAGACTAAAAACGTAGATATGCGTAATGCTAATATTTACTGTGTTTGTGGTACGGCACTTAGAAGTGCTGGCACCTGTTTTGTTGTTATCATTAGGCAACATGAGTTGTTGCTTGAATTGTGATTGTTGGCCAATGTGTGATATTGGCTTTATGTTGATGTTAGCAATTGGCTGGAATTGCTGTATTATATTGATGTGTTGGCAATTGAGAAATTGCTTGTTGTTGTTTTGTTGTTGTGTTGCTTTGTTAGCAATTGGTAGAATTGCTGTTGTTGTTGATGATATGTGAATTGAGCTCTGTAAAATTAACCGCACAGTATACTGTTTGCTTGGGGACTGAGAAATGGGCGTATTTCTTCAGTCTACCTCATCGACCTGAGTAATTAATTAGAATTACACCAGTGGCCCCAGCTGATCACTGGGCAGCCTAGGGGTGCTTATTCCCCTACAGGTTCTTGTATTGCATTCCCAACGAGGGGCGGACTCGGAGGAAGATGAATACATTGACGGTGCCCAAGTGTGTAACTGGTCCTGTTAGCAATTCGGCTAAAGGGCGCCCGATGCGGCAAGCATCTGTTTTAGGTCAGCATGATCGTGGTAGTGCACTGAAGGTCTTCACTCCCGAAGGCGCCAATCATCCAGAACAAACGTGAGACGGCACGGGGGATCCCCAATCCCCCCGTAAGTACTGCTAATTTCCATTTAAAGGGTAAGCGACTAATGTGTTGTAATTATCTTTTCATGTGTGCCTTAATCCGACTCTGCGGTATTTTGCGTTTTGGTCTCAAAATGGAACGCATATGAATTACTGCTAGTGAAGCGTAACCGACCGTTCCCGCCCACTCCGGAGCAAGCAGTCACATGACCCGAAAGGACCTG
The DNA here is from genome assembly GCA_929113105.1 of Agrypnus murinus. Classification (NCBI taxonomy): domain Eukaryota; kingdom Metazoa; phylum Arthropoda; class Insecta; order Coleoptera; family Elateridae; genus Agrypnus; species Agrypnus murinus. The sequence continues at coordinate 16,454,477 of OV816024.1, read as the reverse complement.
TCAAATGTAACATTCATACTTGGGATTAACTTTGATTTGTGAGAATTAGAATTCTTTAAAATAAATGTACCAAAAGAATGTTTAACAAAATTAAATCGTTATTGAATTACGACCCCGGCCTACATTTGAATATTTTATTTAGGTACCTAGTTGTAATTTAATCTTCCGGAATCTACCTACGCAAGTTTAAATGGTATTGTTTTAGCTAAAATTACGGCTAATTCGGCTAAAAATAATTCAAATATTTCATTTTCTATTATAATAATCATTGAAATTTGTAACATTAAAGTTATTATGTTATTCTAATTCCATTTTAAATAAAAATATGGAATATAAAAATATTCCTTACACTTAGTTCAATGGGAATGGTGGTAAGGGTACCATGCCCCGCCGCTAGGAGCGCTCATCAGTACTTTTCATCGGTAGGTTCCCACTGAGTGAGGAGTATTCATATATACAGTATTTGTTATAATCAGTTGTCAACAAGTAAAAAGTGAGGTCATATAAATAAAATTTGCATTAACACTTATACCAACATAACAGAATTTCACTAGCATAGATAGGCGGGAAATTTGATAGCAAGAATACGAACCCCATTTATGTATTCAATCGCTAAATGCAAATTATTAAGTATAACTGATGAATATTGACAAATAAAGAATAGACCCTGAGACACTTTATTTAAATAAAATTTATAGAGCCAATTACATACAAGAATTTATACCAAGCATTAAATAACAGTACAATATATATTTAAATCAAAGACTTTTTCGATTCTAGGTAACAGAAAAAGGTATTTACATTAATTACAACCTTTTAAATATATGCTAACTGAACTCTCAACATATCACCAAACCTAATTGATAATAACACAATAAACTGAACTTCGATAAAATTAGATGAAAACTTGATATTTTTGCGAGAAACACTCTTATTGTATCCAAAATATTTTCAAAATATTTAACATGCAGGGTGTATTATCAGTTTTGTTACATAGGCGAATACCGTGTAAAAACACAATTTCTCAAATATTGCCTCCCCTAATTATTTTATAAGAGAAGTTACTATAGCAAAGTTGTCACTACGGCATTCTGTGTTAAATAGTTTCCAAGATATAAGCTGTTTTCTGGTATAGTAATTTAACCTTGTGAATGGGGAATTCGTTCATAACAATTACCAGGTTGAATTCAGACGTTAGGTGTAAATGCAAGAATTATTAAGGCAAGTTTCTTAGAGCAAAATAACTCATTATAATGTTGCGATTGTTACCGGTGTAGAAGAAATAGATGAGAATTATGAGGAAAAACTTCTTTTTATAAAATATTGTTAGCCATGACAATAGCTGTCAAATTAATATCAAGAATCACTGAGAGGTTATGTAATGCTTTTGTATTATCAATTCAAAATATGTTCAATACAAAAAAGAATGATACTAATTAGTATAAGAAAAAAATTATTCTTATTATGGTGTTACACTATTATTATTAGAAGTATTCTTTAACAATTATAGTCATCTAACAATAACTTAATAAATTATAATTGAATAAGCTTAACACAGAATGCTAAAGTACGGGTATTTTGTACAGTACTCAATAAGATCTACAACTTTGCTATAGTTACTTTTCCTCTAAAATAATTAGGGGAGCCAATATCTGAGAAATTGCGTTTTTATGTGCTATTCGCCTATGTAACAAAACACACAATACACCGTACACCCTGTATATACTCTACCCACAAAAACCATTTACATAAAAATAACAAAATGTTTCCACACTAATAATACTTACTAACTAAATTCGGTGCCTTTGTAACACAGCTTTAATAGTTAAAACTGAATTTTTAATTAAAAGTTTTAAAAGTTACAATCTGATTTTAATAGTTTTGCTAATAAATACAACAACGTCGTGGCTCAATTTTTGAGTTCCGGCTTCAAGTGAAGAGACTAAACTATTAGATTCGATAGTAAATGAATGTATGAAGTATGATGTATTGCTTTTAGCTATTATTAGATCGTTAGTTTCATGGAAGTAAATTATACACTGATTAACCGACCAAATCGAATAATGGGTACTAACAAACCTACTCTTTGTATAATTCCATTTGACCATTACCTATTATTGTTTCCATACAATATTATTATTCCAGTGCAATATTTATGTTATTCAATGTATGTTAATGGATTTAAAGTGTGTGCATACCTCGTTAAATTTTAGTGTTATTTTCTCATTTTGCTAACTTGTTTATAAAACTAAATTTTATAGTTTTAAAACCTTACTACATAAGCGTTACGGATTGAATTAGGCATTTCAGACGGCACTGGACTCAGTACAAGTATTTTAAACAAAAAGTCAATATTAACTTTTATAAAGTACAAAAGCATTAAATATGAATTATTACCCTTAAATCCAGAAGTTAATCAAAATTCACATCCATAATTTGTAGATATATATTGTCGTGAATCCTCTCTACTTAATAAAAATACAATTTTTTAAATATTTCTAAATGTTGCTTTAATATGCCAAAATTAATAATTCGCCCCACGTTGGCTAGCGAAACAAATAATTATATGCTATGAATTGTCATAATTATTAAAAACACCATAATTCATTTTTTTTCTAAAATGTTGGTCGACGGCGACGGTGTGAATAAAATGCCACTAGCTGGTTAAAATTAAATAAATTAAGTTTTATAGTTAGATTTTTCTTATTAATGATTTTAATTATCTTTAAAATAAATTTCAATATCCCTTTTTCTATAGTTCTTAAATGATTTTTAAATACTTTTTAAAGAGGTCTAATAAGCATGATTCATAAATAACTTAAATCCGTATTTACTTTAAAATCACGCAAGTAAACTGGGCGCCATATACAACTAAAGAAATAACTTAAAGATTAAAGTATTTCTAAGAAAGCTTATTTCAGGGCAGTGGTGACGAACCTATGATCCGCGGGTCAGACATTGACCCACGAAGATTTTTTAAATGTCTTATTTTTCTATCATAAAAGAGACAACAGACAATCGAAAATATTAAAAAATTAAAGTATTGAGATGATATAGAATCATCAGGTTGAAAATTTATACTTAACGAATTGTAATTTCAGACCATTTTAAAGGCTACGATTTAATCGTAAGCTCAGATTTAATAAATTCATGCAAGAAAAGAGAGATAGACATGCTAGGATACTAGGTTTATTTAATCCAAAGGCTACAAGCGAGGTTACAGATAGATTTATCAATTTTAAATAAAATTTATAGAAGGAAGAGGATCTTGCACACTTAACCTCAATGTTCACAAAAGGTATTGAATTTATAAAAAAGGTATAAGTCAATTATGTTGTTTTATAGTAGAACAGGTTGTATGTAACCTAGGTTACACGTTTTGAATAGTTTATTCGCGTTTCTAGAAGGTTTTATCTTTTTATTAGGTTTGAGGTTTGTCGTTGAGTAACGCAAAACAAGTTTTCTTTCCCAAATAAGTCAGTTTCTGGTACATATTTCACTGGAAATAGGTAAATAAGATCAGTACTTTGATGTTTATGATGTTACAATTAACTTACTAATTCTTGTATGTGGAAGCTTTGAAGTCAAATATGTCGAGATATCAGCTGTGCTGATATGCTTTGGTTTTTTACAAAATTTTGAGTTTATTTTGATATTTTGTACTACTGTTTGGATGCAGGCACCTAGAGTACTGTTTTATGGACAAGTTGAATTCATATTTGAATTCATTTATGTTCTTATTTATTCTATACTTGTAACGGTATATTTTCTATCGGCCTCAAATATGTGTAATTTTGCATGTATTTTTATTGAAAAACTTAAAGTTCGGACCTGTAACACTATATTTTATTTGTAGTTAAAATTTTGTCGTATAAACATACTTACAACGAACATTTTAAAAAGATTGTTCTCGAACTCCTATAAATTTCGAGGACGTGGAAGTAATAAATAATATTTTTACTATCTACCTTACTGAACTATCGTTTATTCTTAATTATTTAGAACTAATGCAAGTTCTAAATATAATTTCCGTACAGTTAATTGATATTTGTTGTGAAGTGAGTTCTTGGATGCAGTTGAATTTTGATAAATCTTGTTTGAAAGATTTGTTTATACCGTACCGCTAATAATCATCTGTGGTTTGTTTTATCGTGATGAACCATTAAGAACAATTACTTCCTTCAGTTCGCGCTTTAAAAATAGTGCAGTTTTGTTATTAAAAATCACGTAGACTGACCTATAATTTAAATAATAAATTCCCGTTCTATCTGCAAACAAAGATAAATAATTATTCATTTTATGGGAAGAATCTATTGTAGCAAAGTGTTATCTGGGCTAAATTTGTTTAAGCTTTTAAAAGACATTACCATTATTCCTCGCGTGTAAATTATAAACAAAAATAATAAGAGAAACAGGATTGTTTAAACTGTGTTTAACAAAGATTGTTGATGAAATCATATGAGCGATTGACTATATTCGAAATAAAAAGTATTTCTTTGGACCTGCTACCTTCAAACAACAATTTTAAACCATTTAGAATCAACCACGGTTTTTCAAGGGAAGGCGTGTTCCAATTTCTAGCGGACCAGACTGGCTTGTTCTTGCCAGGCAAATAAACAAAGGTTTAATTGGATAAGATTTAAGGTACTGTACTTTAAGAACTATTTACTATTGTAATTTTTGTTTACGGATTATTTGAACTAGTGAATTTTGTAATTTTCTACAAGAAGAGAGCTCTCTAGTAGTATTTAACTTTAGTTTGTCACTGCTAGTGAAATACAAATTTATTAACGTTAGTAATATTTAAGTAGATTCAATTCCGTAATATTTTACAGATATTTGTTTGTTAAATTTCTCGAAGGATTTTATGTTAATAAATTCTGATCTTGCAAAACTTTTGAACAATTTATGTTCAATAAATCTAAATAATCTCTGGATTTTAATAAGTTTTTGGATAAATTATGTTCAAGAAAATCTAATAACATTTCTTTCTTGTTGAATAAATCTTATCTACATTTTTGAATTGTTCTGTGTTCAATAATTTCGGAGTAATTTGATAATTATTTATTGAATGACTAATTATAAGTTTAATAAATTTATGTTGTTTGCATTTTTATTATATGTGTTTGACTATTTTTTATTTTTCTTACCATCCAATAAATATGTTTTTTCAGTTTATATCAAGGATCTAAACGGAACCATATAATTATGAATGTTTTACTCATTTTTCATTTTAAAATTTTCTAAACATAACCAAAATTTTTGTTCAAAACCTAGTAGATTTAATTCATTTTGTGATTAGTGAATTTAATATCTTTTCTGGCTTAATTAAACATCATCATTAAGCTTCATAATCAGATGGCGCCCTTTTAGAGTTTTTATTTGAGTTCTGAAACCCTTAACTACTCCTTTTCATAAATAAGACAACTGCAAAATCAATACCTGCGACCTGAATATAAAAATTTGTAAGATAGAGCTAAATCTCAAGCCGTGGTAATCTTGAGCTTATTTGCTAATGTAAGTATGATAATTTTACTATTATTATTTTGTTTGTAGATTTTGAGTGTTACAAATTGGCGCCCTCCGCGGGGCCTAGTCTTTTTTTGAGGTTACAATTGTCGCCCAATCGCGGGGCATTATTTCGTTTATAGACTTTGGAAGGTTACATACTTGCAAAAGCATCGCTTGTTATCTGAAACGTTGTGAACAGATTTTTAAGTTAAATTTTTTTTAGTATGTAATTTAATTTGTGTAAACTTCATATGTTTGGGGTACCTTGTGTAACTATGTAAATAGTTGATATACAGGGACGCTGGAGAGTGATGGGTTTTTAATGTAATTTAGTTTTTATGAGATCGGTGACAACTGATAGTTTTTATTGATTTTCTTTATTATTGTTCAATTTAGACCATAAGTGTCTTATGTCATTTTAATCGTCTCTGTGCCAGCTACCTTTCTGTCTTTGTAGAATTAAGATTAGTGTTAATTATAAACATTTGTTCGGATTAGTGACGTCATGATAAATGTTGATGTTCAAGTGTTTTTGATAATTTCGTTACGCCGTCAAATGTTTGGCGAAACGATATAAATGGACCTCGGAAAAAGAACAAATTCAGTCTATCAAAAGCTTTGGTTAAAACCACGCTCGGCTGGTATCGAAATCCTAAAAATAAAGTTAGGTTATGAAGAATCATATGTTTTTCCGTTTGTAAACAAACTTCGATTATATTAGATTTGGATATTTACCTGTTATATAAATCAAAGAAGATTATTTTTATTTTTCGAAACAAATATTTGGAATTGTGTTCGAATATATATTATTTTAAAAACGAGAAAAATTTTAATATTGGAAAAGTTTTTATATCGATGTGTATGGATTTGGGTATCGACTGATATGGATTTTTAAGAACAGCTGATTGGAATGAACACTGTTTTACCGATCGTACAACAGTTTAAGCATTTTTAAGTGGATTCATTGACATTTGGTGTGTCAGTTTACATATTAAAGGTTGGTCGAAATAATAATTGTTGCCCATTGGAAATAATTCATTAAAACAATTTTATTTCATTTCTAAAAATTAAAGTTATTTGTGACTAAAATTTGTTGTTTTAACAAAAATTTAAAATCAATTACTCATTTGTAAATATTGTCCTTCGTTGTTTACATGAATGTAGCTGCAACCCCCAGTGTCAGGTTAGCATCCACCAAAATTTAATTTAAACAAACTAAAGGAAGATTTTCCTTAATGATTTTTCCTGAAGGAATTTGGTTTCATTTTGATAAAATATTTATTTATGTATTTAATAAAATAAAGATCTGTGGTTTTTAATTTGTAAATGTGTTTATTTTATTTTGATGTGGATGCAAGTATAAAATTATTTATGCACAGTTTAATACTACTGCTTGTCTAGGTACGGAATTCCAAGTGCAGTGGTAGTAAGTTAGTAGGTATTCCGGCACTTGAGTCCATCCCCTCTACTTTTATGCAAATGACCCGCGATCTAATTAATATTCAAATGAGGCGTGGTATAGTTAAATGCGCGAATTAAATTAATTGATCTAATTAAATTAATTCACGGTATCATTTACATATCTCATCTCTCATTTACATATATCATTTCTCATATGCATGCGCGAATTAAATTAATTGATCTAATTAAATTAAAATAAATTAATTCACGGTATCATTTGCATATCTCATCTCTCATTTACATAACTCATCTCTCATTTGTACATCTGATCTCTCTCATTTCTCATATGCATGCTCGAATTAAATTAATTCACGGTATCGTTTGCATATCTCATCTCTCATTTACATTTATCATTTCTCATATGGATGCTCGGATTAAATTAATTCACGGTATCATTAGCATATCTCATCTCTCATTTACATTTATCATTTCTCATATGGATGCTCGAATTAAATTAATTCACGGTATCATTAGCATATCTCATCTCTCATTTACATTTATCATTTCTCATATGCATGCTCGAATTAAATTAATTCAAGGTATCATTAGCATATCTCATCTCTCATTTACATAACTCATTTCTCATATGGATGCTCGAATTAAATTAATTCACGGTATCATTAGCATATCTCATCTCTCATTTACATTTATCATTTCTCATATGCATGCTCGAATTAAATTAATTCACGGTATCATTTACATATCTCATCTCTCATTTACATATCTCATCTCTCATATGCATTCACGAATTAAACTAATTCATGGTATCGTTTGCATATCTCATCTCTCATTTACATAACTCATATCTCATTTTGTACATCTCATTTTCATATATTATTTGTTATCTCTCATCTCTCTCTCTCTCTCTCTCTCTCTCATAAATTTATTTTAAAATAAATCTTATGTTGTCATTCCTATTTGATATTTAAATATAGATCTATAGGTCATCATGTAATTCTGCGAAAACAATTTAACATGTAGAAACATCTAGGATAATAATAAAAATTTGCTTTCAAGTATACAAAGTATCTCGAAAGGTTACTGTCAATCACCAGTCAGATTATCTCTATTGCATTCTGGCATGTTTAAATATACGTCATAAACAGTTAAAATACGGTTTACAAGTAAAACAAATTCTAATTTGAAAGAAAACACTTAGGGTCGTTATGATTTCTTAAAAATTTATTCAAATACTTCCGATAAATATTTATAAATAAAACTTAGAAAAAGGAATATTGTGTAGTACCATTTTAAAGTCAAAAAGCTTATACCGTTTTAAACGACAGGCATCGTAATCCCTAAAAGCAATCAAGCTTAAGCTATTTCGACGAAAACAATAGAATTTTTAAAAATAATTACAATCTCTTTAGTACGAACTTAATAACATTCAACATTCTAGTGTTGTATTAAAATCTAGAAATTTCAGAAAAACGATTTTAAAATAAATTGTATGTAGTTATACATTGTGAAATAAAAAATGCAAGAATAAAATACATACACGGATTAAACTAAACTATATATTAAACGTAGAGTAATGATTTATGTTGTATTCATTCATTAACTTTAACTCGATATATACAAATTCATATATGAGAGAAATGTTATATAAGTCAATACAGCCCTATAACTATCGTTTATTGAGCTATACAAAGAGATTTATATCTACGCTAAACTAAAGATTAATAGAAGTAATGCATTCCTGATATCATAAGATAACGATAAAACACATGATTATTCTTAGACTAAGGTCTAATTTAGGTAGTCAAATTGTAGGTAATCGAATTGTAGTTACATATCATGATATGATATCATACAATTATATTCTAGTAAGAATTGTAATAAAGTCACTGCTATAAATAACAACATTCTTTATCACGATCATCTATCATTATCATAATCATCTAATGTCATGCAGAGTCAGCAGCTAGCTCCTAAGTTCGTATATGCGAGAATCGGTATTATATAACACACACATCAGTCTACATTCATTGTTCTAATATTGATAAGAACTTTCTAGAATCTATAAAGTTGTACTACATATATTCAACTAATTTGAATATACGATAACGGGTACTCATTATACTTTTATGCACACAATCGAGCCCCTATACAAGTATTCTAAAACACAGAGTATTCATCACTAAACGTATTCTTCATATATGAAATCATAAAGCTCGAGTCTAACTACTGACAAGGTGAAAGAATAGGTGCAATCGGTTTATGCCCATACCAGGTTCCCTATGATTATTATAAATGTCTTAACAGAATAAAAAGGGTGAAATGAATATAACTTATAATAATAATAATAATAATAATAATAATAATAATAATAATAATAATAATAATAATAATAATAATAATAATAATAATAATAATAATAATAATAATAATAATAATAATAATAATAATAATAATAATAAATATGTCTGGCCAGGTCTACGACCTGCTACCGAAGATTAGCTGACAGACATGGTAGACGGTACAGCCAGCGACCTAAGTCAACATGTTCTTACATAGAGCAAATACGAGAACCTATCCCGTACTCTCCCGGGAAATAAAAAGAATAGGGAGGAAAACCTTACCCAATAAATATGGAGCGTCATTTAAGAAATAGAGTTATAAGGCCGCTACCCGAGGAGCGTCGGGGCATTCCTGGAGCCGCTGCTGGGGATGACCGCATGCTAGGCGGTGACCGTGAGTTGAACAGGCGGACCACGGTCAGGGTCAACCATTTGTCCCAAGAAGCGACAGCCGCAGAAACCAATAATAGCAGAGACACTACATCATCACAAACCTCTGCACCTTCCGAAAGTGTATCGCAGGAGAGTAACCCACTTATGCCTGCGACCACTGAGGCGGGCCGTGTACGACAACGCATGAAATGGACGTCTGAAGTCAATATATTTATCATGCGAACGTACTACGAACTTACAAATATGGAAACGGACTTATCGACATATAGAGATGTGCTGCTTGAAAGATTTAAGGAAAAATACCCCGCTGTTAACGTTACAGCTCAAAGACTGGCAGATCAACGACGTGTCATTATTCGAAATAATCTATTGCCAGAAGCAACTTTGGAACAGATAAAACTAGAAGTTTCTAATGAGTTACAACCGCTTAACAACACCACTGAAACTGACAACACAACTCACAGACAACAAGATCAAGACAGCATACAGCTTGAAGCACAAAACCTGCAAGGTGATGACTACACCAATGACACGCTAAACAACTTAAACATGCAGGAAAGTGACACTTTAACAAACAAAGTAACTGCAGTATTCCATGAAAGCATAGTGAAATACAGCGGAACAGATCCAACAAAACGACCTGTCATACCAAAACACAGACCCTCTGTGCAATTAACAAAAGTTATACATATCTTGAACACAGTCATTCTTCCAAACCACCTAAGAGAAATGCAATCTTTCGAAGAATTGCATACTACTATATACTGCGCTGCTGTTACGTCCACACTATGTTGCGGTTTAAAAGTATTTTCGCAAAACCCATATAACACTCAACGTAAAAGAAAAACTTTTCCATGGCAAACAAGATTAGAAAATAAAATAAAGCGTATTCGTCAAGACCTTTCAAGAGTCATCGAGTACTCGCGTGGAAATCCAAGCAACCGATTAAAAAAACTTGTTGATGTTATATTCAGAAAGCATAAAGTTCACTCGTTGTCATACAACGAAATTAACTATACTATAATGGAATTTGTTGACTCATTAAAACAAAGGCTGGCAGCGTTGTCTAGCCGACTTAAACGGTATCTAAGATCTCAGAAACGCAGAGAACAAAATAATCAATTTCGGAATAACGAAAAGAACTTTTATAGAACAATAAAAAATAACAACAAAAGCGGAACGCGCTTAAATAATACACCTAGCCAAGAAGACCTAGAAACATTTTGGGGATCTATATGGACAGATAACATAAACCATAAAGATAATAACTCCTGGATAAATAAAGAAATAGACAACGCAAATATTATAGCGGAAATGACCAGGTGTGAAATTGATATCGAAACATTCACAAATGTGGTAACCAATTCTCACAATTGGAAAGCCGCCGGCAGCGATTGTATTCACAATTTCTGGTATAAAAAACTGACACCTATCCACCCGTTCCTGATTCGTCATATAAATCAATGGCTGCAAAATCCCGAACTTTTACCCAACTTTCTAACACAAGGGGTAACCTATCTACTTCCCAAAGGGCATATAAGTAACGATCCCTCAAAATACCGCCCAATTACGTGCCTACAGACACTTTACAAAATTGTAACATCTTGCCTGACAAAATTGATAAATAAACATGTAGAAGCCAACAACATACTGGCACAAGAACAAAAAGGGTGCCAAGCTGGATCGAAGGGATGTAAAGAGCAACTTGTTATAGACAGCATAATACTAAAACAAGCACAAACGAAGCGTAGAAATCTTTACACTTGTTTTATAGACTACAGAAAAGCTTTCGATTCCGTGCCTCATTCGTGGTTATTGAGAGTTCTGGAAATATACAAAATCCACCCGGTGCTAAAGCAATTTCTGAAGCATACCATGCAAAAATGGCAAACTACAATCCATCTTAAAACAGATCGATGTAACATAATAACCGACACGATAGAAATAAAACGCGGCATATTCCAAGGGGATTCGTTAAGCCCTCTGTGGTTTTGTCTAGCTTTGAATCCACTGTCGAATGCCCTTAACACCTCCAAATATGGATACCAACTAAAGAGTACGGAGGGAGAGAGTCATATCATATCACATCTATTGTACATGGATGACTTAAAGATGTATGCAGCAAATACAAAACAGCTTCATCAATTAATTAAAATAGTGGAACAGTTTAGTACCGACATAAGAATGGAATTCGGGCTAGACAAGTGTCGAACGATTAACATCAAGAAAGGCGAATTAGAACTTACAACATTCAAAACACAGCAAGGAGAAATAATTGAGCCATTGAACACAAACGACGCATACAAATACCTCGGAATACAGCAGTCAAAACGAATTCAACATACACAGATTAAAAAACAATTGATAGAAGAAATAGTTAGCAGACTACATGCAATACTAAAAACTAAATTAAATACAAAAAATCTAGTAAAGGCCATTAATACGTATGTTGTCCCGTCACTGACATACTCCTTTGGCGTAATAGAGTGGACAGATACGGACTTAAATAAACTCGAACGGATTATCAGAGTTGAATTGACAAAACACCGCATGCACCACAAAAATTCAAGCGTTGAGAGAATTACCCTACCAAGCTGTGAGGGTGGCATGGGAATCATCGATATACATAATTTACATAACAGCCAAATCAAATCTCTTAGAAATTATTTCCACGGTCGAACAACTATTTCTCGATTCTACAGAATAATCTGCGAAGCTGACACAAAATACACACCACTTAATCTACAAGACCGGGCGGTACAGCAAAACGAAGCCATACGTACAACGCAGGAAAAAATAAATGCGTGGAAAGCTAAAGCTCTGCATGGCAGACACGCATACGATATTGAGAGCGAAGATATAGATAAAGACAAGTCCAATACGTGGCTAAGAGTAGGAGAGTTATTCCCAGAGACCACCGGACATATAATGGCGATACAGGACCAGGTTGTCAATACCAAGAATTATAAAAAACATATCTTGAAAGACCCGTCGGTCAACGACGACAAATGCAGAAAATGCAAGCAGAAGGCCGAAAACATACAGCACATAACAGGAGCCTGCCCTGTATTAGCTCAAAATGATTATACCCACCGTCACAATCAAATAGCTAATATAATACACCAGGGTTTAGCTATAAAACACAAACTATCTGAAAACAAGACAGTGCCTTATTATACGTATAAGCCTACCTCAGTTCTCGAAAACGCAGCATACAAACTATACTATGATCGATCTATCGTGACTGATCAAACCATTCATAATAATAGACCAGATATAGTTTTCCAAGACAAAACAAACAACGAGGTATATTTAATAGATATCGCTGTACCAAACACCCATAACCTTTCCAATACTATACGAGAAAAGATTAGAAAATATACAGATCTAAAAAATGAACTAATGAGAATATGGAATCTGAACAAGGTGTACATCTTACCTATTACAATATCAACCACGGGCATTTTCCCAAAACTTACATTGAGCAACCTCAAACAACTAGAACTACGCAATAACCTGGATGTCATTATTCAGAAAGCAACAATCCTTAACACCTGTCGAATAGTTCGCAAATTTCTGGATGAATAAAACAATATGCAGAAAAGATGCCTTGGCCTAGACCCGCATCTTTATCTCAGATAATACCAGTAAAAAACTGAGAAAATAAAGGGAAATGAAATAATAATAATAATAATTTTAATAATAATGTTTATTCCAAAACAGGTACAAAACCCAAACACTGGAATTTTTCAATATATACAAAGACAACACATTGACATCACAAAGACATTAATAATATTAATAACATGCAAATAACAGTACAAAAACCAAGACACTAATACAATATAATTTGTAGACATTAATTTAATAATAAGTGTAACTGTGTATATGTATAGTATATGTAATTTACAAATTAGACAATAAATAAATTGAATAAATAAAATAATAATAATAATAATAATAATATATATTTTCCAACAGGTGGGCACCCAATTACAGGAAAAAAATTTAAAAATTACAAAAACACAGTAGAGGTTCGACATAAATACGAAATACAAATATAAGCTACCTACAATTAATGTAAAAACATAAACATGCGTAATACAGTATATAAATAAATAATAACATAATTATTAAAACTAACATTATACACTAATTTTAGTTAGTGTGTATATATAGTATATATAGTATATATAGTATATATAAAATCTATAGAATATTTAAATTCTTCTATATATCTAAATTTATTTTTCTTTTTTTTTTGCTAAAATAATCTAACTACCCTATTACTAATGACAGAGAAATTGTCTGCATGAATGTCACAAAGATGGCTTATAGTATTAAAATTGCTGCACATTACATTAATTGGATTTCTAAATGCAATATTAGTTCGAGGGGTGTTGATGTAAAAGCAGAGAGATTGACGTGCGTTTAATCGCGGAACAATAAAATTAATTTTACTTAAGATCCATTCACAATCAACATTACTATGTAACAGATTATATAAAAATCTAATCGACATAAGCACACGTCGAACTCTTAAAGAAAGTATGCCAAATCTGTGAAGGAGGTCGTCTTGGTCTACACCTCTTTCTGGGTATACACCATCACACCGTAAGGACATAAATTTCAGATATTTTCGTTGGACAGATTCTAATTTATTTTCGTAGGTGCTATATATTGGATACCAGATGATGGCACCATATTCTAACTTTGATCGAATAAGGGTGACGTATAATGTTTTTAGACACTGTTCACTATTAAAAGAACCACAATTTCTATAGATAAAACCATAAATCTTGAATGCTGACGAAACTATAGAATCTATATGATTGGAAAATGTAAACTTGCTATCAAAAATTATACCAAGATCTTTAACAGTGGTATTTCTTTCAAGCATATTACCATCAATAGAGTAATCGAAGTTGATAACGTTTATTCGTCGCGTGAAAGTTACTACACAGCATTTATCGATGTTGAGCCGTAGATGATTTAATTTACACCAATTAGAAATATTTATCAGATCTCTTTGCAACTCATCACAATCTGTATGTGTTATAATAGACTTAAATAGTTTAAGGTCATCTGCAAATAATAACTTATTGCATTGGATTATGTTTGCTAGGTCATTGATGAAAACTAGAAACAAAAGTGGTCCCAGGTTGGAACCTTGGGGCACGCCTGAAGAAGGTATTATGGGGTCCGATTTAAAACCCCGATACTCAACATATTGAGTACGAGATAAAAGATAGCTCGAGAATAAAGATAAAAGCGAGGGTGAGAATCCAGAAATTTGTAATTTATTTAGTAGTATGTAATGATCAATTTGATCAAACGCTTTGCAGAAGTCGGTGTAGATGACATCTATCTGGCCCGAAGAATCTAAAACTTCCGATATGTATTGAGTAAGACAGACAAGATTTGTAGACGTTGATCGACCTTCCATAAAACCATGCTGGTATGGTGATATACAGGATTTCAATAAGGGGTAGATCTTACTATACAAAATACTCTCAAATAGTTTAGCAAAATTGCTAATAATGGATATTGGCCTGTAATTACTTACTAACGATGGATCGCCTTTTTTAAGGACGGGACAGATTCTCGCTTGTTTCCAAGCATTAGGAAATGTAGACTTTTTAAGAATAAGGTTAAATAATACGAATAGAGGTTTAATTAGTACAGAAGAACAATCTTTAATAACAAAGGCTGGAACCATGTCAATGCCTGCAGTACCTTTATTTTTTAATCTTGCTATGGAAGTTTTAATATCTTCTTCTGATATGTGATTGATATTAATTGATATACTGTTAAGTATACTGTGAAAATTATTATTAGCAAGATTTGGATCTGACGGGATGTAAACATCGTTAAAATAAGCACGAAATGCTTCAACAATTGAGGTAGGATTATGAAACTCATGGCCATTCGCATCTTTGACGAGGCCTGGAATTCTAGTGCATCGTTTCTTTGAGTGTACAAACGCCCAGAACTTCTGTGGATCATTACTAATAGTGTTTTCCATGGATCTCATATAACTAATATAGGATCTCTGTACTTCCTGTTTAGTGAGGGACTTAAGATGTTTATATCTTTCGAGTCGAAATACACCACCATATTTTAAATACTCGCCAAAAGTTTTATTTTTCCTTTTTAACATGGAAATAATAGGTTTGGTAAACCAGGGGGGATAGTTTTTATGTTTTGAGTTGACATTTTTTGTGATGGGTACAGTTAAATCAAAAATTTGAAATAGATGCTTGTAAAATCATCGGCATTAATATCAGACCAATCAGCGTCAAACAACATACTATACAGTAATGGAAAATTAGCTTTTCTGAAATTGTACTTTTTAGCAGCTGTGTTCGCTTGAAACTGCTTGGCATCTTTAATAACATTACCTATTATTATTAACAGCGCTGGGTGGTAGTGATCCTCACCCACTAGTGGATGAGCATCCTTAGTCACCAGGCAATACGTATTAGAAAAAACTAAATCTAATTTTCTATTTAATGAGTTAACAATGCTGTTGTACTGCGTAAAATTAAAAAACTGCTGAATGTTACTTAATAAGCGAGTATTTCTATCTGTCGGATTAATATCAAATGCGGGAACATTAAAATCACCTATTACGACAACATTATCCTTATGCAGTACATTTACAGTTATTATCGAATCAAAAAAGTTTTCAAATTCGTTGTAAGATATAGACGGTGGAAGGTAAACAAGAACAATATAAAACACTATTCCATGAACTTTTGCTTTAGCTACAATAACATCTATAGAAGGGCATGACAATCTTAAGTTAGATAAGTCTAGGGAAACAAGAGTTACATCATTATTTGCTGCTAAAAGCACACCACCACCTTTTGACAGACCAGTAGCTTCTAAATCCCGATCACAACGTAAAACACTGTAGTAATTAGGAAAAAGTTCAGAATTTTCAATATCCATTGTAAGCCACGTTTCAGCAAGGGCAATGATACTATGTTCATTAACAGATACAGAGTTAAAAAAAGGTATAATAAAATAAAAACTTATAGGATTTAATCAAACTAGAAAAATATCGATATATCCTACGTTGAGAAAATAATTATACTATGTAAGCATCGATACGCTACATATGATTGCGAGCCTGAGTATAAGCATAAACCCTATACTACAGATTTTTATCCTTTTTCATTATATCTACTACAGACGAGGTGAAAGAATAGGTACATTTAACATGCGTATGCTACAATTATCTAATTTTCTAATTTTCTAGACGTAATGTAATTTTGAACAGATTTTAACCGTTTTCGTTATATCTACTACCCTTGTAAGCGATTTCTATATATACGTTCTTATTGTTTATACACCATATAGATATTCGTAGCATCTAAAGTAAACTCTTATTTAAACGTTATTTTACAATATATCATACATTTCAGCAACTCCGAAATATGAAGATATGTAATAATATACTATATACTTTTGTAGGATATTCGTCGTATCTATAGTAAACTCGTATAATTAATACTAATTTGTAATTATTTTCGACACTTTCGAAATATAAGTCTACCCAAAAGATTCGCCGACAAACTTACTGAAGATAAAATGGTCGATCTCAACCAGAATATAGCGAATAAAACTCTGTCTCTAGGATTGGTTTACCTAGGTAAAGTAAAGACAGAAAGATATCAACCGAATGCTAACTGTATGTTTATCGAAACGAATAAGGTATGAAATGTAACAGGTAGTCTATTCAGTGAACATTGCCTAATACTTTTTCTGATTCTTCTTCTAGCCTATGGATCCACAGCTAGAAACACGGGCCTGCTAAATGCCTGCAATTCACCTACCCTATCAATATGTCATACAATGCAAACATTTAATATTATTATTATTAAAATTTTATAAATAAAAAACGATAAAAGAAGATTATAGTTTTCATTTATTTTTATGTTAAACATATACGGTAGCAAGATCTAGATCGTTGTATACAAATTCATATTTGAGAGAAATGTTATGTATCTCAATACATCACTAAAACGTATTCTTCGTATATTCAGTAAGAGCTACCCATTTTTTTCTAGACATTCGAATTTTGAACAGCTTGATAACATGTTTTCTCATTTATTCATAATTAGGGTCAAGTTGAATAAAGTACATAAAAGTTAACAGGTTAAAATAGAAATTAATTTTGCTACTTTTATATGTGCTAAGTAAAATAATAAACAGATATTTCGAAAATTTTATGCATTCTTGAGAGAACTGGGGTACAATATTTAAAAACACAATGTAGAAAACATATCAGCAGAGAAAGAGGATACAGTATGTTTTGTATGAAGAGGTGTCGTCAGTTTTAAAAGAAATAAGTTCGTCGCCATATTTAAACGTTATTTTACAATATATCATACAATTTCAATAGCTTCGAAATACGCAGATATGTAATAATATACTATATACTCTTGTAGGATATTCAACGTATCTATCGTAAACTCGTATGATTAATAATAATCTGTAACCATTTTCGATACCTTCGAAATATAAGTCTATAAAATATGTTTGTAATACGTCTTTATAACTTTGAAACACAGGGTAGTTATCTCTTGCAATATCTACAGTTATGAGAACCCTGAAGAACCTAGAGAAATAAATCAGATAAATATTTTACTTTTTATTGAAACGATAACTTTACGCACTAATATATGAAAATAATATAATGTATGTCGTCTGATAAATAAAATTGAAATTATTCTTATTCTTTTACAATGAAATGTGTTTTGAAAAAACACGATGAAACGTTATGTATATTAATGCAGTAGTTCTGTTAACGCATTCGTTATTTAGAGATTCACTTATAACTACACTATCTATTTAGCTGATTCAATAAAAATTTCGTTATTTTTAAAATTCCTAGCAAGGGTTCAGGGTTCTTTATCTGTTTTAGAATATTCAAAGACAGTATATGACAATAAATTATCGTGAGACTCCTGCTCTATATAAAACGTCATATATAAAATGAGAGATAAAAATTTACCCTGTGTATTGGTGAAAACTCAAATATTCACGGAAATATAACAACCGGTAGATATGACGATACTAATCAGTCTGACGCGGAATATATATTTCATATTATACAAACGGCGAGAAAAGAATAGGTACAATCGGTTTATGTTCATACCATGCTCACCATGATTATTATAAACATCTTAACAGAATAAAAAGGGCGATATGAATATAACTTATAGGATATAATCAAACTAGAAAAATATCGATATATATCCTGCGTTGAGAAAATAATTATACTATACAAGCATCCAGTATGTAAAGTAAAAGGCATTAGACTCAACTATGATGTACTGAAACTCATCAACAATCATCTTTTATCCCGATGACGTTATAGGGTGACATTATGAAGTCGTACTAATATATGAAAATAATATACTGCCTGATAAATAAAATTATTCTTTTACAGTGAAGAGTGTTTTGGAGAAAACCTTAATGTAGCTACTGAGCTCTGCTAGCCAGCTTCACTTATAAGTTCACACCACTTAACTGATTCAATAAAAATTACGTTATTTGAAAATTCCTAACATGGATAGCTTTATCTGTTTTAGAATATTCAAAGGCAGTATATGACAATAAATTATCGTGAGACTCCTGATCTATACAAAACGCCTTATATAAAATTAGAGATAAAAAATTAAACCTATGATATATGGTGAAAATGCAAATATTCAACAATTCTAATCCCAATTTTGTCTACTTTTCTAGACGTAATGTAATTTTGAACTAATTTTTAACCTTTTTCGTTATATCTACTACCCTTGTAAACGATTTCTACATAATGCCTTCTTACTGTGTATAATTTTGCCCCATGTAGATATTCGTCGTATCTATAGTAAACTCATATTTTAACATTATTTTACAATATATCATCCATTTTCAATGGCTTCGAAATACGCAGATATGTAATAATATACTATATACTCTTGTAGGATATTCATTGTTGAATATAGTAAACTCGTATGATTAATATTAATTTGTAATTATTTTCAGCACCTTCGAAATATAGGTCTATAACATATGTCATATGTTTTGTAATACGTCTTTATAACTGTGAAACTCTACGTGATTTCCTCTTACAATATCTATAGTTATGAGAACCTTGAAGACTTAACCTGGAGAAATAAAACAGATAAATATTTTACTTTTTATTGAAACTAGTTAACTTATATTCTAACATACATATTTGAAACTAGACAACTTATATTCTAACATACAAATATACAACAACAAAATAGAAAAGTATACTTGAGGGTAACATTTTGTATAACCATTATCTTTTATTCTATAATACCTTCTTCTTTAAGCTCAGAAATAATTGAAATAATCTCATCCTAGTTTTCTAAACTACTGCTACCCCTCTGTTTTAAGGTATACAGTAGACGAAGCCTGTCGACAACTTGATTCCAATACGGCGTTTTGTTTTTGGAATTTGAAATCATAAATAAATAATAATTGTAGCATACGCATGTTAAATGTACCTATTCTTTCACCTCGTCTGTAGTAGATATAATGAAAAAAGATAAAAATCTGAAGTATAGGGTTTATGCTTATACTCAGGCTCGCAATCATATGTAGCGTATCGATGCTTACATAGTATAATTATTTTCTCAACGTAGGATATATCGATATTTTTCTAGTTTGATTAAATCCTATAAGTTATATTCATTTCACCCTTTTTATTCTGTTAAGACATTTATAATAATCATAGGGAACCTGGTATGGGCATAAACCGATTGCACCTATTCTTTCACCTTGTCAGTAATTAGACTCGAACTTTATGATTTCATATATGAAGAATACGTTTAGTGATGAATACTCTGTGTTCTAGAATACTTGTATAGGGGCTAGGAAGCTTGATTTGAATACTACAATTTTGATCACGTGGTTGGAGTGTACTGATACCTCGATTGTGTGCATAAAAGTATAATGAGTACCCGTTATCGTATATTCAAATTAGTTGAATATATGTAGTACAACTTTATAGATTCTAGAAAGTTCCTATCAATATTAGAGCAATGAATGTAGACTGATGTGTGTGTTATATAATACCGATTCTCGCATATACGAACTTAGGAGCTAGCTGCTGACTCTGCATGACATTAGATGATTATAATAATGATAGATGATCGTGATAAAGAATGTTGTTATTTATAGCAGTGACTTTATTACCATTCTTACTAGAATATAATTGTATGATATCATATCATGATATGTAACTACAATTCGATTACCTACAATTTGACTACCTAAATTAGACCTTAGTCTAAGAATAATCATGTGTTTTATCGTTATCTTATGATATCAGGAATGCATTACTTCTATTAATCTTTAGTTTAGAGTAGATATAAATCTCTTTGTATAGCTCAATAAATGATAGTTATAGGGCTGTATTGACTTATATAACATTTCTCTCATATATGAATTTGTATATATCGAGTTAAAGTTAATGAATGAATACAACATAAATAATTACTCTACGTTTAATATATAGTTTAGTTTAATCCGTGTATGTATTTTATTCTTGCATTTTTTATTTCACAATGTATAACCACATACAATTTATTTTAAAACCGTTTTTCTGAAATTTCTAGATTTTAATACAACACTAGAATGTTGAATGTTATTGTTCGTACTAAAGAGATTGTAATTATTTTTAAAAATTCTATTGTTTTCGTCGAAATAGCTTAAGCTTGATTGCTTTTAGGGATTACGATACCTGTCTATTATACTATTCACATAACAGGGGAAGAATGTTTATTTTTTAATCGTTTTGGTTCATATAGCCTTCAATATTAGAATATTTAAATAAACAATCTTTTGAAAACTGCGGTTTTTAAAATGCATTTATTGTATTTAAGATGAATAATACAACTGTAATTATTTGTTAGAAAATCTAAGGCTTAAAATTCCTTTGAACTTAGTAATAACAGAATGATAATTGTTTTGAAAACTTAATGACTCGTAACGAGAAAATTCAAAATTCTATATGATAATTATCAATTATGTTGCTCGGATGTATTTTAAATGTTAGCCGTATGACGTTTACATTTCTAATTAAGTATAATTTCATTTAAGAATGGCAACAGTTGAAAAGCGTGAAATTTAAAACGGTATAAGCTTTTTGACTTTAAAATGGTACTACACAATATTCCTTTTTCTAAGTTTTATTTATAAATATTTATCGGAATTATTTGAATAAATCTTTAAGAAATCATAACGACCCTAAGTGTTTTCTTTCAAATTAGAATTTGCTTTACTTGTAAACCGTATTTTAAATGTTTATGACGTATATTTAAACATGTCAGAATGCAATAGAGATAATCTGACTGGTGATTGACAGTAATCTTTAGAGATACTTTGTATACTTGGAAGCAAATTTTTATTATTACCCTAGATGTTTCTACATGTTAAATTGTTTTCGCAGAATTACATGATGACCTATAGAACTATATTTAAATATCAAATAGGAATGACAACATAAGATTTATTTTAAAATAAATTTATGAGAGAGAGAGAGATGAGAGATGACAAATAATATATAAAAATGAGATGTACAAAATATGAGTTATGTAAATGAGAGATGAGATATGAAAACGATACCTTGAATTAGTTTAATTCGAGCATCCATATGAGAAATGAGTTATGTAAAGGAGAGATGAGATATGCTTATGATACCGTGAATTAATTTAATTCGAGCATGCATATGAGAAATGATAAATGTAAATGAGAGATGAGATATGCTAATGATACCGTGAATTAATTTAATTCGAGCATCCATATGAGAAATGATAAATGTAAATGAGAGATAAGATATGCTAATGATACCGTGAATTAATTTAATTCGAGCATCCATATGAGAAATGAGAAATGAGATATGCAAACGATATCGTGAATTAATTTAATTCGAGCATGCATACGAGAAATGAGAGAGGTGAGATGTACAAATGAGAGATAAGTTATGTAAATGAGAGATGAGATATGCAAATGATACAGTGAATTAATTTAATTTAATTAGATCAATTAATTTAATTCGCGCATTTAATTAGACCACGCCTCATTTGAATATTAATTAGATCGCGGGTCATTTGCATAAAAGTAAAGGGGGTGGACTCAAGTGCCGGAATACCTACTTAAGTTTCTCTTTTCAGATAACAGGTATTAATAAGATCAATAATTTGTTTATCTCATTCTCAATCGAAACAAATGGGTTGTTATATTTTCATTTTTATTAATGCTAGCTAAAATCAAATAAAACATTTATTTTATTTATTTAGAAATTTCATCTCATAGTTTGTTTGTCCAGCACGTGGAGCTGTCTTAAATATTACTAATTTCAGAATATAACATCTCAGTATAAATATCAAATGTCGAATTTTGCTCTTCACTTGCAAAAGTAAAAGTTGTAAAACAAAAAGGAAACGTAAACCTTTTTAAAGGATTTTAAAAGTGACAACCAAAAAAGGGTTAACTGTCAAGTTTTACTATTAACAAATTTTCGGTGTATTCAAATTATTGGTACCCTTTTTACCCCCTCCCCTTCCGAGTGACACCACTGACTTAGTGACCCACGGGCTAGTATTAAAAAAAGTAATGAACAAAATTTGACCCACTTTTCAAAGTTCGCCATCACTGTCTCAGGGCGACGTTGGATTATCCAGGTTTTGAGGTAAAAAAATAATTTGAAATCAAGTGACCATTAAATTAAAATTTAATAAATAAAATCACTTCACTAAAATTCTAATTTCAGTAATTTCCACGTCACAATGTCCAAGCTTCTTTTCGGCAAGTTACAAACAAAATAGAAGGAAAAACGATTTCCTACCTTGTTTCTTAGTTGACCCACTCCTTTCTGTTTTGTGTTGATACATCAGAATGTCTTCTATACGATGATCAGAGTAATTAACTGTTTACTCCTCCACTTTAATAATGAATTTTATTAATACCATAGCATTTCCAGATTCAGTATTTCTGCCTTTGTAGCTTCATTATACTCCATAGACATGTAGCATATCCATACAATACACTATACAATCCAACTTTTCAATGATAAAACGTGATAAAATGTGCAATAACAGTGATTAAATCACCTATGCTTTTATTTTTTTAGAAAAGGTTAGATTTTGCCCTTATTTTATTCGATGGTTTAATTAAAACACAATTTTGAAGATGGACGAAGATTTTTGTACATTATATTGTAATTAACTTGCTACTACGCAGTTTGATATACCATAGTAATTAACTTTTACACTTTGCTCTTAATTAAATATCTATAACTTGCTATATTAATTATTGACTTCTCTCTTTTAAAATATTTATATAAAAATATTTATACATTTTATATTTTTAACAGAGGACTGCTCTCTATGAATAAGGCTGACTTTTATAGCTTGACTGTCTGTACAAGGATACCTAAATGTTTTATATTTTTAGAGGACTGCTCTCTTTCACGATGTATACTAGAGTGAGTCAATTGTTAGCATTCCCTAAGCTTAAATACTAGTATTTACATACGTAATCTTAATATATAATAATTATACACTTTACACCATATACTAACATTACCATTACATAATATATATGGAAAATATGGATTCGTAATGGATCACATATCTGTTACTATGTTATAATACCGATTTTTAAAACTTTATATTTCAATAAGATATAACATCATTTGATAGATCATTTTAAAGATTATTAAGATATTTAATTAACAAAAACTTTTAGAGCTTTTTTAATTGCCATTGCTACTAATTTACATAGAGTTAAACATAAAAAAATTAAATGTAAGTTTCTCAACATTTCTCGCCTTACCTCTTATACACATAAGACCAAAAGAGATTCTGGAAAACTGCTGGAATTTAAACAATACATCGATGAATCGATGATTTTTTTAAGATTGCTATTAAATTGATAAAAATAAAGATTTGAGCAATAATGAGCCGAGTACGCGAATCTTCCACAGATGGCAATTTGCAGCATAGGAACAACTTACAGAAAAGGTCGTTAGCGGTTTAGCCATACCTGCAGGAGATTATGCTAAAACAATATTTGGTATTACAGGAGAATAAATCTTGCCAATAAACAGCTTTAATAATAATTGGTGTGTGCAATAGAGATCATTACATGACATGTTTCAATAATTTGACAGTGGACTAACGGTAAAATTATATTTTAATATTTAATAAGTAAACATTAATTATCAAGTAAATTTGGCAACGTTTGCATTAAGCTTTCTCCATGACTCTGTCAAGCTTTAAATGCCTGAATGAGCACTGATCCTTTCACATTTACGTTTTAACATTTAACACGTTTTTCGGCAACAAATAGTTTATTTTACCACAATTATTAAAGTTATTATCGTATTTGCCACTAATTTTCATAATAACCGTATCGTCTCTCCCCTTAAAATTGTGTAATTATTATTCCTTCGAATAATAATCAGTCACTCTTAGAATTTATTTCTTTAACGTAAAATATTTTTTTCACCTACAAGGTGAAGTCAAGTCTTCCAGTACAATTTATTACAGCCTTACCGTCCTACACCTGTCTCTTTCTATCCTTTCCATAGTCCTTTCTTCATTCTCTTTCTCCTACATTTATTTTTGACGCAACAGTAATCGTTGCAAGTGGATATAGATTTTTCGATGGTTTTTGTATAGAGCATAGTTTGTTACGTGCTAATTTCAAATCACCCTGTATGGCTATGCTTTTGTGTTAGATTGTATAGTGTTAGGGGATTTTCTTATTATCTCTCCGTTGAGTTACCATTTTGGATCGGAAGTAATTTCCTGTTGATAAGTCGAATTACCTTTCGTACATTGTGATAGTAACGACTTTAAAAGAATTAGTGGCATCGCCTTTTAAATTACTTTTGCCCTTGTGTTCAGTAATGGGAATCGCATTTGTGCAGATTTAGAGTTAACTTAGGGTAGTGATTTACAATTTATATTGGTACCGTCAGGGATTTACCGCTAACTCTTTTGGCGATTAGAAAAATGTTTTTAAGGGTTCGTATTATTGGTTTTTCTTTTACGTTCCTTTTCTTATAGTGTAATTCTTTTTGACAGTGTTCGTTATTTAATCACCGTTAGCCGTATTTGGAAACGGTATAACTATATCACTAGGTCGCCTTCCATCAAAGGTACGTATTCAATGTTTGCTATGAGCATTTTGGTACAGGCCTTTTTTATTTTACTTTAACTTCATTCATTCTCTCCTTCTTTCTTATATTTTGGTTGTTAAAAGACCCCCTATTACGCTGAGCTTCTCGCTCACCTACCATTATTTGGTTGCTAGTTGTCCTTTGGATCAAGCAACGTACGGGTTGTTTGATGGCATTCCTCTACAGGCTGGAAGAACACACACCAGTATCGTGATTGTATGTATTGTAAATAACCGTTTATGACAACGATAACGTATAGCAATCTTCATTGTGTATAAACATTATTGTATATTTGTATAGCATAATTTTCTTTTTTAAATGGGTTCTCCCTGTATGCGTGTAGCACTTAGATCTATGTAATCATTTCTTATACACTTATAAATTATTATCTCATGTATATTATATTATCAGTTTTGCTTAGTTAAGAATGTTCGCGATTGTGTACACAATTTCGTTGCGGAAAAGTTAATCAACCAACTGCCGGGGGTTAGCGATTGTACAATCTGATAGTACCCGTAGTCACGTTAACTTGCCGTGCCCCTTTGGCTACGTTTTGATACTTCTTTTCAGGCAGGGTTTAGAGTAATTAGTGTCGCATAAATTCCGTATATAAGTAATAATGATTTGTATGACAATTTAGGCTACTTAACCTTAATTAAAGTATCTACACTTTATTTAATTGATAATAAAGCACTGTATATCTTACTTGGGGACTTAATATTTATATGTGTGTTATCTGGTGTTTGTATTTTCAGCTATCGAGATACCTATAGTGCCCTGCTAAGTCCAAAGGCGATAACTGCAAAACTACAGTTTAAAAATATACCGTGCAGAATTTCAACGCGTGGTAAGAAAAAGTATGGAATATTTCTGAATTGATGTTTTGCAGTTACCGCCTTTGGGCTTAGCAGGGCAGTATATTGGAAAAGGCCGAACACATTGGAAGTAGCCGCAAATGTATATTGTTCTTTACAGATATTATCGGTGAATACTGGAACTATTTTAGATTACTCTTGGCAACCATTACAGAAGACCTCTTGTGAAACCCACGAGTTCACGCTAGTTAGCCGACAGCTGATTTAACTGCGGTTAAAAGTATTTCCCTTTCCCATTAGCAATCCTCATTTTGTGAGTAAGAAGTTTTTTTATAAAACTTCGTCCTCTTTTTAAAATAGCTTTCTCTGTCTTTCTTTGAAAAATTATAACTGTCTGGAGCATAGCTGATTCAGCTGGTTGGATTAACTTGAATTGAGAATACATTTATTTAATGGAATTATAATTCTGTCTTTACTTGTGTAGTAGGTGTAGTAGGTGTTTTGCTTTGTTAGAATAGCATATATTTGCTTGAATGAATTGACTTCTTAATTATTATATAGAAAATTAGAAAGACCACCGTTAGCGTCCTAGTACTTTGTTATTGTTAAACTAACATAATTTGAATTACAGAAAGATAAGTTTTACTTAACTTAAGTTTTAGGTGAATTACATTTAAAAATGTTTTTTTTATTACTTAATCGAATTCCCATGTATATACAGTAAATTTCGATATAGTAATCAGTGGCGTGCGGTCCATGGAAGCAATGGAAGCAATGCTTGCCTTGAGAATTTATTAAAAATAAAAACAATGCTAACAAAAATACTTTTGTAAAATTATGGTTATCGTTTATTTAAATTGAAATATTTATCAAATTAAAGCTCAATATCAACTATGGACAGCAAAAAATATAATTATTTAGAGTACTATTTTAAATTAGGCTCATTAAACTTGCACGGAAAGGTAATACCGATTCAAATGTGATACATACACTTAATATAAGCACTGCTTACAAATGCTCTTCTCTTAACCTTGGCGTGAATCAGCGAGCGTGGGGTGTTATAGTAGACTGATGCTGTTAACATTGTTTGGTCGTTATTTTTATTGTGCTTCGTTCCCAAATGTTTATTTATTATAATTTGGTTATTTGTTCGATTTAGTGTTACTTAAGTAATGTAAATCTGCGAATGAGACTGTATTTTGTCGCATTTTATTATTTTAATTTATAAGTTGGATTTTTTTAAAGACAAATAGTTCTATATAGTTTGCCTATATGCAAATTTAAAATTGCATTATCGTCACGACTGCAAATTCAACTGCTTCGGTGAAAGTTTCGAGTACCTTCGATATAGCCGAATCGGGACAATTTTTTGTTCAGTTTGTAAATTATTAATAAGGAATTTTTCGCATACAGTTTTGGAGAGAAATTACAAATTATTAAGAAAGGCAGATCAAAACCAGATCTTTCAAATTTAACAACAAAGATTAAAACCTGTACCGGTATTTTGCTAAGAAAGACCGGAAAATTGATACGTAGTAATAGTTTTTTTTAAAATAAAGAATGATAGTCAACAAATTCCATAAATATAAAGTGTAAAAGTGCTTCTTTGAAAAACTTTTAAGCTTAATAATTATAACACTGTTTTTTATTGTACCTAGCAGGGGCGGATCCAGAGAAGTATTTTGAGGGGGAAACCTTTGGAAAAATAATTGTTTTAATAAATAATAATTAAACAAACATTATTTGTTTCTATTCTATGTAAACTTATTTCTAAATTGGGGAGGGGGATTATTCCCTCCCCGTTAATCCGCGCCTGTACCTAGGTGTATTATAATTAAAATCGTGGTTGCTTCCCTAGCCTAAATTCTCACCGCACGCCACTGATAGTAATTCTGGAAAGGCTTTATAATCTCCGGACAAATTTGGACATAATAATTTTGAGTGGGGCCGGCAATGGATGAGTGGTGTCAGTGCATCACTCGTGTTCCAAGGGTCGTGGGTTTAAATCCCACTTGGGGCGACGGGATTTTTCTAATTGGAAGATTCCGCCACCTCAACTATGGATGTATGTATTCGTGTTGCATGTTAGATGGGGGACAGATGACCTTAGCTGTTGGTTCCCCCGTAGTGTAGGCGTGGAATAAAAAAATAATAATTTTGAGGAATTTTTACAAAATCTGGATATACTATGGAATTAATGTTAATAATTCCGAGCAATTTTGGGGAATTCGTGAAAACACGTAATAATATAAAGTTGGAAATAATTGTGGATCAAGGAAGAAATTGAAGAGACATGGCTCTTTATAACTAGATTTCCTACATTATGTTTTACTTTATAACTTAACGGAATCATGAACATTATGTACATGGAATTATGTACATGTGCAAATTCTTGATTGAAGACTAATTTACAAAATTATATATACCTATTTAAATTATACAGTAGGTAAATATTTCAAGAGTCTGTTGACTGTTTTATTGTTTAAGTATGTATATTGCGGTGATGTAAAATCGCCATAGTGAATATTTAATTATTTTTATAACAAACATAGAACTTTCTAAGTCTCTGATAGTCTCGGGAAGCATAGAAATGATGATTATTAGATTTATTTACAGTACTCATGCAATAAAGATAATTATAGACATGCTAGGACACTTTATGATATAAGGATGCTTTATTAATATAAAAGGTTACCTGACAGATTACAAATAGAATTATTAATATAAAACAGAATGAAAAGAGTACGATCTTTTCATGCATACATAACCTTACTTTAGCTAAAACTTAGTTTAAAAGTTTATAAACATTAAAGAAGGAATATGAATCAATTTAGTAGTTAGTTTAGTAGGTATAAATGTCATTTTTTGATTAATTGAAATTATTGATCTTTATTTAATGTATTTCACCATTGTTTTGATTCAGTCACCTGACTTAGTGTATCCTGGACGAGCATGGTTGGAGTTTTGTTTAGTTTGAAGTTCTATTAAGTCAGAACTTGCATATACATGATGTGTGTCACAAGCCGTGATGGTCAGATTTATGTTTAGAGTATTTCATTAATATTTATCTGTAATTTATGTAAAATATGAGAAAGTTGCCAGGTGTTATGTTTCATATTCTAGTGTAGATGGAAATTGTCTAGTTTGGATGTAATTAAGTTTTAGTTTGTTTTGTGGCAGCTGATAGTTTTTGTTAAGTTTCTCTGTTAATACTTTTTGGATCATGAGTGTCTTATATTCTTTATTTGTTTTTTTACCAGCTATCTTTCCATGTAAATCGATTTAAGAAATTTATTAATTGCAATGATACGATAATTTTTGTGACGTCCTAAACAAGTGCGATCAAGAAATTTGCCTGCTTTTTCAATTGTTTTTATCCAAAAGTATAAAAGAAACAATTTCAGTCTGTTAGAATCATAGGTCGAATCTATGTCCGCTCCAGACTCAAGAATCAACAAAATAAAGTTGGGTATGTTCCCATATGCGTTTGTAAATAAACAAACGTCATTTTTTTAAAAAGGATTACACATATATACATACTTGTATGCTTTCAGAAGAATTAATTTCACTTTCTTATATAACCAAATGGAAGTGTGATGTACATTATTTGATATAAATTCAAGAAGAAATATTTTTCCTTTCATCGATCAACTGTTCGATTTTTTTAATGGAAAGAAGAAATTCCATGAAACAATCTCATTAGTGTTGGTTTGATGAAATGAAATTGTAACACCATTGTCACGTTATCAACAAAACAATAATTTATTTCAACAAATTTAAGAGAGTTTCTCTCAATTTTTGAATTTATGTCTTACTTTATTTTCATCATTCTTATATGATAAATAAAAAAAACTTGTGGTTACAATTTTAAACCATTTATTTATTATTGATGTGTTATGCAAGTATCCATTAATTCTTTAGCACAGAGTCTGAACTTATTTCTTGTCCAGCAGAAGAACTCCAGGTGTGGTTTGATATCAGTTTCTTTTCAGGTATTGAGATTGGTAAAGTTAATTTTGGTATTTATGTTAGTCTCATGCTCAACCAATTCAAAACTGAATTAGCCTACTGGGTAACAGAAAAGCTTTGGGGTGTTGTATTGTTAATTCTATTTAATCTAACCGAATCATTCCATATTTATTTATTTATTTAAGTTAATAACACCTCAATATTAATGATAATAATTCATTATACTTTTTTAAACACTAGAAGTTAAGTTAATATTATTTTTATGTTTATTAACTATAACTAGAAATACTGGAAAAAAAAATAATTTTACTGATTTTTTTTATATGCTTTTATTTTATACAGATTTTTCTTTTACGCTTCTTTTAAATAATAATCGTAATAAAAATCTAACATATAAAATACAACTCTAAGAACGAATCAAGCTTTTGTAGAAAACATTGTATGTTATGTAGTTGAATTCTTATACAAGATCTCTAAGAAAAGTTAGAGTTCCTGTATAATAATTATAGGTTATAATTATTATTTATTATTATTATTATACAGGAACTCTAAGAAAAGTAATTCAATAGCGCTATCTACAGACCAATCTTTAATTGTAGTAGAAGAACTGTAACGCATTTTATATCTTTGGTTAGTAGTAGTTAACTACTCAAACAAATAGGTACGCAGATAAATCGTAAACATTTATTTTTTGAAAATCTCGTACAACAATAACAGGCAGATATATATGTCTATAATAATTTCATTACCGAAATTAGCTTCAATATTATCTTACGCACTAAATACAAATATACATTATTAATGATATACGAGTATTTATTTAATTAAGTTACACCTAATTGCGTATGTATATAACAACGCTTTGTATAAGTTCTCTTTGATGTAAACATAATCGCTTATCAAATGCTTCAAATGTTATTGACATTTTGGAATAATACAAAGTGTATTGTTAATTAATACAATGGTTATTAAACAACGAATGCTGTTTGATTTAATTCTTGCTTGATGTGCTTATTATTATAATGCCTGTTATTCATAAGCATCTTATAAAACAGCAAATAACACAAGTGATGATTTATCTATGATCAACTATACCCATATAAAAAATCAAGTTGGAAGTATCTAAGAAACCATATGTATGATAAGGAACGCGCTAGTAAAATAAAGAAGGGTTTATATCGGGTCACGCCTTTGCTCTCCTTAGTTTGTAGCTTATTAAACAACTTTAATGCTCGAATATTTCCCCACTAACACAAACTAAGAGAGCAAAGGCGGGGCTTGATATAAACTCTTCTTTAATATACTAGCGCGTTCCTTATCATACATACATATGGTTTCGTAGATACTTCCAAGTTGTTTTTCTATATCTGTATATTGTGGAAACTACAACACATTCTGAATTGATAAATTTCAAAAAATTTACATTTCTGTATAGTAATTGAAATAGTAGTTGTCATTGAAAAAATATGTTTATTTAATTACTTAAATCTATTAAAAATATCAAATCTCACTTATCAACGAATTTAAAAATTAAGGAATTACGTAAGAATCATGTTTTCTTTAAAAGACTAATCAAAGTCGACAAAACATTATCCATTTAGGCAATACAGCAAAGATTTACGTTGTAGTTGTCAGACCTAACAGTCAACCATGAATACATTGAAGCAGCTGTAGCAAGTCATTTACTTACAAATCAAAACCAAAAGTGCCCAGGTCAGAGGTAGCAGTTATTTGGGGTAGCAAAGGTACGTCATAATGACCTTAACATCTGGTAATAACTAGTTATAAGACGTCAGTGGACTGAAAGTTGACGACAGAGTGACGTCGATTAAATGACATTAAAATGACGTGACGCATATTACGTCATATTGTCGTTTTTTTAGGTAATAGATTTATTTATAGATTATTTTACCGGTTTCAAAAGGCGGCGGTGCCTATTATTCATGTTATTTGATTTATCATTCAAGTCTTGAAAGGCAACATTGTAACTCGTTCTTTAGAAATAATGAGACAATAGTCAATGAAACTAGACTGTGAACTATGTTATCTTTAATTTTACTGTGCAAATCCTTGTTTGTAATTTTTAATATTTTTATTATATAACCTTCCAATATATGTTATATTTTTGTATACTTTTCAATATAAAACCTTAAAAATTACTAGTAGCTTCATATGTGTTCCTATAAATGTGGGGCAAGAGAGGTACAAAATACAACTTGGAAAATACGTCAAATTAACGTGTTTGTAAGACGTGAAATTAATGTCTAGCATATGACGTTTTTGGTCTGAGATATTAGGAAGTTATTACCACGTCATATTTACATCATAAAACGTCATTTACATCATTCAGTGGCCAGTTTTTACGTTACTTTCACGTGCCTTTGCTATCTGGGTAGGTATAGGAAAAGACATAAATGATCTTTAGAATAACAAGTACTTTATTAGGTTTAAATATAGAATGTGTAGGGATGTTTATTACAGTCTTTTTTAAAGTTGGTAATTTGGTTTTATATATTTAAATAGTTAGGGACGCTACTATAATAATTTATTTTGGGAAAATTATAAAATATATATAGTCATTTTCGTCTTTGTCTGTGACAGTATCTCCCTTCACGTAAGTTTACATTGATTTGTCCCTTTTATGTTGAATAAGTTGTGTCTATTCAAGAATTAATCTGAAACCTAAAACTCTCGATTGAAACCTTTAGATAATTCAAAAATCAAAAATGTTATATATTTATTGTTTTGTGCCTATTTTCCTTTATTGCTTTTGGGGTATCTAGGTATGTGTATGTATTGCTATAATAAAAATGTGGGCAGCAATATTTTATTTAAAATTGTGTTGTAAGTTGTTTATGAAAATGAATGGCAACTTGATAAATTATGGATTTAACATTGATTTAATTATCAGTATAAATAACACATAAAACAAACTTTAAAAGCACAGTGAAAATATATACTCGGGTTAAAATAATTGTTGTGAAGCTTGAATCTTACCACAACTGAGACACAACATGCGAGTTGCTTTATTGGACCATAACTAAATATGGATTTATAAAACATAATTAAACTACATACAAAACAAAAAAATAAACCATAAGTTTCTATAGAAATGAAATTACAAAATTTATTTAACACAACTAATGAACAAACTAAAAAATAATTGAAATAAAAAAATGAAATTTGAATACCCTGAATCAAAGAAAGATCAATTCTAAGATAGTCTAATTCTTTTTATCTCATGAGATAATATCTCTGTCATTCGTATTATTCTAAACTAAAATTAAACTAATTAAATATCTTACAGTATTTAAAAAAATATGAATGTGTTAGTACCTTTTCAATTACCAACCGATGTAGTAACAAAACAAAAATCCTGTTTCTTCCATATGGTTCATAACTAAGCTGGTTTATATACAAAAATTCATCTCTCTTCATATAAATGTCCAAATTAAAAGTTAATAACCAAACTTATTAAAATCCAGCTGTTTTCTTGAGATTAGGTAAGTCCATTCAATAATTAAATTGATAAATTCCCTTCCGTCATCGAATTTATAATTAAGATTAATAATCTCATAACTCATAAAGAATTTTCTTATATATATATATATATATATATATATATATATATATATATATATATATATATATATATATATATATATATATATATATTATATATATATATATATATAT
Organism: Agrypnus murinus; assembly: GCA_929113105.1. Classification (NCBI taxonomy): domain Eukaryota; kingdom Metazoa; phylum Arthropoda; class Insecta; order Coleoptera; family Elateridae; genus Agrypnus; species Agrypnus murinus. Next base: position 16,420,116 of record OV816024.1, on the reverse strand, counting down.
ATATTATATATATATATATATATATATATATATATATATATATATATATATATATATATATATATATATATATATATATATATATATATATATATAATCAGTAACCTTATTTACCCTTAGTGTGTTAAGGTATTACAATTCAAATTAATTTTACAATTCAGTTTTAACTATTTGTATACACTATCTACAGTCTCATTGAATATATACACTACACTATTTACAGTCTTTCACTTCTTATATACAAATCTTGCCCATTCTTTTTTGTTTCTTCCTAATCTTGTTCCTTCATTCCATGTTACTCCTCGCTTTTTTAAATTTTCTGCTATCACTCCATCCCAGGTTTTTCGTGGTCTTCCTCGTGCTCTTTTTTGTATTGTTTTCGCTAGCCATATCTCTTTTGTCTGTCTCTCTTCTTTCATGCGCACCAAATGTCCAAACCATCTTAACTGTTGTTTCTCTATACTTTCCAGAATCGGTTCTACATTTAGTTCTTGCCATAACTGCTCATTCCTTATTTTGTCTTTTCTGGACACTCCTTTAACCGCTCTCAGGTACTTCATTTGTAAGGCTTGTATTTTGCTTTTCATCCGTTTGTTTAGAATCCAGCTCTCTGCTCCGTATATTAGTATGGGTTTGAACACTGTATTGTATACTGTTATTTTTGTCTTTCTCGATATTTCTTTTTTTCTTATGAATGTACTGTTCATTGCGTAGTATAGCTTTGTCGTATTTTCTATTCTACTGTTTATTTCCATGTCTTCTTTTCCGTCTTTGTGGATATTTACTCCCAAGTATTTGAATGTTTCTATTTGTTCTAAGTTTCTTCCATCTATTTCAATTTTTACTCTTGTATCATTTTTTCCTATTGTCATTACTTTTGTCTTTTCTTTGTTTATTTTCAAGTTCCTCTTTTTTAGTGCTACATTCCAAATATTTAAGTTTGTTTGCAGGTCTTTTCCATTTTTTGCATATACTATTACGTCGTCTGCGAAGGCACTTTCGGCTATGTCCACCATTCTCATGTTTCTGTATCCTACCTGTAGTTTCTTTGTTTGTCCTTTAATTTCTTTTAAAACATCGTCCATAATTACATTAAAAAGTACCGGACTAAGTATTCCTCCTTGTCTTAGTCCTTCCTTGGTTTGAAACTCTTCTGAATTCATATTACCTGTTCTTACGTAATTTCTAGTTTTGTGGTATATAACTTCTATGGCTTTTCTCAGTTTTCCACTTACCCCTCGCTTTCTAAGACTACTCCATATTTCTTTTCTTGGTATGCTATCAAAGGCCTTTTGAATGTCTATAAACGCTACATATATGGTACTGCTTCTGCTCTTTTCAATTAGTTGCTTCACCGTAAAAATGTGGTCTTGTACCCCTCTTCCTTTTCTAAAGCCACTCTGCTGCTCTTCTAGTTGCTGTTCTATTGTCGTTTTTAGCCTTTTCTGTAGGATTCTCTCATATATTTTTAGCATAGTACTCAGCAAAGTAATTCCCCTATAATTTCCACATTCTCTGTTATCCCCTTTTTTGTGTAGAGGTAAAATTATTCCCACTTCCCAATCTTTTGGTATATTTTGTTCATTCCAGATCTTATTAAACAGTATTCGCAAAATCTCTATCCCGTTTTCATCCATATTTCTTATCATTTCTGTTGTTATCCCGTCCTCACCCGCCGCTTTACCTCGTTTCATCAACTTAATAGCATCTTTTATTTCTTCTTTTCTAATCTCATCTTCTTCCGAATATTCGCTGTCTCCAGTATTTTCATTGTCGTCTTCTATTTCTCTTGTCGTGCTTTGCTGTTCTGTACTAAGTAATTCTTCAAAGTACTCTTTCCATCTTTGCATTATGTCTTCATCATCTTCTAAAATTTCTCCATTTACTGACTTAATATGCATACTTATATTTGGTTTCCCTTTTCGAAGTGTTTTTAATACACCATAAAATAACTTCTGATTTCCCTTACTGTCTCGTTCCAATTTTTCTCCAAATTCTTCCCACGATTTTTGTTTCGCTTTCTTCACCATTTCTTTGACTTTTAACCTTTGTTCTTTGTACTTCTTGTAGTTTTCGTTATTTTTTATACTCAGATACTTTTGCCATTTTTGTTTTTTCAGTTTTACTTCTTTTTTAATTTCCTCACTCCACCATCTTGTTTGTTTTTTATTTCTATCTTTTTTAATACACCCACATGTTTCTTTTGCTGCTTTTATTATTGTATCTTTAATTGTTCTCCACATGTCTTCTAATGACATGTTATTTATAATTTCCCTGTTTTTATTCATTTCTATCTCTATTTTCTCTTTATATAATCTAGCTGTTTCTTCTTCCTTAAGTTTATAAGTCTTGATTACTTCTTTTACGTGGTTGCTCTTGTTTTTCCTATTATTCTTAGTCTTTTCTTTTTGTTTCTTACTTTGTCTTTTTATTTTTGACATTACTAGGTAGTGATCTGAATGTATTTCACAACCTCTTCTCACTCTTGTTTCCTTTATTTCTGTTCTATAGTTTTTATTTACAATAACGTAATCTATTATTGATCTTTCTTTTCTGCTTATTACTTCTCTTGTAAATTTATGCGCATCTTTGTGTTTGTAGAATGTGTTTGTTATGATTAAGTTGTTTAAAATGCAAAAGTCTATTAATCTTCGTCCATTATTATTTCTGACCATTTCTCCATGTACACCTATTGTATTTCCTGTTTCATCGTCTTTCCTGCCTACTCTTCCATTTAAATCCCCCAATATTAGTAATCTTCCCTCACTTTCTTCAGCCGCTTCCGATAATTGGTCCCAGAACTCATCCTTTTTACTGACTTTTTCATCTTCATTTGGACCATACGCCACTATGATCGTTGTTTTTACTGCTTCATCTATTTCCATTTCTATTTTCAAAATTCTTTCTGATACTCCGTACCACTTCCGTATGTATTTCAAGTTTTCTTTTCTAATGTAACAAGCTACTCCTTCACTAGCTCTATTACTTTCTTTCACCCCACTATATATCAGTAGATGCCCCCCTTTTAACACTAATTGCACTTTGCCTTTCTTTTTCGTTTCGGTAATACCCACAATATCTGCCTTTACGTTTTCTAATTCTTCGACTACTTCTTCTTCTTTCCCTGTTATACTTCTGACATTCCACGTTCCTATTTTCCAAAGTTTTTCCGATTGTCTAGTTTTTGTGTCTTTTACTTTTTGTTGGTTTGTCATTAATTCATTACCTTTTTCGTTGCCAATTTTGTCATCATTTCCCCCCGTCGTGTCTATGCTTATTAGTTTTTTCGGGAGGTTCGGATAATTTTCCTTATTTGTTCTTCTAGGCTGTCTCCCTCGGGGGACCTATCCATTACTGTCCTTTTTTGTGCGTTGTGTTCATTTCTAACGTCCTTTCTCTCTTCTTCCTCCTCTCTGTTTTTGATAACCTCAGCCGTATATATTTCGTCATTTATTATCAGTGTGTTGTATTTTAAATGCGCTCTATACCCGTTCTTCCGCGCTTCTTTTAGGCGTGGTATCAACATGGTAGAATTTTCTTACAAAGGAAAATTATCCACTAATAAAATTCACAGCACTGAATCTTATTTCAATTGAAGATAAATTATTGTTAAAATCAAACTAGTTTTAAAGAACTAAATTCAAAGAACTTCAACAAATTATTAATCATTTGACGTTTTACCAATTTCTAACCTAACATTTTGACATTTAGGTTTGTTTATATTTTAAACTCACAACATAACCTTTAAATTTTAAAATTTTGCTCTGGACACACATCACTGCTTGAAAGATCTACACAGAAACCTTGTCACCAAAACGCTTGCTGTATTTATATTATTTCAAAAACAAAACTACTATGGTTATTTTTCTAGTTAGAAACAAATGACAATTTGGAACTATATCTACATAACCACATAATTGTTTATGATTATTAATACTTGTTTAAATTAATTCTATAGTTATATAGAGAAAAAAAATTCACTTTTTAATGATATCAAATTTTTGAACTAAAACACAATAATAAGATGGCTAGAATTTGTCAACCAAATCATTTTTCAATCACATTCAATTAAAGATCAAAATTCAAATTAATTAATTAAAACCACCTAGTTACATCCTTATAAAATAACAACTAAATTACATAAATTCAGATTGCCATGGTAAATCGCAGAAATTTGTATTTTCAAACCAATATATCTTCTATTAAAAACAATCCCAACTTTTACATTTATTTCTCAGTTGTGCCTAAGAAACTGCTTGACAACTTAATGAAATACTTCAGCTCATAAGATTTTTAATCCTTATAAACAACAAAATTATAATGAAACCACCAAATCGCTGACTTGTAAGAAATATTTTATAAATTAAACCTGCAGGTAAGGTAATAAATAGTTGCATATATCATCACAATCATGCACCTTGTCTGTTTTAGGTCATATATGTCTTGAATTAGCTTCAAATTCATATTTGTGTACAAAATTAAGTACCGATAGCACATCATTAGCTAAACAATGAAATTTTATGAAAGACAAATCAACTTCAAAATTTTTCCTTTTTCTACCTAGTGAAATCTACAGTGTTTCTTTATCAAATTGAACATTTTTCTTTGGTTTCATTAAAAAAAATTGTTAAGACATAAATTTTCCTCCTAGAAGTTATGCAACCCAAATAGCATTTTTTTAATAGTTGCATATTTTCCAAACCATGTGCTATATCATGACAGTATGTATATGCGTTTAAACGAACGGGTTCTTATAGAGAATAACTAAATCTTTGTATGAGCACCCATAACAGATTTTAATTAAAATTTGAATGGAATTTTATTCGATTAACCAACGTACCTAGAGCAAAGTACATACACGTAAATATATATATACCAAACTGTTTATATACAAAAATATGGATTTCATTGTGGTTACGAAAAACTTGATGCTACAACACAAAGTGCTACTGATATTCTCTATAAATTAGTATAAAATTGAGTTATATCATGCTATTGCTATAGTCTCAGAAGCATTAGGTATTTGATACATTACTTATATTCATTCAACAAGCAAAAATCAATATACAAAGTAACATTGTTTATTATCAATAAAAAAATATGTGGCAAATGGAAAAAGCCAAAACAAACACAATAATAAAAAAGCGCTGTGTACATTTGCTTTATGTTGTACACATTAAGTAAATTAAAATAATCTAATTGATCATTTTCGATCGCAATGTTAAAATAAAAATTCTTTAAAGGGGGATTGTTACAGGTACTTCGTTTTATAATATTTTGTCGAATAATTTGTCTTCTACAATTCGATTTTATTTAATACCTACAAAGTTTGATATAATGCTTGAATGTCATGAAGGATCTGAATTTGGATATCCTTGCACCTACTTAGTTTATTTTGAGTTATAGAGTCCTTAATTAAACAGCTTATACACTGTATAAAGGATAGATAACTCTAATTCCACTCCTACCTTAAAATAATTATAGATTTTCAATTACTTAATATTGCATTTACATCTATTTAAGCTAATCTAGATCCAAAAGTCAAACTTTCACGCAAGCACAAGCGTGTTCTCACAAAACTCTACAAGCATAAGAAATTTAAATTCAATGCTAATGTTTCCATATAAAAGCAATCGTCATATTTAATATAGAAAATATTTAAACATAAAATGCACTTTCTTATACACGTTGATATTGATCGTAATGACAGTTGCTATAATAAAATATTCAAAACTAACCTGAAAGTAAGAGTGACTTGTCCATAAACTTTGCGTTGATCTACAAAATCTGGGTCAACGAGCAAAACTCCCTGTAACCGGTCGATTCGCCCTGAAGAGACAACTAAATCTCGTGAACTCAAGTACAATGTCAATTTGTTGTTTGGGGAGCACTTCTTGAATACCCTGCAAGCAAAAAACAAGAAAACTGTTATCACTTGTTTTAACATTAACAAGTATTTAAAAATTTTAAATAATTACCAATAGTATTACCGATATTTAATAATTTATTACCGTGAAGTCAATTAAAGGTGCCAAGTCAAAGGCACCCATCAGTTCTAATAAATTGCGTTAGATTGCGCGGCAAGTTTTTTAAATTTTAAACTGAAATAATTTTTCAGTTAATAATAATAATAATTCATTTAATAATAATTCAGTTGCCATTAAACATTTTTGTCACTACTTATGGTAATACCTGGTTATGGTTCACAGGTGCATTAGAGTTTTATAAGATTACTGTAAGCTCTAGGTGTATAATAAAATGATATAAATATCCTCATTACCATTTTATAAAACTTACAACCGTTACCATAGTATATATTAACAAATTTATATAAAGTTTGAGATTACCTCATTTTAAAACTAATATTTGCGGAGCTATATAGTGGTATTGTTAATTACTCTTATAACTACTAGGATATAGTCCCAATAAACATTGTATTTATGCAATACTAACAACAAACTTAATATCACTCCCAATAAATATTTGTATTTATATAATAATAACCGCAAACATATGGAGCTCAAAATTAGTGATATTAAGTTTGTTGTTACTAAATACAATGTTAACTATAAATACCATGTTTATTGGGCTAATTTTGAGGACCATATGTTGGTGGTTACTATTATATAATGAAAATGTTTATTGGAGTAGTTTTTCTGTACACGTGTTATATGTTATAAAACTTTTGGTGAACAGTTTGGTAACCAATATTTTCTTTATAAACTTACATTACTTTTGGTACCTATAAAACTTGCTATAAGCCATGCTTTTGTTTAGTATAAAATATGGCTGCAATATGGCAATCTTGTTTGTTCATAAGCTTAATTATTTGTTGAATGCTGTAGTTTTAATATTAATAGTGGCTTTTTAAAAACTCGGAAAAAGTTAAATACAGCACTACATGTAAACGAAAAGTTAAAAAAAATCTTTGTTTTCTTTTTTTCGCAGGACGCCAAAACAGTGTCCCTCCTTTTCCTACGCCAAGCCCCGAAGGTACAGTTGTTAAGGATGAGAGTTTATGCCACGGTTGTTTCGTTTGTACAATATCCAAAGGCCGCACAAAAACTGAAAAACTGACATTTATTGAAGTTAGACCTTTGTCTATGAATCAAAATTTTTATAACGACACTTTCAGTAACGTTATATCACTTAAAGGTATATAGTCTTACTTAAATCTTAATCGGTTTACTATGGGTAATGTTACAGTTTCCACTATTTATAAGAGTATTTATTGCCTTCTGTCATAACGCTATAATTATTCCAAAATAAAAGAGAAAACTTCTTTTTTAATATCTCTGAGTTTCACTTAAGTTTAAACCTACTACTTCTTGAGCAGTGATAATCAATTTTTTTTTCTTATGAACACCAATTTGGATTTTTACTTCATCAGATAGTAACGAAAATACAAATGCAATGATTTATCACAAGCAGTATCACCTTCACCTTAGTTTAGCAAATGCTATTTTGTCTATCGGACTTAGCTGCCCTATTTGTTATTTGTTTATACCCTTTAAAAAACTTTTATTTATTTTATTTACTACTAAAACAACGTGTATACTGTACACTAATGTACATTGTACCTAATTCTGTATCTTTACTTACTGTATGTACGTATTACGTAATAAGTAAGTACATAAATAAATATATTTTTCCAAAAATACAATTATGTAAAGTTTTACACTGTTGACATTTAAACACATTTTTTACTAAGCAAACTTAAGAGTTCTAAACTTTGGCTTGACTTTGGGATAACTATTTTAGAAAGGAATTCTGTTTTTTCTTCTTTTTCGCTTCTTTTACATATATTGTAAAGAAATCCTCTAAAGGCTATTTGATATTGAAATTATTCAAATTTTAAATACCCTAAAATACAAAAGCAAACAAAAAATATTTTCACTGAACAACCAGAGAATACAACACAACTAGGGAAGACTGTTCATAGACTACAGCATTTTATACCACTTTTGTGATTCTCATACGTTTTGATTAAAAACAATAGTAATTGATGAATGTTTCAAAACTTAATTCTTATCTGAATAATTTTGTTAAATATATTTTAAAATCTTTTCCATTACTTGATCATTTATTATGTGCTATTAATTAAAAATACAGTCCACTACAATTATTAATATATTTATGGTCCTTCGAACCGGATGCATTTGCACAAAAAATCTGGAAAAGTGTGTATGCTACTACGAACTTTTAACTCCTATCTAAGTTTGTAACCGTCATTGCTGTTTGACCGCACCTTGCTTTGCCACTATATCATTTTTCCTCATTCTGGTATGTTGGTGCGGAAGAAGAAAGCAGTAGAGGAGGTATACAGTTAGCCGCAGTTCCATCCGCAACATTTTTAACTTGGAAATTTGTATCTTAGGAAAATGCTTAATTTAAGCTTAAAACTTGATTAGTCTTATTACAAGCCTGTTATGTGTATATTTTCTAGTAACGAATATACGCGTAGGTTTTTGTTTGTTATAAAAAAATGTTTTTGCCAATTATAAGAATAACAAGACATTTCACGAAGTATTATCAAAGCAAAACATTAATAATAAGAAAAAACTAGAATCAAATTTAATCATGTCAAAATTAGCGCAACCTCAATTTTGTATTACACCGAAGGAAATACTTCCGTTTCCATTTATATCAATACCAAAAACTTCCCGAGCGAAATTAATCCATCAGAGCGTTTGTGAAATTACAGGATATTTCCAGTCATCCATATAAAGATAAACCAACGGTTTAATCAGAGGATCACTCCTTTTTGCTTTCATTTTGCCTCGCTAAAACACCGGTTTATTTTTTCATTTACTAAAGCCCACCCTTTCACTTAAACCTATACAAAAAAATAACAATTCAGAAAATCAAAAACTATTAGATTCTCACCCTCAAAGAGCAAAGAATATTGGCGCGGGAAGTTCGTGCCGGTTAATGTTTCTCTATTAAATTGACAATATTTTAACTTTGCTCAAAAGACTAAGTGAGCCTTTCCAAATGCTAGACATAAATTCGATAAAATCAAATTAGGTTATTCCAGTCGTTGATTCTCTTTCCATTCCACCTCTTTGCTGTGATTTTTGATTTTTAGTTTCAGGGATTTTCTTGCTAATTTTACTTTTATCCAACAAAAGATGAACCTAACAAACCTCAATTTAATTTTCATGGAAATATTCAAAGATGTTGTGAGAGCTTTATTTGAGATAGAGGTTTATCTCGGAAGAACAAAGCTCCCGTTATGTGACCAAGAACAAGTTACAAGCTTTCACAGATATTTGGTGGATTTGCTTTTAGAGTCAGTCTCTACAATGTAACAGTACAAAAACAGGGATTTAATACCCTGTTTGTATTATGTGAGATGTAATTAAGAAAGGCTTTAAAGTATTATCCTTCATCTTTTAATATTCATGTAATAATTAAGCTTTGATACACTTTAAATATTTTATTGAGAGTAATTTTTGCCTACTTTGACAATTTTATCAATTTGAACGCATATACTGTATGATCTAAGATTTCTGCTAAAACAAAATTTTATTTTATTCTAAATCTTTTACAGTTTCAAGGAATTAACGTCATTCAAACTTTCAATCATAAGCAAGTGTGTTTATAACATTTACGAGATCAAATATATAACTAGTCCATTTTTTTGTAGAAAAGCTTACTTTGAAAGGGTACCTATTGCTCGTAAACTACCGCATCAAATTAGATAATTTTTTGAAAACGAACAAATAGTATATTTATTTTTACATACAACAAGATATGTAGTAATAAGGTACCTTTTCTATACAATTTTATTAAGCGTAAATTAAATAATTATTATTTCGGAGTGTATGTCACATATCTATCAAATATATTTGTAGGGATTAGAAAAAAACATTGTAGGTACCTAGTTCATGTACAAAATGTTTTATTTAAAACTTATATGAATCAATAGCAAACTATGATTCCTTGTTTGTTAATAGCGATGGCTTCAATATTTCACTAGCGGTGGTCAAAACAGTGTTACGTTACGTTTTTGCAATCTAATAAATATCATTTTATAAGTATCAATAATAAAGGAATCCTTAGTACGATCCCGTGCAGTCTAACAAATTCAATTGCGTCGGAACTGCAAATATTTCGTTAAGTAAATAATGCTTTCTTTCAAGTAGGTATAAAAGAGTCACCTTTGTGCATTTCTAAACATTATTCTTAAATCAGCAAAGTTTTCGTTGGTGTGAACGATCATTTTAAAATGTTCCCAGGTTTATAATCTTTGTTTCATAGAAAAACATATTAATAAAATCCATTTGGCTTTAATTTATGATTTCCTTGTACGTGCGTTTTAGTAGACTTTGGATAAACAACTTTCGGTCTCAGCGTATCGTATTATTGTAAATGGAGCAGATTTGAATTATGGGTAAAGTACCTCTTTCGTGAACGTTCTTTGTTCAAAAATATTAATTTTGATTAGTTTGTTAAAGCTGTTTGTTAAAGTTGTTTTCGCTATTCGCCAATTTAAAATATCCCTCTTAAAATTATTTGTAACTATGCAAAAGTTGAAGTTTTTTTAGTTGTCAGTTCGCAATAGACCACCATCGAAGAGACTGTTGCCTCGAGCTTCTCCGGGCGCTCCGCGGCCCGCGGATATTCTCAACAGGGTCGTTACAAAAAATGTATGCCCTTATTAATAAATGTATTTAGTTCGGAATTAGTAAATTTGATAATTTATTCCGTATTATCGTTTTCGTCTCACTTTAAGTTAGTGTTACTTTGTACCGATTTAGTTATTTGGAAATAAATTCATGCTAGGATTATTTCGTAAAGTTTTGTTAGTTTGACAAAGAAAATAATACCGTCTTGTCGTACCGAAAAATTAAGTATAATTTTGGTAATTATCGTATAATTATTGTATATTATCGATTAATGATTTGTTAAGCAGCCTTCAAGTAAATAGTGTTAAAAGCACTGCACGGAAGCTCTTGCAATTAATCATGTTAATGAATCTTGTTAAAACAATATAATTAAGAAGATTTGTTCCCGTTTTGGTTCTTCAGGTCAACAGTTTGATAGTGAAAACTAAACTTATGTGTTATGGTCATTTTTTTGTGGTGTTTGTGAAACGTTTTGAGCCCTGTTTGTGCTAGAAATTTATGAAAACGAAGGAGGTTTGTATTGGAATTACGTTCTTGTTTATGTACGTTTACTTATGTTTAATTTAATAGTTGGTTTTGGATCCCGAAATATTTTTAGAATATGATGAATTATTATTGTATTATTTTGAAAGAGAAAACTTTTCTAACATGTTTCATTTGTGTATTGTATTTTCAATTTTTTTTTATCTTATTCAATATATAGACTTCAAATTTAATTAATGTATGATATAGTTTGGCTCATCGAACTGCTGATGTTTTTTGCCAAGTAAGACTTTTTTATTGCCTGATAAATGTATGATTAACCTAAGGTAAAATTTAATTAGGAAGTTAGTTCCAAAACTGATAACTACTCGACTTTTTTTAAATCTAAGAACATCCTCAGTTTTGGTGGCGCTCAACATGTTTTTTTATTTGTTCCTGATTCCATTAATTAATTGGGTTAACACCCATACCTGTACTTATATCTGCATAATTAGAGATTTCAGCCTGTGCATATAGTTTAGTAAGTATCAAATATTTTGTGTTATTAAAAAATGATGTTATAACAGGTGGCTATGTATGCTGCCTATTCTTGACTTTACAATGACAATATAGTCTTAGAGCCTCTTAATAGTCTCAGAGCCTCCTTTGAAACGTCGTGTCCCTTCTCAGCGGACATCTTCGGTGACTAATTGCTGATTAGGCTGATGGCTGTTTTATCCTTCCGTCTTAAGATGGATAAATCTTCGACATATTATATATACTCTGCTTTGAAGTCAACGCGGTATCCTTCAATCCTATTGAAACCAATGTTGCTAACAGTGGAGATACGGTGCTTCAGAGGTCTTGCGTAAGGGTGTCCATTTAATCTTGAAAAGCAGATTAACAAAAATCAAGCTAAGCAATAACAACCAGCACAACGAGAGCTAGATCTAGCCCTCGGCGCGTTCAGCTAACCCCTGTCAAATCACCGGTAACACAGGGACGAACCTAAAGAGTTTTTTTGGAGGGGGGTAACCTTAAAATTGCCAACTTATTACTATGAAAATACCAAATACTAGTAAGAAAATATTTTTATTTGTACCTAACATTATATGAGCAAAATTAGTATTTTACACAAATCTTATTTTTATTTAAAACTCTACAGCGTGTATGCATGGCAATTAGTATAATTTAAAAAAAGAAATTGTTTTGGACACATTTTCTTATCTTCTAATTTTTCTCAAATTGTGAAATTGCCAACTCTCGCTCAAAATTATCAACTTTGAGGGAGGAGCTTCCCCCCCAACCCCCCATGAGTTCGTCCCTGCGGTAACAGAGCAAGGATTTGACCGCGAAAACGGTGTTAGTGTACCCTTTGCAGGAATAAAGAAAACCTGCACGAAACGGCGGGAGCGAGGGGAGAACTAGGTGTAGTACTTAAAATATTGTAATTTCACATTTAATTAATTGTTTATTAGGATTAATTCAATAAAAATAGGTAAATCGCGAATTGCGGCTTTCTTATCAATTTCTCCTTGTTGGACCAATGATAAGATTTTTATCTTTTCATTATTTATTAAATGATATAAAAATCAACAAAATCAACTGGTCTCTAGATTTTCAGAATTTGAAAAACTTTAATTGTTTTAAAATACCCATGAGGTATTTATTTAAAATATAAACAAAGAGGAAGTAATCCCCTACTGCAGGCTATGAGGAAAAGAACCAAAAGGAGTACAGCACCTATTATGCGAGTGTGAAGCACTGGATCCAAAAGACAAACTATATTGGGATTGAAAATGGACCCAGAAGAATACAGAACCTAATCAGTCAAAGACTTGTACAAGATAGTACAGGAAACAAAAATACAGGAATGTGTCATCTAATCTTGGAAGAGGCACAATAAGTCAAATGGCAGCAGCGCTCTGGGCAGCGGCACTAGTCCGGACAGCTCAAAAATCATTACAGTACGTATCTTTAGATGTTCTATCCAAGTATGTAGAAATATACAGCATGTTCCGTTAAAAGAAATTTTCAAGTGTGTCATATTTGAAAGTATGTTTAAAAAATGCGACGTGCAGTGTATATATACACAATCCGTTTTAAATACATTGAGTTGTCATTAATGATATTTGTAAATTAATCTCTTTAAAACTATCTGACAATACTCCTTGGTTTTTTTTAATTATGTGATAGACTTTTTTTACACTTGTGATCTTTTTTTGTAATTTCCACATAACATAACACTTGCACAGTGAATAGTGTTATGTACTTTAAATAAACTTGTACTTTTCTGAAACCGAACAAAATAGCACCATAAATCGATCATTTGAATATGGTAAAGTTATACATTTCCGTAAAGAAAGCCTAGAACGGGAAATTCGAGCCAGTACAGTGTTGTAAAAGACTCCAACAATATTTAATTGTTGTATACAAATTACACTTATTTATAAACAGCACATCCCAGATTTTGTTGAAATGTCTTAATAAGAATGGAAGTTTACGTAATTAAACATTAATAAGTTCGGAGGTTGTGAAAATAAATAGCTAGTATGAAACTGTGTTTAGAAAATAAAATGTTAGGTCTTGTACAGGGTATTAACATACAGGGTGTCCCGGAAAAGTATGCAATGCTTTAAGGGGGTGAAGGGTGACCATATAGAGACCCCAAAACTCAAAATTTTAAAAAAATTTCGGATTTTTCCGTATTTTTTGCAAGACACGAGTCGACTATGGATCGTTTGTAATATTTTAACAATGAATTACTGATAAAGCAAACAATGATCTCACATCTGCACTACTAAATTAATAAGTGACCTCCGCTACGTACGTATCAATTTACAGAAACAACAGAATTGAATTTCAGCAGCGGTTTCCAAGTGACTCACTGCCTTGATTACTTGATCATTTATTAAGGTCGGTAAATAAAATGTAACATACGTTCATTGACCTAATTGTGATGCAAATTTCATTGCCTGTTTTTTATTTTACGAATGTCATTTTAACAAAATGAGTAAAATTTACCGTTTAGATGCAAACAATCCTTATAACATGTGTTCAAATAAATCGCCGTTTGTCTGTACATACAAGTTTATGCTAGCAAACATATCGGCATTTGCGCGAATTTATTCTGAGGCGATTTCAATGCATGCGCGTAGCTCTTCCTTGGTATTCAGTTCTGTCCTATACACTAACGTTTTAAAATATCCCCAAATACAAAGATCGAGGGGAGTCAAGTCCGGTGATCTCACAGGCCAGGTGATGGGTCCTTTACGTCCTATCCACCGGTTAGGGTATTCGTTATTCAAAAACTCCCGTACCTGGCGATCAAAGTGTAATGGTATTCAATAGTGGGAGTCGTCGAACACTTCATTGTCCAGAAAATGTAGGTACCAGTCAACGGTTAATCGTTGGAGCAGAATAAAAGGTCTTATTAAATGGTTCTGATTAATTCCCGCCCACACATTTACCGCGAAACGCCTGGAAATAATGTCTTCGGACAGCATGAGGATTCTCGTCAGCCCAAATGTGGCTGTTGTGTGAATTAAAAACCCCGCCCGAGTAAAACAGCATTCGTCTGTCCACAGTACATTTTGTGCAAACTGGGGATTTTCCTGTTTGCGTTCCAATGACCATTGGCAAAATTGCACTCGCGGTATATGATCTGCAGCTTCTAGTGAGTGTACTTTTTGAAAATGGTTGATTTGAAAAATTCTGTTCATTCAGCAGGCGTGTTTGGTTCTGCCATAATTTAAACAGTAGCTAACTACAATTAGTTAAACTACTTAACACTAACAAACACTTAACACTACCTCACTCAAGTTATTAATTCTAAAACGTGTATTAATACGTAATCTAAACTCAAGTTTACCGCCACCTTAACACAAAGAAAGTTGACGACAAACTGCAGATTACGAATTTTAAAGATCTGAGTCATTAACTGTTATTTACAGATAGTCAGAATGAATGTTTATTATCATTTAGCTAAAACGTTTTAAAAGCACGTACTTACTATTTTGTTTTGGTTACAATTTTCGAAGAATTTATTTAACCGGCTACCTGCTTGGGTTTATTATGGTTATTTTGGTGATGACCTTTAAAAGTATGTACTATTTAATAGGCATAATTTTCATACATTTTTATCTACTACTTTGCAGTGGCGTGCCTATTATTTTTATAAGGGGGGTTGTCATTTCAATGGGGCATTTCAATAAATTGTTAGCAAGATGTTACTCTACACATGTTTCCCTATTGCCCTTTAACGGGAAGGACACATAATAATGCTTTTTAGAAAAGACATTAAATTAAAATTTTTAACAAAAGACATACTTGAAAAGAACGCGTGGATAATGAGTGCTAAGGTAACCAAAGGTCTCCCTCGCGGCATATATACCGTATTGTATCATTCCCCAAACCAAAGAGATTCCTCGAATTCTTTGAAGATTGGTGTGAACAAAATTTATCCAATAATGAAAGACATGTAAGAATTGGAGACTTTAATATTAATTGGTTTAAAGTAACATCTAGTAGTAATAAGTTAAAATATATTGTTCATTTTTATGGTATGAAGCAAATTGTAAAATCGGCAACAAGAGATGTTGAAAATAGTAGAATTTTAATAGATTATGTTGTAATGAGCCGGTTTCCCTACTCACTAGACGATCACGGCCCATCTTACTCTACCCGCGTAAAATTCAAATATTTAACAAACCGGAAATTGACACAGTATTACCAACCTTACAAATGACAAACTTTATAAAGATAAATATAACAAAAAGAACAAACTTGATATTTAACAAACTGGATCCTACGTTGTGATTATTTTTTATACCATGTGACCAAGGTTGATAACGATTGATCTACTTCATACGGACGGAGAAAGAGAAATCACAAGTAAAAGAACACAAATAAAAGAACAATTAAATATGATTGTATTATTTTATTAATTTATTCTTAATCTTGAGCGAGGAGGGACGTATTTAAACTGATACAAATAATGGCTAGTTCTCTAAAAACCTCCTTGAAATTATATGCTAGCCCAGCTTAAATACGTACACGCTGCAAGTTTTATATGTGATCAAATGATTATTTAGTTTGGTTACAATAAACAATACAGATCAATAAATCAATTTATCAAGTTGATACAGTTGTGTGATAATACTAGGCATTTATAAATAGACAAACGCAAATCTCTCAATGACATAAAAACATCAAAATTGAGTGAAATAGTCAATCACAAAGATTTACGGATAAACCAGCAAAGGTACACATGAATACACATGGACTGCTGAACAAAAATTATATCATATTTGACATAGCAACATATACGTTGTGACCAAACCATATATGGTTATATCAGAACACGTCTTTTGCAAGACATAGTTTTACTGTCAACAACAGGGAAAGCTCGTATCTAGATACCTAGACAAGCGAGAGTGTGTTATAAGCACTGAAAAGAATAACATAGCACATATAAATAATATAAATATGCAAAACAAAACAGTTTGACGGTTCTACGACACGGCCTATCAAATCGACTTAAGCCTTCGTACCCAACAGTCTTTGGACGGTTCTACAACCCGGCTGATCAACGGACTTAAGCCACCGTGGAGCTTTCGTCTCTTAAATACTAAATCAGATTTTCTCTTACACGGCCTATCATGAGTTTTATTACCACCGTGCAGATTAATACACTTTTAAATAATAATAATTCTAACCTTAGGGTAACATAATCTCTTGTTCCGGACCAAAAGATTATCCCTTCATTTTTTAGTCACAAAGTAAAATGTTTTGTTAGGTTATAAATATTAACCTAAAAACTCAATAACAACTGACAGTAAAACACATAACAGCAGTAGTCGTATTTACCCACTAATAAAATATCAAATTGGCAATAATTAGCTGTAATGCTACGACTCACGTTATAAGACATTATTTTCTAGTAATATTTACACATCAAAAGGATAAATTTATGAATTATTAAAAAGTATCAAACGAATCTAGTTACTGCCTAGAGCTGGATTTATATATATATATATATATATATATATATATATATATATATATATATATATATATATATATATATATATATATATATATATATATATATATATATATATATATATATATATATATATATATGTGCTTTTGTATCGTGTTTGCCTCCGTATACTGAACAGACGACCACAACTCCGCCATTAATAATGATTGTATATTAATTATTCTAGTGTCACATACTTTTTCTTGAACTAACACTCCTAAATCCACCAAGAGGGGTAATTTTATTTAATTTTTTAGATATACATGCTTCTGTATAGTGCGCGTTCGTGTCAGCCTCCGTACATAGACCGCTCGTATTCACCTCCGTGTATATAATTTTGGCAAATCAAGCGTTCGAGTACGCCTCCATCAACGTTGTCAAGTTTACAAGGTATAAAACTATGGTACTTATCACTATTCAGCAGATTCTGTTTATCAAGTCCGTGTTTATGTCTGCTATAATTGCTGAGTTCGAGGACACCTGCTGAAAGTATGCCGTTAAACAAAACGGACCTTTAAATTTATACATATAAGATATTTCGAGATATAGTTCTGTTAGAAACGAATTTTCAGATTATAATAATGTAAATTTGTTTCGTTTATATTCTAATGGAAGAAAATCATATATGTTTAATATTTTATTAAATAATATAATGTCACGCCTACAATTTTTTTGTATTTTTAAATAATTAACAAAGGACGACATTCCTTACTGTATAAGGTATTTTTTGCTTTCTCACAATATATGTACAAGTCCACAGAATGAGAACGAGTTTTTGTAAAAAATACCTTTTTTCATTTCTCGACGGTATATGACCTAAATAACACGACAGACATCCCTGGAGGAAAAAAATCCTGTTGTTTTTGTCTTTGTCTGTACACCTGTTAGGTTTTGAAATTATTGCAAATATCAATGTCAAATTTGAACCAAAACTATTTGGTCTGAAAATACAGATCCAGCTCGTAAATAACCAAAATATAAACAGTGTAGCGTCAGGGTTTTTTAAGGCGTTTACAGCATTAAAAAGTCTGTTGCAATTTAATTTTAAAAACGACAATCAAATTTAACCGAAAAATTACATCAACCATTACCATTACATCAATCATTATCGTTGAAATACATATATTAAAAATAAAAACAAACATGGACGAAGTTCCAAAAGGTTTTAAATCTAGATAGATAAACACATTCTCGTTTCAAACACATAAAGTATACCAGGGTTCAATCTTTCAAAGAAATATTGATCATTTATTTGTTAATATTCCCTGAGTTATCTGTTTTGGGATGGTATTTTGAAATCTACGCCAAACAAAAAGTTACATATTGAAAGACTGTGTAAAGTTTTTGAAATTTTAGGAAAAAATAGGTATCGATAAAAGCATAATTCACGGGGAATCGAGAAAAAAGGCGATTCTGGAAGTGCCACTACCAAGTAATGTTACCTAACTCAAGTTGTTTTCCGCTATAATAAATCATTAGCATCTATTTATTCCGAATGTACGAAATACTACATACATGAGCATTAGCTTATACCCATAAGTACTATTAAAATTTATTGGATGAAATTAAGCCTAATCTTTGAAACTTGGCAAACAGGGTGGATATTTGCTTAAAGATTAGACCATCTAAGTGACCCTCGCCAACTTCAATACACTTTTTACGTCTGGATATAAAATTATTCATTACCCAGTGGAGTGAACCTTCATTTATTGCAGCGACTTCTCTATTGTAAATTTTTCTGAAAGAACTGATCACAGAAAAGAGGAGAGCCAGAGGAACGTGGCAGAGGACACATAACCTTGCTGATAAAACTATATACAATCGTCTAACGCATAAACTTCATAAACTGTTAAAAGAGATACAAAATGATAACTTTACTGAGTATTTAACGAACCTGAAACAAGAGGATCACTCGATCTGGAAAGCCACGAAAAACTTTAAAAGGCCTCAAGTGCCCAAACGACCTATCAGGAGGGCAGATGGAACATGGGCAAATTCTCCTCTAGATAAAGCAACCACTTTTGCAGAGCATTTATCCGACGTATTCACTCGCTTTGAAGCAACGGTAGCCCCAGGAGACAACGCCATCGAAGCATCTCTAGACATCCCGTGTCAAATGTCACTCCCAATAAACCCGTTTACTCCAGCTGAAGTTATATATGAAATTCAAAAACTGAACCAATTTAAGGCGCCAGGTCATGATTTAATAACTGGAAAAATTCTGAAAATGCTGCCCAAGAAAACTGTTGTACTCCTAACTACGATATTCAACCGGATGTTAAGTCTCTCATATTACCCAATCACTTGGAAGTACGCACATATATTGATGATACCCAAACCCGGCAAGGAACCAGAAAGTGTGACCTCGTATCGGCCAATAAGCCTTTTGCCTATAATGAGCAAACTATTTGAAAAACTGTTCCTTAAACGACTTCGCCAAGATACAGACATATTTCAACACCTACCACAACACCAGTTCGGTTTTCGAGAGGGTCACTCAACCACACATCAAACGCACAGAATAGTAAACGAAATATCATCTTCTCTAGAAGAAAAGAAGTATTGCGCTGCTGTGTTCCTGGATGTGTCCCAGGCCTTCGACAAGGTTTGGCACACAGGGCTGCTATACAAACTAAAAGAGTCATTACCGAGCTACTATTACTTGCTCCTTAAATCATATCTAACAGACCGCTATTACTCTGTCAATTGCGATAACGAACTATCCTCATATTACCCCATCAAATCTGGTGTTCCACAGGGAAGCGTCCTGGGCCCCCTCCTTTACCTTGTCTATACTGCTGACCTGCCAGAAACTGACAGCACTGTGACTGCTACCTTCGCCGACGACACGGCAATACTTTCCACCCATGAAAATGCGGATACTGCAACTTCCAACCTCCAACAATACCTCAATATAATCAGCACATGGCTAGATAAGTGGCGCATAAAAATTAATCAATCGAAGTCAGCCCAAGTAACATTTACTATGAAAACCAATATCTGTCCGCCTGTCAACATCAACAATGCTCCAGTACCGGTAAGAACCGACGTAAAATACTTGGGACTGCATCTTGATCAGCGGCTCACGTGGAACAAACACATACAAACTAAGCGCAAACAGTTAAACCTTAAATACCGTGAAATGTACTGGCTCCTTGGTAGACACTCAAAGCTATCAATCCGAAATAAGCTGTTACTCTACAAAACGATGCTGAAACCAATCTGGACATTTGGTATACAAATTTGGGGGTGTGCCAAACCAACCAGAATAAAAACTCTGCAACAATTTCAGTCAAAGACCCTCCGCGCAATTGTTGACGCGCCCTGGTTTGTAACGAACCAAACAATCCACCAAGACCTAGACGTCCCATTCGTTGTCGATGAAATCAAAAGATTTGCGATGAATTATCACCAGAAGTTAGATGGACACAGCAATCCACTCATTCATCAGCTTTCCACCTATCATCCACCAGTACGAAGACTGAAGAAAACATGGCCTGAAGACCTCACCAACCTCCCGTAAATGGTGCTCCTAGGGAGTGTCATCAATGGATGACTTCTCCTTTCACTGCCTCCCCTAGTATCACATTTACTGAATACTTTTGTTAAGTAGATTGTAAATTAGCATTATTGTCAATAAAAAAAAAAAAAAAAAATTTTCTGAAATTGAAATTCTGGAAACAACATTTATTATGTTATATTTGTATTGTATTAGAAAAAGATACGTACTAGAAAAGATGAGATTTTGAAAGACATATAACCTCTTTCCAAAAAAAGATGAGGTATTGGCGAATGCAGCTTCTGGGAAGCTCGATCAAACAATACAAATCCTAGGTCAAAGATTCAATATTGCAATAAAGTATGGTAGCATTTACTACAAAAAAGGTTTGTCATTAGCAACTTAAAGATTTATATTAAATTACAATCAAATACCTACTAAAAGGTTTGTAAAAATACTCTTATAAACTGGTACAACTTTTTGACAATTCCATAAATCAACCAATAGCGTGAATATTATAAAAATCTCAAACGAAAATTGGCTGTAAAGATTAGAAGACCTCAAGACAGGGATTTTTAAAAAGAAAAAGTAACTAAAAACTCCGACAAACTCAACAAATTTGCCATTTGTAAGACTAGTAGGGAGCAAAGACAAAACATCGCAAAGAAATTGAAAATTTAAACTATAAAAGATTTATAACACCATTAACCCACAGTAATAATAAAATATCTAGAATTCACAAGTGATACTTCAGGGTAGACTGTTTCAAGTTTGTTGTACTCTCATCAGCTGGAGCTAATCATCTGTGAAACCTAAGCACATCATCCTGGCTTATTTACAAACCAATGACTAACATTAGCACCAAATGGTACCCGATGCGACACCTATAAATAAAAAGCCAACCGCACCATGCAGTAAAATTACAGTCTCTTTTGGTTGTGAAAAAGACGATAACCGAAAGTTTCTAAGGTGTTCATTCTGTTGTATAAACATCTCATCAGTTTACAAATTTCAACTTATCTAATCTCAATAGTAAAGAAATTAGTTATCTTTCAAATTTGTGCAGATTTCTTTCTCTCCACACACAATATGAAAAAATATTCTTGTACCCTGCTAAATGTATCGACAATAGAAATATATTTATAGTCATATCTTTAACGAATCTACGCTGAATGATGATGTCAAACGAATGCGTTTTCAAAACAGAATAGATTTTACATTGCATGCCCCCACGAATTGGCAAAATGATAGAATCAGATAAACAGTCGAGGTTTAAAAAGTAACGTCGCCTCACTACACTAGTACAGACAATGTTCCAGATTTTCTTTTAAAATGTGGTATATGCTTTGTTTCGACTGCATCCAGATAGATCTGGGTGAACGGTCAAGCAGTCGTTTGAGATGTCGGACTTCATTCCTAGTATCCGAGACTAGCCAGAAGACAGAGGGAGGGCAGTTGTTAGAGGTGTCGGGAAGCACTAGGATTCGAGGCTAGCTTGAGGGCAGACCACACGGCGTTCACCCTTAGAACTGGTCGTTGTCTACCCCATCCCAGGCTTGTCTGGGTAACGGATGACGCAATCAGAATCAAATGTGTGGTAGAGTTATGCCGAGGTGTTGCGTTTACGTTTCACCGGAGTGTTTCTCGACGATGACCCTAAAACGTTGCAGGGGGCGCTCTGTTAACAAGGGGGTCCGGTGTGGGTGGATTGAATCTTACCTGACGTCAGGGTCTTTTAAGGAGCTAAGTATCCCGCTGTCTTCTACCCTATCCTTGCTTCCTTGGAAACTGGGTAATGGATGAAGCTGTCAGGTCAAGTGTGTGGTAGAGAAATTCGTGAGAATTCTCGACGGTTACTCATACCGATCAGGGGGAGCCCTGGTATATGATACCGGTGTGGGCGGATTCGAATCTCGCCTTGGATAAGGTCATTTATGGTCACCAATGGAACCCGCTGTTTGACCGAGGTCATTTATGGTCACCAAAGGAACCCACTATTTGACTGAATCCTAAGTGAGGAGAATCGAAGTGAGGTTTATCCCGGGAGATGGGAAACTGCATTCCGCAAGGTAAATGTGCTTAGGAGCTATCCCGACCACCCTATGATCCGGACTGCAGCCGGGTACAGCGGTTGGGAGAAGCTCTGAAAGCCATTACACTTAAGGAGAGTTGAAGAGAATACATAGCCTCTTACAATCAAGACAAATTCACCTTGACGGGTACACACTGGGAGTCTATAACGTGTAGACTTAAACGAAGCTCTGTCGAGGGCCCACCAAGTCTATAATTTGGTAGATCGGGGTGGCAAAACCATTAAAAAACCAAGTCCCGCCACAATTGAGGTTGGATTCGATCGGGCAGTGGCCCCAACCCCTGTCTCGGGGAGGAGCTTATGAAGGTATGAAAGAGGACTGGAGGGCTCTCTCTATTCAAGTGAGTTAAGTTGGGGGAATAGTCCTATTGCTGGACGAGGTACTTAGCCCCGTATGAAATAGGACGGGAGGGTGCCGGCGGGTGAGCACGTTTTAAGTCAATCGCTCCGGTACTAGCCTGGATAGCTAGTAGAGTGTGGATAGGCAACCTCGCTCCGACCAGTGAGCTGACTGGGAGCAATTGCTATGCAATAGCGCGCTGATTGGGCGTATCCCAATCACTTCCTTCTGGAAGGAACGTGGGGGTATGTTGGTTGATACGGGTACCTCACGTAAAACAAATTATAATAATCTGTCTGGCCTAGACGTTCGCCTATTGGGTGGACGGGAGACCACACGACGTTCACCCTTAGAACTGGCTGTCTTCTACCTTATCCTGCTGACGGGAAACGGATGAAGCTGTTAGAATAAAGCGTGTGGTAGAGAAATTCGTGAGAATTCTCGACGGTAACTCTGACCGATCAGGGGGAGCCCTGGTAGATGAGACCGGTGTGGGCGGATTCGAATCTCGCCTAAGGGACAAGGTCATTTATGGTCACCAATGGAACCCACTGTTTGACCGAGGTCATTTATGGTCACCAAGGACCCCGCTGCATGACCGAGGTCATGTATGGTCACCAAAGGAACCCGCTGTTTGACTGAATACCCTAGTGCGGTGACTAGAAGTGAGGTTATCCCGCTTTTGGGCAATGGGAAATTGCAAGCCGCCAGGTAAATGTGCTTAGGAGCTATCCTGACCACCCTATGATCCGGACTGCAGCCGGGTACAGTGATTGGGAGAAGCTCTGAAAGCCATTACACTTAAGAATAGTTGAAGCGAATACATAGCCTCTCACTATCAAGACAACTTCACCAAATTCGGGTACGCACCGGGAGTCTATAACGTGTAGACTTAAACGAAGCTCTGTCGAGGGCCCACCAAGCCTAAAATTGGTAGATCGGGGTGGCAAAACCGCTTAAAAACCAAGTCCTGTCACATTTGAGGTTGGATTCGATCGGGCAGTGGTCCCTCTTGATAACAGCGTCAAGTTGGGGAATAGTCCTATTGCTGGACAAGGTACTTCACCCCGCATGAAAGAGGACGGGAGTGTGCTGGCGGGTGAGCAGCGTGTTAAGTCAACTGCTCGGTCACTATGCGCGACTTAGCTAGTAGAGGGTGGATAGGCAACCTCGCTCCAACCAGTGAGTCAATCTGGTAGCAATTGCACGACTGCCGGTTATGCAACTTGCGCGCTGATTGGGCGTATCCCAATCACTTCCTTCTGGAAGGAACGTGGGGGTAAGTTCACACAGGTACCCCACGTAAAACAACCTTGACATTTCATGTCTGGTCTAGACGAATGTAGGAGATTCAAGTGAGGTTTATCTCGCTTAGGGAGTTCGCTCGCTAATCCATGAGAAACTGAAAATGAGAAATCGTCTAGAGACCTACACTTAAAGGATGCTGATGCGAAGATACATAGCCTCTCACGTTCAAGACAACTTCACCTTAATGGGCACACACCGGGGTGCTACTTTGATGGGCCCTATAAAGTAGCCTCGAAACGAAGCTCTATCGGGGGCATACCAGGCCTATAACTGGGAGATCGGGGTGGCAAACCCATTTAAAAACCAAGTCATGCCACACTTGAGGTTGGATTCGATCGGGCAGTGGCCCCAACTCTGGCTCGGTTGTACTGAACTGACTTAAGTTGGGGGAATAGTCCTATTGCTGGACTAGGTACTTAGCCCCGTATGAAAGGGGACGGGAAGATTCCGGTGCATGAGCATGTATATGTTAATCGCTCCGGTACTAGCCTGGTTAGCTAATAGAGGGTGGATAGGCAACCTCGCTCTGACCAGCGAGTAACTGGGAGCAATTGCTGTGCGATTGCGCGCTGATTGAGCGTATCTCAATTGCTTCCTCCTTTGGAAGGAACGTGGGGGTATGTTGATATGGGAACCCCACGTAAAACACATGCAAATCATGCATCCAGATAAATCTTATTTTAGTTTTTGGATGGCAATTCATCGCATCGTCTTTACAAACTCAAATTATCTCAAAATTATTTTACTAGAACATTATCATAATTTTATTTCAGCCCAACATTGTATTAGAATTGCTATTAATTAAATGTGTATTGTAATTATGTAGACTTTTAGAATTATGCTTTAGCGTTAAATTTTAAATTGCATTGACGTTATAGGAAGCTCTAGATCTACAAAAAAGAGGTAATTTACGAATGTCTCAAAAGTTTTGGCACAATGTTTAGAGCTTTGTAATTTATTTTTAACAGGTTGTTATCGGAAACGAAAGAAGCTTGTTGTTACGTCATTTCAGTTTTGCGGTTTAAATTTGTCATTAAATTTTATAACTGTGATTTTATAAGATAGAAGTTTTATCTATAATCTTGTTGGACGAAAATTTTGTTTGTTGATTACACCATTCTGCATAAATTCTGTGACGCCCAAGTCGGATATTTCTATGACAATGACACGACTATTCAAGACAAAAAGATGCTTTAGAAAATAATTAAATTCAACAGAATCTCTGACAGGTACCTACTGGATGACTGCATGTGAATATAAATCTCAAAGGTATACAAGATATCCATACATAAGGTTGTGGGGAAAAATCTGCAAAATTTGGTTGCAACGCTAATTTGCTTGCATTCATCTAGAATGCTATG
Organism: Agrypnus murinus; assembly: GCA_929113105.1. Lineage (NCBI taxonomy): Eukaryota > Metazoa > Arthropoda > Insecta > Coleoptera > Elateridae > Agrypnus > Agrypnus murinus. The sequence goes on along the minus strand of OV816024.1, from coordinate 16,394,380 downwards.
ATACTTTCTGGGTTTTTTATTTAAAGTGTAGTTTACTTAGCTAGTAGAATTAATTTCTAATGCATAAATAATCAAGAATTTAAACAAGAATTAACTCGAAGATAAAATTGACAAATTTTATACTTGGCATGGAATTTTGAAAAACTTTTCTGCTGTAAACATGCAGCTTCTGGAAAGCTTGCTCAAACAATACAAATCCTCGGTCAAAGATTCAGTATTGCAATAAAGCATGGTAGGATTTACAACAAGAAAGGTTTGTCATTAGCAACTCCAAAATATATTCCAAATTACAATCAAATACCTACTAAAAGGTTTGTAAAAATACTCTTATAAACCGGTACAACTTTTTGACAATTCCAGGAATCAACCAATAGCATGAATACTGTAAACGAGAAATTGGCAGTAAAGATTAGGAGACCACAAGACAGGGATTGTTAAAAAGAAAAAGTAACTAAAAACTCCGGCAAACTCCAAATTTGCCATTTGTAAATCTAGTGAATCAGCAAAGACAAAACATCGTATAGGAATTGACAATTTAAAATATAAAAGATTTACTAAGACTATTTAAGACTATTAACCCAGAAAAATAATGAAATGTGTGGAATTCACAAGTGATACTCTAGGACAGACTGTTTTGAGTTTGTTGCACTCTCATCAGCTGGAGCTAATCACTTGTGAAACCCACACACAGCATCCTGGCTTATATACAAGCTAATGACTAATATTAGTACCAAATGCTAATCGATGCGACACCTATAAAATTACGGTCTCTATAGGTTGTCAAAGAGAAGATAACCGAAAGTTTCTAAGGTGCTGATTCTGTTGTATGAACATCTCGTCATCTGTTTAAAAATGCAGCTTATCTAAACTCAATAGTAAAGGAATTATTTATATTTCAAATTTGTGCAGATTCTTTCTCCCCGCACACTTAGAAAAAATATTCTTGTACCCTACTAGATGCAACGACGATAGAAATATATTTCTACTCGTATCTGTAGCGAATGTACATGTTTGGTAAGGTTTGTCATTAGCAACTCCAAAATATATACCAAATTACAATCAAACACCTACTAAAAGGTTTGTTACTCTTATAAACCGGTACAACTTTTTGACAATTCCATAAATCAACCAATAGTATGAATATTGTAAACAAGAAATTCGCTGTACAGATAAGGAGACTACAAGACAGGGATTGTTAAAAAGAAAAAGTAGGGGAGAGTCTGGAACATTGGCCATGCAGGAACAGTGGCCACCTTTCCGCCATTTTCTTATTTATTAGGTGCTGCTCAAGATTAGGTGCTGTCATCTAGCACAGAATGTACCAATAGGACACTAAGTATATTAACAAAGTAATTCCATTTAAATCTCAAGATTTTTATTTTAAAACAAACTCAACCTGAAATTTTGTACTTGAAGTAAACTACAACAGGCAAGTGAAATAATAATTGTTAGTGGCTAAATAAATAAACGTCGAAAGGAACTAGCGTTGGCCGCTTATACCTACATCATGTAAATATTTATTGGTATAATAATATTTTGATTGTGTTGGATAGTTTTTGTTTTTCCCTACTTTTTAAAAACATGAAGTTGATGTTGAAAACATTTTATTATTAAATGATTAAAAACATGTAGTTGATTAGTGGCCATGTTAAATGTAGGTACAGTGGCCACTTCTTTGTTATGTAGGTCCCTGTACTATTATTTAGTACAATATTTTATTTATTTCAGATATTATTTCCTAGATGTTCCTGATGATTTGTACATTATTTATATCAACCTGTAAATATAGGCGGCACTACTAGAACAGCAAATCTGTTTTTTTTTTCATTAATTTATCTATGTATAATGTTTGTTAGCTTTTGCCTGGTTTTTTAAATTTAAGTTGCCTTTTTTTAATACAAACTATTTTTTACAAAATAAATCATTATTCTGTAAATGGCTGTGTACTTGTCTTTACTATTCCCATCTTCCACACAGTAGTGGCCACAGTACCATACTCTAATGGTCACTGTACCATCACTGTAGGTACAGTGGCCACTTTTATCTTAAATTCTTCCAACTCCAACTCCAAAATCTTTGTTATAATTTTATTTTTTTCAGTTTTAGAATGCAATGGTGTAGAAGTAAAAATAGTATTTGTTATCTAATGGTAACAGATTCTATAAAAAAGGGTTAATTTTGATTGTTGTTGATATTATTAAAAAAGGTGGCCAATGTTCCAGACTCTCCCGGCTCCTGACTCTAACTAAAAACTCCGAAAAACTCCAAAATTGCCATTTATAAATCTAGTGAATCAGCAAAGACAAAACATCGTATAGGAATTGACAATTTAAAATATAAAAGATTTACTAAGACTATTTAAGACGATTAACCCAGAGTAAAAATGAAATGTGTGGAATTCACAAGTGATACTCTAGGACAGACTGTTTTGAGTTTGTTGCATTCTCATCAGCTGGAGCTAATCACCTGTGAACCCCACACACAGATTCCTGGCTTATATACAAGCTAATGACTAACATTAGTACCAAATGCTAACCGATGCGACACCTATAAAATTACGGTCTTTATAGGTTGCCAAAGAGAAGATAACCGAAAGTTTCTAAGGTGCTGATTCTGTTGTATGAACATCTAGTTATCTGTTTAAAAATCGCAGCTTATCTAAACTCAATAGTAAAAGAATTATTCATATTTCAAATTTGTGCAGATTTCTTTCTCCCTAGACACTTAGAAAAAATATTCTTGTACCCTACTACATGCAACGACGATAGAAATACATTTATAGTCATATCTGTAGCGAATGTACATGTTCAATGATGTCAAACGAATGGGTTTTCAAAACGAAAAAGATTTTATAGTGCATGCTCCCACAAGTTGCAAAATAGCATAATCGGACAAACAGTCGAGGTTTAAAAAGTAACATCTCCCTACTACGCTTGTACAAACACCGAGTCAGGTTTTCTTTAAAAATTGTGGTATATGCTTTGTTTCCTGAAATGAACTGGTTTCTTGTAAATCTACAAGACAAGATTCAACAATGAAACTTTCATTAGACATTTACAACTTTTTCCGGAATGTGAACGACTGCACCTAGATAAATATTATTATAGTTTTTGGATAGCAATACATCGCATCGTTCTCGACAAGCTTAAAGGTTCTCATAATTAATTTACTAAAACGTTGTCCTAATTTTATTTCAGCCAAACATTGGCCATCAAATTCGCCAGACCTTAATTCTTTTGATTACTAAGTTAAAGCTTTACAGAGAAAAGTGAGCAGTATCCTGAAACCGTTTTAAAATAGGGAAGAATTGAAAGGGAGAGATTTAGATTTTCAAGAAACTATTATCATAACTGAAAATAGGGAAAATAGTGTCATTTTATTGGTGAAACTAGTATATATAAACTCTAATACAATATATTGTATTAGAAGTGCTATTAATTAAAAATGTATTGTAATTATGTAGACTTTTAAAATTATACTTTAACGAACGTGCAGCTATTTTGAGGTTGGTAACAATCGTCATTGAACTCCATAGTATGAAGCGTTTTATCTAGGCCATCCGGTATATTTTTAAAAATTTTAAATTCTATGGATGGTATAGGAAGATATAGATCTACCAAAAAAGAAGTACTTAACGAATGTCTCAAGTTTTGACACAATCTTTAGATCTTTGGAATTTATTATTAGCAAGTTATTATTGGAAACGAAACAAGCTTGTTGTTACGTCATTCTAATATCTTCTCAATTTTGGAATATAAATTTGTCATTATGTTTTATTAGATAGAAATTTTCAAGAGTTTCTTTAATCTTGTTGATCGGTTCCAAAACCTCAAATTGTACTATTCTTTTCGAATTAGTTTATTAAGTTTTTAAGTAGTAGTTTCAACAACTCTTGTATTATTCAAACAATTATTTAAAAAAGTTAATAAAACTATACGTTGTTTTCTTGTAAATTGGAAAATCGCCAAAAAGTTTTATTTTGTTTTTTGATAATTTTAATATTTGTCAAAAATACCTACACCATTCAAAATATGCTCTGCAATTGTTGCCTTCCTACTCCTTTAAAGCATTTTTAATGATTTCAAAATAATCAGTAACGGGGGTGTATCAAAAAATGTTAAAAAAGGAATTTTTCATGTCGGGATATTTCTTCAAGCCCGGTTTGTGAACGTAAAATGTCATTAGGAATATTTTTTCTTAATAAGATTGTTCTATATTTTAACAAATAAGGTCATCTCGATTTAAACACCTATTGTCACTTGTAAACTTTGACATGGCGTATTTCAAGTATTTTTTGAAGCAGAAGTGATTGAACAACAAAGTTTTTTCCTTTAAACAAAGAATATTAAAATGTTTTCCCATATGGATCGAACTTTAAGGCACACACTGTATAGTTGACCACCTGCAAAATCTGCCGTTTCTCTTCATAATCATCAATTTTCTTAATTTGTAAGAGAATCCTTTAAAATAAGATATTTTGTTAATTTTGTTTGCTGTAAATTGTGTATCCTATTATTGTTTATAAAAATATCATATTTGATAAAAACATTGGCTTCGTATTGTATATTTCTTTATACAGAGATTTGCCGAAAAACATTGATTTTAATGTTTGAGTATCTTAAAAACGAATGTTTTCCTGAATCGTTGTGTAGAAACGTTACTGTTCATAACTCTCAATAAATCAATAATTTTATAAAATCACTAAGCATTAGCTGTTGTTAAATTGGGTCCACATCACGAATTTTGTCCCAAATCTAAGATTTATGCATTAAAAATAAATTCTTATTACTGTAATAAGTCCTAATTTCGTAATAATTTGCAAGAATTTTAAATAAGAGTACAGTTTTAATATAATATAATCATTCTTTCCATTTAAAAAGATGTAATTATATTTACTAAGAAATACAGACGTAACGTGATACCTTAGATAAGGAAATGACGCGTTTTTAAACTGGCTTCAGCAAAGCAAATCAGGAATATAAACTAAAAATATGCTAGGCAGTGTTGCCGCGAATTCGGAGGCAAAAACATCCTTTGAATGCTTTTATACATGCGGAGGTAAACACAACCGCGTGGCGTATACATGTATATCTCGCAGCGACTCTGCGGCAATCGCTGGAACTAAAATGTATATAAGTATACGTAAATAGGTCCCGTTTGACTCCGGCTGAAAATAGGTGGAAAATGATGCTGGAGGTGTCCTGATGCCGAATAACATGGTTAGCGCGTTCGACTCCGATACCGACGAGTTGCCTCCGGATTTTGAGTCCGACTCGTACGCTGTATATAGCGATCGGAGGTGTATAAGTACTAAAAGCATATATATATATATATATATATATATATATATATATATTTTTAGATAGAGTTAATTTTTATCAAGTTGGATAATGATTTTACATTAAATAATATTTTGAATGCAAATTCATATAGAAAAATTTATCGACTCTGCTGGGATTCGAACCCAGGACCCTCCACTGTCTAGGTGGTATCTCTACCAACTGAGCTACAGAGTACGACTACCAGCATAGCGAGAAATTTTCCATATGAATTAGATATTCCATATATATATATATATATATATATATATATATATATATATATATATATATATATATATATATATATATATATATATATATATATATATATATTCAAACGAGAGATTTGGGTTTCAGATTGATTAAACAATACAAAAATTACACCACACAACTAGAATCAACATAAATTCAATTAACAGAAACACTTAGGGCCGGTATTATAAAACTTTTTACTTCCTAGATAAAATTTACTTTGAGAGTAAATTCATTTGTTCTGTCAATTTCATATGCAAATTGACAGAATAAATTAATTTACTCTCAAAGTAAATTTTATCTAGGAAGTAAAAAGTTTTATAATACCGGCCCTTACATGAATTTATATTCAGTTTTACAAACCAAGCCAATATGGCTACTTCCTCTCTGTTTTCCCAAAACCTCCTCCCTGTTTTAAAAACAAAAACCCAACGTCCCTTAACTACCCCTTAGCAACCCAAACTACCAACATTAAAGAACCTGTAATAACCATCCCTAAACATAAAATCAAGTTACCAACCCCAAAGAAACTGTAATAAACACCCCCAACATTTTATATTGAAGCAAACAGTTGTTATTTTTTAAACTAAATTACATATTTTGCCTGAACTTGTATGTAATAACAGAACTAGGTAAATTGATTATTATGAAAATTGTTTTATGACAAAATGACTTGCTACAGCTACTTTGATAATTTTGGTTGACTGTAGGTCTGACCACTACAATGTGATTACCAATGACAACACTTTAGAAGCAATAGTACCCCAGTCCCCTAAAATTAGTGATCATTCCTTTATCGGAGTTCGTTTTCAAAACCAGAATTTTACAACAAGGTATTTCGAAACTAGAACAATCAGGTCAACAAAAACACACGGAAATCAAAATGCAAACGTTGTTAAGACAGTACGAGTTTGTAAACAACACTAATGTTGATGTCATGTGTGCTGAATTGCAAGAAAACTTACTAAACTGTGTCAATAGTTTAATGCCATGTCAAACAATAATAATGCGTAAACAAAAAAACTGGTATACACAAGAACTCAAATTTCTTAAATGTCAGCGAGATTATTTGTGTCAGATAGCTAGATTAACAAATGACATAACAGACTGGAAAGACTATAGATTAGCAAAAAAACAATTACAATAAATCCGCTAGAAACAGTAAATCTCAATATTACGAACGCGAGATCGATAACCCTAAATATGATTCGGGCAGATTATGGAAAATGTTGAAAGGCCTATTAAATAATAAAAAAAATTGTAGCTCTAATTATATCACTTTTAATGAAAAACAAATTGATGATCCGGAAGAAATTGCTATAAACTTTAATGATTATTTTATTAGCAGCATTGAACAAATTCATTCGAGTATTAGCAGCAATAGTTTAATCAATTTCAATAATATAGGAAGAAACTGTGAAGCAATTTTTAACTTTTCTCCAATTTCAGTTCAAGGTCTTCAAAAAGTCATTAGCGGTATAAAAAATAAAAGTTCGAAGGACGGGATCACAATAAATATAATTAAAGATTCGATGCCTATTATAGGAGACGTGTTGGTAAACATAATCAATAGATCATTTGAAACTTCAACATTTCCGCAAAATTGGAAAACGGCTACAGTTATTCCGGTGCCGAAAATTGCAGGGACTAATAAATGCGATGAGTATAGACCCATAAATATGTTACCCACATTAGAAAAAATTATGGAGCAAATTGTTAAAATTCAATTAGCAGATTATCTTGAAAATAATAAATTGCTTTTGGAATACCAATCAGGTTTCAGAAAGCATCACTCTTGTGAAACACCTTTAAATATGATCATAGCAAAATAGAAGGAACAAATAGATAAAGATAAGAAAATAGTTGCGGTCTTTTTGGACTTAAAAAGAGCATTTGAAACAACTGATAGGGATATCTTATTAAGAAAAATGGAAAGATCCGGGATTAAAGGTTCAGCCAATAGATGGTTTAGAAGTTATTTAACTAATAGACATCAAATTACCAGGTTTAATGAAGTCAATTCATCCAAAAGACAATGCAATCTGGGGGTACCGCAAGGGTCAATCTTAGGTCCATTACTATTTATACTTTATATCAATGATATAGACACGCAACTCAATGCCTTTGATATAAATCTGTTTGCAGATGATACCTTAATAACAGCATCGGACATAGATGTTAAACTAGCGATACAAAAGGTAAATTCAGACATGACAAATATAACAAGTTGGTTAAGACTCAATAAACTAAAACTTAATACATCAAAAACTAAAGCTATGATAATGTCAAACAAGGTATGCTCTAATTTAACGGATGGGGTAAACATTGATGGAGAAAATATAAAAATTGTTGATGATATGAAATATTTAGGAATTATAATAGATAATAGATTAAAATTTAGCAAACATGTAGATTATGTTGTAAAGAAGACAGCTAAAAAGATAGGTTTCTTAGGTAGATTAAGCAATACATTAAACATATGGTCTAGAATATTAGAATATAAGAGTATTATTGCTGCACATTTTGAGTATTGTGCCTCGATTCTATTCCTAATAAAGGAAACTGATATGCAAAGACTTCAAAAATTACAAAACGGAGCTATGAGGATTATTCTGAGTTGTAACAGAAGAATTAGAATATCCCTTGTGCTGGATATGCTAAATTTTTTCACCATAAGACAAAGAATTTATTATAAAACTCTATTTTTAATTTTTAGAATAATGAACGGGCAGTTACCACATTACATGTCAAAATTCATGACGTATAACAGGGAATACCATGAATATAACACTCGAAATATTAATGAATTTAGATTACCTTTGCATACAAAATCATCCTCACAAAATAATGTATTCTATAAGGGATTAAAATTATATAATGAACTACCACAGGATGTTAAAAATTCAAAGAATAATAGAGAATTTACGAGAAACTGTGGTAATTTTATTAGAAGTAATGTAAACTAATGTAATTTTATTAGAAGTAATGTAAACTAAATTGATTTATACCTGTACTTACAGATTAAATATAGCGGTAGGTAGTAATTAGTAATTTTAGCATGTAAGCAACCAAATGTATCTAAATAGCATCATATGATGGAAATAAAGAATCTAACTAACATTTTTCAAAACACCCTGTATAATGAAGTAGTAACTCCTAAGTTTTGTCCCCTCAGTTTATTTTTAATTGACATTCAAAGTGATGGCTCAATAATTTTGAAAAAGACAGTAGTGTCAAGAGTATTTTTTGTAGCCTAACATGTAGGCTTAAGGTCCAAGTGTACCCAAAAAACGTGTGTTGTTTGTTTAATAAATAATATAATAATGTGATAACTTTGGTTTTAAGTTAATAGTCGAGGAATGTTAAAAACTTACTTACCTAACTTGTTTTGGAAAAAAAAGTTTTTTAATTAAATTATTTCACGTGTTATACGTGAAAAATTAATTTTGGAGAAACTGTACATTCAAAATTAATCAAAATAATACCACTTATATTTTATAGTATTTGAACTATTTTCCCAAAATTCTAAGAAAATCGTATGTCTAGGGACTAAACTATTACCTCCTTTTTGCCAAAAACAGCAGTTTTTTTTGGCAAAAAGCAGGTTTTTTTGCAATAATTTAGTCGCTAGACATACGATTTTCTTAAAATTCTGGAAAAATAGCTCAAATACTATGAAATATAAGTGGTATTATTTTGGTTAATTTTGAATGTACAGTTTTTCTAAAATTAATTTTTGACGTATAACATGTGAAATAATTTAAATAAAATTTTTTTTTCCAAAACATGTTAGGTAAGCAAGTTTTTAACATTCCTAGACTATTAACTTAAAACCAAAGTTATCACATTATTATATTATTTATGAAACAAATAACACACGTTTTTGGGTACACTTGGACCTTAAGGGCGATATATTGTAGAATAAGAAACACTGCTAAAAAGCACGTAACACGTAAGATAAAGAAGAAATAATAACCTTTATTCAAAGTCATTGAGTGACAATTAATCGATTGGATTATGATATATTCCGCATAAAATTATTATGTGATAACGTTTACAAATGAATTCAATATAAATGTTTAGACAATCTAAAACTTCTATAAACAGGTACCTAGTGCATAATGTCATCATATATTAAGAGATATTTCCATTTTGTAACAAATATTTTTTTAACTTTAAACTGAATAACTGTAGTGATAACCGGGATTAAGATACTGTTTGTTTATCTTACCTGTTAATTTTAGGAGTTCTTCCTATTCTAAAATACGCAAATCTTAAATCATACCAACATCTAACAGTTTATACCTTTATGTAAAAAACCAGCACAAAGATTAGCTTTATTGTAATGTAAGACCCGACAAGAGTGAACAATATGAAAACTTACTTTAATTACATCTCTGTCTTATAAAGTAACTCCCTTTAGAGATATGAATACCTAGAAATTTATAAGGACTAATTAATAGACCTTCAAAGTTTGAAGGGTTTAGCTTAGAAATTCTAATTTAAGCAGACATGGTTACGACACACAAGAGAATGATTATCATGCAAGTTCGTTTGAAGCCTTTCAGGCAACGATTAACTTTCAAACCGTTGGTTCATTTTAATTATTTTCTACCCCCCACACTCTTTTTAACACAAACAGGATGCCTTTGTTTCATTAGTTTCGTTGTTTAGTTTTGTTGATAATTAATAAAACTAAATGAGGTAACGTACAAAGTATTAAAAAGCCACTTTATTACCATATTTAAAATTTAAATATTTGTGTAGGAGGAACGGTAGTAGCAGTAGGAAGATGTTTATCTTAAGGCGAGTGTCGCGAACCGTGTTTACTTTATATTGTATTACCTTAATGGGTATTTAGCATAGGAAAATCAAAAATTGGTTTTCTGACTTAACTTTGCACGTTTATTTACAACAGAAGATTAAAAGTTAATTTTAAACAAAATACAAATATTGATATAGAATTATTTAATAAACGATGAGTTTTAACAGAACTATTTTATTAACTGACTGATGTAAAGTGAGCGAACTAACACAAAGGGGTAAGTTAATATACTTAGAACATTAAAACAGCCTATATTTTATTGTATATAAGAACCACAGTTTAGATAAGGGTTTCTACCATTATAGACAAACTCAATGAGATTTAGTCAAGCCATCTCTCTACTGCATACAATTGATTCCAACATTTGGCAGGTTATGTATGTCTATGTAGGTCTATGTATGTAGATATATTCTAAAACCTTACACTCCTGGCACCGTCAACTCTTTATACTATGGTAAGTACAGTACATACCAGAAATAAACAGTAAATTCCTTATTTTATCTTAGAAATAGTGTATTCGACGATGTATTAATACATTACTGTCGTTAGCACTCTTCAGCCAAATGTACAAAATATTATGATAGTCAATATTTTGTAAAATATTTTAATTGGTAGTGGTAGACTCAACTTTCAAATTAATTAAAATTTAATATTTTTTCTTTATAACATTCGTACGACGGAATGAAGTTGAAACTTAGTTTATTTCATCATAGTAATTTATTCTAAATTCACTTAAAGACATAAAAAAAATTACGCCGCGCAATAGACGTCATTGAAACTCAAAAATACTTACGGTACGTAAAACTGTAATGCACCGCCATAGAGAACTCTTTACTTTAATTTTTCCCCAGGTCGAGGGTATTAGTTTCCATAGCCTTCAGATTTGTAGAGAAAATAAGGATATTAGACACAATAAAATGTGTATATATGTTGGCGCCATCTGCTCGTAAGTCCTTACTCAGTATACACAAGCAGAAAAAAATACTGGTTTAATTGATTGAATTGAATGACAAGATATAGTTAATTACGTTAATAAAGAAATTGGTAAAAATATTTCAAAGACTCTTAGGTAGGTAAATTTAAATGTTCAATTATTCAAAAAAAAACAGAATAAAGATTTGTTTCAAACAATAATTTTAAAGACAGTAATTAAAAAAAACAATATTGCCAAAGCTTTAGTTAAGGATCCTTGATTAGCAAAAACAAAATATTGATATCAATAAAAATGTAAACAGTAAACTTACTTCTAAAAAATGATATATTCGTTACTCCTGGATATAACACTACAGAATAATTCTATAAAATAAACTAAATTTCCACTTGCACAAAAAAGCCATTAAAAATCACTGAACATTGGTACGAAGTACCTCACAACTGTAAATTGTAGAACATTGAAACTCTTGAACAAGATACGATGAATACTTAACGAAGGTTTTTTGAACTGTAGTTACAAAAAATTATTTCAATAGTAACTCGGCATTATCAACACGAAGAAACTCAACTTGCGATAAAATTCCATAATTCATTAATAGAGACGAATTTTTATTTATTAACTACATTTCTGTATTAAGGAAATGATATTATATTAACGTAATAAAGTTTATGTACAATAGATACAAGTTCGACACGTCCATTATTATATTGTTAAACTTATTAGAAATTGTATTTTCTTTAACTTTATTTTAGAAGACGAAGAATTAAGTTATTTTTGCTAACTTATTAACACTTATTAAAAACCTATAATTTTAGAAAGACCAACTACAGAAATCTCCACTGGGGACTTTTCCGAGGTAGGAGTCCCAAATCAATGCGGGAAGTTACCCTCCGCTCGGTCCGTTCTTACTACTTAACTATCTTAGACTGACTGTTGAAATTGATAATATTTCGGCGATGGTATAGTTTTAAGAAGGGCAAATTTTTAAATGAACCAGTAAAATAAATGGCGGGATTCTCCTAAGCCAATGAGGGATAATTACGTCACATTGTTCCGGAAGATTTCCAACGAAAACTTTCGGGGATTCCCCTTGAAATCTACTTACTGAAGAGAGCCCAATATTATTTGCAGGTGACCATCTAGACGATATTCTGCTTTTTTTCTGAAATAACCAACAAGCACATACAGGATCTATAAATTTAAAAGTTGAATGTTTTTTCTGACAATTTATTTATTTATTAAAAGGCCGATATTAACCCTAAACATTTATAAATTCAACTTCAACTAAACTTTTGCTACAAAACGACATTTGAAACCGTGAGAACATTTGAAAATTTAACCTTTGGTATTTACAAGGCAACAATTGCATTTAGAGAAGTCTGCATTTTTAACTTAACGAAAATATTTTATCTGAATAAACATATGGAGGTGACTTTCAATATAAAAAAACAACATTTGAAATAAACTGAAGTCTGCAAAATTAAACCGGGAGAATATACTGGACTACACAGAACCGCACTAAGGGTTTTTGTCAATTATGCATAACAAAATTGCATTTTTCGGAAGTTGAAAAAACCGAACCGTTACAAAGTAACCTTCCCACAAAGTTTTGTTGCCCCATCGTAATTGTCTAGGTAGTTCTAATTAATTTACTGCAATTCCAGGAATTCGCGGCTACCTGATCATGCCACATCTCAAATTAAACTTATCTGCGCCACAAAGCTATGTCCTATTTCTAACAACGATATTTTCGTAGTAAATCCCAAAAACACTTGCTGAAAGTACTATCAATTACATGCCACTTCACGAACAGCTGCTGCTTAAAAAAACTGCCAGATTTCAATTACTCTCTAGTCAGTTTTTGACAGAAAAGAATCGTCAACAAGTCAACTAAGTTAATTTTAGTACATACCATACGAATGCAACAATACATCAATTATCTCTTGAAATGTAGCATATCGCTTAAATTAAGCCGTGCCTACACAATTAAGGTCATATTGTTTAAATTAATTTTGTTTATTTAAATCAAACTGATTTTTTGCAATACTTGATTATCCCTCGTAAAATTAACGTAGCCTTGATTTTTAAATCAATTCCTATCTAATCAATTGGTGTATATCAAAACCAATTCCCGGCAACTTAATTTCCTTATTTAAATCAAGTTGATTCTTCGTAATCACAATATATTTAGTTATTTTCATGCTCTAACAATCTGTTAAATCATTTCTTTTCTTATTATCATTGATTTAGGAAAATTTAATATGCCTAGTTGACTTGTTTTAGTGTCTGAATAAAATTAGTGCACCATCGCTTCCATTATTTATTTACTCGGAATTTAAGCAAGACAGTTACCAATCTCCCTTTTATTATTTATTAATTATAATCTACCTAGTACAGTGGTTAATAAACTCCATACTATTTAATTTCTTGTAATTTATCAATCATGACATTATACGTTCCAATTAATACGTCAATGCTATAACTATTGGTTTTTCAATTTTATTGTTTTAGTTTTGGTATGTTCCTCCGGAACTACACTGGGACTCATTCCTTTGAGGGCATGTCGGGCCCTTTTTCTGACATTTCTTTTTCGTTTTTTCAGATACTTTTTATCATATATTTTGACATTTACAGCGGATTTTTTCTTCGTGTCACAGACTACCAGCTCTTTCCCAGATATACTTCTTATATTCTATGTCTTTTTCTCATAGCTTATCTATTCTGACAAACCGTTAACTAATCCGTCATCTTCTTCAACTGCTTCTTTTTCATTTCCAAGTCTTTTTATTTCCTCCTTCACTATACCAGGCTAGTTTTTATTCTTTTTAGGTTGGTTCCTTTCTCTCTGTACCGTTTATATTATCTTCTACTGTTTATCTTCTAATTTCTTTCTGTATCTGTCTTTCTGTTGGAGTTCATTGTTGATAAATATCGATCCTTCTCGATCTTTCTTCATTAACTCTTATTTTGCATAACCCGTAATTTATCTTCATTATTTTTTAATTTCATTAGAAATAACTTCTGACCTAGTTTACAAGCCGATTTGCTATTTATTTCTAGATATTTTTTATAGATTTCTCTATTTTTTTGGATCACTTGAGCTCACGGCCATGCCTATTACAACTAAGCTGTTTGCTTTTTCTTCTATCTATTCTATTATTCTGTTTACTATTCTCTCTGATGATTTCTCTATTTGACATTTTTTTTGGTATCGTTTTCTCTTATCATTTTCTTCCATCAACTTTATAAATTCTGCATTGAATTATTATTCTTATTTGTTATATCTCTGTTAGCTCTTGCATTACACTCAAGACTCTATCTAATTTGCACTATTTTTTTCTGACAAGTCTAACACTCTAGACTGTATCTTACTCTTTTCTTTACCCTCTCTTTTTATTTCCTTTTTCTTTCATTTATGTTGCAGTTTTCACTTTTTATTTTCAATATTTTTATGTTATCTGTCTGTAAACGTCATGCACACCAAGGTTGTATTTTTAAATTGTTTAGGTTGCTACCCGGAATTAATAATGTCGATTTTGCGCTTTTTTACATACGCCTTGTTATTTTAAATAATTTTATTTTTAAAGATAACAAAGGTTAGCCAAGCAAAACGGATTATTGTTTACTTTGCCTTTCCAACATTTATTAGGCGTTCCTGAACTGTATCTTTTATAGTAAATTTGGTTGCTGGATACGTTTTAAAAGTTTACAGCTTCAGGTTTTTAATAAGCTTTCGACACAAAACAAAGCTGGCTATAATATTTTAATAACAAAATCATTTGCAGTAAGGAATCTAATTCAAAAACTAAAAGAGCCCCAAATAAGCGTTACAAATTTAAATCAACTAAAGTCAAACAAGGCCCGCTCCTATTAATTAATCTGCACGACACAACCAAGCCATCACAGCCTTTTAATTATATTTCCTAAATTTATTGTTTAATTTGCAGGGTGAAACATAAAACAGCATGTGGCGTAACACGTCTTCTTCTTATTATTATTAAGTTAGCATTAGGTTACTGAATAAACGTACCAAACCAAACAAATCACAAATGATTAAATAAGTACCTACTTGGTATAGAATTTTTAACGTTTTCGCCATTAACACCACTACTGATGCAAATAGATTTATCAACGGACACACGCACATGCAAATAAATACAGCGTAAAATAGGATATCAGATTGTAGAGGATATCAACCTTCTGCAGATATCGTATAATACAGCCAAGGGATAATAACTGTGTTAGTAATCTTCCGCTACAGTTGTTAATGAGAATTTGAATTATATGAAAATCGATATGAAATGGTATGAAAAACGATAACGTTAAATACTTTTTATATTGTTGGGATTTTATAGGGTAGAAGCAACATTAATCATGAATCTGAACAGACAGTTTTGGATTTTTCGTTTTAAATGGCTTCTATAAATAAATCATAAATGCATTTTCACAGTTATAAAAAATATTTGTATAAAAAGAGGTAATAAAAGCACGTACTTTCTGTTAGGTAATGTGAGTGGTAATCTTTCAGATAAAATACACTTCAATATCTTACAATTCATGGTATTCCCTGTCTATTTTTGTATAATTTGAATTCTACTAGGAAAACCTCATCAAGATATGACGGCCAAAAGGATTGAAGGGTTTCCCTATATACAACATTCGTTGTGTGATTACAATTATTCAGATTTTCGTGAGTGATTATTTAAATAAACGCAACCAAACATAACCAGTTGAAAATTCTAAGCCTAGCACTCCTCTCTTCCGACATATCTTCCTCTCTGGCTTACCCTTTCCCTCCGGTTTATTCTACATACATACATACGGAAATTCTACCTTACGAAATGATAAGAATAAAATCAAAAATCGATCTTGTTTAAAACATTTTTGAAAACGTCTATTCGTACTTATTTCAAAAACATGACATAAAAATAGTGTTGCCTGCGGACCAGTTGTGCAATATAACAAAATGATACCACTTGCAAAGCTTTAAACTACAATAACGGCCTAACTACTATTTGATTTGTTGGTGCCTCTTGCTACCACATATTTATGTAAAATACAAAAACAAAATATTGCAATAAACTGGATGCTACACAGCGAAAGCTTCAATATAAAAAGAATCACGTAAATCGGCGCAGTGGAACTCTCAAACGAACTGCAACAAAAATGAGCCTTGTGTTTTAAATATATAGATTACTCTATTAAATATAGATATTCGTGTAATTATAAATACATTTATAAATTTAAACAGATTTATAGAGTAATAACAGAAAACCTCACTAACTGTATACATCATATAACAAATTATGTCAATCGTCAATCAGCAACGTGTACTAGTGGCGCTCGCAATTTTTTTCACCATCCTAGTGCTTCCTTTTTGTTCTGACGCTCATTGATCGTTTCGTTTACCATCTTTAACCTTTGTGAGGAAATATAATATTGTCACAAACGGGATTATTTGCAATTAAATAATTCATACATTGCATTCCGCATTTCGACAATATTCATAGCATTTTTGATGAATTACGTGTAATTTGTATTTGGAAATACAAAACTATCAGCTAACTATTCAGTTAGTGTAATAAATTGAGTTATTACTCTATTTAGACAAATCTATGCTGCGTCGGTGTGTTGAATTATTAACAACCCTTTTACAGAATGTGTATAAACAAAAGGTAAACTTTTCTTTAAACTTTCTTCAAACTAAATTTGATTTTCTTTAATTTGTAACGGAGCCCAAGTCTCATTTTTCAAATTTGTTTTATTTTATTAGCAATTTCATAATTACTTATTATTTCTTATAATACATAATTGTTTTTGACGAATCAAATCAAATTTTCCACATTTATTGTTATTTTTATAAAACAAACAATAATTTTTCATATTTATTCTAAAAAGATTAAATTATTAAAGTTTCAATGATTGTAACGTCACGTTTTTGTCGGTTCTCAAATAATGCAATTTTGTATGCATATTTAATAAAAAATTGTAAATGCGGTACTGCGTATTCATATATTTTCTTTCAATGTAAAATCACCGTGGGTATACTGCATAAAATAAACCCCATAAAATACTAAAGGTCATCTCAAAGAAGCATTTCAGACTAATAAAATTGTTTTTATAAGAATTTACGGATCTTATTTCAAATAAAGATATTGTTTTCACACGTGTTAGCATCTACCATTTCATATTGTTCTTGGGAAAAAGAATATTTTCGAATAGACTAGTCTTTTAAAATCTAAATTGTCAGCAATTTCCGTCGATGTGAACGAGTATTTGCGAATATTCCCATCTAAATCAGTTGTGCTTCTACGAAAAACTCATAATAAAACTCATAACCTCATAATAAAATTTTCGTTTATCGAATGTCTGGGTTTTTTACATATGGTACAGATTTCAGCTACGATTAAAGTCCGGAATTTTCAAGCGCTCTTTGTGTAAAATAATGAATTTTCATTGGCCTAATCAAGCCGCGCTGTTTTCTCGTTGGTCTATTTGAAAGCTTACCCCTCTTAAAATCCCGTCTACCGTCGAAATATCTTTAGTTTTTACAGTCAGTTTACAGTCAGGGTTTAATAAAGTAAGAAGAGTTAACGTACAGTAAATACAGTGATTGTGGAGAATCAATTTTTACCGAAATTTAAAGTTTAATACCGTACAGTTTCCCGATAAAAATAATAGATTGTAATCAGTGTTTTGGTGGGCGCAATTTAGTTTTGCAATATCGTCGCCTAGTTGAAATTTCTATGAATTAAGCTTTTATAAAATCTTGTCCTGATATAATTTGAATTCGGATAATGTTTAACTTCAGTAAAACTTAAATCGAACGTTTTAGCGGATGTGACTGTTAACAAAGGCAGTTTCTTCTTCCTACAAGATAATTTAAATACGTTAATTCATCTAAGTTGTTTGGTTGTATCGGTTATTTGAAAGAGTGAATTTTACAGATAAATACCTCTTTGTAGTACAGTATTGTGAATTTTAATTTTCGCAGTTTTGAGTCATTAGTGATTGCAGAATTCTACGAAGTTTTCCAGTTTCTATAGTTCAGTGACAATTGTTGATATCTGTGTTTTTGAAGGGCAATATAGTGTAAGTTTGTTCTGATTTAGTATTGTGAATTAAACAATCTGAACAAGGTATTGTGAACTATCGACTCTTTGCATTTTGTGAACATTGTGTAAGTTGTATACTGTTTATGCATTGATTATTTTTGTCATTTTGTGTATGAAAATATCCCCATTTGCAAAGAGCTCTTATGCAGGGTATTGTGGTTTCACTTAATGATTTTTTGACTAGTTGTTATCCTTTCTAACTTTCTGGTTCATGAATAAACATAATTTCTAAACTCAATTAGACTGAATAATATTGACCCACATAATTACGAAAGTCTTTATTTATATTTTATCCAAGCTTATTTGACATCACTCAATATGACTAACAAGTTGAATTAAATTTATCAGATCTGACTCCAGTTTCTGGTTAATGGTATCAGGTCATTATCAAACTTTCATAATCACATGGCGCCCAATTATATGCACTTTATTGTGACTTTAAACCTTTATCTATCCTTTTACAATTTGAAGCTATTGGAAACAATACCTACGACCTAAAATTTAAATTTGTAAAGATAAGATCTCAAGCTGTGGCAATTTTGAGCATTATCGTAACGTAAGTATAAATTTTTTGAAAATTTTAAATGTAATTTTGTCTGAGAAAATAACTAATGTTTCATGACAGGTTGCATTCTTAGAAATTCTGCACAAAAGGCAGACATAATTTGATATTGCACATCCTGTGATATCAGTATCTAACTTAAGAAAGATTATGTAGCGGTGAGTATTAACGCAAATCGTGAGATTTGCAATGTTAACTAAATCAGTCTTTCTGGAAACATACTTTTCGATATAAATTTACATTCAAATTTTCTTGAGTAAATAAGGGGCTAGATTTCATGCCGCATTTGCATATAGCTTGCCATACTAAGACCTTTCTCCCATATTTTCCCACAAAAATCGAATTGTCCTTTTTGCTCACATAATAGTCGGGGAGCAGGCATCTCAAAAAGCGCTTATTTAAAGAGGTGGTCCGGACTCGATGACACACGCTTTTTGAAAACTGATTTGTATGTAAATTCTCCCGCTGAATCCGAATCCCAAGGGCGGCCGTCGCGTCGATTGGAAATAAGCTTGACCCTTTAAAAGTCATTTTTACGTAAAATTTTGAAAAATCAAAAACGCGCTTCTTTTCTGGTTGCAACGTCATAACTCATCCTGGATGGAGCTAGAAAGTTAATTTTTATTTTGAAAAATTCTCCCAGAGTTGTAGACTGCAACTCTGGTTGAGGTACTAATGACGCGACGTTGTAATACTTAGACGCTATTGTTCCATCTGCATTCCTAACCTATCCAAATTTTAGTATTTCGGAGAGAATCGCACGACGATTGCGAGAACCAATAGAAAAATTCAAATTTGAATTGTATCCATGACGATCACACTATTTTCCGGAAATTTATACAGTGAAGCTTCGCTAATTCGGACTAATTAAAACAGGGCCAATCCGAATCATCGCCGTTTTCGGATTACCGCGTCTGTAGAGTTACAATGTTTTATTTGTAAGTAAATGGAATTAAAACATTCTGCAAAAACATTTATTTAAAAATAAATAAAACTACAAAAATATTTAACGCAAAACAGTTATACTATTACTACTACTATTAAACAGTTCGTTATACTATGTCATATTTTCAGGTTGCATGTCAGATTAAGAACATTATAAAAACTAAAATAAATCTTTTAAAAGATTTACACTTGGCAAGAAGCAAATGTGTAGCAGCCATTGAAAATGCCAAAATAAACAAATTAGATAAAATTTTACCAGGAAAACTACAATTTTTTGGCAACAAATGAAACTGCAAACAAATTAACTCAGTTCAATTGACGCAAAGGCTCTTGAGAGATGAAACAAGAGAGATGGATGAACAAACTAAAATCCGGGCCTTTTCGTATGCATGGACCGATTATTCATCATCACTTTTTGAATCGGATCCATTAACACCTGGGGGATATATAATGAGAAAAGGAAATAAATGTTATTTTTTCAGTGCGATAAATAAAGAAATATATTTTAATATCTCAGAATGCAACACTTTTCCGCGGGATAATTTCAATACTATCTACGTCATTGATATGATGTGTTTTGTACAACGGTTTCAAAACTATGGTTGTATCACATTCAGTGAATTATTTAAGAAATATTTTAACTCGGTTTTTCAAATGAAGCCTTCTAATTGCACCTATGTTATTCTTGTGGGGGACAGGTACGATTTTCCTGAAAGTGCTAAGGGTGCGGAACGGAAACGATGATCCAGATTTACTGAAAATATTTACGAGGTCAGTGATACGGTAACAATACCACAATGGAAATCATTTATTGATAAATAATCAACTTAATAAGAGTAGCTTGCTTAATTCCATAGTTTGCAAAATACAAGAGATATAAAAATAGTTCTCTCTGGCATGCATGTAGAAGATAAAGCAATGGTATGCACAAATAATGAAGTGGATATTTTGAAAAATCAGCGTTTTACAGAACATGAGGAAGCAGACACCAGAATGTTTGCATTGCTTCAGTTTTTTAAAGAGAAAATAGAATGGCTCTGATTTATTCCAATGATACTGATGTTTTCCTACTATCAAGGTATTATTCAGTAGCTTTGTTAATTCCCATATGGTTACATCGCAAAGAAGGCTTTGTTCCGTGTTAGCCCCACATTGAAGAACTGGCAGGCAAGATTCGGGACGATCCAAAAGATCTTGCTTGCATTCTTTTAGCGGCTTACTGCCTCTCTGGCGATGACTGTCAGCTATCCTTTTCGAAAAGGAAAAAGAACTGCCCTGAAAGTTATAATGAAAAATATGGTAAAACTGGCTTGGAGAACCTATTAGTGGAAAATACTGTTTGGAAGATGGGGACGAAATGTTTTCGACATGTCGGCTATTCTTTAAGGCTTTATACAGAAGTTTAGAGTTCACTGGTTCACTAGAAGAAGTCCGTGCTCATTTGTTCCCGACTTGTAAAACAGACATTCGGTAAGAATGTTGATCTACGTTTTTATAAACATCATAACATTCATAACCAATTTTACTTATATTTACCGTTATTTGCCTCCCTCAGAAGATGCTTTTTATACCACATTCAAAGGGCATATTATCAAACATCTATAAGACTGCTGTGAATGTTAATGCTAATTTCCCCGAAATATTAGAATTTGGATGGGCTATGGATGCAGATGGAACAATAGCACCTATTACGTCTTTAGTATCTCAACCAGATTTTCTTAAAATGCAGACATTTTGCAAATGCAAATCAAGTATATGAACAAGAGCATGCAGATGTTTTTAGAAAGATTTACAGTGTATAATATCTTGTCTATGCGAAGACAAATGTCATACGATCAAATAATAAGATTTATATATTACTAGTCGCCCGCGTACAAGATATTGTAATTGCAATAGTTTCGTCTGTATTACAGACAGCGATATAATTTTTTCACCAAAAACTTTTTTGGGCTTTTTTTTAATTATAGTCGCGATATATAGGCCTCTATCTCTTGTAATAAAAAAGTTTTTCGATTGGTGAAAATTTTAATGCACAAATATGACATAGTATAACAAAATAGTAATTTTCTCAGATTCTTTTTTCTCAAAACTGAATTTTAATAGTACGTTGCAATCTACAACTCTGGGAGGATTTTTCGAAATAAAAATTAACCTTCAAGTTCCATCCAGGACGAAGTTATGACGATGCAAACAAAAAAGAAGCGCATTTTTGATTTTTCAGAATTTTACGTAAAATTGACATTTTAAGGGTCAAGGTCATTCCAAATCAACGGGCGCCCTCCGGATTCGGATTCAGCAGGAAAATCTACATACAAATCAGTTTTCAAACCGCGTGTGTCATCGAGTCCGGACTCAGTAGTGTCACTCATTTTCTCAGTAGTGTAATTTGAGCATTGGCAAAGTTTTATAATGAAATTTGCAGTAAGTCTTATCGTCTATTATAACGCACTGGTTTTTCCTTGTTAAGATGTTTTACAGTTTTCTTGTTTGTTTTCTTACAGCTACAGATTGTTTTTCGTTCCTTTCAGGTTTTTGAATCATTCCTATTGATGTTTCTGTTTTTTCGCAGTATCGCGTACTGACAACATTGATTTACGTGAAAAATCTTCAACACTTCACCTTCTAATCCTGGATTAGAGAGTGGATTATGATGGCAATTAAGGTAATTGAAAAACATAGTCGATTTGAAAAACGCGTTTGCACATCGCTGCTAGGAAAATCCAACTCTCCTAAAGTCACTCTAGATTGCTTATAGGAATCGGGCCCCATTAGGTAAAATATTTGTACTTGCCCTATACCGGAGTTGTTCACACGATAAAATGACAGATTATTAAGCTGGCGGAATTATTTATCGCTCGTAGTACAGTGTAGCAAACGCAGAAATTGAGAGACAGACAAAGCCACTTTAAATCCGAAAAATACATACTATTTTTTTCTACTAGGTCTAAAAGTACCTCTCAATTAGTAGGATTAGAAGTTTTGCCTAGCAATACGTACAATTTTCTGTTATAAGAAAAACGTTAACTTTAATAACAAATGGTAATGTTAAAACAAAGATCTTTAAATAAGCCCCAGCGTGGCTGAATACTGGACAGTCGTTTTCTCACGAAATTGATCCAAGTCTAGTCTTTCAAATATCTAATCTTGGTTCTCTAATTTCTACTCAAGCGTAAATTGACGTTTACTTCAGCCTTGGTAGTGTAATGCCTGGCGTGCCGGACTTTCACCCAAGCTGCCCGAGATCGACTCCCGGCGCCGGCAGATCTGGTTAAGGTTTTCTGCAGTTTTCTTGAACTGCGACAACACAAATGTGGGATTTGCGCTGTTCCATCTGTAAGTCGGCTGCAGCCGCACGTAGGGCCTACGTAATAATCATAATCGCCCCCTCCCTCCCGCACAAGCTTATAGCTTCTGGGGCCTGGTTTCCAAGTTATGGGTTGTAGCAATTATTATTATTATTATTACTTACCAGTACTCGGTTCTCTCATTTCACGCAAGTTTCAAGCAATATTTATTTCTCGAGTCTTGGCTGTTTGATTATTGTCGCTTAAGGGTTAGCCAACACCCTGGTATTAATTCTCGGCTCACTAAACTTTGTCCAAGTCCGAGCCAATGTTTAGAAACCTAATCTAAGTTCCTTTTTTGGATTTGCTTTCACGAAAATAACCATTAGACTTGAAAGATTTTTAAGTATTATTTTCGTGAAAAGTTATCACATTTGGTCCTCCATAATTCAAAAAATACTAATTTTAAATACCACATATGTGGTATTGCTGAACTTAACTGAAAAAATATACTTTTCCTTTCAAAAAATAAGGAGTTCCATTTAAAAAACGTCGATGACGTGATAGGCCCCATAGTAGTAAACTAAAAAATTAAAATTGACGACCATAACATCCACAAGAAACAAATAAAATTGATGTGTCCGAGCTTTTATTCCAAACAGTGGTAATACAAAAAATATAAATTTTATTCCTTACTTTATTTACACACTGTATATGCACAAGGAAAACTCTAATAAAACCATAAAAGTGTTAAGTTCGTATGGTCGCAATATGTGTTGAGAGTCTATGAGAGTAATTATTTATACGAATTAGAAGCATTCGATTCCTTCATATTTTATGTATGACAATTTAA
Source organism: Agrypnus murinus (assembly GCA_929113105.1). Lineage (NCBI taxonomy): Eukaryota > Metazoa > Arthropoda > Insecta > Coleoptera > Elateridae > Agrypnus > Agrypnus murinus. The sequence goes on along the minus strand of OV816024.1, from coordinate 16,370,289 downwards.
TACCCACATAAAGACAAATCTTAACTAAACGAACTGCAAACAGTTCGTAAGTGTGACTTCGGCAACTTAACGAATATTTGTTGTAAAAAACACATTATTTCATTTGTCTATATTATACTCCTATCGTGAGTTTAGTAAAAATCAAAAGAATATCTAACTTTTTCAATCGAAATAGAAACTGGAAAAAGCATATTCAAATTAAACTCTTATTTCCAAGATTAAAAGAAACTTTATAAGATTCTAAGAAACTCAATATCATATTTATACAAATATTACGTTATACGTAACTACTTGACGTCTAATAAAACTAAATTTCAAGATATGTACTATACTATCGTAACTATACACAACATTGGTACGTTGCTTTGTTATTTACCTTTAATGACAGTAGCAAATAAATCTTTACAGATTTAAATATTAGTTTTACAGGTTTCGCAAAAAGTTTTTGCGTCAGCCGGAATTGTAAATACTTTTATATTAATCCCGTTATATTTAAAAAATAATTTAGTAAGAGATGACACAAGTACAGTTTAATGTTACTGGATAATCGAAACAAAATGTGATATACTGAGGAATTGATAATTAGTTTTTCAACAATATTATATTTAAAGGATTTAATAAGTTCCCTTTGTTCTTGGTTTTGTTACAGTTTCAATTCATTATAGAAAGAAACTTCTTTCTAATATATCACAGATATAAGTATTTCTAATCAGACTACTAAAGTTTTCATTTAAAAAATACAATTTTATGATGTAAACGAGAAATCAATGATTATAATTAGAAAAGCCATATTTAACTAGTTAGTGCTACTCATAAAGGAGCTTTAATAATGTTGCAACGGCTTAATAATAAGTATTTAATAATAATTTATAAGAAAATCATTTCTTAAGTAAGAAATACAAAAATGCCAATTTACTATAACTCAAAAAATAAAAAATAAGTAAACCGAGAATGCTCGCTTGTTTTCTTTTGTTATTTTGCCACTAAAATGCCCCCGGCGAGCAATTTGAACCACATGATTTCAACATCTGGAGACCCAAAGCGATCCTTTTTATGAAATGTACATCTATGGAATGTGGATATATAACTGTGCATAACGCTAGTATGTTCTGATTTCCGACGACTTGGCACCGCTGCTGGAGGTAACAGCGGACTATAAGTATCTTCTTATATATACATTTTGGAGGTCGGTTTGTATCTTCTGTAAACTCTATATATGACAAAATAAAACAAGGAAAATAATTTCCCCTTTCTTGAGATTCGGATTCTAGAGGTTCCCCTCATCACAAATATAACAAATTTTTAGCAATATATTCACGGGAATACCCGGAAGTCAGGTCGTCTCCTCTGTATGACGGAGGTGACAGCTTAACAGGCATCAATATATATATATATATATATATATATATATATATATATATATATATATATATATATATATATATATATATATATTAGTTGAAATTAATTTTTGTTAAGTTGAATAATGATTTTACATTAAATAATATTTAGAATGCAAATTCATATAGAAAAATTTATCGACTCTGCCAGGACTCGAACCCAGGACCATCCACTGTCTAGGTGGTATCTCTACCAACTGAGCCACAGAATACGACTACCAGCATAGCATATTTTGTATGTCTGCTTAAACATTTAATTCATATGGAAAATTTCTCGCTATGCTGGTAGTCGTACTCTGTGGCTCAGTTGGTAGAGATACCACCTAGACAGTGGAGGAGGGTCCTGGGTTCGAGTCCCGGCAGAGTCGATAAATTTTTCTATATGAATTTGCATTATATATATATATATATATATATATATATATATATATATATATATATATATATATATATGTATATATATATATATATATATATATATATATATATATATATATATATATATATATATATATATATATATATATAATCTGAAAGATTCTTCCTTCAATTATCGAATCTCTCTTTTTAATTACTGGGATCTTTTGACTGCTGCCATCTTCTTCTAGCTCTTCTTCTTTCTCTTACCAGTGTTATGTTATAATTTCGATCAGATAATTGAGTCTTTTAGATATATGGGTAATTTTCTTGGTATTGCTAAATGCAATTGTTACAGTTTTAACAACATTCTCAGCTTCTTGTTGCAGTTGCCGAACTGTTTTTAAACTGATGTTAAAGTTAATGTTCTCTTGCAGATAATTTTTGAATCCTTCTTGAATTCTTGAGTGGATTTTTTATTAACGTAAGTCGAGCTTCTTTTTTAATTATCATTTCACTCACTGTTAAGATAACAGTCAAATGATCGGAAACTAAGTCCATATTTTCTTCAACATCTATGAAGTTGGACGAAACTTTCTTTGTAATGAAGAAGTCCAGCATATCAGGGATTTTGTTTAGATGCGTAGACCAGTACGTGGGCTTACCTGACGAATAGAAATCGCATCCAAGTTCCTTCACGGCTCTGTTCAGTTCGTGGTCTTTCGCTGTCATTCGGTCATTCCCGATTCCCTATCTACATGTTTGGCGTTATATGAAACGTTCGCCAAGATGTAGGACCATTTTATAGTCAGACTTCTTAAAATTGTGCCTTGGAGGACAATAAATTATACCAATTTTCAAGTTTTGTTCTGTAGATTTAATACCTACCATAGTAAGCTGAAATTCTATTCTTTGTTGATGGCATTCTTCATAGCGGTTAATTAATTCTTTGACTAATACCTCACTACCACCCTTTAGCTTGATTGTCAGGGTGAATAGTGTGATATAATTTTTAACCTCTTATTTTCAGGTACGATTGACTAGTCAGATGAGTGTCTGAAATCAGACACACATCTATTTGCTGGATATGAAGACTTCTAGCTCCTGTTCCTTCTTTAGGATGCCATTGGCATTCCATGTCTTGTTGGTCCATGGCTTACTTAATCTTGGAAACAGCGCCTGTATTTCTGGCATCCAGTCTGTTAAGTTTTTCGTTAACTTTGTTCAGCATCTTCATCATATTATGCATTATAGATGGTTCGATTTTGGAATTGGTAGGGGTGGGTTCTTCCTGCTTGGACTTTATGTTGCTTGTGCATATGAAACGCCTGCCTTAAGGTGCATAGCAAATGCTACCAGTTACTCACTGGTCGGAGCGAGGTTGCCTATCCATCCTCTACTAGCTCACCAGGCTAGTACCGGAGCGATGAAGTTAATACGTGCTCACCTGCCGGAACCCACCCGCCCGCTCATGCGGGACTAAGCTCCTCGTCCAGCAATAGGACTATTCCCCTAACCAGTTAGGGACATCAGAATCCTCCAGCCCTCTTTCATCCTTTATAAGTTCTTTCCATCAGACTTAGTTGGGGATCTCTCCACTGCTCGATCGAATCCAACCTCAAATGTGTCGGGATTTGGTGTTTGAATGGTTTTACCACCCCGATTTCCCAGTTAAATAGGCCTGGTGTGCCTCCAGACAGAGCTTTGTTTCGAGCTACTTTGTAGGCCTACCGAAGTAGCTTCCTGGCATGTAACCGTTAAGGTGAAGTTGCCTTGAACGTAAGCGGCTATACATTCGCATCAACGCCCCTTAAGCGTAGGTCTCTAGACGATTTCTGGGAATTCGACGACTGAAACTGCCCAGACCTCTGTCTCCTGGGTCTAGTCTCGGATCCTAATGAGTTCGATACCTCGAACGACTGATTGTTCGTTCACTTAAGGTTAACAAGAGAGACGGTCCTTGGTAGAGAAGCTGGCTTCTAGCTTTGATAACATTATCTCTTCTGTTTTGTAACTCTTTTGCGATTATACACCCCCAAAAAAATATTGAAATGTAATTGTTCAAATCAGAACAATTAAAATTTTGTTATCTGGTTAAAATAAGATGGAAAAAGAAGGTATCATTTGGTGTCATTGAAGCCTAAACTTATAGGAGCTTCCACAAAAAGTTCAATCTACTTTTGCAACATTTATAAAATATGTTACAAATACTAAATATAAAATTATTATTAAAGTAGTAAATAAATTATACGAAATGAAAGAAATTAACTAGCGACAAATTGTGTCGACTGCCACATAAGACAGGTTATGAACATCTATGAATGTATGAATAGAATTTATGCTATCAACAAAGGATAAATAACAATTGATGCTAGATTATAACGAAACTTTCAACATTATTTTAAAGTTCAAGTGTGCTATAATATCATCATATATCATAAGTGTGCTACAGAAATACAATTCCCTTGTGCGAGAAGGTTTTCTCCCTTCCATTAAACAGTAATCGTTTTATCGTCTCAAAAGTTTTTTTAATTAACACACAATTAAGTAACTGTTTAATTAAATGTAAATAAAAGTAACCTAAAAAAGAATTCAAAATAAGAATTAAAAGTTTTTCCAATATATTTTTTTGGGAACAGGAAACGCTCCATTATCATCAGTCATCCTTTGTCTAAAAATGATCGAGTATTATCGTTGAAATGAAGAGAATATGAAATTTAAAAATCTCATAATACATATTCAAGATTAATTTATATTCATACATTTAATGATCCCTTTTAATTAATTATCAAATAACCTTCATTTGAATTTTAAATTTTCCCTTATTAAAATGGATTCTAGTGGACGCTGGTATAATTTAATCAACCCCTCGAGTGTTTTTAAACATTTCTTTTTATAATATAGAATTATATGTAACAGCTTTCTGTCTAAATGAACAAAACCTAAATTAATTTGAATACATTTTGATTCACCCTTTTGTGTCCATGTAGAAATTTAAATTTTAGTAGGTACAATATTTAAATTTATCTTTTATAAAGAATATATTTAGAGAAGATTTCTAGCTCCTGTGTACCTAATTAGAATATCCCAGTAAAATATAAAAACCATGGAAATAAAAGTGGAATTTATTTACATTGACATTATTTTATTCACATTTACCGTTTGCATTGTTTTGTTGTGTATTGGACAAACACACAAATTCTGACATAAGATATGTACAATTGTACACGTAGGCTATTTCTGAAATAGACATCCACAAAAATATAATTACATCAAATACTTTTTTGAACAGTACCTTGCAGTGGCACCTTAAAATAACATAGTCGGTTTCCTGGAGACAAATAAAGAGTAATACCTCGGAATTCACCTTTTGGGCACCGATTTTGAAGTTTTTTGGAAAATTGTAAGTAATTGACTATATTTCAAAGTCTAAATGTTGGGTTTGTCAGGTAATGCCCTGTTTAATTGCTATTAACAAAATTATTATTTTTTTCGTAAGGGGTAATTACTAATTAAATAATTTCATCAGATTTTTATTACAATTGAATAAAATTAGGTACTTATAGCTTTTTGGGGTCACAAATTACGAATCGGTCAAAAGTGCAAAATGGCCGCCGAGATCAGAAATTTATTATTTGAAATGGCAAATGAAAAATAGTGCTAGGAGGTTTTTAAAGTCGCAAATTGCGATGTTATAGCTATTTACGTATTAAGATATGTGAAGAGAGCTATAACGGCCAAGGGAACTGTTGAAGCCCGACGAAGGAGGGCTTTAATGCTTCCGCGGTCGGAAAAGCGGTGTAGTGTCGTAGACGCCGCCGTTGTCACCTTGATAATGGAAATTTTGAAAAAATCGAGTCGTTAAAAAAGACCGTCCGTTGAAACCTCTTTTAACAGCCCTGAATGTTACCAGGGTGTTATTGACAGCTTAACGGTTGTCAAGTGTTTGAACGTTAGTCCTGCTATAACAACATAGTATGGCGAAAAGTTAAAAAATGACTTAGATGCAATGTGCCGGTCACAAAATGACCGCTAAAATTAAAAAAATGGTATAATGATTTACTATACAGAGAAAGTTTTACGCTAACATTTTAACCACCAATATACAAGTCGAGACTTTTGCATAGAATATTTTCTTAACCCTTTAATACTAAATATTCACATACAACATTCAGAAACTATTACACCCCACAGAATTTTTAACCAAAGAAAATTGGACATGGTTTTTTACACTACATTATTGACACTACGTTATTTAAAACCATTGTGTCAAAATTGCAGTGTAAAAGAAAATCGTGTTTGATTTCTGTGGTCAAAAGTCTGTGTTTAAAGCTGGGCTGCTAAAGTTGGTGTATGTTTATTTTAAGTGTTCAGTTTTTGTTGTGGTAAAAAGGAATCTCCGCAAATCTTTTATGTTGTATAAATATTCAATGTTATCAAAATATGAGTGTAAAGCTTTTTAGATGTAGTAACTATATTTAACGAAACAAGTCGCCGCACGCAATTTAAAAGATTTCCAAAAATGCGTTTTCATGACGAAACGTGTTTCGCCCTGACTCGCCCCGACTCGAATCCTTCGTGTCAGCAATACCGATTGGTGATATCGTGTTGTACTTTTACCAAAGCGACGGCGAAAAATAATTCTGTAAATTTAGCAGACTTGTGTCCAGCACTTGATTCTACGCAGCAACATTTAAAGAGGGTATATCTGCAAGTTCAACTATGGCTGGAAAATAGTATGACAATTAAAGACTAGGGTTGGACAATTATGAATGTAATCTTTTACTCCACAAGCATGACAGAACCTGCAGCTTCAGCAAATGTATTAAAGATTATATTTTGCGGATATAATCGGACGTGGAACAGCATGTGGGTGTAAAAAAGGACTATCCTGTACTTCAGCTTGCACAGAGAATTCAACGGGAATGGGCTACTTAAATGTACAACCGATTTTGTCGTTGCCCGAAGTAGATGATGAAACTAACATCATTTTAAAAGAAATGCAAGTAAATAATAATTAATACATTAATCATGAAATAAATAAAGATTATTAAAAGTTTCACAGTTTTATTAAAATACAACCTGACAATATTGTTTCGACAGCTATGCTGTCATTATCAAAGGTAATATAATTATAAACAAACACGTCGCTAAGGTAGATACAAAATAGGTAACTAGATAAAATAATAATAATAATCATAATTAAATATCTAATACTTCCAGTAACGGAGAATTACTGAGCTCAAGTTGTTCATTCATTAAAGGAACCCTGAGTTTGTGTTTGTATATCTCAAAGGCTTCTAAAATGTCTAATTTGCGTTTGTTATTATAAAAATGTAGGAATTTAATATTATTTTGAGGAGACATTGTGTGATTTTGTTCTAAAAGGTGTTTGGCGTAATTCGATTTTTCAGGATGTTTATTTTTGTAATGACGTACGTGTTCTTTATATCTTATGTCAAAATTTCGAAGTGTTTGTCCAATATATACCGAACTACAAAAAGAACAATTTAAACGGTAAATGCCCGATTTCATGATATCATGTGTTCTGTCTTTAGCATTAAATAAAAATGAAAAAGTGTTAGTGTTGGTTTTAAATGTTATTTTATAATTGTTGGTTTTTCTTAGTATATGTGCAATTTTTTCTGATATTTTCCCAAAATATGGTATAGATATGTAATTTGTGTCTTCTGTTTGATTGTCAATGCGATATATTCTTTTGATAGCTAACCTATAATCTTTTTGTTTAATTAAAGTGTCAATCATGTTCGGATTATAATGATTTACATGTGCTAGTTGTTTAATGGTTGATATCTCTTTGCTAAAATCTGATTTTGTTAGTGGAATAGTTAAAGCTCTGTGTACTAATGATCTGTAGGCTGCTATTTTATGTGTATTATGGTGACAAGATCCATTTGGTATTGTTATGTCTGTTTGTGTTGGTTTTCTGTATATGGAAAATTCAAATAGATTGTCTGCGTTAATCTTGATATTTAAGTCTAGAAAGTTTATAGCCCTGTTTTGTTCTGTTTCTAGTGTAAATTTTATATTAGGGTAGATACTGTTTATAAGAATTAAAAATTCATTGATAACCTCAAAAGAACTGTCAAAACAAGCTAAAATGTTTTGGCCGTTGAATGCGAAACTATACTGAAGAAAGATCATAATAACTATGCAAAATTCCAAATTTCGAATTTGTTAAAAGAGATGTCTTTGAAACAGGACAAAATGTACAACACATCTAACATATCACTTCTTTAATCTATAAAACAGAAAATCGCAGAGAACAATCTAATTTCTGTTAAAGCAGATAAAGGTAACACTTTGGTAATTCTTTCAAAAGATATTTACATACAAAAAGTTAATGAATTTATTAATAAAGAAAATTTAGCAACTTTAAACAAAAACCCAACCACAAAATTCCAAAAAGAAATAAAACAAGGTTTAGAAAACTGCAATATCTGCTTTTCAGAATTAGAAAAGCAACAAATCATTAATAAAAACCCACAAATACCTAAACTATATGGATTAGTCAAGACGCACAAACAGAATATGCCAATAAGACCAGTTGTATCATACATCAATGCACCTAATCACATTTTATCCAAAAAACTAAACCAGATTATTAACACGATAGGTTACAAATCGAAATACTCTGTTAGAAATTCATTAGAATTAGTAGATAAGCTGCAAAACATACATCTTCCACCACATTCAAAACTTGTTAGTTTTGATATTTGCAACATGTTCTCCAGAATACCCCCACAAGAATGTATTCCTTTATTAGATAGTTTCTTGATCAATAGTAATATAGAATTAGTTAAAAGGTTAGAGTTAATTCAATTATTTGACCCTTGTATAAGTCAAAATTATTTCACTTTTAATAACATAATTTATTTACAAAAGGATGGTTTACCTATGGGTAATTCTCTAAGTCCTCTATTAGCTAACATATTTATGGACAAGCTCGAAGATCGAATATTTGAATTAAACCTCTTTAAACACATTATCTTCTGGTTTCGTTATGTTGATGACATTTTAGCTTGTTTTGATAATTCTTTTGAGGTTATCAATGAATTTTTAATTCTTATTAACAGTATCCACCCTAACATAAATTTTACACTAGAAATAGAACAAAACAGGGCAATAAACTTTCTAGACTTAAATATCACGATTAACGCAGACAATCTATTTGAATTTTCCATATACAGAAAACCAACACAAACAGACATAACAATACCAAATGAATCTTGTCACCATAATACACATAAAATAGCAGCCTACAGATCATTAGTACACAGAGCTTTAAATATTCCACTAACAAAATCAGATTTTAGCAAAGAGATATCAACCATTAAACAACTAGCACATGCAAATCATTATAATCCGAACATGATTGACACTTTAATTAAACAAAAAGATTATAGGTTAGCTATCAAAAGAATATATCCCATTGACAATCAAACAGAAGACACAAATTACATATCTATACCATATTTTGGCAAAATATCAGAAAAGATTGCACATATACTAAGAAAAACCAACAATTATAAAATAACATTTAAAACCAACACTAATACTTTTTCATTTTTATTTAATGCTAAAAACAGAACACATGATATCATGAAATCGGGCATTTACCGTTTAAATTGTTCTTTTTGTAGTTCGGTATATATTGGACAAACACTTCGAAATTTTGACATAAGATATAAAGAACACGTACGTCATTACAAAAATAAACATCCTGAAAAATCTAATTATGCCAAACACCTTCTAGAACAAAATCACACAATGACACTTCAAAATAATATTAAATTCCTACATTTTTGTAATAACAAACGTAAATTAGACATTTTAGAAGCCTTTGAGATATACAAACACAAACTCAGGGTACCTTTAATGAATGAACAACTTGAGCTCAGTAATTCTCCGTTACTGGAAGTATTAGATATTTAATTATGATTATTATTATTATTTTATCTAGTTACCTATTTTGTATCTACCTTAGCGACGTGTTTGTTTATAATTATATTACCTTTGATAATGACAGCATAGCTGTCGAAACAATATTGTCAGGTTGTATTTTAATAAAACTGTGAAACTTTTAATAATCTTTATTTATTTCATGATTATGGAGTTCCACAAAATAAGGCTGGAAAAAATAAACAATAATACATTAATATTTATTTAAATCTGACTATAAATAAAGTTTTAATATTAAACTGAATTATGGTTAAATTATGGAATATTAATTTATTTTAACATATTTAAACCAAATTCCTTTCCACCAATTTGAATTTTAAATAAATAATACTATAACTAATAATTGGAACAATATTAAAATTTTATTAACTAATATATACTCGTATATAAATCCATCTTAAACAAATGTCGGAGAGAATAAACATTTTGAATTTTAATCATATTTAGTTTCGTTGGCCTTTTGTGACCGGCACTTTGCATCTAGGTTATTTTTTAACTTAACGTCGCAATTTGTGACTAAAAATTCCTAATACTATTTTTCATTCGAAATTTCAAATATTAAATTTTTGACCCCGGTGACCATTTTATAGCCGCCATTTTAACTTTGGGCCGATTTGAACCCCGAATTCGTAATCTGCGACACCAAAAAGCTGTAAGAACCTAATTTTATTAAATTATAATAAAAATTTGATGAAATTATTTAATTATTAATTACCCCCTTATGTAAAAAATAATAATTTGTTAATAACTATTAAACAGGGCATTAGCGGACAAATCCAACTTAGAATTTAGACTTTGAAATATGTATAGTCGATTACCTACAAGTTAAAAAACAATCATAAAAATCGGTGCCCAAAAGGCGAATTCCGAGGTATTTTTCTCTAGGAAACCGACTAACATAACATTTTTACACTTTTGTAACAATAAATACAAATTAAACATTGTGTGGACTATACAGGGTTTAACTAAGTACAAATCTCGTAATGATCTCGGTAACTTCCTGATAATATTCGAGAAAATCGTATTTTAATAGAAATAAAACTTCATGGGTTTCAGTCTTTATACTATTTACTTATCTAATTCACCACTTCATCACTTCATCTGATCACTTCATCAAAGACTGAAACCCATGAAGTTTTATTTCTAATACATTCAACAGTCGTGAGAAAAACAAAATCAATCGTATTTTAAGTTTTAAGTGCGCCCGTTGTACTCACATTACATTATAGGTACTAAACAAACAAAAACAACATTTTTAAATAAAAGAAATGTTCAAAATTTAAAATCTTAAAATTTGTAATGCGATTTTCTCGAAAGTAGATAAAAATTGGGTGTTCTGAAACCCACCCCCCACTCCTGACCTTGAACCCAAGGTCATCAAAATGGCAACAATGTATTTTCAAGGTCATTAATATGACCTTGAATCTATCTCTCTCTAACACATGGTGATCTTGAACCTATCTCTGTCACCTAAACGTGGCAACACCGCATTCTCAAGGTCATCAAAATGGTAACAACGCATTCGCAAGGTCATCAAAATGATAGCAATGTATCGTCACCAAGTAATGTATCTTCAAGGTCATCAAACAACATTCAATTTATTAACCTTGTCAAAGTTAGAAATGATTACGACAGTTTAAAACGTAAATTAAACATTATTAGGGGTATATTAATGTTGACATAGAGTGTAGAGTGTAAAGACACCAGAAAGAGAAGAGAAGTCACTAGATTGGAGAGAGACATAGATGTCTGGCTCAAGTACACCATTACCTACTACGAAGAAAAAATCACTCTCGGGTTCCACTACTACTAAAATCTATATTGGAAGGTGACTCGCACATATTAATGTGTATTTTAGAAATAAAATCAACATGTTTCAACGTTGTAAAAAACGTTGTAAAAATGGGCTGTTAGCATATAAAATGATATTTCAATTTTTCAGGTACAGTAGGTTACTGTAAACAAAAGATAAAAATAAATAAGATTATTTCCAAAATGATTAAATAAGATAAATCAGGATTGTTTATTTCTCAATATATATTTTCATCTGTGAGGAAGGGAATTATTCTAACATTGCATCCAAAACATTCTTTTCAAATAATAACGTTAATTCTCCGTTGAAGTTATAAGAAGTTTTATGAATAATGGAAATGGAAAAAAATTAAAACCACCAGAATCTTTACGCCGTTTGTTGGGTCAAGCAACCCCTTGGTTAGGATTAGGAACACATGATATCAATAAAATTATAGAGACAAGTAAGCCCTTTTTAAATTAACACTATCTTTCTTATTAGAAGTACGTGTTTGTTGTTTAAAAATATCTGGCGTTTTAAATACCGTTAATATTCATTGAGTGAACGTATTTATTATTGTTTGTTCATAATTCAGGTTAGCTTCGTGTATTTACGTTTTTTTTCTTAATTTTTATTTTGTAACTCATTTAATCAAACACAAAATGCTTGTTACCTATTAATTTTATAATTTTAATAAACTTCTTTTTAATGAATTGTTTAAACAAGAATTTTAACAGGTTTTTAACATAAATCGAGTATGATTGCATGTAACATAAAATGGATATAACTTAATAAATTGAGTTTTAATTGTTAGAAAATGAAGTATTGCTGTATTCCTCGTTGTACATCAAATGCCCGGAAGGGCGTTCCTTACAGTCATTAGGTTAAGGTCCTTTGTGTTGAGATGAGAGCTTACCGCTGTAGATTTTAAAACAAGTATTTAACCGTACAGTGTGGGATTATGGAGTATGGAATATTAAAACTAACCGATTTTTAAAAACGCTGAAACACGTCGATTTTGTTTTAAAATGCACAGCTCGATTTTTCTCAGAATTTTTTCTTATGCAACCTTATGATTTATTTGCATGATCATAAAGGGAAGAAAAGATCACTCTCGGATTGCACTACTAAAAATCTATATCGTCATCTAAATTTTTTTGTGATAACATCATAACTAACAAACAAATGAAAGTTGGAAGGTGAGTCGCACATATTAATGTGTATTTTTAAAAAATAAAATCGACATGTTTCAACGTTTTAAAAAACGTTTGAGTTTTAATATTCCATACTTTAATCCGACACTGTATACTATATAAATACATACCTGTTTACATTCGATTTGTACAGATCAACCAAATATGTCATTGTGAAAATGAAAATGGGTTGTTAGCATATAAAATGATATTTCAATTTTTCAGGTATTAGTCAACAACTAAATCTTTTGTACTTTTATCCAAATTTTGTTCGTAGTAGATATTGTAGTAGATATATCTAACACTCCAACATAAAATGTTACTGTTAATTTTGCTCAATGGATTACGCAAGTTTTATATTGTTATGCTCGTTAAAAGATATCGTTAGTAGTAACCCAGGCACCTGCCTGAGGCTATTAATTGTTTTCCAGGAAATGTAATTGTTTTACCTTGAGATTAAGTTGTTTTTACCTTCCGGCGTTTTTGGGGCACCTCGGCGACCATTTGGAGAAATTCCACTAATGACTGTGACGTTTTTTTGTTTTTCTATTTTCGTTCAATGTTGTGACATCGACTTTGATTATACGGGGTTTACCAAAATGTTTAGTTTGAGATTTTTAGAAATGGTGGGGAATTTGAATTTGACCGGTCAGGGAGTTTCTTTAACTAACCGACCAATAGAAGTGGTCAAAATGATTGTAGCTTTATTAAAAATTTTGACGACCTCCATAATGTAGGCGTGAAATAAAAAAATATACGTTTTTCTCAATATGTTATTTTATTTATAGTATATACGATACAAAAGCTAGCTTATAATATGCATTACAATCAAACCTTACTAAAGCGATCAATATAAATTTTATTTCTATGTTCTATATCTAAAATTCTATTTAACACTACACCACATTTCTCGATACGTCTTTGAAACCGACACCGATCTACAACACTTTCCAACCACAATGATATTCGTGCTTGTCGGTAGGCGTAATTCCACGTAAATAAATAATGTATTTTATTATTCTCCTCCTTGATCGTAACTCGTTTCTTTTGGTTGCTCATTTTTGTTGTCTACAAACTCTTCTATTGTAGACGTAAATGATTCCAAACCTTCCTTGTTTAATTTATCCAACAAGCAATCTATACGGATATTTCCTTCTAAATACGATTCACACAAGTCTACCCCTTTCTGAAACTTTAGAATTCTTTCTTTACACTCTTCGTCGGTATAATATTTCCCCAATCCATAGACCACTTCGTGATCGGCATCAAAGTGTAGATCGCGTAACCCTTCTTGTACTCTCTGTACTGCACTTTTAAGATCAATAGCCTTAGGCCACGATTGTGAACTATAACACATCCACATCTTTATACAAGAAGGTTTTGCAAGTCGATGTCACACTGAATTATTTCCGGATACAATGCCACCAATTCCAAAGCACACATAACGTTCTCGGACGGTGGTAAAGCAGATAACACTTGTTTAACGTTTTCGGTGGAATCCCCGCTTAATACACTCGATCCTTTTAATAAAATTGAACAAAATCTTGCTCTACAAAAATTTTCAAAATGGATTTCTAGCAGAGGAAGTAGTTCTAGAAGCTGAATGACGCTTTCAAATGTTTGGATCTAGCTGAGTGGTGCGGCTTGAAGTTATAGTTGTCTGCACCCCCACTCCTTTCTGTGTAAATACAATCTCGTTGACCTTGCCTTGTTTCGTCTGTTCTTAACAACGTCTGCTTTCTTCTGTTCTCAACTACATGTAACATTTGTACTTGTTGCCCTTGCAGTCTTGTTGCCCTTGCGGTCTTGTTGACCTTTCGTCCGCATTCTTTTATAAACATAGTTAGGTAAGAGTCTCATTGAAATTAAAATAGCATTAAATTTTTTTCTTTTTAAATCTTAGGTTCGCTTTTTGATTTTGTATTATTAATTTGGAATGTATGTGTAGGAGTTCGTTCTTAAATGAAACAATATAATGTGACATATTTGCATGGTTTATTTAACTCACTACATTTCACAATACCTATACAATTGTTTACACATTATGATTGACTTTGATGTTTCAGAGGATTATATATTTCAAATTTTACAACCTTGTATTTACAGAGTACATTTATCTTTTATTTAAGGAATATATCGTTAAGTCCCGGCATAATTTTTCACGTTTCTAATTAATGTATTGATGCGCTGGATATTTCTGCACCTTGATTCATTGTTCTTTACGCGGATAAACATCACAACACTTTAACTCTCCGCTGTTAAGATGGTGATACGACACAAATGTTTCGTTCGAAACTTGCCCGCATTTTACTTGTCTATACATGTCATGATGGGACTTTTTATATTTGTATCGTATCATTCGTTTAACGGCTCTTCCAACTGTTTCGGCGATGTCGCACCTTTTCCATCCAACCATATGCTTTCCCCATTTAAGTCCATTGAATATGCAAACGTCACTAGCGCAACACCAGATAACCATCTTCAAGAACACGCTTCTCTTTGACGCGTTTAATGAATGCCTCTTTGTGGTGGTCTAAAGTTTTCTAGACGTTTACACCGTACAGTTCTTCGTCTCGCATTTCACCGTGGTCGTCCTCAAAATCGAATGTTACTAAAACGGATGCCTCTACCACATTCATGATGCTGTACTACTGAAGTATTCTTGCTTATGCATTTATATATACTGAGTTGAAGGGGTGGAATACAAGGTCATGGTCTTTAATGGTAACGATAACGAGCGATACAATATATTCCCATGCTTACACCCACTACTGCAACTAACAGGGTGCCCAAGGTCACCACGGAAGCATAACACGTTTCGCTGCTGACTATACATTGTTCCACCGGATTATTCCCGATGGTTTGCCACTCACTGTCCTTAGTATATGTTGGGTACACGAATTTGACCCTGAATCGTACTTCTTGCGTTCTATTACCGACCTCGTGTTTAAACATTCCCATTTGTTGCAACGTCACTGGTTGCATTCCAAACCAAACACTCGTATTAAAGTCATAGGAAATAAAGACTGCTGTTGTATCTGGGAGTTTTGCAACGTACACTACACCCTCGTACAAGGCTGTCAATAATATTACCGCCTTGATTGGTAACATCTTCCCTGTTCCCTCGCGTTATATTCTATGTTGTATTTGGTTCTTGCATCTTGTTTTAACCACATACATCTCTAAAATCCGGCCTCAGCTAAAGATTTTGGGGTTTGTATACAAATTACGAAATGATAACACTCGTTCTGTCAAGCACGTATTCTGCAAACTAGCTTCTACACACATTTTGAACTTTCAATACTTGCAACCTGCTATATATACCTAGTGAAATTTCAAAAAGAAGTTAATTTAAATTTTAATGGAAGGAAATTTATTGTTCGAAATTAGTATTTCCAAACCATTTCTTAAATTTAATTGCTCGGACCAAACTGTTTTAAACTATGTAGTAACTGTGATTTATAGATTTTCAATGCTTATATTAAATAGCTGTTTAACCATATTATTGTTTATTTTTATCTAAATTTCAAAAAATTGTAAACAAAATTATGCGTTTTCTAAAATTGCTAAAGGTTTTTTATAAACTTTAAAAATCATACTATTGCAAATTTTAGTTTTTAAATTCTAAAATATTTTAGTTTTAAAATAGATAAAAGATTACATCTTCAGATTGTAAACGGCGAATTTCAGAGATTGTTAATTAGCTTAATAAACCGCTGTTTTAATAATAATATATCAAAATTAGTTTGTTTTTATTTACTAAAACTAATAATAAAAATATTTTATTTTATTCCTGCATTTTTTATTTCACAATGTATAACTACATACAATTTATTTTAAGACCGTTTTTTGGAATTTCTAGATTTTAATACAAACAAAATTGAATTACGCTTCAGGAAATTTTTAACCAGTTGAAATGTAGTTTTGAAAATATCCAAGTAGATTTACTCGGAATTTACGGTTGTTATTAAATAATAATTAGTCATCGACAACTTTTAAAATATTTCGATCAAAGCAATAGTCTTTTATTGTTTAAAAGTGGTTAAAATGTATATAATTTAGATAATTATTCTCATATTTATCCTGTGTTAATAAAACCCAACAAATGTTTTATTGTCTTTTATTTTATTTTTATCTTTTATTTTGTAAGTCTACGGTTAATCAACTTATGCGTTGCATTCGATGACCTACTACTGCAAATTAATTTGATGAAATTCCATCCGGAATATAAAAACAATAGGGCTCGTCCAGGATTCGAACCCGGGGCCTCTCACACCCTAAGCGATAATCATACCTTTAGACCAACGAGCCAGTTATATATGGAAAAATTTTGCTTCGAGAAGATTAGTATGTTTCTCATTATATCTGAATAATATAAAATATAGAACTGATCTTGGTACAAGCATTTTCAAATTTGACATAATGTTTTAGCTAAAATTATAGGTCGCTTTGCCCTTATACACAACATTATTAACAGATTTATTTATTATACGATTTACTTCGAGTAATGCAATACGTGGGTACCCAGCGTGAAAGTAAATATTGCGATTATGTATTATACAAGTTTACAGTGTTGAATACAATATTTGGCAAAACAAACCTTACAAGGCATTCAATCGGCTGACTGAAGAACAATTTGACAATTACTAATACATTCTTGCTGACAATGCAACGTATTTCGCAAGCTAACCCTCAAGTGGAAGATTTATATCAGAGGTATTAAGATTTCTTCGAATAATATTAAGGGGTAAAAGACACATGATAAACAGATATCGAACATACATCAGTTAACATTCTGAATATACTAAAATTATATGGCGTATATAATAAATTAAAACTTATTATTATAAATTTAAAGAGCGCGACATATTTTTCAAATTCTATTCTCTCTATAAAACAACCCGGCTATTGGAGACATAAATCACTCTAAAATATTAGTATTAAAAATTAAAAAATGTATTGCTTGTTATAATTCGCGCGCGGAAGGGTATTCTACCGAAAACTCTGCAGGTTCACCTCTTCTAAAAATATTTAAATTAATCAATCGCTTTATGAAATCCATAGAGAATTATGCAATCTTATTAAATAAGTCTAGAAACAGATTTATACCAGAACGTTTACTGAGGCAGAGAGAGGTTGAGAAATAAGAAGCTTTTATAGAATGTATTTCGTTTATTTTGTCATCATATCATATTACATATAAATACTATTACAATACGACTATATTACATAGTACAACTAGAAATTAAATATTTACTTATTCTATGATTTTTCTCGCTTTAAGCTCTGTGATGACTGAAATTATTTCGTTTTCGTTTTCGAGACTGCTGCTAAGAGCTTTCTTTACAGCATACAACAGACGAAGTCGGTCCACTAGTTGATCAGGCGTACTCTGACGTATCCAATCCGGTATCATCTTGTTTAACTTTTTGGGAAGACTAACTTCAAAGTCTGTTATTCTATATAAATTAGGCTTTATTATGTTTTCGTATTTCCAATGTTTAACGCTTATTAGCCGAGCGTTGGTCTATAGTCTTTCTTATGAGCATTAGTAAGTGATATTATTTTCATATAGTTATCGATATCTTCCTCTGTTGGACTAGGAGAGCTTATTCGTTTAAGCGTTAGTAAATTAAACAGGCCGGATGTTCCATTGAAAAGTTTGTTTTTAATTAAAATATCTTTTCCCTGAAACTGTACTCGCGAACAACCAAATCGCCACTCATCGATGTCGTTATATAGAGCTTACCTAGTTTTGTCTACGTTTTTGTTTTCTCCGCTAGCTAATAATGCTCTATAATAGTTAGAGAATTCGTGATAATCTTTTTAAGGTAGAATCGCATTCTTCTTCTTCCTCATCAGCAGTTACAAAGCAGTCCAACATTCAGTTACAAAGTGATGATATATGCAATTTCTCCTTCTAGGGCATAGTATTAATGGGTACCATTATGAGGGGTAGAGCAACCCTTTTTGTTTTTGATGTATACAATTTATGTCTTGGATACATACATTTTATTTTCGTACAGGCTAGCAAACGCATGGCTTCTTGTACCCATAGGGAAGAGAATCGGAATTGTCATTAAACTTACGTTTTTCTGACCTAGGCCTGTAGATCTTTGCTTCTTTTTTGGTGATGACCTGGTGGTGTTTTGTACGTATTATAGAGGTTATGTATAGGGGATCAACAGGTTCATTGGTTGTAACCATTTTTCCCATAGTGTAGGAGTTGATGAGCTTCAGTACATCATAGTTGAGCCTAATGCCTTTTACTTTACAAACAGTGAAGTAAGTGTGGTACTTGGGACTGAATATAATGTAGCTATAGTTCTTAGGACCACCAGAAGTAAATGCTACTATATAGCTGCCAGGTCCGTAGTCTTCTAGCTCGTCGGTCATTTCTCCCAAGCTGGACCCCGTTCGTACATTCCATTCCCCTTCTCTGCTAATGTAAATTATAGAATCCGTTTCGTAATACAGCACTCGTTCTCCAAGACGTTCCAGGCAGCTATACAATTTAAGACGAGCCTGAGTTGTTGTATATGCTGCAATGGCTACGTTGACTATTGGCGAAAGGTCTGCTGTGTCGTCTTTGTATTGCCAACCACCTATCAGAGAGTCTTGGTTAACATTCTCGATGTGGTTTACCTCTAGGGCAGGGTTTGACAGGAGTTCATCTAACTCGTAAGGTTGACGAACGATAGTAGTTTTAGGTTGGTTTTCTAGCTGACCAAACTTGCCCCAGAAGCTGTTTAGCATTAGTTTAGCCAAAGCTCTTAATCCGGGATTCTTTAATATTTCTGAAAATTCCAAGTGTATGCCTTCCTTCTCGAAAAATTCGTGAATATATACATTCTTCTCTGTATCAGTTAAGCAATCCCCGGGCCAGCCTGATGCCTGCTGCTTCATTTTTATGAACTTATTCATCATTTCCGTAAACAGTCCGCCAATTTTCGTTGTAGTAGTGTATTGCTCTATGTCGTATTGCCACACCTCGTAAATTTCTAACATGACATACCCCATCTCCAAGGCTTTTTGTACTTCGTCTATTACCCAAGTACCCGTCAATGCCCGTTCGCTTACCGTGTGGTTACATTCATTCTGATTAATCTCCAAACCACAGGTTCTGCACAACACAAACATTAGCTTATTGTTCATCTTAAGTGGTAGTACCGGGTGGTATAGCTGCTGTGTAGGCAAGACTTTACATTTTATGAGACCATTTGTGTGCTCTAGATCAAGTTCTTTGCAAGCTCCACCTACATAAACCTTAGGGTGTCCAATAGGAAACTTGCCATACTTACAAACCCAAGGATATAACGAACAAACATCAACATATTTTATTTTCTCTCCAGGTCCGACTTGATAATATGTTTTGCAATTACCAGTTCGGCCGCCAAAGAAAGCATCACGAGGACTCAGAGGTGTCGATGCCAGTAGAGGGTTGCTTTCAAGTTCTTGTTTGAGGTTTTTGTTTCGTTGCAGCATCTCTCTAAACTCACACTCCCACATCTCGATAACGACATATCCGTGTTGTCTCAGTCTTTCGATCTTGTTGATGTTTTTTTGGAAACGAGTGTTTAAGGTATCTGAAGGGTCATCGTGCAAAGGTTCATCCCTCCTTACGGATAGACAGGTGTGGCCGTGATAGTAACACCCGTGAAACTCAAATACCTGTCGTGTTTCTCCACAGTAACCATCGACCTTGACGCCGTCTACTATAGTCTCTCGATTCTTAGCCGAATGCAAAATGTTAATGCACCGCTGCATTTCTTCATAGATTAACCACAGAATGGCTATTTTCGACTGATTGTCAACATTTATGTAACCATTACGTGGAATAATTCCGATCGTTTGTGTTTTCAGGAAGTTTCTGCGATAAACCAAGTTACAGGCTGAGGCTATGGTTACTGCTTCGGTGAACGGACATACGTTGCACTCTTCTAAGAAGAGCTTTCTAAATTTAAGACATGCCTTGGTCAAAATGTCAACGTCACTGATGCAATACTCCACTAGGTCTTTTTGCATTTTAAAATTGTCATTTCTGTGTTGGTTATGCCATTCCATCAGTTTGAGACGCGTATCTTCATTCATGTAGTCGTGATCGTAGTATTTCAAGTCGGGCATAGGTCCATCATAATTAGCATTAGCCAGAGTGTTGAAAAGATCTGGGAAATAACCCTTCTTCAGTTCGGCGCCTAAATAGAAGGCTTTTGGAAGTGCAGATAAAGCCATGAGAAAGTAGTTGATACTATCG
The DNA here is from genome assembly GCA_929113105.1 of Agrypnus murinus. Lineage (NCBI taxonomy): Eukaryota > Metazoa > Arthropoda > Insecta > Coleoptera > Elateridae > Agrypnus > Agrypnus murinus. The sequence goes on along the minus strand of OV816024.1, from coordinate 16,349,310 downwards.
ATAAACTTAACATTATCGATACCCATCATGATAATGTTGCTGCCTCTCATTATTAATTCGACTTTGAGATCGGTGTTTTCCAGCACGTGTTTAAGGAGAAATTGATGATCATATGCCTTTCCATTATGAGCCAACACAATAATCCTCTTAAAAGCCGTCTTGACCCCCAGTATGTAATTTAGGAAAGTTTTGATGGGATCTATTTTTAGAACCTGTCGTCTAACGCAACATTTCCCGCATACCGCAATTGTACTGTCTTCATTAATACAGTTATCACATCTTTGTTGGAAGACACACAGGTTGGGTACATGTATCTTCTCGCCATCAGGACCTAGTTCATCTTGCCTCGACTCCAGATCATAAAATATAAAGAGGTAGCCTTCCAAAGATGGTTCTCTGAAATCGGGCTTAATATAACAATAATGACCTAAAGGTTGATGTTTTCCGCACATCTTGCAGTATATTTCATCACAAGTATGAGCTCTTTCGGCGGTTATTGTCTTCAGACACTCGGGGCATCGCTTAACATGTTGGCATAAGGTTTTCTTGTCATATAAACCAACAGTTTTATGTTTGTTGTAACACTCTTGACCTCTAAATTTTCAATGACAATCTTGACACCTTATTTCCTGCCTAGTCTTTTCGCATGGAGGGCTCTGTTGACAACAAGGACATGATCCAGCACATCTGTGATCGTTCTTGTTATTGTATGGAATGTGACAAGATTCACGGTAGTAACGACACACAAATGCCTATTTCAAGCTGGTAATCACGTTGTAGTGGTTGTTATGGTGATATAGATTAATTTTCATTGGAGCATCAGGACCTTCAAATAATACGGTTCGTCCTTTGGACCCATATGCATAAACGGTTAATGTTAAATCCTTCGAAATCATGTGCTCTATTATTAGGAAAATCAAGTGGCGCTCTTCAAGTGCCACCTATTAAAATTGGTGAAATTGAAGTACCTATAGTAGAAAATGCTAAGAATTTAGGAGTAATTTTTGACAAAACATTTCGGTTCAGGAAGCAAGTCTCTAAATACATGCAAAAAACTTATTTTAACTTAAAATTGATCTATCCCCATAAAGATTATTTAAGTAAAGAATCGAAAATTTTACTATGCGAATCCATGGTCTTATCACAATTTAATTATTTTGCTCCTGTATATGGCCCTTGTTTGGATTATGATACAACTCAGCATATTCAACGTGTCCAGAACTCTTGTTTGCGTCTTTTTTATGGAATTCCAAAATATGAACACATTTCGCATAAATTATTTGATACAGGTTGGCTCCATATGAAAAAACGGTTTTACTTACAAACAGCTGCATTCTACCATAAGATAATATCTAACAAGCAGCCTCCCTATTTATACAATAAAATAAGATACAGAACAGATATGCACAATATAAATTTGCGGCATAGAGGTCTGTTGACTATCCCTAGATATAATACTACTTTTTACCAACGTTCGTTTACCTATGATGTCGCAAAAATTTATAATGAGATACAATTTTCCATCAAAACGCTTGCTATTAAACAATTTAAAAAAGCTTTGTTTAAAAAGTTACTACTAACCGATTGATACACCAGTTCGTAAACAGTTTATGTAATTGATTCTTGTGTAATTGCTATGTTATAAATCTATACTTAATATTTTTTTGTGTAATAATCCTGCAGTTAGTCGTTCGTTAACTCCAGGGAGATGATGAAAGAGCAGCTTATGCTAAATCATCTCCTTACGATTCTGATAATTAAATAAAAATAAATAATTAAATTAAATAAATAATAAATAATTAAAAAAAATAATTAATTAAATTAGAAAATTAAGTATCTTATGTATATTATTTATTGTTATCTGTTGTATATTGTTATTGGTTGTCAGAATAAATAAATATTATTATTATATTATTATTATTGCTATCGTGCGAAAGGAAACCATTTGATCTCGCATAATCTTAGATCAACAATTTGTCTTCTGCAACTGTGTTTCTGTACAAAAAATGACTCTAAAAGACTCTCGTAGGAATCATTTATCCCGAATCTCTCTTTTATTATAGCTTTATATAAATAGCTAATTAATAGCTTTTAATAAACAATGTAATTTTTTTCAAAATATAGATGAACGTTTTATTTACATAAGTCATACGAAATAAATAAATTATTTTATATAGGTACATATTTTCTTCAAAAAATATTGATGTAATACCCCCCTCCCATCATAATTTCTTACCCCTTTTAGAGATGAACAACATTTTAAAATTAGCCCCTTGCGAAAGAAGATTCTGGCTATGGGCCTGGCAGGAGGTAAGGTCAAGCGTATGTAAAGAGATTTGGTGGATATATTAAATGTATATCCCGATTGTTGACATACAGATCCAAGATGGCTGACATCCGGTTTTGCCGGAAATTCCCCAAATTTTAATTTTCGAATGGAACACTCCGTATATTTTTGCATATTTGAATTTTACGGAACAAAATTATTATAAGCGCGTTGCCAAGTTAAATTCTTACAAAACCATTTTTCGTTAACAAAAACTGTTATTTCACCAGTATGTACCTACCGTATATATAAACTACAGATAATTTATTAAATTTGAAATATTTTTAAAACACTTTTTCACCCATAATTTTCTTAAATGGGAACAATACGGGCCACCTATACCATTAAATAGGAAATTAAACTGCAAACTCAGCGATATAAATATGTACATTAAGGCGTATTTTGCTTCAACCCTTATCAATAAATGAAATAAAAAAAATAAAGAGAAGAACTACTAAACAAATTGTATTTTAACGGTTTATGTGTAAATTTAAACGTCCATATCCGGTAAAATCGAAAGTCGGCCATCTTGGATCTGCATGTCTAAAAATCAAAGTTTCTTCAAAGTTCATTTGTAAACAGAAACGATACAAGCTTAAACCTACCCCTTATGTCACCCGGTATAATTATGTCAATAAAAATATACAGGTTACATTTAACAAGAAATTTATCATCATAATAAACTATAAATTAAATATTTATAGTAAAATGATACACATAGTGGGAATAATTAATTAAAGTTTTCCACCAATAAATTGGGTTTGATATTACTAAATATAATTACTAGAATTTAAAGGAGAAAAAGAGGACAAATAGTAGTTTTTTTATAGTAAATATTACCAGATTAGTTACACTTTCTTCTGTTCGAATCTATAATTTTGTTATATCCATTTATAATTTCCTAAATTTATATTATGGTTAATTTCATGCCAAATCACCTAATTTTAAAACACAATCTTTTCCTTGCATAGATGCATATGAAATGACATTAAATTATTTTTTTCAGATTTTTTGGATGAAAAATGCCGAAGTAGAAATTTTCGAAAATTTCGATTTTGATGCAAATTCTGCTATTCGACACTGCATCATCTAACTAAAGAACTCCCTTATTTTTTGTGTTATCTGGCCCATCCAGGTGTCAGATTAAAGCTAGTTTTTGGATCTTTCAGAGAGTATCAGAAACGTGCAAAGATATTGCACAGTAAAATAGTCAGAGAATAGACAGCAGCATTTTAAAAAAATCGAGATTTTCAAAAACTTCTACTTCGGCCATTTCTCATCCAAAAAATCTGAAAAAAAAATTAATGTCATTTTATATGTGTCTATGCAAAGAAAGAATTTAAACAAAATCTGAGACTTGAAACAAATTCTCTAGGTCATTTGGCATGAAATTAGTTTTATGCCAATGTCGGACGTTTATACACTACTTGTACTGTGCCACAGCTATTTCCTTTCCTGTGACATTCTTTTCTATTATTATTTTTTGCGTTTAATCACACTAGACTGTTTAAAATGGTATATTACAATACGCTTTGATGTATATTACTTGAAGGATTATAATTTAAAGTTTGCATCTAAACTTTTCTTATGTATTGATTTCTTTTGGTTAGTGTATTCGCAGTATTGAGCTTATTTGCTAATTATGCATAAAGAATACTATTTACTTCAGAGAGTTAGGTTTACAATAGCTTTTATATACGTGTAAATTTTACCGCACAATCCGCAAATGAAGATAGGCGTGCAACGTATACCGAGATAAGTATACCGTCTAAATAATTTATAAATAAGTAAAATTAAAGAATATATGTGCATTTAATTCACTTAAATACTTTGCATTATTTTTGGGAAACAACTGTTTACTTCTCTGGAGCAATCAATAATAATTGATTCAAAGCTTAATGTAACTAGCAAGAAAGGACGTTAAATAATTTAGTTAAACAATTAGAGTTTATTGGTATTAGTTGATTAGACAAAATATGTATCTATCATTTGGGTTCAGCACTATAGATTTTGTAGGGTTGTAAGGTTATTTAGTTTATGTATATTTATTGCATATAGTTACAGTTATTTTTCTTTCAAATATTTTTACATAATCTTAAAATAAATGAACATAAGTAATAACTAGTAATTATAAAAATTTACAATTTATAATTGTTCAATTAAACAATACGGAGCAAACAGTTCTCTGTACATAATTGATATTCAAATGCGTATTAAAAGCATAAATTTACTACGTGTAACGATTCTCATTAACTTAACCTTTTATTTAAAAAAAATGTTTAAACATCAACCTTGATAGCCAACATAAACATAAACGCTCTGTAAATTCAAAGCCAATAATGTAGATAAAATAATGATGAAGAATGATAACCACTAAACGTAAAATCGTTAGCAAAAACACGGTTCAATTTAAAAATAATGACAAAAGCAATTAGATGAAATTTTAATAATGGGTACGTGAATAACTGAGGAGTGGAATGATGATAAAAATGTAAAATAATATGCATTTAGAAATTATAACTCTATCTAAAATATTGATGGGCATTGGTGAAATTTTATTGTTGTGTCTAATGCATCTTTAATAAGGTGTACGCATTTTTTTAATTTTTCCCTACAACTGTCGTAGTGTTCCTACACTTGAGACCTGTTATGTGTTCTGTCCCTAATTTGGGACAGACTGACTCTACTCATGATAAATTAATACAATTTATCACTTAATTTTGCCAAAAAAATTTAGAACTGGAATTTTCTCATTAAAAGAACGGTATTAAATTATATTTCTAGTTTAAGTTAATTTAGTTTTACTGACAATAAATTTATTTTAATCAGTTAAGAACCGCCTTAACATCCAACATGCGATCTGTAAGATAGCAGATAAAGCAAATCAAATTGAAATTATTTTGAAATTAGTGCAACCAAACAAGATCAGGGGGCTTGCTGTTGCTTATTATAATACGTCATATTTAACAAAGTGACATTTATTACAAACAAATGAATAAATGAATATTACTATAAAGTACAAAAATGTATTATTACAGTAATTGTTGTTTACAGTGGAAAAGTAATTTAACACTTATTTTAAAACTAAAAAAGAAAGTTAATTATGATGACATATGTATATTAGTTTATCTTTTTATCATTCGAATTTATTTAATTTATATTGGTGCAATCTGAATAGATAATTGCCATTTATAAAATAAGTTATTGGAGCAGTGGGAATTGGTGTTTTTGCGAATAACATTTACGTTAATATTTCAAGTTAAGGAGGCCACAGCAGGCTCTTATTAATTTGGAATTATTAAATTTTTCCCATTTTAATTTCTGTATGTTCTGGGTGATTTCAGACACCTTGTATAATTTTTCTGTTTTGCGATATATTTAGAAAGATATATGGGTTTTTAAATGATTTTCTGTTTGGTTCTAGATAACATTTTAAATTAAAGTTGATTCTTTGCTAAAATTTTCTGATAGACTGATCACTTTTAAATCATTCTACCACAAGATAAAATTAAATGTTTTGAAACAAGCAAAAACTTTTAGGGTGATCTCACACTTTAACATTTTATTGACGAATTCACGAATTTATATATTGTAAAATTTTACATATTATTTGAGACCTTTTCTATTATTATTTAACTAAATTAATATCAATAGATTGTTTATACATATATTACGCTGAATGCCCCACGATTTGAAATAAGACAATTATAATTAAAATTATCAAGCGCCTATAAAAGGTAGACGAATAAAGTTACCAAATACAATTGTAATATTTGGCCTGTAAGTTGTATAAGACTCCAACCTCTTGTTTTATAAAATACCTAGGTTTAAACCTTAAATAAAGTAAATTTAATATTTAACTATTTTTCTTTGTTAATTCTCATTTAATTAAATAAAACTAAAGGATATAGTTTAAATTTTCCTTAACAAGGACGTAAACAAGAAAATTATTAAGCTATCAACAGAATTATAAGCTCAATTTATTAGGTAAATATTGGATTCTGTAATTGATTTTTTAATGAATTACATAATTGGATTTTAACTGAAGGTAATAATTTCAATTATTAAGTAGCCTTGTAACTTGCTTTACAAAACCCAGTCTTAGGGCCGGTATTATAAAACTTTTTACTTCCTAGATAAAATTTACTTTGAGAGTAAATTAATTTATTCTGTCAATTTGTATATGAAATTGACAGAAGTTAATGACTAAGTTAATTAAATAAAGAACTTTCAACTATATATATGTGAGTAGTATTAATTCTTCTTTTTTGTGATATTTTTCACTAATAAAATTCTCAGCACTAAGAACAACTTTGGCTTCCCAATTTGATATTGTATGGATAAGCTTTCCACTTCTTCCTTTTATGTAAAACAGCTCTCTATACCTTGCTCATCGAGATAGTGGGAAACGTTAAGAAAACCTACAACTTTCTTTCCAATGGATTTCTGTAAGGCGTATATTTACACAAAATGTAATATTTAAAGCAGCTTATTTATTAATATGCAATCCAAATAATAACCTGAACGACTTACTAATATTAAAACTTTTTTTTCACAATTTACAGCATTTAACTATTTATGTACTATTATGTACTTTTTAGTTTATAATTGTTTCAATTGTATACTTATAACATTTTTCTTAGCAAAATTCGTTCGTTTATAAAATTATTATTAATTAACATATATTTTTTTCAATAGGAGACTATTATTGTCCAACTACCTTTCATGACTGCGCCTTAACATTCAATTAATCGTCTTTAACACTGTTTGGATTTGCTCACTTTTTTAAGGTGTTTATTATTTTTTACCTAAAATTAAATCTTTATGCATACCATAACTCTTTATAACCTTACAATTTTCATAGTTTTGACATGTCAAAACATGTATAAAAACGTAATTCAAAACTTATAATCTTTCATTTATTTTCTTTAAGTTTGCTGCAAAATTAATAAGGAAATCTCTTAAAAATTATTATAAGTGGACAACTAAATTAGGTTGATAATTCTCATTTTTAAAATTGAACGCAATGTAATAAATTAACAAATAACTATATAACATCCTTTTTATTTCATGGAAGCTCTGAACTTTTTTAGTAACACAACTTGTGAAAATTTCATTACAATATATTACTTAGTATTTATTTTCGTACTTCTGTGGTTAGGTAATGCTAATTATAATTAACAATAATATCAATATCAACTAATATCAATCATAAAGCCAGATTGACCTACCATTCATGAAATAAATAATTTGGTAATTTGTCGATAATTTTGCAAGTATGATTTCATGATAACAAATATTAAGCATTTATAGTTTTTGTGTATAGAATAATCTTCAGATAAAAGATGCTGTACAACATGAGTGGAATGCCCATACCGCCCCCGAACGACTGACGCACTCCGCCTTCGGCGTCGTGCCTCAACCTTCATCCTCGTGCGATATAGGCAACATATCCACTCTTGTTGTACAAACTACTATGCTTCTACAGGATTCGTGCAAAAAGTCCATAAGTGACATTATTTTATATTGTCTTATTTTAAATGTGTCATCTGTTGTAGAATAGCGTGTATATTGTGTAGACGTTGTGTGAAGTGGATTATATAATTTTCTTGCGACTGTTATTTTTGTTAGTTAATTACTAACTAATAGTAATTAATAGTCCAAACAAAAATTGTTTGTGTTTTCTAGAAATATTTGCTAGAAAAAATCCCACCTGATGATTCTGACATTTACAAAACATCATACGCCATATAATCTTCTTCCATTGATTATAAAGTTTAACTCATCGCACTAATCGATTACTTCGGAAACTAACGCAATTTCATAATTAATAATTCATTTTAAGAAACATTGATAAAACGTCAAAGGAAAGTAGGTTAATAATACGTTTAACATTTAACAGTTCACAGGTATTATAATCAGGTATTTCTTTGTAAATTTCAAACATAGCAATCTAAAAGAGAACAACAAACAAATAAATCGATCTGTAGCAAAACAGGCGACTATTATAGCATGGGTACATTCGATATGTATCAGAACAGGCGGCTATTTACAGTATGGGTACATTAAAGTGCAATGTTTAAGGGCAGAAATCCAACACAACATATTTTATTCGCAATCGTATTGGTAATGAGTCCATTCCTGACCATTTAGAGGTCCGAAAATGCATCATTGTTTGTAACTTTGACATTCTCATGGTCCGAAACGACCTATTTTCGCACCTCTACGTGTCTTTAAATTCAGCAACTAGGTGGCGCGCAGAAAATTACATCGCCAAATGCGGTGTATAAATGGCTGTATAAATCATGTTTGGTAATGTTGCGGACCTTGGCTGCTAAAGAACGAGTACCCAGGTATTATTATTAATTTATAAATACTCCTATTCAATAAAATCCTCGAAATATTATGCGATCGAATTTGATGATGTAAGTGGCGACATACGTTATGCCAATCCCAACCGATGACATTTTGCATCTGTCAAGAATTTTAGATAATTCGGTATTTAAAGGACGATTGCGAATAAAATAGTATACAAACCTCGGCAAAAGTACCATTCCTGTGTCTCGAGAACTAGTTCGCCTCGAGGCTAGCGCCTCTCGGTAAACTATATTGTTCTCTCGACAGGAATGGAGTACTTTCGGCCTCGGTATGTAATGTACTATTATTTCATTGGGTACTATCAATTAATTAGCTAGAGTAAATCTTAAAGTTACTTTTTACACATTTACTACACATTTGGGTAAGTACCATACACATAATTAATAGCCACAATAGGGTTTTTTGCAAACATTATACTTAGACGTATTAACTTGTGTACTAACTCCAGCAAGATTCCACTGAAAAAGAGAAAAAATATAAATTAATATCATTTTTATAATAAACTTTTAAATGTATAAATCTTTATTGCCCAACAGAATATTATATAAAGCTTAAATGTGAAAGATGAAAAGATAAATGAAAGATTTTAACTAAAAAAGGTAAAAAAAGGGATATATACGTATTTGAGATTCGTGTATTATAAGGCTGTCGCGTCAACTCTTCCAGAAACTGGATTTATAAACCCGTAAAATGCACTTTCCGCTTTCTCTGTAATCAATTTAAACGGCACAGTAAGCACTTAGTGGATCTCTACTTCAACGACATTGTCAAGAATGAAGAAAACCAGACGTAAAAGAAAATATTCCAGAAAAACCAGGTGCAAAATTGCGGTTTGAAAGTTGTTTTAAGGACGAATATAAGCAAACGGTCAGTAGAAACTACTAAAAGTTAATAGCCTAGAACCCTACTTTACGGTACTTAATTTTTGTTCTCCTTTTTGCTTGTTAAGATGAAAAGATGTGAGAGTCCTATAAATTCTTTTTCAGCATTTACTAATAATTTTTTTAATTAAAAATTAAATTAAAAAATGGGTAATAAAATAAAAGCAATTAAAAAGTTATCTGTAAAATGTTTACATGATTATGGAATTTCACGAAGTATGGTTAGAGGGAATAAACTTAAATAAATCTATTTCATTTTTTATATTTTTCTATAAATACCTAACCTTAAAAATGCAGGATACTCATTGCATTTATAAAAAAAAGAACCAAAGGGCAGTTTTAGAAAATATCTTGAAAACGGGAGGCTAAGAATGTACATACCCAAATAACTGACATTGGGACATCTAAATGCTTTCTAACGATAAATAAATTGTGGACGATTCACCACTTGGAAAAAGAAGAATATTAAGACATATTCTAATTTTATATTTAGTTTTTCTAGTCTAGTGTAGAAAACCCCGGCAATAACTTAGCAAAATCTTTCAAATACTCCACAATAAATGCTTCTACCTTCTTAAAAGTCTTCTTAAATATAGTGACTCTTTTAGAATGAAGAGCGATTAAAGGCTTGCTCTCTATTCAAGCATCACCAGTGAAGTTGTTCGACAGGTATATCTTTCCATCTTAGACAGTAGCAAAACTTCATAACAGAAAAATCTACATTTCACTGAGAATCATCCGCGTAAATCGGCACTAAAATTCGCTGTAAATTCACACCAAAATGAACTGTTCTGGCACGGTCATTTAGTGGCTAGGCTGGCGCAGAAACGATCTGCCACAGAGACGTTCGGATACAGGCATGTTTGGTGCGAAGTATGTATTATTACATACATTCATATGGAAAAAGGAAATCGGCGCAATTTCAACTAGTTTTTTGCTTCTACATAGGTACAGAGTTGTTGTAATTAATTCACATATATAACAAATATATCTAATAAAAAGGTGCTCCAAAAAGGTTCCATCGGTCGGAAATGTTATGGCGACGGTATTTTGGGATTCAAAAGATACATTTTGGCCGATTATATTTAAATAATGTAATAATAAAGATAAACTACAACTGGGGAATACCCTAACTTACTTGACCAGCTGTTTCAGACAAGTCGCGAGAATAGGTTCGTACTAGCGAAGAAGAAAAAAGTTATATTTTATCACGATAAAACAGTCTATATTTCACAAAACATATTACAGTGTTTTCTAACACGAAAAAGTTTGTCAGATTTGGAAGTGATACTCGCTACAAACGTCTACTTTGAGAAGTTGGACGAGTCGGTAAGGAAGTGACCTAACTATGTACTTTATTTGTTGTAGAATTTATAATTTTAACCTTACCTTAAGATCTTATCTTTTCAGATAACTACTCAGGTCACCTATTAACCGTAAGATCTATAATTTGTCATACACTGAAACGTAAATATTTAAACACAAAAGAATGCCCACGTTGGCAAAGCCCATTGAAACTCTATAAAAATCAAACAAAGCCCCGCGATGGGCGACATTGAAACGCTAGATATTTTCATCAACTAAAGTTGCTTTATATTCTTACTCAAACTGTACAATTCAAACATAAAAAAATACGTCGCACGATGAACGTCTAAAACTCATAAAAAACTTTAAATTATTTAATACTTACTGCATAACTCAAAAATTGCACCGGCTGTTAAGATCTCTATTATGCAAATTTAAATACAGGTTTGGGTGTTAACCCCAAAAGCTTTTAATTAGATAATGGGAATCAGGAGCAAAATGAAAACATGTTCAGCGCCACCAGATTGATTACAAAATCTAGGAATCTCAATTAGGAAAGATTCCTCATTTAAAATTAACGTTAGATTAATCAAAAAACGTATCAATCGATACTACTAAATTTTAATAAAAAAACCAAAACATCAGCAATTTGTTGGACCAAATCATATCATATGATAAATTAATTTGAAATCTGTGTAGGTATTAAAACATAACAAGAAAAAGTTGAAATAATAACAACATTAAAAAATACAAAGTTATCATTATCAAACAGTAATTTAAATTTCGTGATTCCAAATAGACATTATAAAAAAACTTAGTTAAAAAAGAATAATTTTCAATAATCCAACAAAGTTCAAGATTTCTTACTCAAATAACACTAGAAGCACAATATTGACTTTAACTTAATTTTCACAACCAAACTGCTGACTTGAAAAACCAATGCAGGAACAATCTTCTGAATTCTGAACTATAATTATTTTAACGACGAACTGTAAACTAAAAACTATTTCGCGGTGATATTGATTTTTGAGGAGGGCGAAACTTTAAACAGTCCAATGGAAAAGTGGCGGGATATTCATTAACCAATAAAATATGTTTACGTCATTTTCTTCTAGCAAAATCTTGAAGGATCTTGAGGGGATTCCCTTTTGCATCTGTACACACAAAACTGAAGCCAATAACACACAGATGGTGTCTAGACGACCTATTTCAGAAAATTCCTTTTGGTGGTACATTATTTACTAAACAAATTGTAACTTTCATACATTTTAACCATAAGGAGATTTTTGTTAAGGCTAATATTAGATTTTAGCCCTTATAAGCTCGGAATTAAAAACAATTTTGTTTTTCTACAACTTTCTATTTCTTGGAAAATAATCTTTTAACACTGTAAAAGCGGTTCTTTTAAAAGGGAATTTGCAGATTTTTCTAGAAACAAATTTTATCGATCTGGGAATGTTTCTTTTAGATGACCCTTGATATTCTAAAGGACTTATTTTATGCAGAATAACAATGTATTTTTAAATCAGGAAAAAAATATACAATTATATGCAGGACTGCACTAAAGGTTTTTATCAATTATGCAAATAAAATTGCATTTTTCGGAAGTTCAAAAAAATGAACCGTTACAACACTTGTTCAACTGATAATAAAATAAGTTTATCTTATAAATTCCAAATGAAAGTTTTCGTGGTGTCAATTTGTTGCTAATGTTAGAATTAGTGATATTTATATCACTAATTAATCCTAAGTGTAAAGTCTTTTGTATATATTACCTTCTAGTTTAGTAATGGAAATGCGTCATTTTAAACAAAGAAGGTTTCTGTTAATTAATCAAGATTTCTGTCATTTTAAAATTACGAACTTGTAATTTTAATAAATGTTATAATCAATATAATGTTCTAATAGAAAGTATCAATTAATTAGTTAATAACATACCGGTACATCCAAAAATATTTCTGTTTATGCACGTAAACTTTTCTCTATTATAATGATAGCCAACCAGAATAACATCATAATTGCTTTGTAATTGATTGCTACCTATTGACATTGCTACTGATCGGTTTACCATATTTAATTTGCATTTATCACTGAATTAATTATTCTCTTGTTTACTGTACTATTAGCAGCACACAGACACGCCCATAAGTTCATTAAAATGACAGAATGTACATTTATATTCAAGACAGTAAGTTAATAAAATATTACACTGCTGGTTAAGACGAGCAATACAATAATATTCTTACCGTTGTGAACTGAGAGAGTCGTCCTTAGTTTCTTTAATTTCTTTTTCTTTATTTTCGGGCTTGTTCTCTTCTTCTTTATCCTCCGGTTTACTGGAACTAAAACAAAAATAATTAAAATTAGTCTCATTGACCTGCTTAACTTAAATGTAAGCTTTAACCAAGTAATTTACGTGTAGTTATAACATTGTAGTTAATAATAATTGATAATTTAAAAAATTATGACCACTCAGAAGTAAAAATCTCAATAAAACACAAGATTTATTACCAACCTCAACACATAGATACCGTCGAAGAGTTGAAAAAAATTAATTTGGTTATTGCTTTTTTAATGATATATAAGAATAATTCTATATACAGACATTTGTAAAACAAGAACACCATAATTTAATACCACCGTTCCGCAAAATGTACTTTAAAGTTAAAATCGGAATACTGAAACTGAAAGTCATTAACAAGTTTAAACTGAAATCTTCAGCATAAAACTGCCAAGAGTAAACAAGTAAATTAAAGTTGAATGAGTTACAACGATAGGTTTTAGTACATGCAATTGGTTAAATTTACAAATAAGTCACAATTAAGTTAACGAATATTAACTTAATTTTCCAAATAAATCTAAACGAAACGAAAAGGAATTATTTAATTCTTCCCAATCAGTAATTCCAATCTTGTTCAAAGATCAACGTTTGCATTTACGTAATTGCCGTAATAACGTTATTTGGAAAGAGCTTATCGAATCGTTTCCCTTTTCCATTCATGATTTTATGTTCGAGTTGTTTATAACGAGATTCGAGAGTTAAATTGTAAATAAAAGTGAATACAATTTATTGTCATGAGCGCTTAAGTTAGTAATTGGATAGGAATGTAAATGGATAAAAAATAAACACAAATTTCGTTTAATTACTATTACTATGACAGTTAGTTCTTGTGTAATTTGTGATTAATTCAATAAATTAGATTTAACAAAACGAATTAACGCTTCGTTTATTTAATAAGAAATACAATGCTATTGAAGTAGCTATTAAAACTTTATACAGCGCAGCATTTAGTATTAGTTGGTACTAGTTGATTTCCTGCTCAGAAATAGAGAGAGGGTGTCATAATTGCAAAGAATCAAGGCCGTGGTGTGTATTTTTACATATAGAAAATAAAATAGATATTTACTTTTAATTAAAATGTTACTATTTACATTATTATTATGTAAATTATCTTTCTTATTTGATATGAAAAATTCATATAAAGTTTTAACTGGAATTAACGTTTCTTGACGAAGAAAGGCGTTTTTAAAAATGGTACTTTATTTTAAAAACGCGAAAGACGAAGCCCAAGTTACAAAATGAACACAGTTTACTGTTAAGTATAATAAGATATTTATTCGTCGTGAATTTACACAATATGCACTTGCATAATCACTTAAATACTATTATACAATTTCAACTTAAAACTGGTAATAATGATATTAAGAAAGACCGAGGTAAACAGTAACCATGGCTACCGGTTTCTACGGCTTTCTGGGTGAGTATGGCTTTAAAAGAAGGTAAACATCTACCCTGGTAGACAGTTTCTATCTTTCAAGCTTCGTCGTAACTCAGACTGAACTGTCCCATAAAGTGCTGGTCTTTATATACTCCTTCTGTGAGCGTGAAATCGTGACCGTGTGCCTACGTGACTTCCTTATAGAGTTCTAAGTACTGCGGCTGCTGTGGCCTACGTGACTTCCTTATAGAGTTCTGCGTACTGCAGATGCTTGTTATGGACACACGTGGCCGTGGGTTTGATGCCGCGCCTGCAATCGTGGGCGCCCCGCTTGAGGCGTTTAGCTCGTATACATTTATGAGGTCGCACTTCGCTTGGGTAATGAACAAATGTTAACTCCTCTCACGCAAGAATAAAATATACTTTGAAGAAGAATATTTCAGTGATGACAACAAAGTGACTGGCTAAATGAAAAGTAGGAGGTGTCACATTTTACAAATATACTGATAATAATAAGATTACATAATAAAATAGTACTTAATATATGAGATTACATATAGGAGATTACATAGATATATAATAGAGTACATAATATGAATATAGAACAGAGTAATAATGTAATGATAATATATATAACACTAATACTAATGTGTAATCATAATTAAGTATGAGGTTAGTATTGATAATAACAATAATAGTTATGTTAAAGGTGATCTGCTTTGGACCAGGGGACTTGAAGTTGGGTTAAAAGTTACATTGTCGGGTTCTTTAAGGGGTGACGTTAGTTGATACATTTTGGTGGCGATTAATCTGCGTTTGTAGTATACAAAGAAGATAAGACTTATTGTTATGATGGTCATGACCAGCGTGAGAATAAAAGGGCCATAATGTAATGGTGTATATCTGATGGGACTGATACTTTCGAGTGTAGACATATCCTTTGTTAATTTCGCTTGATTCTGGATTAATTGATGATCATTTATAGGCGATAGGTCAATTTTTGTAATTTCGGGTACATGGACTAAATCGGGTTGCAATTTTCCTATGGATGCCATAGCGATTTGTTTCTCTTCTAGGGAAGATGATTGAAATGTAGCCAAAAGTTCGTTTTGATTGATTAGAACGGAACAGCCACTGGTAAGATGGAGTAATATTGATCCAGTAATGGTCTTTCGTGTTATAGAGTCGATACATCTGCTATCGATGATCGTTTTATTAGGGGAACTAATGATCCAGGTAGATCGATTTATTTTTATTACCTTTGTCGTATACAATTCAAATATGACAGGTTGACAGTTTTGAGCTTCCTTGAAGGTTAATAATTGTGTTTCGCACAATTTGGAATTGTGAAGTAACTTGTTTGTGAACAGAAATAATGTGAAGGGGTTATTTGCATACACTGATTATGGGTGATGGGAATGCTAAAGTCGGTATTAAACAGTATGGTGTTGTAGATGGGAATGACCATTTGGAATTGGTTGTTGTGAGCAGCAGGAAATGGGATTAGTCTTATGTATTGGTGTTCTGTGGATGGTTTTATTAGAGGAGTCTCGTATATAAAAGTGAGTGTGGTGTTCTTTTGATATGCCTTGATCCAAGTTAAGGATTCATAAAGATGTAGATTCTCATGGTTAGTGGGATATGGGACATCCAAAGTTTGTTTGGTAGGTAGTCTTTGTAGTGTGTTTGAGATTTGAGATAGTATCGATAACAAATCGTTGTTATCAATTAAAGATAAATGTAGCTGATGGTTTTGGGCAAAGGTTAACTAGGTTTCGAGATCCATACATGTGATGATAAATAGTTGTAAAGATTGAATTGATTGATCTAATACAGTAAACGTATTTAGGGTTCCAATGATTTCTCGAATTTTCACAGTGGTATCGAGAATGAATTTATTGAGATTTTGACTTAGAAGATTTTGGTTCTGTGCGAGGATTTCCATATTGGTTTTGAAGATGTTGATTGTATCATTTAAAATTTGGGCTTGTTCTTGTAGGATCATGTTTTGAGTATCGGTAGATGTTGTCAATTTTTGGATAAATTCTTCATAGCGTCGACCGTCATCACCGTCAAGGTTACCCGTTAAGAATTTAATAACGTTACATACACCGTCAAATAGGGATCGTTTTGATCTTTGATGCGTCTGTAAGTCAGGAAATAATTGATTGACTAATTGATCGGCTCTGTCTAAATATTGTCGTATTAGTAGTAATTGGTTATCATGGCTAATGTCTTTCGTAGTTTTGAAAGATCGATGAGGAAGTAAATATTCTTGATTGTTTAACAAGGAAATAATGTTAAGTAAATTAATTTTTAGGGTTTGATAATTATTTAATAAAGGAGAATAGTCTAATGTTTTAATTAAGGTCCAAGTGCTTTCTTTAATGAGTGCTTTGCCTTGCACTAAAGGGTATAATCCGGGGTTGTCGATTAGTTGGTGAATCGTTACGTCACAGTGAACGAGGGTCCAGATGAAGAAGAGGATGTTGATTATCCTGAAAAGATCATCAGGTCATTAGCATGTCTTTTTAGCAATGCCTTTGTAAGTTCATGTCTTATGTCATATGTGTCATGTTCATGGATCATTTCGATTATGTAGTTTTATGATTAATCGTAGGGATAACAAAGAAGTAAATTAGATCTTGTGAGTCTGATCTGTCAGCGTTGCACTGTATAGGTGAGGATTAGGTTATGGAGTTGGTCTGTCAGGTATACACTGTATAGGTCAGAATTAAGTTCTGGATCGTTCTGGAGTTTTTGATTATTTCAACGTTTATAGTATCATTATTAATTATCAAGGGGGGTATTGCTGTTTAGCAATGTTAAAATAAAAATTGCTTTATTGGGAAATGATTTCCAGGAAAGTTTTTCCATTGA
Source organism: Agrypnus murinus (assembly GCA_929113105.1). Lineage (NCBI taxonomy): Eukaryota > Metazoa > Arthropoda > Insecta > Coleoptera > Elateridae > Agrypnus > Agrypnus murinus. Next base: position 16,331,821 of record OV816024.1, on the reverse strand, counting down.
TGGTTCTAATAATTATTTCTGTAGTACTGGGTTTACAATTTCAGCTATGATTCGATTTAATTTCATCTTTAACTGACATTAGAATTTATGAGTTTATTTTAAAAGCAAACTTGAAGAAGGTATTACTTATGTATTACGTATGTTTATTATATGCATTTAAATATTTTTGGGTTAATATAGTTGTCTGGAATTGACATTGAGTTAGAAATATTTATAAAATTGGGTAAATTAAATTGTTAAAATTACTCGAAAGAGTTATTTGCTGACGCTTAATTAAATAAATGGTTAATTGTAAAGTTTTATTTATTTTATCAAAGTAAGCATTGAAGAATTTTATCTTCTGAAACAGGTGGTGTCTTAAAATAGATTTTCTGAGTGTAATTGTTGAAGGTCACATTCCGAGATTTAGCGTATATAGTATAATGCACTTTTAAACTTCGTCAAAAGGAATAAGTACTACCAAGAAGGTTAATTTGGAAAATATTTAATTGTTGTTCTAGTAGCAAATTTATAAATAAAGTATTGACAAATGATTAAAAAGTGTTACGTTTTACGCAATCTGCTTATTATAGGAACACAATGTTGAACAACGTCTAGCCATTATTGGAATAAAGACTTTATATTTGCAAAAGTGGTTATTTATTTAAAAACAAAGATTCTTATTATTAAGGATTGGTAAAAGATAGTATGAATAGTGCAGACTCTACCGTAAGCTTATCTTTAAATGTATTTTAATGTTGCACCTAATTAGCATTTCATTAGATAATAAATAGAGTTCATATTCCGAGATTTGCTCTATCCGACTCTTATAATATGTACAGTTTGAATTTTGCAAAAAGGGGGTTTTGTTAATTGAAATATCTTTAATATATTAATAAATATGAGTATATGAAAGTATTTTCTTTTTTTAAATCGTATTCAAGGTTCTTTGCCTGCAAGTCATTTTTTATGTTGTTCCGACAGATTTGGTGAAGGAAAATTATTTTCACGTTGATTAAAACTAATATACGAGGGAAGATCAATATTTACGGTCCCTGATATAGAAAGAGAAAGAATTTTTAAAACATTATTTATTTATTTCTCAACATAATCTCCGTGGACTTCAATGCACTTGATCCACCGATGTTCCAATGCTTCAATGCCTTTCAGGAAGAAGTTTTCCGGTTGCTCCTCAAACCAGCCATTTACTGCGGTCATAACTTCATTATCGTCTCAATATTTTTTTCCACGCAGGTTTTCCTTTAATTTTGGAAATAGATGGTAATCACTGGGTGCCAGGTCTGGTGAATATAGAGGGTGTTCTAGGATTTCAAAGCCAGCGTTCTGTATGGCAGCCATGACAATGCAGCTCTTGTGGACTGGAGCGTTGTCCTGATGGAACAAAATTTTGTGTGCCAACTTTCCTGGTCTTTTTCGGTCGATGCTTCGCGCAATTTTGGAATTAACCCTGCATAATAAGAACCCGTTATTGTGTGTCCACGCTGCAAATAATCGATCATCAAAATTCCTTCTGCATCCCAGAACACTGTGACCATAATCTTTCCAGCCGCCCGTTCAACTCGAAATTTGCGTGGAGGTGGAGAACCTCTGTGATGCCACTCCATACTTTGTCTTTTCGTCTCAGGATCAAAATGGTGCACCCATGTTTCATCCACAGTCACAAAGCGAGTGAGAAATTGCTTCCGATTGGCCTTCAGGTACTCCAAATTGGCTTCCGAATGCAGCACTCTAGAGCGTTTCTGATCGACGGTCAGCATCTTTGGAACCCAACGCGCCGCAATTTTTCTGAGATCAAGAACATTTCTTAAAATATTTTCAACTGACCCATAAGAGATGTTCGTTATTTCCGCGATATGGCGAATAGTCAGTCTTCTATCTGCCATTACCATATCATGGATCAAATTGATGTTTTTGTCAACGGTGACACAGACTGGACGTCCCGCACCTTTCGCATGTTCGCAAGTTGTTCTGCCTAATCTAAACTTACGAGACATATTTTTCACCACTTGGTAAGAAGGGGCAGAGTCCCCTAAAACGTCTGTCATATCCTTGTGAATTTCAGTAGGTGTTAATCCTTTTTTTTGCAAATACTTTATCACCGCTCTGACTTTACTTTTTTCCATTTTTAAAAATTGTCTATTATCGACCAGCTTAATTATTAATAACTTTCAAAGAACAACACGCACCTTCGCAAAACTTGACACAACAAATAATTAGTAATGACAGTTCTCATAGAAAAATGAGTGACGATATCATGCAAAGCCTACTATGTCAGGGACCGTAAATACTGATCTACCCTCGTATGTTGGGTCAAATTGCGGAGTAAAGTTGTTTGAAGTATTTAAAGTTTTGGATTTCTTTGAAGCGGGATTTTCGAAATAGGATGGTTGTATTAATATAGTTTCTTTAAGAGATGGTTCGTTGAAAAAGAATGGTACTACGGTTTTTCCGTTTCGTTGGATATAATAATAATAATAATAATAATTACTACAACCCATAACCTTAACCAAGGCCCCAGAAGCTATAAGCTTGTGCGGGAGGGAGGGGGCGATTATTATTATTATGTAGGCCCAATGTGCGGCTGCAGCCGACTTATAGATGGAACAGCGCAAATCCCACATTTGTGTTACAGCTAAGGGAAACTGCAGAAAACCTTAACCAGATCTGCCAGCGCCGGGAGTCGAACCCGGGCCGCTTGGGTGAAAGTCCGGCACGCCAGGCATTACACTACCAAGGCTGTAATTTCCACGAAAATTGATGCTTGCTCCTAATTTCTTCAATAAGTCATTTCCAAGAATGCCAATATAATTGGAATGAAAATTAAGAAGGTATACTAAATGTTTTCCTTCTATTTTATCGAGTAAAAGGGAAATAGGAACTGTTGATACTTGATTGTGATACGTTGTACCGTGAGAGGTTGTAATTTCAAAAGGATATTCAAAAATGGATTCGGGGTAATGTTTATAAACAAATTCGGGTGAAAGGATAGTTTTGCTACTCCCTGTGTCTACTAGGAGTTTTTCATTTGTTTGGGGTATAATTATAAAGGGGGTAGACGATTTAGGGTTAAATGTAAAAGATTTTAATTGTTTTCCGAGGCTTCTTCGCGAAAATTTTCGTTAATTTCTTCTCCGTGGGTCTCATCGTAGTGGTCGTATTCAAAGTCAGTGTTAATTTGGTTAACAGGTGGGATTTCTTCTTGAAATTCTGTTGAATATAATTCTTCAGAAAGGAAGTTTCGTGGTTGGGGACTTGGTCGAATAAAATTAGGTTGATTTATATTTCGATTGAAATTTGGATTAGGAGGTCTCATGGATGTATTAGGATGTATCGGTCTCGGTTTAATGGTACTAGCTTGCATCGGTTCTGGCCGATTTTGTGGTTGGAAATTTCTTTTGGGTGCAAAAACATTGTTGGATTGTCTAGGTCGGGAATTATTTCCGAACTGTTGAGGCATTGGGTTAAATTTAAATCGGTTTGTAGTATTAACATTTGGTTTGAATTGATGAGTGGGATTAAAATTAGTCTTAAATTGTGGCAATACGTTCTGGTATGATCGTGGTTTAAACTGAGGGGGTTGTAAAGTTGGCTGCCTACGTGACTTCCTTATAGAGTTCTGCGTACTGCAGATGCTTGTTATGCACACACGTGGCCTTGGGTTTGATACCGCGCCTGCAATCGTGGGCGCCCCACTTGAGGCGTTTAGCTCGCATGCATTTATAATGAGGTCGCACTTCGCTTGGGTAATGAACAAATGTTAACTCTGGCATGTAAGATAACCATTGTATTTGCTTTAATAAAAATATTTGTTTTTGATAATAAAAAGAGTTTCTAAAATACTAAGTTAATACCTATATCTATAGGTACTTACTATTCGTATATTCGATATCTATGGGGCGTTACTTAAAGAGCAGGTGTAAACGGAATAGAACATATTATAACAACAAAATATCAGCAAGAATGTGTTCAAGAGAAAGTCGCAGTCGCGTGCACTTTTCGTTCAGCTTAGTGAGGGATAGGATAGGATAGAGGAGAATCGAGGGCTCGTCCACATTCTGTTACAATCTAGTAGGTTTCTCTATGTTTATCCAGGAAAATGCATAATACTAATAGTTGTACTGCATACATGCAACTTTATAAAATGTTAAGTTATGTTTAAAACATTGTTTTGTATTTACTTATTTCTATCCATCATACCTTATAAATTAAAAGGTCCGTTCATATCTACAGACATTCAACGTAACATACGCGTATCGTGACAGACACGACATTTTCAGAACTATTCACACAGACACTTAACGTGACAGACACGGCTTTTACGGATGTACGTATTTATAAAACATAAAACTACAATGAACGTATGCTACTTAACGCATGTACTTAAAAAATGGTTCACATCTATATGAGGAAGATTTGTCAAAAATCAAAAAACAACAAAAACGGAGAAAAACCAAAGAACAGTATACTGGCACTGTATATTAATATTTTTTGTATAGCTTATTACTTAACGTTGAACAAAAGTTTTTGAAATATTTTCGCATCTATCGATTTCAATTTGAAACTATATCAATCAATTAATAAAATCAAACGGCTGACATTCGGTTTACCGGACCATTATATTTGAACATATTTGTAATTCTTTTGTATGTACAATGGCGGCCAAAAAAACAAAAACACCAATTGTTTGCTGTTGTAAATAGATATATTGAGTTAAAATCAAGACTGCTGATGTCATACTAATTCTTAATATATTTGCCAGATGTTACCAAAAGTTTCTGACATATATAACCTTAAAATAACCTTTCAATAATTTATAGCACTAAACCAAATTTTCAGTATATAAAACTAGAAAAAAGCATTAACTTGATTGATGCTGGTGTTTCAATTGTTTTCGCCAAATCTAGCGTCCAGAAATGTACGAACAAAAAGTTACAACTACATACTTTAATTTGCAATTAAAAACCTATGGAAGAAATACTTTTAAGTTTTGCTAATAGATGGCGTTATTCATTCAAGTCTATTATAGCCCCTCTATTTCATATAGTAGCGACATCGTGAAGCAAACCTGATACAAACTTTAATAAACAAAAAATTACTACATGCACGATGTTGCGGAATTTTAATAAAAAGTTATTCTAAAATTAGAATTACAGAAGTATATGTCATACTAATATGGCCATTTTTACAGGACATAAATGCCCATTATCAAATTAATGTTAAACAGTGAATATTTTTGTACATGATTATTATTAAACCTAAGATTTATTGTGATAGAATGTCAAATCTGGTAACATTCAATGTCGCCAACGTGATTTTGCTCCAGCGGCGAGATCAACGGTTGTCGCTACTATATGAAAGTAAAGGGGCTATAAAGTCTATTATAGCACCTTTATTTTCAAATAGTAGCGACAACGATTGATCTCGCCGCTGGAACAAAAGCACCAGAACGACATCGGCGACATTGAATGTTATCAGATTTGACATTTTGTCTTACAATAAATCTTAGGTTTAATAATAATCATACATAAAAATATTCACAGCTCACATGTTCTGTAAAAACGACCATATTAATGTGACATATATCTCCGTAATTCTAATTTTTAAACAACGTTTTATTAAATTTCGGCAACGCCAAGCATGTAGTAATTTTTTATTTATTAAAGTTTGTATCAGATTTGCTCCACGATGACGCTACTCGAGGGGTTAACCACTAAACAAAATCGTGTTTCACGGATTTTATGTGACACGGGATTTCATCGCATTTCACGTGGATTTCACGGAGTTTTATGGGATTTCATGGGATTTATGGGATTTCCCGAGATTTCATGGGGTATTAGGAAAATTCACAAAGATTTCACGGTATTTCACGGTATTTCACATTGATTTCATAGCATTTCATGGAAATCAAATTGGATTTCATAAGATTTCATAGAAAGTTGTGAAATTTTTTACTTAAGTTGTAGCTAGGTACAATTGCGGCCATTGAGAACTGTACAGATGTCATTGTAAAACAGACTTCAATGCCAATATAATTTAATGTCGATTGTGACCCGTTTTACATTGACATCTGTCCAGTTCTCAATGGCCGCAATTGTACATATTGTATTACACTTATTTGTAAACATGCACTTAATAATTAATCGAGGAAATGTGACTAAAATAAATTGTAGAGTTATCAAATAAACAGAAATAAATAAAATAAAATAAAAATAAAAAAAATTCTAACATTTATTAACATGAACAACAAACATAAAATATTAAAGAATAAAAATAAATATGAAGTTATTATAATATGTAAGGAATTCTAACATAAATTTTGTCATGAACATGAGGATTATATCAGCATTATTCTATTCTATTCAGTTTTATTAACACATTTTTGTCTATTCGTAAGCCAGTGTGTGTCGCAGTCGGGTTGGTAATAGTAAATTTATAGGTTTGAATGTTTATATAGCCATGAGTGTTTACAGGTACTGGGAAAATATGTCCGTCATCAGTCCATTTATACCAAGTGCATAAGACGCCTATGTCACTTGTCAGTCTTTCAGTTTTCACAGGAGCAGAAGCTTTCGAATATTCCCTTTCTTTTGCACTCCTTCCTTTCAAATAAGAAAATCCAAGGACAAAACCTAGAAAGGCTGCACGCTGATCGTTTACAAACAAACACCATTCCCCAATAAAAATCTCTTCACATACTCTACAGGCTTGTGTCTTGCTTATAGAGTGCTTCTTTGAGTGGGAAGAATTATACTCTGCTTCCTTGACTCTTTGTAGGCGATCACTACTTAAACGGCCACTGTTCTTTTGCAATAACCAGCATATGGATGATTTTCTTACTACCATTTCCTTACCCATGCCGTCCCTTACTGTTGTGAATGGACTAGTTTCGTCTAGTTTAATACTGCTTTCCGTATAATCTTTAAGGACAAGTTCGTCCGTTACACAAGATAGTACAGCCAAATCTTCCAGTACTTCTTCGTTACTTGTGTGAGAACTATAGTTGTCTTCTGAATTATCGTTATCGAAACTTTGTGTAGTATCGTTTTCATCCATGGCATCACTTGTTTCAATGACAGAGTCATCATCATTAATATCTTCACCTTCTAAGTCTATCGTCAATTCAGAATCGTTTATTGCTACTGGTAGAGAACATTTGTAATCATAATCTGCGGGTGCAGTAAGATCAAGAGAAATAGCATCAATAGTAGCGTCCTCTTTAGATTTGTTTATTTCTGCATATATTTCTTCATTAGTCGGCAAAATAGTCGGTGAAATTTCCGATATTTTCTTTGAAATTCTTGGAAACACAATATTTGGAAGCTGACACATTGATATGTCACTTTGGAGCTCAACTCTCTTAAGCTTATGAATTATATCAAGCATACTGCAATTAACAATTGTGGAATACGTTGTTGACATTGAACGTATTTGCCTGAAAAAATTTTCACATGCTTGACTACTAAATAATGTTGGTAAGAAGATGTGAGATAATTCCAAATTCCGTAGTGTAATCAGAACCTTAACAATAGAGTGTGCATTTATTTCAATACACGTGTAACAGTTGAGAGTTACATAATTATCTGAAAGATTATACGTATTATTTTTATCTTGAATCCATTTGAGCCATATTCGTAATAAGAAGACAGCGTACCAAATTTTATAAATTCTTTGGAGAGGTGATAATTCTGGATCAAGATAAGAGCTTGTAACATAATTAATGATTTTCAAGTAAGTAACAGTACCTTGACTGTCTGGAACATGTTCTTGCAATAAAGAAAATATATGAGGCTGACTGATTTTCTGCACTGATGGATAGTTCATTCTGTCTTTTGGATCGATATCATACGGGGTTAATAAATGTTTATCCTTTTGTATAGTTTCTATCAAAATTTTCAAATGAGAAACAGAAATTATTTTAGAACCAATTGGCAGAATGACGGACGGTTTAAGCAATCTATTTCTAAGCTTCGTACCAATGTGTATAGTATCCTGTACAAACAAAACTTCACTATTATTATCTTCATTAAACGGAGCATTGTACCATGGCCAATTATAGTTTGACTTTTGTGACGTCCTGGATACACTTCTTGACACACCCAATTTTGCCTTTAGCTTCATACTTTTTAAAAGTCTTGGATCCCCATCTAAGGAAATGCCTAACACTTCAACCTTCCATTTGGCTAACTCAGCAATTATATAGTCCCACCTTTTCGTTACGTCAGACGCAGTAAATTTATTATCAGTTCCAAAAAGTAAAAGGCAAAATGGTGGAATATTTTCTTTTAGCGGCTGAGCCATAACAGCATAGACCAATGATGCATTATGTTCACAATTATTATTCTTAAAATGCGTTTCAATTTCTTTGCCTGATCTAGCTTGGTACGTAAATGGTATGGGCATACCATGGCTGTCAAAGGGAAGAACGAAACCTACCAATTGGTTTGTAGACGTATCGTATTGAATTTTGCCTGTTATTCTTGTGGCATCTTCGGACAACCAAACGTTTAATGGTAGATTCCTTTTTTCTATATAATCTTTTAATTCAGCACATCGTAATTTGCCTTCAGTAATTGATGGTCCGTTGTCTTTCATGTACCTGCTAATAGCTGTTGGGGAGGGGAGCGGTAAGTTTGCATGGAGAATTTCGTATAAAAGTCGGCCTCCGAGCATAAAGATGTACAAAGAAAAAAGTTTAATTGTTTCGTCATACCTAAAACCATGTTTTCCAGTTCGTGAATGTTGATGTGCTGCATTCATTAGTACGCTTAATATTACATTGTCATTTGATTTAGCCTTTAAGGTAGTAGTATCTGTGTTAGTATTTACAGAGTCAGATAAGTCTCTCATTTGGGTTGAAATCCGGAAGCTTTTAGAAAAGTTTTTAAAACAATCTTGTAATTCCTTGTGCTTTTCTTTCAACAGTTCTATATCGTTTAAAATTCTAAAATATTGTGGTATTCTAGTTTGCCTATTACCAGAGTTACTTTTTGATGATTTGTGAAGTCTTCTAAGTGTTCTGTCTTGTCTAGTTCTTTTGTCACATCTCTTTTTTATTGTCTTATTCAAGGTTTTTATTTCTTTGGGGAAAATGTGGACTCCTTTGCTTTCCCTGGGGCAGGTGGTCCTAGTACTGCCCCAGGGACTAATTCCCCCGAAGCCCTTGTTTCCTCGTTGGCCACTTCACTTACATCTGACCTCACTTCCGCAAATGCTTGCACGAAACTTTCAGCTGTCCTTTGCTCGATCCTTTCTGAATCTTCTTCTTCTTCTTCGCTACTGGATAGGAGGATTCGGGAAACATTTTTCAAACATTTCCTTTTTTTAAGTGAAATTATTTGGTCTTCGTCCTGGCCTTTGTCATTCTCGTCATTTTCCTGAAATTTTTCCTTTTCGTAAATCTCCTCTTCTAGAGTTTCATTAATAACAGATTCAAAAGGTGTGGCAGTAGCTTTGCTCGAAGATGCTTTATTAAAAAAATTACGGATGTTTTTTTTGTGACTGGTTCTTCATTTCGTCACTTAATTTTTGTATGTTTCGTTTTTTATGTGCTCGTACGTGTCTTTCGAAATTTGATTTTATCCATCTTTTTTTCCCCTGACTGGGATTGCCATATCCCACTTTGAAGGCTTTGATTTTATCAGTGCATAACGGACAGTTAACTAGTGCAGAGTAGACAAACGAACCATCTTCATTTTCTTCTATTTTAACTTGGACCATAGAAGATGTAAAATTTGGAATAACCTGTTAAAATACAAATATTTAATTACATGAATTAAAATAACAGATGAATTAAAAAGTAGATTAACTACCTCAGTTAAGTCTATTTGCTTTTTCATCCAGGTTTTTATTGATGTGTATAATTGACTAGTTTCATGGTTTAGATCTAATCCAGAATCTGGATCTGTTGCTGGTGTTGATGAAGTTCGTGGTAAAGAGGTTGTAGACTGTTGCAAGTCAGGATGTTTCATTACTTGCTTGGGATTGCTTAAACGTTTGTGAACGTTTTTTATTCCACATTTGGCATTCGTGGCGTAATCAAAATAACGACTAAAATACGTTATGTCATTTTCGGAAATTTTTAAAGCTATATATTTTTGAATTTCTCTGATAATTTCTTTGTGTCCGTTAACTATTTTAAATTTGTCCTTGTGAATGTGGTATTTATCATAATAGTTTTTCAGATCTTCATTTTCTTCAATAAACAAATGCATTTTTGCAAAATTTTCGAATTCTTCAATAGTTTCTTCCCTTACATTTTTGAATGCAATTGCGGAGTCATAACCACATAATTTTATTATATTTTTTAAATACAAGGGAACGTTAATTCCTAAATCATTTTCAATTGCGTACCAAAATATATTTTCTTTGGGGTTTTGGCCGGTTTTTGGCATTCCGTCTTCATCTTCTACTTCTCTATTTGATTTTTCAGCGAGCGTTTCATTTGGATTCTCGCGAGTATTCTCGGAGTTGTTTGATGCCATGAGTCGCTGACTATCGGCAGGATTTCTAAGGACGAAAATACAATCATACATTTTACATATTTATATAAGTACCGGGTAATTCACGAATAGTGTCTGATGTAGCGTCTGTATTCCTGCAACACAAATTACTCTCCCATATAATATCTGTGACAAAGTAATTTGTGTTGCAGAAAAAACGGTGCTAAAGCAGAGGCTATTCGTGAATCAGCCCGTACATACAGAGTGTCCCAGAACTACCGCCCCACTGGTGAAGGGGTTATATTAACTAGTTACAGGAGTTTGAAAGTGACCAATGAGCAAGCCAGTTTCTTACTAAATATGGCAGTGGCTATGTTACGGATAGGTTTACTTTTCAGTCAACAACGAACGAATTTGTCCATTGGTCACTTTGAAACTGCTCTAACTCGTTTAATATTGAAGCCTGGATAATTTTTCCTGCAGATTCCGATTCTGTGTACGGTCAGGAATAACCCCTTCGAAGGTGGGGCGTCAGTTCTGGAAAACCTGTATACGACTAAACCAGCTTTTGTTTCTTCTTTACTCCACTCGTTGTTGCATGTATTTGACATACATATAGAAGTAATTGATAAATCACTGGGTACCTATTTTCTTTCGACAATCGTGAAACAAAGTCGACATTCACAAATCACTAACGATACGCAAAGTTTGTCATTTTTTCATCAGTGCGTGAAAATGACATTGTCAAAAAATGACAACAGTGTGGGAGATACCTATTTCACATTTCACATACCGCGGTGTCTTTTCCCATAGAAAAGAAATCACAAAGGCGACTAGCACAAAATATTTAAGTTTTTTAAATTGTGATATATTTTCTACAACAAGTATTTAATTGAAGAAAAACGTTGTGTATATTTCGAGCGTGAAGCTGTTTTTAGTACTTCGAATGTTTTTGAATTCTCGACCTGTGGTCTCGACAAAGAATTGCATTCTCACCACAAAAAAAAACAGTTAGGAAGGTACTTCAAGCACATATAAACTTGAATATAAAAGTAACTACCTACATATTTCCTGCGGCATAAGGTTCGTACGAGGGTTTGTATTAGTTTATAGGTAATGATTTCGATACACACTCCAGCTTGATTGAATATGGTATAATTGAATTGATTCTAGTTCTGCAAAGACAATTACCTCGACAATTACGCATTGACTTTGAAGGTTTAATCCCGAGATACTATTAGAGATGTGCAGTAATTTATTAATCTTCAATAGAGCAGTAGAATAATCTGAGCGCGAAGGTACATTTGCGAGATTTTATTTTTTATTGTGAGTTGACTTTACCTCATAAATTATCGAGAATTGTATTCGTAATCAGCAATATGAAATTATCCAGAAATGGTTTTTGAACCCTGTGCCGCAGAATCACTGTGCCCCAGCGAAAATCTCGAGGGTACCTAACTACCTAATATTGGTAATTTCTAGGTTAGCTATCTACTTACCAATAAAATATGCACTCAACGAAAAAATCTCTTAAAAATACACTTAGCAACGAGTGTTACAAGATCTTTACACCCTCACTGCACATGCACATCAATGCGGCCGCAGAAAATTCTGAATTATGGAAACTCACCTGAAATTGCCCGATGGATGCCACCCAACATGCAACATGTGATTCCACTCGAAATTCGAGCGCGAGTTCGTGCGATGTCGGGGAAGTACCGGACTGCTTCCTTTTTACAAAAATCAATCTCTTCATCGTTAGAAGCTTAATTCACTTAAGAACATTTTATGCAACGTGTTAACAAAATTTGTCATTTTAATTAATTCGGATTTTATTCGGATTTCATGAGATTTCATACTGGATTTTATGAGATTTCATGAGATTTTATTGAGATTTCATGGGATTTTATTCAGATTTCATGAGATTTTACTAGATTTCATAGGATTTAACGGGATTTTATGAAATGTCATGAGATTTCAAATCATTTTACTGGATTGCACGAGGATTTCAAGATGATTTCAACATGATTGTTCCACGGATTTCCTTAGTGGTTAACCCCTCGACGCTACTATATGAAATAGAGGGGCTATAAAGTCTATATTGGTTTTTATGACCGATATTTCATAATGATTTGGTCCCCTTATTATGTTGTCTACATAAATCGAATTGAAGGTGTACAGAAAAAATTCATTAAATTCCTTTGTTTTAAATTTAACGTAAGTTATAATAGAGACCAATATGTAGATATATTAAATTATTTCGGATTCTCTACACTTCAACTTCGACGTGTTTATCATGATTTACTGTTCTTATTTAAAGTTTTAAATTGTTACAGTAATTCTCCAGAGATTGTAAGTTCGTTTTCTCTTCATGTACCGGGAGTAACCACAAGAAATTCACCTCTTCTGCATATACAGTTTTACCGTACTTTATATGGAATATTTAGTCCTAATTGCAGAATAACTACTTATGTTTTTAGATTCAGAGAGTTGGACTTCTGTGGTGTCTCTCTGAATATGTTTAAAAATAATTTAAGAAAAGCTTTATCTTTGTAATTTTACTGACCTCTCTCGTCTATTTTTTTTAATATCTCTAATCTTTAATCTATAAGTATGTTTTATATATGTATTTTTGTATTTAAAACGAACACTCCGTTAATATACTATTATTATTAAACAATAGTAATTATTCCAACAAAGAACTGTTATAGGCTTACTCAGCTTACTGCTTAGAGCCTTAAATAAAAGGATACTTTGAACTTACATTGATACTGTCAAATGTTATCAGGTAAGTATTTAGGACATTTTTAAACGTATAACTAAATTTTTAAAAACTCCATTTATGAAGACATAAAAAAGAATGTTAAAAGATAAAAAAGATAAGATACACAAATACAATATTCCTTTTAGTTTGTTATACCTGTTAAATTCGGTTTGATACGGCAAGGGTGTAAACGGGTTTTTTCAAATTAAAATTTATATGTCTCAGAAAAATACTATTCCTAATATCAACAAAATTAAGGGAAAGTCTAAAGTTTCAAAACATAATAAATTCCTTTCTTTGTATTTTTGCTTCCTATTTATATTATTCATTTATGTAGTATCTATTTTCATTTCACATAATAAAATTGTGATGTAAATCCCAAATAATATAAATTGTTTCTGTTCCATAGTACTTAAATTACATTACCTAAAAAAAAGAAAAACAAAAAAGAAAAGAAGACGGCCCTGATTGCAAGCCCATACAACTGTTGTTGAATGCTCTTTCTAACTGTCGGTACTTGAGTCTAAAGATATTTTAACAAAGGGTATTACTGCCGGTACTGGAATCTCATTGTCAGAGCTATAAAAACCAATTTCTGCAAGTCCGACTTTACTTGTGTAGCTTCTGCCAGTTTGATTTTTCATCAAGATACTTTATTTGTGTTCTGCTCTCTGTTGAGAGCAGTCGCATTTACGCGTTTACGTCGTAATTTTAGAGTATTTAGATTAAAACAGCCGAGTCTTTTGTCCGGCTTTAAAATTTGGATTCCCTGCCAAAAGCTTATAAAGAGAGTGTCACTTGCGACCACCTGCAGAGCTTGTCGCGGTCTAGCAAAACTTGCAATACTCAATACTACAACGTCTACAACCAAGATGGAGATTGAGTTAGGTTAGGTTAGGTCAGCGCTCTCTTGTGCGTTCGGTTAGGTCAGCGTACTCTAGCGGAAAAATTAGATACTACTACTTTCTAATAAAGTTCTAATGGGAAATTGAAGTGCGAGTAACTTTTTACCTCTACACTTTTGGACGCTGCAAGCTTTAAAATGTATAATTTCTTAACAGCTTCTTTTCTTTTTTTTTTCTTATCCATTCTTTCCCAAATACAAATTCGCGTTTGCATATTACGGAAAACCTATTTACACTAGCCGTGCAGACGTGGACAGACAGACAAGGAACGTACCCGCACAGACAAAATATTCTCCCCGAGTATGTTGTGCGGAAGGATCCGTGTCTGTATATCTACGTTACATTAGATATGAAAGAATTTATAAATAAGCTACTAAAGAATATTTACTGTGTCTGATACGATACGCGTCTGTTACGTTGAATGTCTGTAGATATAAACGGACTTTGTTTAATAGTGCCTATAACTATTGCCAAACTGTGTGTATGATCAGCATATTAAAAATGCACGCAAATGTTGGCGTTCGTGAATATTCGCTTAGTAGACTCAAATCTACCTTTACATTATTTCACAAATGCCAACGTTGGCTTTAGTCAGTTATTTTTCCACTTGCACTATTATTGCATGCCTCAGAAAGAAGTAAACGTTTTGTTTAGTGATTTAGATTCAGTGGCGTAACTACCGCCCGGGGGCCCCGGGTCATGACAGGCCCCGGGTCCTCTAAATTCTAGAGAACCAACCAGGTTTTTTTTGAAAATTGTTTGGACTTGAAGCTATTCTATGAGTTAATTTTTCGTCTACCGGAATTTGCATATACGCGTGTTCCAAATCAATTTGTGAGAATGTTTCTCCGTCGTTAAATGCCGAGGACATAAGCTCTTAAATTTTTTTAAGATACAAAAGCTACACAAAATCTATGGTTTAAAATCATATTGATCAAAATTATTTAAAGTACAGACCAAATCAAGGTGAGTGGTGATATTTATATTACCAGATTAAGTCATTTGCGTTTTTTATTCATATTTTAAGCAGGGATGTTAGTCACACGTAGAAAAATGGTTCCGTTAAAATAACACAAAAGTAAATGTTGCCTGTTAGTATTATTTAAACACAGTTACCTGTAATACTAACAAAACGTAGTATAAAATAAGCACGAAAAACTGTAGAATAAAAAAAAGGTGTTACCAGAACAAGCAAAAGTTTATGTTAATACTTTTCTCTTAAATCTATTGTACATACATTTGCCATTGATTTTTTATTTACATAACACGACGTAATCCAATTTAAGATTAATACACCTCAACATTTTTCTCTCTGTATAAAATCTAGTGTTTTGGGGTTTTACATTAAGTTTACCAAGTGATTTAAACGACATATAGTAGCAATCCGGAGGGGGGGCTTTTTAAGAAAAAAATTGTAATTTCCGCAGGAATGAACATTTTTTAAAAGCATCTATCATTTATATTAGACCCATATTATGCCTATTTGCATTTGTCTCCCAAATCTTTTTTTTGCTTTTTTAAAAGTATACAGAGGGGCCCCGTTAGTCAAACCTGCCCGGGGATCCCTCGAAGGATAGTTACGCCACTGTATTAGATTATCTTTATTTGTCTTTCTATTTCTGTTTTAAACTTTATAAAACATAAATAGTAACATGGTTCGTTAAACATTTCATTTTATTAAATGAATTTCTTTTCTCAAACATTTCAAATTAAAATCTCAACACTAAGGTGTTTGTAATGTAAATGAATATACAGTTAAATGATTATATTCGATTTCTTTGTTTTTAATTATAATAATCTTATACAATTTGAAGCAAAATGATGAAAGAAATCTTAAAATAAAACAGAGGCGTAAGAAATTAAATAATTGTGCGCGGTTTTATTAATACTTTTCGTTAACTTTATTTTCTATCCAGTTTCTTTTTCAGTGCTCATTTCTATTTGTGAGTATTTGTATTTTTTACAAAACAATATTTTTTGTTACGAATTTGGTATCCATATGAAAAATTATATAAAGCATATTAATATCACCAGAAATACAGTTAAGAAATAATAAAACTAAAAAGTTAAAACTAGCAATTATTTTGTTGACGTTTATGTATTTTTTATGTATATTAGGCGCTGTTAATGCTGCTATAAAACAATAACAAAAGGTGAGAAGTGAACATAACCTACGAAAATATAATTTCCAAGAGTAATTACTTGTAAGTGGTTGAAAATAAACATAAAAAGCTGGCATTTTTTAAAGAATATTAAAAGAACTAAACTAATTATAAACTAATATCTCTATTAAGATTAATTAAATACATATTAGAAACTACTTACTACAAAAATATTAAAAGTATGTTTTATTAAAATTATTTTATATTTCTTTTAATATAGTTAACCAATAATACTTATTTATTAACTCACGTGTGCCATATAACGTTTTATCCAACAACTCTTTATTTAAGTTCAAATATTGAATTTGCCATGTCTATACTCGGGACGCTGAACAGATATAGTAATTAAAACCGTCTACAATTACTCCCTCTTTTTAACAAAACCTTTCTATTGATTGCATTCAAATATACCGCTCAAATTGAAAGGCATGTTTACTTGTACCAAAAAGATATCAATTAGTTTACTGTCAAACTTTCTTACTCACGAACTTTTAATAACAATTTTATTAAATTAATAAAACTGCAATTTTTTAAAATGTATGGTTATTATTTATACTACCATCTCTCGAAGTGACATTATTTATAATGAATTAACAATTCATATGCAAAAATGTTCTATTGTAAATTTCACTTTCACATAAAATCAATAAGAACAATCTGTGCTGCCTTGATTTTTTTTGTACTATATCTATTCGGCGGCCCCAGTATAGTTATTCTGAAGTTTTGGACAGTAGTAAATTTGATACTCTAATCCGATGACTGGATTTTAATAATAGTGTGTAATGTAAGCTCATGATTGGTTGCTACCTACAGTAGCAGCTAATCATATTCTACAGTGCGTAATAGTATATTAAGTATCAAGAACAGTAAGGACAGTTTACCGATCGACGACAATGTTTGGCGACTGAGCGAAGCGAAGTCGCCAATATTGGAGGAGATCGGTAAACTCCTTACTGTTTGAGATGCTTATACTATTTTTTGTACGACCATTATGAATACAAAGGTATTAACTAAGGAAATATCCCAAAGATGGTAAAAAAATAGATTTAAAATAATTCATTTTTGCCTTGTATATCCACCAAACATTAAGTAGGTTTTGTCGTTACCATGGATACGTGTGTAATTTTATTTTTGAATGTCACGTTATTTTTGTCGTTACCATGGATACGTTTGTAATTACTATTATTTATTGGATATTTTTCATAGCAAATTTAAATAAAAAACATACATTTTTTAAATAGTCAAATTAAGTATTTAGAAAATAATTATTTTCACGAAAGACACATCTACAGATCATGCATTTATTTTATAAATTACATATAATTTACTTACCGTTCTGTTTTTGACAGAACAGAACGGTAAGTAATTACTTACCGACGCGTTTTTGCTTAGCAACCAGTAAATATAACCTACTGTTCTAAAACCAAGTATGGTAAACAATCCGAAATGGCATGGTCGTACAAAAAAAGTTTTTCTACTGACAAGTGACTAAACTTCAACTTTAATTATTGCTTAAAAACATCAAGATACCGCCCTTTTTATTTAGAGGTGTTGGATAAAATTTTTAAATCTTCATATACAGTCAAACTTCCATATTACGAACTTCTATATAGCGAATTTCTCTATATAACAAATTTTTGTGCTATACACTGCCCTTTTAGAAAAAATACATATAAAAGTGTATCTAAATAACGAAGTAAAATTTCTATTTAACGAATTTTTTAGGCCAAACTAAAATAAATTTTTCCAGGTAAATGTATGTATTATGCATCAATCTTTCTTTCTTAGCAGCAGTAAAAGATTATAAATTTAGCCATCTTCCAAGAAGCCTGCACACATTTTTAAAAACCTGTAATCCTTATAAAAGGATTTTGTAAATTTGTTTAAATGGAAATTCTAAGAAGGATTAAAATTGACATTAAAAGGTTTACAACTGGTTTATCTTTACATTCTTACTTTTTCAAGGGAGTTCCGGAAATTTATCTGAATGAGAGTTCTAGGAAAGATTAAACTTCGATGCATTATACACATTGTTACTTGTCTAAATGGAGATTCCACCCCTCTAAGAAAGATTAAAATGCAATTAGCATTTACGTAAAGTTCAAAACTTGCATTGCAAACTTTTATTGTAACTTTAGTTTTGTGAGAGAACAGCTCTACACTAGAGTACAAAAAAAATCAAAGCGGTATTTAAGTATTTAACCATTATTGAGAAAATCAACGTGTTGCGGGAAATTGATAACTGTATACAAAAAAGACAAACATCGCGGCTCACGGCAAAGTTTGGAATTCCTGCCAGTAGTTTATCGACTATAATAAAAAATCGCGAATCAATTTTAAAATCAGTTGGTGAACATACAGCAAAACGTGCTAGAACTAGAGCCTAATGAATCTTTCTAGCTCATTTATTGTTTATTTTATCATTTAGATTACAGAGTGGTCTTCATGTAATTCTAGATGTATTTTACATTTTCGCCCACGTGTTTGTGATGACTCATTTCTTAAAACTTTGGTTTCATACAAATACAATACATCACGAAATGCGTTGATTTTACAAAAATTTTATTTTTCATAATTTTATTAAAATCGGGAAATTAATAAATCTTAGTGATGCGTGTTTCCACTTTGTATTTCTAATAATTTGTACAATATGAAATTAGCTTCCAACATCGCACTGTGGATGATATTACAGTTAAAGTGCGTCAAAACCTCAAAAATAAATTTCATAAAACATAACATAATATATTTACATTTTACAACACTTAAAACCTTACTAAAGATGTTTTTAATAAACATTTGCAAGTGCAACTATTGTTTATTGTGTAATAATCGGTTGGGGTAGTTGTGTTTGGACAAATAAAGTGTAAATATACATACTAAGCGTCTGAAGTTTGTCTTAGATTTAAATTATTTAAAATATATTTTACGATAATAATTTATATTGGCTGATGCTGGTGCAAGTTGGTATTGTATAATTCATTTGCATTAATTTATATATTTGTTATTATTTATTAGTTACAACAATCATACTTAAAGCGAAAGTTTAGAATTAATGTTTTTCAATATACAACTTTGTACAAGAAATTCTAAAATACATAAAAAAGCATAGTTTTGTTTTTTTGGTTAAAAGTTTCTGCAATCGTTTCTGAATACAGGACATTAATTTGTTTTTGCAGAGGTTTGCTTAGGCATTTGCAGTAAATTTTTAATGTTAATTGCGCGCTTATCATTGTTTCTAGCAACTACATGCAGTTATTTAGAGATGATAGATGGTTTACCTTTGGGAGGGAAGAAAAACTATGCTAGTATGATTAAAACTGACAAATTTCGTTATAGAAAGGAAGAATTTGAAAGATAGCTGATGAACAAATATGAAGTTTACAAGAGCCGCCAAACTACTGAAAGGATTACATAATGAATCTCGTAGGGTGCTTTCTAGCAATGGAGCTTTATGTGTTATTTGTGGAAAACAAGTCTACCAGACAGCAATATACGAGTATGTATTAAGACAAGATCTGCACTTATGAAAATAGGATGTCATGTATTCCCTGCGTATGGGAACGTACAAATGGCAAAGTTACGTTGTTATATGAAAAAAGAGTCTGTAACAGTTACTGAAGCTGAAGTTCCGAAATCAAAAACTATAAAATTTGTTACACCATACAACAGGACGTTTAATTTCTGTCCAAATTCCAATTTTAGAGACTTTAGATACGAATACCATCTCAAGTTTAACTTTAATTAGTAAATGGGGGTGCGACGGCAACTCCGGACAATCTGTTTTTTTTTTCTCTAGCCAAGATTTTTTCTAATGTTAATTAAATGTTTTAATTTCATTTTTCACATATTTTTTATTAAAGTAAGCTTATGAAAGTACTATTGCACCTTTTGTGTTTGTCTTTTAATGTCTTATTTAATAGAATATAATAAATATACAATTTTTTTTAATTTTCATTTTATTATTAAATTCTTTGTCTAAAATAACCCCTAATGTGTTTCATCACCTTATTGTACAATATTACAGAGTGTATAACAAAAATAATCATAAAAAATAATTTTGATGTACTTTCAGGGTATTTCCACCCACTGTGCATCGGTCTCCTAACCTTTTTTTCAATAACATTATTTTTCTGCTTATTTAGGAGAACTTTTAACAATAGAATATAAAATAAGCAAAAAAGCCATACTGTCCTATTAAAAAAAATAGGACGGTGTGTAACATATTCAATTCACCGTATCAATTATTAACATTTGATATGGTTGATACATTTATGGTTGTTATCATTTAATTCAATTTTAACCAGATTGATTATATAATATCTGTTTAGCCATTTTTATTTGCCTGCATTGTTTATAGTACTATTTTAGTTCTACAGTATATTTATTCTTTTAAATTTTATTCTTTATTATTTATACAATTATAGGGATTTTATTAAATTTGAAAAATTTCTTTTCTAATTAATGTCTTTGTAAGTTTTGTTTAATAATTCGTTTATTTTAATTTTCTTCCCATATATCTAGGTATTACACTTATACCATATATTTATTATACATTTTTCATTTTATGTAAGATGTATAACTTTCATAGGTGCCGACTTTTCGATGAGGGCTGGTTTACAGTTTTACAAACTGTAATAATACCGTCTGCATATATAAGTATTTCCAAAGGATTTATTTATTAATCTTCTATATACTATAACAATATAACGTAAAAAATCAAAATACTCAAAATTAAATTTAAGTTGTACTTTTAAACAATCGTCTATAAGATCTCCCCAACTAAATAAAATTTTGTTTATTAGTTCAAACGGTAATCATACCCCGAAAATGAAAACTAAATACATTTAGTACCTTTTTTCGGAGAAAGGAAATCATTTAGATTTGGGTGGTGCCAAGAGCCTCAAGAGCCGTCAATATTCCATAATTCAGTTAGCCGGAGCGGGGCGATAATAACCGTGGTGATAATAAGTCGCTGTCGTCCCAGGTACGATTCTAGCAATATATTATTTTGCATATAATTTTAATAAATTGCATTTCAAAGTTGTAATTTTGAACCTACACTAAATACTGAACACGACTAAAAAGCAGTAAAAATGGTGATTTTCTTTGCATTAACAACCTAAATAGGTACTGAACGAAAATTTTACATTTGTATTATCTTGTTTCTAAGAAAATAGCCTGATTCAATTACTAGATAACTTGGGCATTTATCTTATCAAATTAAGCACCTCGGCAAAATGCATCAGAAAATGCGAAAAATTGTAATAGACAGTACAACGAAACATTTAGCAAAACTTACAGTCACATGAAAAATAAACAAGTATGCAGAAAAACATTGTCGAGGAGAAAAATTGTATTTTTTAAAAATCAATTTAGGGAAATCTGCCAGTTGGAATCGATCCTGGGGCGGCAATGACCCATTTTTTTAAAAAAAGTATAAATGTAATTTTTTTACATATTATAAAATCTTTAAAATTGACAATTCTTATTCGCCATTTGGGCTTAGGACGCTAGATATGGTCATCACAAATTTCTAAATATTGCCCGTGGTCGGTTTTCGTTAAAAACCTTAAAGTTTTACTTTATTTATTTTTATCTTTATTTAACTTATTTGATGGTGTTGTGTTTTATTATTTGAAACCTTGTTGTTGTGGCTTATATTAATGAATGATGTTTGTTTTCGTTGATCATACTTCTTGCCATTTGTGAGCAAATTTATGTATTGGTATTCATTTATGAACTTTACTCACTTTTTCACCTGTTATAATGAGGTATTTTTAGTCTAATATATAGAGGGTGACTTGTAAACATTCAATCGGTACTATGTTTGAATTTACAAGTGCGCTTTGAAAACAAAAAAAATAGCATTGACGCGTTTAAAAAAAAAGTGTTAGAAAATAATGTCTGTCAAGTATTAATTGTACTTTTTGCTACGCATTGTTTCTTTTTTAATATATTATGGACATACTTGTGGTGTCCTACCGGTGCTGAATGGTGACTTGAAGCATAACAGAAGAATTTTCCTATTATTACATACAGGGGCCCCTTGAGACATAGTGACACAGGATTGGTGTATATAATTGACCAATTCAGAGGTAAGTTACTCTCTATATACCTATTATAAATTCATTTAGATTGCCTCATTCGAATTTAATTTGTATCAAAACTTAAATTTTAATTGTCACCATAAATAATGACACATTGAATTTAAAAACAGTCCACTAGCCAAACATTGTAAAAAATTGAGTATCATAAGGGACCATATATTTGGTCCTTCGAGCCGGATTTTGAATTTAAAAATCCGCTAGTCCTTGTTTCTGGTGATAGTTAACGCAAGAAGTGTGAACATATTTAAATTACAACGAACATATTTAATTTATTTCTTGTATGAAAACGTCATCTTGATTTTTTTAAACAATACGGTTTTAAATAAATTGGCAATTGGTGGGAATCAAAGTATGCTTAATTAACTTTGACATTGACATAAATTATAACGTCAATATGGTTTGAATTTCAATTTCTATAGTACACAACGCTTTGGTTAAATAAAGAAAAACCATGTCTAACGTAGATAAAATTAAAAAGATTAAAGTTTTGCGCGATTTAGAATTATCTAAACTTACCGAAATTTTAAATTGTGCTCAGGAAGCAAAAGTTGATGCGGCAAAGAGAAATTTGTTTAGGATTAGGTGTGAAGATCTTGACGAAGTTAAAGAAGAATATTTTAAACGCCACTCTGCATTAATTAATGAAATATTTTCAGACAATGACGTTCAATCGTGCATTCAAGATGTCCATACTTTTCAATCTAATTTAGCTCAAATTAAGGAAATTTTTAATGATTTGTTTCCTACACAACAAGGTACACGATGCCTTCTCGTAGAAGTACCATTAATGCTAATCTATCAGGTTCACTAGCAGATCATGCTAATTTGCCGAGAATTAATTTAATCAAGTTTAATGGAGATATTAAAAATTTTCCTGCATTTTATGATTTGTTTCAGAATTTAGTTCATAATAATTCCAATCTTTCTTCTATAGAGAAATTTAGTTATTTGATAGCTAATTTAGAAGGACCTCCCTTAAGTTTGGTAAGATGTTTACCTATGTCAGGGGCAAATTATCAAATCGCATATGACAACTTGATCAAAAGATATAAAAATACTCGCTTATTGGCTCAAGCCTATTGAAACTCAATTGAAAACGCACCTAATGTTAACTCAGATGATCCAAACGCTTTAAGAAATTTATAGGATATATTTTCAAAAAATATTGAAGCTCTTAAAATTTTAAATCTAAATCCTGACTCTTGGGATTTTGTACTTTCGCATATGCTCTTAAAACGTGTCGACGCCTCTATTCTTACACGCTTCGAAGTTGCACACGGTAAACCTGATGAAATACCCAATTTTAAACAAGTTTTTGAATTTCTAGAAAACCATTGTAATGCCCTTTTTACGGTAAACGCTACTCCTATGAAACACAAAATGGTAAAATCGAAGTCAGAAATTTCTAAAGGTTTGTCGACTTATAAAGGTCGTCCTTTAAATCACTCATCTTCGTTTTTTAGCACAAATAAAAGTCCTCCACGCAATCCTCAATTAAAATGTGCCGGTTGTAATCGGGATCATACTTTGTCGAATTGTCCAGACTATGTTACTAAAACTCCTCAAGAAAGGTTTGACTTTTTAAAGACCAAACGTTGGTGTCTAAATTGTTTATCCAATCTTCATCGAACATCTCAATGCCGATCTAATGGGACGTGCCGAACTTGTCAACAAAGGCATCATAGTTCGCTACATTTTGATTCTCACGCTGTAACCATAATCCCTGGGAACACTACCCAACCCGCAAGCACCGCGCCTTCTATGCACCTTCATATAACTGATACCCCGCAAAGTTCGAATGGACATTGTAATTTTTCCGCTAATATGCAATCATCGCTTGTTTTATTATCGACTGTCCTTTTTGAAATTCAAGATGTTCGCGGTTATTTTCAGACCGTCAGAGCTGTTCTTGATACTGGATCGCAAATAAGTTTTATTAATCAAAAATGCGCAAATAAATTAGGTCTTCTTCGCACTCATATCATTTCTAATGTCCAAGGAATTGGAGAAACTAATCTCAAAACGCAATTAGGTTCCATAACATTAAATATTCGCCCTATAGGGAAATCTAGCCCTCATTTAACTACAAACGCTATAATTCTGCCGCAAATATGTTCTCCGCTTCCAAGTACCGAATTATCAATTAGTGATTGGAATTCAATAAAAAATTTAAAACTTGCAGATCCTTATTTTAGGATGGCTATTGATGTTCTTATTGGCGCTGACTTGTTTCCGAATATCATTCGCGATGGCCGAATTATTGGTAGTAACGCTGAACCTATCGCTTTAAAAACCATTTTTGGATATATCCTTATGGGAAGAATCAATCAAACCGCTTCGCAAGAAACATTTCAATCTTTTCTATGTCAAATTTCGAATAAAACGCTTAATGATTTCCTCTGTAAGTTTTGGGAGTTAGAAAATAAAGTTATTCAAGGAAACTGTTTCAAGAAATTCTGAAGGTCGATACATAGTTACTTTACCCTTTCGCGAAACTGAACCTAGATTTCTAAATAGTCGTGATTTAGCTTTAAAACGCTTTTTAGCCTTAGAACGTCGTTTAAAGAAATCTCCCGATCTATATGATAAATACTCGAACTTTTTGCAAGAATATCTTGACCTTGGTCACATGGAACTATTGACAAATCCAGAGGTAACTGATAAATCTTTTTATATACCCCATCATTGTATAGAAAAGCCTGAAAGTTTAAGCACTAAACTAAGGGTAGTTTTTAATGGTAGTGCTTCTATTGGTAATAATCGTTCGTTAAATGATTCACTTTACGCTGGTCCAAAGTTGCAAAAGGATATTTGTAGCATTTTACTCAAATTTAGGTTACATGAAGTAGTACTAACTGCTGACATTTCTAAGATGTACCGCCAAATTCTAATCGCTCCTCAGCACCAGGATTATCGCCTTAAAACTGTAACGTATGGCACTACACCCGCTCCCTACCTCGCATTAAGGGTACTTCAACAACTTGCTGAAGATAAACAACATCGTTTTCCGCGAGCCTCCCAGGTTCTACTCACAGACACCTTTGTTGATGATTTTGTAACTGGATGCAGTTCTATTCTGCAGTGAAGAGGCTCTTTCGCTCCAACAGGAATTAATCCTGCTACTTCGATCTGGTGGTTTTGAGCTTCACAAGTGGTCCAGTAACAATAAACAAGTTTTGGAACACTTGCCGCAGTCGCTTATCAATCCAACTGCCCTCTCTTTAAATACTGATGAAACCACAACGATTTTAGGTCTACGTTGGCAACCCTCATGTGATTATTTTTCTTATAATGTTGAACCCTTAGTTGCCGCATGTACTAAACGTACTATCTTATCCGAATTGGCCCGTGTATTTGATCCATTAGGTTTTTTATCGCCGATAACAATTTTTACCAAATGTCTTATTCAGACCTTTTGGGCCTTACGCCTTGATTGGGATTCTGAAGCGCCTGTAGAGGTCTCTCGCCTCTGGGAGCGTTATAGAGCTGAATTACCGCTACTTAAAAATTTCAAATTACCTAGACATATTACTATTTTCTCGGGAAACGCAATTTATGAAATTCATGGTTTTTCCGATGCTAGTTCTAAAGCATACGCTGCCGTTGTTTATCTACGAGTAACCCTTGACAAGGAAAATTATATATATTTCTTATGTTCTAAAACTAGAGTTGCGCCACTCAAATTTGTAAGTATAGCGAGGCTTGAATTGGCAGCCGCTTCACTATTGTCAGATTTAATCCACTTTGTGAAAACTAGTTTGTCTAGACATCTGTCACTAAATCAAATTTTTGCGTGGTCCGATTCACACGTTGCTTTATCGTGGATCAAAGAGCATCCTTCTCGTTGGAAGACGTACGTAGCTAACCGAG
Organism: Agrypnus murinus; assembly: GCA_929113105.1. Classification (NCBI taxonomy): domain Eukaryota; kingdom Metazoa; phylum Arthropoda; class Insecta; order Coleoptera; family Elateridae; genus Agrypnus; species Agrypnus murinus. Next base: position 16,305,574 of record OV816024.1, on the reverse strand, counting down.
TTAATCATATTCAAGAGAAGGTACCACCTCAAAATTGGTTTTATATTTCCACCTCTATGAATCCAGCAGATGTTGCGTCAAGAGGACTGTATCCGTCCGAACTTTTCAAACATTCTCTTTTTTATAACGCTCCTGATTTCTTGAAACATTCAAGAAATCTATGGCCTATAAATTCCAATTTTATGGAGAGTTCTATATGGTTCACTACACATAATTCTATTTCATATTTTACTATACTATTATATAACAAGAGATTACATATTTGTTACATATTTTTTTTGGTTACATATTTGTTCGACACATTTTACTGAATGCGGCTCTGCGTTTTATTTACCGACATTCGTAGGCGATGCCGACCGAGAAACGTCGGTCCACTACTTCGTTTATGGGCGTGATATTCGAAGGTGAATTAATAAAATGAATGGTGCCGCATGCAAGTAAACCTACTAATTGTTATATATACTGTGACCTAACCGTGCACCGTAACCTACCGTAATTTTATTCCTATACATTGGACTACACGAAATTGTGCAATTAACTATCCATTCATCAATCATGTGGTTGCCCCTGATGATGATCCACCGGAGCTCTTAATGGGGTTTAAATAATTAAATAAAAATAACAACTCATAATAGTCTCCTCCACACAGTTTTTATTTAAAAAAAATTTAAATTTTTTCGTCCATCTGCAGTTTCAACTTCAGTCATCAATCTGCAGTCATTTTTAAAGACTTAAAATCAAAAATTATTTATTATGTGACGCATTTTTTTATTAATATTATATTAATAAAAATGACATGATGGCAAATAAAGACAAATGGAATAAGCATTTCTAGATATTTAATTAAACCAAACGCAGACGGTTTCCTAATAATTAAGCTAAATTTGATAAACTATCGAATATTTAATAAATTAGAGGTCTTAAGATATAGTTAGTTAGATTAACAAGTAAAAATAATGACTTAAACGACTTTAATGAAAAAATACATATAATACAAAGTATTAATAGAAGTATAAATAGAAGAATGAATATCATGAATAAACTCATCAAGGTTTTTTTTAATAAGAAGAGTAAAAATAACTTTGAAAAGTAAATGAGATCTTGATAGGATAACTAATAAAATTCAAGAAAAACAGAATTAAAAATACATTATTAGAAAATCTGAAAAACTTTTAAATAACTCATAAAACGTTTATTTATTCAATAGCTAACTTCTGTTTGTGAAACAATAACCACTTTAAATACAAGTACATATACCTTTATTCAAATAACAAAAGTTACCATGAATTTAAATAACTCTTCAATTAAACAATAAACTACTTAAACGTTTGTTGACTTTCCTTTCATAAAGTTTACAAGTGTGAAAACTTCTTTACTTGAAACAATACGAGACTCTCAAATAAAATATTACAATTTTTATGTTACCAGCAAATTACATAAAACCAAACATTTAAGTTCCTTAATTTCGAAAGCAAATGCTTCTGTTATGAAGCAGAAAACGTTTCTCTTCTATTTTTGCATCTACATAAAAGCTGCTTCTTAACGTCTTTGAGTGTAAACAAAGTAACCGAACAATGTTCCTTTATTGCTGAGTTTATTCAACTTTTCTTTATTTGTTTGTTTTTACTACATTCGTGAGTTTCTCAACTTCAAGAATTGAAAAAATGCGTTTCTAGAAATAACTTTTACAATCGCGCGTTAAATAATTTAACGCATTATTCAGAAAATATTGGTTACTTGTTTATTCAAAACTTTGGTATAAAGTCTTTGAAATAAACAACATTTGTATTATTATCAAGTATTCATTCCCAACAACCCGAAGGCACTAAATCCAAAACTAGCTAACTTCTCTGAAACTAGCTTTTTCTGATTTCAAATTCTCAAATCTGATTTGATTTTATAGGCACTGCTAAAAGTCGGCTTGCAAATCTTTCAAGATGAGTTCAAGGTGAGAATTGTAGGACATTTATTTTCTGTATGTGAATTTATCATCGTTAGTGATTAATTAATAGTAAATGATAATAGATAATGTAGGTAAAACTTAAACAAGTACAGTTTTCAATTAATTTGTAGAAACCTCAAATGTATTTTACGGAATACGAAGGAATGTAAAAGGAATAAATTAGTCACCCCTCTGACCCTACGTCTTAAGAGTTTCTGTCACACCGTCTGAAGCTGTAGAAACACATATTCAAAAGTATACAAAATTAGGGGTATCGGTCGCGGATATTATGTCAGAAGGGTCAGTTGCATTATGGTGGTGATAACGGGCTGTCGGTTTCGAAGGTAAAATGCCTTAGCGGTATCGAGTGTAGTGCGTGTTGAGACCAAAAACGTAGATATGCGTAATGCTAATATTTACTATGTTTGTGAAATAGAAATGGCACTTATATGTGCTGGTACCTGTTGACTGGTTGTTGTTAGGCAACATGAGATGTGACTTGAATTGTGATTGTTGACCAATGTGTTATATTGGATTTTTTGTTTGCAATTGGTGGAATTGCTGTTATTGTTGTTGTTTTGATGTGTTGATTGAGCTCTGTAAAATTAACCGCACAGTATACTGTTTGCTTGGAGACGGAGAGATGGGCGTATCTTGAAGACGACTTCGACCTGGGTGACTAGTTAGAGTTACACCAGTGTCCCCGGCCGATCACAAGGCCGTCTTGGGGTGCTTAATCCCCTACAGGTTCCTGTAGGTCAATCCCAACGAGGGGCGGTCTCGGAGGAGGTGAATGCATGACGGTACCTTCCGTGTGTACCTGGTATTTTTAACATTCGGCTAAAGGGCGCCCGATGCGGCAAACATCTGTTTCAGATCAACATGATCGTGGTGGTGCACTGAAGTTCTTCACTCCGAAAAGCTCCAATCATCCAGAAGCAACGTGTGGCGGCCATGTAAAGGATAAGCGACTAATGTGTTGTAATTATTTTTTCATATGTGCTTTAATCCGGCCCTGTGGTATTTTACGTGTTGGTTTCAACACAACACGCATATGAATTGCTGCTAGTGAAGCGTAACCGGCCGTTCCCGCCCACTCAGGAGTAAGCAGTCATACGACCCAAAAGGACCTGTCAAATGTAACATTCAGAACTGGGAATAACTTTGATTTGTGAGAATTACAATTCCTTAAAATACATGTACCAAAAGAATGTATAGCAAATAGAAAGCATTATTGAATACCCATTACCTACCGACCAAAAAATTATCTTGTTTGTGATGGAAATAAAGAATGCTTGTTATTTCATTATATACCTGCTTGTTTATCGACTCAAGTTTTTACAGTAACAGGTGGATGGGTAAGTAGGCGTAGTGGGGATGGGGGGTACTTACTGTCATTAAATTGCATTTTTAAATTTTGCACTTTTGCTCTCATGATTGTTGCGACCCAGTTGTTCATTTTTTGTTTAGGTTAGCATCATTAATTAACACTAATTAGTAAATTCAATAGGCGATTGGAATTCGATGTGGGAAAACTCTTATCCAATTTATTTTTGTTCCAAATGCCATCAAAAACGCACCGGTCAAGTCTGGTGCATGCTTAATAAAACACCATGTATATTAACTAGACTTTCGCATAATGGTTAATCTGAATGTGCCATGGTAGTTTTTTCGATTTTAAGTAGTAATCGGTGTGTACCTTTTAATCACCCGATCAGTTTGAAAGCTTTTTCAACAGTAATATCCCAAGTGCATTCAAATAGCCGAATAAATTTTGAATTGTGTCTGAATGTTTTGCTCAAAAATACGTCGAGCAAACTTATCCGTGCAACAAAATTTTGGGGCGAAAAATGTTGCACGGATAAGTTTGCTTTTTGCAAAATCGAGACGTATTTCTTTAGAGCAAGACATTTTCACAAAATATGTATCGTGAAAATTTAATAAGGCTATTTTGCATGCACGCGGAATATTTGGCCTGATTATTTCCTTCATAAATAGATATTGTTTGTAAATTATCTATTGGTATTTACATTAGTACAGCGAATAAAGAAATTACAATTTTTAAATATGTTTCCGTTGTCTGCACACTCACTTGCCTATGCACCTTTGATAACGAATTCAAAATTAGTCAGGAGCGATGAAGTTTTGACACAAATTTAAACGCGGTTAAATTTTGACATTTCCTTTTTTATCATTATTAAAGTGACAATAATCATGGTAAGTACGCACTGTTATGTGTATAAAGGAAATAATCAGCTTCATCATATATACAGTGTGATTTAAATTTTTTTATTTTTAAGATAATGGGTTTTGCTCAAAAAATATTTTTAAACAATAAATATCATGTGCAGTTTGTAAACATAATAAACGTTTTTGAAAAATTGTATATTATAAAGGGTGGTAGACAAAGGTATGTCTTTTTGGAACGCGTCACTTATAGATATGTAACGCCCCGTATATTTTTCAATAATTGAAGTTCTGGCCAATTTCTAATTTAAAACATGTGTACTTATTGAATATTTGACCTAGCGGTATTTGAGTTATCGATATCGTGAAGAAATGATAGTCAATTGAAAGTAGTTGTGTTCAACATAACCATTATTTTCAACGCATATGTAACATCTTATAAATTCAGATTTTATTTCCTGAATTTCGTTTAGATTCAAATTAAGTTAACGTATTTCTTCCTTTATAAAGTTTTTAGGTTGCCCTGTATCTCCATCTCACTCTTGTTCATATATTTTGCGATTCAGACATAAATCGAAATATTCAGAAATATTCAATTGGTTATCGGTTTTTAACGATAACTCAAAAACTGCTCGGTCAAATAAGCAATAAGTATATTAATTTCAAATCAGAAAATAGTGAGGACTTTAATTATTGAAAAATATACAGAGCGTTCAATTAAAAAAGACTCACTACTTTTTCTATCATCCTGTATAATATACACATTTTCAAAAACGTCTAGTATGTTTAAAAACTGCACATTATATCGTTTAAAATTATTTTTGGGCGAACTCATTGAAAAAACTATGGAGTTAACATATTCTTGAACCATCCTGTACAATAATTTAGACAATATTAATATTTTAGCATTGGATTCAAACCAAGAAAACCACTTCCTATGGGTAGTAGAAATTATTATTATTATTATTATTATTATAGAATTAGTTTATATCAAGTCAGTAGGTATAAAGGTGCGTGGCACAAGTAAAGAAAGGGTTGTAAATGTTTCTGGGCGCCACTGGATTCAATATGAATAATTCAGGTAAAAGGTAGTAATATTAATTATTCAAAATCAGCAGTTGGAGATTTTTCCCTTGAATCAAGACCCAAAATCGCATTCATTATTATTATTAGATGTAGAACAAAACATACACGATTTTATATATGTATTATGTATTTTACTTCGATTAAAATCTAATACTAAATAAAATAGGATAAAAATTAGTACTTAGATGAGCACTTCTCTTATTTACTTAGATGATCTATTTTAAGTTAATTTATATTTTTAAGACTTTGTCAGTCAGTTACAAATAAAGTCAAAGATTGAAGCTTTAAATCTATTTAATCTACAAACTAAATTTCGGTAAATGGTAATCAGTTGGAAATGGAAACTGCGAAGAGAAGAGAACATTTTATAAAACATAATCTATTCACCCATATAGTTTGCTATGAATTTGTATGCAGCGTCTTTGATTTGAAGCATTTTGCTATTCCATATGTAATTTTAAGATCTCTATAAAGTGTTATTGAACAAGGTTGTTCAAGATGATATGCGTTATTTAACCCAGAATCGTCCTATTTTTATACAAAGTGTTTTATAAAATCTGTACAATAATCAAATAAAAGTTACTAGTAAATTATAATTTATCTAAAAAGAACAAATTTCAAATCGTTCCATTTGCCGGTGTCACCATTAAACGCACAATCCTGTTACAAACTTGTCAAGTAAAATAGCGACAGAGACATAAACTGACCGTGTCTGGTAGTTGACTAGCATAAATAATGTAATATGTGATTCTTGGTGTAACAAAAAGGCAATAATAGTTCCTCACAGTACTAAAGATCTTTGCATGCTTGTATCAATGAGCTTAAGAGCTGTATTTGAAAAGTGCAAATTAGTGACAAGCAAATATTTGATTTCAGGTTTGAGTACTTTCCCTAACTGCCAGTTCTATATAGATTACTTTATAAAATCAGTGTTGTTGTTGTTGTTGTTCTCTAAATGTTAATTGTAATTAAAATTCCCAAACCACTGAAGTAAATACATATGTATTTGTGCGTAGTATAGGGCGGTGTTATTTTTAACGACAACCACAGAAACATGTTTAGGTGGTTTTCGAGACCAACTACTTAACGTGCCCATCTGACATGACGGTTCTTGATCGTACTGTATGAGTAAGCTGAAACAGAAGGACGTTTGATACTAAAACTGGTTATCAAATGCTACCTAATTTCTATGAGCTTCATATTGCAGCTATTCTTGTTACGGCTTATTTTACTTCAGACCAATGTGCCTAATAATTCCTAAAAATATGTTAGAGATTATAACACATTGAGCTATACAACCCTGATTATTGAAGTAGAGTCATGTAGATTCAGTCAGTGTTCAATGGTCACGTTTCAAATAAATCAATTGAATTATTTTGAAACGTGAAAGCTCCAAGTAGAAGATGTTAAGATATTAGGTCAAGTTCTTGTGTAATCAGATGAATTGTCTATGTCTGGGTTTTTCATATTCATTGGTCTTGATTGTGACAGACATATAGTTCTGCATTTCATCGTTAAGTAGTTAATGATTGTCCATTGAAATTTGATATTATTTTTTGATCTGACATGTGGATTTTTAACTGTTCGTTGGACATGAAATGGACTGCGCATTGTCCGCGTAGAACATTAAATTTAAGTTCGCCACTTCCTTCTCTTTACTGTCTAGAAAGCTGTTTGAAGCATATAAATAAGTTATGTAATTATAAGTTGTCTTTCATAGAATTTGCGCAAAAGCTTTTCTTTGATAACCAAATTTTTTTTCTTCCAAACCATTTTTTCTTTGCGAATTGATATTTGTATCGAGTGAAAATTTTTCTTCCTTAACTGTAGATGTATATTTTTAGCACGCATTTTGGTTATAAAAAGTAGTGTTGCTTAACGACCCAATTCTAGACACATTACTATATGAACGTTACCACTCACCTTCTATGGGCCAGATCGAATGTGAGAGATGAAGTTTATTGTTTCAGTTTCAGCATTATTAGACTAGTAAAGTCTGTTTTGAAACACATGTGATGCTATAGCCGGCCATACTTACAAGGCGTATGTTCAGAAATAAACCTTATCTTTATCAATTCGATTTTATTTGTTGTTAGAAATTAAAAACTAGTAATTTAAAAATAGTTTCAAGAGCGCCTATTTGATTACTATGAAGTCCCAAAACCCATGTCACACTTATTAATTGTATCAAAATAATATTTCTTGTTACATCCTTAAAATAGCATGCGCTACTACACACATGAGGGGTATTTATTTGTATATCTCTACGCCTGCGTGCCCTAAATTATAATTTAGCACTTTCAGGTTTCCCACATTTAATTAACACATTGGTAATCCCTACAGTAACGTTCCTAATTTGCTGGGGTTAATTCCTGCTTTAATATTTTAAATTTTTAAGGAAACTTTTCCCCGTGTTAAAGCGAAAATAAAATAAAGTTTTTCTAATTTGCTGGAGTTACAAAACGATTTAATTTAGTAATGGAAAATCCGAAAATATTTTGGTAAACAAAACTTCCCGTATTTTAAATATACATTATAAAATAATTACGAAACACATAACAAAATTGTTATTTGTGTCTTAGCATAGGATCAATAAATATTCTGTTTAAGATTAAGTCAAAGTTATTATTAAAGATACAAAGTTGATTAAATTACCAAAGTTGCTTTATATTTGTTTTCCTGATTACGATGGCGAACACAGAAAAACAATCGAACATCATGTTTTCGCATTATAATCAAAAGTGTAAATTTTTTTCATAGAATACCCTGTATATTGTACCACGGGCGACATAAAAAATGCGGACAAGTCCTGGTAGCAGTTTTAACGTTATTTTATTAGTTTAAACGAAGCTTCGTTTGTTCATCCCTGTAGCAATGTTACTGTATTCGCGAAAGGAGCGGAGCAACAAAATCACGTGCACATACGCTTGGCAGCTAGTGAGTCTCTTTCTATTGGTTGTACCGAGCTCAGGTACACACAGCTGAAAAATAATTTATTTGACATTATGATAACATTTATGATAATACGTCCTATTATGTTTAATTTTACTTTTTATGCAGTATTGTAAGTATCTATTCATAATTTCTTCTAATGCAGCCTGTAGGAGTATCTAAAAGCAAAGTATTCAAGGTGAAAAGAGAATATAGTGAGGCAGAAGAATTACAACCTCTTTAAAAGTCTAAGACTGGAAGAAAATCTCTTGTTAACAACGTCGACGGAAACGACATATGACCTTAATTCGCCAAATAATACATGGGTTTTTCGTGAAAATAAAATACCAACTTTTGATATTGACAGAGCAGTTCAAAGAAAATGAAGATATAACAAGTTTTAAGAGGACATTAGTTCATACTTGTATTTAAAAATTTAAATTTTCAGTAAGATAACGTCAACTTGAATCATTTGTTTTCAGATACCTATGTGAAACGTAACCGAAAAAGTATTTTATTGGAGAAGGAAGGTACTGTGCCCTGTCGTAGACAGTATATGAGTACAAATAAGAGTACGGAACTAAAGATCGAAAAATATACTTTCTTGATGACTTCGTTTGCCTCTTATTATTGCCATTTTATCGCAATCGAGCTCATTTGAGTAAACGTAAACGTAAGAATTGTAGAAATGAACAGAAATAACAGTGTCGAAGTTATTATAAAGTGATCAAAGTCGTTGCAACAGTGTGGTTCCTAAAACTGGCAGTACCTACTGTATTAGAATAATAATTTTTAAATAAAATTAGACACACCAAGGTTTCACAAAGCTTGATTAAGTTCTGATTAACTTCATCGTGATTTAACTTAATTGTGACTATACATACAAGTAGATAAAATTTCAGGTCTCTTAAATCTTACCCAATGAAATTTCTAAATTTCGAATTTAATTACAATTAGGTTAATCAGAATTTAATCAAGCTTTGTGAAACCGGCCATGAGTATGTCATACTTTCTTGTTGGCAACGAGAAAATTTACTGATAAATATTTCTGGGAATATTTCTACTGATAGTGAACGGGAAACTGATGAAAGTAAATAATAGTTATAACTTGTAATCTTCCTAATATGTATTCTAGCACCTAATATGTAATCATAATATAGCATGTACTTCTTTACTGTGTTTACATAAACCTAATTTGTTTGCCTTCAGGCTTATTATTTACCTTCATACATATTTTTCATTTTTACACTACATCTTGTTATCACAATATATTTTGGACACAGGATCATTCTAGTCGTAGCTTTTAATTAATAAAGACTTGTTTCGTTCTTAAAATTTGTTTTTAGTACTAATCTGCTTCTTTCTCCGGAATAAATCTTGGTTTTTGAAACAATACTTCACTTACCAAGGTGTGTTTGTAAAGCTTAATTTTGTTTCGTCCACAATTAATTTCGTACTTTTTTAGTAAATATATTTTTAATTACTGCCTTTCTGTTAAGTAACTTCAACTTGCTTGTAAGACCTACCAATTTGCCTTGCATCAGACATATTTAGGTATATGAAGCGTGGTCCACAACTACGTAGAACAAAAAAGTGGCCTTTCTCCAAGATCGGAAACAGACACCAAATTTTGATAGGCTAATGAAACTCACATACTTTAGTTTGAAGTATTTAGAGAAAATAACAGACAGGCGTCTGATTGAGACTAATTAAGAGTTAATGGCATCCAGTAGTCTAGAAGTTTAGACTACTATAAGTTTAAAGCAACTTATCAAATCCTCAAGGATGACAAGAGTCCAAAGGTATTAATTGTTCGTAAATAATCGAGGCAGTTCCGTTATTGCTCTAAAACCACAACTTGGAGACCTGGTGAAACCTTACTTTTTTCATGGCAAGGAAAGTTATTTCCGGATGGAGGTATGAATTTTCAGATCATGCTATTTAGTATTGTTTAAAATGGTGAATAATGGTAAACGCAACTGAGCATTTCAAAGCTGCAAAAGGACTTTCTCCTCTAGTAGAAGCAGGTATTATTTCCGAAAACTTCTTTGGTATGGTGTTCTATACCGATGGTGCGTGCATGACCAACATAGCATCCAGCTGGAAATTTGCAGATCTTGCTTTGAACCTAGATTTTTGACACCAAAGCACTAAGTCTGTTCTTGAGAAATTGGATTTATAAAATGTAAGTCAGTTTCTTGTACTGTGCGCTGCTATAACCGAGCCGTGAATTGTAGTATAGTGTTTCAGGTACCGTTTTGTTGAAAGATATTTAAATATACTTAATTATCTTTGCTCTTAACAATCTACTATTACATTCTAATATAATCCGCTTAATTCTTTGATGTTTAAATTTACAAATCTTTCAAGTTGAATGAAAAAAGAAAATTACATTATATTATTCGCATAAATTGTATTATTTGCTTAATACGCACACTACTAGAAGTATTTTTGGATTTTAATGGGAAATATTGGACAGGTATACCAGATAATATCGCTGTGTTGAAAGGGTAGTATACCCTTCTTATATTGAATGTATTATGCAGACCTATTTTGATGTAATAGACCACATCAGAGATTCCAAGATTCAGAGCGGCCACAGATTATGAACTGAAAGCGACTTTAGGCACTACAGTAACAAAGAGGATGACATCCTACACACTGGAGGATTAAGATAAACCTTTACTAATATTTAATTACTTAAAAATGCAATATTCTAAGCAAGCACCTAACATTTTGTTAGATAATCAACATATATTTTCAAATTTTTTATTGTCTTTTGACATTTTGCAAAAAATACTCACTGAATCTTAAATATTATCTGAATACTAAACTTAAAAATTAAATAACTTGAAGTACATGATTTTTAAATTAGAGGCAACGAAGATTTAAAAATGTTTTATATATTTTTAGAAATTATATATTTATTATTTATTAATTTATTTATCAACTTAAATTAAAAAGGATATCAATAGCTCTACATTGTTAAAAGTCAAATCTATGAATAAGAAACTTTTCTTTATAATTAGTCAATTAGATACATAGAAATCGATAAAAAAATGTATTTTAACGTAATGAATTTGCAAATTTTTTTATGAATAATTTTTCCAATGAATCTTTATCTGATTTTCCTGATAATAATCTAACAAATACAGGCAACTGTGAAATAAATATTGGCAATATTACTGAAGCAGATGTGACGGATGCCATTAAAAAATTGAGCAATTCACGATCTTTGGGTCCGGACAGCATTCCTTCTTATATAGTTAAAGGTTGTGCTGAATTTATCAAAGTCCCTATAAATAAAATTTTCAATTTATCTTTAAATAGTGCTACGTTTCCAGATTCATGGAAAGAATCACGTGTTATTCCTATACATAAGAAGGGTCCTAAAAATGATGTTCGAGATTATAGACCAATGTCATTACTTAGTGTATTTTCCAAAATTTATGAAATAATATTAAATAACTTAATTAGTCCCCAAATTCAAAATAGCATATCGGATCATCAACATGGATTTATCAGTAAGAAATCAACTATTACTAATTTAAGTGTATTCACTCAATACGTTTCTGAGGCTTTGGATAATAAACTACAGGTAGATGTAATATACACTGATTTCGCTAAGGCATTTGACAGAGTATCTCATTTGCTTTTATTTAGGAAATTAGGTGAATTTGGATTTTCAGACAGTTTAGTTAACCTTTTTAAAAGTTACTTGAATTGTCGATCACAAGTTGTATGTTGTAACGGATACAAATCTGAGCCCTTTCTAGCTTCGTCTGGTGTACCTCAGGGAAGTACACTAGGACCATTGCTATTCATAATTTTTATAAATGACGTAGTTGAATGCATACAGTCTTCTCAAGTACTTCTTTTTGCGGATGACCTTAAAATATTTAACATTGTAAATTCGGTAAGTGACTGTCATCGTTTACAGGAAGACTTGAATAGAATTTTTTATGGTCAATAAATAATAAACTTTTGTTTAATATCAATAAATGTCAATGCATGACGTTTTGTCGTAAAAATGTTAACACTATATATAATTATAGTATGAATAACGTAACAATTAGTAGGGTTAATGGATGTACTGATTTGGGAGTATGCTTTGACGAGGCTTTTAGATTCAATAATCACTATGAATTGATAATCAGTGCAACATCCAAACAGCTTAGGTTTGTTATCCGAAACACAAGATCCTTTAATAACTGTCAAACTTTAATTACTCTGTTTAATGCTTTAGTTAGATCGAAACTAGAATATGCGTCAGTTATTTGGAACCCTTTGTATGTAAGTTATAGTCTACGTATTGAAAAGATTCAGAAAAAATTTCTAAAATATTGTGCTTTCAAATTTCAAATAATAATTAGCAGTAATGACTACAATTCTCTCTTAGATCATTTTAAAATCGAGTCATTGGCAACTCGAAGACAACACCAATTAATTTTATTTTTATACAAAATTATCAATTATTTGGTGCATGTACCTAACTTACTAGCAAAAGTTAATTTTCATGTTCCAGACATGCGCACTCGATTTTCAAGTGATTTTGTACATAATTGCCCAAGAACAAATATATTGATGATATCGCCTGTAATAGCAATGATGAGAGCATATAATAGCATAAGCATTGAATTAGACCTCTTTAATGTTACATACAGGCAGTCTAGGTAATGCCTTCGCAATTTACATAATAATCATCCTGTTAGTATACGTTAATAAAATTAATGATGTTATTTTATTTATTTTAATTATTTAGAAGAATTATGTAATATTTCTATTATAATACATATAGGTTTACTTTCGTTACAATTACTTTTAACAGATATTTCTTTTACATTAAATTCTTAAACATATGTTTCAGTAACACGATATAATAATTAGGTAAATTTATTTCAATTATTTATTAATTGTACCAGTATCTTGTTTATTTCTGACATACTTTATCATATTAACTTCTGTTTTTCATCTATCTTATATTAATTACTAACTAAATTTTATTAATTATTTGTTATTATTAATTTTGAATAATAATAATTATTATTAAAATAATTTTGGCAGGATGGTATATAATCTAATCTAATTGAATTTAACTTATTTTACAGATTTAATCATTCGTAATATCTATGTAATTTATTTGAATTCTAAAATTAATTATGATGTATTAATATTTTTTGTGTTATTATTGAATCACGTTTTATGTTTTAGGTTCTGTATTATTAATGATATTTATTGTATATTTCCTGTAAGTGGAACTTTGTTCTGTTGGAATGAAATAAATAATTTAATTTAATTTAATTTAATTTAATTTAATTTAATTTAATTTAATTTAATTTAATTTAATTTAATTTAATTTAATTTAATTTAATTTAATTTAATTTAATTTAATTTAATTTAATTTAATTTAATTTAATTTAATTTAATTTAAAAAGCAGAAATGGATTTACATAAGAGTATTAGGAATATTAATATAATGAATATTATTAAATTACTTCATATTATATACTATATGAACAGTTTAATGGTACTTAAATGTTAAAATACTTCGTTTGGTATTAATAATAATTATATGTAATAATCACATACAGAGGATGTATCATGATGAATCATTTAGTCGTCTAGCATAAATAATAATCCTAGTAATTGTTAATATAGCGAATTAGTATAGTAGGCTATGTAACATTTCTTAGACTAAGCCTTTCAAGGACCTCCCAGTTCGATTTCACAATGTAGATCCTAACCTACAAATTTTGTTCCAAGTTGTCACTATTATGTTACAAAGCTTTCTTATCATATCGATATACCGTATCTATTTACCTTATTTGGAAATGTTGCTCTTTTATATGTCTTGCATATGTTTATATGCTCTGTTATATGGCAGATTTTGTTAAAAGAAATACTTCAGTAAACCATTTTGTTAGTAGACTTTTTTGAATTGTGATGTAGATCTTCCATTCACTTTGTGAAATTGGGTAGTTTCCGCCTTTGAGACTGAGACTTTTAAGTGGGCTGAAGCTATACTATATTACACTGTATTTATTCTAGCGTTTATGGTTTCACGTAGGTGAATTTGTATTTGACCGGAAAATCATTTTTTTGTAGAATTTAACCATCACTTCATTTCAAGGTATTCGATAAACTACAAATTATTACTAGTAGATTTATTTATATCCATTCCTTGCTTTGGCAGAAAATTCATTGCTTAAAAACTGGGCTTAAAATCGTATCATTCCTAGAAAACTTGCCCTAGTTTATTCAGAAAACCTTTTGATTAATTGTAGAATTTCCTTTAGACTTTCGTTTCTCTTCTGAATTTTGGGACTTTTCTTCGTTTTAATAATAATAATAAAAATAATAGGTTTATTAACCAAAAAGCCATCGAACATACATGTATTTGCATGCACCTTCTCTTAGCCAAAGTAATAAATAAGTGAGGATTTGGTTAAATTTAAAAACAACTGAAAAAAGAATCTAAAACGACAAACCTTTTAATCAGTTCAAGATAACAGGAATACGACAAGCAACAGCTTTGCTATCATTACGAAGTCTCATAATATTGTGAGCATTGCCAATTTTTTTTTAATCTTTTTAGATTATTTGAATTAACAAGCAAAATTTTGATTCACCGCTTAAAAGAATATTAACATTGTTGCACGATTTAAATTAAGGCTACTTTATCAGCAAAAAAGTATTTTCGTAAGTACTTACTATTGAATTGATATTTTGTGTTTGCTTTTGTAATTTACGTACGAAATAATTATCGTCAATGACGTATTATTGAATAATAGCATAACGTTTTATTTCGGATGATATATATATACTCCAGTAAAATAAGGATTCAACCTCGGAATGAAAGTAAGAAAGCTGTATTTTTGCATGAACCTTTGTCTTGACGTTCTGAAGACTGGCTGAAAAGTCTCCTATAATCCCGTGTCCGCGCCACAAGATGTCAAAGGTCACGAAAATCGGTTTTTCGCAATTATCTCGTTTTCTATGCGTCATATGTCATTTAAGGTTATTATAAGACTTGTAGATCATAAAATTATCTACAATTTCTATTTGATGCATTTTGTCGTAAGATCTACCGTTCTCGAGATTTAGCGCGGAGAGTGGCACGCGCGCATGTAAACTGCGTAGCCAGGTATATAGTTCGCTATACAAAGTTAATTATTGAATAAAATGGCACAATATTGAAATTATTATTTTTCATCCGATGTTAATAGTTTTTAATTAATAATAAAAGAATAAAAAATAATAATTTCAATATTGTGTTGTTTTATTCAATAATTAACGTTGTATAGCGGACTATATACCTGACTCCGCAGGTTATACATACACGCGTGCCACTGTCCGCGCTATATCTCGAGAACGGTTGATCATACGACAAAATGTATCAAATAATAATTGTTGATAACTTTATGATCTACAAGTCTTATAATAACCTAAAATGACATATGACGCATAGAAAACAAGATAATTGCAAAAAACCTATTTTCGTGACCTTTCACCTTTAATATCTTGTGACGCGGACACGGGAATATAGGAGACTTTTCAGCCAGTCTTCAGCACGTCAAGACAAAGGTTCATGCAAAAATACAGCTTTCTTACTTTCATTCCGAGGTTTACCCCTTATTTCACCTTATTTGACTGTACTAATATGAAATGTTATATTTTTAACTTGATTTATTAATTAAATGATGCATTGATTAATTTGTCTTCTTAACTGATATATTTATTAGTGTTATTTTATTATTTAGTTATAGACTTAGCGTTTTACTTTTGTTACTGGATTTACATAAATAAAGCTTTCTGTTTCTTTTGTGAACTCTTGTGATTTATTTCTGTTCCGATTATACTGAGTTTGAACGGTGGCTGTTTACTTTGTAGCAGGCGTTTGTGGGACCGTTAGTAATAATATTTTCAGGTTATTGTTTTGTTTTATAAATTTAAATATAGCAGAACTCCCTATTAAAATCGCTAGCTAGCCGGTCAGGAAGATCCCATTATAAAGTATATATTTTTGTCAATTTTATTGAGAGTAAACAAACCTGATGGAAAGCATTTTGTATAAGCATTTTATTAATATAATAATATAAATATTCAAATACCGATTCGTACACATAATAATTATTGAAAAAGCAATTTCAATTTAATATCACACTAGTATTGTTTCTTATAAATAATTATTTTCCTATTCACAAACTAAACTTTTTCAACTACGTTTAATAAGTCTTTTTAATTTTATTGTTAACAGCAGTATTGATTTAAAAACCATGAATTTCTGTTGTAATTTCGAACACGAATAAAACAATGCATCTCGGGGATAATTATTAATTATTATTATGTCTCTCTGTTTGTATTTAATTGCAAAATAAACAAAATGCAGTATGATTCAAACTATAGAGGCAAAACAAAATTTATACTAACATTACCTACTACATTTTATTTAATTTCCTGCTTCGCTTGGTGGATGCGTTCGTTATGCACACAACAACTGATTCAAAATGCATTCCATTGCCTATGTTTTAATTTGGTTTTGTTATTTTGTGTATCCTTCGTGTTCAATTCAGAACTGTATTTGCACTTTTTATTCTGACTGAATAACAATGAATATACTGCATATAAGCACATATAATTTTGTACCAGTACATAAAAAGGTAAAATCACTAGGGAATATAAATTAAAATCGGATATTGGAAAATAATATTGTAAAGCGAAATATTCCATACATTAAAAGCCAGATAACCCCCATTTGGATATAATTTATGAATTGACGAATTAAGTTAACTTTTGATTGGTACAACGTCGGCTTTAAAATGTAATTTACAATCGCAAAATACATCAACTTTATTATCATACATTAAATTATGAACGTGTAAATATAAAGAAATATGAAATATATAAACAAGAAAACAAAATACAAACTGTATTATTAACATTAAAAAATGTTAGTGAGAAACTCTTTTACTCTTGGCATATTGGTGAATAAACATACCGGTTCATAATCATAACCGTATCCAGTCGCTTATAAACGATTGAGCGTAAATGTTGTAGGAGGTAGCACAAGCTTAGTTTAAATAAGATTGTTAGTATTCTTTTTACTGTTTTTGCGTCTACTTTAGAGATTATAAAATCGTTTAAATTTGAGTTAGTTTCAGAAAATTAAAAACAATATTTTTGCATGAACCGTTTATAAAGCAAATTTTATAAATAATAACAACTTTGTGTATTTTAATTGTTCATGCAAAAACAATATATCTAATATTATATATAACATATATTATACTAGAACACCAATTTCCATCTATAATGGAGAATATTGTCAAATAATCATGTTAAAGAATTGACTTTTCTTCTATTGTAGGTAGTGATAAAGCTGCAATCGTTTTAATTCTGCAATAACACTATTAAAAATATAAAAGAACTAAATAAAATTATTAAGTTTAATTATACTACAAGTACTTCATTCGCTAATGTGAATGAAATCGGCTCTTCACTACTTACCGAAGACCTGTTACTTTAAACATTGGTTGAACATGTAAATCAATAAAAAATGTACAACAAAAAGTAGATAATAAATTACTTTTAAACTAATAAATAATAATTAATAAATATCATACAGTATTTTTTCTGCAACCATAAAATAACAAAATACTAAATATTATACTAAAATTATGAGAAATCGTTAAATGAAATGAAATAAACTAATTAATTTTTAAATTAGTTAAATAAGTTGTAGTACTAAATTGTAAGATAATCAAGTTAAAAGTAAAAATTCGTAGATGATTAATCATTAAAATATCTATAAATATAACATTCTATAATAATTTGTGTATGTATTATTAAACAAAAATAGATAAACAAGCTTTTATGATTAAGATACACAATAACTTAAATGTTTAATTAGATTTTAAATCCAAAATTTAGGCCGTATGGGCATGCAATAAATAAATGAAAATTATGATAAACTATTTTATTTGCTTATTTACTACACTTAATTTAAAATATACTTGATATTATTAAACCTGCCACGCTTTTTGCATTTTTTCAGTTAGCTGTATTTAATTTAAAATGTATTCACAATTTTTAAATTCAATTTAATTTACACTCTATTTTGCCGCTTTATTAAAATCTTTTGATTTGTTTACATAAAAAAAGTATTAAGAATGAATAATATTTTTATTAACTGTAATTATATGATAACACACCTCTCACTATCACACAATAAGTAAGTAATATTAATAAGAAATTAATTAAAATTAATTATTATCGTTTAGATAACAATAATTAACCTTCTTTAAATTATTCCTGAGGAAAAAAATTAACTATATTTAAAGCACATTTACTGCTTTTAAGCGCGATTTAATTCACATTCAATTTGTGTCTGCTCTTATTTCATTTACATAATATGGTATTTAAAAATTAGTAATATTTGATGTTATTTGTATTTTCTATTTAGTAGGAGTGGTACTAATACACAATAAATAAATAATGAATTAATAGTATATGCCAGAGCATATACATAAAAGATTATGCCATAAAAAAAGTATATTTAACTATATTTAATTTAAAATATATTTACGACCATTAATACTGTTTTGTGTTGTTAATCAAAGAAATAAGTGGTAAGTTGAATGCAATTAAAATCTGTATTAAAAGTAGTAAATAACTAGTTAGATACAATTAAATATGATATTTGCCTATAAGTGATTAAAACAAGCTAAGTAATAAAATTTATATAAATAATGGAAATAAATTATATATTTATTGTATGCATGTTAGGGTGGTCCTTATTTTTTGATCTTTAATTTTCAAAAAAATTTCAAGTTGACCAGATCATGCTAACCCGCATTAAGGTCAAAGTTCAGCTATTTTAGACTGTTTTTCACAAAACGCCTATTTGCAGCAAAACGGTTGCAGCTACGAAAAGAAGATATTCTTCCTTTTTTGTAGGAAATTTAATCTACTGTAAATTTGGACCTTACATCATTTTCGAGAAATAAACTGTTTTGAAGTTATGAAACTTAAGTCAGATGCAGTAGTTTACAGGCCGTGCAGTGACATATTGAAAAATTTTATGTTACTCATTTGTGATGCTTTTCTTCAATACTCCTGACTACTAACATACTTCTGTTGATAATAGCAATGTTAATAACAATATAATACAGTTTTATTTAATGCACAATATACATTAACATCTTATTAATACTATCAAAGTTATTTCAACTACTAGTTTTTATTTAATTGACATTCGTTGTCTCCTGTTTTCTAATGAATCTAGATGTAATTTTAATATTTAAGTAATTAAGTTATCACAACACATACATTGATTTATTACATTTATTGTACTGCCACTTCTAGTTGTTTGAGGTGGCTTTGGAGTGAATGGAAGAACAAGCGGGGATGTAACTGAATTTGAAATATTTTAAAGCTTTTCTGATCTTACAGTATTAGGTAATGATATATTTTCAAAGGTTGGATTATCATTCAGTATCAAAGCAGGCTTCAAACGATCAATTGAAATGTTTTTAAGCTTTCTTGAAATTCAGCAGGTAAACGAATAACTGTACTATAGACCATCTCAGCGGGACAAGTTTGTAAATCAGATATTATACTAGTTCGAAGACCTAGTAGCACGGTAGGAAGTTTTTCAGTCCACCGGTTTGAAAGATGACACTTTAGAGCATTTGTTAGGGAACGGTGCCAGCGTTCTATTTTACCATTGCTTGCTGGATGGTATGACGTAGTTCGAATTCGGGTAATTCCGAGCAATTTATTTAAAGATGCGAAAAGGGAGGATTCGAACTGTCTTCCTTGGTCTGTGGTAATTTTTTCAGGAGTTCCGAAACGTGCAATCCAATTTTCATAAAAGGCTTCATCAACTGTTTCGGCTGTTATATCAGATATGGGAATGGCTTCAGGCCATCTATAAAAACGATCTATCATGGTAAGGCAGTATGAGTAGCCTTTAGATGGTGGCAACGGACCTATAATATCAATATGAATATGAGAAAATCGAGTATTGGGAATTGGAAAAGTGCAAAGCGGGCTTGAATTATGACGCCATATTTTTGAACGTTGACATTGTATGCAAATTCGTGCCCATTCCATGCAATCTTTTTGTATGTGGGGCCATACGAAGTGTTTCTGAATTAAACGAGCAGAGGCTTTGATTCCAGGATGTGATAAGTTGTGAAGAGAATCAAAAACCATCTTACGAAAACTTTTTGGAATAAATGGTCTCGGTTTTCCAGTAGAAGTGTCACAGATTATAGGAGCGTTAGTATACTCCGTTTGAATTTCGCTAAATTTAAGAGAAGTATTACTAGAAGCACGGTAATTTAGCAATTCAGCATCACTTTGCTGTGCTTGCGCGATGTCTGCATAAGGCATTGGATTGGGGCAAGAAATTGTGTTAATGCGTGACAGAGTGTCAGCAACAACATTTTGTTTGCCAGATACATGTTGAATATCTGTTGTAAACTGTGCAATAAAATCAAGATAACGCTCTGTCGAGGTGATGCTTTATCTAAGTTTTGATTAAAAGCATAAGTGATGGGTTTATGGTCTGTGTACAGAGTAAATGTTCGTCCCTCTAGAAGAAAGCGAAAATGTTTAATAGCAGAGAAAGCAGCTAGAAGTTCTCTGTCATAGGTACTATACTTACGCTGAGCATCTGATAATTTCTTGGAAAAGAATGCTAGAGGTTCAAAAGATTTGTTGATACCTATTTGGTTCACCGTTGCTCCGATCGAATCATTTGATGCATCGACCATGAGTACAAGAGATGATCCTTGAGATGGGTGGTAAAGCAATGTTGCATTAGCAACATCCTGCTTTAATTGCTCAAAGGCAGCTTTAGCTTCTGGAGTCCAAGCAATTTGTGTTTTATCGTTTTTACCAGCACTTCTGGTTAGATCGAATAAAACAGATTGTTTGGCAGCAGAATTTGGTAATGATCGGCGATAAAAATTAACCATACCAAGAAAACGACGTAAACTTTTGATATTTGTAGGTAACGGATAATTATTGATTACATCCACTCTTTCAGGAGAGGGACTAATACCCGAGGAGGAAACTAAGTATCCCAGAAATGTAATTTCTTTTTTAGCAAATATGCATTTTGCTATATTTATGCAAATTCCATTGTCAGCGAGTCTTTGAAAAAGCAGTTCAAGATGACTTCTGTGTTCTTCTAGAGACTGTGATGCAATTAACATGTCATCAATGTAAGCGAAGGCAAAGTCAAGACCTTTAAGAACACTGTGGATAAACCTTTGGAACGATTGTGCTGCGTTACGTAACCCGAACGGAAGGAAAGAGAATTCGAACAAGCCGAAGGGTGTAATAACAGGTGTTTTAGCAATATCCTTTTCTTCAACAGGAATTTGGTTAAAATCTCTAACAAGATCTATTTTTGAAAAACATTGTTTGCCAGCAAGTAAACTGTTAAAGTCTTGTATGTTTGGGACAGGGTAGCGATCAGAAACAGTAATTGAATTGAGTTTACGATAATCCCCGCATAAACGCCATCCTCCATCTTTTTTTGGTACCATATGAAGTGGGCTTGACCAGTTGCTTTTTGATGGTCTACATATGCCTAAATCAATCATGTGTTGAAATTCTTGTTTTGCCGCAACAAGTCTTTCTGGCGGGAGGCGTCTTGCTTTTGCAGTGACTGGTGGACCTTTGGTTACAATATGATGTGTAACATTATGCTTGACTTGCTTTGTAAGCCAAGAAGGACGTG
Organism: Agrypnus murinus; assembly: GCA_929113105.1. NCBI lineage: Eukaryota > Metazoa > Arthropoda > Insecta > Coleoptera > Elateridae > Agrypnus > Agrypnus murinus. The sequence goes on along the minus strand of OV816024.1, from coordinate 16,283,675 downwards.
TGATTGATGGGAACTGTAAAAAAATATCAGAAAAGGTACTAGAATTGACAGTTAAAATTGTTGGAGTATCATCAGTAATAAGTTTACCAACAGAAGAAATCAGTGTAGTGTTATCAATAAGTTTTCTGTTACGAATATCAATTAAAAGATTAAAATACTTTACAAAATCTGCACCAAGGATTGGTTTATCGATGTTGGCGATGATGAATGGCCATCTGAACGTTCTGCGTAAACCCAAATCTAGTTGAAGAAGACGTTGACCATAAGTGCTAATCTCAGTACCATTTACTGCATACAATTTGTATTCAGATAAGTTTTTCTTGTCACGGGCAGTTGCTGGAATGGTTGACACCTCAGATCCAGAGTCGACGAGGAACCTAAGTCCTGTAGTCTTGTCGGATATATACAGGCGGCAACTAGTTGTGGCTTTGTTGACTGCCGCTGTGGACAACGTGCCATCTAGTTTTCCGTAACACTATTGTTTTTAAATGAACATGGGTTAACACATTTTTTAGCTCGGTTGCCAAATTTCGAGTGATACCAGCAGTCTCGTTCAGATCGTAAAAAAGAATCGGAATGTGAGGTAGACCGAGATCTTCCCCTGCGTTGACTTGAATCACTTCTTCTGCATATATTTTGCACTTGTTTAGAAAGTAACTCAAGTTGTTCTTGCAGTTTACTTACAACTTCTGTGATTTCATTTATTGATTTAGTTGCTGAGTTTGGTGTAGAATTGCCCTGAGAATTTGAAGCGGCTGCAACGTAACTTGGTGGTGAAATCTCTAGTATTCTGTCAGCCATTTCTGCTAGCTTGTTGAGTTCGTCTTTGCTAACAGCGAAAATAGATTTTGCATTGCTAGGCAGGTGTTGCAAAAACATAGTTTTTAGAAAATCGTCAGTCACCTTACCATTAGATAAATCTCTCATTTCCCGTAGTAATGTAGTGGGGCGTTTATCAGCAAGCTCCAGTTCTGTTAATAGTTTCTTCAGTTTCCGCTCCTCATAATCAGTGAATTCTTTGATAAGTCTCAATTTAAGGTTACTGAATTTATTACTTACTGGTGGATTTGGCACAAAATCACTAATTTGTTCTAGAATGTCACTTTCAATGTTTGCTAGAACATAATGGTATTTTGTTTCGTCATTAGTAATATTGGCTGTATGGAATTGAGATTCGATTTGTATAAACCAAAGCTGAACATTTTTCTTCCAGAATGGTGGAATTTTAACTGAAACACGAGCAATGTTAGAATTTACGGTAACAACGTCGTCGTTGCACATGTACACAGTCGAGGGTCACCAATGTTGATAATAGCAATGTTAATAACAATATAATACAGTTTTATGTAATGCACAATATACATTAACATCTTATTAATATTATCAAAGTTATTTCAACTACTAGTTTTTATTTAATTGACATTCGTTGTCTCCTGTTTTCTAATGAATCTAGATGTAATTTTAATATTTAAGTAATTAAGTTATCACAACACATACATTGATTTATTACATTTATTGTGCACCAGTACGGCAACTACACTTCTAATGCTTTTCTAATACTTCTTACAGGAAATTATTATTAATATATAATAATAATAAGTGCTACTACCCATTACTTGGCGAACCAGGCCCTAGAAGCTATGAAGCTTGTACTGGGGGAAGAGGTGATTATTACTATTACTCTGGAGTAACGTGCGGCTGCAGCTGACTTAACAGATGGTATGGCAACTTAGACACCGCAAAACTCCTTGCAGAACGCCTCAAAAATATGGTGGCAATAATCTAAAAATAAGATTTTTCTCTCTATCTTTTGCTCTAAAACACAAGCAACATTTAGTCTTCCGTGTTTAAAAACTTCAACATTGTCTGTTAATTCCTAATCGCAGAGAGTATCATAGACTGCTGGAGATACTTCTTGCCCGTCGTTGACAGTTCTGGAACCGCAATTAATTAATCGACACATTAAGCCAATCTATACTTTAGATTTTCCAATTAAAGCTGGAAGTATTTTTGAGTCTCAGTGAATGACTGCAAATTGTAAATATATTTCTAAAAATGCGTCTGTGCGCTAAAATATTGTCTGTATTCCCTGATGGAAGATCTGTTTATGACATAGTCATTTGGGTCTATTGATACAGCTTCTACATTTGCTGACAATATGTGACAGGTATCCTTGTCACTTATTTTACATCTATCTAGCGCCGATAAAATTCGTGCAGACAAAATTTGTTTCCCGATCATTTTCTTTGCTCTTAGTAGTAGAGTCCATTGTAGCACCTGAAGTCCCAATTTGTATAGCTTGAAATCGATTCATTTCTTTCACTCTCTTCATTATCTGACGCTTCTAAAGTTAAAGGATGGAAAACCTCGTCTAAACAGATTGACTTGCCTATTGAAAACATTACGTGAATTTCAGTTTTTAATCTTACCTACATCAGTGGATTCAGTTTCTTTTCTTCTTGAAGGTTTTGGTACGTCTAAATGCATCTGCCTGTCTGCTCTTTTAGTTTCATTTTATTTCCTTCTTTCTGTAGTCTAACCTCTTTTCATAGGCAGTAGGATCGTGCCTTCGTCTTCTAAGATTTTCATCATTTCTAGTGCATTGGCACGTGTGATGTCAAATAAATCATCTAGTTCTTCAAAGATTTTTTCTCTTTGCCTGTAGAAATCACTTTTTTTGATCTAGTTCTTATCCAATTGCTGCCAGGGTGCAAACAATTTTTTCAACTTTTTGTCGCAGTTTAAATAATCGTGTTGGACAATTCGTGCCTTTTTTCAAATCACTGATCTACCACAAACGCAGCACTTTCATTCAAACAAACTAAACTGACAGTTACAGAAATATTCTTATGATCCAGAATAAGTATTACCGAAAAAAAACTAGAATGTATTTCTTATCAGTTATTGCTGGTCTACGTGAAAACTGAAAACACTAGTCTTATTCCAGTTTTCATAAACGTGAGTGAGAATTACCTGCTTTGATTTGTTTGATTTAATTTTGTTTAATTTGTATGACTGCAACAATTGAGAATGTGATAAGTACTTAGAAAGAAGAAAAAAAAGAAATTCGAGGAAACCCAATTGCATTGTGTAGCCTTTATTACACAACAAACAGACCACTGTAAAATAAATACTTGACGGCTGGTTATAATGTACAATGGTTAATGGAATAATCCGAGTATATAAAAAATCTTTGTGGATAAATTGAGTATTCCAATAAGTGAGTTTCGTGTATTTTAAAGACAAGCGTCTTCAAAACCAACACAGTACCATTTCACACAAATATGGCTGGCTTAATATTTTATATCTGTAATGATGAATTACAATAATTATTAATTGTTGATGACATTACCTTATGACCCATATGTAATAGTATTAGTAGTGTAGGTACTAGAGTGCTCTTCTCTCACCCTAGAGGTCCGGTTCGACTCCCGGTAATGGCAGACCTGGTTAAGGTTTTCTGCAGTTTTCCTTAGCTGTAACACAAAGGTGGGATATATGCTATACAATCTGTTAAGTCGGTTGCAGCAGCACGTTGGTCCAGAGTTATAGTAATAATCGCCTCTTTCTCCAGCACAAGCCTCATAGCTTCTAGGGCCTGGTTCGCCAGGTAACGGGTAACAGCAATTATTATTATTATTATTAATAATAATTTCCAGTAAGAAGTATTAGAAAGGCATTAGAAGTATGCTAGTAGTCAGAAGTATTAAAGAAAAGCATCACAAATGAGTAACATAAAATTTTTCAAAATGTAACTGCACGACCCGTAAACTACTTCATCTGATTTTCCTTTCATAACTTAAAACAGATTATTTCTCGAAAATTATGTAAGGCCAATATTTATAGTAGCTTAAATTTCCCACAAAAAAGGAAGAATATCTTCTTTTCATAGCTGCAACTGTTTTGCTGCAAATAGGCGTTTTGTGAAAAACAGTCTAAAATAGCTGAACTTTGACCTTAATGCGGGCAGGGTTAGCATAATCTGATCAACTTGAAATTTTTAGGGTAACTCCCTTTCATGTAATGTAAAAAATTTGGAGGGTACGTGTTTTGAAATTGTAATTTTTTTTCTTACCCATACAAATAAGGACCCTAATGTATGTATTATAGAAAATATTCTTCAATAAAATGTAGTATTGATTTACGTTAACAAAAATAAGTGTAGAATCACCGTCGTAATATTCACAACTAAATATAAGTACATAAAAATAATTTACAGCCTGTTATATATTTTTATATAATTATTGCTGTAACGATTTAAAACTACTGAACACAAAATCAAACGTCCCTCAGTTGCATATCAACTGTAACAACCACTAAAATCTTACTGTAAATCCGAATTTACTGACTTCGTTATATAGAAGTTCGACTGTATATGAGCTTAAGAAACCAGTACCTATCCCTGAATGATAATTTGTCAACAAAAAGAGATCTCTATCGGTGCATAAGTAAGTACAGAGAGTATCGTTCTTTGGTTTCCAGTAAGTGATGTTACAGTAAGATTTTAGAAGCTATGAGGCTTGTGCTGGAGAAAGAGGCGATTATTACTATAACTCTGGACCAACGTGCTGCTGCAACCGACTTAACAGATTGTATAGCATATATCCCACATTTGTGTTACAGCTAAGGAAAACTGCAGAAAACCTTAACCAGGTCTGCCATTACCGGGAGCCGAAACGGACCTCTAGGGTGAGAGAAGAGCACTCTAGTACCTACACTACTAATACTATTACATATGGGTCATAAGGTAATGTCATCAACAATTAATAATTATTGTAATTCATCATTACAGATATAAAATATTAAGCCAGCCATATTTGTGTGAAAGGGTACTGTATTGGTTTTGAAGACGCTTGTCTTTAAAATACACGAAACTCACTTATTGGAATACTCAATTTATCCACAAAGATTTTTTATATACTCGGATTATTCCATTAACCATTGTACATTATAACCAGCCGTCAAGTATTTATTTTACAGTGGTCTGTTTGTTGTGTAATAAAGGCTACACAATGCAATTGGGTTTCCTCGAATTTCTTTTTTTTCTTCTTTCTAAGTACTTATCACATTCTCAATTGTTGCAGTCATACAAATTAAACAAAATTAAATCAAACAAATCAAAGCAGGTAATTCTCACTCACGTTTATGAAAACTGGAATAAGACTAGTGTTTTCAGTTTTCACGTAGATCAGCAATAACTGATAAGAAATACATTCTAGTTTTTTTTTCGGTAATACTTATTCTGGATCATAAGAATATTTCTGTAACTGTCAGTTTAGTTTGTTTGAATGAAAGTGCTGCGTTTGTGGTAGATCAGAGATTTGAAAAAAGGCACGAATTGTCCAACACGATTATTTAAACTGCGACAAAAAGTTGAAAAAATTGTTTGCACCCTGGCAGCAATTGGATAAGAACTAGATCAAAAAAAGTGATTTCTACAGGCAAAGAGAAAAAATCTTTGAAGAACTAGATGATTTATTTGACATCACACGTGCCAATGCACTAGAAATGATGAAAATCTTAGAAGACGAAGGCACGATCCTACTGCCTATGGAAAGAGGTTAGACTACAGAAAGAAGGAAATAAAATGAAACTAAAAGAGCAGACAGGCAGATGCATTTAGACGTACCAAAACCTTCAAGAAGAAAAGAAACTGAATCCACTGATGTAGGTAAGATTAAAAACTGAAATTCACGTAATGTTTTCAATAGGCAAGTCAATCTTTTTAGACGAGGTTTTCCATCCTTTAACTTTAGAAGCGTCAGATAATGAAGAGAGTGAAAGAAATGAATCGATTTCAAGCTATACAAATTGGGACTTCAGGTGCTACAATGGACTCTACTACTAAGAGCAAAGAAAATGATCGGGAAACAAATTTTGTCTGCACGAATTTTATCAGCGCTAGATAGATGTAAAATAAGTGACAAGGATACCTGTCACATATTGTCAGCAAATGTAGAAGCTGTATCAATAGACCCAAATGACTATGTCATAAACAGATCTTCCATCAGGGAATACAGACAATATTTTAGCGCAGACGCATTTTTAGAAATATATTTACAATTTGCAGTCATTCACTGAGACTCAAAACTACTTCCAGCTTTAATTGGAAAATCTAAAGTATAGATTGGCTTAATGTGTCGATTAATTAATTGCGGTTCCAGAACTGTCAACGACGGGCAAGAAGTATCTCCAGCAGTCTATGATACTCTCTGCGATTAGGAATTAACAGACAATGTTGAAGTTTTTAAACACGGAAGACTAAATGTTGCTTGTGTTTTAGAGCAAAAGATAGAGAGAAAAATCTTATTTTTAGATTATTGCCACCATATTTTTGAGGCGTTCTGCAAGGAGTTTTTCGGTGTCTAAGTTGCCATACCATCTGTTAAGTCAGCTGCAGCCGCTCGTTACTCCAGAGTAATAGTAATAATCACCTCTTCCCCCAGTACAAGCTTCATAGCTTCTAGGGCCTGGTTCGCCAAGTAATGGGTAGTAGCAATTATTATTACTATATATTAATAATAATTTCCTGTAAGAAGTATTAGAAAAGCATTAGAAGTGTAGTTGCCGTACTGGTGTACAATAAATGTAATAAATCAATGTATGTGTTGTGATAACTTAATTACTTAAATATTAAAATTACATCTAGATTCATTAGAAAACAGGAGACAACGAATGTCAATTAAATAAAAACTCCCTTTTCCATACCATTCAATTTAGATACAATTCAGACGTCTGTACAATGTTTCTTAACTTTCTTCTTCGTCATAGTGGTTTATTTACAATATACAGTGTGTACCAGGATTCATGTTACAAGAGGTGTGATGGACTAAAGATTTTTGAATTTTATTTTAAGATTGTGGAATTAGGTCTTGCTTGGTGTGAATAGAATTTTAAGAATATTTTCAGTTTTTGAAAAACAGGTCGGCTTGACAGTGAAGCAAAGATTATTTTCTTTTCAGGTAAAGTACCATTTTGGTTCATGTTACGGCAGAATGTTACGAAGAAAAGTTGTTTGGAATGGGAAATTATGGCTCTATACAAAATTTTACGAAGATCTACCTACTTTGATTAAACCGTCATTTTTCAGATTAAACAAAACAAATTGTATTCATTCTTGCTAAAATTTTGTATAGGGCAATAAGTTCCCATTCCGACCAACTTTTCTTAGTAACATTCTGCCGTATCATGAACAAAAAGGGTACTTTACCAAAAAAGTTTTTAGTCCATCACACCTCTTGTAACAACATTCTGCCGTATCATGAACAAAAAGGGTACTTTACCAAAAAAGTTTTTAGTCCATCACACCTCTTGTAACATGAATCCTGGGACACACTGTATATTGTTTACATTGCTAGTTACATTCCACCAACATTGTTTATGCATTCTATCTTGCATAAATTGATTTTATATTAAACAAGAATCAATTATTTATGCATACTTATTGTACTTTTGTCACCTTTACCTTTAAATAAGTCCTACATATTCACATTCCTAACTTATTCAAAAAATCATTTGTGTATAGTTTGCTGTAATATAATAGCCATATCTTTTATAGAATAAAGTTTTAAAACTTTGAACATACCTTAAAAGTGGATAGCTTCAGACGGATAGCAGGTGTGTAAGAATACGGCTATCTCCTGAACTAATCTTTAGAAAGTTGTAAACTGTCTGTGTTATATAAAACTTTAAAGTAAAATATTCCTTTTCTATAAAACTCAAGCGAATGAATATTATTTGCATCAAATCACATTTTTCTTTGTTAACTCTTTGAACATTTATATTTTCTACAGTAAATCTAGCCAATACAATCTAAAAATGTATACAATTCAATCGATCATTCTGTAAAGGGTGATCAATCACTCCATTACTGAACGCATTTACTGAAACATTAACTAGATTGCATGTCCTAGTACGTGTAAAGGTAGCAAAGTTTGTGCCTTTGTAAGAGCTAAAAGCACCGACGTACCGTTCAAACAAGATAAATTATTTATTTCCTATTACAAAACACAATTAGAAGCATACTCTTAATAGGAAAGGTAAAATGAATTTGTTATTTATATAACAAGACGCCAAAAGTAACTATATACCTACTATCCTTTAGCAATTTTCTAAAAAGAGTGAATAAAGTACTTTTTTTACTACTTAAAAAGAGCGAATTTAAAAACGTCGTTATGACATTTAAAATAAAATTGAAAAGTTAGTATTTTAATTAAAAACTGCAAAAAAGTATCTTTTTAGTATAATATAAATTAATTTAAAATTCTACAGAAGGATATTATCAGAAAATGCCAATTACAGTTCCATATGCAAACCGTTCAAGTAATACTGTTTCGCATTCATGGCAAAGAAGTGGCGAGAAATTGAAAAGACCCAAGAACCTATATAATCTCTGAATACAAATCTCTTTTCTCTGTCTTGCGGAATCCCTGAAAGTAATTCTTCGAACTAAAAGGAAAATGAGAAGAAAAGAAATTTAAACTAAGCTCTTCAAGCTTATATTTTTTTATTCATTATTTCTGTTGTTGGTCTTGTAAATTAGAATCTAAATTATCTCCACATTAATGCAAGCGGGAAAGTTATTCAAGAAAAATCTTGTAAAACGAATATGATTAAATTATCCACAGCTTAACCTGGAAATTCGTTTTGTGTAAAAATTTAAACCGGTTTTATCTGATTGATTTTAGGACTTAGGAGAGTAAAAAGCGGATTAGGTTCTTTCTTAACTCAGATTATTTTGGATTATTTTAACCCTCTTGAATTCAGTGCTTTAAGCTTATAGAGCTGTATGTACGTAAGTATATTTTGGCAATTTAAGTGCAATAGATATAATCAACAATTTGTTTTTCCTAGCTTTCTTTAGTTAAGTGAATTTAAATAATCTTGCTTATATGGTTTTAATTCGTTTAAACAGAATATTTTAAGATTACAAAAGTTGGAAAGGATTTCGAAAAACATACATTAAAAAGTTTTATAAGTTATGATCTTCCAAGGTTTAAGGAATAATTCGTAAATGAATAGTCCTTTTCCTAGCTGCACAGATAATTGTAATCATTATAATTTGTGTGTAATGTGTAATGACAGGTTGGGGATGAATCCGAGTACGTTTCAGTTGTTGAATCGAATCCGTTGCTTCCAATGAATATTTTGCAAAAAGGATTTAATTAGATTAGTTTTATGTATAGAAGCGTTTAATAATAATCCATGCCCATCTTCCTTCTATAATTCTTCTTAGTTTGTCATAAGGTTGCTGGTGATTGTGCAGCAGAATAGTAATTCGATAGTTGTTGTTGACCATTGCGATGCTATATAAAATAGGAGTTGCAGAGAACAGTTATAAGATCTTTTTGAGCACACAGAACATTTGATCAAATTAATTTTTATTTGTTTAGTATGCTTGATGCTTGATCAGTTTCTAAGTAATAGGTAAGGAGGATTATAATATCTTATGATTGTTAGGAATTGTATAAGGAACAATGGCCACAATGGACTATAAAGAGTAGCATAGTAGGAATTTTTAGAGAGAAAATAATTACCTTATCTGTAACGATAATTATTAATTTGGATTTTTTTAATAACTTAAATAAATGTGTTTTATTAAGTGATAGCAATTTTCATTCGATTTTTTCAACTGTTGTTCTTTGGCAATAAATTCTGAAGCTAGGATTAATTCTAAGTTGTGATTCCTTTCCAAGCAAGACTAACAGCCCTTTCAAAAATTTGACGCAGTCTTAGTAGCTCTTTGGCTTGATAAATCTTATTCTAAAATGAAGATGTAAGGTCGGCAGTTTCTGGAAAGGATGTGATGAATTTATTAGTAATATTACCTAGAAAAAAGAATCAGTGGTAAAAATGAACTGTAGCGAACTTTATGTTTTCTCTATTTAGTAAACCTTATTGCGAAATCGGGATTACTATACCGTTATACCTATAAGTTATTCCAATTTTAATGCTTTTTATTTGGGTATTTTCTTTGTCCTTTTTATAAACAAACCGTTTCTTAAATAACTCTTAATAAAAAGGCTCAGAAGAAACCTTCTCTTAAGTTTATAAGTTCTAAGATTTTTCTTGTCTTGTTATTGTCAGTTAGACAAAATAGACAGCTGATTGTTCCTAATGACGTGGTAGTCTTTCACAAGAAGTCAGATTTGTTCAAGCTTTAACGAATTGAGTTGAGCCACTTTTTAAATATCGAGGAATATGTGGATTCTTGTCGAATATGCGATTGCTATTAAAAGTCAGTCGCAAAAATTTCTGCATGTGGGAATTGATCAACAAGAAACATGTATTGTCAATGCAGCAGTAAGAGATGCACGAGAGTATGCATGAGAGTACTTATCATGCATACAAACAAAATGGCCACCTTAGTCTTCCGTTAACGAAGTAAATCCGAAGGATGTAAATATAACAAGTGAAGTTTCCATAGTCACTAGTTCCTTCTGAATATGCAAATCAACGTACAAAAGCCTTAATCCAACTTAAGAAGTCTTTCACAAAGATTTGTTAGCGTTTCGTGCGGAACTGTAAAATCTTCTCGTTTCGTGCGTCAACCAGACGGACAATTAAGTTCGGTACTAATGCGCTCACCCAAAATTTATTTCTGACTTTGGATACTTTTTTAAATAAAATTTCTACATGCAAAGTGTTGATTTTCTTTTCAGTATATTATTCATGTATGTATGTTTTCATACCAAATACAAAAATCTAAAGTATTATAAAAATTATTAGTTTAGACCAGATACGAGTAAATAATTGTTCTCATAATTTTTTAAATAATCATGTGATTTTTTAAACCAGTTCGATTGCTTCATCAATTATATGAATTTTCTAAATTAAAGCTATTTATTTTAACTACTTTTAGATCCTAATTAATAAGAGGGAAATAATAATGGATAGTAAGTAGAAGATAAATATAAATAAGAAATTTATTAGATATTAAGAATAAAAGTGTATCAACTTTAACAGATGGCAATTTACAAAGCATCCACATCGACACTTAAGGAAAGTAAGGTTTTCCCTTATTAATGTTTCTTTAAATCCTGTATATTATGAATTGCTGTTTCACATTGCAAATTTAGTTATGTTATGAATTTCAAGGAAATTGTAGATAATATTAGCGGTACATAACAAAGTAGGTATGTAGATCTGTATTATCCATCAATATTCTAAATTGAGTAAAGTTTCCGTTTGTTTTTTAGCGCTACTAATGGTAAACAAATGATGCTTAAGTAAAAGAAACTACCAAAGAGAGAGGAATTTGCTTTTTAGCTGACTGTGAGATGTAGAATATTAAAGTTGATATTATACTTGATATTCAGATAAGATCAGATAAACATGTGCAGGTAATAACGCACGAAATAAGAAGCCATCATTTTAATTCCGCACGAAACGAGAAAGTTTCAGGTAGATTTTCGTCGACGCACGAAACAAGAATATACCTTCACAAAATTGTGGCCAATACTTGCTGGGAATTTTTAATATTTTTTTTATTGTTTTATATAGCCTGACTTGGAAATATATTTATCATGTTATGTTGTCCTATTGCTGGAATACTAAAACTATTAGATTAATACAGGGTGTTTCACTGAACTTTCATATCAATTTAATACGTGATAGTACTCGTGAATAGAAACGACGATAACAATGATAATAATAATAAAAAACCATCATGATATACGCACATCGAAAAAAAATTACTAAAAAGCAAACTTTTTTTATAACAGTTTTATTTTTAAATAAAAATAAATTAAGTACGAATAATCGTAATAATAGGAAATCAATAAACCAAAATATGCATTCTTTGTAACATTGCATCAAATATCTTTTATGTAAAATGATTTACTTTTATCAAATAAATAATCACAACAAAAAACTACATTTATTTAAAACACAACGAAATGAATGATTTTCATTTTAAATAAATATCTAATAAATGGAAACTTAGTGATGATGATCCCCTTGAATATTACATCATCGAGCAAAATTTAAAAACAGTGGTTGTTGAGTTTAACCATCTTAATAATAAATAAACATCTTAATTACTACATTTATTACTTCGTAAAACTACCCGACCTTTCAGGATAATTTAAAAGTTGAATGTTCTTGAGGGGCTATTTATATAAAGTAGAATTTTATTGTGTCTACAAAAATGTGTTTTTAATGTTTACAAAATTTAAAATGATGCTGCTTTCTATTAAAGAAAATGGCTTCAGTAACATAATAACGAATAAGTAATTCATTTTAAATACACGGCTATTTACTTTAACTAAAACAACATAACAAGACAGGCATACCTGTATTGTAAGTATTATATTATTATTGATAATTACAAGTAACATTTCTTCCATCGTCAAACGTGCAAAATTCAAAACAATAGAGTAAAATCTACTTTCTAAAAGAAGTGATGACCACGTGTAAAGTACATAAATATTAGCTGACATTAAGTTTACATAAACTAAATAGGACGAAACGCAAATAATAGCCAAACGAAACTGTACCTTGTCTCAAAATTAGAAGGAGTAGTTGAGGCAGACAGGTTTACATAGAGCTTACTGTCTCCAGCCTTACTTTGTGGGGCTCCATAATCATTACATATAATAAAAATAAAAAGATTAGTTAAAAATTTCAGAAGTTTTATATATTTATAGTTTTATATAATAAAACTTGTGAAATTTTTAATCAACCTTTTTATTTTTATTACATTTCATTTTTATATTGTAACGTGCAGAAAATTCGAAGATTCAATTTATAAAGATTACTATTAAGTTTACTGTGTACAGTGAGATCTATAATCTAATCAGAATACCACTGGTGATTAACACTCACGACGCCTGTGTAGAATTCGATTGAATAAGATGTCTCTGCCGGGGCAATATAATTCTTTATTGAACCCTGACCAGTAGTTTCTGGTTTGACAGATAACACAGGATAATTTACATAACATTTAGAACGTTCTAAATTCTAGTAACGTAAGTACCTATAGCGAAAGTTTATGCATTTTGAGCATGATGAGCAAACTTTAACTAAATACGGATCTGTTCATATTTAATTAGAGTCATTAAGTATGCTACAATTAGAGCCCAAGTGTGGGACTTTTGTTTTTTATTAAAAAGAGAAGCTACAACATAACTTTAATAGAAAATATTATAGCGACAAACTTGATCATATTACATACGATACATATTATATACAGTACGGATTACATTCAGTTAGCTCAGAGTCAAAAATTGTTGACAGTCCTGCAAAATAGCGACCAATAAAAATTAATTGGCGTCACTAAGGATAAATCTTGAGATTCAAAAACATGAAACTTAAATAAAACAACTGCAGAATAAATCTCAAATTATTAAATTGTAACAAATGGATCAAGATGTAATACCTTGTTTACAACGTAAACATTAAATATTGATTCATTATTTGAAAAAAAAGACGTATAATTTCAAAAACGTCACACACTGTCAAAATAAGCGACGTGCTGCGCTGGTTTATTCACTTTAGTTAATATAAAATTATTGTAATTATTTGATATATGGATTTCAAAAACATCTGCTGCCGATGTACGCGTTTCTAAAATAAATTTGTAGCCCTTCATGTAAACAAAATTAGTAAATTTACTGAGTTCCAACCTGTTTTTTTGTGCGAACCAATCATTGCAGCATTTTTTGCGGGAATAATTCGAATTACTCCTCTTAATCTTGAGACAAAGTGTAGTAGCATCAACTGCATGAAAGTATCAGATATTAAGTTGAAAATGTAGTTGGTTTAAACCAGTAACCAGTAAACCCACTTTTCAATAACAATTTTTTTTCTCAGTTATAATGAATGATATTGAGTTTTTCCACATGTTTAGTGGGTACTAATTTGTGTTAAAGTGCTATTTATGGATCAGATACAATTTGAAGCATCCCGACTATTCAAAGAGCCAACCATTTTTGAAATATGTCGAATTTGTGGAATAAGGCATCAATTCCCACTGTGTCATGCAAATGTGTTATACTACTTAAAGTGTGCCATGACAAATATTTAAAACCTTTGAGATATCCAAATAGTAACAGAAATGAAAACTCTCAGACAGATCGGCAGCAGAGTTATTGTCAAACGCCTTTATAAAAGCGTTATACCTTGAAGGTAGAAAACATAAAACTCTCGTAATTGAAGAAATTGAAGGTACCTACCATAGAAAAGCTATAGTTGAAGAACTTACTTTTTTTAGTCCAAAAACCAAACTCTATTTTTTAGGTCGTACGCTACCTTCTCCTAAATCGGCCAAGGGTATTTCTGAAAGGATTACTAGCTATCTGCATGAAAATAGCTGCGACTTAGAAGAGATAATTGTGATAGGATATGGCGTCATAGTAGTTAACACTGGTTCCAAAAATAGTTCAAAAATAATTCCATTTCACAATTGGAATCAAAATTAGGTCGTGCTCTCCCACAATCTATCTATCAACTTCACTCTAATGAACTGCCTTTAAGAAATCTTTTTAGTATTTCCACATTCCCGTACTACATCCAAGCAGTTGAGAGGTGTGTTAAGTTTGGATGAGGGAGGGTGGGATGGAACTCGCTGAACAATCACCTACCCGTGGTGAGTTCTGGGTTGTATAATATTTAAAGAATGAAAAAAACTTGTCTGTCTCCGCTAGAGGATAAGAAACGATATAATCAAAATATTAAAAAGTATAACAAAATGTAACTTTTAACTTCATATCGACCTTATTTCTTTCATTCGAATCATTTAACCGCCAGTAGAGGACAGAAAATATAATTTTTTCGAAAAATGTTATATCAACTTTTTTTTATTAAACAAAAGGCAACTTTTGCGGACTATTCCAAATCGATAGGTACCTACCTACTCTTTCTTCTACTAGAAATGTCAAATTAACTCAGTAGAAAATACTAAAATGACGTACTTGTTCTGATAATAGAAGCTTCAAACATGTGCTTTAGAAGTTAAGAGATCTAAATGACTTTATTGTAAAGTACATCTAAAAATCAATAATATGTAAAGAATAAAACAAAATTTGGAAGATTTATCAGAAAAGCAAATTATGGAAACCTACCCTAATGTAGAAAAGTACTACTCTTTTTATACTAACTCTGAAAAATCTCAATTATACTAAAGATTATTTTTCATATTTATGAAAAAATGTAATAGGGTTTAAATCGATAAATCGATTAAATAAAACTAAATGATTAAAGAGGAAATGTTTCCTGGTCACGAGTGAATCACAACACCGTGGCTGTCGCCCGAAATTTCTCGTCAGACAATCTAAGCACAGACAACTAGGTTGAAGTATTATAATGACCTATTTCCAAGTAGTTTAAATTCAATTCTATTTAATTTAACAATATTGAACAATATAATTACCCTCAGTAATTGTTATTATCTAAGTGTTATCAGTTAGATGTCTTTATCAAATTAACACCGCTAACATGAAGTAATACTAATTAAGTGCCAAAGTTACTTGACATTTAACATGCGAAAACAAGCCGAGCGACTTTGGTACAACTGGGAAATGGATAGATGTCCTTGATGAACTAGTCAGAGACTAAAACCACTGCTCCACCGCAGCTTTTGATGCATTACGGTTACGGCTATTCTACTATCTGAACCTCACGGCACATAAATTTCAGAAAGGTTATTCTGAACTATCACGAAATGTAAAACATAATCTAGACTAATAACTTAGATTGAATGAGACCGAATTAAAGTTGCTTAATACAATTCACAGACATCCCTGTTACAATTATAAGGTTCACAGGCATTTTTATATCTGGTAATAGGACTAAAATATTTTTTCCTTTATTGCAAGACCAAGTCGAAATGTGACCACCGAAATTATCGTTTCAACACCTCATGTAATAAAACTTATTATGTTTTCCCTTCCAAGGAGGTTGTTTTACGATGCAGTTGAACTTTATGAGAAAAATCCCTTAAGTTTCACAGACGCCATTCAGCTAGCCATTATTATAGCTCTGCCAATAACTTATGGTAGATTGGGAAAGTAATATTTCAAACAGTTTGATATTTTTCAAATAAGTGAATGTGTGTTTGACTTTGTTGTGGTGTTATTTTTGTTTGTCCATGTTTTCCAATAAAAAGAGAAATGGCATTCACTAAAACAGTACTGTACTATTAAATAAATTAACTTTGTTATGTGCACACTCCGATATCCGTTGTTTACATTAAAACAAAAAGTAAACAAACATTTTCATAATTGTTATTCAATACATGTTCATGTTGGAATACATACATATATGAGATGGATTGCTGATGGTTGGTTAACAGTAGTAGAAAGAAAGTACAAGAAAAGTAATTAATCAGGTTTTTATACAGCAATAGGTAACTTTAACTTATCCAGCTGAAGAAAGTTAGTAAACATTCTATAATCAATTTTTGCGAAGCATTTATTTTATCACATGAATTTACTTTTAAACTCTTATAAATACCTCTGTTTTACTTGTAACAATACCAGATTCAAAGACACATACATTGTGCATCAAGGATTCTGCGCGGACATGAAACTAATAGCGATATTTTCAATCAACCATCCACCTCAAACATAAATGATAACGAAAACAACTTGAATATTCCAAACACAAGCAACAGTGTACACGAATCAATATGCCTAAATCAGCCAGAAAATAAATTGCTTGGATCAAAAATTAATATTAACAATCCCAAAATCTGTACTTTTAATATTACTATTACCAAAGAATTATAATCTGTTTCTTAATTGTTAATTTGTTGTTTCGTAATTGCTGTTCTTTAATGTAATTGTTATTATACAAAAATAAAATGTAAACACTATACATCATTTTTTTCTAACCGCCGACAGTCGTAGAAAAAATATTGTATGAAACTCATGCATAAAGTGTCTTTTTTTCACTCATGGGATTGCCGCACTCGCCTGCGGCTAGTGCGGTCAAACTTCCCATTCATGAAAAAAGTACTACTTTATGCACTTGTTGCATATAAATTACTATTTTGTAATATGCAGTATGAAAAAGCATCATCAGTTTTAATTTTTAATTTATTATTTCTTGTACGTTTTTCGAATAAAAGAATAATAAATTATTTAAATTGTTATTATATTAAAGACTAATGACAAATAAAATTAAAAAAAAAAGTTTTGCTTGTAATGGGGTTCGATCTTGCATTCCACGAGCCCGTGCGGTTTAGCAAATCGAACGTAACCGTTGAACCACGACGACAAGTCGCGTCGGTTTTTCAATTTTCGGCTTTTAAATTAATTTTTTGCAAATAATTCATGAATTTATAATTTCTGAAGAATTGGAATTGTTATTAAGGGTAATATTTTTGGACAGTACGTTAGAATATCTTATCTATCGATTGCAACTATTAATTTCACCGACTTTTATTCGAGAACAAACTATTTGGCAGATTTAAGATTTCCCATACTAATTCCCTATAGCAAATGTTACAACGAACACGGTGTATATGGTAATTTTAAAAAAGATTCGTTTGATAATTTTTAATAATTGATAAATTTGTCCTTTTGAAGTGTAAATATTACTAGAAAATAATGTTTTTTTAACGTTTGTAGTATAATTACAGCTAACTATTGATAACTGGATAAGTTATATGTACATTTAAATACGACTACTGTTTATGTGTTTTTACTGTCAGTACTTATTGATTTTAGGTTAATGATTTTCTAACCTAAATAATGGTGTACCTTGTGATTAAGAGGTTATTGTCCCTGAGTATAATTTGATTTATTATTTAAAAGTATATTATCTCCATGATGATAATAAAACCCATGGTAGGCCGTGTAAGAGAACCTTCAAACCATTATTCTATTTACTGATATTTCTTATTTCGTAAGTATCTTTTATGTGTAGGGTCATTCCATCATAACGTCAACCATTTGTCAATTCTTAAAAGTTAATATAACCCTATTCGCTATGTGCATGGCATAGATAATATAATAATATACTAAGTATATAGAATGCAAACTGAATACAATCAAAATTTTATGAGCTTAGCACCAAAAATACAGATGGCACCTGTAATGCGGTCTACCCACGGCCTACTAGATTTATATAAGCTGAAGCTTATATGAATCTAGTAGGCCGTGGGTCTACCATGACCATCTCCATTAATAAAGCCAAGACCCGATGCAACTGGCCATGGACCTTTTAGACCTACAGCTTGCTCTATAACTTAGTGACAAACCGTATCAATGCTGTTTACATAATATCTGTACAGTGTAATTGGAATGAAAGGTTAAACGCCTAGCGCATTTTCAGCGCTTGCGTATTGTTGATTACATTTGAAATGATTATTTTAATTTGCTTTTGCAATATAGTACGCATATTACATTTTAATTTAATAGCACTGTATAATATAATCACGTGGGCTGTATCCTATAAATTCAGTTTTTTGTTTTAAAATTGAAACTGACATTTCTCAAAAAATGAAATACTCCAAAATATAATTGTGCCGTTTTAAGTTTTCGCTACAAAATTTATTTGCCATCGATTTTTAAATTCTACAAAGGACCTGACGACATTCTTTAAATGGAAGAACTTTTGTCAACACTCTTACATTGAAAAACTAATTGAGAAGAAAATTAACAATTACCGTATTTGTGATAGGTATAACTAGCACCGGAAAATTAGTTAATAGTGCCTGTTCTAAAGGTAAGGTATTTAATGCTGATAACTTGTAAAGCAGACCGAGTAAATGTTTCGTCGAATTTCTTTAAATAAATTAATTACAATTTTATTATTGTAGCGCAGGAAGAATTTAGAGATGTTATAAAGTATTGCTGGAAAGCCATACATCAATTTCGAAGACACCGCATGTTCCGAGGATACAATTTCAAATTTTAAGTCAGGCCAACCAAAAACAAAACAGTGTCCAAAAGCAAAAAAAAGTTATATCAGAAAGTTAACAAGTTAAAACAAACAATCAATAGACAATTTATTATACGTTTTGTAAAAAAATCAGGTACATTTTCTTGTAGTCATAAAGCTAGTTTAAAAGATAGCATTGTTTGCAAGATAGTTGGTTTAAACAACAATAATAAGGCAAATGTAGTAGAAATTGTAAATACAATCTGAACTATTTAACCAATCAAGAAAAATGTAGGTATTTGTTACGATGTAAGAATAAATTAATTTAAATAATTACTTGATTTTCTTTCTAAGCCAAAAGGAAAACATAATTTAAATTCTTAAAGATGAAACCGTACAGGTAAAATGCATTTAAGATACTTAGCCCCAAAAATACAGATGGCGCACGAATTATTCATCGAACAATGCTTGGAGTTTGCATTCTATATACGTAGTATATTATTATATTATCTATGGTGCATGGTAGAGTCACTCTATATTACTTATAAGAGTTGGGCCAACGCGGGAATTGATGCTGATTGGTGGGATCCATTTGCACTAATGCCAATTTAAAAACACGAAATTTGACAGAATTATGTAATTTAGGATAGCTCTTTTCACTTCCTCATGGGTGGTATTAGATTTAGGAAAATTTTGGGTGCTATTATAACAGGCGAAATAATCAATAAATATGTCACCGCTTCCACATCTTCTATATTATTTTCTTCATACAGCATATTTAAACTATTAACTGGTATAATCTTCTACTCTTATCGCTAAGGTCATCAACATAACACTGTCTACATTCTTAGTGTATCGCATATTTCGTATTGAAACAAGAACATTTTGGCGTAAAAATACATGCATCAAGACATCGGTTTTGATTGCGTATGTCATATATTAAGTAGCAGGTTTTTCTCTTACCATTTGCCAAAGATAAACGATGAGCACGTGCTGGATCTATATCCTACAAGTAACACTGTCTGGTATGGTTTTCGGATTTACGTTATTTAAATAAAACAGCAGGCTTGACCTAAAGGTACATGAAGATGCCAGTAGTATTTATTATGAATGACAGCATGTCTTTGTCCAATCATCTGAAACATTGAACGATGTGCTTGCCGTGGATCCATTTTATCGAACTAACAAGTACCGTATTGTTTCCAATTTTACATTCTTCATATGCAATGGCAAGTTTGGTCAAATATGAGTACATGAAGATGACGGCAGTTTTTAATGGGAATGTCATATGTTGTGTAGCATGTCTTGGTTTAATCACCTGCCAAAGATGAATGATGAGGAAGACATCGAACCTTTTTCTAGAATTAATAATGTCCGGTGTTGTTTCCAATTTTACATTATTTATATAAAATGGAAAGTTTGGTCAAATATGAGTACATGAAGATGACGGCAGTTTTTAATCGGAATGTCATATATTGTGTAGCATGTCTTTATCTAATCATCTGCCAAAGATGAACGATGAGCAAGACCTGAAACCTTATTCTAGAATTAATAATTCCCGGTGTTGTTTCCAATTTTACATTATATAAAATGGCAAGTTTGGTCAAATATGAATACATGAAGATGACGACAGTTTTTAATGGGAATGTCATATGTTATGTAGCATGTCTTTGTCTAACCATCTGTCAAATATGAATGATGAGCAAGACCTAGAACCTTATTCTAGAATTAATAATGTCCAGTGTTGTTTCCAATTTTACATTATTTATATAAAATGGCAAGTTTGGTCAAATATGAATACATGAAGATGACGACAGTTTTTAATGGGAAAGTCATACGTTGTGTAGCATGTCTTTGTCTAACCATCTGTCAAATATGAGCGATGAGCAAGACCTGCAACCTTATCCTAGAATTAATAATGTCCGGTGTTGTTTCCAATTTTACATTATATATATATAAAATGGCAAGTTTGGTCAAATATGAATACATGAAGATGACGACAGTTTTTAATGGGAATGTCATATGTTATGTAGCATGTCTTTGTCTAACCATCTGTCAAATATGAATGATGAGCAAGACCTGGAACCTTATTCTAGAATTAATAATGTCCAGTGTTGTTTCCAATTTTACATTATATAAAATGGCAAGTTTGGTCAAATATGACTACATGAAGATGACCACAGTTTTTAATGGGAAAGTCATACGTTGTGTAGCATGTCTTTGTCTAACCATCTGTCAAATATGAGCGATGAGCAAGACCTGGAACCTTATCCTACAATTAATAATGTCCAGTGTTGTTTCCAATTTTACATTATTTATATAAAATGGCAAGTTTGGTCAAATATCAATACATGAAGATGACGACAGTTTTTAATGGGAATTGTCATATGTTGTGCAGCATGTCTTTGTCTAAGCATCTGTTAAATATGAATGATGAGCAAGACCTCGAATCTTATACTAGAATTAATAATGTCCGGTGTTGTTTCCAATTTTACATTATTTATATAAAATGGCAAGTTTGGTCAAATATGAATACATGAAGATGACGACAGTTTTTAATGGGAATGTCATATGTTATGTAGCATGTCTTTGTCTAACCATCTGTCAAATATGAGCGATGAGCAAGACCTGGAACCTTATCCTAGAATTAATAATGTCCGGTGTTGTTTCCAATTTTACATTATATATATAAAATGGCAAGTTTGGTCAAATATGAATACATGAAGATGACGACAGTTTTTAATGGGAATTGTCATATGTTGTGCAGCATGTCTTTGTCTAAGCATCTGTTAAATATGAATGATGAGCAAGACCTCGAATTTTATACTAGAATTAATAATGTCCGGTGTTGTTTCCAATTTTACATTATTTATATAAAATGGCAAGTTTGGTCAAATATGAATACATGAAGATGACGAGTTTTTAATGGGAATGTCATATGTTGTGTAGCATGTCTTTGTCTAATAAGATGCCAAAGATGAATGATGAGCAAAACCTGGAACCTTATTCTAGAATTAATAATGTCCGGTGTTGTTTCCAATTTTACATTATTTATATAAAATGGCAAGTTTGGTCAAATATGAATACATGAAGATGACGAGTTTTTAATGGGAATGTCATATGTTGTGTAGCATGTCTTTGTCTAATAAGATGCCAAAGATGAATGATGAGCAAAACCTGGAACCTTATTCTAGAATTAATAATGTCCGGTGTTGTTTCCAATTTTACATTATTTATATAAAATGGCAAGTTTGGTCAAATACGACTACATGAAGATGACGACAGTTTTTAATGGGAATGTCATATGTTGTGTAGCATGTCTTTGTCTAACCATCTGTCAAATATGAATGATGAGCAAGACCTGGAACCTTATTCTAGAATTAATAATGTCCGGTGTTGTTTCCAATTTTACATTATTTATATAAAATGGCAAGTTTGGTCAAATATGAATACATGAAGATGATGAGTTTTTAATGGGAATGTCATATGTTGTGTAGCATGTCTTTGTCTAATAAGATGCCAAAGATGAATGATGAGCAAAACCTGGAACCTTATTCTAGAATTAATAATGTCCGGTGTTGTTTCCAATTTTACATTATTTATATAAAATGGCAAGTTTGGTCAAATACGACTACATGAAGATGACGACAGTTTTTAATGGGAATGTCATATGTTGTGTAGCATGTCTTTGTCTAACCATCTGTAAAATATGAATGATGAGCAAGACATGGAACCTTATTCTAGAATTAATAATGTCCAGTGTTGTTTCCAATTTTACATTATTTATATAAAATGGCAAGTTTGGTCAAATATGAATACATGAAGATGACGACAGTTTTTAATGGGAATGTCATACGTTGTGTAGCATGTCTTTGTCTAAGCATCAGTTAAATATGAATGATGAGCAAGACCTGGAATCTTATACTAGAATTAATAATGTCCGGTGTTGTTTCCAATTTTACATTATTTCTATAAAATGGCAAGTTTGGTCAAATATGAATACATGAAGATGACGACAGTTTTCAATGGGAATGTCATATGTTGTGTAGCATGTCTTTGTCTAACCATCTGTCAAATATGAATGATGAGCAAGACCTGGAACGTTATTCTAGAATTAATAATGTCCGGTGTTGTTTCCAATTTTACATTATTTATATAAAATGGCAAGTTTGGTCAAATATGAATACATGAAGATGGCGACAGTTTTTAATGGGAATTGTCATATGTTGTGTAGCATGTCTTTGTCTAAGCATCTGTTAAATATGAATGATGAGCAAGACCTGGAATCTTATACTAGAATTAATAATGTCCGGTGTTGTTTCCAATTTTACATTATTTATATAAAATGGCAAGTTTGGTCAAATATGAATACATGAAGATGACGACAGTTTTTAATGGGAATGTCATATGTTGTGTAGCATACTACAACCTTTAAGAGAACCAAAACCTAAGTGTAAGGTCAAAATTTTTGTTATTTGTAACTATGTGCAGTTTATGAAACATTCTCATAAACGTAATCCAAAAATCTGTGGTTTCTGACGAAAACGAATTTGTTATTTTTTTTATTAAACATAAGATACATATATTTTAAATAAAAAATTAGAATACATCGGTCTGCCAGATTTAAATAAAGATTCATATCTCTAGCATGAAAGAAAGAATCTTCGTAAGCACTGCTGTTATCGTCCTCAACAATGTCAACTGGGTCTTCATTAGTCTCCAGAATATCATAAAAACCACGGTGTTTTCGATTGGATAATACTTCACAAAGAGCTTGAAGATCTTTTAGCTTTGAATGATTGATCTCAATAGGACCGTGGTACATAGGTACAAGTTGTAATTCACTAGTAAAATGGAGTCTTGCTTCTGATTGTGCATTGCCTCCACGTTCCAGAATAGCTATCTCTTACTTCTATAAATTTATTTATTTAACACAAAAATGCTATTGCGCTAAGACTTTAGTGGAATAGGTGGTCGAGGATGCTTTACAAAAAACTTATCAGTCCACAATTTGCAGTTAAAAATATCTTTCTTAGTCGGCCCATTTGATAAAATGTGTAAAATATGTTACTGGGTAATAACTCTGAAATAAAACGATTTAATAAAAGCAAAATATTTTCACTTTTTAAATTATTATTATGGAAATAATTAACACGGAAATTGACTTACTAGGGCACAAGAGACATTACCAGTTTTTTGTTGTAGCTGAGAGTAGTTTCTTCTTTTCTCAATTTTACAGATAAAATATAAATATATTACTCTATTTAAGAAATTTATTATATTAATCAATTCAAATGAGCAATTTAATCGGTTCATTATGGTAAATTATAATGAAATAAATGTTAGGTTATGAAACATTTGACATTTGCCAAGTAAACATAACCAATAATTCTTTCAACGTATATTTTTGGATCCATAATGGCGGTTTGACATTCGCGTTGGCTCAACTCTTATAAGTAATATAGAGTGACTCTAGTGCATGGCGCCTCGTGGCGACCTCTGGTCGTAGACTGAGAAATAAGGTCGGAAACCATAACATTGGCGTTTATAAACGGATATCGAAAATGTGAAATAAATCAAATATAAAGACTATTTTTTTTTACTTTCTACATGAGCGCGTACAGTATTTATTTTTATGCGATTGAGAAGAATAAGCATGTAAGTAAATTGTATTTAATATACATATTTTCATGTTATTATTTGACTTTTTGAGGTTATATCCATATATGCATATTTGAAAATTCAATATATGGTAAAAATAATATAAACTTGCACTTGCTATTTGAACCATTATTTTTACAATTCACTACGCAACAAATATTTCCACCCATTATATTTGAAAAGTTTACTGAAATCGTCCGTCGTTATTGCTCTATTGCTCCACCTAGCGCGCTTCGGTCGATTATCACATACCCTCCAAACCGACGCACATAGCGAATATGGAAGATGTCATGTTAAAGGTAGTTTGTTGGTGTTTCTGAATCTGGCAGAGCTTGTGCAAAATGTCTTGCGTATAAAGTGAAGCGTTTTTTTTTTACAAATTTAAGGTTTTTTTAGGATATTTTCAAATTCATGTAATCTGAAATCTAAAATTATGTTATATTTTGAGTGTTGTTAAAATTAAATTAAGTATTGAAAACAGAACAAATACTGACAGTTTAATGAAATTTAAAAGAACGGATCTACTCTACTATGTGTTTGAAAATACAATACTTTGCCACGTTACGTTAGTCACAAAAAGTGTTATTTTTAAATTTTTTTAATAGTTGATAAGAAATATTTACTAAATGGTCATATTTCTCTTACTAGGATATATTTCACATATTTTAGGCATAAAAAAATATTTATGTGGTGAATTTTTATAATTTAGATATATGTCACTAACGTAACTGGTAGCCTAGAGCCCCTTTATTTTCAAATAGTAGCGACAACCATTGATCTCGCCGCTGGAGCAAAATCACGTTGGCGACATTGAATGTACCAGATTTGACATTTCGTTTTACACTAAATCTTAGGTTTAATAATCATCATGCGCAGAAATTCTCACAATTTAACATGAATTTGATAACGGACATTCGTGATATGTAAGAACGATCATATTAATATAATATACAACTACGAAATTATAATTTTTAAACAAATTTTTATTAAAATGACGAAACAATATGCATGTGGTGATTTTTTCTTTATTAAAGCTTGTGCCTGGTTTGCTCCACGATGTCGCTACTATATGAAATAGAGGGGCTATATGGTAGCCTAACGTAACCAAGCCAGAGAAAGGCAAGGGAAGCACTGAAAACGTTTAGACAACCAAGTAAAATTGCTAAGATAATTCAGAAGAAAAGAGAGAAACAACTAAGAGACGAATGCGGAAGACGAGGGTGAGAAAAAGAGCAAATCAAGAACAAAATATTTCTGCGCAATTTGCTGACATTTCGCCCATGAAAAAGGTCCAGCGTGCTCTCCCAAACTGCAGCAGAAAAATGTTTGCAATTCTCTCAAAACTTGCTTCAAAGGCTGGTCTTGTTTTGACCAATGACGACAAGAAAAGGAGAGATGCTTGAAGGGATGAAAAAAGAAAATCGTTGTTGCCTTTTACATTAGGGATGACATATCTAGGCAGTATCCAGGTAAAAATTTTCTGAAAATTTCACAATTTAACACCAAAATGAAGTTATGGCTGCCCATTTCATTAGAGGAATGAAACAGATGCTGTAGTTACCCTGTACACGGCACTAGTGCACTACAGATTGGCAGAAGATGATGAGTTGAAAGTTCAATCCTACGCTGTGATTAGCTACACAAAGTTTTTTAATGAAGCCATTTTGAATGCTTCAAGAAGCACATTCCCATACAGATAGAGTATTTTTATCTTCTGATGGAGCAGCAAGCCTATTTAAGAATCGCTATTCCCCCATCCCATGATGAGGGTAGGGGCAACCTTAAAGCGCCATGTGTAGAAGTGTGTGTTGCGGTGCCAAGTTGTCAAAGATGCGGATGATTTCTTTGCTGACATCCAAGTAATGGGTATAAATGTAAAATGTCTGTATGTATCAGAAGCTCAGGTGGCCGAAGAAAATAGAACTCTACAAGATTTCTCCAGTAAAATTGAACCAGTTAAGGAGATTAAAAATGCTAGAGTGGTCAGAGTTAGAAATCTTGTTGTCAGTTTGTTTATGAACACTGGGGAGCAGGTTCCATTGGCATCAAGTATAAACTTTATCAAAGCTCATGAAGAAAGCTCGAAGTTGAGGAAAACAGCAGTGTTCTGAATATACGCTCTTTTATATGTCCAGTGGCCAAGGTTGGGATAGAATTCGTAAATTACTATGCAGTACACAGGATACAGATATCTTAAATAATTCCTTATTCCATATCTGTGCAAAATATTAATGCACAGTATATAAACTGTTGAAAAAAAGTATTAGCTTAATAATTTTTTATAATTTTTTAGACTTAATAAAGGTTTTATTGCACTTCTAGTTATGTATTGCATTGGTTACGTTAGTCACATGTCAGATTTCTGTAGAAAAATGCTTCATATGGTGTACAACAACTTTTTATTCACCCCAGTTTGTATAATGTTTGTATTATGAACCTAACACATATGTGTCAGCATATCAAACAATTTGGAATAGAATGTTCAGAAAAATCAAAATGATACTTAAAGTACCACGTCAGCTGGTTGCAAAAGTTTTACGTTAGTTACATACCTATTTTTTATTTCACGCCTACACTACGGGGGAAACAACATCTAAGGTCATCTGTCCCCCATCTAACATGCAACAGGAATACACACAGCCATAGTTGAAGTGGCGGAATTTTTCAAATAGAAAATTCCCGCCGCCCCAAGTGGGATTCGAACCCACGGCCCTTGGAACACGAGTGATGCACTGACACCACTACCGCCGGCCCATTGAGGTGATATTTTATAAAAATATAATTTTGTGTTGTTTGCCATTAACATATGCAGTGTTATTTAGTATGCAATGAAATTTAATAAATAAAAATATAACCCCAATATTTTTTTCTTTCTCCCAATGGTTCAGGTTTAATTCGATAGAGCATGAGATAAATGAAATAATAAGATCTTATTCATTCTTATACCTGGAATAAAAGAACTTACTACCAAGACACTTGGGCTTCCGCAACTGGACAACAGCAAACTAAACTCTATATGTGAAAAGAAAAAGAAATGGATGCTTGCATACACATCACATAAACACATAGATAAATTGAAAACACAGTCTTTATTTTTATTAATGAAAATTAAAAAAAAATATAATTCAAAAAAATATATTAAGCAGAACAATAAAAAGTATAGGAAAATCTTCCTTCAGCTTTCTCAAATGTGTAAATGATTCGTTATTAACCTGACATAGGGTTATAACTGTTCTCCATTTGAGCAAACTGACATCAATTAATGTTATCAGTTAAAAATATTTACAATTGCTAAAATAAATTTATCTTATGACAATTAAATTTTTATAAACAAATTTAAATTGTTTATTTGGTAGAATTTTGTTATTGCAAAACTTTTAAAATGAGAAAAAATAAATTCTGAATTTATTAAGATTGTCTTTATGATTTTGTTATATGAAAAACAACCAAATCCTTTTATTTTGACCAACCCTGTATATAAAGTACGTCGAGATCCACTTCAATCTTTTACAATTGGTAATACTGCATTTAATTCACACAGTTGATTTTTAGAATGACAATACGTCGATTATCTAAATCAATAATGGAAACAACATTCTTCTTGATTTAAGTTAATAAATAAATCGTTCACAATTCCATACAATTGTTGAAGAACGAAAATAAATCTTCTTTGTTTTAAATATTCAGGTAACTATTCCATAAATAGTTTGTTTACATTTGACGTGTTTATAAAAATATATGGTTGTCAGTTAACCTCACTTTATTTTACAGATTTTTGGTCTTGAGTCATGCGTGGATTCAACCAAAGCGTTTTATCGACTGACTTTGTTAATTTTTCCTGGCCTTTTTATCTATTTTAGCGAAACAATTGACGTTTATGTCAAATTTAAAAAAACAAATTCTACACGCTACGTTTATGACGTCACTAACGGAAACAGCTGTTTGTAATTAACACTAATCTTAAATCTAAACAAATAGAAATGTAGCTGGTAAAATAACGATTAAAACAACATGGACACATCTAGTCTAAAATTAATCATAACTGGGAAAATTAACAAAAACGATTGACGATGAAAAAATCTCATTAGAACTTAATTGCAAACAAAACTCATTAACTCCAGTTCTACCTTTACAAAAAATGATAATATAACTACACTTGGTAACTGATACATATAAAATTTACATAAGAACATATTTACAATAGAAGAAAAATTCAAATGTAAAATCTGTTTTTACGATTTTATAGACATTCAACGATGCTTATACAAGATCCATACAAATAACAACATAAATAAAATTAAATTATTGTCAAACTTGTCCAGCATACAGTCCTCCAAGTGCTTGTGTTCAAACAACGGTGTAAAATTTTATATTAAAATCAACATTTGGAAAAATCGAAACATATCAGCAAAGCCTATACCTTCATTAGGATTAATACTCTTTATTAGTATTCAAAAGATTGTAAGTTTAATGTGCTAATGTAGTCATTACAATATTAACCTATTTTACAAATTTTTAGTTAAATATAATCCCAAAACTAATCAGTCGCATGGGAAACAGAAAGAATTTCCCTACGTTGCCCATCGTTAAACTCAGATCTAATCAAGAAAAAGGAATCTTCCAGAAAAATGGAAAAGCCATCCTAACATGTGACTTGGGTTGCATAAAACATGTATTATTATGAAAACAATATAAATGATTGATATGCCTTTTTATAATTCAAACCTTTTATGTAAGAAATGATGAAATTGACGTTACGTCTGCATGAAATTTATCCTTCTATAATTTCTATTTTAAAAATTGATAAATCTATCTGTAACCTAACATTTAGCTTTTAGATTAAATAAACCTAATATCCTAGCATGTCTATTCTTTATTTTATTGCATGAAATAATTATATTTGTGTTTACGATCAAATCATGAAGTAAATTTTCAATCAGATGATTCCATGTCATATCTATATTTATTTCACATTTTGAAAATATGCTATGCAAAATACATATAAACAATTTAATCTTTACATTTATATTAAAAGAAAAAATAATAATAAGCCATATCATGAATAATTTAAAATAAATATTTATAATTTATCTTTAAATGTTACGTTAGTCACTATGGAATGACCCTGTATATAAATATATGATCACAACGTATTTGCTATGTCAAATATGATATGATTTTTATTCAGTAGTTCTTGTACATATATTTATTTTAATCTGGCACGTTTACCTTTTCTAGTTCTGTAAATCTTTTTGATTGGCTCTATTTCACTTACCTTTGATGTTTTATGTCATTGAGAGATTTGCGTTTGGCTATTTATAAATACCTAGTATAAACACACAACTGTATCAACTTGATAAATTGATTTATTGATCTGTATTTATTCTAACCAAACTAAATAATCATTTGATCACCTATTGAACTTGCAGCGTTGACGTATTTAAGCTGGGCTAGCATACTTTCAAGGGGGTTATTACAGAACTAGTATTTTTATTTGTATCAGTTCAAATCCGGTCCCCCTCGCTCAAGATAAACAATAAATTAATAAAATAATACAATCGTATTTAACTGTTTTTTTCATTTGTTTTTCTCTCTTTTTCCGTCCTTATGAAGTAAGTCAATCGTTATCAACCTTGATCACACGTTATAAAAAATAATCACAACGTAGGATTCAGGTTGTTCTTTTTGTTCTTATTGTTATATTTACCATCATAAAATTTGTCATTTATAAGGTTGGTAGTGGCGTGTCAACTTCCGTTTTATTGAATATTTGAATTTTACGCGGGTAGAGTAACTTGGGGTGATCGTCTAGTGTCTAGTGGGTAGGGACCCCGGTTCATTACAACAGTAACCCACTTTTCATCGTATATTTATAAAACAATCTTTTAATACTTGAGGGGACGGCACAGCCAGTGTTGATGAAGGGATGATATAACTCGATTAAATTTATTTATCATTAATTTAGTTTTTACTGAAGTCATGGCGATAGCATGCTGATTAACCAGATAAAAGCAGGCGACAGTGGCTCGTATTTCTGTCTTGTGCAAAAAATCCTTTCGCGCGATTTATAATATTAGAAGGTTAGAATTGCTTCTATTTTTAATTAAACTTAAAACCATCTAATAATATAAAATGTTAGTTTCTTTTTCTTCCCCCTTCTTGCTAATTAATTAACAAAACGCACAATCCTTAGATTATTTTTTATTTTCGTATACCAAGAATTTATTATTGAGATGGTTAATGTCCAGATCCAAAATGAAAAGGATTTTTTTTCGTTTCCGAAGAAAAGAGATATTGCTGGATTGATCATATTGCTGAAAAAATTATACTTTCTGGTGGCAGGGTTGTGATTACGAAATACTAAAGTCAGATTAAAAAAGACTAATGCATCCGATGCCAACAAAACTAGGTTGTGGACTGAACTCGAGTCAATATTTGGACACCTTATAAGCTTCGACAATTTTAATTTCGGCTTCCACTAACCAATAAAGACACTGAAAGAAAATTTAAACTTTTGTGGACAATTCAAACACGATAGAGAAAACTATTACAATAAATTAGCAGTTTTTGGCAATATTTAAATTGCTTGAGTAACTTATTTGCAAATATTTTTTTGCAAAGTTTAGCTAATAATTAAGTCCAAGCAGGAATATTGCTTTACGGCAAAGAATTAAAAAATTTTAAAAAGTAGTTTTATTATTAAATTTACTACATAACAGATAAATAAAAATGACATTCTTTCTTTATAGTTATTATTCTTTCATTACATGTAATCAACAAATAAAATGTATATTAATTCTGTATTGGTTAGAATTTGTTAAACTTCTCGTTCTGAATTTTATGTCAATGATGTCAATGTTTAACAATGTGTCAACTTTCAATATAACATTATTTTAAGCCCAGTGGTGCTCAACAAACATTTTAATTGGCTGTAAGTTGATTTATATAAGGTTATATGAATGTTTAAGTACTTTAACCTAACCTCATATAATCATTTTGTTTAAAGTAAATTTATACAAAGACATTTCAATACATAAAGATGTTGAGAATATGGCTTAGGAGAAAATTATTTTTTAGTATAGTTATAACAAGGCTACTTATCTAAAATGTAAACATTGTATCATGCATGTAACAAGGTGGGAGCTTTAACCCGACAAGAAAAAACTTTCCTTAAGATTGAAAAGTTAAAGTATAAGAAGTTGTATTTCCTAAAAGCACAGGAAAAGGTAGAGAAAAGTTGTTCGGGTTTTTTTTATTCAGGTATTACAACGTTCTATTACAACTTGGGAAACTCAGAAGTGGTTTTTGATAATGAAATATTTTTTCTTTATACAACCTTGTACCGTGAAATCTAATTAATTTTCTGGAAAAATCCTACAAATAGCTATTTAAGATTATAATCACCTACTTCCAGTTTCATGACCTATTTAATTTTATAGCCCATCTCAGTGCGTTAGAAGTTGCTGAGAAAACTTTTTATATTTACGTACCCACATTTCACGGTTTATTTGTAATAAAAAGATTCTTGTATTTTTAATAAAATCCGGTGTGTAGTGTGGTAACGTTTAAATAAGAAAATT
This sequence comes from Agrypnus murinus, assembly GCA_929113105.1. NCBI lineage: Eukaryota > Metazoa > Arthropoda > Insecta > Coleoptera > Elateridae > Agrypnus > Agrypnus murinus. Next base: position 16,251,609 of record OV816024.1, on the reverse strand, counting down.
ATTACGTTAAAAAGGTTTATTTTAATGTTAAAATATGCATTATTAAAATAAAACATTATTAAATTACAAAGTCGGGCTGTTTTTCTTTGCTGGCACATTTATTGTACATTTTGCACGGAGAATTGAAAAATCTCTTATATTCAAGTTTAATAGCGTTATGTTTTAAATAATTTTCCAACGAGAAAATGCGAACAATAAATTTAAATTAAAACATAATTCGTACTTAAATTGAAATTAAAATTTAGTACAATACTAAAACCTAGATTACCCAAGTTCTGCTTGGCACTTCAGCTGATGTTTATTTCGTGCTAGCTACTCTTGAATATTCCTTCTGCTAATTTTAATTATAGGTTCTACTTTATTAAAATGCTAAAGTACAACAAAAAAAGAATGATTTCGTATCTAGAAAAAAATAAAATAATTATTTGTTCAGATCGCACACTATTAAATAAAGAACAACAAAAATTTATTATTAGTAATATACATATGTTATGTATATTAAATTTAAAATGGAAAAATTCAAAAATGTCTAAGTAACCGGTTTGAAACCGAGAAATCACGATGTAGCAAATTTTTATTGTTCAATTTTTGACAAACTGTGAGACTCTTGTTTCTGTAAATTAAAATATGAAACTTTAAAATATTGAATTTTTGAAAACTAGACCTCCAACATTTTCATACTTCAAAACCTTAGAAATATGGATCTGTGCAGCCGCACATTGCGCCTACATAATAATAATAATCGCCCCCTCCATCCCGCACAAGCGTATAGCTTTTGGAGCCTTGGTTTAGGTTATGGGTTGTAGTAGTTATAGTAGTTATATAGTGCAAGTTTCAAATTTAATATAGTATGGCAAGGACTATAATTCAGAAGCTACGAAGCTTTCAGCTTTACTCAGGACGAGAAAAGTTGAATTGGGTGATTGTTTACCCATTCGAGTTGTTCACTGTGCTGATAATGTTGGTAGTTGTAGTGTACAGTTATAGTGTACATTGTGAATGTGGGGATTAATATTGTTTTATACTCCCTATATTTTGTTTTAGATCAAGTCTCCTATATGCTAAATTTGATTTTTTTCTTATCATTTAAAATGTATTGTTAAAATATCGTTATTTATAACCACTAATAATTTCGATAACGGAACTTATTATCAGAGTTGACCTATATTTTGGTTGTTGGAGAAATTTAACTGCATTTTGTTAGTGGTTGGTCAGTGCATTATTTACGTTTTACCCCATTCAATTTCTGTTTCATATTCATAGAGCGGGGACCATCTCATTCTGATCAAACTTAAAGAATTAACATCAAGGCCTTGAACCTATTCCTTATGTTAGTTGAGTTTTGTAAGTGAGGTTAGATTTATTGTTTTAGTGCACCACTATAGTGCTCTACATCTTCTATTTGCTTTTATATGTACTTTTCTTCTCGAGTGTTGCGAAGATTTATGCGCTGCATTTATAATAGTGTATATTTGAATAGCACCTTTTAATTAAACGATAATTTATATTAAATATTTCAACAACTTCCTTATACTATTGAGGCCACAACTTATTTTGATTTGATTTTCCTTTTGGTACTTTATTTTGCTGAAGTAATGCAGAAGAATGCTAATTGAAACCGTCTTCTCTCTCTTTGTGACAACTTGAATTAACTTATGGACTAAAGCAATAAAGGAAAACTTTCCAAATAAGAACTATCTATAACTAATGGTTTAAAATAAAATTGCGTCACATGGTGCAAGACAATCCATACGTCAATGAAATACATGGATTTATTTGCACTTTATTATTATTATCATTTATTATTGGATGATTGTGTTCCAGAATGTTGCTGAAATGGATTACAAGCGCTGTATAATTCGTCAGAAAGGCACTACTTAGAACCTTTGATGTGGGACCTCTACTAACAACACATCTGACATTGTTCAAATCAAAAGTTTCATTGACCACTAGGTACAATCTCGCAATGCTTGTGTAACGTTCATGTATTGCCATTATCAGAAGCAACAGTTGATAACTTAATAGTCAACAAAGCTAAATGGCACAAGTATTTCAGGCGTGAGATTCGTATGGATAGATTTGAACCCCGTTGAAGAAAAATAATCTACAGAAGAGAGAGGCTGAGTTGTAACGTCTTAAAAATTCTAGATTCCATCCTAATGCAATTGTAAATGCATTTATCGCAAATAATCTTAGGACGGCGTTGTACATTTAAATATATTTTGGTTGAGTTAAAATTTCAGGCTTTATTTTAAATCAAATGCTGTTTTCATTAATGTGAAAAGTCATCTAAAGCGTTCTTACGCAAATGAATTGTTTTTGTAAAGAAAATACGGGATAAAAATGACTTCTTGACGGAATACTATGTCTAAAAATGCAGTTAAAATCGAATTTATGTGTCTTTTACGTGCCTATTTTCATTTAGGACGAATAGATTCTCTGAAATCAGACATACAAGAAATAGTCTGTAATATTCTGTAAATATCTGGTTTCATGCTACGAAGCAAGATTTTGACCCTGTAAATGCCCGTAGAAGGTTCTAGAACAATTTTTCTATTGGCGTGAAATGTGTCAGACTAGTTTTCGATAGGGTGGTTATTTTCCCTTTCTTAAAACTATTAACGCAAAGTTAGTTTTGCATCAAAATTTCAGTCAGTCTAATACAGTAAGTCTGATAGAATCTACACCGAGAGAAGTGACGAAGCGAAGTCACGTAGCGGGCTTCGGAATACGTTATGGGGCGGCTAGCTCCAAATTCTCCGCCAAGTGCAATGAGTTAGCTTTTGCTTAAGTTTGCTTTGCGGTTAAGTTTCTTTCGTCTCATCTACAGTAAAAATATAAGCAAATTGCTTTATAATAAGTTTGGTTCTTCGACTTAGCCGATTTAACATTTAATCTAAAGACTTAAAAGCCTAAAAGTAAATCTTAATGTTTCGTTTTAGTAAGAAGAAATATTAATCCAGTGTGCCGTAGTTTATTATGTATGAAGTGAATTCAATAGTTATTTGAATCTTACACAACTAAAGAAATTATATTTTTGTTCCGTATCGTATCGCAAATATTGGGAATTGCATAAATTTGAGCCGGATTAAAAATATTCATGAAATTATAATGCAACCTTTTCAGAAATGCAGTTGTGTCAATGTGGCAATTTTTTATAGAATGCACGTTTTTTTGAAATTACATGGTTTAATTCTTTATTAAGGAAAGGATATTGCAAACTTAAGTACAAATAACTATCATGAACTTTAGGTAATAAATCAGTAACACTACAGTAACCTGCTTAATATTAACTTGACTAATTATGATTTGTTATTGAATTCACTCAATATAATCAAAATTCTTTTTTGATTGCGAATTTTGAGAATATTCTAATGACTTGCAAGCAAATGGCGCCCATATCCTTATTATTTCTACAAACCTTATTTTTCTTTACAATCTATAAGCTATGGAAATCAGTACCTACGCCTGAGAAATAATTTGTCATTAAGAGATCTTAAGCTGGTGCATTAAAGTACAATAAGTATCGTTTTTAGTGTGAAGTAAGCAATTGCCGTAAGCACTCAGTATTTGAATTTTATTGATGTTATAGTGACGCCACTCGTGCGACGTTTGTTTTGGTTACAGTTATTCAGTTAGAGTAGATAAAGCGTGAGTGTTTCAGAATCTGCTGGTATATTGGTATGTTGAAGTCAACGTGTATTTAGTGGAATTTCACCACAAGCTTTACAAAGAACTAGGAGCAGATGGAACAAACTTTCCCTATTAGCTTCTGACATCTGCTTGACACCAGGGACGAGGAAAAATGTTCTTCTGTACTCATTTCAGAAAAAAATCTTATCCAACAGCTTAGAAAAAAGCACTACTATTAAAGAATTATAACATATTGAAGCAGCTTTCTTCGGGTGGTGTCGTAGCCAATAAATTTAAGTATCACACATACTACTTTGTTATAGTTTTAATGGCCGTTTTGAACAATCACAGGTGGCAAAAGATGAACATGATATTATTGAACAATGTAAGATACTAGAGAAAATTTATTGATATCACGCAGGAGAACCTAAGTGTTGGGAGAAGGTAGTACCCATCTTTTTCCTTATGAAGAAATAACTAGAATAGTTCAACTACGTAACACACCAGCGATCGTATCAAACTGAAAAGAGCTTTTTTACAATACTTTCCTTTAATATTGAAAAAGTAGAGGTTTTGAAATGGGGTAGTTCTAGTATGAAATTTGTCGACGAGAAATGTTAAAGCCAAGATATGATTTTCAAAAAGATGGATTTTCTGCTAACTGTCTCTGTTACGGAAAACCTCTGTTTCTTATTATCTTAATTTTTGTATGGGTCTTATAATATACGGGCCTTCTAAGGGTCACGTTAAAACTAAGCAGAATACCCTGTATTTGTCTCAATTTATCATCTACAATATAAAGATGCGTCAAACAAATAAAACCCCGTTGCCTGTATAATTCGGCCTTCACATTTACTCAAAGTTTGGTAAATAAATTAAGTATAAATATAATTAAGTATCTTGAATAGAGATTGGGTGATTTTCTTTTACAACAGTTCAACACTGCCTACTTGGTCAACCCATCATGAAGAACGAAAAGCAGATGGAATTCTAAAAGCCGTACATGTAACAAAAGCTAGGTACGTATACACCAGGTAAACTACTATGTGACAGTTCAGGCACTCCTAAATGAAGCTCACCAAGATTTATTGTCAGAGATTGAATTTAATATGGTTTTAATTGGTTATTTAATTGGTAATTAATTGGTTTAAGAATAGCAGAAAATATCCAACGTTTGCAATATTGGGTTCTTGTTATGCAATTAGAGGATCTATTAATGATCCTCCTGCATGTTCACCGGGAAGGAAATTTCGAGCTCTATATAATAACCTTGCAACCTTACTTGCGTATGTCCACTATCTTTATGCCTGATGGGCCACTATCCATTCTTGATGAGTTCAGCCAAGATCCGTTATTGATACGTTCATAATTGGACGGTTCGCTGTGAATAGATAAAAAAAAGTTTTTTTTATTGCAATCGATCAAGGTCAACAATTGTAAAAGATACTAATGTAATCAATAATTAATCTTAAGGCTTAAATGAAGATATATTTGTTGTTCTGAACTGATCTATCGTTGCTCCTGGAGTAAACAAACGACCTAAAGACTTCAAAGCTTCCTCTGGGTATGAAGATAACCAATGTAATCACTGTGATTACTTCCATCATGAAGAAATAATAAAAAAGAAGGCCGTGTGATATAAAGAGCATGGCTGATGTTATTTGGAAGAATGGAAACCTATTTCTCCAGTTAAGTAATAAAGTAAAAAAATCTTCAAGATCACATTTGCGAAGACAATGAATCAGTATTAATCCTTATAAAAAAAAGCAGCAAAAAGACAATTTTGTGAATAAAGTCCTTATTGATAGAAGTAAATCATTTGATGCCCCAATACATGAAAATCACTCTTTACTATTCAATATACATTTTACAAGACCCTAGGTGTGTTTCGGAACAGGAAATAACAAAAGAATTGGTATTAAACTTTGGGTACAATGAATAGGACTATCACTTAGATTTTTTTTATTGCTGTTACATTATTTCTGATTTAGTCAAAAACTCTCTAAAACAAAAGAATAATTAGCGTTTGAAAACTCGAAGCGGCCCTAAGATCACTTGAAGCCGTGCTCTGCCACTGTGATTTGCTCTCTTGTAGACAATCGACGATTTTGGTTCCCCAATATGTTATGCCCTGTCCAACGTACATACATGATATACCTCCAGTGAATGACGCTGCAACATTTCGCTTTCGAGATTAAACCAAAAACGCAACTTCCGCAACTAAATCATAAGGTTGCATAACAAAGTTTGTTAGTTATGACATCATCACAAAAAATTTAAACGACAATATGGATTTTTAGGAGTGGAATCCGATATTGATTTCTCTTCCCTTTATGATCATGCAAATAAATCATAAGGTTACATAACAAAAATTCTGAGAAAAATCGATCTGATATATTGATACTATAATATCAATTACATTAAATGTTCAGATCGATTTTTCTCAGAAGTTTTGTTATGCAACCTTATGATTTATTTGCATGATCATAAAGAGAATAGAAATCACTATCGTATTCCTCTACTAAAAATCTATATTGTCATTTAAATCTTTTGTGATGACGTCATAACTAACAAACATTTATAAAGCTTAGATCGATTTTTCTCAGAATTTCTGTTATGCAACCTAATGATTTATTTACATGATCATAAAGGGAAGAAAAATCACTATCGGATTCCACTATAAGAAATCTATATTGTCATTTAAATCTTTTTGTGATGACGTCATAACTTAGAAACAAATGAAAGTCGGGAGGTGAATCCCACATATTAATGTGTATTTTTAAAAAACAAAATCGACGTGTTTCAGCGTTTTTAAAAAAACCGGTTAAGTTCGCTTTTTTTTAATATTCCATACTTTAATCCCACCCTGTATAAATACATCAGATGGTCGTTTTTTGATTTTTATAGAAGATATGTTCCCATCAGAGTATGGGTATCTAGATAGTACGCTATACGCCGCAATTTCTGTCTCGTCTCCACAAGATCGGAAAATAGCCGTCGGGTTATATTTTGGAACACTCACTCGTCATTTTCAACATTCTAAGATTTCGTTCCATTCCGTTCAAGAACTCTCTCCGGTTCTCCTTATTTCTCCATTTTGCTTTACACTAATTACTAAATACAGATCTGTATGAATTGCATTATGATTAAAATCTAATCTACTTTGTTTTAAACAAAGATCCTACCACAAAATTTCAAAAAGAAATAAAACAAGCTTTAGCAAACTGCAATATCTGCTTTAACGAATTAGAAAAACAACAAATCATACATAAAAACCCTCAACTACCAAAGCTATATGGACTGATTAAGACACATAAACACAACATGCCTATACGACCAGTAGTATCATATATCAACGTACCTAAACACCTTGTCCAAGAAACTCAACCATATTATTAGCATCATAGGATACAAAAGTCCTCTATTAGCTAACATATTTATGGATAATTTGGAAGATCGAATATTTGAATTAGATCTTTCTAAACACATTATTTTTTGGTTTCGTTACGTTGATGACATTTTAGCTTGTTTTGACAGTTCTTTTGAGGTTATCAATGAGTTTTTAATTATTATTAACAGTCTTCACTCAAACATCACGTTTACACTAGAAACAGAACAAAATAGAGCTATTAATTTTTTGGATTTAACTATTACATTAAAGTTACATAAAAAACAATTAATACAAACAATGAATTTGATTTTTCCATATACAGAAAATCCACAAGCACAGACGGCACTATTCCTAACGATTCATGTCATCATAAAATGCATAAACTAGCGGCTTACAGATCTTTAGTACACCGAGCTTTAACTACTCCAATGAAACGATCACATTTTGATAAAGAAATTTCAATCATCAAACAATTATCATATGCAAACCATTATAACCATAACATGATTGACACTTTAATTCAACAAAAAGATTATAGGTTAGCTATCAAAAGAATATTTCCAATTGACACTCAAATACAAGACACAAACTACATATCAATACCATACTTTGGCAAGATATCAGAACAAATTGCAACTATAATAAGAAAAACCACCATTTACAAAATAACCTATAAAACTAACACCAACACCTTTTCATTTTTATTCAATGCTAAAGACAAAACACAAGATATCATGAAATCCGGCATTTACCGTTTGAATTGTTCTTTTTGTAACTCGGTTTATATTGGCCAAATACTTCACCAGAAATTTCGACGTAAAACACGTACAGTTGGTTTCAAAAAAATCGAATACACTTTATAAATCAGTAGTCCATGATTATGAAAATTTTTTACAATGTAAAATGATCTTTATTTATTTAGGTTATGTTTTGTGACATAAGTTGACAACTAACTTTGACATTTTATTTGTCACTGTGACAACATGATTTATACCACTTAAAAAGGCTGTACTCGATTATTTTGAAACCAACTGTACGCTCTTATAGACTTAAACATCCAGAAAAATCGAATTATGCCAAACACATTATGTCAGGTTAAGATATTAATAAAACTTGTGAAACTTTAATTAATCTTTGTATTTATATTATATTTCAAAATCTAATTTACTTTAAGATTTAGATTCCGAATTTCATGGCTTTGAGGTGAATAACCCGTTCGCTCTCTTAAGTAACCGTTACAAAAATTCCATAGTGCGTAATTTGAAATAAATTTTACTAAATGCGTACAACTTCTACTGGCAAGCTTACATACTATGTTTACTACTATCTAAACTCTGCAAATACCCATATATCAATCCGCCCCCGTGTTTATCTGACTCGAAGCAAACCGTCCCTCCTAAAAAACAAATTTCCTATTGGTAATTTATATCAAGAATTTAATTGGATATTTCTATCAGATATTTGCCGTTCGTTCAACAACATTTATATTGTGTGTAATTAAACGGCTCAGAAATTTTGTTTGGTACGCCTTAATTAGCGATTTCCTTTGCAATACGCTTTCAAGAATAGACTTATTTTAAATTATTTTATTTCTTTATGCAAATTTTTCCGGGCGCGTTTATATTTATCTAATTTAAATGTGCTTCAGTTGGAGTAGGTAGCTTGAATAAAAACACTAAACAAGACTCTGTTTAAAAAAGATTAATTCGAGATTTTTGTGTACAGGAAGCTTTTAGCTGCAGAATTCAAATGAATGAGAACCCTTTTTATTCATAATCTAATTAAATTAAGAATTCCATTTCGTTAAGTGATATATCCACTTCAAATTATGGATATTATCTCCAACTCCAACCATCTCTAACTTTTTTGTAGTATTCTTATAAGGGATGATTTAGAGTCGAAAAATTATACACACACGTGTAGCTATCGTATCAAATTATTAATTCTTCTTTAGGTATAAGTTATTTCTTGATTACCTTATTTTTAGCCTTTTGGTAAGTGAAACCGCCGTTTGATATATTGATGTATATTCAGCAATTTGAGGCTTTCCGAGTCATCTTCAACTGAATACATTATAAACGTCTGATTAGAAAGTTTAGAAAATTAGCGGAACATTTGTCTTTTATCGGTTAATTCGTTCCAAATACTAAGAGTTTTCAGCTTTCAAGGTTTCAACAATACCCTAACTTTTTTAATTCAACGAAAGAAGGCATCAGTCCTCAGAGGTCCAAAGGTATTAGAATTTAAGATTTTTAACTTCCAAATTCTTTCAAGATATTAACTGTCAATATCAAATGTTATACTAATTCCAAAGTTCTAGGATTTTAAAGCTCCAGGTTCTAAAAGTTTAAAAATCTTTTACATTTGGCAGTTGCATGGTTTTACCGTTCATCCGTAGTAAGTTTGTGGCATTTTTATTCCGATTGAGCATTGTATGTATTTTTAATTCTATAAATTCAACAATTGCTCATACTGACCATGGTATTTTTTCTCCATTTGTATTTTCTTGATTTTGCTTCACTGTAATACGATATCTAGCAGAGCTATTAGATGTTCGTATTTTTTCCATAATTTGTGGATGATTTTTCCAGATTTTCCCAGTTGTTGCTGTTTGCAATTGTAAATGCTTTAATAATTAATTTTCATCTGGCCTATTCCGATTTGTTATCGTTTAAAGAAATTTAGTATCACACTAATCTTAGGAATAATTTTGAGAAATTATTCCTAACGTATATTGAGTACCTAAGTCTCGTTGTTTTGCCTCAGATGTTTATGAAAGACCTTTTAATCTCATTTAGAGTGTTATTATTTGGTCTTGATTTCGTTCGTTCGACGTTTGAAAAGTTGGGAAGCGATTAATTGCCTGCCGGATTCAAAACGCTACCCAGTAAAGTTCTAGGAGATGAGAAAGTATAATTTTCAGGTTTGTTAAATTTATTGACTTAATAATGTGAAAGTTGACTAGCCTTCAGCTACTAGATTTGCTCATTCAAAATAGCTTCAATTAAAAGGGTATTTTGGAATTGAATTTTAAAATTTAAAAATATTTTATCTACTTCAAAGTTTCTGCAATTTTAGAAGGTAGAATTTAAATTTAACATTCAACTTCAAACACTTGTTTTGATGGTTTTACTTTATGCAAAACGTCTTTTGCAACTATTGGATCTTTATTGATAACAATTAAAGCTTAGTTTTCGCCGTATTGAAGTATAGAATCCAAACCAACATTAATCGTTGCCGCTACTAATTGAAGATATAGGAACTATAGGACGATTGATTCAACTACGCTCCCTAGCTGCCGCATTTGAAGCTTTTTTGCGATTAGTATTTGGTGTCTTGTTGATCTAAAAAAAACAAATTTCGTGACCTGGTGGTCATCGTATTGACAGATTAGGCACTTACACAGACATGTCTTTTGATGTATCTCTGTCAGCCATATGCAAAGAAAGATGCTAATCTTTGTTAATTCGGCTTGTCAACACTGATAGGATAAGAATTCAATTCAGGAAACTACTGAAAGACCGATCGTTTGTATGTCCACTACTTTGCCATAACTTATCTGTGGGTTGCTTGTGGGCGTATTGCAACTTGTAGAATCCTACGTTACAAAAATATCAATTTTTCATCTTGAAATTGAATTATGAAATAAACTATTTACATAAGTTTATTGCCCAAATAATAGAGTCAATCTCGTTGAGTAAATTCAAAAAGAGTACGAGCCCAAAATCGTGACACTCTTTGGATGTGCTTTTTTCTGTTGAACTAATCGAACTGTTCTTCGAATAACCTTGAATTGTACGAGTACCCAATCCAAAAACCGTATCTAGAATCAACTAGATTAATAAAAAATAATCGATATATTTCGATCGATCCATTAAACAGATAAAACTTCGATACCAAAATCGCTAAATTGACATACTTCTTTTTATGCAACTACACTATTTTGCTGTTATATTCTTTCGTTATTCCGTTGTTTCTAGACCTAATCTGGTTCTAATTTGTTTGCTCGACTAGTAAGTAACTTTGGCATGAGAAGTGGCGACGTAAGTTGTTTTTTGTTTAAACTCATATGAAGTGATTCAACGTTTTAACTTGTATGAAATATGTTGACTAAATAACATGAATTATTATTTGTTAATGTGCCCGAAACCCTACATCTCTTTTGGGAAAACTGTACATTATTTATCCATTTTACACTCATAAGTACCTTACTCATCATCACCATGAATTGATTGCAAATATCACATTTGAATCGTCTTTTTGCTTGGTTTGACTTGCTAAAAATGATTTTTACAATAATATTAAAAATAAATATTTGCCACTGTTTCTTGTAGACAGATGACTAACACATCGAGTCCCATTATTGTTTGTGGTTTTATGATCTTGGTACCTACCCTCCGGTCGCTCGAACTGAGGGGTTGAATGCACTCCTCAAATGCATACGGTAGTATCGTACTGTAAATCGAAGAGGGTAGTCGATATTTTTGTGTTTTTGCAGCGAGTTACGATTTTGTTATTATGGATCCTTTAGATGCAGGTATGTACTAAAATGCTGATAAATCATATTTAGTAAAATCACGGTTCATATGTTGATTATAATTTTTTATGTTTATTGTGAGTTTTAAAAAATGTTCCACTGAGTACCGTCCTGCAATACTTTTTGGCCAGTAGAAGACTACCAAACTCAATAGATAAAATAAATTTGACGGTCCCCAAGCGCCCCCTTTTTTTATAATACGAGATTTTGTTCGTAGGTAGCCGAGCGGGACGGTCTGACGAGCGACTGATTGGTGCAAGAAGGTGTTTTTATTACTACAAAAGGACAATATGTTGAAACTTCCTCAAAGTCTGTGCAATGGACATTTGTTTCGTTATATTTTAGACAAGTTTAAAATTAGTAATTATTCAAAAGAGTTTCAAAAATGTTTGAAGAATTCAATGAAAGTGATTTTAACGAAAATGATGGCGCGGTGGCGGGATAGTCAGCGTTTATTTAACAACAATTCTCAGTGGCTCGATCAAGAAATCAATTTACCAAAAATTGAAGAAATTCCTCCAGCAGATTCTGCGTCTACGCCTGTTTTACGTGGCAGACCCAGGAAGCTATTTTCACAAAGTTCTTATAGATCACAAACCAGGAAAGCGAGCAAATTGGTGGAAAAGAAAACTCCCGATAAACTTTTGTTTCCAACCCTGAAAAGCCTAAGGTCTGTTGGGAAAAGAAAAGCGGCTGATGTAGTGAAGCTAGCGACAAGTGTCTCGCTCAAAAGTTTAAAAAGAATGGAACGAGCTTAAGGGTCCGTCATTCAAGCCTTATACGCCAGATGAAGCAACAGCACTCATCATTGATATAGGTTTGAGTAAAGAAGATTATGTTGACCTACAGCAGGGAACCAAAGAACGAGGAGTTAACCTTTATCCGATATATGCGTCTGTTTTAAAATCCAAAGAAAAATGTTATCCGACGAGAAGTATTTCACTATAACTGAGACGTCTGCTAAAGTAAATCTGCAGAGCTTAGTAGATTTAACTGTAAAACGACTTGCCGAAGCTCAGAATGAAGTTCTCAAACAATTGCCTCTTCATGAGGGGTTAAAAATTATTTATAAATGGGGATTAGATGGAAGCGGCAGTCAAAGTATATATAAACAAAAATTCCAAGACTCTAATATAAATTATGAAGATTCTAACATTATATTGACAATACTTTCATCTTTGGGAATTTTTCAAGAATCTTCAGGCACGAAAATAATTATTTGGAAAAATTTAAAAACATCATCCACCAGATATTGTAGACGTGTAAAATTTGAATTTAAAAAGGAGACAGCGGAAAACGTAAAATACGATTACCAAGAAATGGAGTCCCAGATTGCTCAAATAGAACCCACTAAAGCTTTAGTGGATGGTACAGAAATGATATTTAATCATATTTTCATTAAATCAATTTTTGATAGAAAGATCTGGCAATATTCTATGTGAGAACGCGTCAACACAAACTTGCTACATATGCAAAGCGTCGCGTCGCAAAAAGAAATGAACAATTTAGAAGTAATACTTACGAAAAAAAGAGACCTTTCAAGTTATGATTTTAGACTTTCCACGCTACATTCATATATATATACGTACTTTTGAATTTTTGCTACACGTCGCATACAGATTAGATATTCAAAATTGACAGATACGACGAAAAACGCAATGGGGCTAGTTTTGGATTTACCTAAGCAAGGCAGGAGTAATTCCAATGATGGAAATACGGCTCGCAGATCTTTCAGTAAAGAATCTGCTGAAATTACAGGATTAAATCGTGACTATATTAAATGTTATGATACAATTTTGCAAGCAATGGCCAAGCAATGGACACTAGATAAATACGGCACTATTAAGACAATACTGTTTAGAAACTGCAGAACAACACATAGATTTACGGTATATGGGTGGTATTACATGAGTCCCACTGTTCACAAAATCTTGATCCACGGAGCTGACATTATTGAGAAAATGGTCCAATTACCAATTGGACAACTTTCTGAAGATGTCCAGGAGACTAGACAAAAAGATTGGAAATTCTTTAGTTTATTTCATGCCCGAAAAACTTCCAGGATCGATACAAACAGGGACATAATAAACAGGTTCTTCGTATCATCAGATCCTATAATTAACAAGTATAGGAAGAAAAAAGAAAAGAAGAATGTGTTGTTTCCTACAGAAGTTCCGGCACTTTTTAAAGATCCTGATTCATCATATAATATTGACATTTCATTGTCAGAAGTTTAGACAATAATATTAAGTACTTAGTTAGATATTAATTTTATAAAATATACAATGTTATATTTATTTGTTTTTTATTATATTTTTTATAGAACACAATTCTTTCTTATTCTTCTAGTAGACAAACTTTTCCCCCCTTAATCAAATATGCATAAAATTTCTTAATAAGATAAAAAAGAAGGAAGGCTTAATGATTTTCGAGTTTCTATTGATAAAACCGTAAGACAGTTTTCCACCATGAAAGTAACATCGTTACCGAAATACATATTGGTATGCATCGAATACAATGTGTAAATGGTGTAAACGGTGTGTCCCGTTAAAAATATAGAGCTCTAAGCTGATGTTTGGTGTCGTTTATTACGGCTAAATAACCTCCTTCTGGTATAATCTAAATTACAGAAAAGTAAAGATGTTCGTCGATTAAATAAGTTAAATCATCTTTTGCTATGTTAATTAGTTCATGATTAATTAATTTCCTTTTCTTGTTTTGCTTCTCTTACTCTGTTAAAACTCTTCTTAAGGCAAATAATTTACCACATCTTTGCTCTTGCATCATAAAACCCTCGAGTAATTTGGTGATGTTCTTGAAAACCATTGCAAATGCTTCACTAAAGCACGCAATGTTCGTCTACTTACAAGTTTAAATTTTATTTGGTTGTATTGTAGTTTTAGTTAGTACTTCTTCTGAGAAACTGATTTGTGATTACAAGCAGCATTCCACATTAAACCAATTTTCTAAAAACATATCCTTATATATAGTACGCCTGCAATTTTTATTATCCATAAAATTAAGCTTCAATGAAAATTTCTCAGCGCGCGTTACAAAAAGAAATTATAATATCCAAGTAGAATTTAGAATTTAAATACATCAGAAGAATTTCAAATTATAGGCGCTTTAAAGTAACAAAAAATGGTCGTTTATTATTTAACAAAGAACTCTTATCTTTCTTAATGATACAGTTAGTTGAAAATAAAAGAGCGAAAAAGGCTTTGTTAATTATGTTGAGAATTTATATCTATTGCCAAGTTGATTTGAGAATAATACAAATACAGATTTTACTTTAATTTTCGTTCTTTTCCTTGATTTTAACTACTTAAACTTTACTTATTGCATTCAATTGTTGTTGACTCTATCCTTAAAAGTTACTGTGATATTAATTAGTAATTGTAATTTTCTGAAAAATCAAAAACGGTTATAAGAATAACCAATAAAATTGCCTTATTTTGTAACGTTACGTTTTTTTGAAACTAATAAATACTAAAGGAATCCCAGTACGGTCCTGGCAGTTTAGTAAAATTTCCATTATGTTGGAACTGCAAATATTACATTAATGTAAATAATATTTTTTCAAGTACAAAAGAGTCATCTCGAAATATATTCGTAGGCAATATAATATATTTTAGTAGAATTTCTACTGATATAAGCGTTCTCACGACGAACAAATGTTCATGTTTTCGAGAAATAGAATGTTCCAGAATAAACAAAATTGTTTTTAAATTTCGAGTTTAAGGGCTAAAATCTAATATTAGCTTTAACAAGAATTTCCTTATGGTTAATAAATAATAAACCTTGAATCTGCAGTTTTAAAACACATTGTATTGAAATTCTACTAGTAAATAATATACCGACAAAAGGAATTTTCTGGAACGAGCTGTCTAGACTGCACTTGTGGAGGTTATTTGCTTTTCGTTGCGTATAAATTCAAAACCTTCTTAACTAAACCCTTAAGTTTAGTTAAGAATGTTCTCGAACAAATTACATGGATACATTTCGTTGGCTGATAAAAAATCCCGCTATGTTTCTATTAGTTTGTTTAAAATCTCGCCCTCCTCAAAAAATCATACCACCGCGAAATAGTTTTTAGCTTAGAAGAGTTGACAATAGAATCTCGAATCGTAAATAAGTAGATAGACGGGCCGAGCGGAAGATAATTTCTCGCGTCTTCCTGGGGCTCTCTCTCGGAGAGATGCCACTGGTAAAGTTTATGTTAATCTTCATTTTAAGTACTACAGCTTTAATATGAACAAAGTTCTCGTTTTCAAGAGCATAATTAAGTTATACTACTAACGTTTTGTGTGTTTAGTTCCGCTATCGTATCGGAAGCTCACTTGCTTCAATTTATCGTTGACTTTTTGGGGTTAATAAGTTAACCAAACTATAAGGTTTCCCGTTCTTTAAAGGTTGTGAAATATACAGAAATTTAAGTGATTAATTTGGACTCGCTCTTACCGAAGCTTAATAAATAATTCCGTACGAGTTGTCGATTATATTTACAGTGCAGTTAATGTTTAGCAGAGGCATTTTCAGTTTTGATGAATGATCTTGCTTGATCGAAATTCAGCTATTGGACTGAACAATCAAATTTAACTTATCGTGAAATAAGCGTCTTATTTGATTCTGTTTTTAACATAATTTAAACTCGGAAGTGTTAAAGTAAATAATATATTTTAGTGTGGCGTTACTTTTATTAATGAAGAATGTCTTTTAATAGACATTTAATAAATGAACTTTTATGGTTGGTTATTTCGGTTATTTTATTCTAAGAAAAGAAGAACGTTATTAAACACTAGTTCTAATGAGAGACTGTTATTATGAACTTTACTTCCTTGGATCAAATTCAGTAGCGGCATCAGTAAGGTGTCTTCCAGATTCTTCAATTTCATCGAACGATCGAGTTTGGTGATATGTGTTTGTTTTGATGGAAAAGCAATATTGTTTGAATTGCTCTGTAAGGTGAAACAGATTAAACTATCTGAATAAGGTATTGTGACTTATACATTTTTATGTGACTCGAATATTTTTGACCACATTTTTATGTGCATTATTTCCTGTCGTTAAGACTTCTTACGTTGGGTATCATTTTTTATATATATTTAAATTTTGTAACGATGTTTTATTTGGAAACTCCTTATTTTTTTTATTTTCATTTTTCAATAAATCTATAATTAAATTGAATTAAATAGAATATTACAGGACCATATAGTAATAAGTCTTTAAATATTTTACACAACCTAACTTTGACATATCTGATTTTGACTAATTAAAATTAAATTAAATTTATTAGATCTGATTCCTGTTTCTGGTTACTGGTAGCGAGTCAATACTTTTATAAAAATTACCGGACCTTCCTAATCAGACGGCGCCCTAAAAATATGTATTTTTCTTGTGTTTTAAACCTTTATCCATTCTTTTATAATTTGTGAGCAGTGGAAATAATACCTGCGACCTGAATTCAAATTTTTTGAAAGATATCTCAAGCTGATGCGACCTTGAGTTGTACAGTAAGTATTAAATATTTTGTGTTGTACAGTTTGCGTAAAAACTTTTGAAAGTTAAAGTAATTTGTTTTGTTTTTGTTTCGGGAAAAATAACTAGCGTTTCAATTTAAGATTGGCAACACTACGAACGACTGTGACATTGTTTTTAAAAATTTCTAGCTTAAATAAACATCAGGTGTCTTTATTCCGTATTACATTAGCGTCCTTTTAGGAGGTAGGTTACTTTTATTGGCGTTATTTGAAATCTTTAGTAACAGAATTATAAAATTGCACGGGCCGTACCGTGAGTATTGGCAGTTCGTTAAGTGTGCAACTCGTTTCAATGTCGTCTAACATGAAGATGGCTGATTCTCGATGGCAGTAGTGAAAAGTTTGCTTCCTAGACAAGAGCGATAAACGGCATCCGCTGAGTGAGTTAATTTGGCTACTGATATTTGAAGCTGATAAGGGTTTCAGTTAGGGCTGGAAATTGCCTCTCAAACATACCACGAACTATTCTATATACAGTATGAGTACCCAGTATACAACACACAGAGTGCAGCGTACAGGGTACAGCGTATGGCGTACAGGGTACACAGTAGACTGTATACAGTTACGGTATACGGTACACGGTATACGGTTTACAGTACACAGTGCGCAGTATACAATAGAAGCCTACAGTACACAGTTGATAGTAGACAGTAGATAATAGACAGTATACAGTACATAGTAGAGAATATACAGTAGAGAATATACAGTTGACAGTACACAGTATTACAGTACACAGTAGTACAGTACACGGTATTACAGTACACAGTATTACAGTACTGTGATGATCACCGGTGACTTGGATAATTTGTAGTATCCAAGTCAACAAAATGTAAACAAAGACTCGGACATCAAGTCACAAACCAAAAGAGCAAAGCATTCAGTTTCTTACCAGAAAAAGTAATATAATAAAACTTATAAACCACAAATCGTCTTTGACTCGCCAAAATACAGAAGATATTACGTGTGGTGACCCCGATGTGATTTGAACACGTAACCTTCTGATCTGGAGTCACAAGGTTGCGTGTTCAGATCACGTCAGGGGTGAATGAATGCTTTTCTCTTTGGTTTGTGACTTGATTTCTGATTCTTTGTTTACATTTTGTTGCCTTGGATACTACAACTTATCCTAGGCACGGGTGATCATCACAATACACAGTATTAAAGCACATAGTATTACAGTACACAATATTGCAGTACACAATATTACAGTACGCTGTGTATTAGCCAAGGTTGGCCATAGATCTAGAAGAACTAGGCCTGGAAGTTGACAATCGTCGATTATATCATTTTTTTATAGTCGAACGATAATTCGCAGTTTTAAGGTTTAGTGTTTAGATCACCAAAGTAATTATTATGAGAAGATGCCGATCATTAAAACTACAGCCAAATTTATCATTGCAGCTAGGCCGGGCTGTCTGCTTGACTCGATATTGTGGTGTTAGTTAGGATAAGCAAACAGAAATTTTGAAAAACATTTCTATTCTTATTAATACCTAAAACAGACAAATTAACGTCTTATAAATTGATAAAGATATAAAATGTCACGTTTGAGGCTTTACAATGATGAGACAAAGAACGTGCAAATAAATTATATTTTTCGACAGTTACAAATAGAAGAAGTGATTTTGAAGCGCATCGCGTGACTGATGTAACACACCCCTCAAAAGCAAGCACACCGAAGGGTTTTGTTTTCTGAGTGGACTTTAGATGTAATCGTTTAAAATAAACAGATCATGTCATGATATCAACTTCTAAAAGCTATCTAGGGAATTGTAATGTGAACTGTCATGCCATTGTGCAATTTATACTATGAAAGTATTTATTTTTTAATGTAATGAAATTCGTACTACATTTTCTTTAGGAGTAACAATTTTTTCAGAATTGATCGTAATCCTTGTTAATTGAAAGTAAGAGTTTTTAGTGGTGGCCTTTTTAACATTTTATAAATAATCTAGCATTAAATAACGTAAGTGAGCAATTCCTTGAAGATACTGATAGGTAACTAGTACTAACTTTGAAATCTATGATCATGCACGAAAAATATGAGGAATGAATATATTTCCGTTGCATAGTTATTAAGTTTTATTAATTAAATAGAAAGCATATATACAAAGAGAATCACATTTAAAGCCAATACAAGCTAACATTTGCAGAATTTATTTGCCGGATTTTTGCATCTAAAAAACGTGGAAATCAAAATTACTAATTCTGTTAGAAAGCAGAGCACATAGCAGGAATTTCATTGTAAAATCAAAAATTATTAAAATTATATAATACGGTTGGATGGTGCCCATCGATCAGACATCTGTACTGGTATAAATCACAGTAGATTCTTTAGAAAAAAATAATTTGTTTCCTTGGGGGAATTACTTTCAGCAAACTGAAATTTATAAATTTGTTGTTTCTTTTTTAAGCAATTTAAAACAATTTTTCAAATTTTACGTGTATAGTTATTTATTTATTAACTTCGTCTGTTTAAATTACTCTTCGAGAATAATGATGTTACTAAACCATCGTTCTGGAACTTTCAGAACACGCAATGTCGATCGATCGTTGCAAAGGTCATTACCAAATTCACTGTTCCATTACAGTTGCAATTATCAACTGTAGAAAAGGTCAGTACAATCAAAAGTTAAAATTATATTTGTTGAAAATTACTGTAAAATGAAAAATGGTACACGTAAAATTCTTATTGTTATATTTTTACTACTTAAATTATTCATTTAATTTCAGACATGTGGTAATTAAAACTCAATGCTGAGCCTCCACTCGGCTTATTAGAGTGCATACCAATCCCCCCTTTATTCTTGTGCGTTTAAGTATGGTCCATCTTCGTATTTAATATTAATAAAAATTTTATATAAAGCTGTTTAAGGAAGGAAATTTTCAGTATATCCTGATAAATAAATGTTAGGATAATCTTGTATCTCAGCATTCTAATTTATAGAAGATTATTAACATTTATTATGGCAAATTTCAAAATCTATTAACAACGCCAACGATTTAAAATTCGATATCATATGAGGTTTTACATATCATCATAAAAAAAGATTAAAAAGTCATTCAAATGGTTCTCTAATTTCCTTAGTTTTTTGCTGAATGACGTATTGCTACCTCAAACGTTTCATTAATAGATAGCGTCATTAGCATGGCTTCTTGTGTTGCAAGTGCATCTCGAAGAAGCACTTCGAATTTTGAAGAAAAATATTTTGCGGTAATTTTATCCTTAATTGTAACCATTAAGTTAAGTTCAAATCCATTTTGATGATTACCAGTTATTTCGAGTATAATACAAGTATCATCTTGAGGATTATTAGTTATTATTAATTAAGAAAATTCTCTATATTGCTATATGTTAGGCAAATTGTGGATTAAAGCATTCAATAATCTGCGAAGCTATTTTCTCAATTATTCATCTTTAACATGAAAAAAAGCTTATCAGTCAATTTTTGTTCAGTCAACATAATTGGGTCGTCTTCGAGTTAACGAAACCTGGGTTTCAACGTTGATATAATAGACATGTAAGGGGTTTTACAAAGCCAACTTTGGAACACTAGTGTAACGGTCTGTGCAACTGAAGATTTTGCCGTTCAAGATTTTGTAATTTGTTGAAAAAAAGTCTTTAACTTGTTTAACATTAAAGAAATAAAGTTTAGAATTTTTATCAAATTCAAAGTTATCGTCAAAATTTTTGTATGCAATTTTGTTCAAATTAAACTGTAAACCTTTTTAAATCATTTTGATTAAGCCCTTTAATGATATTTAAATTGAATTGCATAAACAATTTACACTAGTTTTTATACACAGTGAAGCAGAATAGCTTCGATTAAATCTTACTTTATCCTGAAACTGGTAGTAATTTAGAATGTAAGAGTACATTTTGCTATGCTTTTTTTATAAAAACAAATAAAAAATACATTTTATTAAATTTTATATCTACTCCATCGACTTTATTAAACCTTTTTCTTTTTTTATTATAATTTTGATGTGAAATGAATGTATAAAAATTATTTTTGTATCGTTTTAATAATATACTAGTATGATATACTTAATAATATAACGGGTGTTTTTTTAAATTTGGCGTCAGAGCAAGCAATGAGAGTTCGATTGTGAACGCACCTTTGAATGTCGCCACGCCGCAGTGTATCTAAACCTAACCTCACTTTTAAGTTTTGACATTTGAAAAATAGTGGTCTATTCACAACAAACTCATAGTCATAGCTAACTAGGACGCCAAATTTAAAAAAACACCCGTTACAATCCTTCGGGTTTGCAAGAGTGATAATTTAATATTAATATATATTATACTACAAATGCTCAGCTTAACATTCTCAGACAAACTTTTGAACGCGTTATTTAACAAACACCTCCGACTTATCCCACCTTCCTCCCTTAGTTACCCCGTCTTACTCCTTTTTCGACTTACCTCTCAAACTTATCTCTTTCTCAGATTTACCTCACCTCTCCCGCTATACCTTTCCCCCGGCTTATCACCCTCTATGACTTACCCCCTCCGGCTAACTCCCCCTCGTACTTCTCTCTCGACTTACCCACCCATTCATACCATAAAATTCCGCTTTTTCATGAAATACGCCAATCTGCAAAAATGCACACTCACAGAATCAGACAGAGATATCGAATTTCGTGAAAATACTCCACAGCAAATACTATAAAACTGGACTGAGAACTGTTGGTGGCATAGTTAACAGGTATAGGGTAGATGTTTAGTTCCAAAACGTGACAAGCACTCTAAGTAGACAGTTGGCCTTGGGGATATTAAAATGCATCGATTATAAATAATGCATTTAAATTAGAAATTTAAATAATTAACAATAAAGATTTTAAAAGTATAAAAATTAAATAAAAATAAAAAGTAGTCTTGACTAATCTACAGAGTCAACACTTTATTAATAAAGCAAATCGGTTTTGTTGAACTTTAGACGAAGTAGAGCAAAAATGAGTAGCGTTTTAAATATATATATATATATATATATATATATATATATATATATATATATATATATATATATATATATATATATATATATATATATATATATATATATATATATATATATATATATATATATATATATATATATATATATATATATATATATATATATATATATATATATATATATATATATATATATATATATATATATATATATATATATATATATATATATATATATATATATATATATATATATATATATATATATATATATATATATATATATATATATATATATATATATATATATATATATATATATATATATATATATATATATATATATATATATATATATATATATATATATATATATATATATATATATATATATATATATATATATATATATATATATATATATATATATATATATATATATATATATTTAAAACGCTACTCATTTTTGCTCTACTTCGTCTAAAGTTCAACAAAACCGATTTGCTTTATTAATAAAGTGTTGACTCTGTAGATTAGTCAAGACTACTTTTTATTTTTATTTAATTTTTATACTTTTAAAATCTTTATTGTTAATTATTTAAATTTCTAATTTAAATGCATTATTTATAATCGATGCATTTTAATATCCCCAAGGCCAACTGTCTACTTAGAGTGCTTGTCACGTTTTGGAACTAAACATCTACCCTATACCTGTTAACTATGCCACCAACAGTTCTCAGTCCAGTTTTATAGTATTTGCTGTGGAGTATTTTCACGAAATTCGATATCTCTGTCTGATTCTGTGAGTGTGCATTTTTGCAGATTGGCGTATTTCATGAAAAAGCGGAATTTTATGGTATGAATGGGTGGGTAAGTCGAGAGAGAAGTACGAGGGGGAGTTAGCCGGAGGGGGTAAGTCATAGAGGGTGATAAGCCGGGGGAAAGGTATAGCGGGAGAGGTGAGGTAAATCTGAGAAAGAGATAAGTTTGAGAGGTAAGTCGAAAAAGGAGTAAGACGGGGTAACTAAGGGAGGAAGGTGGGATAAGTCGGAGGTGTTTGTTAAATAACGCGTTCAAAAGTTTGTCTGAGAATGTTAAGCTGAGCATTTGTAGTATAATATATATTAATATTAAATTATCACTCTTGCAAACCCGAAGGATTGTAACGGGTGTTTTTTTTAAATTTGGCGTCCTAGTTAGCTATGACTATGAGTTTGTTGTGAATAGACCACTATTTTTCAAATGTCAAAACTTAAAAGTGAGGTTAGGTTTAGATACACTGCGGCGTGGCGACATTCAAAGGTGCGTTCACAATCGAACTCTCATTGCTTGCTCTGACGCCAAATTTAAAAAAACACCCGTTATATTATTAAGTATATCATACTAGTATATTATTAAAACGATACAAAAATAATTTTTATACATTCATTTCACATCAAAATTATAATAAAAAAAGAAAAAGGTTTAATAAAGTCGATGGAGTAGATATAAAATTTAATAAAATGTATTTTTTATTTGTTTTTATAAAAAAAGCATAGCAAAATGTACTCTTACATTCTAAATTACTACCAGTTTCAGGATAAAGTAAGATTTAATCGAAGCTATTCTGCTTCACTGTGTATAAAAACTAGTGTAAATTGTTTATGCAATTCAATTTAAATATCATTAAAGGGCTTAATCAAAATGATTTAAAAAGGTTTACAGTTTAATTTGAACAAAATTGCATACAAAAATTTTGACGATAACTTTGAATTTGATAAAAATTCTAAACTTTATTTCTTTAATGTTAAACAAGTTAAAGACTTTTTTTCAACAAATTACAAAATCTTGAACGGCAAAATCTTCAGTTGCACAGACCGTTACACTAGTGTTCCAAAGTTGGCTTTGTAAAACCCCTTACATGTCTATTATATCAACGTTGAAACCCAGGTTTCGTTAACTCGAAGACGACCCAATTATGTTGACTGAACAAAAATTGACTGATAAGCTTTTTTTCATGTTAAAGATGAATAATTGAGAAAATAGCTTCGCAGATTATTGAATGCTTTAATCCACAATTTGCCTAACATATAGCAATATAGAGAATTTTCTTAATTAATAATAACTAATAATCCTCAAGATGATACTTGTATTATACTCGAAATAACTGGTAATCATCAAAATGGATTTGAACTTAACTTAATGGTTACAATTAAGGATAAAATTACCGCAAAATATTTTTCTTCAAAATTCGAAGTGCTTCTTCGAGATGCACTTGCAACACAAGAAGCCATGCTAATGACGCTATCTATTAATGAAACGTTTGAGGTAGCAATACGTCATTCAGCAAAAAACTAAGGAAATTAGAGAACCATTTGAATGACTTTTTAATCTTTTTTTATGATGATATGTAAAACCTCATATGATATCGAATTTTAAATCGTTGGCGTTGTTAATAGATTTTGAAATTTGCCATAATAAATGTTAATAATCTTCTATAAATTAGAATGCTGAGATACAAGATTATCCTAACATTTATTTATCAGGATATACTGAAAATTTCCTTCCTTAAACAGCTTTATATAAAATTTTTATTAATATTAAATACGAAGATGGACCATACTTAAACGCACAAGAATAAAGGGGGGATTGGTATGCACTCTAATAAGCCGAGTGGAGGCTCAGCATTGAGTTTTAATTACCACATGTCTGAAATTAAATGAATAATTTAAGTAGTAAAAATATAACAATAAGAATTTTACGTGTACCATTTTTCATTTTACAGTAATTTTCAACAAATATAATTTTAACTTTTGATTGTACTGACCTTTTCTACAGTTGATAATTGCAACTGTAATGGAACAGTGAATTTGGTAATGACCTTTGCAACGATCGATCGACATTGCGTGTTCTGAAAGTTCCAGAACGATGGTTTAGTAACATCATTATTCTCGAAGAGTAATTTAAACAGACGAAGTTAATAAATAAATAACTATACACGTAAAATTTGAAAAATTGTTTTAAATTGCTTAAAAAAGAAACAACAAATTTATAAATTTCAGTTTGCTGAAAGTAATTCCCCCAAGGAAACAAATTATTTTTTTCTAAAGAATCTACTGTGATTTATACCAGTACAGATGTCTGATCGATGGGCACCATCCAACCGTATTATATAATTTTAATAATTTTTGATTTTACAATGAAATTCCTGCTATGTGCTCTGCTTTCTAACAGAATTAGTAATTTTGATTTCCACGTTTTTTAGATGCAAAAATCCGGCAAATAAATTCTGCAAATGTTAGCTTGTATTGGCTTTAAATGTGATTCTCTTTGTATATATGCTTTCTATTTAATTAATAAAACTTAATAACTATGCAACGGAAATATATTCATTCCTCATATTTTTCGTGCATGATCATAGATTTCAAAGTTAGTACTAGTTACCTATCAGTATCTTCAAGGAATTGCTCACTTACGTTATTTAATGCTAGATTATTTATAAAATGTTAAAAAGGCCACCACTAAAAACTCTTACTTTCAATTAACAAGGATTACGATCAATTCTGAAAAAATTGTTACTCCTAAAGAAAATGTAGTACGAATTTCATTACATTAAAAAATAAATACTTTCATAGTATAAATTGCACAATGGCATGACAGTTCACATTACAATTCCCTAGATAGCTTTTAGAAGTTGATATCATGACATGATCTGTTTATTTTAAACGATTACATCTAAAGTCCACTCTATATATATATATATATATATATATATATATATATATATATATATATATATATATATATATATATATATATATATATATATATATATATAATATATATATATATATATATATATATATATATATATATATATATATATATATATATATATATATATATATATATATATATATATCTATAGAGGCCTACCATGCGTCCGGACCAAAAGCGTAGCGCCCAGCGTCCGGCGTATATAAGTGTATATAAATGATGGTATCAGTCAGCGTCTTTTGCAAGCTATAGGTTTATTCAGCGTCTGTTTATTTTATGCAACCTATAGGTTTATACAGCGTCCATTTATTTTTTCAGTATTGGCCAGCCTGCTTGAATTCCTTTGCCTGTCTGCGGTGTCGAGTTACTCTCTGCATTTCTGAGTAAAGATTGCGTCATCTCAACTGGCAAAAATAATTCTATTTTATTAACGCTATGTAATAAATACTTTTAGTTTCGTTTCTGTATGTGTATGAATTTTATTTAAAAGGCTTTCAGATTTATGCATAAAAACATCATAAAACTCGAAATATTATTGGATTTGTATGAAATTTTCTACAAAGGGGTTTTTCAGGTCGCTGATTTCAAATTTGATGTCAACGTTTGCAAATTTAAAGCGCGGATGAAATATGGCGGCCATAATAATTAAAATTTGATTTATTTGCATAAAACTTAACATCTGGGAGTATATTCGAAACTCTCTGCGTTGCCAAAATACTATGTGTGTTTCTCAGTAAGGATTGCGTCATTTAAAGTGACAAAAATAATTTTATTAAAGCTACTTAATAAATCTTTCACTTCCATTCAATTGTGTCTGAATTTTATTTAATTCAGTTGATTTTAATATGTATTTTCTAGATGAAAACTATTTAAATTGTGTAGGTTAATTTATTATTATAGGTTAAATGCATATAAAAAATTGTGATGATACTTATTGCTACTAATACCTAGTTCTATATTTTAAAGAGCCAAGCGATTTAATGTGTTAATTAGAGCTTCCAGTTTTTTAAGTTCTTCCAGTGGTTTAAATCGTTATATCTCTAAACATATTTGAGCTAGAAAGCTGATTCATTTTTTAAATTAAACCTTAAAAATGAGCGCATGCAACAATATTATCAAATATTGCCTAAAGAGAAATTTGGCAAAAAAAGTTTGGGTAGTGATAAAGATAGTTTAGATGGGAATTTCAAGGTCCAGCGGTCAGTGCAGATGTATTGTTTTGTATTTATGTTTGTTTATGTACTAGAAACTACGTTTTACATGTCTATTAAAGCAAACTATAAAAAGGAATTTGTAGTTCTTCTTAAATTATCTTCTTTCTGTCACTGTTTTACAAAACAGTTACTATTCGATCGCACAAGGTAAAACTTATTGGTTATTTATAACGACTAATAATTGATTTTATGAAATAATGAAATATATTGATTTTTGATTGACTTGTTAATTTTTATTGGGAACGCATTTTAATTTCAATACCTAATTAAAAATATCAGATTCGTTGTTTTATTTCTTATTGACATTCTGTAGTACATTTTCTCGTTCTATATTTTATAGAGCCGAGCGATTTAATGTGTTAATTAGAGCTTTCAGTTTTTTAAGTTCTTCCAGTGGTTTAAATCGTTATATCTCCAAACATATTTGAGCTAGAAAGCTGATTTTTTTTTTAAATTAAACCTTAAAAATGAGCGCATGCAACAATATTATCAAATATTGCCTAAAGAGAAATTTGGCAAAAAAAGTTTGGGTAGTGATAAAGATAGTTTAGATGGGAATTTCAAGGTCCAGCGGTCAGTGCAGATGTATTGTTTTGTATTTATGTTTGTTTATGTACTAGAAACTACGTTTTACATGTCTATTAAAGCAAACTATAAAAAGGAATTTGTAGTTCTTCTTAAATTATCTTCTTTCTGTCACTGTTTTACAAAACAGTTACTATTCGATCGCACAAGGTAAAACTTATTGGTTATTTATAACGACTAATAATTGATTTTATGAAATAATGAAATATATAGATTTTTGATTGACTTGTTAATTTTTATTGGGAACGCATTTTAATTTCAATACCTAATTAAAAATATCAGATTCGTTGTTTTATTTCTTATTGACATTCTGTAGTACATTTTCTCGTTCTATATTTTATAGAGCCGAGCGATTTAATGTGTTAATTAGAGCTTTCAGTTTTTTAAGTTCTTCCAGTGGTTTAAATCGTTATATCTCCAAACATATTTGAGCTAGAAAGCTGATTTTTTTTTTAAATTAAACCTTAAGAATGAGCGCATGCAACAATATTATCAAATATTGCCTAAAGAGAAATTTGACAAAAAAAGTTTGGGTAGTGATAAAGGTAGTTTAGAAGGGAATTTCAAGGTCCAGCGGTCAGTGCAGATGTATTTTTATGTAATTTAAAAATATTTAAATAAAGATGCAACAAAAATATTATTGACTAGCAATCTCTTAAAATGACGTTTTTGTTTTCGTTATTAGTGCTTACTTTATTTTAATCAATTACTGATTTTTTATAAATTGAAACCATTATTAGTTTCAGAAGAAAACAGCTGTGCATTCATAATACGTAGTAAATAATATCATATCTAAAATGTAAGATCATGCTAATCTATTCACCTATTTTTGGTATTAAACACATTTCTTGTAACCTTGTTATATATAATTGTTTATTTCGGATCATTTTCATTTGTGTTTGGAATAATATTTTGAGAAAGAAATTTTTATTACTTGCAAATTTTAGTTTCATGAGCAACCTTTATTTATTTTATTTACCTTTTAAATATACATTCTGGTATTAAGTTATCGATGTTCCTCTGTGAAATTTACAAAACATGTACGAGCCCTAACAACTAAATATGTATTTGGACAGTTTCATGAATTCTGTGTTTATTTTTCCTACTAGTGTTCCAAATTACACCATTTTCAAACAATAACCATTAACTTCTGTAAAAAAAGATCTGCAGAAAACAATTTTCAAAAATTCAATAAAACTCGCTGACAACTAAATATTCAGATAGCAGTTTATAAATACAATTCAATAAGATTTAACATCTCGCTTTGCTTTATTCGCCTCTTAAATTTTGGCTGACATACTTCTAACTTGGGGATTACAATTATCTAAATTGGATAATGCCCCACTTGCTGATAATTTCAAATTCAATAACACTAAAGATCCGAACTGCTTGAGGATCATTCAACAACTTTGAAATTATGATTTTCAAACCATTTTTTGGTCGTTTTTGATGTGTGGTAAGAAGCACCATCTTGTTGAAAGATTAAATCGCGGTCAAGATCGATTTTTAACGATTGGTAACAAGTTTGCGTTAAGAATTTGCTGATACTTTTCAACATTAACTGTGCCGTCTATGGACTGAAATCAATCTAACCCTCCAGCTGACATATAGCTCTAAACTATTGCACCTTGAGGAAACCTAACCGTACGTTTTAAGCAGTACTTATGGAATGCTTCATGTTTAGCTCCGATCAGTCTTTTGCGAGAGTAACCAACGAAAACACCAGACTTTGACTAGTCGCTGAATATGACCTTATACCAGTCATTCTCTGGAACATTGTCTAGGACAACTACATATTTAGTCCATGTCACTCGTCGTTGTTCTTGTTTCTCGGTTAGAAGTTTTACTTTGACTAAATACAAAAACCGTTTATGTTACAAAGATAGTTAAGGAATACTCAATGCATCAAAGTTTAAAGATAACTAACTACCTTATTAAAGAATGGAGAGTCTATCTGAAAACAAATAAACTGTTTGGATTCTTGGCAATTGTTGCGACAGAAAGGTAAAGACAGGATTAAGTGTGCCCAAATAGCTGCAGGACATGATCTGGACTTGCAGAAATACATAGAACAAAACTAAATAGCTTATCGGTATGTCCAACGTAAATGACTGCTTCTTCACGGCTTGCTCCAAAATGATGAGTCTGGATTTCTTCAGCTAGTTTGCAAGGATAATTTTCAGAGAAGACTATATGGAGTAACCCTTCACTCTTACTAAGACTCTTTTTCAGTGTGTTGTAAGCAGCATTTTTATTTCTAATGTTAAATTTATATTTATTTTTAAAGTTTTCATTTCTTCTTGAACCTCTCCCTGCAACTCTTGAACTTCTGCTGAGCCATACCTAAGACTGATAATGGAGGGCAAGATTGAGGGTAGAAGAGAACTGGCAGGAGACAAGGCTCATGGTTGAGAAATGTGAGAGACTGCACTGGCCTAAACTCACAGTTATTACTAAGAATAGCAAAAGATAGTGAACGATTTGCCGAAGTTGTTGTTAACCTTCTATAAGAAGACAGCACCTTAAGAAAAAGAAGATGTAAAAAAGGCCGCAAAGTTAGAAAATGTAACAGTTTTATCGAGCTTACTGAATATTTCTGAATTTGTTTCTCGTCATGCAGTTTTATGCAATATCGACTCCTTTGCCTTCTTCAACATACCAACACAAATTAGCTTGGGGCAACGTATGATAGCCTAATAAAAACAGGATGCCAATAAAACTGAAAAGTTTTTCCCTTGTAAATATAAAATCGTGTGTATTATTTGAGCCCACTAAATACAAAACTCTGCGTTTACATTGTTAGTGAACTTGAGTCTTGCACCTAACAATCTCACATTTCCCGTGAGTTTTGCATCTGATGATGACTTTTACATGATTATATTTTATAAGCGTGAAGTTTTACATTTATAAAACACCAAAGTTTGCATCTCATACATTTATCAGTACTGCAAGTCCATAAAACAAGACAACCAATAATATCGATATCTAAATTGTTATAATTATTTTTGTAAATAATTACAAAGTTTTGCATTTAGCGAGTTCATTTATCATGAGCCTACTTTACAAAAAATCGCAATACTATATCTTGAACTTCATCATCAAAAAGTTTTAGAAAAATATCCAGCGGTGATTGACCTGCCAAATGATTTTTTAGCTGTTCAATTTTTTTTGTGTTCTCTTCGTCGGGCAAGTTCAGATACAAAAAGAAACCTCTCTGCACTTGGGTTTCTGGCTATTTGTTTTGAGCAAACTTGAGAATGTGAAAAGAAGAAGAAAGCATTTAAGTAGAAAAAAACTGAAAACAATACAGTTATGAAAACACCTGAAGAAAAACTAATGCCCATCTCTGAATAAAAAAAAACTGCAGGGAAACGTTTTGTTGGACTTGGACCTGGAAAAGGAAAAAGCAATGAGGAATAAGCAATCCGTACTCTAGTTTTGCATGACTCGCTGGTGAAACCTTGGAGAGTTGCTGGAGGTCAAAAAAACCAACGGAAAATATTTTTAAATGCTTTGTTGATGTACATTGATATAGGACACTACCGTCTTTATAGTTTAGCAAATAAAACAATTGGCCTTGCACACAAAACAAAAATATCCTACAGTACATTCTCTCGATGCCATCCCTATGTTATTACCGTCTATATTATGTATGCAAACCTAATGAAATAAACAGAGCTACCTGCTTGTACAAACAACGTGCAAACATAAGCTTCAAACCACAAAAACTAAAGCCACTAAAACTTGTAGATAATGAAAATTCATATGAACTCCTGTAACATGTAGTAAGGCTTCCGCATTGCATATGTATGGCAGGCCTCTGAAATGTCAAAATAAAATGAAGAAAAGGTTCAATTTAATGTTAAGATTGCAGCTAAAATCAATGTTACTAAACCTGTCCGAGAGTTGGAGGGAGAGGTTTTAGAAGAAATGAAAACTTTAAAAATAAATATAAATTTAACATTAAAAATGAAAATGCTGCTTAGAACACACTGAAAAACAGTCTTAGTAAGAATGAAGGGTTACTACATATAGACTTCTCTGAAAATTATGCTTGCAAACTAGCTGAAGAAATCCAGACTTATAATTTTGGAGCAAGCCGTGAGGAAGCAACATTGTACGCAGGAGTCACTTACACTGGAGATACCGATAAGCTATTTAATTTTGTTTTATGTATTTCTGCTAGTCCTAGGACCTTGAACTGCTTCTCTAGTTCCAATGCCTAAGCGAAAACCAAATTGTTCTTCTCCTACATATTGTCCGCATTTTGTGTGTACTCGTTGATGCATGTTCTTAGCATTATCTACTGTACATGGCTCATCAGGCTAATCAATCGGTACTGTGAGCACTGTTTTACTCCGCTCTTTTTAGGTATCGGAATAAAAGTAAGTTGGGTCCAGTCGTGTGGTACGATTCCTGTATAGTATATTCTATTTAAGAAAGATGTTAAGATGTTGAGGCTTTCATCGTCTAATACTTTACGCATCTCAGTATAGATGTTATCTTCACCTGAGACTCTACGTGGTTTGATAGTTTTATTGCGCGTTTCACTTCTGCTATAATAATTCTCAATGGCTAATCTTCTTGATCTATTTCTCTTGGTTCTGGTTACATTCTGATATCATCAAAAAGCTCTTGTATATAGCTTGTCAAAATCTCTTCTATCTCGTTTGGGTCTATTGTTTTTTTGTTACTATCTGTGACTAAGATATCGTGTTGATGGGTTTTATTTCCAGTTATTTCTTTTATCTTCTTTTTTGTGTGTTAAAGAAATCATGCTTTCTTGGCAGCTCTTCGAGTACTTGACAACGTTTCTCCATCCAGGTCTCCTTTGCCTCTCTTATAAGCCTTGTAATCTTTTTATGGATTTCTTTATATTTATTATAGTCTTTATGTTTGTACTTCCTTCTTTCGTTCATCAATAAAAGGATTTCTTCCGTCATCCATCTCTGTTTTGCTCTCTGCTCTTGGTTTTCCAATTCATTTTCTTGTACTTCATGTTTACATTTTTAACAGACTGCCAAAAGTTTTCCATTGTTTCTGTTTCCAATTATACCGTTTCCCTAAACTTACTATTCAAAACTCGTGTTATTTCCTCTTTTATTTGTGGTTCCCCCAGTTTCTCAAAGTTAGGCCTTGTTTTATTTCTCTTCCGGATTTTCTTCAATTTAATCTCACGTTTTTCAGCTACGGGGTTCTGATCAGATCATATGTCTGATCCAGGATAAGTTCTTACAACTTTAATTCCGTTTCTATATCGTTTATCAATCAGTATATAATCTATTTGATTTTTTATGATATTTCCTTCATTGTCTCCTGGTCCTAAGTACACTTCTAAGTGTACAATCGCCTTTCTGGAAGTTGGAACCAGGTGTTTGCTACCATTAAGTTTTCTTCATTACAGAACTGTACCAGATATCCCCCCTATCGTTTCGTTTGCAAATACCATGGTCTTCAACAATATATTGCACTCTTCCTTTACCTATCTTTCCGTTGAAGTCACCCATGATTATATTTACTTCATTCTTTTTGGTAAATCTTAGTAGGTAATTTTTACATCATGAATAAAAAACTCATGCAGTATGGAGTATTCTCGTGCAACTTATATTACTAGATGAACAGATAGTTCCATATTTTGAACGGCACTCGCAACAAAATGCTTCTAAAAGTGAAACCGGTAAGATTCGGTTTCAAATTATGGTATATCTGTTCAGATGAAGGGTACTTATACAAGTTATCCTCCAAATAATAAAAAATCCAGACTTGGGTTGGGAGGTGACTTTGTTTTTTATCTACTATCTATTGTAGAGAATAACCCTAATCATAATATTTTCCTTGACAACTTCTTTTCTTCATATAAATTATTCGACAATAACACACTATGGTGTTGGAAAATTGAAAACTGCAAAAAATTATGACACAAAGGAAAAGAAAAAACTACCGTACTGCTCAAAAGCTACTGTACTATCAAAACAAAAGGAAATAGTGACGTTAACGAAGAAAATGAAGTAAAAACCTTCCCAAGGATCTTGTATGGTTTCTCTATTTCTTAGAAAATCAAATGTAACTGAACTAAAGGGTTCATTGTGATGCAATGAAGAAGTACATCACATGCTCAAATAAATTCAGTGTGTCTAACAAAAATCCCAACCTATTGCTTGGTCTTGGAGGGATTCATCTCCTAAAAGTAGTACTCTCATGCATTGGGCTATACCTCAAAGACAGTGGAGCTTCGAAAATCCTTGTTGAGACAGTATAATTGGAATGCTGTTTTCCATTTTGAAACGCTTACGGTGTTATACCAGTGTACGAAGATCAACGCTTGTTGGACAAATTTAAATTGCTATAAACTGCACATAGTGACATAAAAAATATTTTGAGAAACTCGTAGAAAATGACAGGCAGAAAAAAACTGGGGCCTGCGTGCATGCAGTATAAGAGAGTGTTTGCCACTTTCCTTCTTCTTTGATAGAAAAAATTATTCACGATGGTACATTTTATACTACAATGATTGCTTGAAGCTGGACGAAGGTCCTATAATTTATAATTCCATGTCAGTCTTTTAAACAAAAAATAATAATCTTAATTCAATCCTATTAACGCATTTAAAACAATAATTATTCAAGACTTTTTAACCAAAATTTGTTTTGGTGGTTTCAAGTGTAAACATTTAAAATATTTTCAAAAAATTTCAGATTCAAGAATATAAAGAAAAATTTAAAATCTGGCAGCATAAATAATTAAGATTTTGCAATGGGCAACTAAAATCTTCAGTAACATGATATTTGATACGATGTTTGATGACGCGACGTCAAATTGTTCATCATACAATTCTGAGAACCTAAAATGTTTACTTTAATTCTTAAATGCTCCGAATGAATGCTGCATAAATGAATTGTTTTTTACATTTACTTATATGTACAGCTGTAACCGTTATCAAATTCATAATTGCAAAAGAGAACCTCTACTCCTTGGAAAATCCCCGAAAAACGAGTGTTAAAAGGAACACGATTAAAAATTTGTAAACACAACTGACCGAAAAAAGTTATATACAAGAATACACAGGTTGGGTCTATTAGCAGACAATTTTAAGTTCTTTTTCCAGCTTCAAGCAATCATTCTAGTATATAAAATGTACCATCGTGCATAATTTGAAAAAAATGGAATTTCTAGCAATAGCCCAATATCAGAATCTATTCGCTAACTAGAATTCGAATTAAGTGTCATTTTACACAATAATTAGCTTTTGTTTTTTACGTGTGCGTTATAGCATACACAAAATTACGTCACTTTATAGACTTGCACACCTGCAATGAAATTTAATCAATGCTTACAAGGAAATATTCTCTTGCTAACAACATTAACTTTTTATAAGGACGTCTTTCAAACTATAATATTGAGTTATATTCCTGATTATCTAATATCCATTTTTTTCTCGAGTCCTCTGACTTTAATAAAGCTTAACTTTAGTAAAATATTATATTTCTAAATGCTATAGCTACTTTTGTTTTTATCAGACAATAGGTAATAAAAGTTACCCATTTTTAGGAACAATTTTATTAAAAACAAATTAGTTTTTATCTCAGAAAGTACATGCCATATATCTATGAAATTTTTGTAGGGGTTATAGAAAGAAACCTTGGGTTCTAATTTTCAGACCAAAAAGCAATTCATTTAAGATTTATATAAAAAATAGGGAATTATGTTTTCTTGTTTATTAATTTTTTGATTTCGTTTTGGTTAAATGAACACTTTTCATGTAGGCATTATTTTTCTCAAAGAAATATTCCTAATTTTAACAATAACAGTGCAATAACATAAAAACCAATTTTTTGTCCAAACCGCTTGTCACTAAATTAATTTTTCTGCGATTCAGAGGAAGATATTGAAGACTATACAGGGTGTCCTGTTTAACAGTCTACACTGAATCATTCCAACAAGCTTGTGACTATAGCAGTGGAATTAAAAGAACTTTGTATCCTTTGACCTCTAGTTTACGAAATCAGAACACATCTTAGAACTTGTGCTGGTGCTGGATATCATCATCAGGATTTTTTTAAATGGAACGATTAGATTTGAAGTATGGAAATCGATAGCAAGTGGGATTCTGAATAAAAAAGTAATAAGGTACTACAGGTTTAAAGTGAATGATAATGAAATAATAAAGTGAATGTATTCTAATACTGTTTTCGTAAACAAGAAGCCGAAATCTACGAAGTTCTTTTAATTCCATTACTATAACCAAAAGCTTGTCCGGATGATTGAGTGTAGACTGTTAAATAGGCCAGAACCCGTTAAGTGGCTAAGTGTTTACTATTTTTTCCACATTTAAACATTTGAAGTGGTGACTCGTACACCTTTGAAATCTGAATTTTGCAAAATCTAAAAAGTATCTTGTATATTATTAACCATAAAATATGCGACTTCTTATGTTTTTTCATGATAACCATGAAAATGAAGCGCAACAAAAATCGTTGCTATTTTTTCACATTTAGAAATTCTAAGGGTTGGCTGCTACCCCCTTATATCCTGAATTTCGCAAAATCGGTGAAGCATGTGCGTTTTTATGTTCTTTCACGCAACCCATTCAACAATGAAACGCAAATAAACTGCTTTACTATTTTCTCCACATTTGCAAATTCTAAGGGATGGCTGGCTACCCCTTAGACCCTTAATGTCGCAAAATCCGTAAAGTATGTAACTTTTTATGTTCTTTCACGTCACCCATTCAAATATGAACCGCAACAAAGATTATTTACTATTTTTCCCGTATTTCAAAATTCTAAGGGTTGGTTGCTACCCCCTTAGACCCTCAACTTCGCAAAATCTATAAAATAGGTGACTTTTTATGTTCTTTCACGGCACCCGTTCGAAAATCAAACGCAAAGATTGTTTACTATTCTTCCCGTGTGTAGAAATTCTAAGAGGTGGCTGCTACCCAAAACAGAACAAAATTTTGAAAATATAAATATGGGTTTTTTTAACGTTTTTTTAATTTTTCGCTAGACGAGAATCCGAAACTCTGTAAATATACCAAATTTCAAGTTTGTATGTACTCTAGAAATTCGGAAGTTATAAAGACTATTTAATTTCATTACTTAAATACATAAAGTGAAGTCCCGTTTTACAACCCCTAAAGGGGTAGCGGAGGGTTAACATAATAACAATTTTTTATATTTTTCTTTACGAGAACTCTAAACCCTATAACTAAACCAAATTCTAAGTTTTTATGTCATCTAGAAGTTTTACAACCCCCAAATGGAATACGGGGGTTGATTTAATAATTTTTTTAAATTTTTCTTTAGGAGAGTCCTAAATTCTATCGCTATACCAAGTTTCAAGTTTGTATGTCATCTAGAAGTTTTACAACCCTAAAAGGGGATGCGGGGTTGACATAATAACATTTTTTTTAATTTTTATTTACTAGAATCCTAAACCCTATAAATATACCAAATTCCAAGTTTGTGTGTGATCTAGAAGTATTACAACCCCCAAATAAATTGCAGGGGTTGACTTAATAAGATTTTTTATGTTTTTCTTTACGAGAGTCTTAAACCCTATCACTATACCAAATTTCAAGTTTGTATGTCATCTAGAAGTTTTACAACCCCCAAATGGAATATGGGGGTTGATTTAATAATTTTTTTAAAATTTTTATTTAGGAGAGTCCTAAATTCCATCGCTATACCAAATTCTAAGTTTTTATGTCATCTAGAAGTTTTACAACCCCCAAATGGAATACGGGGGTTGATTTAATAATTTTTTTAAATTTTTCTTTAGGAGAGTCCTAAATTCTATCGCTATACCAAGTTTCAAGTTTGTATGTCATCTAGAAGTTTTACAACCCTAAAAGGGGATGCGGGGTTGACATAATAACATTTTTTTTAATTTTTATTTACTAGAATCCTAAACCCTATAAATATACCAAATTTCAAGTTTGTGTGTGATCTAGAAGTATTACAACCCCCAAATAAATTGCAGGGGTTGACTTAATAAGATTTTTTATGTTTTTCTTTACGAGAGTCTTAAACCCTATCACTATACCAAATTTCAAGTTTGTATGTCATCTAGAAGTTTTACAACCCCCAAATGGAATATGGGGGTTGATTTAATAATTTTTTTAAAATTTTTATTTAGGAGAGTCCTAAATTCCATCGCTATACCAAATTTCAAGTTTGTATGTCATCTAGAAGTTTTACAACCCCCAAATGGAATATGGGGGTTGATTTAATAATTTTTTTAAATTTTTCTTTAGGAGAGTCCTAAATTCCATCGCTATACCAAATTTCAAGTTTGTATGTGATCTAGAAGTTTTACAACCCCCAAATGGAATATGGGGGTTGATTTAATAATTTTTTTTAAATTTTTTTTTAGGAGAGTCCTAAATTCCATCGCTATACCAAATTTCAAGTTTGTATGTGATCTAGAAGTATTACAACCCCCAAATAAAGTGCGGGGGTTGACTTAATAAAATTTTTTATGTTTTTCTTTACGAGAGTCTTAAACCCTATCACTATACCAAATTTCAAGTTTGTATGTCATCTAGAAGTTTTGCAACCCCCAAATGGAATATGGGGGTTGATTTAATAATTTTTTTAAATTTTTCTTTAGGAGAGTCCTAAATTCCATCGCTATACTAAATTTCAAGTTTGTATGTCATCTAGAACTTTTACAACCCCCAAATGGAAGATGGGGGTTGATTTAATAATTTTTTTAAAATTTTTCTTTAGGAGAGTCCTAAATTCCATCGCTATACCAAATTTCAAGTTTGTATGTCATCTAGAAGTTTTGCAACCCCAGAACGGGGTGCAGGGGTTGACATCATAACATTTTTTTTATATTTTTCTTTATAATAATCTTAAATCCTATAATTACACCAAATTTCAAGTTTCTAAGTCATCTAGAAGTTTTACAACTCCTAACAGGGGGTGCGAGGGTTGCATAAATATATTTTTTTATTTTCCTACTTACAAGAATCCCAATTCCTATAATTGTGCCAAATCTCAAGTTTGTATGTCATCTAACAAATTAGAAGTTGTAAAAGTTATTTAATTTCAATATTTTAATGCATAAGAAGTCCCGTTTGAAATGATGTCACTGTCTGCCTCACAAACATATGAGTTTTAAAAATTTTAAAATATAATATGGGATAAGATTAAACAGCCAGATTTATTACTAGCTAACAGCATCAGTGATTGATTAAATACTGAATGATAATATAATAATGGTTACGTTTGTTTCACTTAAATCAATAGAGCTTTGAATTAAATCTTACGATTTTATTAAAATTATCGCCCATTTGTAGGAGCAATTAAAACCGGTTTAAACGAAATTTACATGACGCATAAATGAAACGTATTAAAAGTGTTTCTTAAATAGCTTTAACAAAATATAATATGTACGAATTTTTGTCACCTTAAATGACGCAATCTTTACTAAGAAATACAATGCATAAAGTGAAGTCCCGTTGAAATGACGTCACTGTCTAGCCACAAAGGAATCAGTGTTACCAACACAATTCTTGTTAAATATGCGGACGCAGGGTAAACCTATGCCATAAATTTGTATACAAATGTATACAAATCCCGCGCTATTAGCGCTGCGTGTGGCAAACGCTCGAACTACGATTTTATACACGAATCAGGAATGGGTGTCAAACTGCGCACAGCTAATTTTTACATTTTCGCCATCTAGACACTTTAAGCTTCATATGGTGCAATTTTGAGGCACTAGTCACCCAGCGTCCGTATATCCGGACGCCGAGTGACTTCGGACGCTGCTTGAACCTAAGATTTTACATGGGGGGACGCATAGTGGTGCCCTATAGATATATATATATATATATATATATATATATATATATATATATATATATATATATATATATATATATATATATATATATATATATATATATATATATATATATATATAAGTACATAACAAAGGGATAATAATGGGCATTCGCGCAATAGAGTAACAAGAGAAAGTGAGTTGCAGCCGTATACACGTGTTTCGCACTTATTAGTGCTCATCAGTACGGCATAGCAGATAGAAAGCAATAAAATAAAAGCAACAAACTAGAAACGATGTACAATACAAAGTTTCACGGATAGCAGCCAACCACACATTTGCAGTATCGGCTCGAAGACACTGAGTTTTCAGTGCAACAACAAACGTCACTACGGAGGTGGCTATAGCCACTACCGTGAGACAACCTAATCCCAAGAAATATCAATAAGAATAGAAATATTAATGCGCGTAAAAATATAAGTACATAACAAAGGGATAATAATGGGCATTCGCGCAATAGAGTAACAAGAGAAAGTGAGTTGCAGCCGTATACACGTGTTTCGCACTTATTAGTGCTCATCAGTACGGCATAGCAGATAGAAAGCAATAAAATAAAAGCAACAAACTAGAAACGATGTACAATACAAAGTTTCACGGATAGCAGCCAACCACACATTTGCAGTATCGGCTCGAAGACACTGAGTTTTCAGTGCAACAACAAACGTCACTACGGAGGTGGCTATAGCCACTACCGTGAGACAACCTAATCCCAAGAAATATCAATAAGAATAGAAATATTAATGCGCGTAAAAATATAAGTACATAACAAAGGGATAATAATGGGCATTCGCGCAATAGAGTAACAAGAGAAAGTGAGTTGCAGCCGTATACACGTGTTTCGCACTTATTTCTATTCTTATTGATATTTCTTGGGATTAGGTTGTCTCACGGTAGTGGCTATAGCCACCTCCGTAGTGACGTTTGTTGTTGCACTGAAAACTCAGTGTCTTCGAGCCGATACTGCAAATGTGTGGTTGGCTGCTATCCGTGAAACTTTGTATTGTACATCGTTTCTAGTTTGTTGCTTTTATTTTATTGCTTTCTATCTGCTATGCCGTACTGATGAGCACTAATAAGTGCGAAACACGTGTATACGGCTGCAACTCACTTTCTCTTGTTACTCTATTGCGCGAATGCCCATTATTATCCCTTTGTTATGTACTTATATTTTTACGCGCATTAATATTTCTATTCTTATTGATATTTCTTGGGATTAGGTTGTCTCACGGTAGTGGCTATAGCCACCTCCGTAGTGACGTTTGTTGTTGCACTGAAAACTCAGTGTCTTCGAGCCGATACTGCAAATGTGTGGTTGGCTGCTATCCGTGAAACTTTGTATTGTACATCGTTTCTAGTTTGTTGCTTTTATTTTATTGCTTTCTATCTGCTATGCCGTACTGATGAGCACTAATAAGTGCGAAACACGTGTATACGGCTGCAACTCACTTTCTCTTGTTACTCTATTGCGCGAATGCCCATTATTATCCCTTTGTTATGTACTTATATTTTTACGCGCATTAATATTTCTATTCTTATTGATATTTCTTGGGATTAGGTTGTCTCACGGTAGTGGCTATAGCCACCTCCGTAGTGACGTTTGTTGTTGCACTGAAAACTCAGTGTCTTCGAGCCGATACTGCAAATGTGTGGTTGGCTGCTATCCGTGAAACTTTGTATTGTACATCGTTTCTAGTTTGTTGCTT
This sequence comes from Agrypnus murinus, assembly GCA_929113105.1. NCBI lineage: Eukaryota > Metazoa > Arthropoda > Insecta > Coleoptera > Elateridae > Agrypnus > Agrypnus murinus. Next base: position 16,210,437 of record OV816024.1, on the reverse strand, counting down.
TTATTTTATTGCTTTCTATCTGCTATGCCGTACTGATGAGCACTAATAAGTGCGAAACACGTGTATACGGCTGCAACTCACTTTCTCTTGTTACTCTATTGCGCGAATGCCCATTATTATCCCTTTGTTATGTACTTATATTTTTACGCGCATTAATATTTCTATTCTTATTGATATTTCTTGGGATTAGGTTGTCTCACGGTAGTGGCTATAGCCACCTCCGTAGTGACGTTTGTTGTTGCACTGAAAACTCAGTGTCTTCGAGCCGATACTGCAAATGTGTGGTTGGCTGCTATCCGTGAAACTTTGTATTGTACATCGTTTCTAGTTTGTTGCTTTTATTTTATTGCTTTCTATCTGCTATGCCGTACTGATGAGCACTAATAAGTGCGAAACACGTGTATACGGCTGCAACTCACTTTCTCTTGTTACTCTATTGCGCGAATGCCCATTATTATCCCTTTGTTATGTACTTATATTTTTACGCGCATTAATATTTCTATTCTTATTGATATTTCTTGGGATTAGGTTGTCTCACGGTAGTGGCTATAGCCACCTCCGTAGTGACGTTTGTTGTTGCACTGAAAACTCAGTGTCTTCGAGCCGATACTGCAAATGTGTGGTTGGCTGCTATCCGTGAAACTTTGTATTGTACATCGTTTCTAGTTTGTTGCTTTTATTTTATTGCTTTCTATCTGCTATGCCGTACTGATGAGCACTAATAAGTGCGAAACACGTGTATACGGCTGCAACTCACTTTCTCTTGTTACTCTATTGCGCGAATGCCCATTATTATCCCTTTGTTATGTACTTATATTTTTACGCGCATTAATATTTCTATTCTTATATATATATATATATATATATATATATATATATATATATATATATATATATATATATATATATATATAGATATATATATATATATATATATATATATATAGATATATATATATATATATATATATATATATATATATATATATATATATATATATATATATATATATATATATAATCAATAAACCTTTTCTACCAGTTGGTGTAAAGGTATACATAACTACAATAATTTACAAATACTATTTGGGAACTTATATATCTCACTTAACATATCTCACTTATTCTAACTCAGTACACTTAATACACTGTATATTAAATGTAATGTTAATACACTCAGTACACTTAATTGTAGCTACAGCGCTACATTTCTTATTCATATACAAACTTTTTCCACTGGTTTTTGTCTTTTGCTAGTTTTGTTGCCGCACTCCATCTTATATTTCTCGCGGTCAATGCTTTCACTATCGAACTGTCCCATGTTTTCCTAGGTCTACCTCTATTCTTTTTCCCCTGCACTTTTGCTTCCCATATATTTTTCACTTGCCTATCATCGCTCATTCGAACTAGGTGCCCGAACCACCTGAGCTGTTGCTGTTCAATAACTTTTGAGATAGGTTCTATATTCAGTTCTTCGCGTATTTTTTCATTTCTTATTCTGTCTCTTCGTGTTACTCCTTTCACCTTACGCAAATATTTCATCTCCATGGCCTGGATGTTACTTGTCAAACTGTTGTTTAGTACCCAGCTTTCGCTTCCGTAAGTCAAAATCGGTCTATATATCGTTTTGTATATCGTCATTTTTGTTTTTGTGCTTATCTCCTTATTCCCTATAAACGTTTTGCTAAGGGCATGATACATGTTTGCAGCACTTCTAATTCTGTCTTTGATTTCTTCTTCCATTTTGCCATTTCTTTGTATTATGACACCCAAATATTTAAAACTTTCAACTTGTTCCAGCTTCTCTCCTTTAATTCTTATGTCGATGTTTCTGTTTTCTTTTCCTATTGTCATGACTTTTGTTTTTTCTGTGTTTATTTTCATTTTTCTTTTGGTTAATTCCTCTTCCCATAGCATTAAATTTTCTCTTAGCTGTCTTTCACCTTCCGCGCATATCATCAAATCATCTGCAAATGCACAATCTGCTAGTTTGACCTGCCTTAATTTTCTGTAACCCACGTTTACTTTGCTTACTTTAGTTTTTATTTCTTTCATTATGTCATCCATAATTATTATAAACAGTGTCGGACTTAGAACTCCTCCTTGTTTTAATCCTTCTTTCACCGGGAAATCTTCCGATTGCATATTGTTAGATCTGACGTAATTTTTGTTGTTTTTGTATAGACTTTCTATGCTTTTCCTCAGTTTTCTGTCAACTCCTCTTTTGATTAGGCTCTCCCATATCATTTTTCTTGGTATTCTGTCGAATGCTTTTTCTAAATCTAGAAAAGCTAGACACACTTCTCTATTTGTATTGGTTTTTTCCATAAGTTGTTTAATGGTGAATATATGGTCTTGGGTACTACGGCCTTTCCTGAACCCACTCTGCGATTCTTCCAGTTGGTGTTCAATTTTTTCACTGAGTTTCTTTTCTAATATTCTCTCATAAACTTTGGCTACCACACTTATCAGAGTTATGCCCCTATAGTTACCGCACTCCTTCGAATCGCCTTTCTTGAATATTGGGATAATGACTCCCACTTTCCAATCATCGGGGACTTCTCCATTGTCCAGGGCCATATTAAATAGGTATGTCATCATCTTTAAACCCTTTTCTCCTAGATTTGTTATCATTTCCGGTGCAATTTGGTCAGTGCCTGCTGCTTTTCCTTTTTTCATTTTCCTTACGACCTCTAGGACTTCTTTTTCATGGATTGTGGTCTCTTGTTCTTCTGTAGGTTCTGCTTGCATTTCATTTTCATCGTCTATTTCTAATTCTTCTTCTATCTGCGGATTTAGTAACTCTTGGAAATATTCTCTCCAGCGGTTCATTATGTCCTCTCCTTCTACCAAAACTTTATTTTCTTTATTTCTTATGTGTTTCATTGTATATTTCTTTTGTTTCTTAAGGTTTTTTATGGCTTTATAGAAAAGCTTTTGATTTGCCTTGCTGTCTTCCTCCATTTTCCTACCAAATTCTTCCCACGATATTTTCTTTGCCTGAGTGACCATTTCCTTGACTTTTATTCTCTGGTTTTTATATATGTTATAGTTTTCATCAGATTTATTTCTAAGATAATTCTTCCATTTTTCTTTCTTCAGTTTCACCTGCTCTTTCAATTCTTTGGACCACCATCTAGTTTGTTTTCTATTTTTATTTATCATTATTGTTCCACATACCTCTTTAGCTGCATCTATGAGGATTGCCTTAAATTCTTGCCATATTTGTTCTATATTTTTATGATTTCTATACTCATCTAAATTAATTTTGGCTTCCACATATTCTCTGTATTTGTCTGATTTTGCTTTTTCCGCCAGTATAAATGTTTTTAGTGCTTCTTTCCTTTTCATACTTCCTTTGGGTGCCTTGTCTTCTTGTTTTTGTATGATTATTTTCATTTTTCCTATTAGTAAGTAATGGTCGCTCGATAGTTCGTAGCCCCTTCTTACCCTCACGTCCATCAATTCGTGTTTATGTGCCCTATCTAGTACTACGTAATCTATTATTGATTTTTCATTCCTGCTCCTCATTTCTCTTGTATATTTGTGAATGTTTTTGTGTTTGTAAAATGTGTTCGCAACTATCAAGTTGTTTTCTGTGCAAAAGTTTATTAATCTCTTGCCGTTATTGTTTCTTGTCTCCTCTCCATACTGTCCAATTACTTCCGTTACCTCATCATCTTTCCTTCCTACTCGGCTGTTCAGGTCACCAATAATTATTAATCTTCCCTTCATGTTTTCTATAGTATCTGTAAGTTCGTCCCAGAATATATCCTTGTTTGCCGCTCTTTCGTTTTCGTCCAGCCCGTATACTATCACTATATTTGATTTACTGTCGTGCTCCAGTTGCATCTCTAGTCTCATTACCCTTTCTGATACGCACTCCCATTTTTGTATGTACTTTATGTTATCTTGTTTTATTAGACATGCTACCCCTTCCTTTGCTCTGTTTTCTTTCTGAACTCCACTATATATCAATAAATGACCCCCTTCTAGTTCCACTTCTCCCTTTCCCTTTTTCTTTGTTTCACAGATTGCCAAAATATCTAGTTTTGCGTTCTCAAACTCTTGTATTAGCTCTTGTTCTTTTCCCAATAATCCCCTTACGTTCCATGTTGCTATTTTCCAAATTCTTTCATTTATTTCTAGGTTAACTCCTTTGTTCATCGCCTTTTTCATTGCCATAGTCGTCATCGTATTTCCGGTTTTAATATTTCTTAGTTTTTTGATTCCTCTATAGCTTTATTTGTAGACTCTTCAGTCTGTTCTAGTTTATTTTTATCTACGTTCCACTTCAAACATTTTCCATCAATTATTAATTTTTGGTATCCCATCTTAACCTGTTTACCGTATATGGATAGTAAATAATAATTTACCTATACAAATAAAGTTCAATATCACTGGTGTATTTACTATAGCAGGACATAAGATTTTCGTAATCTAAAGCAGTGTTAATGGGAACACGATAAGTTTGATCGCCGTTATAATAATCGCCCCAGTTATTTACAACAATTTGCAAACAATATGAAACATTTATAAATAAGTAATTGCCATCATCTAATATTTGCAAAATTTGTTTTCTTTCCACCATTTTATTTATTTATTTATTTATTTAATATAAAGTATTTACAGGAATAAGTCCCAAGAACAAATACTTATTTATAAACACACAGTATATATAAAGGCTAAGTGAAAGAAACATTTAAGTAATAGAATCTTTATTAATTATAAAAATATTATACTAATATACCTAAGCTATTATTATTATTATTATTATTATTGCATTTTGATATTAATACATATGCGGTTTATAAGAAAAGAAATACGGTATTCAACTAATGCGGGTTTGTCTACGCAACCTAATAACAAATCAAACGTACAAACTTTTATAATCGTAAATAGTTCCAAAAGTTGACATGCTGGAAATTTAAAGGACGCTACTTGTGGATGTCCGATTTCGTGCGTCTCGCAATAAACATTTTAGATTTATTTATTTAAAAATATAAAACTTAAAGAAATTCTGAAATTAAGTAGTGTCGACTAATCTACACAACGAAAGTTTTAATAGAAATAAAGAATCATGTAAATCGGCTCTCGTAGAACTCTTAAACGAACTGGAACAAAGATCAGCCTTGTGTTATTAAGTGTTTATTAAGTAGATGTTTCTTGAAGGGTTTTTGTATTTCTTTTTTAATTTTGAAACAACTGCTTAAGATTTTCTTACCTTAATGGCAAATTAAAAAATTGACAAATTATTTGCATATCGAGGTGACGCCCATAAGGTAACCAAACTCATTGTGAGTCAGCCAACTTTCCAGTTTTCTCAAGTCCAGATAGACTTGTCTTTGGCTGAACTAGCTCAGCTTAGCTTAATTCTTCGTTACGCTTGGGATCTCGTTCCTGGAGAAATGGAAGAAACCTGTTTTTCTATATCCAATAGTATATGAATGTTGACATTTACTACCTCCGGTCAGTGTACGGGATATTTCCCTTTTGGACTGTATCTAAACTGAACAACTGCAAGTAGTTGCTTTAATTTACCAATTCTTTATTACCAAGAAAATATAATTGTTTCTATTTTACAATTTGTTGTCACATCTCATCTTTTGTTTTTTTATTATAAACAACACATACTATAATTATACATATTAGAAATTGTGTACATTCCCATGCACCTACGATTGTACATATACATATTATTAGAAATTGAAGTATCAATATTGTACAGTCAGTTGCTAAAACGTTACATCTTTTCCCTTTGGGCCTAAAAATACTTTTCCCCCAGATACACGGGAGAAAAGCAAAATATTTTAACTTAGTATTCTAAAATTAATTTTGCTTTTCTTATTTTGCACGATTTTATTATAGCATATTAAAGTATTAGTTTCATAAGACACGTTTTTCGCGCACGCATCCTAGTTTAGAAAACGACCCGCGTAGTAGGGAGTTTTTTCTATTTGCGTTATTTCATTATTAAATAATTTAAAAAATTACATAGTTTTAAACAAAATTTGTTAGGGATATTTTGGTAAGTAGCATGACAATTGACAACACTAGAAATTATGCAATTGTTTTCACTTAACCTCGCTAACTTTAGGTAATCCGCGCGACGTAGGAATTCCCATCCTTGTCTGATACATACAAAGCCCGATAAGCCACAGGACCTTGTTCAAATTTGCCAGGTGTATTTTACGTACTGTTGAAGATTATTATAGATTCAAATTAGAATGTATGCCAGTATATTTGTGACATAAATGACAATTGCTACTTAATTAATTAAAAAATTGGATGAAATAATAATAATTATATTTCATTTACCTTATTTGTTAAAGAAATTAATAATATATAAATGCAATAGTATTTTCAGCAAAGAATGATTTTTGTTAACAAAAATAATAATTATTCATTGCATCTTTTGGATATTATAAGGTAAATATAAAATTTTATGAAACTGAATTTTATTACGTCAAGTTTATCGTGAGCATATTACACTTAACACAACACAATACATTCCATGATGACTGTATCAAAATTTACAATTTCATACAAGTTAATAATAAAGTAAAAACAAGCAATGCTAGTTTAGCGAGTGTTACATTCCAGTTACAAGAGTTCACTGCGTAAATAAGATAAGTTTGACATTCTAAGAACAGTTGTCCAACAATGATATCAACTTTAAAAAATAAAATGTTTTGTTTCCAGTATTCTAAAATGCGTGTGGCGTAGCATATATTATTATATACAGTCTGTTTGATTTAAAGCGTCCCGCTTTGTAACAACATTATTTTCAGTTAGAAATGGTAGAAACCATATATATTATTAAATGGCATAAAATTCTCTACGTTCTGGTTCAGGAAATTTTGTATTTACTAAATCGGCGTGAGTGTGATGTATTGTGTTCTCTTTTCAGCCATAATAGATATTCAAACTCTTACATAAGAAAATTTTCAAGAAAAACGTGAAAAATAATAGGCTAGAAAAAAGGCTAGGCTGAAAAAAATAGTAGACTAGTAGGCTTTGATTTCTGGTTCTCCAATTAATAAAACAGAATTATTTAGCAAGCTTAGGTAAATAACGAAACTTTAGTTGTTCCAGTGGCGTATTTATAAATTTTTCATAGAGGGGGAGAGAGTTCTCTATAAAAATTCGGAATCAAATACTTATATTTTCACATAAAATCTTTAGGGCGGTCTGGCAACCAAGAGCAATTATGGTTTGGTATTCTTTACTATCCTTGGTATCCTTTATTCATGTGTATTAAATAATACACTTAAAAATAAATAGCAGCACTTACACAGTAACTCTCCTGGTCAAAGCAAAGCTTAAATGTTATTTTATCATATATCGAAAACGAGCAACAAGAATACTACCATAAGAAATTTGCATTTCAGTCGCCTTGCAAAAGACGCTCGTTTAAAGTCTTTCACGCGATCTCTAATGTTTCTGGCGAAGATGGTTTGGTATCTCTTATGATACAAAAAGAAGATTATTAGAAAAATAATCTAGTAGTAAAAAGTATGTCACGGGATGCTTTCACTAATGCAATTCATCAATACATATCAATCATTTCCTATTGCAGATCTCTATCTATTAGCAGAATTCTAAGATAAGTTTGTCAATTTATTCTATTTATTTTTGTACTGTTTTGTTCTACATTTTCCCTAATTGAAGATTAAAGACCATCAGAATAGCTCAGTGGCATATTTGGGAGGAGGGGACTAACAGGATGGAGCCACTCCTAATTTTTCTTTAATAGTCCAGGTCACTTATGTCAAAATCTAAGTATTTTGATTCGGAGTTTTTATAGGGTACTCCCCCCCCATGAAAATTTATAAATGCGTCACTGGAATAACTAAAGTTTAGTTATTTACCTAATCTTCCTAGATAATTTTGTTTTATTAATTGAAGAACCACAAATCAAAGCTTACTAGTCGTAAACCATTTTTCACGTTTTTCTTGAAAATTTTCTTCTGTAAGACTATGAATATTTATTATGGTTGAAAAGAAAACACAATACTCTATCGATTTCAGTAAAAAAACACCTATCATGTTATTTGAAAAGTTCGATGACGTCATCACACTCACGCCAATTTAGTAAATACAAAATTTTCTGAACCAGAACATAGAGAATTTTATGCCATTTAATAATATATATGGTTTCTACTATTTCTGACTGAAAATAAAGTTGCTACAAAGCAGGGCGCTTTAAACAGACTGTATATATGTCTCAACTCATCCTGACCTCTTAAATTGTAAATTTTTTTATTTAAAATTGTAATAGAGATAAGCTCATCATTACGACAATGTGATAATTGTAATTGGATATCGTATTTATAAGAATCCTCAAACATTGTAATTGAGCTATGCCCGTTTTGTTATGGGTTAATAAATAAAACAAATAAATAACCCTTAGTAGGTATGTTTAAAGCAATTTATAACGATGTAAGTCTTATTCTGTTTTTGATTTTTCTTGGTTCCACTATCTCATCGTTGCTTACGACCGAGAGCGGTTTCAAAGTAATTACCTTGCAATCCTGTTGAAAGTTAAATTAAATATGAGATAATGAAAAATAAATGATTACAGTCTACAAGTTGTCCATTGAGATAGTCTCTCCGCCCAAAGCTTATCCCCAGGGTCTCTTAAGTGATGTTTCATGGAACATTATTCTAGAAATTTGTTCCTGAGTTCTGCAAAACTACTTTTATATCGCAAACGACATTGCAGTTATTTTCACATATATAACTAAATAATTTATAATTAAGAATAAACAATTTGACGAAGACTAAGGCTATTATTGTCTTTAACTTATATAATTATAATTAATTTATCGTATATGAATAATTTTATCTCAACCTCGTTCCTATTAAATCCACGCAGGATTGACTTACTGTATGCCTAGATTTTGTTGTTTTATGGCGGCTGGCTTTAACTGAATCAGTAGCGTATCAAGAGGTGTCATAGAGGTCCGACCTTAACATTAGCTATCCAATAACGAAAATGAAGTCGGAAATAGGAAGGATTTATCTCCTATTTACTAAAAAAATCACCAAATCTAATCAAGCGTTGCCTAGGTCCAAGGAAAATTAAACTCGAAGAATCAGTTTAAAATTGCGGCGGTGCGACAACGTACATTTTCTTTTGCAACAAAATTTGTTGCATTTTTTAATGTTTGTTTTAAACAGATTATATACGTAAATATTTCTGTTATTCAGGCTTTAATCGCTTTTTATTGCTATCATCAACTTAGAAAGTACTAGCAAAACTTATACGTTCAACATCGAAGAGTATCTTCGAAGGCTAACACTTGAAACTGCGAACTTGACAGTTATATATTCTTATACTCTACATATTCACTTTCAGGAAATTCTTGAGTTCCCTATAAATCAGACTTAAAGCATTATATAAGAAACAAAAATTAAATGTCACTTTAATTCCGAGTCTTTTAAATTGAACGAACCTGTGTGCCTGATTGAATATGTATAATGGATAGGAAGAGAAAAAAAATCGTTCCGCGTTCCTAAAAGGTTAAAGCAGAGAAGCAGAATTTTAAAAAGCAAAGCAGCTCAGATCAAAGCTTCTAATATAATATTAAAAAATAAATTGATGTTTGCATGATGTAGTTATGTAATATTCTTCTCGTAACTAAGTATGTTTTTGATAAAGAGTAATAAGATATTTTAATGTTGAAATACGTGGGAACGCTGGTATTACATACAAATGTACCTTCTAATAAGAGTTTTAGACAGTTTATAATATTTTTAACAAAAATAGCCCTGCATTATTTCTCTTTAGAATCCTATATCCTGCAGAATTTAAAAATGTTTTATCTAAAGTATTGGGGTTAGATTTTTTAAGTTATTAAATGAATTTAAGCAAAGTGCTAAATTACAGCGTAGCTTGTAGATAAGTTTTAGAACAACTATTCATTCTGATTAAAATTTATTGTTGAATTATGAACTTGTAGGGATTATTCAGTTATTATTCTTATTAATATCTCAACCACTGTCAACTATTACAACGTTCAGATCTGTTTAATTAAGTAGTATTTAGATTATTTAAATAAAAACGCACTTAAGGAAATTTTATAATTATGTTCCATTTATAATAGTTCAAACCTTAGAATATTTTTAGTTGAAAAAGCAAGCGTTCATTATTTTGTATTCTCCAAAAGTACTATATATAAATATGATAACAATAGAACAAAGCTTCACGATCAGGATTGAACTAAATACATTGCCATGCAGAGCCACCTTTATTTCGCTGTACACATTAGACTTCAGAGAGGTTTTACGAATTTTTTGCAAATTTAATTAAATAAGTACTTTTCTATTAAGGTATAAAATAAACCTGCATAGTTTTTTAACTCAACTTCTTTCATGAAAAACATAAAATACGAAAAATAAATTAACTTTGAATTTATTTCACTAATCTGAGAATATTTTAAACGAAGAGGTGTTAGGTAAGCTTTTCTCCAGCATAAAGCGTCGAGATACACACAAAAGCTCCACACATTGATCCTCCGAAACCTTTCAAATCCACACATATGACAAATTGTCTTTTATTTTCATACTTCAATTATTGATTAATCATCAACGTGAATTAACAAATTTTATTAAAGTTATTTTGCGTTTCGTCGCGCTTCTTTGTATAAAAAAATAAGTATTAAAAATTAATAAGCAATAAATGATAAGTACACAATTAAGAAGAAGAAGAAAGTAAAAACCTACCTTTCATTTGGTTCGCTGGTTTCCGAATCCCCAGGCATCTTGATCGAAAAGTAATTCTCTAAATCACTTCCGTAGATTATTTTGGTCCTTTTCTGCTTTTGACATAAATCTTTCTGTTGCACCCACTTTACACACGGATGGTAATGTAAATAATTTATACCTCAAAGATCACACGGTTTCCGACTCGATTTGTACATCTGTAAAAAGAAAAAATTCAGTAACTATTTGCATTATCCTTTTTGCCAAAAAGGCAAGTGGTTTGAAATTGGTTTGTAAAGCATTTTAGAAATCCTCTTGAAAAAGAAAGAGATTCCTTGAAGCAGATATTTCGAATAAATATATAAATGTTCTATGCAGACGTAATATATTCGCAAAAGTTAGTTTTTGCTAAAGAAAATTAATTAGTGAATATGCACCTTTAAACCAGTAATAAATATTTAATTAATTATTCCTAAATTAACTATTAAATATACCACATTAATATAGAGCATGTAGGAGTGTCACTAGTAATTTATTTGGTTTGTTGATTGGTTTTACTGTATATATTTTATATCGTTAAGGAAGGTAATGTTAACGAAATTTAAAAAAAATCTTTTTTTTCAGAAAATATGGGGTTCATGTAAACATTGGGGATTATCTTCAAAAATATAGCTAATCCTTTTGTAATGCAGAAATCAATTTCAGAAAGAAAAGTGTAGTGCGTTTTAAAACAGATATTTAGAGAGAGTTGTAATTTGTGTTGTTATGTTGAAGAATAATCTGGTTAGATAACAACATTTAATTAGTAGTTCCATTCTACCAACTAATCGACAGTTTGTTTTCAATGATTAAAAATAATAATTGTCTCTTTCAACGCATGATTTACAAGTTAACGTGTAACGTTACGTTTTTTTTGTAACTTCACTAAATATCATTTTGTTTGCATAATTGATTAAAAAAAACCTTGGTACGGTCCTGCATTTTATTGTATATTTCTTCTTGATTTAAAATTACGTTGGTATACTACATAAAATAAGTCCTACAAAATATCAAAGGTCACTTTCAAAATAAACATTTCCAGACTAATAAAATTTGCTTCTAGAAAAATCTGCAGATTTCGTTTTAAAAGCACCGCTTTTGCACGTGTTAAAAGTTTATTTTTCATCTTCCGATGGACAACGGCGGTTGTTATTGCGAAATAGAATGTTCCGTGCTTATAAGGGCTAAAATCTTAACAAAAATTTTCTTATGGTTAAAATGCATTGAACCTTGAATTTATAGCTTTAAAACATACTGGGTTGAAATATCTAATAAATAAAACACCGTCAAACAGAATATTCTAGAATAAAAATTTTTAGACAGCCACCTGAAAAATATTGAGTTACCCCTAGAGTCTTCGTTGAAAATATTCTAGAATACTATGACGTAATTATCCCTCATTGGCTTAAGAAAATTCCCGCCAATTTTTTTATTGGTTCATTTGAAATTTTACCCTTCTCAAAACTGACTCGATCGTCAAACTATTTTTAGTTTAAGACAGTTTACAATAGCCCCCGGTGAAGTTTATGTTAATTTTTATTTTTAACACTGCAGTTTTTAATATAGAGCAAAGTTACCGTTTTAAAGAGTATAATTAAGTTGTACTATTACCGTTTTGTGTGTTTGGTTCCGTCATCGTATCGGAAGCTCACTTCCTTAAAGTTATCGTCGACTTTTGAGGGTTAATAAATTAACCAAACCATACAGTTTCTAAGTTTAAACATTCAGTGTTATTACCGAATAAAATTAATCCAGTGTAGGATTATTCCGCAATTACAGTTTCAGATAAAGTCTTCCAGTTAGTTTAGTTGATTGTTAGTGATATAGAGTCCGAAATAAACACTTGAAGAGTGTGGAGCTCTCCGAACTAATGCCGCATACGTACAGCACTTCCCGAATACAGTAGCGTGTTTTAGTTGTGAAAGATACAGAAATTTAAGTAATTAATTTAGAATCGCTCTTACCGAAACCTAATAATTAGTTCCGTACGATTTATCGATTTATAATTAAAGTGCAGTTAGTATTTTGTGGTCGCATTCTAGTTTGTTGAATGATTTCTTTTGATAGTAATACAGTTATTATAACGAATAATTATATTTACCGAATTTAACTTATCGTAAACCAAGTTTTTACATGATTTCGTTTTAATGTAATTTAAAATCGGAAGTTTTAAAACTAAATAATTTCTGAATGGCACGTTTAAGCGTGGTGCTACCTTTAATAAAGAAAAACCTTTCTACGAACATTATTATTAACCAGCTGTGGTTTAAGAAGAACAAATAAACAATTAATAACTGAGTTTATATGGTTGTTCCGGTTATTTAGAAAAGGGAACTTTATTAACCAATAGTTCTAAAGAAAGACAGTTATTGTGAACTTTAATAACTTGGTTCAAACTCAGTAGCGGTGTCAGTAGTCCAGGTGTTTTCCAGATTTCTTCAGTCTCATCAAGCGGTTGAGTTTGATGAGTAGTGTTTATTTGTGATTGAGGGGGGCAATATTGTATCAATTGCTCTGTAAAGTGAAGTGGGATTGAATAATTCGATTAAGGTACTGTGACTTGATGGATTTTATTTTGTTAAAGCTAATGTAAGTTGAACCATTATTTATGTATCAAATATCTTTGATCACTATTTGCATGTGCATAATTTCCCGTCGCTAAGAATTCTTACGTTGGGTATCATTTTTTTTATTTAAATCTATAACGATGATGATTTTTTTATTTTTTGTTTATAAATAAGTATATTTTTGAACTCAATTATACTGAATATTATAGAACCATATATTTATAAAAGTTTTTAAATATTTTTATTCAACCTAACTTTGACAAAACTGATTATGATTAATAATTAAATTTAATTTAATAGCCCTGATTTCGATTTCTGTTTGCGATCATCGGATCATCACTTTTCTAAACATATGGCGCTCATCTATATGCAATTTCTTGAGTCTTTAAACCTATATCCATTTCTTTTATAATTAGTGAGCTATGGAAGCAATACCAGCGACCTGAATTTAAATTTGCCGTGTAGATATCTCAAGCCGAGGCAATCTTGAGTTGCACAGTAAGTATTAAGTATTTTGTGTTCAGTAAGAAAGTTATGAGCTATATTCTAAGATTCAGAATAATTTAGAGTAAGAAAATAACTAGCGTTTCACTGTCGCCCAAACGCGGGGCTTTGTTTGGTTTTGTGTTGAAGAAATAACTATCGTTTCAAAGGAAAGTGAGGTATAAAATTGACTTTTCTTAAATTATTCATGCATATATATTTTCTCTCTAACTATAGAAAATTTTATTTTATCTTTAGTGTTATAAGCGGTATATTTGTTAAAATGAATAAAATTTACTAAACAACAAAATAAGACAAATTTTCAAAATTGGCCTAGTCTGACATTTTTATGAAAATGATAGTAACAATAATTATTATTTTTATTAGAACAATATTATTGTTCTCTAGGTTATATTTTAATATACTAAAGAAAGTAACTTTTAAATTAACAAAATGTTTATGCAGTGTAATCGATGTCCAAATTTTAAAACAAACTGTGCTTACTTTTACAAAAAGTGTCAGGTTTTTAAAGTGAATAAAGATTTAGTTAAAACAATGAAGTCCATGTCCAAATTAAAAAAATTAAATCAAAAAAAGAATTTAAGAACAAAAGCAATTTATTTCAAATTTTAAATGGTAGATGGCAAGAATAAATCAATATCGTTTGAATATTTTTAAATTTCCAAATTGTAATTTTGAGTGTTGTGGTAAGAATACACCAATTTTTAAACTTCGCATTAATTTTGAAAAACTGTGTCTCTTTTGTGAATAAGATTTATTGTTTAGAATCTGATATAAGAAGGTATAATTTTTCTAAATCTAAAACTAAAAAATTTCATAATTTAAAACTTTAAAATATATTTTAATACTAATATGTACAACATTTTATGATTTTGAAAGTTGACAAAGTTTAAAAATTAAAAAACAAGATTATATTTTTTTATTTTTTGGGAGTTTTGTATTTGCGACAGAGTTAGTTACTTTAAATGTCTACTAATTTATTAACCATGATTTAATTGTTTGTCTTTGCTTAACAAAAATTGAGAGAAAATTAAATTGTTAAATAGGATTATCTAAAATGGTTACGCTTTTAAAGAGTTTCATTTATGAATTTAATAATAATAATAATAATAATAATAATAATATTTATCCCATAATAAGTACATAAGTGTGACACATAGTACATAATATAGAACCTCAAGGAGGGAAATCAACATAGTTGTTCTTCCATTCCCCCCTTGCAAAATTTAAACAAAATAAACAGTATCGGAATAAGGATAAACATAAGAAAATAAAATTAAAAAAATAAATATAACTAAGCTAGTATACTCGGTTAATCATTACAGACTGTTTACGATTTGGCGTATCAATGACGATGCGCAGTTACTTGACCAACTAACGCTTTTTTAAATTGCTTAACTGTTAATGACTTTATTGATGGTAATATACTATTATAAATTTTAGCGACATTATAACTAAATGAGCGTTCGAATAATTAAGTATTATGCTTGGGTATAGTCAATAGACCTCTGTGTCGCACGTTTATATTGTGTACATCTGTTCTATACCTTATTTTCTTGTATAGATAGGGTGGCTGCCGGTTAATGATTATGTTATGGTATAACGTTGCTGTTTGTATATAGCGCCGTTGTTTCATGTCAAGCCAGCCTGTTTCTGTTAATTTTGATGATATATGCGCAAATTTAGGAATACCGTGAATCAAACGTAAACAAGAGTTTTGTACACGGTGTATACGCTGAGATGTTTCAAAATCAAGACAGGGACTATATACGGGTATGCAATAATTAAACTGTGATAAAATAAGAGATTCGCATAGATATGTTTTTGCTTCTTTGCTTAGATAATCTTTGTGTGGATATATAAGTTTTAAATGATAGTAGGCTTTTTGTATATACTTAATAATTTGCTTTTTGAATTTAAACGTTTTATCAATAATCAATCCTAAATTTTTAGCATTTTTTACTACTGGAATATTGATATTCCCAATTTTAATGGACGGTAGTTGATAATTTCCGATCGGCTTACCCAACAGTAAGGTGCAAGATCTAGACGGATTTAAAATTAATGCGTGGTTTGTCGAAAATACGAATACAACCCCTAAATCGTTATTGAATATGTTCGTCGCATTTTCAATATCTTTAGGATGAAACGAATGGTATATCTGCGTATCATCTGCATACATGTGAATATTACAGGTCCCTACGCAATCACAAAGACCTCTGGTATACAAGGTGAACAGCAGAGGTCCCAATATAGATCCCTGCGGTACCCCTCTGGTAACAGCAACAGGCATAGAGACATCTGTAGGTCCCTTGACTCTTTGCGTTCTATTGCTCAAGTAATCTTGGATCAGACCAACTGCATTATCACCAAGACCGTGAAAGTACAATATACTAAGTAGTAATTCGTGATTTATTGTATCAAACGCTTTGCTAAAGTCTAAAAGAGTCAGGAGTGTACATTTTCCTTCATCGTGAGCTTTTAAGATATCATCTGTTATGTTTAACAAAGCAGTTGTACAGCTGTGAGCAGGTCGGAATCCAGATTGACATGGTGGAAGCAAATCACTACTTTCTAAATATCGCCTAATTTGGGAATTAATTACTTTAAATATTTTTGAAAGTGTTGGCAATATACTAATTGGCCTGAAATCCTTATACTCTATAGGTTGTTGTTGTAATCCGTCCGATCCCGTTGAGTTACTTTTTAGTGAATAAACAATTTTTGATATGGTACTATCATCTACGAGATTAAAGTTAAATATCCCAGCTTTATCTAATTTATTATTTTTATAAAAGTTAAGTACATGTTGAGGAATAGATATCTGTGGAATACTGTTAAGAAAATAATCATTAATTTGATTGACATTACCATTAAAAGAGGCATTTTCGTCGATTTTACAAGGTAGAACATTCAGTTTTCTAAATTCTTTCCATAATACTTTAGAGTTGCTAGTGCGAGCAAGTTTAAATTGTAAGTAAGCTTTTTTCTCGTTATTTATTGCAGTATTTGTATAATTGCGCAACATCCTGTAATATTCCCATGCAGCGGCGGTTTTTAAGCGTTTGAACTTATCTTTTGCCTTATCTCTCAAACTCATTAGTAATCTGATATTATCAGTTAACCACGGAGAATGTTTTTTTGTTATTATAATAGTTTTCCACGGAGCGTGTTTATTAAAAAGGTTTAATATACGACTATTTAAAATTTCAACCTTTTGATTAATGTTATTATTATAGAATATTTCATCCAAACACAACATTTGCAATTCAGCATAAAATTGATTATAGTTAAAATTTCTAAAATTTCTATAATTACGAGCAACGGGAGGATATATAACTTTTTGACACGAGATTTCACAGGTCACTAAGTCATGATCTGAAAAATGACAATTTATAACACTTGATTTCTGAATAAGTAAAGGCTGAGAAGTTATACTGATGTCTAATAAAGAATTATTCCTAGTAGGTTCTGTGATTATTTGACTAAAATTCAAAGATTCTAACATGTTATTAAAATATTCCGTAGAGGGCTCAGCTGCCATGAGGAAGTCTACATTTCCATCCCCTAGACATACAATATGATCTGAATATGGTGTACACAACATAATGGAGTTCTCAATTTCATCTATAAAGCTTTTATAGTTGAAAGTTGGAGGTTTATAAAACACTCCCAATGCAATACTTTCATTATTAATTTTGATTAATACCCACAGTTGTTCTATTAAATCATTCGTATCAATAACACATTTAAAGAGAGTTTGTTTTATATACAAAAGTATCCCACCTCCCCTACTGCCGCGATCATTACGAACCAACTTGTAATTTTCAATACTAACTGCTCTAGAGGGTATATCTTCTGACAGCCATGACTCGCTCACGGCCAGAATCTCAAATCTTGTAATTAATTCTTTCACTTCATTAATTTTTGGCAGTAGTGAACGTACATTGATGTGGCCAATTCGCAAACAATTCAGTAGCATGTAAATAAACTAAAACAAAATGGTAATAACATAAACTTAAACTAGGATAGAAAGAGGAATAAACAAAAAAATAATAAAAAGAAAAGGTAACAGTAATAGTAATACTAAATATAAACGAAGTACTAGGAGCAAAGAATAATAATAAATGATATGATATGATAATTAATGATAAGAAATAATACTGATAAACAATTTAAAATAAGTGAATGAATTGAATTATGTAAGTGAATGAAGTTGAAGTTTAACAAAAGTAAAAAAATATATTTTTTTTTAATTTCAAGGCCCTACGATCCCCTTTTTTTAATTTTAAATTAATATCAACATTTATAGAAACTAAATATAAAGTTATTATTCTTCCTTACGGTGTTTGTTGGTCAGCTGTTTTGTTGAAGAATTTATCATAATCTTCAGTTGACCTTATTGTAATTATTTTATTTTCATGGCGGAGAAAAATGTTTCCATCATGAGTCCACGTATTACGATATCCAATTTTAGCTTGCACTTTTTGTAACGTACTTAGACGAGCCTTCGTTAGATCTTCGTGAATTACATAAGAAGTACCTTTAAGTTTCCTCTTGTTATTTAATATTAATTGTCGTGTCTTGTAGCTTATAAATTTAATAATAATAGGTCTATTTTTTCCTGTAGCAGATTTCCCAGTTCTATGAATTCTGTCTATAGCTTCTTTAGGAATTGTTAGATCAAGCTTCTTCTCAAAGATATCTAAAATCTCATCCTCAACTTTTTCATCTTGCTTTTCTTTCACTCCAAATACTCGTATGTTATTTCTTCGCGAGTACTGTTCTAAATTATCCACTTGTTGTTTTAATATGATATTTTCTCGCAGCAATGGTTTGATAGCGTCTTCGATTTTTCCATTTATCACTTCTGTCAATGCCAAAGTAACTTTTTCAACAAGGCCATAGGAAGTTTCACATTCAAAATAATTCTTTATGGCGTCTGTCACGCTTGTATTTATTTCACCAATGCATTCCCTTGTAAGAGGCATCCTTTTTTATTTCTAGAAAAATCTAAAACACCAAAGTCTTAATAATTTTTTATTACTATAGCTATAAGCGTAATAGGACCGTAAGAGCACTATATTTAGTATGTCTACTCTCGCCGACACATCGAATACGAATCGATATATACAGTATGTCCCCGGATTGAGTTCACAAGAGGGAAAAAAAGTTTATTTTTAATTTTACAAAAAAATGACAAAGGAATAAAATTTTTTGCTTAATTCAAAATAGATAAATCTGCAATTAAAACTTTAATATTACTGGTCTGTACTCTGAAAATCAATTTTTTCATATTTTTATTTACATCAATTTTGTAAACGTATATCCCTAATGGTAGGCTTTGGATTCAAAATGTCAAATATTACGTTAATGTCAGATATAATTAAAAATAGTGAGAATTTTATAGTTAAAAATGTTAACATTGCAACAAAGAATCTACTTAATTCAATGTTATGGTACGGGGGGTAAAAGTTATCGGTACATAAGACAAGAATTTAATGAAAAGTTTCCTGAAGTTGCTGTTTCATTTAATGGTATCAAAAAGTTGGTCAAAAAATTTTTAGAAACTGGTTCCATAACCAATTTAAAGAAAAAGAAGATAATCCATAATGAAGAGGATGCTGCTACTGTGTTAGTTTTGGATTCAGTAGAAGATAATCCAAAACTTTCTTTGAGGAGACGGTCCCTGCAGATAGGTGTAAGCAAATCACACATTCAACGGATTTTGAAGGAATGTAAAATGCATGCCTATAAACCTATTTTTAATCATACCTTGGAGCCAGGAGATGATGAAAAACGCCTTTATTTTTGTTTGTGGATGGGTAATGAGATAATGAGAAACAGAAATTTTCATCGTAATATTATGTTTTCCGATGAAGCGACCTTTTCTACCAACGGGACGGTTTCGTCGCAACATGTTCGATATTGGAGCGATACTAATCCTCATTTTCGAATTACGACTAGGCGTCAATATCATGTTAAAGTAAACGTGTGGTGTGCTGTTTCTTATCACGGAATAATAGGCCCATATTTTTTTGATACTAACGTTAACCAGCATTCATACCTGGATATGTTGAGACATTTTCTTCGCGATGGTTTAAGTGGTTTACCACTTGATTATCGACACTTAATGTATTTTCAACAGGATGGTTGTCCAGCGCATTTTGCTCGTATTGTTCGTAATTGGCTAAATCGCAAATTTGGAGATAATTGGATTGGCAGAGGTGGCCCAGTTTTATGGCCGCCAAGGAGCCCTGATTTGACAATTTTAGATTTTTATTTGTGGGGGCGTTTAAAACAAATTGTTTACAAGGAAGACTTACCCAATAATGTCCAAGTATTAAAAAATCGAATAAGAGATGCTGTTGCATCCTTAACAATTGAGGAAATTCGTAGAAGTTATAAAGATTTACGAGTTAGAATTGAACTATGTGCTGAAAGAGGTGGTGGGTTAATCGAATAGTAGAAATTGGTTTGAATTAAGCAACAATTTGTATTCTTTTATAATTTTTTAGTTAAAAATAAAAAATCTTTGTTTACTTTTTCTTTACTTTTTTTTTATTTTAAGATCACAGCCTGATAATATTAAAGTTTTGATAGCAGATTTATCCATTTTGAATTAAGCAAAAAATGTTATTCCTTTGTTATTTTTTTGTAAAATTAAAAATAAACTTTTTTTTCCTCTTGTGAACTCAATCCGGGGACATACTGTATATATCGATATATTAATTAATAATTAATACTAATAATTAACGAATTAATAATTAATGAATTCAATTTTTAGGGTATTTTTTATGGTAATTTGATTAGCAATCAGCATTTATATCTTTTCGCGATCTGAAGATTTTTTAACTTTTAAAATTAAAATACTTCAAAATTTAAAACTTTAAAATGTAATTTTTAATACTAATATTTACAACACTTTATGATTTTGAAAATTGACAAATCTAAAATAGTGCGGAGGTGCGGAATTCATTATGTCCTCCATATTCCACTGCAAACTTTTCTAAACTTTAAGACAAGCATAAAGCCTGATTTCTATTGGCCGAATCATTTTAAAGCTCGTTTGGATTGACTAAATTCAAACTAAAATCCAATATTAACATTTTTGAATTCATTGTAAAATAGCATTTAACTAAAACTATTAATGATTAACTCGACTCAATTGTTATCAATTAACTCAAAATTATATAATCGTAAAATGTAATTAATTTAAAATTAGTTGCTAATGCAAAGGAGTTTAATTAATTTATTTAATTAGCCTTTAATTAATTTTATGTTCATATTAATAGAAGGTAATTATAAAGTAAGTATACATTGCAAATGATTTTTAATATATATTAGTTAATATCTATATTTTAATGTATTTATTAAACAATAGAGCAGTGACTTCTTAATTAGGAAGTCACGTAATGAAATTCATTACTACATTCGATTTCTTGTTGATTTTTCTTTTTGTGTAACTGTATATACTTATACGTACCTAGTACAAATTCTTCAAGTGCATATGGCTTTAAGATGCTATAAATATTTCTTGTTCTGTTTGGACATTACATTTCTTCGTAAAGCTCTTCCTAACTTTTAGTAATACTTAATGTTTTTGAAAAATTACAAAACTTAACAATACTATTTGCTATCACGAACCATTTCCTAGTGGTTTTTATTGTAAAGAGCCACCAACACAAACAAAATGCAATAAAGAAAATCTAACGTCGTTGTTTCAGGAAATGCTCAAGTAAAATATCTAATATCCCGTTTCCTAGAAGAGCTTTGATACGAACTTTCTAACATTTTCCAACACACAACGAAATTCCTCGAGGGTTGGATAATGCAAGTTCACAGAAATGCAGGGAATGTCGCTTGCTGCAGTTTTCTTTAGCTATGTAATAAAGTAAGCAAGTGAACTTTAGTTAAAAGAGATCAAAGGAGTTTAACAATCAGTTCCAATAATTATAAGTAAATAAATAAACAAGAATTAAACAAATTCAATATTACACAATTAAAAAATGATAAAATTAAACAATGACTTAATAATGTATAAACAGAGAGTTAAATAGGTACTAGTTTTGTTTTTGTCAATGGTACTGGGCCTTTACTAGAAAATTAGTGCACTGTCTTCGTTATAAAAAAGAGATCTAGACAACTGAAATTTTTTATTTTCTATTTTGACTTTTGATAAAATGGATTTAAAGTTAAAAATTAAAATTCTAGTGTGAGATTATACGCTTACGTGCTAAACCTAATATGTGCAAGCAATTTGTATTTATTTCTCCTGGACTCATATTTGTCACATACATGACCAGCATTTGGTTTAATTTCATATTATTTATTAATAACGAAAGCAAAATTTTATCTTTTGCATGGTGAATACTTTAATACCACGTGCCTGTGTGAATCACTTTCAATATACCTCTAGGATAGATGTCACCTACTTATACACACAATATAAATATTTTTATTCCTACTACTTTTAATGTTCAGTATCCGCTTATACTGTGCGATTCTAAAGTATGGAATAAATTCGATAAAAGGGAAAGTATTGATTTTTGGAAAAATACCAAAAACACGTCAATTTTGTTTTTAAAGTCCGCACTTTTTGACATAATATTCGAATATACAGGGTGATGCGTTTAAGTGTGGTGACGTCAGCGGCATTTTTTTTAAATGGCAATTTCCATTTTTTATTCCATATTCTGATACTTCATCCAATTGCCAAAATGGTAATGTAATAAGATTGTTACCTTACATAGGGAAATTTTTGAAAAAAAAATTATGAAAACGGAAAAGTGCTATTAGTCACCACACTTAAATGCAAAGCGAGACGCAAAGTATTGATTTTTGGAAAAATTCCAAAAACATGTCAATTTTGTTTTTAAAGCCTGCACTTTTTGACATATCGGATATACAGCGTGATGCGTTTAAGTGTGGTGGCTATAGCACTTTCCCGTCTTCATAATTATTTTTTTCAAAAAAATTTTTATGTAAGGTAACAAACTTATTACATTACCATGTTGGTAATTAGATGAAGTGTCAGAATATGGAATAAAAAATAAAAGTTGCTACTTAAAAAAAATGCCGATGACGTCACCACACTTAAATACATCACCCTGTATATTCGAATATTATGTCAAAAAATACGGAGCTTAAAAACAAAATTGACGTGTTTTTGGAATGTTTCCAAAAATCAATACTTTCCCTTTTATCGAATTTATTCCATACTTTAGAATCGCACTGTATATATACATAGATATATAGTAATATAGTACTGCATACTGTATATATAGTAATCAAGTGACATATACCTGTTATACCTGTCATACTCGATTGGTTATATTATTATCAGTGTGTTGTTCAATTAACAATTTAATCGCGTTTATAATTTGCAGTTGATACTTGTTTCTTTAATAAATTATTTTAAAAAGTGGTTCGTATTATTAGTTCGTCTAACTTAAACATCCGTACGGTTTTTGTGAAATTTATTTTATAATACTTTCTTCGTATTAAAAGTATTGGTTGTTACAATAAAAAAGGGTTTTAGCTCTGACCCGACCAACTTTATTAAATATTAGTTTACAACTCCAACTTACACAATTCTAATTATAAAATTACTATAACACATATGCAAATATTCAAAATTTACAAAATCAATACAACAAACAACTAATTCTCACTCTTCAATTGAAGAAACCCCCAAATTATTAAATGTTTTCAAAAATAATCCTATAATGACATCAAATTAAAATTGAGAAAATACCTTTATTAATATTTTAATTAAAAACTAAGCTATCTGATATTACTCGCCTACGAGTATTTACAATGTAATCGCAGTACATCGGACAAACCGGACAGTAGTTAAAATAACGACTGAATCAACATAAAAATAAAAATCAAACGAATCTATCCAATCTCAACATAACTTAACAAAAAAAGTACATAATTAGCAAATAACATTCTCTCCAGTATTTAAAATTCAAAAAATAAATACTGTATAAATAAGTCTATAAAAAATAAAGCTTTGGTTACAAACCAAATTAATTTATAATTTATTATACTATACATTTATTCAAAAAATAACATTTTTATCATCAAATTCAGTGATTGTCAGCTTTTATTGAGTGACGGGGCAGTTTTTATCATACAATTTATTTGATATGTGAATGTCCGTTGAATTGAACTACATTTTGTTATTTTATAATGCTATGCAGTTTATAATTATGACAGATTTTAAACTTATTTTACTGGTGACACAGCTGTCTCGTTCTAGATTACAGGAATATTGGTACACAGTTTATTTAGAGAAAACCCGCTGATCCAACTCAACATGTTTTATAAACTAGTTATGCATAGAGTAAAGTACATATCTATAATAAATCAAATATATCTGCCCTTTCTGTCTGCCCCGAACTTTAATTCGATTAATAACCGAATTATAGAGATAGATTAGAGATTGAGTGAGGGGAGTCTTGTTAGACTAACTACCTTTTAATCTGCTAATTGAGTTATTATTGTAACTATAAATTGGTTTGTTTGAAATTACATTTTATTGATTTGCATAAGTATACACACACATTAGTGTGCTTCGAATTTCACAGTAATTTCATTATTGTCCTGTTGAAATTTAATTAGTATGTAAATATAATTAACACATACACATTGCATCGTAAGTTAAATATCCAGTTATTTGTACATCTGGTAATTAAATTTGTAACAGTTGCATTTAATTTTATTTTAATTATAAATTTTAATGTTAACGTTGGTGGCAGTGTTGTATATCATAACGACAAGGGAGAATTTCTATGTTTGCTTCAAACCCTCATAATCCTAGAGATTCAGCAGTCCAGCAGTACGTATTTAATGTAGTTCGTAAGGGTTGGATATCTGTTATGTTAACATTCTAGTTCTAATTTGATTAACAGTTACACTCTAATGGGGCTTATAAGCTTGTAATAAATATGTGAACTGTGCTGTATTATAATAAATTGTTGATTCTTCTTACGTTAATTGATTATAATTATTCATTTTGTTATTGCCGATATTTTAGAATTATAGAATAGCTAACTTTTCGAAATTAAAATTCAAACGTTAGCGTTTGGCAATTCAAACAGCGCATATTATTCAAATGCTAAATGTCAATTAGGAAATCGCAATGAAAATCATTTGGCGCACTCACAGCACAGTGTAGGGATGCAGCGAAATATTAATTAACTACGCCTTCTCGATTCAAATTCCGCTTTTCCTATAGTCTGCTGAATCTAGAATTTCTAGATTAAACTTTACATTTAGGAGAAAGCTCCTCGTTCATTATTACATTACTTAGATTGAAGTTCATGTACTGCAAATACAAAACAGAAATTAATATTAGTTATGACTTTCATTTGATGAATAAGACATTGTGTGAATATCTATTAAAGGCGCATTTTGGTTTCTGTTCGTCTGCAGTTGTTTCTCTCTTTCTGGGAAATGAACAGATTAATTTAAATAAATAATAATCGTTGCCACAATAATAACTAATTATTTTTGCAATTCTAGAATACTTTTTTGAGTGACATACATAAATGTATATAGTATGATCTCTTTAAATTATGTTAACTGCAGCATGGTATCAATGAATAATAACTTTTATAAATTTATATTCAATTTAAAAGGTCAATTAAAAAGTAAACAAAAAAGTATAACACATCAGTTGTTTGCATTGATAAAAAATATCATTTAAGTAATCCAGCAATATCAACAGAAAGAATTTGATTTCAGCAAGATGGTGCGCCGCAACACTACATCTTGCACATCCACAACTAAATAGTCAAATGAAACTAATGCTAATTAATACTAATGGCTTGTTACATGGCATATCTATTCTAACGCATTTCAAAGTTTAAATTGTTTTAGGAGAATCATTCCACTTCGGTTTAGGCAACACATTCTAAAAACTCTTGAATTAGTATCGGATTTCTATGACCACCTTCTCCTACATAGCGCTTTTTGGATTATGTATTTAATTGTTTGCACTGGTGTTTCGCGAACAAAATTCCGAAAAAACTCAGTTCTTTTTCCGGTTTCATTTGTTTAAACAAGTCTATCTGTTTACGTATCTACACTTTTTGTAGGATTGTACTCCTTCATTCTAGTGGTATCTACGACCTATTGTCTCGATGGCGTCCGCTAACCTTCATATGGTTTCAAAAAAATTCTATACTAAGAGAACATAACATGGCGTTGAGAGTCGATTACTAGATCAACTAACTAGCAAATTGTTATAATTATCTTTAGTTTGTTAATATAATGTTTAATTAATAGATCACTTGATTAATAACGAACGAATTCGATAATCTTGATAACTGAATAATTAAGTAAAACTTTAACAATGCAATTGCTTAATTAGAGAGTCATTTCAAGACAACAATCTTAAATCTTATCTAGTCATTATCTTTTAATTATGGCTAATGCGCACGATAAGAGTAATCAAAATTTAATCATTTATGTGTTTTAGGTCAAGCAGTAATTATTTGCTCGTATTTTATACGTCTTAGCTGTGTGAACATCCATTGTGTAACCTTCGGACATCCTTGGGGTATCTTTACATACCTTCTGTCGTGATAACATAGGTCATGTTGCTGTCGAGAAGACCTTGCAAAAAATTATTTGCTTCTGGTATGCGAAGGTTTGTTTCCAAGAGCATTCGAACGTTTTTTTATGTTTTCAGTATTAAAAAGAATGATTTGGCAAAAAAAACAGCAGAGATTCTTCCCATTGAATAGGTAACCATACCATTGCGTACGTTATACGTGGATGACATGATCTCGCTTAAAGCTAAATTCAAATTACTATTGTAGACGGATTAACAAAATTCGTCTTTCTGGAACCAGAAAAGGATACCAAGACTCAGTATGTCACTAAAGAACACATGTGTTCTGTGTTTAATTTTTTCGGGTCGCCTGCAAAATAATCCTCGACAGGGGTGCAGCATTCACCAGGCGTCTCGTTTAAACGCTGTGGCTACAACGCGGTCTAATAGTCAATGTGAACGCTACATCAAGATTGTTCTGAACACGTTAACCGCTATAGCAGGGAGTGCATCCAAAAATGTATGAGACTTGTACGTAAAACAGAAAGTTACTATCTAAGTTCAAGGGAGCGTTTCGGGTAATCAAGGTTTTATACAACGGTAATTACAAAGTCCAAGATTCATGAGAACGGTGATGGCCATGGATAATTTTAACAGGTTAGTATTTAGTAAGCGACTAATACTCTAAAATAAATAACTAACATTTACTTAGTTTTGGTTCTACTAAAAATAATAATGGAATAATATACTACAATTAAGTTTTAGCAATGTAGTAGATGTAGGGTACGTACGTTGTGTTCCTATTTTATTCGATAATTAAATTTATTTCTCTTTGTTTTACTCGTTTTAATTTCTAACACTCAATAATTTTTTAGAAGCCTTATTTTATGCGAAGATTCCAAAATCTCATGTTTCACAAGACTTTTCAACGAAGTTTCCAAAATCGTAAAATAATCACCTAAAATATGTATTACCCGTCTCTCCTGTATAATGAAGTGTGAAATTTGGTCTGCCTTAATAAATAAATACGCCTCCAGTTTGACCTTTTTCTAAGTAAATTTTTAATATTCCATCTTCTTAAAAATTTAGAAATCCGTCGTATTACCAGGAAACGTATATAAAAAGAGAAATTAGAACTGACAGATTTATTATAAGAATTTATCACATGAAAACTAAATATAATTGTACATATTTGATGGTAGCTGAAAATCATTACTTCTTATTGCTTGTTTGTTCGTTTTGTTGATTTTCATGATCAGTAAAGATTAATATTTAACTCGCTGTTATTGGATTTCCTGAGGCAGATTTGATGATGATAAATTGCACTTGGTTTCGCGAATTATGGCCTCGTTGTCCTGACATTTAACTGACAAACTTATTGATGTCGATTTTATTGTTATTTCTTTCTTTGTAGGCGTTAAAAGAAAATCTTGTTCCAGAAATAGCAGACATACATAATAAATATTAAACCTGTAATTTAAGAGTTTTCTGGAATTTTAAAGACAAGACGTAAATAAATTTATTGGCAAACAAATAATTTCCAAGCAATTCATTTAATCTTATTACAGACGACCTGAAACGATCGTCGGATTAACTACAAAACTTGTCTTTTCAAACTTAGGTAACCAAAGTTACCTTTAAGTGTGACTGACTCTATCTGCTGAGTAAGATAACATAAATCTCTTTGGTAATATGTCTTATAGTACAGTATAGACTTTCAATCTTCACTGAATGGAAGAACGATACAACTGTAAGAGTTTGTGGTATCGTTCTTTCATTTATCTCTATCTACTAATAAATGCGATATACTGTATTGAGTAGTTATGAGAATTTATAACAAATAATAAAAAAAAATTTGTACTGTAAGCGGTAAGCCATCGACAGGCAACAGACAATACAAAACTTCAGACATTTAGGTAATCAGCGGTTAGAACCTATTCTTGTAAGTTATGGGTTTTCTTCGTCGAGAAGTTGAGACAAGTTTTAACATATTAGGTCAGTAGTAACAGCAGTAAGATTTCTGGAACAGACATCTACTTTAGAGGGTAATTCGAAGGTAAAGAACAAGGGGGTCTAGGGACGAGGTTGCGTCTCCTGGTAGAAGGGTTAACGAAAGCATTATCAGTATGGTGATTCACAAATAACTGATAAACATTTATAAAACTTTCTTCAAGAAGCTAACCAGTTTTCCGCTAATAACCACACCGCTAATTGCTTCATTACCTCTTCTAACAACGGTCACGACCTGTTCCCTACACTTCCTAGATTGTCCTCTAAAGTCGAGATCTGTTCTAAAAACTTAGATCGTCTGGTAAGCCGATATTTCGTTAGTCGAGGCTCTTATAAGTCAAAGGTTCGCTGTATTAAAAAATTGTTTTGAAACTTATTTATTCTGTTTTAACTTATTTATCTCTAAACTGTAATTTCAATTTCTTTACTTACCTGATAGGTCGGTTGCTTCATTTTTAGAAAGATAAACTGATTGAGTTATTAAATCTAGCTTATATCATTTTAGTCAAAATAAAAATGTTGATTCACTAGCGCTATGCTAATAAAAAATTATACAGTTGACGCTCCCTACAATTTGTTGCCGACGTCTTTTGGAACAAATATACCAAACTGCCAGAAAATCAATCGTTACTAA
The DNA here is from genome assembly GCA_929113105.1 of Agrypnus murinus. Taxonomy (NCBI): domain Eukaryota; kingdom Metazoa; phylum Arthropoda; class Insecta; order Coleoptera; family Elateridae; genus Agrypnus; species Agrypnus murinus. Next base: position 16,181,411 of record OV816024.1, on the reverse strand, counting down.
AGTATACATTATTTCAATTGACAATTTGGAGTATATTCTTTTCCCCTCACCAATTTAATTGGAAATCGAAACTTGTAGTGAATGCAGGAAAAACATATATTTTACATAAAATTTGAGTAAAGGCTACACGGCCATATACAACAACCCTGCCGACGGAAATTAATGGTTAACTGCAGCTTTTAATTCTAAAACTAGGTCTAAAATTTTTCTAAAGCATTATTAACAGAATCTTTACATAAATCCAACAAGCAATTTTAATCTAACTTCGCCATCCAGTTCGATATGCTTTTCAGGGAAGTTTGTGTAAATACTTTAGTTTCCGGGCGGAATGCCTGTAATAAGCCTAAACAAATAAACGTATTAAAAAAAATTATATTAGTATTTTAAATCCCTTTATATCATCATTAATTAACGATATTTGATATTCATTCTCATACCTCATAATTTTACATATCAAGCTGCACGTATAAAAATAAATTTTGCATAGTTACTAAATCTATTGTAATAGCAAGGGATCTTATGAATCTTTTACCGGCATCAATCATGTTTTAATTTTATGCAAGCGTAAATTGAGATTTTATAAATTTAGATTTAAAATAAAACGCGAAGCAGAAAATGTCACTTTTAAGAGACCTAGGTTAAACAAGTTGAGGCTATTTTTTACTTAAAAATTTTCATTTGCATGCTGATGAAACATTTAGGTATTATTTCCATTTAATTAATATTGAACATATTCCAATGTAAAGAAAAATGAGAAATATGCTTTGGTTTTATAAATCAATGAAATCCAGGGGCAAAAATTTTTCTTTAATAAAATGATTTATTTCTGTACGAGGGGAGGATAAAATACTTAGCTTTAATGCAACTCAACAATTTTTTATGTATTTAGGACTGTAGAAAAAACGTGCTCTGTCTCTATTCGTTGATATTTTTACACCTTCGTGTTGATTTAATATAATTATTCTAGAACCTCCATTATGCCATATATGTAAAATATTGTTTTATATTTTACAGATGATTTATTCTTGACAACTTTGACTGTTAAAATTTATTAATTATGTAAAAATTAATGTCACTGGAGTACTAATTTAATATTTGTTATTTTAGCTGATAACTTACAATATTTTAATAAATTTTATTAAATTCAATATCTATAGTACCTAGTGTAAAGATGGAGCTGTTGCATCGCACACTTTGAATGATTTATACTACATATATTGAGGTGATATTTTATAAAAAAAATATAATTTTGCGTTGGTTGCCATTAACATATGCAATGAAATTTAATAAATGAAAAAATATAACCCTAATATTTTTTTCTTTCGCCCAATAGACTGACTCAGGTTTAATTCGATAGAGCATGAGATAAATTAAATAATAAAATCTTATTGAATGGAATAAAAGACTTTACTACCAAGACACTTGGACTTCCGCAACTGGACAACAACAAACTAAATTCTATATGTGATAATTAAAAAAATTTAATTCAAAAAAAGAAAGTAAAAAAAATTAAATTATTTAAACAGAACAGTAAAAAGTATTGAAAAATCTTCCTTGCGCTTGCTCAAATGTGTAAATTATTCGTCATCAACCTGACATGGGGGGTCATGTCATCAACCGCCATCAACCTAAAATTTTTTAAACAAAAATTTAACCTAATCCTTTTATTTTGACCAACCTTGCATATAAAGTACGTCGAGATCCACTTCAATTTTTTTTACAATTTGTAATACTGCATTTATTCACACAGCTGATTTTTGAAGACAAGTCGATAATGGAACCAAAATCTTCTTGATTTAATTTAATAAAATAAATCGTTCACAATTCCATACAATTGTTGAACAACGAAGCTAAATCTTCTTTAATTTAAATATTCAGGTAACTATTCCATAAATAGTTTGTTTACATTTGACGTATGTTTATGAAAACATATGGTTATCAGTTAACCTCATTATATTTTACAGATTTTTGCTCTGGAGTCGAGCGTGAATTCAACTAAAGCGTTTTATCCACTGAATTTGTTAATTTTTCTTGGCCTTTTTATATATTTTACCAAAACAATTGACGACTATGACGAATTTTTAAAAACAAAATCTACACGCTACGTTTATGATAACTGAGATAACTATTTATCATAACTGAGAAAATTAACAAAAACGATTGACGAAGAAAAAATCTCATTAGAGCTTAATTATACACAAAACTCATTAAATCCAGCTTTATCCTTTACAAAATGAATACAACACAATGAACAATAAAAATAAAATCTTCCAGAAAAATGGAAAAACCATCCTAACATGTGACTTGGGTTGCATAAAACATGTATTACTATTAAAACAATCTAAATGATTGATATCCTTTCTATAAATTCAAACTTTTTATGTAAAAATTGAGGTTACGTCTGCATGAAATTTATCCTTCTATAATTTCTATTTTAAAAATTGTTAAATCTAGCTGTAACCTAACATGTAGCTTTTAGATTAAATAAACCTAATATCCTAGCATGTCTATCATTTTATTTTATTTTATTGCATGAAATAATTATATTTGTGTTTACGATCAAATCGTCAAGTAAATTTCCAATCAGATGATCCCATATCATCGCAATATGTATGTAGTAATACACCCAATTCTTTGGTAAATTAACTAATTACTGGTATGAAATTCCCAATAATCCCTTTATATCTTTACTAATAATAATAAATAGATTTTAGCTCATATAATTTTGTATCGAGAATCCAACTTCATGTTTAATGAATTAACAATTTACTACTTATGATTATATTATATCAAAACTGAATAAATAATTCAACATTTATTTACTTTCTTTGTTTCTATGTATTTTTTTAAATTTTATATATTATATAAAAAGTCATTTTTAAAAACCTCCATTAATTAAAAAAAATTAAAAAAATGGAAAATGAATTTAAAGAATTCAAAATTACAAAAGAATTATCCACCTGTCGAAACAAAGATGGAATATATAACCTCACTTTATATCAGCTAAATCGTGACTTTTATAATAGGTTTCATATCGATTAATTAAATTTTATTTTGTTTAAGACAATAAACTTCAGTTATTAATTAACTTGCAACTTACTTTACAGTTTAAGATAATGTTATCTTTAACAATAATTCCAGTGAAGCTGTGAAGGACAAACAATATTTAAAAATTGTCCCTTTTTTACAATACCAAGTTCCAATAATAAATTAATAAGCACTGTATTACTTTTTTTTCAACTTTATAACATCAGAAAATATCCCATTTTGTGTAATGATCAGAAACTGTTTGTCCTTTCTCTCTGACCGACCAGACGATGATGCTTTTATTAATAATAAATACTATACGAAGCATAAACAAAAACTTCCATCCGTATGATAGTTGAAAAATAATTTGTAGCAAATAAGGGTTCCAAATTTGGTGTTACGGTAATTTTATCACCATAAATAATTTTTGGGCACTTTTTGTGTTAAATATATATAATTTAATAAGTTTTAATACATTTTCTACATTGATTTTAAATCAATATTATATTAATTTTAAAAAAATCTTGTAATAATAATTAAATGTAAACCTTTGTTATAATTTTTTAGAAGCTACATTTTTTGCTTCTTTCTTATAAAACTTTTTTCAAGTTTAAATTTGTTGATCATTCTCTATGTGAAAAGCTTATGGCAATTAATTACCTTTCGAGACTAAACACCTTAAAATTCATTTATCGTCTTGAAAGACAGTTACCTATTACACCTGTAAGGTGTTTTTATTATTAAAAATTTGTTTAAAAATTCAAGTCTCCTTATAGAAACCAAGAAATTACACTTAACCTCACAATTGAATAGTTAACCTAATGTCAAATAAATATAGATTGATTAAACATAATTTTAACAATTTTTTCTTTTTTAGTAAAGTTGCAATTTATAGATGTACCCAATATAAATTAACATGAAAACTGGTTAAAAAGAACTAAACTACATAAAATATGAATATAAGTCTACAAATGAAAATTATGTTAAGCAAGTTAACAAAAGCTGCCCTTTTGATATGATAACACTTATTGGAAATCAATAAACAAATAAAAATTCTTATTATTATTCTTTGTTTGCCCAAAAACAATAGCTTCATATGTTTCAATAATAATAGTAGTTGGTTCATCAACCATGTCTAATGCGGCTTTACAAGTACACCACCTAGTAAAAGAAACTAAAAAGTATTTTACCGCTAATGCACCAGAATTTAGAATATGTAAATACTATATTCAGCTAATGTTTACTTGTATTAATCATTAAAAATTAGCCAATATAAAATTTTATTTTCTCTGCACTCATTTTTTCTTGTTCATTATAACACTCATCATTAAAACCTATTCCATTCGTAGACTTAATAGAATTTTAATAGACCAGCTTCAAATACCCATATTCCAAAAGTGTTGCTAGAAGTTACCTATGTAGTTTAGTTAGACTTTTTCGAACTAAATGTAAAAAAATGAAAAGAACTGAAATATGTACTGTATAAATCCAGCAGTAGTAGATTTTTATTTTAATATAGACTAACATAAACCTATTATAGGTGTAGATTAGTAAGGAAGAAATTTATGAATACAAGCACAACGAAAGGGAGGTTAATTTAGTTACAAAAGCAATTTCATGAAAGCCAGTTCGCACCAAGGTCAGACGAAAATATAATCCTTTATTAAAGTGTGCGGAATGATTTTATTTTTTGTGAAATAATTTTTAAATGATCATATTTTTTGGTTATAAACTAATATTTTGCTTAAATTCAATTTCTTTAATTCGAGCAAAATATTAGTTCCGGGAGAATTTTATATGAAACCATTTATTTCTAATTTACCGCGTTTCCAGTCTAGCTGTACCTACTTTAAAATTGTCAGCTTTAATTTTAAAAAAGAAAATTCAAAAGCTTTTATTTGAAGATTTATTACTTCAGAAAATTTAGGGTAAAAACCGTTCAACATAGGGATATATTTATTTAATAATCCCAGCTTTTTGGATGTTTTATAAACGGAAAATATGGGGATTTTGCAAAGAAGTAGTCACTAATATGAATCAAAACAATCTGGATTGAAACGAACAAGTTAATATAGCAGAAACACAAACAATGGCCAGCTTCCTTCGTAATCTAAAATCAGTTCACCCTTAGAACTGGTCGTTCTCTACCCCATCGCAGGCTTGTCTGGGTAACGGATGACGCGATCAGAATTAAATGTGTGGTAGAGTTACGCCGAGGTTTTTCGTTTACGTTTCACCGGAGTGTTTCTCGACGATGACCCTAAAACGTTGCGGAGGGAACTCTGCTAACTAGGGGGTCCGGTGGATTGAATCTTACCTGACGTAGGGTCTTTTATGGAGCTAAGTATCCCGCTGTCTGGCCTAGACGAATGGAGGAGATTTAAGTGAGGTTTATCTCGGTTAGGGAGTTCGCTCGCTAACCCATGAGAAACTGTATGCCACCAGGTAGCGTTTCGGAGGTGACACTACGGGAGTCTGGCATATGCTATCAGTTCCAGCGTCGGATTTCCAGAAATCGTCTAGAGACCTACACTTAAAGGACGTTGATGCGAAGATACATAGCCTCTCACGTTCAAGACAACTTTACCTTAACGGGTACACACCGGGATGCTGCTTTGATGGGCCTAACAAAGTAGCCTGGAAATAAAGCTCTGTCGGGGGCACACCAGGCCTATAATTGGGAGTTCCGGGTGGCAAAACCATTTAAAAACCAAGTCCCGCCACACTTGAGGTTGGATTCGATCAGGCAGTGGCCCCAACTCTGGCTCGGTTGTATTGAACTGACCTAAGTTGGGGAAATAGTCCTAATGCTGGACGAGGCACTTGGCCCCGTATGAAAGAGGACGGAAGGGTGCCGGCGGGTGAGCACGTGTTAAGTCAATCGTTCCGGTACTAACCTGGTGAGCTAGTAGAGGATGGATAGGCAACCTCGCTCCGACCAGTGAGTAACTGGGAGCAATTGCTGTGCAATTGCGCGCTGATTGAGCGTATCTCAATTACTTCTTCCCAAGGGAAGGAACGTGGGGGTATGTTAACACGGGAACCCCACGTAAAACAAACATGTAATCATGTATTAAATCCTAATAAATTCAGAATTTATCAGAATTTCACAAAAACACTTGCAATCTCAATTAAAAAAAGAGAATTAAACTAAGCTCAGTAGTTAATCATTGAAGCACAGTAAATGGGTAAAGCCAAATAAAACATAAAAAATGAAACAGAAGGAAATTGATTTTAATTGTCAATAATAAGTAATTCTTATTTTCCGTGATGCAAATTATGCCAGAAGAGTGTAGCTATTATTTGCCTATAATAAACAAATTTAAACGTTAGATTGTCCACAAGAGAGAAAATAACACAATTAGGTTTACTTGAAGTTGTGTTTGATAAGATAGTTTGATTTCTAAGAAAATAATGACGAATCCAACTTAGCCAAACAAAAATGATATACGTACGATTTTATTAAGAATTCTATACATCATATACACAGTGATCCAAAATGATTGAGGACGGTTTGAATTTACTGCCACGTTAAATTATTGTTACGTTGGTTACACGAATACTTCTCAGACATTTTTATCCTTCTTTCCTATTTCAGTGGCGTCTCAATAATAATATAGCTTAGAAACTTCATACATTTTAAATAATAAACTTACTTGGTAATAAACTCGTCTAACAAACCATAGTTCTGACTTGTAAAATAAGAAAACAAGCAAAATAAAGCAAAAAACTCAATGAAAACCCGGAACAACGTGACAAAGCAAAACGAGAAAGTGACGAGCTGACGCTGTATGCGCAATTTGACACAACACACAAGTGTTACACTAACAACGTGAAATACACTAAAACATACGGCGCGAAATTCAAACCTTCCTCGCTCAATTTGCATTACACTGTACTTAATTACGATTTTATTCCAGCAAATAAATTTAATTAAAACAAAATAAAAGTTGAAGTTGCCAAACGTGGCGTCATTCATTCGTCATTCCACAAAATTTAGAATCAAGATGTTTAAGGCAAGGAGCAATACTATGAAAGAAGACAATAAAAAGAATAGATAGTGAACAAAAGTTAATATTTATTTACGCAGCATACACCATACAAAAAATAGTAACAGTGAAAACAAATTAAGATGAACATGAGTCTATGAGAAAAAGTGTGATGTAACACCAGCGTGCTGTAAATTAGAAAAACTTGAAATTTGAAAATAATACTGACAAACACCATAGACGTACATAAATTATTCTACATTTTACAGTAAATAAAGAAATAAATTTTAATTAGAATGAATAATTATCGTTACTTTATGGTCAAATTAAAAACGATTATCTAAACTCACTTCTCACAAGTTAGATTAAGAGATACCTGAGACACATATACCTACAAGATTTTCTCATATAGTAAGTAGTACTTGCAAAACTATTGCAATTTTTATTGTATTTCCTTGAAAACAACCTAAATAAAATTACATAGTATGAGCAAAAAGTAACTCCATCTAAGGTGCCTCTGCAATTTTGAACTCATGCGTATTATAACACCAGAAACAGTACGGCAGGGTGGTTATAGTGGATTTATACCGCTTAACGGAGTTAAGTCGAGTTTTCTCCGGAAAGTACTCGGATGGGTGAACCGCGAGCGTAGTGTACTTGCCTACATGGCTCCGCTGCCTCGTCTCACGCCCACATATCCACTCTGTGGCTCGGTGCACCTCGACACCAAAAGGTATAAGGGGTTAAAGATTATGTATGTATGTATGTATGTGTATTATAACACCAGAAAATTATACAAAATAATCAGAGTCCGTTGACAGTGACAGTTGTTATTCATTTGATATAATCTTCTGGTGTAATAATACACATGAGTTCAAAAATTCCAAAGGCACCTTTTATGGAGTCACTTTTTGCTCATACTACATTTTATTTAATTTTCAATAAATTGTTAGTTTTGTCCCGTGAATTGCCATTTTATAAATTTTTTCTCTTAGGAGTAAATATATTTTCAATACCTAACTTACAAAAGTCGTTAAAGACAGCTCTACACTAAAAGTTAGTTACCTATTTGTTAGGTTTAAAAATAGAAAAAGAGAATTTTCTTTCCTTTTAATCCAATTCGCCTGGCATCAGATCAATAAGGTTTTATTTTATTTATTTAAAGGATTAGTCGACTCGAATGCTATTTTACCGTTTCGCTAAATATTTATAGGATGCATGCCGAGGAACTTGCCTGACTCACGATCGACGGTATACCAAACAATTAACAATGTTTGAGATTAATTATTGATTTATTATTCTGTATTTCATTCGTACACTGCAACTGTGTTAAAGTTGAACAAAGATATAAATATATTTCTAAATAAATTTATTAGTGCAGAAAAGATGTCAGAAAAAAGCTATTTCATAACGCTAAAGAGATATTTTATTTTTTATTGAGTTCTAGATACTTTTTAACCCTGGAAATATACTACATCTAATATTTCTGTTTTTATTTTCTTTACTGATATTGCAGAAACTGTTTATTGGATATTTTATTGAAGTTCTCCCTTCTGTTTTTAGGCGGATATAGTAGGGAACCAGGAGTGTACGTTGTTGCTTGCTGTATTATTAAAACTTGACTGGAGTTTATAAGTTTCTTTGTATGTTTTCATGTTTTAATCTACCCTGAACTTGTTTGACGATAGGGAGCTGTTAGCTGCTGTTTATATGTAGATTTAAGTTGCATTGGTAAATTTATTAAATTTTCTATTAAGTCTTTTAATTTATAAGTAGTTTTTTGAAAGAAAACCATAAAAACACATGATAAAATAAACAAGGTATGGACACGCAAACATTATAGCTACTCGTACAGCACACATTACACTCTGACGTCAGCTAACGAGTATGAGTAAATAAATTGCAGAAAATAAGACATTGCATTTCCTTAATTTTTTTATTCTTCTTTTTCATCATTTTATTCTTAATCATTCGCAAGTTATTTATTTCTAAAAATAGTTCTTGAATGTTGAAATTGTTTAAAGAATGTTATAAAAAACAATAAGAACAAAACTTATAAAACAATTTACATACAGGTTAAAATGGTTCCCACTAAAAGGTTTGTTTATATTATATTTTCAATTTAAATAAATTGAAAATGTTTAATTTGAGACGCACTCATTCTACATTCACTTGGGACGCAGTGGTGTGCGGTCCATGGAAGCAATGCTTCCCTTGAGAATTTATTAAAAATAAAAACCAATGCTAACAAAAATATTTTTATAAAATTATGGTTATCGTTTATTTAAATTTGTAATATTTAATCAACTTAAAGCTCAATATCAATTCCGTACAGCAAAATGTATAATTATTTAGAGTACTGTTTTAAATTAGAGTCATTAAACTTGCGCGGAAAGGTAATACCGATTCAAATGTGTAACATACACTGCCTATAAGCACTGATTTCGTTGCTTATAACTGATCTTCTCCTAACCTTGGCGTGGATCAGCGGGCGTGGTGATACAGACGATGCTGTTAGCATTGTTTGGCCGTTATGTTTAGTGTGCTTCATGCCTAAATGTTTATTTATTATAATTTGGTTATTTGTTCGATTTAGTGTTTGTTAAATTTATTGTTACTTAAGTAATGCAAATCTGCGAATGAGACTGTATTTTGACACATTTCCTTATTTCAATTTATATAAGTTGGATTTTTTTTAAAGACAAATAATTCTATTTAGTTTGCTCAGTATGCAAATTTAAAATTTCATTATCGTCGGGGAAGTTTTAGAAAAATAATAATTGTTTTAATAAATAATAATTAAACAAACATTATTTGTTTCTATTCTATGTATACTTATTTCTAAATTTGAGAGGGGGAATTATTGTCCCCGTGAATCCGCGCCTGTATCTAGGTATATTAAAATTAAAATCGTGGCTGCTTCCCTAGCATAAATTCTCACCGCACGCCACTGTAATGGGACGTCATTTCACTTTGCATGGTGGTACATTTTAGAACTATTCCCGATTATAAAAGTTTGCTGCAATCACCACGTGCGGTTAACCGTTGATTTGTTATTAGGTTGTATACACAAACCTGCCTTAGTTGAAAACCATGGAAAGAAAATAAGTTGTTCAAATATTAGATGATGACAATTGTTTATTTATAAGATGTTTCATATTGTTTAGACAAAACAAATCATCGCGAGATACGTTTGCAAATTACTAAACACGTTATAAATGACTGGGGTGATTTTTAATAATTATTATAGATCAATTTTTATTTACTAACCTAAAAAATTAAAACACGGCTCATTTTTGATCCACTTTGTCTACGAGTTCTACAAGACCGATTTGCTTTATTCTTTTTTATATTAACGTTTTAAAGCTAATTAACTTTTCTTGACGTGGAAAAGCGTTTTTAAAAATGGTACTTTATTTCAAAAACGCAAAAGACGGAGTTCAAGTTCTAAAATGAACACAGTTTACTGTTAAGTACAATAAGATATTTATTCATCGTGAAATTACACAATATGCACTTGCATATTCACTTAAATACTATTATACAAGTTCAACTTAAAACTGGTAATAATATTCAGAAAGACCGAGGTAAACAGTAACCCTGGCTACCAGTTTCTACGGCTTTCTGGGTGAGTATGGCTTGAAGGAAAGTAAACAATTACCCTGGTAATCAGTTTCTATCCCAAGCCCGTGGTAACTCAGACTGAAGGATTTCATCGAGGTCCGGTGTTTATATACCATCCTGTGGTCATAAAATGCCCCTACTTAGAATATATTAAGTCGACAGCATAATATTATGCTAATGCAAAATACGATTCTCAGTACCTTGCATACATTATGCAAATAGAGAATACGATTAAGATAAAGTTTCTAAGTACGTTTGCATACATTATTTAAATGAGAATAAATTATGTAAATGAGCATGATATTATGAAAAGCACTATCTAAAAGTTGATACATCGTCTTATCTGACTGCATGCATACAGCAATGTTAACTCCCTGTAGATTAGTCAACACTACTTACTTTTTATCTATATATTTAAAACACAAGGCTTATTTTTTCTTCCAGTTCGTTTAAGAGTTCCACTGGGCCGATTTACGTGATTCTTTTTTTATATTAAAGCTTTTGCTGTGTAGTATCCAGTTTATTGCGATATCTTGTTTTTGTATTTCACATAAATATGTGGTAGCAAAAGGCACCGACAAATAAATAGTAATTAGGTCGTTATTGTAGGAAAGTTTTTGCAAGAGGTATCCTTTTGTTATATTACAGGACTTACAACTGGTCCGGCGGAATCCCAAAATGTTTCTACGAAACTCCTGAGTTCCGCGGAACACATTTTGGAAATCAACTTTTTTTTTGACATTTGCCATTTCAAGTTTCCGGAAATATTTCCATGGAAAGTTACAAAAAAATAAATTTCCGGAAATTTGCCAACACTATTTTTATGTCATGTTTTTGAAATATATATTAATAGACGTTTTCAAGAATTTTTTAAACAAGATCGATTTTATTCTTATCAGTTCGTAAGGTAGAATTTCCGTATGCATGTATGTAAATTAAACCGGTGGGGAGGAGTAAGCCAGAGAGGAAGATATGTCGGAAGAGAGGAGGGTAAGCTGAGAGAGAGGAGTGCTTAGAATTTTCAACTGATTATGTTTGGTTGCGTTTATTTAAATGATCACTCACGAAAATCCAAAGGATTGTAATCACACAATGAATGTTGTATTTATATAGGAAAATCTTTCAATGCTTTTGACCGTCATGTCTTGACGAGGTTTCCCTAGTTCTACTCTAATATCTCTATCGTAGTTAATTAATCAAAGTATATCGATCCACACAATATATACAAAATAAATGAAATGTACACAGCATTATTTTTATAAATATAATTGGCTTCATTTTTAATAACAATAAAAATTTCTACTTCAGAAGAAAAAAGCATACCCAAAGAGATAAAGAGAAAATGTAGCGTGAGAACATTTGCATTAAACTATAACTACTAATGAACACAACAAAACATTTTAAAAATATAAAAGTCAAGAGATCCCGGCGATGAGGTAGAAGTGGGATAAACTCAATCTTGTGATGACTCACAGTTGTGATAAGCGTGACGTGCTGGAATTACAAAATAAAAATATTTACATTAAGAAATACAGAATAAGTATAACATGTAACGGGCAGTATTAGCTAATTGCCATTTTGGCATATTTTTCATGATTCTGAGTTTTTTTTCATTCGTGTTATCCAGGAGCTAATGCCCTACATTAGCTCATGGATAACGCGAATGAAAAAATTCTTTCATTTTTTATTTGTTTTTCACCCGAGAATCGTGTTAAAGTGAAATCGCCGCCACCAGTCTAATCGGGCTCGTAAGTGGAAACCACTTCTGAAAGTCTTATATGATTGCCTCCTGGGTCGTTTGAGTCCATTCCCTTTTTTGACCGCCGCTCCCAAAACCCATTCACCGGCTATTTGGGTTATATCTTCGCTCCCTGTCGAGATATCTTGTTCTGATCTTGAACGATGGACCGCCCTATGTGTCTAGAATCCGGTTATGGTCTTCCGCTCCGTACCCAGCCCTTCGATCATTTCTTCGTTTGGCAAAAAGAAAAAACTCCGGCCTCTCGATACCTGCCGATTTCGGGCCGTCTTGGTCGTTCGAGGTTTGGTATGCGGGAAGCGGATGAGGTACGAAAACCGACTTTTGTTATTATAAAAAATGGATATTTATTTATTTTAGATTGTTTTTGTACGGTGTAAAAGTAAATTTATAATTATAAGATTTATTTTGCGAAATGTCTATTTTATTCAGGTGGCTGCAAAGAATTTCTCTTGTCTTCATCATTTTCTGCCTCAGTTATCTCGCTTTTATAATTCTTTCTTATATTTGCTTAACTTAATTTCTTAAAACAATTCCAATGCCATAATTATGTTCTCGCATTTCTTGCTTTTGGCCTACATAGTGAAATTTCCTTCTATTACTCACCATTTCCGTTCCATTTCGTTTCACTCACCCACAGTATCTCTAGCTTTTATTTTTTCATTTCCCTTAACACTTGATCTATCTGCCTTTTGATGTAACGTTCTCACATTCCGTTGCCCAATAATCAGTGTTTTCTCATTCGTTTTATCTCGTCTTCGGTTGAGATTTGTGCCGCCTCCACTCCTACCTAAAATCGTCAGCCGTTCATCGTGCTTATTTTTGGTCTTTTTCCCATCTTTTCCGCTTGGGACATGAAGTTAAGACTGCTTCATTACCTATTCTCCTGCATTACTTAGCTGCTTTTGGTACTGGCGTAGAGAGCACTTCCTTTAAAACGAGCTTTTGCTTTGCACTAATCCAAATACACAGTTGATCATCGACCAACTTGTCACTTTCTAATAGCTCACCCTGACCGCATTTTAAGTTCTTTCCTTTTCCCTGGTGATCTGTGTATTTGATACAGTCATTATCTATGTTATAATGTGTTCGTTTTTGGTCAATCATTCGAGTCTCTTTGTTTCACATATAATGATTGTCGTATTCTATAAAATATTTCAGATCCATTTTTTCGATGGTTGAAAGTAAACTTAATACCGCCCTGTATTGTAATAATGTAGAATTAAAATAAAACCTGGTGCGGTCCTGAGTTACAGCATCTCGAATTTATTTCTCACGCTTCGTAGTAAAATTAACTAAACTTTGTAATGCAATTTTTCAGAATTATTATTTGCTTGTTAAAAAAATGTGAAGATAAATTGGTATTTGGGCTTATTTATGCTTTATTTGGAATAGAATCAATGCATTTCGTCATTCTTTGTAATAGAAATGGGAAATGCATTTTATATCTGAGAATCTGTTTTAGACAACAATATTAAATTCAAGAGGTAGATTTCGCTTTTTTGTCATTGTTTAGTCGCGACAAAGCTAAATGATCCAGAATGTTGGATAATTCTTTCTTCATTACACTGCCTGTTATGGGCTTTGTTTTTCCTTTATTTAGATGGCGTTGATTCGAGTTGGGTTGAACAAGAAGCCAATCTGTTTAAATAAACAAAAAAATTGTCATAGTTGATGTTCAGATTAAATCCTTTTTATGCTGTTCAATGTTCATTCAATTTAAATTTTCCTATTTGTTTATTTTCAAGTAAATGTAACTTTAATATTATATTTTCACTGTGAAGTTTTATGCAAAACTATTTTTTTCACTACTAGCTTTAAAACATACTATTATCTAGTCTGTTGTCACCTTGTGAAGTTAGCCTTCTTGCCTAGTGGTAAATAATTTTTTATTATTGACTACTAGTCAATAATCCAGATTTTAGTGTAACACGGGGCAAAAATTCATCCCATTATACACTGGCATCCAGGAAAAAATCCGTGATCGCGATAGTACGTTTTTATGTGAGAAGAATGAAAGGAATAAAAGTACTAGTAGTGAAAAAAATAATATATACACCACGGTTGTGAAGTGTTTTCTAGAGCCTCTCATCTTATATCCCTCGATGCTGCGCATCTCGGGATCTAATAATGCTCGGCTCTAGAAAAAACTCTTCACAACCTTGGTATATAATATACTATTATGTAACTGTTTATAGTAACCAATTTATATAGTTTTCAAATCTTTGTTTCTAATGTATGTTCCATTTTTATTTCGTCAACAAACACCACTGATAAATAAAATATCTTTAATTTAACTTACGTTTGAAAAACACTAGATTGTTGGTCGAGTAATCTTTACAATGTATTGATTTCATTTAAGCCATTGATCGACACTCAGCATTTCAAAATTGTGGGTAGAAATAAATGTAACGCCCTCTTATACAATTATGACAAAACAAAACGCAGTTTGGTTGACACCAATGTAAGTTTTTATTGAAATAATTCATATTTAAATCTAAAATAGTAAGCTTTTCAGATAGCACCTACGAACTGAAGGTAATTTGTTTCTCAAGAAATAAGAATCTCTGGTTTCAAAAGCATAAGCTGTTTGGCGCATCTTAACATAATTTAAACTAAGTACATAAATTTCTTTAATATATTTGGCTATTTCATTACATCTACTTTTAGATTTAAGGTTTCCATCTTAGCTGCAATTACCTTTCTTTCCTGGGTTTTCCCATTGTGTATGATTCGATTACAACATCTTTGACACCCATTTCTTTTTTTTTTCTGCTATTTTTACATTTTTGAGATTACGATAGTATCCCTTGTTTTTATTTTTTCCAGTGATTGTAATCTGTGAATTTTATTCCAAAACTGCTGTTTTTTATTGTTCCATTTTTCCTTTCTCCTCTTCGTTTTTTAGCGTAGAAATGAATGCACGAGCTCTCGAATAATTATTTCATTCTCCGATGCGCTCTTATTATTTATTTTAATTTTCATTGCATCACGTTTCTGTTTTCGACAATGCTTTGTTTTCAACAATTTTTAAATATAAATGACAGCATCTCAATAAATAACATATTAACAACGTCAAGTCACCAGGGATATGTAAACAAAATTGAGAAATACGACATCAGTTTAGTATTTGATACGTAAACTTCAGAATGAGTTATCTATATATATAAAAACATTTATTTAATAGATTAATAACAAGCCGTAATTTTAGTTGATAGTATGAAAATAATTTCAGGAAAAGAAATATTAATAACCATAATATTAGTATTATGGTTACATTACGATGTTGATTAGCAACATCGTACTTTGATATATAAACGCACGGAAATACATGTTAAAATTAACAGTGTCTTCATTTGAAGATTATGTCTCGATTTCTAAACAAATTGTCTTCATAGATGCACTTACCACGGAAACTGATTGAAATTCTGCAAGTAACTTTGAGGTCGATGTTGCCGCCTGTTCTCGATTTGTACGTTTGGAACGTAGTAAAGTATAGTATAGCAAGGATAAGAATTTTTGAAGTTTTATAACCAAGTGTGAATTAAAATATGCGTACGTACGAAAAATTTTCTATGATGTAGTATAAATTACTGATCGATAATAATTATTCATCTATTATTCCTAACCTTCCTAAACAAAAATTATAGGTTTAATATACCTTGCATAGTAATCGGATTAACAAGGTATACCTGAATTTCCGTATGGTTGGCATACCCATTGCCCCGGAGTTCACACGTTAGGATTATCGAACCCTCGGGAGTTTACAATCATTTACTTTAATAAAAGGATAATGCTTTAAAGGGAAAGCACATTCTAATAAACCTAAAAATACATACATTATACCTGTGATGGTGTTACTTTTCTTTGGTAAACAGTTTTTGTGGGTTTTATTCTAACCGTCCCAAAAACACTAAAAGGAATGTTAAAAATATATACGCATAGAGTTTTTCGATTCACTTCCCATTTTTAGAGGTCCTAGCAAATTCGAAGATAAACAATAGAAATAAAGGTAGGTAAAAATTATTGCAAATTAATTTTTTAAATAACCCTTTAATAATTTGAGTGTTTAAAAAACAGTAAGGTGCACCTGTTTGAGTCAACTCTTATTAATACAAATGATTAATTATAAGATTATTTATCAAAAACATGAAAATTATTATAAAATATGGTTTAGTAAATTTTATATCTAGACGTTAGATATTGTGAAGATCATTGAAAAATATTAATAAGAAATATTAAAAGTTATTTAAGATATAATTACTTTTTTAATTAATAATCTCAGGGTCTTGTAATCTACATGTTGTTTTATGAATTCTATTTTGGGACTGCTAATTATGACTGAGTCCTTAACTGGGTTATTTGATTAAGAACTCCTCTTTTTACATATTAATAATTTTCTACGATTGGATTTTTACTTTAATGAGATTTTATCATGTGAAAGTTTAAAACTTGAAAGGTGAATTTGACTTAACCTCAAATAACTTAATGAATGAATACTAAAATTATCTAATTACATCTAACAATGTACATGAATAACATTCTGAAACTCAAAATAGTATATTACATTAACTAGTGTGGAAAGTGAAACTTTTCTCATGCACGAGTGTGAATTGACGTAGTGCGAAAATCACACAAGTGCAGAAAAGTCACTTTCCAACGTGTAATGTACAGTATTTTTCCTACGACCCCCCCCCCCCCAATTTCAAATGTTTAAAAAATTTTGATTTTTTAAATTTTCAAGAATATAATTTTTGAAGATTTTAAGGCAGAATTTTTAGTGTCAGGTTTAACAAAGAAAATCACACTTAAAGCTAATTTTCTTAAGCCATTTATTTTTAGAATATAAAGTTTAATTTTTTAAACAATTTAGTTTTACAATATGAATAATTATAACGAAATTTCTATCAAAACATTTCCAGAAAAATAAAATTAAGGTGTCTTGATAACTTAATTTTATTTTTCTGGAGCTGAATAGAAGTTAAATGTAAAAGTATAGTTATGATAATTGTTTTAAAGTGAATGGGTGTTTGTTAATTTTGTTAAAAATTATTTTTTTAAATTATTTTTAAAATTATTTTTGTGTTAAAATCTTATTAGCCATGACAACAATCAATAAGGTTAATCATTGAATAGTTTAAATGACAAATTTAGCAGCAATTTTTTAGAATAAATTGACAACTGTTGACATGGATAATAAGATTATAGAAAAATAAATTCCTTGGAGAATTCTCATCTATTTCTGTCACACCGGTAGCAATTATAAAACTCTGATGAGTGATTTTGCTCCATGAAACTGTGCATATTAAATTTTTCATTAACACCTAATGTCTAAATCGAACGTGGTAATTGCTATTAGCGAATTTCTGATTTACAATGTTAATTTTCTATACCAGAAAATCACTTATATCTTGGAAACTATGTAACACAGAACATTAAAGTGGGGGTGTTTTGAACAGTACTCGATAATATCTACAACTTTGCTATAGTGGATTTTCCTCTAAAATAATTAGGAGAGCCAATATTTGGGAAATTGTGTTTTTACATGCTATTCGCCTATGTAACAAAATCGATAATACACCCTGTATATTTATTTGTGAGTGTTGTATTCCTTAAAAAATAAAAGTAATTTGATGATGTAACATTTTTGTTGGACACCTACTACATTCGTGAAAATGTAATTTTTATGTAATTCTTAAAATAAATATCCATTGTTTAATTTTTAAGATTTTTGTGTTACGGATAAAATATTTTTGCTATAAATACTACAATCAGAAATATGTGCTCTTTTAGGATAGAAATTGAGTTCTTGTAGGCAGCAATAAATTGATTTTTTTTTAATTAAAGTAACTTTAGTGTCGCTATCGACTGATAAAAGTAATGTATTACGTTATGCTTCAAAAACATAGCATCTGCATGAAACTTCTTAATTACACGCCTTTACATAATTTGTAACTGACCCCCACTCCCATCGACTACTCTATATATTCTGCTATATATGCTATATATTCTCTAAATTTTGATTTAAAATATAAAGATTTTCTGCAAAAAAAACTGAACCTAACCTGACTCGAAAAGAAACTCCCCACCCCGCTCATTTTCCAAGATTTTGGATCCGCTACTGGCTGGAAATGTTTACGGGATTTATATGTTAAATCAAATACATGCAACAGACATATTCTTTTAGATTTATTACAAGAAAACTGTAAATCTTGAGAAAAATATGTCAATAAAAATATTTACATGCTCACCTACCTATAACTAATTTTAAGTTTTTTTTTCGATAGGTGATGTAGATTTTGATCTACACTGGTAGATTGTAGGTTGTAGATCTTGTAAATTATAAAATTCCCAAAATATGAGTTTTTCGTAAATGTATAATGAAAACATCAAAAACGGGTCTATTTAAAATAAACAACGTGAATTAAAGAAATTGTCAGTAATGTAGCAAGTTTTATATAACAGCTTTTGTATTAGTCAACTACCTATATATCCTTTAACTTGTAGCGACTGCGCTTTTAAAGGTAGCTCATCTTTTATCATGGGTTTTGCAGGCGAGGTCACCTAAAATGCACGTTTCTAATTATGACTGTTGGCGCCGAAAAGACCGTCGCCGAAACGACCCTGCGCTGAAAGGTTACTGGTGCCGTTCGGCCGAGACGTCCTGAACCACCAAAAACACTCATGCAGTTCAAGTTTCGAACTTTCAATATAAGTGGTAACACAATATTTGGAGCATAATTGTGTAATCGAGCCTTCGAGCGTAAATGGATAGTTTCAAAATGACATTTTGTGAATGTTAAAAAACGCAAACGTAGTGTTCGCATACTCGTGCATCAAAGAGATGCAAAAAGCACTGGCCCATTCAGGCCCTCAAAAAATAATTTGTTTTGGCCATATTGGTGTCATTTTAACGGATATTTTATGCTGATTCCGAATACTTGGCACCGTCCACTGCTCAGCACCCGCGAATTCACATTAATATGCTAATGACTTCAGCAATATACAATATACAATCCCGGCTGTTGCAAGTCTTTTTTTTAATTTATTGTAGGGGATATAAAATCTGGTGTCCAGGGGCACTGATTACCTGATCCCCTACCGCTTAGTATTAGGGATCTAGAATCTGGTGTCCAGGGGCACTGACTATCTGATCCCTAATGTGCTTAGTTGCAGTAATTTAGGAGCCTAGAAGCTAGTACCCAGGGTACCGCTTACCTGGCTTCCTAACGCTTAGATGTAGAACTTGTTCATCCTCAGACTTTGTGTACTATTGTCAACCCAATGTAACCCTTGTCTCTTGTTGTTTAGTATATAATTATTTGTGACCTGTGTTTACTTTCTATCTCTACCTCTGACTACGACCCTCAGTCACAAAACCCCACATGACAATATTAGCATATATTATTTAAATCTCGATAATTTTTAATATATTTTTATTGTAACTACGTTATTATTTTTGTGTTTATATATTTCCTATGAATTTCTTGTTTTGGAATTGTTACTGTCTTAAAACAAATGTTTTAAGACAGTAACAGGCATGTTAAAAACAACTAAAAACTTATATCATCAATAATCCCATTCATCATGTGTTTAATTACACATCAAAGAGATAAAATTCCAAATCAAACCTTTGTCTCAAATAATAAGATGTTTTCTATTAATAAAAAAATAAGAATTTCCAACTAATATGGGAAAAAACTTTCATATTAAGTCAAACAGATAATTAAAAATGATTAATAAAATATAATGTCAAACTTCTTATATACCTAATGCAATAAGATTCTTTTGATTGATGAAAAAGTCTCCATTGAGGGGCGAAACGTTAAAAATTAATTTATAAATGTTTTATTAAAGGCTGCTAGTCCTCATAAAATTAAAAGAAACAAAAACGTAATAAATTTACTTGTTTTGGAGTTTTCTATGTGCAGTGCGTCCATACAAACATGCCAATTCAAAAAATTAAATTTTCAAATTTGACTTAATATATTTTTACACTATTATCTTTTTTTTATTACTTACATACATAATTAAACTACGTTGATATTACACAGTAAAAAATGCAGTGGTGGTGAAAAACATATTTGGTGTGGTGAAATATCTGAGTGTAAATTTCTACACTCATGTGAATGAAATTAACAACTAAAATTAACACGCAGCACCAGGTTTCTTATGAGTGTTATCTTAAGTTAAAAAATGGGTAAAAATAATGTTTTTGGTGTACAAAAATCATTTGAATTTAGTAAAGATACTCTCGTTAGTGTAAGAGTCATCTTTCAAAAAATGTATTTCACTATTCTAGCATGTTAACAACATTAAAGAGTGTTAATAAGATCCAACAAAACCGATTTAACCCTCGCGAGTGTCATTCACCGAACATCCACCTCCAACGCGAATAATCACGATTGGACGTGAGCACTTTTATTTACTGTTTGTGTTTGAATGTAGTTGGTTCTCTTTGAAAGTGACAACAATGATTTTTAAGATTCAACTAGCCAATAAAAGTAAATATGCTAAAATAGAAGAGGATGCATCTTTCTACGATCTTGTGCAATTAAGTAAGTAAGATTTTAAAACTATAATTTCCACTCCTGGTTGTGTCTATTCAGCTTTTTCTTATGTAAAAGTTTTAGCTGCCATGTTGATCCATTGTAATTTAAGTCATCAATATGCATAAATAAAAATAATTATTTTTACGTGAATTGTGGATAAATAATAGATAAAATTATTTTCAGATTTTTGGTTTACAAAGCACCATTTAAATGTAAAACCGTTTCTGGTTCATATATGTAATGAAATTATACTGCCATAATTCAATTGTTGCCGCGCTCTCAGCAGGATCGTCGGTATAGTAGATCGGTATACTTGGACGCCGAACTCAGCTTAAAAACATGACGCACACGTGTTCAAATGAAATAAAATGTTTTCATAAAATTCACGTGCGATTATTAAGAACTGACATTGTGATTAGTGGTTTGTAATGTAAATTAGAATGTGTCAATAACAAATTTAATAAAACTTTAATTACAGAAACTCTGGTGGTCATTATGGTGATGGCGGGTCATTTACCCTAATCATACAAAGGAGCTCATAGGTAATTGTTGATTTCCTAGTAGTAAAGATTCACTTTTTTATTATTTTAATATTATCAGCCGTACTTATAGAAAGATTTACACGCATGTAACATTAATAAACATGTGTTACACGCGTGTAATTTATCTATAAGTACGGCTGTAAATAATATAATATACAAATTATAACATTTTGTCTATAAGGTATTCTATAATATTTAAATATTGTACCTATTATATTGTACATATCTTTATTTATTAATTCTGTATTTATAATTTAACGATTCATCTTTTTTAGGCCATAATTTTCTTTTAATTGGATTTACTTTTCTTTCTATGAGAAACACTAGATATGCTTTATATACACTTGTTTCTATTTCCATAAACCTTATTCTGTTATTCACTTTATTTTCTTTTGTAGCTGCATGCTGCTTGGTGTTATGCCCTGCTGCTGTGGTACTCCCAAAACCGTTCTCTGGGCTGGATAGTTGTCAATACTGAAACGGTGAGATCAATTTTCTTTTTATTTATTTACCTTTCTTAAATAGCAGTTCTTGATTATTATTCAAGAAACATTATTGCTAACTTCTTCTTCACTTGTTGCTGGTTTCTTGAAAACAACCGTATGTAGGATACTAATTAATATTTTACGTTCTTCTCCTGTAGTTCTTTTTTAATTATTTTGACCAATAAACTATACACTATTAACCCAGGATAACTTCTTAAACTTTTATTTATTATTTTCTTTATAGCTTGACCTTGATCATTATTTCAGTCATTTGATTATTGTCTATAAAGCAATTGTATTATGTACCTACTAACTATATATGGTCGTCAAGACTATTTTGATATTGGTGTTAATAATGTTTGCAATGTTTTATAAACCTTTGTAACTAATACATTTTCTTTTTCAGATTTAACTGGAAGTGAAGATCCTGTAGACCCAAAATTGGTTTCCTGATCAAATTTTGTTACTATATACATGTATCCAATAAATAAATTAACTCAAACTTGAATAGTTTTAACAATAAATCCTTTTAAAAATTCAATTCATAATTACAAAGGATAAACACAGTCAACTTTGAACTTTTTTACATTGGGTAACAAAATTAAGAATTCATGATTTTCAAATAATGAAGGAAAATCATCACAATATGTATTTACATTGGATTATTTAGATTTAGAATGTATTTATATATTGCATTTTGTTTTAAAATAAAACTAATATTTGTGTGCACTATTTTTTTACCTTTTTCTGTTTTATCCTAAACTACAAAAAAAATATCTGAACCAAAAAATAGAAGTATATAATTACACGAACAAAATAGTTATTTACACTTCAATAAATGATTGTAACCACTATAGTTGGTTCCTTGTCCATTAAAAAAATGTTCCTTACCATTATAAGCAATAATTTTTACACTAAAAGAATGGGAAATTAACACTCAGTTCGTGCATACTTTACACTCAACAAATGTTTTCTCAACAATATGGTTGTCATTTTTACACTCAGTGTCCATGACTTTAACCTGCATTGAAGGTTAAAGTTGTTGTATATTTTACCACTTTTAAGACCAATGTTATTTACACTCATCAGTGTGGATAAATAGGAACCACTCTGGGTGTTATTTGAGTGTAAGATTTAACACTCCATTTTTTACTGTGTAATATACTGATATTTTATTCAGTACTGAATTGAAAATACGAAATCTTATAGGAGTCCCTTATCTTTTGGTTTTATTAAGTGCTACTTTTTGAAGTTACTTGACGTGCAACTTTTATTTATTATAAAGTTTGATACATACGTTTGTTTTTATATTTCATTCATTGTATGTTTTGTTCAGTCATCTAATAATACAAACATTTAAAACTATTTCTGCATTATTACCACACCATTTATTCCTGTTAAGCTTTTTCGAGCCATACTTTTGTACACGGCTGTACACGCAAATACTCAACCCTGAGTTAAGCTTTTATATTCGCATTTTCAAAAGAATTTCTATTTGTGAACAAATAAATTATTTCATGATTGTTATGATTTATTCATTACACGAAAATGGGTTTTACCTTGAATATATCGACTTGAACAAAATAAAGTGAGTGAATTTATATGTAGTATATTAATACATTTTACATTACACGTACTATGTAGGTATGCAGGAAAATGAAATTTTAGTGAAGGGTGGCGTTATGCGAAAACATAAAGAAGAAACGAGAATTCAAATTACCCTACCGGCGACGCCCTGTTTAATGCGACGATAAATATTTTTTACGATTTCACGCCTTTTCGCGTTTGCAAGTATACGGTATGTAATGAATTGTTATAGGTGTAAACGCTTTTAAATAATTCTGTTTTTATTGGAATATTTCTATTTTAATTTCATTTATAAAGCTGTATTACGTTTTTCATCTTAACTCATATATTATCATTATATAAGCTTATTTCAGCATTCGAAGTAGCAAACGTAGCTATGCTAGTATTAATAAAATTTCAAGCTAATTATTTTAATTCGATGTTGTATACTACAGTTCAAACAAATTAGAGTTTGTAAATATTCATTTGCATTTGAAATTTTCCTAATTTTCCGTAAAAATAGACACTGAATAATATATCATTATTCTCTCTTTTCTAGAATTATGTTTCAATCTATTAATATTTAAATTTTTAAATTTTTATTTTATTATTTCTTTTAAAAACAGATTTGATTTCCATAAATTACGTAATATAATTTTTATGTTATAATATATGAATTTATAAAGTAAAATGTAATATAAAATAGTACACTATAATCAAATAAAGGATATCTGAAAAACGGATCTTTCCATAGAATTTAGTAAATTTTCCTTGTCCATTAACGATGACGGAGACAATTATCTAACTTTTTAATGTAAAGGGTGTGCACGAAAAAATTTGGCCACTTAAATATGACATCAGACGCCCCTACACTTAAGGTACTAAAGTGGAATTGCAGCAATAGCTTCTTTAAATTGATATCTTACTGTAACTGACAATTTCAAAGTGTTTTCGTTGTGTAGTTTTCAAATAAATTCAAAAAAATACGAACGTCGTCAAGAAATTTTGCGCAAACATTGTGCAAATCCTGCAATGTCATATTGTGCGATCGGAAAATGTCAAAAAATATCAAAATTGGCCGTAGAAAATGTTTTAAACAATTTCTCTGAAAGCTTATCAATATATAGGCAGTCAGGTTCCGGTAGGAAATCGGGTGTAATATATAAAAAAACGGAAAGGAAGGTTATGCAAGCTTTCACGCAGAAACCGAACTTGTCAGTGGGGGATGTGGCCTAAAAGGTTGGAACATCTTCATTACATGTTCAAAAAGTAAAAACCAGAGGTGGACTGAAAACATTCAAGGTGCAGAATGCTCCGGATCGGGATGCAAAACAAAATTCCAACGCGAAGGCCTTTGCAAAACAACTGTACACCAATTTTCAACGAAAGCAGATTGTAAAACAATGGACGATGAGAAGTACATCAAAAATGACATTCAACAGCTTCCCGGTCAATAATTTCTTACTTGCAAACAACTCTATGGAGTTGAGGACCAATACCAATGAGGACCAAGCAAAAATAAAATTTCGGAATCTTCTAGAAAATATTTACGGGCGAAAAAAGAAGAAGCTTTGTAACGAAAGGCGCCATCAACAATGAAATTTATTTAGAAGGTTTAAAAAAGTGCCTGCTACCATTTATAAGAAGTCATAATGTTTCTATTCTATTTTGCCCAGATCTGGCCATATGTCACCATGTCAAACAATACACTGATTCGCATGCAAAGAATGGGATCACTTTTGTACCTAAAGATAGCAATCCACAGAACAGCCCCAAACTGCGGCCGATCAACAATACTGGGCTATTGTAAAGCAAACACTCTGAAAAACAAAAGAAACTGCTAAAGATATTGTTGACTTTTAGAAAGAGTGAAATAACGCGACAAAAAAAATACTACTACGGCTGTACAAACTTTGATGTCTGATGTGAAACGAAAAGTTAAAAATTTTAGTTATAGACAGTAATAATGTACAATATATGTAAATACGTTTCAGAAGGAACATATATGTTAAAAATTAATAATAGTTTTAAGTCATAAATAATTTCCGACGACCCTTTTTTTTTTATGTTTCTGTGGCCAGGTTTTTTCGTGCACACCCTTTAATGAAGTCTAGGCCAATTTTGATGTAAGATTTAATTTTTTTATCTATAAGATTATCCAATTAGTTTTAGAATTAATTAAGATTTATAAACAATAATCTGGTTATGCTAAATTGACTTGTGAAAGTTTTACTTGTTTCATCCAAAATTTGCATTGCATTCAATTGTTTCAATCAAATCGTATAAAAAAGACAGCCATGTTTCCATAAACTCTCTTTCAAGAAGAGCACAGCCTTTTGAAGAGAATAAAGTAATTTAAGGTTATGATATAAGTTGACATGTTAACAAATCAATGTCAAGATTTTGAGGCTAATGATATTTTTGTGAAACGTCAAAGTGTTTGAAATTTAAGAAAGTTGGTAAATCTAAGTGATTAATTTAACAGGTGTTTCAAGATAATCACGTGTTTAATTTATTTTTCGTTGGAAATTTTATTACCTGCTAACAAGAAAATTTATGGAATTTAATAAATCTGATCTAATGAATGGTATTCTTGTGGTGCCTATTTTTTAAAAAGAAAAGGATTGCAATCTCAAGAAATAATAACGTGAGTTTTTCATAGTAGTTAGTTTTATTTTTAGTAATTAAGAGATGTCATGATAAAAAATATAAACAAATCATAAACAATTAAATATATTTTTTTAATAATTAAAACAAATTAAACATGTGTTTAAAAGCAAATTATTAATCTCCAAATAAAGAAAACTTAACTATTTTGGAGTTAATAAAAAATTAATGATAGAATTAAAAAGATATTTACAATTTAGTAATCCGATTTTTTTGGCGCATTTAAATATTTAAAAATAAATTCATAATTAAGAAGTGTTACTATCTTTTTACTTTACTTAAAAGAAAATCTATTGTTCTAGTATATATTTTCAACTTTCATTTTGTTTTGTTTGTTGTTCTTTGGTATATGTTAAATAAAAATAAATTTGTGTTGTTTTTAAAGTCTATTATAGAAAATTACTTTCCATTAAAGCGACTCGCCTGAGAGATTATCTGTGGAAAGGAACGCTTTTCACAACTACAATATATATTATTTAGTCGGACCATTTATTTCAAATAAAACTAAGCAAGTAGTGAGTTGTGTATTTCATCTTTGTCACAATTACATCTGTCTGTGCTAAGTATTCGAATAATCTTTTTATTACTATAATAAACCGTAGCAATATAAACTTACATATTGCTACGATATTGGGGATGATAAAAACAGGCGGCGGTGGTGACAATACAGATGCATACAAACTTACCCACCTTTCATTCAAAATAATTCCCCCGGCTAAGTAAAATTGTTGTGAAAAGACTAACTCTTCACAAAATTGGGACTCTCAGGCGGTCGCTTCAATAAGGCACTAAATAATTATATAAATCTAGGAACACAACACTATGCAACAAATATAAAGCAATTCTTCTTTTTTAATGCAACACTAATTTGTTTAATTAACTTTTAAACTTGGATGCCAAATTCTCTGAAATATCAATCCCAAAATAATCTAATTCTTTTTATCTGAGGATTAATACTTCTGGCATCAACATAATTCTTGAGGTATCGTTAAATACCTCACGTTTAAATATTGAAATGTTTGGCGCTATCAGTTTGCCAACTGTATTGTTATAGAATCTACAAGTCTCTGCTCTCTATTTTCATTCGGTTAAACAATAAAATTGAGAAAGAAAGTCATTCACTTGTTTCAAATATTTCCATATAAATGGCTTGAATCAATTGGATTCCAAATCCAGTTGGTTGTTTAAGGTAAGTTAAGGTAAGTCAATCAATTTTAGAATTAGATTTCATATCCATTTACAAAATCCAATTGAACTCTACCTGAAATCTTGGGCTAAACAAAAGAACTCTGACATTTGAATTATAACATAACCAAATTATTGTTTATAAATTTTAACTATTCCTTAAACTAATTAATAGTGATTATCAGATTATAAAATCTAATTCCTATCAAATGGTATATTACATTCACGTTCTCATTATAAAATAAGGCCTCCACTGAAAGTCGATGGAACCCAATCTATACACAACTATTTATTAACTCAGTTACTTAAAAACACCTTCCTATCATCACAAACTTAAACTTTATATACTAACAAACATTATTTACATAATTTTTGGCGTACGATGCATATCCGCACATACTTGTATATTGCTTCACAGATATCATCCGCAAAAAGCGGCCCCTACATTTAAGATAGTTTCAATTCTGTGCTAAAGAAACTACTTCACAATCCTACATCCAGATTTTTTAGCCAATTAATCATAGCAATATGTACATAGTTATTATCACATTATTATTTTAAACTTTTCAGTTTTATTACGATTAGTTTCTTTACAGTCATATTATTAAAAATTCTTAAGGGCGTAAGTGACTGTATAAAAAACCCTATAAAATTACGTCTAGCAATACCTCTGGATTTCACGATTTTAAGAAAGAATCTATCATAAATTGTGTATTCCACATTAGAATTTTGTATAGTATGAAGAGTATGAACTATGTTTCTCGAGTTACAGTTTCTGTTACCATTGTTATTATTTTTAGGCAGTTTTTGTGGACAGTAGCCCAGCTACTCTGAAAGGAATTGTGCTGTAACTGCAGCATGATTTTATTGCATTTTAGTGGTATTTTTCATTCACCAGTAGTGTGTTATTAATGTTCGAATGCACATTGGTTAGGCGCATAAAATAAAAGGGATGCATTACGAGTGCGTAAGAGACGACAGACCAGTGGAATTTAAAAGGATATTGCAGTGGTTAATACATATTAACAAAAATATTAAATTTAGTATAATATGAGAGACCTTATCAAATCTTTAACAATATTTAATTTTAACTAGTAACACATAAGTGATTATACCGAGAACGGCTGATCTTTTAGTCTCTATACTATCTATTTGTCCCGTTTTAACATATTATTTTCATTAACATTATCATTAATCGGATTGAAAGATTTTTGTTTAAAGCAGTTTTTCATATAAAGCAAGGTATTGTAGATTATTTGAAGCAACACTGCAGTGGTAATCTATATATTTAAGATACAAGGCTTATTTTTGTTCCAGTTCGTTTGAGAGCTACCCTGGGCCGATTTACGTGATTTTTTTTATATTGAAGCTTTGGCTGCGTAGATTAGTCAACACTACTCCTTTTTTATACTTTTTTAATTTTCATATTTTTTAAATTAAATAAATCTAAAATGTTTAATGCGAGACGCACGAGATCGAACATCGAACTAGGGGTGCTATCTTAAGTACCTTACCTTTTGGAACTACGTTTATCGACAGACGCACTTCCATCACTATTAGCGTCAGGAATCAAAGTCGATATGTGTTTCGGCTATTTCTAAAAGTTATAATTTTTATTTAAGTGGTTACAATACTCTAAAAATAGAAAAATCATAAAACAATAGACAAAAATCAATTCAAAATAGGAAATATATGTAGTTATTTCTGTATTAAGGAACTCAAGTTTGATTTTTTATCGTTTTTGTCATGTTTTTGAAATATGTATTAATGGACGTGTTCAAGAATTTTTTAAACAAGATCGATGCTATATTTTATTCTCAACATTTCATAATTTATACGAGTTTAGTATTTAAACGTACTACAATAAATTAATTCCAAATGCTAGAGATAGCGCAAGTCGCGTCCGCGGTTGCAGCCCCTACAGTCTAGTCTGTATAGACAACTGGTGTATAGAAAAACCTTACACAGACTTGAAGGCTTCGGCAAGCGGGCGCAGACCGGTTGCAGCCTGCACTACTCACGAGTAACAAACGCTGCGCATACGTGTTGCGCAGCCGGCACTTAGTACCGATTTGTCAACGCATTTTACGCAAGAATATTTTTCTGCATGTGCTGCTCCGGTGTTGGTCCTGTACGATCAGGTCAGGTCTACTGACTTTTAAACTAATCTTTGGATGTTTTAGAGTATGTCAACAAATTTTCAAAAATTTTAGCCAGTAGAAAATTAGTAGGCACTGAAAGCAAATCTTAATGTTTTTAACAAATCCATAGAACAATATAACAAGAATAAAATATTATAATACATAATTATATCTACACTAAATTATATCAATGTTTGAATGCGAGATAGTTGATGATGTGTAGAGATAAGTTTTTTCTCTAAACTGTTTAGTTTCAAAGTTATTTAGAACTCTAGTTTTCAGTCTGGTTCTGCACTCTGACACCCTGCGCTATACATTCTCCTTATGTCGCCTAATATCGAGAATAGGGAAGACGCATATGTCGTCAATTGAGGAGATTCTTGCATTTTCATAAACGTCATTACTAAATTAGTTAGAATATCAGTTATAAATGCATTAAACAATTACCAATTTTAAGTAATTAATTTTTGAAAATCTTGAAAATTTAAATAAATTTCAAATGCAATACTGGTGTCCTCTAATGGATGAAACTTTGTTACCTCTTACAGTTCCAAAGACGACCCACTGTTGGTGCTAATGAAACAGTTAAGAGTCCTGTATTACCCGTCAGTTTGAAAAATTTTTTATTTTCAAGTTCAAATATCGTCTACTTATTAACGAGTAATTAATATAATAATGTACGTTATGCTGTTGTGTAATTAACTGCCATAATTAAAGTGGTGTTAAATATTTCTGGTAATATTAATTCAAAATTCAGTTTATTGGCTTTCATCAGCGCCATCTAGCGTTGAGTAGATCGTCAATATTGCTTCTTCACATTCACAGCGGTACCTACTTTTTTACATCAAATAGCTTTGAGGGAAGTTGCTCAAGGCCAAATTCGGTTTTAAATGAGGAGAATTTTTAAATTTAATTTTTTCAAATAAATTGAGGGTTTTTAGAAATTCCGCTTATCTGGAAATATTTTTCTAACCAAAATGAACGAATACAAAAATTAAAAAAAATACGTGCGTCTTCCCTATTGTAGTCTGTTAAACTTGAAATAATTTATCAAATGAAGCACAATTTTGTCTATACCGCAGAATACTAAGAATGACTTGACGAAGATGACTGTTGATTTTGAAATACATTGGTAAATAAAACACGTCCCGTTTACTTATGTTGCAGTTTGTTTATCTTAACATAAATTCAAGGTTTAGTAAGTTTTAAAATAAAGTATCTGATTGAAATGATCTGAAACATAAAACTTCTAGTTTCTAGTTCGAGTTCTAATCTGCGATGTTAATAGATTGCTTACAACCCGAATAATTAATTGATTCCATTAATCCTTTTCAGTAAAACTGAAACCATCATGGAATAAATAAACATTATACGCTAGGTAGTGTTTATGATTTGATAACGACAATTTGTATTAAACAATATTTCTTTTGTACTCGTTATGATTGTTATGGTATGATGAATACCCAATTCTCATTAATGTAAATAGTTTAGAGTGGTTATTAGATTATTTGCCCACAACCGATATTTTATGCCATAATATATTACTATATATTATTATAACAAAGGGATAATAATGGGAATTCGCGCAATAGATTTATAAGAGAAAGTTAGTTGCAGCCGTATACACGTGTTTCGCACTTATTAGTGCTCATCAGTACGGCATAGCAGATAGAAGAAATAAAATTTAAGCAACAAACTAGAAACAATGTATAATAAAAGGTTTCACAGATAGTAGCCAACCACACATTTGTAGTTTCGGCTCGAAGACATTGAGTTTTCAATGCAACAATCACGGTAGTGACTATAGCTACCTCCGTAGTGACGTTTGTTGTTGCATTGAAAACTCAATGTCTTCGAGCCGAAACTACAAATGTGTGGTTGGCTACTATCTGTGAAACCACAGTATAATATAATACAGTAGTTTCACTCCCTGGTTTTTTTGTCACATAATTTCTACGCGCATAATCGACTCCGGGCGAGCAGCGCAGTAAATTCTAACCTCTAAATCGTACTGTTAAAAGTGTTAACACCACGTGTTTAAATGCGATCAGTTTCCACAGTGTGCTAAGTTTTTTTGGTTTTCACCAAGATAAAAAATAGAGAAATGCCACGATACAAGTTTTAATTAGTTTGTTAATATATTAATTAAAGTGTTTTCTGCTGTATAATTTGTATGTAAAAAATTAAAAACTTATAAGCAAAATAAAATATATTAATGCAATTATCTACTTTTTATTAGTAAATGTATATTTGTATTAAATATAACATTTCTTACAATGAATTTTCAAGATAGAAATATAATCCTGGGGTGCAGAGCTTTGCTCACAGCTAATTCACACTGTATAAAAGGTATCACCTATTAATTTTATAAGATTCAAGATTTCTCCAAGCAACGCAGAGGGACAAATAAACAGAGGGACAAATAAACAGTTTGAAGCTCTGTAGTTCTAAAAATACTAAATGTTTTAAATATCTGTTTCGCATGTTAGTAATTTAAACATTCAATGTTTGCTTTAGGGTATATTTTATCTAAATAGAGAGCAATTTATGGTATCATTTGAGGTTATATCTTATGTTTGTCGTCCAGTAACTTGATACTTTTGGATTACCCTATTATGTTTATTATGATTATTCTTTCTACAAGAATTAAAGAAACAAGAAATTTAAATTTTGAAAACTCCACGTCATTAAATTATTTCTCAGCATTTTTTTTTTGTTAGTTTATAACGGAACTTTTAGAAGGGCCGTACAAAAACCATCACTAAAGAGGTTAGATATTCAAATATCCCGCTACAACAATTTGAAATTGCCGCTAGAAAATAAGCGGGCATATCGACTCCTGGGTAGTTGCGCCAAAACACGACGGCGACACAAACATCAAAGAGACCGACACAGAGTGAAACTACTGTATTATATTATACTGTGGTGAAACCTTGTATTATAACATTGTTTCTAGTTTGTTGCTTAAATTTTATTGCTTTCTATCTGCTATGCCGTACTGATGAGCACTAATAAGTGCGCAACACGTGTATACGTCTGCAACTAACTTTCTCTTATAAATCTATTGCGCGAATTCTCATTATTATCCCTTTGTTATATGTTTATATACGCGCATTAATCTTTCTATTCATGTTGATATATTATTATATATGTATATTAGGCCATAATTCTACTGTTTTGAAAAGTATTATGGTATTCATAAAACACTAGTTGTCTTATAAGTCATAAGACACTAAAGTGGTTATAGTCACAGAGTGAATTAACGCTTTCGTGACCTACCATTATTGACTGTTCATATCTTAATCTAACAAATTCTAATTTAAATATAATCTATTTGTTTTTATGTCGGTTTCGGTTATAGATAAAGTTTTATATTGCGTTTAGAAAAGCGGACTTGGTTTTTAAGCGGTTTTGCCACCCCGATCTACCAATTTTAGGCTTGGTGGGCCCTCGACAGAGCTTCTTGTAAGTCTACACGTTATAGACTCCTGGTGCGTAGTGCCCGAATTTGGTGAAGTTGTCTTGATAGTGCGAGGCTATGTATTCGCTTCAACTATCCTTAAGTGTAATGGCTTTCAGAGCTTCTCCCAATCACTGTACCCAGCTGCAGTCCGGATCATAGGGTGGTCAGGATAGCTCCTAAGCATTTACCTGGCGGCATGCAGTTTCCCATTGCTCAAAAGCGGGATTAACCTCACTTCTAGTCACCGCACTAGAGATTCAGTCAAACAGCGGGTTCCTTTGGTGACCATAAATAACGTCGGTCAAACAGCGGGTTCCTTTGGTGACCATACATGACCTCGGTCATGAAGCGGGTTCCTTGGTGACCATAAATGACCTCGGTTAAACAGCGGGTTCCATTGGTGACCATAAATGACCTTGTCCATTAGGCGAGATTCGAATCCGCCCACACCGGTCTCATCTACCAGGGCTCCCCCTGATCGGTATGAGTAACCGTCGAGAATTCTCACGAATTTCTCTACCACACACTTTATTCTGACAGCTTCATCCGTTGCCCGTCAGCAGGATAGGGTAGAAGACAGCCAGTTCTAAGGGTGAACGTCGTGTGGTCTCCCATCCACCCAAGGCCTATATTACAGTGAGTATTGACTCAACTCGTATAATACTATCCCAAACAAATGAAGAATTTGGGTCACAGAAATCACGAAGGTGAAAATGCACCGCGAATCACGTGACGCGACGCGTACGTTCACGTGCCCGAATCGAGTAATTTAACTGACAAAAGAAACAGTAGGCGAGCTGGAATGATTCAGTAGCGTCACAAGATTTATAACGGGTTATTACTAAAATATACTATTTTTCTTTACATGTCTTCATTAGCCTATGACATTTAAAACGTAATGAAATTTTTAATTATTAACTCGTTATTAGGAAACAAATGAAATGTTTTCTTGGTAGTGTAATGTCTGGCGTGCCGGACTTTCACCCAAGCTGCCCGCGATCGACTCCCGGCGCCGGCAGATCTGGTTAAGGTTTTCTGCAGTTTTCTTGAGCTGTGACACAAATGTGGGATTTGCGCTGTTCCATCTGTAAGTCGGCTGCAGCTGCACATTGGGCCTACATAATAATAATAATCGCCCCCTCCCTCCAGCACAAGCTTATAGCTTCTGGAGCCTTGGTTTAGGCTATGGGTTGTAGTAGTTATTATTATTATTATTATTATTATTATTATTAAGTACATTCCTAACGTACGCTGCTTACTTTCTTTAACAGCCGACAGTAACATAAGATGCTGCTTACTGTCTTATATTAACTTAATGTATTTCACAGCTGTTGATCACGCGTTGACCTAGATTTTCTTCATTTGTTTGTTTGGGTCTAGCAATGTAGTAGTACTACAGTTTTTTGTCTCCTTCCTACCGCAAATAAATCTGATAACAAGAAAAAGGAGTATCATCGCATAAAATGATTTTTAGAATAAAATGTTTTGAAAGCTTCAAAATTAGGTTCATATAGTGTTTATATTTTTGGGGCTCCGGTCTGATCACTAGCGTCTAGCCCCCGAGTATCACTCAAACATCCTGGACTTAACACATGCGCTTTGTGCAGTTGTCTTATTTTCGATGCAATATGTGCAAATTAATATTAAATATATTATTCATTATAGTTCTGTCTATGAATAGGTATGAGTAGGTGAGTAAGTATAAATACATACTTACCTTTTTTTCTAATTAATGATTGTATATAGATTGTACGAGTTAAAAAAACAAACTGCCAAATCCAAACTAACATTTTTTCAAGGAAAGTCATGAAAATGAAAACACGAATAAAAAAACTATTTTTGTTTTTACAATGGGAAAATCGCCTTCGCTAGGTATCATTTTTATTAAGTCCTAATTGCAGGGCGGTGTTTTGGATATCTATACCTGTGGCTTTAGGAATTGGATCCAAATCCTATAATCAAACGTATATAGATGAATGCGATTTTCTCACTGTAAAAAAGCGTGCGGTAATAAAAATTATCTTTTATTCATTATTTCGTTCTAATAAATTTTGAAGTATACTAAAGGTTTTTTTTATTAAAACAAAAAGGCAGTGGCTATGACTTTACCTTGAAAAGCCGTTAATTTAGATTTGCCGTTTGTATTTTTTAACTCATACAATCTATATACAATCATTATTAAAAAAGGTAAGTATGTACCTACTCCTAAACAGAACTATAATTAATAATATATTTTTAATATTCATTTGCAGTTTGCACATATTCTATCAAATTGAAGAGTAGACAACTGCACAAAACGCATGCGTTAAGTCCACGATGTGTGAGTGATACTCGGGGGCTAGACGCTAGTGGTTTGATCCTCATCCTAAATGCGACACTGCACTGGATAAAAAAACTAAAAAATACCCTTAGTATCCTACACCATCCTCAAACCTATAGTACATTAAACGGCAGGTACTACTAATTACAAATTTTACTTATTTAATTAATGCCCCGGTTCATGATTAATATGTACAATTTAAAACCGGGGCTACAAAAATTTAGCGTCAAGTCAGTACTAACATTTATACTTTCACGTTCATTAAGAATGTTGTTTATATTTATGTTACAAAATAACATTAATAGCGAGACATGAATGGGACGCCACCTACCGTTTTTCAATACATCTATTCAGACATTAGTAGTACACGTACACCCAGGGTTGGATTACGTGTAGACACACTGAATTTAAATGAGCCCTATTTCACAAAAATTTATAATTCTATGTAATACTTATTTACATATGAAAGTAGACAAGAATGATAGTAAAGAAAATTATATTAAAGAATGCAGATATATATTTCAAATTCACAATAAATTATTAATGTTAATCCACCGAAAAATAATTTTTACCTTCTAATGATCAGTAGTGGGAAGAAAGAGGTTATCCTGGCTTCGTAACATTCGCAAATGGACGGGTAGGACCGCTGCACAATTATTCCGATTAGCTGATGATCGCGAGTAATTCAGGCGAGTGGTAGCCAACCTCTAATCACGGAGAAGGCCTACTAGAAGAAGAACGCCAGGTACATAAATCTTAGAAAAGATGGTTTTGTACATTAAAATATAAAAAAGACTATTTGCAACCTGCTTTAGGATAAATCAAATCAAACAAAACAAAACATCTGTGAACATTAAGTATAATTAAATGAACTGCTTTCAATAGGTTTTCTTTTGTCAAAGAGAAAAATTGAATTCTCACACTGAAAACAAAGCTCTTCACTTTAACAAAGACTGGCATGCTGAATAAACGTTTAATAATAATTTTATAATAAATTAATTATATTAATTAATTATATTAATTTAATAATAAAATTATAAAAAATTAATTACAAACATTATTTAACTTTGCTTTGTCTAACTTTAAGAGTACAGTGTCTTACTTATAACAAGACGACGACTGGATTTGAGGCTGTTAGAGAACATTTGCAAAAGATTTCAAAAGTAAGATTTGGTTCTTTCTCACCAAGGCGACCAGGAAAAACCAACAAAAATGAAGTTTACGTGTGCGATAAATGTGGACAGGCAACGGACTCTTCGGAATGTTTAGAATTACTGCAGTATAAGAATTTACAAAAAGAACCATTCACTTCGATTTGGTAACAATTATTTTTGCATTCATTCTTTAATTTAAAGTGCCATATACTTATAAATTAAAAATAGGTACATTTAATGCTAAATACCGCTAAAACCAAATACTTCTAAACTGCCTTACCTGTAATGCTAACTTACCTAACCTATTGCAGAATCACCTGTCATCATATGTATATTCACAAACACAAAATAAAAATATTTGGGATTAGTTTATAACATCATTATATTGAAACACTGAACAACAAAAAATAGATATATTCTATTTAAAAGGTCTCAGTTTTACTTTACTTTTCATCATTTTTCTCAAAATGCTGCGAATTTGCTTTACTTTGTCTAAATAATCCGAAGTATTTATCAGTAATTTCAGATACATCCGATGTACGAAGAATTCTAGTACGTCGGATATACCGATGTACTGCTTGTAACGGCGAAAATAAACCGCCACAATCTGAAGTTGTTTATCTAGTAATATTTTAATAAATTGTATTTAACTTTGAATTTTTTTGTTTTTTTTTGAATATAAAACGCCGCAAAAATTCTGAAAATGACCTCGGAAATTAACTTTAAAAATACTAATTCATGGCCCGGGGACCGAAACCCCGACCGGATACGTAAAGGCGTTTCGCCCTGTGTGTATTCGCTTCTTGCTTTATTAAACCCTGACTATAAACTGACTGTAGAAACTAAAGATATTTTGACGGTAGACGGAATTTTAAGAGGGGTACACTTTCAAATAGATCAATAAGGGAATGAAATAACTTTTTCAAACCAACCAAAATTAGTATTTTTACACAGAGAAGATTCAGAGCCCGGGGTTTCACAACAAGATTTGCAGACATGATATCTTTCGAAGCGCAGATGTGTTTATTTGAAATTTACCATTAAGCACGTACCAGGAAATCATAAATTAAGGCAGGAGAGGTTTTAATGATGTTTTTTCATAGAATTTCAACTTGTTTAGATGGGATTATTTGCAGATTCTCTTTCATATCGACAAAAATAACTGACAATTTAAATTTTAAAAGGCTAGTCTATTCGAAAATATTATTTTTCCCACGAACAATATGAAATGGTAGATACTAACACGCGTGGAAACAGTACCTTTATTTGAAATGAGATCAGTAAATTCTTATAAAAACAATTTTATTAGTCTGGAGTGCTTCTTTGAGATGACCTTTAATATTTTATAGGGTTTATTTTATGCAGTATACCAACGATAATTTTACATTGAAAGAAAATATATGAATACGCAGGACCGCATTTAGGGTTTTTTGTTAAATATACATACTAAATTGCATTATTTGAAAACCGACAGAAACGTGACTTTACAGCAGTGGGTGGCAATATTTAAAAACTTGCAAGTGCACCACGTTCCTCCGGAAGATTTAAAAATACTATTAGAATTTGCAATCCAATGTGTCTTCCCAGCACAAATTCCACTATCGAAAGAGAGATTTTCAGATTAATGATTTTTAGAGCAGTGATAAGCATTGCTAGAGTAAATATATTGAAGCATTATCAGCAATCATAGCAGTGAAAGTAAATCTGAATTAAACATGCAAAGAATTTTCTAATGTTAAAAAAATGATATGGGTACTATTGGTTTCATAATGATCTAAGGCAGCAACCCAAATATCATGATATTTCTTATACTGGGTGATTAAGAATTGGGAATCCTCTTAAGGGCGTATTATCTCTAATTCATTAAGTATAATTTAATAATTTAGAAAACGGGCTTTTCAATACAAAATAAGTTTATTATAAATAACAAAATTTGGCAAACTTTAAGTAAATAAAATAAAGAACGAAACCACAAAATAATGTTATCTGATAACCAAAAAGTAATTTATTCTTATCAGCGACCTAACAATATAAATAAGCTGGATTTAAGTCATTTTTAGTATGTTTTGTAATGTAAATGCTGTTCTTATGAAATCATTCCTTTCTCTAATAAGAATTTTACTTATTTATTATTCATATCTTATGTATATTTATCTATCATTTTAAAGAACTCGCTACCCTAATACAGGTAACAGTATTTTTATCTTTTAAAACAAATACAAATGCGAAACCCGGCTATATTTTTATTTGGTACTTACCTGAAAGTATTAAGGTACAAACATTTTTAATACGCACCAAATTTGTTTGAACTAAACAGTTCAATCAGAAAAAGTGTCACCGTTTGATACAAGTAATGCAGGGTATATTCGGCAGTAAAGGTACATCAATGTGTCGCAGCCGTCTCGCTTTCCCCCTTCCATTGCTCTTTTCCGTGTCCGCATTTAACATGCGTTGTATAGGGCAGTGAGACAACTTCTCATAAACTAACTTTGGGATACGCCAGTATTTTATTTTACACTTTACAATGACGTAATACAACAAACAGGGGAAATTAGCAGCATTGTCAGATTGTGATAAAAATGTGTAGATAGGCAACCCATCATACAGAAGTGTAAATCGGTTTCTTCGCAAACATCTGCACGAGAAAATATTAGAAACAATCGATACTAAGATCAAGCGATCAATGTTCATTTCACTTTTTAAGGTAGAAAAATAAGTTAACTTTGCAATCGTACAAGTTGATGAAAATTGGATATGTTGTTAATAAAAGTAGGAGGAATTGATTGACTGCGAGAAAAAAAATTCTATCGTCTAGAACGTGAGAAAGTAATTAAAGAAATATGAGATTTTTGCAATAGAATATTGAATTCTAATGGCCGATAATGTCTGAGGCACAAACATATTAAAAGTATATCTTACCAACCGAACCGTACATTATCATGGAAAATCATTTAATAATAATTGAATATTTTTGATTAGATTTCCGTGAAGAGCACATCTTTTACCATCTATGAGTTTGAATATTCTATTTAGAAAATCAAACTTCCAGTTGAGTAAAATACACCACGAGTGAGTGCGCATGAGCACTAGAAGCTAACCAAGATATGGCAGCAACGTCATTGGTTGTTCCACGTGTGATTTGAATTCTGGCTTCAAGCTGATTTTTTTACGTTAAATTGAAACCAAACTGTAAATAACTTATTATTGTTCTAAATGAAAGTTAATCACTTGATTGACATTCAACAATGTCCAACTCGTTTAAAAGTCTATTCATTAAAATTCTTTAATTTCATAAAATTTACAAAGCGCCCACCTTTTCGGGGTTGAGGCTTCTCTGAATCTTTTTCAGGCTCACTCAGTTTGGCATTTTACTGTGATTGGAGCTGAGCTAACCTCGAAACGCATGCTATATGTAAACAAGCCGGCCGCGTTGCCACATTTCGCAATATTTCTATATACATTTGTCAGTAAAGTATTAGAACTAGCGACTTTTTTAATAATAATGGATCTTTAAAATTATAAGATGATTTTTCATGCGGAATTTAAATTTAATGAAAAAAGTTTTAATACGGATGTTTATTTCACTGGGTATGTCACTGATTTTCTACCTTTGCTCAATCACGAACTGAATCTTTATTTAAATGCAAGTAATAATGTTTGATTAAGTTTTTTACTTATAAACTATTACCAAATTATTAAATTACAATTGTTGGCAATTATGTCATTTTGTTTTTTTTTTCATTTAATGCTATGGGTTATTGTAAGCAAAGGTCTTACAAAAACAGAATAGTAATTTACGTTATAAGTCCTGGAAATGGAATTTTACAGTCGAGTAAGATGTTACGGACAAGGCGACGAAGGAGCCGAGTCCGGAACATCGAAACGAGACTGTAAGACCATTTCCAGGACGTATGACGTAATGCGTTTTATTTCATACTGCAATTATTGGAATATTGGTTTAATTAAAAAAAAATTATATAAAATAAATTTCCGAATGCAAAATATGGACATCTAAAAAGAACGAGTTTCCATGGTAACTGATTACGTACTAAAACGTTGTCCAGGTGATTGATTGTATTTGCGTCCGGTAAAATTAAAGTCCTGTAATAGTATTTTACATTACAAGCCAGGTAAAACAGTTTTTACTGGCGAAAGGATGAGGATGACTGGCGAGCCTTGAGGCGAGCCTGTCACATCCTTGAGTATAAAATTTTTTGTGTAAAATGGAGGCTCGCTCCTTCGTCCTCGCCCCACAAACTTCCCAACTCGCCCGTAAAGATTAATTTACAAAGCTTGGCACGTAAATAAATATTACGGGTACTATACTAACTGCTTGTTCATGAACAGGATTACCATAGGAACTACTCATGCATCCTAAGTTTAAGGTAGGTATTGCGTTGGAGGTTAAAGTTCTTCGCACTAGATTTGGATTGCTTAAGGAATGTTCAAGAACAAATCTCTTTTCAAAATGTTTCATGGACACAAAGTCTTTACTTGTTAATAAAACTCCTGTTGCATCAATACACGCTTGCAGTTTATCTGCTGTCTGTAAAATATTACAAAAGGGTTGTTAAATATTACCTTTAATTTAACTACAATTCCCAAAAGAAATGTTTACATAAGTAAATTTGAAACAATATTTGTATTCTTACTACTTAAGTTAAATGAAAAATTTAATTTGCCGCATAAAAAATTAAATTTCAATTTAGTTTCATTACCGTAAAATTTAATAGTGCCACAAATCTTGCACCTCTTCATTATAAAAGTTTTCAAATTAATTTTTAAATACTTCCATTACGGAAAAATCCGCCAAAAGTTTTAATTTAAAAAAGGTTATGTTGCTATAGAATATTGACAGTCCTTCAATACATGTCACACCATCTAGCTAAATAATAGCTCGCGTAAAAATTGGTTGACAAAATGGAGGCGAGTTGGCGTACCAGATATTATATGTTTCTTGCATATTATTAATACGGGAAACTATAGACCAAGAGCCAGCAACGTATTTCGAGTTGTCATTTCAACAGTCGTGGAAATTTAGGTACTAAATCTTATATGCCTGTTGAACACTAAAAGTCGATTCTGGCAGCCCCCTGCGGCCGAGTTATACCACCCCAACATTACTAAGAGGGTGAAAAATAAGATTCAGCTTATTTAAAGTAACAGTCATGGAATTTCAGGAGGTTACTTTCGATACTGTACTTTATTTATAAAAATTATTGCCAGAACATTTCCACCCCTCCTATATGTTGCCAGAACGCTATAAATGTGTATTTAAAAAAGTTTCATTTTTGTTATTTTAAAAGTCTTGAAATTTGGACAGAATAAATAAAATATATGTAGGATACGTAATATAAGAAGCCAGAACAAAATTCTACAACCAACGGTCTGCCAGAACGAAAAACGTTCCCATGTGAGTGGGACTGAGACAGTTATATAACGGCCTGATGGTTGAAGACAGAACGTATATGGAGAGTAAAACGGGCTAGATATATAAAATTTAACAAAACATTAAAAGTATACTATCTCACCAACCGTCATGGAAAATCATGGAATAATAATTGAATATTTTTTTATTAGATTCCCCTGAAAAGCAACATCTTTTAACATCTGTGAGTTTAAATATTTTATTTAGAAAACCCAACTTCCGGATGAGCAAAATACACTACGAGTGAGTGCGCTTGCGCACGAGAAGCTTACCGAGATATGGCAAATAACACTGTCGGCTGTTGAATTCCGGCTTCAAGCTGATTTTTGTACGTTTAATTGAAACCAAATTATAAATAACTTATTATTGTTGTAAATGAAAGTTAATCATTTGATTGGCATTGAACAATGTCCAACTAGTTTAAAAGTCTATTCAGTAAAATTCATTAATTTCATAGAATTTACAAAACGCCCACTTTTTCGGGTTCAGGCTTCTCTGAATCAGTTTCAGTCTCAC
The DNA here is from genome assembly GCA_929113105.1 of Agrypnus murinus. Taxonomy (NCBI): domain Eukaryota; kingdom Metazoa; phylum Arthropoda; class Insecta; order Coleoptera; family Elateridae; genus Agrypnus; species Agrypnus murinus. The sequence goes on along the minus strand of OV816024.1, from coordinate 16,138,993 downwards.
TCATTTTGCCGTTTTGCTATCATTTGAGCTGAGCTAACCTTGAAACCCATGCAATGTAATCGAGCCGGCCGCGTTGCCACATTTTGCGGAGTGTCCTAGTGCGCAAGTTAAAGACAAGACCAATATTTCTATACATTTGTCAGTAAATTATTAGAACGAGCGAGTTTTTAATAATAACTAATAAAACTTTAAGATTATAAGGTAATTTTTCATGCGAAATTTAAATTTAATGAAAACAGTTTTAATACGGATGCTTATTTGACTGGGGATGTCACTGATTTTCTACCTTAAAACCAGTGGCGTGCGGTGAGAATTTAGGCTAGGGAAGCAACCACGATTTTAATTATAATACACCTAGGTACAGGCGCGGATTAACGGGGAGGGAATAATCCCCCCGCCCCAATTTAGAAATAAGTTTACATAGAATAGAAACAAATAATGCTTGTTTAATTATTATTTATTAAAACAATTATTTTTCCAAAGATTTCCCCCTCGAAATATTTCTCTTGATCCGCCCCTGCTAGGTACAATAAAAAACAGTGTTATAATTATTAAGCTTAAAAGTTTTTCAAAGAAGCACTTTTACACTTTATACTTATGGAATTTGTTGACTATCATTCTTTATTTAAAAAAAACTACTACTACGTATCAATTTTCCGGTCTTTCTTAGCAAAATACTGGTACAGGTTTTAATCTTTGTTGTTAAATTTGAAAGTTCTGGTTTTTATCTGCCTTACTTAATAATTTGTAATTTCTCTCCAAAACTGTATGCGAAAAATTCTTTATAAATAATTTACAAACTGAATAAACAATCGTCCCGATTCGGCTATATCGAAGGTACTCGAACCTTTCACCGAAGCAGCTGGATTTGCAGTCGTGACGATAATGCAATTTTAAATTTGCATACAGGCAAACTAAATAGAATTATTTGTCTTTAAAAAATCCAACTTATAAGTTAAAATAATAAAATGCGACAAAATACAGTCTCATTCGCAGATTTACATTACTTAAGTAACATTAAATTTAACAAACACTAAATCGAACAAATAACCAAATTATAATAAATAAACATTTGGGAACGAAGCACAATAAAAATAACGGCCAAACAATGTTAACCAGCCAAACAGCATTGTCTACTATATCACCCCACGCTCGCTGATTCACGCCAAGGCTAAGAGAAGAGCATTTATAAGCAGTGCTTATATGCAGTGTATGTAACACATTTGAATCGGTATTACCTTTCCGTGCAAGTTTAATGAGCCTAATTTAAAATAGTACTCTTAATAATTATACTTTTTGCTGTACGGAATTGATGTTGAGCTTTAAGTTGATTCAATATTACAAATTTAAATAAACGATTACCATAATTTTATAAAAATATTTTTGTTAGCATTGTTTTTTATTTTTAATAAATTCTCAAGGGAAGCATTGCTTCCCTTGCTTCCATGGACCGCACGCCACTGCTTAAAACATAATAATAAAGGGGTAACAGCGCCACGTATTGCCAACTTATAGTTAAAAAAAGAATTAGAAACTACAGTTCCATTGTCAGTAACGTTAGTTTTAGTAAAATTTACTTGTTTTGTTTTATACAACTGAAATCATCACTTTGAACTATATTAATGGTATAACTACTACAACTAATAACTACTACATACAACCCATAGCCTAAACCAAGGCCCCAGAAGCTATAAGCTTGTGCGGGAGGGAGGGGGCGATTATTATTATTATGTAGGCCCAACGTGCGGCTGCAGCCGACTTACAGGTGGAACAGCGCAAATCCCACATTTGTGTCACAGCTAAGGAAAACTGCAGAAAACCTTAACCAGATCTGCCGGCGCCGGGAGTCGATCGCGGGCCGCTTGGGTGGAAGTCCGGCACGCCAGACATTACACTACCAAGGCTGGTTAAGGTATGCTATCAGATATAGATTTATAATCAGATTAAGAAGACAATTGTCAGAAGTGTTATTTCAAAAAATACAACAATCCTATAATAAATTGATTATAAAGATATTTACTTGATAAAATGTCACATTTGTCAAAAATAGCTTCACGCCATATGGCAGACGGTGCTTTTCAATTTTGTCTTCCCTTTTTCAAAAATAGTATCCCGTATATAATAATATTAAAGTTTTAACTTGGAAACGACAGCAATTTATATTTGTGATGTTACATTTGGTGTTGGCCTAGCAGCATTAGGATTCACCGGGTAAATAAACCGGGGTGTGGTTCTATAAGTTAACAGAAATTTTATTACCATTTGTTTTGATTGGACAATAGGAATAATATAATTTAAAAAATAATCTTAATAAATCTAAATAAGTATAAATATCATCATAATAATTTTACAACTTTCTTTATTCTGAAACAAAACCCAACATATTAACTTGGAATAAAAAAGCCACGAACAAAAGTGGTGGATCGACACTAGAGTAGCTGCTTTGTAACCGACTGTCGCGGGAGCGCTTCCCGCCGTTTATATGTCCCGAAGATCCATTCACAATCAAATTTCTACGTTGATTTTTAAGGATATGTTGCAGTACGCTTGCTTTGCTGCAAAATTAATAAATGAACAAAAGATTTTCCTAAATTTGTTTTCCCGACGATGTTAGATGAACAAAATGTAATGCACAAACAATTCCTTTATAACATGCGCCATTTGTAGAGAGTTTAATTGTTTTAAGTATCATCCAAAATTGCGTCTACCGATAGCGATATAGGATAATTTAGAATATACATAAAAGTCTTGCAATATAATTAGTTACATTTACCCAATAAAATGTAACGTTCTAATTTTCCTAACGATCTTTTTTTCCCCACACGTAAATTCGTAGATTTTTAGTTTTTGACTAATTTTTCAGAAATAGTATCAAATTAATTAGTAAATAGTGTAGTATTAAAGATTTTATGAAAATCTTTGGAAACTACATCATTCTAAATTAATGTTGGAATACGCTCAATCTACCCTGTTTCTGTTTTAATTTAAATACCGATTTTAGATTCTATTAAATTTAATTCTATTCTTACCAAAAGCTTATTTTCATCTAACGTCTTTATTAAATATCTTACATTTTTTTAATTACATTTGAGTTAGTGAAATATATAAGTAGGTATTGGGACACCTGGCCCAGACATTTTTGCGGGGATGCAGTCGTCGTTAAGTACGGAATCTGCATTACCGACATTCTGTATTACCGGCATTTGGTTCGTCACTCGGCTAAATGGCAACGCTGTTGCTAGGGGAAAACAGATGGCGCCAGTGTCGTTTTTGTACCGACATTCTGTATTATCGGCATTTGGTTCGTCACTCGGCTAAATGGTAGCGTCGTTGCTAGGGGAAATCAGATGGCGCCGGTGTCGTTTTACGTGATTTTTGTACCGACATTCTGTATTATCGGCATTTGGTTCGTCACATGGCTAAATGGAGTTAGTGTTACTAGGGGAAAACAAAGGGCGCCAGTGTCGTTTTACGTGATTTTTGTACCGACATTCTGTATTATCGGCATTTGGTTCGTCATCATGAAGAAAGTTGTATTACCGATTACGGGCGTTCTACTGATTGTTAATAGGGGGAGCCAAGGTTTATCATTTTATATTAATAAATTTTACCGATTTCTTAAAATAATTATCGTCGTCATTAATACTTTAATTACATATAATAATTTAAGATAATTAATTCGGCATTAAAATTTTAAACGAAAATCACGGAACAATTTACGGATAATAATAATAATAACAATAATTATAATGTCTTTATTTCCCTTACAGGCTTACACCCAAATAGGGAAAAATATGAATTTACAAATGTTTTCATCGTTTATGCTATTCTCCTGTAATATCTCAGGGGTAATGTGTAAAGAGCGGAAAATATGCAATGTGCATTTTATGATGTTGATGAAATAAGAATTATTTGTAGATTCAATTAAAATGCCTAAAACCTAAAATTTAAGGCTTTAATATTATTGTTTATTGTATATTTTATATCAATAAATGCGAAACTCCGTGTAATGCCATGTAATAATAATGCAACAATGTAACATAACTGTATACATCGGTGTATACATAAAATAAACTTGATGTTGATGAAATAAATAATAGAAACAAAATTTAATTTATGATTTGATTTATTGAAATTTCCTTATTCTTATAACAAATAAGTTTTTACTAATAATATTTAGTTATTACTAGTTAGTTAATAGTATATTATATACATATTTGTTGCATTTTTTTTTGTCGAAACCCATGCATTTTTTGTCAAATTTCGTTGCATTTAAATGTGCATATGTTTTCTTTTTGCCTTGCATTTTTCCGCTCTTTAGTAATGTGTATTGTGGTGACAAAATTCACTTGGTATTGTTATGTCTGTTTGTGTTGGTGAATATTTCACCATTTACAACATAATCATGAATAAAGTGGTTGGTGTATTTTTGCATACGAAACAATGGAACATTTATTTGCGTTTAAATTTAGGCGATTAGCTTTACACCAATCACATAGAAAGTTAATGTTAGACTGCAAATATAAGCAATCATTGATATCTCGTACTTGATGATATATTTTTAAATCGTCAGCAAATAATAGTTTCTCGCAGTGTATAGATTGATGATGATGATGAATACCACGTAGACACGTCCATTCGTGACGGGTATCTTGGAATACGTTCTGCTTGGTTCGGACATCTTGTATCCCAACCCTCTGGCGTTTAATGTCATGCTTACCTTGCTATCTCTCTCTCTCTCTCTCTCTCTCTCTCTCTCTCTCTCTCTCTCTCTCTCTCTCTCTCTCTCTC